>JAULSO010000001.1:5000000-7500000 GCA_033675105.1 Podospora appendiculata
GTAGAGCACTTACATTTGTGTTCCACGTCTGCCTCACATAGACTCCTAACAGCCCTACAAGTCTTCTAACCACCTCTTCCTGGGGTTCAAAGGGGAGGAAGTTGGCCTGGAGGAAGCCGCTGTTGACCTTGAGCCCGCCGCTGTCGGAATTCTGGGGCCACTCCTCGTGCGGTTTCACCACGGCGCCGTTGAAGTCATACAGGGCCAGGATATCCTGCCGCACGTATGCGTGGCCGTCGCCGGTGTGATAGTCGTGTAGATTGCGGATGCCCTTAGGAGGCTCTCGGGCCTCCGGGAGAGCGTTGGGAGGGAACTTTACGCGATTCGGGCTCCTGTCTCGCGGGCCGTGCCAGGTGGACTGCAGTCTGCAGAACAACACCACACATCGCCAGGGATGCAGTGCCTTTTGGATCATGACGATACGCCGGGCATGGTTAGCGTCGAGGTCGGCGATGGATCTCACCGTCCTGTTATCGGTGCCGTGGAGGGCGAGGAGCTTGTGGATGGGGGCTTGAGTGCCCGGGGTTTGAGTACGCCGGCTCTCGGAAACCTGCTTCTTCCACTGCTTGACAGAGTGTTGGATCAGCGGCTCGTCCGCGGTCAGGTAACCTTGGACGAAGAGGCCGTCGGGGTCTTGCTGGTGGGGGGATGGGTGGCTCAGGCTGCCGTCCAAACCGTGACGCCGCAACGGCGTGGGCCTCGAAACAGGAATGTCAGCCGCGCTCACGAGGATGGGATTGCCTTTCTGACCGAGGTCGGGCAGGGGGTCCTCCATGTTGCCGGTTGGGTCAGGTAGGGTCAGGAATGCAAGTAGGTAATCAAGGCGGAGGTGGGATGAGGTAGGATGGGTGAGTCTCAAGCACGAGCGGCTGGGGCGTGGGGGATCGAAAGTTATTGAAAGGTGGAAGTTTTGTTGTTGGCTATGAGGGAAAAACGGAAATCAAATACGAAAAGAAGAGAGGAAATTGGGCGGGCAGGCTTTTGTTTACAGGTGGGGTGGGTCGTGCCTGAAGGGGAAGACTTCGCTCGCCACCGTGAATCTCATCCCAACTCGGGTTGTCACCGCGTTTTGTTCGCTGCCCAGGGGCTAGGAGGGCCTCCCACGCTCCAGGTAGGTCACGCAGGCAGGTCAGGTAGCTGGGTCAGTAGGTAGGCACCTTATAGGCTCCCCGGTAGGTCTGGTGGCCACCTGGTCCTCCGACTCGCTGGGCAAACGTTCCTGTTGAGTTAGGTCATGTAGTGAATGCATAATGTTGGGTACAACAACTGTATTGATGTATGGATAAAAAACACGGTTTCCAGATGGGGGGCTACAGGGCGCTATCATATAGGTCAGGTAGGCAAGCCCCCCTTTGCGTATCGCCCGCAAATAACCCACATATCCTCCGCTTGTCAAGCATAACAACAGGCATGGCCAAGCGGCCCTAATCTCACAGTTCCTACTCTCTGTTGCCCGGCCAGTTTTCATTTCCAGTCAGTTTTCGGAGGCTCTACTTATTCCCTTCGTCTTTCCCCCATCCTGTTGCGGGGCAACTGGTGTTGAGAAAGACTGCACATCCCATGCCTCCCGTTGCTTTTGAACGGACGGCCGTCCGTCGACTCTTAATGACCTATCTACCTGTAGGCAGGCATGTAGGCACCTAGGAATTATCTCATGCAGAGTAGAGGTAGACATCTAGCTTGTGCCATCCCCTTGACCACCAGGCCAACCTGGAGTGAATCTGCAGTGGCGTGTGAATGCTCGAGGACGTACAACCTACGCCCACGTACACCAGCAAACAGATCCAACCCAACAGAACGAGGCAAGTTCCAGCAGGTCACCCTAGAATACAGTACGCACAACAGATCAGCTCAGCTCCCGTCTACCTCCTCAAAATCGATCCTGTACATTGCCTCTCGTCCAGCATCGCCACTGGATTCACTCTCCCCCTCAGGTTCCTCGCCAAGTACAGACACGTCCCACGCCTTCAGACAGTACACCCTCCCAGGATCTTGAACACCTCCCTCCTCAGCTCTTCGTCGCTCAAAGCCACGCAGCCTTCAGGCAGTATACCGTTCCCTGGAACCCGATACCTCGGTCTCCTCCTCCCATCAGTACACGTAATCCGACCACCATCATCCTCCCCGCCAAACCCTTCTCCCCCCGGGCCATCAGTACCCTCAACCCCGTCTCCTCCACGCCTTCCCAGGATCCTCGACCCCGCAAGCAGCCACCAAACGGCCCCAATCCTCGTCGGCGGCAAAGGCACCAAGCATTCCAACCCCCTCGATCCAAACGCGAACCCAACAACAATACTCGCCAGCATAGCAGCCAACAAGCCCTGCAAGATCCGCGTCGAGGCCTCGTTCTGCACGACCCGCCGCCGCGCGTAGCTCATCAGCGTCACGTTCACGGGGAAGTAGTCGTGGTATCTCTGCTCGAAAGAAGTAGTGGTGGTCAGGTTATCCCTCGCGACGCGCGCCATGGTCTGCCCCCAGAGCGTCTCGAGCGCGTCGAAGACTTTACTGCGCGCCGCGGGGTCTGTGCTGCGTAGGTCGTCGATGGATAACACGCCGGATGTAGTGGTGGTTATTTCTTTGAAGACATCCGAGAGCATGGTGAGGTCTTTGCTTGTGATCACCTGCGGAAGTGAAGGTTTATTAGCGCGGAAGAGGGACGTCTGCCATCTCTCCAGGTACTCGCTTTTCCCGTACGGATGAACAGGCACCCTCGGTCTGTCGGATGATATCGTAACATTCCGAATCCCAAGATCAGGAAGCGTGAACACGACCTCGGCATAAGCTATCTCCAGGTACGGACTACACGGGGCGAAACTCATCCCCCCCGCCGCGCAATCACCGGGCACGTCCCGCCCGTAGGGTAAAATGGCAGGACAGTCGCTGGCCCAGTTGACGTCGCTCTTGACGGCCTCGTAGTCGCCGGTGACGGGCATCCAGAAGTACCCCACCAGCGCGCTGTCAAGGTGTCGCGAACATGAGGTTCCGCGAGTAGTTTGCGAACCGCGGGTCGCTGGTCAGCAGCGCTGTGCGGTTGTCGGTCGGCATGCTGCTGAGGATAGCCGCGCCCGGGTCGCGGCATACGTCGTACCCGCCCGCGAGCCGTGTCAGCGTCGCGGGCGGGGGGAGCTGTGGGCAGTCTTGGCGTTGGAATAGTGTCTCTGGGACGGTGAGGGTTCTGCGGTTGCAGGGGATCGCGCTGGAGTTGGCGAAGAAGGATGGGATTGTGACTTCTGTGCAGCGGGATTTGATAAACGTGCAGTTGAGGCGGCCTCTGCTTGTGAGCGTGGTGACTGCTGCGAGGGAAGCTGAGAGCGCGTCGGGGGGCAGTCGAAAACGCGGCGAGGCGAACGTGTCGGCTGTGAAGTTCTCTCGCGGGGGAAGGTTGTAAGTGCGGGTCTTCCCCGGGCCGCAGCCCGTCTGGAACGGCTGGAACTGCGTGAAGCAGAACACTGTGACGTTGAGGGGCAGGTCCGCGGCGATTGTGCCCCCCCAGTCCATGTTCACCGGGATCGTGCCGGTCCAGTGCGGGCTATCGATTGTCATGTTGGACGAGGTAAGCCGCGGGAGAATCTCTCGTTCTCCCGTAATGCTGCTCGGTTCTCCGAGATCCGCGCCAGGCAGGTCGCTTACATTCGCCGCTAGCTCACGCTGCGATCACTGCCGTCTTGGAACAGCAACGTTTCGGGGCCGAGGTCAAGTGGGATTTTGAAATGGAATTGGTTGAAGACTGGGGTGCAGGCGGCTGCTGGAGACAAGCAGTCTACGTCTGCTGTGACGTATGATTGCGATCCTGCCGCTGTAGGCCGGGGAGACGGTCAGTTTAACCCGGAATAACTGAATAGGATTGAGGAAGAAGAAGCGGTGGTATAATTACCTTCATACTCCGTAGATCCATATATCAGAATGGGAAGCCTGAGAACCTCAAACGCCATGAGCATGGTCGTCCCAGCAAGGTAAGCCGGGGACGGCTGGTGGTTGGACGGTTGGTTCCGACGGAGAAGAGACTTGGTGACGTACACCCCGACGTCAAGAGTGTTTCTATATCACCACATTATATGCCTTAGCAGCGAAATCATCAAAGCCGTTCAACAGAACAATACGAGAAGGAATGTAAGAACCTACATCTCATCCGTCTTATTCAGAAAATCAAGCCTAATCGCATCCCGAGAAAACGACGTCACAGTCCCCAGCCCATCGACCGCCTACACAAGTGGCCTTGCCTCGCGCTCTAAGAGGCCAGTCGAGAAGTACTGGCGGCTTGGAGAAGCAGCGTACTCGCGATCGCTAGCGCCACGACCCAGTGCCTGGCCCAAGCAGACGAGAACAGCGCGACGATGTTGATCTGGAAGAAGTAGTCCAGCTCCAAAGCACGTATTGGCTCCGATTCGGAGAGGAGCAGGTGCCAGGCGACGAGCTGCTTGGCGCAGTATTCTACCTAGATCCAGAGCGTGATGCCCAGGGCAAGGACTATTCACATCGTAGAAGTCGTCAGCTCTGGTCACTCATGCACCAAGGCCCCAGGTGAACGACTACGATAAGCCTCACCCGCGTTCGGTCCGTATTTCCACAGCTGGTGGTACTTGGCCGCGACGGGGACAAGCCCGCCATGCTGCGACGAGTAGCCGTAGAGGCCGCCGAGTCCGGCGACCAGAACCACGAAAAGGACGAGCAGAGCCGCGAGGGTGGTCTTCGCGAGGAAGAACGGCCGCCACTCGCTTGTTGCGAAGTCAGGGTATTTCGGGCTGTCGTCGCTGCCAGTCTCCTATTCTGGATCATTTCATTTAGACAGGGTGCTGTCGACGCTCTCGATGGCCACTGTGATTTGAGCCTGTTTGTCCTTGTCCTTGTGCTTGTCGGTCTCTGGAGGTGTGCTTTCGAGTTTGAAAAGGGGGTGATCTCCAGAGGCTGGGATTCTCTCTTCTCGGCCTTGGGAGAGATGGACTCTTGTTCCATGATGGTGCTTGAGGGGTCAATGGCGGCGTCGACTTGCAGAGTCACTGTGGAGGCTGTTCAGTGGGTCATGGATGTCATGCTGATTGACTGACTGACAGACAGACCACCCAACGGAAAGGAAACGGTGTTGGCAACTGGAGATGCCAGCCGCAAGAATTATACCGAACGGAACGCTTCACGAACATGGACAGGATCCGAGTTTTGTGCCACCTATTACTAATAGGTGGAAAAACCTGTTTGCCGTCAGTGTGGAAAGAGCGACGACAGCCGCAAAAGTTTAGGCTGCCAGCACTTTCGCGCCTGCCAGCGCTTTTCCAATACTGACGGCAAGCCGGTTTTCTCCCCTAGGTATTTAATTACCTAATACCTACCTAAAAGCTATCCCCGTGCTAGTATTAGGGTGGATAAAAGGGGATGATGATATATTGCCTTGAGGCGCGCTAGTTGCAGGTAAATGCTACCATACGACATTGCCATATTAATAGCAAGGCACACCGATCTATGCTTTGGGGGCACTGTCAAGGCAGCCGCCGGCAGCCCGTCTCAACCATGTTCTTTTGCAATAATAATTAGCACGCTTCTCAAGATGCATTCCACTTGGGCTGCGAGGAAAAATATTTTGAGATCATAATTAGAACGCAGCGGAGTTTGTGAGAGGTTGATGGTTGGAACAAGCAACCGCCATACAATACCTGTAACTTACTGATTCGGGTAGTTGGCAGTGAAAATAAACAATCCTGACCGATGAGCCAGGGGCTTCTCGAGGATAATTCAACAATTGAATGATTTGAGACTGTATCCAAGCAGACGGACATAAAAGTACAATTCAACTTCAAGTTACGCAGTAATTGTACAAAAGATGCTCTCCTGGCAGAAGCGATACAGTCTAATAAGTGTAATACGCCCAGATAGTAAAGAGCGTGTCGTATATTATCGCCTCAACCCCCCAAACGCCCGCAACCCCTGAAGTCCAAAATCACATTCTCCCCAGCACAGGTGACGAAGCCCGCTTCGGCTCAAACGGAGGGTGCTGGTACGAATCAGTCGGCCTCTCCCCGTACATCCGATATATCGACGTGTTCCCCTCCGACACCGTGGGCATTTCCGAGACCCTTGACGACGCCGCCGTGCCGTCACTCGACTCGGACCATCCAGACTTGTAATTCGGCCTTTCGCCCGGCTGGGCGGACTTGGCTGCCCCATTGTACATGGCGCTGTGCATCGCGAGAGCAGGCATCGCCGGCATGGGCGGGACTTGGTCCGCGTCGGGAGCCATGGTGTCGCGATAGTTGCTCTCCGTCCCTGTCGCGCGACTGGCGACGGAGAACATGCTCCCCCGCGACGACAGCGGGTTGAGCTTCAGCGGGTGATGGCGTCGTAGCCAGCTCGCGAATGACGTGCGGAGCTCGGGCTGGCGCTGCGGGATTGGCTGGATGATGGTCACGGGGTATGAGCCGTCGGACTCCTTCTCGTTAGCCATGAAGCCGTTCGGGAAGGCGTTGAAGGATGCGGCTGGGGCTGGAGCTGCTCCGCCGTTTTGGTGCGCGTACGAGGCGGCCATCAGCTCGTCCAGGATCTGGGACTGTGTTCGCGCGTCGGGCGGTCCTCGTCCTTGAGCCGCGCTGCCGTTGAACGGGGGCTTCTGCGCCGGGAGGGCCTGGTTGAAACGCGCAATGTAGCGTTTTCGGACAACGAGGAAGAGGGCGACGAGGATGGCCACTCCCGCTAGTCGGCTGTTAGTGCCTTGTTCGACTTTCACTTCGATTTTGACAAGAATAAGGTGACAGGGCGCAACAAACCAATTGTTCCAATGGCGATGCCGGCTTTGGCGCCGGATGACAGCCCTCTATTTCCGGTGCTGGTGGTCGTGTTGCTGTTCTCATTGCTGGCAATTGCAGTTGGAGTAGGTGAGAGAGAAGTCGGGACAACAAGCACGCTCGTGGCTGTCGAACTGCTTGGACTATTGAGCGTCGCTGAAGGCCGGCTTTGCGACAGTGTGGGGCTGCCGGTTGTCGTCGAGATGGCGAAGGTCGTCGTCCTGATGCCCGAGGTATGGGGCTCTGTCTCCAGGTCGTTGTCGATTTCGGTCTTGGGGCTCTTGTCTTTCTCCTTCTCAGTTTTGGATTCCTTCTCCTTCTCAGTTTTGGATTCCTTCTCCTTCTCGGTTTTGGACTCCTTGTCAGGGTTGGCAGGCACACTGGTGGGAGAAGGTAATGTAGGCGCGTGTGTAATTGCCGTCAGAGTCGGGATCACCCTTTGAGATTTTGACGTTGATGTTGCGTCTAGAGCGGGTGCCGCAACCACTGGCAACGTCGTAGCTGCTGGAACTGGTATTATTGTCAAGATGATGTCGTCGTCGTCGTCTTCGGACGCCGATGCCACGCTATCGTCATCGCTCTCGATATGTATGCTGTCGTCTCTCGCCTCCAAATGGCGGCGACGGACTGTCACGTCATCCTCGCGCAAGTATCTCGGTCTGACCTCCCGTCTCCTGGGTCTGACCATTTTCAATGTCGGTATGAGTCGAAGATCGTCCTGCGATTGAAATTTGTGTTGAAGGGACTATGTCGAATCCGCCAAAAACCTCGATTACTGTACTGCAAGAACGAAAACCTCGACCATGAACAAAAGCCGGAGGTGCTCTGAGTTGGAGAAACGAAGAAACAGCACCAGGCTGTTTGGAACAAAAGAAAGGAGAGGATAAGAAAACTTGAAATATCAACCCAGTTTTTTTTTTCTTCCAAGAAAGTAAGAAAGATGGAAGAGGGCAAGAAAATCCGTCGATGTCAGAGCATCTCGGCGAGTTTGAGACGCAACAGCTCTTGGACCGCCGCATTGCGTCGACAGGGGCGCAGTAACGGTGTTTCATCGCGGACTGGTAGTCTGGTTTCAGCAGTCGACCCTTCAGGCCAACTGAGTGCCAATTGGGCAGGATGGCTGTTGTCTGAGAAGGCCCCTGAGCCGGGATCAGGTCCGAACGCTAGCACCACTCGCCACACTGGGGCCACCAAACTGTTGTCTTGGTGTTTTGCCATGGTGGAGAATCCAACGCACTAACGGTGATCAGTTATGCTTGTTGATCGCTGTGCCTGAAAACGGCCAGGTCTTTCCCTCAGCGCAAGTCGGGTTTCACCATGGTGTCTGTCAGAGTTGCATTGCCGGCTGGGTAAAAGCGGGTCAATTCTCCTCGGAAAGGGAAGGTTCTGGCGAGGGATCCCGCGTCGACTTTGCAGTTGGTCCATGATGCTGACCAAACTTCAATATTCCAGGACACGAACCTTGCTAGCACCCAGGATCAAGCTTTCCAAGCTCGGGATAGGACTTGGCGATAAACATTGCGTTTCTCTATCCAGCGGGCGAAGAAACCCGCTGAGCTCGGCAGACCTACCGAGGAAGAATCGTTTCGTATGATAAAGCGAGAGAAGGATGCTGAGAGTGATCGCGAACCTGCTAGAGAACGGGCACTATGAGGGCACCTCTGGGCTGTGGGAGTCACGGTCGCTGCGCGTGCGGTTGTAATCATGTTGGCGATCGCGTCTGTTGACCCCGACGAATGATATGTGAGCAATTGTGAATATCCATGTACGGTATGTAGGAGATCGCGTGGGTTACAGCAATTGACAACGGGAGGTGGATCATTTCAATTGAACGGGTTTATCTGGTGGGCGAGGTGCCTAATTCTCTGCTGTCTCCGTGGATTGGACATGACCAAGGCGTGCCTTCCTTCCTGGATCTCGCGCGAGGCTGCTCCTCGAGGTCTCGAGGTCGTTGCCTTCCTTGGGCAGTCACTGTCTCCGCAGTACCACCTTCCCTCAGCACTCCCTGCATTGTTGATGACCTGGAGCCATGAACTCTCCGCGAGACAGCTCGGTTCTTTTCTGTGCTTGTCATGCCCAGGGCAGTTATCGAGGCGCTTAAAGATCCTCTTACCGACCACCGATCATCTGGCACAACCACAAGACAGCAAGAACACCCTACATTTTGCTCGAGGGATTACTCGATATTTACGGACCGATATTATCCCGTAAAACACCCAGAATGCCCTCAGACCCCGATTCGGCTCCTTCAATTCTCCACCTCACTTCCGACTAGTTTCGGTACGGCTTCGCTTTGCAAGCACCTGACCTTGCCGGTCGAGCTGATCAAGCTGGCGAGAGGATTCTGTCCAGACATGGATCAAAGCACTTGCCAGATGCAACGGAGCTCCTAGTGACGACGTCCTTACCTAAGATGGGACTCCGAGGGCGAGATTCGCCGGTCAGGTTGGACATACTAAAACAACCCACCCACCCAACGTGCCTTCCATCCCCGCCTTTTCCTCCCCTTGCGAGCGGGGGCCAGGCACCTGCTTCGAATCCAAACGAAGCGGTGATGACGCTGCTTCAATCCCTACCTGGTACCTACCAACCCGCTAACAGCCCAGTGACTGGGTCACCTGTTCACATTCTGCTGCTGGGTGCCCGTAGGTGCAACACAACGGCTGTCCATTTTAGCCACGTCAAAAAATAAGACTCAAAGGAGACGGGACTCTGTGGGTGGGAGAAGAATCGCCCAATTAATTCCATCGAATCCCCCCGGTACTTGGTAGGTAATCAACCTCCATCTGTCAGTCTTGACATGGTCGACGCTACCCGTGGGGGTGACTACCCCCAAATTACACCCAAAGGTTCGCGGTGGATGCTCGCCGCCTCAATGTCTGGAAGTCAGAGGCCGTGCCTGCTGTTTCCTGCCCGGTTTGCCCTTCCCGCGTTTTTTCGTCCCTCCGCCAAGATGGGCCCTACCGACTGGGAATAGGTCGCGCATACCAAAATCTACGAAATGCTTTACAATTACCACGAGATGACCCAAGCTGCCACCGCCGACGAGACCCCAGCATGAAAATCCAATGCCACGGCAGACCTTGCTTTCGACAAAGCAAGGGAGAAGGTGTTCATTGGCCTCTACGAAGACGGCCAGAGAGGCTGCATTGGTGAGCTCTGGGCCTCGTGGCTCGTACACCGAGAACTGTGGGCGCCTTTTAATGTTCGCCGACCATTTCCTTGGAACGGCCATAGACGCCAAGCGTAATTGGTTCGGATGACGACGAGTGGGATGCGTGATTATAAGCCCATGAGAGGAAGTGGGAGACCCAGAATCCAGATACTCCTCCAGCAGGCCCGCCAGCTCCAGCAGCTCGATTCACTCGTCCTTCTGCTGCTTCTACCGCCGCAGCTTCTTCTGCCGGCTCTGATTTGTAGACAGCAGTTTATGGCTCAGAACCCAACTCTCGAGCCAAACGCCTCCCAGTTATGACTCTCCGGACAGAAAGACTTTCGCCGCCAAAGAATTGTCGGAGCGGACAATTCCCCAGATGGGGAAACATTTAGACCTACCTACTTATCCAAGGGACGCAACTTGGCAAGTCCAGAAACCCATCCAGATTGTTGTCAAAGACACACGACAGCCTACCTGGTCCTGCAGTCGGCAATCACGGAGACAGACAAGACAAAACCGTGACACACATACCGAGTGTTGGACCAAAGCAGCCTAAGGAAGACAAGCACGATAGCAAGCCAAACACACCGACATATGAAAACGGTCGCTTAGCTGCATGGACCGCACCGCCATACTTATCCAGCTGTATTCTCTCGATACGCCGCCAGACGATCCAAACGCATAGTCCCGCCACATCTTAGGAGGCCGCGGTCCCTCACTGGTCAGTTCTTGAGGGCGGTGACTACTTCGCGCGCCCCATTTGTGACACGACGGATGGCGGCAGTCTTGGAAGAGGAGGAAGCGCGTGCAAACTGCCGCCAATTCCCGGCCCCGAGTCCGCTTCGCACCATTCGTGAACCATCCGAGCCAGGAACACCGCCGCAGCTTGTCCTAGCTCTCGACCCGCGCATGGACCCAACCAAGCCCATGTCCGTCAGCATCCTCGTTGAAGTCTTCATGGACTTGATCGACTGGTATAAGGCTTTTCTGGTAGGTCTGAGATGCTCTCTTGTCAAGTTCATTTTAAGTCTCCAGCATCAGCGGCTCTTGGAAAAAAACGGCGGACTCGTTGTTCTCGTTCTTACAGCTGGATGGGTTTGCCAAAGACCAAGGTCTAGAGGCGAGCGCTTTCCTGTCCAGACAAGGTCGACATGTTGCCGCCTTGACAAAGCATAGCCCTTTCGAACTTTTGCCATGAAGCTTGGTTCTTCCAGCGAGTTCAGCGCCAGCAGAGGGAGGTGCCCATTTCTTTTTGCATGAATGATTTTGAATTCTATGGCTGCCTGATGCTTCTTCGTGATGCGACAGCGGCGTTTGGGTTAAATAGGTAGACTTGAAGCTATGCCGCCGTATTGGCCCCCAGCACATTTTCTTTCCATCTATCTTCCCATCCTCATGGCCGTAGCGATTGCGAGCCCTATCGCTCGTGAGCTCTGTTATAACTTGGCTTATAGGTTCGAAACGCAAAGGAAGACGACCTGGCAGTGGAGGTTCAGCGTACAATATGATACTAGGGCCCCTGACCTAAGAACGAAAGTCCAGCAATCCCCATTGCTACTATCTCACGCCCCCAGTCACCGCCCGCCGAGCCCGAAAGTCTCCCATTTCTTTGACTATCACCTGCGGTTCTATGACCCTGGTCCGTCTCTATATCGGATGGAAAATAATACGCAATGGGAGGCAAATTCCCCCACGCGGGTGAATCTGGTGCCTTCAAGTTCTTTTCGACTTTTTGACCGGAACTCACCACCTGACTGCCAGATTCCGCCAAGATTTGTTCCGTTTGCCCTGTCCTATCTTCCATATATTTCCCTGACCGCACACAATTTCCCCGAGTTTTTCTTTTTTTCTTCCTCAACCTCGCAACAACCCTCCCAAACTTCCATTTCTTCCCCGACGTCAAAACCAATGCCCTCCTTCAACACTTGCTGAGTTCGTGTCTGAATCGTCCTCATTTTATCTGTCTTGATCCCGACATTTTCGGCATTTTCTTCAATCCTTCCTGTTTTTTCCCTCGTCCAGAAGCTGACACCATGTCTCAACGCCCGAAATTCGCGGCCACACTGCCCTCGCCCGACATAGCCATCTCGAGACCTCGGATCGTCCCGCCCTCCGAGGGGCCCTCATCTCAGCAGCCGGAGCCAGCCGACCGGGCGGCATCACCTGACGACCAAAGTGTGTTCGCTGGTTTGTCTGGCCACGACGTAGGCATTGTGCAGAAGGCGTTGAAGGCATGCTTCCAGCAACGCAACACAGAGCTGAGACAGTGGCTCGAGCTCAACATTCCTGACAAAACGGATGAAGAGTTTCTCGCCATGTTGCCAAAGCCAGAGTACGACGAGAGGTGGACTCTAGACGATGAGCGTCGTCTCGTTCAGGAATGGGGCAACCACGTGCTCAAGGTGGCCCTGAGGAAGAAGATAAACGTCATCGATGCCTTCACGGCCTCGGTCAAGGAGGAGTACGCCCTGTGGAGAGTATCGATTACCTTCCTCAACTGTCTGCCCACAAACATCATCAGCGATCGTAGATACGGGATGATGTATGAATCCCGCTTCAAGATCAACCGGCAGGGCTCCGACCTCGATGGCAACCTCACCCAAGCAACTCGGGCACTGTGGACCCAATGGTTCTGCAAGTTGCTGAGCAAGCTCACACTACACCCTGCATGGGAGGGCAACTACCGGCTCTACAGAACGGCAATCCAATATACAGTCATCTCGGCCACCGATGACTCCCGCCCCTGGGACTGCGATGTCCGCGGCGTGGACAGTGTCTTTCTCCATGCCTTCTCTAAGGCCGCTCGCGAGACCGACGGCCGGCGGACATTCAGCTCCATCCACAAGACTATCCTCGGCAACCTTGAGAAAGACTATGGTAATCTCGGACAGACTTCCTGGTGGTCGAAGCTTTTCAAGTCCATCGAGGACCAGACCAGAAAGGCCCGGCGAAAGGTCCGACAGAACGGCCTGTCACGAGTCGTCAACGGCGTGCATCGTGATAAGCCGTATTTGGTCCACAGCACCGACCTCGCCATTCTCGAAGAGGCCATGCGGGTTGCCGACCAGGTCTACGGCGGAAACCCCCCGTTCACGCCAGAGGCCTGGGTCAGAACAGTCAAGGCTTTCACGGGCGGCCACAAGCACGTGGTGAACAAGGAGCTCTTTGAAAATGGCATGGATGCCGTCTGGCTCAACTACCTCCGCATGAGCCGTCGCAGCGAGGATGCCGAGACGCGTGCCCAGAGAAGAAACGCCCCCAACAACGCCAACAGCCATCACGGCGATGACGACGATGTCGAGTCCGTGGCTGATCTCGTTGACCTGGCCGGCTTTGACGAAGACGATGACAGCGAGGATGTGCCTCTCATGCAGCTGAAGGCTCAAAAGGGCATGGCTGCGGACAAAGGCAAGGCCGTCGACCGGGGAAAGTCGATCGACCGAACCCAGCAGCCTGGACCCGGACCCAGCAGCAGCACCACCACCGCCACCGCCCATGCCGCTCCTCACAATCCCGTGGCTGGCCCCAGAATCTTCCGACAGACGTCTCAACTGAGACTTCCCGGAACGAGCGCCCCGTCAAGCTCCGCCTTCCCCGCCGTCCGTGGGTTCACGCCGATCAACAGCCGTCAACCCGCACATCCCAGCTACTACGGCGACGACGAGTACGATGGTGGCGATGACGAGGAGGATAACCTCCCCACCAGGCCCAGTCTCCCACGGAGCCATCCCGCAGGAGACAACATCACCCCTACCACCACGACCACCTCCACCGGCAAGAAGATCCACCGCGGCTTCTTGCCCAGCATCCAGCAGACCCAGAAGCGAGCCGCGGAAGACAGCGGAAGCGACCTGGCGGAGGACACCACCCGTCCTCAAAAGCGGCTGGCCCTCCCCCCCACCGCCAGCGGAGAGTATCGTGACCGCCGCAGCGCGCCACGGCCGGCATTCAGCATCCCAACCGCGCCCATGCTGAACGCCAGGCTGGATGTCCTCGCCGCGGTCGCCACACAGACGTCACCCGTGCCGACGCGGCCGCGACCGACCCTCGGCACGCTTTCCCTCCCTGCGCCCCCACCAAGCAATCCCGCCGCGACGCCAGCCACCCGCCCGGCAAACCGAGCAGCGCAGCCGGAGCCGGTAGTATACGACATCATGTCCGACATCGAGGAGGAGCCTGAGACCAATGCGCCTCCCCACGTTGACCTGATATTGGGGCCGAAGACGTCTGTGGCTCGTAGACGGCGGTCGAAGTGAGGGTGGATGTTTTGTGTTGGGAAACATAGGTGGTGAACTGCCCGCCTGGCTGGTCAAATGTCGCAAGTTTATTCCGCCGTCCGTTGAGTACCCGCGGAAACTTCCACGGCAAAGAACTTTGGTAGACAAGAGACGGCATGATTTTGTCGGGGATTATGATTGGATGAATGATGTACATTATGGGATGGCGCGAGGGGACTTTTTACATTTGGAGCTCAGGTACCAGTCGCAAAAGCTTTGCCCACACAAGCACGCCGGGGTTCTGCAGCGCATCGAGCTGTTGCCGGATGGAGCGTTGGCTTGGCTGCTAGTTCTGGATAATGAGACTTTGAGCAAAAGAGTAGGAAAAGAATCAGAGGAGGAAATAGGATGGAGAAAGGAAAAACGACGCAGTCATGCTAGTACCTAGGTGTTATACCAGGTATCGACTAGTTCTAGAGACTGCTTAGGAGGTGCGCTTTACTCGCCGAGGATCGGTTTGACTTCAAGACAGAATTACGTAGCACAAACTTTCAGAGTATTGATTATTTTGTATTCAACTAAATCCAAGATGCTCAATAGTAAGCGAGGCTTTCTGCTTTGCGTTGATTTGCTTTGCTATCGTAGTTCCTGGAACCTGTATCTGCCGCTTTCCAGGTGCCCTTCTTTTATCCAGAACAAACACTCGACCATAGTATTGCCATCCTTCTCCTTGGATTCCAAACATCAGCGATGGCCAACGACTCAGTCCACATCAATACGACTACCAAATTTCCATTTGCCAGCCGCATAACGTGTTTGATAAGCGAGTCGCGCAGACAAGCGAGTCGCGCACTCTCCACCGCGACGCGTCCTCCCCACACTTAACATCGAATTTTTCTACAACCCAACATGCCTCCTACTTCAAATGAAGCGAGGCTAATCTTGGCTCTTGAAGCTCTCCAAAACGACGAAGAGTTAAGCCTTCGAACCGTAGCCAAGCTCTACAACATGCCAGAATCAACCCTCCGTGACCGACGTGCTGGCAAGCCTGCACGACGCGATACTACGCCCAACTCACGCCGGCTTACGGATTCGGAAGAAAAGGCTCTTATTCAATATATCCTTGAGCTAGATGCGCGATCTTTTCCACCAAGACTAGGTGGTGTGGAAGATATGGCCAACCAACTGCTACGCGTACGCGACGCGCCCCCCGTCGGCGTCCGCTAGGCCCATAACTTCGTCAAACGCCAGCCAGAGCTCCGTACGCGTTATACGCGGAAATACGACTACCAGAGGGCTAAGTGCGAAGATCCAAAGGTCATTGGCGAATGGTTTGCCCTCGTACAGAACGTTAAAGCCAAATACGGTATCGTAGATGACGATATCTACAACTTCGATGAAACTGGGTTAATGATGGGCATTATCTTCGCGGGTATGGTGGTTACAACCTCGGATGGCCGTAGCAAGGCAAAACTGGCCCAGCCTAGCAACCGCGAATGGGCAACGGTAATCCAAGGAGTCAATTCCCTCGGCTGGGCCATCCCTCCCTTCATCATCTTGGCCGCGCAATACCACCTCGCCAACTGGTATACCGAATGCAACCTCCCGGCCGACTGGCGTATCGCAACCACCAATAATGGCTGGACTACTAATGTAGTAGGCCTGGATTGGATTAAGCACTTCGACTTCTATACAGTACCTCGTACGAAAGGCAAATACCGGTTGTTGATCCTCGACGGCCACGAAAGCCACCATTCGACCGAATTCGAGCTCTATTGCCAGCAGAACAATATCATCACGCTCTGTATGCCTCCACATTCCTCCCACATCCTCCAGCCACTCGATGTTGGCTGCTTTGGGCCACTGAAGCAAGCGTACGGTCGCCAGGTTGAGGACTTGATGCGTGCGCATATCAACCACGTGAGCAAGCTCGAGTTCCTCTGTTCCTTTCGCGCGGCCTTCTTTACCTCTATCACCAAGAGGAATATCCAGGGCGGCTTCGCAGGGACTGGCCTTGTACCGTACGATCCAGAAAGGGTACTTTCCAAGCTGGATGTAAAGCTTCGTACGCCAACACCTCCAAACTCACGGCCTAACACTGCACAACCTTGGGTCTTCCAGACACCACACAACCCCCGAGAAGCCAACTCACAGTCAAGGCTTATCAAAACTCGCATTGCCAACCATCAAAATAGCTCTCCGACGTCGATGTTGGCTGCTGTGGACCCAGCTTACCAAGGGTACGATGGCTGTAATGCACCAGGTGGCCCTCCTGCAATCAGAGGTCTCTTCGCTCCGCAAGGCCAACGAGGCATTAAGTAAGCGCCGGAGAGCCAAAAAAACGCGTGTACGGCTTGGAGGGTCACTTACTCTACAGGATGCACAGGAGATACTGGACCAGAGGGCTATGGGTGGGGAGGGAGTGCAAGAAACGCAGCCGGATGGTAGTGGCGCAGGGGGGGGTCGTACGAAGGTTCGGTGCTGTGGTGTGTGCGGCAAGCCTGGCCATAATGCGCGCACTTGCCAGGAGGCTGCGGAATCATCTGATTCAGCTATTTCTGATGTAATTGTAGTTAATTCCTAGTGTTAATGTGTTGAAATTGAAGATAGTGTTTGTAGAGTAGTGGAGAGTGCGCGACTCGCTTGTCTGCGCGACTCGCTTATCAAACACGTTACTTGCCAATGACACAAATAGTACTGGTCAAACTCCCCATAGCACCGTTGTTTGCCAGCCCTCTAATTACCAGCTATCACCAAGCTGCTAGCAAACACCATGCCGCAACCCCAAACCAGCTTGTAACCTTGTCACCCATTGATTTCACGAAGTGATATCGCGGCTCATATCCATGTTTCTTCAAGAAAGGTCGTGATGTGTCATCAAGGCTTTTATCCAACATCTCCCTCCAATACTGCAACCTTTCAAAAAGCAAGTTAGACAGCACACAGGGGTAAACTCCCCTGCTCGCCACCAAAGCGAGCGTGGTCGTCATCTGTGTCCCTTGCCTTCTAAAACTTCTCACCCAAACACCCCTATCGCTCTAACTTACACGGGTTACACTGTGGTTGCTACCTGGTTTTTGAGAGGATGCGGTACCTTGCGTTGGCGGCGACATCCGACAAGCAACCCTAACCCTCCGTTGGGAAAAGGGGGTAGTCAAACAAACAAGGGGTAAGTAGATCAACATCATTCCACCACACCGACCCGATTTCCACAAATGACGAAACTTGTCCCCTCTACCATTTTCAAGTCAACCAGACTTCTCGGGATCTAATCCATAAGGGATTTCTCTTTCAAAGATAGCTCCCATGATGAGACAGCAGCTCCAGTATCTCTACGCACCTCATCACGCGAGCAACTGCCCGTGCAGCCAAGAGCCAGGGACGTCAGAGAGACCATCACGATGAGCCGCAATATTCAGTCGAGTCTCCGAACATATTTATTGTCAAGGGTGATGGTCTTCCCGATGGAGGAATGCGTAGGTGGGGGAAAACGTGCTCAATCAATTATCCAGAACCGCTATCAAAAACCACACGCTGGCGCGCGCACCCAGCCACAGACAAGCGCCGTTCCATCAACCCAAAAGAAAACCTAAACATGAACAGTGCAACTATAATCGAAAACGCGATGGAAGAGTTTCCTCGGTCTCGCGACTAACTACCTCGTGACTCCCCCGAATACCGCACCCATCCCCAAAGTCGCCTTCATCGGTGGTTTCGGTCCATGACGGCAGGCAGGCCATGCGGGTAAGGTGTGTCTGTCGCCCAGAGTGGATCAGGTGTGAAGGATGCAGTAGGGGCCCATCGAGGATAAGTAGATTGCTGCCGTGAATCAATTACTGCAAGAAAGACCAGCGATTGTTTTCCTTCGGAGGTTGGGCCGGGCTAGGGCCGGCCGAGGATCCAGGTGGTGCTTGGAAGTTCCTCGGTGGCTGCGTGTATGGCTGCGTGTATGGCTGCGTGTATGGCTGCGGGTTTGGCTGCGGGTTTGGCTGCGGGTATGATGGCTGCGGGTATGGCTGCGGGTATGGCTGTTGACTGTATACCGGAGGCTGGGCCGGGCCAAGGCCGTCCGAGGATTTCTTTTGTGTTTGGAAGTTCCCAGGGAATGCTCCCTGGCTAGTAGACGCAGATCCTACGCTGCTCGAAACTGGTTTGGGAGCAACCGGGTTGGGAATAAGTCCTAATTCGTATCGGAGTGTCACGGCTGGCTGAAATAAGCAGAGAGTCAATGCTGCAATAGGCTTAATTCTATTACCGTAATCTAAAGCTAAGGAAAAAAGAAGAAAAAAAAGGAAAGAAGGAAAAGGTTCTGCCTGCAATTGCCTTTTTGCGAGCTCAACACAGCGATGACTCATCAGCCCCACTCAAGTCCCGCTGTGGCTGTGCGTGGCGTACGTGGCTTGTGCAGTGCCGTCCGGCCAGGCCGTGACACGGAGCATGTTTTTAAAAGACTCGCTCCGGTTTTTGAATTCAAGCCGAGGAGAGCTGACATGGCGGCAGCTTTGTGTTACTCTTTTTGTTTTGGTAGATATGGGTCCGGCTGTTGATATTGTCCCGATCGATAACAGCGTTTGGCCTGCATGCGGAGAGCATGCAGTGCAGCTGGTGTCCGATTCCCCGGTTCCTGTAAGCTGGACAAGCCCTGTAAGAATATCTCCTGGATTTCGGCTTGAATTGAATCTTCCTCCTGAGCACCGTAGGGTCTAGTATCGCGTCCAGCCCTGCAGGTCATGCGGGCGGTCCATGTCAACTTGTCAGCCAACGTCCTCCTACTGGCCACGCAACACAAACGTACCACTTTTTCAAGACCATGAGATATTTGCCCTCTCCACTTGCCTACGCTGCAGTCCGGACGGCGTGTACAAGACCTTTCCGGCTGTTGGTGTGGAACAAATCGGCCCCGCGCTGGCGCGTATAGAAGTGCACCTGTCTCGACGCCTCCTTTGTCACTCCACGCGAGACCGCATCGAAATCCTCCGAGACGAATCCAGACAGCTCGACTTGTGCGGGATCGACATTCTGGAAACTGGGTCTGTTAAGATTGCACGTGTGATACCGTATCGGCTTTATTATGGGATCGAGCGGCGGCGGTTCAGGGCGAGGCCACTCCAGTCGGTCCTTGAGGACTTGCTTGGCATATGCCAAGGATGCCGAGGATGCCATACCGAACACCAACGGCGGAACAAGGTGCCAAAAGATGACGGGCGTGATAATTAGGTCCTGGAATCTGCCCTACAGTTGGTGCTGTTTGGTGGTACGAATGGACAATGGGGGTAGATGTGCTCGATGCGATGGATGCGGTGAATGCGGTGAGTGCAATGGAGCAAATTGGAGGCCATGGGATCGGCGAGTTGGATGGGGTTGAAGGAGTTGATGGGGTTGATGGGGTTGATGGGGTTGATGGGGTTGATGGGGTTGATGGGGTTGATGGGGTTGATGGGGTTGATGGGGTTGATGGGGTTGATAATGATGGGGAAGGAAGCAAGACCCTTCTCCCGAAACAAACTGGAAGGCGGCGGGCAGTCGGGATGGATGTGCGACTCAGAGAAAGTTGCTGAGGAAGATGAAGCGGGTCCTCCCGTCGAGGTAAGAACGGTGTTGGTGTCGAAAAAGGCTCAATCTGCAGTCTGCTTCCGCGTACCTCAGCTTGGTTGTGACGCCTTCCAACCCATCACATGGGAGACCGGAGCCTGAGCGAGATTGAACCCGCACAATAAGAAAACACAATAACGATTTCAGAGAGCGACGTGAAAACTTTTTTCACTACATGCTATCGAGGAGGACGGTGAGAACAAGGCTCTCTCCCCCAGAGAATGTGAGGTGGTTCTAGCCAACTCATCCCGCGTACCTTCCCTGAGCTGCGGCCTTCTCTGAGCTGCGGTCCTTCCTAACGGTCTCTTCTTCCACTCTTCATCTCACTAGGTACCGTATCTTCCTCTTGCACATTTTTCTCGATCCGACCCACAGCCTAGGCACCTAATACCAACTAGTTACCACACCCCATACCCAATCTCTCCGACGCCAGCAAAACACAATGGCGTCGCCAGGGATTCTGAAAGATGACATCGATGACGCGATGGTGAAAGAGACGGTGGCAAGTCGCCAAGGAGCTGTCATGAAAGCCCTGACTGGCAGCAGTGACACCCAGCTGTCGAAGAACCGCGCATTCGCCAGAAAAGTCTCCTGGCCGCCGGGATCTTCGCCGAAATCTATCACGCAGGCTTCATCACCTCTTGTAGAATGCTTTTCTCCTCCTGGGCCGTGAACAACCGAGTCTGGATGGAGTACCCGTCATCTCCGGAAATGGACTACCCTTGGGATGGTCAATGTCCCCCCGTGGATTACGGTCCGAAGTGCCCCGATTACGACAACTGGCTCAAGGAGCGCGAGAAAGACCAGGATGTTCTGAGGGGCACCGGTCTCTTCGACACCGCTAACGCCGCCGCGGCTACCGCTTCGGGATCCCCATCCGGTACCGATGCTGCTACACCTTCCTCTATTGGTTTTTCGCAACGGAACCTAGTAAGGGATGGACGTTAGCAAACTTGCTGGGTTTAGCGGGGCCACAGAATCGCGAGAATGGATTGGGTTGATTCGGTGGTAAGATGGAATGACAGGATTGGACGGTGTTGATGCGGTGGATTACATGGAATGGCAAAATGGACACGGCTGATTTGATGGACGCCACGGAATAAACAGCAGTTCAATGGGAGAGCTTCATGACCATCAAGCATTGCATTTTACTCCCACCTTCTAGCTAGGTATAATCATTCAAATCTCTCGATTTTCCAACCCTCCAGCTGACCTCCCCACCGGCGTTGTTTCCCTCCTTCCACGCCCACCTCGCAATGTCCTGCTTCCCGTTCTCGAGCACATCCTTGACCCAGCCGCCCACCAGAGGCAACATCTTGAACGCATGGCCAGAATCACCCGTCGCCACAATCAAGCCCTCCTTCCCGGGGACGAAGTCGATGATGTAGTCCGTGTCCGCCGTGTCTGCGCACCAGCATATCTTGGTGTTGACCAGCGGCCGCTCGGCCAGGCTGGGGAGGTGCTCCCTGAGTACCTTGCGGATGGCTTCTTCCTCGGCTGGGGGCATGAAGTTGTTGTCCTCGGGCGGGACGGAGATGCCCGTCTCTTTGTTCTTGTTGGTGTACCCTGACCCGCTGGGGGAGACTTTGAGAAGACCCGTGGGGTCGGGTTCAAAGAAAAATCCAAGATCACGCGAGTACGTGACCGGAATGCCTGCTAGCTTGGCTGCTTCTTCCGGTGTTAGTTGGACATGAGCAATGGCCCACGATCGTCCGGTGACTTGGTGGCCGATGCTCGGGAGCAAGTTGGCGACGGAGGCGCCCATGGTTAGGATGACGACGTCGGCAGTGTAACGCTTGCCTGATGCCGTCGTGGCTCCAACGCACTTGTGACCGTCATAGTCGAGCGTGGCCACCGCGTCATCTAGAGCAATACCCACGCCCAGGCCATTGACAGCATCATAAGTCGCCCGCAGTGCATCTGCTGAGCGAGCATAGCCAGCCAGACGGTTGAAGTACCCAACCCAGCCATCCATGGCTCCATCAAGAGCCGGAGCCACGGCACGGATGTCCTCGCGTGAGTTGATCGGTGTGATTTGCCCGGCGAAGGCTGGGTGAGTCTGGATAGACGCCAGCGACTTGGCAAGCGAAGTTCTGCTTTTCTCTAACGCAGCAGCCGAGTTTCCGAGGAGATAGCCCACCTGGCGATAGTGCGGCGCAAACAGCGGGTTGGACGTCCATTCTGCGATGGCAGCCAGGGCCAGTTCGGCGTAGTAGGGTTCTTCGTACTCGGCGCGCACGATCTTGTTCAGGTCGTTGCCTGCGGACAGGGGCGAGGGGACCGTTGCCCCTTTTTCGAGAACCGTGATGTTGCGGTACCCTGCATTGGCCAGGTGGTAGGCTGTTGAGAGCCCAAAGGTCCCGCCGCCGATGATGAGGACCATGCTGTTTGCTCTCGACATTTTGAAGGGGGATGAGTAATGATTCCTGATGGCTGGGGAGCCTAAAACAGCCTCCTCCTCGATGGAAGCACTGCAGTGACGCAGTCGGTCAAGCGGAAATGCGGGGGCCGTTTGTCCACTGGCTTAGGCGCTTGCTGTAACGTTGAACTGCAGCCCAACTTCGAACTGACGATCGACGTCGAATTCCAAGTAAACGAAAGGGGAGGTAGGATGAGATTTTGCTTTCAATCTTCACACGCGATTCACGTGCTAACATAGCTAGATTTAATGAGGTGAATCTCGAGATCTGTTATGTTTCCTCAAACTGTGGATGGGCTGTGGCGTGATGGTCTGACACTCCCAGTCCGTTCATCCACTGGGCTGGACTGGGGAAGGCACAACCCAGTATCAGGTTGACTTCGTGCACAATTCATGCCCAATGCGTATTAACGCACGAGGCACAAGTCATGCACAAGTGCAATGCAGCTGGTCGCCCACCAAAGTGCCGAACCAGGCGAGCCAGGCCAGCTCCCTCTGATTTAGCTTCATCCACCTGCCCAAGGATTCCTTCTCGTCTTTTTCAAACTCTGCACCGACGTGCTTTTGCTCTATAGCCCTCAATATTCTATTCATAATACATACAAATCTCCCTGACCACCAAAGATAAACCGCGCAACAGTCCTACAGCATATCCCACTCCCACATCGCAAGCTCGTCTTTCCTTGCTTGAATCATGTTCTTTGCAACCTCTTTCTGCCGGGCTGCAATGTAAGCATTTGCATCGTCGAGCATGCCACGCACAAACTCCCGGTGCGAGTCACCCCCCGAGAGCCGCGCTTCCAACCTCTCCTCTAGTGCCCGGATCCTGGCCACCCAGCCCCCGCCCCCGCCTCGATGACGGGGATGGGTCCCATATATGCTCTGGTGAGAGCCCGACGCTCGCCTCGGCCTCAGAATGATGTGCTCGATGTCGTCAAGCATCTTGTATATGCTGCTCTGGGGAAATTGGTCCGGCTCGTGCAGTATCATGCCCTGATCTTGCAGTTCCCTCTCCGTTTGCCTAACGTCGAAATTGCCGGCGATCCTCCTGCGGTCGAGATAACGATGCATATGGTCGATAATCAATAACTTCTCCTTCGCCCGCCGGTCTGAGGTGGTCAGTCTTTTGCTTTCATCGCCGTCAAAACCACTTCGGGCTTACCGTTGAGTCCGTCCGGCCCCCCGAATTGAAGCTGTCTAACAGGAGTAGGGACAATAGCTCGCGCGTCTCTCCAGTCCCAAATAACTGTCTTGATCTCCCTTTGGAACATTGCCTCGTTTCCGAGAATGAGGGCAATATTGGCAAGCCGAAGGGCGGTTTCATGAGTTTCTGGGCTGCCGTCGTGAACTGAGTAACGCCAACACCAATCGCCCTCGGGTGCGTCTCTGTTGTCCCCGTTATCCTCCGTCGCTCGCCACTGCCGGCACTCTGTGAACCTTGCAGGGATAACGTGGAAGTGCCACAAGGCGTTGCAGTATTTCGACAAGTCCTGGGCTCTTGTTGCTACGTTGGTCTCCGTGGCCCCCAGCAAGTCAAAGACTCGGACGATCGTCGCATGGTCAACGCCAACCCTGTCCTCTGGCACGATGAGCCAGTCGCTGTCCTGGTCGTGGCGAAGCTCGATGATCTTCATCTTCAGGGTCGGAGATATGGTCTTGAGTCTCTCGAGCTCTGCAAAAGTCCAGTCCGGGGTGGAATAAAAACCCCCAGGACGACGGATGTGGATCCGCTGACAGATAGGGTCGACGGGGGCATGATCGATGTGGTTCATGATCTTCCGTACTTTGACTGGCAAGTTCCAGCCCAGCTCGCAATGCACGCAAATTGACGATGCCAAGCAACTGCCGTACCTCCTTTACCACCGCACTGAAATCGGTGTATTAGGGGACACGGAGCGGCGCAACTGCACGCGGCCCGGACCACAGACCACACCCACCCCAAAGATGCTGGAGGGGAAGAAACAGGGGCCGGGAGGACAAAAACGCAGGTCGATATGTGCAAGAATCTAGACTCCGCGGAGGTGATAGCACGCAATGTTGAAGCTTCAACAAAAGGCCCAGGCGTTTCGAGATCGGGGGAAGGAAGGTGCACCGTGTGATCGGTGCGAACCACGTTAACGCGTGGGTTGAACGTCTGGGGAAACTGCTGGATAGAGAGGCAACCATCGCCACTCGGGACTGGTCTGCGGCTCAGACGTTTGAACAGGCGGCCTGAGCAGAGAACATCGCTGATAAGGCCCGGTTCTGTGAGTGGTTAACCAAGCTATCGCGTTCAGCCACGCCATGCGTCGCCCGGTCGCAATTGGATGCGCCCGCCCGATCGCAGTTGTGAGGCGTAATTATCGTGCTCCGCCACGATGCCTAATTTGCAACTCGCATGATTTCCAGTTCCCCTTTTTGGACTTGGCCCAGCTCTTGGGCCTTGCGCCAGCGCCAAGGCAGATTAGCCACTGCGGGCGTCGCAGGCTCATGGAGTCACGATGGAGGCACACGGGGCGCGTCGCCGACCAGGGCGCGCAGGATCATAATAATGCCTCAAGAACTTTGAGGAAACATTGTCGGTCAATTCTTGTTCTCCTGGACCAGTGTGCGCAAAAATGGCGAGCATCACGCTAGCTGCTCAACCGTCGAGTGCGGCCGCGTCGCAAGTCGTGGTTCCGTACGCGGACGTCCTCAGCCATCCTGAGCGATACTACCAGGCAAGTTGCCCCAAAAGCTCGCGACTACGCAAGTAAGTCTAACTCATGATTCAGGGATCCGACATCGTATGGGTCATGGTTTCCTCCGCCTTTGTTTTTGTCATGATTCCTTCGCTGTCTCTCATCTATTCGGGCTTGGGCAATCGATCTTTTGCCTTGACACTGTTTCGTCTGCCCATGGTGACGGCAGCTTTCATCGGACTACAGGTAGGATGGAGTGCGTCATGAAAGGACTGAGTAACGGCTGACCCAGAGCAGTGGGTGCTATGGGGCTACACGCTCACCTTCACTGGCTCGTCTATGTGGTGGGGAGGGGAGACGCGAGGAAATGCCCTACAGGACGTCCTCGTCCGGCCTGTCAGCACCGGAGACGGATCGGATGGCTCCCAGATACCTGAGCTGCTGTTTTTGCTATATGAGGCGATGTTTGCGTCGTTTACGTATGTGCCCATCAGCTGTTATTCATTTCACCCAGCTGACTCTGCAGTGCCGCTCTTGTGTGCGGTGGAACAATGCACCGGGCCCGCCCGGCTCGGTTCATCATCTTCATCTCCATTTGGGCGCTTTTTATCTATGACCCGGTTGCCCGTTGGTCCTGGAGTGAGTATGGCTGGGGGAAACAATTTGGCACCATGGACTTCGCGGGCGGAACCCCGGTGCACATCGTCTCAGGGTCGACGGTTGCCGCTTTTGCCGTCTTCTGCTCCATCGAATCCAAGGACAGCCCGCGCGAGTTCTTCTCTGAGGCCGTGGACCGTGTGAAGAGAAGGCTCGGACACCTCTTCAAGGGCTTTTGGAGTGTCCTGAGGATCGTCATCATGGTGTGCACCTACGGTTATCTTCGCCCGCCGTCCTATGACTTGTCTGACCAAGAGCTCGGCGGGAGCCAGGAGGAGGACGGCACTCGTCCCGTCTTTCAGCCCTACAACGTCAACTACCTCGTCCTCGGGACTTCTCTTTTGTGGTTCGGATGGGCTGGCTTCAATGGCGGCAGTGCATTGGGTGCAAACATGCGCGCCGTGTCGGCGTGGGCTGCAACACACTTTGCCGCATGTGCCGGCGGAGCTACGGGCATGATTTGGATCTGGATCTGGAAGGCGTTGCCGGACCCTGACAACAACACAAACTCGCAAGCATCCGTCGACCAAGGGGGCGAGGAGCATCACGCCGAACCAAGACAGTTTGAGAACCTCTCGGTCTACTTTTTTTGTGACGGCGCTATCGCTGGGCTTGTGGCAATCACGCCGGCGGCAGGTTATGTGAGTGCCTGATATACTTAAGTCCCTCTGATGTGCCGATCTGTTCTGACAAAAGCCAGGTTCCGATATGGACTGCTGTGATATTTGGCGTGGTTGCGGCTATTGCGGTCAACTTGCTCAAAAAGGAGACCGAGATCTTCCTCAGGAATGATCCGCTGCAGATATTTGCTGTCCATGCTGGCGGAGGTCTCGTGGGCATGATCCTTACTGGGATATTTGCCGAGTATGTACCTGGCTCACCCCAATTCTCTGCCTGATCTTTTGTTTTGCTAACAGCTCGGTACAGCCCCGTGACGATTGGACTTGACGGCCACTCCACCATTCCCAATCCTGATTATAGCAGAAGCAGGCGTGTCGGGTAGGTTTCTCCTCATCTCCACATCTCCACACCATGGAAATCTAACCTAGCCCAACAGATACCAAATCCTTGACGGCGTTTCCGGCATGGCATATAGCTTCTTGATGACACTGGTCATTCTCTACGCCATGAAGCTAGTAGCATACATGTTCATGCCCACGCCCTGGAAGCAGGCCGCCGAGTACGACGACGAGTTTCAGGCCACCATGGACCAGCAGTGGCGCCATCAGCTCGACGCTCAGGGGAGGCCACGGGCTCCGCCGTTCCAGCGCCCCAGGCCCCAGCAGGCTGTCATTCCCATGCAGCGATATCCCCCTCCGCCGGACTTGCCTGCTATCCCGAGCCCCGAGCTGCAACCGGTGAATAGTATCTGATTCGGGATGATGAAAATGCGGTACGAGGTTTATGTGTTTGAAGCAGGTGGTTGTTTTGGATATACCATGTGTGTACTAATAGAACGGATGTCCTTTTCTATATGATTATTTGTACTGAGCAAAGAAAAGGGGTTTGAAATACTGATGTTGTCCATATCAGAAATACAAGCAAAGCGTAAACAGTATAGAGAATTAACAGGGAATTGATTCCTGTGGAGGTCAACTTTGAGCTTGGGCGGTCACTACCGAATATGCAATATGTTGTTCACAGATGCTCAGTGGACTGCCAATGAACTGTCAATGAGGTATTCATAGGATGTACAAACCCCTAGCTATTTTAGCGACTATTAGCTAGATACTCCCCTTGACTAAACGCGATGAGTCGGTTACGAAAGCGGTTTAGGAGAAGGCGTAGAAGAAGGCACCAGTTCTACAGTAATTATGCAGGCCCGAGGTTTAGTTCTGAACACTCCGACTGGATGAACCAATTGAAAACTATAAATTGCACAACTTCACAGCGAGACGTAGGTTAGAGATGATTTGGATGAGAAGACTCGGTAATGATAACCAATATTATCTGTCAGGCAGGCTCTGGTTTCTCGTGCCATTCCCGGCTTGGGACAGTCCCCATATTGGGATCAAATAGGTATCAAGATGATAAAGATTGCGTTGATTCTTTCCGTGTTTCCGTATCTCATTCTAGTCGTTTTGGTCTAGATAACCATCTTGATTGTCGGGTCGGGTTGTTGGCTGTCTGACGAAGACGTGATGTTGCAAAACACGCCGCAGGGGCGTGTATGTATGACTGCCAAGGGAAGGATGAAGATTGGGAGCCCCTGCCCGTCATTTCGACAGGTCCGTGCAATTACCGACGGCCTGGACCGGTTTTGCGGGGTACAACAGTGAGGCCGGCAATGACGGCATGGTTACTATCCGAATATCGGACAACTTTTCGTTTGTTTGTCCGTGACACATAATTGACAGTCGGACCACAATTGGTGTTCTTACTAATGATGTTTGAGTAATCCTTGACCGAGAGTTGCCTTTATTCCGCAACCAGGAACATACCCCTGGTCCTCCGCATCTCCTACTTTGAAAACGCCAGGTGCAAATTTCAAACAACCTCTCGCAATGTCAGACTCAGCACCGCTCAAGATCGTCGTCCTGGATGATTACCAGGGGATCTCCGCGTCGAAATTCAAAGTCTTGGACCCCGCCAAGTACGAAGTCACATTCATCAAGGACACGCTGCTCCCCTACAACCACCCGGCCACGCCGCAAGATGTGAAGGACCAGCTCGTGGCGAGGCTTGTGCCCTTCGACGTGATATGTAAGTCGCCTCCACCCCTTTTATTATCGAGGCCACAAACTGACCTCCCAGGCACAATGCGAGAGCGAACGCCCTTCCCGCGCGAGCTAATTGCCCGCCTCCGCAACCTCAAGCTGCTCCTCAGCACGGGCGCGCGCAACCTCTCGCTTGACCTCGACGCCTTCAGAGATCGCGGCATCCCCGTCGCCGGCGCCATCGACAAGGCCCACGCCAACTCGGCCGGGTCCGTCAGCACGACCGAGCACTGCGTGGCCATGATCCTCGCCGCCGCGCGCAACATCGCCCAGGACGACCGCGAGGTTAAGTCGGGCGGCTGGCAGACGGCGTCGGCCGTGGGCCTCCACGGCAAGGTCTTCGGCACCGTTGGGCTGGGACGGCTGGGCGTTGCGGTGGCGCGCATAATGCATATCGCCTTCGGCATGCGAATTGTGGCCTGGAGCCCGAACCTGACGCAGGAGGCCGCGGACGAAAAGGCGAGGGCGGCGGGGTTTGCGGTCGCGGATGAGAAGGGCGAGAAGACGTTCGAGGCAGTGAGCAAGGAGGAGCTGTTTAGGTCTGCGGACTTTGTCAGTGTGCATCTTGTTCTGTCGGAGAGGTCGAGGGGGGGCATTTCGGCCGCGGATCTGGAGCTGATGAAGCCGTCGGCGATCCTAATCAATACGTCGAGGGGCCCGCTGATTGTGGAGGAGGACTTGTTGGATGTTCTGGAGAAGGGGAAGATTAGGGCGGCGGCGCTGGATGTGTTTGAGCTGGAGCCGTTGCCGCTGGATAGCAAGTGGCGGACGACGAAATGGGGACAGGATGGGAGGAGCAGCGTGCTTCTGACGCCGCATATGGGCTATGTCGAGCAGGGAACGCTGGAGGGATGGTATGAGCACCAGGTGGAAAACATTGAGCGGTGGGCGAGAGCTGAGCCATTGCTTCAGAGCCTGTACGAGGGACTTTTGGTACCAGGTAATTAGGTTGGTAGAAAGTGGTATGCCAATGCGGTGGGTGTTCTGGGAGTGGATTGGACCAAGAAATGGTATCCGGATTTGGCATCATGACTGGTGATTTGAAGCCGATCTGGTCTGTGTTTCGCGTTTTCATCGCAGCTCCAAAGATTTCGCGCGATTTACCGCCACTTCAATCCGTTTGTCTGCCAGGCAGAGTGCCGGCAGCTAGCAAACCTTTTACCAGAGACGCCGACGTGGTGTTTGCGTGCTTGCCCTGCCTGCGGACAGCAGACGCGTATCAACAGCTTGATGCCTTCCATCTTTGATCCGATGACACCACAGCACCCTGCATTCAAACACTGCGCCAACAAAAGGTTTCCCTGCGCAACGCGAGCCCAAATATGCGGGAGCAAGCACGATATTTCGGTTTATTCCGGTTCTTCCACCTTTTCTCCTACTGATTATTTCTGTCTTTCCCTGCCTGCCTGCTGCGACTCTTTTTGGTCGCTTAATCACGCCCTTCTCCGTCCTCTCCTAGCACATCTTCCTTCCATCGTGCCTTCCATCTGCGTTCAGAAAGATCAAGGCTCTTTCCCCACCTTCCTCTTTCCACACAAAACACCAGGCGGAAGGTGCAAAATTCTTAGCGCCTCGACTCACAATCGAGGCCTGTAATCGCTCCCCATTTTCTCTCGCGCGACCGCCGTGGCGACCGCGTTCCTTGTTCCCCAAGATGTCTTCTGACTCGGACCACCTCGTCGATGCCCTCCTCGCTCAGCTGCGCGAGGAATCGGCTCCGAAGGATCCTGTCCGTCCCTCCGAGGAGCTGCCCAAGCTGCCAACTCCGCGTCCGGAAGCTCTCGAGCAGTCTGCCGACGACGAAATGGGTACGTCAATCAGTCCCACTGATGTATCTGCTCGCCCGTGTAACTCTCGACCAGAACCCGGTCAGATACGTTCGTCGACCGGCACACCTGTGCCGCCTGTCCTGATGAGCTCGACCATGTCCGGCCTGCCAAACATGTCTGCCAAGCTGGAAAATTCAGCTCCCACTGCCACTACCACCGGATATGTCCCGCAACCAAATGGCGGCGCAGCCCCTCGTCCGCTGCTTCATGGGCCAGTTCCCATGTTTGGCAGTCCCCAAGACCCATTTAAAAGGGCAGTTCTGTGTGCTGCCCCGAACGGCCAAACTACGATGCTGTCCAGCCTTCATCCCCGGTCCGCTCTTCCTGTCACAGCGGGCGATAACCCCCCAGGGCCTTTCAATGGTTCTGCCTTCGCTTCCAACACCGATGGGATTTCGCAAGGCGACAAGCAGAAACCCATCCCAACGCCCCAACACATTGGCAACATTGCCAATTTCAAGGAGTTTATGGCATTCGCTAAGCGGAATCCCCAGCCGCCCCCTAAGACACCGTCTTCGCATCATGGAAATACGACTGCCCAACACCCGGGCCCTGCAACCCCCATGCAGCTTCTGTCCCTCGCCTGCCAGAAGCGCAAATTCAATCCAGAGTGGATTGAGAGGACAGTTAGCGAAAACAAGTTTACATGCGATGTGCTTCTCCGTGGCCAGCTGGTCAGCTCGACGAAATCATATGCAACGCCGTACGTGGCAAAGCTTGTAGCGGCACAGAAGGCCCTCAAGGTTGTTAGGAGCTGGGGGGCGGCTCCCAACGCCGAGGTTGACAGCACGCGGAGCCGTGCATATGACCATAAACACGGCGTTGCCATCAAGCAGGAGAAGGGGAATTCTCCCCGGAAGGTGTTGGCTGGCGGCCATGCGACTGGCCCGGCCATCAAGAAAGAACCCGGACGCGGTGCAAACGGAAACAGCACCGCACAGAGCAAGCCCTCCGGCTCGGAGGGCAACGCCAGCAGCGGCACAGGCCGCAGCACCACAGCCTTGAAGAAACAGCAGATGTTGATCGAGGAGATCCAAAAGACCATGGGCACTGCGGTGCCAGACCGCTCCAAGGACGACCCGGAGGTCGCCAAAGCGTTTCTCGAGGGCCTAGCTCTTGGCTCTCGTCTCGCGGGGTCTCTCTCGCAGACCTCGCGTAGCCGCTCCTCGCGTTCGCGGTCTCCCTCGTTGCGGAACGCGGACAGCAGCCGGTTTCGCACTCGCTCGCCTGTCCGTCCGCGCGTCCGAGCTACGCCGCCTCCGCATTACGAGAACTTCCCCGGCCGTCCCAACTCGGACCATTACCGGCCTGAGGACCCGAGTGGGCGTGACCGCCCGCCTGGGTCCAGCACCGAGAAATTGGCTTCTGACGGCCACATTGAGCCGTTCGTATTCAGCCATCACTACTCGTAGTCTTGATCATCAGAGGCGAACGTTCTTGTTGATAGGGCCGGTGTCGTTGGAGTTCGGACAAAAGTGGATGTTATAATTAGGTCAGAGAGTGCCTGGTTGGTTGGTTGGCTTTGGCTGGGGAATGCATGGGACGCCGAGTGTGCCTGGAAACTCTGTTACGAGAATAGAAGGGTTGAAAAGCGACGAACCTTGATATGCAGCTCTACATACATGGGGTGTTTACAGGCCTCAGAGTACTAGTATGGTGTAAGTATTTGTGGATCAGTCGGGGGTTTCATTGCGACCATCTTCTCGACCGGAAAAGACATGGCTGTATGTGTCGATTCTTGTCGAAAATCACTGTCAATGGAGTGGATCCGCGGAAGGGCTATCGATGGTTCAGCTGACAAGTTGAGCGAAGGTAGCGGTAATAAAATTGTCGGCTTGAAACTCAAGTATCCCCAGGGACACTTCCAAGTTTTTCTTCAGACATTTTCTCAAGAGTTGCAATTCCCAATGACAACTTCTGGGACTATCATGCAGGCCAATGTGGCGTTGAGAAGGGGCTGGTAAGTTCGAAAAATGATCCACAAGGCGTCAACGACAAGCTCAAGCCAGAGCCTGGTATCACGACGACATGGCGGATAATCATGTTGAAGCCTAAGCTCAAAAGGCAAAACCAGAACACAGTCCCTCGTTTAAGCTCTAAATCGACAACCAAAACTACAACTTACTGGGCATCCTCGTGGCTCCGTCCAACCTGATCACAACCCCATTGAGCATGACGTTCTCAATCACCTGCGTGACGAGCGACGAGAACTCCTCGGGCTTGCCGGGGCGTGGGGGGAACTCCATGGCCTTCTTCAGCCCAACCTTGACCTTGTCTGACATGGCGGCCGTCATGGCCGAGTCGAACATGCTCGGCGCGATGGTCACGACGCGAATACCGAAGCGCGACAGGTCGCGCGCCATGGGCAGCGTCATGGACGCCACCGCGCCCTTGCTCGCCGCGTACACCACCTGGCCCATCTGGCCCTCGAAGGCCGCCGCGCTGGCCACCATGACGATGACGCCGCGCTCGCCATCCGGACCCGAGGGGGGCGACGTCGAGAGGTGCGGGAGGACTTGGCGGACTAGGTCGAGCGTGCCGCGCAGGTTGATGTTCATGACAAAGTCGATGGAGGAGAGCGAGAGCGGGTTGTTGTGTCGGTCGAGGATCTGGAGAGTTGGAGAGAACGCGGGTTTTTCTTAGTCATTCATTGGTGATGACGGCATTGGGGTTGGGAAGCGAACGACATACCAGACCGGGTCGCCCGACGCCCGCAGCCGGGATGATGCCGCCAAACGGCTTGCCCGTCGCCGCAACCCAGCCGACGGCGCCCTGCACGACCGCGGCGATCGAGTCCGTGTCGGCCACGTCGCAAGACCAGAACTTGGCGGATGAGGCGCCGAGCTCGGTGACCAGCACCTCGCCGAGGTCCGCGTTCATGTCGAGGATCGCGACGTTGCCGCCGGCCTTGACGATGTCGCGGGCGGTGGCGCGGCCGAGGCCTGATGCCCCGCCTGAGACGACAAAGGTCCGCCCTGCGATCTTCATGCTGGAGAACGGGGGTCGGGTTGGGTTGGAGTGAAGGATATTAAATTAAATATTAAAAAAAGAGAAATAGGAATGGTGGCCGTCGTCAAGTTATGTGCCGGTGGAAGGTCATGGCGGACACAAAACAGACAGTCCGGACATGCACGGTTGAGGTTGGCCATGCCATCGGAGTTGGGACAGCCGTCGTCGATTGACCTCGGAACGGACCGGGGTTAGGTCCATTGGAAAGTGGGATGGACTCCAGATTTAGCTCCTCCTCCGCGTTTTGCGGCAGCTGGTTGGCGGGGATTGCCTCGGCTCGCTCAGCGCATCAAGGCGCTATGGGGGCCCCAGGGGTGCTGGTAGCGCTATCGGCTAGGCCTTCCATTGTTGGTTGCCCAGGCGGGCTGTCTGACGTGCGCCCGGCACTGCACTGCTAACTTCCACTTCCATTTCATTAATTTGGAGTGCCTGTGACGCGCAACGTGCGACTGATTCCAGACGGGACCCCGAAAGTCGACCTCAACCTTCACACCCTCACCTACCTACCTCGATTCCGCCTCTTCACCTACATTTGCTGTCTGTTGTTAATCACCACCACCCCCATGCAACCCCATGTCGCATGCCCCATGTCTCGTGTCCCATATCCCCTGTCTGCCCACCACCGATAAGCCAGGTGGACCCTACTTGCCGCTCCGGGCTACGCTCGCTCAATTTCTATCCATCCCATCCGGATCTGGGTGCAGTGCGGGCGACGACTCGACTGGACTGATTGATTGCTCGTTGAAAAGACAATCGCCCGCTCCTCCTCACCACCCTCCAAGCGACAGAGAGTTGCGCATTACACAAACCCGCTAGGTTTTTCTCCTTCGGCCAACCCTGCCTACGGCACCCTACCTTTCTACGAGCGAGTCGTCGATATCGGAATACAAAGAGCACGAGCCAAGCACGCGATCTACTGTTTCCCGACGGCCGCATCACCATCCGTAACATACGACACCAGAGCGAGATACAAATATCCGCCAAACCTTGGCCTTCCGCGAGCGCCGGATCCTCGAGTGCATCTAGTTTTTCCCCCTGGCCGCGCGCCATACAACAGACCGCCATCCCAGAAACATGGCGAGACCCCGGCGGTCCTCCGCCGCGAGCGAGGACAGCATGGGCGGCAACACACGCGAGCAGGTAAAGCGGCATTCTCCGATCCCCAATCCCGGATCACCTCGGTCATGGCCATGGCGCTGACATGTTGTGACACACGCAGGAGCTCGGGAGCATGTACGATTACCTGGCAAAGATCATCCTCCTCGGACCCAGCGGGACTGGAAAGTCAGTTCCCCCCCCCCCCCCTCTATCCTCACCACAAACACCAACAAGCGATCGCGCTGACCTTATTCTCTCAGATCTTGCCTCCTGCATCGCTTCGTCAAGAGTGAATGGCGGCTGCTCTCCTCCCAAACAATCGGCGTTGAATTCGCAAGCAAGATCATCAAAGTCGGCACCGGCGCACGGAGGAAGCGGATAAAGTTGCAGGTACGTCACCACGTCATGTCACGTCATGTCACGGACCGGCCCTCCCCCACAACCATAAACTAACCCCCCTCTCCTTCCCAGCTCTGGGACACAGCAGGCACAGAGCGGTTCCGCTCCGTCTCGCGATCCTACTACCGCGGCGCGGCGGGCGCCATCCTCGTCTACGACATCACCTCGCACAACACCTTCACCAACCTACAACCGTTCCTCAACGACGCGCGCGCGCTCGCCTCGCCCAACCTCTCGATCCTGCTCGTCGGCAACAAGCTCGACCTGTCCGCGGACGCGCTGATCGACACCACGCTGCCGCCGCCGACGCCCAGCAGCGTCAGCTCCTCGTCGGCGCCGTACATCAGCTCGCCGTTCCAGCCGGGGTCGTACTCGTCCACCACGACCATCACGCCGGGGCTGGGCACGCAGCTCAAAGCGACGGTGGCGCCCGACGGCCGCGAGGTGTCGGCCGTCGAGGCCAGCCGGTGGGCCAGCACGGTCAACATCCCCGTCACGATGGAGGTCAGCGCGCTGAGCGGCGAGGGCGTCGACGAGGTGTTTGGCCGGCTCGCCCGGATGATCCTGACCAAGATCGAGCTCGGCGAGATCGACCCGGACGACCCGATGAGCGGGATCCAGTACGGCGACGCCGGCGGGGCGTGGAACGCCGGCGCGAGCGACGGCGGCAGCATCAAGAGCACCATGACGGGGGATGTCGATGTGGGCGGCACCGGCGGGCGGAGGCGGCGGCGGGGGCAGAGGAGGGGCGGCCCGCTGGGCATGCGGGAATGGGAGGAGGTGTTTTCGTTGAACAGGAGGCGGAATCGCGGGTGTTGCTAGTGACTGGCTGGCGGGCTGGTTGATAGAGGAGGAGAAGGAGGGTGCGCGAGTTTGGGAGGACTATGGTTGTTTTGCTGCTGCTGCTGCTGTCGTTGGTGTTGGAAACGCTTGACCTACCTATGATACCTATTTTGTTTTTCTCGCTGGGGAATCGGAGGGGATGGGGGCCGTTGATGGTGGCGACTGGAGGGCAGACAGAGGGTGGCTGCCCTCGGACTAATGGGATGCTGCGTACCGAGACAGGTACGCCAGCTGGCTGTTTGGGGTTTTGTTTGTTTTCGCGCATGCAGAGTTACATGTATCGACTTTGGCATATCGGCATGGGGCATTGGCAGTGGAGAGTGTTCTTCTGCACGGTGACGGGTTACCGATCATCGCACGGCGTCGGTTGGGGGGCTAGAGGGATGGGGGGGGGGGGGCGGTACGGGAGTTGAAGGAGGCGGGCGAGATCCCTCAGGTAGATTATTACAGCTGGAGCTGGTTGAGACAGCTACCTACTTCCCTGAGGTGAGGTGCATGGTAGCTTATAGCTGTCCACATAATGCCATATTTTGTTGAATTTGGTTCACGAGAGTGGCCCATCCGCGCCCCTGCAGAAGCAACATCCCGATGGAGGACTTAGCAGCGGCGTCGATATATGCCCGACCTTACATCACCTGCAGGTTGGTTGGCTCTTGAACAAACATGTGTTGCTGTCGTATTGCCGCACGAATCCCACGCTGGCTGGCGGGATGCATGTTGACTGGCAGGTGACGACGATGAGGCTGGAACTCATGGACTTTGACTGTGACGTCTTCCCTTTGCCAGTCAAGCAAGCGTCGCGGTAAGCCGCACTGGGAAGACGATTTAGCCTAAAGGGGACGCGGAACGGTCCCCTCCGCGCGCTCAGGGATCCCCCACCATGCCGGGAGGCTCCACGTCGAGGGGCGACGACTAAGTTTCCTGGGTCCGTGGTCTGATATTGGAGCTTACCTACCAGGTAGGTAGGTACGATGAAAATCCAACATAAAAAGGACGAATGAAAGCCAGGCCATGCCATTGAGAGATGGAATAGCTCGTTCATTTCTTGGTGATTGATGATCAGACTGAGGAGGAGGCAAGCAATTGGCAGAATGGGGAGAAGACAAGAGCTTCGAGACTCAACCAGCAAGCCAGGGCATTCGTGAATGGTAGCACAGAAGCCGAGTCCACGAGATGCAGAGTTGTAAGTCGAGCAAAGAGACCCGTCCATGGTTGGTCCCAGCATTTCCTTACCCACAACCTGCCAGGCAGCTCTCGTGCAGCTTGACCAAGGTCCCCTAGTGGGGTGACCATGGAGGTAGCTCTTGCCATTCGCAGCCATCATTCGCTCCCTCGGGGCCGGCTCCCCCGCTGTCGTTACGCCTGCCCGTGGAGCTTGGGCGGCAGCTCCAACTGTGCCGGTGTTGGAGAAGCTGCATGTGTGAGCCTGCCTAGTGGACAGTCGCGGCTTCTATAAATACATGCCGTCCTCATTGCTGCTCTGCTCTTGCCGCTTGCCTGCTCTGCTGTTCCTCGAGCGGCTCTTTACTAGGTAGACCACAATCTGTTCTCCCATTTTCTCTTTCCCTCCGTGGCCACCACTTCCTCCCACGGCATCGCCACCACCACCACAGAGCTACCCCGCCAAGGTGCTCTCTCCCTGTCCCACCTTCGTCTCCTCCCCTCAACACCTCTCCTCCTCGCACCATGGCACCGCTCGTCGTCCTCCCCGTCGACAAGAACTGGGTGTTCAAGCAGGCGGACAAGGAGGGCAGCGAGTTCCTCCCCGTCGGCCAGTTCCCCACCAACGTCCACCTCGACCTGCTGCACCACGGCCTGATCCCCGACCCCTTCATCGGCAAGAACGAGCTCGACGTCCAGTGGGTTGGCGAGGCCCAATGGACCTACAAGACCACGTTCTCGGCCCAGGCAGTGCCCGCCGGCGCAAAGGCGATCCTGGCCTTTGACGGCCTCGACACCTTTGCCACGGTGGTGCTCAACGGCGCCACCATCCTCGAGACGGACAATATGTTCCTGCCCGAGCGGGTCGACGTCACGGCCGCGCTCAAGGACGAGAACGAGCTGGTCATCTCCTTTGACAGCGCATACCTGCGGGGCTGGAAGCTGGTGGAGGAGCACCCAGACCACAAGTGGGGGTGCTGGAACGGCGACAGCTCCAGACTGGCTGTCAGGAAAGCACAGTACCACTGGGTGAGTGCCCCACTCTTCACCTTGTTATTCGATGATTGACTGACACGCTCAGGGATGGGACTGGGGCCCGGCTCTCAACACATGCGGCCCGTGGAGGCCCATCAACCTCGAGATCTACGATGCCAAGCTCGCCGACCTCAGCAGCGAGACCGTGGTCGACAAGTCTCTTGGCTTCGCCGACGTCAAGCTCACCGCCGAGGTGGAGGGTAAGGCGGACAAGGTGCGGTTTGAGATCTCTCTGGATGGCGAGCAAGTCGCCTCCGAGACCGTCGAGAGCAGCACTGGGGCTGTGAGCGCGTCGTTCCATATCGAGAACCCCTCACTCTGGTATCCCGTCAGATATGGCAAGCAGCCCCTGTACCAAATAAAGGCCATCCTCCTGGACGGCGAGACCCAAATTGACGAGGTCACCAAGAAGATCGGCCTGCGGCGCGCCGAGCTCGTGCAGCGCCCGCTCAAGGACCAGCCCGGAACGAGCTTCTTCTTCGAGGTCAACAACATCCCCCTCTACTGCGGCGGCAGCGACTGGATCCCTGCCGACAACTTCATCCCGCGCATCAGCCGGCAGAAGTACTTCGACTGGGTCAAGCTCGTAGCCGATGGCAATCAGTTCATGATCCGCGTCTGGGGCGGCGGCATCTACGAGGAACAGGCCTTTTACGACGCCTGCGACGAGTACGGCATCCTCGTCTGGCAGGACTTTATGTTTGGCTGCGGCAACTACCCCGCCTGGCCGGCAATGCTCGAGTCGATCGAGAAGGAGGCGGTCGCCAACGTCAAGCTCCTCCGCCACCATCCGTCCATCGTCATCTGGGCCGGTAACAACGAGGACTACCAGTACCAGGAGAGCGTGAACCTCACGTACGACTACGAGGACAAGAACCCCGATAACTGGCTCAAGACCGACTTCCCGGCGCGCTACATCTATGAGAAGATCCTCTCGGACGCCTGCACTACTCTGATCCCCTCGGTTCAGTACCACCCCGGCTCACCCTGGGGCGCCGGCCGCGACACCCACGACGCTACCGTCGGCGACATCCACCAATGGAATGTGTGGCACGGCACCCAGGAGAAGTACCAAAACTTTGACCAGCTCGGCGGGCGCTTCGTGTCCGAGTTCGGCATGGAGGCCTTCCCATCGGTCAAGACCATCGACGCGTTCCTGCCGCTCGGCAAGGACGATCCGGACCGGTACCCCCAGTCCTCAACCGTCGACTTCCACAACAAAGCCGACGGCCACGAGCGCCGCATCGCCCTCTACCTGGTGGAGAACATGCGATATGCGCCAGACCCGCTCGAGCAGTTTGTCTACTCGACACAGCTGATGCAGGCCGAGTGCTTGGCGTCGGCCTACCGGCTGTGGAAGCGGCAGTGGAAGGGCCCCGGCCGCGAGTACTGCGGCGGCGCGCTCGTCTGGCAGATCAACGACTGCTGGCCGGTGACGAGCTGGAGCATCGCCGACTACTACCTGCGGCCCAAGCACGCCTACTTCACGGTCAAGCGCGAGATGGCGCCCGTGAGCATCGGCATCACGCGCAAGGAGCACCGCCACCCCAAGGACAAGTACACGCGCGTCTACGTGGACGTCAAGACGCAGATCGAGGTGTGGGGCAGCAACCTGACGCTGGAAGACCTGACGGTCGACTGTGTGCTGCGCGCCTGGAACGTCGAGACGGGCGAGCTGACGCACGACGAGACCGTGGCTGCTAGTCTGCTACTGCCCGAGAACAGGTCGACCGAGATCGTGGCACAAAACGTGCCTGTCAAGAAGGCGGGCGACGAGGCCAACACGGTCGTGGCCGCGTACCTGGTGCAGGACGGCAAGCAGATTGCGCGCTACGTCAACTGGCCCGAGCCGTTGAAGTACCTGCACTTTACCAAGCCGACTCAGCTCAAGGCGGTGCTGGCCGAGGACGGCAAGACGGTTGAGGTCAGCGCCGAGGTGCCCATCAAGGGCGTCGCGCTCGAGTGCGAAGACGACGAGGTCAAGTTTGAGGACAACCTCGTGGATATCGTGCCGGGCGAGGTGGTGCGCATTGGTGTTCGGGGGGCGACGGCGGCGAGCAAGATCGAGACGAGGTACCTAGGTATGATTTGAGAGACGGAGCTAGGGATGGGATGGGTTATGTGCAGGTTATACGGTTGTCTTTATTTATCCTTTGGATACCGGGAAGGGCTGGGTGGTAGTTGGTAGCTCGGTAGAAGTTCATTAAAAGTTTCTCGTCGTGTATGTACCTTACATACTCTGGATTCTGGGAGCACTGAGGTAGAAAGACGGGGCGGATGCACAGTCAACAATAGAACAAGAGAAAGTTCAGTTCATTAACGGCACAAAATCATTGCGCGTGAACATTTCAGTGCATCCAATTACACAAGCATCTAAAGCACATGCCGCCCGTACCGTACGCCGTCGCCAGTCCCAGTTCAGTCCCAAACCAACAACATCAACATGAACATCAACACCATCCGAGCGTCCATCAGTCACACACTACATACAAGACCAGCCAGACAGACACAACTGCGGGCCTGTCTGTCTAGCAGCACGCTGCGCCACCCTCCTCCTCGGCCGCCTCGGCCTCCTTGACCTTGGCCGCGTCGACCGTGGTATCCAGCGCGGCGCTCTCGAGCTTCTCGTTGGGGCCCGCAATCAGGATCTTGATGACCTGGCCCTCCTTGACCTTCTTGAAGGCGTCCTCGGCATCCGTGAAGGCGACAGTGCCGCTGATGAGCTTCTTGACATCCACGCGGCCGGCAGCGACCAGTTCGATGGCGAGCCGATAATCGCCGCTGCCGTACCGGAAGGAGCCGCGGGCCGTCACCTCCTTGAGGCACAGCGCCATGATGGGGAAGGTGATGTCCGACTTGCCCATGCCGCCCTGGACGTAGGTGCCGCCCATGCGCACGACGTGCAGCGACGTCTGGATGGAGGGCTCGGCGCCCGACGCGTCGATGACCACGTCGGCGCCGGCGCCGAGGTCCGCGGCCGCGATGAGCGCGGCCGCGTTCTCCTGCGCCGACACGCGCTGGCTGAGGTACGTGTGGGTGGCGGCGAAGCCGCGCGCAAAGTCGAGCTTGGACTGCACGATGTCGACCTGCACGACCTTGGTGGCGCCAAACGACTTGGCCACGGCCGCGCAGAGGAGACCCACGGGCCCGGCGCCCATCACGACGACGCTCTGGCCGGGCTGCACGCGCGCCTGCTTGGTGATGTGCACCGCCACTGCGAGCGGCTCGATCAGCGCGCCTTCCTGCAGGGAGACGTTGGATGGCAGCTTGTAGCAGAAGTCGTGCGGGGCGACCCAGAAGCCGGCCAGCGTGCCGTCGTAGGGCGGCGTCGCGGCGAACACCATCTCGTGGCAGAGGTTGTACTGCCCGCCCAGGCAGTCGTTGCACCGCCGGCAGGGGTAGCCGGGCTCGAGGGCGATGCGGTCGCCGACGGCCAGCGTGGTTACGGCGGAGCCGACGGCGATGACGGTGCCGGCGGATTCGTGGCTGAAAAGGGGGGGAAGAAAGGTTAGTTTTGGTTGTTTGTTGTTTATGGGGTTGGGGTTGGAAGGGAGGGGAGGAAAAAGGGTGGTGGGTTGAAGAAACATACCCGAGGACCATAGGGTCTTTGACGACAAAGTGGCCGATGGCGCCGTGGTCGTAGTAGTGCACGTCCGAGCCGCAGATGCCCGTGTAGTTTACGGCCACGAGCACGTCGTGCGGGAACTTGATGGCGGGGATGGGCCGCTCGGCGAAGCAGACATCGTGGGGCTTGTTGAGGATGAAGGAGAGGTTCTACAAACCGACGGGGCGGGAGGTGGTTAGTTTCTGTTGTCGAGGTTTGGTTGTTGGATGGGAGTGGGATGGGATGGGACTGGATGTCTTACAGATTTGCCCTCTGTTGGTGACGCCATTGCTGCTGGTTGAGGGGGTGTATAAGGTGGTTGAAGATAGATGGGATAGACGAGGAAGGTAGAAGTATCACCACTCGCTGATAGCTGAACAAAGAAGAGAGGCTCGTCGAGGGGAAAGAAGGAGAGGGAAGGATGCGCAGAGCTGAGAGCTGAGAGACGGGTTGAAATAAATATTGGAGAGAGAAAAAGGCAGTCCCGATCATGTACCTACAAAGTCAGGCCAGGCCAGGCCAGGTCCCAGTCGAGCACCGCTTCTCGGAGACTGTCAAGCGCCCAGGGGCCGGCCGTGAGGGGGGGGAGGCAACAACAATACGGAATCCCTCGTTGGGAACCCCCCACCTCCTTCCTGTTCCTTACGGAGAACCAGCTTGGGATCGGTGCGGGGAGCTGTGCCCGGAGCGTCATGACTCCATAATGCTCGACATGAGATCCAGTAGAGTAATACGGGGTCCCTGAGAGCCCTTGCACGTGTTGCAGCAACCAGGGAGGCGGGCAACACCTTGTGAGCGTGGAGTGATTGGAAAGTGCCGGCGGACCGCGTCTTGGCTCGTTAAGCGCGATAATTCAGGTGGGAAAAAAAGAAAAGAAAAATAGGAATTGTTTCCCTCAGCACGGTAGGTGATGAGATTAAGGCCACGCCCCCGCGCAACCAGCTCCCATAATCGGAGGTTGGATAGAAAGAGCTCAATTACGCTATGTCATGGCTGGAAGTAGTAGTGGTGGTAGTGGTGGTGGTGGTGGTGGTGATGATAGCTCCCGCCTCGCCAAAAAGACCTTCCGACCTGGAGCTTGGACCTGGGTGAGGTGTGCTTGCGGCTTGCCTGACTGACGTGCAGCATGGAGCTGGCGTCTTGCGAAAGCTGGGCTTGGCCGGGGCCCTGGGCTGTCAATCGACATTTATCCAGCGCATTTACCCGCGCCAATCACAGCGGGCGGCCCTGCCCGACGGTATCCGCTGGAGGAAAGCTCGAGAGACATTCAACCGAAGCGACGGTGATCAGATGAGGAGCAGAGACTTTTTTCTTGCCTTTTTATCTGATGATGGAGAACATGAAGAGGAGAGATCGAGGTTGGAGGATCCCGTATTTGATGCAGTTTGCAGGGGTTTGGCCGAGGTAGGCTCGACGTGCCCGAGCAGCTGGACGGGCCGGGGTGCGACGACTCAACGAGGCAATCATGAGGGCATTGTGGGCTGATGGGCTATGCACTGTGTTGCTGTAGCCCGGTTGAGGCAGAGGGGTGGCATTGCAGCTCCATTGCAGGTCAATTTGGAGTGCAGACGAGACGGCGGGCGGGAGCGAGGGTGACGGCAGTTGGGCGATTTCCCGTGCTGCGCGCCTGTGCTGCTGCTGGCCCGGTTGCGGCTGCTGCAGCTGAGAAGAGCATTTTGAGTTTGCGGGCGAAATTGCGTCTAGACCTGCACGGAATCGGAAGATGACCTAGGCCTGGCACGGTGACAATCCATACAAGTACGAACTACTCAGAGTGCATTGACGGCCGATTCTAAAAATATGAATGGATGCTCCTCTCTAGCCGGATCGATATCGATGCGATCTTTCGGTGAAAATCAAATCTTTCTGTCTGGTGAATAAGTGCCCGGCCCTCATTGGCTGTCGGCAAGGAAAATCAAAGTCGAGAGAAAAGGAAAGACCAAAAATAAACCGAACACTGACTGACTGACAGACAGCAGTCAAAGTTCAGTGATAGAAATCAGCAAAAGTTTATGATCAGAGTGGGATTCGAACCCACGCCTATTACTAGACCAGCATATTATTGCACTGCGAGAGTGGATAAGTTCAGGAGGACCTGAAGCTGGCGCCTTAGACCGCTCGGCCATCTGACCCAATGGTTATTTGATGGAGAAGTGAGCGGGTACATGCAGCTTTGGTGGTGGGTGCATGAGGACGTTGTCTCGATTTCTGTAGGTGTGACGAGTGAAAGTTGCAGCAAGAGTGGAAAGAGTGTGGATAACTGCGTAAGGTTGGGGGCTGCAGCGGGGTCGAAGCCGATGGATTGGCTTATCGTCTGTGGCTATCGTTATCGTGCGCGAACCACGAACCACGAACCACGGAAGGATCCGCTTCTTCCGAGCAACGCAACGACGACCTCGACGAATTGGCGAATGAGCGATTCGTATTGCAGTGACACATTTCCGGGCATGGCCATGTGTGCATAAACGAGACGAGAAGAATAAACGAGGCAAAATCTTTGGACCTGGACGAGTGAAAGTCGAAACCAAACGGCCCCATGCGCCATGCAGCCCAGCGGACAATAGCCGGATTCCTCGCAAGGCCATTGTTGACCGTCACCGCCAGCAAAACCAGCCTGTTGCTGCAGCCACTGCAGCCGCTAACCCTGACCCTGAGCCTGCCCTTAGCACTGACGTCGACGTCGAGACACACGATGGCATCCCAGGCGGCCACCACCTCAACCATAAGCACCCGAACGTACAATGCAAGTTCCTGCCGCCTTCGGTCATAACCAAACAGAAAAAGAAAAAAAGAAAAAGAAAAAGAGACTGACCGCGTACCGATCCAGGATGCCATCGACGCGCTCAACTCGCTGCAGACGCCCTTCGCCGTCATCGAGGCGCGGCGCAAGGCGGGGGTCCGGCCGGGAGCCACGTCGGTGCAGGAGATGAGTACCTACCTGGCCCGCATCGGCTACACCGCCCGCGACCTCGACGCGCTCAACATCGTGCACGTCGCCGGCACCAAGGGCAAGGGCAGCACCTGCGCCTTTGTCGACTCGGTGCTGGCGCGCTACCAGAAGGCCCGCGGCGTGCCCCGTCGCCTCGGCCTCTTCACCTCGCCCCACCTGGTCGCCGTGCGCGAGCGCATCCGCATCGACTCGACCCCCATCTCCGAGGAGCTGTTCGCCCGCTACTTCTTCGACGTCTGGGACCGGCTCGCGGCGTCCCCGGCCCAGCTCGACACCGACGTGGTGCCCCCCGGGTCCCGGCCCATCTACTCGCGCTACCTGACCCTGATGAGCTTCCACGTGTTCCTGTCCGAGGGCGTCGACGCGGCCGTGTACGAGACGGGCATCGGCGGCGAGTACGACGCCACCAACGTGGTCGAGCGCCCCGTGGCCAGCGGCATCAGCACCCTCGGCATCGACCACGTCTACGTGCTGGGCGACACCGTCGACAAGATCGCCTGGCACAAGGCCGGCATCATGAAGCCCGGCAGCCCGGCCTTCACCATCGAGCAGGTGCCCGCCGCCGCCGAGGTGCTCCGCGCCCGCGCCGCAGACAAGGGCGTCAACCTCAAGGTGCTCGACATCGACCCGCGCCTCGCGCCCGTCAAGATCCGCCCCGACGCCACCTTCCAGAAGAAGAACGCCACGCTGGCCATTGCGCTCGCCGAGGCCGCCCTGTCCAAGCTCGACCCGTTCTTCTCCCCAAAGCCCGACAGCCCGCTGCCGCAAGAGTTCGTCGACGGGCTGGAGCAGGTCGTCTGGCGCGGCCGCTGCGAGGTCAAGGAGGAGGCCGGCGTGGCGTGGCACGTCGACGGGGCGCACACGGTCGACAGCCTCAAGATGGCAGCCCGCTGGTTCGTCGAGGAATGCGTCGAGCGGAGGAAGCCCGGGCCCAAGGTGCTGATCTTCAACCAGCAAGGCCGCGCCGAGGCCGTGGGCTTCCTGGACGGGCTGTGCAACACGGTGCGCGACGCCGACCCAGACGGCGTCGGCTTCAAGCACGTCATCTTCTGCACCAACGTGACGTATGCGGAGACGGGCTACAAGAGAGGTACTGCCCTTGCCCCTTTTCGATTTATTCACTACCAGAATCCAGTCTACTAACACATACACACCTGACGCCACCAGACTTTGTCAACCACCAGATCAACCCTAAGGACATTGAGAAGCTCACGGCACAGCATGTCTTTGCCGAGAGATGGTCGGCCCTGGACCCGTCCGCCTACGTCATGGTGGTCCCCAGCATCGAGGAGGCCATCACCAAAGCCCGCAGCCTGGCCGAGACGCTCGAGGGCGGCGAGAAAGTGCAGGCCCTCATCACGGGCAGTCTGCATCTGGTGGGTGGTGCGTTGCAGATCCTGGAGGGCGCAGATGCCCTTTAAGCAGCATTGTTAAGCAATACTGCCACCACGCCAGAGACCTGGGTTCCTGCGGGTGGGGCTGCTGGTCTGTTTCATCATGACCACATGCCCATAACTAGATACACGACACATGAGAAGAAGGTCCAGACTGCTTCACAGCACGGTCTGTATGGAAGCAAGGACGGGATATTATAGAATCTAGTCTTCAACATGGCCAATCGTCTTAAGCAGAGCGCCCACAAGATGAAAACTCCCCGTGACCAGCACCTCGCACGTCTTGCCCTCCTCCCCAGCGCGTCGTGCAATCTCCCTCACCCTCTCCACCGCAGTGCGCACAGAATCCCTCGTGACCGCCTCTGTATCCTCAAATCCTTCCGCCCCGCGCAGCGTCGCCAGTGCCTTGCTCTGCACAGCCAAGTCCCTCGTCTCCCCGTCGGCCGGCGGCAGCTCCTCGTTCCTCGTAAACACGGCATGCGCAAACAACCCCTTCCTCCCCACAAACGCACCCAGCAGCGCCCCAAGCAGCACCGCGGGGTCCCTGTCCTGCTGGTTAAACACCAGGACCCTCACAACCTCCCCATCATCCGTCCTCGTCTTGCCAGCAAACCACTCCCCCACCCCGGCCAGACTCTCCGCAGTGTGCGCCCCGTCGACAAACCACTCCACCCCCTCCCGATCCGTCACAACCTCGCATCGCCCAGGCAACTTGGCCGCCTTCAACCCCCTCACAAACTCCACCGGCATATCCGCCAACCCCAACCCTCCCCCCTCCCCTTCCCCAAACCGCCCCTCCACCCGCACCCGAATCCTCCGCAGATGCTCCCTCGCCGCAGCCGCCGCAAGCGCCATATTCATCTTCTGCCACGGGCCCTCAAGCCTCGCGCCCTCAACCCCCTCCCATTCATCCACCTCGCGATCCTCAACCTCCACCAACGCACTCACCCCCTTCTCCCTCGCGCGTTCTCTCAAAACCGCCATCACCCCCTCCCCTTCCCCTTCCCCTTTCCCCTCGCCCTCAACCCTCCTCGTAAACCCCTTCACGCCCTCCCTCCACACCCCAGCCTTATGCCACGCGATCTCCTCGACCGTGGACCCAAGCATATTGACATGGTCGATCCCCAGCTGCGTGACCACAGCCGCCGTGACTGCCTCCTTGGGCAAAACATTCGTAGCATCATACTCCCCGCCAATACCGCACTCGATAACCGCAGACCGCACCCCCTCGCGCACGAAAGCATGCAGCGCCAGGATGGTCAAAAACCGGAAGTAGAACGGTTTAGTCGCGGGGCCATCCACGCCGCCCAGCCCAGGCGGGACGACATCCCCGTTCTGTACCGCCGCGGCCGTGAGTGCGTCCCAGACTTCGAAGAAGTACCTGGCGAACTTGTCCGCGGAGATGGGCGCCCCGTCGAGGACGATCCGCTCCCGCACCGTCAGCACGTGCGGCGAAGTGTACGTCCCCACGGGGCACGCGGCCGGGTATTGCTGTAGGATGGACGCGGCCAGCGCGCTGACGGAGCCCTTGCCCTTGGTGCCGGCCACGTGGATGCACCGCAGCCCCGCGGCCGCGAGCGAGGCGGGCGTGTGGCCTGCGCGGGCGAGCCACGCGAGCATCTCGGGGATGGCGAGCGCGTTGAGGTCTGCGGAGGGGGGACCGGATGCGAAGAGCGAGACGACGGTTTGGTTGGATTGGAGAGAGGCGAGGAGGGAGAGCGCGGTGGGGTAGTCCCTTGCTAGCATTGTCGGCGTCGTGGTGCTAGCGGGGGGAGGCATTGTGGAGATGTGGCGAGGGGCGGGTTTGGGAAGCGGTGGGTGGTTGCGGGCAGAGGAGAGGGGAAGAAGTTGTTGTGGTAATGTTGGTGGTGATATAGGGTGAGGCCGAGACCGGATGTGGTGATGAAGGCACGGGCGGCGAGTGACGAGGACGAGAATGCTGCTGCTGCTGATGCTGCTGTTGCGGGACATTGACTAACGCCCAGAATGAAAAAAGAAATGAGAGAAAAAAAAATATCAGGCAGACAGACTGGCCGGTGTTTTGTATTTTATACCGCCGAATTGCCCTCGGAGGAGAGAAGAGGTTGCGGACGGCGAGTTGTGAGAGAGAGCAATTGAGTGACAGACCCGTCATCAGATGCGGTCCCGACAGCTCCGACTTCCGTTTCCAGCAACCCTCAACCACCACCGCCACACTTCATTCGCAACCTCCATTTCACTTAAAACAAAATCAATGGGGTTATAACTTTGATCCAAAGAGATCATATATCGCATGCAGTTTATGCATCTTCCTAGACACTTGAATTTCGAACGATTTCCAACCAACGCTCTTTCAATTTCTCCTCCACAGCAACACAGCACAACTCAATACATAACCAATATACATACACACATACCTTCTCTCTGCTCCCATATCACACAAACCGCAACCCACCCAGCCATCTCACATCACATCACATCACACCACACAACACAACACACCGCGCATGCAACATCCCAAGCCATGTCTATTGACGGGTACTATCTTGATACACCGAGCCGCAGCTCTTCTTCTAATAGGGTAAGGCAGCCAAGGAAAAGGCAGCCCAAGCCGAGCCGCGCAGACACAAAATGGCAAATGTACAAGGCCGAAGAAGTCCGAAGGCAGGACAAAGAGTGAGTGAGAAAAAAGATATATATCAAATCACCCTGCCCTGCCCTGCCCTGCCCTCCAACCAACCAACCAGCCAAAACAACCCAACCAACCTACCAGCCTCTACTCTACTCTACCGGCTTTACTCGACCTTTAAGCTCTGTAGTCTCGCCTCCGTCTGGATGACCTAAACGTCACAAACACAACACGTTAGCAAAAAGCAAGTCATCAATCAGCAACACCTCTTCCCACAGGGAAAGGAATAAAACAACATACCTCCAACGCCTGCTGCACCTCGAGCACTTTGCGCACCTCGCCCAGCCAGTCGCGCGACAGCGTCTTGGCCCACCCGCCGAGCCCGTTCATCTCCCGGGCGGCATTGTCCAGGTCGCCCTCCTCGAGGAAGGTCTGGGTGCGGGTCAGGATGCTCTCGACGTCGTCGCCGGCCGCGAGCCCCTGCTTCTTGAAGAGCAGCTTGCTGAGCACGTAGCTGGACGCGTGGCTGGCCACGCCCGCGTCCTCGGGCAGGAGTGACGCCTTGCGGACCTCGGTCGCCACGCGGCGGAACCGGTCCACCAGCTCGCCCGGCGTCGAGATGCCGCGCTGGTAGGCCGACGGGTTGATGGACGCGATGGCCGCGTCCACCACGGCGTCGTCCGACGCGATCTCCTTGAGCGCCACGAGCTCCTTGATGAAGGGCCGCGGGTGCGTCGCGTCCTCGAGGCTGGCTCGCACCGCGTCCACGGCGACGTGCAGCTGCTGCGTGCGCAGGTTGGTGTCCACCACGTCGTTCCACCCCGTCGTGAGCCGGTCCAGCTCCGACACGGCCGACGACAGGTCCTCGAGCTTGCCGAGGCGCCCGTCGCGCTCCTGCTCCACGTGCTGCTTGATGCTCTGGGCAAACTGGCGCTGCAGCTCCACCGCCTGCTCGAGGAGCCGGTTGTTGAGCTTCTCCTCGTTGATCTGTCTCTCGCGCTCCTGGATGAGCTTGACCTTGTCGTCGTAGCTGGCCTTGATCCGCAGCATCTCCGACTCGAACTCGTGGCGCCACTGCGTCTCCTGCGCCGACATGGCCGACTCGATGCGCGACACGAGCGCGTTGGCCGCCTTGTCGAACTCGTCCACGCGCGCCTTGACCTCCTTGGCCGCGCTCTTCTCGATGCCGGCCTTGATGTCCCTGATCTTGCTACCGACCTTGTCGAGCTCGTTCTTGGCCTTCCAGATGGCTCCGGCATACTTCTCGCTGGCGCCGTCGTGGTTCACCACCGTGATGATGTCGTTCAGCATGCGGACCAGGTCCTGTACCACCGGCTCGTTGGCGTCCTTGATGGCCAGCGGGTCGATCGGCGAGGCCGGGGGCCAGCGCGAGGGCTCGTCGACCTCGGGCACCTTGAACGGCTTGGTCTTGGGTGCCGGGGTTACGGCAGCAACGGGCGCGGCAACAGCTGCTAGCGCATCCGCCACCGCAGGAGCAGCAGCCACGGGCTTCTCTGGCTCCTTGACCACAGGCTTGGCCTCGGTCTTGGGCAGGACCGCAGTCTCCTTCTTTGCCTCGACGACAACAGGGGCCGCCTTCTCGGGAAGGACGGCGTCCTTGATCGCGGCCACCTTCTTGCTGATGCCGCTGGACTGGCGTCCGCTGATCTCGGCACCGTCAGCGACACGCCATGAGGCGCCGCTCTGGGCCGGGATCTTGACCTGCTCGCCGGAATCGCGTTGCCGACCGGTCACCCTATTGGCCACGTTGGGGAAGCGCTTCCGGAAGTCCATCTCCTCCATGTACAGCACGGCCTGCTCGCCGTACGGCACGTACTCGGTGAAGAAGTCGTGAAAGTTGTCGTTGACGCGCGAATACCAGACACCGCCGCCGAAGCCAAGCGCGCTGAGGAGGGTGAGGGTGAGGAAGTAGTTGCGCAGTCTCCTGAAGAAGCCCTTCTTCCTGGGCCGGGGCGGGAGCGAAGAAGGTGGCGGCGGAGGAGGGGGCGTGGCCGTCGAGGGGGCCGGAGCGTTCAGGGGAGCCACGGGAGTGCCGGGCGCTGACGGGGCCAGAGGAGCATTCTCAGTGGAGATGGTCGAGTCGGCTACGGTCTGGGCGGCACCGAGTGCGGGCGTCGGCGTCGAGGGAGCAGTGAGGGTCTCGGAGGCGGGAAGGACGATCTTGGGAGGCCCGTCGGCGGCAGGCTTCTTGTCGTCGGCGTAGTAGCGCTGTAGGGGAGGAAGAAGAAGAAGGGAGGGTCAGTATGCACAGCGTCCATAAACCCATATGACCTCATATACCCTCAACAGAGCACTCTTCTTCCAGAAGATAAACAGACAGAACGACGGAGAAGCAACGTACCTGGCCCGAAACGGCCGCACGGCGCCCGACTGCTACTTGCCATTGGCGGCCCGCAGCAGCAGCGACAGGCCTGCTGCCCAGCGCCCTCACGGATTGAAGCGATGTCCGCAACATGAGGGAATGGATTGGCCAGCGAGGCACAATTGAAGGGGGAGGGTGGTGGGGAGGTGGGAGGGTTTTTGGGCGGAGAAATGCGAAACCTGGAAATGTGACGGATACGGGTAAGTTTATTAGAGTTGAGCAAAAAAGCGCTGGCTGCGTTGTTTGCTCGGCAAAGAACCGGGAAGGGGGTGGTGTGCCCAACCAACCAACCGCCGCCCCGACCTAAGGTACCGAGCTGGCTGCAGCCGCAGCTGACGCTGCTGGTGTCCGTAGGCCGCCTGTGCTCACTGCTCAGCCGCTGGACAAGGCACTGTAAGTGATGCGCCCAGCCTCGACCATTTGGTGACAAGGGTAGGCAGATAGGCAGTCCCGGTAGGTACGTGCGATAACAATCCGGGAGCTTCCTTCTTCATTGAATTGACAACAAACAGCTCATCCATACCTCCTTTGCAACACCGATGGCCCGGGCTCAGATCCGAACAGGGCAGCTCTGCAGCGTTCTGCAGAGTGAGCAGATGGATAGATTATATATCCAAGAATTAAAAAATAGGAAAACTCGTCAGCTGCACTCAGCTGACGCCCTATGGTCGTCCATCAATCAAAGCCGCATTCGATCCGACTTGACCTACCTCGACCCTGCATCGCATCCCGTGAATTAAGTAGATATTAAGCCAGAGGCAGTCCGCTGCAAGCTGTTGCTCTATCTGCATACTATACAACAACAGCACCCAACACCCGCATAACCTACGCTGATCACCCAGCGCAGCCCAGCGCAGCTCATCGCTTCGCCCTGCTCTGGTCTAACATACCCTCCCCTCGGCTTCTGTTGCGCTCCGTTCTCCGCCCCCGAGGTGCCATGAACAGCTATAAGAAATCATCAAAAAAAAGAGGTATTAAAACGGACGATACCATCCTGCCATCAGACTCCACTCCAGATAAATCGACATTCCCGCCTGGACCGTCCTGGGAGACGACAGTGGGCAGGCCAGCAGCAGCTGGGCAAGTCTATGCCGGGCCCAGCTCCACAGCACACAGCCGTGCCAGACCACGCACGCGGTCCAATCCCCCCTCTAGATCCCGCAAATGCGTCGACGATTGTCACTTCGGCCTCCGTCCCGCCTCCGTCCTGCGTCCAATTCCCTGCTCCCCAGAAACAAACGACCTCTCAGCAGCTGCAGGGTCCCCCGGCCTGGGTATTCGCGCCTTCTGGTGCTAGGCTGACGCCTGGTCGCTGGCCGGGGCGGGCATGTCTCGGCCCGGCCTGGTCGAGCGGCAGCTTCTTCGCAATCGCCGTGAAGAGCTCTCGTACGTTCTCGGCCGTCTTGGCCGACGTCTCGAAAAAGAGCAGACCCGCCTCCTTTGCGTATGCCTCGGCGTCGGCCGTGGAGATGGCCCGCTTGTCGGGTTGTTCCGTCACAAGATCCAGCTTGTTTCCTGCGAGGGCGATAATGATGTTCTCGTTGGCTTGGCGTTGGAGCTCCTTTACCCACGCCTTGGCCTTGTCGAGGGACGCCTGTCCGTTGGGGTCATGTCAGTCAGTGCGTGTGCATGTGCAGACAAACAGCAGGATCACAGCAGATAGGGCCATGGCTTACCGCCTGTGTGATATCATAGACAACGACGGCGCAGTTGGCATTCCTGTAGTACATGGGCGCCAGGGACTTGTACCGCTCCTGGCCCGCCGTGTCCCAGATCTCAAACTTGACTGTCGTGTTTTCGTCCAGGGAGATGGTCTGTGTGAGGAAGGCGGCGCCGATTGTGGATTCTCTGTACGAGTCGAATTGATCCTGGACGGCAGTTAGTACCCAGCCGCCCTGTCGGCCTGTGCAGATGGCTGCTTACTTTGACGAATCTCAGTACTATTGAGCTCTTTCCGACTGCGGATTCGCCTAGAGACGGTCAGCATCGCCCCGGTGTGGCTCAGGGCCGGGCCGGCGGGGATTTACCAAGGAGTACCAGCTTGAACTGTGCGAACCGGCTGCCCATGCCGCGTGCGCCGGGAGGTCCTCGAGCTGCCATGGCTGTGGAGAGATGTGTGGTGTGTGTGCTGCCGCGATGGTTCGGAAAACGGGCGTCGGACCAAAGTGCGGCGCTGCTGCGGGATCAAATGGGGCGCAAAGACAAGAGAATGGCGGCTCGTCGATGTCGATAGTTGCTGGTGGATGGCGTTGGGGCTCGTCGGGATCGTTGGCGGGTGATGGTGGTGGTGAGATAGCAGCGAAGCGATGAAGCGAGGTGACGACAGGCTGGAGTGGATGCAGGATAGGATGCAAGTTGCGTTGAGTTAAGGCAAGCACGGGAACAGACCAGAACGGACGGACAAACAGGGCTGGCTGGCGAGGGTCATTGATCGACTGGGAGCGAACTGCGGTGGGCTGGGCTAAAGCGGCAGCCTGGGCCTAGGTTTGAGTGCTGGCCGCTGTTTGGCTGCTGCAGCATGCTGGGACTGCGCCCTCTGGACCTCAACCCTTGAGTGCCTGGGCTGCTGGCTGCTGGACGCTGGACGTAGTTGGCCACTGGCATGTCGGCATTGGCCCACGTCAGACGGGTCAGGCGGGACTGCGAGCTGCAGGCGCCACTATATGGTATGTAATTCACGTGATTGCGACCTGGAACCCGGTTACGTACGCAAGTCGCGGCCCTTGCCAGCCGGCGCTAGGTGACGGGGCGGCGTTTTGTTTCACGGGTCAGGCCTGCTGGTGGTGGGTCCGACGAATCCAGATCCAATGAATGCAACTTGGCTCGAGAGCCAAAGCTCAAAGCTGGCATCAACAGCTCGTTGGCCTGGCTCCTCCTGAACTGCAGCTGCTTGGCAACGGTGACATAATTAGGTCGAATCCAACGCCGCCAGCAACGCAAATTGTTTGGTATTAAACAATATAACCGCCGCCACCACCCAGCGCCCTCTTTTTGTCTTCTTGCTGGGATGCGGTAGCTTTCCATTGTTGTCATTCTTTTTTTTCCTCTTCCCACTTGCGGCTCAGTATCCAGTCGACCGCCCGACCTTCATCCGATTAACCCGTATTCCACTTCGCCCTCCTCCGGATCCGGATCCGACCCGGTCCGTCTTTTTCAGTGTTCTGTCCGTCCGTCCGCATCTCCGCGTCACCATGACGCTCCCCTTCCGCGACATCAACGTCCAGGCCGCCTCCGACTCGTACATCTTCACCTCGCCGTCCAGTCCCAATGCCGCCGCCCTGACCATCGACCGGCCCACGGGCGACATCCGGCTCAGCGATGCCTCCCTCCTCGCCGGCAAGCGCGTGTCGCGCGTCTCCAGCATCGCCGGCATCCTGGGCATGATCCGCCTGCGCCTCGACAAGTACATTATTGTCATCACAAAGGCCCAGCCCGTGGGCCGCCTCAAGGGCCACATGGTCTACCGCGTCATCGCTACTGAGTTCCTGCCCCTGCGCGAGCGCCAGGTCCACGACCCCGACGAGGACAGGATGCTGGCCCTGACCAAGGCCTTCATCAAGTCGGGCCCCATGTACTTTGCCTACTCGGTCGACCTCACCAACAGCTTCCAGCGCCAGGCCCAGCACGACCCCTCGTCGCCGCTGTGGGCGCGGGCCGACGACCGCTTCTTCTGGAACCGCTTCGTCCAGTCCGACCTGATCGACTTCCGCACCAAGGGCGGCCGGGGCCAGCCCGCGCCCCAGCCCGGAATCGACCCCTACATCCTGCCCGCCATCTTCGGCATGTTCGAGATCCACCAGACCACCTTCAAGAACACGCCCCTGACCATCGCCCTCATCACCCGGCGGTCCAGGCACCGCGCCGGCACCCGGTACTTCTCGCGCGGCCTGGACGATGAGGGCCACGCGTCCAACTACAACGAGACCGAGCAGGTCGTTATCCTCAACGACCCCGGCAGCGGCCTGGGCGGCTTCGCGGGCAGCGGCGATATGCAGAGCGGCAAGCTCGGCGGGGACGCCAAGGAGATGCAGATCCTCTCGTACGTGCAGACGCGCGGCAGCGTGCCCGTCTACTGGGCCGAGGTCAACAATCTCAAGTACACGCCCAAGATCCAGCTGCGCGGCATCGAGTCGGCCCTGCCGGCGGCCAAGGCCCATTTCGACGAGCAGATCCGCATCTACGGCGACAACTACCTCGTCAACCTCGTCAACCAGAAGGGCCGCGAGATGCGCATCAAGCAGGCCTACGAGCAGATGGTCGACATGCTCATGTCCTCGCCCGAGGAGCACACCCAGTCGGACGCGCTGACCGACGAGAAGTTCCACACCATCGACCCGAGCGGCGCGCCCAAGACGCAGTTCGACCGCCTGCACTACGTCTACTTTGACTTCCACACCGAGACCAAGGGCCTGCAGATGCACCGCGCGCAGCTGCTCATTGACAAGATGCACGACTCGCTCGTGGCGCAGCAGTACTTCCGCGCCGTCGACATGCCGGGCAGCCACATCGACGGCCGGCTCGAGATGCGCAACCAGCAGACGAGCGTGGTGCGTACCAACTGTATGGACTGCCTGGACCGCACCAACGTGGTGCAGTCGCTGCTCGCGCGCTGGACGCTCGACCGCATGTTCGTCGACCTGGGCATCATGGCGCGCGGCACGCGCTTCGCCGACCAGGACCCGGCCTTTGAGTTCCTCTACCGCAACCTGTGGGCCGACAATGCCGACATCGTCTCCCGCAGCTACTCGGGCACCGGCGCCATGAAGACGGACCTGACCCGCACCGGCAAGCGCACCAAGGCCGGTGCCCTGCAGGACGCCAACGTCGCCGTCACCCGCTACTGCAAGAACAACTTCCTCGACGGGCCCCGCCAGGACGGCTTCGACCTGTTCCTGGGCGCCTACCAGCCGTCGACGTCGAATATTGGCGGCAGCCTGGTGTTTGCCGACCGCCGGCCCGCGCTGATCCAGAGCGTGCCGTACGTGGCCGCCTTCAGTCTGTTTGTCGTCTGCGTCGCCATGTTCACCCGCCAGCTGCCCGGGTCGTCGGTGTGGCCGCTGAGGCTGTTCTTGTTCTTCTGGACGTTTGTCGCGGGCTGGTGTTTGTTCTTTATCATCAATAACGGCATGCTTTATGTGAGTCCCCCCCCCCTCGGCTTTCCTTTCTGTCATATCACGACTAACGAGAGACAAAACAGGTCAACTGGCCAAAACTCAATCCCAGGCCGTGGGCCACCGAGGGGTACCATGAGACCATCAGCAAGGTGCGCAAGGACAAGATTCTGGGGCCGCTGGTTGCGAGACACGAACGCGGCCTGAGCACGGCGAGGTATATCAATGCCGAGGAGGGCAAGAAGAGGATCGAGTAGAGTACTTTGCTTTAGTAAAGTAGACGTCTTGGTCGGAGAGATGAATTTGCGGTTTTTTTTCTTCTTGGTGTGTTGTTGTTATAGCTATTTGCTTTTGTTCTATGGTAGACAGGGGACTAATAAGTGAATGATGTTTTCCTGTTCATTGAGGGTTTGCTTTGCTTGCTTGGTCTTGTGGTGTATGTATGATTGTGGTGTAATGATAAATAGGTACCTTTTTATGTGATAGAAGGCAAGTGGACTTGTCTTCCTGTTCTTTTGCTTCACATGTTCTCAACAGTCAGGTCAATTGGAGCTATGCACACTTTTATGGACGGTATCTAGAAGAGGTTGATGGGACTGATGCTCTCATTTCATAAGCAAGCGGGTTTGGTAATTGTATCAAGAGTCTGATACGAGGCCTACTCGGCTGCTTATTCTGGCAAACCGTTTCCGTATTTCTCCTTTGGGTTTCTTGCTCGGAGGGGGTGATAGGGGGCACGCCCCTTTCCCTCGGCATCGCCACCTCATCGATCCGATTCTCAGGGCTTGATTCTTACATTTTTTATTTTTTTCTACTTCGCTACGAAAGGTTCCTAAGATACCTATCTTTTGTTTTGGTGTTTGTATCGCGACACTCGAGTCTCTCAGTCACTCGGCAAAAAAATAGCAATGTTGATACCTTGGGATGCCAGTGTTGTTCAGCCAGCTCTTTTTCCTTGTCTTGGACCGTTTCCGGGGGTTTCTTACTTATTTACTTACGCTGTGGAATATCCAACTGACTTCTTGTGTCTACAGCCCAGTCAGTTGCCATTTTCAACGGATTCTGTCAAATACCACCCGGCGCCAGCTCATGAGTAATAGCCATGTGAGCTCCGATGATGTCGGTATCTCAACCTGTATCTCGCTGGCTCTCCGTTAAAGATCTAGGCCCCTCACGTTTTGATCATCAGGTTCAGCTTGGATGGGAGGTTATGTAGTACCTAGCAAGCACTGTGTAGACACAATAGGCCCCCCGTATCGACCACGAAGCACATCACGCCAACAGCTCGCGAGAATTCCTCGAAGTGGCCTGGAACCAGCTGCTCCAGACACGCGTAGAGTCAAGCCAATTCGGCCCACAGCATCAACGCATGATTTTCCGGGGATGTGGAAGGTGGAGTCGCGGTCGGAACGGGCCAGCTCCCTGGGCGGTGGTGTCTGGAGATCGAGTTGTAAAACGCCGTGGGTGGAGGTCGGGTTGTGATTCACTCACTACCTGTTGGCTAGCTACTGTTTTCACACCGCAAGAAAAAAAGACAGGGCTCTACTTGGAACCAGCTCAAGAAGAAAGAGAACTTTGTTGTATTGCAATATTGGAAGGCGGCGGGTGGATCCGAAAAGACTGCTCGCGATAGACTTTCTAATGGAATACTCTATTTGTCGTTTTTTTTTACCCCCGGTTGATGATGCTGTGGATGGCCTCATGACAACTGCTTCAATTGGTCTTCTATCGTCAGTGTATTAACTTTTCTCCTTTGGAATCAGCAGCTGTTTTATTAGGGATAATGTGAGCCCCCTTCAACAATATCCCTGACCCCTTGCTCGAGAGACCTGGGAATCCCCTCATTCCTGGGCGTCGCACAACCCTGCCTGCGTGGCTTTCAAGTTCGTCATCGATATCGGCTGTCTGGTATCCGGAAGGATAAATGGGCTCCACACATAAAACAGGATGGCAGATGTTCCTGAAGCGACTTTTTTATTTTTATTTTTGAGCAGGAAAATCCGCTCTGTGGCAGCCGAGATGCAACCTAGGGATCCATAAGGAGGTACCCGCAGTGAGGGCGAGGCGCAAGGGTGATGCCCGGTGGCAGAAGTCGCGGGCTGACGCACTGTCGATCCCTGCGTTTTCATGCGCCTCATCTCCGACGTCAATGCCTCTCCCGCGATCTGTCGCCATCGTTGTTGTTGATGTTTTTTTTCTTTCTCTCTCCTTCTGGTTTTTTCTTTCCTTCTAGAAACTCGCGAAGCCCGCTTGTCTGATAGACAATCTGATGGGGGAAAGCGCGTTGTCTCTCCGCCACCCCCCCTGCCGTCATTCCCACTTCGTCATTACACATGTTTCATGCAAACTGACCCCAATTCGCACTCCGTCGCCGTTTTGCGATCCAAGCTCTTGTCGCGTTTGGCAGCGTTCATTGGCAGCCATTTACGGATTTACGAGGTGTCTTCGACATGGATGATGGGACGGCCAGTTTTGCCGAAGCCTTGAAGGGCAACGGCCCGCTAGCTGGCAGAAGATCGATCGCTCGGCTTTCATCTTCCACGTCAATGCTCGAGGCTGCTGAAGGGCGAATCCTCGATGGAAGCCGGCCGCGATTGCCATGGCAATTGTCAACTTTTATGCCTCGGCCAGTACAAAAGGAAAAACGCCCCCAAAATAATGAAAAGACGCGTCTCCCTTCCTGGTGCAGCAGCTATCTGGCATATCAGAGTGCCGGAGGGTTGCAGTGCAAGCCTTTTCACCGTGCAGCAATGTCTGATCATGTTGCTCGCCGCAGCCATTCAGATCTTTCCAGGAAGTGAGGTCGGGAACGTTGGAATGTCAGGGCCGCCAACGCACTCCTGCAGCCCGCGCAATAACCCTGAACCATGCATGAGGTGGGATGGTGGGATGGAGCTAGCAGTTCCAGGCACGATTGCCTTAGCCTAGGGGATCTCACTTGTCCGCTTGAGGCACCAAGAGTGGGGACTGTGCTGGGAACGAAACTCGACTTGACAGCCTCGATGTTCCATTAAGGATAAACACCCACACGTTTTACAGTTTGGGACAGAGCCCCTCATCATCATGGACGAGCCTGGATCCAGAGAAGAAACCAAGTCGCGGGATCGATCGAAACTGTACCTTTTTGAGACTGTACTGGTTGTCATTTCGCAACGACAGCCCAAATGAGGAACCCCTTGATTTGTTCTCGAGCATCCCAATGGGACATGCGGCCTGGAGCATGTATCCTGGATGTGCGAGGAAAGGCTTGGGCAGAGCATGATATCAGATGGCCACCGCTTTAGGACAACCTGAGCTTATACGTAAGTGACGGCACCGTATCCAGTACAGGATAGTGTACGCTAGATGTTCGACTAGGCTATGTTAGGTTTTGACTTTGAGAAGCGCAGAGTCCGACTTATGCTTCTTCTTCTTTGGGCAGTTGCTGTGGAGAGCGGTCTGAACTTTGATAGAGGTACCTGACCTGGCCTCGCATCGCCGCGAAGACCTGAGACCGATGTCCTTTCTCTCGTGGCCGGACCACATAATCCGTACGATGTCCGATCGTTGCATGCACGTAGACAAGCACGGGAAATCATCTGATCTGAAATCCGTCATCTCGTCCGTCGGTTTGGGGAGACCCAAAAAGTGTAGGCGAGCACGCCTGGGGGTTTTCGGGGTGAGCCGTCTATGTGCAACGCATCGAGACTTGGGCCGTGAGGTGATGGAAGTGGAGGAGCGGCTGTCGGCTAAGGTCGCCCGTTGTGAGAGCGAAAGAAAGGCCTCGCGCATTGTGTTGTATGGTAGTGCGAGACATAATACAGGCCCATTTGTCCTGGCACTGAAAAGTCCGCATCCGTTGCATGTTAAGACTCCAGACGCCAGAATCAAAACAAGAATGCCGTCCTATCTGGACACGAGGATCCCCTTGTGCGACTTTGAGATTGGAATTGTCGACAGCGTCGGACTCAGCCAGCCTCGGATTACCCGCTACCAAAATCTGGTGGTGAGCAGTGAGGTGGACGCTGGCGGTGGTCGCTGACGAGGGCAAATTAAAGGACCGTCTTAGTTCACATTGGAGAAAAAGGTACGCGAGCCTGTCAGCGGGGCTTGGTGGGTGGCACAAACAAGTACCGCCCATTCGAAGAGCACAGCGGGCTAGTACATAGACCAGCTCTTGATCATGGCGGACCCAGTTCCCACTGGGCGCTATCCCGCTCTCGTGGAACCGTCAAAAGCACATGTGTCAGGGGAAGGTGAAGGTGAAGTGAAGAAGACGCAGAGCTTCCATCCGTTCATCTCAGTAGGTTCAAGTTGGCAAGTTGCAGGCAGGTCGCAGGCAAGGAAGGCACCACCCACCCGGTGGCCCAGGAAGCAAGCACAGGCACAGGCTGGCACCACCACTTGAACGGGCAGCAGCGAACGGACAATTTCGTTTTGACACAACCCGCAGGTGCAAGCTGAACTGAAGTACTGTACCCAGAACTGCCTTGCCAGGACTGCCAGGTCCTAAGCCGTTCCAATCCCAAGTCCCCAAGTCACAAGTCCCCAAGTCACAAGTCCCCCAATCCCAGAACTCCCGTCACTGCTCAGGTCCCCGTCTTCATTCTCTCCATCGGCTACCTTTTCTCTCAGCCCAATCTTTGCCTCACCCCTCGCCGTGCTTCAACTCCGCCAGCTGTTCCTCTCTGAAATTCGAGAGGGAACATCTGGGAACGCCCTCGATCCAATTCGCTCCTGTCGAAATTTGCTCATTCAGTGCGTCCGGCGCACTTCGGCCGTCGTGACACAAGTAAACAAGCAGCGCCCGTAAACAAGACCCCCTCCCCGGCCCCGACTTTGGCTTAGGTTGTCCCTCCCCCCCCCCGCCCCCCAAAAGTCGCGTCAGGTCGCCAACCCGCACTAGCAGAGGTGCATCCCCTGCCCGCACCTGCAGGTTGACGCCGGGGATTCCTTGGGCGACAGATAGAGAGGGAGAGAGAACGAGAGAGCGAGACGGTTGAAACAACAAATCGCAACCCACAATGAAAAGCAAAGCGGCCCATTGGTAATCCCCGTCAAGCGACGTGTTGTTGCACTCCGACCTGCCTAGGCTCCTTCCACTACACCGCACCTGGCTTTGATTTATGCAAACAGGAATTAGCAGCCTTCCTCACCTGGGCTGAATCTTACCCTCAAGACCCTGCCCGGGCTGTTGATTTCAGGTTCTGGCCACCACCACCACCACCTCCTCCTCCGCCTCGGTTTTGGTTTTGTCGCTATCCCGCGCTCCATCTCCTTTCGGCACCAGCCCAACACCACCAACAGTACTGCAGGAGCGCCTCGAGCAGCTCAGCAACCACACCACACCCACACCCACACCACCCCCGAGCAGCCCGACCCGTCTCCCCAACTTCGCCAGCCCAGGGCACAACATCAAAACATTTGCCCGGCAGCCCCAATCGCCACGTCGACCTCTGCGCGCTGGCGTAGAAAATGTCTACGGCGTTCCAGACGACACCACTCCAGCCAGCGTCAGTTTCTGCCTTCACCACGGCTTCCCTAACCCCGGCCTCGCCGTCCAATCGACACTATCCCTCGTCTCACTCCTCCCCGACGCGAGAAGGCTCCGGCCACCACCATGCAAATCAGCAAACCTCGGGAGCATCGCCGGCATCATCATCTCGACGCCCCTCTCGCAAGCCAAGCGCCAACGAGTCTTCTCAGTCCGCGTTCAACTCCCCAATGAGTTCCCGCGCCGCCATCTCCTCGCCTGTGCCCGTGCCCGTGCCCGTTGCTGCGTCCTCCCCCGATCAACACAGCTCTACCTCAACCTCCGACCGGAGACGCAACATGCCTGCCGCCGTGCCTCCCCGGACGTCGTCGACCAACCACCACACTGGCAGAGAGGGCACCTCGAGCTCTCGCCGCACTGGCCAGACGAGCGAACGCGCCACCAACTCCCCTCGACGAGCCCAGCCCGAGCCGAGCAGAGATACGAACGGGACCCTAGACCCGGACGAGGCTGCTGCCCAGAGCTCCCGCACCCGACGGGCCCAGGAGCAATCACAGCGATCGAGCAGCAACCGTGACGGACGGCCGCCGAGCAGCTCAGCTGCGATGCCTGTTCGCTCACAGCCCGCCGCCACTAACTCGTCCAAGGGCCCGTCTCGGGAAGCGAGCGAGATCCTGAACAGCATACTGATCTCACAACCCGAGGTGGACATCCAAAGAGAAAAGGAGCGCCTCGCTTTGGCACAGCCGCACCATGTCGGGAGTCAACAAGATGATGACGCCACACCCCCTCCTATCGCTGGGGGCGCCGAGCAAGGAGACGATGGCCGGCGCGGTACGAGAAGTCGACATGATCACTCGAAAAGAGAGAAGCACACCAAATTTGGCGAGTATATCCTGGGCAACACCATCGGAGAGGGCGAGTTCGGAAAAGTCAAGCTTGGCTGGAAACAAGAAGGCGGTGTCCAGGTACGTTGACCCCCGCCTACCACCGAAGACGATCTAGTATCTCAACTAACGGCCCGCGTCTGCTTAGGTTGCCATCAAATTAATCAAGAAGGACCAGCTGGGCAGCAACCCCTCTCGGATGCAAAAGATTATGCGTGAGGTCTCTATCCTCAAGTCACTCACCCACCCAAACATTGTCCAGTTGCACAAGATGGAGGAATCCGAAAGACACTACGGCATCGTGCTCGAGTACGCATCAGGTGGCGAGTTGTTCGACTATATTCTGAACCATCGGTATCTGAAGGACAATGCCGCCAGACGGCTCTTTGCCCAACTGGTGTCCGGAGTGGGTTATCTACACAAGAAGGGCATTGTTCACCGTGATCTCAAACTAGAGAACTTGCTCCTCGACCGCAACCGCAACATTATCATAACTGATTTTGGATTTGCGAACACGTTCGATCCCCACGAGGAGCTTTCCGAGGATGAGGAGCTGAACCTGTCAGACCGCGAGTTTGTTAAACGCTCGGGGTTGGACAAGGTCAAGCAGAATGGCCACCGCAAGGGCGACCTCATGCAGACTAGCTGTGGCAGTCCCTGCTATGCAGCCCCTGAACTGGTAGTTAGTGACTCCCTGTACACCGGCCGCAAAGTCGATGTCTGGAGCTGTGGAGTCATTCTGGTATGTGACAATCAGGCCCCTCATGGTAAGCCCTTCATGACAGACTTTGCTAACCGCATGTACTCCAGTACGCCATGCTGGCTGGATACCTCCCGTTCGACGACGACCCGGCGAATCCCGAAGGAGACAACATCAACCTCTTGTACAAATACATCGTCAACACCCCTCTCACATTCCCCGAGTATGTCACACCACATGCAAGAGACCTCTTGCGAAGGATACTTGTTCCCAACCCACGCAAAAGAGCCGACCTGTTCGAAGTAGCTCGACACAGCTGGTTGAGCGAGTACGCGCACGTGGTCGAGTTCATCACGTCCAGCACCACCACCCCCGGAGAAATACAGAACACGACAGTGCCTGCTGAGGACGAGGGAGAGACTCCTGTCATCGCACGCAGCAACTCGGTGCGCGAAGCGTCCAAGAAGGCTGCGGCAGCGCCGGCGATTGGCGGGTTGATTAGCAAGCAGGGCAATGTCGACGCGCAGCAGGAAGCTGACTACGCCAAGCAGCAGAGAGAAAACAAGCGCCGGACTGTGCAGGTCGAGTATGTCGCCCCGAATACCACGACACAGCGTGGCGAGCCATCCGGCGCACAATCGTCTGGCGGCAAGACGCGTGCTCGGTCGGGTAGCCAGGGCGCCGTGGAGGTTCCCAACGTCGGTCAACCGTCATCACCCAAGGACAAGCCGCTGCCCAGAGACCCCCCTGTTTCCCGGGATGCGTCTAGCAAGACGGGGGCTTCTGCGAGACGGCCGCCGAGCGCTCACCGCAATACCACTGCCCCTCTGAGACCGGGTCGCGACGCGCGTGCGGCCTCTGATGCAGCTTATATGGCAGGCGCCAGTGGAGCCCGGCCCCCTACCGGCGGATCGATGCAGTCTACTGCTTCTAGGGTGGTAGCAGCCGGCGGGCGAACTTCGTACGGCCAGCCAGTACCCCCTGAACTCGCCGATACTAACGTACACGGAAGAATTCAGCAGCCCTCTAGAGGGGGTTCCAAAAACTATGGAATACCTCCCTCTGCCTCTAACTCTCAGGAGCAGCAAGGTCTGGAATACGGCCGACCCAGCATTACGGTGTCTCCCAAGTTTCCCAAGCCCTCCGGATTCTCACGTGAAGGCGAGGGCGGAGAGACCAAGGCCACCGAGGTCAAGGGCCACAAGAGATCCAGCACGATGGGTGAACTTGGCGGCAAGATCTTTGGCCGCAGCGGGTCGCTGTTTGGCGGCAGGAACCGCAAGCGGCAAGAACAGCAACAGGCTGGAGAGAAGGCCAAGAGATATCCTCCCGTGAGCATGAATAACTCGATGCCGCCTGGTGAGGAGCCAAGAACATCGATGGATTCGAAGCGCTCGCGGCGTTCCTTCTCGATCGGACTGGGCAAGAAGACGTCTGGGAGCATGTCCGGGTCGCAGACTTCGCAAGAGAAACAGAGCCGTCGCTTCTCTTTTATTCCGGCGTCTTTCTCGCTCAAGGCTATCGGTATTGGCAAGGACGATGGCAGCAACCCTCAACTGGACTCGCAGCAAGACCTACCTATCCAGGAACCCCCGACCGTTGACCAGTATGGGCGCTATATTGACCAGAACGTCGGCCGCGATCATGTCGAGGCTTCGACTTTGGATGGAATGACGGCGCAACTGCGGGATCCCCAGCAAGGCCCAGCCGAGAATTATGCCGGCCCCCGTCAACAGCAGCACCAACAACAGCAGCACCAACAGCAGCAACATCAACAGCAGCAGTACAGTGGTTACAGTCATTATGGGCGTCCATCGGCTGTCGAGGGCTACAGCTCTGGGGCGATGCTGAACTCCGGGTCGGACGCATCTTTCGATACCAATCCACGTCGGCCTCCCGGATCGGCTCCTCATTTGCAGGCGCAGTCGCAGCCACGACAAGATCCATCATTTGATGCGCGCAGGGCTCCGAGCAACAGCAACAAAGCCAACCGTGGCGTGCTCCAGAAGAACAAGCGCTTCGTCGATGCCTGGGACGATGACCCGTACTCGCAATCTCATGATCATTCCGGCAGCAGCGGACCGGCGAGGAAAGTCATGGACTTTTTCAGGAGGAGAGGGAAAGCCAGGGGCGGCGAGAACAGCTGAAGCGGAACGTAGCGTTCACGGCAGCCTCGTGGCACGATATTTAAAATCTCGCTTGGCTTGACTGGACCGAAACCAGTTAAGTCGTCCATCCATTGCGACCGGTCGGCAGCGCGAGACGGCGTCGGGAGCAGAGACCAGTGCATTACTCCAGCATTCGAGGCATCGGGAAGACTGTCTCGATGAAACCCCTGGCTACTTCGACCTCGAATTCTTAGCGGCTCACACTCGTCGAATTCTTAACGGCTCATCATCATATATGCCCTTGTAATAAATCGGAAAAGTAGCACAAAAACTCAGACATTTTGGCCGTCCCGCGCGCGGGCGTTAATAGCATCGATTCATCCAACACTCGGCTCCTCATCTACTTGCATGACTATATCCACTACCACTGGCCGCGGCTCCATCTCTTCTGTTTGGCGCAAGCGGGTAGGAAAGGGGAGGCAGATTCAAGGGCATGGGCTCTTGCGATTCTCCCTTGTAATGGTGGAAGCTTTGCTGGAATGAATGAAGGGCTACTGGTGTTGGGGTTTTATTTCATTTTCCTTTCATGTAGTTTCAAGGGGCATGTTGTAACGGATCTGGTCTCTTTTGTGGTTCTCTTTTTTCCTTCTTTTTTGTTCCTCTTCTCTTTGTTCACGGCGATGAATGAGTGGGAGCGTTGCTGTTTGTTGATGTATGGCTCGTTTGTTAGACAGACCTGGCAGCGTTGATAGAAGAAACATCGCGTCTTGTGGCTTGCTGATCTGATTCACGGTCGGTGGGTTGGTAGGGGGCGATTTGGGGAATGGATGGCTTGTGTGTGAAGCGGTTGAGGGATGGATGAACTGGGGGCGGGGGCAAGACTGTCAGATTTTGTTGTAACGAGTTTACCCACATAGGATGATTCAAGCGTGATTACAGGGTCGTTGCAAAGAGGAAATAATGATTTTGTTGTTGTTGTTGCCGTTGATTGAGAGCCTCGAGAGAGCATTAGTGTGTTGTGGGAGGTTGGCTCGTTGCCGAGGTGTGTGAGTTGTGTCCCTGTGAGTTGGTTATGTCATGTTGATGTTTGTTGGTGGCTGGAACTCGAGGGAGGTCTGTGAGTGAGTAAATGCATGGCGACCGACATGAAAATTGAATGATAAATGATAAGGCTTGTTTGTCGGTTGGATGGGAGAAGCTGGTATCTCCCCCGTTTGGGCCTACCTTGAGCATCTAAGATACCGGATGTCTACTTCTTTAGGTGGTATCCCTGGGGGATGCGGAGTCAAGAACAAAGGCACTGATGACGATGGAGATGTGGCTTAAACAATTGCCTATCATGTGCACTTAGCTTGGTCGTCCTATCGAGGAAGCATTAGAACAACAATATTGTTTCAACCGTGGTTTTTCTTATATCATTACAAGGCTTTGTCAATTTATATCAGAAGGTCTTGTCTCTCATGCATGGTATACGGTTAGAGGATCGTGTCTAATTACTTTGAGTAATCTCGCGATCTGATAAGTTGCTGTGTGCGTCTACCCTAACCCGTCTCCTAAGCTAATTAGACGGGTGTACGTACAGTAGTAGGTAGGCAGGTATCAAATCAGTCTCCTGTGTATCGTCGCATGGAACTGCGAGGGAGGGCGGACTCTTGACGACTGGGACGCAACTGTCTCGTGCATTAGGTATATCGGCCCAAGTCACCACCGGACGGTTCACTAGCGTCCGTCCGACAACAGCTCTTGGTGCAATGGATCTTTGGCTTTCTTGGCCCTGTTGCCCTCGTGCGCGTGATCGACCTGTTGACTGGCTGACTGACCGACTGGAATGCGCCGGGACCGTTTATTTGATGACATCGGCCGAGCAGCGGTGAGAAAGCCGACGAGGGGCTTTTTGATTCAGGAAGGTAGGCCCGCTCGGAGGTTGGGGGCCGGGCTGTTGAATGATCCGTGGCAATCGGTTTTTCTGACCATTTTTGGGGACATTGCTGATGCATGATTACCTACCAGGTATTTTGCTTCGGTTGGTTGATCTGTTTTTATTCTGATTATGTTTGGACGGATGGGATCGAGGACTTTTCCCGCTTTGATGGTTTGTTGAGCTTGGGCAACTACCTACCTACCTACCTATGTATAGGTGGTCAATAGGTACTGTACTTACACTAGGTGCATAGCTGGAGCTAGTGCAGGATGAAGTGGAAAAAAAGCCCAGATTTGGCGGTCAATCCGTCTGAACCTCCAAAACACTCCAACTTTGCAAGCACGGCAAGCAAGAAGCCGACTGCAGACGTGGCCGATGGCCGACGGGATCCGTGTTGCCTGCGCGTGCGTGTTCTTGAATCGATCGCGGATGCCCGGCACGCAGCTCGAGGAGGTCGAGTGAAAGCTTGATAGCGAATCAGATTGATCTCCAGCCAATGAGCATCGCGGGCGCCTTTCTGTTTGATCGATATTACAGGGCAAGTACTTTCGGGACCGCATGTCATCATCCGCAGACAGTCATCATCGATGTCACCACACTTTTTTACGGTTACCTCGTGCGAGGTGGAGTAAGAGGCCTGCCTCTTGCTGGGCAGGTACCTTGTTGTTCCTTCTGGACTGCACTAAGTTTGAGAAGTTGCGATGATGGCTGATTGACGGCCGGGAATCGCGCATGCATGTTCTTTTTTTGGGTGGCGCAAGAAGGTTCATCATGTTATTGAGACTACAGTCCAGTCAAGTTAGTGTCAGATATGCGGCGAACAGCCACGTGCATGTGTTGAGCCGCTGTCTCCAGTAGGAAATGATCCGTTGCTGGGGCTGTCTGCAGGGCTGGGGCACAGCGTGCGACGCCGGAGCGAGGTCTGTCTCAGAGACGGGAGTGTGTTGAGATGAGATCGAAATTGTACGACATCCATCGCCGCCAGATTCCACGCCTGTTATCCACAGATACGATATGTCGCATGTCTTGGTGGCGATGTGCTTCGTCGCTGGTACAACTCGAAGCTCTTTGAGTCAACCAATATGATCAGCTGGCCTGGCCAAGGGCGGCGCTCCATTGTTTGGGTCCCTCGGGTCACTGGGTGGAATCGAATTCCATGGGCAAGGCAAGGTCTGGAAACCTGGAACAGGATTTTGTTTGCCCTGTAGCGCCTTGGCGGGCCGCACCTCCCAGGTCGGCCACTGACCGTTCTCGCTCCTTCCCGCGCTGCAGTCACTCCCCAGACCCAGTGGCCCTACGGCCCCCCCTGGTGCAGCTGCTGGTGGTGGCCCCAGCCCCCACGCCCTCCGCATTTAACTGTCGACGAACCCACCCCCTTGGTGCCGTCCCGCCCCGTACCCGACGTCCTCTCTCACACTCTCAACCCCCTCCACCCAAAACGCTCCCCATCCCACCCGCGGCATTCCTGTCGAGACTCTACCCAGCAACACCCATTCGATGAAGGAAACCTCACCAACTATCAAGTACACAGACCGCATCCGCTCGTGGGCAAAATCCAAAGCGCATGGCGGCTCAACTCTCTCGCCGAGACGATCCGACCCCGATCACCTGCTCCCCATAACCAACCCGCGCACCACCTCGTCGACCCAGTCGCAGTCGCAGTCGCAGTCGCAGTCGCAGTCGCAGACACTGAATCCCTCCGCGCGCACCAGCACTAACAATGCAGACCATGGCGACACCGCCTCCGTCCTCGCTGCCAAGACCAGCGACCCCGACCCCCATGGCAAGCAGGAAAAGCAGCCCGCCGGCGCCGGCCGTGGCGACGGCAGTAGTCCTCCGTCGCTCCATGCCCCATCACCGGAGGCTCCGGGGCAGGGGTCTGTCATAGAGCCCACCGGCGACCCTCCCGCAATAAAAAAACCCGTCCTCACTAGATTCATCATGACGGCCAAGCAGATCCTGTTCTGCAGCAAGCTCAATGTCCTGCTGGTCTTTGTGCCCATCGGCATCGTGGTCAAGCAGATCCCGGGCCTGTCCCCCGCTGTAGTGTTCGCCATGAATGCCATTGCCATCATCCCGCTGGCTGGTCTCCTGAGCTACGCCACCGAGAGCGCGGCCCGTAACCTCGGAGACTCGCTCGGTGCCCTGCTCAATGTCACGTTTGGCAACGCAGTAGAGTTGATCATATTGTAAGCACAGCTCTGTGTTCTTGCCACCGGCCTGCATCTGGACCAGCCAGCTAACATCATCGCCCATAGCATGTATGTCTACCTTGATAAAGTGGTCAAGACAAGAACGAGCGAGAAGCCCGATGGAACGGCATTATCAGATCAATCGCGTCCCATATCATTTGACCCATGCTTGCTCCGTCGTTGACCCATATGTCCCTTGTTGTCTTTTATGGTTCCCATGCTCACTGATCCCCTTCTTCTAACACCAACAGCATCGCTCTTGTCAAGGTATGCATCTCATCTCCCCTTCATTCAACCTGCAGATCACCACCCGGAAACACTGCTGACAATCAACAGGATGAGATTCGTATTGTGCAGGCCTCGTTGCTCGGTTCTATCCTGGCCAACTTGCTCCTCATTCTGGGCATGTCGTTCTTCCTGGGCGGTCTGCGCTTCCGGGAGCAGGTATGTCTTTGTTCTTCTCCTGGCTTTTTGTCCCACGCTCCTGCTGACCAACGGTAGATCTACAATAGCACTGTCACCCAGATGAGCGCCTGCCTACTCAGCTTGAGCGTCATCAGTCTCGTTCTTCCCGTATGTATTCTGACTTGTTAGACAGTTACGCATTCTGACCAAGTTATAGACTGCATTTCACGCATCCTTCAGCGATAGCAAACTAGCCGATGCCCAGTCACTCAAGATCAGCCGCGGAACCAGTGTTGTAAGTTCACCTCGCGCTCCACTGGAGTCCTGCTTGGTGGTCTTCCTCCACAACCGTCAGTAGACGCTAATCCGAATATTACAGATCCTCCTGCTGGTCTACATCATCTATCTTACCTTCCAGCTGAAGTCGCACGCATATATGTATGAGTCCACCCCGCAGCATATCATCGATGAGGAATCAACGCCTGGTCCGGCCGCTGGCTGGCTCGACTCCTCCAGCTCCGACAGCAGCTCCTCCTCCGACTCGGACTCGTCTGACTCGGACCATTCGCGAGAGACTGTGTCCAAGCGGGTGAGACGGGTTATGAGAGGTAACCGCCGCCGCAAGTCCAGCGTCATCTCCATGGAAATGAGCGAGGCCACGGCCGGTCCCACTAGAACTCCCTCGTTCGGAACCGCCGAAGCCAGCCCTATCAACGAGGATCTCCCTTCTGAGGAATTCTCATCTCGCCTCCGAGCTGTCCCGAAGTTCCGCGCCAGCCTCCTCGAAGGAAATGAGGAGGCCGTCGACGACGAAAAGGCACAGCACCGCCATGGCAAAAGTCATCAGAAACGATCTCTGAAGAAGCAGCGCAAGCACAAGCATCGCAAGCACCGTGCCGGATCTCAGGAAAACGGTGGCCAGCAGACCATTGACGAAAATGCCGCGATTGGTCCTGTTGCCGCGCCCACACCTTCACCCTCACCTGGCGAGCCTCGACGTGTTGACTTTGCCTTCGGATCCGAGCAACTCGCCCGCCAAGAGGTGGCGAATGAGACAGCGCCCGGTTTCCGTCCGTTCACCGGTCTGCGTGGCATGTCGTTCCGGCCCGTCACAAACATTCTGACCCCGACCGTCTTTACTCAATCGCCTGATCAGGCAGTGGTGCCGGGACCATCTGGCCCGGTTCCTCGCGTCCGCTACGGGATTCGCAGAACCAACTCCCTGCCCGATCGTCTCAACGATCAGTACTATCGCGCTCCCGGCGCCATGATGCCGTCTCAGATCCCTGTGACGGCCGCTGCCCAGGGAGGGTCAACCGGCCCAGTTGAGCTACACCCCGACCATCTCTCGCGCACCAGCGCTGTTCTTCTCCTGCTCTTCTCTACCGGCTTGGTCGCTATCTGCGCCGAGTTCATGGTGGACTCAATCAACGGCCTGGTAGCGACGAGCAGTATCGGCGAGGTCTTCATCGGCCTCATCATCCTCCCCATTGTCGGAAACGCGGCCGAGCACGTCACGGCCATCACGGTGGCGATGAAGAACAAGATGGACCTGGCGATCGGCGTTGCCGTCGGTAGTTCTATTCAAATTGCCCTCTTCATCACGCCCCTGATCGTCATCATCGGCTGGGCCATGGGGCGTCACATGACGCTCTACTTTACCCTGTTTGAGACGGTCTGTCTGTTTGTGTCGGCCTTCATCGTCAATTTCCTGGTTCTGGATGGCCGCAGCAACTACCTCGAAGGCGCGCTTCTGATGTCCACCTACGTCATCATCAGTCTCGTTGCTTTCTTTTACCCTGATGAGCTTGACACCAGCGCATGGGGCGCGTAGGTATTGAGTTCGAGCGCGAGAGAGCGGAGAGTAAGGAGAGGTTGGGATTTCTCGGTGGTTTGTGGGGGTTTGTCAGAACCTTCCAGGAAAGGGGCAAGGATAGTTTGCCAATCAGGTTTCTTCATGAAAATGGAGATGGTTGTCTGTCGCTGTTATTGTGGAGGTTGTTGAGATTTGGACATTTTTGGTGGTCAATTACTTGATCTTCTGCCGACGCGCAAGATTGCAATCGTCATGGCAGTTTGAGTTCTCTTCTTTTTGGTCTGTTTCTGTAGCTGCCTGGTCGTCATTTTTGACGTAAAGCGGTTTTGTAGCTATGGACAGAGACGGGCCATGGACATTTTTCATAGCAAGCTTGAGAAATCGCATGCACACACATTCGCTTATAACATGGGATCCTTTGGTACGATAATTAATCCGATGGAGGAGAATGCATATTTGACATTGTTAACTTTTAGTCCGTCCATGCCAGAATACCATCTGTTCTTGTTTGACATTATATCCCGGATAGATACAGCTACAGATACCTAATTTTGGCAAAAGCTGAAACTGATCAGGTGAACAGGATCATTCATGTAGCCTAGTGATCACCAGGTGCGTATAGTAAGTGCGTAAATATGTAATTGCGTATAAACTTGCCATCGTGCATGTCAAACAAAGGCCAGCCAACCCCTGTTATCTTGGCACGGCGAGCGCAGGGCGGGGCGATATGGGGTAGGAGGCCGCCAGTGACCCTGCTTGGCGGATATTGCACAGCCTTGAGCCTGTGAGATGCGCTGCGAACAAAAGCCGAAGCAGCCATCGACCCTTTCAATCGCCGGAGTGCGTGCGTCATCGCTCGGCCGAGCCTAAAACACCACGCAACGACAACCTGTCAGTTCACTTAGCGTGTTTTGGTCCCGTGAGACTGTATCAAGCCGACTTGGATTTTTTTTTTTTTACCTTGGTGAGTGCTTCCAGTTTTGACAAGTAGATAACTTGGGTACGGAAAGAAGGGACGAACTTGAACTCTTACTTTTGATCCCACCTCCTAGCAACGTCCGTATCAGACCGACCAACGGGCATTGCATTCAACCTTGGCAATCAGAGAGATCAACGTTCGGCTCCCAACACGCGGGCCGCTTGCTGTCTTTTTTATTTATATACATCCACAACTCGCAATTAGCTGCTGCAGCATCAAACATCAGTATTGACACTTCAAAACTGGCGCTGTCTAGCTAGCACCTGATACCGTGATACCTCTCTCTACTCACCCTTTGCATCTCACAAGAGAGAACCCATCATTTTAAATTAGCCGGCTCACCCACATTACCATCATCATGTGTTTCGGTCGCAAGGACACGCTGTACGACGAGGAGCCGCCCCGGCCAGTGCAGGGCCACTTTCCTCAACAGCCGACTTACGCCTCGACAACCGAGGGCCCCAAAGCGAGCATGCCGTCGCCAGTCCAGGCATACTCGCCTCCGCCCGCCCAGCAGCCAGCATACGCGCCAGTCTCGCCGGTTCAGGCATACCCGCCGCCGTCGGCGCAACATCAACAGCAACAGCCATACCAGCAGCCGCAGCCGTACCAGCCGCCGCCTGTTGAGCTCGCCGCCGCGGCCCCCGTCGAGCTGTCTGTCGGCGACGACGTGGCGCCTCCCCCGGGCCCGCCTCCATCCCACAGGCCCCGTGATGACTACGCGGCACCTCCAGGACCGCCTCCGTCCCGACGGCCCGACGAGGAGTATGCAGCGCCTCCAGGCCCGCCCCCATCTCGGCGACCCGACGACGACTACGCAGCCCCCCCAGGCCCTCCACCATCCCACCAGCCGGACAACGACTACATCGCCCCTCCCACGGGCCCTCCCCCCTCACACACCAAACCGCCCGCGCCCCAGCACGACTGGCAATCCATCGTGCCCGACACATCGCTCTTCCCGCCCCCGCCCTCCTTCTTCTCAGGCTACGACCGCTCGCCAGTAACCAACGCGCCCGAAGCCGAAGCCGAAGCCGGCGAGCGCTGGTGCGCGCAGCACCCGCTCACGCCGCCCCTGCACTTGGACCCGATCGCGCTCTCCGCGCTGACGACGCACAACATCCGCCTCATGCAGCCCGCCGTCGGGTTCGCGGGCACGCTCAACTGGTCCGCGCCCGGCGTGTGGGTGGGCCGGACGGACCCCAAAGCTACCGACAGCTGCATCATCGGGTACCCGCCTCTCTACTGCGTCACGCAGCACTCGCCGCTCGCCGGGACCCGCCGCGCCAAGACCATCTACTACGAGGTGACGGTCCGGCCCGACGCCGCGCACCGCGGCGACAACGTGTGCCTGGCGCTCGGCTTCGCGGCCCTGCCGTACCCTTCGTTCCGCATGCCGGGCTGGCACCGCGGCAGCCTGGCCGTGCACGGCGACGACGGGCACAAGTTCATCAACGACCGCTGGGGCGGCAAGGCGTTCACTACGCCGTTCCGGCGGGGCGAGACGTACGGCGTTGGTATGACCTTTCGCGAGGAAGAGGGGAGGGTCGAGGTTGAGGTTTTCTTCACCAGGCAGGGCAAGGAGAGCGGAAGGTGGAATCTGCATGAGGAGACCGATAGCGCGCAGGACTTGCCTGTTACGGGGCTCGAGGGGTTTCACGATCTCAGCTGCGCGGTGGGCACGTATGGCGGGGTTAGCTTTGAGGCGGTGTTTGAGCCCAAGCGGTGGTTGTATCGGGGGGTTGTATAATGTAGCTCGCTGTCTGGGGGCTGGGTTAATTATGAAGAGGGTTTGTCTGTCTGTCTGTCTGTGTTTGTAGATGAGTTGGTTGGTTTGGTTTGGGGATCGATATTGGCGTGTAATTACGTGGAGCTTAGCTATCCTGTATTCAATAAGGAGTCGGGTGTTTCGATATTATGGGTGATTCTCTTGCAGCCGAATGGATGAACAGTGAGGTGACGAAACGAATATTTTGTTATGACTGCTCGGTTTACCCCTTAACTTCACACGCAGTCCACCTGCCTGCCCGCCAGCCCAGATCCACAAAAAGGTCCACGATGCCCTCATGTCAACCACGCAGCGTGAGGGAATAAAAGGATGACAAAAGAACAAAAAAAGAAAACCAAAAGAATGTGCAACTCCAAAAGCTGGAGTTGTGGGGGATGAAATGGACTTCTAGAACAGAACTGTTGAGATAAATGAGAAGGGTGGGATTTGAACCCACGCCTCTTACGAGACCACGGATCATGCTTCCTCGGAGTGAGGAATGAATTTATCAAGGATATCTCCTTAACGTGGCGCCTTAGACCGCTCGGCCACCTTCCCGGTTTGTCTTGTCTGTCTTTTGATTATTTGGAGGGTCGGGTAGTTTGCGTCTTGTCAGGATGGTTTGTTTGTTTGTGGGCTGTCTGTGGGTTTGTCGGGCCGCGGGATGCTCCACTTGTGGATGGGTACAGCATCACTGACTGATGGAATGCATGCAATATGTCTGTGTCTGTGGATCATTGTTTACCTTGATGGCAAAAATGTATGATTCTCTTTTCCTTATTGAATATTCTAGCCTGCTCATCGTCGGGATGCGGAAATCTCGTTATTGTGTATTTTCATCCGCCCGTCTGTGTGTTTTGGCAGCGGTGCGGAGAGGAGCTCCTTAATTACACAATTAACAGTGAGATCCAGTAACGAGGCCCAAGACGAGACATCGAACTCGGAGGGTGTTTTTGTTTTGTTTGATTGTATTTCATTTCATTAAGGTATTATACAACCGAGAAAAATCGGTGAATAGAGACAATCGATCAACCCAGGCGGCACAAACAATTGCATTGTTACCTATCCTGATTCTTATCCTGAGGCTTTTGCGTCGTATAGGTACCTAGGTACCAAAACGCGCTTCTGCGTCGTCCTCATGGACAAACCAGCTGCCCGCTCTCCTCACCCATGGTCCAATCAACAAACAGAAAACAAAGCACTCACCGTGTACCTAATCATTTCATTCACTGTTGACAGGAAGGACCCAAAAAAAAAAACATGCTGACCGCTACCGCTACCCCTATCCTCACTACTCAGACCGCTACCCCTATCCCTAACCTCTCCTCACCACCCAATAATCACAACCGCACGCACCACCAATCAAGACAAAAACAACGAGAGCAACAAACCAAGACATCGAACCGCCATTCCCATTTCCCAATGCCCCCCTTTTCACAACAGGAGCCAAGTCAGGTAAGGTAAGGTAAGGTAAGGTAAGGTAAGGTAAGGTAAGGTACATAACAACAATAGTAAATGAGCCCGATCAGTAAGGATGACGAACCCCCCCGAGATAAAGATATGTATGAAAAGGAAGAAGCAACAAACAAAGGAAAGACTTGATGTCCCTTTCCTTTCCTCGTTTAGATAAAAAACACACATACATGGTTCTTCCTCCATCTCGGAATCCCCCCTAACTCTCTCCTCCCCTCGCCCGCCTTACCGGTCCTAACCATCCGACCGACCGATGTGACGCGATATAAAAGGCCACAAGTAGGTCCCCGTAGACAGCCACTCACCCCATCCTCTCAGCACCCGCCGAATCAGCAGGAATACCCGTCTCGCCGCCATCCACATGCATAGCATCGTCATCCCCGCCCTCCCCGCTGTCCGTCTGCTCAGAAACAGGCGCAGGGGCATGCTTATCGCGAATCACCACATCGCCCTCGGCGTCCACAGCGACAGGACCGCTCTCCCCATCCTCCTTCAACCGCTTCTCCCGCCCCGCTCCCTCGAGCAGCTCGTCCACCGCCTCTCGCTTCGGGCTCCGGGGCACGAGCGTCTCCGGGCTGGCGCTCTTGGTCGTCGGCGCCTCGGCAGCAGCTGGTGGCGATTGCAGCCGGCGGCCCACGGCGGCTTCGATGTCGATGCCGCGCATGTCGACGGTCCCGCCCGCGCCGGGGAGGTAGGTCCTGCTGTCGGCGCTCTGGGGGCCCGTGTCGGCGGCGCCGATCTCTTCGGGCCCGCGCGCGTGGGGCACCTCCTCGTCCTCGGTGTCGTGGTCCGGGTCTTCGGTCATGGAGGCGTCTTGGTCTGCTGTCGCGGTTGACGAGGATGGTTGTTGTTGGGCTTGCGCCTGCTGTTGTTGCGCCTGCTGTTGTTGCGCCTGCTGTTGTTGCGCCTGCTGTGCCTGTTGTTGTTGTTGTTGTTGTTGTTGCTGCTGCTGCTGCTGCTGCTGCTGGCGGGCGAGCTGGTTTAGCGGCACGACGCCGGCGCGCTGTTCCTGGCGGAGCAGTTCGCCTTGGGTGACGCCGCGCTGGGCCAGGACGGAGCCGGCTGACGAGATGCCGTTGATGGAGATGGAGACCGTCTCGATGCTGCCCATGCCGTTGGGGCCTTCTATGGTCTCTGTGGATTCGGTGCGGACTTGGGGTTCGAGTTTGCGGCTAATGGGTGTGGGTTGTTGCTGACGCTGTTGTTGCTGCTGCTGCTGTTGTTGTTGTTGTTGCTGCTGCTGCTGTTGTTGTAGTTGTTGGTGCTGTTGGAGAGACGGCTGCGCCTGCGCCTGTGGTTGTGGTTGTGGTTGGGGCGTTTGTTGTTGGATGTGCATTTGTAGAGGCTGCGACGGCCCGCCCACTCCTTCGCCTAGTCCCGATCCACCGCTCGCAGATAGCGGCGAGGAGCTCCCCGCATCGCTGCCGTCCTCGCTGCCGGTCCCATTGGCGCGCCTCGCCAGCCAGGGGATGGGAGTTAACAGCGCGCCGCCGAGTGCTTCGTCCGAGCCCGGGTTGTTGGCTGCTGCCGAGTTGATGGATAGGCCGCCTGCGCCGCCGTTGGCCAGGAGAGACATGGCGCTCAGGTCGGGAATCGCGGGGGGTAGCGGGTAGATGTTGGCGCCGCTGGTGACGTGGACGACGCGGTCGAGCGCATGCAGATAGGCGACCAGGCTCCGGTAGTGCTGCCGTGGGCGAAGCACAAGCTCGGCCAGTCGCTGGATCGTGTGCGGCGGGTAGCGCGCGAAGTCGTTGGTGAGGAGGAGTAGGATTTCGGAGAGGAGCGCGGCGATGGGCGCCGGGAGGGTGCCTGGCAAGAGGGGCTCTGGCTGGGAGGATGCGAGTGCGGCCGGCGCAGAGGAGGAAGGGAGTGTGGCGGCGGACGACGATGGGGTCGCTGCCAGGGGCGCAGCCGGCCTTGACGGTGAAGGCTTGGCATTCTCCTTGTTTGTCTCTTGCGACGACGGCGTGGTGTCGGAGGAGGACGGGCGCTCGATCGGGTCGGAGGAGGGCAGCGGGGCCAGGAAGCGCGGCGAGGGGGGCCGAACCGGCGGCTGTGGCTGGGGGATGCGCGGGATGGGGAACTCGGTGTGCGCGATCTGTTTGGCAAGGTTGTCAGTTCCAGTAAAGGAGCAGTGATGCACCGAAACAGAGGGCGTGCAACAGTGCTTGCCTTTTCGATGCGCGAGACGACAACCGGAAGCAGCGCGGGCCAGGACGAGCTGTGAGGTGAGGGCATCCACGGTCAGCAGCGTCGCACCACCAGTGGCAGTTTGGGTTTTGGGAAGCACTTGCTAGTCCATTGACCCGTCCAGGGCCAACTTCGTCAGGATATCATCATCGGTCGTCTCGATATCCATCTCGGCCATGGCGACGGTGAGGGCGAGGGCGAGGGCAAAAGCGAGGGCGCAGGTCAAAGTGAGGGTGAGTGAGCGTGAGGGTGACGATGTGGGATCAAAGCACGACCTCAAAGCAGATGCCGGCGATTTGGCGATTGGGCGCGTGCTCAAGCTCAGCTGCTGCTGCTCCGGCTGCTTGAAGCGATATGCATGCATGGATGGGGATTGGGGAAAGAGACGCGCGATGCCTGGGCGGCCCCCAGAGAGGGGATAATTATGGGCCTTGACGTGCTAGCGGACGTCTAGGCGGGCGGCTCAGGCTGCTGCAAGTGCAACCCTGCCGCTTGCCTCCAACCCTGCTTGATCAATTGGAGTGCCGAACATGGGACCAAATTGTGTCGACTTAGACAGCTACATTCATCCCAAGACATGTTCTGATGATCTGATTAGATCTCAAATATCCGCGCAAATCAAATACCCACATTGACAAGACCGTCTTCAAATAGCATTGATATTGATTTCCTTTTTTATAGTATATACATAGATATACCAAGGTCGACATCAAGCTCGCATGGGTATCGTAGAGCGTCGACTCACTCACTCGCCTCAAGTTCTTCATTCTTCCTAGGAGTTTGCTCAATCATCCAGCCCTCCCCACTCACCACCGTCCTCACCGCCACCACGGCCGCCCCCCTCTTCCTTGCTCCCGCTGGTCTCCATCTTCTTCCTCCGCTTGCTCGCGTCAATCGCCGCCACCCGGTTATTATCCCTCTTCTTCTCCCACGTGCTCTTGGTGCTGATGGCCGCCTTGCCGCCCGTCCTGCGGGATTCGACGCCGCGGACCTTGAGCTTCTTCCGGTCCTCCTTCTTGACGTTGGGCAGCGCGTCCAGCAGCCACTTCTGCACCGTGGTGTCGCCCGCGCCCTTGCCCGCCTGCTTCTCGCTCAGCGCGATGACGTTGGCGATGCTCTTGACGAACGGGATGTCGTCCTTTGTGTAAAAGGTCACGGCTACGCCGCCCGTGCGCCCCGCGCGCCCCGTCCGCCCGGACCGGTGCACGTACGCGGCCGCCGAGTTGGGCACGTCGTAGTTGACGATGCCGTTGACGCCCACAAAGTCGACGCCGCGCGAGAGCACGTCCGTGGTGATCAGCACCCAGACCTCGCCCTGCCGGAACCGCATCATGATCTGCGTGCGCTGCTTGTCGGGCAGCGACGAGTGGAGGACCGCGATGCGCGTCGAGCCGCCCGCCTCGAGCGGGATGTCGTACTTGAGCTCGTCGTGCAGCGCCTGGGCGCGCTCGATGGTCTGCGTGAACACGAGGAAGGGCGGGCGGAGAGGCGGGCCCGTGTCGGCGCTGGACACGGGGTGGAGGAGCTGGCGCAGCGCGAGGAGCTTGCCTGGCTCCGTGGCCGTGTAGATTAGCTTGTGCGTGATGTTGGGTACGGCCGTGTCTTTAAGGCCCACGACCAAGCGGACGAGCGGCTTGGGTGTGACTTTGTGGTATGCAGCACGCTTTTCAACGTGCTTGACGACGAGGGCTTCGATGTTGGAGCCCATGGTCGCGGACCAGCACGTGAGCCGGAGGTCCGGGTTGCTGCACGCGCGCCAGATGGCAAGGGTCTGTTTTCGCATAATCGAGTCCAGAAGCACGTCGGCCTCGTCAAAGATGAGAAACTTGACATTTGGTAGGACCTTCTTGACTCCCGACTTGCTTTCCAAGAGGAAGTTGAGCAGGATCTTGGGCGTTGTTACGAGGATGTCCACCTTGGCGAGGGGTTTGGGACCGGCCGCTGCATCCTCCTTGCCCGCGTGTTCGGCGTCTGAGCCTTCATCGCCGCTGGGCTCGGCAGCCTCTGCGACCTCGTCCTCGCTGTCTTCCTCCTCGTCCAGAACATCCCCGTCCGTCTTGGCGTCTTCCTTCACGTCTTCGGCTGCAAGCCTCAACGTCTTCTTCATGAGAACCACCCGCACACCCGTGCCAATGGCCAGCTTCCTTCCCTCGTTGACAATCTGGCTGGCCAGCTCTCGCGTCGGGGCCACGACAACGGCCGACACAATGTGCTCCTCCGGATCGGCGCCCTCCTCGCTCCTGCGGCGGAGGATGCTGTCGATCGCAGGGATCAAGAAGCTGATGGTCTTGCCGCTTCCTGTTGGAGCCACACCCAAGAAGTCAATGCCCTTGTCGACATTGATGTCCTCCACGTTCTTGGCCTTCTTCAGGGCCATCTCGGGCCGCAGCAGCAGGGGCAAGCACCCCATCTGGATCTCTGTCGGCGCCCTGAAGCCCTGCCGTATGAGGTTTTCGGACAGCTGTGGGGAGACTCCGTAGACGTGCTTCAGCTCGCCGAACAGGTTCAGCGGCTGGGGGTAGAACTGCCTCTTCTCATCCTTGGCCGACGCCTTTTCCTCCTCCTTGTCCTTGGATTTCTTGGCCTTCTTGGCCGGCTTCGGGGCCTCCGTCACTTGGCGGCCCGAAAGGACGGTAAGCTTCAGACGATGCGACCGGAAGATCTGGCGGCATTCGTCCTCGTCAAGCAGCTTCGCCTTCTTCTTGGGCGCCTCGGGCTGCGTCTCGACGACGGGTGTCTTGTTTTCGATGCCGGGGGCTGGCTTCGGGGCAAAGTAGTCGACATCGCTGGCGTCTTCGTCGTCCTCGCCCTCGGCTACGTCGTCGCCCTGGGGCCCCCTTCTCCTCTTCCTCTTCTTGCCGTGTGTGCTGCCGACATCGTCGTGGTAGAGCTGGGGGTTGGCACGGGTTCCGGCCGAGGGAAGCTGCGCGCCGCCGCCGGTGGCTGTTGTGCTTTTCTGAGATTTCTTAATGCCCCGCGAGAGCACTTTGAGGATGTCCATTGTCGGGCTGTTTTCGTGTTTGGTGTCTGGACAGGACTGGTGCGGCGCAATCGTGGATTGGAAGCTGTCGCGGGTGATGTTTTTGGTGGAGCTGGGATGCTGCAGCAGGCAAAATTTTGGGCTGCATAGAAAAAAAAGCCCGGCTTGCCTGCCGCGGGCCGCGATTTTCTTGGTGGGGTAAGTCCAACGTCAATCTACGTCCCTAACTACATGGTACCTGGTACTCAACCACATGCGCAGCGAGAAAAGAAACAAAGCCTGAATAGATCATTCTTGGAGGAAACTGATCAAATAGAGGTTGAATCCATGCTCGAGGTGAAATTCTTGGTGGGATTTTCCAAGCAGGAACTCATCATTCTCCGTGCCTATGTCCCCATCTGCGATAACTGGAAAAGCTCAGTCAGGTACCTGGTCCAACCGAATTACACCGGTCACGGCATGAGTAAAAGAGCGTTATTGAAAGTTGGGATACAGATCTGCCCATCGTTATTTCTATACATCAGGTATACACGTCTACAATAATACAGCTAGCCCAAATCTACTGTACAGCCTCCCCAACAACCTCCTCACACCTGCCGCACAGCGTGTCCTCCGCAGGGGCAACAAACCGCCAGCACCGAGGACACTTGGGCTGCTTGGGCGGCAGCACCCAGGCGGTGCAGCTGGTCCCATCCACCTCAAATGCCTGCGAGAACTTCCACTCGCTGCCGTCGGGCACGGCTCCGTTGATCTCAACAGCAGACACGACAAACATGGTCTCCAGCTCCTGTTCGCTGAACTGGTTCAGAGCAGCGAGCGCATTCCCCTCGGGGACCTCCAGCACCACCGAGCACCCCAGCGACGAGCCCAGCACCTTTCCTGTGCGCGCAACCTCAGATGCGGCCTTGATCGCGGCGTGCGTGCGCATCAGCACGGCCACGGCCGCGCGTAGTGCCGACTCGTCGTGGACCAGCCGGCTGGGGTCAATAATGGGCGCCGAATAGAGTTGTTGCAGCGGATGAACGACAGATGCATCCTCCTTCAGCCACGTCGGACGGTGGTCCCATGCCTCCTCGACCAGGACCGGCGTGATGGGCGCCAGCATCCGCAGGAAGCCAATGAAGATGGGCTCCAGGATGCCGCCGCCGTCGGCGCAGTAGAGCCGGTCCTTGAGAGCCTCGAGGTAGAAGGCTGATAGGTCATTGGTAATCCATCGGTTCAGGCTGCTAAAGGCCTTGTTGAACTCGTAGTTGTCGCAGTGCCTGTGCACCTCCTCCATGACGTCCTTGAGCTGGATGACGGCGATGTGGTCGAGCGCATCCAACGGTGCCGTTCTCGCCGACTCATGCATCGAGCCCGTCAGCATCCTGATGATAGTGCGGTACTTGATCAGCGACTGGTGGACGGCTTTCAACACCGGCTCGGCGAGCACGACGTCCCGCGTGTAGTCGCTGCTGGCCGCCCATAGGCGCAAGGCATCAGGACCGAGGGCGTCCTTGACAGGTTGCGCGTTTCCAGCCTTCTTTTTCGGCTTGAGCGGAGGCAGTAACGATCCATCCATGACCTCGTCTGCAGAGATGATGTTGCCTAGGGACTTCGACATCTTCTTGCCGTCCTTGTCAAGCGTGAAGCCGTGGGTGATGAGGGTCTTGAAAGGTGACAGGCCAACAGCGGTAGTGCTGGACGATGTATTTTTGCCTGCCATGACTGCCACCCGCGTGAGGAGACTGGACTGGAACCAGCCGCGATGTTGGTCGGACCCCTCAAGGTAGACATCTGCCTGCCTGTCGATTTGCGTCCAGCTGCTGCCGCTGTCGAACCAAACATCCATGGTATCCTTCCCGCGGACGTATTCGCCTTTGCCCTGAAGAGACGCGGGAATCCAGGCTGGGTCGTGGGGATCGTCTGTCCACCAAGCATCCGTGCCTCGCTCCAAGAACACGGAGATGATGTGGTCGACGGTCTCCTCTGTCATGACGGCTTCGCCACTTGCATCGTACAGTGCAGGGATGGGCACTCCCCAGGCCCGCTGCCGTGAGATGCACCATTCGCTCCGGCCCTTTACAAAAGCCTCGAGTCTGTTCTGTCCGGTCTCGGGCACGAATCGGACTTCGCTGAGCGCCCCCATCGCTGGCTCTTTGATGCCGTCCACATCGGCAAACCACTGGGCAGTTGCCCTTACAATGATGGGCTGTTTTGTCCGCCAGTCGTACGGGTACTTGTGCTTGTACTTATGCACATCGAGCACAAGGTCTCCCAGTAGATCCAGCACGGCAGTGCTGCCATCCTGCAGAACAGCGATACCCTTCAGCAGGTCGGGTTCATCAGGGTACGCATCTTCGGTAAACAGGCCCTCATTGTCCACGGGGGCAGACACGGGGATCCCCAGAGAGAGGCAGACTTGGTAGTCGTCAAAGCCGTGCCCAGGTGCGCAGTGAACCAGACCACTTCCAGAGTCTGCCGTGACAAATGGGGCATGGATGATGGGCTGAGGAGCAGACGACTTCCCCTGGAGAATATTAACGTATTGCAGCCGGGTGAGCTGGCTGCCCTGGACTGTGCCGAGAATTTCGAAATCCGCTCCCTCTTTTCTCAACACCTCGGTGAGAGGCGCCAGGCAGTCCGCGGCAACTAAGAGAGCATCGTCATCGGATTTGACGATGTGGTACAGCAAGTCGTCGCGCACCGCGATGGCCTTGTTCGCAGGAAGGGTCCAGGGAGTGGTGGTCCATATGACGGCAAAGAGCTCCCCCGTGAGACCTTCCAGGCCTGGTAGGTGGCTATAGTCGCCGACAATGGGGAAGCTGACGTATGCAGCCGTCGATATGTGGTCCTCGTTGTACTCCAGCTCCGCCTCGGCCAGCGCTGTGCTGGAGGACGGCGACCAGTAGACGGGTTTGAACTTGCGGTAGATCAGACCGCGGCTGATCATCTGCTGGAAGAGACGGAGCTGCTTGATCTCGTAGGCCATGTCCATGGTGGTCCAGCGGCCCTCCCAGTCGCCCATGACGGCGTATGACTTGAAGCTCTTCATCTGCTGCAGCACCGTCTTGGACGCGAGGGCGCGCGCCGACTTGCGGATGGCGCCGGGTGTCATGCGCTTGCCCTCGGCGGCCCCGACGGCCTTGAGCTCAATCGGGAGGCCGTGGCAGTCCCATCCTGGTATGTACGAGACACGGCGGCCCTGCTGGACCTTGACGCGGATGATGATGTCCTTGAGGACCTTGTTCAGCGCGTGGCCGGCGTGCAGGCTGCCGTTCGCATATGGAGGGCCGTCGTGGAGGGTGAAGAGATTGTCGGCCGGGCGGTTGGCGGCCTGCCACTTATAGAAGTCGTCGGCGCATTGCTGGATGTACTGCTCGCGATGCTGAGGCAGGGGACGCGGCCTGCACCGAAAAAGGGTCGGCTGCGGCGTCAGCAAGGAGCCCTCAGCTATTGGACGGCCATGTTCCCTGGGGCCTGCCTGGAGCGCCAATTGCTTACGGAAAGGTAGATTTGGGCAGCCTCAATGTCGAGGCCCAGTTCTTCGACATTATCGCTGACGACACCTCATAGTGTTGGCGGGCGTGCGTGGGAGAAATAAATTGGGGGGAAGCTCTCGCCAGCTTGGCAGGACCGTTCCCGCACCTCAACGCTCCGCTAAAATTTCACGACGCGCATTTCGGGCGACGCGGTGCGCAGTGCCATCATCGTCAGGCTGGCTGGTCCCCTGTAAGCCACGTCTGCAAGGCTGACACTTGCACCCAGTCAGTCGCCGTCCGGCAGTGAACCAACCCCACATTGGCTGGCTGCCTGCTGCCTGCCGCCGCCGCTCACAGTCATCACAAAGGAAGGCAGGAACAGCCAGCTCGCTCACTCACTCATTCACTCCTTCACTCACATCCCTCCCTCTCTCCAACGATTACCTCGTGTCGTAAATACCCATTCAAACCCTGCGCCAAAACTCAGGACGGTCTGCATAAAAGATGCCCTACACCAGAAAACCCCCTCCCTGAATCGACATGGCGCCGATACGCCGCTACCTGCGGATCACCAAATACTCTGTGCTCGAGTGTCGCATCTACCTCGACAACCCGGCCCTGGTGCAGTCGTGGCTGCTCAACCCTCGCAACCCCGTGCTGCCCAGGGTCATTGAGAGCGTCCGGCCCTTGGTATTGCCCAAGCTGCGCGAGGAGCAGGAGCGCCAGCGCTCCAAGAAGAAGAGCAAGAAGCGGAGCATCAAGGACGTCGTGATCGACGGTGGGTGCTGCCGCCGAATCCCAATCCATGCATTGTTCTGTCTTGTTTCGTCGTTCTGCATCTCTCTTTCCCCCGCACTCTCCATGCAGGGCCGCGTGAATCCGGACTAGTCTGACCTCAGCCAAACGGCTGCACAGATGAATTCGAGGTGTCGATCTTCCTGACGGAGACCGATACGCGGCACTCGCTGTTGCATAAGCGCAAGCTCTTTCGGGACAAGACGCAGACGAAGCTGACGTCCAACTCGTCCAAGCTCACGGGGATTTCTCGCCAAGAGGCCATCGACGTGGATGTGCCGTTGCGCCAGGAGTCTCCCGACGAGGAGGACCACGTACCAGTACTTATTCGGCGCGAGGACGATGACGATCAGGACATCAGTTTGGACGACATCCCCGCCATGGATGAAACAGCACCCAACCAGGGCTCCGCCAATAGGCGGCCAAAACGGGCGCGCCAGTGGCCGGACGCCATCGATCAACAGGGGCAGGAGCCGGGCAGGAGCTCCGGCCGTGCTGAGGGCGACCTTCATGTTCACACCACCGAGAGCGAGAGCGACGCCTCGGACGATGACCTGTTTGTTGGTGGCGGGGAATTCCATGGCGTCGATAGCGGCGACGACAGCGACGACAGTGACGCAGGGGGTGGGCCCCCTCCTCGCAAACGCCACAAAGATAAGGCCACGGCCCAGGACGGAGAAGATGGCGACGACAAGAAGAAGCTGGCCTTGGACATTTCATATGAGGGCTTCGCCATCTACGGACGTGTGCTGTGCCTCGTGGTCAAGCGGCGCGACGGCCCAACAAAGCCCGGACATTCAGCCGCGCTGGCGGGCAATAAGTCTCAGACGGGCGGCCAGGCCATGATGGAGAACTGGATCACATCCACGCAGCTGCCCGAAGCTGGTCTGGCAGAGGACGACGCCATGTAACTGCTAGTACGTCGTCTCACATCCGGGTCGCAGGCGTCGCGGGGAAATCTGGCGTTGTTAGGACGGACGGTGGCGGGTGGGCTGCTAATCTGGGGCTGACGTTGAGCCGACGGACTGGCTGTCACACACATCGCCGCCTCGCCTGTGGGCGGCGTCTTGTGGCTTTCCGCATACGGCAGGATTGACTGAGCAGATCAATATCCTGACATCATACCGCCAACAACCACACCACTAGCCACACCTGAAACAAATAGAACCCATCTCGTTCTTGCGGTACGAGCTAGCTCTACCACAGTATGCATGTCTTTCTTAACAGAGATGGATCTCGGTTGATCATGATGTTTCCGTGACTTGAATTCGAAGAGACACGCGCGACGGCAAAGCCCGTGAGACTGCAAATATTCGCCTGTCTTCAATTGACGATCTTTAAACTCGCCTCTTTGTGCGGCCAATCAGGACGGCAGATCAGCGTCTTGATGAAACGGAGCGTCCTTGCCCCGGTCCAAGGCCAGCCAGCGCCCTTGTCAAAAAGAGAGCGCGAAATTGGGAACTGCTGTTCCAGGCGAACTTCATTCAAAGACTGGCCGCCGGCTCTCGGTTCGTGGCAGGGCGATCTCGATACCCTCTGCCGAGTCTCCTGGCCAGTGCGTCAATCACTAACACTAAACTTGTTGAGCCCCCTATACACTACACAGTAAGCCCGCTCGGCCCGTAGTGCACACGTAGTGTAAGAGCATGGATCACCAACCTCAACGGGATGGATATTTCGAATTTCAACTTTCCCAAGAAGACCCCAGAACAGACCGAGCGAACCGACTTGTCGCCAAGACGCGATGACATCTGTGCCTGGGGTCTCTGTGGGGTTTTTCCTCACTTTGTAGAACTACGGTAACTGCCACCTATAGAAGTTGAACCGATGAGCTGCCGGTAGTCTCCGAGATTGGTATCTATCCTCCCCCCAACCAAAAAATCACGAAAATTCACAAGCATGTGATTGACGATGAGATGTTGGATCCCGCCAAGCCGAGAAACGAAAGTAACGGCGTAATCCCAGGCTCCCAGACTTTGGGGGAGGCACTTTCCACGGCTCGCGGCCGATATAAAAAAAGTGAGAAAGAGGAGTGAGGTGATGCAACCCCCATCTCCCTCCCTTCCGGCCCCCGAGAATATATTGGGAGAGGCCACGCTGGGCGGCCACGGGGGACAAGAAGCTCGTCAAGGGCGGCCGACATCTCACCATGGAGCAAATCAGGCTGAGGCGAAACGGATATTAATTGGCAAGCCTTGTCTATCAACAGGCACAACGTCACCGAGTATGTATGCATTTCCATAGACGAATGAGAACAAAAAGCAAAACCATGACTTTTTCTTGTCTCTTTTGCCCTTGCCCAGCTGGCTGTCATCCCGCGCCTCCCGGAGGCGTCGCGCACATCACGGGACCCTGTTTTTTGTCCTTGCTGGTGATCCTGGGCGAGAATCGTGTGGGCGGGCGCCGCGACGCCAGGAATAGCATCACACTACCGTCTCCATTACGACGCAGCCCTTGGCCCTGGGCTGGGCTGGGCTGGGTGCTGGTTGTTGTTGTGTGTTACCGAGAGATTAGGTACAGAGGTAGGGCATCGAATCCCCGTATTATCACCGTCGCGTAACCAGGGATCAAGCATTACACGACATTACCTACCTCAGGTCCATACGGTTACCTTACCGTACGTAGGATCGGGGAAAACAGGATACAGTACAGCAGACGCTCCACGTACAGGAAGTGTAACCGACCAACCAACCAAACCCGCGCCATAATTACCGTACCTAGGACCAAAAGAGAAACCCTGAACTTAGTATTCCAAACTTTGGGATTCATTCCATTCATCCATTCCAACCGACGACCGCTTGCCTCGGGAACCCCCACACCGCGAAGGACTTTGCACGGCTCACAGTATCGATGGATAGAAGAGAAAGAAAAAAAACCAACATTGACACCGGAACTTGCATGTGATCTCGGCACGCAGAATGCTGGGTGTCATTGCGAGGAGCCCGCCCGATGCCGCCTTTTTCTCTTTTTGCTTTCTCGGGGTTTCCCTTTTCGTTTCGCACCACCGGCTGGTGTTAGGTTGGCAGCCCTACACTCGCATACCAATATAGCGTATGTTTGGTGCCCCCCTTTTCACACGGCATCACTCAGAAGAAGACGGGTGGGTGTGGCATCGTCGCCGCCTGATTCTGTTGAGTTGGGCTTCTTACCTTGTTTGCTTCTCCGTCGGCTCGCTGCTTGGGACATTTGCAAAATGGCGGCCCTGCGCTGCGCTGCCCTACCCTACCATACACTGCACTAGAGTAGGGGTCCGTAAGAGGAAAGGAGGAGTCCGCGCACCCGTCTTTGTTCTGTCTGTCCCTTGTCTCCGGAACTCACGATTCCCCCCACCCCTTTTTTCGAACTTGGAGACTCCTCCTCCTCTTCACAAACCCGAATCATGCTGCCCCTGCCAAACCTGGAAGGTAATGTATCTCTGTCCTCTTTTTTCTCCTTTCTCCCTGCAGCAGGCAGGGAGAAGGAGGAGCGGGGAGCAGAGCGAAACTTGGGAGTTCATCTCGGCTGCCTGCAACAAAAAAAAGAGGAGAACGAACAGCAGGAAAGAAGAGTTCTAGAAGTATCTTCTCCTTTTGTTGATGGGCTGTGCTGGGGTTGTTGCGGTGACCGGGGTACGTAGGTACCTACACTAGTGTACGGGTTACCTGCCTGACCTTGGGTCGGTCTTTTTTCCACAACAACTGGGCAGGAAAAAAACCTCAATTTCACGTTTTGTGCGCGGCATCGCTGGTGTGTCATTCACGGGTCTCCCAGGATTTGACAAAAGTATCCTTGCAGGGCGTGAATCCTGGGAATCCTTGCCTGGGCTGGACCGGGCTGCATGTGCCGGGCCTTGGGGCCGGCAAGGGGAAGCATATAGTTTTCACCACTGTTGTTTTGCTTATTTTTCATGCCCGGGTTTTGTCCCATTTGAACACGGCACGCACACACGCACACACGCACACACGCACACATGCGCATTTGCACGCGGCAAACTGAAGTGTTTCGTCTCCTCCTCCTCGCAGATTGTCCGGAGTGGTGGTACGGGATAGTGTCGCAACAATTCCCAAAACGGTCATAAACGCTCGCTGGGCTTGCTGCGCAACGCAGCAACACGGACCGATCGCCAGGGGTGCACTGTCTGCGCCATCGAGCAAATTTCCACGTGGAAGACAGGGGTATCAACAAACTCCTTTGGGGACGTGGGGCAGAGGCGAAGGCGGCGGCGGCGGCGGCGTGCGTGCATCGACCACCGCAAAAGTGCAGAGTGGGACGCGCACAGCTCGAAAGGGGTGGCTGGCTGGGAGCCCATGGCGTTTCAGGATGGGGGAGTTGTATTTTTCCAAAATTTGTGTAAGGACAGCCGTCTGATTGGTGCGAGACCGAGCAGCATATCCCCCATGAAAGCCACCCCGAGGGATCCGCCGAGCAAAAACGGAGCTTTCTTTTCTTCTTCTCCCTTTCTCGTCCGGGTTAGACGGCGCCTTGTCGAGTCCTCGATCTGGGGTGTGGTAAGCTTTCGGAGCGTTCGTGGTTCGTACCAGCTGACTGGGAGCAGATCGTGCATCTGTCTGTTTCTTTTCTTTTTTCCCCTTTCCCGAGCCCAGTCGAAACCGTCGCTTACTCCAAACTGATGCCGGGACGAGCTGAGCGGTGACCACTCAGAACAGTGCCGTCGCCGCGTGGTGCGCAAAGGCTAGCGAAATATGTGCATTGGGAAATTGCGATAACTACGTGTCCGGCTTAGTTCTCTCTCCTTTCTCGGCACTATACATCTCGGCCGAACGACAAACAAACCATCATGTCATGTTGTCGCTGTTCGTCGAGCCGGCTTCCGCCAGAGAGTCGGTCCTTGGGGTGGGTGGCCATTGGGCAGAAAGTCAAGGGTTCCCGTCTCCCCCACTGGTAAATCCTGGATGATTATCAATGTGTGTGTGTGTGTGTGTGTGTGTTTGTGAGAGCAAGAGAGAGAAACATCAAGCACGTCATGAGAAAGGGAGGTCAACGCAGCCAGCAACCCGCGAGCCAGGAGGAAGGATTCGCAGATCGACATGCCGAGTATTGGGGTGGCACGTTGACAATGATTGGGTTCCCAGCATCCAATCCATCTCAGCGGCGTGCGTGCATGCATGCATGCATGGGGGTTTCCAGGTTGTCAGGCTGGCTGACATGTGTGAAGCTCTCGACATCTCCCGATAAAGGAAGATGGACTGATTGATAACGTCGTTGGCACAAAAGGGGCCAATGTGAGTATCGGTCCGTCAGCATAGCCTGCGCCAAGCCGCTGACTGCATGCCGAGGAAGCGTGTGTGTGTGTGTAAAGTGTAAGTGTACCCGATATTTTATGTTTTGCAACAATCATTCAACGCAAGGTACCTGGAGAGAAGAAAAGAAGGAAGAAGCCTGGGCCCAAGGGCGCACCCTGCGGACGAGGATTGGCCATGAAAGGCGTCCCGACAGAGCCGTAGGGCTGCCGAGCTTTCTACATTTCGGCATGGGCGTCCACACCTATCCCTCCCACCAGGCGTGGGGATCCTCCGGGGGTTCTTCGTCGAATTCAATGATACGCTGCGTCGGGCGATGGTAAAAAAGTCGCGTGCGTGTGTGTGCGTGCGTGTGTGTGGTAGCTAATTTCGCGCGCTAGACCTGTCACCATTTGCGTAATACGTACGTACGTCCTACATACGCACACGTGGAGTGAGTGGGTGGTGGTGGTTTCGGAGAGCTTGGAGATGGCTGCCTCCATATCTCTCGGCCGTCGGCATATCGCGCTCGTATCCTGATAGGGTATATGTCAGCGCAGCAGCATCATCCCCCATCCCATGATGAGCTATGAAACCAACTAGGCTCCACGCTGGAACATCAACTCGTGCCGGGCATATATTGCAGACATATGACATGGCAACGGGCGAGCAATAAGGGAGATTATCACGTCGTAGTCAGACTCGGATTAGATGCCTGGTGTACAGTGTCACGGGTTCGTTCTTATCAAGCATGCCTCCTCTCCCGGGAGGAAGGGAGGGCCCAAGAAAGCGGCTCGAGGGACGGGCCAGGAACCGTACGCCGTCCGCAGCCGGCGGTGTGGTGTGAAGGCCGTGGGATCAACCACTCACAGACGGTGGCAGCCTTCTCGTTTCCAGCCGATCGCTGGGCCGGGGGGTGGGTGGTGAGTGGGTGTGGGTGGTCTTCGTCACTGACTGTCAGCCCGTCCGGGGGGGCAGCCAATTGTTTGCGGTGCCTGCCAGCCTGGTCGGACAGAAGTTGGTTGGGCCCGGGGTTTACGTCCGAGAACCAGGCAGTTTTGATGGCTACCTGGGATCAGATGACTGACACTCTGACGCCAGAGACACGAGGTGAGCCAATTACGACCTCGACCTAGTACGTTTGGGGACTGTCGCTGCCGAGATGGAGACCTGTATGATGTTTGTACGGGTACCTTGAACTCTGGAACGTGAAGTACTTTCACAGCCAGCGGATCGGAAGGGGGTGAATGATATGGGGGAGGGAGGAGGATTCGAACCGCGAGCCGAGCGGACGCGACGAATTCGGTAGTATTCGGCAAGGCCACCAGATTGAAACAGGTTGCTTGAGAAAGATTTCGACAGGGCCGGTCGCAAGTCCGGTTTCTTGCACATGTTACAGACAAATACAGGTTTCCTCCCCGTTTCTGTAACCGAGAGGCTTCCTCGACTTTGCGGAATGGTGGCCTTTCAGGCATCATCTCCTCTACAGGTCCGAGGGATATCCGGTATCCTGTCCGTGTCACTGCTGTAAGGTATTTGGCCGGACGTGTTCGGGGCCCCACCGTGACGACGTGCGAGCTCTGTGCATTGTGCGTGAGAGCGAGGTCCCAAGCTGCCGGGTCGGGTCTCTAGCACTTCACAAACCCGACAAAAGGATCGCTCCCCATGCCCCGTGCCCGCATTGACCCCCCTTGGCATAAAGTGCCGGGGAGACAATACTGTGTACACCATGGGCTGTGATATTCCCTCCTGAGGGCTGAGTAATATCCCACGTCTGTGAACTTGAAAATAACATGGATTTGCCGAGGCCTGTGGCATGGGGAAATAGATAGTTCCCAAATGATTCAGCGAAGGACGGGAGGAAAGGCTGACAAGAAGGCGATAGGGTCACCATCATGTTCCGTATACGGGTTGAGTATCCGGAGGCGCAGCAGGACTCTTGGTCTGCCACTCGCAAAAGGACCTGAGAGGATCTCGGACCCGTGGGGATGGAGGTCAGCAACGGAGGAAACAGACCCTTATCGAAAAAGCTTCTATCGACAAGGTTCGCATCGTGTGGATGGGTGGGTGCGTGGGTGCATACCTTGCTCCAGCTTTGGTCTTGGAAATATAGTGCCTGGCTGGCGGGTGTAACAGGCCCTTCAGGTGCTGCTGCTGTGTAAGTGTTCCCCCAGTTTGCTTACACCCGCATTTTGCCGCCCTCAGCTCGCGCTTGGGTACTGCTCATCGCTTCCGTGTACGTAGTATGCTCGCCTATCTTCACAGCCGCGCCAGGCTATATGCGACTGGGCAGCACTACCAAAAATACGCAACGTGGTATCGTGATGCGCCTCGATGGCAACGAGGTTTTGGTAGCCGCCAGCGGCACTTTGGACGCACAGGCAACTAACAGCTCGTTAAGCGCCCGTGATATTGCTGAACCATCAGCGGCTCGCTCAGGCCTTGAGCTCTGCTTGTGTCGCTCAATGCCATAGTCCACTTGGCAGTCCTGGGTATATGTCGTGAAGCTGTGATGCAGCAGTCGACAAGAGCCCGATACACCGCATGTCGATCATTGATCGCCCGTCCTTTGTACACTTTGGAGAAACAGGGAGACACTTTCTTGTGCACAAGGCGTCTCTGGGAATAAAGATCCTCGCAGGAAACCCTGAACCTCGTACCTAGTCAGAGTGGGTTAGACAGGACTAGCCCGCGCTGGGCGCTCCTAGCACCTTATTACCCCAGAGTCTCAGGAAGAGAAGAGGGCAATGTCGACGCAGGTCTATCTTGATCTGACATGTCATATTTCTGGGGTGTTTCTCACGTCCCTAGCGAGATTGTTGACAATGGAGAATGCCGGGCCTGATCATGTACCCGAAGAGGACGGAATGAGACGCTGACGCGAATCTCTTACGGTTTCGAGGACGAACACCGCACAGAAGCAGGCATCCAGAACATCGTAGCCAGGGGTAAACTGCCAACGCACTCGTGAGTCATGATGTTAGCAGTCAGCGCCGCGACAACGTGGGCTTTGGTGGAGTCAGGCGGCGGGTTTCCGCAAAAGGAACGACTTTTAATTTCCCACGATTGCCTTCACACCGACCTGTTGTCGACACCTTGACCCTTTTCGAGACCCCGTTTGACAGCCTGCAATGCACTCACGGAGCAATAGCATAGCATCATGCGCCAAGCAAACGTGTTCGGTGCGGGGAATGGATAGCCTTGCGGCAAACGCAGAAGCGCTCGTTGCTGGTGATAGGCGCATCGCGAAGAATCGACCCGGCCCAGGGCTTTCACCGAAAAAGGGTGAACTGACAGCCTCAGAATCAGATAGCCGTCCAATCGAGCGGGCCCCAACCCTCCAGCCCGCATCTCGTTCCTGGCGAGACCAGCAAATGTCGTGCAATCAGGCCACAGTGTGCTCAGAGGCATAGCCAGGTGTGGCTGACTTCTGGCCTGGTGTGAAGGTGGCAGCCATGACATGTTGCAATTGCATGCCAGAGGCTATTCCCGTCACCCTTCCAAGCCGTGAACGTGGCTCGATAAGAGACTGCTGCAACGAAGCAAAACACCGGGCTGAAATCCGAAGACCAGAGTGGTGAAATTGAGCGAAGGTGATGCATTCAGCAGAGTCCAGAACCCAGAAGCGAACGAAACCATCGGCAAGGCCAGACGGCGAGCCATACTCCAGTCTGCACCGCACTTGACTGCACTCCACTGCACGTGGAGGCAAGCAAGCAGGACGCAGGACGCAGGACGCAAGATGCAGGATGCAGGTCTCAAACGGCGGAGCAAAAGCCAAATGCGTTCACTCAAAGGCAGTCAGTCCAGTCGCTTGTTCCCTACCCCATGCCATCAGCCTCAGCCCGATCGCGAACAGTGAACACGGACGCCAGCCCGCCCGCCTGCCCGCCTCCCCTCCTGCAGCCGAGGCCAAGATCGCACGCACAGCGCTGGCGGCTGAAGCCGGCGGTAAACAAGCGGAATGGAGGACTGCGGGGCAATGGCGACGGAAAAAGGAAGCGAAAACAAACAAAAAGGAAGCAAGCCCAAATGTGGAGGCCAAGTGTGGAGGAGGATGGCTGCACGCACAAACCCGGCGTGCATCATCTCAAATGGAGTTGCAAGTTCAAGTGTTAGTGGCCTTCTCCCGCTTCGCTCTGTGATTTGGTGGTGAGAAAGGAGGCAAACAAAGAATGATGTGATCGGACCTGCAAGTCGCCATCTGCCATCGGTGGCTGGCCTTGTCCTACGTCTCTTCTGCAATACCTTCCCGTTGGGGAACGGATTTGATATCCTGTATGTCATGTCATGATGGCTGCTGCTGAGTGTTGAATGCTGAGTGCATACGGGCGTGTGCGGGCGGACAATAAAACATCAATACCGGACGCCCTGGGTTGAGCAAGTGATTCCATGGTATTGAATTGAGGTGAATGGCCTGTCCAAGCCACCATCGCAACGAAGACGACAGCGTCATCACCCAATAATACGAGACAGGGATGCAATCCAATGTCACGACGCCGAAAGAGGGAACCTCGACTCACCTCAGTTGACACAATGACTGAAGGAGAAGGAGCGCCAGACGACCAGCCGACCAGCTGACCACCACCACTCAACCACAGACCCGGCCTGACCTGACCTGCATACAGGCTGCTGCTGCTCCTGCGGCCTCCTGCTGCAGTCGCAAAGCAAGTGTCCGCTGCCATTGTCTCAGGTCCAAAGGCTCTTTCTCCGAACACACAAAGTTCCCGCAGCAGGCGGAAGGTGCGTCTGCGGGATGCGTCTGCATTCCATTCTCAAACATCTAGAGAAAGTCAAATCGCGGTGGATCCAAGTAGAAAATTGGAGAACGGGTTTGCTTCGGGCAAAGGCCGGCGTGCTGACCACAGACCGGAGAACGCAGCGCGCCCACCAAACTGTAAAGCTTCTGATACATATTACGGGTACCTGTATTGAATGTATTGTGTTTCAATCTCGAATGGGTGTGGAATGGAAATTGTGCGGCCGCTACGTGTACACATACACAGGTCACCTACCTACGAGAGCGCGTTTTTGCAAGTTCCGTCCCGCCCCTGCGCCTCCTGCGCCGGAGCACTTCAGGGACTCGAAGTTTTCCTGTGTTTTTTTCTCTCTCCAGGGCATTTGCCTCGATCGCCGCTGAAATGAAAGCTGGAGTCCATTTCCCCCCTGGTGCGCACAATCGCGTGAAGAATCGCGTTCATCGGCCGTTGAGCGTCCCGGCAGGGGCCCACTTGCCCCCTGGAACTGCCCTGGAACGAGAAATTAGAGGCGGGCTGGAGCGCTGAAATTGGAAAAGGGATTTTTTCTTTACGGGTGAGACTCTGAGATTGCACAGTGGGGTCGCTCTGCGGCTTCCACGAGGCTTCTACGCAGCAAATGCGTCTCCACTCCCTGCTGCAGTTGCTAAATTTGCATACACTCGTCCCAGGATGGAATGGTCAGAGTTGATGGATCAAGATCGGTCATCGACTTTCAGGCACTCAGCTCCCCTCCTCCACATTTCACCGTACGAGACCCCTTTCGGAATCCCGTACAGATACGCTGCGCGGCAAGCTCCCAGTCAAAAATCACAACTCCACGAGTCCTGAACCCCCCTGATCTGGATGGAGGCTTTCTCCGAGGGAAGTTCGGGCTGCGATGCGGGCACTTTCCTTTCCATATGACGCCCGCCGACCTTGAGTGGGTCAGACTCAGACTTTGCGCCATCGTTTGACCCTTCTGCCGGTCTAAGGCAGGTACGATAGTGTTTGGTGGTGCGGTTGCGTGTGCCGTCACGCCGTAACGCCGTGAAGTAGGGGCGGGCCCTGGCAGACCACCTGGAGGGAGGGGGTGATGGATGTGATGTGATGCCCAACCGCCGGTGTGAATCGCCGACGCTGGAGACCTTCCAGGTTCCCAGACGACATCGGATGGCGTAGCGTAGCTTTACAAGCTCCAGCATCAGCATCCACTCGGGCGGGCAGAGGAATAGGGCATCAAGGCTTCCGCCCAAGACTAACACGCCCGACCCCGAACCCGGCCCAGTGCGGACCTCACGGAAGCCATGCTCTGCTGGTTGATGTGTTAGCTGTTCACCTTCTCCACTTTGCACTTGCCTTCCTGGCGGTCAGTCAATGTGGCCGTCATCATGCGATGCCTTTTCGCGGCCGCTATTTCCAGCACGGCGTTGCTGTAATCCGTGCCTATTTCCATTTCCGAATTTCTCCAGTGTATCTCGTTTCTAATTCAGATCCTCAGCCTCGCTCCGCTGGGCCGCGGCAAGGTAATGATGGGAACAAGAGTACCTGACCTGCAAGATGGGCGAAGCGCAGCGCGCATCCAGACGCTCAGAACAAAAACACGCACACTTGTGTGTGACAAAGGTTCCCGTACCTGGTACGGTACAGCGCGTGTCTCGCTGGCCCCGAAAGAATACGGTACACGGTACCAGTGCACCAGGGGCAGGCGGTGTTAATAACAGGGGTGGCCCTGTCCTCCTACTGCGTTTCATTTTTGCTTGCGAACTCGAGGCCTGGAGACTTTAAGTTCGCCAAGACTTGGCTGCGTCACCGCAACTTGACGCCCACTTTGCTCGAGGTACGTAATGGTACCTAGGTGTGGAGCTTCACGACTTGCATTCTTGCGCACTGCCCAGCAATATTCCCGCCACAGCTGCCTGCATAGATGTACCCTTTGGCCGTGCATTGTACAGTACCTGCCGTCGCTCGACTTCACCTCCCCGCTCCTGCTGCCAGGTACCAACTCTAGGCTCCACACGTCTGGCAACTGACCACAGCCCTGTCTTCCCGGTCTTTCCCTGTCTGTGTGCAAAGTGAGGTTCAAGGTATCTTATTCCTGTCTTGCCTGGAAAGAGCAATCTCAAGGTTGTCACTTGCCCACCTCATCTCCTCCTACATAAGGCAGCTTCCTCCCTCCCCCTCCCCGTCCTAGCCGGTCCAGTCGAACCATCATCAGATCAGAGCCAGGACTTTCTATCAGATCATAGTCAGAACACCCAATCCGACAACTCACACGACTTTCATCAGGATTCCATACTTATCTACCTGTCCCTCGCCGTCTCGAACATCGCAGCTCTCGGCACTCACCACACCAGCCAACCAACCCACTACCGGCACTCAACACCAACAACAACAACTGGGCTTCCGGCCTCTCGTCGCAAACCCGCAGCACTGCCAGACCCGTCTCGGACTCCGAGCACCACCTCAAATCACCATGCCTGCTCAACGACCTTCACAGCTTCCTCCCTGCCCTGGCCCCCCGCCCAGTCGGCCTCTGCCTCCTCTGCCCAAGAGAGGCTAAGGGTGAGGGAGTGTCGACATTTGCACATTCAACACCACCAACAGGAACCGACGCCTCATAGTTTCTTTGTCGCCGTTCAACATGTTACCAGGCCCGCCGGCATCCCACTGCGGAATGCGACAGGCCGAACACCCAATCCTTAACCGGCTGCCGATGCGAGGCTGCAACCAAACTTGCAAACAGCCCTGCGCCCCCACCAATCGCTCCGGTCTCCATCAGTATTGGTTTCCAACCCGACCGCGCATCCACCATGAGCTGCACGCCACAGTGCCTTTGCATGCCAGCGCGTCCATCCGCACAGCACCACCACGGCTGATGCACTGCGAAAGCGAGCCTCTTCTTTGGCGGCCTCGCCCGCTATTACTACTACCACAACTACCACCACTACCACCGTTTTAATTACCCACTTGCGGCTGGATCATGGGCTGCAAGTAGCCCCGGTGCCTCATCTCGACGGCAGATGCGGTACTACGACGACGGTTCCCACGGCCCCCATCAAACTCGCCAATTCTTGCACCCTTTGAACCGCCGCCGCATCTCCAACAGATCTCGGATGCGTCCCAAGAGCCGGCTCGCAGGGAATCTCGGCCTGTTTTTCCTCTTCATCTTGCAACCATTCACTTTCAATGTCGGCACGAAGCACGTGGCCGCATTATACATGTACTACCACCACTTGGAATACGGAGCCTTTTAATCAACGAGTTATTTTTCACTTTCTTTTTCTGCTTTGGGAGCGACGACATGAATCAAGTGTTACGAGCGTTTCAGCAAATCTGGGGTCTTCATTTACCAGGGGATTCGACTGTACAACACAATGAGCATAGGCACGGGGCGCCTGACGATATGATCGACACCAATGCCCCCGGGGAAGCAGAGTCAAAGGATTGACCGCTCATGGGGGGGCAAGGGACGCGGGGTTTCTTTTCTGGGCATTTTAGGGGTGAGTCTGTATGGATTTTACCTTGGCGACGATTGAGTCGACCACAGCGGCATGAAGGGGGATGAGAATAAGCTCAGATGAACCTGGAGCTGGGTTTTTCGAATAGCTCCACAAGAATCCAAATCATGCATTACAGATGCAACAATGATGAGTCAATCTCCCCATCCAATGTGAAGCCCAAGACATGTTCCCCTGTGTGTGTCGCCGTTACCCATACACTACAGGTACCCATCCATCCGCGACGGTCGCAAGTTGTCTGCGATGGTGAAGACCCCGGTTGAAACGGGACTGCCCATCATGACTTGCATGGCATTGCCCTGATTTTTCTGTGGTGGGGGTCGTCTGATGGCATGCAACCACCGTGTTGCCCCACCCGGTGCGACGGGCCCCGAAATCCACTCGAGACTGAAGGACAGTTCCATCAGGGAAATACCAGTCCGTCGTCTGATGTTTGAGCCGAGAAATGAGTGCTACACACAGGACTCATCTCGAGGGGGGAGAGAAAATGGGTGATGGCGTCAACCTCTCCACAATAATTCGGCGCGGTGGTGGTCTGATACTGACGATCAGCCGGGCCCCCTTTTAGTTCCTAGTCCGGATGTCAAGTGTCAAAAAAGATGAGAAGATGGCCCAAAGGAGCCAACCCACCACCACCACCAAGACGGCAACCCGGCTGTATCAGGATCCCGCGCAGCGCAGAGGGGCGGGCGAGTTTCTTTTCGGTTTGGTTTGGTTTGGTTTGGTTTGCTAACCCCGTTTCTAGAACATGTGTTTCTATTACATTGCCACTAATAAGCCACACTATCATACCATTCAAAGCTTTTTTCGTGGTCTCCCTCTTTCTTTTCTTCCCTCGGCCAACACTTACACTGGAAGCTGGGGATCAGATCACTAATTAGAAACCCCACAAAAACTTGAGGGACTTGCAGTTACCGGTCCCGGCTCGGCTCAGTCCGGCTCCTCCCATGTGTCGAGGGGAAGGAGAAGTTTCCCCTGGCTAGAAGTGTGGCTAACTCAGGTACGGGTGACTAGGCTACACCCTTGACTACATACCTGGTAATAACCGTGCGTGTGTTGTGTGCGCTACCTGTCGCGTTCGGAACTGTGGATCAGGCTGGGTGGTCGTGGTGGCGAAACGTCACATGGCATGGTAGGCACAGCACAGCACGGCAATGCTGAACCACGTTTTTTTGTAATATGAGGGTTTGGAGATGGGCACGTTGGTAATCTAGGTTGGTAGGTAGGTATCATTTTCTGGTTGAGGACGGTTGAAACGTATGGATGGATGGATGGATGGGGGAGTCACTGCCAGGTTAGTTGTGCTAAGCTGTTTTGGACACGCAGGGCAGGCAGGTAGGTAGAGAACTGAATGATATTGATTTACCTACCGTGACGAAAAGGCGCATCTGGACCGACTTCTTGGCGTGCATGCGTTTCATCGTGCGTGTTTTGTCCTTCTTTCCTTCTCTGTGTGCGTACGATGCGCGGTAGCTGTGCGCTGCACTCATTGCACGTGTTGAACCTGATACCACCCACGATAGAGAGTGCCATGATGATATATATCCATACGGTGTTGGCTACCTTATCGTGGCTTAGGTATGGTGCCAAGGCCAACTGAAGGATGCGGGCGTACGGGTTACCACTTCAGGTTTCAATGATCAACTGCCACTTACACTCCCACTTACACACGGCAGTGGCGGCAGCGGCTCCCAAAATAAAAAACACAGCAGGAAAAAAGAAAGGAGAGGATGCACATCATTTTACCCAGCACGGCGCTGGGTAGGATCGTGGTGGGTACGTATTAGTTGGTAAGGTATAGTAGGTACCGTACCTGTAGTCTTGGGGTAATCTGCTTGGCATGGGATGGCATGTGATGGTATGCTGCATGTCTATCCCAATTCCAGCCCGACTGTGGGGTGGGTAGTCAGGTTGGCTCGTACCAAGGTTGTGAGTGAGCGGGAGCGAGGGAGGGTGATCGTTTTACCCCCCCTTTCTGTCTGTGTCCGTGTCCTGTGTTTGTGTCAGGGGGGGAAGGGCAACTCTCGGTACCGACGACATAGGACGGTTTGGGGTTGAGCGCCAGGTAAAACTCGGGGTCTCATGTTGATCGACGACGGGAACGTGGGCGTCGGCTGGTTTGGGGGTGATTATTAATTATAGTGTTGCGTCTGTATGACGGATGGGCTTGGTTTGGGGACGACATACAGGAGTTCGTATGGGCTTGGGAGAGAAAGTGGACGGGCGGTATTGTAACTGAGGTGCAGGGTTGATTTTGTTTACTTGGTTGGATTGGATTGATGTTTAGTACTGTTTAGGATTGCACGGTGAATGGAGATAGCAATTGCTGCCTTTTATAAGCCTGTTTGGTATGTGGATGGTCTCCATACAATCGCTATTAACGTGGGACGGACTTGTTGTATACGTGCTGGCAAAACCCGTGGCACTCGGAGGTTTGTTATGTTGTTGGGCGTTGGTTTGATCTTTTACTGCGTTTAGTTTGACATGGCCGTCATCGATGCCCTCTTCGCAAAAAGTTTTACAAGAGTGGTCCGAAGAGTAGAGACCTATTAATAACTGGGATGACTAGAACGGCTGGATGACCACGCAGAGGAGAGAGTATCATTCTCAACTCCAAGAGCCATATTGCGCCGGTTTACCTCCTCAAACTGCCATATCAAACAAACTAAACCTACAGGTCAATCCATCAACCCGGGGAAGACCACGCTCACGTCCGTCCTTCTTAGATGGCGGAGGTGACCTGATAAGTCTCAAAGTACCTGAGAAGAAAGAAAAGGTCGGAATCAGTATAAACCATTCCGTAGAAGACGATAGAGAGGTTAAAACACCAGTCACATACTGGAATCAAACTCCGGTCCTCCGCGGATGCAGTACTTGTGCCCAGGCTGCAAGACACAGTCCTCATCCCCCATGCCCTCCAAGCTGGGGTTCCAGTCCAGGAGCTTGTCCATGCCGAGTCCGTATCTCTTTGCGACGGCAGAGCAGGTGTTTCTCCAGATGTTCCGGTCCCAGTATCTCTTCAGGAGCTCCAGATCGGAGCCCTCGGCGTCGACGTATCTGTGCCATCCGGCGCAGGTCTCTGACGTCCCTGGGGCAATTATACCCTGGATAGGTTGGTTAGTATAAAGGGTGATATCATGAGCTTGGATTGCTTTGGACATACTGGGCCGGGTCGTCCCTCCTCCCCGGCGAGCTTCAATTCCGGCTTTGGGCGAGGGGGTGGCGGCGTGTCGTGAGCCTGCGCTTGGCGGAGAGCGCGGTCTTCAATGTTGTCTTTGATGTTCTCCAAGATTTCTTCCCATGGTTTACGGAGCCACGAAGGAGCTTGTTCCTCTTCGGGGGGAGCTTTGATCTCGAACGGTAGAGGACCAGGGGCGCTGTTGTGCTATCAGTGTCCACTTGTTCAGCTGTCTGGTGCTGGAGGGCCAAGGCTCGCATATGGCAACACTTTAAAATTGAACCGAGAAAGGACACATACGAGATACAGGCGAGCAGCGGCTCCCGCGTCCCGAGAACATCGCATGGGGCATTCAGAGCAGGGTTCCATGCCCTGAACTCGGGCACCGTGATGCCGTATCTACGGGCCACAGTGGCGCAGGTGTCGTCCTCGGCTATCTGATGAGTTAAGCACTTGTCTGGGATGCACAGTCTCTCTCCCGCGCGGATGAAGCTTCCGTCCCGGTAGTTGTCGAACGAGTCGCGCTTGCAACGAATGGTGAGCCCGTTGATTTCTCTGAGCATGTGGCTTGACACCTGCAGCGAGGCTGCGATGCTTTCACATGTGTCGCCTTCCTGGATAACGTAGATACCGCGGCAGCGAGGGCCAGGTCGTATCTTGTTGTCTGCCAAAGCTGGCGGGACTTGTTGGAGGCGCGCGCCGTATGGCCCTGGGGTGGCGTAGGGATAGGCGGTTGCATGGCAGCTGGATGTTGCGGACGCAAATGTCGATGCCCGCTCTTTGCTGTAGCCGAACGGGGAACTGAGCTGGACTTGCAGAGGCCCCAGAACGCATTCGTGGCAGTTGCGGATATGAGTGGGCGGGCTGGACTCGTCCTTTCTCCAATCGATCAGGGTCAAATCACATAGCTTGCCGGTAAGTCTAGATTGTGATGGTTGTTAGATTCAAGTACCGAGGAGAGTGTTTGAGAAGTGAATGCACTTGTTTCTGTAGCACATGACCTCGAAAGTAAAGAGGTATCTATCGACCATGTATGTTGCTACGCACTTGTATCAGAGAAGTGCCGTAGGGGACCGAGAAGGATGCAAGTTTGATGAAGGACACTGAGAGCCGTACCTGGATACGCCATGCCATTATGATGAATAAACTCTGTTTCGCCATCACAAGCGCTCTGAATTTTGGTGCGCAACTCTACGAGAGATTCTCTGCAAGTGTCTTGGCACGTTTCCGTGAGATACCTCTCGCGGGAGACCGGGATACCAGAGCCACTGAGATGAGTTAACACATGGGTAGCAGACACAAGCAGACGAGAACCGACTTACTCCCAGACGGTCTTTTCACGAAGATGATCCGAGCAGGCCACCGTGGTGTTAAGAGCGTTGAAGCACTGCTCGCTGAGCTTCATGTAGCCCCCGCGATCATACTGGAAATGCGAGCCGTTGAACTGCTGTGCGAGGACGGCCTGGGCCAAGACTAGACACCCAGCTCCTGCTTCGAGTGTGAATTTGGACAAGTTGACCATTGAAGCCTCATGCCCACGTCCTAGTCGGACGTTCCTGTTTTATGAACAAGCTGATATGTGACCTGGATGTTCTAGCTGATTGAAGTCAGCATTGGGGATGTGTGGTGAACGGTTTGGTATACGTGTACTTATCTAACTTGGCAATGAGGAAAGAAGCGCCATTTCTGATAGGCGGTACTTGGCGGAGAAAGACAACTACTGTTCTTGCGGGAATTGGAAATTGCACGGCCTTGTCATTCAATTTTCACAAACTTAAGAAATCAACTGCTATATAGTTCATAAACTGGTGTGCGAAATCTCTGGCAAAAATAGTAGCTTGCGTCCATGCTTTTACAACTCCTGTTTACATCCGCTGGTGCCTGGGTCTGTTGGTAAAAGGGGGTCAGGGGTAGACTGACCCTAACCCTTGAACTCCCTTTATCAACCATGGACGTGTCCACCGCCTTCCTTATCAGTACTATGCAGAGTGGCAGGAAGCGACAACCTTGAAGTTTAGCGGCCAATCGTCACGAAACACTCACGTCAAGCGTCCGTCCGTCTAAGTCGGCGTCGTCCAAATCCAGCACCTTTTAGGCACATGAAGCTTTTAGTACCTCATAACTGATCAACCAAGACTTCACATACCGACTATTTGAACAACCTGCTAAAACTGCATCCCGACCAATTGGTTTCCCCCCGACGAACCCGTTGCCTTTACCTCTCCCAATCCCAACCTCAAAGTTCGAAACCGAAGCCCCCCCTCCAACGCCCCGTTTTGCGCCCCTCAGAACCGACCAGCAATGCTAGAGCTCCACGTCTGGGGCCCGGCCTTTGGGCTCGCGTCCATCGACGCCGAGTGCCTGGCCACCATCGCCTATTTTGCGCAAACGAAGCCCAGCGCCGACTACCAGCTGATCCAAAGCAGCCCCTCTGCCGTGCCCACCCGTACGTCCACCCACCTACCCACCCCGTCATCCCAATCCCAATCCCAATCCCAATCCCAATCCCAATCCCAATCCCACTCAACTAACTAACCCCCCCGACTCCCGCCAGACCACCTCCCGGCCCTCCACGACACAGCCACCGACATCTGGATAACCTCGTACGCCTCGATAACAGGCTACCTATCCTCCCGCTCCTCTCCCTCAACCTCCTCCTCCACGTCCCGCTCCCATCGCGCCGACGCAACAGCCTACACAGCCTTCCTAACCGCGCACGCCGCCCCCCTACTCGCGCTCTCGCTCTATGTGTCCTCAGCAAACTGGGCATCTGCCACGCGACCAGCCTACTCCGCGATCCTCCCGCTCCCGCTCCCGTGGACCGAGCCCCCGGCCATGCGCGCCGCCATGGCCGCGCGCACAGCGCATCTCGGCCTCTCGAGCCTGGACACGGACGCCGAGGCTGCGGACAAGGCCGACGCTGGCTGGGTCCAGGTCCCCGCTGGCCTGCGCCGCGCCGTGCACCCGCGCCCCGGCGTCGCCGCGTCGCTCACCCCCGAGCAGGCCGCGTGCATCAAGCTCGAGGGCCTGGCGGCCGACGTGCTGGACGTGCTGGCTGAGGTCGAGTGGGACGTGCCTGGCCAGCAGACGCTTGCGCTGCGGTGCTTGGCGTTTGCGTACCTGGCGCTGATGCTGGTCCCGCTGGTGCCGCGGCCGTGGCTGCGCGAGGCGATGACGTCGGGGAGGTATGGCGGGCTGGTGGATTTCGTGCAGGGCGCGCGGAGGGAGTGGTTTGTGGAGGGGGCGCTGCCGTGGATGGAGCCCAAGGCGAGCAGGGACGTGGTGATAAGGTTCGCGCATGGTCTGGCGCAGGATATCCCGATCGTGGGCGCGGAGTGGCGGCGGTGGTGGGCGCAGCGGCGGCGGCTGGGCTTGCGGACGGCCGCGGATGCCGAGGCGGAGGAGAGCATGACCGCCGAGCAGAGGGCGGCTGAGAATGACAAGAGGCAGAAAACGAGCGTGCGGAGCAGGAATAGCGATTTGATCCAGGGGGCTGGGCTCGCGCTGCTCGCGGCCGTCAACGCGGGCATGTTATTCTACAAGAGCGCCAACGGCGAGTTCTTTTACCGCGGCTCGTCGCCGTTTGGCGAGCTCGTGCAGACGTGGCGCCCGCCGCCGCCGGCGCTGGCCGGCTTTGGCGCGGTCGGGGCCATGTTCTCGGGCATGGTCATGAGCGAGGTGGATTAATGAACTGCGGGCAGCGACTGGTCGCGTGCGTTGCTGTTTGCTTTTGAGTTTGCGGTTAGGATGGGTACCGGTAGATACCTCGGCGTTTTGTGCATGCGGCGACGGCGCTCGGGATGGTGGGTAAATATCAGGTCCCCCTTAGAATAGAGGTAAAAGCAAACAAATCACTCCTCAATCGAGTATTCACCGGCAAAACGAGTGGCTGCATGGCATGTGGTTGCAATTGTCATAGCCAAGCTACTAGTTGCATTGCTGGACGCCGAGAAAGCGACGGCAAGCTGCCTATTCTAACTGGTTTGTTTTTTGGCCCCATCATCTGTATCCGCGAACCGTGGCGCGAGACTGCAAAGCAGTTGCAGTTGCAGTTATCTGGCTCGACGCCAACAGCTCGGACCTTGCGACGAAGCCGGCTCTCGGGGAGCGGGGTTGTTGGTTTTATACCTGCACGTGGATGGATTTCTGCATCCCGTGTGTGCCTTTTATACTGTGACAACTGCTTGATTAGATCTGGCGAATCTCCTTGCCCACCATCTCGGGCCGCTCCACCTCCCACTCATCCCGCAGGACGGCAAAGGTCAGGTCGCACACCAGCAGACTCAAGCCCAGCCCCCAGACCAGCGTGATGGCGTAGAAGAAGTTTGCGTTTCCGCTCCCGGCATAGATCCACAGATGGTAGAATGCCGGGCCGAGGAAGGTCGTGTACATGATGATGGACGCGACGAGGAACGTGTAGCGCATGAGCGGAAAGACGTGTCGGTAGAGCGACACGGCGGCCAGGAACAGCGACATGTCGCTGATGCTCGGGTAGGGCTTGAAGATGGCGAAGATGCCCAGCAGCAGCGTGAGGACCACTAGGGGCTGCCGACGGATGCGCACCGTCAGGGCGCCCACGTAGGCCGAGAGGTGCAGCCAGAAGACGGCCAGGAAGAAGGAGCGAAACGAGTCGAACATCTCGACGAAGAAGTACCACCACAGCCCCACGTTGGGCGCCAGGTCCGAGAGCGTCAGCTGCACGCCGTACGTCGAGGGCAGGAATTCCCAGGACCCGGTGATGAGGAACGACATGCTGAACAGCATGCCGAGCACGCTGGCGACGACGCCTATGTTGGTGGCGGCGAACTGGGCCAGGGATTTGGTGGCCCGGCCCGGCAGCTGCCTGTCGTAGCTGAGCAGGAGCAGCGGCGGGAGCAGCAGCAGCGGGTACATGGACAGGTAGGCGGCAAAGGCGAGCGCCACCATGGCGCCGACGGGGGCACCCGAGATGGCCTTGACGACGGCGTGGAGGATGGCGCAAGTCGTGAACACGCTGGTCGGGCGTCCGATGCAGGTCGCGATGGTGAAGGGGTTGAACAGGAAGAGGGCGGCAATCACAAAGCCGCCCCAGCGCTTGTCGCGGCGCGGCGACGTGTAGAGGGCCGACGCGCCGGGCTCGCCCGACTCGGCGATCTGGAAGAGGGCATGGGCGCTCAGGAGGTCGATGGCGATGTACAGGAGGTAGGTAAAGACGGGCAGGGCGGCGAAGCTCGGGAGCAGGGCGAAGAGCGGGAGGAGGAGGGGCGCCTGGTGGTAGACGCCGCCGTCGTAGGGCGAGACGTTGTGGTTGTACAGGAAGAGGCCCTCCTGCAGCCGCTTGAAGCTGGTGACGGGGGTCGAGATCTCGACGCGGCCGGTCAGGAGGTCGGGCAGGCCGGGGAACAGCGTGAAGAGCGCCAGGCGCAAGACGGCAGCGCCAATGTAGAGACCTGCCGTCCTCCCCACGGTGGTTGCCTTGCCGCCGTTGATGCCATTCATTGCGCTCGTTCGCTCGGTCAATTCCCCATGTCGTGGAGAGGTGGGATGGGGGAATGAATGGTGGATGGGACTGGAGGAGGACGAGGCGGAGGAATGGATGGAGGATGAATTGACGGGTACGGGTTACGGTTTCAGGGAACAGACAGCTGACGGGTGCCTTGCATGGGTAGGTTAGCAAGCACTTGTGGGGATAAGCTGTGCTGGTGCAGCGACTAGGTAATCTTATCGCCCGGCAGAGCGGTGGGCGATGGCACAAAAAGTTGCAGCAGGGGGATTGAAGGAAAAAAAAGTTGCGCTGCCGCCAACGGGAATGCCCCCACTGAGCTGCCTGCTATTTGCACCTGCAACCTGCAACCTGCACAGAGACTTCGACGCCAGCCTCGACCTCTCGACCGCAGCAGCACCGTAGCACCACCACCACCACCACCATGGGCAAGATCAAGAGAAAGGGCCAGACCGGCCAGGCCAAAAACTACCTGACGCGCACAGCGGCCGTCAAGAAGCTGCAGATCAGCCTGCCCGACTTCCGCAAGCTCTGCATCTGGAAGGGCATCTACCCGCGCGAGCCCCGGAACAAGAAGAAGGTGTCCAAGTCGGCTACCGCCTCCACCACCTTCTACTACACCAAGGACATCCAGTACCTGCTGCACGAGCCGCTGCTCAACAAGTTCCGCGAGCAGAAGGTGCTCGAGAAGAAGATCTCGCGCGCCCTCGGCCGTGGCGACCTCTCGGACGCCGCCCGCTTCGAGCGCGATGCTGCCCGCCCCGACAAGACGGGCAAGCCGCGCTACACGCTCAACCATGTCATCCGCGAGCGCTACCCCACCTTCGTCGACGCCCTGCGCGACCTGGACGACTGCCTGTCCATGCTGTTCCTCTTCGCCAACCTGCCCTCCACCTCGGCCGTGCCCGCCAAGATGATCGCCCGCTGCGAGCGCCTGTGCATGGAGTTTCAGCACTACCTGATCGTGTCCCACGGCCTGCGCAAGTCCTTCCTGTCCATCAAGGGCATCTACTACCAGGCCAGCATCCAGGGCGAGGACATCCTGTGGCTGGTGCCCTACAAGTTCAACCAGCGCATCGTCGGCGACATCGACTTCCGCATCATGGGCACCTTTGTCGAGTTCTACATGACCCTGCTTGGCTTTGTCAACTACCGCCTCTACACCGGCATCGGGCTCAAGTACCCCCCCAAGTTCGACCAGACCAAGGACGACATGGCCGCCGAGCTGGGCGCCTTTGCCATCGAGGGCGTCAACATGGCCACCGACGAGGACGCTACCAAGGCCATCACCAACGGCGAGGCCACCACCAAGGCCCACGGCGTCGACCCCAAGGTCCAGGCCGCCGTCGACAAGATTGTGCGCCAGCTGAAGCAGGACGACAGTGACAAGGCCGACGAGGCGGCCGCTGAGGTGGACGATGAGGACAAGATCGACGACTCGATCGACAAGTTCGAGCCCGTGGCCCCTGGCGGCGACATCCTGCCCCAGCCGTCGTCGGGCAGCAGCGACCCGGCCGAGCTCTTCTCCAACTTCACCTTCTACCTCTCGCGCGAGACGCCCCGGCAGCCGCTCGAGTTCATTCTCCGCGCCTTTGGCTGCAAGAGGATAGGCTGGGACAACGTGCTCGGCGAGGGCTCGTTCACAACCGACGAGTCGGACCCGTCCATCACGCACCAGATCGTCGACAGGCCGGTGGTGCAACCGGTCGTGGACCCCGAGGACGACGGCGAGGACAACCAGACGTCACAGAAGCTGACGGCCAATCAGAGATACCCCGGCAGGACATATGTGCAGCCGCAGTGGGTGTGGGACAGCGTCAACGACGAGGAGCTCAAGAGCCCCGAGCTCTATGCGCCCGGGGCGTCGCTGCCCCCGCATCTGAGCCCCTTCGTGCAGACCAAGCAAGGGCAGTACGACCCCACACTTCCCCTCGATGCGCAAGAAACCGAGAAGGAGGCGCTCGACGCCGAGATTGGCGACGAGGGCGAGGCGCAGAGCGGCGACGAGGAGGACGAGGAGGAGGACGGTTCCGACAACGACATGGATGTCGGCTCGGCAAACGACGACAGCGAGGAGGAGGAGGCAGACGACGCGGAGGGCGGCTCGGGCGACGAAGAGGAAGGCTCGGACGGCGAGGAGGCGTCGGCGGCGCTGCAGCGGCAGGCAGAGCTCGAGGCCGAGATCTCGGGCAAGCCGGTCAAGAGCAAGCAGGTGGACGCCAAGCTGAAGAGCAAGCTCTCGGCGCGGAAGGAGCTGGAGAAGAAGACAAAGGAGGAGGCCGAGGACCTGGAGCGGGCCAAGGGCATGCTCAGCAAGAAGAAGCGCAAGCTGTTTGAGCAGATGCAGTACACCAACAACAAGAAGAGCGCCGAGGACCTCAAGCTGCGGTCCAAGCGGAGAAAGCACGAGAAGGAGCAGGCGAAGTCGAAGGCGTAGGGGGGGGGAGGAAGTGGTGGCTGTATTTTCGGTAGAATTTCTTGCAATGCGATACCAACTGGCTGGTTCTGTGGTTCTCGCTGTCTGCGCTGCGTGACTTGTATCTTGCTATGTCTAAAATTATCGGCGGGTTGGCTTTTTCTCATTCGCGCACAGAAATTTGGGCAGGGTTAGGGTCGACTGCCAGCCACACTCTCACTTGCTCGTTGAAATGGTTCGGAGAAGGCATCTCCACGTTCTGAAGTCAAGGTGAGCGAGGTGCTTTGCAAAAAAAAAAAAAAAAAAAAAAAAAAAGCGACTGGGCCGAATTCTGAAAGTGTAGAATATCATACAATCACAAAATTCAGACAATCTCACATTTTGCAGAATATTTCCACCATCAAGACGTGGCCTGCAAATTCTTTCTGTGACTGACTGACTTGAACCTTCCTTCTCTCTGAATAAAAAAAAGTCCATCATCCCACCAATTTCCATCCTCAACGGTTGCACTTTTTTTCTCTTTTCTTCTTTTTTCTTCCAAAAAAACAAAAGGCACAGCACACAGCATGTCGGACGACGAGTGGGACAAGGACACGGACGAGATCCGGTCGATGGACTCGGACGAGCTGCACGAGACGCGGCCCAACCGCTGGACCGGCAACCCGACCACCTGGAAGACGTACACGGAGCGCGAGCGCCACACGTTCGCCGCGCTCGAGGGCGTGCGCCGCCAGGACCTGAGTGTGCATCTGTACAATGCCTTTGCGCTGAAGCGGCGGCTGCGGGAGCGGGCGAGGGCTGAAGAGCCTGGTGTTGTTGGGCGGGTGAGTTTTTACTTACATTCTTGCGGCCATACACGTGGATGGTGAATAATTGCTGATAATCACACAGGGCATTGTCGGCGGCGATGAGAATGACGACGAGGAATGGGGCCCTGGCCAGCTGTGGACCGCATGGCCCATGAAGGCCGACGACGTGGCCGACGACGGGCTTCTCCCGCGCACACTGGACGACGACGACGTCTACACGCTGCGTCGCCCCGAGGGCCCGTCGTTCCCCAGCAGCAACCTCGTCGATGAAATCTCGGCTACGATGCTGCGGTTTGCGAGAGAAAAGTTCCTGAGGCAGGACCAGCAGCTACGGGCACAGGCGGAAGCTGAAGCTGAAGCACAGCAACCCACCGTGCAATCCATCGAGACGGGCGCCGACGACGAGGACGACGGCTACGACACGGACGCCACACGCACCGAGAACGCACCCCCGTCAGTCCAGGGCGGAAAGCACCTCTCCAGCTCACCAGCAAAATCCAGCATCCACTGCTCCTCATCCTCCTCCTCCCCTTCATCTGACGAGCAAAAAGACCCAGCCACCCGCTCCCGCTCCCGCTCCCGCTCCCGCTCCCCGTCCTACGACGCGATCCCCTCCCTCGACGACGAGCACTCGTACACCCTCCTCCGGCCCGCAGCCCGGCGCGTACTATCGCACCTCGACACGACCCTCACGATTCTACACAACGCGCGCGCCGCCGGCCTGCGTAACATGTCCGAGTCCGAGTCCGGCTCCTGCGCCGACTCCGAATCCGACAACTCCGACTCCGACTCCGACTCCGACACGTCCCACCGACCGCGTCCCAAACGCGGCCGTCCGCGCTCCACCAAAGCCCCGTCCTCGCCCAACCCAGCAACACCCGCACCGCGAAAAACCAGCTCCTCCCGACGCGGGCGCCCGCGCAAAGTCCATCTGCCTCTCCCCGGCGAGACGGAGCGCGAGATGCTGATCCGCGTGGCGCGCGCGCAGAAGAAGCGCCTGCCCGACTTTTACGACACGGACGAGGACGCAAGCAGGGTTAGGAAGCGAAAGCGGTCAAGGTCAAAGTCAAGGTCAAGGGCGAGTAGTACCCGCACGCGCACCCGCGAGAGCACCCTCGCCCGCTGGGGCCTGCGCGACTGGCGCGACGTGCTCGGCGCCGCGGCGCTGGCGGGGTTCGCGCCCGGTGCGCTCGCGCGCGCGACGCAGCGGTGCGTGGATCTGTTTACGCCGGCGGACTCGGAGGGGATGACCCTGCGGACTCTGCCTGAGAGGCGAGCACGGAGGGGGAAGAAGAGTGGGATGGTTACGAGGGTGTATAAGCCTGGTGGGGTTGCTGGTGGGTTAGATGAAGATGGGGATGGTGAGGATGAGGAAAGGGAGCTGGAGAAGCTGCGCAGGGCGGTGAGTAGGCCGTCGAGTTTCCGGGTTGCGGAGTCGGAGGAGGAGTCGGCTGCGGGCGTCAGGACCCCGCGGGCCGGCATGCACCTGTGCGGCGTCGTCGACTGCCCGCGCGCGGTGGAGGGGTTCTCGCGGCGGGCGAATCTGGTCAGGCATGAGAGGCTTGTGCATGGAGGGAGGGGGGTGGTGTCGTCTGCGCCGGGCACGACGGATGAGGAGGGGGCTGGGGAAGGGGAAGGGGGGGAGAGTGTGGATGAGATGGTTGGGGCGGTGCATGTCGATGGGTTTTTGAAGACTATTGCCATTCAGAGGAAGAGGGGGTGGAGAGGGGCGGACAAGGTCGCAGGCAAGAGGGTTAGGAAGAGGGTTGGCAAGTATCGGAAGAAGAGTGGCGGTGGTGATGGGGGGTTGTCTGGTGGTGATGGTGATGGTGATGGTGATGGTGATGGTGATGGTGATGGTCAGGGGGTGGAATTCTCGGAGTGAGTGGTTTGTTCTGTTTGTTTCAAAAACAATAAGCTGCGAGAAAGTTCAAAACATTGCATAACGTTAAATCATCATCCTATTTTCTCGTTACACATCTCCAAGTCATTCATTACACACAGCACCACATTACTCCCCCTTGGCCTGAAACTGCCTCTCCACCTCCCTCGCAAAGTCCCCAATCGTCGCAAACTTCCACTCAAACGCCACCTTCCCCAGCCCAATCAACTCCCGATGATTCCCTCCGGACCCTTCATACCCGTCCTCGTCGCCCCCGCGCGCAATCCACACGCTGCGCAGCCCAATCTCCTTGGCCGGGACATGGTCCGCCGTCAAGCTGTGCGCAACATGCAGCAGCTCTCCCCGCTCATGATCGACGCCCAGATCCTCCTTCGCATGCGCAAACAGGTACCGGAAGTTCTCCAGGCTGGGCTTGTAGCTGCCGATGTCCTGGGCCGTGTAGACGGCGTCAAAGGCCACGTCGCGCAGGGCGCCCGCCTGCGTGCGCGCGATGTTGTCGTTGTTGACGTTGCTGAGGATGATGAGCTTGTAATGCCTCTTCAGGATCTGCAGCCCCGCCACGGTGTCGGGAAACGCGGACCACCTGCCCGGTCCCGTGCCGATGTTCTCAGCGGCGTTTGCGGGGACGATGGAGGAGAGGGGAACCCCGGCTTCGCGCGCCAGCAGCGTGAAGGATTCGCTTAGGTTCGCGCTGTAGAGTTGGCTGGGCTTGGAGACTTCTAGCTCGTCGGAGAGCTGGTTGAAGCGCGCTACCGCGCGGAGGGGGATGCGGGACCACTCGTGTGAGGGCGGGAGGAGGGAGAGGATTGGTTGCAGGTCCGAGACGAGGCCGGTGTCCCAGTCGATGAGGGTGCTGTAGCAGTCGAATGAGAGCGCCTTGAAGGTCGTCAGGTCGGGGTAGGACGCCATTTTCGTTTCAACTCTTCTTCCTTTTTTTTGCGTGGCTGGGTTGAGTTTGGAAAAGGGTTGTTTGAGCAAGGTATGCAGACGTTCACGACGAGTTGGCACTTGTAGGTTCAAGTACGGAAAAGATTTGAGGAGGGTGCGATGAGGTGTGAGATGGATGAGATGCGAGTCATTTTCAACCTGGATCGGCGAGTTCCTATATATGGCTGCGTATCTGGGTGTCACATTATTTACAGAGTGCATCCTGTATGAAGGAGATATTCATCGTCTCGCTCCTCCTGCAGCATCCGTCGTATCACCGGGAATACAACGACATGTTGCTTGGTGTGGCTAAACTCCGCAAGGGCGCGCGCCATGTCGTTGGAAAGGCGGGAGAGGCGTCCATTGGGCGTCAAACTTCCCGTCTCGCAGCGATCGTTGCTCAAGACAGACACTAAAGAGTCGGGTAAGTGGACAGAGTGACGTGCGCAAGTCCGACATGGACATACGCGGAAAGGAGCGTCGTACTAAACGAGTGGCAACTGCTTTGCTTCATGTTCGCTAATTGGACGATGGGGTAAGGAGAGCGATCAGTTGAGCAATGCTCGAATTCCCGACATTAGAGCCACCATCCCGACATGAGGGCGAATGTAGATACGATGCAAAAGGCTCGGAGTATGAACAACAATACGTTTCGCATCTCTTGGGCCCGTTTTTAATCACCCTCTTGTTCCATCCATCTCCCCTGTAAAATCAACCAAAATAGAAAAACACCACCAAACCGCTTCTCCCGCTGTGCCTGCTGGTAAGGACATCTTCTCCCAGTGTCCCGATCCTAGAGGGCCGGCAACAGCAAATATGAACGCCCCAAAGTCCCAGTATAATTACCAGACACAACAACCCCAGCCAGATCCATCTCTCCTCCTATTTTCCCGGACCCATAACATAGCGCTCAAGCATGATACCTGACACAGACGCTTGCTCCTTTGCCTGCCGTGCAAGAAAAAAAAGAAAAATCATCCCAAAAATAACATCATCCCCAAAAGATAAAAATACCAACTCCCCGCTTACCCCTCCCTACTCCGTAATGCGTGTTATGCTCTCGCGTGTGATCTTGCTGTTCTGGGTGATGTCGCGCTCGACCCGGAAGAAGTCGTCGCAGAAGTCGCTGCACTGCATGTGCTTGAGGAACTCCTCGTCGTGCGTGATGACGATGAGCTGCAGGTTGCCCTGCGACTCGCGCTCCTTGATGAGCTTGTGCAGGCTCTGCGCCAGGCTTTTGATGTTGTCTGTGTCCAGGTTGGTCGTCGGCTCGTCCAGCGCGATCAGCCCGCAGTTGAGCCCAAACGACTCGGCCAGCGCCAGCCGGATGATGATGCACGCAAGCACCTTCTGGCCCGCGCTGCACCGCCCGCGCATGTCCATCTCCGTGTCGCCCTTGATCATGGACACGCGGTAGTTGTAGTTGCGCTTGCCCGTGGTGCCCGTCTCCACGTCGGACCGGATCTGGATCGTGTCGATGTCGGTGCCTTGGTACGTGCTCTGCCACAGGTCGCCAATGGACCGGTTGATGTCCTCCATCTTCTGCGAGTGGTACTGCATGATGGCCCGGTCGATCACGCTGCTGAACACGGCGAGATCGTCTATGGCCGCCTTGTGCGTCTCGACTTTGATGTGCGACTCTTTGTACTTGGCGCGGGCGCCCTTCAGCTCGATCTCGTATTCCTGGTTGAGCTCGCCGAAATTCTGGTCCTTGGTCGACATGGATCCCAACAGCCGGTCACGGTCCGCGCCCAGCTTGCCTCGCCGCGCCTCGAGGACCCTGGCTTCCTGAACCAAACGGTCATAGTCCTCTTGGGCATGGCGCGACTCGAGCTCCTCGATCTCGTGCTCGAGAGTCTCACACTCCCGGAGGTTCTTGCGGTATGTCAAGTTGTCGCTGATGTTGCGCTTCTTGGCATCGCTGTTGTCAATCTCCTTGGTCATCTTGTTGATCTGGACGGTGAGGTCGCGCATGTCTTTCTCAAGCGTGGCAATGCTCGCCTCCAGGGTCGCGATGGCGCGCTGGTTCGAGGCCAGATTCGAGGGGCCGCCACGATCGAGGTAGTCCTGAATGTCATTATTGATCATTCGAAGCTTGCTAGCCGTGTTTGTGATCTCGTCGCGCTCCTCAGAGATCTTCTGTTCCTTTGCCCGACCCTGCTGGCGAACCTCTTCAAAGGCATTCCGCGCACTCAGAATTTCAGGTTCGATGCTTTCGAGGCCTTTATCCGCCTCGTGAATTGTTTCTCGCAGCTGGGTCTGCTCCTCCTTGTGTCTTCGGATGGCGTCTTGAAGAGCCGTCTTCCGCTGGAGAAGCTGAACGGCGTTGCTGATTTTATGCCTCAACTCCATCTTCTCCACCTCCAGCTGGGCTGCCTGGTCCTTCAGCCGTTGCCTCTCGGAGCTGAGCTTGTTCAGCTTTGACTGGGCCACTCTCATCTTCTCTGCACATGTGGTCTGCTCGTCGTTGATCTCTTCGGCACTGCGTGAGGCGATGCCAGCGGTCTGCTGAGACCTCTCGACCTGTCTCTCCGAATCGACAATGTCCTTGTGCGCCTGGGAGATCTTCAGCACATTCTTGCTCAGCGCGTCAATCTCCTGCCGCTTGTCCTCTGCCTCCTTGAAGCTGAGGTCTTGGTCCTCTAGACGACGAACTAGATCCTCCTTCTGGGACACAATCGAGCTGATCTCTTTGCTGAGTTGCGGCATCTCTCCACCCAATCGCTGGTAGGTATCGTATTGCCGTCTCACGTCCCGAAGTGCCTTGAGCTGCTCCGTGTGCTTTCTGAGTGAAGACTCGAGATCTTCCATGTGGTCGTCCGACATCTGTTTCACCACCTTTTCCAGAAGCTTCGACTTCGCAGCCGGGCTGTCTTTGAAGTCCCGGTCGCAGGTAGCGCATTTATTGTGCTTAGTCGCCTTGGCGTGGACGTTGGAGTAAAACTTCTTCAAATGATCAAACAGACTGATGTCTGTCTCGACTTGCTTGAGTTGTTCATCCACCTGCTCGAGCAGAGACTGATACTCGTCCACGTCCGCATCCACGTCCACGCTGTCTGGCTCATCGTCGGCCTTGACCTTCTTCAGGGCATTGACCACAGCTGATTGACAGCGTGACCTCTCTGTAGATGTCTTGGTCTGCCGATCACGTGCTGAAGACAGCTTGAACTCGAGCTGTTTGAGCTCTTGCTGAGTTGCATCTTTCTGCTTTCTCTGCTCTGCAACAATGGTACTCTGTCGCTTCAGAGCAGCCTGGAAGTCGTTCTCGATGGTATCTGGTTTCCACGCCGGCCCTAGGATCGTAGACAGTTCTTGGTTCCAGGTGTTCGTGAGGACTTCCAGATCCCGTCGCCGCTCCGTCAACTGCTTTTTGCGAAGATCGAGCTGTGCCCGCTCGGATGCCAGCCTGGTGCACTCGACCAGTTCCCGACTCAGCTTTGCACTTAGAGCCTCCAGATTCCAAATGTCGTCGCTTGTCGCCTTTATTTGCGAATCTAGCTCTGCCACTTGGTCGTTGGCCTTGGCTGTCTCAATCTTTGCCTCGAGCTCCTTTAACTCGGTGCGGAGCAATGCGACGGCGCCTTCATCAATGTCTATGCTGCTTAACTCGCCCTGTGTCTTGGCCGAGTCTTTGCCAATGACCGTGATGCGCTGCTTGGCGGCAGAGCGATCACGAATGAGGGTGGCCTTCCGGTTCTCTAGTTCGGCGACGATGCTCGTTTTCTCATCGACCGCCACGGCATTATCGCGCTGTAGACGCTCTAGCTCCCGCTTCTTGTCCAATACGGTTTTCTGGATGCGGTCGTAGAAGGCCCGGATGTGGTGGTCGTCCAAATCGCCGTCAAACCCGCGGATTTCATGGCGCTGGGCGGCGTCTTGTATCATCTGGTACCGAATGTCAAGCTGACGCTCGTACTTGTCCTTGTCGGATTGATGCTTTCCCTGCTCCGACGCCTTGGCGGTATGCGCCTCCCGGGAAGACTTGAGTTGTGCCTGGAGGCTGTGGAATTGTCCAGTCATTTGTTCTCTGTCCGCAACCGTTCGCTCGATTGTCTTCTCGTATTGATCAAGCATGTCACGCAGAACCTGATCTGGCTGGGACAACTCGTCAATACGAAGCCGAAGCTCCTCGACTGCCCCCTTTTTATACTCGAGCTTTTCTGTTTTGGTCTGTAGATCGTTCACAATCTTCAAGAAGCTGTTGGCCTGGGTGTACTTTTCCTTGATCCTCACAGTCTCCTCGTCCATCTCGGCGAGGAGTTCGTCGCACCGCTCCCGGGACTCTTGGATCTCTCGCGTGAGCTGGTTGAGCAGCTTGTCGACCCGGTCGGCCCTCTCCTTGTTGGCCTTGTCATGGGTCTCTTGTGACCGCAGCAGCGCCAGTTTCGTGCCTGTGTCCTTCCGCAGAACCTTGATGCTGTCGATGACCTTTGTGTACTTGAGGGCCTCGAAAATCTCATCAAACTTCATCTTGAGAACGCTCGGCTCCCTCATGGGCCACAGGGACTCGTCCTGATGGCAGAAGATGACGTTGTCCAGGACAGAGCGGGAGACGCCGAGCTTTTCGGGAATGAGGTGATCCAGCTCCACGACCCGCTGGGAAAGGGTTTGCCGCTCTCCGTTATGTCGCAGCAGGAGAGTTCCATCAAGGGTTTTGAAAGTCCTGGTGCTCTTCTTGACCACGAGCTGAAGGTTGCGTGTGACGACGAGAGCCTCGCCAACAGTCGACCGGAACGAGACCCTGATCTGGGCCTGGACCTCCTTCTCGCCAACGAGGTTTGGATCGTGGAGAAAGGCGCCGCGGCCGGAGTTGGGCGGAAGCATGCCGGTAGTGGCATATTTCAGGCACTCGATGATGGTTGTCTTGCCCGAGCCGTTGTAGCCGACGATCAGAGTCAGCGGCGTGTTGAAGGCTATGGTTTCCGGGTTGCGCGGCCCGAAGGAGCGCACGCCCATAATGGACAGCTTCTCGATTTTGGACATTGCGACGCCGTTGTCTTGCTCATGTGCTGAAAAGCAACAGGCGAGGTCGCAAGATCAGAATGTTTTGCCGTCCTGGGTGCCAATTCTGGCTGGCCTTGACCCGCTGTTTTCGGCACCCAGAGACAGTGTTGGCTGCGAAAGCCCCTCAACCGGGACTCTGTGGCTAATTGTGGCTGGAAACTGTGGCTTGACCACACCAGCACGAGCCCCTTGGCTGCCTGAGCCCTTAGAAGCCGAGGAGCTTCACGATGTCTGGCAACCAGCGCCGCCCAGTGCCACCGAAACTCTCGGACAACCACAAGGCCGGCCTCGTCAATCTCAAGCACCGATGGATTGTCTTCGCGGCGACGGTGGGGCACCCAGACTGGAGGGCTCTCATCAAAACCCTCAGCTACGAGAATAAAGGGCCTGGCGAAGCATTCGTTCGCTACCTCATGCGACGGGCAGAACTCCGGGGAAAACCGATTCAGGCCGAGAGTGCGATCCGCGTGCACATCAGGAAGTTGGGCGGCTTGTATAGGAAGTACAAGGGGTTGTCTGCCGGAGAGGTCGCTGATGGATCATCTCCGAAATGTCATCCGTTCCGAGACTACGAAGATGTGGAGGTTGAGGCGCGAGCCCAGGATTAAGCCTATTATGGGCCCCGACTTCTTCATCTACCACCTCTACTACCTCTGGGTACGTGACAACTCAGCGTTTCTTATCGGGCTTGACCGAATCGACGACGTGTGCCTCCGCCAATTCTACATGTGCACCGGTTGCCGAAAGCACGAGCTCATCTACGCGAAACCGAGAGACCTTGAGGAACAAGTTAAGTACTATGACGAAGAATCGGATGCCTACACAGATGTAGATTGCACCACCGACAAGTACATCAAGCCACGTGTGAAGACGTGCTGGGTGTGCGACGAGCCAGATGAACGCGACAACAGCCCGAAGCTCAAAGTCCTCTGCTGGGAGGATATCGACCTCTGGATTCTTCGCGATCCAGAGAAAAACGGTGGCCGAGACCGCTTGGGCATGCAGGTTCTTCCCCGACACCACAAGGGCGAGAACAAAAAATCGTGCCGACCTGGTATATATTTGTCGAAGAGAAACTCCCAGTCCTCTGTCCCATCACCCATATCCTGGCTAAGGCGCTGGCCGAGGGTGTCATCGCGAACGAGGGATACCAGACCAAGGCCGACCCGTTTTTTGCCACAAAGCTCAACAAGCGCGCCTTGAAGATTCGCTGGAAGAAGGAGTGGCTGCATAAACCGGTGTTCCGCAAGACAAACAAGGTCTCAAAAGAGGAATCCGAATTTGAGGAGCTCTGTGCGAAGAGTGATAGCGCAAGGGCAGCCGCGTACGAGAGTGTACAGAGTGCAAAAAGGGGCCTCTTCAACTTGTGGGAGAAATCGGATGACGCCCAAACGGCGGCTACATTCGATAATCGTTCGGAACGGCTCAGGATTCTTATGGAGCTGCTCGAGCCGCTAGCACAATATTCTCAATCACGAGGGTTTGCGGAATGTCTCGGCAGTAGGTCCCCTCGCCTTAGTCTGGCTATATGCTAACACTGCGGAGCACACTATAGCCAGGCGGTCCGCGACCAAGGCTTGCGGCATAAAGCGAACAGTACTGTTTATCAGGAATGCTATCATAACGCCAAGATGAATGCCGTTGTCCAGGATGCCTTCCTGGGTCGCAGTACGCAAACACCCTACCTAGCCATTTTCAACCACATGGGCCTCCGTCTAGATGAGAACGCCCCAAAGAGAGTGCCCGACGAGATGATGCGCATGATCGGTCCTAATGCCGCTGTCCGGCGGCTGGAGCAAAGGTTGGAAGATCTGCAAACAGCACTCCGGCAAAAGTACGGACGTCCCAGCTGGGCTACGGAGGACGAAATCAAACAATACGAGACGACCCAAGCTCAGCTGAGCGCTGCGAGACAAAAGCAGCGAAGAAAGGTCTTCCGGAAATTGTACAAGAATTACTTTATTGAGAGCGACGACCAAGAACTACAAAACCAATTGCAGGGCATTCGCGAGCCCTTGGTGGAACGAGAAGTTACGCACAGCCTACCGGAACGACGCATCCTCGCCGACATCATGGGCGATATGGACGAGGACTTGCCCGAGGAGGATATCTTGCGGCGCAAAGTCGAGGCCATTAATGCCATGGTTGCCTATGCCTTCGTATGCGAGCCGTTTCAGCGTGAGCAGCCAGAGCCTCAAGCCAAACCTACGCCATTGCCAGACGTCATCTTGCCGATCCATGCCGGACGGCCCATTGCGCCGAATCCTAGGCCAGCGCACAGCACCCCGAGCCTCCCTACGCCATCAATATCACTTCGCTTACCTCCACCCCCGTATAGCGAATTCGACTCGGGAGCCGGAACCGAGCTCCATCCTACCGAGCCTGCTCGCCATGTGGCCCGAACCATCGGCGCTCTTGCACTCGGAAGAAGCCGGAACCCTGTATCTTTTGCGGGAAGGTGTACACGCGGACAGACGCGCTGTGGGATCATCTAGAGGACCATTTCGAACGCGCCAAAGGCGAGCCCTTAGTCTGCCCCCGCGAGGAGTGCAAGGGGATGGTTTTGGATAACCCTGGGCGTTTCAAAGCCCACGCTGCCAGCTTCCATGGATGCAGCTTCAGAGTGCGGATTAAACTTGTGCCTCCGGGGAGTACAAAGCTACCAGCTGTGGCCAATACCAATCATTGTGTCGCCGGAATATCGGGCACTACCTTCTGCGAGGTGGAAGGTTAACACTGAAGATTAGGGAGAACGGCCTACGTCCGGTCCAAAAATAATTATACGAGTGAAAAAGGGGTCTCTTGACTCTCGGCGGGTCGGTGGCTGAGTTATGGACGGCCTGCTCCGAGGCTGCTGAGCGACGCGACGGTCTACTGTCGTCCTCAAAGCTACGCGTAACCAGCGATGAGCGCAGCGTCACGACAGAACTCAAGAGGTCCCTGACCCCAAGTCGAGACAACATGGCTCCTTTCATTAGAGGAAACCAAAGCGCTGATCTGAGAGTCTTCGTTACTTAGCATTTTAGTCTCGGCAACTGCTGAGAGACTTCCCGTCTGCTGTCCACTTGGCGACTATCTAACTGTGGCCGGACGTTGGGACGGGCCGTGGGGCGGCAGCCGTAGGGCTCGTGCTACCCAACTCCCGGATTATGGGAGACCAATGTAAAACAAACGCCCAGCACCTTTCCGTTGTAAGCACGGTAGAATGCTTGGAAGAGTTCAAGCATTTCATCTCTCAGAACCCAGAAACTGCTCTTTATACTAAAAAGTTGACGATTTATCACGGGACTTGGCCAGTCTGTACCCGAGATGCCTGGGAAATTAGTACACCCATTGCTATTAGGAGGATGCGATCGGATGGATGTGGGCAGTCAAAGAAGCCATATAGCAGATCAAGCTTATCAGGACTACGAAGACTTTGTCTTGCGTGAACGCTCCCGCAAACCATCCGACCTACTTACCGTTCTTCAACTTCTCCCCAACTTAAAGTCAATTACCCTAACGGCAACTTCAATCCGTACGACATCGACGGGCCGGTACAAGCCAATTTCATTGAAAGCTTAAAATTTACCTGTATGAAGTGCTCTAACCATCGAAATCTCCTTCGCTTTCTCTCTTGTTTTATGGGAAACCGTTATACAGGTGCCCCCCAAAGATCCGCGGCCGGGGCTCCGGCCGCCTTGCCCCATTGTTCGGTTCATACATCCCGTTTCCCGGAGGCCCTCAGTTAAGGCGCACCCAAGTAGGGGGTAATACATCCTTAGCCCGGGTTCCCGGATCATCAGCTCTAAGTTTAAGTACCTGTCGTTCCCCATGCGTTCTTCTTCCAGCAAACTGCCTACCTCAACCACCGACCCTTTCCCCATTACCTAGCTCCATTGATCCCTACATGCTGAGCCATCGAAAATTCGGGGGAGGAAGGCCGCTGTGCTTGAGGTTGCCGCTTTCAGGGATGCTTTTCTAGAGATGGCAGCTCGAAGAGACTCAGGTGCTCTTGGCATATATGCGACTAAAAGACCGATCGAGTCAGGCTACATTATCGTATATATGCTTGCTGGTGAACATGCCGGGAAGCACGCCAGATTGTAATCAAGCAGTACGGGAATCCCGATTTCCGGACCCTTGACTGGATCCCCGCCGACGACCTTATTGTGCTGCTATTCCCGCCGCAGCCAGCTGCAATGCTCCCACCTAGCGGCCTAACCCTCGGCAACAAACGCGCCCGCAATATCGGTATCTACCTGGTAGTTATACCACCAAGGCTGCCCTCCAAATCACTTTTTCGTGACTGATCAGCACTCTCATGAGCCACGTGGTCTTATCGTCGATTTTTTTTTCTCAAGTCAGACACTCGCTGCCAACTGGGCCAGGGCGATTTATTTTGTTGTTGAGGACTTCAATGTTGAAGGAATTGGCTCTATTCAGCCTCTAACAGGTCCACTTAATGGTGGTCTCTGCTCCGCATCATGGGCAGTTGGACTCTGCTCAGGCGCGGAGGAGCGGGAGGTTTGGTGGTCATCGCGCCGGGTCTTGACTTCGCCCGCTAAGTCTGACGGGGTGGGATTTCATCTCGGTGGTTTGATCGACTGTGCCTTTTCTCTCTCAGAGTGGTATAGGAGCCGTGGATGGGGCAAGCTTAAACAGAGCAGTATATTGGGGCCTGTGTTGTCAATCGGTGACGGTGCTGTTTAATGTGATGGCTATGATGGCACGGTCGAGGACGACGATGAGTCGAGCCTACTCGTCGAGGGCGAGCCCGACGAGACTTACTCTTGGAATGGAAGCTTTTGATACGGTGGCAACTCTAGCAGGCAAGGTTAGTAGGATAGCTTACATGTACACTGGAACCTAGATTATTCCATCGGCCCACGCAGATTCCGGGTTCCGGGTTCCGGGGACCAATCTGAGAGCTGCGGAGCCGGGATCCCGGATCCGGGAGACTGTAGCTCGCCCCCGCACCGGCCACATGTTCCCCGGTTGCGCGTTACCTCGAATTCATGTAAGTAGATAGGTTATCGGACCGCAAAGTCACTCTGCATCTTATGCTCTACATTGACGATGGGGGAAGATATTGTCGGGTATTATCCAAGTCCCGTTGGACGCCTTTACCTACCAACCCGGCGAAGGAAGAGGTGAAGATGAGGCTGTTATTAAGCTTCTTTACGGTCTCTTCGAGAAGGATTGCCGGCCTAGCGAGTGGAGCCACCATGTAAAGGGCGAAGTCGATGCCGAAATCTTCAATGGAATTCTACTTGCCTTAAGCTCTTCCGAAGCTTACTTGCGAAATACTGTACACACGGGCAAATACCCACAGCTGCCTATTCGGGAATGCATTCTATGCCTCGACGGGCAGCAGAGAATTGCTGCGGCTCGGAGGAGGTTTGGGACAGATTTCTGGTGGCCTGTGAAGCTCTATCGCAACCGCAACGTTACGACACTCTCGCGTCAAACCAAACATCCAGACGGCGATATATGCTGGAGAATTCTCCAATTCCATTTTGAAAATATCGAGTTAACCGAGAATAGAGACGGTGTAGTGCCTGGCGGACCCGTTATGGACTGGCCCCACGTTTACCCGCGGAAGGGTGGAAAGGGGTTCAAGTACGAGGGCATTGCAACGGCCCTCTATAACATTCTCAGCATCCCTGGTATGAGAAGATAGTTTAAGCTTGGAAGTATGCACAAGTATATTGTATTGCAATGTCTGGACAACTTGGAGCGATGCTTGCACACAAGTAATACACTCTCAATTGCACGCCATTTCGATGCCAAATTCATCAGCGATATAGAAGGCCGCAATCCCTCGAATAACCGAGATGGAAGCTACCTAAGGCATATAATGGATATAGGCCAAGCCCTCCCCGAGGTGAAAAACCCCGTCTATCCGGCAAACAATTACAACAGAGCTTCTCTCTCTCGAGGTGATTATTCAAAGCTTCAAGACATTCCACAAAAACATGGTATACTGCACGATTGGGGTTGATATCCTGACTGAACATATTCTTGATGAGGAGCCAGATAAAACTCAGAAGGGCAACAAGTCTCCCTTCCAGAGACTACTCAAAGATCGGACACAGCCGGCCAGGCCGCTCATAGAGGTACGGGAAGACGTTGTTCAGCCCTTGGTTTCGCTAGACGGTGATTTAGCCTGTCAATTACTATTTCTCGATGAGCTTAGGGATTTCCCTTATTTATTAAACGAAAAACTCCTCCAAGACAGGCGCAGTGAGCATCCACCGACAACTAGAACGGACAATTGGTACGTCTTCCGGCTTCACGCCCGAGCGAGACAACAGGGATTTTCTACAAACAAAATCAATCGCGGGCTTGCTACAGCAAGGAAGAATTGGATGGGGACACACCAACACAGGACTGGCGATCCGGGACGCCCACCGGCACTCGAAACTGACTTGACTTGCAGTGGAATGCCTTCCTTCCTACCCTTCAGCAAGCTGAGAGCCGAGATCAAGTGACGGCAGCTTCCGTGCAGAAGGACTTTACGGAGATGTTTTTCGGTTCATGTTCATACGTGATTGACGGACCAGAAATGCCAGCCGATTGGCCTCATCGACCCCCAACCTTTCTCCAGCCAGGTTTACCTCCTTCTGGTGAATTCCTCGACCGGATACTGCCTTCTTCACACACTGAGCAGATTTCTGGGCTACATTCACATATCCAGGGCGGGCCTCTATCTAGCCAAGGATCAGAGCAGGTGCAACAGGCTCGGTAAGACTCCCAAATGGCGGAGGCTTCGGACCTTCTACACCATGCGGCAAACCATAGTACACAGAGGGCCACCCCCACACCCTACAATAACATATCACATACAGAACACAGGTCCATTAGCAAATGAACGTCCTGCCAGCAAGACTCAAGAGCCGGTACTCGAAAACACCACACCGCAGCAGACGACGGAAGCGGGAACATCGAAGCGATTCCCAATTCGACCTCCCAGTTCCCTTTCAACTAGCCCCCCCGTGTCGCCGAGATAGCAGAGACTAGTACTTATCTAGACGAACTCTCAGTCCAACCCCAAGTTCCAGACGGCCCCGCGCAGCAAAATCCGCTTCAAGATGAGAGTACTAATCGCCGACCGCTATCCCAGCCCTCAATCCTTTCTCCAGACGCTACATTGCCTCGGCCAAAGAGAAAGCTAATAGTGGAGCAAAGTAGCATTGCTAAACGGTCGAGGCGATCCCCAGTTCTACCTCCCGGCCATAGCCAGCCCCAGGCGCCTCAGCCACTACTACAGACAACGGAATCCCAGAATGGCAGCAACAGCACCCCAATAGAGCCCACTATCCCAGCTCGTTCCCTGGGTAGAGAGCCTTCCAACGAGATCCAAACACTCAGACGCGGCGGGAGGTCTCGCTTGCTGAGCCGAGAATCTACTAATTAACGAGATTCAAACACCTAGACGCAGCGAGAGGCTCCGTCTGCTCAGCGAGCCGAGCACGCCCCGTCAGAACCCATTAGAGCCATTGCAACTTGAAGATCATCGTAGCGTGTTGCAAACGTAGGAGAAAAGCTAACCGGGCTGACCCCTCGAAAAAGTCAGGTCGGGCGAAAGCAGGGTCATCCAAGCGATCTCCGGTCCCTCTCCAACTTGCGTCACCCCCCCCCCCCCCGGCCCCAAAGAAGCGAGCGGAGACTGGCAAGAGGAGAGCGATCCAGACCAACCAACCATAAATGTTCTTATTAATCGCGGGGGGCTTTGGCCTCGTACGCGCAACGGGCCTGAAGCAGTAACTGAGACTCCGGCTCAGCCTCCTGTTTCTCCCTCCGAATCAGTCCCTATCACTTCCCGAATCGAGCCAACCATGAGGGCCTTCGGGAATAAAACTGCCTTTCTCAAACATCTTTTTAGTCGTGGTCAGCCAGTCCCGCGCGAAGACGGCTATGTAGAACGCTGTGCTTATTATCGGGCGCGGCGACTGTAGCGGCGCGGGGTAGGGGCTCACAGCATTCTCCAAGAGCATCGGCAGCTCGGAAAGGCTCCGCCACCATCATTGCTCCGGGGCGGCGAGGCCGATCATCCTCGGTTTCGGCGTTTTCGTCCAGGCGGAGGCGTGCTCCTCGGCACGAGAGTCATCCATCGTCCGACAGAGTATGGGTCCGTGTGCTGAACTATGATTGGCGGATGCCGCGGCAATGCCAAGCGCGGCCGACCACTCAGAAAACGGAAGCCTCGACGGCAACACATGGATTACAGGTAGGGAGGTACGGTACGCAAACGCGTGGTGAAGGTTGGCAAGTCGCGCTTTGTTCCTTTGACGGGGCGAGATAGGCAGCAGCTGGCCCAAGCGCAGCTCACGTCCTCACGGGACTTCCAGCTTTGGTGAGAGTTTGCCAAGCATCAATCCCCTTGTGCGGGGTCCTCTACTTTTGACGCTTCACCCTCCCCCTCATCACGGATTGAGGCAGGCATGGCAGGTAAAGCTTTGGCTGAATGGTTCCAACCTACCTGGAAGCCACGAAAAGCTTAGACGCATTGCACTTACACAGCAGCAATCGACCCTGCCAGTGGTTTCAACTCATTCTCATCGCTGCACAGTGGGCGGTGGTGAATACTTCCAAGGTTGGCTTGTTCAAGGGTCAATACTTCGGGCGCCCGCGTGCCACGAAGACGTTGCGACCCTTTTGTGTGACTTGATGATGTCAAAAGCGAAAGGCCCGGGGCCCTGCTTGGTTGTTCAACCCGGCCTCTTCCATTCTTACTTCCATGACTTGTCGCAGGTTCGCCCGTAAGTCGCACCGAGTGGGTTTAATATCAGGCCAGGACTCACTCAGGGACATGGGCGGTCGATATTTTTGAGCGGGCGTGCATGGATGCTGGATGCAGGCATGGACTTATGAACGAATGGGTCATCTCCAATCCCCATCTCGTGGACATCCATATCCACTCAATCCCGTCTCTCTCGCTCGCTGGGTAACACCTGCCTAGGGTGTGGTCGCCTCTCCACCAAGCACCACGCACCACGGACTGCCGAGTCTCCATGCCCCATCCATGTGGTCGCTCACCCACTGCCCTGCCCGCCTGTCTGAGTGCCGTTTCGTCCGACCTCGCAAAGCCGCCGTCCTCAGGTTTCCCGTTGTAGTCAGGTAACTGCGGTATATTCCAGGACAAGTTGCACTGGTAGCTCTTGGGCGTAGTGTCGAGTCCCGGGCCCAAAATTCCTGCACAGCCTCGACTTCCCCCCAAACAGATCCTTCCATGCTTCCCTTCGTCTCGACCACAGATGATTGTCGCTCCCTTACCTGATCCTACCTTCCAGGTTTCTATCCAATTCGACACCAGCCAAGCGTGGCCACCCCAAGTTTGAATGCTGCTGTCGCAGGACCCTTCTGACGTGTGATCCGTCGTCCAATTTCCAAGGTTGTAAGGAGCGAGCGAGAGGGGGGTGTGTGAGTGCGGATGTGGGGACGCGCCAGATTCCCATCCTGAAATTGAGGAATCCCATCTTCCTAAATAGGGCCCGCCTAGACTCGGATCGACACCTGCGCCTGCGCCTTTTGTCCATCGTCCATTATCATCCATCCCATCTGTCCGTTCCGCCATCCACCCAACTCGACCGGTCTTGGCTGTCTTGGCCTGCCTGCTCGGTGCGAGCGAGCAAAAGCGCTATCGGGTTTCCCGAGTTCGGATACGCACTGCGGTTGCTTGCTGATCACAAATCATCTATCTGGTAACTATCTGCCAAACTCAATACGTCGACTTTTTCTTTTTGTGCCGTCGACGGCGAGCGATGCGCAGTGCTTTGCCGCCGCCGCCGCCGCCGCCGCTGCTGCTGCCAGAAACCCTTTAGGTAGCCACACAGCGAATGTTGTCCCGGACCGTCCAATGCGCTGGAAGCAATTGCCAGATTGCCGACTCGCCCCAGCTTCAGCACCAGCATCAGCACGGGCACCAGCACCCGCAGCACCAGCAGTACCAACACCACCAATACCAGTATCAATACCAGTTCCCATCACCGTACCAGTACCAGTTTGGACACCCGCAGGAGCCGGATCAGGTCAAGGAGGAGGAGGACGAGGACGAGGAGGACGAGGACGAGGAGGACGAGGACGAGCTCCAGCAGCAGCAGCAGCCTCACAACCCGAAGCGCCCCCGAACCGCCAGCAGCATGTCTCATGGGCAAGCACCCCCGCCTCCGCCTCCGCCTCCGCCTGGCTCTGGGCTTGGGCCTGGACTTGGGCCTGGCGGTGCCAGCCTCTTTGGATTTGGCAATGTCGGCGTGGGCATGGGCGTCGGCTCCGTCATGCCACCGCCGCAGGTCCGCACCCTTGTTCTTTGTTCTTCCCGTCCGCAGCACCCGCGCTCGCTTCACTCACGTCTTATTCCCCAAAACACGTACCCGTACCCGAGCGTACCTTAGTTTCCTTCTCCCATAAGCGTTACAAAAGTTCCAAAGATCGAGATCTCTTTCCGAGCAAAACTTCCCCGCTGACGCTGTGGCACGGTGGGCCCTGCAGATGAGCGATCAATCCCATGACATGATGTCGGGGCTGCTCGACGGCAATCCCAGGTTCCCACCTTCGTCGTTTGATACAATGTCGATGAACCTGGACATCAGCGACGCCATGACCCAGTCCTTTGCCCCAACCCCGACCCCGACCCAGCCGTCAATCGCGGCCTTGCCGGGCGCCGGAGCCAGCGATCAGGTCTTCTCGCCCGACGATAGCGCCAGCAACGCCATGATGTCCGTGGGGCCCATGGCCGTCGCCGCCGCCAATCCGCCCGGCCCCAGCACTGGCAGCACGCTGACCGAATTTACCAAGCGCCGCAATTGGCCCGCCAAGGTGGTCGAGGAGCTCAGGGACTTTTTGCAGATCCTCGACGCCGACGGCAGGATCAAGCATGTGTCGCCCAGCATCGAGCACCTGACCGGCTACAAAAAAGAGGATGTGCAGGAGTTGTTTCTGAAGAACTTTCTCCACCCCGACGATGTGGGCGTCTTTACCTCGGAGCTGCACGAGTGCATCGCCTCGGGCGGTCAATTGCGGCTCTTCTACAGAGTGAGGAAGAAAGACGGGAACTACGCCATCTTCGAGTCTGTGGGCCACGCCCACGTCGCCGCCGCCAAGTTTGCGCCGAACCCCCACAACCAGTCGCCTTTCTGCCAGGCCGTCTTCCTCATGTCGAGGCCTTATCCGACCAGAAATTCCGGGTTGCTGGATTCCTTCCTCGAACACAAAATCGAAAACGAGCGGCTAAGGAGGAGGATCTCTGAGCTTCGGAAGGAGGAGGCCGAGGATGCCGAAGAGTCGCAAAGGACGTGGCGACAGAGCCAGGAAGGGCGATCCGATATCACGCAATCAGAAGATGCTGCGACGATATCAGGATCTACCCCCGTCCCCTTCGCTCACGGCAGTCCTGAGGCGTCAATGATACGGCCTGAGCGGGCTGCATCGCTCAACGTCACCCTTACGCGGGAAAATCTGGAGGGCGTCGCGGGAAGCCAGCCGGATTCAATACGTGAGAAGATGGCTCGCTACGAGGGCGCCACGCACACAGACACGATTGAGATGCTCACGGGCCTCAGGTATCTGGAAGGTGAGAGAAGCCAGGGCATCACGACGGGAAATGCCAGCCCGACCCTGATCAAGGGCGACGCCGGCATTGCCATCCCGATGGACAGGGACCCTCGCACGGGCGAAAAGAAGAAGAAGGTCAAGGTAGCAGAGGAATATGTCTGCACTGATTGCGGTAAATGCTCTCCAATTCGGCAGAAGTTGCATCAGCTGACCACGAGCCAGGCACCCTCGATTCTCCCGAGTGGCGGAAGGGGCCCAGCGGCCCCAAGACGCTCTGCAACGCGTGCGGTCTTAGATGGGCCAAGAAAGAGAAGAAGAGGAACAACACCGGAGTTGGGAGTGGGCAAGAGAACCAGGCCGACAATCTTGGTTGACGGGACCCGCCCCGACAGTTTTAAACATTCATGACGAGACTCTTGCAGTACAATTACTCATCTACAGCGAGCGCTACGCAGCTCATTGCTTAAAGAATGGAATGCTACCTTTTTTCTTTCGCGTGGCTTGGTAGGCGGTCGGTCGATATACGGCGAAAGCTTCAGCAAGGGCTTGTGTCCTCGCATCGGTGTGTGGGTACACGGCATGAGTGCAGCGAGAGCGATGTGCAATTTGGCTGCCGTGTAGCATGGCATTCCTTCATGTTCCTAGATACCTGGCAAACGACCCGTAATATAGTGTTTGAAACAATTCGCTGACGGGATGGATACCCATCCCGTCGCCTTGCTCCACTCATGGCTTTATTACCATTCCAGCGTCGATGGTTTCTGGGGGGATTCTTACAGATGAGGAGCTTGTGGCTTTGCGTCCTGTCGCCACGCTCCCGTGTCCGACGACTTCGTCTGATGGGACCGCGATGATCCGGACCCAATGGCTGGAAGACGGCACGTGGATGGGTGTTCCACCACAAGGACAACGTTGGCCTTCATTGGCACGACAGAGGTAGTGAGTGTTTCATAGAAAGTGAGCGAGAGAGCTCCAATTGGCCTGTCGGTGGAGGAAGCTTGATCCCATCTGAGGGGCAGAAGGGAGCGGGGATATGGTTTGAGCTTCATGCCAGCTAGTCGACTCCGCAACGTCATCGTCGAGCTCAGGCAGGCCTCATAGCTAGGTCAGCTGTTGCACCCCCCCGAGCTCGTCGTGCTTGATATTTCTTGGAGGAGTTTTGATCTTCTTTGTTGGACATCTGCAATTGAACAACAAACATTGATAGCTATATTAAGGCTCGCGACTGGGATATTCTTTTTTGTCTCTTCCTCCTTAACACTACGACAGGAATCCGAGAAAGATGGACAAGTTCTTGAACAAGGTCCTCGGCAGCGAGGATGAGCGTCCGCAAAGTGAGTCGATGTTCCTGAGTGTATTTATCGTGGAGATCAGCTTCTCCAGTGGTACCACTTTATCGCCCTGTTGGGACAACATTTCTTGGCTATCGCCGCTGGTTGCAACAGAGCAACCAATGCCCCTATTTCCTTTACGTTGTTCTTTCTACTACTGGCAGTGGCTAACATGTCTGCGTCGTGCCCTTCCAGAGGGACTCTACCAAGGCGGCGGGAACAGTACGTCAGACTCGATGGACCCCCAACCAAACACTCTCGTCGTAAAGCTATCCACCTAAGTTTCATCTCTAACACGACTGGCAAACAACAGTGACCCACGGAGGCGCCTACCCAGCTGGCGGCGGGTTCGACTACCCCGAGGACGAGGACCTCCGGGGCGCGGCCGGGCACGCAGCCAGCCACGGCGGCAGCGAGGACTCGAGCTTCTTCTCCAGCATCGTCAGCCAGCTGGCGTCGAGCAAGCAGCAGGTCGGGCAGGGCGACATTGACGAGGAGGGTGCGTCCCCTTCTGTCTGTCTAAATCACTTTCCACTCGGCCTAGACACAAATAACTAACACCCTCCTCCCCTTCTTCCGGAAACCGAATAAAGCCGCCATCCGCAACCACAAACAGTACTACACGGACGCAATCCCCATGACCCCAACCTCCAACGCGCCCCACGCAGCCCAGGGGCAAGCGACGTCGTCAGGCATGGGCTCCGCGGCCGCGATGCAGGCGCTCAAGATGTTCACCAGCGGTGGCGGTGCATCGGGGACACAGAACCAGAGCCAGAGCGCCTTCATCGGGCTGGCCATGGCGCAGGCGTCCAAGCTGTTTGACCAGCAGGCGTCGGCGGGGCGGGTGGCGAGCGGGACGGACAAGTCCAGCGCTGTGATGAAGGCTGGTGAGATGGCGCTGCAGATGTATCTCAAGAGTCAGGGTGGTAGGGCATCGTCGTCGTCGGCGGGGAGTGGTGGTAGTGGGATTGCTGGGTTGATGAAGATGGCGAATGCGTTCATGTGAGTCGGGTTGGAGTGTGGTATTGTGGTTGGGGGGTTTGAGGTGGAAGGTATATGATGGGTCTCGACTTGGTTTAGGTTGCTTGTCTTGCGAGAGCTCTGGCTGTTGGTTAGGTATAGGATCAATGCGCAACCCCATGATGGATAAACGGAGAGTCACCAAACCACAGTATCGCACACTCCCCCTTCTCATCATACTCATAGCAACACTCACCCCTGCGCTCTCCATGTGCTCGCCTAATAGACGCAACTTGGAACCCTCACGTACGCACGTAAGCCACGACTGATCACCCCAGAACCAGGGACAAGAGACGAGAGACAAGAGACGAGAGTCAATGACGACAAATGATGGATGGCAGGGGGTATACATATACATCTACTACAAGACAGGTACGTAAACGGATCTCGCTGTGTTACCTACCTACCTACCTGGTACCCAGCGTCCGGGCCACTCCAGAGCCCGGCGTAACAACCCGGTCTGGAAAAGAAGGTGGCTGGCAACGGGGGAGTTCTCACCACGTATAAACATACACAGACACATACATACATACATACATACATACATACATACATACATACATACATACAAGCAGATTAAATAGGCAGGCAGGCAGGGCAGGGGGAGGTACTAGCTCTACCACTCGGCCACCTCGCCCTTCTTGGGCTTTTGCACGCGGATGACCTTGTCGCAATTGAGCAGGCACAGGGGGTCAAATGCCATCTTGATCTGTTTTTTTTTGTATGTTGTCAGTAAACCGGGATAAACAAAGGCGTTATTGACGGATGTAGATATTGTTTACCTTTCTCATGGCATCAACCGTGGTCTCGCCCAGCTCGTGGGGGAGGTAGTCTCTCTTGACGAGACCGACTCCGTGCTCGCCCTAGATTTGCTTGTTTAGTTGCGAACCACAAAACAGAAGCAAAGGAAAAAGGAATCGACTCACCGTGACGGTCCCCTCCATCTCAACGGCCCGCTTGACCATGCGATGCACGCAGTCCTCAGCAAGCTTCCTTTCCTCATCGTTATAAAGCACGATAACTAAAAAAGACCCCCCCCCAACACGCGTCAGTAAACCATCTCCAAAACCCACACCCTCCCGGAAGAAAAGAAAATGAAAAATGAAACTCACTGTGAAAGTTACCGTCCCCAACATGACCAACCAGGCTGGTCACCAGCCCCGTCTGCTTAAAGTCGCGCTTGGTCTCCTCGATGATGTCCGACAGCCTGCTCATGGGCACAGCCACGTCACCGGTCCACACGTGGTCGCCTTCCTTCTTGACGGCCATGGTGCTCCACAGGGCCTCCTTACGGGCGCTCCACAGCTCCGCCATCTCCTGCTCGCCCCTGGCAAAGTCGAACGACTCGCCGCCGGCGCGCTTGGCGATGTCCTTGACGATGGCGATCTGCTCCTTGACGCCCTGGGCGGTGCCGCTGAACTTGAAGAACAGGGTGGCGGCCTCGCGCCACTGGCGGCTGGTGCCGCCGGCCTGGTTGATGAAGCGCATCTGGTCGTCGTCGAGGATCTCGACGGCGGCGACGGGCACGCCGTCGCCGACCACGCGGGCCACGCAGTTGGCCGCCGCGCGGATGGACGCGAAGCTGGCCACGGCCACCGAGCTGGCGGCCGGCTTGACCGTCAGCTTGAGCGTCGCCTCGGTGACGAGCCCCAGCGTGCCCTCGGACCCGATGAACAGCTTGGTCAGGTCGTAGCCGGCGCTGCTCTTGCGCGGCCGCTGGCGCGTCTTGATGACGGTGCCGTCGGCCAGCACCACCGTCAGGCTCAGCACCCACTCGCGCATGGTGCCGTAGCGGTACGCGTTGGTCCCGCTGCACCCGGTGCCGATCATGCCGCCGATCATGGCGCCCGGGCCCGGGTCGGGCGGGAAGAAGAGCCCCTCGAGCGCGAGGTCCTCGTTCAGCTCCTCCCAGCGCACGGCCGGCTGCACCACCACGTCCAGGTCGTCCTTGTGCAGGGCCAGCACCTTGTTCATGCGGCCAAAGTCGACGCAGATGCCGCCGCGCGTGGGGGCAAAGTGGCCCTCGAGCGAGGTGCCGCCGCTGTACCCGACCACGGGGAGGCGGCGGGTGTGGCAGACCTTCATGATGGCCGACACCTCGGCGGTGGAGGCCGGGTAGACGACGCAGAAGGGCCGCGAGGCCGGGTCGGTGGGGTCGCCCTGGTGCGAGGACCAGTCCGAGTTGGCGTGGGCGTCGAGGTCGGCGGCGAGCGTGCTGACGTGGTCGGGGCCGACGATCTCGGCAAAGTCGGCCCAGGCGGCCTCGAGCTCGGCCTTGCCGGTGCTGTGCTTGGGCGGCCGCGTCTCGCTGAGCGGCAGCGTCGACGCCGGCGACGGGTCCCGCGGGAACTTGGTGCCCAGGTACCACGAGACGGACCCGACGAAGAAGAGCATGAAGGTGATGGAGAAGTTGCGCGACGCCGCCGACTGCTGCCGCAGCTGCGCGATGCGCTCACGGGTGGCGCTCTCGCGCTTCATGCGCGCTGTGATGCTCTCCATCAGCTGGCCCTTGAACGACGGGCCGCGGTCGCGGTTGGCGGCGGTGGGGGATGCGGCCTTGGGTGTTTTCTCGTCGGTCGAGAGGTAGCGGCGGGCGGCGGACCTGCTGGCGAGGGCGACGAGGCAGGTGGTGGATGTGCTTGCTGTTGTTGCTGTCGTTGTTGTCGGCCGGCGAGCTGCCACTGCCGAGGCCGGGGTCGCTGTCGCCAGGCGTCGGGCCCCCAAGCCCTTGGCCGCAAGCTGCGACATGGCTCTGGCGGGTTGCGAGGGGTGGGAGGGAGAGGTGGGAGGGAGAGGTGGAGAGCTCGCTGCGTGCTTCAATTGGGGGTCGGCCGGGTGTGGGCGGGCAATTCGGAGCGTCGGTTCGTCGTGGTGGTGGTTATATGGGCAGCGTCATGTCTGTGGTCGCCTCGACGCGAAGGTGTAAAATGTTTCTGGGATCTTCGGCCGCCAATGGTCCGGGGGGGGGGGGGGGGGGGTGAGCTGGGAGCGCGGGAAGGAAGGGGAAAAAGCCTCCCCGCGCAGGGGACACGGTGCAGCGGGAACTATAGTACCTTCGGTGCCTTAGTGGACAGCACGCCCGGCTACGGCGTGCCCCTGCCCCCAATCATCAATCCACCTATTGCTGCTTAGGAGCACACCACAACCCCCGGAATAAACGTCATGACAGCACATCTTGAATTGCTGCATAACCGTGGACGGATTGGTTTAGATCCCCAGAATAAGGGCGTTAGTGCACTGTGGTGCATGAATGGTTTGTAAGCTCTCTCTTGACGTGAGGCCGTTCCTTGATTCTGCCATTGGTTGTTTGGGCACCTTAAGTCTTTATCTTCCTTGCAAGAAAGAGTCCATGTATTTGGAGATGTCATCGCATTCTAGGGGCTGTAAGTCGTGGAAGCTCTTGGGCAAGAGTCTCTTTTTGACTGGCTGCCCTGCGCGGTTTACGGAATTCGATCTATTGGCTCAATCCGTCCGCTTTGACAACCACCGTCTCACTCGCTTCGACACACGCTCATGGCAGTGCAACTTGAAGATTGGTATTGTAGCACGTTTACTTCAAGCCATCCATCCAATCTTCCATATTTGCAAGGCGTCTTTGCCTGGGTTGATGTCAAGGTCCAGTATTCAGGTGCGGTGCAATATGACGATATCAATCCTCAAACCTGACCGACCGTCTACACTCGCAAGCTTACTCACCTCCCCCACTCAAAGCGAGGTGAATGCCCACATGCACAAGTTCAAGATGAACCGACCAGGCATCGCAAGCTGAAAAGGCTCCGCGACTTGCTATTGTTGCTGAGACATCTCACAGCTGACGGCTTCTGGCACGGCTGTTTCACTCTTTCCCGAGCTCGGAAACATGCATACATACTCCGACCCCACCGATTTCACTGGCTTGGGCAGCTCGACATCGTCCGACAAGTTTGCGAAAGGTATTCGCTGATTTCAATCTCGGGTATCTAAAGTTTGATGGAAATGTTGTACATGTCAAGCCCGACTGCTGTGACGGTCAGAACTGCCATATATGCGAGCAGGATCCCCATCGTCACCAGTGGGCCAATGTCCAGAGTTGGCACCGTCATGTTGACCAACCCGGTCAGGAGGTTGGCCAGCAGGAAGACCGCCAGGCCATTGCGGTTGTACGACCTCAGGATCCGGCTTGTGGCCGTCTCATAGGCTTCCTTCTCCGCCTTGGCGTCGTGTGCGTTGTAAAAGGCCGGGAAGAAGATGGTGTCGACCAGACAGAACACAGACACCAATGTCGTGTTGGAGGCCACAACCCACAGCACGTATGGAAGGTTTGCCAGTCTCCGCGACACAGACACCCCCGCGCCGTACGTATAGTCCGTGGTGAAGAAGTACAGCGCCATCCAGATGGCGGACCACACAGCCATGGTGAGGACAAGGGTGGTCCGCTGAACACCAGCGGTGGACGTGCTCTTGGGGTTCAGACTCCGCGGCAGTACATACATGCCCGTGTCCTGACCGGCGAGGAAAATGGCCAAGTACCCAAAAAAGCTAAAGATGCCCTCTCTGTTCATCGCGAACAGGTCAGTCCGTGGGCCAGCCAGGATAAATGCTTTCAGCGGCGTGCTCTCCAGGACAATCTGGTAGAAGACGCCTAGCAAGAGGGCCAGCCCGGCATACGAGGGGATAATCTTTAGCGCGGACTGAAAGAGAGCCACAAAAGGGGGCAAGAAGCCTAGCGTGAAGAAAAAGTTCCAGTGCACGCCATATTCCGATACATGCTCTGCGTAGTCCAAGCCCTTGACGCTCAGCAGCCGGACAATGCCGAAGGCGAGCAGTGGCAGTGAGTGGCGAAACGACTTCAGCAGCCGGGGACCCAGGGGCGTTGGCCGGTGGTCAGCCCGGTCTTTCAGCACCGGTCTGGAGGCCACGATGCCAGCAGAGAAGACAAACGACCCAACGCCCATGTCCATCAACGAGGTGCCCCATGTTTCGACCTTTGCAAACCGGCGCGGGAATAGGCGGAAATCGACCGCCAGGATGCAGATACATGTAATGACCATCATGTTTCCCCTATAGTTGGTGAGGAAGGGCTTCGTAGACAGGGGCCCGAGATCCCCCGAGCCCGCCTTTGACTGCGCGGTTGGCGGGAGCTTGGGCTTCCTCCTTCGGGCGGATACATTAGGCGGGATGGCGTAGACAAAGCTGGCGGCGGCTAGGAGCAGGGCGCTGAGCAGCACGGGCGCGGCAGAGTACAGCGTGACGGAGAGGAGGAGGGCGCCGACGTTGAGGAGGAAGTCGACGACGAAACCCAGCGCCGTGTAGGGCTTGAAGAAGGACTGTCGGGCCTGGAGGACGGACCACAGCAGCGAGACAACCTATTGGCGGCGGACGACGACGTTAGCGATGGGGACCAGCTTCACAGCCAGGTCATAGCCAGGGAACAAAAGCAGCAAGTAATGGAATCAGCAAGCATCGCATCGGGCTGTTGTTGTCTCATACCGGAGCGACGGCGCAAACATAGGCGATTTCAGAAACTGCTCCGCCAGTGAGGTTTGACACAAAGTCTTCTTTGAGCTGCTTGTAGGTGTGGGCGTGCGCTGCCGCCGCCGAGCTGGCCATGACTGGCAGGAGGAAGCAAGCGAATGCTGGGCTGCCGGTGCGAGAGAAGGTGGAGGTTAAAGAAAAAGTGCTGGGAGAAGTCGTTTCTCGCAAAGTCAGGAAAGCATTGCGACAACTTGGAAGTACCTGGGCGGAAGGCAAGCTGTCAAGTTGAGAAACGACGACGGGATGCTGTCACCTTGCCAGGGCAGGTGCTCATCAGCCTCGCATTGATTGCCAGGGTCGGGTGCGCTTTCCAGTGAGCTCAGTTGGGCCATTCAGTGGTCGCAGCAGAGAGTGAGGACCTCTTGTGGTCCACCAATGGCCCACTGCACCTCCCTGGGCAGTACCCAAATCCCCTTCCGCGCCCAGCCGGTTGGACCCTTGAGGTGCCGGGAGTGGGCCAGGTCTTGGCTGCCTGTCAACGAACACGCGGGAGTGCTCCTGAGAGGTCCGTGCTCTGCACAGGCCTCTCGGCCCTCAAAACCCTTGCTAGGCTAGAACCTTGGTACGTAGTAGATGATCCATAGCCACTACAATCCACACACCTGTTACCCTGACTTTCTGGAGCCACTGTTCTTGGCCGGCCAGGCACCACCCTTTTGACTAATCCTTTGTTTTGAACCACTGCCCTATTGATCCATACAGCTTTTTTGGAGCTCCTTCCAGTCAAACATCAGACGCAAACGCCACCAACCAACGCCACGGAACACAAACCCAACCCACCTCACCCCAACTCTAACCATAACTCCAAACAAGAGTCTTGAATGTTTCGTCGATCATGAGCAAGCAACCTGGAATCTGAATGTTTCTTGAATGGCGGGGATTGACTCCCAGGTACAAGTACATACCAACGCAATAGACATGCTCAAACGCGCCACTGGTTTTTCTTCTTTGCTAGATTCTCCCTCTAGATCACCTCATATTCCTCCATCTCCTAACCCGTATGAATACGATGTATTCAATGTCACTTTGCACAAACAAACTTGGAAACATGCCGAGGTCCGTGTCGACCTCAGCTCTGATTCCGCGGCTCACTCACTTCCTTTACGTCACCATTCCAACGCCTGCAACATTCACTTGGGCGTCTCGCCCGTGACAGATCTAGACTTGGGCCTCCAGCTGCTGCGCTTGACAGATCAGGACCCCTTGTTTCAAGATGTCGCGTCGCGGGAACTGCAGCCGTGCAGCTCGGCCACGTCGCCTACTTCCATTGAGTCCCGCAGTTGGCGGAATTGTTCTTTGTTCCTGATGCCGTTGCGTCGGTAAAAGCTGCTGACACGCATCTGGGTTTTCCAACATGTTGTATGCAGCTGCACGTCTGCTGCGGCTGCTCTCTTTGTCCCGCCACAGCCTGTGAATCTAGGGAGCTTTGTCTGGCGCAGGCTGCATCTGACTCAACTTTATGTCGCGACGCTGCTTTCAAATCACGGACGGCCTTTCAGCTCAGAAGAAAGAGAATCGGCAAGAAAAGCACAAGAGAACGATGGGCTCTTCATCACAAGGCTATCTTTTTGCCCCGGCGAGCCTAACATATTCGATCTCTGCAACAACAACAACAACAACGGCAGCGACAAAAACACCGCCGGCCCCAAAAATATCTTCTGATCCGCCTTCAGTTCACTCAGCTATCAAAGGATAACCCAAACCTCTCCACGCCATGGAGACTCAGACCCGGTCGCGCCCAGGTCTTCAGCCGATATAGACCGACCAGCAGCCAAATCCTGCGGGCCATCCCCGGTCTGCCGGTTATTCCAGCCGCGGCGGGCGCTATTCGCCCTCCGTCAGATCGCCCAACATGCCGAGCCCTCTGTACCCGACATCGCCTGGATATGATCATTCGATGAGGCAGCGCGAGCGAGCCCTGGTGGAAAGCTTGGATCAACGACGAGGATCGCTGCATGCTGGGTCCCCAACTTCACCAGCAGGCACCTTTCGGTCCCTCTCGCCCATAGCTGAGCAGGGCGCTGGACGGCGAGCCTCGTTGGCCAATTTGTCTCCGCCAAGCACATCGCGTCGGTCACCACACTCGCCTAGTAGAGTCATGCAGCACCCAAAGAGACAGACGCTTGCGGATGAGACGAGATCGATTCTCCTTTCAGGGCTTCCGGATATCCAGCAACGGCCGCTGGGAGCTTCCAGCACCACCACCGCCGCAGAACGTCGTCGGTCCTTGCCATCATCGTTTCCAACCGCACGGCGGGGCAGTCATCAACGGCGACAGGAGCTGCAGGCCTGGGGGCACGTCTACTTTGGAAACGGCTCCGAGGCGGACTGCTTTGTGTCCCCCCTGGCCCTTCGGAGACCCAGCGAGGGTTCGTCAGGCGACGAGGGAGGCGCTGCCAAGGATAGGGGTTATGACGGCCCCACCCGTATCATCCGCGCACGAGTCCGGCCACGCGCGTTAGACCAAAAGCCTTTTATTCTCCAGCGTACGTTCAACATGGATGAGCTCCGAGCGGCCATCCCGGAGCCTGAGCCAGTATCGGCAGGCCGCGATGCTCAGTCCCGAGACCGCCGACGGTCTTCGGAAATCGACAAGACCACCCCTATTCGAGGCAGCCAGACAGTACCAATCCGTGAGTACCCATTTTCGTCCCCCAGCAGTGTACGACGCTGGGATACTAATCTTGTCGTCCCAGATATTGGTTATGCACGCGCTTATTTCCCTATTCTTGCCGCACTGATCTACTCGGGACACGTTCGACCCGGCGACATAATCGACCTCCCCTTGCCTCACCCCGAGGCCTGGAACCAGACTGTGGCGCACGTTTACACCGGCCAAGGAGAGCTAACTGAGGCTGTTAGACAGAACATTCTATACTTGGGGGGCAAAGTTTGAGCCAGGCGAGGCGGAGCTGCCATGTCTATGCTTAGCTGTATCATGCATATTTACCACATGACCTCTAGCGGCAGCTTTAGGGTTTTGGGTTACAGATTGGCTCAAGTAGATACACAGGTAGCTACCTATCTACCTACCTACGTCCCTACGATCCTACCTAATCTACTCTGTTTATTTTTACGCTTTATCTCGTTGACAAACCACGCACTGTGAAATGGAGGTTCTCGGATCATGCCGGGACGGTCGTTTCCCGCAGGGAATCCATTTCTCAAGGCTCTCCTCTCCGTCTCAGGGCACAACGTCATCCCGTTCGTTCACTTCTTGTCGACCCATCGAACTTCTGCTGCTTGCAATCGACACATTCCAGCAGCCCGTCACCCTAGCTGACACCGCTGGCCCCCTAAAAACCAGACCGTTTGCTCTTCCTCCGCCCCTTAATCCTAGCCCGCAACCTGCCGGGTCCCGAATGTCCAAACTCTCGCGCCCCCCCCCCCAGCAGCTTATCAAGCTTATCAACCACGTCTGATAGAGTTTGGCGCCTCTGGATAGAGTTCAGCGAACTCGTCTCACTACCCCCGGGTTGTTGAGTCACCCTCTGCAGCCGACGTTCTCCGAGAGGGAGCCAACAGATTGGCGTTTGGATAGCAGCGGCAGCCATGCCCGCCCACGCCATGCTTATATCATTTCCCGGGTCCCCCAGCCTCTCCGCTCTCGCATCACGCACCCCTTCTCTCTCTCTGCACACATCCATAGGCTGGTTTCACCATGGAGCGCCCGCTGAGCTCCTCCTCTCACAAGCCACACCGACCACATGAGACCACGACTCAACTCGACGCCCTACATACATCCTCCCGATGTCTTTGGACGACCCTTGAGCCCCGCCCCGCCCCCGCTGGTGTACATCAACGGCTGGCCGGGCGTGGGCAAGGAGGCGGTCGCTGAGTGCCTGTCGCTGCTCCTCGGCGTCGACAAGAGCCTGCTCGTTGACGTCCGCGGCATCGGCCACGACTACCACGACGACGACCACCCGCTGACCCCCGAGCACCCGGGCTACTTTGACCTGGCCCACACCAGCCCGGACACCTCGCCTTCGTCACCCCCCTCGACGCCCTGCAGCGACAACCTCGCCCGCCTGCTTCACCACCGCCACAACCTTTCCCGCATCGCCATCCTCGCCGCCCACGCGCCAAACACCCCCGCCGGCCGCGAGACCGTCCGCGTGTTCGAGGCCACCGCCACCCGTGCCGGCCGCCTCTTCATCCCCGTCGCGCTGACGTGTGAGCCCGCCGAGCACATGCGCCGCGCGAGCAGCCTGCAGAGGCAGTGCAGCCACAAGACGCGCACCCAGCCCGCCGCGGGGACGGCAGAGAGAACGGTCGCTGCCAAGACGGGCAGGCAGCAAGCGCTGGCGCTGTTTGGCGACGAGCTGACGGTGGACGTCACCCACACGTCGGCGTTTGAGGCGGCGCTGCAGATCGTCGAGGTGGTCAAGACGCTGGTGGTGGAGAGGGACGTCCAGCTTTGCTACAGTGCTGTTGCGACCCCGGTAGAGATGGAGGGGGACATGGATTGGAAGCAGCTTGGGGCGAGGAGAGGTGAGATTAAGTGAGGTGAGATTAAGTGAGGTGAGGGCTCTTGGGCGGCTGGATGAAGCCAAGCCCCTGAGCGGGAAGAGGGGTTGGGAGGTAGACGTACATAACAGCGAGCTGGGTTCTTTTTTGTTTTTCTTTTCTATTCCATCCCTACCGGGAGTATGCTATTGTGAAACTTTCTCTTCAATCTTTGTACATATCATTACGAGTCAACCTTCTATTTCATTCTAGTCTACAGCTTCTGTTGTAAGCGGTTGGTTGCTGTGCATACCATATTTTAATAAACAATACTTCAGCGCCACATTTTGGCAACCTCAGCCGTGATCAAGCTGGCCATTCAAACCAGGCCCAAAGCAGTCCAGCATCTCATCGGACACCATAGGTCGAAGAAGAAGCTGAGCCAATGACATCCCCTCGGTCAATCAGATAAGCAGCTCACCGGTGAGATGGATCCAGGCAGCTCTGCATTCGGTCAGTATGCCCATCGCGGGCCAACCAGAAATGTCACTGCCGTGGCTGCGGCCAACCCCAAAGCAACCTCACCAGCTCGATTTGCCCAGTCCGCTTCAACAACAAACAGAAAAAGGAAGAAAAGACCAAAATACATGGCTCACATCCGCGCCGAAGTATCCACAAGTACCTCCCGCCATGTGAGGCCCGGCTCATCTTCCGAGCCACTCGAACAGGATCACCGGCAGATATTGATCAAACTCCCATGGTGGGCTGGCCGGGACTCGTGAGACTTGACATGTTACAGTTCTGGCTCCCGACTGACGATCCCTTCAAGCGGATTTGCGGGTGACGGACGAGCAAGTTTGGGATTCGTTACCAGAGACAGGACAAGACGAGAGCGTTGTTCCTCCGGCCCGGAAGATGCACCACCACCACCACATGCAAAAATACGGTGGCTCGTCTCCCGTTTCCTTTTCTTTTTCCTTTCTCTCACTTCTCGTTTTCGGGTTTCTTCTTTCTTTGCCGTGTTCCTTTCCCGACGGATTTTGGTCAAGATCGGCAAGCCGAGATACAACAGGGAAGAGAGAAAAGAGAGAAAAATACGCCTTTCCCGCCCTGCCGATCCGTCTGCCCTTCCATCGGGCCGGGCCGGTGAGAAGTTTGTCTGGCTGTGATATCAAAAAGCATACACGGCAGCGGTGCGGGTTTGCTCACACGACTCCCGTGTTTGCCATTGGCGGGTGGCATTTACCCGTGTGAGCAGTCCCGGAAAACTAACGTGATGGGAACCCGTGGATATATATACATGTCTTTATATATATCACAGTACACATCTTTCACATGCCGTGTCGTCGTGGGTGACACAAACAAACAGAGACAGACAGACGACCATGGCAGGCGCTTTCTGCCTGAGATGACGGGAGGTGGATGGTTGGGGTGACTGAATCGCCATCTGCCACATAGGGCGGCTCACGACCGGTGAAGGAAAAGCTGAGATATTCGAGAATGGCACGATCGGGAATGCTTTTGCCAGATTGTTTTTATTAGAATGGTATCTCGAGTTGTGGTCGCAACAAAGCAAGCAGGTCGGCAGGCAGTGATAAGGCCTCCCCCCTTTGGGCCACACACACTTAACACTTGATTACCACTTCCCCCTTTCCCATGGGACGCTGAATCATCAGCAAGATAGCGACACACAAGACATGCCGTGAAACCTCCGCCTGGCTTCTCGTGTCCCAACACCAGATAGACAAAACTCCCGGGTCTCGATAGTAAGAGACCTTGGTGATGCACAAATACATCATAACCAGCAACAATAACAACAACGACAACCTGAACAACGCAAAAGACCCCATATCTGCGTTTTTTTCCATCTCCAAACTGAAATGGCGTGACGGGCTCGCGCGGTTTCACCATTCTCAGCCAAAACTGCGTCAAGAAGTCCGAATTGATCACTTCTCATAAACCTCAGCCATCACATCACATCACCAGCACGCAAAAGGCGTCAAAAACCCCGCCCATCTAGACTTACTTATCTGCGCGAGTCCTCGTATTAATACGATGCGCAAGTGGGCCAAGAGTGTGTGCTCTGTGGTCATCTATCTCTCCTCACATGGATGCATAACTTATGGATTCGCGTCTTTTAGGTCATCACCCTTACCCTCCCTCACATTCTCACTTCCCAGGTCAGGTAGGTGCCTTAACATGTAGATTGTGTCAACACAGACGGGAAAGATAATAAAGCGCCAAGCCCTATCAATTCATCTTTGCATCCGCCGCGCCACGGTTCGTTTCGGCCGATCTAGCATCCAGTCCCTCAACGTCAGGTACCCCCTGGCAATGTCTTACAGTACCCTTGCCGGCGAAGGAAGCAGAGCCAAGCCGATCGTCACATCTCAGATGTGTTGGTCTGAAAAGGAATCCCGACATGCACGCACGCACGGCCAGGGAGTACTTGGGTACAATACGTACACCGGGAACGAAGGGGAGAAACAAAATAAAGAACTGATCAAAAAAAAAGATAAAATAATTATATAACATTTGCTCGTTAATACCTGCCATCGCTCCAGAGTCTCGATGATTTCACCTATCTTCATACCGCACACATGCAGCCTGTCAGCAAGCCAGCACAGCCCTACAGTACAACACAGCATCCATCCTGAGCTTTCTACTAACCTACAAATACTCAACAGCTCTGCACTTGCCAAAAAGTCTACAGGAGGACATCAGTGCAAGCAGTACCTACCCTCGCTACCCATCCCAGCACCATTATCCTCAATAAATCCCTGAAAGTTCAAACCCTGAACTTAACTACCTGTACCTAACGCAAGCTCCCAATAATGACCTGCAAAGACGAAAAGAACAAAAAACCAATTAGAAATATAGAAATATAGAAATGTACAATTCAAGTCCCCCTCACCCCTCCACCCACCCCGCATCGTCCCTAAAACCTCTCGACGCGACATGCGTGACTTCATTACCTCACCCACATAGGCACACCAATTGAACTTCATTGAAAAGATACCAACAAGTAAATAAAAGACCCTAATTAAACCCTTTTTTTTTCTACTTCCCTCAAGATCCGATCAGATATCCCCTGGTCCCTACCGTGATCCCTGTTCACCATTCCCCCCCCCCCTCTTCGTTCCCCTCTCACGCCGCACCCACACGGGAGGGCAGAACCCATGTGGCGCTTCTTCTTTACGGTCTAGTTTAACCTGTAACATGTGAACATTCAAGACAGGAGTAACCACCAAGGGATGGGATGGTTGAGTGACAAATTGAACAGAACAAACAGACTTGGGACGTGATCCCTCAAGCTTGGCTAAAGGACTGGACATGTAGACACGAGAGAAACAGACTCAAATATGACTGAAGCAGATTGTTCAAACACACATAAACATACTTGTTTACTGGTCATAGTAGAGGAAAAAAAAAGGAAAAAAACTGGACAAAACGACCCAATATCCACCCCACGCACGAATAGCTGTCCCAAAAGAGACCAATCCAATGCACCCTCCCTGCCTGCCTGCCTGCCTGCCTGCCTGCCTGCCTGCCTGCCTGCCTGCCTGCCTGCCTGCCTGCCTGCCTGCCTGCCTGCCTGCCTGCCTGCCTGCCTGCCTGCCTGCCTGCCTGCCTGCCTGCCTGCCTATGACGGACGGCAGCTACGCTACCCACTGCACTGCACTGCACTGCATTGACATTATTTACTCTGTTACATACGCACCTTCGTCAACCTCTCCTCCAACAGAACAGCTTCAGGGCAAGCTAGCCCAAGCCAACAAGTCCGTCCCGCGGGCGGCGCGCGCAACAATTCCCATTTTCCCCCATCTAACCCACTCGTTATGGCAAAACCTGCCTGCTTACCTTACCTTACCTACCTGTAGCTAGCAAAATCGCTTCCGTCTTTCGCCTTTTTTCCGCAGTAGTAGCATGGAGTGAGTAGCATCACCACAACACCAACAAAAACCACACAGCAGCAGCAGCAGCAGCAGGGAGTGGGGCGGCGAAACTCGATGCAGAGCTCCTTGCGTGCAGTCAGTTGCATGACGTACGCAACACACACAAATACACGCTCTCTGAGCGGGAGTGAGCCAAGGGAGGTTAGACTCAGGTCGTCGTTCTGCTTTCTCGTTTTCTATAGCACGACACCCCCCTCGTCGAAAACCAAAGTCGAGTCCAAAGACTTTCCAAGTACCCCCAGCACCCCAGCGTGCCCAGGTAGTCAGCAGCGAAAAGGAGCCACAGCCAAGACTCGACTCCAAACTCCACACGCTCACCCCACCCAAAGGATCAACAAACTCGCCCACATCTAACCTTCCGTGTTGAGATAGCCACAGCCGAAAAGCTAGTCGGCTGGCGTGCCTTGATCGTTCTCCAATTCCACCGTGTTGCTCAGCTCGAAGCGCACCAATGTTCATCCACCGAAACGCAGCCCACATGATCCCAAGTGGGAGGGTTCGACGATTCTTCGTTCAGGGCGGAACCCCAACGGTTTGGACCGCCGAAACCCGCCGAGAACCATAACAAGTAACAACACACCCCGCGGGCCGCGACAATGTGGACGTTGAGCCCACAATGTGTAATGGAAATGGTGGCCCGTCACCTCCGCATTCGGGCTCCGCAACGCCGGGTCTCCTATGGAGAATTGATGCGAGCACGGAGAAACGGGAGCAAGTGTACGGCGGGGAAATCTCAATCTCAATCTCGTCCCCACCTGTAGCTCCAGTCTCCACCTGGGGAACTTTTGACCAAACAAATGGAACATGCCGCCCGCCACGGAGAGTATGAAGACGACACTTCCTCGTGTAGGCAGGTACTCATGATCCAAATTGTCTTCTGGACAAGGAAACCCGAACTTCATACGCCAGTCGGGCCTGCCTCGGTCTTGAGACGTACCGAGATACGATTGGCTCGTCGAGTCACGGTTTCTTGAGTGAAAGAAAGATAGACAGATTCAGATCATTGGTCTCGGTAGACACCCTCTTCAGACCTCCCGCCCATGTATGTGGTCGCTATATCTGTGGCCCAAACATAGTCGCAGTTGGCACATACATATCATGTCCAGCCGCTGCTACTCTCGTGCCCGCCGCAGCCAGCCAGCCGGCAGGCCAAAGCATGACGGATCCAGCAGAGCGCTTCGTACCGAGGACTGACTGATTGGAAGCGCGGCCGGTCTTGGCACTTGATAAGCTTATTGGCGCTGGCGAGTCGAGAGCACCATTCATTGCAGAATTCTGCATTGGAGATGTCAGATATAGATCCCGACCTAGTATACAAGCAGCCAAGTCAAGATCGCTCCATCGCCGATTACTCGCCCGGGTGCAGCCCCAATGGTCTCGGCAGATAAGTGCTGCTAACTCGGTCGTGGAGATGGAATATCTTGGAGAATCGAGCCAAGCTGGGTTACCCACGAGAATTGTTTCTTCATATCTTGGTTCTCAAATCAGCCGGATCAGACCATGGAAAGGCTGTCCTTCTGGAAGGGTTTCTTGGTTCTCATTTAACCCGGGAGTTGAGAACCCGATAGGTCGAAGGGTGTCGGGCCGGTATTCGGGCTTTGCTGCCACAGACGTGAATGGTTGTAGATGCTGGTGTGGGTGCCAGTGGGATAAAGAGAGCGCAACGCCTCAAGACGCCATAGCCGTGGTATATCTCCTGTAGGGGAAAACGAGTTTGTTGTATCACTCCGCATCGCATGGTTGTAGAGGTCGATATCTTGGCCACGGCATGTTCCAGGTTTTGCCGTACAGAGCCAGCCGCCACTCGCACAGAGCCATATTACGGTTGACCGATGGATGGTGAGGGGGTCCCTCTCAGTCTTCCGGTTCGAGTCGTGGCTTGAGGTTTGACACGTTAGGCACTGTCCCCTTTCGGCATTGTGCGTATGTAACCCAAGAGGGTTCCACACGCATCGTATACCATCACACCCACAGCAAGTTTTCCATCTCGATATAGCGGAAGTAGATGGGGTGTTAGCCCGGGTTCTGCTGCAGTATCACATCATCTTCCATGTTCTGGCTGTGCATCCTCTGTGGATTGCGCAACTAGCGACAATATTGCTGCTCCATGATGTGAAAGGCAGGGAGCTTGCTCGCTTCCGGTTTATTCGTCTTCTCTTTTGCTGATGTGACCCTGCGTCGCCTGCTCATGCCGGCCGCCCTCGCCTACGTTTTGCCGCATGATACCCTCCTCCTGGGATGACCATATGAGTAGCTGTCGCTGTGGCCGTATCGAGGCCAGGTTGGTTCTTTGTCATGAAAGCCCCCAACTGCCGTGGAGATTTATTTATCAACTACCAGCCGTTGCAGACGCAGTCGTGCATTCGTTTGCCTTGATGATGGCATCGCATTGGCGGGCCCTGCATCGGTGGGCTACTGGAGTGCCAGATGGGGTGTGATCGTGCTCCATGTATCTCATCTGTTGGTCGACGGGTGCCATATCCGGTATGTCCGTCTGTGTATCGTTCTGCGGAAACGGCAGGGAGGGAAGCCCCTTGCAAAAGACGCTGTCGTGGTCTCCCTAGTCCGATCTCGACGGGGTTGCGCCTGTAACGGAGTCTCTTCCCCACATAGGTTAGTCGGATACTGCTGAGATACTTTGCGGTACCTCGGATGCTCAGAGCTTGCTCACCTCAGATCTGGGACTTCTCCGCATGGCGTCCCTCACTGACCCTCCTCCACTTCCCCTTCCCCCTCCTCGCCGTGCTCTCACCTGGCCCCCAGCCCCTCACCTTCCCCGAGCTGTCGTCCCAATCCCAGACAAAGCCGGCCCTGTGACTGGCCAGGCTCTGGGTGCTGACCTGGAGCTCATGTGCGTTCCCGAGACCCCCAGTTCGTCAGCATGGCTCGCACACCGGGTACAGGCCCACAAGCAAATGTGTAAGTCGATGTCGTTGATCGAGGAGGGAAGACGCTTGCCTCCAGCACATGCCTGTCACTCGTCATAGACAAAGTCTCTGGAGTGGCATGAGCGACGGACAGTGCCCCACAACTTGGACAGTCAGGATCCAGTACCGGACGCAGAATGCACGTCTTGCCTGACTGTGACATGCATCTCTTGACGGCATGCATAAGCGGCCCACCTTCACAGACTTGCAGCCGCGACAGACGCAGGTCCGAGAGGAAGTGGCTAGCCGCCGTCAAGAATGGGGGTGTGGGGTGGATTTTAGAGGGCAGAGTCCGCTCGGTTGCCGCTGGGCGCACCTCGAGGGCGTGCTTTGAGAATCCGTCCGCGGACATTGTGGAGAATAGAGGAAGACGGGCTCGAGAGGGGTGGTCCCGAGATGACTGAAGATACGAGTCGTGTGTCCTGTTCAAATCTGTATCGGATGGTTAGCTGCCTAGGTGCTATCTGTTAGCTGCTGTAGACCAATGCACACACGCACGCTCCGGTCCCATCTCTCGCTAGTGTAGGGTTGTCTCCTGGCTCGATCCCAGCACAAGGTGCATTACCCAAGGCACGCCGTACGCAGTATTAGCTAGTTTGCCAAGGATGGGACGAGATCCAGACAGGCACCCTTCCCCAAATCGTCAACGGCTGCTTTGCGGATCGATGCATTGTGATGTGATGTGATGCAACGCGATCGGGGTTCCGGATTGGACAACTTTCGACTTGGGCCGTCAATGTGTGTGAGCTGTTGGTATTGGACGCCAGTTCATCCTCCATCGATGCTCACCAAAAAGGCCCGGAAGGTTTCATTCTGTAGAGCCATCAGCTTGGAAGTCACCACGTAAGTTAGTCGTCGCTCTTTTTTGGCCCGAGATCAAGACGAGTGAGATCCCTAGGGCCAGTCTTTCTGCCTGCCTGCCTAGTCAGAGCCTAGGCGGCAGCTCAGAAGCAACACAGCAGCTAATTGAGGCATTCTCGAAAGTTGATTCGCCATGAGTCGCATTGCTGGACATTTTACACGTGTAGATGGTGATCCGGATCAGGTAGGTAGATACCAGGTAGGTAGGTTGGAAGGTAGGCGAGCAACCTGATGTATTTTTCTCAAATTCGAGAATAAGCACCATGGAGATTTGCAGGTCATGCCACGCCATGGCATGGGTCGAAGGGGAACTCCTTTGGATGTGACTGGTCTCTCGAATTTGCAGGAAGGTGGGTGGGAATACGACTGTGATGTGATGGGCTCTTTCCCGACACGATGGAACTCTTGGTTAGCACGAGGCAGGAGCGAAACACGCACCTTCCTAGCAGTTGCAAGTTGCAGTGACATCCGTGCAGGCTTCTTGTCGTCACCCGGGCACCTCATCCATCAACCACCTATCTGGTTTGGGGCAATCGTCACCCTGGTTCCGTCAACTTCCCCAACCCTCCTTCCCACGAGCGAGTGGCTGGAGCGGGCGCCCCATTTATCTCTCTCTTTTCTTCTTCTTTCTTTGAACGATACCAATGAGACATGTGGAAGACCGTACCGGTAAAAGCAGGTAGCAGGTAGCAGGTAATTACCTAGTAGGTACATATGTACCTGCCTGGCGCCTGGCGCCTGGCTTGTCCAGACACTGTCAGCCTCCTTGCGGGGCAACCAATCACGTATTATACCTAATACCCAAGGCATCTCGCCAAGCAGGGAAGGCACGAGTGCTGGGGTATCTGAGGTACTATTTCCGTGTGTAGGTGAAGACTTCACTTGAAATCCAACGAGGAATCGATGGTCCGTTCTGGACGCTTCCGCATCGGTCGCACCGGGCCGGCCATGAGCTTCGCTTCCCTACCTTCACGGACACAAGGTTCATCTTCTCCATACGTGCAGTCTACCTGACCTTATGCATCTGTCGATTTAGTTCTCTCGCGCACAGTCTGGTCTGGGGAACCTGGTACTTGCCCGCCTTCCAGGTTGCCAGTCGGCCGTAAAGCAAGGCATCCAAGTCGGTAAGGCCCCTTAAGGTACCTGACCTTAGCTGCCGCAGCATCCAGGCCGGCCTAACCCACCACAAACACTCGAGAGCCCCGATTCTCGATCGGATGGATGCAACTCATAGACCTGCCGGCGCATCTCGTGACAGGGTGGATGTAGTGCCTAGTAGTGTACCAGGTAGTTATCTGACTGTGCCATGATCCCAAGGCATGTTTCCGAGAGAAGGCTTGATGCTGTGTAACTAAACGCACGTCCAAGCCAAGCACCATACCCCCTGTCCACTTACCCTGATGCTGGGCGCGACCACAACCGTCGTGGCGGGCATTGTCAAATGTCGTGAAACCTGGCAAGCAGAACAATTGTCCGACTCGCCTGCATCACCATTGGACTTTGGGCATTTTATTCCAGATTCGGACGGGGTCTTTGTGTTGATTGGTTCCTTCCACAGCGGCAAAGTCGAGGCCGTCCTATTGAACTGTGCGATTCGGCACTACCGGTAATAAGTCACTGGCGACCATGTTGTTTCTGGGGGTTGAAGTTCAAGAACAAGAAGCTTTGCAATTCAGAGCGTCTCCGTCAGTCTAAAGCTAAATATCTAGTCGTCTAACGAGACCCGTTTTAATGCGTCTTCCTGCACTCGCTCTCCCTCGCCGATTTTAGAAAATAGAAAACATGCACTCCAAGTCCAAACTCCCTGTCTCAATAACTCTCCAACGCCACACTGTTTTGTTGCAGGAAAAGAGAAGGGAAAAAGAAGAGAAGAGAAGAGGGGGAAAATAGAATAAAAAAAAGAGACCAAACAAGAGACGCCGGTCATCTATAGACCCCTAGTAAGCACGACCAACACGCTTTTTTGTGTCACCATCGCCTTGCCAGGCAAATCCCATTACATTTCACCATGAGGCGCTGTCCCCTGCGCTTCCAAAATTCCTCGCGAGAAATATAAAGAAAACAATCCCAAAGAAGAAAAAAACTTTTTAGTACCGTCCAAACCACCTTTGGCGTGGTACCCGAAGACTCCTGCAAAATGCAGTCCAATCCCAAGATCACTCAAAGGTCCAAAGCAATCCCAGCGGGGAAATCCCCCGCATGCCCATACCCGTGACGATAGAATAGAAACGCAACCCATATCATTCAGCCATTTGAATCGTAATCTTCATCGACCGGCAAAGACTGGCTGCCACGGCAATCCGTCATGGAACTTGCAGCTTGCGAGCTACAAAACGTCTGCCGCGACCGGACACATGCCAAATTCGCGTTGAGTCATCTTTCGCGCACTCAGAAATGCGTCCGACAAGTCTGAACCAGAAGGTGTCGCCATACTCTCGCTGGGCTGTGGCTTTTCTTGTAGTCGGAATTTGTTGTGCTCGTCTCCATCCGCTCGACTTCCCCAGGATGTCTGTCATTTCGTCAGAGCCGCTCCTTCACATGAGCGAGACATTGCAGGTGACTTACCTCCTTGAGCGTGAAGAGGGCGTACAGCTTGATTAGGCCATGGAAATAGCCGAAGATGATGGACACAGGCAAGAACACAATGTCACTTGGGTTCTTGCGAAACAACCCGACGAGCTTCACCACCTTGGTGAAGCCAAACATGAAGACAATCTCCGCCGCCAGGAGGGCGTACCGGTTCCTCAGCTGCCAGTTCTCGGTTGCCCACCAGCACGAGAAGAGCATGAGTGGATCAGTGACGAACGCCAGCGAGGTGAAAGTCGCGATGTGGAGAGCGTAGGTGGACCATGGTTGTTGGCTTCACTCCAGTTAGCAAGGTTGCGATGTCGACAGACAGGGGCAGGGGCAGAGGAGTGAGGCGAAGGAGCCCCCGAGTGGACAGGGGTTCGGTTGAGAGCGGCTGAACTCACGTAAGCACGTGCTTCTCGTGCACGAGACTTGTCCAGTTGCTCCTCCAATTGCTTCTCGCCCAACGGGAACACTGGTAGAGGAACTTGGTGCTGGTTTCCAGAGTAGTCTCAATTTCGCACTCGGGGTGGTACTGGATCCAGGTTCGCCAACCGTTTGCCACCAACCACCGTGTCACAAAGTTATCGTCGTCCGCATTGAGAATGTACTTGCCCCATTTCTCATTCTTGAAGCCGCTCTGGAACTCGTAGCTCTTTAGTATCTCGGTCCGGTAGGCACCAGTGCGCCCAGACATGCAAGACGTCCCTCCGTCCACGTTGTGAGTGGCCGAGATCTCAAAGTTCCGCCGCTCGATGTAGGCCGCTCCTAGCCAGTTGAAGATACGCGAAGTCACGTCTCCCCCGACTCGCTTGACCCTCTGGCAGGTGCCGACGCCGCCAATCTTCTTGTCCTCGAAAGGCGCAAGGAGCCAGGGCATGAGGGTGACTGGCCATTCCACGTCGTCGTCGGCCATGACTGTGATGTGCGTCTCAACATGGTCTTCCTCCAATGCCTTGCACACCTGGAGCCGCTTATTTGCCTTGTCCACGTGAAGAACTTCAATGATGGCGGGGTTGCTCAGTGTTGCTACAACCTGCTTCAAGGCCTCATACTTGTTCCATGTGGTCACAAGGATCAGTTTTGCAGGCCTGCAAGCTAGAATGCTCTCGAGGGAGCCCTGTAGCTCCTGGAAACGATTGTGAATGGTCGGGATGATGACTGTGACATCTCTGGATGTGTAAGGGGCCTTTTCCGCCTTTGGCATGACTGATTTGTAGGTCCAGTGGCTGGCGCAATGGACAAGAAGTCGGACATAGCGATGAAGCCTACATACGCGCCATTAGCCCCTGGAGAGATGTACAAGCACAAGCGCCCGAAGGAGGAGAGGCCGTTGGCTTGGACCATACCAGAATATTATGTGAAATACCGCCCAGAAACTGGCAGACCAGAGGAAGTCCAGTCTGGGAAGGATAATATCCATAAGCTCGGCCATGTTGACGTCTGGCACGAAGCCTGAGTGGAGCCGTATTTGGTGGTGCTGCTCCGACTAAGGAAATGGGTTTCGATTTCTCTGAGACTTCTGCTCCTCAGGAACGGCAGAAAGCTGTGAGGTGAGAAGTGTCCCAGGGAAGCGAATGTGGCAAAGCAAAAATTCCACGTCTTAGCGATGGGTGTCTGGACAGGCGTGGCGACGAAGCGAGCATGAGCAGGTGATTTTGTCCTAGGAGACACTGCTGCGGGGGCACAAGAAGGTGTGGTCTCGGCAGGTCCACGCAAGGGCAGACGTGAGGAGAGGCTGGCTAACAGGCGCTGCTAGACAGAACTTCTTCGGCATCGAACGCCTCAAGGCTGGACCGGGGAGCGGAGCTGGAGATGGGCGTCTTCTGGTGGCTCGGAGCGTAGTGCAGAAATCAAAGAATAACGACCGGAACAGGCAGCCCTGATAACGACAGGAGGTGCCTTCGACGACCGTCCCAGGTTTAATGTACACACGAGACGAAGAGCTGTCAAGGAAACAAAGCCATTCTTCAGACCAATTGGCCCCTCGATAACCGTAACAGAAAGAAACAAGGCTGAGACGCTTGTTTAAAAAAGCCCAGGTCCAGACTTAAGGGAGGGAGTGCCAGGATATATAGGCAAATGGTCAACGGGCAAGTAACATGGAAGCGACGGGAGCTAATTAGGAGAAAAGCTGGGCAATGCATCGAGACTGGCAACTACCTGTACTGTACAGTGCAGAGAGACAAGGCAAGGACGTGGACGAGGTGCCCGGGCGAGGATGGAGGAGGATGTGGAGGAGGATTGGAGCATGGCGAATGGCAGGCCCACAGTCGCCGTTGACTGTACATACACAGCAATCTGGAAGGAGACGTGCAAGAGCGAGAAGGAGAGAAGGAGCGAACAGGCGCAAGATCAATTAGGAATAACCTGGACGCTGGAAGCATACCCACCTTAGCCACCTTGGGAAAGAACAGAGGCAGGCATGGGAAAAGGGAAGGGCCGTCACTCTCGGCGACAGTCGTGTACTTGCAATGTACAAGACGTACGGTGCATATGGTGTACAAAGATGGGAGGAGCAATCTTAGGAAATGGATAGGGTCGTAGGTATGGTAAGGTATCGTGCAGGTGTTGGAGGACTCCATGGAACGAAGGGAAGTAGGGTACGAAGTACCTAGGGTATTCTTTGCAACAACGCCCAAGTGATGGTAACCCGATGTAGGAATTAATTCTAACCTGCAAGTATAACGGGCGAAAGTGGGCGAGTTGGATGCTCAATGACCACCTCACCTCACCCAAGGCCTTGCTTGGGAGAAATGGATGGAAAGCACCCCCAACGGCTTCATGGAGACTTCCTACCAAATCGGATCTGCGCAGTTTTTCTCACCTCAGGTACCCTGGGTTTCCTCTGCTTGGTTGGAGTTCGAAGTGGAAACTCCCGCGATGGCAGGAGCGAGGCGGGCGAATACTTCAGAGCGAGATGCATGCTCTCTGCCTCTTGTTTTTTTCTTGCATTGCATTTCATGAGGTAATTGAATGGAGGGCACGAAGAACGCAATACTTCCACGTTCGGGTCTCCTAATAAAGAATGGATAGAATTGATCTCGAATGGGGGGGATGGGGGGAGAACCAGCAGGGGTCTCGTCTGTAGGTATTTTCCCCTTTGCTGCAGGTGCTGGGATGAATCTGGACCCTTATGGGGCGAGGTGTGCTTGGGTGTTGTCTCAGAGGGGCGCTTTGAATATTTGGGGGGCGTGCGGGGATGGTGAAAACGGATGGAAGCTACGACGATGCTCCCGTCGGCCTCCCTGAAGCTAATCTGGAAAGCCAATTCCCAGGCGCACGAGTGCAACAGCAAAAGCAACAGCAAAGCAGCAATTTTTGTTTTATTTTTGTTCTCTTCAGCCGTCCTCAACCATTCAATTCTCCTGCCTCTGATGTGACTTTGCCTCATCACCTACAGTAACCTACCAGGTACCACGCTCTTCAAGACCTCCAGGTACCACCTCACCCACCCACGCCCCACAAGGTCAGATATTTTTGCAGCCCATTCATCGCATCTTGGCAGGATCTCTCCATCCCTTGATTTTTTTCTTCTTTATTTGTCTTTGAGATCTCAAGCATCAATCCGGCCAAGTCAAGGATCATGATGAAGACAGGCGCCAGGCCGCAGCCATGCTAATATAATCTGCTGTGATCCCGTCACCCCGCAAGGCCGCCAATATGAAGATGGAAAGGTCGCTGAACAATGGAGACGACCTGAGGCTTTAAAAACGGCTGGATGGACGGGGGGGAGGGGGATAGGTGCGGAGTCGGACGCTGTCCTGCTTCTGATCCACCTCGACTTTTGGCTACCGCAGCAGGGAGGACAGACGACACAGGCAGGTACCTCGACAGTACATGGCCAACCTTCGCCCGTACCTCACCCTCACCCTACACTCCCGCCTTACCCTAACAATTATTTATTTCAGTGCTCTCATGATTGGCTTATAAACTTGAGGTGCAATGGCCCGGGATGGATATTCACTTTGCCCACGACCACGTCGGGAGCTCCAGCCAGCGAAGGGCTTCAACCTGAAAGCTGCGGGAGACCAGGCCAAGGCGCCCACCCAATCCTGGAACCCTTCCCTCACGACGGCGCACTGGCACTGGCAGCAATGTACGGCGGTACTTGGGAGGGTGGTCGAGGTCCCGGCTCCTGGCTTTGCCCGCCGGTCAAGGTAGCCGGCTATCTTCACGACCTGGCACCTATCTTGCGTACCTGGTATCCTGTCCGTTGCTTGGCTACCTACCTCCTAACGTTGCCTGCCGGTGCCCTGGCGGCATATCTGGCCATGGATGCCCGCTGCAGACTGCACCTCACGAATGCCAGAGATACAGATTACCTGTCACCCATCGGTTTATATTTTATACTGTGCGACTGTGCAGCGTCCAAAGCCCAGTCCGGCAATCATCAGCCCATAGCGGGCAGATCTCGCGACTCACCGGCCGCGGACGGGGGTTGATTTCACATGGATGGCGGCGGGACTCTCGGGCTGAGGGACGCAGCCTTCCGTTAATCACACCTTGGGGGCCTCGACTCCACAGCTGCATCCATGATTTTCCGATGAGGCCAGGGGGCGGCAAGCATCAATCGACAGTTGAACTTAGGGTATCGATGATCGATCTCCAGCGAGCGCCGCGCCGCTTGCTCGAGCCGGGGTTGGGTGGTGTGCCCACAGCCCAGCGGATACCAAAACGTCCAAGACTGGTTTCGCACCACGACGCTGAACGGGCTTCCCTGGACTGAACGGTCTCGGTGGGGAAACCAAAGCAAACCAAAGCAGACCAAGGACGCGCCGAGTCCACCCGTTTTATCAAGACTTCTATCCCCGTGAGGCGAAACGGGGGACGGCATCTAATTACAATTCCGGGACAAGTCCTCCAGGGTTCTCGATTCCGTCTCTGGGACGGCATTGAGCGGCCGCGGATTTGGAAGAACAACCGCCCGCCCTCCTTGCGGGCAGGCCAAGGCACTGTACGGACGTATCTACCACGCGGCCTTCAGAAACAAAGAGCGGCGGTAGCATCCTGTCTCGTCTGGGGAACCCAATCATGCCTTACTTTTTCAACTCTTTTGCCATTTACGGGTTACATGGTACAAGCTTCCCTGGACAAGGCTCTAGCCACCCACCCACGCTCCATGGTATAGATCCTGATCATGGTCGCCAGACACGTATCATGGTGGGCATCAACCACCCGCGGACGGCAATGCGCAGGCATTTTGATGTGTTCCCTCATTTTCCTTTCTCGGCCACTCTGTGGTGAGTAGGTGCTCTGTACGACGGATGTCTGCTTTGGCCTGCATTCCAGGTTCAAGCCATATCTCTCCATGCAGGTACGCCTGTATGACGACGGTTGGTGGTAGTTGACTAATGAAGCAGTGCACCAGCGACCCCCAATCGATACTTGTCTAGTCTATCTCGAATCTGCAGCAAGACACTGTTTGGACAGAGCAAACGGATGGCAGCTGCTGCCGGCCATCACAGCTGATCACGTTGCAAGGGACCAAGATGTTTGACAGTTTTTTTTTTTTTTTCTTTCTTTCTACTTAGCCGTGCAGATGGCAACGTGTGAGGCTCGCGAGTGCATGGATCTCGTCCGGGGCTCGGTGTCCTTCCTCGTTCGATGGCCGGGGTCGACGATGAGTCTGCCGTGTTTCGAGGGAGCAAGATGACAAGGTCGATATTCCATGGCTTGCCACATCTCGTCGTCCAGCAACAGCTCGCGCATGCCTGAACGAGAAGCCCCCATGCTTGCTTGATATTAGTGGGCAGAAGCTGGACAGGCTAGGCAAGTCGCAACGACGCCCTGGAACGTGCGTTGCGTACTGTGGAGATGGCATCGGGGATTGGCTACAAAGTCGGTCGAGCTGCGGGATCGAACCAGAATCTTGCTCCATCCTTGGCGACCGATAAAGGGCCATCGGTCGCAACGAAGACGTAAACGACATACCGGCCGCAAGGAGGATCGAGGCCCAGGCTCCCGTCCCGTCTGCACCGAATTACCACACCTCGACGACCAGTCTATCGACCGTAGATGAGCGGCCCACTGTTCGGGATTTACGGGTTCAAACGAACGCTATCTGTGCTCTGTGGTCTGAAACCTGGATGTCCTATAGCGTCCGGCCTCGTCGAGGAGACGCGCTGCGGGCGAGCGATAAAACCTCCGAATCCCAGTCACCATGACCGACATGGCAGGGAGCAGAAATCCTACACAGTATCACGGCTTGGACTTGACGGCAGCAAGAAAACGGCGGAACCATGCCGGCCAGATGACGAGGTGACGACAAGGCATGTGGCGGGTCTAGAAACCGCCACAAAGCAGTGAAAACTAGCTGTCCTTGGTCCCTAATTATAACCATTTTTGCCTCGCCAATAGATAGAGAGCCGCTACAGTATGATCGCAGTATTCGACCGCAGGCTGGGGACGACATTCCAAGCTGCGCCTTTCTCGTGCTGTATGCAGTGGATTGGATACGGCTTCTCGTTTGTTTGGGCTACAACATACGCTCAGCTCAAGTGGGTGAGCTCTGGAAAGCTGATACTTATCTTTCGCATCTTTTGTGCCCAAAACACGCCCGGACGCCGCGCTCACCAACCGCGGGACAACGGAACAGCGGGATACTGGAGGTTCGGCCCGGGGCCGCTGGCCACCCAACAAAGGAGTCTTCCAGAGGCTCCGCCCAGGACAGGATGTTACGATTCCATCAGGGGAAGGTGCCAGCACAGCTCTGCGATGCAATGCGCTGCTGCCCCAAAGAAACGACGGCAAGTCTACTGCGGCTCTATTGTTGTTGTGCATTGCCAATCTAGTGCCACAAATCAAGACCAGCGGTCCAGAGTTTGGAAATTGACATAGAGCAACCCCGAGAACTGGAAGAAATGGTCATGTACGAGCAGCTTGGACTCCCCTGTTGAACGCCAAGTACCTACCTTACCTAGCGGCATCGGCTAAGCCCAGGGGTCTTTGTTTAACAATGTCAACATCGCTTCGGTGAAACGAGCCGCATACAGGGCGACCAGATGTTTTTCTTTTCGCTCTGCGTTGGTTACCACGGCCTTATTACACCGGAGAGGGTATGGGTACCTGTCTCCATCGCGTTGTGGAACTGCCCGTTCTCTTGACGGCCAGGCTCCACGTCGCCTGTGTGAAAGCGGACGCCAAGAGACAAGGCCCGAGGCATACGGGCTCTCGCTGGTATGGATATCATCGTGTCATGTTTGCCGTGGCTGTCGTCGACGGAGTGAGTCGTGTGCTTCTGCAGGAGGCTGGAGGGAGCGTCTGCTCCCATCTGTGCGACGCCGTCTTAACACCTGGTTGGCCCCAGCGCTCGGCATCTGTCCAGCTCGCGTGACATTGCCTCATTGTCGCCCGATCCACACAGAGATCGAGCTTCTTGGACAGGAGAACACTACTTGTACACTATCGTCGTGACACCCGTCTGAGAACCTCAGGACCCCAAGATTTCAGAAACACTCTGATGTCAAATGTGGGCCTTAATCTATTTGGCACCAAGAGTCCTCCCGTGGTGCTGGGCCGTGAGATGTGCTCTCGTGGCTCGCTGGCTTTGCGACCAGAAGCAAGCAAGCTCAACCCAACGTCGAACAGCACCAGTCGTCGATTGGTTCGACCATCTCCCGGAGACGGTTGATTGAAGACGTTCAAGCGTACTCAAAACGGCGAGCGGGTTACACTACACTACGCTACGCTACTGAAAGGTTCCCCTTCACCCTCGCTCGTCAAGAAACGCACGACAAGACTGTGGAGAGGCCCGCCCGCCAAGGATCATCCCGCGATCGTTTTATCTTGGTGGCTAGCCTCATTGAGGTGATGCAGTACACCACCCCGTCGATTCGTCCAACGCTTCAGGAGCAGGAGGCCAAATCAAACGAGAAAAGGCCGCCAACGCTTCGATTATTGGAGCTGGATGGCACAAAAGGCAGAAGACATCCAAGATTCTGGTTTCGCTGAAGCCGCAATCGTGGCTGGCAGCTCGCCCGTAGTCCACCCAATCATCAGCCGATACCACGCTGATACATATACACCCGCTTCGAAACTCGGCTCTCGACTTTTGGGTTTTTACCAACAGAACTACACATGTGTCTGACGAACTTCACAAATTGTTCCACACTCGCCTTGCGTTCTCATAGACAAAGGGTTTTACTTGAAAGCCTTCCTCTTGTCTCTTCTCTTGAAGGCATTCGGTGCCACTTGTCACCTTAGACGGGCCACGGCCCCGACACACAGATGTCCGATAAGGTGAAAGAATATCGTCAGTGACGCCGCAGTTTCAAATTGCAAGCTCATAAAGTTCTGACACATGCACACTGCATTCTGCACACTGCACACTGCACACTACACGATGTCTGCATTCAATCCGCGCTTTGTGGTCTCTATCCATATCATCATCTGCTGTCCAGAGGCCACTTTGCGTCGGGAGAAGCCGCCAGCAACCGTATCTGTGCCAAGTCCGGGACGAGGCATATGCGCAAATTAACACCCTGTTCTCCACCGTGAGGGCTCGGGGCCCGGGACCTAGGGCCTATGGGCTACGAAGGTACCTGACCTAGGTAATCGCAAGCTTGTCCCTCTTCGGAACGGCATCTCTTGTGAGTTTTCTTTTTGTTGAGCGGTCCGGTCAGCACATCCGGATCGACCACCTGCCAGTCATCTACTACTTGCGTTCCACTGTTTACTTCATCGAGTCCACTTACTCTGCTCGAACTCGTTGAGAATGGAAAGGCTGAGCCCGACCAATCAACGCCATCACATCGCAATGCAAACTCGACAAGTCAAGTAGTCTAGAATGGTACTTGCCTCGCCCAAAGCGGCCCGCCAGAGGCCAACAGCCCGCGGCCAGCAGCCAACGATTGTGATCTCGCAGCACGTGGCCAAATTGCTGTGCAGAGTGCAGACACAATGGAATATACCGACTGTCACGTGGAGGATGGTGTATGGGCCATGACGAATGAGTGATGGCTGATGGATGGAAGGGGATTCTGCCACGGCTGAGGCTTTTCCATGGCGATGCCGTGGCCCGACCGATCAAAGGCGTTGAACTTGACGGCCAGGCAAGAGCGCCGCAGCTGGCTTCTCGTACCACCCTCTGCTGTCGAGTCCCGACACTGTTATCCGGCATTTGGCATGGAGAATCATCGGCTTCACAACTGATTCACAGGACCTCCTCTCCCCTTCCCTTCAGAAAACCGGTTGTGGTGCCACTGCCTCAGGGCCCGCAGCGCGAAGCCTGCTCTGCTCTGCGCAACCTTCACCTCATCGAGCTGCTCGAACGCGAACGTGCTTCAGCCGTGCGATGAGCCGTTGGCCATGACATTGCCGGGAAGGAAAGGGAAGGGAAGGCCACAGGACCCCCTGGGAATTCGGATGCCGGCTGCGACTGCGACTGCGACTGCGACTGCGACTGCAACTGCGAGTGCGACTGCGAGTGCGACTGCCACCGCGACTGCCACCGCGGCTGCGCGAGTCCTTGACATCCGCCGTGTTCCAAGCATACCCTTGACGGCATTCAGGCAATTTGTCGTTCCACGGGCAGTTTTTGCAGCAAGTTGTCTTTAATCGCTGAGTGCGAACTGCAGTCAACCGTGGTTCCGCTGCACACATCGATGAAGAGGCACCGCCATGGCGACCCTGTGGCCAGCGCAAGGTAACGAAACCCCCATGCACGTTGTCGATTGCGACTTTCCAAATGTCATCGATTCTCCCGGAATTTGTTCCTTCTACTGCTGCCCACCCTTGAGACTAGTCCGGAGACAATGGGGGTACCAGGTATCGGCCAAGTACATGCAAATGGCAGGGTGTGGGTGTGTTTTGCTGTGACACTACCAACTGTCTGAATCCAAAGAAACACCCGGCAAGCCATCCACCCCACCTTCCCACCCCTTTTTTTTTTTTTTTTTTTTATTCTATATTTTGGCTCTGTTGCTGCGAGGCATGTCGTCCATTTCCTGCACGCCATGCCGCCGCCCGTGCCATCAAACGCAGGCCAAACGGTGCCGCACTGGCTTCGCTAGACATGGGCTGCCTCTTCGGGCTGCCCAACACCGGTGCCGTCATACCTAATGTAGGGGCCCGGCTCCAGGGCGTGGGCCGTCATGGGTTGACGTTGTATGGCCTTGTTGGGGGTTGGCGCGGGCGCGAGTCGAGCATAGCATTCGCTTCTGCTGACATCGGGCAGCACCAGCCAAGCGAACGTTGCTGTAATGGAACCCAAGACATTCATGGAAGTTCCAAGCGCGGTTCGAGCGGGAGAGCAGGCCCCGGGGCAATGCAGCTTTCTCTTCCGGCATATGGATGATCTCAATGATGCGCATCCACGGCTTTTCTCTGCTGCCGTTTTGTTTGCGGCGGAACCGGTGTGCTTCTGGATAAACTGGCCCCCCCCCCGGACTATGACGCCCGCGCTTGGGTCCCTGGCAGAACCGCCGATAGACGATACCGGTGAGCCAGGGGAAGGGGGGGGGGGGGGGGAGAGAAAAAGATTTCCCACGTCGTTCCTCGCAGTCCGCAACGTCCTGCATATTCCTTGAAGTCTTGGTTCCCGCAGCATTCAGGCCGACCTGCTCATTATCGCTGATGCAGAGCACGCAGGGTTCAGGGCAGAAGTTCTCAGGCTGTCCTCAAACCGCATCAAAATTCCTGGACCGCAACGCTCAAGCATCCCTCAACTCCGAGTCTTTCCCTTATCTGTTCCATGGAATCCCGAAGCGCTCTGTTTCAAGCACACCGGCCGACCGCCTGTCCAGAAGATGACGAGCCTTTCCCGGTGGGCAAAGAGCTGCGATACACTGACCGACCTTCTTTGATTGGGCTGACGACTGGCGGTCAAGGAAACCAAGTCCTGGGGATTGGATTCCTGTTTGCCGAACCCATCAAGCCGTCTCGCCGACAGCTCGGACATTGTCGAATCATGAGGAGCGAGAGGCGATGGCTTCGCTTTGCTCATGCAGGGTGACCTGCCGTTCGACTGGGAGTGTCAAGCTTCGGCGGCAGACGGACGTGCAGCGAGTGTGGCCTCTCGCCCAAGCCTTGCTCGAAGGGTGCGGTGCGGTGCGGTGCGGTGCGGCGCAATGCGATGCGCTTCGGTAGGCGCGACTCGGAAGGCCAGCAACAAGAGGCTGGGCTCTGGGCTACAGCTCAAGAGCTTCACCTATCGTGATGAGCGACAGCCTCCGTGGCAAGCGCCCTGGTGACGGCTGTGACTGACGGGGGTGGCTATTCGATGCTATACTTGTCACGAAACAGCACATATCACTTGGGAAGGGCGAACTCTGAGATGCAAGTGGTCAATGGCTTCCCCAATACACTACCGCCTAGGCCTCGCGAGACGGCCGATATTCGCCTCTATTGCGTTCTGTGAGCTTCTAGCACCTTGCTGTGGGCATCTCCTGACACCGTAGGTGGCGGAGAGGTCATGGGGTCTCTCCAAGCTCTGGGCAGAGCATCGACCTTTACCTTCTGGTTGGCCCGCCGCTCCTCACCTTAAAACATCAAGTCACTGTGGCATTGTCCTCGTCAACTCGACAAGCTCGCCCTGGCGCCCCAGGTGGATCTAACGCTGATCCTCTCACCCAACACCTCGCAGACGCCAACCCCGTGAGCGCTGTGATGCGACTATCGCCACTCAAACCCCTCCCGAGATCCGATTTTGTGACAGACTGTCGTATATCACGTCCGCGTTTTGAAGGGCCTAGGCCATGTCAGGCCTCAGCCGCAGCCAATCCCCTCGCCTCGGGAGAATCTGCTCCTTGTGGTCTCACTCGATCGACGCTCTCCGGGGTACATGGGAGTACAAACTTGTACAGAGCTGTGGGGATTGGGGTTGGAGATGCTGGCGAGGCCGTGAGTCCAGATGAAGGGAGATGCTGTTCACGAGGTGTCAAGCCCTTTGGGTAGCTCTAGCCTAGTGGCGAGCCGTCCCGTGCCGGATGGATGGATGGATGGATGGATGACGGAGTCGGATGCGATCCTCCGATTGTGGAGCTTAGAGGCTGATCATGATGGTCACGCGCCAGCTGAACAGTGCTGGAACATCTCCAACGCCGTTGCTTCACCTTGGGGGGGTTGGCTGCAGGAAACTCAGCTTTTGTTGTCAACCGACCCCCAACCAAGAAGAAATGCTTCAAGGGGCTCCCGACCTCCTGGTTATAGGATGGTTGGATCCCACTGGGTATTAACGAAGGAGATGGTAGAGGGAAGAGGGTGCGCTTTTGGCATTTCGTCGCTCTCTCTTGTTCCTTCCACAAGCTCGTTCGTCCGTCCCCAAATGGAATGGCCGGTCCTCGGTCACGGGCAGCGGGCAGCGGCGACACTTGAATACGTGCGCGCGCGCAAGCAAGACTTTTGCAACAGCTGTCACCGGATGCTCGCAGAGCGTGAGGACCTGGTCTTGGTTGTCTAAGAATAGGAGATGCGGGCTGCTTACTGGTACTGCCTTATGTAAGTTGCGTACCTATGTTGGCCAGCCTGGGCCCCTTTTTCGGTTGGCACCTGGACGGTGCACGATGCCGATTGAAGCTAGGGCAGGTAATTCTTTCCAGCATCGTGTCGATACATGGCGGTTGAAAGGCTGTTTGAGGAGCACGAAACACCAGGCAACGACTACATCGTGTTTGTTTTTTGGTTGGGGGCTTGCATCGAGGCCTTGCATGGCTTGCCGAGCGGGTTTGACCAGAGACTGCCAACGTCCAACTCTCCGAGGGTCCGCCGATGGGGACGTTCTGCAGTGTGGACTTGCTGGACTGATTTGATCGTTGCCTCAGGAGGTTGACCCTGAAGTCTGTGATGTCCTCGGGGACTATTGGTAGTTACATGCTAGGTAGGAAACAAACGACAAGTGAGCCACGGCAATCAATGTGGTACATGAGATGCTCCAATTCTTCGGTCTGTTCCTAGTCTATTGCGGCTCTTGATCAGCGCGAGATGAGACCTCCCCGTAGAGACGTACCGTGTCAAGCGTATCGGCAACCCTGTTCTCTCTTGTAGACAACTAGCATGACGAGACGAACGAGACCATGCTCCCTCCTAGTACGGGTGTCAACCAGTCATTGGGATGTCATCTGTGGATTGTATTTTGAGACCCTATATGCCTGATACCCGCCCGCTTGGCTGATGCTGTCGAGATCAGCACGGCCAATTCGCTTGTTCGAGTTGATTACCATACCGTAAGTTAAGAGAACCACCTGCTTTCTTCCAATTTCTTTCTTCTCGTTGAGCTTTCTCCCCGTTTTCATAACGAAGGGGATGTTTTCTGGTGAAACAGTGGCGCGAATAGATATCACAGTTTCAGCACATGAAGAGGAATCTTATCTTGACGATGTCCCTTGGGGAGGGTGGCACCGTCAGCAGGTGAGTCTAGGTCTGCTCGTTCTGTGTGTTCGGTCGTGTTAACTAGATTACTCCAACCAGGGAGTTGGAGAGAGAGAGGGGGAGACGTTTCTTTCATAGGTATACAGAATGGGACTCGTACTCCTGACATGATGGATCTTACATACGAAAACCTGTTCATGCCGATTCATGACCCCCCATGCTTCCAGTTCGAGCAGCAGTAGTCGAGTAAAATGCCCATCTTGACTAGATATCCTCGCATCTGTTATTGAATCAGACCGGGAACTAGGGAATGTTGGGCACATGGGCTATGTATGTTATCATATTCTACTACGTGCTGATGAGTTTTTAGAGCCGATGTGTCTGGGCATGACGCCAAGTATCGAGAGGAGGAAAGGGTTCCTCTTGTTGGGCTTCTTGTTTGATACCCGCGGATCATAAGTGAGATGTCACGGCGCTACTATTTGATAGGTGTTCCAGAATATAGCATGGCATATCTGCTATACCGCACATACGAGATGTATTTGGGTTCCTTCTAGCCCAGAATGGGATTGGGGAAGGAGTAAGGTAACTGGGTAACTTTGGCAGCCGCTACCGTTTTCAGTTACCGATGCTGACTAGCTCCCTTCGTGATATACCTGTAGTGTCGTCCTGGCAGAATAGCAGAGCTACCTGGTACTTAAGTACCTGGTATCTTTAGGCTGGGCGTCTATCATAAAGAGTATCCCGATACAATTCAATATGACGATTGTATTCTCAGAGACCGAAGAATCACGTAGATGTGACTCCGAATCCAACCAGATATCCACTTCATTCAGCGTTCTGTGGTCCGAATATCTCACACATCCTGAAGTCAGAATCTAGAGAATTCTCCTCGCCGATAGCAACCACTTGATACTTGAACGAGAAAATAATTCTTTGAGTTTATACAGCCTGAGGATCCAGTCAAGACGAGCACACCTGGCCTCATTTGAAACAGTCTTGGAAAAACCACTTGATCAGAGCGCCATGTTGACCAGCGAACAAGTAATGAAGTTTGATTCTAAAGTCAGCAGACTCGACTCGGTGATGGATACCTAGCAGGAAAAAAGTGGGCGTCTAACAACTTAAATACAGACTCTTGAGGATTGCATATCCTGTGGACAGATTGTTGATGTCATATCACATACTAGCGCCCGCCTGAGCTGCAAAGTTGACTATGGATAGTAGAAATTGATCATACAGCTGTTTGCTATGCTGTTAACCCCTCACGTGCCCCTTTTGCTAACGGCCTTTGTACTAATAACAGAGATGTTGCATACCCCCCTTTCTCTGCTAGGTCTGGTGGGTAGCTACCTAGTACTACCCAGCCCAAGTTCTCACCGCTGCCGTCTTTGTCACGGTACTACCGGGCACGAGGACTCGCCTTGCCCGCGACTCATGGGCGATCCACCGTTTACCTTCATATATAGAGTCCGCAAGGGCTGAGACTTTATCTCCCCCTTTCTCATAGAACAACAAGTCCATTTACCCAGTCCTAGTTGACGCCGTGACAGACTGTTTTTATTTCCTACAGCGCATCGATGGCGTATGGTAATGACGGCTGAGGTGACGATGTGCTTGTGCAGCAACAGTACTCCCGGTTGTACGCCACTATTAGGGCGAGTTCCACCAAGGACAGATGAACGGACCGATTCGTTTGGGATCTGTCATGACTTTCAAACCATGCTGGCTTCGGGCGTCGGATTCTGAAATGACTCATTCCCTCAACTGTCTTGTATTCCGGCCATACCGTGTCCTGTCGTCGTTCGTTTGGAAACCTGCTGGGGTATTTCTCTTGAGGTATTCTTATTCAATCCTTTGCTCAAGGCATGGACTCAATGTAGGATGGACTTCTTCTTTCATTAATACGATAATTGATTACCTAGGTATAAAGCGCGCACAATATCCGTCAGGGATTTAAGCCAGCCAAAGGTCCAGTGAGGTCCGTGAGGCTGAATCCGTTGAAGAACCAGCCGACTGAAAGCCGAGGATTTGCGAGGTTTCTGCTTTCTCTGTATGATATGTTCAAGGTGCTAACAGCACGGTCAACGGGTGGTAGTTGATGAGAGTAGATAAGAAGGTCAAGAGATGCTCCTCAAGTGACATTAGCCGTCTGCTTGGATAGTCTAGCCGGCCAGTTCTTTACCGGTTCGACAAGAGAGCGCTAGGTTTTGACTGCAGAAAAGGATGTATTCACCCCTTCTTGTCCCTTGTGTTGACAGAGGTTTACTTGTTGATTAATCATTTGCTAGAGCAGCAGCATTAATCAATGACAAAACGCGTTCGCCTTACTCACATCGTTCTTGAATTTCTTCGGGTGCCTTATACAAATGGAACCCTGCGACCTACTTACCGAAAAAAGCCTCAATGGCGCAGTCTAGGTAGGCAGCCGCTATTATTCCTACCGGCTTATAACCTCTGTCGTCATGTGGGCAGACAGCCGCCTGAGCTTCGTTAGACCATCGATCACGCTCGTAACGAATCTCATACAAGATCAAAACGGACAATGAGATAGGTAATTAGAGCGAGAGGATTTCCCTTGCGGCAAATAAATCCCCGAGCTCATCGAAGCATGTCAAGGTTAATATTACGGCAGCGAGACAGCAGTGAATGATATTAATAGAAGCTTGCCCCCTAAGGGTGACGTGAAAAGAAATGCAAAAGAAACCCGCCGAACTTCATACACGCCGCGCAATCATGCGTAATCCGGAGGATTCCAGACTCGAAACAAGTCGACAAAACCGCAGCGAACATGACGCAACCCTCGGTAGAGATGGACATGATCAGGCGCGAAGACAACGTTTGGGCCGCGTGGCTTCAGCGTCGGTCAACATGGCGAGCTGCCGTGGTTACATGCACCCTATTGGGCAGCCTTGGTCATCCTGGCTATACAGCCGAGAGACTGTTCTTAGGAGGCCCGGGCCGCAGTTTCAGATCGTTCGCCATTCGCCTCGCTCCAGCCGGTGCACGGCTCTTTGGGCGCATCCATCGGCGATGCCAAGCACTTCGTTCTGTGGTCCGGCTCAATGGTGTTCCAAACTGGCGGGATGACATCCTCAAGGGGGGGGGGAGGGGGAGGAATGCTGCATTAAAGCAGCATGATTTAGAACATACAACCTCATCTATAACCACGACAGTTTTTGGTAGATGGTTGTTGTCTTTCATGGCTGGCTCACTGGATGATGTATTGTTGTCTCGGACTGGATCGGGGGGGGGGGGGAAGGGAGGCTGGGAAAAGGGGCTTCACGCACCGAATCGCAGGCGTTCTGAAAAGCCAGCACCGGACTTGAACTTTGGGAGGCACGCATGGACTGGCAGCACGGAACGTCCGAAGGATGCGGCAAAAGTCAGAGAGTCGGATCTATAATTCTTTCCAGGCCTGCAGATTGCATTGCTTCAGTCAGTCGTCTCTGTATTCTGTACGGGTGCTATGCGCAGCTTGAAACGTTTGTCGAGGCTGGGGTACATTAGGTTGGAGGCGTGATAAGGCAAGGCGATAAAGAGGCGTATGCGCTTATGCAGCACCAGCTGGCTACTGCATGTCTCGATAACGGCCGAGGAGATCTGCCTGCCCACCTTTCCTTGGAAGGCCTAGACTGTTCCTCATACCTTTCGCAGTCTGCATGAGCTGACCGTGAAAGGTAGGTTGGTGGGATTCGATAAGGATTGAGGGCGAGTTCAGGTGCAGACCATGACCCCGCCATGCGTTGCTCCCCGCCTTTTGGCTCTGGTCGCCAGGTGGGCACGGGCGGTTCGAGGAAGACGGTGAGGTGAGATGGCTACCTGGTACGTGGTGCAAGTGCCGCATCACGAATCAACACAGGATCCAAAGAGGGGGATTTTCTCGGGGATGTCCTGGACACTGAACGGATACGATCGACTCGAGAAATACACAGGAAAGGGTGAACGGCCGAATGGGATGGGCAGATGGATTCGCGGCCTGACCGTCTCCAGACCGTCGGTGTGGTGAAGAACCGCTTTTTGGGGAAGATGGCTCGCATGGCTGGGCAGACTTTGGACGTGCGCGCACGGTGCGTGACGGTAACATTATGGCTTTCCCTTGCACCGACTGGCGACACGTTCGGAAAGCCAAAGAAATCAAACAAAAATGGCACTGTGAAGATAACGTATATAGAACACAATTTCAGCTTTTCTAGTGCTCTTGAGACCGTCCATGGCTGAGTGAACGAGTGGTGAACATGTTTCAGCCTGGGTTCTCTGTTAAATGCCCCAGCAACTGACCGACCAAAATCGCTTGGCAATACGTAGAAAGACTGTGTTGTTCCACATCTCTGGGTGACGCTATTGACGCTATCCGGCCATTAGCGCAGGAAAGATGGGCAAACCACGGCCACCGACCCGCTCGGTTCCTGGGCCAGGCTCTTTCTTCATCCTGACTGGGCGACATCGTGGTTGGGGAAGCCTGGGGGTTCTGGGTTATGCCTTCCGCGACATCCGGGCGTATGGTCTGGGCATTCTGGTCGGGCCTCTGCTGCGATTAAAACTGCCTACCTAGTGTACGTGTAATGGACAGAAAACAACAAAGCATTGTTGTTGACGTACCTCGATCAGGCCGAGGCACTGACGCAAGGCGGATTCATGGCCGTGTTGTGGCCGGGGAGGGGTTTTTGTGCGGTGCAGCGTTGACCAAAGCGGCATCGTCTTGCCAGAGGATTCACCGTCCCAGGCCAGCCGGAAGCTGCCCCGGGTGTGGAGGTGGATAGAACAGAAGAAAGAAGCGGGCACTTGGAACAAAGATGGAATGGATGGTCTGAGCGCAAGTGGAGTGTGGACTGTTGTGTGGAGACCCCGCCGAATTCCTGACTGACCGCCGCTGACCGCTCTGGCAGGCTCCGCTCGTCGCTGGGGCAGTTCGCGGTTCGCGCTGGTCGCTCTGTTCAGGCCCACGCGTGCTGTGGCCGATCCTGGCTTTGACCCTCGGCGGGCGGGGACCTCCCCCACGTACTTTGGTGCGCATGCTTGAAGAACCACTAAGGAATGAGGCTGAATCAGTGGAGGTGAGCGGCGTGGTGCGGGTCTGTGTTGGCTGCGTGGATCGTTCATGGGCGGTCGTCGCGGTCGGGTGGTGTGAGAGTGGGTGTGCCTTCCGATTGCAGCCCTGAGTCCTGCCTGCCCGTAGAGGTACGAATACACCTGCACGCCCACCACCTAACTCACCCCGCTAGAAGGTAGACTGTAGAGCAGGGGAACCGCAACCGCAACCGCAGCAGCCAAAAAACAACCTCGCCGTCGGAATCCGCCAGTTCCGCCCACCGTCCACCGTCCAACAAGGAGCGCCTTCTCTGCTCACTTCCCCTCCTCCCGTCAGCGTCCTGCGTCGTCCCGTCGTCCTGCATTGCTACCTGCCCGCCCTTGAGTTTGGTTGATTACCTGCCCACCCCATCGACACCGGGCATCATCCAATTGCCATTGGGTTGTCTGGCCACCGCTCAACCTGGCCCGTTGGGACCGGCGACAGTGACTGCGATACTTTTCTGCTGTTGAATGTCGCGATAACCGTCTTCCTTCTGGGTTTCCTCCCCATCGACCACGCTGTCGGCCAGGTCAGACGCCACCGTCAGCGGCCAGAAGCCAGAAGCCAGAAGCTCATCAACAAACGTGCAAATCCAAATGCATCCAGACTGGTCCTTTCTTGTATCCGCTCGCTGTGCGTGATACGGCGATTGCGCCGTTTGCAGCTCTGCGTCAAGGACATCCACATCTTGCGCCGAGCATCATCGGATCAAATCATGGCGTCTTTCAATGGCCAGCCGGGCGTCTCGGCCACTAACAAGCTCACCAAGATGGCCAGGACGAGGACAAAGGCTAAAGTGCAGGCCGTCAAGCCGATCCTCAAGAAGCTGTCGCAGACGCGCTCCGAGAAAAACTCGCTGGATCTCAACCGTGGGTGGGAGGATCAGTCGGTCGAGCAGTTGGACAATCTCGAATGGGCCGGTGAAAGCTACCTCGGAAGGCGCTCTTACTCCGCAAGGGACGTCAGCTTTGCCCTCTCCAACGCTCTCGGCCCAGTGGACGATGGCAGCGTAGGCACTGGCACTGCTACAGTTTCGGCTGGCGCGGGTGGAGGCAGCATCAGAACAAAGTTTCAGCACAACCGTTCGACCTCGCAGGCTTCAACCGGCAGCGGCCCTCGAGGAGCATTCGTTCATCCCTTCCAGCAAACCCCCCGCGGCGCCACCCCACCGCTCTCGTATGCGAATTCCACTGCCTCGTTCGACAATGTCAGGGACTACTCACCCACCATCACGGAAAACGAGGACGACGACGAGGGCCTTCCGCATGTCCACTCGCACTCGCACTCACATTCGCAGTCGTCACATCACACTCACCACCACCACCACCATCACCATCACCACCACCGCACCGCCCCTCTCCCAAGCGTCTCGCAACCAAATCTCCGCCGCCCCTCTCTGGCGAGCCAGCGTACCACGTCCAATTCCGACATTACGTCTCCGCCGGCACCCCTCCGCTCGAACACGAGCCGGTCCGTGGCGGCCTCTTCACGTCTTGCCCATGGCAGCCTCAGCGTTAACACGAGCCACTCGGATCTTCAACTCAACCCTAGCGTGAACGGCCTTGATTCGCCCACCGGCAGCATAGGCGGCACCATTGCGCCCCCTTCGCTAGCCTCGCCCAATTCTTCCGGGTCCGCAGCGCAAATGTCGCCGATTCGGAGCTCTCTAGAAGCAGCCGGATTCCCGCGCCTCCGCAGCCGCTCTGAGCTTGACGCCGCCTCGCGCGCCGAAGGTCTTCGCGCCGCCCGCCGCCGCTTTGAAGAGCGTGAGCGTGCCAAGGAAGAGAAGTACGACCGCGAGCTGATCAAGAAGCGTGAGCGTCGGGATAACAGGGAAGCCACCCGGATCGAGAAGGAATCGGCCGGGAGAAAGAGCAGTCTCAGCCTCGACGGGCTACGACCATCTGCAACCAGGAAAACAACGTCGAACAGTCTGTCCACTGCTTCTGCCGTTGTTGCGATGGCATCAGCCTCGACACGGTCCGGAGGCGAGAGCCTAGGAAAGTCTAGCATCGGAAAGTCCAGTATGACGAATTCACTGAAAAGGAACGACTCCTCGGTCTCATTCTGGGGCGGCTCCGGGGTTCCGGAAACGGGCTCTCTAGCTACTGGCAACGGTAGCCCTGGGAAGAAGGTCGACGACTCCAATGCGGAAAAGCAGATGGAGTTTGTGAGCCGCAAGTATGAGAGTGTGCCTGGCCAGGCGCCCCCTGCCTTTGGCACCAATGTAGACGATGTGCGATTTGAGCCAGCTCGCCCTCGGCGCACAAGCACGGCCAAGAGAAGGACACAGACATACTGGGCGGGATTCGTATTATGGCTACGGACGAAGCTGCTTCGACTTGGCGGAGGGTAAACGGAACTCTAACATCACCCTTGTTGGCCCGTAAGCTTGTGAACGGGGAAGTCCTCTGGGCGAAAGAATCGCCGGGGCCATGTACGAGGGAGGCATTACTTCCTCAAACAAACAACATGCACACCATTATCGTCACCATCACCATCATTACAATCGATTCCAAAGCCCCATCCCCCTATCTCTCTCTCTCTCTCTCTCTCTCTCAACGCGGGACCTGCTAGCGCGCACACCACATGGGATATCGAAACCACATGATTTACGACAGCATTACTTGCGTATTTGCATTTCGACGGCTCGTCGGTTCATTGAAATGGCCCTCCTTTCAGGCTTGGGCTCGCGGCTCACTCGAGTGTTGGCTTATGTTTTGGCTTTCTGGTTTTCGTTCCTGAACAGGAAAGGCGTTTCAAACTTGATTATTAGGAGCCCAGAGGGCGTGGAGTGAAAGACAGTGGTTGGACACGCTCACGGAGGAAAGAGTATCTCACATTCAGCCATCTCACTTTCCCTGGCCCAGCTCAACGAAGGTCTGGCGTTTGCGAAGTTTGGATCGTGTTCCTCATCTGCTTGTTTTTCTGGCTTGCTCGGCGAAGGATCCCACTACCTACGCAACGGTGTGGTCTCGGGAAGCCTTGCCAACGCGCAGTGGCTGGTTTGGCAGCCTGAGCGATCATTCCTTGCTTGGACGGCGACATCAGCGAACGAGCGGTTCTTGGCGCAACTGCTTCTCTGCAGGATACTGCCACGGGAGTGCATTTGGATCTGGAATTTCGCGACGCGGGGGCGGAGGAAGGACTGAAAAACGCCTGCGTGCTGCCCGTTTTCTTTCTCCTGGCTTGATCCGGTTTCCCTCCTTTGGTGTACTGCTAAAATGGGGATACATTTGGTTGGGTGATTTGGTTTTCCGGGGACTTTACGTCTTCACCTCTCTCTTGCTTGTCCTGCCATGGGGATGAGGGAAGAAGCTCGGCTTTTCTTTTTGGGTCGTCGTTGCTGATGGCGTCACGCTGCCATTATTAGCAGTGGTACTTGCATGCCACTTGGAATAGTGAATGGGCGAGATGAAGCTTGGATAGGTGCATTCTCCTTCATCTCCGTGCTCGGGGGATCGGGCTACCTTCCCTTAGAGAAGGCATCGCCTTCCAGTATCGGTTGAATAAAAAAGACCAGTGCCTATCTGATGCTCGGCAGTATATTAATTGCACGGCATGCATGTGATTCGGCTCCATGTTGAAGCTTGCTCACACCTTCCCCCCTTTTTGGCATGTTTTGTTCCCATTCGATCCCCTAACTGACATGCACTAATGCGACCTACATAACCTTACCCACCCACGAATGCAACATATTCTATGCAACACTAGACTAGACTAGTCTACACCTGTGAACCCACCAATCCATCGACAAGCAAGGTCGGTATTATCTCTGCAGGCACAGACTCTTCCTCCAAACATGGGGTGGCGCTCCGCGCCAAGGCGCTGCGCGCCTCTAACCCGCAAACCCATCATGTACCGCGTCCGTGCGTTTGTACTGTGGGTCCCCGTTCATTTTTGTTTGGAGAAGAGTCTGTGACCCGTCGGGCGTTTTTGGGGTCTGCGGTCAGGAAATCCCAAGTTTCAATTATCGCCAGCAACACTCCCATTCTATTCAACCACATCATATGGTATTCTACCGCAATTGATCTTCTGAGGATAGATATTACATTAGCTACCCTCTCCAATTCTCCAAAAAAGATATCATTTTTTGATGCAGGAATCCCATGGGGAGCCATAGGGTCGCTGCATCCCTAAGGTGCGGGGTCGCCACCCCACCTTGGGCATGGGCCCCACCTTGATGAGATAGATAAGGTGCGGGGTCGCCTAGCTCTGGGGCTACGCCCAATCGGGTCTAGCCCAGTCAGGTGATCACGCGCATTCTGGAAGGGGATCATAAATCCCTTGCCAGTCACATAGCTCAATCAAGGCCATCCTTCTTTCTACTTTTAACTCACACCCTACTAGTACGCCATCAATATTGGGCAAGTCGGGCAAGTCGGGCAAATCGGAGAGGTCGGGGAACTCGGAGAGGCCGAGCGGGTTAGATACGTCGGGCAGATTATGGGGGCTAGATAAAATTGGAGATGTAGGAATAATGGAAAGAGGTGAAGACATTTTGATGGTTTGTTTAAAGTGTTGTTTGGCGGTATAGAATAAATGTAAGGTGTTTGGTGAGTAGATGGGTTTATTGCAAAATGGTAGGTTTGGAAGGGAGAGATGGGAATTTGAGATGTTTATGACCGCAGAGGCGAAAAGCGCCCGATCGTCCTCAGACCCTCTGGCGATGTGGTTTGGGGGGGCTCTGTGATTGGTTGCATGTGCGGGAACTAGGGTGGTGGGAAAAAAGGTACATGCCCCGCCAAAAAGAACATCGCCCAGGGTCTGAGGAACTGAGATAAGGTCGGTAGGTGGTGAATTTGGGATGGAAAATTTTCATGTCTTCACTTGAGAACAGCCCTTATCTCTTCATCAATTCCCGTAGTGCATGCAGGTCCGGAGCTTGAGCCACGGCACATCCTGGGGAATGTTTTAAAATCGCCTTTCACCAGCTATGTCGCAGGGATCAAGCTAGCTGTGTACATGCCTCGGCACGGCCTTCGACCACCTAGCAGGGAGAACCTGGAAGTCCTGTGATAATTGTCGACGGTGGCGTTTCGGAGCGTCTTCCAATGGATTGCTTGCCATCATCTCAGCCCGACGCCGTGTAACGTGATTGTGACGCTTGCCCGATCAAAGATTGGTCCCTTTGCTTCCTCCCGCGCTTGAAGCCATTTCTTCAAGGTTTTTCACAGTGAACGTAGCGAGATAATGAGAGCCCGCTAATTGATAGCTGATCCCTGTGGCCACATCCCTTGACTTGAATCCCTCCGCGTAACCCGTATCTGTCTTTTTCAGCGACAAGTTATCCATCTCCATCATCAAAAAGCTTCCAAAATATACCCATCATCGCACCATGGCGGTTCAACATCGACGATTCGCTAACCATCCGGGAGCTAAGGAGGCGCCCGCCTCGGCCCTCGAGTACACGCCCGAGGAGGACAAGAACCCACCTATGCGCGGCCTCTTGCTCGTCCTCGCCTCCACGCTGTAACCATCTTCACCACCCGCTCATTCAAAGTCAAGCTTCCTGACCAAAACCTACAGCGTGGCCAACTCGTCTTACATCCAGAAATTCTTCTGGGAAAACGCCAAGTTCGGCCACCCCAAGCTGATCCCGGGCCTCAGCGCGCACCACACGCGTCTGCACCCCAACGTGATCCCGATTTCCCCGTCGGACGGCAGCGACGTCTCGGCAACAAAGCCTGCGATTTTGGACTTTAGCCCCGCCCTCACCACGCCGCAGCCACTCGACCTGTCTGGCCGGTTCTACTCGGTGGCTGACTACCACGCGCTGTACAAGTCGGGTGCGGCAACACCAGCGCAGGTCGCTGCGGCGCTGCTGAAACTCGTCAGACGCGATGTGACGCCTGAGAGCAAGTACGCGGTTGCGTTCATCCAGACAAATGTCGACGAGGTGATGGCGGCGGCGGAGGCATCGACGAAGCGGTGGGCGGCGGGGAGGCCGTTGGGGATCATGGACGGTGTGCCGTTTGGGGTCAAGGATGATGTGGAGGTTGAGGGGTTTGTCTCAACGATGGGGATGAAGGTGGACGAGAGGCTAGAGTATTTTAAGAGGAAGGAGACAGCGACGTGCTGGCCGGTGAGGAAGATGGCTGAGGCTGGGGGTGTCATGATGGGCAAGATGAATCAGCATGAGGTTGGGATGGGTGAGTTTTCGATTTCGTATGCCATGATTTGGGAGTGATTTTGCTGACTGGATTTGTGACAGATACGACAGGTTGTAATGTGAGTGTTAGCTTACATCATGAAGTTTCGGTATGCAAGGACTAATCTGTTGCAAAGCCAATTACAGGAACCGCAACAAACTGGGCGAATCCCGCGTATTATCCCGGAGGTTCATCGTCCGGGGCAGGATCAGCTCTCAGCGGTGGTGTGGTTCCCATTGCCATCGGCACGGATGCGGGTGAGTTGACATTGTAGCTGTTGGACGATAGGAAAAACCCTGACGTCTTTCTAGGAGGAAGCGTGCGCATCCCGACCGCTTTTTGCGGCGTGTACGGGCTCAAGCCCACGTTCAACAGGACTTGCACCCGGAACACCTCGATGTGCGTCGTCGGGCCCATGGCGTCAACAGTCTCCGATCTGACCATCGCATACCGCATCATGGCCCAGCCGGACCCTAGCGACCCCAGCCACAGCCACTTCGCCCTGTCTGTCCCGCCGGAGCCATCAGCGAAGAAGTATATCGGCATCTGCCGCGAGTGGATCGACAGATCAACCCCCGCCGTGCTGGAGGTGTTCAACAAGGCCGTCCAGCACCTCACCACGAACCTGGGTTACGAGGCGGTCGACATCAAGCTGGCCTACCTCCGCGAAGGCCAGCTCTCACATTCGGCGACGTGTCTCTGCGAAGCCGCTGACGATGCCAAGGCGCGGGCCGGCGCAGACCAGGCCGGATGGCTCAGACCGCTGAACCACGCGAACCGCATCCTCATCTCGGTGGGCGCACACACCCCCGCGCAGGACTACCTCAAGTACGGGCAGGTCCGGCAGGTCATCATGCAGCACCTCGCGCACCTGTGGGATAAGTACCCGGGCATGCTGGTCCTGACGCCCACGACGCCGATCGCGGGCTGGCCCATCTTGCCTGGCGAGGACAAGTACGGCTTCAGTGACGGCAACCGGTCCATCTATAACATGACGTATGTGTGGTATGCCAACACCAGTGGATGCCCGGCTGTTACATGCCCGGCGGGCTATGCGGACGAGGAGCAGGGCGAGGGGAAGTTGCCGGTCGGGCTGATGGCCATGGGAGAGTGGGGGGCCGAGGAGCAGCTGTTGGCGTTTGCGAGGGACAGCGAGACGTATCTGCACGAGGTCTATCCTGGGGGCAGACAGAAGGGCCGGCAGTGGGCAGATGTTCTTGCCATGGTGAAGGGCGAGTGGGATGAGGAGTTGAATAAGGTGTAAGTCAGGTAGGCGGAAGAAAGTTGGTGCAGAAGTGTTGGAACAGTGTACGTTTTGTGGAATTTCAAATCGAGAAGAATTGTAAGATTTACATGGTTAAGTTCGTCGGGCAGCCAACGGCCGCGCCAAGACTCTTGTCGAATGCACTTGCCTGCACTGAGTGGTTTTAATCATTCAGTTGGTTCGCGCGGGACTCTTCACATCCAAACAGGAAGGGGCATCCAACCGCAGGAGGAAAATGCACAGTGCGCACACGGTGTGCGTAGGGGAGTTGTCTCTGCCGACCCGCCCTGTCCAGCGCGCGCATCTGACCACCTGCGCAGTTTTGGTCACTCACGTCACCTACCGGTACCTGGTCACCACCGACAACGATCTTCGGAAAGAGCTTCAACAAGATGGTTTACGAATGGGACGTTCACAAGGAAACGTGCTACGCCCTCTACGTGCAGGAGAAGAGGCCCCTAGACGAGGTGATTGAGTATCTTGCTGCGCGCCACTCGTTCACCCCGAGGTAGGTGATTTCCTTGCCTTATGGTTTCAATGTGTTCCCACCGTCTCCCGCGTCGCGTTACGTCTGTGTCGCTCGCCGTACTGCCTCCCGCGCTCCGGATAACCATAACCCCCCAAACTACACCAGCTGGGTAGAAACGCTAACCGTGTCATGCCGGACCGCTACCATACTACCCAGTCGACGTGCTTTCCAAACACAGTTCAAAAAGTGGGAGTTCCCGACGAAACACAATGCAGCCTACAAAAATGAAGCGCTGGTCGCGAGGGTGCGCGAGCTGTGGGAGAGGAATCTCAAGCAGAAGGAAATGCTCAAGGTCCTCGTCGGGGAGGACGGTTTCAGCATCGAGGCGCGTGAACTAACCCGTCTGCGCAACAAACACGGCCTGCGTCTGCGTCAGCCCGGCACGGGTTTTGGCCTCAATAACCCACCCAAGGTTTCCCAGCAAAAACCACAGAGCGAAGACGACGAGGACGATTTGGAACCGGCCTCGGGCTCGAACTCGGACTCGGGATCGGAGGAATCTGACGACCAAAGTGAGCAGGCAGAGGCTAGTACATCGCCGGCTGAAGACCTGACCCCTGAGCGCATTGCGAGGAGGGAGGAGAGGAAACGAGCGCTCGAGGCCCAGTCGTTTGAGAAATGGTCGACGAAGAAGCGGCGCCGGCGGACCAGAGCCTGGGCTGGAATGCCCGCCGACCCGCCCGGCCCGCCTCGTTTCCCGTCTGAGACGACCCTCAACGAGTCCAAGGTTATTCTGCAGCTCGATACCAAAGCCTACACGGCAGTCAGGCGGAGCTTCCAGAAGCTATGCGAGGACGCGGGCGTCCTCAAGAAGACGGACGCTGGTCCGGAAAAGTGGGAGGGCTTAAAAGAGGAGCTGATCCGCGGCAGCACGCACCTCCGCAGTCTCATGTGGGACTCGGAGAACATGGACAAGAAGAAACTGGCCATCGATGTCATTGCATGCGACGTGACCAAGAGGATGCGCTTCGTTAGCTCGCTCATGACGATTGCCGAGGCCAAGACTATTCTCGGCCTGAACCCAGAAGAAGGGCGGGAGATCCGCTCTGCTCTGTACAAGATTCTGCTGGACGACAAATTTACCTGCAAGCTCGAAGAGGGGTTGGAGCAATGGGAGGTCATCAAGGAGAAGTGGCATGCCAGCACGGCGCTGTTCGAGCGGCTTATCACCACCCCGGAGACAGACCCTGACCACCAAAGGAAAACCAAGGCACTTGAGGTCCTTGCCCGTGATGTCCTCAGGCGGTACCGCGATGACGTTGGCCACACCCAGAAAGCCAAGAAAAAGGCTGGAGTCCCAAAGACGAAGGGGTCTAAGAACCGCTCCGCCGATACAGGCGCGGCGGGTGTCGGTGGTTACGAAGCTGATGTTGCGCAGCTTGCTCCGGGCCGAGTGCAGACAACACCCAGAAAGCGACAAGCCACTTCCGGGCCGTCGCCCCAGCGATCACGACGAGCCCAGCCCATACCTGTCATTCTCGCACATGCTGAATCCCGTCTCCTCCCACTCACAGCCCCGCCGGTGATGACGCCCCAACCGGATCTGTCGTCGATAGACCCGCACATGGGTAACGCCTTGCTGCTATCCCCAGACACTGAACACGCCTTCGTCGACGACCAATACGTCCACAGCTACACCCCCGCGCAGCCCACACCCATTTATCAACAGCCTGCACAGCAGACGACCATCGCCGTGTACTTCCGGCTCCATCCAACGTCGACGTTCCAGCCGCCGCAGTCGTTCCCGGGCGCGATCCCGATGTGGATCTCGACGCTCAGCTCCCGGTCCATGGACGATCTACGCAACGCGGCGGCATCCAAGTACCAGGCCGTGGGCCAGGGCGTCATGTGTCTGGCTATCGAGGGCATCGTCAAGGACGACAAGGGCAACGAGGTGCCGCTGCCGGTCAATGACGACGTCGAGCTCGAGACGTACCTGCAGCATGTCCAGGGCGCGCCCATGTTTAGTGTCCAGCTTGTGGAGGGGCAGAGGGGCTGGGTTTGATATTTCTCCGAGGTCTGGATTCGGTATGCCAGGCATCGCGACGCACAGCTTTTCGCCAGTTTAGTCGCCCGTGAGTTCGATCCATCACAACGGGCAACCCTCGGATATTCACCAAGCAAGCATTGTTAACATCGAATTCATATCTCATAAGTATGGCCCATGTCTGTACCCAGACTCCCTCTATACACCGAGCTTGCCACTTCCCAGAATAGCCAAGATAACGTCGAACTCGGTCGTTGAAACGAAATCCCATCTATCCACGCCCCATTTTCTTCCAATCCCAACAGTCACAATCAATCCTCCCGCGCTCGAGATCTTTGCAACTCATCCTCCAACGTCCGAATCTCCTTCTGCAGCCTCACGAGCTTCTGTCCCAAATCCCCCACAGTGGCCTCGATCTTCCTCTTCCTCCCTCTCGCATTACCTCGATTCCTCGCATGGCCCGCTAGGATTCGGGGATACCCATCGACAACATTCGAGCCACTCTCCCGTGCTCCCTCGAGCTTAGAAACACCCCCGGCGCCAAGATCCAGCTTTTCTGCCCGAGGTCGCGCGACACCCTTCACATGAACCTTCTTCATGTGTCTGATATAATTGTCCTCCCTCGAGAACGGAGCCTTGAATCTTTTGCATCAGGGCTCGTGACAGACCCAGATCCCTGCAGACTTCATGTGGACTGTGCTCTCGTGGCGGTCCCGGTCACCCTTCCCGGTCACCCTTGGCGCCAAAGGGCTTGTCGCACTCCGAGCACTTGAATGGGCGTTTGTGTTTTCGATCAACATGCCTGTTGAGAGCACTGGCCTTGGTGAAGGGCTGAGACTCGCATCCCTCATGATCACATCTCCAACTCAGAGGTGAGGCGTTAGCGGTGTGGGCGAAAACCGGCACAACGCTACCGGGATGAGCAAGTCGAGGTGTGTTGTTGTCCTGCGGCAAGTGAAGCGTAAGGGCTGGAGGTGCGGTATTATGCACGGGGGCGGCCAATACGGCGGGCCGGCAGCGAAGACGCCCAGCTCGCCATCATCAGGTTGCAACGGCGTGCTCATATCTGGGCAGTCAATGGGACGGAAATTCTCTCTTTATGGTAGCCTTGTGATAGGCTAAGAGAATGGAAGCTAATGGTTGGCAGATGGCACTAGCTTGACGTGAAGTATGTGGTAATGACAGGTGATGAAGTGGTTTGACTGAGAAGCAGTATTACGAACTTGAGAACATCACTTTTTTTTGAGTTACTACAACCACTTCAATCCTACGATTGCTACAGGTTTCCAAGTGGTTATTATATACCAAACTTGGCTCTGTCAACGAGTGAGGCAAAAATAAGTGCGCAACCTGGAAATGATAGTGCAATAGTCCAGTATGCGGAAGGAATCGGTTTAGCTGGGAGCTCGAAGTCACGGTACGGATCAGCATATAATATGTGTGTCGGTGTGCATGATACTCCGCATGTGTACCTAAAATATCATATTTGGAAAACGGCGCACGACTGGCTGATGCGGGCTGGGAGAATCCGTGAGGCTGATAGAGAACGGCACTAAACCTTAGAGATCTCGGATACATGGGACCGGGGACATACTTATCTCCATGTATGCTGCGAGTTTGGTACGTGTAGACTGCGGGAAACGGGACGGGACCAATCATGCTCCACTACCTTGGGTACATAGCTGAGCACATAAGGTGACCGACTTATGGTACGGTAGGTCAGGTAGGCTTCGTACTTGGTAGGTTAGCCAGCAATGGCTAGCTGCAGGCCGGCATGTGGGGAGGGGAGGCTGAGGATGGGGGAAAACTGCAGATAGATACGTAAGGGTCACCCCGTAATTGCGATAAAAAAAAAAAGGGGGGGGATAGTACGTACACAGGACCATCAACCAAAATTTTCACCCTGTTCACCCCCCTTTAGCAACCTTTGGTGGTCAACCCTCATGTACAATAACTTACATAACCACGACCGACACCGTGGGTTGGGTGCAGTCTGCGCCAGCCGTCGCAGTCTTTAAAACTGTAGAAAAATACCTTCAAGACCATTGGACTGCTTCAATCAGAGCCGACATTGGATTCCATGGAAAACCCAGTGCAGGGACGATGTTTTTATTGTCGTGATCAATCCTGCTGGCTGGGCTGTGAGGGGCACCACATTTAACCCTGGTACCGTAATTTCTCAATGGTACACCCCGAGCGGCGCTCTCAGACCCAAGCGAGAACCCCGCTACCCCTGAGCGTTTGTTTACAAACGAACTCAACTACCTGTACTCTTGACTATAGAACCTTTCCAACTCTTCTTTGTGGTCTACGGCTTGCACTTATTCTGCATCTTGATGTTTAGCTAGCATGTATTATCCAGCCTATTTACTTGTCCGCTCCATTTATTGCAACCCTTTCACCAACACATGCATATCCCGACCTTACCCCCAAGAAACCAAGCTATTACCTAAAAATGTCCCTGGAATAATATCGAGCCCGTCCTATTTCCAGGCCCAAAAACGCGCAGAGATGAACCCAAACGGCAACATACCAAACCAAATCTAAGCCAGCCAATCTAAACCCGCCATTATCCAGCCGAGAAGAGTCGAGAAGAGGAAGAAAGAGAAGCACGTCGTTAATCATCCCGGCCGCCAGCTTTTGCAAAAGTCTCATGAACCAAACCCACCGAATCCAGCTGGCCTGGAGAGCGTCGAAAAAAGAAAAGAGAAGAAAAGAAGAAAACCATATCGTTAATCATCCCGGCCGCCAACTTTTCCAGGGCCATTCCATGAGAGAACATCCCCGTGTTCAAGTTGAGATTTTCCTTCCGGTCTCAAAACAGTCTTTTACAGCCCCTTCCCCTAGTTGTCCTCATAAGTAATGCCCCTTGCCCAACTTTTTTTCCTCTTATTCGTGGATAGTCTTTTTTTCTTTCTTTTCGATTTTCTTTTTCTTTTTCTTCATCTTCTTTTTGTTGAACTTTTGTTCGCCATGCTTGGTCTTCATGTGCTCCTGGAAGTTGTCCGATCTCGAGAACTCCCGCCCTACGCACTGTGCATCGTGGCACATGAATCTCTTCAAGGATCCAGGAGGCACCGCCTCTGGGCACAAGGAATTCATGTGTCGATCTAGGTCTCCCTTGGAGCCGAAGTTCCTTTCGCATACGCAGCAGATGTATGGCCGCGTGTGCTTCCTCTCGACGTGCTTCCTGAGGTCACTTGCGTTGCGAAAGGGCTCGCTATCGCATGGGCTGTAAGAGCACACGAAGGTTTGGCGTTTGGTGGCTGTGTTGGTAGTCGTCTCTGCCACGGTCTTGTTGATGGATGCTGGCTGGACATTGTTAGTGTCGTCGTCGTTGTTGTCCGCCTGTGAGTTTTGGAACTCAGGGGCGAAAGTGGAGACTAGGTCAACATGAAGATCTGACGTGAAGCTGAAGGTAGGGGCTTGCGGGGGCGGTCCGTTGTTGCTTGGTAGGGCCGTGGAAGTCTGGTTGTGGACGGAAGCCTCTGGGATGAGGTCTGGAACAAGAACGGGAGACTCCGCCCTTGTCATTGGATGTACCGGATGAAGCCCAAAAGCCGGATCGCTGTCGGTGGTGTAAGCTTGCCCGCACCATGGTGATCCAAATGATTTATTGCCGTCTCTAGGTGCTGGCCCTGAGCTTGTGGCCGATGGTGGAATGAAGGAGACTGGCCCTGGCCCGGAGCCGCTGAGATTGACAAGTTGAGGCAAGTTACCAGATGCCGGCCATGAAGGCTCAGGCCCCAAGCTTTGAAGTAGAAAGCCGGGGCTGGGGCCATTGCTGGGAGCTGGCGGGGTATTGTGCGATGGATGAGATACATGGTACTCTACCCCGGCCGAAGTCGTGAGGCCAGGGGACGAGAGAGAATCCGCAGGGAACCATGCAAAGCTAGCTGCATCTCGCATGTATGCTCGTTGAATTGAGTCTACCTCGAGAACGCGGTGGTCAGCAACGCCTAGAATAGGCAGGCTCCTCGACAGTGACAGTTTACTTGCAAGAGTCATGAAATATGTTGGGAAACTTGTCGTAAAGCTCGTGGACAGCTTGCTCGTCTATACTGGGATAGTCCCATTCCGAGCCCGAGCTTATGTCCATGGGATGAACAAGATCAACCCAAGATCTTCCTCAAGAGACCCTTTGTCAAGGAGGCAGGAAGTAAGGGCATATGTTGATTCCCGGAAGAACAGAGGACCATATTGTGGCAACAAGGTGTTGGTGATGCTGGTGATATTGAGGTAGGCGTGGACACCCGACCACGAAGCCTGGCCAGACCAGCATGTTATGAAGAGAACGTTCCATCCTGAAAGCCGTAAAGAAGACCTCGGGCGAACCGATCAGGGCGAACTTAAAAGGCGAACATGATACTCGAGGTGAGGCTGAAAATCGGTCCAAGTTCAGCAGAAGCATTTGTAGCTTCCCGCCGTCCTCGTGGGAAATTGCCGGTTCCAACGGTGGTTGTGAGAATCTGAACTGTTTCGCATGGTGGCTGTGGGAAACTGCCTTGGTTCCCGCCATCCTGGCCCTCGTGGCAAACGAACCTACGAATGAGCTTCAGGAACAGTCAGCGGAAAAAAGCCACTACTAACTACCCCGGCTGTTGGCTGCATATGTCCCGTCCTCCAGGTCAGCTAACGCATAACATACATAACGACGATCCGAATTCGGTAAGTACACTCCATCCTCTGAATGACTGTGAGTTTTTGGAACCTTTCACTATAACAAAGAATCCGTTTTGAACCCAATAAAATGGATGAGTGCATCAGAGACCATACGAATATATTTTTGAATGCGTCTTTTCTGGAGAGAAATTGGCCGTTGTCTGGGTGTGATAGAAGCTAAAGCACAAGGTAGGTACGAAGTTGCGATCTCCATAACACTCAAATAGCACCATGGTGTGCAAGGTCAGGTACCTTACCCATATCGAGCACGGTTGGCATCGCCACCGCTGGATTTGGAGCCCTACCGGTATCTCTCAGGCAAACAGGTTTGCCAACGTGCCCGCCGTCCTTACTGCAGCTGCAAGCTGCAGCACAACTCACCCTTGTCTTGTATAGTATTCGACCCGGGCATCCGGACAGCAGGTTGCCGTTTTCGTCCAAGTGCATACAGAAATGGGTCTCGGAATAAAATACCAATTACGTTTTACAGGACTCAGGCTTGTAATCCCGACGTAAGACTTGGCTGGGAAATGCTGTAATTGTAAGGGCAGTAGGTAGGTACATAGGTACCCAGGCAGAGAATGGGCATGTCAGGCGGTAGCCGGGAAAAAAAAGTTGTGTCTCCCTCATCTTCACCGCCTATTTTATCCAGTCTAGCGTCTTCTCAATCCGGCTAGCGGCTATAACAGTAATAACATATTGCGCAACGCTGTTTGGGTGTTTCGTTACAGACTGACTGTGACGGTCCTTACGCAACCCTAGAACTTCGGCACCCACGGACAAAACCCTAGGTCACTAGGTACCTGTTACGTAGCTATGTAGCCTCTAGCTTATCTTGTTGACTACCGTATCCCGTACACGTGTAGACATGCTTAGCTTTCATCGAGGCCACTAAAATAACCGTGTGCCTCCACAATGTGTCCGTAGCAACCAAATCGGATGCCAGCACTCGGCACTCCCCGCCAAACTTTGCAGCGCTCAACGTCGCCAAACAACGGTAGACACGGTCACATTATGGAGGCACAAGGGTCACTTTAGTAGCCTCGGCTGTCATCTGTAGTGTATAATCCACATACGTCCCGCTACCCAATCGCGCTCGGGATGGCTTCCATTCGCCGCCGCGGCCGTCGGAGCATTGATATACTACCCAAGGTACCGGGCTGCCATACCGCGTAAGGTACCTAGGTACCGGCAAGGTGTATAGGCTGTAGGTGAGCTCAAGGGCTTGTCGATGCATCTGTAGCTCGCAGGCAGCGAGGCAAAGAGATTCAGGCACGCTGCTGGGCCTGGCCGCTTCGGGCTTGCCCGGCACCCATATCATTTTGTCTTACATAGATCCATCTCACTGGCCCCTCACAAGCCCACAGCCCCTCATGAAACTGTTCGGGCATGCTCGGAGAGCTCGAGGCGGGGTCGCCCACAGCTCCTCATGAAACTTGACTGTTCGGACGTGCTCGGAGAGCTTGAGGAGGGGTCTTGGTCTTGGCTGTCACCAACAAGCCAGGGTCTAGGCTCTCTCTACCTACCAGGTATCCATGCAATCAAGGCCGCCTTCCAGGCTTCTTCTCCCCTTTTCCTTCTTCATCTCACCCGGCCTTGATCTGACCTTATTGCCACACACCCCCTGCGCTTCTCCTTGCGCTGCAAGGCAAAAAACCCGAGAAACCCATGGAACATGGAAGTCATACGGCCGTAGAGAAACAGACAAACTCCCAACGGCAACAGACTTATGTAGAAGCCATCCCTTGGTTCAGTGCACTGTATTATACTTGGGAACTAGATAAATCCTCGCAAACCGACCAGCCAGCCAACAAGCCAAACAAACAGCCAGCCTCTTCACCGGGGGGGTATCGTATCGGTTACTTCAATAAGGAGTTTACAACCTTAAGAAAACAAAACACATACACACGGAAACTAACACTCTCCCCATCTCGGCAGTTTCCAGAGTACCTTGCCTTGCCTACTCTGTAAATGCCTTGAACCCACACAGCCCGACAAATGGACCCAGGCCAAACCAAACCCCTAACAGGAACCAAACAAACAAACAACCAGCCTCCATGAGACAAAAACCCAACTCCAAAAAAAAAAAAAAAAAAAAAAAACTCATACCCTCAACAAATCAAGACCTAGGCCATTCAAACACACATCAATGCAACCGCGGACTCTTCCTCCTCGAGCCAACGCTCTGTCCAAACGACCCAGGCGGCACATTCTCCAGCCCCTCGCCGACCGCCGAAGTCTTCTTCTTGACAAACCGCGTCGAGTGCCTGGTCCCGCGCTTCGCCAGCTGCGGGGGAGCAGCGTTCTCGCCCAACCCCCCCACACCAGGCAGACCCATGACGACGTCGGACGCCTCGAGCATCGACACGTTGGGGTTCACCTCGCGCAGGCTGATGCCCAGCGGGGGCCGTTCGTGGCTGGCCGAGGACGAGCTGGTCGGGGGGCAGGCGATGATGGTCGGTAGTTGGGGGGTGCTCGTCTCGGCTTCGCCAAAGTGGACCGGGATGGATGGTGACGACGACGACGACGGCTTGGTGGGCGTGCAGGACTCGTCGTCCGAGTCGCGGTCGCGGTCACGGACGTCGGCGAGGAGGGCCTCGTGCGCGCGGGTCCGCGGGAGTGAGGTCGGGAACTGGTATTCCATCTTCTGCGGGGTGTCGCCTGTCGGCTCGTACTCGCGGAGGACCGTGTTCTGGATATCGTCGCGGAGGCGGGCGAGCGGCTGGCAGACGTCTTCGTCCATCGGGTCGAGCGTATGTTGCAGGTTCTGGGCGGCGGTCTCGACTTCGCTGTTGAGGGTCTTGACGCGGTCAAAGGTGGATTGGAAGCGGGTGGATATGCTGGCGTACGAGTCCTCGACCGTGGCGGAGAGGCTCTGCATTGCGTCGGCGTGCTGGGCGTGGTGGTCGGCGTTCTGGGACCGGGCGCGCGTGACGAAGTCGTCGAGGTCTTTCATCTGCGTGTCCAGGTCCTTCATCTGCTCGTCCACCACCCGCATGGTCTCTGCGTGGACGGACTGGGTGGTGGTCTGGATCGATTGGCTGTGGTCGTTTGCGGTCTAGGGGAGTCAGCATCGGCGTTGAAAAACGAGAGACAAAAAGGGGGGAGGGACTCACCGCCCAGTCATCCTTGAACTTGGTCTTCATGGTATCCCGGAACTTGCCCACGTTCTCCAGCAGCTGGTCGTCCTTGTCGCTCCATATATCCATGCCCTCCGAGTACTGCGCAAGGCTGCCCCCAAACGTCTCGTTCGCATCCTTCACAGTCTGCTGGATAAGCGCCGCCTTGCCAGCAAGGCGAGTCTCCTGGGCCTCGGCCTGGGAGGTGATGAGGGTCGAGATTTGCGCCAACAGGTTCCGGCGCTCGGCAGCGGCCTGCCTCCGCTCCTCGTCCAAGACTGCCTGGATTCTAGCCGAGACCGACACGTTGGTCTGGAATATCGTCCGGCTCGCGTCCTCAAGCTGCTGTCTAAGCTCGTCCGACTCGTCCTTCTGGGCGCTGATATGTCGCACTAGTTCCTCGAAGATGGCTTTAAAGTCCTTGCCGAGCGAGCTGTACGAAGCGTGCAGCTGGTTGTGGAACGTGCCCAGCTCGCTCAGGACGTCTCCGGCTATCCGCTCGGCCACCGCTGCGATGGCTTGCAGACTCTCGCCGACGCGCAGCTTGACGCTGTCTCTAACAGTCTTGATCTCTTCCAGCACATCGTCCATCTCCTCCTTGGACTTTTCCTTCTGCTCTAGCAGCTCGGTCTTCGAGTCGGCAAACCTTTCGAGATTCTCGTCTAGGAACGTCTGGGTCGATGCCAGCTTTTCAAGTTCCTCCTGCACAAACGACTGCATGCGCTCCGAGATGCTGGATATGTGCTCCTCCTGGCCCTGGCGAAACTTCTCGATGCGACCCTCGACAAGCTCCGTTATGCCAGATACCTGGGCCTGCGACATGCTCCACGTGCTCCGGTTGATATTATGGAGCTCCGACTTCCGCTTGTTCTTTGCCCGGAGGCCATCGACATCGTTGACCGTCTTCTCGATTGTGGTGATCAGCTCGCCTCCGATGGCCGCCAACTGTTCCTCCGTGGCTTGATGCGCTTTCCGAATGAGCGTCTCCTCGGTGAGCGCTCTCCGCGTGGCCGCCAGAATAAGCTCGGTCTGGTCCAAGACCTCTACTGTCTCGTCAAGCTGCAGACGCGTCCCTTCATGCTCCTTCTTGAGCCCCATGAAACTTGATGTCAAGGTAAACAGTTCCTGCCCCTTGTTCCGGAGGTTGTTTTCGAGGGCCCCAATCTTCGCCGCCTGCTCCTCTGTCAGGATCCGCCGGGACTCGTTCTGCACCGTGATCTCCTCGTATGCCTCGTTCGACAGGTGGACGCCATTTCGCTGCCGGGTGGCGATGAGCTCGCTCTTGAGCTTCTCGATTTCGGCGGTGAACTCCCGTAGGAGCGTTTTCTTGTTTATCAGCGCATTCATCTGCGGCTTGTTTCGAATGTTCTTGGCCCGGAAGGCGTAGTCTAGTGTTGATATGGTCTCCTCCAGGTTGACCTTGGCTGGCGATATCGTTGCAATGATGCATGTTTTCGTCCGCCCACCGAGGGAGTCTTGGAGAAGGCGAGTGAGCTTGGACTCTCTGTAGGGGATGTGCGAGCCGCGGTCGACCAGGGCGTTGATGACACGCCCGAGTGTGAGCAGACTCTTGTTGATCAGCCCAGCCTCAGCTGCCCGCTTGTTCTCGGCCCCTGAGCGCTGGATGTTCTCGCTGCCGGCCAGATCGACGAGGTTCAGCTTTCCCGCAGCGAGGAAGTCCTCCCCGTTCTCTGTCTGTCGTTTTACATAGAGCGTGATGGTGAAGACGGTGTGACTCCGACTGCTCAGGTCGTTGCACTTGGTGGCTGCTACCTGCCGCCTGATGCTGCCCTCCTGAAGCCATCTGAGTCCCTCGGTCGCACTGCTGATGTGGCGCTCCTCCATGCCCTGCACAACTGTCGTGGCGTGGCCCTTCCGGGAGTTGTCGTCGTAGATCTTGAGCTTCGCGTTCTCATCGGCCGAAAGCAAATCTCGCAGCTCCTCGTTGTACAGCTCGATGAACGAGCAGCGGACGCAGTTCTCGGACTCGTCAGCCTCCAGCCTGGCGAATAGCGAGTGGAGAACCCGGGGGATGATTCCTGCCGTGTCGGGCAGCAGGCCAAGGGTGCTGCTCATGTCGCCGGACATGGTGTATGTCTTGCCCGTGCCCGTTTGGCCGTAGGCGAAGATGGTGCAGTTGTACCCGGCCAGCATCTCGTCCATCATGGGCTTCACCGTGTCCTCGAAGATCATGCTCTGGTCGGCGGCCTGCGAGAAGACGCGGTCGAAGTTGTACGTCTTGTTGCTGAGCGCGTTGGGCCCCATGGAGAGGTTGACCAGCTGGGCCTTGACGCCCTCGGTCGACACCACCACGGCGCTGTTCTCGCGCACCTCGCGCTCGTTGCGCCCGCGACACCGCACGACAACATTGATGTTAGTAGCCTCTCCGTCGTCGGCGGGGTCGAATTCTCGCTCCTTGCGTTTCGCGCCCGCCGTGGCCGAGGTCGCCACTGACATGAGCGACTCGACGGGGGATGCAGCACCGGCCCGGTCGATTCGCGGCGCGACCGAGGCGCTTCGTCCATAAACCCTCCTGGGCGGGAGGGCTGTGTTGCGCACGCCGGGCCGGATGCTGCTGGCGCGTGTTGCTGTAGAGGTGGTAGTGGCAGTGGCGGCGGCGGCAGCGGTTGCCCGTGACGCCATCGTCGATGTTGTCCTTCGCTCCATGGCGGAGGAGGTCTCTCGCGTCGTTCGCAACGACAATTCGGCCAGAGGTTTGTGTTTCGTTTCGGGTTCAGGTTCGGGTTCGGGTTCGGGTTCGGGCTCGGATCGCGTTCAATGGGCTGGCACGGAAGAGTGGGATAAACTGTCAAAAATTAAACCGACGCAAAAGCTGTACAGGATAATGTCCATGCACACATGGGATTTGTGATGTTTTGTGCTGGGCTGCAGGGACCGGCCGTGTTCGATGCCGAATGTGAAATTCCACCCATGTTCGGCTGGTGGGCTGGGCGGAGCGGGTACATTGGACATTGACATTGGCAGGTGCAGGGGTGCGACGCGCGACAATAAACACCGCCATGCACAAGTGGATCGGCTGGCTGCTGCCCCGGGCAACGACCAGCACGCCCCCTTCCACTGCCGGCTGATGAACGTGAAGGCTGGGTCGGCTGTCCAGGGGGAAAGCGGGGCCGTACCACCCTGGCCGTCAATCGCCTGGCTGAGGCGCCTGCCCCTCATTCGATGCCTGCCTGCCGCGGGATGACGTCTCACCTGCGGGCTGAACTCGACACAGCTCCCCGCCAGGCAGGAGTTCAGGGACCCTGAGGGCCTGTCACGCGGGGCAGGCGCATCTCACGGCAACTCTGTCACACACCGGCCAGTGCTGCCCTCGGCTTCGCTTTGTCCACCTTGACAAACTACATGTACGGCTTATGCGTGAATCGCGGAATCACCTGGCTTATCGTAGAAGCCTCGGTCGAACTGGCGTCAACTTTTACCCATCAGCTATCTACCTAATTGTGTCTTCGTTTGGAAGCGCTACTGCTGCCTCGACCTACTCGCCAGTCCAGCCTTCCCCGCAAGACCGGGAGCCTTGACCGTCGTCTTGTCTGCCCTTCGTCAACAACGCAGAGAAGCCATCGGCAATGTCGCTCTTCTCAGCACAGCTGCACCCTGGACGGGCGCTGGGCTTCCTGGTGCTCGGCGCCTCGCTCCACGACGTGCTGACTCGCATAAAAGCCGAACCGCATCGGTTTCCCAAGATCGAGCTCTTCTACAAGCCGACCGACCCCGTCAAGCAGCCCGTCATCGTCGGCTTGCCTGCGAATGGCATGCGCCTGCGCTTCGACGGCCCAGAGCAGCGCCTGCGCCTGATCGAGGTGGACGACTTCACCAAGAACCACATCTTCCTCAAGCCCGCAAACGACAAGGAGCGCGACCTCGTGCGGCCCCCTCCCACCACCCCGCAACGCACCTCGCCCGACAACACCCCCGGCCCCACCTTCCGACACATCTACCAGCGCTTCCTGGGTCCTACATATGATGGGGAGTACGTCCCAGACGCGGGCGATGTCAACAGCCGGACCGGCACCTACGTGCTGTCATACCCCGGCGTCGCCTTCACCTTCCCCATGCTGAAATCAGATTACTCACCCTCCAAGGACATCATCTCGCTGCTCTCCTCCACGGCAGTCCCCAACGCCATGGCGATATTCAGCGGCGACTCCTGGACGACGGCCCGCGAGACCCTCTGGACCGAGGTGCTGCCCAGCACCAAGACCTTCGCGCCCCTTGCCAAGAGCAAGGATGTCTGCCCCGACGAAGTCTCGCTGGTCAAGATATACGGCGGCGGCAAGCTGCAGATGTTCCGCAAGTGGACCAACAGCCACTTCTGGATCATGCTCGGCGACACGACCCCCCAGCAGCTGATCGCGGAGCTGGGCCCGCCCGATGCCATTTACCGGAAGAACGACCAGCGAATGTACATCCACCAGATCAGAACTGCAAGTAACAGCAACGGGCGGCCCAACGGCAACGATTTGAAGCGGCCGGATGATCTAACCGACACGGACCAGTCCTCGCCAGCGGCATCCGACGACTATGACTCCAACGACGAGGCCGTCGAGGACGACATTGTCGCCAACGTCTCGGGGGAGTGCTTCTACAACTATTTCTACCTTGGCTTCGACATCCTGGTTTCCACCCCGGCCAGCCCGTCGAGACCGCCCCCCTCGCAGGACGAGAACTCGGGAATCCCCAGTGCCCTGTTCAAGTCATGGTCAGCTGACAGGCTCGTCGCCACAAAGGTTATCCTGCACGCCAACGTGCCCGGGTCGTATCCGTTCAACAGGCACCGCCGCTGCCGCTGGGAGATCCCCTACCTCTCTGGACCCTCCACTGACGTTGTCATCAATTCCGAAACCCCATTTGTCGAGATCGAGGAGAGCTTGCGGGAGGAGTGGAAGTCCATTTACGCGTCCGAGGCGGACGCTCGTCAGAAGCAGCGCGGCATGGTCCTTAACCGGGGCTGGGGAGACAGCCCCGGGAGCAGCTGCGAGTTCCTGGGCGGCTGGGAGGAGAGCGGAGGCGCCACCCCGGGCGTGGGGAAGAAGTTTGAGGGGGGCGAGGACTCGACGACGACGCTCTATGGGTTCCCTGGACTGGTGTTCGAGGTGCTGAAGAATGGGTACGTGAGCGCGGTTACGGTGTTTTGATGCTAGAGGGGGGGTGGGGGTGCATTTGGGAACTTTGGATATCTGCATTGGTTCGGGTTGGTCAAGGGGCGTCAGCGCAAGTTTGTGTTGTTACACGGGGGTTTTGAGGGAGAATATTCAGCTGCTTAGATTCGGATAATTACCCTTCAGCGGGCATCGGGCGCTGCGGCAGATCTTTTTTGTTCTCGGTTGCATTATTTACTGGCAGTGTCGCGGAGTCAGGGGCTTCGTTATGGGGTGGTTGGAGGTGCTCTGACTGCCTCAGTTGACAGCGAATATTCCAGGACACTGCCGTGCACGCGTGTTTTTTCAAGATAGATACATACCTATCGTACGGGTTATTTATCAAAGCGGTTGGTCACGGTTTTCACTCTTGAGAGGCCTTGAACTAGATGAATCTCGCTGGTCAAAACTCTAGACGGCTGCTAATGAAACACATGGTCTCCTCTGACGACCTCACAACCAACAGAAACTCACCTCTTGTATTTCAAACTTCCACTTCAGACTGCAAGATGGTCAGACAATATCACGGACACGGTCACAAAAGATATAGCATGCAACACGGATCATCCGACCCCTCGTGGTGCTTGCGGTGCGTGCGTGGGACGTCAAGCTGAACTCATGCTGTGCTTCCAGGGCACGGGGTTCACCCACGAACCGACAGCGACGGACCTTGCGCTGCTGGGACATCCGTCTTCCCGGCTTCCTGCCGTCTTTCTGTCGTGCGAGGCGAGTGGAACAAAGCTGTGCTGCTTGACGTGAGACGGTGACGACTTCTAGAAGGAATGCATTGTGGTCCTTTTGCGGCTTTGTTCGGTTTCTGTTCGGTTCGGTTCGGGAGGGACAGACTCTTTGCGAACGTCGTTCAAGGTGTGTCAGCTGAGAGTGCTGAGGTATAGGCTCGTGTGCAAGGAGCTGAGAACAGACTAGTAGGTACTGTGTTAGTGTACACAGCAAGCAGGAGAGGAGGTCAGGTTGTGGCTGTGTGATGTGATGGGTGTGACAGACAGTAAAAACCGACTGGTTCAACTTCAGAATGCCAAGCCTTCGTGATGATGTCGTCGTGCAGCGCCCGTCTCACTCTCACTTTTGAAGCTCAGATTCTTACTGTGGGTACACGGAGAGACAGGATCCTCTTCCCCTGTATCATTTGCCAAGGCCTGCTTTGCTCCTGCACTCCGTAGCGGCTAACAGTGGAATTGTATGTGGACTCCACTTTTTCTCACTCAGCAGTGCCCTGCCGGCCTTCTTTCCTTCTGGCCAGGTCCCGGCGCTGTATGCCCCAGTGCCGATCCCAGCAGTGCTTTCAGAGCCGGAAAGCTAGGCTGGATTGAACGCCTCCGCGGGATACCTCAACTTAATTGGACGCCAACCTGCTGCTTGCATTTTGAACCGTGACATTTCTCGACCAGTGCTGTTCAGCGAATGAGACATTGTGCACGGCATCCTTACCACTGACGTCGGCCGCCTTCACATGGCAAACAACCGTTCCAAGCTCTACACGTCCCTCTAGGTCACCAGGCACGCGACTGCTGACGAGTAACGGGGCGGCTCCAAGCAGCTCCAAATCATCGACGCAACAAAACAAAACAAAACAATGCGCCGCCAGAGGTCCTCGTTCTGACTCCGAGTTCGACCCGCGATCTCGTCCATCGCGTTTTATTTCCAGGAGCAAGTGAGCGGCAGCCATGACGGACCAAGATGCCAGCCCGCCACAATCACATCGCCCTCGCAGGGCCACCAGACTATCGAGTGACCGGGCAAGGAGCTCTGTCACCGAAAGGATGGGAGAAGGACCCGCCGGCGCCGACGACACCCTGCCGAACTCATCATCGACACCCGACTCAACCGCGACAGCCCGGTCCTCCGAGGACATCGACCCGCTGGCGCAGAAACGCCCCAGGCAAGACAATGTGAACAACGACGAACGGCGCCCAGCAGCGAGGGGGTCGCATCGTGCCCATAAGCACAGGGCCAGCGGCGGTTTCCTTCTCACCGACCCCGTCTTCAACGGCCCCGGCCAAGACACGCTCGCGCAGTTGCACAGGCGACATCGGACCTCGGTAGACCCCAGTAAACACCGAACATCTACACAAGGGCAGGACAAGTCACACACGCGTCGCGCCGTTTCTGGTGGTTCAGAGGTTGGCCTGGGGCTGGGGCTGGGGCTGGGGCTGGGACTCGGATCTGACCGGCCATCGCGCCCACGCAAATCTGCTGACAGATCCTCGACAAACAACACGATAACTAACCGAGACTCGATGGCTGGGTCGGTTGTTGACTCGATGGCGGGGGATACGGTGGTTGGGGGTTCTCCGCGGGCAAGCATGAAGCCGTTGGACCTGGAGTCAACCCAAATCGTGAACATGGCACTGAGCCTGAACGAATCAAGGAGACAGGCCGCGAGGAGGAATGCCTCGCTCCAGGCGCCCCCGAAACTAGCCCCCTTGCCGGACAGCCCAGTTGGAGGGAGTCTTAGGCAGCACCTCCAACAGCAGAGGAGAGTCTCGCGCACAATATCCCCAAAGCCCGATCGTTCGCCGAGGATAACGTCCGGACGGGTCTTCAGTCCTCTGCACTCCTCACTCGAGACGGACGATGATTATCGGTACAATTTCACACCCTCTACCTTGGCAAGAGCGCAGAAGGCGAAGGAATATATGGAACTCACGGCACAGTACAGGCGCGTACTGGACTTGCTGCCCCCCTTGACGCCCAGTCGGACGACGAAATTGCCAACAATCAGTCCACCAGACAACCCGAGCGATTTGGGGCAGGTGCTCCGGATTCCCAGCAACGAATCGGACACAAAGCTTGGGCGCCCGTACAACCCGTTACAATACATAAGAAACCGAAAGGTGCGGGCTCGTGAGAGAAAGGTCATCGATGGCGAAGGCCAGGGGTTCAACGACGTGAGCAGGGTCTCGGATTGGGTGGACGAGCTGGCTAAGTGGGTGGCTACTGGCCAAACCCGGATCTCTGCAAACATTGCTCTTCCTCCATTTGCGACTGCACATGCGGATGAAGCTCAGAATTCTCCCCCGTCGTCTAGCTCGCGGCCGGTGATATCGGTCACAAAGCCAAAGCGGCCGAGAGTCGACTGGGCAATAGACCCTGCAGACATGATTGCTGATATCTACTGGCTCGAGCAAGATGACAACAAGAGGCTTGTCGAGGACCGCCACTGGAGACGGGTCTTTCCGCAGGGTCCAGATCTGAGCCGGCCATTGTCTCGTGAAGAGCCAGGCCCGCGGATGTCCACTCCGGGCTCGGTCAGGGAGTTGTCACATAGCCACAGCTACGCACCTTCGGATGCGACGGTTCCGGAATCTCAACCTCCCAAAGCCGAGCACGAGCACGTCCTCAGCACCGCCCGAGATCGCGCACAGCAGAAGCTCCGGGCATTGAAGGGCTCCCACCATCGTTATGGCAGCTCTGCCACCAGCCGTGACTTTCTGCGTATCCATCGGGGATCGCTCTCTGACTCTTCCGACACCGACAGCGATCGGAGACGACGGCTGAGGAACGGCACCATCAGCAGCACGGGTAAGGACCTACTGGCCAAGCAGATGGAGGAGATCATTGCGCAAGAGCAAAGGAATTCCGAATCGCGGTCCCGTTTCGACAACGACGCGCTACGTATGAAGTTGACCAGCTCTGGCCTGGCAACGCCGGAGCGGGAGAAGCCCCCGGTCTCTCGTGACCACAGCCGCGCAGGTAGTCACCGAAGGGTAGACTCTCGCGCAGACCTAAGTGAGGCGGAGAGCAAATTGTTCAGACTGAAGAACCGCCCCTCACACCCGCAGTCCCAAGGACGAGCCAGCCTCGAGGTCCCTCAAAGGGGCAGGCGGTTCTCAACCGATTACGATACCTCACAGCCAAACTCTCCAGAGCTGCGAGCTGTGCGGGAGGATGCCCTCATCCCTGCTATCGGCATGGATCTCTCACCAGCATCTACGAGACCTAGCTCGCCAAACCGTGGCACGTTTCAAAAGGTCAAGAGCATATTCCGGGACCGTAGTAGGGACCGGATAGCCGAGTTCCAATCGATAGAACGCGAAGAGGCTGCTGAGGCCGAAATCCACGCTGCCCGGCTTGAAAGGCTGCTGGACTCGCCGATAACCGACAAAAGCGGCATCCCATCGCCCGAACGAAGAACTTCAAGAAGCCCCCTTCGAAAGATTGTCAGTCGGGGAACAGACACCAGTCACAAATCCCACAGGAGCACTAACAGTGTCAAACTACGCGGAGATGACAGCGGTCTTAGGGGCTTGTTCCGGGGCCCACGCATCGACAGCGTCCTGCGCAGTGGCGTGTCCAAGGTCAGCGACATGATCTGGCGCAAGGAGTCTGGCGTTGGCGGCGACGAGTCTTCTGGCACGTCCTCCTCGGACGACTCTGAGGCAGAAAGAGCCAGGGGTAGGTCCCGTGGCCCTATCATACCGCCCCGGAGCTCTGACCGCCGTGGCAACGAAACGCCAGGCCAGAGCGGAAAGACCTACATCGACCTGATGCCACACTTCTTGCCTACGCTAGAGCACAGTAAGTCTGCCTCGAGCGAGCATCCCTCGCTGCTCGTGGTCCCGGGCTCTCATCCAACATCCCAACCACTGAGCCGGCGGTCGTCACGATTCGATCTCCTCAAGCCTCCCAGGCTCGACGTCCAGGAACCCTCGCCAGGCTCCTCCCCACCACCTGAACTTCTCCGTCCTGTCGACTCCAACATCTCTACCGTCTCCGACACCGACTCCCGCAAGAGCAGCTACACCGACGGTGTCCGCGCCGCCGACGCCCGCCTCAACGCCGTCCTCGCCTTGCCCACACGCCAGTTCTCGTCCGCATCCTCCGCCCGCCACTGGTCCATCGCCGACCGGAGCCAAAGCCACGCGCCCGTCCGGGCCACCATGTCCAAGCGCGAGATTGCCCGCCTGCGCGCCCTCCTCCTCAGCTCCGGCATTCACGCCATGGAGATGGACCGCCGTGCGAAAGAGCGCAAGCTCCTCACCTCTCCAAAATCCACAAAACCACCACCGCCGCCCACCACCCTCTCCCCATCATCCCTTCGTTCAAACGGCATCACCACCATCCCCGACCGTCGACCTACACCCTGCAACATCCCCTGGGCCGAAGTCGCGCAGCTCTGCCCAGGCCCCGAGAACCGCGCCCGCCTGCTCACCCGGCCCATCGCCCAGACAGACGTCTACCCGCTCGCGGCATCGGTGCTCAGCGCGTCGATCCAAACCTCGGCGCGGCAATGGCAGGCCGAGTCGGACACGTTCGCGACCAAAACAGCCCCGGAGCTGGAACGCCGCGTCGAGGCCCTCCGGTCCCGGCTCGCGGGCGAGCTGACGGACTTGACCCGCGCCGCGGCCGAGGAGGCCGACGAGGCGTACACGGACCTGGTCACGGGCCAGCGGCTCAAAGTCAAGAGGGTCGTGGACTTTATCGAGAAGATGCTGCGCAGGCGCAGGCGGCGGTTCCGCTGGGTCAGGAGGGCCGGGTGGCTTGCTGTCGAGTGGGCGCTGGTCGGGTTCATGTGGTATGTCTGGTTTGTGGTGATGATTGCGCGGGTGTTTTTGGGGGTCGGGATGGGGGTTGTCAAGGCTGGGCGGTGGTTGTTGTGGTTGTGAGGATGGGATGGGATGGGAATGGGGGGTTTGTTTGTTTGGGTACTGGGTTTTTTTTCGTCTCGTGGTTTTGTTTGGTTGGTTTGAAAGGAAAAGCCTCGTTCGTTATCTTTCGTTTGAGAGATGAGGGGGTTGTTTTCTTGGATATGGAAAAACAAACCGAAATGTTGAAACCGTCGGGGGAGCGCAGGCATTGGGTGGTATTTTTTTGTTGGGAAAGGGGGGAGTTTCTCTCTTTTTGTTGTTTGTTTTGGGGTTGGTGGGATTGGGGCGCCTGTGCGGTGTGGTCTGGTGAGGTGTGAGGTGTGAGGTGTGATTGGTACCCCCTTTTTTTAAAGGGTCGCTCTGCTTCTTCTTTTCCCTCTTCTTCTTCTTCTTACTTGTTAAGCCGTACTTACTTTATTATTACTTGTCTTATTTGTTGACTCTAGACTAATACGGATTGCATATATGTACAATGGGAGAGTTGGGGTACTACGAGTTAGTGTGTAGGTAGTCGGCCTGGACGGCATGGTGGTGGCATTGCAGACATTACTAAATCACCTTTGGGGCGAAGTGGACAGGCGGATGAATCAGAGGGACTTTTGTTGTTGCGTTGCTAACAAAAAACTCAATTCAACTTTATAGTTTTTTATTTCGGATTTTTGGACTGTTTACTAAGAGGTCTGGATGCTGATGACGTTTCTCAGGTGTTATCTCGGCTTGTTATGGAGACAGACAGGCACGCGGGAACCTTAAATACATCGCAGGCAGCAGCACTGCCCGGGATGGTGCTGGCCGTGGATCGCTGCCCGCCCGCAGCTCCCGTGCCGGACGGAGGGCAAGCTGCTTTCCCTGCATTGGGGGGGAAGCAAGGAACACTTCAAGAGTGTGGATCCTATCTGGTTTTCAGGGTCCATTGAGGGGCAGACGGGGCAGCATCTTGAATTCGTGTCGGTGTCAGCTTGGATCCTGGTAACGCATCCTTGGTGCAAGTTACCTAGGTCAGCAACGGCGATGGATAGAGAAGCCAGTCAGCTGGTAGTCGCTCTTTGGGATTTTTTTTTTGGAAGTGTGAAGCTGTGAGATGGGGGAAAGAAATACTCGATATCATGAGGGCCAATTGGTCTGTGGGGTATCCCAACTTTCGGCCAAACTTTCATGCTGATGAGAGATCATGAGATTGACCTGCGGAGGACGCCCAATCATGTGGCCGGCCGGCGGTGGCTGTCTGTCATGTTTTGTGTGACTGTGGCACGGCGGCGGAAGTGGAGCAGCCGGAAGAAGTTTTGGGGGGTTTTGTCGCTGACGATATGGTCGGACTCGAAGTCCGATTTCTGGTCTTCTTTTTTTCATTCAATTTCTTTGTGGTAAACGTAACGATGATGGATCGTTCGCTTGACATGGAAGATGCATCTCTTTTCCGGTCGTTAGTGTTGGCCAAAAATACATCGATTACCTACCGTTTTGACCTGCTTGACCGGTTGACAGGACATCGATCCAAGGTACAGTTGTGCTAGCACTGCTGTGGGCGAGTGCTGTGTTCCATGCATCCTCGTACACAGCCTCGAGACCAAACATGGCGCTACTCGATCTAGAGCGAGGCTGATGCGCCGGGCTAACCTCAAGCGTCGGTAGGTCGGTTTGCCTGCCAGCCAAGCCCACCAGCCAGGACCCGGACAGCCAGCCAGACGGGAGTCCTACCAACACACGAGCAACGGGCAGGGCAGCCTTTGTCATCTCGCCGGATTACATGTTGGATGATTTATCCATCCTTCCTCGCCGGACTTTCTTCGACATCGTATTCCCTACGTAGGCTCCCTCTTTTTCGCTACCTACACTGTACTTGACCTTACCTACCTGAGCTATCCGAGATTGGTTTAAATCATACCCTACTGCTATTTGCATTTGCATTGCGACCTGTCTTGGCCTTTTGGTTTTCTCTGCTTTCGACGTCAAGTCCTTCATACCTTAATATTCCCCGGCTGTTGCAGGCAGCTAGTACCGCGAGCTTCCCAGCGTCCGTCCGCTTTGGTTGCTCTTAGAGATTAGCCAATCCACTCGCCCACCCACGCACCCACCCAAGCGTGCGTGTTCTCCAGCATTTGGGGGTGGGACTTCCCACTGCAGTGCGCGGCCAGGTCGTCCCAGAAAACAACGACTCCTGGGGAGCCAAGCCCTTGTCTCGCTCGAACACCTCGACTCCTCATCCTGTTTCAGCTTACCCACCGCCAGCAGCAGAATTCAAAGCATAACGAACCAAGGCCCCTGACAACACCAGCAGCAACCCACGTTTGGGGTTTCTGCGCCTCTGCACCTCGTTTCCTCCCTTCCTGCGCGACGACGCACACGACACCGACAGCAACCGCGTTTGACACCACCCGACCCGTCCAGCGACCCCCTCCACCTCCGCGAGGCGCCCACTCGTCAATCCCCAAATCCCTTCGCGATCAAGGTAGCCAACTAGACCACCCCGACCGGCCAACAGACCGAGGCCTTCTCCGCCAACGTCGTGACTGAGCTTCCTGCTCCACCACCGCCGTCCTCGCATCCCATCCTCGACCGCATCGACGGCATACATTTCAAAAACAACAGCCAAGGCTGTCCAGCAAACAATCGGAAGAGCAGTTCGGCTCCCCGCTCGGAGTCGCCAGATCCGCCCGCCGTGGCGATCCTGAAAGATTCCCGCCGGTCGTACTTGGCCGGCTCGCAACCCATCTCGAGCTTCGACGGACCAAACGGGGCATTCCAGTACAGCGAACGAGGCATGGCGTCATCAGGCGCCGCCAGCTCCAGGCGAAGCACCACCGATTTCATATCGACAAAATGGGCAAAGGCATTCTTTGGTGTCGTCGCACTGCAGGCCTTGATCTGTGTGGCTTTCGAGGCGTAAGTGCAGACAGACATGGCCAGACGCGACCGCGACAGCGACAGCGGATAGCAGCGACCTTGTGTGATGACCTTGAATGCTGATCTTGCGTGCCCTTCAGATATGTCTTTGGTCAATTCCAGACGAGTTTGGGCTCCTACCAAGGCAGCGCCGACAATGTTGACCTCGACTCGCAGTATCGGACGATACCGACCTTCCTCGCCCTCTTCATTTTCGGGTTCCTCTATGTCCTGCTCCTTACGTGGGATGCGTTGCGGTTGAAGAACACCATTCAGGTCATCGGGCTCTGCATTGCCAACCTTGCGCTGCTGGTCTACACGGCCCTCCAGATCGACCAAATCAACAGCTCGATCGATAAGCTCCAGAAAGCGAATGCCTTGAAGCAAGACCCGGCCAATAAGGATGTCTGGGAAACGATCAGGCCGTTCCTCATTGCCATCCCGGCCATCATCGGAGTGGTCAGCCTCGCCATGGGGTACATCGCCTATCAGCTGTACCGCGAGTTCGCGTGGGATATCCTGAAGCAGATCGGTGCCGACTATCGCATGAAGAAGCGATTCCTCCAATATCAGGTGAGGCTCTTCGCCCCGCTTTACAGTGGCTCGCCTTTACATGAGGGTGCTAACAGGATCCGCAGGTTTACATTGCTCTCCTGAAATTTGATTTCTTCTTCTTCCTCGGGTTCACCGTGCAATTCCTGGTTATCGTCACTGGCAAGACCGATGCCGAGAAGGGCCTGACCATCGCCGCCATTCCCGTCACCATTGCGATCCTGCTTTTCGCTGCCTTTTTCACCCAGCGCGAGAACAAGGTGGGAGTGTGTCTGGTCATCTTGCTGTACTTTGGTGCTCTCGGGTACTTCTTCTTCAAGCTCGTCCGCATCTACCAGCCTGGCCGCAAGGAACACTACCAGGCCGTCCAGCGGTCCCTGACGGCGTTCGCCGTGCTGACCATTATCCTCATCATCCTCACCATCATCAACGCTTTCATCTGCATGAGCAACTTTGGCGCGGGTCTGAAGACGCACCTGGTCAAGCCCAAAGGGAACGATCTCGAGAAGGACGATCTCAACTCGTACCAGATGAACGACCAGAAGCCCACGCTGCCGAGCCGGATGACCATCGACTAGTTTTTGGGAGAGATGGGAAAGGTCAGAGAAATAACTACAGAAACCCAGAAAGAAATACGGAATGGTGTTTGTCTGTCTGCTGTTTCTCCCCCTGATGATATATGGTGGGATAGATGCTTCAAACAGACGTCCAGCAGCGCTACAAACACACATACCTTTTGATGACGACATTCACGACGAACCACTTGGGAAAACGTCGATTAGATAACCACGCAGCTGGACAGATGGGAATGAGTCGTTTTTCGTGGTGGTTTATTTTTTTGACATCAGCGATCATGGATTGTAGCAGCAGCACGGGAATACCACAAGCGAGTCTCTAGATGCCGACGAGAGATGGCAGTGGAACCCTTTTTTTTTTTGTCTCTTTTCCCTGCTTTTTTCTTTTTTCGGGTTTTACTTTATTTTATATCCCACAGCTCTTATGGTTGTAACATCTTTTTATTTTTTCTTCTTTTGCTTTCATGTCCCCATTAACAGGCGTTACTGCTTTTTAAAATCCATTTTATTTTTGTTCTCCAGAGCATGAATACAGTTTTCTCGCCTCACCTCGGCTGTTGCTGTTGTTGAGTGTGGAAAGCAAGGAGCGCGGGAGAGCGTTGGCGTTGTTTGGTTCTGGTTTGGAGAGGGGGGAGGGAGGGAGATGGAGGATCGCGGTCGGGATACATTGGTGGTTGGTTCTGCCATCATCCGCTTGCTGGTCGGGACGGGTGTTGGTTCGATGTGGGCGAGCGGAGGGGAGGTTGCGAGAAGGGTGGTGGGGTGAAAGTAGGATAGAGGTGGCATAGCGCAGAGAAACAGAGTCGATATCAAAATATCCCTTATTTGGCAGATATTGGAGACATGCAAGCCAGCAAGCTAGCAAAACAAAGCAAAGCAAAGCAGCGGTAGGGTGTTGATAGTTGAGGTCGTTGGCAGATTGTATACGTACATATATCATGAATACTTCCGAATAACCATGACTCTGGTAGGCCTGTCCTCGATGTGCGTACAGTCCCTTTGAGGTTTTCGTTAAAAAATCACTGCGGGGATATAACAAAATCAAGATAGATGGATGAAAAAATCGCTCAATACTTTTCCTTTTTACCTCTAACCCAGGCAAACGCCACTCAAGCAAGCAAGCAAGCAAACATGCAAACAAGCAAACAGACACAGAAATCAGTGAATGTTATCAAACTACCTACTAATGCGAGCCCGCTTTGACTACATACATACATACATATATGTGATGTGATGTGATGTGTCGCTGCCACTGTTGCTAATCCCACCCGACCCAGAAACGCCATTCATTCATTCCCTTTGTCCCGACCAGTACACCTACCCAGAAGTTCCAAATAATACGCCAGGTACCGCTCAATGACCTTGTAATCGCGGGACGGCGTGTCGTCGCCGTGAACCATCCATCACCCATCTCCAGATGAAAATGATATGAAACAAAAAGAGACGAGAAGAGAAAGAAAGAAAGAAAACGCTTGTCCGTTCCGAAATCGTCAGCCTATCATATGTGTAGGCGTGTGTGTGTGTGTGTGTGTGTGTGTATGTATATGCGCTTCGAGTAAGCCAAACGCTCAAGACCCCGCGTAGCTCCTTACGTGAGCCGCCATAGCGTCGTCGATGTGGTTTATCAGCTAGAAAAGACCCATGTTTGGGCACAACGCTCGACGATGAACGAGGACACTGTCGTTGATCGGGTTTTTCTGATCCGATATCCCCAAAATTCAAACCGCCGAGACCAATTGCGGCGCCATGTCGTCAGTCGTCGTCTGTATCTTGTGAGTTTTCTGGGTCCTCTGGGCCGTTTAGGTCCATCGAGTCGTCCGAGCCTCCTGACTAGTGGGAGGTTTGTAGACCTTAGGAGTTGTCTGAGTTCTATTGAGCCATCTGGGCCCGAAAGGACAGGATCCTCCGCCGTATGTCTTCTAGAGTTTCAGACCACGTTTCGTCTTCTGCTTCGGCCGCGGCCGCGGCCGCTTCGTTGGCCTTCTCCTGCTCATCCAGCGGCAGCACACCGGGCCGGTCCTAGAGGATGATCTGCCGCGCGTCTTTGATCTGGCCCTCGGACGGACAGTACGGGCACTTGAAGCGCGTGCCTTTGCACAACTTTTGGAGCGTCTCTTTGGCGAGCACGTGACCGCAGGTGATCATCATGGGCGGGTTCGTGTCGGTTGTCTGTTCCTTGGCCACGGGGCAGACAAAGATACTGTGGTAGACCATGCGCTTGGGCAGAGGCGTCTCGAAGGCGAGCTCGGTAGACGTCGTCCATTCGGTACCCCTGGATTTCGTCCTGCTCGTGAACTTCATCTGGTACGGGAGCGCAAGCGCGCCGGCCGTCACGGCGATGTAGAGAGGAGATTCGGCCGACAGGCCCAGGAGGGAACAGAACTCGCGCGTGAAAGAAGAAGCCACGTCGGTGAAGGCGCTGTCGATGGTGAAGATGGACTTGCAGGGCGATTGCGCCAGGTTAGGGGCAAAAACCAGGGCGCTGGCAAGCTTCTGGATCTCGGAGAGGTGGCGGGGCTGAAACCGGCCAAAGCGCTGGCGGGCGTAAAGAAGGGCACCCGAGCGGCCGTTGTATTCGTCGTCGGGCAGGCCGTTAATCGTCGGCCCCAAGAAGAGCCAGACGTATTGCAGCTTGCACAGCTCGAATTCGAGGTTGCTCCCACGGGCTTCGAGCTCGGCCGAGTTGGATCGCGCCCAGTCGATGGCGGGGCGCAGGTTGCGGGCCTTGAGCTCTTGGAGGACGCCGTACATCTCGGCGAACTTGGCCTGGAGTTCTTGCGACTGGAGGGAAGAGAGTTCTTGGTGGTCGCTGCTGGAAGCCGTTATGGATAGGAGCATGTCGCCTTGGCTCGAGTCGTCCTCGCCCATGAGCACATCGCCCTCGGGCGAAGCAGTGTCGTCGTGGGCGCCGACGCGGCTGTAGAGTCCGTGGTGGGCGGCTATGTCTTGGGCTTCGTCGATAAAGGTCGAGGCAACCGAGAACTGGCCCTCGCGGAGGAGGTGCATGGCGATGGCGCGGTTGATCAGCGCGGGCTGGTTTGCCATGGCATCGTGGTCGGCGGGGAGGTTTTCGAGGGGGAAGGACTTGTCTAATGCTTTGCCCAGCTTCTTGTTTCTTGAAGCCACGTCCTTCAGGTTGTCGTTCACCTTGTCGAAGGCAAGCTTTATGGGGTTCTGGAGCTTCGTCATGGTCATGCTCGCCGTGTGAGGGTCCCGCGCTGTAGATGTGAGACTTCATGCGGACATGGCAAAAGTAACTCGGCGGATCGGGGGCCCTCCCTACCTGCAGCCACTTTTTCTCTCGCCTTGCTGAGCTGCTCAATGATGGTATCGACGTTGTCCACCATTGCCGAGAGGCCGGGCATCTTGCTCAATGCGGCCAGGTCTCTCTCGAGCGTCTCCATGCCCGTACGGTTGCCCTCCATGTCGCCCATTTCGTCCACTTCCAAGCAGCTTTCGAGGGGGAGAGGAGGGAGAGGGGGGCGCGAGTGAGTTGGGGTTCGGGTCGGGATGCGTCGGATTCCCACTACGGGCGGCCCAAGGACGGCATCGACTGATTGAGCGGAAGCGACGCTAGATCTGCCCTTGTTGGGGTTGGAAATAAAATAAGGACGCGGTATTTGGCTCTTGTTCGAGAGGATGCGATGCCGGAAAAAGAAATGAAGCGGAAAGGAGACTAGAATGCAAAACCTAGAATTCAAAGTAGCCAGGGGTTTTTGGACAAGCGTAAGGTATAATTTATCTGGCTAATAACATGGAAGTTAAAAATATGGTTTGCTCCTCCCTCTCTGGGTCTCAGCCGTTAAGCTCACCGTGACGCCCCCCGCCCGCCCACCGCGGACGCCAAGTGGATGGAACGGATCCGTTATCAGCCAGTGACGCACCGTCACGCAACCTCACGCACGGTGCAGTGACCCCACCTTACTGCCCAAGCATCCAATTGGACAACCAAAAGCCTACCGACAGCTGTCACAGGGCATCTTTTTGGAGCACGCGGGGGCATTGCGGGGCCCGAAGCAGGTGCAGGTGCAGCCGTCAACCGGGGGGTCAGGAAACCTAGTGCATGGAGACTACGGGATGTCCTCAGCTGGTACACGATCCGGGACATTCGGTCCACGAGCATCTAGGTGGATAGGTATTTGGCGCCAGTAATGTACAGTTGAGCCTGGCATTTGCCAGGCTGAATGGAGATGTTATGGGAATTAAGCTGGCATTTTTTAGACATGACCATTTGATCAGTACACTTGTACCCTGTGTGAGGAACCACCTCCAGGAAGGAAGGTACGTCCGAGGCAGGTTGACGGGTATCGCGAGAGCACCTTGTCCTGCTTTAGTTCTCGAACAGATATGGCTTCGGTTAAGAGATACAAAAAGAAGAGGAGAGGGAAAGAAAGGCAGGAAAAAGAAAATATGCCAGATTTAGGACCCGAGCCGAGGACCTTTGTTTTGCAGTGGTCTCGTCGCCTTGGACTTGGACAGCTCACTGTTGATCAGATGTAGTAAATGCGCCAATACAGGTTTGAATGGCTGATCACCACCTCAACGCGCTGGCCACTGCGCCAATCAGGAATTCAGATTTCCACGCTGAAATCCAGCCTATATACCCAGGTTCTTATTTAATCACAGCAGAAGGCTCTCTTCCGTTAATTGACTGGTGAGCTGCTGTAAGGGACCTGATGTATCCCCCGGCGGCGATTTCTTGGCAACTGCCAGTGTTGCGGTCGAGGCACTGCCCTGTTGGTCTGCGTCATAGGTAAGGCGGCCGGCTAGCGGTCCCGCCTGTGCCTGTATCTTGCAGCGGGCCAACCTCCGTTCTTTGAGGGAACGGTTACAGGCCTGCGGAATAAACACTCAAACCCGGATATCCAGTGCGAATTTGTCGAGAAACCTTTGAAACTACCAGGTAGACTCATTCGCGGGCTAGCAGGTCAATGCTTGGCTGCCAAACCAAGGTCAGACAGAAACTTGGAAGCCATAAACGCCACGGCGGTGAAGCTGCCCTGAGCTACCCTGCCAGGTAGGCGACAGCTAACCTGGAAACTCCCTGAGACCCCGCAAAGCTTAAAGTTAGCTTGGGTTCCCTCCGACGACATCGTCAACCCAGTAACCACCGAGTGTCCCAGGCGGTCGGCTCCATGAATGGTAGCTTCTGCGACGGCAGTAAACCTCTATGGCCACGACTACGACTACCGGCCCGAAACTTGACTGGTCTTGAGCTGCCACTGCTCCAGCTGCCGTCGCCATGGACGCTTCCCCTTCTCCCGCCCCAGCCTCCGCTACAGCTCCAACGCCACCTGTCGCTCCCCAGAGACGACGCGTGGTCCTCCCCGACCCCGTCGCCCTCAAGTGAGCTCCCGTCCATTGCCCCCATGCTCTGGTCTCTCGCTGGCTGGTGACTGATGCCGTACAAACACACACAGGTTCTTGGAGGAGGACGCCTCGGTAGCTGTCGTCGAACGCAAGCGGGTGCTCCAAGGCTACGAGCTATACTTGGTCGAGCAGTGGGCCTGCTCTCGTCAGTCGCCCGCCCTCGTCATTGCCACCTACTCGGGCGATCCCAAGCACTCGATTGTCGTCGGCGTCCTCGAGGTGCCTGCCGAGGAAAAGGACTGGTCACGGCGGCTGACGGCCTACTTCAAGGCCATCCAGCAGTACCATGCACGCCCCAAGGAGACGGAGCTGGGGGAGCTCATGGTCACCAACCTGAGCAGCTTCCCCTCGGCCCTGACCGTCATAGCAGTCCCCGACGGTGACATACGGAAGCATCGCGAGATCTTCATCGTCAACGAGGACCTCAAGCGCCTGGGCTGTTCGGGCCGCTCGGGCCTCACCCTGTCCGACCCGACGCCAGCGACCCAGGCCAAGTTCCTGCAGCTCTACAAGACCAGCGACAAGAACCCCTTCTTCCAGTCCGTATTGGAGCTGGTTAAGCTCTGCCAGGTTGCCCTGTTCTTCTTCAACATGCTCGGCCCCGAGTACATCGATGGCCTGCTGTGCGACGTGACCGAGACGGCAATCAACAACTGGTGGACCGAGATCGGCTCCGAGTACTTCAACACTGAGCCTGCCGATGGCATCCTGGGGCCCACCACTGTGGCCGCCCTCCTCGGGACCCTGATGGGGGCGAGAAACCGGCTCAGCTACTACGGTGTGTCTATATCCAAGGACGTGTTCGACATGGACAACACGAAACGAGGCATCGGCACTTTCCAGAAGTCGCAGAAGCTGGAGAAGACACGTCGCTTGGACCGCCAGACCCTCCTCAAGCTGCACACTGAAACCGCCAAGGCCGCCGCAGGGGAACGAGGCTGGGGTGTTCAGAAGGCGGTCAAATCCACCGTGGCCGAAATCGGCGGCAAGAGAGGCGAGCTCGTTATAGGCATGGTCGGCGGCCGGGACAAGGCCAACATCGGAGACATCGAGACCCTCGACCTGGACAAGTTCATCAGCCTGGCCTACGGCGAGCGGACAAAGTGGCTTTGGCATGGCAAGGCAAGAAGGAACCCGCAGGATCATCACGAGCACTCTATACCGCCTTTCGGGAAAGACTCGAAATCAGACGACGCCTCTCCGTCGGGGAGCAGAAGAACCCAGTCCTTGCCCGTGGAGGACGAGCCCGAACCCAAGAAGAAGGAAGACTCGCCCGTGCCCCTTTCAGCGATGCCACCAACATCTGCGTCAAGCATGCCCGAAAGCACCGGGGACAGAGACACTCTGCGAAAGGCAGTCTTTAAGAGTGTCACCGGCAAGGTCAGTGATGCACGTTCGGGACTGGGGCGGATCAGAGATGCTGTCGGAGGTGGGCTCAGAGGCCATGCCAGCCGGCCTTCAAAGGACGAAACCTCTGAAGCAGGCATGAGCGGGTACTCGACCCCGAGCATAGCAACTCTGGCGCAGTCGTCTGCCGCTCTGACAAGCCCCGTAGCAGTCGGCCGGGCATTCACGTGGAAGACCAAGCCGGAAGAATATCTGAATGCGCTCAGAGATAGAGAGGCCAGCGAGTCCGTACCCGCATTGATTACCACTACCTCCGAAGAAAGCGAACCTGTACTACCAGTAGCCATCAAGGACAGACTACCACCACCGTCAGAACCACAACCAGTAGTCCGGAGCAAAGATAAGGACACGTCGACGGAATCTCAAGCCACGGAGATCCGCAGAAACACGCTGACCAGTAACCCCTCAACCGCTGGTTCAGTCATAGACGAAACCGATTTTCAGCCCCCTGTTCCATCCACCCAGCAGCCGCAGCAAGAGCGACAACAACAAGACAGTTCAACTAACCCCTTCCCAAGCCTCCACCGCCGCCACAGCACTGACCTCTGCGCGCCCTCCATGCCCAATGAAGCGCGCTACCCGCGCCGGCTCTCCTTCAGCGAGGCCGAAGACGCCGTCCTCCGCTGGCACGAGATCATCGACATCAGCGACGCAGACGACTCGCCGCTCAGCAGCGCCAGCGCACTGCAGACTCAAGCCGAGCTGGCCCGCATCCTCCACACCAGGCTTCTCACGATGCAGACAGACCTCAGCCCGTGGGTGACTGCCAAGCTGGCGGGCGTCGAGGCGCTGGACGCGACACTCGGTACCCAGCAGGCCGAGATGCAGGCGCTGTACCGGGCTGTCGGCGAGGCCTACCAGCGCGCGCGGCATAACAGCGGCGAGGCGGTCGCTGACGAGCGCGCGCGGCTGACGGAGGCGATTAAGGACGTCGAGGTGCTGGGAGCCAAGCTGGAGTACGAGATTGGGGCGCTTGTGGGCCGGGTCGAGGATGTCGAGGATGGGGTCAAGCAGTTTGAGGCGCAGGTCGACGATGTTGAGAGGCGGGCGGAGGAGTTGAGGATGGTCCTGGAGACGGAAAGTTGGCCTCACTGGTTCGTTAGGACGCTGACCGGGATTGGCACCGGGCCGAATATCACGAGGGGTGTGGATGGCAGCGGGAGTAAGAGTGGGAAGATGTAGGATGGGTGTTGTGCTTTCTTTAGTGTTATTGGGAATTCTGCTGGTGGGTTTTGGGTGCATATCGCTATTACGAGGCGTTGGATGGATGTCTACATAGGTATCGGTACCGGGATTGGTTTAGCACAACATTGCATTGCATTGTGTAGCATCATATAGAAGAGATAGAAAAGGAAGACACTCGGGGGAACGGGCGCGGTTATCAAGGCTTCTTAGTTCGGGAGGGATCTCTTGCGGAGGAGGGAGTTTCATCTGGTCCGTCTCCATTTTTGGCCGCGCCGGGCCATTCTATCCTTGGATCTCTCATCGCGACTCGTTGGGTAAGGTAGGTTAGGTTTAGGTAGTGATACAATTACATAAGGGCAGCCAGCCAGCTCCCCATCCGCCGTCCGTCCGTTACAGAGAAAGGTTTGTCATCTCATCTATATGTCTGCATCGATGCCAAATGAATCCAGGTTTTTTTTTGTTATACACGCAAGATAATAAAGATCTGCGAGAAAAAGAAAAGGGTTGCTCCGTCAAATTCCGGCCCGTCTTATCGTATCGTTGGCCTATCCCCGTTCAGGTGGGTCGTAGAGGGACAGACAGACAGGCGAGACGAGACAGAGAGGGAGGGAAGTGTAAGGTGTGTGTGTCCGTCGTTCGTTCGTTTCGTCATGCGTCTAGCTCATGAAGCCGCCGCCGCGCGCCTGGGTCTCCTTCTGCAGCTGGTCCGAGATCTTCTGGTGCGCCTCGAAGAACTTGGCCGCGCACCGGTCCAGGCACACGCCCTCGCCCTTGCTGAGCTCGCCCTCGCGGTAGGTCACGTCGAGGCACTTGGCCGTGCAGATCTTGACCATGCTGTTTTCGGGGAGTTAGTTTGGGAGATGGATGGGAGGGGGAAAGGGAGAAATGGGGTGGTACCGGGAGTGCATCTCGGCGACGACCTTGAGCTCGTTCTCGACGGCGGCGATCTTCTCGGCCGATGAGGGCGCTGCCTTGCCGAAGCCGAGGAAAGACATTTTGGGATTTGGGGGGGTGGTGGTGGTGGATGTGTGGTTGGCGCCGTTGTTGGTGGTTGGAGTCGGAGGTGGTTTTTTTGATGTGATTGTTGTTGTAATAATACTCGTCGTCGTCGTCGTGATTCGTGTTTTGCTGGTTTGGTTTGAATGACAATGGCGCTCCCCCAGCAGCCAGAGCCAGAGCCAGAACTGGAGCCAAGCTCAGAGAACTTTTGGCCCCACTTCTTTCTGGCTGGCGCCGCTGCACGGTGATGAATGACAAGGATGCTTGCTTCATTCACTCGCTGGCTCGCTCGGGTCCATGCGGCTAATGCTCGGGGATTAAAATCGGGTTACACCAAGCATAAAAGGAGCTCGAATTGTGCCCTCTTACAGCCTAGAATTCTTTCGCCAGTGAAAAAAATCCAATTTCATCCATTTCCAGCTTTTGCTTTTTTGGTTGATCAGCTTTGCCGGCTCGATCTCCAAGCAGCTGGTTGTCCAGCATGATTGTAAGTTGACGACTCTTTTGTTGTTAAATTTTTTTTTTCAGGTTCACACCACCAAATCAACATGATGAGATTTCATTATAACATTAGAACCGTTGCGACTGACACGCAGCAATGCGTGCATGATCATAACATGCCTTTTTTCTGAATCCTCAAAACCCGTTTTACCCAATTGCTGCACACCTCCCCAAAACACACATCCTGCGGCAAATGTGGCTAACCCGCAATTTGCCAGGCGCGATAATGAGCACGACGTCCTGCCTTCAGTTCCTGCGACCGTACGCCTGGAAGCCACTCGTGGCTCGCAGCAATGGCGGCGGCGGCTACCTGCGCTTCTACCACCTGGCCCGGCAGCACGAGCTGACGCAGGCCAACGCCCTCAAATACCCTCGCCTCCGCCACGACAACGGCGGCGTCCCCATGCGCATCCCGGCCTTCCGCGAGAAATACAAGCATGTCGAGTCGGGCACGATGGCGGACGAGGAGGTGGTGCTGCACGGCCGCCTCCAGTCTGTCCGTCGCGCCAGCTCCAAGCTGGTGTTCCTCGTGCTGAAGAGCGAGTTTGAGCAGGTCCAGGGCATGTGCAACCTGCGCAAGCTCGAGGCCGCCGGCGCAACCCTCGAAAGCTTCAAGCAGCTGGCGCGCTTGCTGAACCGAGGCGACATTGTCTGTACGTATACATACCTGCTTAAAACAGCACGCCCTTTGCCATTGGCACCCCTACCAGCTTGCTAACCCACACCCCCAGCCGTCACAGGAAGAGCAACACGCACCTCATCCGGCGAGTTGACCATCGACGCGACGCAGATGCCGGAGCTGCTCTCGCCCAGCCTCGTGCCGCTCCCCGTCAAGCTCGCTGACGAGGACACGCGGATCCAGCAGCGTCACATGGACCTGCTAGTCAACCGCAAGACGGTGGACACGCTGCGCCTGCGCTCGTACCTCATCAAGTACATGCGGGACTTTTTGCACGCCCGGGACTTCCTCGAGTTCCAGACCCCGATCCTGGCTGAGAATGCCGGCGGGGCGGTTGCTCGGCCCTTCACCACCACCATGACGGGCGTGGCGTCGACGGACCTCTCGCTGCGCATCGCGCCCGAGCTGTGGCTCAAGCGGCTCGTCGTCGGCGGCGTGGACAAGGTGTTTGAGCTGGGCCCGTCCTTCCGAAATGAAGGCCTGGACCAGACCCACAATCCCGAGTTCACCACGTGCGAGTTCTACAACGCGTACGCGAACCTAGACGACCTCATCAGCCTGACCGAGGACCTCATCTGCGGCCTAGCCCAGCACTGCCAGGACCTGATCGCCACCAAGCTGGACTCGCTGCCCGCCGTCGACACGTCGAGCTTCCGCCGCCCGTTCGCGCAGATGGAGTTCATCCCGTCGGTCGAAGCCGCCATCGGCTTCACCCTCCCTGACCTCTCCGCGCCGGACGCCCTCGACACGCTCGTCGCCGACTTGGAAAGCCACGGCATCGCTGTCGAAAGACCCCTGCCCACGCTGCCCAAGCTGCTCGACCGGCTGGCCGCGACCTACCTGGAGCCGCACTCGGCCTCGGCCCCGCTCTTCATCACCCACCAGCCCGTGTGCATGTCCCCGCTCTCCAAGAGCTTCGTCTGCCCCAAGACCGGCCAGACCGTCTCGGCCCGCACCGAGCTGTTCATGGGCGGCCGCGAGCTGGCCAACATGTACGAGGAGGAGAACGACCCGTTCGCTCAGCGGGATAAGTTCATCGAGCAGGCCAAGCACCGCGACACCGCGGCCGATGGCGACTCCGCGGTCAATGCCGACGGCGAGCTCCTCGTCGACGAGAACTATGTCCAGGCGCTTGAGGCCGGCCTCCCGCCCACCGGCGGCTGGGGCTGCGGCATCGATCGTCTTGTCATGCTGTTCTCGGGTACGCGCAGGATCAGCGATACACTGAGCTTTGGCAACCTGCGCAACGTGGTTGCTGTCTCGACTATGAGGAAGCCCTTTGAGCGGGACGCTGCTGCTGCTGCTGCTGATGAGAAGACCGGGTCTTCTTAAGCGGTGTGTGTGTGGTCTGTTGGTGGATAGTGTATAACATATACGTGATTACACTGTAATATATTTGATTTATCGATTCCTTTGACATGTGTGGATGATGTGTTCACATGATGTGTTATCCTTAAGATGTGTTCTTGTGTTGAGTCTGGATGATTGCTGCCCAGCCTCACCTACTGATCGTGATCGTGTACGGTTGTTCCATGTCGTGATTGATGATACAAGTTGAAGTCCGTTTCCTTCCCCATGCTCACCTTGACTCTCATTCATTATTTCAACACATGACAATTAGCTCTCGGTAAACTTGACCGAACCAGCCAGCGTTCACGGCGAGGTCATCCCAATATGTTTGCACACAAGTTAGTCTCAGTCAATCACTCAGCGTCAGTCATTCAGTCAGTCAAGCAGTCAACTAAGGTACTGAATAGGTGCCTAGGCATATCAGAATGTCATACGAGGTGCACATCAGATTTCACCAGAAACCGAAGAGAAGAAGATCAGGGTTTATATGATAATAGTCCGTTGCCCATGATAATGCTGCTCTAATGTGGAATCTGCTTCTGCGCGAGTAGGAAAGAGAGAAACAAAGAAAGGAGAGAAAACCAAGGCAAACCAACTGAAAGCAAACCATCGAATGCCGAGTCATCAGACCCAACCAAGGCACCAGCATGCCCCAACGCCCTGAACCGAATCCATGAGGTTTTCCAGGTATCAATCAGCCAGACATATCCATGCATGTCCATGCCACCCCCCGAATGCCGAGATCTCAAAAGCCGGGCGGGCTGTTTGTTGTTTGCCGCAATCCACCGTGCAACACCACGGTAAGCTCCTCAGTACCATAGAGGAAAGAAAGTAGGAAAAAAGAAATCAAGACCAAGACTAAGGAAAAGGGGAAAAAAGAAAAGCCATCAAACGCCATTTTTTTCTCGTGTCTCGTTCATACCTTGGTCCATCAACATATCATCATCATCATCGCCCTCGCCACCGAAAACTCAGAACCCAGCTGCGTGCGCAGGCTCTAGTTATACCTGCGCCATCCCTGGCGATACACCTGCGCATCCCAGATGTGGTTGTCCTTCTCCTCCTGCGTGATCGCGTATGGGTCCAGGTTAAACGGCCACGTGGGCATGGAGATCAGACACTGCTCCACGAGCATGTGTTGTTTCGTGTGGATGCTGACGTCGGCGTTGTGCTGATCGTAGAACTCGATCTTCCGCGCGAATGCCTGCCTTCCCGGGTCCCCGCGTGCCCAGGGCAGGACCACGCTTCTCCAGATGGCCATTTTCTCGTTAGTGAGGGACAAGCATTCGACGTCGGGCTCATCGGAGGGGTTCTCCTTCTTCCTTGTGCACAGGCGGTACCCGTCCTCGCAGGCGCGGTCGGAGGCTTCGGTCCAGGTCCAGCGGGCGATGAAGCTCTCACGGCTCTCGACAAACTCGCCGCTCTCGTCGCCGACCTTGGGTGTCAGGTAGCGGCACGGGTGGCGGTACTGGGGTCCGCCGTATTTGAAGTCGGTTGGCTGCTTAAGGGGGGTGAGGTATTCACACCATCGTCGCAGGGACGCCGCCTCGACTCGCTCCTTGATAGCATTGTCGGACCGGGGGGGCTCGAGGTGGAACCAAAAAGGCTTATACTTTTCGTACTCGTCACTGCACCAAGGAACGGGAATGTTTTGGGCCGTGCCATAATATTCACGAGCTTCATCGGTCAGCTTCGCGACCTCGAGGCCCTTGCTGAACAAGCCCCAGGGAGACCTCACCGTCTCCCAGTCCCACGTGACAACGTCTTTCAGGGTCGTCTCGGATATCTCGTACGTGTCGAGCCAGATGTCCAATGCGTTGAGAGTCCATTGTCTGAGGTGGCTATGCTCCATGGTATCCACAAACCGAGTCATTCGGCAGGACCAGCACGAGTTGACGTGGATTGGGAAGAATGCTCGGTAGCACTCCTTCTTGCACTGGTTGCACCGAGATTTCTGCCGCCAGTAGTTCATGTGGAGGTGGTCTTCGCCAAAGTACCTGACCAGTGCAGCTGGGAGAAACTCACGTCCGCCGACGCCATCCCCGGACACTGCAGCCATCAAGTCGTCTGCAAAGGCATCAAACCGCTCGTCCTTCATCTGCTGGCTCCAGAATTGGTTGAAAGGCTCCTTGGCTTTCTTTAGCTGGACGTCGCGAGTGTAGATGGCGTCGCGAGCCTTGAGGGCCCAGAGCGGATCAGGGCCGGGCAGTTTGCGAACAAATGACCACACACTGGAGCTGTCGCTGAACAGGTCCACCCCGACCTCCTGGGCGATTTTCTCACACTGCAGAAGCAGACAGATGACCGCCTTCGGCGCGTGAAATGTCGGCTCGTTGTGAACCACACCAAAGGTGCCCCGGCGTGGACGCAATTCTGGGCCGTGGAACCAGAAAGGAAGAAAGTCTAGCTGGACGTACGTCGTCTTGCCGTTGGAGGTGCGTGGGTGGCTCTTGATGATGTTCAGCAGTGGCATCAGCTTGGTGATGTCGAAGAGCAGACACTGAGAGATGGTGACTTTCTCCAGGTTCGGCATGGAATTGATCATGGCCTCAAACAGACGGATGTCCAAGCACGGGACCTGGTGAAAAATGACGTGGCGGAAGCTATGATTGATGTCGTTCATGGCCCGAAGAAGGTTCCAGAGGCAGTTGAAGTCTCTGGCATAAGTGTTGTGGTCATGTATGCCGCTGACCGGGGAGATAACGAGGGGCATGGCTCGGATGCCACCAGTCTGGGTCGTGGTGGTCACCAGCCGGCCGAGCTTTTCGCACTCTTCCTCCTTGTGGACGAAACTGTCAATTGGGAACCGTCCGGAGTTGAAGTTCCACATTTCCATCTGATCGACGATGCACATGGCCACGCGTTTGCAGCTCCTGGCCGCCGCAATCATGTCGCGTACCGAGGGCAGGCCGTCGAGAATGAGACTGCCAATCTCGGGGATGTTCAACAACCTGACGAGTGACGACTCGTCATTCTTGGACTCAAGACGGTGGTCATATCCAATGGGAAGTGGCATGCCGGCGACGAAAGTGAGAGTTGTCGGCACGTAGTGGCCCAGGAAGTCGCGCTTGTAGACGTTGTAGCGCTCGGTCTGGCCGGCTTTCACATAGAGCGGCTTTGCGTCAATGAACGCCTGTTTCGGCAGGTACCAAAACAGTGGCGGCAACGCGGTGATTCGTTTGGCTTCGAGCACTCTCTTGAGCTCGTCACGGACGTTTGTGCCCTTGAGAGAAGGCCAATCACGCGTGTAGTTGAAGTTCAGCGTATTACGACTTTTTGGGCGGGGCTTTGACAAGTGGATGTTAGTCCTTTCGCCTTGCTGTGCGGGACAGAGACAGAGGCACTTACGTAGTCAGGATCCAAGTCCCACGGCATAGGGATTGCCCGAGAGGTTGTGTCGATTTCATGTGCTGATTTGACATTTGCTTGAGAGGCTCCGACAGGAGTTTGCTGTGGCTGCGTCTTCCGGGCAGGAACGAAGCCCTGGGCCCGCTCCAACTTGGCGGTTGAGATAGTCATTTTGTTGGCATTGCCGCCCAGCGGCTTGTTCGTCCTGGCGCCGTTGCGGCCGCCCTTCTTGCCAAACATTGCGAAGACTTGCAGGATATACCGGATATCTGTCGATTCGCTTCCCGAATACAGCTGGGTGGGCTCTCAAAAGGCGAACGGCTGGCGACACCGGCAGCAAGGAGTCGATCGAGCAGGGTGCTGAATGAGTGAAAGTGGTGATCTTTGTCGAGGTGTGTAAGAGATGGATCGAGCCAACGGATGAGGAAGGGAAATAGAGGCGAGAGAGCTGCCCTAGCTTATAAGCGCAGCGTAAAGAAGGTTTCCAGCTTGGGTAGCGGCCTGCGGCTGTCAGATGCCGAGGGAAGGCGCGATGGCAACCTAGAAGTTGGAAGAATAAGATATGCGCAAGGTAATAAAATGTCTATTTCTTGCCGGAAGAAAGCAGGAGAAAAGGTTTGCGGGAGAAAGTAACACACCCACAAGAAATGGGAAGAGGAAAGATCTTACGTAGGTGAAGCTGAGTGAGAGGCAGGACTTCGTATAGAAAGCAAGATAAGGAAGGGCCCACAGCGTGACAATAGGCACAACCATCTGCCATCCCAACTTTGGGCATTGATGTGGGCCCCTTAATAAGTTGAGTTTGGAAGCAATAGCCACACAATAGCCACTCACTCCCGCCCCAGCCTACAATACCAACCTAAATCACACGAAGGCCCGCAGCCTCGGCGGGGAATGGCCAAAATTCAGGGAGGTTGGTAGAGGAACAATAAGGAAATTACATACAGCCACGTGGGATGGAGGTTCTCGGCAGTACCCAGCAGACGAAACCCCCAGGAAAGGCCCGACATCCCATTGTCGGAGCAATTTGAGCTGGTCTATTGTCAAAGCAGACGGGAGTATCTTAGCCAAGCAACGAGTTGGGATCACCTGCGGTAGTGGCTCGATCTTTGCCTCGCCAGTGCCGAGCGAAAAACTCACATTGTGCAGCACACGGTCACAAAGTGGGGGGGCTGGGATAAATAGAAATGCCTTGATCGGATGGAAAACGCCGCCGCAATCCGTCTCATTGAATAGACTAGAGCCGTGATGTCAGCCAGGCAGGAGCAGCGGACATGGGAGGACCCAAGGGTAGTGTGCAGCCCATAGTGGGCAGGGAACAGCAAATAAGAAGAGAACAGGACCTGGAAGCAGAAAGCAGTGGGCAGAAGGCACTTGGAGCCGGCCCAGAGCCCCCCAGACCTTGAAAGACGTACACTGGACAACGAGCAGGTTGATTCGGCCAGGATCTCTCCAGTCACCCTTCCCCTTTTGATGGGCGGCAAATGCAATGGACACCTTCTCGTTCGATGCCGGGTCCGCAGAGACCTCGAGAAAGTGAATTAGATGTTGCCTGTCTGACACAGCGCCTTCTTGTTGCCCTGACCCTTTGCAAAAAGCACGGCTGCTATTGTTCTATGGTCCTCGAACCCATCTGTGGTATTGTGTTTCGCTTGTCGCGAGATCGCTTGGCTGGTCTGCGATAGCATCTTGGCCTCTGTTGTTGCGGAAGTGGAAGGCCATCGTTCTCTACAATCCGTCCAATTCACATTGACCGAGCAACAAAAGCGTTCCAGCAGATCGACGCCATATTCAACATTCTCTCGAATGCAGACGAGAGCCACGACTGGAATCGGAAGTCACCTGCTCCTCCTCGGATCCACTCCAGATCAACAATACCAGCCGACCAGCAACGCACGAAAGTAAACAAGATGACAAAATGACGGCATCCACCGACCCAGTTGACAGCGATATGCGTGACGTATTTGAGGCGTGATGAGAGAGCTTCGATTCACACTCGTAGATGGTCGTCTGGTCCAGAAAGAGGGATTCTTCTTCAGCAAGTCAGGAGTGGGCTCGGGTAGAAATATGGGCAGAACATAGAAAGATGGGGCTGAGCAGAATCAACAATCACAATCGAAAGGCCACTCGAGATGACCAACATGCTGTAAAATGACACCAAGAGAACCTCGCAAGCTTGTGAGAGAGGTGGGTAACAATTATCGTTCGCGAAACCTCGACCCCGATGCCGAAGCCCGCGAACGAGGACGATGAACCTATGTGGTGGCTTGCTCTCCGATTTTCTCAGGCCCGTCTCTCTACCCTGCCGCTCCTTGACCAGCCTCAGACACCATATTATCGCACTTGCGCCAGATGAGCCTCTTTTCGACATGATGATTTCAACCGGAATTGAATGCCTCAATCTCGAGCTCAAGTAAGAGTCACGACATCCTCTTACAGGACTCTGAGCTCAGACCGTGCTCGAAAAGACAAGCTGGGACAGAGTAGCAACACATTCGTGGGCACTTGTATCTCCAGTCAGCCAGCGACCGACCACCAGCTTCTTCTCAAAGCGCAAACTTTGTGCTTGGGATATTGGTGGCCTTGGAGGCTAGGCACGGGTCAATCTCGACGATGTACGTCAAAAGGGGGAATCAGAAATAGGGGCAATGCCATCAAAGCTCAGTCCGGCTTGGACAAGCACGGGTTTGCATGGCAACCACGGCAAGAGAACCACAACGTCAACCCCGTGATGAAGGCCCGATAAAGAAATTCGACAAACCCCGCGACAACAGCAGATAGCCAGCGTTCCAGGTGCGCAAAAAAAAAAAGCCAAAGGAGGTAAGCCGACAAACGACCCTGCATCCCAGATCCGAGGTCACGGCAAGCATCACTTGTCCAGTGAGGCCGGCCTGTCCAAAAACGAAACGAATCACCTTGGACGGGATATCGGGAGCCAATCCCTAGAGGGGGAAGACTCACACACATACGCACAGAAAGAAAGGGAGCAGATAAAACCTCCGTCAGATAAGCCCCCCTCCCCCGCACGCCATTGGCAACGGCCGGCACCGGGATGTGTCGCACAGAAGTTCAAACGACGAGCGAGGGAGCTATAGACTTGGAAGGGGGTCTGACCATGGGTCAATATTGGCACACTATCGAGGCGACGGAGAAGGCAAAATGGAAGGCCGCGAGACACTTTGCCCACCCACACACCCACCCGCACATTGGGTCAGACAGGTCGCGTGCACACTGAGCTTCGAGTCCTGCAAAGACAAATGGGTGTTTGTGTGCCACCATTTCCGCCACCCGCACGAGAAACTTCCCGGACAATGTCATGTCATTGGGTGCCGTGATGCTCGAATCCTCCCCCTCCTCACCCCGCCTTTCTTGGCTCGTTGGAGAGATGGCAAAGGAGACTAAGGTAGTGGAGGTCTGCACATGGTACTTGTACACGCACACTATGCGACAGACAAAGGAATTCAAGACAGATTTGGGCTATGATGGCTTGCACGTGCAACCGTTCAGCAGCCCGACATGCATGAACGTTAAAAGGGGGCGTGGAACGGAGTTGGAAAATCAAATAGGCAGGCAGGCCAAAGTGTCAGCTGTTCCTTCGATCAACCTGCTGTTAACGGCTCAGCCATCGTCTGGTGAGCGGTGGCGCGGCGGTTCATGCCTTGCTTGCTTCCAGGCTGGCCTGTTACCTGTTCGAACGGCCTGCCAGTCTGCCGGCTTGCCTTATTGGCTACCGCAGGTAAGGTGACTCGCTGATCGAGGGAGGCGGGAATAGTGGACGCAAATATGACGGAAGCAAAGAGCGGGGACTGACTCGAAAGATCGGGCTGGAGTAAGATGCCGAGATAGATGGGTACACGTGTAGATAGGCGGAGATGGTCCGAAGAGAGCCGACGCAACGAGTCCTTGACAGAAATAGAAAAAGCGAATGTCGAAGATCGCGATCCTCTTACCTTACCTCAACGGCGATGCAACGCGAGGCAGTACTCGTAGTAAGGAATACGAATGTGGAGGCGGTCAAGACGCCAGAGCGCTCCAACCCACGTTGCAGTGTGACTGAATGACTGATTGGCGAGACTGGCTGTCGTTGTGGTCGAGTCAGTCGCTACCTTGGGTAAGTGAGGGACGTTGTAACTTGGAAGTGGACGGGTGACTGGATATAAAGGGTGCGGTCATGCAATTGCTCCCCTACATGGCGATGTGCGACCTTGATAGGCATCTTGGTGAGCTCCAGATGGGGATGGATGGAAAATGGGGCAACACTGTGAGGTACCTGCCTGCGTGACCTGACCTGCCGTATCTTCCTGGTTGATTGGGTTGGAGATTCAAGACGGGACGCCGGCCGGTATCTCCCCAGAGTCCGAGAACCAAGAGCAGATTCCGTCATCTCTGCCCATCGTTGATAGATGATGTCGCAATCTCGTGTATTTTTTTGATTCTGGAACACAACTGTCGCGTTGCCAGGCACAGATGGAGAGACAAAGAACCTACACATAATTAGGAATGGATGTCGTCGAATATCAGCTGGATCTTATCGCTGACTCACCCGTCGCCCAATGGAGCAGGAGCGTTTTGGCTGCAGTTCAGGATCCCCAAAAGCACGGGGCAGTTCGCAGCAGTTGAAGATGAGAGGCAGGAGTATCCTGGCCACGCCTCACGCAAACCAACCTGGCAAATCATGTGATGTGATGTGGACACAGCGAGAACTCATTTCCAACAGGAAGCTCGGGTTTTTATACAAGCTCAAAGGCGACCTCTCGTCCTGTGCGAGGAACGATACGTTCCCAAACTTATCACCACGAATAATGGCCAGTTCCGTGGTTTTGATGCTTGGCGCTGACCTGGGCATCTAATTCGGCGGGGCACACCCCTAGCCATTTGCATGGCGGCTACAGAACACAGACCATCCCTGGGGTTGGACACCCAAAACGGTGGGGAAAATCGAACATATTTGAACTCTTGTTGGATGCAGCTCGTTCGCAAAGACAGACTCGTAGTCAAGGTAAGGGGGTAGGGCGCCGTTGTTGAAGGGACTGGGCATCTCGCTTGTGTTCGAGGAGAGCGGGTCGCGAACATGTAAACGTTCGAGGTCAAAACACAAAAGGCGTCCCATCCATCCATCCATCTATCATTATCGATCTCTGCAGAGCAGACGAGGGCCGGAGCGGTGTGTCGACATCCATCCTAGGACGACCGGGCGGCAGTTGCAGGGAAAGTGAAGATGGCCGGAAACAGCAACCGACTTACAGGCCCAAGGCCGTGACAAACTAACCGCCTAGACACTAGCCCGTATCTCCCTGGCACCGGCACGCATCCCGTCTTTTTATCAGAAAGTCTCCGATCGTGGCCATATGATGATCGCTATGGACCACGGGACGAATATAGGCAGATGTCAAGCCCAGAAGACGTGTGTCTGACGTTCTAAACCACGGCCTGGACCAGAACGTCGCCCAAGACTTTCGACTCAACGTTTTTGCAGCTATGCGGCGGGCAGATGCGGCATCACAAACCACAGGGCCATGACCATGGGTGGCCCCACCCAAGCGAGCCAAAGCCAAAACGGCTGCAACGAGAAAATCATGCACGCAGCGCCTGGGCTGAGGATTGAGGGTTGACTGGTGGTTGCATGTGGTAACGCCAAGCCCGCCCATGGTCGCTTTGTCAGAAAGGGAGGGCGGGTCAGACCATGAGGGGCAACGTCAAGGCTCAACCGCACCAACGACGGCGCGCGGCGCACCAAGCAGATGCTGAGTGGATGGTGTTGCTGGTGGGAAGCCATTCTCAGTCGTCAAACAATGACCCAGCCTGGCTGCATAACCCGTACCTATCACCAGGCAACGCTGTCCTGCGTGGTGTCCATTCGGTGATTCGAGCCCTGAACTGCGGGCAGTCTACGGGTTATTTGCCTCTGTTGCCCTCCGTTTAGGTATGGGGCGCGAGGGCAGAGAGCTTGTTTCGACTGCGGCGGCTGGCTGGAAAACCGGGAAGGGAGATAAAGGCGATCGGGCTGAAAGATCATGATGCTGCTGTCACCGGACGGGCTGGCTGCTATCAATCAACAGTTGGGAGGGAGAACAAAACACTGCCACCAGATCCAAAAACTGTTTTGTGCCCTGGGGTGACCAAGCGCACAGAAACACTGGAGATGCGTTGCATCGGCCCCTGAGTGCGGCAAGGATGTGAGAATGGATGGTGATTTGACCGACCTACGACGGCATAGTGCACAATAGTCAGAATAACAAACCATTGCTGGATGAGTCGGCATCTAGGTGGGTTCTCTCCCTCTCCCTCTCTGTCGCTCTTGTGCAGCTGAGGCGACTGCCTCCCGTACTGCAGCGTCCAGCGTTCGGGCTCCCTGAACAGTGACCCTTCCGAGGTTGCCCACACGGCATCCCGTCCTTGCGCCGTTGGTTATCGGTGCTCTATCGGGTCTGCTGCCGATGAGGCTATCCACAAGTCGAAGCATCCAGTCATTTTCTTACCGGATATCACTCGACGCAGCCAGAACAAAACGCTGGCCGGGCACGTCAAAAAAACGGAAACAGGTCCTCCCTTTCGAGGAGCTAAAACCCTGCGCTGAACATCGTGTTCTAGCCCGCTGATTGCACGCCAGTCAAGGCCCATCAGATTGCAATGCTGCAGGGTCGAGGGCAGGCGGCTGCTGTGGGCCATGGCCGTTTTGCTCGTCAGAGCGAGATGATTGACTGGTAGTGCCGGCTGTGGTGGAGCGTGATATTCTGTTTGGATGGTGGACCGTGGGTGGTGAGTGGAATCGGTGGGTCCCCAAATTGATTGTCCTTTTCCAAGGCACCGCACCAAATTTACAGGTGTGGATACGTTTAGCACTTGCATCTTTGACATCAATATCTCTTAGATTTTATTGGCTTCCATTTCCGACGCGTATCACTACCACCACAGCATGGCGTCGCCGCGCGCAGGGATATTTCATCTTCTCAGCAAGTGTGGACAAGACAGGCAGGCTTGAACCGGTATATAAAGAAAAAGAAAAAGAAGACGAAGATGGGGATGAAGATGAAGCACAGCCAAAAACCCTCGAGACTCTCTACTTTGAGAGTCACTGGCCAACAGAGTGAATGTAAACCTGATACGCCGCTAGCTCGCAAAAACGAGAAAAGGAAAAAGCAAAACCAGAGACCTCACTAGACCACATGAAGGAAGGCCCACAAAGGGCGACAGAGCTTGGCTTCCAGGTTGACACTGGGTGCTTGCCGTAAAAATAAAAACTACAAATTGCTTGATGAGATGATCGACGGGGGATTTTGGATTCTGGTTACCGGCAAGTGAAGTCGCTTGACGGGCAGCTCGTGGAATCCAGCGCAAGGATGACGCGAAGTCAGGCAGTGGGTCGTTGTGCTGCAGCGACCAAACGTGGTGCAGGTGCAGGATGCCGGTACTTCGAGACAAAGTACATGCTAGGCGCAGCGAGACCCCAGAGACGCACTGGCCAGCGAGGTGGGGCATGGCGGGTGGTGGCTGCAGGAGAAACCCATGTAATTGTCGCGATCCCTGCTCCAAAACGGTTGGAGCAATTTCGTGTTCTCACAGCAACTGCCACGGTCCAGTCGCGCTCTTTGTTCGATACCACCACGATAGGTAACGGGATACGCACCGGACCCTTCCGACATGGAACCTGAGCTGTGAGCTGCCTGCCGCCACCGACCTGACCAAAGAGGTGAAGGCTGCGCATGCGCTGAGCTGAGCTGCACAACGCCAATACCTTACAGTAGAAGTGACCATCACCGTTTCCGTTGCACTTGGAGAGTCGTCACAGATGAGATGCCCAGCCAAGCGCCATGGCGGGCACCTCAGTGGGAGCTCTGCTTTGCCCTGCTGGCTCCCACCCGTGCAGTGTAATAATTTCATTGATAGAGCTCCTGTCCGTTTCAGAATTCAGACCATGGACGGTCGGGCTACGTACCTGCTGGACCCTGCAGCGAAGGCTGCCCTGCAAAGCGGCAAGCAGCATGCCTGTTGAGCCTGCAACCTAGCTCCGGCTCGCTTCGACGACAGGGCATCTCACCTCACCTACCATCAGATCACATTGGCCGAACTGGCAGCGCAGAAGACGGGAGTCCTACCGTTTCCCACCTTGCCCATTTCCCGAGGCGCCTCCCAGACCAGCCAACAGCTCCTGCCTCCAATAAGTACCCCCGGAAACCTGCAAGCGGCTTCCTTCCATCTCCCTCTCTTCTTTTCTCTTCCTTCATACCCAGCACCCACGCATTCTCCCCACCCGAGATTATTTCTGTCTCGAGAAACGTGACTGTCGAGCATCGCGTGATCGTCCCCCATCACATAAGAGCCTGCCGTATTTTTTCTTGCTCTCTCTTTTCAGTGATACCCAATACCCTCTCCATTTCTTTTGATACCCAGCTTTTTGCTCCCCCACACCACCACTACATTCACAATGGCCGAAGTACAGAAGCCCGTTGAGGTCCCCACCGCCGAGGTGCCCGCCGTCGAGCCCGTTGTCGAGGCCAAGCCTGTCGAGGAGACCCCCGCTGTCGCTGCCGAGGCCGCGCCCGCTGTTGTTGCCGAGGCGAGCGCTCCCGCTGAGGAGGCCGCCGCCCCTGTCGAGGAGGCCAAGAAGGAGGTCACAGCCGTCAGCGAGGGTGTGCTCGAGCACAAGGGCTCCAACTTCCCCAAGTACGATTCTGAGCCAGCTCCCAGACTTGCTGGGCCAACATTGCTAACGCGCCATGCAGGAACCTGTTCGCCACCAAGAAGTTCTTCTGGTTCGGAGACGAGCCCGTTGATGTTAAGGCCACCCCCACATTCAAGGCCGACAAGGCTGCCGATGTTGCTCACCACATCCAGTCGTGGGCTGCTCAGACCGGCAAGGGCCTACTCTTCTTTGGCGAGAAGGACAAGTCTGCCCCTCAGGGCGCCGTGCACCTGGTAAGATTTCATCATATACTACGCTTCGATAGGAACATGAGCTAATCATCTCTGCGCTCTCTAGGACGAGGCCACTGAGCCCGTAGTTGACGGCACCCACAAATTCCACTTCACCTCCAAGGGCCACAAGCACGCCTTCAAGGCCGCTACCACTGCCGAGCGTGATGGCTGGCTGTTGCAGCTGAAGGCCAAGATTGCCGAGGCCAAGGAGTTGGCTGCCACCGTTACCGAGTCGGAGACCTACAAGAACACCCTTGCCAGCCTCAAGCCCGCTCCCGTGAAGAAGGAGGAGAAGGCTGCCGCGCCCGCTGCCGAGCCGGTTGCTGAGACCGCCGCCGCGACTGAGGAGGCCACCACTGCTGAGACACCTGCTGCTGCTGAGCCCGCTGCTGAGGAGGCCGTAAAGGAGGAGCCCGCCAAGGAGGAGCCCAAGCGTCGCTCCGCTAGCCGCAAGCGTGGATCCATCTTTGCCTCGTTTTCCAACTTTGGCAAGAAGGACCAGCTCAAGACCGAGCCCGCTGCTGAGACTGAGGCCCCTGCCGCTGAGGCACCTGCTGCCGAGACACCTGCTGCCGAGGCCGCCGTTGCCCCTGAGACTGCTGCCGTTGAGACCGCCGCTGAGCCCGCCGTTGAGGAGACTGCTGCTCCCGCCGAGCCCAAGGCTGAGGAGACCACCGAGGCCAGGCCCAAGGCTGAGGAGACCACCGAGGCCAAGCCCGCTGTCTCCAAGCGTACTAGGTAAGCACTTGCTCTAATGACACAACACCTACAACATAGCGGCTAACAAGCGCAAAGCATCTTTGGTAACATCAACTTCGGCAAGAAGAAGGTTGAGAAGGCTGCCAAGCCCGTTGAGCATACCGAAGCCTCCGCTGCTGAGGAGCCTGCCGCTGTCACCGAGCCGGTTGCCGAGAACGCTCCCGTGATCCCGGCTGTTGAGACCACCGAGCCCCTCTCAACCGATGTCTCGTCGCCTGCTACCGTCCCTACCGAGACCGTTGAGGTTGCCCCTGCTACCAATGGCGAGACCAAGAAGGAGGTGAAGAGCGAGAAGCGTAAGAGCTCCCTGCCCTTCGCCTTCGGCAGCAAGAAGGACAAGAGCTCCTCGGACGAGGAGGGCGAGAAGCCCAAGTCTCCTTCCGCTTTCTCCAAGCTCCGCGCTACTATCAAGGGCGCCAAGGCAAAGGTTGAGAAGCACGAGGAGAAGACCGAGGAAGCCCCTAAGGTCCCTGAGCTTGCCGCCGAGGAGGCCCCCAAGGTCACTGAGCCCGAGGTTGCCGCCCCGGCTGTTGAGGAGCCCACCCCTGCTGTCCCGGCCCCTGCCCCGGCTGCGGCCGTTCCTGCTTCCGCTTAGGCAGCGCGTCTGCCATTCCGCCCGTTTTTTGGCACCAGGCCAGCAAGGAAACGATACACCCTGCTAAAACAGGGCGAACTCATGAACGAAAACGCCTATCTTTGTCCACCCTCCCATATGAGGACACGCGCATGATCCTTGCCCAACACATCGGGTTTGGTCAGAACCGGACTTGCATTTCGAGATACCCTGTCTAGATGGCTCTTCTGATACCCTCTTTGAGACTACGCGGCTATGACCTGCAGGATCTTTGCCCCTAGGCGGGGAGCCTGTGGATATGCCTCTCGAAGCGACTCATTTTGCGTTTTGCATTACCGCGACTGCTGCTTTCTTTTTTTTCCTTGGCCCGGCTTTATCTTGATTCCCCTACCGCGTTGTAGCTTGTTCTGGTCGTTTGAGATCTCTCACTACATGATGCTGTTGTATTTCAGTGTTTTTGATACCCAAAGTATACCCGGCGAGATGGAATAATCGTTAGGCCCTTTGGACCTGAGCGTTTATCCGGTTGAAGAATCGCAGTTGATGAAGGACGCAGTAGACGGATGCGATGGACGCGAGGTAATCTGACGAAGCAAACAAACAAACACAAAAAAACAAAAGAGGTGGTGGATGTGTTCTTGGTGTTTTCTGCTGGCTGGCCACTAGGGCTGGTCGGTGGCCCAGGAACCTATTTAACTAATAGCTAATAATTACTCCTCGCGCGTGTAGAGTTCGCCCATCTTTGTTTCTTGATTCCCTGTGTTACTCTCGGTGATGTATGTGGCGTTGGCGGGTTGAATGTGGATGGCTGTTGTAGTTACAAATACTGTTTGGCCATCCAAGACAAGGTTTCCACTCATGTGGTTATTGTCGAACACTGAGTGATTGAATCAGAGATGGTGAATTGTCAAGTTGATAACCCCTAGAACTATCACCACGTAGTTGAAGCAAGAGAATCCGAATCATAGGTTCTGACCAGGAAGATATCTTGTGCTCAAGCTTCAGGCAACAAATGGCAGATAGATAATGCGCATACATGTACCTGGCTGCCTGGATTTTTATCGAGTAGGATACTCGTTCTAAATAATTGGACATACAGGGCCACGGCTAGTCGTCGTGAACATCACTGACATGAATTATCCCTTGCTTTTCGAATGTTTATTTAGAGACCCCAGTCCAGATAGGTTGAGTTTCGATATAAAATAAATGTACCATGTTGTTTGTATGCTTACTCCTTAGCCGGCACTCTGGGCATTCGCCGTTTATATCAGTTACAGAATAATAAACTTTTGCTGTTACTAATTACTTGGTGGATTTGCAACATAACGGTGGATATTCCTATACCTCACTGATGATGCCTCGTGGAAAACTCTATGTTGGCAGAAGTCGTTCGGTTGGCAATTTAAGCTTACCCCTCCCTGGGTTCGGTATGCAGATTTTGAGTTCAGTGATGGACTTTATTTAAGAATAACGACCGGGAAAAGAACCCCAAGTAATTTTTACGTGCCTTGACTCCCAAGCTACAAAAGCCAAAGTCGGCAGGTATGTATGTACTTCATCATTACACCTTTTTTTGCGCCCATCATCATAGTCAGCCCGCCCCCCTTTTACCAAGAAAGATAGATGGATAGATATATCACCTCTCCTGCCCGCTATTTCCCCAGAATCATGGTAGCAACCCATGTTCATGTCTGCAGCGGGTCACCCATCCCGCCGTACGTGATCATCTTGGTGATCTGGTACTCGCCGATGCCATACAGCGACCCCTCCCTTCCGAACCCGCTCTCTTTGACGCCTCCGAACGGCGCGGCCGGGTCGGATATCAGGCCAGTATTCACGCCGACCATGCCGACCTCGAGGTGCTCGGCCACGCGGTAGACTCTGCTCAAGTCCTTGGAGAAGAAATAACCGGCTAGGCCGACGTTGGTGGCGTTGGCCAGGCGGACGACCTCGTCCTCTGTGTCAAACATGAAGAGGCCGGCCACGGGGCCGAAGGTCTCCTCGCTGGCCATGTCCATATCGGCCGTCATGCCGGTGAGCACGGTGGGCTCGAAGAAGTTGTCGCCCACAGCCGGGAGGCGCTGGCCGCCCACGACGACCTTGGCGCCCTTGGCCTCGGCGTCGCGCACGTGCTGCTCGACCTTGGCGACGGCCTTGGCGTGGATCAGCGGGCCATGGGTGACGCCGGCGGCGAAGCCGTTGCCGACCTTGAACTCGCGCACCTTGGCGGCGAACTTGGCGGCGAAGGCGTCGTAGATGCCACGCTGCACAAAGATGCGGTTCGCGCACACGCACGTCTGGCCCGATGAGCGGAACTTGGACGCGATGGCGCCAGTAACAGCGGCGTCGACGTCGGCGTCGTCAAAGACGATGAAGGGCGCGTTGCCGCCCAGCTCGAGCGAGAGCTTCTTGAGCGTGGTGGAGCACTGCTTCATCAGCAGCTTGCCGACGGGGGTCGAGCCGGTGAAGGAGATCTTGCGGATGGCCGGGTCCGAGGTGAGCACGAGGCCCACGGCGGGGGTGTTGTCGAGGGCGGTGATGATGTTGACCACGCCCTTGGGCACGCCGGCGCGGTGGGCCAGCTCGGCGATGGCGAGGGAGGTGTAGGGGGTCTCGCCGGGGGACTTGCAGACCACGGTGCAGCCGGCGGCCAGGGCGGGGCCGATCTTGCGCGTGATCATGGCGGCGGGGAAGTTCCAGGGGGTGATGAGGCCGCAGACGCCGACGGGCTCCTTGATGGTCCACACGCGGTTGCCGAGGGTGGACGAGGGGATGGTGTTGCCGTAGTTGCGCGGCGCCTCCTCCGAGAACCACTCGAAGAAGTTGGCCGCGTACGCCACCTCACCCTGCGCGTCCGCCAGCGGCTTGCCGTTCTCCCACGCGATGAGCGTGGCCAGGTCGTCGGCGTTGGCCACCATCAGGTCGTACCACCGGCGCAGCAGCTTGGACCGCTCGCGGCCTGTGGTCTTGCGGTAGGTCTCGAAGGCGGCTTCGGCGTGCCTGATGGCCGCCTCTGTGTCGGCCGCGTCGAACTCGGGGCAGGTGCCGATGAACTCGCCGGTGGCTGGGTCTGGGAGGCGGTTAGGGCGGTTAGGGCGGTTGGGATGGCGACTCTGGAGGCGGATGTGGCTTACCATTGACCTGGAAGGTCTTGCCCGACTTTGCTGTTATCCATTCTCCGTTGACGTAGCAGACGTCTTTCTTGAAGAGCGAGGGGTCTTTGAGCTGGGGAGCCATTGTGGAGGCGAGGCGCGAGAAGGAGCTTCCTACGATTCTTGGCAGCGTCGACGTTTGGAAGTGAGGTCGGAGGAGGGCGGCGCGAGAGGCGTTGAAGAGGGCTTTGGGGAGCAATGCCATTTTGTCGCCCCTAATGCAAGGATATGGTGGCTGTCCGATGGCGATGCCGAGATGGAGACTGCGATTGGGGATGGGGAAAGGGGGGGTGCGGGAGGGGACGGGGAGCGGTTTACGGAGACACGGAAAGCCACTAACTACCTCGTGGACATGTAGCTACGTGTAGTGTGCAGCTTCAATCGGGCACATGGATCCAATATTTTTCTTTCTTTCGACTTCTAGTGTAGATGTCTTGGCTGAGGTGCTTAGGTACTTATCTGCAAGTGACAAAAAAGGCTGACATCGGCTTGAGGTGTTGGATCCAAAAATTGCCATGTCGCCCGTCTTGGGATCGCGACTGCTTGGGGTTGACAGTGACGTCGGACGTCGGCTGACGTCGGGACGTGCTGTCGCTAACATGATGGATCAGACGATAAGGGTGGGGTGAAGTTTCTGGTAGCCCGCAGTGCCTGCAGTGCATGCACGGACTAGGTGGGCTGGGCTGGACCTTCCTTAGCATCAGCGCGAAGAAGAAGCCGGGACGCTTGCAGAAGGCAGAAGAGCTCAGCTGCATCTCCAAGGCACAGCGGCTTCCATTGTTCAGGGCCTGGCTCGGCTCATACCTGATCTTGCCTGGTTTCTAAAATTGAATACTCCGTTTGAGCATCCCCCGAACGTAGTACATAAGACACGACTTCTTCCTTGGCTTCGTATCTCAACAGTGAAGCTACCTGGTACCTAGGTACCTGTGCCCGCACAGCTCAGAAACCGCCCAAAGCTGCCAGCCCGTTATGGCTAGCGTGCCATCGTGGGAGCTCCACGCTTGACGGATTTGGAGAATGCGGGGGTGGAACTCCCAGTCGCGGTTGCAAGTCCTGGCGGGCATCATCACCCGTCAATCCACCTTCCTCGGCTGCTAGGAGGTGCTGGCTGGCTGGCGGCTCCTACTTCATCCGTTCTGAGGTGCATGCTGCAGCCAACCTGGGGCACCGCAGAGCCTTCAGCTGCACCCTCCATGCAACCAGCCATCTTACGTACCTTATATTGATTCACTCGATGTTTGCGCTTGATTTAGATGTTTTTGGCCGGGCAGGTTGCACGTGGCGCCCCTAACCGACAGCATCTCGTCGACGACATGAACACAGAGCAGTCGGCCGTTCTTGATATGCACCAATCAGCGCGACGGGGTGCCTCGTCGCCCATCTGAGAGGTGCGATTTCACCACGCTTCTCGTCCCGATGGATATCTCGTCCAGACGCCTCGGCGATAACGTCGATTGGTGGATGTTGCATTGTCGCGGGCCTAGGAGCTGCCAACATGACATGTCCCTTGCAGCAGGCCTTGCATACCATTTCTTTCGAGATATTGTTGGAAACCCTCGGCCAACACCTAACGTACCTGTTCAGAGATGAACACAGCACAGAATATCATGTCGAAACCACGCTCTCTGGGAGGCAAGGGACATGCCATGCGGTACCTAGCAACTTTACCTAGGTATCTGGTAGATATAGTGCCTCTGTGACGTTGATGACGATGGCGATGATGAGACTCTCGCGGCTCCGTTATCCCACACCTCACTTCTGAGAGGAAGCGCCGCGGGGCTCCGATGCTGATCAGCGCGATTCAGGCTCAAACCTACCTGTACATGAGCCGCTCAATGACGGTTGTACAGCCTACTGCATGCTATCCCGACCTCACCCACCGTGTCTCTCAGCTGGTCTAACCCGGCGAGATTGCGGGCATACTTCCCTGTCACGGGAGTCCGCAGAAACTCTGTCGTGATGCTGTTGATGTGTGCTGTCGAAGGTCTCGTAGCTGGGAGGGATGGAGGAAGCCCAGGGAAAATAAATATGCCCAATTTTCCCATGATAATAACCTCCTGGGCCCTGTTTGTCTTCACTGTATCTGCGCTCGACGTGCTTGACCGACCTCGCGCTATTCTTCGGTATCAAGACGATAGTCGTGACTCGGAGCCCTCTTGGAAGATGAAAAGCGACATTCTCCTCCTCGGTCTGCCACGGGCTGCTCTGACCGCCGCCCAGTACACCGTGAGCAGCTCAGCACCGAGCAACGACGTGTTCGACAGCTATATGAGCTACAGCATTGAGTTCTCCAGCTTCCCCGACTTCGCAGGTATGTCCACGACTGTTACATTCATACTGGGCCTCTCCTAAGCCATCCGCACAGGAAACAAGTCCCAGCCAAACACATTCTCGGACGCGCTGTTGAACAACATCGGGAACATCATCGGGACCAAGCCCTACATACGCGTTGGGGGCAACACGCAGGACTACGCCCTGTACAACGCCTCCCTCCCGTATGCCATCAACGGCACCTTCGACTCCAAACGCTCGGCCGACTACCCAACGACCATCTTCATTGGGCCGTCGTATTTCGAGTCGTACAGCACCTGGAAGGACGTCAAGTTCGCCCACGGGTTTAACCTCGCCCTGGGCGGAAACAGCTCCGTGGGTTGGCAGACGCTTCTGGACACCGTTCCCCTGGCGTGTAAGGCGCTGGGAAAGGGGAAGCTCTACTGGTGGGAGTACGGCAATGAACCGGACCTGTTCTCCACGTCGGCCCAGGGCTCGGTCCGGCCGAGTGGCTGGAACGAGAGCATCTATGTCGCCCAGTGGCTCAACGGGACCAAAGCCATTAAGGCGCAGCTCCAAACGTACTGCCCCAAGCTTGTCGACAATGACACCTACGGGTATCTGGCCCCGTCCTTTGGCGGCGTGAACAACCACTTGAAGGAGCCGGCAACATGGGCAGCAGGTCTCAACGTGAATGGAGACATCAGGCTGATCTCTACGCACAAGTAAAGCCCATCCATCCTGTTCATCAGACACTATCGACATGAAATTCTCCAGCCCATAAACACAACCATGACTATGACCCCACGACCAAACATAACTCTGAAACAAACCCTCAGGAAAATATGCATTATCAACGCTAATCATAAACCCAGCTACATCAGCGGCGCCTCCTCGCCGGGCGTAACTCTCCAAGGCACGCTTATGAACCACACGGTAACCAAACGCTCTGTCGACGCGCACATTGCAAATTACAACAAGATCAAGGCCATCGACCCGTCGGCGCCGCCGCTCATCTTCGGCGAGCATAACTCGCTCTACAACCAGGGCAAGCCAGGCCTGTCCAACACGTTCGGCGCCGCCCTATGGGGCCTCGACTTCAACCTGTACGCGGCCAGCGTCGGCATCAAGCGCGTGCATATGCACATGGGAACCAACTACCGTGTAAGCCCTCCCTTACTTTTTCCCTCTCCCCCTCTCCCCTTTCACAATTTCTAACACAAAACAGTACGCCTCCTGGCAGCCCCTAACCCCAATGGGCACCCGCGCGCCCTACTACGGCAACATCGCCGTAGCCGCGGCGCTCGGCAACCTGATCCACCGCCCCTCCACCGTCGTCGAGATCCTCCTCAACAGCAGCACCAGCACCGCCGCCGCCTACGCAATCTACACGGCCCGCGGCAGCGCGGTCGCCCGCCTGCTGGTCCTCAACATGAACAGCTACAACACGACGGTCGACGGCCACGGGCTGGACCCGCTGCCCGCCGCCGAGGTCCCCGCCCGGCCCGTGGCCGACTACACGTTTATCATCCCCGGCGACGTGGCCAGCGCGGGCGATAAAGTCGCGGTCAGGAGGCTGTGGGCCAATGGGAGCGATGCTGTCACGGGGATTACCTGGGACGGGTGGAGTTATAACTATGAGCTGGACAAGGGGCGGCCGGTTAGGTTGGGCAATGTGACGGTTGGCGAGCGGGTTGTGGTAGGGGAGGGCGGTGTGGTTCGTGTGGGCGTGCCGGATGCGAGTGCGGTTTTGTTGAGCTTTTGAAGGGGGTGACGTGTATGTATGGGATGGGGTAGTGATGTAATTGTATCTTCGTGGTTCATGTTATGTCTCTATTTGCTCTACAGTAGTGTCAGAACGTGTATCTTGCTTTTATATATAGGTTCATGATGGATACTCCTAGTGACGTTTATGCATCAGCGAATTGTGTAGGCAGCTACAAGCTAATGCTCACGTCTCTCCCTCTCATGCGATGAAAATATCTCTTGTCTAAGGCATGCCATCGTATCCTTGCTCCTAGTCTTACATAACTAACAACCCGCTCGAGATTCCATAATGAACCGACGAAAGACATGACGAGAGCTTGTCTTCGCCAGATGAATTTCTCGATATCCGCCATCATAGCCATCCGCCTCTCATGTATTTCTGAACGAGGTTATCCAGACCCTGGCGCGGGGAAATCTCCACCGATCCATGATAGCCCGCCAAACCAAGGATAGACCAACCATTTCCGAAATAAACAAAAGGAAAACCGGAAGAACTGCAATGGTAGCACCGGAGAGAATATTGGTAAAATAGCTCTCTGATCATTGATATATATATAAAAAAGTCTCCCAAACCGACCGAGAACCCAATCATCTGGCCAAAAAACGCCCCCAAATAGTTTAGATAGACAGCCAAGTTCCCAACCAGCTACCTGGTCCTGCCGCACCACATGAACTGACGGGCGGCGAAAAAAATGTACAATTGTTCATCCCACAGTATAAAAAAACAGATGCATGATTCCCCTCCCAGCTAGGGAAGTCAGGCAAAGTCAAACCAACCGCGACAGGGCTGCGAGCATCGCACGCAACCTGTTCCTCCTGTCTGCGCCCCGGGTTATCGAGACACGTTGATACATTTCCGGGTCTCATGCCGAAAGCATTGTGCCTGGCGATACCCAAGCGGATATTCTAGTCATTTGTGTGTTTTAGTTGTTTCTTTTGTGTTTGTTCGATCATGTTGTCCTCGCCGCGTCTCAGGCATAAGCTCCACCCCGTAGAGGGAGTTTCCTGTCGAGCGTGTGGAAGGCCTGCGTCCTGGGCGTGAAGGGAACCGACATGGGCCCGCGTCCAGGTGTGGTCGGCTGCATCTCCCACTTGTCGTCCCCGCTTGGCGAGGATCTGCCTCCCGGCGCCGTGAACTCGTCGTCTTCCTCCTCGATGTCCAGCTCCGGGTTCGGCAGCATCGCCCAGATGCTGAGGCCCAAGTAGAAGGCATATAGTACCCTATACAATGTTTGGTAAGCAACAAGCAGAGCGGGTATCAAAGTGTAAGGTAGACGAACATCATGAGCACGGTGACGGCAAACGAAGCCTTGGCCATTTGGCAGTTTCCAACAGCGTTGTACGGCTTGGCGACGTCGCAGCTCATCCGGATGTACCAAGCGACGGGGCTGGGGTGCCGCGGGTCGGCGTAGTCGGGGCCGGCCTGGCCGTAGACGCTCACGGTGTAAATGGCTATCAGGCCGAGGTTGGCAACCAGGCCGATAATCGGGTAGTAGACCTTCATGATGGTTGCAATCATCTTGGATAGCAGGGTGAATAGAGAGACGACCGAGATGGCCACGTTGAAGTTGGTTAATCTGCAGTCATTGAGTTAGTCTCCTCTGTCCGGACGAAGTCGGACTATTTGGGGGGGAGGAGCAGACTCACGTTTGCGACCACACAAAGGGAACGTCGGGAAGAGGTCGATGGTTCGCATATGCGTATAGAAGAATGTTGGGGTTGGAGTTGAAGCCCTCTTGGTAGCCGATTGCCCAGAACTGTGAGCGAAAGACATCGGGCTGCTGCAGGCCGAACAGGACGAGCATTGCGATGACGCCGAGCAGCTCAGGGATCATGCCCCAGTACATGGGCCACTTGACCCTCCATTTCCTGTGCAGGATGAAGTATGTGCGCGCCATCGTTTCTGTCGTGCAGTGATGATTTGGGCTTCGACGCGGGGTGGGTGAGGATCAGCTCTCGGGAATCCCCTCACTTTCCTGCCGTTTGCTGGATGGATTTTTTTTTGGGCGGGCGCGGGGTTAGGAACAACTGGCCGGTTGTGTTTTCGTCGATTCGTCGAGCGCTGACTGACGGCGGTTCCTGGCGATCCCTTACATTGAAGTCGGGCACAAATCGAGTCCCCCTCTTGGCGGGTTTCTTTGTGTCTCCTTTATCGACAAGAAAGTCGCGGGGCGGACAAAGACGAGAGGGGGCGGCACCTTGAATGGGTTATATTGCACGGCAGTGAAGTGATCAGTTTTCATGGAAGCGCTTTCCAACAAGTCGATCCCTCCCGCCCGCATGCCACTCGCCGTGGCGCCCAGGAGCTCAGAGACCCCATGCCGAGCAGCCTGAAGATGCAGGGCGTTGGACAATCACAGCCAAGCGCCCAATCGGAGAGCCGAGGGGACATGGCCGCCGCGTCGTCTAAGCGCCCGATCTTGGTCCAGTGCTTGTCCAATCCCAAGGGCGCTACACGATACCTGACAGACGGCCGGCCTGCGCGGGAGTTGCTTTGTGTGCCTTCCATGTTTGACCACACTCACCCACCGCCCCCCGTCTGCACTGCACACGCTGCCCTCACCGTTCCCAGGCTGATTTGCAGTGTGTGACCCCCGTCGTATTGTGTGTGGTGCGCTGTGTGAAGTTGCATGTTGAAATGGAGCGGCCGGCCAATAACATGCGCCACTAGCAGATACCGCGCAGGTCAAGTGCCCCAGCTTCGCCAGCTATTGGTGTATTATTTTAAAGCGACAGGCAAAAGCGTTGCACTCGACCTGACTTCAATGCCCTACCCGTACCGGACTCGTGCTTTTGCTGAGGCACGGTCCAAAGTGGCTGGGCGATCATTGATTCCGATAACCAGACTGAAAGAAATCATCGCGGATCTGCCTTCCCATCTGTGCACATTGAGGGCGCTGTACCGAGAGACAAACAATCGACTTGGGTTGAATGTTGAACGGGATTCCCTTGAGGGTTTGCGAGCCGGGGTTTAAACTGTTTGGCGAGGCTACCTGGCAGTCGGACGGAGATTTTATACGGCCCTTGTCAACGATTGACGAACTCGTACGGGTTATTGAACCGCTGCGATGGCGAAGGCTTGTGATATAGACGTAGACATACGCTGTAAGATATGGAGTTAGAGTGCATGTGAAGATAGACACCTATGAGCGAGGAGCGACGGGAGTCCTGTTCGGTTGCATCGGGCGAGCTTTCAGCTCGAGGTTTCTCACCGGCTCTGGACTGCACTTGCCGAGTGGGATTCAACCGTGGAAGGCACCCGGTCCGAGCGCCTATCGAGGCTCGAGCTTTGCTGGTTGTGGAAGCCAGGTATTAATAGCTCTACGGGATAGTCACATGCCAAGTCATGTGACCCGACAATGGCAGGCAGAAATCCTACCCAGGGCGGTCATGCCCCTTCCTTCGTATTTTTGTTGACTCCTCAGGTTCTGCCTCGCCCCCAGAGAATCCGGACTTCAACTTGCAGAATGACTTGCAACGGGAGCCGACCATTTATGCTCCAGTACCTGACTTTTCACCTTGCCCAAATAATATCAAAACCTGGGGGTAATTAATCCAGCTAGCACAGGAACGAGACATTATCCGATGATCACCATCGCCACGTGCCAATATTCAATGCCAAGCTGTCAGGACCACCACCGCCACCACCATGGATTGAGCGAGGCAACAATAATGAGAACCATGCGTTAAATCATAGCTAGCTTGAATTCCGAATGAAGCAGCGGAAAACGTGGCATTGTAAGTCGAACTTGAAGGTTTTCCCGCGTAGCCTTGCCCTTTGCTACAGTGCAGTCGGCAATCCGGCATCGTCAGGAAGTCTGGTAAATCGCGGGGGTACGCCTCTGACCCGAAGATGCTGAGGTGCAAACTGCCATAGTAATCTGCTTCTGAGCAGGAAGCTTTGCTCCGGCGTTGAGCCGAATGACAACGTACCTGGTAGTAATGGAATCCGGATATGTTAACTCCCGGTCTCTTGTGCGATGAGAATGCACGAAACAAATCCTGAAGAGAGCAGCGACGAAGAAAAACGGGCTGTGTTTCGAGTGACCTGCGCCAGATAGACGTGTCGTGTACTACAATATGGGAAACTGGCAACTGATGGGAATCGAAAATTTATTCGATTTGCCGTTCATGGGACTTTTTGTAGATCTTGAAAAGATGAGGCTGGCCCAACAGCTCTGTCCCACGCATTCAGGCGGGGACCGCAACAGGAATGGGCCGTTCTAGACGCATTGCCGATCGACTGGGGGGGCCCACAAAAGTTGCGTGACTGCTGCTGCTGCCGCCGCCCTGCCGTCGTGCCGCCGCTGAGATGGCGCCGAGACAAAAAAGATAACGGTTTCAAGAAGGATTGAGTTCTCTACCTGCCTCTTCCCTTTCCCAGCGGTTTGCTTAATGTTCGTTGGATTGCAGCGGCGGAGGTCTTTCATCACTATTTTGGCTGTGTATCGTAACCGCTTCAAGACGGATCGAGCCATCTTGTTCAGGGTTGCAGGGGACGTGGCAGCGGGGGGCCACCGAATTACGGGTTTATGGCTGGCCGTGACAAAGCTCTGGGCCCTCATGGACCGCCAGACCCCTGTCAGCCCGGCCAAATGCTTTGTCGACTTTCCATCCAATCCACTTTGAACCGGGGCTGCGACCAACCTCCAACACTCCATCGCGGGTAGTTCGCGGTACACAAGTCCCGGCCGGAAATGTCCAGTGCATTTACCTTGGTATCACGTAAACATTCAACGATTCGTTGTGGAGAAAGGAATCAGCGGTGGGCTTCCTCACAGGTTTCATGAGCTCGCTGGGCTACAGCGCCTGACACCAGCACCCAAGGTGCATGTACAGTACCTGTCCATCTTCCACAAGTGAGGTGCTGCTCTAGGGTGGGCTTCGCCTATTACCAGGCATCTTACCTAACGCCGGCCCTAGGTATCAACCTGGAAGTTATTAGGGTATGAAAGCGTGAACACTTGGGTTCTTTCCGTCGCGACCTCCACCACACTCTTGCCCACCCTTGGACCTCTCTGCTTGGTGCCTCTTGCCTAAAATTATCATTTGTTTGGAGCACATACCATACCAGGCAACCACCTCCCTGCCGAGCGTACTTACCTCACCGGCGGGTATCGTTTGTCTTTTGGCCAGCAGTAGGGCAACTTCCGCACGACCAGACTGCCTCTACACGTGTAATCTCGCATCACCAAGCCTGGCGCAAACTCTAATATTTTCGGCGTGGACGTGCATGGCAAGCCAGCTTTGCTCAAACTCCTCCTGAGCTTCTCTACGTGCCTTCCTTGCATATCCATACCTGGTACATATATGCTTTGCTGCTGCATGCCTTGGGCCTTCCCGGATCTCCCTCTCCACCAGCGTGCCTCCCAAACGTGCCTCCAACTCACACACACATGTATTGATCTCGCCACGACAGAACAGCTTCCAGGCTGTGTTACCCGTCCAGATAGGTAGCCAGGCACTCTCGCGCCTCGTCACGCACTCGCCTTGCTTCTTCCTGCCCGCTCTCGCACTCTGGCCGTCGCCCTGCCGCTTTCAGGTTGCTCTTGTTCTCGCCGCATGCGCCAAATATCAAGGTACCTTTAGGGAAGCTTCCAGCTTAGCAGGCATCATCCCAGATTCCGGGTCCCAATCCCCAGGACAAGCTCTTGCTGGCTCCGCGACCTGGGCTTCTCTCCAACCACCTGGCCCCTGGGTTTTTACCACGCCCCTTCAATGGCCCCAGGGCTAGGTTCTCGCCTCGTTACTAGACTGTCGTCCTCAGCGCGGTAGTCTCTGCCGACTGGATCCCGATAGCAAGCCTGGAAGTCGTTCTTTTTGGACGGTACTAGATCGAAGCTGCTGTTGCGGGGTGTGTTCTCCCTCGAAAGCGCCTCGTTAAATCACTCCTCGAGCCTTGAGCCTCGAGAAGCCAGACTCCCCGCCTTCTCTTTGCTTCATGACGCTGGAGAGCCGAGTCGAGCCCCGTACCGAGCCCCGTATTTCTCCTCACGGCGCCGCCGATCTGGGCTCGCAAACTTCTCCAATCCTGTCCCCGTCTCCGGCTTTTGAACCTGCCCCATCGCCTCCCGGCCTCCCGGATCCACTCGTTCACCCCATCTTCCAGAACAGCCAAGGCTGGCCCGACGGTTCAATCGCCAAGAATACCCAGCGGCCTGTAGGAGGATGTGCGCCTGACAACAGCCGGCATGATCTGACCTCTTCTACCATCGCCTGCCGTCTCTCTGAGACTAGCCCCGCCAAATCTCCCGCTTCCACTAAGCACCAGCCTCCGTCGACAGCTTGCCCCCTTCCTGAGGCCGAGATAGGAGGACCGCCAGGCAGCTTGGGCAAGAGGCCCTCCGAAGAGGAAACGCGCCAGGTGAACGCGTTGGCATCGCCCTCCAAGAAACCGCGGCTCGTTGCGCCTGGGAGCCTCCGTCTACCTCCACCTCCTCGAACCGCAGACGAACTCAGATCCGGCCACCCCGACGTTACCTCGCCCCTCTTCTTTTCGCACTCGTCTAGACACGTGCGCCCTCTCCCCCACGGATTTTCCCTCCTCGAAAACGCGGCGATTTCTATGATGGGAGCCGTCCATGAGACCCACGATGGAGTCACCACCCTGCGCCTGCCAAAGGCCCAAGTCGGCAGCGCGAGCTCTGCCCGGACGTCAAGCAGCCAGAGCATGGCATCCGGGGAAACCCCCGACTCGGCCCGCAGTCCAGATGGCCGCCCGATACCGCCCGCCATCTCACGCCTCCAGGGCATTGGTGTTATTGAGCTCGTCGAGCAGGATGAGAGGCCGACCTTTATCATTGATCTCGCCAATCCTGCCAACTTCAACCCTGGCCCCTTAGAAATGGTCTTTGCTAACGCAGCATTGAGAGCAGCCCGTGGTGTATTAGACCTCCTGCAGCCGGGGACAGCAGACCAAGAACACAGCGCCGATTTCGCCCGCTTCAAGGCATGGACGCTCAGCTTCGTGAAGAATAACCAGTCGACGGACGTGTGTCTTCCATCGCTTTCATACGGTGGAATCAGTTGGACCTGCTCAACTGTTCGGCGGCGTTTCCGCTTCGTGAGTGGGAATCGCAGCGCAGTCTCCATTACTCCAACCTCGTCGAGCCCGATAGCGCAGGCATCGTCGGTCCTAGACGAGAGAGCGAGGGGTCCGGCCCAAACAATAACCCGAGAACCGATTCGTACGCCGAGAGAGGGCGGCGTCGGCGATGATGATTACTTCGGGCTAGCCGGTGGATCCGCAGATGGGTCGGTATCGCCATCCGCAGCCCGGATCCGCGCGCACTCAGAGCCCAGGAGCAGAACAGAGACGGCTCTCGACACACATATTACACCTTACGATGATATGGCGCTCTTGGCACCTCTCCCAATGAACCTTTTGACGACTTTCGATTGGACCCGAATCCCACCTGACGACCCGAACCTCGGTGCCCATCATCGCTTTGCACGGTCGGTCGACTGGGCCTCTACCTCGCTTGGCCCCATGGAGGATTGGCCATCTGATTTGCGCATAATGTCGAACATGATCATGGGCAGTCCCCATCCGGCGGCCATGTACTGGGGCGAAGACTTCGTTGCCATCTACAATGAAGCCTATATCGCACTAGCCGGCAAAAAACACCCGCAACTAATGGGATCCAGATACCAGGACGCCTGGGCCGAGCTCTGGGATGAGATAAAGCCCGTGATGGACGCTGCTTGGAACAATGGTGACGCGACTATGAAGCACGACGACTTGCTTTTCCTGACACGCCACGGCTTTTTGGAGGAGACCTTCTTCAACTGGGCAATTATCCCGTTGGTCGGAGGGGATGGGACGGTCGTCGCTCTTTACAATCCGGCCTTTGAAAACACGCGGCGGAAGATCAACGAGCGAAGGATGCTCACGCTCCAGGAGGTCGGAATCAAGACTTCGCAAGCTCGCGACGTCAAGGGATTTTGGAGCCAGGTGCAGAAGGGGCTGGAGTTCAGCCCGCACGATGTTCCATTCGCCCTCATTTACTCGGTCGGCGAGGACAGTGAAAGCGAAGTTTCGTCCATTAACTCTGGGAGCTTCTCCAACCCCCCCCAGATTGTACTGGAAGGCGCTCTAGGAGTTCCCGAAGGACACCCCAGCGCTGTTAGTATGATCGATCTGAGGACAAGCGATGAAGGTTTTGCGCCTTACATGAGGGATTCCATGGTCAACCCCAACAGCCCTGTTATTCTCAGCGAAGAGGATGGCACATTGCCAAGCGACCTAATCCAGGGCTTCACGTGGAGGGGCTTTGGGGATCCCTGCCGAACCATCGTGGTTTTCCCGGTCCATCCTACAACGGCCGGGGATATGGTGGTTGGATTTATTGTTCTTGGCGTCAACCCACGGCGAAGCTATGACGAGAGCTATCAACTCTTTGTCAGCCTGCTCTCTCGCCAACTTGCGACCTCGATGGCGTCTGTAGTCCTGTTCGAGGAGGAAATCAAGCGAGGCCAGAAAGCTGCACGCTTGGCCGCCCTGGACCGACAGCGGCTCTCCATGCAGCTGCATTTGCGAACCCAGGAGGCTGTTGAAAGCGAGTATCGCTTCACGAGGATGGCCGAGTTTGGCCCTGTAGGCCTGTTCATTGCCGATGGGCTTGGTGAAATCAACTACTGCAATGATATGTGGTGGAAGATCTCTGGCCATGAACGGAGTACAAGCACCCTGGATGCTTGGATGCAGAGCATCCGAGACGAGGATCGGCCGGGAGTCGAGGATGTTTGGCGCCGTCTTGTTGAAGAGAGGGTGGCCGTGACGCACGAGTTTCGATTCAAGGGCTCCCGGCAGATTATCGATGGCCATTCGGTTGACACATGGGCCCTGATGAGCGCCTATCCAGAGAAGGACGAGTACGGCAGCCTGAAGAGCATATTCGGCTGTATAACAGACATCTCTCAACAAAAATGGGCGGAGGATTTCCAGAAACAACGAAGAGAGGAAGCCGTGGAGATGAAGCGCCAGCAGGAAAACTTTATCGACATTACCAGCCACGAGATGAGAAATCCTCTTAGTGCAATTCTCCAGTGTGCTGACGAAATATCCACGGGCCTGAGTCAGTACAGGCAATCGGATCCCTCTTCATTCGATCCGGGAGCCTTGAACATGCTTATAGACAGATGCGTGGAGGCTGCCAACACAATATCTCTCTGCGCGGGCCACCAGAAGCGAATTGTTGACGATATTTTGACCCTATCGAAGCTCGATTCGAACTTGCTGCTTGTCACGCCTGTTGACGTTCAGCCCGTCACAGTCGTGCAGAACGTCTTAAGAATGTTCGAGACCGAACTCAGCTCGAACGGCATCAGGGGGCATTTCCGCGTCGAACAGTCATACCGAGATCTGGCTATCGACTGGGTCAAGCTCGACCCATCGCGTCTTCGCCAGGTCTTGATCAACCTGATGACCAATGCCATCAAATTCACTCAAGGCCGACCTACACGCTCGATCGTGCTTAGTCTCGGGGCGTCTAGGGACATCTCGTCGTCCGGTTTCTGGTATTTTCCTCCACGCCTTCCCGACCAGGAAGACATCACGGACGATCCGGAGTGGGCCGACGGCGAGAAGATAAATCTTCACCTGGCTGTCACAGACAGTGGCCCGGGACTGGATGACGACGAGAAGAAGATCCTCTTCCAGCGATTCTCGCAGGCGAGCCCTAGAACACATGTTCAGTACGGGGGCTCCGGTTTGGGCCTCTTCATCTGCCGGATATTGACCGAGTTGCAGGGCGGACAAATTGGAGTGCGGTCGGAAAAGAACGAAGGCAGCACTTTTGCCTTCTATATCAAGAGCCGGCGGACAGAACACAGAGGGCCTGATCTCTCTACCGCTGCCCCCATAGACTGGACTTCCACTGTGCCGAAGCCGGCCTCCACTGCGCCAGCACAACATGTTCAACATCCGGCCGGACCTGCTCCCTCCACCCAGCTTCAAGCAGAGGCTCATCTGCGCGGCAAGCAAAAGGCTCTTGACGTCTTGATTGTTGAAGACAATATTGTAAACCAACGAGTGCTGCAGCGTCAACTGCAGCTTTCAGGGAATAACACGTATGTTGCCAATCATGGCGGTGAGGCGTTGGAGAAGCTGCAGCAATCCCGATATTGGGACAGAGAGGCCGCGGCTCGGTGCGTCCCCTTGTGGACGCCGTCGACCGACTCAAAAGGCGAGAACGACAAGGCTACCGACCACGACATCTCGGTCATCTTGATGGATTTGGAGATGCCTGTGATGGACGGGATGAGCTGTACCCGCGAGATTCGACGGCTAGAGAACGCGGGTGCCATCTCACACCACATACCTATCATCGCTGTGACAGCTTACGCGAGGCCTGAGCAAATCGAGAATGCTAAGGCTGCCGGTGTCGTGAGTTTTGCCTGGTTGTGTCCAAAGATGCTGCCGCCGTTTGCTGACCAAGGCTTTCTGTTCAAGGATGACGTGATCTCGAAGCCGTTTCGCATCCCGGAGCTGATACCGAAGATTCAGGAGCTTGTTGCGAAGTATAACACGGACACGTTGCCTTGAGGAACGTCGTGAGGGTAAAAGGGCGATGTCCGCCCCGGGTCGCTTCTCGCGGAAGATGCTCATGGAACTCCGTGCTATGAAACGGCGCGACACAACACCAGGCCCGACCAGACCAGGACCAGGTTCGTGCATCGCATGCTGTCTCATGCGAAATGACGCGAGATTGAAGCGGCGGTCAGGCTGGGCGGCTGCTGAGGTTGTGTTGACTTGCTATTCACGCACCATCGATCTGCCTCTCTCGCCTGCATCGAGTCTGCTAGCTACATCAGAACCACGATCACAAAGCCGTTATTGAAGAATCTCGAGGCACCAGTGCTCCAGAATGCAAGCGATGAAGTGTGTTTTTCCTCCATGGCAACTAGGTAACACGGTGGGAACAGCTCACGAGGAGCATGTCTCACATGTACCAAAAGAAAATACGTTTACTTTCTGCGAATGAAATATGCAGAAGGCGTAGCAAGCAGGTGGATAAGATACGGTAACCAGAGACGGGGTCTTCGTGGTTAGGGGCACCCGTTGGACAGAACAAACGACGAGCGCCGCCGGAGCCTGGGTGGGAGCAAATGACGTATGGGCTCGACAACGCAGCGCTTGGGGGGTGGTACGGAGCGAAGCGGAAGCGGAACTGGCCGGATGAACAGAGCACGCATACATACGCATTGGGCAGGAAAATAGGAGCGACTTTTTTCGAAGTTTCAAGGTCAGGGGAATGGGAGGTTATATGTCCAGCAACATCAACAACGTCAGTGAACCACCAAAATAATCTACACTCTAAAGAATATGAGCAGCATTACCAGCTTCTTGTATTACATTTGGCCCTTCTCTTGTGCTGGGCCTGCATTTCCCGGCGTAGGATGGGTAGGTAGGTATGTGTGTTGCCAGACAGAGGTGACATGGTTATACTGTCTGTGGCGTTTTCGATGCCGTACTCACGCTCAGATGGTTTCAGTCCCAATGCAAATAAACCGTGCAGAAGCAAGTGGAGGTGTGATTCAGGATGGTTTCTTATTTCTACAGTGCATCAAGAGCAACACCGGGGTTTACAAGGCAGCTAACTTCCGTGTAGAGAAGGCACAGTTGGCGTTCCAGCCCATCTTAGCACCCGACCATTGGTTAGGTTTTTAGAATGCCCTCCGTTCCTTCCAGGTTCCATTATCGACGACAAACCCCTGCCGAGAAGGAAACATCTAATGTGGAAGGATCAGCCCACGGAAATGGACCGGGTCAGGTACCAGCCTACCTGTATCTTTGGTCTCGTCGCTTTCTCTTCTCATCTCTTCATATTCAGGTCTGTCGGCCGCCTCGCTCGGACAGTTTTTATCTCTCCTGACTTTCGCTATCTCTAGGAGCCCCATCTTCACCACGTCACGCGTATGTCGTAGCACTATCCCGGTACATACCAGCCGTCAATGGACAGGGCCGCGGGACGATATGAAGAGGAGACTAACTCCCGAGTCGAGTCAAACGGGCACCATTTCTTCGCGGCTGGAGCCCAGAGTTGACGACAAGTCGAGCAGCTAGTCGTTTGCCCGAGTTGAGGACAGCTCTCCCCCCCGTCCGCCCAAACTCCGCCGTCGGGGATCGCGGGTTGTCTCGGCCCTCAAGTCTTTGACCAACAATAGTAGGTGGTGCTCCCTTCAATATTCACAGCCGGTCCTGACTTTCGTAGCCTCCGATAGATCCGTCATTGAGCACCACGGAGCCATTCTTCTATCGCAAGTGACTCCCAGCACCAAGTCGCTCTTTGCACAGGGCTTGAGAAAGATGACAAACGCCCTGCTCCGGTCTCCGGCCGAGCCCACAGTCATCCATCGAGCGACAACACGAGGTCGGCCGCCGCTGCAGCACACTTTCCAGTCCGTGGGCACTAGAGACATCCGGAAAGACCGGGACAATTCGTTCAACTTCAAGAGCTCCAACACGGAGTCCAGCAAGAACAGCAACAGCAACAGCAACAGCAACAGCAACAGCAACAGCAACAGCAACAGCAACAGCAACTCAGGCAAAGCACTCAATGACTCAACCGGCCTGACCTCGCTGGACTCCAAGTCCAAGGCCTCTTCCTCAAGCAACGTCCACAAGAACACCAATACCGGATCGTCTGAACGAAAGCATCTCAACGTACTGAGCGGCAACAGCAATAATGGGAACCGCCGCAATCCCAATGCACGCTCCAGCCCAGATAGCAACCTGACAACGATCCAGGAAACGGTGCTTGACCAGGCATCACCCAGTGTGCTCACTGTCGAACGCGCAGCAGCGGCCAAGGTCTTTTTGGAGACTTACTACAACGAGCTGCTGGCCCCTGGCCCCAGTCCGCGGTCCATGCGACTCCGCTTGCGTGATACTGATCTCTATAATCGTGGCGAGCTGGACAGCTTGTCTACTGCGGAGTTGAACGCACACCTCCGCCGCCGTGAGAGCGACCATCTCCGGGAGATACGCGTGATGAAGGCGCGGAGCATGCGAGCCCTGTCTGCGCCTCGAGGTTCCCCTGAAGCCTGCTTGGTGAACGACTACGAAGTGATAAAGATTCTTGGTAAGGGAAGCTTTGGCGTTGTGAGGCTTGTCCGCGAGAAGCCTCGAAGAGCAGAGGAGAGTGGGGGCGACGGCTGGTCAGACGGAGAAAAGAAGCAGGTGTATGCCATGAAGGTGATCCGGAAGTCGGACATGCTGCGCACCAGTCAGGAAGGGCATTTGAGAGCAGAGAGAGATTTTCTGATTGCCTCCGAGGGCTCGAGATGGTATGTTTGACTTGTTTATCCCCCTGCCGCAGGGGATGTTATCCGATCTTTGATAACACTGTTTGGTAGGATCGTGCCGCTCATCGCGAGCTTTCAAGATGCTACAAACCTGTATCTGGTGATGGATTATATGCCCGGAGGAGACTTCCTCGGTCTCCTGATCCGGGAGAACACGTTGCATGAGTCGGTAGCACGGTTTTACGTAGCTGAGATGATTGTGTGCGTCGAGGCAGCCCACGCGCTCAAATGCATCCATCGCGACATCAAGCCAGACAACTTTCTGATCTCGGCGTCGGGCCATCTCAAGATCAGTGACTTTGGCCTGGCCTTTGACGGCCACTGGTCACACGACACGGCATATTTCAACAGCCACCGGTACAGCCTATTGAACAAGCTCGGCATCAACGTCGACGGCGACGAGCAGGACAAGATGGAAAGCCGCAGCCTCCAGGCCACCATCAAGTGGACAAGCGGCATCATGACGGGCATCGAGAAGCACGAGAAAAAGGACTTCGGCGACGGGGAACCGCTGCTCCAATGGAGGAATCGATGTGGCAACCGCACTTCTGCCATGAGCGTCGTTGGCACGAGCCAGTACATGGCCCCTGAGGTTATCGAGGGCAAGAAGTACGATGCAAGGTGCGACTAGTGGAGCATCGGCATTATCCTGTATGAGTGTCTGTATGGCCACACGCCCTTCTTGGCTGAGGAGGGCCGACAGATGACGAAGCAGAACATCTTGGTACGTTTGTTCATCATATGGCTCATGAACTCGGGAACAGGATACTCACATTGTCAACCACAGAGACACAAGGAGACATTTGGGTTCCCGGCTCGCCCGCCTGTGTCTCATCGATGCCAGCACCTGATTGCCTCGCTCATCCAAGACAAGGAAACCCGGCTCTGCTCCAAACGCTACCACTTCAAGGACCTGATCTCGTCATCACCGTCGGGCAAGCTCGGGACAAGCTCCAGCACAAACAGCCTCAATTCTCACGCCGCCCACGAACGCTCCACGGGACAGAAGGTGCTCGGGGGACCCCACAACTTTGCCGGCCGCTATGTGTTTCCCTACGACGCCGAGGACATCAAGGCGCATAGATGGTTCCGGGGTATCCCGTGGGACCGGCTGCACGAGCTCGAGCCGCCACACGTGCCTCAGCTTTGCGCCGTCGACGACACGCACTACTTTGACGAGGAGGACGAGATCAGCGACTGGAGCGAGAGCGAGTCGTCAGCCTCGGAGCAGAAAGCCGACCACCAGGAAAGCACGCTGAATGACAGCCCAGGGATTCTGCCCTCTGACCTGAGTACACAGTATGCACTGAATCATCCCATCAGCAATGACAAGGCGGCGCAGAATGTCCACCCCAGCGAGGCTCTCTTCACATCCAAGGCGCCGCCGCCAGATGCCACGTTCCCGGGTCTGCGTCCGCGCAAAGCAGAGGAGGCGCGCATCGCGCTCACGGGGTTCCGCCGCAGCGTGCAGAAATGGGCCGTGGCTGCCATCGCGGCTCCGTACGACTCGACGCGGCTCCGCAACATGGATGCCCAGATCGAAGGGCTGCCTGGCCTAACGCCGGCCGAGCGCGCGGCGCTACGCCAGTTCATTCGTGCGTTTGGACGCAAGGACCGCAAGCGGCCGAGAGATCGGCTGCTGCGGGATCGGCACACGCGCGGGGTTGTCATGGAGGTGCGCAAGAAGACGGCCTTTCTGGGATATACGTGGCGGCGGGTGCGGCCGCTGGCTCTGGATGATGCCATGGACTTTGCGGGTGAGGGCGGGGATGTTCAGAGGGGCGATGTGCAGGATCTCTGGGGAGGGGCGAGGCATGCACATGGGCATGGACGGCTGGGAGATGATTTCGCTGTGCTGAGATCGTTGCAGTGGGGGAAGATGAGTTTGCGTTGAGGTTGTTGACCTACCTGACAATCACGGTTGACTCGGAGGCTGAGGTTGGGCGTATATGAATATCTCTAGGGGTTTCTCTCAACTGGTCTTGTGATTCAGGGGTCGCTTGGAGAGTGTCTGTCTGTCTGTCCCATGGGAGCGACGAAGGTCATGGGAATATCGAAGCTGGAATAGAGATTAGAGAGTATTAGCATTATGAACCTGCATCAACAGAATGAGAGAGAGAGAGAGAGAGAGCCATTTTGACCTTGAGTCTTGACGGGTAGAAACGTGAAGTGCAAGTCTCCACCTGTCGTTAGGTAGGCTACTCACCCCTGAAATTCTGAATACACTCCACCGTGCCCGAGTCAACGATCCACCGTGATCCTCCACTTTCTCGCAGCGACGGGGCGGTGGGCCACTTCCTACACTACATGGACCGGATACTCGAGCAGAGTCTTCATCGAATAACATCCTGGTCAGATGGCCGAGCGGTCTAAGGCGCCAGCTTCAGGTTCTCCTGTTGAATTATCACCTCCTCTTCTGAGGAGCAATAATATGCTGGTCTAGTAATAGGCGTGGGTTCGAATCCCACTCTGATCATTCGTTTATCTTTTGCCTTTCCTATCATCCATCTCGTGGTGGAGGGATGGGGTGGTTGTTTTATTTTTGGTGGTTCTGTTTGGTTGGTTGGGTTGGTTGCATCGTGTTTTGCTTGCTTGGGTGTGAGGGAGATAGATAGATTGGTGTAACTGTGGGGTGGCGGTTGTTGTTTGGTCTGATTGAAAGATGCGGAGGTGCTGTTGTGGATCAACTACTTACTTACCTAGCTACCTAGATCACGTTGGGTGGTAAAGCTCTTTTCTTCTTTTGGTATATGTTTAGTTGTCTTTTGGTGTGAGTTGTGAGGTGTAGTGAGGAAAGTGAATGGTAGATTTCGGATGGAGTTGTTGTTGGGGGTAAAATGCTGGTCTTGGGACTAGGGATGGAAGCTTCATGTGCTGCGGGTTTTGACTCGCCCCATTGCAAATATTTGCTGTCTCGCTCAAGATGGACATGTTGTCGAGAGACTTGCTGTCCAGCATTCTAACGAGTCTGCTGGTGGAGATATAGGGGGCCATCTAAGGGGAGTATCTGGGCGGGATTGCTTGCTTGCTGGCTCACGAGCTGACTGGCATTGAATGTCTGGGACTGGAGTGGTTTATGCTGCCTTTTATTCAACAGCGGTGTTGCGTTGGATTGTGACTCTTTGTGATTGTGGCTGAGGGTCATGTACATGAATGAAGGTATCAAAATTATTTAATAGATTAGATCAAATATCAAGAATGGCTTCTCGATGGTCCGTCCAGGGGTATATTCCTCCTCTCATCCCTCCACTCTAGTACGTGGCATCCTCACCATCACTCGCCCCCCTCCCGAACACCGTCTTCCACCCTGTGGCCGCCATCGCCAGCAGCGATAGCCCGCGCATTCCGCACCTCCCAGCCAAACTCTTTCAACGCTCTCGCCTCTGCCCCGTTGAAGAACAGCAGCGCCATCAGCCCATCCACCGTCCCGGCTGCCAGCCCGAGACTGCTCACCAGAATCAGGAGAAACGAGACAAAATTGCGCGGGCTGAACCACACGGCCACGTAGCAGCCGATGGTGGCGAGGACCCAGAAGAGAAAGTGCCGCGTCCGCCACGTGGTCTGGGCGCGCTCGCGGCGGATGTATTGCGTGAGGTTGGCGAGGATTGCGTCGTAGGTCTGCAGGGGGAGCGAAGGGGGTTGATGGGCGGAGGTCATGCTGGGTTTGGGCGAGGACGGGATGGGGAGCGAGTGGAAGGAGCTAGTTGTCGGGGACTGCAGGTAGGTGCCGGCGTTGATCTCGAAGGTCTCTTTGGTTTCGGCGGTGCCTGTGGAGGTTCCCTTTTCCGGGTTGGGCTTGGCGGTGGTCGTGGGTAGGTGGGACGATACGGGGATTACGGGGCTTTCGATGACGGCGGCAGTGGGGGTGCTTGTGGTGCTGGGCTGGAACGCGAGCGTGGCTTCGACGGCGAAGTGGTCGCTGAGAGAGCAGCCGAGCTCGGGGTGGCGCATCATCATGCCCACACGCGCGCGACGGACAGTCCAGCTGCCGCCGAGGGCGGGGAGGGCGCCAGGCCCGACAAAGATGTAGTCTAGCCGCTTGCCTTTGTGGTCCAGAGTCTCAGGCGGTACTGGCACTTCGGGCTTTCCCCGTCCAAGTAGCTTCTGCTGCGCGGGAGCCCATCGCCATGTGTTGGTTGGGCCATCTGATGCAGCCCCGTTTTCGATGATGTTAAACTCAGCCGTAGGGACGGGGCGGTGGCGAGCCTGCTCCGCTGGGTGAACGGCGGGCCCAACTGCGCTGTCGGGGTGCAGAACCCGCCATGTGTCGCGGACGGGGGCGAGAGACGTGATGATGCGATACTCCAGCGAGGACGGGATCATGTTGAAGTCGCCCATGGCAAGCACCAGATGGCCGCGCTCGGCAGCACCGCGGAGCAGCTTGACCACCTCCCACGCCTGAGCGGTGCGGTGGCACTGATACGAGTCGTTAGGCCCATGCTCATAGGGGGCGTGTGTGTGCGTGTTGAACACCTCGATGACATGCTTGGGATCCGGGCCGTACCGGATGCGGGCGCAGGCAACGCCCTTGCCGACAAACCAGTCGCCGCGGAAGAAGGCTGTCGGCCGGCCGTTCAGCGGGTACCGGAACATGGTGCTCTCCTCGATGGGCCACCTCGACAGGATGGCCAGGCCGCCGCCAAAGGGCCCGCTGTGGTAGAACTTGCCATGGGGCAGGATGAAGCGCGTCTCGTGCCGGATGCTCTGGTAGTCCTCCTGGGTCCAGCACTCCTGCAGGGCCACGATGTGCGGCTGCGGGTCGGCCAGGGCGAGCTGGCGCCCGATCTCGGTCATGCGCTCGCGTCGCAGCTTGGAGATGTACTTGAGTCCCCAGCAGTTGAGCGTGACGAGCGAGATCTCGGCCGGTAGTTCCGCCATCGTCTCGTTACCGATTCGGGCTGTTGGTGAGTGGGATGTGAAAAGAATGGCTTGGATGTTGAATCGAGATCATGCGATGGTTCAATTGTTTTCCGAGGTTCAAGTACCGAGTTTGACGACGCGACGTCGCTGGTGAGAAGTGGTGAGATGTTGGAGAGATGAGATGCTGTGCTGCTGGTTTATTCCCGGCGACACAGCGTGACTGACCGGCGCATTCGAGTGGCAGTCACTCACAAAAAACCACGAAGAAGAAGCGCGTGCAGGCGAATGACAGTTTATTGCCTTCCAGAAACCAATTGGATCATCCAGACCCGACCTCAACGCATGCGCTAAGAGTCGCATGAGGGTTTCGATAATCAAGTCGGTCCTTGAGAGTTGAGACGATAACCCGTACTTAGTGCCAAGCAGTGAGGTGGGAACTGGACGGGAAGCTGATGCAAGTGCAGGCCGCTGCGTTGGGATCTGCAATTGGCCAATGAGCCAATCAGCGCGCCCACGTTCCACCCCCCCAGATTTTGTCTTTTTAACGCAGCACCTCTCCGCGGCCTACCCGCAGGTGGACCTCTGCTGCAAACGCGGTACGCGGTCAAGTAGGACCTTGGGAAGTGCCTACTCCTTAGCTACATAATTACCTGGTAATTAGCCAGCTCAACAGTCAACCATCGACCCCCCGCGAATCTCGCAGTCTTGATTGACTTTTCCAGCTTTACATCCGTGCGCTCGGATTTTACAAGGCAACCACGCACTGATATTAATACCGTCAAAACTCAAAAGCATATAGCGCGGCAACCCACCTCGATTCCGCCATGCCTGAACCCGCCCCGGCAGCTCCCACCGGGCCGCCCTCCAAACGGCGTCGAGTGCACGACGACAGCATCAGCTCGACACCGCAGTACGGCTCGCCCAACCCCGACCCGCTCCCCAAACACAGCCTCTCGATTCGCCGCAGCCGGCCGACCGATAGCCGTTCGCGCAGCCGAAGCAGGAGTCCCCGCACCGGCGCCGAGGCCCCCAACATGTCACGATACCGCTCCGTCTCGCCCTCGGGGACGGGCTCCCGCTCCCGCTCCTACACCACCAACTCGCGCTCGCCATCCCCGCGCTCACGGTCCCGCTCGCCTCTACGATCCAGCTCCAGCCCCAGTCCCAGTCCCAGCCCCAGCCCCAGCGTACGCAGCCGCTCCCGCTCGGCCATGTCGTCCTCCCGCCGCAGCAGCCCTTCCAAACCCACCGCCAAAGACCCATCCTCCCTGCCCCAGACGCCCCGGCCCCGATTCCGCCCACGCCTCGAACTCCGCGGGCACAAGGCTGCCATCAGCCAAGTTCGAATCTCCCCCGACGGGCGGTGGGTCGCCTCGGCATCGGCCGACGGCAGCGTCAAGATCTGGGATGCCGATACGGGCGCCCACCTCGACACCCTCGTCGGACATATGGCAGGCGTATCGTGCTTGGCCTGGGCGCCCGACAGCGACACGCTGGCCACAGGTTCCGACGACAAGGCCATCCGGCTATGGGACCGCGTCACGGCCAGCCCGCCGCACGCCTGCGGCGATGCCGCCGTGCGCAGCCATCGCGTGCTCTCGGGGGGCACGGCGCGGCCCCGGAATGCGCGCGGCGGTGGGGCCGACGCGGCCAAGCCCAGGGGCCGCGGCCCGCTGCTGGGGCACCACAACTACGTCTACTGTCTGGCCTTCTCGCCCAAGGGCAATATCCTGGCCAGCGGGAGCTACGACGAGGCCGTGTTCTTGTGGGACGTGCGCGCGGGGAGGCTCATGCGCAGCTTGCCGGCGCACAGCGATCCGGTCAGCGGGATTGACTTTTGCAGGGACGGCACGCTGGTGGTGAGTTGTTCTACGGACGGGCTGATGTAAGTGCCAGCTTCTCTTCCGTCTTGGTCATTTCTTTTCCATTGCTGACTGACCTGTAATCAAGTCGAGTGTGGGATACCTCGACGGGACAGTGTCTGCGCACGCTGGTGCACGAGGACAACCCGGCCGTCGCCAACGTCTGCTTCAGCCCCAACGGCCGCTTCGTGCTGGCCTTCAGCCTCGACAACTCCATCCGCCTGTGGGACTACGTGACGGGCTCGGTCAAGAAGACATACCAGGGCCACAAGAACAGCGGCTTCTCTATCGGCGGCAGCTTCGGGCTGGTTACGGAAACAATCGACGGGGCCATCGACGAGGACGGCGGCAGCGGCACGCGGACACAGGCGTTTATAGCGTCGCCGAGCGAGGATGGCGACATCGTCATGTGGGATGTCTGCACAAAAGCGATCGTGCAGCGAATCACGGGAGCGCACAAGGGTGTGTGTTTCTGGGTCGATGTGCATGGCAATACGATGGTCAGCTCGGGGCAGGATAAAGTCATTCGGGTCTACAGGCATACGCCGGTAGTGGGGAGAGATGGCGTAGATGAGAGGGATGGCCTTGATGAGCTCGAGACTGATGCACGCTATGCGGCCTCTGCGGATGAGGAGCTGCAACGCCAGGTTGAGGCTGACGCTGGGTCGCCTATGCAGCTCGTTAAGGACGAGCAGCTCTGACCGGGCTCAAGTCCTTACGAAGAGGTGGTCAAGAGGGTACATAATGAGGTGTCGATGGGCTAACCGTCCATCTATGCCGCCTGCCCGCGTGATGTTGAGCATCAGCGACATGACGATAATCCAGATACCCCGTGCAGTTCTGGCTGTTATCCCCGAATTGTAACATGCTTCCTCCCGACTTGCTATGAAGCCCATCCGTCTCGACAAGGGAGCTTTGCATCCCCGAGATACCTACTACATACATCCATGTAGTAGCTGAGGTAGCGCACGCAACATCATGGCTTCCCTAGGTAGGGTAGTTATAATTGCTGCCATATAGCCCAGCCTCTGGTTGCCTAGGGAGTCGGCCGGACCCCAGCTCTCCAGGCCACTTTCACAAGACCAGGGGTACGAGCGCGCAAATTCATGCGCGGAAAGCAAGATTCTCTTTTTTGTTTTCTCGTTACGATGTCGAAGATTGGTATCATGCGCTCGTCGCCCCGGCTTCCAAAACATCGACGTCGAGCTCCTCCATCACCTCCAGCACCAGGGCGACGCTCTCCATGAAGGAGTTGACGGCGACGCGCAGCATCCGGTTCGTGGTGGCCCTGTACTCGACGTGCAGGATGCGTTCTTCTCTTTCGTCGTCTGAGGCGGTCGTTGTCGAGAGATCGCGCTGCACGAGGGCCGAGAGTTCCTTGTCGACCTTGAGGGCCCGGAGGGCGACGGATGCGAGGCGCGCGTCGGGGAAGGGGATGTTGAGGGTGCTGAGGTTGAGAGGGGGGGCGATGCGGCGCGGGGCGGCGCATCGCGGGTTATGTTAGTCGCGGGGCACTGGAGGAAATTAGGAGGGAGGGGAAGGATGTGCTTTCACAGGAGAGGGAAGATTAGAAGGTGGTGGTCTGCACGTACAGAGAGCAAGGGAATTCCTCCTCTGGGCTGCTGTTGTCGGTCGCCATGGCTGCGTCAGAGAGGGAGAGGAAAAGGGGCGACTCGACATGGACCGAGGCGAAGAGAGATCGGGTGCAGGGTGAAGCCGATGACGATTTCCTTTCCACATTCCGCAGACTCCATCCATCCAGCCCAAAGCCGCGCCCGTTAAAAGCGCCAAAGACCAGGCCGACCAGCGCTGGCCGTTGCGTTTGGGTGGGGCAAGGCACTGGCCGATAAGATAACGTCCACTATTTTGCAGCGCCCTCGCCCTTCCAGCCGAGGGGTCGCGGTAGCCACCCCCGTCCAATGCGCTATGCCCGAAGCAAAGGTTGCCATGGCGACACCGCCAGGGAATGGGGCGACGAGGGCGGCTGATTGGCTGAGGGAGGGGCTTGGGGCGAGGCAGCTGGCACAATTTGGCGGGATGTGGCTCGTTCCTGCAAAGGGTCCCTGGGAGATGAGACATCCATGCACTGGGGGGGGGGGGGACCAGCGCTATGGAAAAGAATAACAACAGCACCAGCCAAAACACCTGTCCGCCTGCCTGGTCGCTACAGCAAGTGGGCAAGGTACCAAACAAGCGGAAGGAGGTGCTCAGAAATACAAAACCTCGTCCACAAACACGGCGGCGCACATGCTCTCCTTCCCCAATTGCACTTGCATTTGCATCCGACAAAACATCACCGACTTTTCCCTCCCTCTCCTCTGTCTCGCTCCTGCACTTTCTGTTTGTGTGCTGCAGGAACCTCTCTCACCAGGTAGACTTAGTCTTGCATTCAGCGCCTCCACGGCTTCGCACCGCTTCGCCAAAACAAACAAGCTTGTCGGTACCCCATACCGGGCTCCGCAATTCCTTGCTTTTGGGCGTAAACGGATCCTGCCTGGTACCTGACCGTCCCAGAGGATACTCGAAAAAACATCTTTGTGTTGATTTTCTTCCCGAGACCATCAATACTTTTTTTTTTGTCTCTTTTTTTTCGCTTTGAAGCGCCAGCCAGCAATCGCCAATCGCATCGCATACCATAGCAAGAAACAGCAACAACCATAGACGGCATCGCTAGCAGAGCACCCGACACACAGGCGACATCGGCGCGCACCACCTCAGCAGTCGCATAGCATCATCCTCCCGGACCGCGCCTCGAGCCAGACGGCATGGCTCCCTCCTCCAGGCACTCCAGCAACCTGGGGCAAATCATTGAGTATATTCCAGGTATGTCATTCTGGCGCCGCTGTTGCTGCTGGTGCTGCGGAGCTTCAGGGGCTTTGTTTACTCGTCGCCTCTGGCGTCATTTCGTCGCAACCTGGGCGCCGTGTCTGGGACCGCGCGCGTTCGTCCCGTCGTGGTCGCATAGATGCCAATGACTGACATGTATGTTCTTGTGCTGACCTTTGCAGACCGGTTATATCTTGCATCATACGTCGACACCCCTAACGAAGACACGCTCTTCCCCTACCCTGACCCCCCGACCCCGCGATCGCCCAGCAAGCGGTCCCAAAGAGCCGTCGACGGCCCGGCGCCCATCGCGAGCTCGTCCAACCGAAAGCAGCCGCACTACTTCACCGTAGACGACACTCTCCTATACAACGCCTTCCACCACGACTTTGGCCCGCTGCATATCGGCCACCTCTACCGATTCGCGCTGCAGTTCCATGAGATCCTGGGTGCCAAGGAGAACAAGGACAGACCGGTAGTCTTCTGGAGCAGGGCAGACCCGCGCAGTACGCTCTTCTCTCCCCGCACTGATATGATCCAGACGCCGGTTTCTAACGCTGGGGAATCTTAGGTCGCGCCAATGCCTCGTGCTTATTAGCTTGCTACATGGTGCTCATCCAGTCATGGCCCCCACATCTTGCCCTCGCGCCCGTTGCTCAAGTCGATCCTCCACTCATGCCGTTCAGAGATGCCGGCTATAGCCAGGCAGACTATGGCATCACGGTGCAGGATATTGTCTATGGAGTCTGGAAGGCAAAGGAGGAGGGCTGCTGTGTCCTGGAGACGTTCGACCTGGACGAGTACGAGAGGTACGAGAGGGTCGAGCACGGCGACTTCAACTGGATCTCGCCCAACTTCCTCGCATTTGCCTCGCCGCAGCACACCCCGGTAGCTCGCACCCCCGAGGGAACCGAAGAGTGGGCTAAGCTGCCAAAGACGCTGTCTGCCGTCGACGCCCACCCCACACTGCCACAGCCGTTCAAGAACGTCCTCAGGCACTTCAGCGAAAGGAGCATCGGGCTCGTCGTTCGGCTCAACTCGGTCCTGTACAATCCCTCCTATTTCGAGGCGCTTGGCATCCAGCACCTCGACATGATCTTTGACGACGGCACCTGCCCCCCTCTCTCCACCGTGCGCAAGTTCATCCGGCTGGCACACGAGACGATAACGGTCAAGAAGAAGGGCATCGCAGTCCACTGCAAGGCTGGACTCGGCCGGACAGGCTGCCTGATCGGCGCCTACCTGATCTACAGACACGGCTTCACCGCGAACGAGGTCATCGCCTACATGCGCTTCATGCGCCCCGGCATGGTCGTCGGGCCCCAGCAGCACTGGCTGCACCTCAACCAGGGCGTCTTCCGCGAGTGGTGGATCGAGGAGCGCGTCGAGCGCAAGCTCCGCAAGGAGGCAGCCCTCGCCGCCGCCGCCGCACACGCCAACGGCGCCCACCACCAGCCCAGCACCCCCATCCGCGCCATGCAAAAGGCCAGCCTCGGGCGCAGCACCAGCAAGAACGGCAGCACATCGACACCCCCCAACCGGGGCTCGAACCGCACGCCTCTCGGCGAGATGGACCAGGAGCACACGCGCGACAACACCATCGGCGTACAAGAGGACTACCTCCCCGCCCCCACGCCCGGCCAGCCCCGGAAAACCAACCGCAGCGCAGCAGACCGCCACCACCCCTACAGCCGCGGCGGTAACCCGGCCGTGCACCCCACCGTCGAGGAAGAGCCCGCGGCGGGCGAGACAAGCACAACCACAGAGATGGTGTCGGTCCACCGGACGTCGCAGGGCAGCGAATCCGACGAGGAGTGGCACCTCCGCATGCGCACGCACAGGAAAGCATCGTCGGCCTCGCCCGACAGGAGGGAACGCTCCGTCAGCCACCAGACAACCACCATCACGTCGACGACGATCCACTCGTCGCAGGTCAACATCGACAACGACGCGTCCAACGACATCGAGAACATCGGGTCCAAGAACGCGTCCGTCTCCCGCACCAAGTCGTACGACCAGTCGCCCGTCGCCCGCGCGAGCTCTGCCTCGGGCGTGCTGACCAAGGTCCGCGGCAGCGCCAAGAGACCCACCGCCGCTGCCGGCGCCGTCCGCGAGGCTGGCGTCAGGAAGACCAGCGGACGCATTGGTAGTGTCAGCGGGACCACCACCACGGCGACGGCGGCGGCTGCGGCGGTCAGGAAGATCAGCGGGGTTTAGATGCCGGACCTGATCTGATCTGATCTGGCTGACGGCAAGGGTGTTTTTCCTTTTTTATAAAGAAACGTATCGTTCTTTTAATGATGTTTCATATAAAAAGAAGCTGACGAAATTATGACGGCATGACCCAACGAACAACTTCAAACTCTGTCCGATGACGTATATCCCACACACTCTCACACTCTTACACACACGACACACACGAGGTCCATGTCGTTCTGCATGCGTGCATGCGCTGGCGTTTTGATTTGGCTGTTCTTGAATAAGGGCCGGGGTGAAGAGGTGGTGGTGGTTGAGGGGAATGGGGAAAGAAAGGGGAAAGAAAGGGGAAAGGGGGAGGATGAGTCCATCTGATTCAAGGCATAGGAATGGAATGGGCGGTTGGTGATGATGGTTGGATTTGTTCTGCTGCTGTTGCTGGTATTGATTGCTCTCTGTTTGTCTGTTCGGCCTGTGTGTACTTTTTTCGTGCTTGGCGTTTTCCCAAGGAGGGGAGGGGCGTGACGGGGGTGCTTCTTTTATAAATCCTTTTTTGCAGTGTTTTGGTTTTTAACAAAACGAGTATCCCATCTATCTGTCTGTTTATTCGGCCGGTTTCTTGGTCTGTTTTACGCGCTGGTGCTTACCCATCCATGGTGCTGTTTGGGACTACTCAGGCTGTTTAGTTCGGTTCGGTTCGGTTGGGTCAGGCGTTGAAGGTGATTACTACCAGGTTATATCGGTTTGGTTGTTTACGGGTTGCGTGTAGGTTGTTTGTCTGCGTCTGTGGTGGTGATGTGTTGATAGGGCGTTGGTTGTTGACATAAGGTACCACACGATTTGCATTGGATGGGTCGGTGGGGAAGGGATCTTGTTTCTTTTGATTCAAGTTGATATTCATGATTTAGGGGGCAGGTCGGGTCCTACGGGTTATTGTTCGCGTTCTATCATCAACATCTTGAGCTTTTCAGCGGGTGGTGTTTTGTTTATCGAAATTTAGGTATTCCGTCTGAGCGAGGGTGGAGCCATGTTTCTGCCTGTTGATGTCGTTTCCGTCCTTCGGTTTTTCTTTTCTTTTTCTTATCATCCGAGATATCACGTAGAGATAGAGAGAGAGCGGGTTCGTCCATGATGTCGTTCGTCTGCCTGCCTGCCTGCCTGCCTATCATCTGCTTCCGTCAGGCCTCCCTCCAGCCAATGGGCAAAGTACCTTACTTACACTAGCTCGGTTGCATCGCGGGTGGGCGGCAGCCCCGGCAGCGATCGGCTTCTGCACACAGCCTCACTTCACTGGATTGTGCGGTGCTCGTTACCGTACCCTCGGGTCCCATTTACATCTTCGGCCCCCATGAAGGAGTGAGAGTAACTGGCCTATCAGCAGGCTTCTTCTGAAAATGGAAGTCGGTCCAGTGCCAAGGTGCGAGCAAGCAAGGCTACAGCGAGACTTGAGAAAGGGGGGAGGGTGTCATGCTGAGAAGATGGACATCTAGATGCTCCTTGCGTCGAGGATGGTCGTGAACAATATTAACCGGATCCAGTCCAGCAAGACACACACGCCCTTCTGGCTCTTCCACCGGGCGTTGGCCAAGTGCTCGTCTTCATGGGCCTCGCAGATACTCCATTTCAACCCCGACGGACATCTACGCCTTTGTTGACGTCGATTAAGGTACGTATAAATCCTCCACAATCTAGCTCCTATAACTACGATCATCCTCTGCCACCTGGCCCCCAAGCGCACTCAACGTTTCCGAACAACGGCCAAGTTGCACAGTCTCTCACCATTGATGTCTCTGCTTCCTGGCCGCTTCCTCCTCGAACCTTAGTTCGGCGGCTGCCATCGCGTGACTAGGGCGACTCCGACGATGGTGGGAAAACATCAGCGGGGCTAGAAACGTCAAGCTCGGAGACCTCGATGAAAAGGTCCCTGGCAAGTCTGTGGCCCGAACGCCGGCCTACGGCAAAAAGGTAGCAGTCTAGCTCCCTCAATGTATGACCGGGCGAATATAGGCTCTGGCGTAGGCACAAGCGTAAATTTGAGCGATGATGGCCGCAACGGCCTGGAAGGTATCGACAGAAACAGCGTTGGCGGGGAAAATGGCCGCAGCACGGCGTTCGGTAAAAACGTTGATCGTTGGCGTGAATCATGGTGGCGGCGGTGGTGTTTGCTGTTCCTGTTGTTGTCGGTGCAGCTGTCGCTATCAAGTCCCTACTGTTCAGGCGAAGCGGTAGTCGCCATTTTATATGAGAGAGAGGTTCACCACCTCCGTAACTCACTGCGGCAAACAGAGAGTTTGTTTCCACCTTGGGACTTTGTCAGAGCTCTCTGGATCGATATTGATGTAGGCCGGGGTTGAGCTCACAACGGAAGGAGTCCATGCCATACCTCAGACCAGCGATTATATTTCCCATTTCAAGAGCGAAAAATCAGTTGCTATCAGCATCTGTGCCATAAGTATAGGGATCATTTACGCATCGAAAGAACCGTCAATTGATCGAGATGTGGGAGGAGCCGACATATTGCGAGAGAGAGCTTGCTCTAGTCGAAGGGGGCAGGGCAAGTGCCGGGCGACGGGCAGATGATGGGGCAGGCACCCAGCAGACGTTCATCGCACTTGAGCAAACACATCTCCGAATCTGTCGTCCTATGTATCGGCCCGGTTGTTGAAATCCTTTTGCTCCTGCTGCCACTTCAACTCCGGGTGATGATGATTCCGACTGCGAGGATAGAGACGAGGACCCATCTACCAAAATCACCTCGACCGGCCCCTGCACCCTAGTAGCCATCACTCTTGCGACATCAGATGCAAGCATCTAGCGGCCGACCTGAGCCATGTTGGCGCTGCCGCATATCGGGATGCTCTTCATTAGATCACTAGCTGATGTTACACAAAACATTAGAACTAGGCATTGCTACCAATATGGCATCATAGATCGTCAGACAAGTCATCCAAAGGATAGAGGACTTCCTCGTCGGCAGACAACGCAGATGACATACATCTCAATATCGGGCCAGTTACAACCCGAAGCATGGACATATCATCAACTCGGCTCGCCCCGCAGGAAAAGGAGATATCGGGATAGGGAGATTGAGATTCATCCGATGGGTGGCCTCTCGGGCCGTCTCATCTGGGTTGCCTTTCTGAACTTTGCATTTTGTTAGATGAGCAGATATGATGTTCAATCTCACGAGAAGCTCTGTGCCGCGGAAAGATGCGCAATCTTGCATATGTCAAAGGGTTAGCCCGTCAAGAGCGTGGGTTGTGATCGCTCGGCGTGTGCGAGAAGTTTGATCGCCCTGTCACTCCTTAATGTCGAGAAGCAGCAGATATGGGCGAGATTGGCTGTCGAACGAAGCTCGGTCGGACCATAGACGCAATTGGAGGTCGTAACACAAGGCGTGCGTATGTGGGAGGCACAGAGAAGGAGTTGGGGGTATGATAGCTCACTACAGTCAGTTTGATAACACGCCAAATGCCAACCAAACTCGCACTTGGCCGGTACCATGATCAACTTGTTGCGCAATCACGGGGCACGATGCACGTCGATCCGGTCGACGTCCCCTGGGTGCATGTCTTGGTTCGTTGTGGTTAAAAACCTGTGGGCTGTGTTGAACCCATCCGATCGCCCCCCTGCGATCCAGGACGAGACTTGCCAACCACCAAGGGCGTGTGCAAACGGATGGTCGAGGCCTCGTTAATGATTGTTCCCGTGTAGGATGACATGCTCGATGGAAGCACGCAAGCAACGAGCAACGCTCTCGCAGCGAAAAGGGTGATAGCGGCCACAGCCCGGGCGTTGTCACTTGACCCGACTACCATGCATGTCTTGAGAAGGCCAAATTTAGATTTTGACTGCGGTCATCGAAGGAGGTATCATGGGCACAGAAGACAAGATGGGCCCGAAGAAAGGGGTGGGTGTTAGGCAGGTCAAGAGGACCAAAGTCAAGGCCATGGCGTAGGGCTAGGCTGTGGTCGTGGGCTGCTGGCATTGGTCACCGTGGGCAGTGGTGGTTCGGCACAGCAAGACCTCCATGCTTCTTTGGCGTGGGCTTGTTGGGACTTGGGAGATGGAGTGAAGGTTGGAGGGTGAAAGGACTCGAGAACGACAAGCCGACAGATCAGGCAAGAGAGGTGGCCGCAGGAAAAGCGACCGCCTGGGGCATTTATATTTGACGGACGGCGAACCGATTGAATCAAGTGCATGGCCGAGCAAGTCCAAGTGCGAGTGCAAGTGCACGCGCGAGGGAGCGCAAGGCAGAAAGGTTTGCCGTTGGTGTTTGGCAAGGCAGTGCGAGGCAGTTGGTGAGGAAGTTGGCGAGTTGGGAGGCAGATGCACAGAGTGGATCCAACAGCCGCCAAAACGACGACATGCATCGGGAAGGCTCGAATGGAGGTTACACTGGGGCTGACGGCGGGACGCAGTCAATCACGTCGCTTGAAGCCGAGGCTGTGTGGGCTGCGAGCAGGGCCCGCCGATGCGGCCATATCCACATCCTAACGATTAACGACTAGGGTCTTGTGTGGGTCACCTCACCTCATCCATCACAACTTCAACGCTCGGAGGTACATGAAGCTATCCCTCACAGCCAAATGGCGTCGATTGGCTGCCCGGATGGCGATGCGATGTGATGCTGTAGAGTTGCTACAGCAGGAACTCTCTGCCATTGGAAAATCTCCCGGGTGATTTCCAGGTTTGACTCACGCTCATTACAGACCAGGCAGGTGCCAGGCACGCCAGGCAAGCAACGGGAAGCCATCCGGGAAGGTACGAATGAAAGGGGACTCTCCGACTCTGGTCCATCCACATGCCAGATGCTGCCTACCTCAGGTACCTGGTATCATCTGTCCCTCTAACCCGTCATTCAATTTCGGGGAGCACAGTTGATTGCCAGACGGCGCATACATCCAAATTCCCGTCTGCTTCTCGTTCTCGCTCGTCGGCTCATGATTTGAGTATCATCATGCTTCAGCCTCACCTTTCAGGAGTCAGGAGGCAAAGTCCTCACCTCCTCCCCAAATCGAGATCGCATTATGGACGCTTGCGAGTGCAGTTCAATGCCTTTCCTCTGTTGTCACTGTGCCATTTCCCATGTCGACATCGTGGATCCGGTCCAGCACAATGGAAGTGGATGGATTTCCCAGGCTGCAGCCCGGGGACCTCCATCCCCCACCCCCTTTCCAACCAACATATCAGACATCTTCTCCATCCAATCCCATTTGTCGGGTCCGCTGGTGCCGCGTCTAGCAGTGCACATGCTGCCATCGCTCTTCACATCAGGAACAACAGAGAGCAAGGTCCCGGATACCTCGCCCTTGTCAGCACCCCAAGGCTCGAGGTGTGGCCCTGTCTGTCAAGGATACCGGCGGGCCAACCGGGAGCCTGGCCGAGTGACCAGGCCCGTCTACCTTATCCGCTCTTCCCAGATCATCTTCTACACTCTATTGAGTCCGGCCGTGGCTTTCTACTGGAGGCAACACCAAGTGATGTTGACCAACGTCTCAGTGCGGGCCGCACCTTTGGGCCTCTGCCATCGTAGCGTTCTTGCTCAGCCCTATATAGTTGTCCCCGTCGTCGCCCCAGGACCGAACTCTGTTGTATATGTCCGCATGGTGACCCCCTTATTCCCTCCCCTCTTGGCCCAATGTCTGTGTCCCCAACAATCGGTCTGGCCAGACTTTCTTTAGAGTGCATTCCAACTACTACACACGCCCAGGACACCATGCAGTCGTCGGTGCCGAAACCGTCCCCGGTGCTCGGGCTTGCGAGGGATTCGGACGAGAGTGACTGGGACGACGACGAAGAGCCAACAAGAGACGTCATTTCCTCGCCGACAGGGCTGAAGTATAACATATCTCGCCTCTCGCGAAAGAACCGGACGGTGGTACGGGAGCTATTTAACGATGACTCGGACCGAAACCCGCCTCAAATATCGCTCGAGGTGTGCGGCATAAAAAGGGAGAATGCCCAAGAAGATGGCATCTTCTACGCTTTTCAGATGCACGAAATAGTTCCATGCTCGGTCCGCATTGGATCGAGGAATAGCACCCGATTCTCGATGCCCAGATGCGAATGCCCGGATGCTAGATACCAAGATCAACGGCCGTGCAAGCACGTCATCTGGCTCCTTGACAGGATATCGAAACAAGCCCTGTTCGACCACGACCCCGACTCTGCACTCACCCTGACAGATCTGGGCTACCCCGAGGAGCTGAGCGACCCCTTTCAGAGCATATCCGAAATCCGTCTCGATGTTCTCGCTGACGGCCTTCATTGCGATACATCTCCCCCAAACCATGATACAGCCCCTCCAAGCTATGCACGAGTCAAGGAGGCCCGAGAGATGGTGGCTGCCGTAGCAGGAGTTCAGCTACCAGAACTTGGGGGCTGGAGACGCGATCTCGAAGCCGCATACAACAGCGCCGCGCTCATTCACCGAGGGGACCTGGCAGCCACCCTCTTCTCCCTCATCTTGGCATCCCACTCCCTCGCCGGCTGGGTGCGGAGGAAGCTGAACCCCGCCGACCCAGCCGTCGATCCCTTCCGGAGTTTGCAGCAACGTGCGTCGCGCATCATTGCCGAGCTTGATGACTACTCTTACTCGCTTGAACATCCCGTCTCCATTGCAGCTCGCCGCGAGGAAGGGAAGGAGGCTGAGGGACCGCGAAGCGTCATCTGGGCCGCCACACAGATACAACACTGCGTTATGCGGATCAAGAAGCTCGTCTCCCGTAACGTCAGCCCCTTGGCTGATTGGGAGCGCGCGTCCGCGGCTCGTGCGCTTGTGGGCATCCTCAAGGACGTAGCTAACCATAATATTGAGTCACATCCCGGCAGCACAGTCGACGAACGAAACCTCTATATGCGACTTGTGGGCAACCGCGATAACGGCTTTATTCTCTCGGCTCTTGATACGCTCATCGACCAAAGCCAGTTTATTGAGGAACTCGAGGATATCATGGAATTGCTCGGCAGGTTCGGCACGCCAGCGTCCTACGCTGCCAATATGCGAAGCCTGATCACCCGCATGCGAAGCTACAAAACTGAGGGGACAATCAATACCAGCGAAAACGCCAGTAATGCAACTGCCAGTGTTGCGCAACGAGCCGAGACGCCGCCCCTGGAGGGTTCGAGGTCGACTGTGGCTGGTTCAGCTCAACAGTCTGAAGCAGCGCCGGATCCTGAAGCGCCACACGCCCCATTCGTCCCGGGTGATGGCCAGTTTCTCACACCTGAAGCGCCAGCGAGTGCTTCGGGACGAGGCCGTGGGGGCCGTGGTAGAGGAGGAGGTCGTGGTGGAGGAAGCAGAGGCTCGGGTGCAGGCTCCAAGCGATCAGTCTCGGGCAGCCAAGACCGTGGCAGAGGATCAAAGCGAGCTCGTTAGGTTAATTTGTATTCATTCCTTCTCCCATACGACTCGGGTAGTCTGGGCTTTCTTTCTCGCAACGAGTCTTGAGCGGAGGTTTTTCACATAGATGCAATGCCCACGCGATAACTAGCCAGAGGCCGGCACTCTGGTATTCAATTTAGCAAGCGTTGTTTAAATCGACAGTTTGATGCACATACAAAGATTTTAGGCTTAAGAGAGATCAGGGATTCTTGTGTTTCCTGTCCGGTCGAGACAAAAGCATTTCTCTCGAAGAGTCATCATGCCCCTAGATGCTACTTACTGGCCAAAGATGAGTGTGAGAGATGCGGTACAATAGTCGATAATAAGAGGGATGGCCAAAACAGTACATGCAAAAAAAAAGGAAGATTGGTTGGTAACAAATGTTTCGTTCAGAAAAGGGAGCAAAAAGAGATTTGCATCTCCCTCGGAAAGGGTCGAACTTTCAGCCTCCAGATTAACAGTCTGACGCGCTAGCCAATTGCGCCACGAGGGATTTGATGTGTTTTATTGTTGTCTTGTGTCAGGCAACTTTGTTGTGGATTTGCGATGGAGTTGTCGGTTATGAGGGCGTGACTCGTGAGTTTTTGAGTTGTGGGCTGTGGATCTATTTGCCTGTGTCTGGAGTTTCTTGGCCGCTAGGTTGCTTGCTTCGTTGACATTTGTATTGCTCCTGTTCTCGAGGCATCCAATCACAATTCAGAAAGTTTCTTTGGGTTTGACAACTTTGGGTTATTATCTCCTCGAGCTGGCAGCCGACGTCTGCTGAATCGTTCATCACAGCATCAGCTATCGTAATTTTCACACACTCGGCACCAGGACGAATCCACCGAGCGTCAATTTAAGTGAACAATTAAATCATCTACCTATCCATGTCATCAATCCTGATGCTGTCTGTCTGTCTTTCCCGTCGGATATGAACCTCGGCCGACATGGCTTGATTCTGTTACATACCAAAGCTATTATCGACAGAAAAAAAATCCATTTCATCCGCCTGAGAATAAGGCTCTTTCAGCCCCCTGGTGTTATGCGTCCCTCCTTTGCCAACCAAACCTCACTTGAATCGGAAGTTCTGTTCAGCCCCCCTTGGCTTGGGTCATCATAGGCCCCTTCTGCCTCATTGGGTCGTTCGTGTCCTCGCTGCTCTGCCGCTGACCGCGGTCGATTGGCCGTCCAGTTCAGGTATGCATGCGTGCGTGCATCCAGCCAAGCACAAGCCATGCCCGGGGAGACCGGCTCGTGGGTTTGTTATCCTCAATTAGCATTACTTCTGGAGGTATATTATGTAGAATGTATTGATTGATTCCCCGATTTTCTCGTGTTTAGGAAAAGAGAAACTCCTTCAGGACCGGGGAGCCAGAAAACTCTGGATTTAGCATTATGCAGCTAATTCACCTTTCGTCAGCTGGTTGAGTTGGAGAGAGAGAGAGAGGAGACGCCAGAAACTCACTTCAAAAAATACTGCAGCCCGGCCCTCCTCTTCTCGAGAAACTTGGTCCGGAACTTGGAAATCACGCTCTTGGGCGGGAGGATGGGCACAGCTGCCTCGAAGTTGGGAAACGTCTGCACGAGCCGCTTCCTGAGGTCGTCGAACTCGGAATACCGTTTCCGTATATTCATGTAGGAGCCCTGCGAGCGAGACACGTATCAGTCCCTTTTTTCCCCCTTCCAACTTGACAAGACAGCGCCCTTTTTACCGTCCAACCTACACACACTGCACTCACATTCAACGTCTCCACCTTGATGTTCCACACGACAAACGCGCCAATGTTGGTCGTGCTCCCGTTCACCAGCACGTAGTCGACCACGTTGACACTCTTGGCCCAGCAGGCCCTGTTGCGGTCGCGCCCGTAGACGTTGCTGCCGCCGGGGCCGTCGTCGTGCTCGTTATCCTGCAGCGTGATGGCGTGGGGCGACACGACGCTCTCGACCGAGAGGTTGGAGGCGGCGCGCGTGTTCCCGTGCGCCCAGTACGGCGGCGACGTGACTGAGGGGGACAGGAGCCGGTCCGAGTCGCCGGCGGTGGAGTTGTCGTCTTCGCTGCCGTCGGAGAACAACGCCGCCGTCGCGGGTGCGCGCGTCTCGGTCGCATAGTCCTCTGCGCGCGGCGCCGTGTCTTCGCTCATCGGTATGCGCGTGGGCTGTTTTGGGGCGTCCCCGTTTATGTTACTGGTCGCGCTGCCATTGCCGGTCGGGTGCTGCTGCTGTTGCTGTTGCTGCTGGGGTTCTGTCTCTGAAGCCATTCAAGCCATCAGGGGCGCGATACACGCATAGGGCGAGGGGGGTCGGTATGCGCCTAGAAGTTGAGGCGAGGTTGGACTGGGCCAGTTGGGTTGTCTTCAGCGCGACAGAAACAGGCCCGTTGTTGACTCTTGTGGTCGAGGGTTGCGCTCGTGGAAGTGGGAGGGAAATTGGCTGGGGTCGCGAATTTCGCGATAAGCTCCAACACTCAGGTATATGGACCCCGGGCGGCCCTTTGTCGACGCTTTCGCGGCGCCTGGATGCTGTGTACGTGTATGCGCTAGAATGGGAATCGGATCACGCAGCCAATTGGTCCATATTGAGCAGCGCTGAAGATAAAAGGAGCGGACGTGGAAGTTGGAGAAGAAGCCGCGTTGTCCATTCCATTCATTAGTGCCACCAGCGGCAGCCATCGTCATCGGTCCCGTCCCAATTTATCTCAGTTCCTCAGACCCTGGGCGATGTTCTTTTTGGCGGGGCATGTACCTTTTTTTCCACCACCCTAGTTCCCGCACATGCAACCAATCACAGAGCCCCTCCAAATCACATCGCCAGAGGGTCTGAGGACGATCGGGCGCTTTTCGCCTCTGCGGTCATAAACATCTCAAATTCCCATCTCTCCCTTCCAAACCTCTCATCTCTCCTCTTCGCAAACACTTTATTATCACCTGTATGTTTTTACTGTCGACAGATGTCCGGATAATGCGCAGTTGACCAAGTGCCGTACCTTCCGACCTGAATCCAACAGACCGGAGCATAAAGTCCTGCGCCTTGGCGGTCAACGTCGCAGTACAACCAAAAATTGGTACACTGCTTGGTACTACTAGACGGAGATCACGCAGCCTGGCATAATCTGTTCGGAAGTCCCTCCACTGGTGCACCATATGTAGCTCGTCAATTCCAATAAAGGCGATCCGCTGGTTGAAGGACGCTTTCCGCATCAATGCAAGAAAACGATAGTGACTGGCTTGCTCCGGTCCTACCAATATATGGGTTATACCTGGCTGTTCTAGACCAGCCCAGAACTGTTTGTCCTTGTTTTATGTTAGTTGTTATTCTCGTAATGGGTTCTCCGTATATGATGGATTATATGTTATGACTTACTTTGACTACTGAGTCAGTGATAAGGACGGGGTTTGTGCTTGGAAAAGATGCAATCATATCTCGCTGTTCTTCTCCCAACTTGCTCAATGGGATAATTTGTATAACAACCTTTCCTGTAAGTCTTAAAGGCACAGCTTGGAATATAATGCTCTTGCCATAGCCCGTACGTGCAATAAGGATAATATCCCCGAGTGTATATGCTAGCCTGTTGATGGCTTCAATCTGCCCATCTTCTGCACAACGGACGGGTTCTCCTTCCCGTACATTGAAGTTTAAAAGCAGGTCAGTAATAGTCCTAATTAGAAGCAATTTCATGTCCTTTTTATCAGGGTTCCGTGTTTCTTGAAAGAGTTGTACGATGACCTCGGTTGCGGGGATACCGTTGATATCCCCTTTGACCACATCAGAACACATTTTAATGGCTGCAATGCCATCTTCTATAGTTTCTGAGTTTGTTCTACTCATAACTGAACTCATCATCAAGTTTGGTCTCGTTCTGATGCGTAGTGGTGATGTTGGATATGGGTATCCTTTTTGAAGTAGCGGTGAGAAGTGGACGTGTAAAAGCCTTTGAAGTTGGAATTTAACGAAGAAAAATGATTTATTTTTTGGAAAGTTGGAGAGGGTAGCTAATGTGATATCTATCCTCAGCAGATCAACTGCGGTAGAATACCATATGATGTGGTTGAATGGAATGGGAGTGTTGCTGGCGATAATTGAAACTTGGGATTTCCTGACCGCAGACCTGTTACGATCGGGAGAACCAAGGGGTCCTAGAGACGGTAGGGGTCAAAAGGTAAGTGCAAGGGGGTGTATGTAACCACGGAGCAAAGGGGTAGTTCTCTCGACTGTGCAATGAATGCCTAAGAACTTATATTGATTACTGGTCTGGGACCTAATGTCGCCAGACCCTACTCGTTATATAGAAGTGAAGGTTCCGTCTGCTCTGTGTTGCGCTGCACCTAATCCTTCAATGGGTGCAGAGCAGCGCAGAGGGTGCAGAGCAACACAGAGCAGACGGAACCTTCACTTCTATATAACGAGTAGGGTCTGGCGACATTAGGTCCCAGACCAGTAATCAATATAAGTTCTTAGGCATTCATTGCACAGTCGAGAGAACTATCCCTTTGCTCCGTGGTTACATACACCCCCTTGCACTTACCTTTTGACCCCTACCGTCCTAGTGTCAGAATTACGGAAGGTTCAGGGGTAGCCACAACAGGGGCCCTGAGAGGGTGTCTGGCTAGACCCCAGCCACAGCCCACTTTTTACCGCTATTTGGGCACTGAACGCTAGGCCGGACCCACGCGGGAATTCAGGCCTGGGCAGAGCAATACATCACACTTTTGCACCCACTACGTTGACCCTGATTTTGCAGCACTTCTGACATCTAGGACCCTTTGGTTCTCCTGATCATAACACCCGTGTAGAGCACGGACCTTTTAGCAATATGGATGGACTTGGGTTGTGGAACCCCGTAGCTGGCCTTTTAAGGTACTTAGGTACTTGGCCTTAGCTCCCAAGTTCACGCCACCCAAACGCAAAAGCCCAATGTCGGATTTTAGGAACTCTTTTAGGTTTTTCACTGCCCACGCCCGAATAGAATCGATTCACAATGATTGTCACCCGGTACCTACAATCGAGTGTCGGATTGGCAAAAAAGTACCTTCTGCCGTTTAAACTGAAAATCACTATTCCATTTGTCGACCTAGAATTCTGTTCAATTATCGACGACAAATGGTCCATGCATCGGCCGCTTCATCGCTCCACCTAACGCCTCACGCCTGCCCCTCCAGCTCCAGGATGCGCTTCGCCGTATCCCGCATCGTCTCCTCCAGGCTCCGAAAGCTCATGCCTAGCGCCTCGTTCCACTCCCTGGCATCGATGTCGGCTGGGGTGACGTTCTTGTCCTCGCCGCTCTCGGCCGCCACCCGTCCGGCCAGCTCGGGCAGCTTCCTCAGCTCGGCGGCCAGCATGGTGTTGGTCATGGGCAGCCCGCCGATGGTGATGCGCTTGTTGGCAACCTTTGGCTCCGTGAGCGCGCGCACGTGCGCGTCGGCGAGGTCCCGGGCGTCGATGTAGGACGGGAACGCGGTCGGCGGCACCGTCGCGTTGGACCCGTTGAACAGGCTGTAGACGACGCCGCTGGAGAAGCCGAGGCCCAGCGTGGGCCCGCCCTTGACCGGCTCGATGGGCGGGCCGAAGATGAGCCCCGGCAGCAGCACCGTCGCGGTGAAGTGCGGCGACTGCGTCTTGACAAAGTCCCATAGCGCCAGCTCGGCTTCCTTCTTGCCGCTGCAGTACCATATGAAGGCGTTGTTGGCCTCGCGCGCTTGCGCTGGCGTGATGGGCAGCCAGGTCTCGTTGGTAATGGGCCCCTGGAGGAGCTCTTCCTTGGACGCGCTGCTGGAGGCGTTGATGCTGCCCGTCACGACGATGGATTTGAGCGCTGGCGCGTGTTGTGCTGCGGAGCGGAAGAGGGCGAGGTTTCTGGCCGGTTGAGTCAGTTGGGTTGCGGCTTGAGGTGAGTCGAGGGCACGTGGGGGTTGTTTTTTACCCTTCGACGTTGGGCTTCAGAAAGTCCCTGTCATAGTCCGTATATGCCGGGTTATCGAGGAGGGGAGCGGCAACATGGATGACCTGTGTCTGAGTTAGACGGGGTCTCATGACAGTGCGTTGATGTTTGAGTACGTGACTTACATGGTCGAAGCTGTTCTCCGTGAAGAGCTTGTCCCAGAGGGACTGGTTGGTAATGTCCTCGACCACGACGACATCGAAGTTCTCCTTCCATTCCGGGTGAAGAGTGACGACATCATCGCCCGCAGCGGCTCGGCGGACTGTTCCTGTTACATGATGGCCGGCCTTGACGAGAGCATCGATAACGTGAGCGCCCACGAACGAGTTGGCACCGGTGAGAAGTGTGGAAGGCATGATGAGGTATCTCGTTTGTTAAAAGGTAAGGTGTTTGGACTGCTTGAAAAGTGCTCCGCTTGTTCACGGTCAAGTTTCGGGCTTCCTGTGTCGAATGGCGATGAGTTCCTGAGCGTCTTGTTGATGATATCCACATCGCAAACGGATTTTTTTTCCTCCCAGGTTGATCCTTCTTTATACATTTCACAGATCCCGCTCGCAGCGACAAAGAACCTCAACGCCAAGATACACACGACTCTGGCTTCACTTTCAACCGACGATGCAATGCAATGTCGAGTCTACATTTACCATTGCACAATCATCCAGAAAAATCGATGGATGACTGAGCAATTAATAACTTCATTCGTTGACAAATGAAGCGCAAGCATGTCATTAGTAAGGCCAGCTCAGGGGGCGTTTGTAACAAGATCGTTCATAGGCGTGTCCCCAATTCATGCACAAGCAGACACGCCGCTGCTGAGTGATGCATTCCGGACTTATTGGCTGGGCTCATGTGAAAAAAATGTTGCTGCATGTTCAAATCGCGGCAGTTACACCAGGCGAAAATGAGTTTGAGGTTCTCCCACGATAAGTTGAAGAACGTTATGACCCGTCAAAAGCGAGGAAGAAATTACGCAAGTTACGGGATACTGCTGTGCCTTTCAAACACCAAGCGAATCTCCACCCGCCGCGCTAGTGAGCACTGCACATACGGATGCCGTGACCCGCGCTTGGTTGCCACGGTCGCTAAGACTTGGTGAAAACCCGAGACTCGGTGGAATTATCAGCCATCGACCGACACCGCTATCGACGACACTGCTATCGACCGACACTGTCGTCGACTGACACTGCTATCGACCGACACTGTCATCAACCGACACTGCCATCGACCGACATTGCCACGACCGACACTGCCAGGTATCGGCTGCCTGCCAAAGTTAAAATCTTTGTTCACACCGGGACAGCTACCAACAGCCCTGCATGGAGGAGCCGGAAGCCGTACCGTCGGTACTCCCGAGTATCACGAGGCATGGGCTCTCTATGCTACTTGAAATTTTAGGGCTCAGTCATTCTGTCTCGAAATCACCAGCACTAAATGATACCGTCATCATTGCTATCGATTTTGAGGGTATTGATACCACCAAAAGCGGGTTTACCCAGAAGGAGAATAGTCAAGTTGGATTTGCGATTCTCGATACCAAGGATCTTCGCCAGGTCCCACCAGAAAAGCTCATTTCAACACTGAACTTTGCTGCTGGATCGTTATCATACGTCACAAAAGCATCCAATAAGTTTCTCTTTGGAGAGACAATCACGATTCAATCATCGTCCATGGTACAAACCATTCAATCACACATTCCTCAAGATCGCAACGTGGTACTTGTGGGCCACGGTATCCTGAACGAGCTCCAGGCTTTACAGGCTTTAGGATTCGAGTTTGAACGGCCACCTTTTGGGATTCTGGATACGTCGCGCATTACTAATGAAGTGTTTCAATGCTGGGGCGGCTCTCTCGGTGACCTGCTAGGCGTGTTAGGGTGTTCCTTTCAACAGACTGCACGTCGCTGGAAACGATGCCAACTTCACTTTAAGGGCTCTTCTCCTTTTAGCAGCGAAGTGGTGCATCAGTCAACACCAAGATGACGAGGTATTGGATATCTTGCGGGATATCTCAACCTGCCCCATTCCTCCTTATGTCGACCCTGAAATCAAAGCGGCAGAAAGGCGGAAAAAGAGGCTGGTAAGGAGTCGGAAGCACCAGTTAAAGCTATGGAGTAAGGAGAAGCAGGATCAAATCCGTGCTGCTCAAGAAACGAGGCGGCTCGAACATGTTTTGGCCCCGAAGAGCCTATCGACCTCAAACATTCTGTTGGAATTTCAGGAGGGCGTGGAAGAAAAGACAAATAAGGGTGGGATCAGCGCGATGAGAGCGTCGGGGTAAGTTACCCCCACCCTCAACAGTTACGCGCCCTCAACAGTTACGCGCCCTCAAGGCCACCCAGACGTGGATTCCTGGGCGAGCCGGACGGAGAGGTGCTGTATTGGTGCGGCAGGATAACGAACTGTTGAGGTCGCATGTGGTAAGGAACTCGAGAGAGCCTGGCGGTGTTTCCGCCTTGCAGAGTGGAGACCCTGTGTGACACGATTCGTCCCACGTGCGTTCCCTTCATGTGTTGCTTTTCCTCCTAATATTTCAACGAATCAGTCAAGCCCGATTAGCTCAGCTGGTTAGAGCGTCGTACTAATAAACATCCTCGGATATTTATCAAGTCATGCGAAGGTCAACAGTTCAATCCTGTTATTGGGCATTCTTTTTTATCTTTTTTACTCCTCTCAACTCCCTTTCTTTTTATCTTGACAACAGATGATCTCGATAGGCATGATGGAAAAACCTACCATGCTCGCAACGTACTCTACATAATACAAGACCATCCATCCTCCAAGTCGGAGAAATTCCATAGACCGGAATTTACAGTCCGTAACTACGCCTCGCCGTCAATGCTCGCATCCTTCAGCAATAGGCCGAGACTCGAAAGCCCGAGCCTAGTATGCACGACTTCTCGATGAAGCTAGGAGGTCTTGAAAACGACTTGTATAAAGGAAATTAAGTTCGTCAACGTATCCAGACCGTGAATATTGGTCCAGAACCCAATATTAGTCCATGATTACGAGGAAGGACTTGAATACAAACCGAACTACTCCCTCCTTAAGCCCCTACCTACAACTCATCAATCAACGCAAGAATGGCCGAACATGTCTGGTTCATCACTGCCTGCTCGAGCGGCTTCGGCCGAGCCATCGCCTTCTCTGCCCTGCGTCGAGGCCACAAGGTGATCGCAACCGCGCGAGACTCGTCAAAGCTCGGCGAGCTCCGAGATGCCGGGGCGGTGGTCATGGACGTCGACGTGACGAGTGACGACGAGACGCTGACGGCCAAGCTGGCCGAGGCGAATGCCGTCTTCGGCAAGATCACGCACGTCGTCAACTGCGCGGGATATATCCTGGAAGGGACTATCGAGGAGGCCAGGTACGTTTCTGAGCGGGCAAAACATGAGGCAGGCAGGTGAGATGGTTCGGTCCACTGATGCCTCCGCTACAGCAACAAGGAGGTCTTTGACCAGTTCAACACCAACGTCTTTGGGACGTTCAACATCGCGCGCGCAGCGACACAGTACCTGCGCTCTGCAGCAGCCGGGGAGGGCGGTCGAAGGACTGCGCTCGCGACGTTTGGCAGCTTGGGGAGCTGGCAGTCCAGCGCCGCCGTGGCACATTGTATGCTTTGTTATGCGTCACTGATAAATAAACATCTCACAAACTTACCCCTCCCTCTCACAGACTGCAGCACTAAATTCGCCGTCTCAGGCCTGACGGAAGGTCTGGCCGACGAGCTTAAAGCCTTTGGCATTGACGTTTGTGTCGTCGAGCCCGGGTACACGCGGACGGGATTTCTAGCCCGCGGCAGCGGCAGCGGCAGCGACAACCACAGGATCCAAACGGCCAAGCGACTGGCCGTCTATGACGGCACGCCGGCCGCGGCGCTGCGCGACGCCATGGAGGTGTACGACGGGAAACAGCCGGGCAGCGTGGAGAAGAGCGCCGAGCTGATTGTGGACGTGCTGACGGGGGAGGGCGTCGCAGCGGGCAGGCCGGTGCCGGTGCGGTTGGTGCTGGGCGAGGACGCGGTTGAAGCCGTCAGGCGCAAGTGCAAGGAGACGTTGGAGTTGCTCGAGGCGTGGGAGGCAGTTGGCAGGGCGAATACGGGGTAGTTTTAGTGGGAGTGAGGAGGTAAAACCGGTCTCAGACGGTGCACACCAACGCTTCAAATGCAAAGTATGCAGCAGTGACGTCATTTGTCGGATTTCACCGAATACTCGAGGCGCGAGATCGCCGGTTGATCAACGAAGCCATGGCGTGAGAAGGAAAGAGCGAAGCAGACGAACAGATGGAGAAGGACCGCTCTGGCAGTTCTGTCCATTTTAGCCGTTGCAACATTGCATCCAATCTGGAACCTGGAAGTTGCCAAGACAATCGCCAAGACCTCGTCCAATCCATATGGCCAGATGCTCACTCACCTCAGCCAGCCAAGCTTGCTCCAAAAAGGCATTCGTAACCGTGCAGGGCTGAGGAAACGGCTTGCTGAGCGAGCTGCCGAGCTGCCTCTGACCCTCCCGTCATCGTGGCTTGGCTGCAGTTGGTGGATGCGCGCGTGCGGGGATCTCGCTGTGGATGGGTTGCTCGAATGCAGAAGATGCACCACATGCGGCATGCGCAGCTCGGCGCAGCCATTCACAATTCACAATACCTCCTGCATGGGCCATGGATGGTGTCCTTCCTGCTGACCGTCATCTCCTTGCAAGGGAGGGAGGTGAGGTAGGCAGATAAGGTTAGGTTCCCATCCCCAAGTCCAGTCAAGTTGCACTCTGCAACGACGACTTGCTTCCGTCCGAAACTGCAGCTCCACATCTTTCTGGAACATATAGAATTGCTGTCTTCGTTATTTGCTCCGCATTGATGGATATCACGAACTCAGAGCGCCCCGAGCAGCCCGGACCGCCGGCTGCGACGTCATCGCCGTCCTCGCCGTCCTCGCCGTCCTTGCCGTCCCCGACCTTCAGCGCTCAGCTTTCTCCCCCACCATCCATCCTGCCGACCCCGCCGCTCAGCCCGGGCTCCCGCCTGCATCATCTCAAGGCGAGCGAATCCAGGGGCGTCGTCAGCTCTGATGCGGCCAACAACACAACGCCCTCTGCCGATGCGCACAGGGAGTATCTAGACTCGCTGGTGCCGCCGTCCAGGGGAGAGTTCGCCCGCATCGCTGAAGTCCAAACGCAGCGAGAAGCAGAGCTGAAAAGACGCTCCCGCGACATCCATCGACAAAGCCTAGATGCCGACAATAGACCCGATCAGGACTCGCAGCCAGAGCCGCACTCCCGGCTTCGTCCCGGCGCGCACCATGCCAGTCTCTCCAGCAGACTCGGCTTCCACCGCCGGAAGCCGAGAGACGATGGCGACGGCGTACGCGCCAAGGCCGCCACCATCATCCAGCGTAACTACCGCGGTTACCGCGTGCGTCGTGAGATGAAGGGGCTGGGCATAGATGCTTCAACGCGCTGGATCTACGCTGTTCGCGAAGCGCAATGGCGCGAGCTGAACAAGCCGCGGGCTCGTCTTGACGGGCTAGCCGATAACGACCCCCTGAGCCGTCCGCCGACACAAGACGGCAGTTTCTTCTCCGGTCGCTCCTCCTCAGCGCGGCAGAACTGGAAGAAGGCATCCGTCATTGCGCGTCGAGCTGGCGGAGACCCCGACGCCGACAGCACCTCGTCGTCATCATCCGACTCGGACTCGGACTCATCGTCGTCATCGTCATCATCGGACGCCGAGAAACAGCGCGCAGAGCAGAAGAAGCTCGCACGCAAGCGCCGCGAGGAGGCCAAGGCCCGGCGCAGGAAGGAAGCCAAGATGATGGGTCTGCAGTACTTTCTGGAGATGGTGGACTTGAAACATCGATATGGGTCGAATCTGCGAGTCTATCACCAGGAGTGGAAACGTGCTGAGACGAACGAGAACTTCTTCTACTGGCTTGACTATGGCGAGGGTCGCTTCGTTGACATGGAGGCTTGTTCGCGCGAGCAGCTCGACCGCGAGCAGGTGCGCTACCTCTCCCGAGAAGAGCGGCAGTACTACCTCGTGAAAGTCGACGAGGAAGGGCGCCTCTGCTGGGCCAAGAACGGCGCACGCATAGACACTACAGAGAAGTGGAAAGACTCGATCCACGGCATCGTGCCGACCGACGATCCCACCCCGGCATACCAGCCCATCTCTGAGAACCCCACGCGTCTCCTCGGCGATTCCAGCACCGACTCTGGTTCCGACTCGGACTCGTTATCATCTTCAGCGCCATCCTCCTCGCGCTCACGCCCACACTCAGCCCTCCCACCTGCCGATTCCACCCTCGAGGTCACGGGCACAACCAGGAAGGCCGACGACCCCAAATCCCCCAGCAAACCAGGCAAAAAGATCAAACACATCTCCGCAAGCACGCTCGTCGACTCCCTCCTGCGCAAGTCCGTCCGCAAAAACACGTGGATCTTTGTCGCCGACACCTCCTTCCGCCTCTACGTCGGGATCAAGAACTCGGGCGCCTTCCAGCACAGCTCCTTCCTGCAGGGAAGCCGCATATCTGCCGCGGGGCTCATCAAGATCAAAGACGGCCGCCTCTCCTCGCTCTCCCCGCTCTCGGGCCACTACCGCCCGCCCGCGTCCAACTTCCGCGCCTTCGTGCACAGCCTCAAGGAGGAAGGCGTCGACACCAGCCACGTCAGCATCTCTAAGAGCTATGCTGTGCTGGTCGGGCTCGAGACGTACATCAAGGTGAAGAAAAAGGGGCGCGACATCGTCGGCAAGGTCCTGAGGAGGGAGGAGAAGATGGTGGCGCCCGAGGCGTTTCGGAAGAGGGAGGAGGAGGACAGGGACAAATCGCAGAGCGCGGCGCGGGAGGTGGAGGTCCTGAAGGAAGAGGAGGAGATGAGGGTCGAGAATGGGGCCGCGGTGCATATGATGCAGAAAATGGGCATTGCGAGGGCTGGGGAGCCAAAGGGGCAGAAGGGAGAGGGGGAAGGGAGTACAGGGTGATGGGTTGCCAATCATGGGTGCTGATAGGTCTCGCTTTTTCATGTTGGAGGGCTGGTTGGTATACAATGCGGCGTTCATTCTGAGGTTTGTTTCGTATAGCGGATATTCACGTTGGAGATTTAAGGGTTGTGATGGGAGCATCAAAGGGACGGAGTTTAAATATCCTAGAGTTGGAATAGTTTCATCATTTATATATATATATATATATATATATATCACCCAGACATCAAGGGCCGCAAGCTCTCGAACCGGTTTACATTACACGCAGCAGATTCACATCAGGAGAGGCATACTAATACGTTATCGGAAGAAGTTATATTGTCATCTATGAATAAGTAGAAAAAGAAAAGAAAAAGAAAAAGAAACAGTACAGCTGTTCCGGTCTTTACTTCGCAAAGCTACCTGGTCTACTCAAACAAGTAGCGAATATCCCCAATAGCCAGCTCCACTTCCTTCAGAAACAAGGCATCCAGCTCCCCGCGGCACCTGGCACACGTGTGCAGCCGGAGCTCGCTCACCACCTGTCCCCACATGCACAGGTGATCACGCAGTCCGCTCTCAGTCCCGCAGCGCTGGCGCCGCTGTTTCAGACAGCGGTAGTGCTCGAGCGCGAAGGAGGTGCCGCCGCACTTGCGGCAGAGGAGCTCGACGCGGATGTCGTAGCACATTTTCGTAATTTCTCTAACTACCTTGCCTAGGGGGGTTCTGGATGTGTGTGGGAGAGACGGCTGTTGTTGCTTACCTACCTGAGGTTAAGATGGAAATGTAAGGGGAAGACGTACCTCCTGGAGAGGTGTGAGTGGAGGATGGACAGTGAGGAAGGGAGAAATAAACGCTTGGGAGGAGAGGTTTGGGGGGTTTATATATGCATCGTGTGGCCTGGGGAGAACATATCTCTTTGTTCGGTTTCAGGTGTTTACAAGGCTATTGATGGCTTTGTTGTCACGACTGTTCTGGTTCCTGAGACAAGAGGACAATAGTCAGCCTGTGGTTTGACAATACTAGCTCAACATGTTTAAAGAGATTTTGTTTGGAATGGGCTACCTGGTACTTGAAGAGCTGTGACGTATGTAGCATCTTAGCTTCGTGAGTCAACGACACTGATCTGGAATCAGCGGTGCTCTACTGACCTAGGAGAAAATATTACTGCAAGCCACTGGATGGTCACAAGATTGCTAGGAATAGGACTGTCGCATTGCATATGGAGAGCCGGAAGATCATGGCTGGCTGGCTGGCTGGCTGGATGGCTGGATGGCTGGTGCTGTCATTGATGGTTTAACTTGGAAGTCGTGAATTTGAGGCCCGCCTGTGTGGAAAAGGGGCGGGTGCCCTGCTGCTGGATAGGCGTGTATATGGCAGTAAATAGACGTAAACCGTGACCCAAACATGGAGCCGTGGAACTAGATACATGCCTTGCCAAAGGAATAGCAACTCCTCGGACAGACACACAACTATCCAAGCAACCCAAGTCAGACCGCCGCAAGGTTAGCTACCTAGCTAGCCAGTTACCACTTCGTCATCATGGGTGGATTTATCAGTACCAAAGCGTCCTGGCTGACAAAGAGATGGAGCGCAGCAGGTGCTCATGGTCCTGGCTGCGAGTCCACGGGGAGAGCAAGCCCAAGAAGACGTATTGCAACCGTGATACCCGCAAAAGACTCCCGTCCCAAGTGTTGAAGCTATTGTTACATCAGGTAGCCTGGGTATTTGTGCCTGGTTGGGGTTGTTTCAGGGTGTGTAACTCTCGGACATTTTATACCAATAGAAGCATTTCAACGTTAGGGACTGCCCGGAATGGCACCCTACAGGAACTCGGCCTGTGAATGGGACAAAAGAATGATGTATCGATCCTGATGTTTGTAGTATCTATGCAGGGCCCCGGATTTGACAGGATGTATTAGATAGACTTGGTGTGGCTCACGCAACCCCGATATGAAAAGAGAAGTCCACCGAGGTACAACAAAGACCTTTCTGTATTTGTAGTGTACAGACAAGAACATGGGGCACGCTGTGCATTTGGCCATGTGGGTTGTTCAGTTACATCACCACAAAACCGGCGATACCCACATGGGTGAGGCATGGAGTGATGGCGGATGCTGCGCTTGACGTGTAAGGCGTCGGCGATCAGGTATCAAAACTAGGCGACATAGCGAATCGAAGAAATCAGGGCCAGACTATTCCTGTTCCTACCCCCAACTTGGCTGGCCAATCCAGTTGTTCACGAACAGGCCATGTGATGTCTCCTTGCAGTCGGAAGCCGGGACTAGGACGACAGTGGACGCCAATTGGCCGTCAACATGCGGCGTGAAACATCAAACCTCGATGGTGGGCAATCGGGCAGCGTTTCCGTCAGGGTCTACAACATGGAAGCCCGATAGAAGAGTATCGTGTGTGTGCGCGTGTGTCGATGAATCCAACCTGTTGGTCGTCGAGGAGGTCTAGACCCAGTGGCCCAGGCCGCCGGTTCGTGAGCGGGAAAAGCCAGATTCGCTCTGCGCGGCGCAGGGACTCCGGAGTCGACTGCAGCCGCGAATGTTGTTCAGCTAAAGCGCCATTGGCTGGTGACCACATATCTCCTGCAGGAAATGTGACAGTCAGTTCTCCCAAGGCGGATCTCGATCTGGGTTGTCACATCAGCGGATAAGGCAAGCTGGAACGACGAAGCTCCTTCAAGTTTTGATGGTGACCTGACCAGCGCATGCCGGGCCTGACGCCATGACCAATCCGCAACCGCGCCCCGACCGTACACAGTCGCACGGATCCGATCCACGACATGTCTGTATCTCACGGCCCGCACCGATCCAGGAGCAGAGTGGGGGCGCTTGTCCGTAAAGCCACAACTTCACCACGGAAGAGTTCCGGTTGTTGCAAAGTACACGTTCTCGTGTATACAGTCAGCTGAGGACAGTGCGCCATGAGTGGCCCGCCTCTGATGCATGCCCAAAGCCTGACGGGCATTTGCTGATACCGGTAGTTTGCCGTGGTTGCCGAGGAGTTTGATCGGTTTGAGGTGGCGGTGGTGCAGAGTGAGGGTGATGATGCTGGTTCAAAAACCCGTCGCAATGACACACCCACAGCCCCCGCGCCTTGAACATGATCTGATTAGCCATCACATCAACACCTAAACTGGGCAAAAGAGAGAGCAGGTCGGGGAATATCCTGCTCTCGGTAGAGGAAGAAATGTACGACTGCACGCGCTGCTCCGACTGGTGGTGCTTGCCCAAAGAATATCCATGTTGGAAATCTGAAGAAGGAAGTCGAGTGTTGCATGGAATGATTACGACAGGCGAACCAACCAGCCTCTTCCTTCCTGCCTTTGCTGGAGGTTGGCATCGCCAACAGGGAGACCTTCTCGTCGAATACCCCACCTGTCCGCCCGCTGGTCAGTGCCCAGCTAGCCATCCAGCCATTGTGGGTCGGTCGTCTGTGCCTGCCCCGTTTGCTGATCGCCGCTAACCTGCAACCTTGATGGACAGAACTTTTAGGTTGGCAGGGAGGTTCCTTCCTCCTCGCCCCGGGCAGCGGCCATCACGGTTGAACTGGAATGATTCTCCTTGCTCTGACCCTGATGCTTTTTAGAGGCACAGATCTCAATGACTTAGACGGTGAGATGCACAATTACGGCGATAACTAGGGAATGGTACGACATGTCGGCACTTGGGTAGAAGCCTGGAATCAACCACAGACATACTTCCCAAAATGGACAAAATGGACACAGGAGGGCAGCGGGGTGGCCCATCCCCCTCCCCCCCTTCCCCGCCACGACGGAACCGAATCAGATTCCAGGACTTATGAAACTCCTTTGCCCCAAGGTCAAGTCTGGTAGCACCAAGAGCGGAACCTGTTCCTCTTCTCCTCACCGAGCGGGAAAAGGAGAGAATGAGGGCATGTTTGATGGAAGTGAAGCTTGCTGACTCCAATACCGAACATCGGCTGCGGCGGTAGCATTCATGATGCAGCCCAACCTGGTACCTACATCAGGTCGGTACCTGTACAGGAGGCCGAGCGATCCTTCCCTTGAGCGATGCATAGAAGTGTTCGTACCTGCCCTGGTAAAGGGTTAGGAATGCGCAAGACAATGCAACCTAACCCGTACGTACCTGACTGGAGTACCAACCCTTTGTCACCTCACCTCGACCACCCCGCCGGCCATGAGTCCCTCCTCCCGTTGTCGTCACCCCAGCGGGCGGACAAGGGTCGACGGCTAGGCACAACAGACCACCTAGCGCGGCAAGGGTGCCTCTTTTGACCGACAGTCCCGCTCGAACTTGTCACACCCGAAAAGGTACGGACAAGGGTTCCTGGGGGTGGTCAATATTTGCCAGTCTGCACGTCGTCTGCAGCAGGGGCTCCAGGAAAAAGGAATATGGATTTCATAGGCCTTGTCGACAAAGTGCATGATATAACACCCGCAGCAACTAGCGCCATCTACAGTCTTCACCGTCTCTTTCGAATGGCACCACCATCGTGCAAAGATCACGAGAACAAAAGAAGCTGCCCAGCCTGTTTTCCCCAGCCAGGCGGTTTCCCCAAACATCACTGGCCTTGACCTTGACCTTGACTAGCGTTTACCCAAGGTGAGGAATGAGCTTGAATTTCAGAGGCAAACAAACAAACACCAAGACGGCCCCAACTCGTTTTGCCCGTCAGCCTGCCTGCTTGTCTTGGTATGCCTGGGCCAAGCTCCAACAACCATTCGGCCGCACCATCTCACCAACCATTGAGGGATAGGTCCGGGTCAGTTCCTTGAGGTGTGTATAATTCTCTGCCTACGTATAGCAATCTACTGAGGTATCCATGGCGGCGGCGTGGTGTGAGATCCCTCTTTGCTTTTGATCGCCACCTTCAGGCCCCAGCCTCCAGTCCTCTCTCTCTCTCTCTCATTCCTTGGTGTTGGTCCAGGTTGTACATCGTGGACCAGGCTGGGCACTGGGCACTGTGTCTGTGGCTAGTTAAAAACAACCCTGGCTCCAACTCACTCACTCCTCCCACTTCACTCTTCACTCCTCACTCCTCTCTCCACAATTTTCATCTTCTTCTTGGTATTTTCATCTTCTCACCTCTACACTGTGACAAGCTAGGCTGTTTACTTCCTTCCATTCTCTCGACGGGCTCCTACCGGCGCTTCTTCGAGCTCCTAGACCGCGTCGATCCTGCTTCTCGCCCCATAATATTTGTGACTCGCGCCCAGGGGATAAGCCACGCCCTCCTGAACGCCGCGGCAACCCCCATAATCCCGGCCTTGCCGGCCTCCGATTCGAGAATCGGCACTCTGTTCGGGTCAGACAAGTGTAGCCTTACCTGCTCCTCCGTACGACACGGTACCGCTGGCCACCTGAACACGCATCAACCAAGAATCAGGAAGGACCACCGAAACCTCCTGGGACGTTATCTGAGTGCGACTCTCGTTCCAGAACTTCCGCCATTTTCTTGCTGGGGGTTGGGCCGATCAAATTCCACTTTGTCCGGGATTCGGCGAGCCAGGGAATCAGAATTCTGACAGAGCCGCTGCTACGTTACCCAAGGACCACGGAATACGAAGGGTGAAAAAACGTCATAAGAGCCCGCGCATGCTGAGAGATTGGTTAGATTTGAGCCTTTGTAGGTCCAAGACTGAGGCGTCTGCCTTTAGTCTACCTATCTAGCTTCGAAGAATCTTTTTCTCTGCTGCGCAATACGAGCTCGAGTCAGTGGTTGACCAAACCGGCTCTTGGACGGCTGCCTTGCCTTGTACCTGTTGACTGAAAGCTTGAAGAGCAAAAGAGCTTACCTGGCCAAGCTTCCCGTGCAGAATCTGGAAAAGGTCCAGGATCCCAGGTAGATATCAGGGCTGCCCGGTTCGCGGATTTGAGGAAAGAACGTCACAGGGCATTCATTAGCTTGTCACAGTGACCGGCCAAGGTCGTGGAGCCTCGCTCTTGCCGTACGGCAGGGAACTCGCGTAGTCGCACCGTCTCGGGTGGGTGCATCTCTCTTTCCTCAGTCTACCAGGGTTTTACTTCTAGACTTTCTCGAACGAGAAGGTGCTTGGGGTGTTGAACGCAAGGCACGGGCGCACTGGGGCTGACTGGACTGAGCGGACCAGAATAATAATCCTCCCGCTTGACGCAGCGGCGGTGCACTTCTTTGTCTCAAACAATAACAAAAAACCACGACCCTCCTTCACCAGATTTCCTACTCTAGGCTCAGAACTTCGCAAAAGGCAACAAGCCACGACATCACCCCTCACTAGGATTTCACTCAGGATTCCATTTGGCCTCTCATTCTGTGGGCGCAGGCGTCGAATATCCAGCAACAGGTTCAGTTCGAGATTTCTGACCCTCGCCCAGATCTTCTCCATCTCACCCCATGCCAGCAGCAAAAGTCTGCAGACAATACGCCCTCGGCACTCCGTCTATCTTTACTTAGCCCATGTCCAACCCAGACGACGACACCATGGCCAGCCAAGTCTCCGGCCTCCAGGGGACGCCCGTCCTTCTCACTCTTCATTACGCTTACCCGATCACCATTTTTGTTTACTATATCATCTCTTCCGGTGTCGCCATATGCACCCTACAAACAAAATCTGCCGAGGAATCTCACGGCCGCAGGCGGACGATCATATGGCTCCTTATGTTTGCCATCCTGACCTATCTGGCTCAGCTACTCAACCTCGTGGTTCGCTCCCTGATTCGCCACGAGTTCCCCAGCGAGCAGGACACCATCATCGGCCTCCTCTCGTGCATACTAGTCTTTGGCGTCGAGTTTGCTGGACTATCGGAGTCCGAAAAGCCTGTTTGGTATCCGTTTACTGGCTCATTTGCCCTGGCACTCGTCTTTGAGGCGATCATGCAGACCCTGTCGTTCATAGTTAGATCTCCAGAGCCACTGACAGTCGCCGAGTTCCTCGACCTCTCTGCTGCCGCAACCAGATATCTCGCTTTCGTGTTGACATTGATCGCTTATTTGGAAGGCATGTACAGGTCCAGACAGGAGAAGAGCAGCGATGCCGAAAGGCAAAGCTTGCTCAAAAAGGCCAGTGACCTGGCCGCTACAAACGCTGCTGGGGACCAGGCGGACGACGAGGCAGGACAGAACAACTATGGGGCCACCACATCTGACGACTCAACAACATCCGATGAATCAACCGATGACAGCCGCAAATCGACGACAGAGACTCCTGAATCTCCTTGGGAGAGGCGCCAGCGACAGGCTAGCGAGAAGATGGAGAAGCGCCTCAAGGAAAAAGGCAACTGGATTACATATGCTAAGAGCTTCATGGTACGTCGCGTGGGGATATCTGAAGTCGCCAAATGATCCCGCTAACCATTGCTCCAACTAGGTCTTTTTCCCCTATGTCTGGCCCGTCAAAAACAAGCCCCTCCAAACCCGCATCTTCCTAGTTGGGTGCTGCTTACTTGCCATGAACTTCGTCAACGTTCTGATTCCGCGGCAGCTGGGAATTGTGATGGATTCCCTCGGTGGAACTAACGGACGGAATCCTTGGATTGAGGTTTTGGTATTTGCCGGGCTGAAGCTGATTGCTTCCGAAGCTGGACTTTCGCTGTTGCGACAGTGGCTTTGGATTCCTGTCGAGTACTACTCCTTTGACGCCATGAGCACAGCAGCATACTCGCATGTTCTTAACCTGTCATCCGACTTCCACGACTCCAAGAGCTCGTCTGACATCATGATGGCAATCCAGTCTGGCCAGAGCATATCGAATATGCTCGACTCGATCTGCTTTCAGGCCCTCCCAATGCTCATCGATATGGGGGTGGCATTTGTCTATCTTTCCATCACTTTCGGACCGTACGAAGGCTTCATCACCGTCGCGACGGCCGCCATATTTATGTACATTGCCACCCGAATGATCTCGAGAATGAGGTCAGCTCGCAGAAGCGAAGTGAGCGCCTGGTTTGAAGAGCATTACATTCGCCAGGCTGGCATCCAGGGCTGGGCTACCGTCACTTGCTTCAACCAGATTGGGCACGAGGAGAGGCGTTACTCTGCGGCTGTGAAGGAACGCGTGGCCAAATCGCAAAAGGTCTTCCTCGGGTACATCTTCGCATACGCACTGCAGTTCTTGGTCTTGTTGTCGGGTCTCATGGCCGGAGCCTTCCTTGCGGTGTACCAGGTCACACATGGACAGGCCACTCCTGGCGACTTCATCATGTTACTGACATATTGGGCTCAGCTGGTTGCTCCACTGACGTTCTTTGCCGGCCTCGGCAAGACTATCTCGAGAGATCTGATCCATGCCGAACAGCTCCTGGAAATCATGCAGACAAAGCCCACAGTCGTCAGCAAGGTGGATGCACCACCTTTGGTGTTCGACGGAGGACACGTGCGCTTCAAGAATGTTTGCTTCTCCTATGACAAAAAGAAGGATATCCTCAAGGATGTTAGCTTCACAGCGACTCCGGGAAAAACCATCGCTTTTGTTGGAGCCACAGGCGCCGGCAAGTCGACCATTCTCAAGCTCATCGACCGCTTCTACGACGTCACGGAAGGCTCCATAGAGATTGATGGACAGGACATTCGGGACGTTGATCTATTCAGGTGAGTCACTGGGGTCTAGGCACGTGGTAATACGTTACCGCATGACCGTTGCTGACTGCCCGAGCACAGCTTGCGCGCACAAATTGGCGTTGTCCCGCAATCCCCCATTCTATTCGACGACACCATCATGAGCAACGTACGATATGCGAACCTGACCGCGACGGATGAAGAAGTCTACGAGGCATGCAAGGCTGCTAGCGTCCACGAGCAGATCTTAGGCTTCGCAGACGGTAATAGCCCTCTTTCGTTGTCTTGGCTATGTTGGAGTATTGCTAACATTTGGGACAGGCTACCAAACCCGCGTTGGGGAGCGAGGCATCAAACTCTCTGGTGGAGAGCTGCAACGGGTGGCAATTGCGCGAGCAATTCTAAAGCGACCTGAAATTGTACTGCTTGACGAGGCAACCAGCGCAGTGGATACAGAAACTGAGCAGAGGATTCAAGAAGCTTTGCGATTACTCTGCGAAGGACGCACTACTTTCATCGTAGCGTATGACCCCCTCTCCTATCCAGTAGAACATGCAGCTAGCTAATCTTGACTGCTTAGGCATCGTCTTTCTACCATTATGAATGCTGACAGCATCATTGTCGTTACTGGCGGTACGCTTGTCGAGCAGGGCAGTCACGAGGAGCTGATCCGAGCAAATGGAAAATACGCCGAGCTCTGGTCCAAGCAGGTCTTTGTCAAACCAAAGCATAAGGATGCCAGTGACGACAATTCAGTCACCAAAGGACACAAGGCTCTCGGCCTTATAAACGATCTGACCCTGGAACGTACCAACTCGGAACTCGCCAAGGTCAAGAGCGTGTCGTCGCTGAGGGATCAGAGTGACAGTTCTACTGGAAGCGAAACTGCTCTAGAGGACGGATCAGAGACGGAGCAGGCCACGGAGCATAAAAAAGAGGTATAGATCTGCTGAAGCATGTATTATCATTATACATCTTTGGCCGTTTCTATCTGACCGCCTCTTGCTCCAGGGCTCGAGGTTGAACCCTGACGCTCCGCCCTTCACGCCCAGATCTCTGACCGCCACCGCCCGCTCCGCCGTCCCGAGCCCAATACGGCTGGATTTCGAGAGCCCGACTCGCACCACCCAAGCGCAGCCTATGCAATACTTTGCAACCCCAGTTGTTATGTTTCCAGCTCCGTACCAACTGTTCCAGCCCGCGCCACCGTCAATAACCATTGAGCCCATTGCAGAGGAATTCTCAGACCCTGAAGCATCGCGTGTAGACGCGTGCGCAGACGAAAACAGCCTAAGACCGGACTGGGAGGGCTGGAAGAAGCCGTACCACTCTCGACGAGTCCAGTCGAAGAGCGAACCCTCGGGTCAAATCAGCTCTCCCAGTTCGGATACATGATTCCCGCCCTTTGCCTCTCTTCCCCCTCTTCCCATCCGTTTCCCCATTCCCACCCCTCTCCACCTTTTCTAACTCCATGTCTCCCCTTTATCTTCCCACTACACAAAATCGGAGTGTTTGTTATTTTAGAGGTAGCCATACACATAGAGTTTGTTGCTTCTTTTTGTTGTGGCACGTGCCTTGTTAGACATTAGAGATGATATGACGCAAAGGCGGCAGAGGTTGTTGGAGTGGTGTCATCGTTTGCTTACAAAAAGGGAAGGGAAAAGAGGTTAGACTATTCGAGAGATGCAAGAATTTTTTATGGCTTGGTGTTCCGGTTTATGTTATCGCAATATTGGCTGGTTGGTTTCCTGGGCTGTCGTCACCAGATGAAGCCAACTCTTAGATAAGACGATTCATCTTCTTGCTGGTACAATTAAGTTTTTGGTCCAACTTTGCCTACATGCTTGCCATGATACGCAAGATAATCTATAGAGAGTCTGTCCTAGCTGCCCCAGCCTCTATTTAAACTTTATACTGATAAACAAGGTCGAAATGATGTAGGAGTAATTGAAGCGGAGTGAAGAACGCACATGGGGAGTCGAAGAATTAGCAGAACAGTTCAAGTTGTGAGAGGCACAGAGTTAGATCTCGAGTCCGTCGTAAAATACAACAAGTGAAATGAGTAAAAAAAGCAAAAAGTTGTGGATGCACCCGGGATCGAACCGGGGACCGTCTGTAAGTTGAGAATGCGGATGAAGCATTGCAAAACAGAAATCATACCACTAGACCATACACCCTAAGGAATTCTTGTTGGTGGATACGGGATGAGGCAACTATGTTGCGGCATTTGCGGGCGCCCTAACATCGTCCCGTGATGAGGTAAATGCACTTTGGAGGGGCAGCTTTGACTTATCGAACGGTCTTGGCGCGCCTGGGGGGCTTATCGCATTCCAGACCTCACCGGCTTTCGGAGGTTGCTTGGTCGAGGCGCTGGGGTGGAGTGCACATTACATGGACAGTACCTGGTACGGGATAGACACGGGCACTACGGGGGCCCTGAACTCGCGGGGAGTCGGACTTACCCGTAGGGAAGGAGCTTTCGCGAAGCTTCCAGCGAGGAAGCTCTCAACGAAAAGCAATCTGGAACCTTACTTCTGCACCTTTTGCTGACCTAGCTTACATCTGACTGCATTCGCCTTGTTTCACCTCGATCAGTTTCCTAGCAAACCCGTCCGTCCGTCTTCCTAGACATTTCTTCTTCTTTTCGATCCTACACTACATGAATGCCCTATGCCTGCGGTGCAATATACCTTACTATTAGAATACTACAGAGATCGAGTCATTGAATGCCCCCTTTGACGCCCAGCTTGGATACGGGATAGGAGCCGCCCCCGCAGCTTTTGTTGCTATGGGAATGGCAATGGCACCGACAAAGCCAGCGGGTCTCACAAGTCTCCCTGGAGAGATCCTGCTCCACATTATTTCCTGTTAGTCCGTGGTCGTCCCCTTCGCTTCACTCCGCTAGCTTGCAAAACCTCCCCCACTGGCAATGGCCTTGCATGGTCCTCCTGGGCTGGGGGGAGCAAAACAATTAAAGATGAGTGCACGTTTCTGACCAAAGCCATCTGATGCATCACCATCGATAGTTCTCGAACCGCACCAAGTGACCTGCCTGCAGCTGGTCTCCCGAGCCTTCCTGGCCCTTGCCCGGGACAACAGCTTCTGGCGTTCGCGATGCCTGCAAGACTCTGCTTTCCTCGAGGCTCTCGATCGGCGCCACCACCTTAAACAGACCTTTGCGAGCCCCTCGGTCAGCGATGCGGCTGTGGTCGACACTGCTGACAATGGCGGGGCGTCTTCACCCGCCGTTGTGGCGACGACTCCCGGGTCTTTAGGCTCGAGGGAACGAGAACGGGTTCGGATAATGGCCAACTGGGATCCGTGTTTTCCCCCGGAGCGCATCTCATGGTACGACGAATACATCCAGCGGCATGGGCCTATTGCCGTCAACTGGCTCCAGGTGCCTCGGTTTGGGGACCGCACCCGAGCCGACTACGTTGAGGCTAGGGGCGTTGCGTTGTACCGACCGGGCCACCCACTTGAGGAGGACACTGGGATTGAGGACCTTTATGCCGTCTCGCCTTTAGATGATGGGAGCGTATGTTTATGGGATGTCAACGGGACGAGGGGCAAAAGGGGCGCGATTGTGGCTCAGAGCAGGCCGGGCATTCTCTTCATTGACGGGCCAGGCGCTGATAACAACAGACGGTCCAAGCGGGTCGACTCAGGCGTGACCGAGTGTGTGAGCGTCGATAGCCGGCAGCACCGGGCTTTCTTTGCAGTCCAGAGTCACCTAATCGAGGTTGACCTGCAGCGGCTGGCGGTCGTCGACTGCGAATCATTTCCATGGTCCATCACAGCCTTATCTGCTGCAAGTTCAGCTGTGCCGCTTACGGTTGGAACGAGCTTGGGAATCCATATGCACGATTACAGGTCCCGCAAGTCATCCCGAGGCGATCAGCTGGAAACGATAGACGAATTCGACCGGATGGGAGCCAAAGCCTTTTACGAGCGAAGTCTGAGGAATATTTTCAGTGACGAACCGCTGCCTCCGTATGCACCGCTGAGCCAGCCAGGACCTCTGAGCGTCCTCCATCTCCAGCGCCCTGGCCTGGAAGCGGATTTGTCTGACGACATCTACGTGGCAGGTCGTTTTTCCAACATCCTCCACTATGACCGACGCAAGTTCCCGTCTATCAAGGGATCGATCCATTCAGGTGCCAGGCTCTGCAGCTTGACATCGCTACCGTATCCCTTCTCTGCGCTTGACAGCGAGCTTCGACGCAAGGGCCAGTTGTCATTGGAGCAGGTAGCAAACTCCAAGAATGCCAGTGGTGGGAGAACGCTGATCGCCTGTGGTGAGTACAACACAAAGGGATCACTGGAGATGTATGGTCTGCTGCCGCCATCGGCAACGTACTCCAGCCTGCCCGGGGGCCTGCAGAACTCGGTTTTTCGGAACCGCCAGACTGCCTCACAGTCCAAGATCCTCTCGGTCGTCAACCACGGGGCACGCCTCGTCTTCTCTGACGGCTCAGGCTATCTGAAGTGGTTCGAGAGGGATGGCTTCACCGAGGTCCGCCGCTGCAGGATAGGGCACAGTGAGCGATCCCAAGGGTCCTCTGTCTTTGCAGCGATGCCAGGATCGGACGACATTGCGAGGAAGCTGCTCCCGACGCAGACAGGCGTGGCCAATGGTAAGGTCAACGACAACGACTTGCTGTTCTGGACAGGAGAGAAGTTGGGGCTGGTGACTGTCACTGCACGGTCCGGATTCGCGGTCGAGGACTTTGAAGAGGGCGGCGCTGATTCCCCCCGGTCACTGGAGATAGCGAGAGAGGAGCAGGAGTATAGCGCCATGATGCGGCGAGCATTGGAAAGACAGGCGGACGACGTCCGTTTCGCGAGCAACCTCGGCCTGGGAAGCGGGAGAAGGGGGCGCTGATCTGCGCGCGCGACAGAAGACAAGATCTATGTTCATTGCTATGCCGTCGTGATGTAACGTGTAGCCCGGCCAATGCTGGAAAGCGTCGGGAAGAGACGGGGATCTGCCGTGATGGCCACGTTTCTTGGTCCTCGGGCGATCTTGTGGCAAGGCGGCCGACATTGGGCTGGTATGGCTATCGGCTGCCGGCCTCTTGGCGAGGCACGTGGTGATGGCAGAATGCCGCATCACCGCATCTCTTGGTCCTAAGAATATACCGCAATCTTACCTCGGGGTGCCGTAGCAGTTGGACGCGATGCGATGCGCTGCGCTGTGATGCGATGCGATGCGATGCGATGCAGGAAGTCGTGGGCACATGCGGGTCTGATAGGGAGGCCAAAAGAGAGGCGACGAGTTTGGCATGCCGATGGGTGGTGGATGGTGGTTGATATCACCAAAGTCACCCGTCGACTGGATCGTGTGTCTCACCTGGCAGCCCTGGCACCCTCATTTGGGACACAAAGGGGTAAATACAACCTTTCCTCCTATCCCGTAAGCTGTATCGCCAGTGATGGCGTGCCTCCGAGGGGGGGTTGGTGGCCAGGGGAAGACAATGAGCAAAAACGAGGCAACCAATCGACACGGCGACCCGACTCTCCTAAGCCAATCACCACACAGAGGCCCTTCACCTTTTTTCCCCCAATGGCCTCGCGGCGGCGGCCTTTTCTAATTTCTTGCGCCTTGTTCTCTCGCTCGGCAGAGGCGTAAATACAAGTATTGCGTGGCGCAAATGGCGTACCTGACTGCAACCGTACGGTAGGTGGTTTGCGTAACCTGACGGGAAAGCCCACTTGGGATGTGCAAAAGCGTATTTTTGGACAGGCAGACAGAGTTTGTTTGGAGCCGCATGGGATTTGTTTCGTCGAGGTTGATCCCGTCGAGTGGTTTCGAGCAAATTACCTTACTCAGGGCGCCGGCCAGCCGTGGTTTCCAGTTTGTCCAGTTTGTGTTGTTTCCAGGCTGGTTTGCTTTGGGCACGCACGCACTGCTTGCATCGCACCTTCCATCCTTTGTGGCCTGCCGGGAAGGAACGCTGTGCCTAACTTCCAGGTTCCATGGGTTGCCCTGCTTGACCGAACATAATTCGTAGCCCCGACATCAATCCCATATTTCAATCCTTCTTGTCAAGCATTCCCGTTCTTGATCAAAGGCAGCTAAGGCAAGCGATCCTTTAGCACGAAATCGAGGGCTCAGGCAAAGCAGCAGTTCGTGGCACTAGTCGCTGCAAATGAAGACGCTGCATATGCGCGCGCACACATTGCATCGATTGCAGTCGATAAGCTGCTTGCCTACTGTCTACCGCCACCTCACGCTTCATTCATGCTCGTGCGTGCGTGCGAGTTCATGACAGCACACCGCCGCCGCCGCCGCCGCTGCTTACCATCCGTTCTCCCCACTCCCTTCTCAGATCCCGCATATCCTCGGTGGGTTTGGATGAGGTGAACGCTCCCTCTCTACTGACCCATCCCTTTTTACCACCTTCGTTAGGGTGCAGGCAAACTTACCACCAAATGGCCTTGGCGGGTCTTGGGGGCTGTTTGGGTCCTCCCACGCTACGCGATCCATGGACGATCCACGTCTACACACACCACCAGACATACGTCCATGGCCTGCTAAGTTGAGGTATCCAGACCGCTCCCGAGCTCCATTGGGTGGATACTATGTGCCTGTTCGCTGTCCGTTGTTGTTGTTGCTGGCAATCTGTGCGGCCCGCACATCGACGCAATCCCATCCAGCAGTCCAAGGAAAGTGGGCTTCGACGTCGTCTTTATCTGGCACCGTCTCCTCAATTGGTCTTGCGTGTCGAAACAGGGGCCACTAAACCTGACCACCCCCTCTCTCTCTTGCTAACTCAGAATGCCGGAACAAGGTTGGGTAAGGTATATCGGTCCAAATTTGCGGGACGACACAAGTGAGGCGTCTTCTTCTTCTTTCTTTGTTCGTCCATTGGCACTTATTGGGTGCGACTGCGACTGCCACAGATGGGTGATGTATTCCAACAAGAAACCTTTCTCCGAACTTGTGTGCGACGTTTGACGCCGGCCGCTCTCTCTTGTCCCGAGCTGGTCGCATTCCATTCTCGTCAGAGACTTGAGAACCCGTCTCAGCTCTAAAAAGCACCCCCCTGACTCGGTCTCATCCTCCTTTTCTCACATTACCCAGCTACTAGTACTCGCTCCCCTCCACCCTGTCTGGCCTCCGCGCTTCAGGTTCCCAACCTAGAAACACACACACACACACAGACACACACACATATCTATCAGTTTATCCACCTTGTCTTTCATCCTCCTACCTTTTCCCTTACAAGTCTTCTGTCGAGCATGTCCTATGGCTCACCCGGCGGTTGGCGGGGACGAGTACCCGCCGGTTCTCTCGTACGGTGGCGGACACCCTTTCCAAGTCCACAAGCGGCGCATCCCCGATTCCGAGGACCGCCATAACACCGTAGTATACAAGAGACCGAGATTCGGTGATCAAGTCGCCTTCAGACCGGCTGAAGAGCCGCATGGCTTCCCTCACCCCCATCCACATCACCACCCGCAACCGCAACCGCAACCGCACTACCACCCGTACCAGCATCCACACCACCCGCGCACCCACACCCACACCCCGGAGCCGGCGGCCTGCGCCATGGAGCGGACAGCATCCGGGCTCTCGATCAAGTCGGAGCCAACAGAGCTGAACAACTGGACGGAGCTCCTGACGGACGAGAAGGCGGCTCAGCGGGTCCGGGACCACATGACCACCTTCCGGCGGCGCAACCCGGACTCCAAGCACGAGCGCATCCTACGCAGCATCATTAACCCGCGGGGCAACCCCACAAAAGCCGAACAGTACAAGCTTGACAACGAGTCACTCGAGAGCATCTTCAGCGCCGCCAACGAGATCTTCTTCAATGGCCGTCTGAGCCAGCGCGTCATGTGGGACTGGTCGCACACCTCCAGCGCCCAGTACGACAGCGATGTCATCGGCACCACGGCGCTGCGCCCCGCCCCCAGGAACACAAAAGGCTTCGAGACCCTGATTGTGCTCTCCTCGCCCATCCTGCAAGACGAAAGGTACAGTCGCCGGCTGCTCATCTCGACCTTCCTCCACGAGCTCATCCACAGCTACCTGTTCATCTGCTGCGGGTTTCGGGCAAGGGAATGCGGGGGCCACCCGCCTGGTTTTCACACCATTGCGAAGCTGATCGACGACTGGGCTGGTGCTGAGAGCGCGCTCTACCTGAGCAAGATCGAGGCTGATCTGGAGAGGTTTCGCCTTAGGAGGGGAAGTGATTGGCGTTCTGACGAGGAGGACGAGGAAGACGGGAGGATGGCCGATGATGTGTACCCCTGTTTGGGGATTACTGAGCACATTGGTCCCGACAGCCAGGATCGGTGCTTTCGCAGCCAAAGCCCGGATGGCAACTACTTCAAGAACGAGGTCATGGAGGACGAATACTTCAAGAACCAGCCCACCGAGAACAATTTCTTCAAGATGCGAACCACCGAGGACAACCCCTTCAGGAGGCACACTGTTGATGATAGTCACTTCAAGGACGAGCCCTTGGAGGACAACTATTTCAAGAACCAAGCCACAGAGGATGAGTACTTTAGAAACCATCCTGTTGACGACTGCTTCTCTCGAAATGGCTCCGCCGAGGATAGTTATTTCGACAGTAGCGGCACAACCGAGTGGAGACATCGAGCCATCGCACGGCCCTTTTATCCCGGCGGCGGCGGCCGCCGCAATGATGACGATAATGATCATTTCAACTCATCACCATACGTTTATGTGAGATCCATATCGCGACCTTGACATGGTGGGGATATATGTCATTCATTCATACCTATTGACCCAGTCTTGTGTCTGGCTCACGGCTGGCTCGAAGGCGGTCTTTTATCAGTCACTGATATGGAGGACAGGGGCCGTTTTATCAGCCCTTTTCTGTCAGTTATGTGCTATCTAGTGGGTAGAAGAGCTTCCTGTGAGTGTCTGGGGAGGTGTCCGTTTGTTGATCATTGGTTGTATTTTCTACACTTTTTCGTGGCATGGCGACGGCGTCCAATTGATGATTGCCTCGATAGGCATATTGTCGAGTATTGCTTTTCTGTTCTTTTCACAGCGCGGTGGTTTGGTCGCTTTCAATGGACGGATGGACGGGTGGATGGAATCATTCCCATACCCTTTGGTTTCAACCAGGCATGTCTTGGTAGTCTGAGCCTGACTGTCCGCCACTCTCTCCGGCTGTCTCGGTATCCGGTCTGGCTTATTCTCATACCTACACACACACGCGACATCAATCGGGTTGGTTTGGTGATGTTTTCTTCATCAACATCGCTTTATCACAGCATTTCCCTTCTGGCTCTTGTGCAGAGCAGTGGATATTTCCTTCCCTTGACATCAGCACTGTCCTTTAGGGATCGGCTCCCATCCATGAGTTTGCCAAGTTCTGGTTTTTTTCTCTTCGAGTTTTCTTTCCTGTCTAAACATAGATACCCGGCGGTCCATGGTTCCCTTCATCATCTTCATCATCATCGTCATCATCATATAGACAAGGTAGCAGTTATTGATAGAGTCGGTATATCTGCGAACGACGTGGGAGGTGGCTCGAGACTGCTTGATTCCGCTGCTGCATGGCGATAAACCAACCTTAGACTTATTGCGCTTTTAGGGTGATTGCGGACTGCAGATGAGTCGTTACTGTCGAGACATGAAACGAGAATCTCTGCTGTTGGCCTGTGGATAAAACACCGAACACTCGTACTTGTTATTCGCAGCATATATATTCGGTCTTTGAACACACCACCTATCCGGTTACCCAGCTTGAATACTTTAACAGTTGGCCGCTTGGTTGGTCGGTCGGTCGGTTAGTTGATTATGAACAGAGGTCCCACCTCTCAGAACACAACATCATCTCGCACAACATATATCTTCGAAGTCAAAAATAGAACAAAGCCTTTTGATGCTAAATGACACCGTCTCCCTATCTACTTGCTATCCCTCCTCCTGCAGGATTTTGTCACGACCCAAGGAAGGGGTGTCACAGGCAAAACAAGGAGCAGTGAGGGGCACGGGGACCCACAGCAGGCAGGCAGATGATTGGCCAGGAGGATGACCAATCATCAGACTGCTCCGTGCGCTCTGTCAGCCCTATTGGTCAAGTGACCCAGAGAGACAGAGCAGACAGAGCAGCCTGCTCTGTCCTGCCCTGTCCTGCTCTGCACCTATTGGGGAATTAGGTACAGAGCAATACAGAGCAACACAGAGCAGAGGAAACCTTCACTTCTATATAACGAGTAGGGTCTGGCGACATTAGGTCCCAGACCAGTAATCAATATAAGTTCTTAGGCATTCATTGCACAGTCGAGAGAACTATCCCTTTGCTCCGTGGTTACATACACCCCCTTGCACTTACCTTTTGACCCCTACCGTCTCTAGGACCCTTTGGTTCTCCTGATCGTAACAGATTTCCTACGCGGAAGCGTCACATCAGTAAGATAGAGCCACCCACTACAACCCAGCAACGAAATTTGATCAGAACCAACAATTCAACTTCAAACCAAACACAAAACCCTATACGCCGTAAACAATAAACAAAATACATATCGCCAGAAAGGATGCAAGTAACAAAAAAGCCAAAAAGAAAAAAGAACATATAGCACCGGGGATTCGCTGGTGGTCAGCCACCCAACTACTAGTCCGGCGGTCGCTTGTACATTTGTGTCGTGCTAATTCATACATATGGTCGTATGTACAATTGTGTCGTGCTAATTTCATACATATGGGATAGACGATGCACTAACACCAGACATGTCAAAAAAAAGAAGAAAAAGAAGGAACAAAAAAGAGGCTCGAGACAAAACGCACATCAAAACCCCAAATACTCGCTCGTGATTAAGTCATTAGCTATATACCAAGCAAGCCTCCAAGTGCTCACGTCAGAGCCGCCATCTACAGATACGTGCGAAAGGAGTACGTAGCAAACAACCATTGCAGACAAAACAAGACCCCCAATTAAAGCGCCATTTCATGTCATATCGTCATACCCGTCGCTTTTGTACCTTTTTCGGCCTTGCTGTAGCCATATAGCACGACAAGAGAAGTGAAGCGAAAGATGCAAAAAGGAAAACAGACCCCACTCGATTCATCCATCAGATCTCCTCCCGCTTCTTCACAGCCCGTTTGCCAAAGCCCTTGGTCCACTGGGCATCCCAAGGATCCAGCTCGACCGCGCGTTGGGCAATTGACCGCTTGCCGGGGTTGACGTTTGCAGCCGTAATGTTGCCGCAGTTCGGGCGTGTCAAGTTGTTGCCAAACGTATCGACCACCCAAAGCAGCACGCCATTGGTCCAGCCGAAACCCTCCACAACCGTGTACTCGCCGCCGCTGCCAGCCACATTGGTCGCATTGTCGGCGTACTTCTCAAACATGGTGCCGGTTGCGTTTGGTCCTAGGCCCTGCAGCTTGGGCGTCTGGCTGGTCGAGCCGCCCGTGGCATACCAAGTGCAGAAGGTCGAGTCGAGATAGCGCTGTGCGAGACGAAGCGACAGGTTCTGCACGGCCACATACGCTGGGTCGTCAAGGCCAAAGGTAGGGGGCGTGTTGAGCAGGCCCTCCATCAAAATGTGCTGCAGGGGCGGCCACACGTTGGGCTCGTCCCATTGCTGGCCGGTTAAAAAGTTTGTCGCGGGAATTCCGCCAGCCTTCGCGTCAAGGAAGGCCTCCACATGTCGATAAGCAAGCTGAACGGCAAGCGGGTTGTTCTTAAGCGAAGCTGGTGCTGCGCCCGTCCAGAAAGGATAGAGCTGCGCAATGTCAAAGAGCACCTGGTAGCCCTGCGGCGCATCCGCCACCTCCGCAGTGGTGGCATCGGTGTCGGCGGGAATGTATATGTTTTGAGAGTTGCTGGTCAGATTGTAGTCAAAGTACGACCAGAAAGTAGCGTTCCACATCAAGTTGTACATGCCCTCGCTTCTATCGGCCGCCTTGCGTGCCCACGTTAGTGCGTCGCAGCTGTTGTTCTGGAATTTCAAGAAGTTGCTAATGGCCACCTCGTTGCGGTACAGAATAGAGTTCAAGTCGACCGGTACAAGACTGCGCGTGTTGAGGGAGCGGAGCGGGAAGTAGACGTCCCTGGCAGCATCGTTGGGACGAGCCAGCCACCGGGTGCCGTAGTCCCAACCGGACTCAGCACCGCTGGCAAGGTTGGCGTACAGGGTAGCTTTCTCGGTGTCGTTCAGGGGGGCTGTCTGGGGATAGATGATTCCAGACTGGCTGTAGTACGAAGCATTGTTGGCGGTGATGTAGTCCTCGCGGAAGGACTCAGGCCGGGGTTGGTTATTGTCGACATCGTATCTGCAACCCAGCGTGTTAGCCCCTCAAAACGCAACCCGACCTTGGAAAAACTTACCTATTGAGCGAATACGTCTTCCCGTTCGGAGCCGTGACGTTCACGGTGCGGTTGTTCGTCCAGAACTCGTGCTCCTTGATCAGAAGGGGCACGGCTCTCGCGAGAATGCTGGTATCGTTGGTATGTTGGATGTAAATTCTCACCATCTGCGACAACAGAGGAGGCTGAGATCGGTTCAGATAGTAGACGCGTGCACCATTGGGCACAAAGCCAATCTTGTCCACAAGATCCAAGAAGTTCTCGATCGTGTTCTTGGAAATCTCGGTGAAGGCGCCTCCCGTCCGCAGCAGGCCCTCCACGATCCAGTACGAGTCCCAGTAGTACGGCTCGCGGAAGCGGCCGCCCGCCACCACAAAGGTGTGGTTGACCGGGATGAAGCTGTTCGCACAGTCTGAGCAGTTGCCAGGGCCGGCATAGCGTCTGGTGAGGTCGGGCCAGATCTTGATGACGGCATTCGTGAAATCCTTAATCACTGCGTCGTTCACCTTGTCCAAGAAGACGGGGTTGGTCTGCAGCTGGCTGATGGGCACTTCCTCGAGCTCGCCGCCCGCCGGAGCAAAATTAGCCGCCAGAAAGTCGTTGAGCTCCGAATTGTTGCTCAAAGGCTGGGCAAGCAAGTTGTAGGCAGCAATCACCTCGTCGAGGGGCTTGGTGGTCGGCCTGAGAAGATCTGGGTCAGTACCGAACACAGAACATGTCTCATTTGTGCAAAACTCAATTGGGAGGGGTGGTCTAAGACTTACATGTCAACGAAGGTCTTGGAGTCCGAGAAGGGATGAGCGAGCTCGATCGCCTTGAGGATATCGCCTTGGCAGTACAACGGCGAATCGCAGGGAGCTGTGACGGAGCCATTGATGTAGAGCGCAGCGGCGCTCGACGTGAGAGCAGCAATTGCTGCCACCACCGATCGCGGAACCATGACGAGGAGGTCTACTCTTGGTGGTGTGGTGATGTGTGGAGGGGGAGAAAGACGACACAGAACGAGTGGAGATGCCTGCCGAAGGACGGAAGGGAGCAAGCGAGGAGAGGTTTGGAGAGCGCGGGATCCTGGGAGGGAGGTGTGGAAATGGAGGGAGACGAGGTGGGGAGGAAGGGGGGGAAGGAGGGTGAATGAAGCCCGCTCTAATATAACAAAAAAACACGAATTGAAAGGACGGTCGGCCGGGCCCGCCGGGGGGGAAGGTAGGCAGTTTTGGTAATAAAAAAATAAAAAAGACCAGACCAAACCGCCTTGCCGTCCAATTCACCTCAGTCGGGTAGTCAGGTGGCACCCAGGTTGGTCATGCCCACAATCAATTCCCATTAGGCAGGAGGAGAAAGAAACACGTCGACGCGCTGACGAGCTCGCGTCCGGATGGAAACCTGGATGGGTGGAAGGAAGGAAAGAAGGAAGGAAGCTACCCTGCGTGCCGTACGTAGGTAGCCTTACCCGGTATCCTCAAGCGAGACCCCCAATTGCTCATCGAAGGAGAGTCCACCTGAACGCGCGCGCGCGCACCTGCAGCTTTCCTGGAAATTGCAACCCACCACCCGCACCGATGGATGATGCTGATCCCCCAGATTCCCGGTTGTTTGTTGTGCCTTGCACTCACTCACTCACTCGCTCGGACAGGGCGGGACAATCGATAAAGAAAAAAGGCCGGGGAAAGCCTCCAAAGAAACATCATACCTACACTAGAACAAAGACCCAAGACAAGAAAGGAGAAGATCTGCCCCCCTCCATCATCACCGACTTTTCCCTTGCCTCTCCCCAATTTGGGGTGGGAATATGAATCGACCGCGTTGCAAACCTGTCGAGTCTTGACCGACCGGCGCCGGCGCCCGAGGCAGAAACCGCGTCCCGTCGAGACCCCTAGCTATACCTTACCTGATGTAAGGAAAGGCCTTGCTGTGTCACTCTGCAATCTGAATCGACAAGCAAGCAAGCAAGCCCCGCCCCGAACGCGGCTGACCGTTGAGCGTCTCGAGTGCAGTGCAGTGCGTGTGTATTTTTTTTTGGAGAAGGAACGGATACACCCACCCATCCACCTACACACTCATCGAAGCAAAACAAGGGGAAACCCGCCCGTCCTTCTTTTCCCCGCATTCTGGAGAGCCTAACACTACACTACACTAGTGCCCCCGGCATAGAGCCGGTCCGCAAAAGAATGGCCACCTGGCGCTCTCATTCGCCCAGCTCTCGGTGACGTCAGGCCGTCAGCACGGGTAACAGGCGGGGCAGCGCAGGCGCGGCCAGCTTCCGCTGCAGGGCAAGGGCAAAGGAAACACCACCTCACTGCCCACACGATAATTACCAGGTCTTGGGTGGGAGAAGTATAGTAGACGTTTTGATTCTTCCACTTCCAGGTTCCATGATGTAAGACAAGACAAACAAGACAAACAAGACAAAGCGACTACCTTAGGTAGACACAGCGGCCCGCCGACTCCAAAGAGAAAAGAAAAAGAAAAACATCTAGCAGAAATCTCCACGCCCGACCAGCTAGCAAAACGCACCCCAAGATACCAGCGGCAGTGCAGTAATTGGGGCTTTTTTGGTCCGGCCGTGCTTCGGCGAGCGGGGCAGCTCTTGGGACTCGACTCGACTCGACTCGACTCGACTCGACTCGACTCGACTCGACTCGACTCGACTCCGACCTGCTCGATTCGCGTGAAGCTGCCTGGTCCACGCGATGCCATTCAATCCCGTGCATATTGGATGTGCAGCATGTAAAACCTCGGTGATCCCGACGGGAAGGACCACGGACGAAGCTCACTCGCTCGAGTCGAGTCGAGTCCAACCTAACCTGTCAGTTGTCAGTTGTGTAGTATCCAAGTAGGTACAAAGTATAGTAAGATAGTGTAGCGCTGAGCTGTCAACGAGGCTCTCTCTCGGCCCGCCTTCTTCGGTCCTTCTCTGCAGAAATGGAACGCCTGTCTACACGTGTACCTCGCTCGACAGATGAGGCTGACTCCCACCCCCTGCGACAAGGCTGCTCGCTTCACCGACGACGGCACCCGATCGGGCAGAGCCTCAAACAGCAACATGCTTATCGTCAAGTCCTTTTTTTTTTCGTCGCTGAAATTTATCCGGCATGAGGCAGACCGGTACCTGTAGCCATTGCAACTCTAGCAAGGCTGGGCTCAATGTCAGTTACGAAGACAACATGAAAGCTCATCAGCCAATTCGAGCACATTTGGTGTTTAAACTAATACAAGCAAGCAGCCTTATTCCTAAATCCCCAACCCTTTCTGTAAGCAGGAGCAATATCTAGGCCGACGGAGGTCAGTCATATCGAAACGTCCATAGCAACTGCATCCGGCCACCTCGACTCCGACTCCACCCAACCAACCAGCTCAACACAAACACACACATCTCAATCCTCACCACACGACGCACCCTGCACCGAATTCGCGAATGCTGAGGTATTCATTCATTACAATTATATCTCCCTAGTTCCAATGTCACCCTCCCATGCCATTCCAGACCATTGCCACCAGCGCAGCCCAGCCCGCGCCGTGTCATACCATGCCCCTTCCAACCACCACCCATCACGAAACGCCAACCAACCGTCACACAGGCATAAGTCGTCGTCCTCGTCATCGCACCGGGTGCCCGTGGTCGTCGAGCCATCTCTCCAGCCTCCCTCTCCCATCCTTCGTGAATAATCTGGTATCTTATGTCGCCGTCGCCGTCTGCTTGATATCCAAATCCGTCTGCCTCCGCTCCTCGACCTCATGGGACGGGACGCAAATAGATGAATCAAATGAAGCCATCATCAGACGACGTGAACCATTACCTGCAACCAAGCTCTGGTATGCCCTCTTCCCCGCCATGCTGGTGTGAAACCCGAGACAATTCAAATGAAGCAGACAGCCATCCTCGAGAGCGAAAACCTCGATCATACACAAAAAGCAAAAGGAGACGGGAATGGAAACAAAACAGGGGTGGGTTGTTGCAGTTGTCGCATCACAAAAAGGACAAATGAAAAATAAACAAACCGAAACACCAAAACAACGCATTCGCAATAAGCCTTCCCCCAAAAAGAACAGTGTGCCTTCCTCTCTCTCAGATTCTGCTGTCCCATATGCCTTTGCCACGCGACAAGGCCACGTCATGCACACAACACAGGGGAGGAACATAACCCACCGTCCCAGCCGTGCGCCATTACCTCCCCTCCACCAATTCATTCAAAAAGAAAATGAAGCTTAAAGCCTGATCTTCCAGAAAAAAATTAAGTCCGTTCCGATCCCGGTCCCGAGTGTTTGATTTTCCCGCTTGACGCCATGCTCAATGATAGCCAGCCAGCCATGCGGGGAAGGAAAAAAAAACAAGTAAGAACAACCATCACATCAGCGACCACCCAGAAGCGGCCAATTACCCCAGAACGGATCGTCTTATCCCCCCAAGTCCCATCCAACCATCCAATCAGGATGGGTACAACATGGGAGAGCACTACTAGATCCTTATGCCAGGTATCGAGAGCCGCAACCAAAATGTTCCCTTCACAACGCGCGCCCCTTCAAACAGACGGATACGACCTCTGACTCCTCAGATTCAAGAACGGCACACTGCAAGAGACTCCATAAAAGCCGCTCTACCGCTCCGGAATCGGAGTCTTCGCCAGGCGGCCACCAGCACTGACCCGTTTCTGCAGTCTCGCTTCTTTCTCTCGCTGAAGCCGATCACCTGAATTTAGCCCGGCAGAACCATTAGACGGAAGAGAGCCGACGCCGTCATATCCACTGCCATTACCGGCAGCTTCAACCGCAGCTCGCCTGCCCCTCTTCATCTCCAGGTACAGCTGAGCCGATCTGCTCAATGGGAAGGCTGGCGGAAGAGCCGGGATTTCCGCGCCGTTTTGGATGAGGAGCTCGGCTACCGGGAATGGCACACTTCTCTCCGTGCTGGAAGCTGTCGGTGGTAGTTGGCCTGGCGGGGGCGATGGCGTAGCTGGGTCTGCTGCCGCGAGGGCGAGGAAGACGGCATGCGTGCCCCTAGACTTATCGGTCACGTTCGGGTTGGCCCGGAGCGCCAGGGCGTGCAGTATCTGCTGGATTTCGTTTTTCTTGATCCCTGCGACCAGGGTTTCGTCGGCCGTTGGGTACCGTGATAGAGTGGCCGAGAGGGGCTCTACATAGGCTCGCTCTACATATTTGGCCGTGATAAACTTGAGTCTTTGTTCCCTAGTTGCCTGGGGGGAGAGCTTGTATGCTGGATCTAGCCTGGCTTCGAAGACCATGTTGGACACTCTGTTTCCGATGAGGAGCAGGAGCTCGATGATGTCGGGCGTGAAGGACGTGGTGTCGAGTGTGAGTGATCGGACCTTGCTGATGTGTGTTCCGAGGGATCGGTGAATGCCACTGCACTCGATGCAGAGAATGATGCCAAGGTTGAGGGAAACCCAGTCGACCTTGTTGCTGGATCCGCAATCCGCGCACCAGGCATTTCCTTGGTCGTTTTCGCGCAGCATCTGCAGCAGCCTGTCGGGGTTCTCATCGAAACTAGCGCTCCGTGAAGTACCCGGGCGGCCACCAACAGTTGTGCGCCTCGAAGGGATGGCGCTCACGTTGTGGACAGAATGCTGCCCGTGGTTGACGGACGAGCTTTTCCCGGTCAAGATCGAGCCTATATCCCTCTTGTTGAAACTGGAATCGCCAGGGGAAGGGGCGGGTTTATCCTTGAACCCTCGCCCCTCCACGGCACTCTGCAAAGCGTTGTTGATAGACATAATCCAATTATTCATATCGTCTTCAGATGTTGCTTGATATACGCGTTTGAACTGTGGCGTGATAACCTCAAAGCAGAAACGTCGATCGGCGTTTCTCGCCTCTCTGACAGAGGCTAAACGCAAGTCGATGGGGTCCATGTGCAGGTCCAGCTTCTGTTTCCAATTGCTGTACTCGGAAAGCTTCCCTTGGTCAAGGACAATCCAGAACCTGGCTTCCGGTTAGCACATATCAAATGAGAAGCGAACGCGGTGAGGTCTTACTTGTGCCATCCTTGCTTGTTCAGGGCCCGCGGATCGACATGTCCACCGGGCCGGTTAAGAGCCCACAGAAGACCCTCTTTTCTCTGCGTACCATTCTTCTCAGAGCTGGCCATTGAACTGAGATCTCGTTCCTCAAGATCGCGGATACCTCGGAACTTGGCGTTTTGTTGCGGGCTGCCAATTGGAGGAAGGTGGCTACCGCTCGCAGGAGATCTATTGAGTTCAATAGGGGCGATTGTTGTGCCCGTATTTCCTGAGGAGCTTGTCGTCTTGAGCTGGGAGCCAGTACTGTCCGCACGACCGAGTTCCGAATCCGAGCTCGACTGCTGCTGCTGCTGCTGTTGTTGTTGTTGCTGCTGTTGCTGCTGTTGCAACTGTTGCTGTTGTTGTGACCCGTTCAACGCAACCATTGCGCCAAACCCTCCGGCAGTCAGCGGGGGTTCAGGCTCCGGAAAGGGAAGATTGCTCTTCTCAAGAAGTCTCCTTTTCTCCTCCCGCTCTCTCCGTTGGTATTGATACTCCTTGTCCGCTTCGTGCACTTCGCTGGACAAGGCCTCGAGTTGCGGGAGAAGATCTTCGACTTTCTTGGCGGTTGCGAGAAAACACTTGGCTTGGGCGTCGGCGTATTTGGTGAGCTGAGATAGGATTTCTTGCTCCTTGCGCCCACCCGAAAGGTCCTGCATGAACGAGGAGTAGTCAAAACGCTTGAGCTCAAAAGTCCTGCGCTTCGAGTGATACTTGGTGTCGCTCTGCTTTGCTTTGACCGAATCCTGTTTCTGGCCTAGGTAGCGGCCAACGAAGCCGTAGAAATCTTTGCTTTCCTCCTCGAAGTCGCGCTTCTTGATTTCGGCTTGTTTGATGTCGAGTTGGTACAGTTTGTTCATGGGGTCGATGACAATCTTCTGTAGATTGATCGTATTCTGTCGCTCAAAAGACAAAATTTCTCGCGCAATCTTGTCAAAGTAGTGCTCAATAGCTGGCTGGACCGCGTTTGCGTTGGTCGAGGACACCTCTTTCAAAGCCTCCATGAATCCCATAAACGAGTCGTTGGCCTCTTGCTGTGCCATATGGACCTGTTCGGCCTTCTTAATCAACCTCTTCATTTGCATTCTCATGTTCCCTGTCTTCTGTTCAAGAGCCTTCATGGTTGCCCGGAAAAGGGGGCCGTCGTCTGAGACAGACACATCATCGCCAGGGCGAGGACAGGAGACGTCGACTTTAATCGGCTCTTTGGAATTCGGTTGTAGGTACGGGAAACCATCCGCCATACCATTGCCTGCTGGGTGTGAATAACTGAATTCGTCTTGCTCCTGCGTGGTGCTGAATCCTGACTCGAGCGACTGTGCAGAGACGGCTCGAAGTTTCGGCGGGACACTCAGGAGAAGCGGCGGCGACGGTGAGTTTGGGTGGCTGAGATATGACGAGGAGTCTACGAGTTGTTAGTCCGGGTATCTCGTACACGCGTATGTCAAAAGACTTACTGGTCACGAAGAAGGAGAAGCTGGCGAGGGTGTTGAGGCGATGGGCTCGCTGGTCGTACTCGACAAACTAGAGAATATTCAGCAATCGGTCGCTTGGGGGGCCAAGCCGGCTGCCGGGGAGAACCAACACTGCATGAGTTCCTCCAGCCGCCGCCTTTGTCTTCGGTATTCTTGGGCGGCTTCCATCGCCAGGTCCACTCAAACGACACCGAGGGGCTTCCCTCGGTCGAGAAGACGCCCACAAGCTCGACGTTTGAGTTCTTGTGCAGATTTGGATCGGCATGGAATTCCCGGGTGACGAGGTTCTCTACATCGCGATGTGTGGAGCCGTGGATAAGGGTGAGGCCGTTGATCTGGGTGTCTGTAGGGCCAAGGGCATCGAGGCTTCCGCTGGCGCCTGGGACTAGCTGTTGTGATTGCCGAATGATAAAGGTAAACGTGAAGACGAGCTCGTCATCGCTGGCGAGCTTGAGCAAGAATGCGGGGCCGGTGGCCTGGCTGGATAATTCTGTGTCCTGGACAAGCAGAGTTAGTCGTGATGCGGGAGAACGAGCGAGCATGCAAGCAGGGAGAGGGCGGGGAGGAAAGGGGAGACCAACCTGGACGAATTCGATGGGGGTATTGTCGCCCAGGGTTCGAGATGCAGATACTCTTGTAGCGGGGAATGCATTCGGAACGATGTTTATAGACGAGCGCTTTCTCGGGCTCGATATGACGACGGAGGAGATGGATACTAGAGACGGGAGGCCCTCTTGTCAGTACGGACGAGGTCTTTTTCGAGGGGCGCCTATGCCATGACATGCGACTCGACTCGGCTCGACGGCGGGTGGTCTGCGGTCTGCGGTTTGCGGTTTGCAGGCTAGGGGTGGTGGGCGCGCAGAGGGCAACACATACATCGATTCTGGTCTCTAAGATAGACGGGCGCGCCCTCGTCGGGGGTGCTGCTGACATTGCCCATCTCGATGGCGCGATTGTTGGCTTCGGTGGAGCATCAAGGAGACGGCGACACATCGATCGGAGGAAGAAATCCCACGGGCGACTCTATGCGTCGGCAACAGGTTAAGGCGGGTAATGGATCAGGTAAGGTAGTGGTGGTTGGCACAGATATGGATCTGAGAAGGAGACACCCGCCCGCACTAGGGAGGCACCCTTCCACCCTGCTCTGGCCCTTCAGGGGGGAGGGCTGCAGCGGTTCACGGCGGGCGCGGCGGGGTTCAGGCCACGGAGTCGCTAGCTGCAAGTCGCAGATGGGGTCGCCAAGAGTTGCCGTGCAGCGCTGCACAGGGCAAAGCACCTGGAGGCTTGGAAACCCCTGTAAAACAAAGACTGCCTCCTGGTCTCCTACCCGGGCTGCCTTGCCGGAGGTTGTGGTGGTTGGTGGGCGTTGTCTGCCCCGCTTTCTTTCTGCAACCTGGAACTGCAAATGCAAGTGCAAGTGCAAGTGCAAACTGCAAAACAGCTAGCGGGCGGGTGGTGGTGCTACGTGCCTGCCTGGAATGGAATCCCTATAGTACACAGTAATAACCCGTGCAAATCGTATATACGTACGGGTTATACTGGGCGCTGAGGTGGTTTATTCCCTGCGAACGTATCTGCTTTGCCTTTGTCCACTACGTGAGCTCTAATGTGCCGCTTATATACACGAATCCCCTCTCGATTAATTGGACGGACACCACTTTACGGGATTTGGGGGCCTGGCTGCGATTCGTCATGGGGCGACGAACGAGCCACGGATGGAGCGTCCCAGAGATCCTCGCATCGCCTGCTGCGTAACCACTGAACAATAAACAGTAGGTAAGCTGCAAATCATTGGAATGGGCATGCAATGCAGTGTACGAGATTCAGTTGAACCGCAGTTCAACACTGCGCCCGAATCACACGTATCAGATGACAAAGGCACGCCCTCTTGCCTGGGTGCTCTACCTGCCTGCCTGCCTAAACCCGTGTTCCCGTGAGGGTCGTATTTACACCGTATCACACGGATTCACAACATCGTGACTCTCCGTGACGACCTGCCCTGCCCTGCCCTGCCCTGTCCTGCGCGGCGGCTCTTCAACCTGGAAAGTCTGATTCCGAGTCTGATGGCCACGCGCAACAGACTGACCAGACCGCCGGCCAAAGGCTATGGAGACATCTAATAATAAATATCTCACATAGGTAGGTACCTAGGTACCTAGGTGTATTTCAGAGACGTGCTGCCGCCCCAAGTTGCTCACCCGCCACATCCTATAATTCCGCAAACCAGTACCAGAGAGTGTTGGCTAGGTAGGTACTACGTAAGCAAGGTAATGATGTCACTCACCCTCAAAAAGTCCGTCTGATCTCGTCAGATCAACGGCCTCGAGAGTTCAGACCAACCGACCAAAAAGAAAAAACCCACATCCCCGTCCTTGTCCTTGTGAAGAAGAAACAAGACCACGGAGGCGCCGCAATCGCATGCCATGAGACTTGATAGGCAGAACATGCAATGCACAACCCACTAGTGCGGTTCTGCAGACGGGATATGCATGCCTCCCTCGACCCGTACCTGACTGCTGAGGGGAGAAGGAAAAGGGGGGGGCAAAACCACGCAACGCATATGCAGCGGCAGGGAGGTGATGAAAAAAGGTGAGAGAGCAGCAAACGCGAAACAAGGGGTCCACGTGCGTATTGTCTTGGATTGAGCGTGCGGTGCGGTGCGATGCGGTGCGGGAAAAGGAGAGATTTGAACGGGTGCCGTGGCGGGCGTCGATCACTCAAAGACTGCAGGCAAGGATAGGACGCGACTAAATCTGCCTGTCAACACATCCGACAAACATGACCATGCAACAACCTAACCTCAGTTAAATACATATACGCTAACCAAAGGTTAATTGGCAGCGACATTCACATCACAGCCACCGACGCAAACTTGCAAAACCGACTAACCAAGCGTGTCCCTGGTAGAGCTCTCCAGAGCAGGTACCTCTCGTCGATAAATAACAACAAACAGCTCAACCACAACCACTACACACGAGCAGAGTGAATGTAAACATATACAATCCAGTAATACTACCTGGCCCTACCAGCTACGGTATGTATAACATCTACACCACCTTTACACCTCTTATCCTCGGCCCCAGTAAGGCAGCATGACGACCTCCTCCCAAAACAGCCAAGTCCAGTCGCTCGTTCAAGCAACCAACGAGGCGTTCCACACCGTAGCCACAATATACTTTCTCTCCAAGCCAAGCGCACAAGCCAAGCCAAGCCAAAGGTCCTCCCCCCCCCCCCCCCCAAAAAAATGAGACCAACCACCAACTCCCATAACCAATGATGGTATCTTGTAACGAAGAAAGGGGGAGGAGGAAACAAGTGATGACGACGACATGTGTGTTGCCCAGCCAATCTCTGTTTCAATAAGCCAATATCCTATAACACCTGCTCTATCCAAATCCACCTGCCAGACAGACAGCCTCGCTTTTTACTCGCGATGCTATCAGAAACATAAAAATAAAAAAAAATAAAGAGAAAATATCTAAACAGCCCGCTCCGCAGCATCCAAGTCTGCAAGAGGGACATACCCTTCCTCCTTCTTCTTGCCAAGCAATCTAAGCCTCTTGACCAAGTCCTGCACGCCCACCACCACGCCATCAACAGGCCCCCATCCTCTTCCTTGCCTCTTGATGCCGTCCTCCTGGTCCATCCACCTGGGCCGTTTCCAGAACTTGAGGAACAGACTGCTGACCACGACGCTGACGCTGCTGAGCGCCATGGCAGCCCCCGCACCCATGGGATGCAAGTGATAGCCCAGGGGCAGGAAGACGCCCATGGCGAACGGCAGGCCGATCGCATTGTACATGCACGCCCAAAGGAGGTTCATCTTGATGCGCCGGAAAATGGTGCGGGCGAGATGGAGCGCGGCAGGGATGTCCATCAGGTCGTTGGGGCGCATGAGGACGATGTCGGCGGCCTCCATGGCGACGTCAGTTCCTGAGCTCATGGCGATGCCGACATCAGCTGTTGCAAGTGCCGGTGAGTCGTTGATGCCGTCTCCCACCATGGCGACGACATCGCCGCCCTCCTGCAGCTGGCGGATGATGGTCTGTTTCTGATCCGGCGACACACCAGCATATACATCCTTGGCATCGATGCCGACCGCCGCGGCGACAGCAATGGCTGTGCTGCGCTGGTCGCCTGTGACGATGGCTGTCTTGACACCCATGCGGTGCAAGACAGCAATGGCGGCGGCAGCACCCTCTTTGATCGTATCGGAGAGACAGAGATGGCCGGTGTATTCGCCCTCGATGGCGATAAAAATATTCGTTGTGCCTGCAGTCGGGGCAGATTCCGATTTGGACGAGCGGGATACGGCGGCCGCCGCGTTGATTCGTTCCGAGGATTCGATGGCAGACTCGGGTACCTTGACATCGTTCTCCTTTAGGAAGCGAACGTTGCCTACGAGGACCTTGTACCGGCGTCTGTCGGAAGCAACAGCCGGCTCGACATATGCGGTGATGCCTCTTCCAACAGCCGCGGTGAAATCACCGACGCTGCCGTCGATTGTTCCTTCGAAATCAAGCCCGAGCTCCGTCTTGGCAGCGTGGAGAACAGCCTTACCAACCGGATGCTCACTCCCCATCTCCGCCAGGCCGACAATGGTCCACCACATCCGTCTCCGCCACTCGACGTCTTGCCAAGCAGCAACGATATTGGCCTTGGCCACAATCATCTTTCCGTACGTGATCGTGCCCGTCTTGTCGAGGACGACCTGAGTGATCTTGGTGGTGGTCTCCAGGGCTGCGCCACCCTTGACGAGGATGCCATTCTCGGCACCGATTCCGGTTCCAACCATGACGGCAGTCGGGGTTGCGAGGCCGAGTGCGCAGGGACACGCGAAAACAATGACGGAAATGCAAAGCTTGACACATACCATGATCTTGCCGCCGCTGGCTTGCTCGAGGAAGATCTTGGGAGGGTTCGGCAAGACATGGCTGAGTATCATCCAGGTCAGGAAGGTCAACAGACCGAGAAACAGAATGATGGGGACAAAATAACCAGCAATGGTGTCAGCCAGACGTTGAATAGGTGCTCGGGTTGTCTGAGCATCCTGCACGAGCTTGACAATCTGGCTAAGCTGGGTGTCGCGGCCGGCTCTCGTGACACGGAAATCGACTCGTCCGTGACCGTTGACAGTTCCGCCGATCAAGAAGCTCCCCTTCATCTTCTGAACGGGCATGGCCTCGCCGGTCACCATGCTCTCGTCGATGTAAGTCTCTCCCCTGACCAACATGCCGTCGGCTGGGATCTTGTCTCCCGGGCGAAGAATGACAACATCCCCCACCTGTATAAGCTCGGTAGGAATCACCTTCTCTTCAGCAGCATTGCCGTCCCGAGGCGTCTTTGGCTCTCCGGATCCGGCAACACTGTCCCAACCCTCAGCAGCCTTTTCGGCGGCGATAGGATCGGTATAGATGGTAGCCATCGATGGAGCTAGAGACATCAACCGCGAGAGAGCCTTGGATGTTTGGCCCTTTGCGCGGTTCTCCAGGAAACGACCAAGAGTAATGAATGTGATGAGCATGGTGCTTGTATCAAAGATGGTGCTTGGCCTGGAGTGGGGTTCAACCAGAAACGATACAAGCATGGCCACGATACTGAAGAAAAAGGCACACGAGGTGCCGAGAACCACCAGGACGTCCATGGTCGGGGAGCCGTGCTTGATTGACTTCCACGCCGAGATATAAAATCGTTTTCCGATGCCGAATTGGACGGGTATGGTTAGACCCAAGCAAATGATGTCGCCTAGAAATATGCCCGGAAGAAGCTCAACCGACCCAATGTCCAGGAACGGGAGGAACATGGGGATGATCATGCTGATCAAGAAGACGGGAACGGCGAAAGTGCAGGACACTTGGAATGCCCGCTTCCATTCGGTGATCTCACGAGTCTTGGCTAGAGATTCGAGCTGGGCATTGTTGTCGTCGTTATCGGCAACAAGGGCATTGAAGCCGGCTCCCTCGACGGCCTCGACGATAGCTCGGAGGCCGGTGACGCTAGGCTCATGGGAGACAGTAAGTCGTGATGTTGAGAGTGCAAATTTTGCGCTCTTAATTCCAGCCATTAGCAGCAGTTTCTCCTCCAGTGCTGTGGCGGCGGCCGCGTCCAAGTTTCCAAAAATCTTGAACTGCGCCGTCGAAGCACCGTTGGAATGGCCAGAGTCCTCGGAAGTGGTCGATAGAACCTTGGCGTCAAAACCACGATCCTCGATGATCTCTACAATCTGGTCTGCGGTGAGCTTGGCCGGGTCATGGGTGATGACTGCCCGCTCCGCTAGCAGACTGATATTGAAGCGCAAGAGACCATCCACGTTCTTGAATCCCTCCTCCACGGCGGACGTACATGCGCCACATGTCATGCCGTCGATGGCGACCGTTGTCGTGGCCGTTGAGGGTTTGTTGCTGTCCTTGTCCGACCCAGCTTCCCTCTCGGTGTGCTTCTCGTTGCTTTCGATAAGAGTAGCGCCGAATCCCCGATCCTCGATGATCTCACAAATCGCTTCGGCGGTCAATAATGTTGGATCGTGCTCAACAACGGCTCTCTCGGACAGTAGTGATATGCTAAAGTGCTTCAACCCCGAGACATTCTGGAAGCCGCCCTCGACGGCAGATGTGCAGGCACCGCAAGTCATGCCTTCGACGGCGATTGTCGTGACCAGCATTGCCGGGTCGTTATCGAGGGCGCACTCGTTGAAGGGAGCGCGCGCTACCACCGGCGACGGGAGATCTGTGGCGAGCACCTCGGCGTCGAAACCCCGGTCCTCAATAATTTCCTGTATTTGTTCGGCGGAGATTCGTTTGGGGTCATGCATGACGACTGCGCGTTCCATGACCAGACTGACAGAGACGCTGCCGACTCCATCTACACCCTTGAAGCCAGCTTCAACGGCTGAGGTGCACGCTCCGCAACTGCCAGGGGCGTCAGTATGACATTGGAGGCAACGGTGCCACAGACAGCAAACCAGTATCACCACTCACGTCATGCCCTCCACCCTGAGGGTTGTAGTCGCCATGTGAGCCGTTGGGGCCGATAAGGACATGCGCAACGGCGCGGGATCTCTCGGAGGGACCTGTATCATCGGGGGCGCCATACCGCAAGACAGCTACGGCGGCGGTGGTTGTCGGCAGCGGTGCTCGTGGTGGTGGTAGTGCTGATGGTGGTCGTCCAGCGCCAAGAGATGATCGGCCAGTCCCGGGCGGATGGATATGGGGATGGGATTGGATGGGATGGGATGGAATGGTTCGCGAGACACACTGCGATGCGAGGCGCTGTGATGCGGGCTGGGATCGCCGGGGAATTAGAGCTACAACATTTGCATTGGAACAAAAAGATGCTGGCGATGAAACGGATTACAGCTTGGCGTTCCCTCCAGAGAGAAAGCAGAAAATCCTGACGGCCAGCTCCCGGCGGTGGCGGCCAGCTTATTATGTATGAGGTATGGTTCAAGAGCCAGATATTATGAATGCTTGCATCCGTCGTGCGGCAGCGACGGTGGCGGTGGTTGCAGGCAGGCTGCTGGGGGGGAGGGGCAGGGGGAGGTCGAGAGCGCTGAGGTGAAGGCGACGCACGGCTGAACTCTGTCAGCGTTTTCGGGACCGTGTCTCACTTGACCAGGAGGATCGGCAGACGTTAGCGGTGTCTAGCGACGCACACTGTGTGCTAAGGTGATCGTTGCTCGCGGCCCACAGGATGGAGGGCCGGGACGGGACAAGGCCATTGAGCCATTCAACGCCCATGAATATCCACCAAACACAGGCTCCGACACAGACCCCCTAAATTACTCGCCAGTGGGAGGGCACGGCAAGTAGCCCGTACCTTAGTGCCCGGCAGGTTTGAGCGGGGTGATAGAACAGACGTTCCCACCTTGGGTAGTTATTCCAACCGAGGGAACGCTCACTTTCAAGACTTTTCTCAATCAGCCTCAATTGTGACCATCATCGGGCATGAGCAGCACAGTAGTTGCTCACCAAGACACTTCCGTTCTTTTTTTGCAGTGAGACCTTAGGCTTGGCGAGAATTCCCAAACGTTCGCGCTGACAACCTTTCCCCGGATTGTCCGGGTGCAGCTTTGCCATGCCAGACGGCTCTCGACGTAAGACATGAGACAGAACCTGAAAGTTTTGCATTGCCGATGGTCATGTGGCCAAAAGCCATCTATTTTTGTAATATACACGGATCTTTTCTAAGTACCGGTAGATTTGGGTAGAACAACTGTCGAGCGCACTCATAAAAATTCAATAGTCTTGACAATTGCATGCCCTTGGCAGACAACATGTCCCGACTTGCAGTTTCAATAAAGAAACCATGTGCAGCGGCGGGAGACGCACTGTGTTCTGCTCCCCTCCCCGGTCACCCCTGATCCCTTGCGCTCCACCACCACCACCACTGACCCGTCCAGCGAGTGCTGGTGCTCAAACAGACCTGACGCAGACTAGCCTCAGATGGACATCTTGATACACAAATCACCGAGACTCGCCCCTTCACAGCGAGAAATGGTAGGGTATATGGGCCAAGGCCAGTGTTGGGTAACTGTAGTTTAGGTAAAGTCGAAACAGCGTCGCGCTTGCACGATGGCGGTCGACAACAGTCAGCAACAGGAATGCTCGCCGTTCGGGCTTGGTCGACTTGTTCGTTTCATGCCCCACTTTCAAGCCACACCAACGCTAAAGTGCGGACTTGCCGTACCTGGCTAGTGGCCAGCAGGAAAGCAGCTTCAGCCTCGCCTTCCCGCCGCAGCCAGCCAAAGCTCCCTGGGCTTGGCCGCCCAACTGCCCCGCCGAGGCTGTCCGTTCCATCACGTAAAGGTAAACGGGCAGCCAACAAACACGACGAACACTCCCCATCAACTTGGATGACCTAGGTCACAACCAGTCCTTCGGTGCTCCAAATCACGCCCATACCGAAGGCAAGCCCAAGAGGTCACAAAAATGGAGCAGACGAAAGCTCTCAACGCGCTGGAGGTTCGTCAAATGCCTTACTCACAAACCTTCCCCGCCCATCCCGATGCCCGGCAGGAGGCCATCTTCAAGCTGCTCCAAGTCTCACGGACATCACCAATACCTCCCCAAAATGAACCAAAAAAAACATCTAACAATAAAATGACCACGGCCAACTAACAATACCCTCTCCCCCAGCCCTTCCTGGCGCTCACCAAGTCCGCCACCTCCCCCCGCGCCGCCGCCGACCTGATCACGCGCGCGACCTCGGCGCCCAACACCTTCATCTTCAGTGAGCTGCTCGCGGCGCCGCAGGTGCAGGCCCTAGCCTTGTCGGCCGAGTTCGCGCCCTACCTGCGGGTGCTCGAGATCTTCAGCCACGGCACCTACGGCGCCTACACGAGCGCGGCGACGGCCCTGCCCGCCCTGAGCGCCGCGCAGCAGCTCAAGCTGCGGCAGCTCTCGCTGCTCACGCTGGCCGCGGACAGCAGCAAGACGGACTACGCCTCGCTGATGGCGTCGGTGCACCTGGCGAGCGCGCGCGAGCTCGAGGAGCTCGTCATCAGTGCCATCTACGCGGGGCTGGTGGACGCGCAGCTGGACCCGCAGCACGCGCTGGTGCAGATCAACAGCGTGGCCGCGCTGCGCGACGTGTCGCCCAGCGACGTCGCCGCGATCCCCGGCCTGCTCTCCAGCCTGCAGTCGTGGGCCGGCCGGTGCGAGGCCACGCTGCACTCGCTCGAGGCGCAGATGTCGCAGCTCCGGGCCGACGCGGACCGGCGCGCCGCCGAGGCGGCCTCGTGGACCGGCCGGATGGAGAAGCTGGTCGACGACGAGAAGAAGGGTGGGGCCGCCTCTTCATCATCCCACGCTACTGATTTGGGCGCTGGGCACAAGAGCAGCATGCTGACGGTTGGTGGCAGCGGCAGCATTTTCTCTGGGCTAGCTGGCGGCGGTGGCGGTGCCGGAGCCGGAGCCGGAGCTGGAACCGGCGGCGCGGCGGGACCTGCGTCGGCCGCCGCGAGGAGAGCTAGTTACGCCCAGAGGTTCAACAAGCGCGGCAGCGGCCATATGGAGGCTTCTGGAGGCGGTGACGCGGAGGACGAGGCAATGGATGTCGACGACGAAGATGAAGATGACAAGAAGAGGGCTAGCAGGCGGAAGTTGCTCGACTAGCCAAGTCGCGCAGGGTAACATAGTTATCGCAGGAGGTGGAGTAGGGGATGCGGTTCTGCTTATGATGAACTGAATGCCCGCCGTCGACTCATTGATCCTTACGGGGACAGGCTATATGAGCCACATATGATATTGTAAGCGATGGCATAGATAGGCCTCCGGTTTTGACAGGTCTCCCCCACCGCGAGATAGGGAAGCACTCGCTGAGAAAACTCAGGGTGCATTAATGATATTTCCCGGCACAATACAAATGGCACACTTTACGATCAACCGCCAAAGGAAGCTGGGGCACATGGGAGGAGCTCATCGTGACTCCCACCCCAATAACGCTCTCGAGCCAAAACCTCGTTATGAAACTAAGTTTTTGATTTCTAAACTAGACTAGCTAAATCGCCACGATGCTTCCATTTCCCTCCCTGCCTCCCTTTTTCCCCAGGAAAGAAGCAAGATATATATCCTCCTCTCGCCAGACGCAGACACACCGTATCGGATATCGTACATCAAACCGTCCGTCCCTCTGCGCAGCGATAGCAAACGAGGCAGAACCGAAAAAGGAGAATAGGCATGTTTGATCAACAAACGCCATTAAATCAGTCCAAACACCAGCCAAAATGCAGCACAGAAAAAAAGAAATGGCGAGGGGGAGAAAAAACACAAGGAAGGAAGGAAAAATAAAACTTGTGATGGTATATTCGCGTTTTATACACCCGGTTTGGTATCCTGAACACCCGACAAGTTGTCCCTTGCCCCATGCTCCCCTTGTTGTTACTCCTTGGATACCGATTCGCTTGCCGGAATATCGCCCGAATCTAGGTAGTAGTAGTAGTAGTAGTAGTAGTTGGCGAGAAATTTGTGTCTTGCTGTAATCATGACGTTCGTTGATCCGAAGAGAGAGATCTGTGGTTTTTTTTTCTGTTGTTGTGGTTGATGTGTGTGATCTGTGTCTTCTTCATGTGAATAAAAGAAGAGGCAGGTAGCTTCGTTAAGATGGCGCAATTTCCTGGGCTTGAAAATCTCTCCGTGTTCCACCACCTTGCCGCTCAAGTGTGGCTATTAAGATTATTGTTTCGGCGGGTTCGTTCTCTCGTCTGTGAAGAAACCCTGGTCCGACGCCGCATTCTCCTTTGCTCGCGGGATTGGTCCCGGGCATGTCAGAGTCGCTTGCCTGGTACCAGAATGAAGAGCACGCAAAGCGCAGCATCGATGAATAATGTGACAGCAAGGACCATCAAAGCGCGCTGGCGCAGAAGCTTCTTGACATAGGGTTCCCGCACTCGAGAAAAGTTGAAGGGGGTGTACTCGCTGTACCCGATGAGGGCGAGGATGGGATCCAGCGAGTATTGATACCCAGCGAGACAGTAGACTCCGAGTGTGAAAGGGAGTATAAGCTGTGGAGTTGTGTTAGCATAGTTCTACACGAATCCGTTGATGAAGCCAGTTGGGGCTTGGCACGTACCCAGCATCTTGTTAACCGAGACTCATTTAGGAAGATCAAGATAAAAGCAGCCCAGAAGCCACCAAACATCGACACAAGGCCGATAATGAGTCGCATGATAAGCGTTGGGGGGATGAGGTTTCCGAGCGCCTTCATTCTGAGGAATCCAGGGAAGGCGTCACGCTCCATCGCCTGGAATACATAATCCTTTGCCACGTCAAAGACCTCGGGGTCATCGCGTCCAAAGTCCTCGATCGAAGCGGTGACGTCTTGTGTTATGGAGCCGGGGAGGGTGATCTCACGCTCTGCGCCCGGAAGTAGAAAGGTGTAGAGAATCTTCTCGGCCGAAGCCCGGATATCTTGCCGAGCAACGGTATGGGCGGGCGAGTTCGAGTCCGTAGCCACCTCGCGAGGGGTGCCCATTTTGGGGCTCGGGCGACCCCGCCTGTCGTTACTACTTTGTGGTGAGTCGTGAACACCTGGTCGCTCTTCTCGTAGATAGGCCGACATCTGCGCATCCACGTCTCTCTCCTTTTCCGACGCATACATCGAGGGTCCTGCGGCGGGGTGGCTCATATCGCCCAGGCCTTCCAGGATGGCTGATGACCGCTGCGAAGCCTTCTCTGGGTCAGGCGTGCTGACGAGCACGGATCGGCGTAGTTCGCGAACATAGTGGCGGCAAAGTGACATGTGCTGAGCAACATCGAGCCTGGGTGAGGTTAATCGCCTGTCTCACCACCGAGGTGAGTTCAGCGTGAAGGAACGCACCAGAAATCAAGATAGTCCACAGAGCGTTGCTGGTCTCGCATGTAGATGTAGAACGAAAACAGATCGACAGGGGGGAGGGTTCGTCTGCTGAGAACCTCGAAAAGCGTCGGGAGTCGGTTCCGCGTCAGATCGGGCTGGGGAGACGGGGTGGACGATATCGGGTCCGCCATCTTGGGCGAGCTGTGAGGCGAACCTGAAGCTAGGATAGGGAGGCAGGCGAAAATAAAGGGCGATAAATCGCGAGGAGTCGGGCGGCGGGCAGCGGGCGGCGGTGGGCGATATGTTCGGCGGAGATCGTTGGGAGCTGGCTTGAGATGGGACTGAGTTCGGTCGTGCAATGGCGTGGCAGCCGTTTGACGTCAATGAAACCACTGTCCTGCCGAGTGCCGCTGGCTGATTCGAGGGTGGGTGTCGCCGCAGTCTGGCCTGTGCAACCACTCCGACCGGATTAAATTCCGCTAATTTCCCTGGTGAATCGAGCGGGAGATGCGCTCAGCGCACCGATGTCTGAAGTCGCGAAGGCGGACTTGACGACGAAGACGAAGTGAAGATAATGATCGTTGGAATCGAGAAGGCGAACAGAAGGGCCGGTGGTCACTTTACGAAGGGAGTCGGAAAAGCAACGGTTTGCGGGCGCGTGGTGCCTGGGCTGCTGCTTTGCTGACTTGACGGCCCCGATTGATGCTCGTTTTGATGAGCAAGGGGCAGGTCGCAGATGCAATCACTTCCCTCGATTGGTGGAGTCCTGTGCTCAATGGCCCTTGGCGTGGCTGTCAAATCTCGCGTGCCTGCCAGCCCTTGCCAGCTTTAGCCAGCTGCCGCTCAGGCACAGCCAGGTGTCCACTGCTCTTCGCCCAGAAGAGGGCGGAGGTGGGGTCGCAGGCCCAGGGCGCGAATCCGGTCGGGAAAACCAAGCGAACGAGCCCCATAATTTCCCACAAACGAAAAACGAGGTGCCTCGATTAAATTCGACGTCTGTTAAACCAGCACCAACGACACCAACGACCTCGACGCCCTCACCCACCGAACGTCTAGAAAGTACGTACCCTGCGATCCTGCTGCTCCCCGTTTTCGATTCGGCTCTGTCCGCGCTTTTGCCGCCTCGAAAAAACATAAAAAAACCGGACGGACCGGAATCGGCTGCGCTGCGCTGAAGCCCCCCAAAATACTGACTGAGCTGTTCAGAATGTCGTCCAAGGCGGCTACCGGCAAGAAGCCTTCGGGCAAGACCCAGCGTTCGGCCATTGCCGACGTTGTGGCTCGCGAGTACACCATCCACATGCACAAACGGGTAACCGACGCCGACCCCCGCGACCTCGAGAAACAACCACTGACTCTGTGGGCAGCTGCACGGAGTTTCCTTCAAGAAGAGAGCCCCCAAGGCCATCAAGGAGATCAAGGCTTTCGCCTTCCAGGCGATGGTACGTCCAGCCCGCGCGACACCGCACACATCCACACACACACACCCACACCGAAATCAGGGCCAGGGGGGGTCGCGACAGATTTCGGAGAATCTCGAGGCGCCGTCTGAGCCGCTGTGGTTTATGGGTGATGGCATGGGGGTAGGAGGCTGACAAGATTGTGATGTTTTCTAGGGTACCACCGATGTCCGCGTCGATCCCCAGCTCAACAAGAAGGTCTGGGAGCAAGGTGTCAAGGGTGTCCCATACAGACTCCGCGTCCGCATCTCGCGGAGACGTAACGACGAGGAGGGCGCCAAGGAGAAGCTCTACAGCTACGTCCAGGCCGTGAACGTCAAGGACCCCAAGGGTCTGTCGACGGTCATTGTCGAGGAGTAAGTTTGGCGGTAGCAGCAGCAGCGGTGGAATTGGGATTGATGGGACCGTGGTTGGGGTTCTCAGGGCGGCATGGGACTTCCGGAGTTTTCACATGGCACATCTAGCTTCACATTACGAATACAGGCTTTCGTAAACACGGCACCTTCGATACCAAGACCTTTCAACGATCAGATCAGCGGGGCGGGCAGCACGTGGTGGTGTGAATGCTAGGTGGCTAGGGCCTGCTTCAGAGTGAAATAACGCTGATGGACAAAAATGTGGTCCATTACAGCCAATGCTTTGATGTACCTCGCAGCTTAAGCGCTAGCAGACAGACAACAACGACGACGACGGAATATCCATGAACCAACCAATCCGCCCGGGAAATGCAACCCTGTCCCAGGTACCAAGGGGGCCCATATACGCCTGGAGGTCCAAAACCTGACTTCATACCTAATGACTCCTAATGCTCCCTGTTCCCCTAGACCAATGCGCCCCCCTCCGTTCAATCGTGTTCACTCGTCGTCCTCGATGTCCTTGTGACGGTCCATGACCTTGGTCTTGAATAACGCCGGGTCCTTGTCCCACAGCTCAGCGGCTTCGCCGTTCAGAGGAGACGCACTGTGACGGATTAGCATCTGCCGTAGAAGTGAGTTGACAGGAAGAAGGACGGCGGCCGTACTTGTTGGGCTCTCCGAGGAGAGACTGCAGGCTGAGCAGGACAGTCTGGATGTTGTAGGCGGCGGTCCACTTGTCCTTGAGAATATCAAGGCAGATGCGGCCGGAGAAGTCGAAGTTGGGGTGGTAGATCGGGGTGATGAACAGCACCGTGGGCGGGGCGTAGGGATAGTTGGCCGGGAACTCGAAGCTGAGCTTGAAGGTAAGGCCGGCGTAGGGCGTGTCGTCAGGGCCCTCGATCGTGGCCTTCCACGAGAGGAGGTTGCCGTCGGCAGAGGGGAAGGCCGAGACGCCTGGCGCAGGAGAGGTCATCAGCTGCATAAGCTCCGTCTGCAGTCTACAGGTGTCCTTTTGTCAGCCGCTGTTGCTCGAGAGCACCGTGTGCCGCCCCGCAAGTGGCGGCGGGCGGTCTCTGTCGCTCTCTCGCTCTCTCTCACCTCTTGGCGGCATTCTGGCCGTCGTTCCCCTTGCGTGCGGCGCCCAGCTTGCTAGCGGTGATGCTCCCGGGGGCAGAGTTCTGAGTGTCCTCCATGCTGTAGGACATGATGAAGGTTTGGCAAAAGAGGAACTTGAAGCGCGGTGGTGATAGTGTTTCGACAGCTGCTGTAATTGGGAGCAAGACAATTGTTAATATATCCAGTGCGTTGCTGCGACCGATGCGCCTCGATCGCCATACAAGGTGGTGTTGCGTACCTGCAGCAATGTAGGCGTCAATTAATAGGAATCGTTGGCTGTCGTGGTCGGAGAAGTTCTGAGGTTGGGAGCTCTCGGGCAGCCACCTGGGTAGGTACAGGCACGGTACGAAGGGTTGGAAGGCACTTTTGGTTCGCGGCGGAGGTTTTGGATTTGACGGCGAAGCGAATCGATGTTTACACCACTGCACAGAAGGACCTAGCCTGGGGGGGTCGGCTGGCGGGCGTTGAAACCCCACATCGACAGCGCCCAGCCGCCCACCAACCGATCAGCCAACCACGCCCATTCCAATTCCTTAGCAACCACGATTCGCGAGTGCCGTCTAGCCCAGGCGCATCCCGCCCTCAATTGCTCCCGTCAGGTCAAGGGGGCACATGGGGCGTTAAGGTTCTGGGCGACCACATCAAAGCCAGGTGCAGGCCCAGCAGTTGCATCGTTTCGGCCAATTGCTGTTGGAGGACCAAATCAACTTCAAACAAAAAAAACACACTTCTCCGCAGCTCCATACACAACCTCGCGAATGGTTTTTGGTTGTTTCATTTCTTGAATCGAGTTCCACTATACATTTGACGCGTCTCACGCACGCGTTTACCATCGTAACTAACGCGTTGATCGTGGCAATGGTCAGTGTTTTTCCCACCATCGTCAGTCAGTCAGTCACCCTTGCTTAGGTGCACATCATCCCGTTGTTGCCCTACCTATCAGAGGCTCGCCTGCTGCCTGATTTCAGTTCGTCGGTTCTTGCCATTTTTTCATCAACAGTAATTTATATGCCCCCTTCTGTCTTGCCGTTTATCCGCATCTGCATCAGCATCCTCGTCGTCATATCCCGTCGTTGCTCCAGCTTTGCTGGTCCGAGGCGTTCGTTTCCACCCCTGCGACTGATCGATTTACACGATCTGGATCTGGCCAGCCGTTCGTCGCATTATCCACTAACAACATGTATCAGTCCCAACTAGATCCACTCCCAGAAGACCTCCCTTTCCGCATCATCTCCAAAACAATTGGAAGGGGAGCTTATGCATCGTAAGTGTGCTCGCGTGTGTTTTGATCTGATAATTTTTTTTCATCGCGAGAAGCATCATCTTCTGACAACCACCCAGCATAAAAAAGGCCAGACCGCTCGATGCGCCAACGCCCGTCTTTGCTGTCAAGCTGATTCACAAGGGATATGCCGTCAAGCATGGCCGGATATCATCCAAGCAGATCGCCATGGAGGTGTCGCTGCACTCCCACATAGGCCAGCATCCCAACATCATCGAGTGGTTTGCCACCGGGGAGGACGCGATATGGCGGTGGATCGCCATGGAGTTCGCCGAGGGAGGTGATCTTTTTGACAAGATCGAGGCAGATGTCGGCGTCGAGGAGGATGTCGCCCACCTGTACTTCCTGCAACTCATCAGCGGCGTGAGCTTCATGCACTCTAAAGGCGTCGCCCACCGAGACCTTAAGCCCGAGAACATCCTCCTGTCCGAGAGCGGGAACCTCAAGATTGCCGACTTCGGCATGGCTACCATGTTTGAGTACAAGGGCGCAAGGAAGCTCAGCTCGACCATGTGCGGCAGCCCGCCCTACATCGCGCCCGAGGTCTTGACCTGTGCCCGGGGCGACAAGAAGGCCACCGGCGCAGCCAAGTACTCGGCCGACTTGGTCGACATCTGGTCGTGCGGCGTCATCCTGTTTGTGCTCCTGGTCGGCAACACCCCGTGGGACGAGCCGACCTCTGGGAGCTGGGAGTTCCAGGAATACGTGCGGACCCGCGGCCGAAGCAGCGACCCTCTCTGGAGCCGCATCCCCTCCGACTCCCTCTCCCTCCTCCGCGGCATGATAAACGTCGAAGCCAAGAAGCGCTTCACCTTTGCCCAGATCCGCCAGCACCCGTGGTACACGCGCCGCAACGCCCATCTCACCGTCGACGGCAACGTCTCGGACCCCCTGGCCCTTGCCACCCAAATGCTCGCCCGTCTCCGCATCGACCTCAACGCCGACGCCACGCCCTCGCAACAACAACGCCTCCTCCAGTCCGAAGACGCCATGGACATCGACTCTCTCGCCCCCTCCGGCAGCTGGACATCCAAGCTCCCAGCCACGCAGCCCGAGACGCCCATCAGCGACGCGGCCTTCGACTGGGAGCGGCCCACGCTCCGGACTCTCGGCTCCGCGGCCCCCTCGTCGACCCAGCCGCTCGCCGGCTCAAATAGCACCAAGGCCGGCCGGCTAGGCTACAGCGCGCTTGAGGCGCTCGCCGACGACCCGACCATGTCGCAGTTCTCGCAGACGCCAGGCGTCTCGCTCAGCCTGACGCAGCACGCGCGCCGCTTCCGCGACATCGTGCCCGCCCACTCGCTGACGCGCTTCTTCTCGCACATGCCCCCGGCCCTGCTCGTGCAGATGCTCCGCGACGCGCTGCACCAGCTCAACGTACCCCTGCCCGCCAGCACCGCCGCCCTCCCGCCGCCGCCGCCCCTCGGCGCCGACACCGCGTACCCGGACCACGTCGCCACCCTCAAGATCAAGACCCTCGACGACCGGCGCCAGAGCCTGCACGGCGAGATCATGGTCGACCGGTACCACCTCCCGGAGAATCAGGAACTCCTCGAGGTGCGGTTCGTCAAGGTCAAGGGCGACCCGCTCGAGTGGAGGCGCTTCTTCAAGAAGATCGCGCTGCTGTGCAAGGATGGCGTGTATAGCAGCGAGGCCAACGAGTCGTAGGGGGCTCGGACGGGTGTTTCTTCGTTGCTGGGGAATAATAAGAAGTGATGTGGTAGGATGGTAATTCTTTTTTGGTTGGTTAGTCGGTTGCAGGTGCGGGTTGAGCGGGAATGATGTATGAATGAGGCTGGGGCTGGGGCTGGAAGGGGGTCTTGCTAGGAGCTGGGCGCATGGGGGTCACGTTGCGGTTCTGAGCTGTTGTGTTTGGACTCTGCATGTGGTGGGACAGATGGGTCGTTTTCTTTTTCTGTGTTTTTTTTAGAACTTGTTGGTTGAGTATTGCTGATGTTGATGATCCTATCTGTCTCGCTGCGAGAGAGAGAATAGCAAAGTTTTGAGGGAGACTGCCTGTGTTGTGGTTGGGTTGGTGGGGAGACGGAGGCGTTTACTGTCAAAAGAGGAACGAAAGAAAGAAAGATGGATGAAGCAAGGAATAGTGTCATGCCATGCATGCTACGAAAATTTGAACGTTAGATATCCTCGCATGATCTTGGGGAAAAGCTATTGGTGCTATGTTTCCCACGGTGCGAGATGGTTATTTGCTATGCCTTGAGGGAGCTTGGGGGCTTGTTGGGAGTAGATGTGCGTGCTTCTGTGCTTGCGGGGGCGTTTTGTCAGGTAGGTGAAACTGATGTGTTTATTCTATGAGCTGCTCGCTCAACTCGCGTCATGGAAGGGTGTTTTGGGAGTGTGGTTGGGTTGTTAGTAAACATACTCGTCACGGCTAGGAAGTAGTGTGATGCTTTGGCCTGGTTTTCCCCCTTCTCCGTCTGTTGTTGAGGGTACCTGGTAGGTAACGTGCCGTGAGCTGTAAACTGCAAGCATCTTGTCTGAACCCCGTTAAGTATATAGCTCATGTACAATTGTGTCACTTTCTAACCGAGTGTTGGGCCATGGGCAAGAGTCCCGGCTCATAGTATAGAAACAACCCATAATGGATTCCACTGTCCCGGGAGTGGTTATGTTCGTACCCCCAGGTTAGGGACCCAGTAGTATGTGAACGTATACACACTTTGTGTTTGGCTGTCTCTAAACGGGAAGAAGCCAATCCCAACTCTTCTCTTCAGCTCCCGACTACCTAAACCTACAATATTTACTCATCATCACGCTTCGACAATCCCATTACACAATAAACGCTTACCTCAAGCAGCAGCAGCAACAACGGCAACAGCACGCATTCAAGCAAGCAACCAAGCACCAAGCTTAAACAAGGAACTCTCATTCAACTGATGTAAACACAACCAACAGCATGGGTATTATTTTGAACTTGGCGCAGAGTCGGGAACCCCCCCCCCCCCAAAAGAAACAAAAAGAAAACGCAGACAGAAAGATCCCAGACACAGCTTACACAAAACCATCCCAACGAGCCGTACCTTACCAATTCCGTCCGTCAGACGAAACGGATCCCATAGGTTCATACATGAAATCCATCCACGTGAGTGACATGACATGACATAACCCCCCGCAATCACATCGGATATCCAGACGCTCGAATCCTCAAAACTCCAAACACGCTCACTCGCTTGCTCGCTCGCTAGTCGTCAGTCCCCTTAAAGAGTCGTCTGCGCGAGGCTCTTTCCATAAACGGGAGGCGGGGTCAGACGATCCCCAGTCTCGCTCTCATTTCGCGCCTCAATGTTCGTGATCGCGCTCTGCAGCGCACTCGTCAGATCGACGTGGAACAGCGGCCGGTTCATGCCCTGGACAGCGACCGTTCTACCGTCGCGTTTCCTCAGCACGGCGTCGTGCGACTTGCCCCCGCTGCGCGCAATCTTGAGGTCGTGATCGAGGCTGCTGCTGCTGCTCTTGCCAATCTCGATGTCGTTGGTCCTCGACGCCACTCTGCTCGCGGAGCCGAGCTCCTTCTCGTTCTCGGCGAGCTCGGCGACGGCAGCGGCGCTCGACTCGCCTCCAATCTCGGCGACGCTGAAGATGCTCTGCCAGCGGTGGTGCAAGCCGTCAGGGCGGGCCGAGGGGTAGCCGAAGCCAGCTGAGACGAGCGCACGCTTGGTCCACCGGTTGGTGATGCAGGCGATGTGCCAGTCAACGACCTCGGGCGCCGTGTACCGGTCTAGCTGGTTGCGGACATCGATCAGATTTTGCACCGAGGTGATGTCGACATGGTTGACGGAGCTGAAATCCAAAATGACGGCCTTGAGGGTTGGCAGGTCTTGGTTGACGCCGACATGGGCGGCATCGATGCCAGCAGCCTTACCGGCCTTGAGCGCGCGGCGGGATGGGCCAGGGTCGTTCCAGGGCCGGTCACCAGGTCGGTCGAAGTGGGTTGCGTTGGTCCGACGCGTGTGCTTGAATATGTAGTCGGTCATGTACTCCAGAGTATGGCTTGCGCTGGGATAGTTGAAGCCCTCCGAGAAGCGATAGATGAAGACGCCTGGGTAGGGGCTGTCAAGCTCGACCTCAGGATTGGAGCCGTCGGAGTGTGTGATGGGGAGGAAGACGCTGCGGTAGGTAGCGTCGCTCGTCGGGTCCTTGAATGTGCCGTAGTCAGAGCTTTGCCGGCCGTCCTGGCCAAGAACACGGTCGCCGACGACAGAGCGTACTTTGACACGGCCGAGGAATCGGCCCTTGCTCTTCAGAAGCCGGACGATGAGGATCAAGGCAGAGAGGGAGATGGTGCAGTAGATGCCAATCTCGATGGTTGAGAAGACGGTGACGATCACACCGACGAAGAACACGGGGACTTCCAACGGCGAGACCAGCCAGAACTGGTAAAGCGTGTTAGGGGGCGTGATCAGATCGCCAACAGCGTGGATAATGACGGCGGCCAACGAAGCGTTGGGAATGTAGTAGAAGACGGCGGGCAGGGCGTAGATGGCGAGGAGAACGACGATGGCGGTAATGACGCCTGCGAATGGGGATCGAACGCCGGCCTTGGACTTGATGGCCGTCCGGCTGAAGGAGCCAGTTGCTGCATATCCGCCCAGGAATGGGCCCAGAACGTTAGTGACGCCGATGGCCACCATCTCCTGTGATGGGTTGATGGTGTAGTTGTTCACACGCCCGAATGATTTGGAGATTGCGATATGTTCGATCAACAAAACAATGACGGTGGAGGGAAGATAGGAGACTAGGTTGCTGGCTATCTCTTGATTGAGAACCGGGACAGCCGCGTTTTGAAAGCCTTATGAGACGGTTAGCTTCTGGAGGCCGTTCACTGCGATAAGTACCTGGGTAAGTGAAGAACACATACCTCTCGGGACGTCAAACAGGATCTTGAACTTGGCTTTGCCCCTGGGCATATTCATGTTGACCAGCCAGCTGATCATTGTGTACAAGAGAATTACAAAGACCGTTCTCAAGGTCGAGAGGAAGAAGGCGAGTCGTTGATGTCGAGGCCATCGCTTGGCAGCCAGGCTGCAGGCCGATCTAATCAGATACAGCATTGCGAGAGCCGTCAGTCCCATCGCAGCGTCTAGTTTCGTCCGTGGTAGACCCTGCAGGGTATGGATGAAGACGATATATGGCGCGTCTCTAGTTGAGAAGCCGGTAATGCCCATCAAGGTGGGAAATTGACCAACAGCAATAGTGATGGCCGAGCCCGTCATGAAGGCGGAAAGAGCAGTGAGCGAGATCATATCGACGAACCAGCCCCAACGCACAAGACCAATGAATAGCACGATAGATCCCGCCAGAATCGCGAGCGCCGAAGCAATGACGTGGGATGGCACGTTGGGCAAAGCAACCAGCATGTCAGCGACCACGCCACCGGTGACCTGTGACATGACAGCGACGGGCTGTAATGAATTGTTGTTGTCAGCACTCTGCAGCAGCATCATATCTCGCGGACGGGGGATGGCCGACTTACACCGATGGTGATATCCTTTGAAGTGGCAAAGAACCAGTAGATCAAGACGCCCATAAACGACGAGTAGAGACCAAACTGAACCTCAAGATTGGCAATCTGGGCATACGCCATGCCCTGGGGGACGACGACAGCACCAATTGTGATGCCTAGACAGGAAGCGTCAGCAACTACACATGCCTGTTACGGGGCAGGGGTGGTTCTTACCGGCGACGAGATCGCCAATAAGCCATTGTAGGTTATAGTGACCAATCCAGGAGAGGAAAGGGAATAGCGAGATGATGTAGTTCAGAGTCTGGCGCCCGGTAGGAACCAGCTCGAGCAGGACGTCGGCAGACCTGGGCGGCTCCTCGACGAAGGTGTCCGTGGTGGCCGTTGAGAGGACGGATTCGCCACGGGTGACTTCATCAACATATGGCTCCTTGTCTCGAAGCTTGATGCCCAAGCCCTTGGCCAGGATGTGACCGACCCTGGTTGCCGTGGTCACCATGGTGAACTCAGACGCCTAGACGTCGAGGTGTCCAGGTCAGGGAGGAGCAGCAGGAGCACGGTTGCCGGAGATGTCGGACTGGTTGGCGGCGGTGGTATCCTCGGGAGGAAGTGAAGCAAGCGGCTCGAAGGAAGGAGGCAAGGAAGGCAGACGGCCGGCGTGGGACTTATATCTGCCAATATACCTGGTATGCCGCCCTTAATCTAGAGTGACCCAAAAGAACGGTAGCGGCCGCGGAAGAGCAGCAAGGGGGGTGGGGGGTGGGGATGACGCCGCAGCTGCACAGGAAGTCGGAAATGGCCCAATGTGTCGATAGTTGCTTCTTTCAGCAAGCAGCCTTGTCATACGGGCAGGAGACTAGCAGAAAGAATGTGCGAAATGTCTCAGCTGCGAGCTCCAATATGCAGAAACAGGGGCACGTGTGAGCTATTTTGTTCTTCCCCAGATTCGTGTACCGGGTATCGGTGTGTAACGAGACCCAGCCCAAGCACCTGGACGCTATGTATATCGGATGGGCGGTTGCTTTTGTTCGTCTGAAGAGTGAAAGGCAGCTAGACAACTAGGCTTCCCGACGGTGGCAGGGATGAAATCCTGAGAATCTGGTTAAGGTAATTATATGCCGCCGAGCTATGAGGTAACTGTCAGTCGAGGTGTGGGCCAAGACGGACAGATCTGTCGATGTGTGAGGAGGAAAGGATATGTGTTAAGTTGGGTTATAAGACACAAAGATGTGACTTTGGTTCTGGGGCGTGGTAAGAAAGGAACAGAGACGACCTGAGAGTGGACGAGAAGAGAACCAGGCATAGGTAAGGTAGGTAGGTACCTTAGATAGGTACATGTATAAGCTATCCAAGGTTGAGTGGCACATGTAGATGGACGAGAGAGAAGGGGAGGCAAACAGTATTGACCACCCCGGGAGGTACCTGGTCTGGTAAGAAAGATCGTGAACAATAAGAGGTGAACATGGGACTTCTCGACATGGCAAAACCACACCCATGGCTCCGCCGACGGACGGGATGTGCAGGGTGCATGGGAAGCGGAGCCTGGGAGGCGTCAGAGAGTGTGAATGTGGGCACCATGTCGATGGCGCAATCCATGGCTTGGCTGTCGAGACTCGGCGGCAGTGGGAAAGCCCCGGTACATACAAGTCTTTTCTTTCCTTTTTTTTTCTCTCTCCGTTTTCTTTCCTGCTTAGCTAGCAAGCGCTGTTGCAAGTCCAACTAAGGCAGCCAAGCCCGGATCCGGCACTTGATGCCTCGCCGGTCTGTATAATAGTCCGCAGAGAGGCAAACTGGGATGCCCTTTTGTGCCAAGGGAGTTCAGTGAAATGAATTAACGAAGGGAATAAGGCAAGTGGCAGCCGGGTGGTGGTAACAATCCCAGGTTCTTTGGGCGGGATGCTGTTGCCGTGTGACTTTGAGTGCTCCCCAGAAAACCCCCCCAGTCTCTGGGACTGTGCCTTCCCGATGCTTGACAACCTGGAACCCATGCAATGGCAAAAGACAGTCGAAGCTACGGGGAAAGGCCGCCCTTGCCGGCCGCGGTCGAGAAATGCATAATTCCAGGTTGCAGATGGCCCTGGCAATGGTGACCGGTGGTGGTGGCTACTGTGGAAGGTGCCACCTGGAAGTCCGCCAATCAAGGGTGACAAGGGGGCGATGGCGCAATATGGTGGAATCTGATGTGCTCGCCAGCCGTCAAAGACCAAAAAGCTTCCTTTACGAGAAGCTTTGCCAAACCTGAGCCAACCTCAGCCCCAAAGCTTGGGCACAAAAGACAGTCAAACGCCTCTGGCGTGCAATTTACTTGGTTGCTTGGCCTGCCTTTGTTGGCCCATTCTTTGCGGTTGAGAATGGTGATGCGTTGCAACTGTCCCGCTTCTCGGGATCACGGCAAGACATTCGAACGGGCGGACGCCTTTGCCATGCCACTACTCCAGGTCCCGGACTCGCTGCCATGGCGGAGAACGACAGTAAGCCTCGGCGGCCCCTTGACCGCCGTAGGCGCCTGGGGACCGGATATATCATGGCATCGTGCACAAATGAATATGAATATAAAAGAGGTTCGGTGGGAGGACTATCGCCATTCGTGGCGGTACCTCTAGCTACCTGTACCTACAACAGGGGTTCTGGTCGTTCCTGACTCGTTGGGGCGAAGTGGGGGTTACCAAGGACACTGAAGATACCAAGGTACTTTGATCGACTGGCATTCTGCACGGCCGGTAAGGCACGGGTACGACGCTTGACGCTCAATTACGTATTAGGATATTGATGGGCACATGGAGGTCTTTCAAAAGTTCCATCCAGACCATCACATTCTACGACTGATTTCCCTCAGTCATCCCACGCTGTGGCTGGCCGCGCTGCTTGCTTCCATGGCGGGAGGGCCCCATCAAATAACGTGCTACCAATATGGCCTGCAACAGTACGTTGCAAAATAACATACCGTTGGCGGGCGAAATCGTGACTACAACCCCTTGGAAGCAACAGTATTTTCTGCCAACTGCCAATTTGCTTGCCGACAGAAGTTAGAATTTGGCAACATGAGGAAAGAATCTTCCAACAGAGCATTTCAACAACATTCTGCTGGAGTCAATTGGATACCAGCAGTGCAACAAGCTGTTAACACCATGTTACCAGAACATGGTCGGTTGTTTTTGCACAAAAAGCAATGCTCCCTTTCAATCGCCTTGCCTGACTCTGCCTTTCTACAGTACTCATTTGTACTACAGTCAGGCGGAATCAAACAAGTCGATCAAAAGGGAACATCTGGGAATTGAACGAAGGCATCTATGGTCTACAGGTCTACGGAATCTACGGGTCTACACATTGAGCTACAATCACAGTTTACAACTACGTACGCGCGAGCGGAACTGGAAGGAAGTAATCTATATAGTTGGTAGAAGGAAGGAAGGAAGGAAGGAGGTTGTTGTTAGCGGTCGGCACTGTTGGGAGCCAATTGACAATAGACCCCCATTGACAAAAATGAATGAAGCGTTTTCGGAGAACAGGTTGTTTCCAATAACTGGCTGTTCTATAGTACAATTTGGCCGTTCTGTCAAACCCTCCTGTTCTGATGAAAAGGTTGTTGCACTGCCGGCATGAAAGGCCCCCTGAACAGGATGCAACATTCTGTTAGTGCACTAACAGTCTGTTTGTAGCACTAACAGGCTGTTAGACCATGTTATTTAATGGGGCCCTCCCGCCATGGTTGCTATGTCGCGACCGCGGCGCTATGTCGTGCTCAGGTCCCTCCCGAGCTGACCAATCCCAGCCCGCTCAAGTCCTGTTCGGGAAGCTGCTTTGGAGCTTGCTCGGTCAGTCACCTAGGTGAGCGAGCATGGGCACGACACACCGCGACTTCGGAACCACTGCGGGCTCCGCGCTGAAAACACAGGAAGCATGCTAGATCGACAAGATTTCCGGAGCCAGGTAGGCAAATTAGTGTTCGATAAACACTGGGCCCTTTATGATTTATACATGTCCCGCAAAACCACGGGCCGGCCAAGCTAGGTGAGGTAATTTATGTGAGATCATTATCCATTCATGGAGGATCGATGTTTCATCTCGTCCCGTCGCCAACGTTGGGCGGTGGGGTGGAACTGTTTCTTGTTCTGCGGCCCGTCAAACGAAAGCCCAAAGGTGGGGAAGAAGCAGCCCGCTTCCAAACATCTGCAACGGGAAAAAAACTGCAACTTGACTCCAGCATCCCTCAGCTCTGTGAGCCTCCAGCGCCAGGGGCATACATGTCTCATCGCTATGGCTTTGCTTCGTCGTGCCTATGGTATGAATTGAGGGCCCGACAGCCAACACTGGCCATCTATCTAGACCGCCAATTGCACACAGCACTTCAACGAATGCGCGGACGGGTATCCCCCTCCAGTCAATCACACTCCGTGAAGCTGGACAGTCTAGATGACGGGGCAGCAAGCGTGGCGGCTGGTTCGACTTAACGCGGTGTCGCGAAAAGCACGCGTTAAAGCCCTTGCAATCTCATAGGCTGGCAGGAGCGCTCCATGCGGCACGAGACGACCTGGGATAAACGCAGCCTCGCCCGCTCGGGCCATCCGTCTGCTTGGGTAAAGCCACCAAAACCAAAGCATTTGCCAAAACCAAGGCGACCGCGACGGTTGGTTGATTGAGGGCTGGGAGAAACACGGTTACTGCCGTCCCTCCTTTTTTTCCCCATTCGTTCGTCTCCGGCCTCTCTTTCCTCTGTAGATCTGGCGCGTTCAAACCCGCTTTCAGAGTTTGTCCCAAATTTCAACCTGCAATGACTCTCCGTGACTTGAACCAGGCCGACAAGATGCCGAGCCCCACGAAAGCTGGAGACTTGGGCGCGATACCCGTACCCATACCCGCGCCGGTTCCGTCGCTACTTCCGCCCGCGACCATGATGGGCGTAGGGACGATGAACATGGGGATAGGGATGGGGATGGGGATGGGCGTGCAGCTCCACCCTCCTCCTCCATCCCCTAGCGCAACGGGCAGCACGGGCACCACGGGCACCACGGGCAACACACCTGGGCATCGGGGCCTCAGACGATTTCAATCGGCACACAGCCTGGGAGCAAAGGCAGCAAGCCAACCGTCGCTGATTTCACAGCAGAGGTTCCAGCAGCTTCAACAACAGCAGCAGCAGCAGCAGCAGCAGCAGCAGCACCAGCAGCAGCAACAGCACCCGCTGCCTCCCCAGCAACCCCAGCAACGGACGATCCAGCGCAAGCACTCGTTTCAAATCCAACCCCAGCATCAGCATCAGCAACACCAGCACCGCCAGCACCAGCACCAGCACCAGCAACCTCAGCCATTCGAACAACCCCGGCAGCTTTCGAGTCAACAGCAAAAACCCCAGCAGCAACAGCTCCCTCAACCGCCTCAGCTACCCCAGCTGCCTCCACCTCTGCCTCTGCCTCTGCCTCAGCAACCACCCTCCCTCTCGCCAGCTCGCAGAAATGCGACTGCCAACCGATCACCACAACGAGGCCGCGCAAACAGCGACGCCCCGATAGTCCAGCAACTTACTGCGATGGCCGTCCCCAGCCGGCGTTCCGTGCTGAACAAGCGCTCCATCGCCGCCGATGCCATGTCCCTTGAGAAGCTCTTCCGCGAGGGACCTCCCAATGGCGACGTCGAAGGCGCGCTGGCCAGCACGCGCTTGAAGATTCTCGACCAGGGCATCAAGTCCGATAACGACGGCATGTCCTCGCTCCGTATATACGTCTGGCTGATCCTTCTCAACGCGCCCGTCCTGGAGACCGACACCTACCTCGCCCTCATCCACCGCGGCGCGTCCCCTGCGTACTCCAAGATTCGCAACGACACCTTCCGCACGCTGACGACCGACCCCCTGTTCCGACGCCGCGTGAGCGAGGCCAGCCTCATCCGCCTGCTCAATGCCGTAGCCTGGAAGCTCTACGATGCGCGTGAGGAGAAAACAAAGGAACACCGGCCCACAAGCTCGTCTCGCCAGTCACTACCAGCCGGGTCATCCAGCGGTGGCAGCGGCAGCGGCAGCCGGCCCGGGACAGGTGGCAATGACAGTTTTGCGTCGCACCCTGCATCGTCGCCGGTTGCCAGGCATCGTGCGCGTGCACTGACTCTGACGACCGAGGGTTCCGAGCCGGGCTTGACAGCGGGGGAGCCCGGGACATATGTCCAAGGCATGAATGTGCTGGCGGCCCCTTTCCTCTATGCCGCTCGCAGCGAGGCCGAGGCATTCGTCGCTTTCCACCAGCTCCTGACAAAAGAGTGCCCGGGCTACATCCGCGGCGCCATGGACGGCGTGCACAAGGGGCTGGCTCTGGTCGACAAGGTTCTCTCGATTGTGGATCCCAAGCTCAATACATATCTAGAGTCGAAGAACATGAAGGCCGAGATCTATGCCTTTCCGTCTGTGCTGACGCTGTGTGCCTGCACGCCGCCGTTGCCGGAGGTGCTGCGCTTGTGGGACTTTCTCTTTGCGTACGGTCCGCATCTTAACATCCTGTGTATTGTTGCGCAGCTCCTCTTGATCCGCACGAAGATCATGGAATCGCCAAGGTAAGCGTTCTGCTGCCCCCCTTGCCCTCCTGTACAAGAAACTGACAAGCCTGTGACCAGTCCAAACAAGCTCCTCCGGTCCTTCCCCGCACTGCAGGCGGACCAGATCAAGCGAACCACACTGGCCATCATAAACAGGATACCAGACGATGTCTATGCCGACATTATCGCCCACGCCCAATAACCCACCGAGATGAGGGACAGGCTTTCCTTCTGGGGCCGTTTTCCCGCCTAAGGAATCGCCGGGAGAGCATTACTTCCGCATGAACAAGGCAGAGCTGTCCGAGCGAGACTGCTACATGCGGAATATGGGCGCACGCGTCACTAGAGCCGAATCTACAGCGCCGACTGGTGGCCAGAAAAAATGAGCAGCGGCATCCCAAAGAAACCAGGGGACCAACAACCTAGTCCCGGTCAAGGTCCGAATAAACAGCCCGAACAAACACAGCAATGCCTGAGCCGCATGCATGTGGAAGCGAGACGATCTTTTCTCCGCAAAGTCACGATTTCGGGAATTTCTCGAAGTTCGATTCGCGTCAGCTGAGCCACGGACAGGACAGAACAAGACACGAGACATTATCAGAGTGGAAATTATGCCATGACGTTGCGAACAAGCGGGCTCACGTCCTTTTTACCCGCCGGTTCTTCGGGTTCTGACACTATCCTTCCGGGGGCTAGGGGGAAAACAAACGGCAAAAAAGGGCAGGCCGTGAAATGGGGTGTGGGTCGAGCTCGCAAACAGGAATGAGCGCGAGAATAGGAAAAGAGAGCTCTCGGGGTCTTTGGGGGGGAGGGACGAGGGTGGGAAAGGAAAGAGAGAAGAGGATGACATGTTTTACCGTCACACTTTTCTCACACTGATACTACACGATGACGAGCACGACACGACAACGAGAACAATCCCGCAAATACCCAATTGAGGGAACGAAATGACGACGCCAAGACGAGGAAAACGGACAGCAAAAAAAAAATTGAAGAGGCAGGCGGGCCCGACGAGGGGGTTTGCGTCACCGCGATTCCCATTTAGCCGCAAACTGCAGGCCTAACTGGGAGGAGAGAAGGAAAAAAAGAAAGAAAGTGGAGGGACGAGGGTGCTATGATGATTTGGAATCTCTGAAGGGTTTTATGTTACGACCGGCTGGGGAATGAATGATTGATTGATTGAATTTGTCTTTTTTTCTTTTTGGCTTTTGAGCTCTGTATATACAAGCAGGTGCGCGCCATCATGAATAATGGCATGATAATATGACGCTGGTGTTTCCGTGGCAAGGGTGGAGGAGGAGAGAGGGAGAGGGCGGTGGAAGTATCAGACGGACGCGAACAGGGCGTCGTGGGCAAGGAGAGAGAGAGGTGCGTTTTCGTGGGGAGATCGTGTGCAGAATAAGGAATGAGAGAATGTGAGAATAGACATGGCTGTTTTGCTTTGCGTCGGCATTGCAGTCTTTTTCTAGATCATGTCGCATCATCATATACATTACGAGACAGCTGGTCTTCCACCCTTCGATGAGGCAGATGAGGTTACCTTGCCCCTGGCCACTTGCAGAAGACATATGCAACGCAACCCTACTACCGAACCGGTTTACCGCGCCATCCATCCATCCCGCCCGTCAGATGCAGGCAGTGGGTGGTTCATGTAGGCACAGCGCTGTGGCGTGGGCAGAGGCAATATATATATATATATTCCTTGCTGCTGCTTGGTGGTGGTGGTGCTGATAGGCGGGTGATTCATATATGCATACATAAGGTACATACATACATACGTCAGTGGAGTAGTCATCAGCTTGTATGCGAATTCGGATGCATAGCTGCATGATTAATCATATCCAGTCTGGAAAATCATACCTGGTATATCTCTCCCCGTTGATGATTAACTGTTCCTCATGTGACTAAATCATCCCATCCATCCGTTCGTTCGTTCGTTCGGTCATTCTCATTGAAGAACAAGTCCCGTTATTCTTCTCTACTGTCCCCTGTTGAGCATGGCATGACGTGGTAAATAGGCACGTATTTGCGAGGTTGAAAGGAAAGCCCGCGCGCGGCTGAGTCGGGAGATATGGACCTGTATGCAAGCAACCTGGAACCTCTGTTCGGCTCACGGACGGTTGGAGTTGAGGCACTGCATCATGGGTGGGCGGGCGGGCGGGCGGCTGGGCGGCTGAACAACGCCAACGTCCTTGGCCTGAACGTACGCAAATAAGTGTTTTTGTTCTGTTATGCAACCTGAAAGATTCCGGCGCGCGCATTTCACCTGAGCGAAGCGGGCGATCGGCCGTTTGGGGATTAATTATCTTCACCCGGGAGCCCGACCTTTGCCTTGCCTTGCCTTGTCTTATCTGCATCAATCATTTTACCTTGCATACCTGGTAGGTGTTTGGTGCATGGCCTCGTGGAGGGGGAGACGGAGAGGGGTGCACAGGCGGGAGGCAATATAAACTTTTACACTTTCTCTTTCCTCCCCGTCTTAGCGGGCTCGTTATCCGTTATGATCTGAAAGCCATTAGCTTTCAACATTTTCCTGCATTGATAGCTTGTCGCCAGCACCTCACGTGGAACGGAGTACGAGATAGACAGACGGACGGGATGAGGGAAGAAGAGTGGCCACGCCGCGATTCGGACGATCAATCATCCCTTCACTCTGATTCAGCCTCTACCAGACCTTGCTCCCTCGTCGTCTTCTCCTTCTTCGTCCATTCACCTGGATTTCTCATTATATACCAACTGAACTAACTGCCAGCCATCCACGAACCATTATCCATCTTCTATCATCCTTTTTGCTCCCCGCTGCGTCGTGTATGTACGTACGTGTCGACCACCACGTCCTTATTTCATTTTCGCCTCCACACTCTCTATCAAGCTTTCCCAACCCGCATACATAGCATCGCATCCTAGTCGTTTCGCCGTTTCCCCAGAAAAAAAGGAAACCTTAATCATGTTCATCCGGATTGTCTAAATTTCCCACCGTCTCTTTTATTTTTCTTCTCCCATTTCTTTCTGTCTGTTTCGCATAAATCCTCTCTTTCTTTCTTTCCGTTCCTCGAACAAAATCCGCTACTGCCAAAGACGTGACCGTGAGAGAAAGAAAGGAGAGGGAATAGAACAAGAGGAAGAAACATCACCCATCTACACGGATGGAGAAGAAAAAAACATTATCTCTTCTTATAAGAAGCCATTAATCCCACCAAGCTCGCGCCCCGCACGCAAGACGTTTAAAACCCCCAAAACATATTAAACTCCATCCCAGCCTTCCTCACCCGTCGTCCCTCCCCAACGGTCCGCCCGCCGATCAGGACCAAAGACAAACCAGACGACAAGGAAAAAAGCCAATGCGCGGCTCCATCATCGTCTCCCTAGCGTGCAGCGCGCTGATAGCCCACGCGGCGGACCAGAAGCTGCTTGGCCATCTCGTCTCCTCGGGCAGCAACTCGCGGGACCAGCTCAAGTCGTGCGAGGAGACGTACGGGCCGGGGTCGATGCAGTGCGGAGACGAAGAGGTATGCTTTTTGTGTGTTTTTGTCTTGCGTCAGCTTCACGTTATCGTTTTCTCTTTTCCTCGCCCTATATCTTTCCTCGAGGCGGTGCCCTGACGAAAAGGTCCTTCGAAACACAACAGAGCAGGACGTCCTGCTACAACCCATCCATCGGCCAGGTAAGTGCAGTGTGCCGTTTTTCCCCCCTCCAAAACGAAGCGCTGCGCCTGCTGATCGCGAGGTGGGAAAAAAAGACATGCTGTAAAGCCGACAACTCGTACTGCGGCGCGGGCAAGTACTGCGCCCCGGTGGCCGGGTATTGCTGTAACAACGTATGCCGATTCCAGCCAGCCAGGCCCAATGCCGCCGCCCGCTCGTAACACAACGAAGAGAAGTTTGAGTTTGGGGGTATGATTATTGACACTGACGAATCGCAGGACGAGGACATCGCCACTTGTGCCCGCGTTGCGGGCTTCGAGCGTGAGTTGGAGAGGTTATTGTCGACGCCCGGCGCTGCTGCTGCTGCTGCTGCTGCTGCTCCTATCAGGTCCGCATTATCACTCTTGAATGCCACCACCGCCACCACCGCGGTCAGCTCGGTTGACGCAGGTTTCCCCGTCACAGATGATGATGATGAGACCCCGCGGTCGAGTTCCGACGCGTCAGGCAGGTTGTGTCTCCGGGCATTGCCGGCGAAAAAGGACCGCCGGCTGGCCTGGGTTGTTGTGGGTATGGCCGCGGTTGGGTTATTCATGCTTTCGTGTTGAGGGACGAATGTGTTGGTTGATTCAGGGAGTTGGTGGTTTTTGCTCTTGCTTTTTTTTTTTTTTTTTTTTTTTTTTATAATCTCCGGATTTGCAAAAAGGGGGAAATGGTTGGATTTGGCGCGCGGACATCATTTATACCCTGGGAGGAGCCAAAGGCTGGAAAGAGTTCATGAGTTGTTCCGTCACATTGCGCGGGAGAGAAGCACACACAAAGGAGGCGAAGGACGAGGCATGGACTGATTGCGATGATGCTCATGCTGATGCTCATTATATTAGACGGCCCGCACCGGGGAACCCGTCATGTTTTATATATGCCGCTGAAAAGTGCGTCACTCACATGCCGCTGAACTGAAGGAAATGGGCTGCTTGACAACTCGAGGCTAGTGCCGCCTGGTTCTCAATAGTTCACGGAGCAGCCGCCCTCAGCCCGCTCGAACGCACCCGCAAAGAAGGCCTGCATGGCCGAGTAGTGGAACAAGATGCCGCCGAGCACGGCAACGTGCCAGAGGTTGTGGCTGCCGCCGACGTAGTCGAACATGCCGGGGTACCACCTCTCGGGGATCTTGCTCGCGTAAACAAAGGCGCCGCACACGTAGACCAGGATCGACTTGCCGATCGGGGTGTAGAATTCCCAGACGGCGCCAGAGCCGCGGGTGAGCGAGATCTGCAGCATGGGCAGGAAGCCGGTGGCGCCGAGTCCGCAGTAGAAGACGACCCTCCACCAGGCCATGTCGGGTCCGTTGAAGCCCGGGTGCCAGGGCAGGATAACACCTCCGGCGCCCAGGATGGCGGTGGTGGACATGTAGAGCGCGCGGCTCACGGGCTCGCAGTAGAAGGCCGTGTACTCGGTCGTCATGATGGACGCGGCGATCAGCAGCGAGATGCCCGTGTAGTCGACGCACGCAAACATGGAGATCAGGCTAACGTCGGCGACCGAGTTCATGGTGTGCCAGATGACGCTGCAGAACAGACATTGGCAAGCGGCAAAGAAGAAGAGCGCGGCAATCAGGATGTCGGTGTATGTGCTGAGGCTGAAGTTGGCGCTGGTGGGGTAGAAGTAGAAGGCGATGGCCAGCATGAGGATGAAGCCGAGGGCGTGGGTCCAGATGTTGACAAGCTCATTCGAGAAGCCAAAGGCAGACCGGATGCACGCGAGCTTGGTCTCGGAGAATCGGTAGCCGCGCGTGATGTGGGGGTTGACCCTCCAGGGCGTCGGGAGGTCTTCGTAGCGGAGGAGCCCGTGTTCCCTGGCGCGGGCCACGGCGTGCTGGATGTGCTCCTCGAGCGTCTCGGCGGCCCGGATGGCGCTCTGGATGCCCTCGTCAACGACCCGGCGACCCTCGCCCATCAGCGTCTCGGCCGCGTTGGCCAGCCCCGTCTCCCGGAGCTTGTGGGCCTGCGCCTCGAAGTCGGCCAGCATGGTGTCCAGCAGCTCGATGCCCACCTTGGCCTTCTCGCTGTACGACTCGGCGGCAGCCAGGGCTTCGTGGTAGCCCGTCTCGAGAGTCTCGACCATGACATGCAGCCTCCTCAGCCCCGCGCCCATGACCTCCTCCGACACCTGCGAGCACCGCAGCTGCACAGACTGCAACGTCGACAGGGCGGCGGCGATGCTAGAGTCGAGGGTGAGCTCCCCGTAGCCCTCCCAGTACTCCAAGCGCTTCTCGAGCTCGGAGAGAAAGAGATCCATCTTGAGCAGCAGGCCCTCCTCCCCCTCCAGGATGGTGTTGACAACCGACTTCCTCCTCTGGGCAATAAACGAATGTCTCCGGTTCCGGACGGCGGGGCGGTCCTGGACCTGGGCGCCCGAGGCGAGGGCGTCGGGGGCGTCATCGCGTGCGCTACAAGAAAAAGGAGTGTTGGCGGCCATGTTTGACGAGACGTCCATGGCGCGCGACGTGGCGTGACGTGATGTGATGTGGTGTGGTGTAAGTGAAGCTGTGTGTCGGCGTCGTTTCCGTCCCTTTCCGTTCACTGCAAAAGAGAGTGTGGGGTCTGGTGGGCAGAAGGAAAGAGGTATTTATTATAACAACAAGAACAAGGTACGATGGAGGAAGGACCGGCGGCAGACAGGACAACCTTCACCAGGCCCGATGATGTGCGGAATGCGACAGAATGTTCGGGCTCGGATCGGGGGTGCTGAACCTGAACCTGAACCTGAGCTGGACTGGCTGGCGCAGCACGTCGTGTGTTGTGTTTTGGAGATTGGCCACGGACGGACGACGGACGACTGACGACGACGTCCACCCGTCAGGAGCCCAACAATAAAAGCAAGCGCTAAGGGGAATTCGCCTGACTCGTTGGGATGGATATCCGATCTGATGCAAGGGGCTGGCTGGATTCTTGTTTGGGATTAAAACCCAAAAATTAAAGACCAAACTAAAAAGACCGAAGCCACGGGCAAAGAGACGCTGCAACAATGGATGTGGTTTTTTGTTTCGGCTTGTGAATCAACAGAACTCCCTTGCTTGTCAGTGAGACGGTGAATCCAGGTTTTCCAGAAAAAGAAGGGACGGAACCGGATACAAGAGACCGACAGCCAGACGTGGTTTACTAATAACCACCGCAGTGACGACGGGCGAGCGAGCGAGCGACAGGAAATTCAACCGATTTTTATTGCGCCCAATGCAATGCATGCACACCACGCAGTGTTAGTCCCATCCAGATGTGCTGGACGAGCGCTCCCAAAGGAAAGGGGCTGCAGCCAATGGTGGGCGAGAGCAGCAGCATGCGGCTCCACAGGCCCGCCGCCCAGCCAGGCCAAGATCTCGCTGCGATGGCCTGTGACGACGCCTCCACGGCCTCTTGCGCCGAGGCAATTCAAGACGGCCTCCCCACGCTAGCGAGCAACGGGCTAACGGGGCTGCTCAGTGAGGTGATAACCCCGTAGTGCGCTGCGTAGGGGTAGCGAAACCTTTTGTCGCCGCCGGAACCCGGATTCCCCAGACGGGCGAAACAGGTTCCATTGTTCACGTTGACGGACGGCGGCATTGCGTCCCAGACTAAGCCCCATTCCGCCGTAGCGTGACGTGCGAGCTGTCGACGACGACATCCTGTATTTTGATGCAATTATTCTGGCTGCATAATTACACTTTTACAAGTTTCAGCGTGTCGGTGAGCGGCGGGTGTGTCCAGACTGTGCGTGCGTCGTACCTTGCATTTGAAAGTTTGCGATTGGAGCGAAACCTGAGGCGGCGACTGGAGGAGGACGCGGCTCAACCGAGCTCGAGACGTTCCTTCCCGTCCGTCCAAAAATCCCACCCGATTGGAGGAACCGTAACTTTTGGCCACAACCACGACCAATACACAACCACAGCCGCAACTCTCCATCCCGCCGAATCCTATCCCAACGTCGCCAGGTTTCCCTCGCCGTCTGACAAGGCTCGCCAATTAATTGCCCACACACGCAGCGACAAAACCCCCTCACCACATACCATGGCTGTCGACACCATCACCGACGGCTCTCTCGCCGCCGTGCTCGAGGCGTCCAAATCGGCGCGCGAGCAAGCCTTAGCCGTGATCGACCACCGCATCCAGGTCAGTGCCGCGTCGGGCGGTGGCGGCACCGCGCCGCTGAGCCTCGACGCGCAGAGCACCATCTCCAAGCAGCTCAAGCTGCTCAACACCAACCTGGCCCACCTCCGCGGCCTGCACCGGGCGGCGCACTTCCGCGCCCGCGAGACCAAGAGCCAGACGGCCGATGCGCGCCACGAGGTCGACGTGCTGCACCTCCAGCTGCAGAACCTGTACTACGAGCAGCGGCATCTCGAGGGGGAAATTCTCGGCTGCGAGTCCTTTGAGTGCGTTCCCTGTCCCCGCCTCCGAACCTTCAAAGTTCATGAAAAACAAGCTACCGCCAGCAGCAGCAGCCTAGGTAGCTAACTCCACATTCCATTCAGACACACATACCAAACCCTCCCGCTCATCCCCGTCGACGAGTTCTTGGCCCTGCACCCCGAGCACGCCGCCATAGACGATGACGACGACAACAGCGCGCTGATGATCGCGCGCATCGAGCACGAGCGGGCCGAGCGCGAGGCCCTGGAGGCCCAGCGGCTCGAGCTGCAGAAGCGCAAGCAGAAGCTCATCGCCGACAATAAGAAGCGGCGCGACGACCTGGCCAACCTCGACAAGGACCTGGAGAAGTTTATCGATGCTGCCAAGCCCATCCAGAAGCTGTTTGAGAAGGTGGTCTGAAGCGGACAGCCAGCTAGCCAGGTGCGCCAGTGGGGAACAAGAACAAACATCGCCATGATGTTGAGATTCCAAATTTTCTTTTTACTTTTTACTTTTTATATTTTTATCATATATACCCGGCGATGTGCCCCTCGCGTCACTAGAGCCAACAAAGCATTGAGGAGTGCATTTTTAGCGCTGCTGCGGGGGCTTGGTGTTGGTACGTGTTCTGCTTTCTTCATTTGAGATATGGTTACGTGGGGATGCTGGGGGTTTTGTTTCTGACATGTTTGTTTCCTTACTATAGACACTTTATACCGGCCACACAGTAGGCCGGCGAAGAGTGCGGCTAGATCCGCTGGGAGGTGGCAAATGATGCACCCAACCAGCATATTCGGCACGGAGCTTGCGATATGACGAGCTGCGGGAATCCCGGCTAGAGATACCCATTCCGAGGGCAGCAGGGCTCCAGGCGAACGATAAACGTCTAAGAAATTGGCGGTCGAGAGGATGATATATATACATACCGTCGTTAGGGGATACGGTGCTTCCGGAGAGGCCCCCTGGCGGATGCCATTATCGCTCACATTGGAAAAGGACATACTGGCCTCCGAATAAACGTGATCGACGGGCTGTGGTGGCATTGGACAGTCGACATGGAGGCGATGAACACACTCCACGCTTATTAAAGTATAGGACTGGCGGATGGAGGGGACACTATTTTGTTGGAGGCCACGGTGAAAATGAGAAGCTGATCGAAGCATTTTTGCAGATCCACTGCTGTTTTCTTTAGTCTGGTGCTCGTGCCAGCTGTGAGAGGGTGATACAACACTTTGCGACTTGTCTTTTTTGCGCGGCTCTTAGGATGTTCTTATAATTTGTTCCTATGAGTTCTCGTGGGTTGCTCTACTGGACATGGCCCTACCTGGTCTTACGTACGAGACGGGCACGCAAAGGCGGGCTGATGGATCGGCAGCGTGGACATGTTCGAAAGGGGGTTCAATTGGATAGCTTAGCTCTTCGAATGGGTGAGGTAGTTGGACGAACATAACGGCGTCAATGATGGATACTGTTTTCACGCTCACCGGGTTACACAAACTTGGCCTCTTTTCGTCTATAAAACTGACCACATCTCCCACCAGCTCGCCGATTCTTATACGTGTTAATCTAGCAGTCATTGAGATCTTGATCATGTATCATTCTGTCTTGGTCAAGCAAAGACGAGATACCTACACATCAGCCTAGATGGCAACGCATACGTCGTCAGTCGCAGGGAACAGTCCATCCTGCCCTATCTCGTTCTTGTATCTTCTTATGTCCTCAAAAAACCCAGCTTCAATAGTTAGAACACGTCTCATAATCTTGCGATGCGCCGACCGGGCGGTTTTCAAATGGATGATGATCGTCTAGATCAAGCCACACCATCTTTTGTGTGAAAAGGCAACAGATAAGCCAAGGATTCCCAGGGCTTGTGTGACGGGGGATATTACTATGTGATAACGTTTTTCTCGAAACTACACTGGCGGCGCGTAAAACGAGCCACACGCACCGCACCGCACGCCAACACGGCTGGCAGCTCGGGGAAGGAAGCTGAATTCGTCCCATCCTCTACTTTTTTTTTGGCATTACTATTACTATTGGTATTTCTGGGGAGAGAAATGATCAATCGCCGCTTACCACCATGTCCTGGGTTGGTAAGGCTGGTTATTCAGCCGCCGTGGTATCGTGCTTCGCACAGGGCCACTCTACGCGTGTTGCGGTTGGTATCACGGTTTCTTGCAATCTCGCGTCGTGGCTTTCCCGTGATGAGCTTCTCCCGCGTGTACTTGTGTAAAGTGAGTGAGTATTGTACGGCCCCGGTAACTTGCAAGTGTCCGCTTCCCCGCGCCCACGGATCGTTCTTCTCAAGCCTCAAGGGGTCAAACAGATCAGGACAACCGGGGCAAGCCTTGCCGTCTTGCCCCTTCTATTGCATCGGGAGTCAGGGATATCCTGTAGCCTTCGGATCTCTGGCAGCGTCGGCGGGAAGCTCATTAGTCGAGATCCGGGGAATCTGCTGCTGCACCTGCTTTGCACTAGTAAGAAAGCTTGAATGGCTTCGATCGAGTACTATAAAGTCGGTAAGGTCTTAAGATTGCGGAACAATGTGTAAGCCGCCCGGTCGGAGACATGGCACTGCTTGGATGTCGGTTGCTGTTGCTGAAATGAGCTGGTGGGGGGTGTTCCTGACTGTGCCCGAGGCGTTCTGGGGTTGCCCTGTCGAACGCCGGCCGCTGTCGCTGCTGGGGCCAGGCCGAGCCCAGCAGGCAGGAGAAAGGAGACAGGCGGGACGCAGGAGGCAGGAACAGGTTTCGAAACACTGCAGCTTGCCACCACCTGGAATCTGTTGGTCGCCAGCCAGCATTGAGATTCAAATCCTCCGTCACACAACCGTTACAACGGGTCGTTGGGACTTGGGACGTGAGATGGGCCGGTCCCTCTCTCCTCCCCGTTCGAGTTAGCGTCTCTTCCCGTGCACCGCAGTCAATGTTCGACAGGTCGAGTGCACGTGTGTGGCCATGGGACCCTACCTACGTATGCCTTGCAGGCCCGGCATCTTCATCTTGATTGAATACCATCCCACCGCATCGCAAAAAAAGATATGAGGCCATCGTGACGATTAAATGTCTGGCCTTGCGGTGCGTGGTGCTCGGTTGTACGGCACTTCAAGGATGGGGAGTTTATCTGTCCGGTCGCTGGGCGGAGCACATCAAGTCCACCTAACCAGCCGTGCAACGGGCACCACCTCGCTGCGACAATGTGCCAACAGGTCCCTCTTGGCTATCGGTCATGCCCGTCTTCGAAGGGCCACGAAGGAGTCGGAAAGTCGCAAGCGAAATGACTTCCTCCACAGACTGGAGAAGCTTAACGGGAATCGCTCCGCACAGTCGAAGCTTCGCAAATCAGAGCGGCGGAAAACACGGTAGGGAAGAAAGTGTCAGCATTCTCGGTCAATGGTGCGGCCCTGTTGAAATTGAAATTGGCTGAAAGGGAGTCCAGGCTCAATGAGGACTGGCACTAAGCTTCAACAACGGGGACCATCGTGAGATGTGGATCGTAGAGAGTGCCCCTCTTCCTGCCCCCACCACCCCGAAGAGCTCCATACTCCATGCTCTATGCTCCATGCTCTAAGCATCGTCCCCAACACTGAGGTGGTGGTGGTGGGCGATCAAGCTGGCATTCCACCCGTAGGTAGGTACTGCACTGCTGCGCTGCACTGCACAAAATAACAACAAGAGACAATGGCAGTGACGCACCGACCCGACTCGTTCACGTTCATGGCATGCGAGGCCGCCCTTTTCTAGACCGTCGTCCGTTGAGCGGCGGTCAAGCCATGGGTGTTCTAGAGCCGTCTGATGTCTCAACGGACGGCTGCACGGGTAATGAGGCTGCAAACCGTATGACGGACAAGTTTCCAGAGCACTTCCTCGCCATGGAGAGGGAAAGCCGCCTTATCAACCCGTGATGCCGCCTTGGGAGTGAGGTGATGCGAATTTCGACGCCGGCCCGTTCCCTGGGGCGACCGAAACGACAAAACAAGGCTTTCCAGGTTCATTTTTCCTCTCCTCTTTTTCGCAGGCTTCGCTTCTCGCTTCTCGGCGCGCCATGCCTGGGCAAGCCTGGGCTGTGTTCGCTGCTAGCGCAAGAGTGAGCACAGTGTGCCACACACATGGGGGGATCTTGCATGGGAGCCCGCCCCACTGTTCGTTTTCGCCCGCTGTGTGTTTGTGCAGCAATAGCGCCTTTTCCCGCCTTCGTCCAATTGCAAGTCGAGGACGAGCCAGAAAAAATCAACTGCCTGCTTGGGAGCTCGCATCATAATTTCCCCCAAGTGACATCGACCCATCAGCGTTCAAAAAACGATGGGACATGGCCAGAGCTTTCCATCTTACACCACAATGCGCGTGTACCGTCCCGAGCATCAAAGTGCACAATGAGGCTTGGAGCTGACGGGAGTTTCGAATCCCGGACTGCTCATACGCGGCTGGACAGTACACAGTCGGCAACTGCAAGCAACCGCAAGGCTGGACGGGGCGGGCGGTGCAGTGGTTTGGTTATTACACTGTACATACCGAGAAACAGGAGATGCAATCCGGGGGGTTTTCTGGTCGACTCCCACCCTGATCACGTCGCTCCAGGACTGGTCCAGCGGGCCCTGACACGACCATCACTGATGGATTCCATACGGGTTACGGCCTACGACCATGTGTTTATCACAGTGGCGAGGACCGGCTCGACTCCCTACTCCCGACAAGTACAAGATGCCCGATGCTAAAGTCTCTCCCTGGCCAAAAGAATGCGGATCATGCTGCAGGTGATGGAGGGGGAAACGCTTCGGACGTGGATCCCCCCAGCCACGACTCCACGGCTATCATGTACCGCAGTAGGTATCCCATCTCGTGGTATCGTTTTTTCTTAGCGCAGGTGTATTTGAGCCACTCCGGCAAACGCATAGCGACACGCCTCTCGCTCGTCCCTTGGGGTTACATGCGATGATGCGCGACAGCACATTACGGTGTAGTGAAGGGAGCTGGGCGTTACGAGACAATATGCCTGCCAAGGTAGCGACTTATCTGCACGATCCATCTTGATTGTCACCAAGAGGCAGGCAAATGGGAATGTGCTACGGCAACCAGTTGCGGCCCGCGGAAGTATAGTGCATCACAGTATGAAAGAGTCGCGATAGGCAAAGGTAAGGTACCTTGCGCGGGTCTGTCGTGTCCGCGGGAAACTTCATGAGCCCAAAGTACCCGGCTCAGCTCACGCTAATGAACCGTGCCCTGAGCTGGGTCCTAGTCTCGGATCACTTTGTGCTACAGTAGATGTGCGTCTAGAAAGCAAGAAAAATAATGTACATTCCTCGTTGAGTCCCGGGGCGGCAGGTAGATAAAGAATAAGGAACGTGATAAAAACGTTTCAAGAGGAGACGGGAGAAAAGGAACAATCAAACGAACAAACCAGCGTGCTACGCACTCGGTGGCGTCTACTACAAACAGTAACGTTATTCCCCCCCATGACTTCAGGTATCTACCCTCGCTGATAACGAAGAACTCGTTAGTCGTTAGTGGTTGATAAGGTACTACGTACAGAACAAATACAGCCCGCCCAGGCCAGGCCCAGAGCTAAAAACCGTGGATGGATGGGCGAGGGCGAGGGTGAGGCGAAGCCGCGCGTGGGTGAGCGACTCTTTGCCTGCCCCCGCGGTTTTCCATGTGAAAAAGGGAGACGGGACAGGAGGTGCATGAGAAGTCAAGTTTGAACTGACTTGCGACCCTTTCGTCCGCACGTATGAATTATCCAGTGCCAACCAGTATCGCTGGCATTTTCTTGGAGTTCAACGACTTTACCTTGGCGTCGGATAACAATGAGATATCAAAGGTCAAATGCGCACCTAGGTATGCAACAGTCTTTTTTATTTTTCTGTGGCTTTGGCCTGGCGGGAGAGAGAGAAAAAAACTTAGATCCATACATGGCCTCGCACAGGGTTCTGTTTCTGGTTCTGCGGGAAATTTGTTACCTAAAAGTGACAAGCGCCAGAATTGTTCGAGGACCCTAATCTTGCAGCTTGTCCCCGATGCTGGTAGCGCAGCCCCAGTCCAACCCTGCATCACACGCCCAGCCCAGCCCAGCCCATAGGAGTAACAGTACGGCCGCACTAAAAGTTGCAGCCTGTTCAGGTTTACTGCACGCGCACCTGCAATTGCGGGTTATTGGATTGTTGGGGGCACTGGCTGCAAGCCTGCAACTGGCGACTGCCACCTCCATTTTCTCACCCCGAGCCAGGGCCAGGGCCAGGGCCAACAGCCAGGACCAGGAAGGGCCAACGACGCGTGCCAATCCCCCCTTTTTCCTCTTCGGTTTCCCATTCGCTCTGGTTTCATCGCCAGCCTCGACCTTGGATCCAGCACGTCCCCCCTTAGGTTGTGCATCTCTCCCGCACTCGCCCTCCCGCCTCTCTCCGTCTTTGCGGTTATCATTTCGACCCTAATTTTTCCTCCTTCCTTCCCTCTTCCTTTTCCCTCCCGTCAGTCCCTCCTTCCAACCGTCCAGCCCTTGATTGCGCCTGTGGAAGTGCAGTGTCGAGAGTGCAACTCGACCGCGACCTCTATCCGCGTCGTCGACTTCGCCCTTCGACCTCGACCCCGACCCTCCTCGCTGCGTCTGTGTGCGTGTGTGTGTGTGCGTGTGCGTGCGTGGTTGTGTGTGCTCGTGCTCCTCGTGGTGCTCGCTCGCTCACTTGCCCTCGCCTTCGCCCTCGCCGTCGATCATCGCTCATCCGCTTCCTCCTCCCTCGCGGCCTGTCTCTCGTCGTCCTGCTCCTGTCGCCGGCGCCTTCAGCCTCACCCGACTGCCAATCGACCTCCCTTACCTCGCCCGACCCTCGCTTTCGCCCGAGGGGCCTGTCTCGTCTACAACATCCGTCGTCGTCATGTCGCTCTTCGCATGGTGTAGTCGGCGCTCGGGAGGACTGGCTATGCTGGCTCTGATCGCCATCTCATACTGGGTTATCTCAAGCGAACTTGATGCTCAACGACATGGCTACAAATATCACTCAACCGACAGTCTTAGCGCGCCCACCTACGACCCGCAAGGCGCCGGCATCTGGGTTCCCGTCTTTGCCTACTACTGCCTGCTCATCCACTTCCTCGTCTTCATGTTCCCCATTCGCTCGTGCTGGGCCGTCTTCAGCATCACTAGGAATCTGCAGAGGAACGCCCACAACAAGACGCTGAAGGACCTCAAGTTCGCCCATCGACGCCGCGGCTCCTCCACCTCGCTGTCCAGCTCCGAGACCCTGACATCATCGCGGGACCTCGGGTCGACATCAAGCAGCGAGGCTGGCGACTTGGACCCCGAAGTGTACGCCGATGCAGACATCGCCCCGGACCGTGTTATCCATGCCATCATCATCCCCAACTACAAGGAAGAGAACGACACGCTGCGGGAGACGCTCGAGATTCTTGCTTCCCACCCTCAGGCGCGCAACACCTACGATGTAAGCTTTCCCGAGCTAGCTCGCCCAGCTGCCTCTGGCTTCTTTAAAGTACTCCAACGCTGACACGCACGAATTAGGTCTACCTGGGCATGGAGCAGAGGGAATCCAATGCAGACACCAAGGCTGCTCGGCTCACAAACGAATTCTCCAAGAAGTTCCGCTCAATGGATTACACCATCCACCCTGGTGATATTCCCAACGAGGTGGCCGGCAAGGGAAGCAACGTCGCTTGGGCGGCTCGGAAGCTGAGCGAGAAGTACTCGATTGGGCAACGGAAAGACGTAATCGTCACAGGAATCGATGGTACGTGTGCCGCGCCGTCGGGGAGCTCAAAAGTGGTTCCGATGCGGGTTGTGATTCGCTAACAATGCATTTCCAACGTAGCTGACAGCCACCTTTCCGCCAATTACTTCGCCCTCGTCACCAACATGCATCTGGCGTACCCTGAAACCGCTACCACGACGCTCTACTCGGCCCCCATCATTTTCGATCGCAATGCTCAAAATGTGCCCGCTATCGTCCGTGTCGCCGATATTCTCTGGTCTGCTGCAGGCATGTCTGGACTTTACAAGGGCTCGACAATCGCCCCTCCCACCTCGGTCTACTCTCTTCCCCTCGAATTGGTCGACCGGGTTGGTGGCTGGGACTGCGACTCCGAGGCCATTGGCGAGGATCTGCACATGTACCTCAAGTGCTTCTTCGCTCTCAACGGCAACTTGACCGTGAGGACTGTCATGAGCCCCGTCAGTCAAACCAACGTGACTGGAGGTGGCCAGGGTAAGGGTATGGCCGGCATCATTACGGATATGCGCGCTCGCTACAAGCAAGCTCAGCGACACATGTGGGGTGCGTTGGATACTGGCTACGCCCTGAGGAAGGTCGTGGAGATTTGGCGGGAGAGGAAACACACGTCGAGGGCCTTTCGACCGCTCCATGCCGCCATGTGAGTCTATTCCTATCGGTGCAGCGGTTCTCTATGTGCGCAGCGAGACTAACCATGTCTTTAGGGACAGCAACTCGGATACATATGTTCCCGAGGCGCAGATCGACGCGCTGGGTATGGAAGCTGCTCCCGAAAGTGGCATCTTCTCTGATGTTGTCACCGACACCGTCAGGGACCTCGACTACGAGCGCATCTTCTACCTGTTCCATCGCCTGTTTGAGGCTCACTTCCTGCCCGTTCAGATGACCATTCTCATCGTCGCCTCGACCCTCTTCTTGTGGGTGACCGAGGGCACTGCCGATGTTCATGGAGTCTCCTGGGTTTGGCCCATCTGCAATGTCCTGCGTACCCTGGGCTTCTTGGAAGTCGCGGTGTACCTGTTCCTCTACGAGAACTTCCACCGGATCTGCGTGGAGACCCGCGAGAAGGAAATGGGCGACGCTGGTCTTCTCAAGGGCATGCACTTTTCTCGCCGGGAGGCCAAGACGAACTACATCGACTACGTGATGGTCCCGCTCGTCGCTCCGATATTCGGGTCGATTCCCTGCGCCCAGGCACAAATATGTCACTTCTGGACTCTGGACCTTGTTTACACCGTCAGCAAGAAGGTGACCCGGCGGAGGACCAGGGGCAAGTCCTTCATCGAGACGATGGAATTGACACGACAGAGAGGAAAGTCCTTCATCGAATCCATGGTATAACAATATGACGCGCTTAATGAATCCTGAGATTCATGTACGAAATTCTTTTTACGCTTTTTTTCGGTTCTCTCGGATCCGGTGCAGTCGCTTCGATAACGGACACCAAGGTCCCGACTACACCCCGGACACCCAAATCTTGTTCGCTTCTCGAAACACACTTTTCACACCCAAGCGACCAGCACCCGTCTGCATCGCTTGCGCTTATTTTTCTTCTCCGACTTTTGGCACGGTCAAGCCGGCTTTGTGAGGCGCGTGTGTAAATAAGGCGAAACATGATGTTGATATGCATGGCATGGCATCGGCAATTGGCATCTAGATATGGGTTTGACTTTTGTTTGTTTTGGGCTTCACCGGAGTTCTTGGAGCACGAGTACAACATTATACCGCAGGGAGGGGACATCAACAAAGGCCGATATCCCGCCTGCTGGCATCATTCGCTTAACAATACGGAGTGTGGGGTGGGTGGGCAAGAGATGGGAAACGACCGACCCGATGGGGGGATGAGGGAAACGGAGACCAGCCGAGTCGAGAGACGATAACGATGACGAAGGCGCCTGTTTTGTTTTCCTTGTCCAACGCACGGGGTGGATGGGCAGGTTTTCCAACGGACCAACAAAGACGACGACGAACTGGAAGATGGGCTTTCGCAGCCGGCGAAGAGGCGAAGGCTCGACACAGAGACCGTAATGGCTTCTTAGCCTCTAATATCTAATCATGTACATAGAAAGTAGGAGACCAAGACAATATCTTGGCTCCGACAAACAACAAGTGGGGGGTGTGGTGGGTGTGGGATGATGGCGGCGACCAGGGCAGCGACCGCGGCGGTTGTTTCTTGGGAATTGCCAGGAGACGGAACGCAACTGCTACAGGTGGATGATACGAGGCAAGTCGGCCGGTTCAATATTCGGCATCCAAACCAAAGACACACCTGCAAAATACTCTCTGCACGAGAAAAAGGAAAGAAGGATCATTATCCACATCCTGTGTTTCTGGTGTTGTTGCTGCCGCTCGCTCGCTGCCCGCCACCCCAGCTGATCGAAACTCTGGAGATAAAAAGAGACCAATATCTATGCACTATGCAGCATTGGTTGTACAAAGAAAGAATTTAAATTCACAATCACGCTCGCTTGTCTTGCGTTTTAAAGACACACACATAGACGCAGATTATATCGTTTGTGCCTGCTCTGCTTGGTATGCTATATATGTTGACACGCGATATGCGTGGTTGTTTGGTTGATCGGTTTTCTTCTTGCTCTGCTTTTCATCCATCCATGGGTTTGGCTGGTTTTCTCCTTGGTTCTTCAGAGACCTTAAATATCCTTGGTAGACTTTTCTGGACAGACAGACAGACAAGTTGGGGTTTGGTTGATTTATTGAAATGTCGTGTCACGCGCGACTCGGAGCGAAGACGAGACGACCTAACTGAGGGGAGCAAGCTGCCCGAGCTGAGCTGGTTTGCTTGCGGCCGGGTTAAAAATGGAACCTGTCATGGAACCATTACCTTTTACCTTACCTCCCTAGCTTGCCGGACTTACATCTGGGGTTACCGAGCTGCGGTGTCCCGTGCTACGCCAGACTCAGGTACCTTACCAGGTCAGGTAAAGCTTCTAGGTTGTAACTTGGATTGCCAGCGAATGGGTTTAACGTAGGGAGGTACCTTGGGGAGAGAGACAGAGAGGTATTCAGCCGGAGCTGGGCTGACAGCGCAGCACGCACACACGGCAGACGGCCCACACGGTACAGTAGGTAGGTAAGGCTCATCTCGGGGGGTGGTTTGGTAGGTACAGAGGTAGGTTGGGTTTTTACGTACATACATAGCACACGCACACTTGTTCCGTGCTTTCGAGGGATTGGAACGGGAATGCAATGGATGGCATGGTCTACATGCCGAGATACAAAGAAGGAAGGAAGGGGAAGGCAGAAAAGGAAAAAAAGGGCCACGTATACTTTCTGGGCTGTGCTGTGCTGTGCCTGTGTTGGAGCAGGTAGGAACCTAGGTAGGAGTGTTGTGGTAAGTACCATAGCGCGCACACGGGTATTCTAAAGACTGTCTTTGGTACGGCCTTGCACAGGCAGGTAAGCCTGCACAGAAAAAGACGGGCCTATACAGGCAAGACAGTAACCACGGCAGTCCCCCAGCCCAAAGTATCCCAGGCAAGCCGGGGAGTCTTCGGCTACAAGCCTTCTTTTAGTAATAAACTGTCCCTGGGCCCGGAATCCGTCTTCCTGGCAGTCTTCTACTAGATTTGATCTCTGAGCTGAAGGTTTGTTTTCGCGCGTGCAATTGTAGAGCTGATTTGGGAGGTGGGCGTCTAGAAAACAGCTTGGCGCGCCAGGAAGAGGCGGGGTGTTCCCTACCTACTTTTTTGTATGGGGGCCCCGCCTAGAAGACGGTTTTGCCCGCTCCAAAACAGACCCCTAGCTCAGGGATAGATTCGAGCCAAAACGCTCCCTCAGCTAGACAACAAATTGTATTCTGAATTAGTCCACTGGCTAGGTGACCCCTCTCTATTCGATGTATTTTGCAGTGGAAAAATGAGTGGTATTGTCACCAGGCCAAAACAGTCTTTGCACTGGATTACGGTCCTGAAGACTGTCTTCTAAACCCCCCCTTGGGCGCTATGGTAGGTAAGTAAGCTGCTGTTGCTGTGGTGTTCTTGGTTGGGCTGGGCTGTGTATATGCAAAAGTTCCAGCATGCATGTATGCATGCGAATGCAATGGTGAAAGATCGTATTGGATGAGATAGGATAGGATAGGTAATGTAGGTTAAGGTATTCATACTGTGCAGTGAAAGTGAAAACCTAGTGCCTCCTCTCTCTCGACAACTCATTATAAGACGAGATAAATTACCACCACGGTACCTTGCTTCTGCTTTTGCTGCGGCGCATGTCGTAATCGATAAGACAGCGCGAATGCGAGGGAGGGAGGGGGAAAAAAGGTGGGGAGGGGGCACAGGAGGGGAGGAGGGAAAAGGGGGGGATGACGACGTGAGGTGGTATTGGGGAGACTGAGAGCTGCATGTTGGATGGATGGGTTTGGATTCGCGGGGTTGATGATTGGGGAAGGGTTAGATTTGCCTGGCGGTTGGTGAAGGGATGGTGGTTGCCTAGATGGGTGGATGGGTTATTGGGGTAGGTAAGAGATGAAAATGGAGATGATGGCGTTGATGGGATACGATGGTTACGCAGGTAGTGTTGTACTTGTTGGCTGTTTGGGGTCGTCGTATTTCTTGGGGATCATTGACTGTGCGGTGTGAGATAAATAAAGTCTGTTTTTTGTTTTCTGGTTGTGATGGTACCTTAGTTATGCCGGTGCCTAGCTAGGTTACGTGTATGGTGGATATATCGCGCTGTGTTAATTGGCTTGGGATGTGAATATGGGAGGTTAAACATCTGGATGTCCTGTGAGACGTTGGTTGAGGTGAAAAGCATTGATGTTTTGGGTGAAGCAGAGAGGTGTATCTAGGGTGCTTGTATCAGAGAATGGGACTAACCTAGAGGGGGGTGTGTTTATGATAAATGATGATTGAGTTATAGAAATAAAACACTCGAGACTCGCGCTGGTTGAATACATAATGTCATGGAGATGTCCTTCGGGAATAGTCTTGATGACTAAGAGGACGGATACGTCAGGGAACCACTACAGAGCAAGAGATTAACTACTCATGAATAAACGCTTGTCCACTCACCATACGCTACTACCAGGTAGTATCGACAGGCAAGGCCGAGTCAGACCAGTATTTATACCGACTGTTATTCGTAAACCCGGCGCCCCTTTGTCATCTGTCCAAAGGAATGATCCGGACGCGCTCGGAGCTGTTTGATGGTCTCGAACGGCCTCAAGCACGCCGACCCACGAGCCCGGTTGCTGCCGCCGAGAGCACTCGGAGGTTGAGTGAAAGTGGCCAATCACGACACGAGTTGCGCGCCTTACCCGTCCCCCGTCTTTGGTCTAAGACACGAGGCCGCCGGGCCTGAGACCCTTCACTTAGTTTCCGAGTAAATCTGGAGTCGTTTCCCCGAGGGCCTTGTAAATGCGATGGTAGCTGAGCATATAAGAGGCCATTTGTAATTAATATCAAGTGATGGAGAGTATAAGTTTCCGCTCCGGCCATATAACAGTTGCGTTTGAAACTCACCTTTCACGAAGCCGAGGGACATGATACCTCCTTCAGCTGTCGAGAAGAAATAGCACTTGCACAGTTTCAGCTGCATCTTCTTGTCTTGCTCGAGGGGATATCGAACTCAAAATCAAGACAAATATCAAACCCCAACTCTCACAAGATGGGCGCACCCGACCCTCGCAAGAATGTCCGCATTGGCGTATTTATCCCAACGGACGCTCAGTTTCTCGATGCGGCGTGTGTAGACATTTTCGGCACGATGAGCTACGAGTACCTCCGCCTCGGTGGTGACAATGTCCCCAAGCCGTTGCTCGACCTGGCGCCAAGCGTGTCCATCTTCTGTAAGTCTCTATAAGACTGGCAGCCTGCCCGTTCATACGGGGAATGACAGCACTGACTGTTGAGTAAACAAGATATCGGCACAGTCCAGCCTGGCCAGCTCATCGACTTTACCTCTGGCGTGAAGATTGCCTGCACACATCACTTGTCGGACCCCGAGGTCCAGCCAGGCAAACTAGACATTGTCGTAGTCCCGGGGCCGGATCCCACCACGACGTTCAACGCACCAGAGAAGGACTGGCTGGTGGCGCACGCAGCGCGAAAGGACACAGATATCTTGAGCGTGTGCACTGGAATCATACTGTGCGGCCAAGCTGGGATTCTGAAGGGAAAGACAGCGAGCGGACCGCGCGGTCTGCAGTCACAGCTCAAGGCAAGCTTCGAAGGCGTGGACTGGGTTGGCGATGACATGCGCTGGGTCCGAGATGGAAGCCTCTGGTCGTGCGGTATGTCTGCCATTGCCCCCTTACGCTGCAAGGAAACCTGGACTGACAAGACGGTGACCGGCACACGATAGGAGGCATCACGTCGGGGAACGATCTCGTCGGCGCCTATGCCCGACAGAGCCGCCACTTTCCCAGCCCAATCGTAGAACTCGGGCTCAAGCTGACCGAAGTCGACATCAGACCGCAGAGATATGAGACGGGCAAGACGGTCTACACGCTGGGCCTTGCGTGGCAACTCCTGAAGGCGGTCGTGATGGGGTTTGGGAAGTCCAAAATAGCGTGAGAGCAAGGAGTCTGAGAACCATCACCACTTGTACTTGTATGGATGATATGATTGTAGACAATCCCTAGGGAATCAGAATAGTGGTGAATTTTGGGAATCCTTTGACGGGTACCTGTACCTGTACCTGTACCTGCATTCATCTCAACTTGAGGATACGTCAGGTACCTTACCCACATCTCCAAAACTGGGCTTGATGCCCTTGGTCCTGGCTCTCCAGGGCCTATCCTGGGATCGATGACTGGGGTTGAGACGAACGAGAACAGCAGAAGACTGAGGAAGAGAGACTGTTCCAGAAAGTGAGGGAAGGCCACCGAAGAGGTGATGAGCGGAGAATGGGTTGAGTGTGCCTGGTTCTCCTTGTTGGCTGTCCTGCTCCCCAGCGTAACAATGCACGATTGGTTCATTATCGATAGGGTTGAGGCCTCTAGCAGGAGAGAATGAGAGGGTGAAAAGGAGACGATGCAGATTCGTTTTCTTCCGATCAATGAGGTGCCCTTTTTCGGTTTATTTTTCAGTTTTCATCGAGTCATCATCGAACGAGAGGAGACATGCTTCAGTAATTTTCCCTCTGATCTCAAGATGTGGCAGAACCCAAGTCCCAAAAGATTTTCTCTGTTTTTCGGCGAGTGAATCCACAAGGCTACATCATGCCGCAGGAAAACAAACCAACGGTAACCGGGACGATGTGCGGTGTGTGGAACAATCAAAGCCTCCCAGGAAGTCGCGTAGCGTCCTGTAGCGTGCTCTTCAGTGCGCTAAGGGATGCCGTTCTGGAACCCTTGGACCCACTTGGTTGGCTGGACGAAGCCTTGGTGGAGCCTGCGAGAGCTGTGGTGAGACGATAAGCCGCCTTATCGGGAAAAAGTGTGGGGTGCCTCGAAATTTTTCTGGACTGGGAGCTCTGAGCGTGAAGTTTTTCAGCGGATCATCTCCAATTCAGCGGAGTCCCTTTGACTTTTACCTGCCTTACTTCATCTACCCTCACCTCCCTCCCTCTGCGAAACCCCCCCCAATTTCTTTTCGTATTCATTTTCTCCCCAAACCTCACAAGACCTCTACCTCCTGCCGTATTATCTGCCCGTGTCGCAGAACCCTCCCAAAACCAGAACCCCATATTATAACACCACCGCCTTTTCGCCGCTATTCACAATGTCTGGCCTTATGCCCGTCGCCCTTTACGGCCTGGAGGTCCCTCCCGGAGAGATCATGGTCCCCGCCGCCATCGAGTTCCCGGCTACCGTATGTCAAGCCAATCCTCCCTTGAATCTGCCCCGCTGTAGCCTGGGGCAAGAGGCAGGAACCAAGAAGCAATGCGCCGTGTGCTAACGAGGTTGCTTTTTTTCTTTTCAGATCCGCATCACCATGGCTGCCCTGGATCCCACCCAGGAGCCCGAGGCTGACGACGAGGGCAATGTCCCCGCCATCCCCCGCTCTACCCTCAAGATCATCAAGGCCAGCAGCAATGGCGGTGACGAGTACGACGACGACGACGACCTCGACTCCCTCCTTGGCGAGAGCGACGAGGACGACGAGGATTCCGAGAACGAGGCTGGCCCCAGCGACCCCTCCAAGTCCAAGCGCGCCCGCCAGGAGGCTGCCATCAAGAAGTTGATCGCCGCCACCCAGCAGGAGTCGGACGACGATATGGAGGACGCAGATGCCAAGCCCAAGAGCAAGAAGGGCAAGGCCAAGGCCGTCGTCGAGGACGAGGAGGAGGACGATGAGGATGACGAGAGCGATGACGATGACGACCTCGACATGGAGGACTACGTTATCTGCACTCTCGACACCGAGCGCGTACGAGCCCCCCCCCCCCCCCCCCTCCCTCGAACCCTGCTGTTCCCTGTTGTCGGTATGTGCTAACTTGCGTAACAGAACTACCAACAAACCCTCGACATCGTAATTGGTGAGGGCGAGAAGGTCTTTTTCGTTGTCTCCGGTACCCACACTGTCTACCTCACCGGTAACTATGTTGTTGCCGAGAACGACGAGGATGATGATGATGAGGATGATGACGACTACGACCTGCCCCCTGGAGACTCCGATGAGGAGGACTTTGAGGACGATCTTGACCACATCGAGAGCGCGTCTCGTATCAAGGAGATTGACACCGATGAGGAGGAGGAAGCGCCCAAGCTTGTTAAGGCCAAGAAGGGCAAGAACAAGCGCGCCGCTGAGGAGGAGGTCGAGGCCGAGGCTGAGGGTCTCGATGAGATGATCACCAAGGATGAGAAGAAGCTGAGCAAGAAGCAGCTCAAGAAGCTCAAGAACAATGAGGGCAAGGCCATCGTCACCGAGGAGGCCAAGACCCCCGCCAAGGAGGCCGCTGCCGCCCCCGCCGAGAAGTCCCCCGCCTCGGCCAAGGCAGACAAGAAGGTTCAGTTCGCCAAGAACCTTGAGCAAGGCCCTACCGGCCCGGCCAAGGAGCAGGCCGAGAAGGCTGCTGGTGGCGTCAAGGTCGTCCAGGGTGTCACCATCGACGACAGGAAACTCGGCAGCGGCCGCACCGCCAAGTCTGGCGACAAGGTCGGCATGCGTTATATCGGCAAGCTCCAGAACGGCAAGGTCTTTGATTGTAAGTCATGCTTCCTCTTCCCCTGCAAGCCGAGAGAAAATGACCCGAGCTAACACGTTTGGCCTCAGCGAACAAGAAGGGTGCGCCGTTCACCTTCAAGCTCGGAAAGGGCGAGGTCATCAAGGGATGGGACATCGGTGTTGCCGGCATGGCCGTCGGCGGTGAGCGCAGACTCACCATCCCCGCTGGTCTTGCCTACGGCAGCCGTGGCATGCCCGGCATCCCGGCCAACAGCACACTCATCTTCGATGTCAAGCTTCTCGAGATCAAGTAGACGAGCGTAGACGAGCTCTCTTTAATGTGGAACACGCACGCACGCACGCACATCATGAAGACCCGTTAGTAGACGGTGTTTTCCCCATCCCCATACCCACTCCTTCGGGCGGATACGGCGTCGGTCTCTCAGTCCTTTACATGTAATTTACGGCTGGGACTTCTTTTTCTTTGTTTTCCCTTTTTTCTTTTTTTCGTTATATCACGGTCTGTCTACCTACCCTCTTAGCTAGCTACCATGGCTACCTAATTTTCAAATCCGGGCCGCACGCGAACGCGCGGCGCTGGGTTTTATCATGCAAAAATAAAAAAACACAATGGAGTTCCTTCTGACCCTGTTTGCTAACGCTGTCGTTCACGAGGTCCTTGGACGTGGAAGTGGGCGCTTTGTCGGACGGGAATGACGAGGTTTCTTCTGCGTTTGATATGATCGGGTGGGGCAGGCAAAAATAAAATAAAAAGACAGAAATACTTTTTTCAACTTTATTAAAAGTCATGGCTGCGTTCCATCGTTTGTGCTTGCTTGGTTCTTATGTTGGTGCTGCGTAGTTGTGGTGTTCTTTGGTTGGTGGTATTGCAAGTCGTAGTATGCTTGCCGTAGATGATGCGTGCGCGTTGGATAATTACTTTACTCGAGCATGGTGGTATCCGTGTATCTGTGCCTAGCCTTAAGCAACATGCCAACCAGACAGTCTGGATGGCATATCTCACCAGCAGCGGTGGCGATCATGAAGCTATTCCCGGCCGCGGTGTTCAAATACACGATCCCGAACCGCATCTCACTCACCTTCACTCACTCGGTAAGAGGAATTAAGTTCAGGTTGGTTGGCATAACGGTTACAGTACGGGATACTTCTCGTGTCATTGAACTCTGCGCCGCATATAACAAACGGAGACGGGGGTAGGTATCGTATGTAAGGTAGTATATAAGGTAGTAAGTATGTTGTGTACCTAGGGAATATATACCACCAAGTGTCTAGCCTAACAGAGCGGGACATATCGTCTCAGGTGCCTTAGGCAAACCATTCGCCCTTTCCAGTCTGTAGGAAAACAGCTCACTCGACTCTTCTCCTCTACTCTCCATTTCCTCTCTTTCTTTCTCACTCCCTCACACTCTCTGCGTGATCGTAGAGTGGGATGTGGACAACCTATCCGCCGACTCAACCACGCCGCATCCTGTGCACTGCCTACCGAATCTCTCTTCTCCCCTCTTTCCCACCCGGCAGCTAGGCAAGCATCCCGCGATCCCGCAACCGCAAGACGAGAAAAATAGCAGGAAAAAAAATCAAGTTGTGGCAGTTGGTGGTCGCCGCTAATCAAGAACGGAGCCACCACCACCTCGTCTTCGATATACCCGCTGCTCATCCAACTCGTCCAAGCCGTGTGTGTCCGTGGACGCCGCCACCAACACTCATATCGCGGCCTGTTGTTTCGCCCGCCAAGCATGCACGCCCATCCCAAAAGATGCAGACAGAACCCAGCATACGTATCCATCCGTGTATCCCCGGAAAGCCCAAGTCCCAGACAAAGGCTTTTCCCGTCCTGGTATCAAAATCCGTCCTATGCCGCCCTTTCATATTCCAATCAAGCGCAATGTAAACCCAAGAACGTGAATATCGTTGTTTAATGCCCATCCAATAGAAACGCCTCGCCAAGCCAATAAGCCAACCCCCCCAAAAAACAAAGAATGCTATTATTACGTATTGAATATGTTGTGTTTTCTTTTCCCTCTTTCAGATAGTAGTCGCTCTGCGCGCGTGTGTTAGTATGCATGTGCGTGTGTGCGCACTTGTGTTGGTTGCGATAGATCCTCCCGACGAATCCTACGGATCTGGCCCATAGTAGCCCCCAAACACATGTTCTGCCTCCCACTTGAGGAAGTCGCCCAGGTCGTGGCCCAGATTGAAGCCCATGGGCACGATGTACTCGTTCCCCTCAACATCGTGGCTCACTACCAGGTCCAGCATGGGGCTTTGAGGCATGCTCTGCGTACTCTCGTTGCTGGGGCGCCTGGTCGAGTCGATCTCCAGACCGACGTGGTTCCTGACGCTGCTCTTCCTGGTGGGAGTGCTGCTACCCGCCATGCCCTGCTTGTCGGTGGACTGTGGGCGTGGCGCCAAGGGATGCATCCCGACATCTCCACAGTGATATGAGCCCTCGGGATGCTCTGTACGAGCCGGGATAGAGGTGTCATCTAGCTTTGCCTCGGGGCTTGCACGTCGTGTGCGAGAGCTTGGACGTCTGGAATGCATTTCTGGACGTCTTGGCCGTGGACTTGCTCGTCCCGTGCTCCGTGGACTGCTGCTTTTGCTTGATGAGGGTGATGGTGTTGAGCTGGGCGGCGAACGTCCGCGTGGCTTGCTGTCGGCTGTCACGGCCAGTTTACCAGACCCATCGAAGCCAAAACTGTCAAACCAAGCAATATAATCATCAAGCTCTTTGAGCTCAGCATCCGACGGCCGCGAATAGTCGGTGGGCTCGCTGAAGAAATCGCCAGCACCGCCCAGGATTGCCATCTGGAATGCGGTCCAGTCGAGGGTATCATCAACAGCAGAGGCGAGCTTCCCGATTGACATGTCAGCCTTTGTAAGGCGGATAGGGCCGTGACGAAAAGTTGGCATAGTCAGGGTGAACGGGGTGCTTTGCAGGAAGACGTAGTCATCCTCGTTGATCTTGGTAGTTGCCCAGGGCGGCGGCAACACTGATGTCGGTGATAGGATCGCCTGCTCAGGGCCGGTAGCTATTACTTCAGGAATTGTTGGAAGCGGCGGTACGAGCATTTGCCTGGAAGGGAGACGACGTGGCTGATGCCTCACTGGAACAGCCGGAAAGACGATACTCTTGCTTGTGACGGGCGAGTCTTCTTCCACGGCTAGCAGTATTGGCAGCGTTGCCTCTTCCTCCTCAACCCCAGCCGAGACACCGGGCCTTTGTTGCTCCTCCTGTGTCTGTTGAGGTACTTCCTCGGCCGTTGTATTGTCGAGTCGAGTGGCTTCTTCCTGGTTGCGAACTGATGACTGGGGTGCGTCAACCGCCTCTATTGCCGGTGTTACGGCCAAGCTGGCGTTTGCATCGTTGTTCTGGCTCGTGAGGTCATCAGGGTGACTTGCTTCAATAGCTGTGCCGCTCCTGGCAATCTCGTCGCGTTTCTCCATTGATTCGATATGCCTTTCTGGCGGAGTTTGACATGCCCTGCTCATTCGAATCTCTTGCAATGTGCTCTCAGGGAGCGTCTCATTGACCTCGATCCGTTGAAAAAGGCGGATGGTAAAGAGATCCCTCGCGCTCTCCGGCAATATCCATCCTGACGACTGCCTGAGATTTGCACGGGGTCGCCTGCGAGACTTCTTTGAGCGTGTTCTCTTTGTTTTCGAGATGGACGGAAATCTGGTTGGAGTTGCTAATAACACATGCGGCTTTGTCGGTGTCCTCGCCGATGATTGGCTTCTTTGTGACTTGCTACGCGTCGGCAGTGCGGTTGTTGCCGGGTTCAAGTCTTGAACGCGGTCGATCTCCGCGATCTCTTGAAACAGTGAGGAGGAAAATGGTGTCTCCGAAAATGAACGTGTTGGCTTGAATGCTTCATCTGTCTCGCGAATAAGTTGTTGTATATCTTCTGAGAACGAATCCACGCCCCCTTCCCCCAGCAGTTCGGCGGCCTCGTTGTTGACGGTCCGTACTTGTATCGGTTTCGGTATCGAAGTGACACCCTCAAGATTTGGCGAAGCAAACTCCAGTAGGTCGATTTTTGCTTCCTGGGCCAGCTCCGCGTGCTCTGGGCTGGGTGCTAAAGGTGGCAGCTGCAGACTCTCGTCAAGTGGCTGTGGAGATGGACTCCTCCTCCGAGGGTGGCTCGCGTTCTCGAGCTGCGTTGGGCAAAGGAGTGGGCTCCTTTGAGGGCTCCTGTCCTTCGCTTGTCGAGGTGATGATCGAGGGCTTGTATGATCTATGTGGTGCTCGCAGCTGCATAACGAGCTTGTCGAGGAGCTGGGTGTGCCGGGCAAAGCCGGTATCTTGACAGTAATCTTGTGAATATCCTCGGTCCGTCGAATATCAAAATCAAGGCCCGACTGCCTCGTCCCTTTCCTTAACCCCATAGGAGTTCTCCATGATATGATCTTGGATTCCTTAAACGCAGCCTTGAGGGTGTCTATCTCATCCTGGATGAAATACGAGTCTCCGTCATCCTCGACATTGGCCGGCTTCCTGTTTGAAATGAGTCTCCGAATGCTGAAGCCTGACCTGGATAACATCTTGCAGCTCAAGACACTGCGGCGAGACGGAACAGAGGGAGAAGAGAATAGAGGCAATGTGGTTCGAGTACATCGCCTACGGGAGAGAGATCGAGAATATGATGCAAGTGAGAGCTAGAAGAGGAGCTCCTCGAGCAGGAAAGAGATGAGCGATAAAGAGAACATGGCCCGGGGCGTGTGGGAGGCGAGGGCCACAGCGGCACGGAAGCAGGACATGAAGGTCTATTAAGCAGACGCCGTCCTCCCGATATCATCGGGATGTCACTCGACTCCACGACGTATGACAGATACAGTAAGGTGGGCCCGGCTGCTTCAATGAGCCCGCCAGCTTGGGAGGGGCTGACAAGAAAGACTGGCTGCCAGGTACCGTGTATAAGGTAGTGTATGAATGGAGTGTCTCGTTTTCACCGAGTGTGGCGTTGTGTATACGTACCATACCACCCACGCTGCATGGTGCGTACATGGGACATGATGGGGAGGAGGGGGCCGGAACTGCAGCAGGGCCGGGGTTGGTGGAGGAAGCGGAAGAGAAAACGAGGAGCCATGTGTGTGAGGGTAGATATTTGGTGAGAGACAAGGAGGAAGCTCGACCCAGACCACATCGAAGCAATACACGCCGACTGGCTTGCTCAGTCAGTCCGACCTGGGGCGAACCCCTGGTCCCTGTCCAGGATCGACTCTGGGATCTTGGCTATCCCCCAGCTGCCCCTATTGGCCGAGCACGGGGGTTGCTATTTTCCGCGTTTGTGAGTGGGTAGCTGGACAGGGAGTCGCGGGAAGCAAGATGGAGAGACGCTCGGCATTGGGTACGCCCATGGGGCCCCAGTGCAACGTGCACAGCCAGGAAAGCATGCAGTCATGAATAGGCACGGGCTCTACATAGAGTAGCTCAGGTAGCAGCAGCAGAAAGGGCTGACAGATTATGAGCCAGTGCATGTAGGGCGGAGGGTTTGTGTTCATCTCGCTCAGCTCGGAGGCAATACTGATGGCATTGGGAGCACATGAGTCGGCAGCGTGCATTAGGGATGACTTTTCATCTGTTTGTATTCCCACACGAGAGGTCGAGCTTGTTCCGGAGACAAAGTGGTCGACCCTGGCAGGCTGCAAAAAGCAAGACACACGCAGTCTCGGGTGCCCAAGTATTTGACAAATGAGAGAGATCCGGGCTGGTGGGAGCGAGCGACGATGGGCCGGCTGCACAGCTGGGCAGATTGCAAGATGCCGGATGGGATGATGAGATTCTGCCCCTCTCCCTCCATCACGCGCGATAACGCATTGCAGACGGGGTGCATAGCACACAGTGTTGTTGGACACAGCAGAGAAGAGAACATGGTCGAGAGTCTGCTTGCCGCCCCTTGGCTTGGGGGTCCGTCCAGTGCGCAGCTGAAGGTGATGCTGTGCGTGTTGCTCGTTCGTGACAAGTTGGGGGCTCTTGGGGCCTTCTCAGGCACCCCCGTGTGTTTTGTGATGGATGTACTCAGACGTATGAGAAGGGCACGGCCAACCTTCAAGGGAAACAATGGGACAACGGCATGTTGTGCAGTTGCTGCCTTCGATTCCGAATGCTAGGCTTATTTCTGGAAACCTGGACTGGTGCTCAGCTGTCCTTGAGCTGGGCGGGTGAAGTTTTGCATGGGTTGCTGGTGACCTATGGATGTTGTCGATGGCTTGGACTAGAAAGAAGGTTATGGTAAAGGTGCATGTACGTCGGTGTAACCTGTGCCCCACTCGGGGATGGGAGCTGGACAGAAATGCTGATGCCTTAGGGGTTACACTCAGCAACGTCGTCGCAGTTCTTGCACAAACCCGCACAACCAGGTCACAAGAAGGTTGTACAGAGTATCTCGCGTCGATGCCCGCTTGACAGAAATAGAATGCGTGAAATCCGCGTCCCGGACCAGAGCTTCTGTGGTGACGGTATTCCATTTTGGAATCAGGGAAGAGGCTGACGGGACTGCCCTGGCCCTGGGAGAGATACCAGGTGATGATACCCGCCGATGCTAGGCCGCGCGGGTCCTTCAAGTTCCAGATTGAGGCTGCCCATAGGTAAGGTAGGTACGGGCGTAGGTAAGCTCCGTTGCTGGGGAAGGAGCGAGGTGGAAGGCGGGGAACATGGAGGCACTGGATGGAGCGGATCTGGATGGTGGGAGGCGGGTTGCAGACGGATTAGGATGAGGCGGATGGCGCGATCTGGTTCTTCAACCTCAAGCAGCTGATAGGCATCTGCGAACCCAATTGATGTGCAGAGAACAGGGCAGTTTCGACGCAGCGGGAAGCCGGGAATGGCCGTGATCCTCCTTGGTACCTTCCCTTCTTCCATGCCTTAGCTGCTCGTTTCAAATCCAAAGCCACTTTGGGCAAGCACAAGCTGAGGGTCCAGGGCAGCTTCTGATCTTGGCCATCCTTGCCTTTACACGTGCAGTGGGCCTTGATGAACCATCGCCGGGCAGTCCGCTCGCACAGACATTTATGGGTCTGTGGATCACCCAGGATCTCAACTTCACATCACTTCCAGGTTGGAATCACCGACAGCATTTGCCCACAACAGACAATTACTATAGTTCTAAAGGCGGACGGCCTCGCATCCGATCCCAACCGGTCGCGCATTTTCCAAAACAGGAAGAAGAGGAACTGACAGCCCGCGCACCACTGTGGATGCCAATTGTGCTTCGATTGAATGCTACTTGTGCTTCGACCCCGACAGTTCGAGACTCGGATACCTACAACGAACGCCCCAGCTCCTCCTGAGAAGGGTCGGAGTTGCAACCACCAACTGCAACTGCCGCGCTCATGCATGGAATGCACAGTACACATATTACACGCACTCTCGATCGCTTCAGTCGACCAACCAGATCTGTCTATTTCGGACACCATCTTTCGGAATCAGGAAGCCCGCTTCGCCACACAAGTCCTTGCGGCGTCGACGCTGAACTCGACTCTCCCACACTGCCTCGACCAATTCAGAAGCACCGATGGCGCCCTGCGTGCACCCAGCCCTCTCGCTAGCCAGCTCCCAGCTTTCATCTCGAGCTCTACTGCCGTGGCCGTCCTTGAGCATCTTCCACACCAAACGGAGGGAGGGACCTTGCAGAATGACAACACTGTGTGATTGACGCTAATGCCAGGCACCTCATGGCATGGTGCCTTTTTGCCTCGCGAGCGCGCTCTTTTTCTTCATCTACCTGCCTAGGTAGGTAGCGTTGTGCCTCGACCGCCTCTGCTTCGTCCGCCGCCCAGCTCCTGCCTGTGTGCATCTGTATTCTTCAAACGGCCGGCGGGAGCTACTGTCTGGCGCTTCTAACGGCGTTTGTTTGACACAAGACTGCCGTGAGGCCGTTAGGAATCACATCGCCAGTATCGGCGGCACACCTCGGTGAGGTGGCCAATGCTCTCTGTCGCCGACTGTCGGCGGACAAGAAGGAGGCGGCATGACACGTCTGGGGTCAAGTCAGGAGCGCTGTCCCGGCCAGGGCAGTCGTAGTCTGATGATGATTGCCGTCCATGAACCCCCGGACTGCTGCTTCAGTGATAGAGCCGTTTTGAATTCTAACCCGCTCGTTCCCAAGCACCTCAACGGCGAAGACTGTTTCATACAAACACTACCAGGCCGACACTGTACACACGATCCCGAAAGAGTACCACGTCTTTCCGTGCGGGACAGCTCAGCTCAATTCAGTTGCCTTTGAGCAAGAACGGGAGACAGGATCCAAATGTTTTCGAAACAAGTCTCCTTTGCCTCGCAGCTGGCTGCCTATCAGAGACGAGTCCGTTGCTCTGGATACACTTAGCCGGGTATCGGCCGCATGCTTCCCCATGTACCATCATGGTGTATAACGCCAAAACGAGGGGTTGACATAATCACAAAGCTATTGCCATCCAACCCATCCAGCCCAACCAAAGACAGCCCGCCGCCTCCCGCACCCGAAAATAACCAAACGACCGGCAGCGGCTACCAAGTGTAGAAGCCGAGGAGGCTGTAAGTCTTGCTTATACCGGTAGACACTCGCCGGGAACTTCGATGAAATATCGAACATGAAACCAATGACCCCAGCTAGAGCCCATCACATGCACGTCCAATCTCGACGCAGCCATTATCCAGCCCGTATGCTTAGAATGCCTTCCGCAGGTTCTTGTATTGGCTATTGGATACCGCTGACAACCACCAAATTCTTTCTGAGCTGAGGGATCTCTCTCTTGAAGAAGCATTCCCCCTCTCTCATAGCCCAGCATCAACTCCACGTTGACTTCAAGGCTAAGGTCCAGGGTAGTGCCCTCACAAGACCTCATTTGCCTTGCGTATACTGCTCGTCGTGGTTGTTTTGAGATACGACGAGGCCGCATGTGTCGGCGTGTGGACATACTTCGTTTGACGGGCATCTGACTCCGGCGTTGGTTCGTCTTGCGGGTGCCACCATCGCTGTATGGACTCCAGCGAGGATTTGATCAAGCCGAGTGGCGAGCAAGTTAACCTTTCGTCTTCTTCTTCGTCTTGCGCGGGTCTCCCGTCTCGTTCCAGATCGCGGTAGGCGTCTCGAGCCATGTTTCTTCCTGTTCCTCTGGGCTGTCGATGGAAGCGTGGCGATGCGAACGCAATAGCGAGGATACAGCCAGGCAGGCCGCTTACGCACTTTTGAACGCCGCTAGCGGATCGGGTCTGGATGAGACAGTCGGTTTGGAAACCTCAGGTTCGCTCGAGGGTGGCGGATGAACCCCGGACGTAGTTCGTCTTGGACACGCAGGAGGACAGAGGCAAGTTATATCGTTTCCTGCCAAGCACAGCTCAGCCGAGGATGTCGGCTAAGGGGGACAACAAGTATATAAGGCTGCGTATCAAAGGCAGGACAAGACAGGAAGACAGCAGCAAAGCGCGGCCTTTCCCTCCTTGATGGCCAGGTAGGCAGTATATACCGACCATACTTACGTTCCAGATCCAGAGAGTGAGACAGAACACACACCCACACTCTTCTCACGCACACCCAGCACACCACGTCGTGCGATTGGAGCAGCGAACGGGGGGAGCGGGGAGCGGGCCGTGGCGGACTTTGAGTCCAATACCGGTCCTCCTTGCCAGCCCTGCAAACGTACAGCAACGGCATGCGGTCGAGCCTCGCTCCGATCGTGAAGATCACTCGCTCGACCGGCAAGACCCGGTGGCAGGGTGAACGAACATCTGGCGTGGGCTGGTCTCGCTTACGCAAGGTCTGGGCGTGCGTGTCTGCTTCGGCCCGGCCGGTCGGTCGGTGGCATATCTGAGTCTAGACGCGGCAAGAATGGTGGAGGTGTCCGTGGCTGCCGCGCTTTTCTTTCGGTCGTTCTGTCTGTCAACCTGTCTGCCTGTCTGCCTGTCTGCCTGCGAGTCCACTCCCTGTGTCTCAACTTGGTGGTAAGTAGCCCACCTAGACCGCGCCCATCTATGTCGATACAGGACGCACGCAGTGTACGGGTGTCCCTTGGGTCCGTTGATCAGATAAGAGGGGAAGTCAGGAAGGTGGATGGGTGGGTGGATGCTCACCACCAAAGCCCAACAGCCACAACCCATTCCCAACAAGCCAGCCAGTCAGTCAGCAGCTCAGCCAGTCCATCATCATCCTTTCGCCTCCGGCAACGTGAAGAAGCGGGGGAAAACTCACCCATTATTCACTAAGTAGCTATATGGATGGGATGACCCAAATGGATGGGTGGATGGTGGATGGTGGATGTCAGATTTGCAGTGCGGCGGCGCGCTAGTCTCAGCTGAACGGCTCGGCGGCACATCGTGATTTGCTCCCTTGGGATTTTGTGGCGTTTTCCACCCCCCCATCGTCAGTCGAGAAGGAAAGAGGAAGACACTCCTTAGCCCGATTGCGGGACGTGGCCTCCTCGCTCTCGGCACATGATCGCCGGACAAAGTGTATGTAGGATAGGAAGGAGAGGAGGAATAAAAAGAACCGCATTTTTTTAGCGAGCTCCTCTCGCCACTCCGTTGGGGTATCTTTCTGCCCTATCGGTAGTGTGTGTGTGTGTGTGATGGCATGGTGGTTGGGCACACGTGTGGCGACTCGCTCTGGTTGCTGGTTTGGGGATCGGGGATATGTTCGTTCTGTAGATATGTGTAATGGGGTGCGAGGCTATGTGTACCTCAGATTTACTTACCTACCTTCCTACCTTGGCTCGAGAGACGTATGAAAGATCGTTGAAGCAGAGCACCTTGCCTTTGACACTCTTTCTTCCGGGTCTGGATGTCTGTCCATCATCTGCTGTGCGTGCGTCTGTACCTTGGCTCTAAAGTGTTTGCCCTTGGCTATACTTGATGCTATCCATAATGAGTGTCTGTTCAAGGCACTAGCTGGCGGTTGAGTCTGCGTCCATTTATTTCTTGAGACTGCAGTCTTGTTAGAAGAAAATGCAGAAATTCAGGACTGTATATTCCTAATCTTAAGCCCGCTTCATTTGCTGATATTGAATTAGAATCGCAAATGCATACTCTTACCCCTAACCAAGCCCATTCTCTCGCCAGCCGTAAACCTGAGCTAAGGGATCATCTAGGGGATGGGAAAAGGAACTTAAGTCAGGTGATCCAACCATTTCCCCCAAGCCAACGCGATCGGGCCGTGATTCCCATTGTTTACTGCGTAATTAGTGTAGATCTCCCCCATGTCTCGGATCGGATGGATTTCCCATGTTACCTACCTGGTGGTATGCAGATCACGATACCCAAGTCCCTACAAACAGCACGCGCGTGAGAGGCAAAAAAAAAGGGGAACTTCACTGCGTATTACCTCATAATAACGTGCAGAATGAATTACGCAATCTGCTCATGTAAACACAGCGCTGCTATTGGCACCATCTGCACCACCACACCCGTTCTCTTACAGTACAGACAGTAGCTAGGGTACCTACCTATGTAGGTAGCTACATTGATACATACATATACATACATACACACAACAATTCCCGACCAGGCTTCCCCAAAACAAAGTGTCCATCTTCACAAGCGCATGGTCAACAGCGCGGCGCGCTCCATCTCTCCGACGACGCCGTTGCCGCCGAGGGTCCACTTCTCGCTGACGGCGGACTCGTCGACGGTGGTGCGGAGGATGCCGCTGGCGGCCCAGTACTCCATGAGCACGCGGGCCTCGAGCTTGCTGATGCCGCTCAGCTTGAGGACCTGGACGGTGCGGAGGGCGGCCTGGACGCGCTCGTCGTAGCCGCGGAAGAAGGGGTCGGGCTGGGGCACATCGGCGGCCTTGGCCTGCTCGGCCTCGCGCTGCTGCAGGGCCAGCTCCATGGACGGGGCGCGCGGGGAGTTGCCGCGGCTGGTGGCGGCCAGGACGGCGCCGCCGTTGGGGAAGGCGCCGGCGCCGCCGAGAGACTCGACGAACAGCCGGACGAGCGCCAGGTCGTGCGCGTGGATCAGCTCGAACGCGGGCGAGCGGTAGTCCGAGACCTTCATGATGTGCGAGAGCCCGTCGAGCGCAAAGAGCATCGGGGGCCGCCCGCGCGCGGTGAGCTCCTGCCACAGCGCCTGGAAGATCATCCAGGCGTTGTCGGCCTCCTTGGCGCTGTTGGCCAGCTGCATCAGCGGCGAGCCGACGGGGATGTGCTGGGGCAGCTCCGGGTGCGACTGGACCGTCGACAGTTTGGATAAGACCTTCTCGTTGGCTTTCCGGATTGCCTGAATAAGCTTCAGGACGTAAGTCTGCTGCATGTAGCGCACGGGGTCAGATCCGGGGATGGCGGCGTATTCCGTGGATGCCGTGGTCAGCTCTTGGCCTGTTGATGATGGGTTAGCTTTTTGCTTTGCTTGGTCTGGCGGGTGATGGCAAGAAAAGAACAGCACGGCACAGCCTGTGTGTCTGCGACTGCTGACCTTCGGGGATGTTGACCACGATCCAGTCGTTGAGAAAGGCGTGCGTCATGGCCTGAAGCAGCAGCATGCTTTTCCCCGTTATCCTGTCGCCCGTGACGACGAGCCTGAGCGTCTGCTTCTGCTTGGCAGCGCCCTTCATGCGGTTCATCAGGTCGATGGTCTCAGTGCGCAGCAGCATCGACGGCTTCCGGAAGACGCCCCAGCACTGCGTCGGCTTGAAGGCCTCGACGGCGCGGAGCTGGTCGACCACGGCATCGGGGATGGACAGCACCGTGGCGGCGTTCTGGGGATCCAGCATGTGCTCGGGGGTCAGGTCGACTAGGCCCGGCACCGGGAGGGCGTTGTTGTTGCTCAGCAGGATCTTCTTGCGGAAGGCCTTGCGCTCGCCGGGGGCCGGGGCCTTGCCGCGGTCGGCCGTCGTGTTCTTCTTGAACTTGCCGAGCTTGATCTTCTTTCCAGCGCGGATGTGGCCTCCCGTCTTGTCCTTGGACCCGCCGCCTCCGGTCTTGGCATTGTTCGCGGTGGTGGTCGAGAAGGGCGCTGTCCAGGCGATGGCAATGGCGGCGGTGGAGCGTGCAACGAGGAGGTGCCGCGGAAGCGCAACCGATGGCCGCAGCTGCAGCAGGCACCGCAGGCAATTGGGCGCCGACATGGCTTGTGTCGGCGTGTTTTCCGATGATTCCTGTCGGCAGTGGTGGGTCTATCGCATTTTCGTCGCCGCCGCGGTGGTCGTCCGAGTGCGGTTCGGTAAGGGCAAGCTGGCGCTGTTTTCTCGCTGTCGTGTCGTCGGTCGTTGAAGCTTTTGGGGCCCTTCCTTTTTTGGGGAGATGCCGCCAATGGCCAGCCAGCCGGACAAAATCAGACGCGAGCGAGCAAAGCAGCTTCAGCGCACGGGCCCTCACTCGAACATGACCTGTTGGTGCCTGTCTGTCGGTTCGTGCCTGTGCATGCCAAAGCCAATCGACAACGGTCCCGCACTCTCCCCAGACCCAGCTTAAATCTGCACCTCGACACCGCCCAAATTTTAGAGACGGGAAAGAAAGCAAAGACCTTCCATTGCCAGGCAGACTCAATTGATTGCCCCCCCCCCCTCCTCCCACGCGCCTCCTTCTGAACCAGCGACACCGACAAAAACCACAACCACACCTGCATCGCATCGCATCGCACACCCCAACACCCAACATGTCTTCTACCGCCGCTGCCGCCCCAACCAAGGCGCCCAAACTGCCCGTCACGGTCGAGAAGCCGACACCGTACTACTTCGACCTGGGCCTGCTCCTGGCCAACGACCCCAACCCGCTCGCGCTCGACCCAGCTAACCGCGAAGCCAGCCTGGCGGCCGTGGCCCGCGACGGCGCGCAGTCGCTCATCAACCAGCTACTAACCGTGTGCCCGATCTCCTCCACCCCCGCGGGCGTGCTCCTCTCGCTGCCATCTGCACAGACCGCACTGCCGCGCGAGAAGCCGATCCCGGCGCCCAAGTCGGAGAGCAAGTGGAGCGCCTTCGCCAAGCGGCGCGGCATCGCGCCCAAGACGCGCGAGCAGCGCCGCAACATCCAGTTCAACGAGGAGACGGGCGAGCACGAGCGCCGCTGGGGCTACAAGGGCGCCAACAAGGCCGGCCAGGACGACGCCATCATCGAGGTCAAGCACGAGAGCGCCAAGGAGCAGAACCGCAAGGAGGGCACCTCCATCCGCGGCGACAAGCGCCGCGAGATCCGCGAGCGCGTCAAGCGCAACGACAGGCGGGAGAGGCGGAACCAACGCAACAGCGAGAAGAGGTGAAGAGTTGTGGTCTTGGACGACGCACACACGCTTCTCCGAGAGAGGACATGAAAAAGGAAAAGAAAGGAAAACAGAGAGGACAGCAAGCGAAGCGGTTAAACTATTTCTGGGGCGGCGAGAGGGCGGTGTCATTAGCTCCAGTCACAACAACAACAACAACAACAACAACACCCTCCTCGTCTGTTGTGACGGTCGGACGATTCAGGGGCCCGCAGCCATTGCCGACACGCCTCCCTTCGAACCCCTTTCCCCCCCTCGAAGCCCAGGAACAATCATGGCCGCCGTTGCTGCTGCTGGTGGTGGTAGAAGGCTTCATTGCATTATGGCGTTTTTCCCGGTCGTTATTGGCAGGTGGCTGAGGTTTCCCTCATTGGCGTTTTAGGGATGAATCAGGGGTATATAAAAAAAATCTGCGCGGCTCCAGCAAAAGGAAAGCAAAAAGCAACAAATGTAGACGCTATTATGTCATATATACCAAACCTTTGCAAGTTATTTGTTGCTCACCTGTTCTGTACTGTCCTGTTCTGGTTGATTTACTTGACCGGCCTGAAAGCAAAGCAAAGGAAGTCAAACAAGATCACGGCATCTCATCACACCTGTCTGGTTCCGGTCGTTGCGAAAAAGAGGCCATCCCAGGCCAGCATGAAAGTCCATCTCATTTCGCTTCCTCTCGTGCCAGCTCAAAGTCTCAAAAGTGGTATCGTACAGTTCAACCAGCCAGCGCAAAATTCCTCCGCCCTTCGCTTCATACTTTTTATGCGTCTTTATGGGACCAGGCGGTAGCACATCTGCAGATCCCGACCATGATATGAAGAAGAACCTCCACCCTCCCCCCCCCCCCCCCCCCCATCCCTTGCTTATCGAACTTTCTCCCCCTTTTACTCGCCCCCCCTCAACTCCTCAACTGCCCCTCAACACCCCTAAAGAAAAGTAGCCAGAAGACGACAAGCCCGCCCACACGATGGCGGTTTGGGTTATTCAAATCCCGACATCCAGCCCTCCCCCATTATCAAAGCAATTGTAACGTATCGTGATGGGAAGAAGAAGAAAGAAGAGAAGACAAAAGAGCTGGTGTCAAAAGCTCCAGAAGCCGGATGCGGGGTATTCCAAACAACAAGATAGAGAAGAAAAAGAAGTAAAAAAAGAGGAAAACGGGAAAAAGCCATTTGCGTGCTAAAATAGAGGCAGGGGTGTTAGAGCGTGCCCGCCATGGGAGGATGGAATGGGTCTGATGAGGGGGGGTTCAGGCAGCAAGTAGTAGCCTGAGGATAATAAATAAAAAAGAAATCGTGCACGGCGTTAGGTTCGTCAGCATGGTGCTCATATGACGCGCGCCTCGGTGTTGGTTTATGCTTATATCGTGAATGTTTAAAGGGGGGAGAGAGTCGGAACGGCCAATGGGATAAACGTCCAAGACGGACTTAAAAGCCAAGCGGCGAGAGCGGCTTAATCGGTGACAGTGGTCGTAGCTCCCCCGAGCGCCTCGGGGTCGCTTCCCGTTCGCTGTTGATGGTGAGTGTTGTCGAAATTGTCGAACTCGTTTCCACGCTCCCGTTTTCTGGCAGGGCCTTCTTCCGTGGTCGCTCCCTTTGATCGTTTGCGCTGCGGTTCGAGTTCTTGCTGCTATCGGAAGAAGAAATATTTCGCTCGTCGTGCGCCTCGCCAATTGCGTTGTTACTCCTGCTCCTGCGCGGTTCGCCGACGACTTTGGGTGGTGGCTGGTCGAAGAGCGCGTACTCTTCTTCGATGTATCTCGCTTCGCTCTTGCACCCTTTCCAGCACTCGCGCCAGTCGCAAACGAGGAATTTGAAGCAGAATGCGTCGATCTTCATGCAGGGCTGGAAGCAGATGCAAAGATTTCTAAAATCCATCTTGTTTTGGTCGGAATGTGCCAGGAGGAGGCTCAGATGACACGTGATGGCGAAGAGTAGGTAGTAGTTGAAAGGTGAGAGATTGGACAGCTCCTCGATGAGGAGTGGCGGAACGGTGTCGGATCCTGTGCATTCCCTGGCAATCCTGTCCTGGGCAGCCTTTGGGAACAGCTCGTCGGGAAGCTCACGTAGCCAGGCCTTCAGCATGGAGCCGATGATGTTGATGTCGTAGAGATCCGTTTGTTCGAATAGGTCAACGTCGCCTTCTGTCGAGACAGTTTAGTAGGAATGTAATCATAATCATAAGGGGAGGTACAGAGTGGCGGCATACCTTCGTCGAATTTGCGCTGCCACTTCTTGACCTGGGCTCCACTTCCAGGCACTCGATATAAGCCCTCCACGTCGCTCCCCTTATAATTGAGGTAGTCGATGGCTCTCCAGGGAAAAGCGGGCATCCAAAACTCGGTCTTGTCTCGGGAGTCCTCCAGCTTCTTTGATATGCGGGTGCGGCGCGTCTGTTCGACAAGGGGCAGATTGAGAACCTTGAGCACATAATGCTCGTCATCGATCACCGGCTCTCTGTGGGATGGGCCATCCCTTGCGCCTCCGCCAAAGAAGCCCTGTTTGAGAATCCCAGCCGCCTTGCTGTTTTTTAATCCGCTCAGAAACGTCGAGCCGCCATTGTCCTTGAAGGACGAGGGTTGAACCCGGTTGTGGGCATCGTAGTCTCTCCCTTTGTTGCCCGAGATTTCCCTGGGTTGGGACCGCTCGGCGGAGTGGTTCCGGACGGCGGAGGACATCATGTCCCGGAAGGACCGATCTTGCGCGTTTATAGGGGCAGTCCGTAACGGCGCTGCCGTGTACGGCCTCTGGGGTTCGCTAAGTTTAAGCGGGCCAGGCGCCGATTCCCTGGGGCTCGAGCCGTCCTTGTTCTCCTTCTCCTTGTCCTTGTCCTTGTCCCTGAATGACCTTGTGCGACCGAGGAGTGTGAATGGTTTGGGCTTGCTCTTCTTCGCGTTATTCGCGGTATCGTATTCGGCAGACGAGGCTAGCGACAGGTCGGATTTTGAGGGTTGTGGAATGGGTTTGCGAGCGGAGTTGTCGCGATGGGACGAGTCTGTGGACCGACAAATAAAATAAAAGCGGGCGAAAGGTTAGCGAGAATTGAAACTATGGTACCTGATGGCGGGAGGCACATGAGTGCAATGGCGGCCTCTTTGTTGGCTAGAGGGGGGTGTTTTGGGGGGGAGGGGAGGGGATAATTCCAGTCCACGTACCCGAGTGCTTGGAAGATTGTTTTGAGAGGGAGGGGTGGTCGGAGTCTCGCGACATAGTTTCACGTTTGGAGTCGGGGAATTGAGGGGTGTTGAGCCGATCCGACGACTTGTTGGACTTCCCGAAGTGGAATAGGAAGCCCGACCGGGAGGATTTGTCCTCGTCGTTTTGCCGCTGGTGCCTGTGGCCAGAGGGCTGTTGCTGGTGCCGTTTCTGTCGCTGCTGCAATGGTCGCGGTTCGGGGTTTGCATGCGATTGAGATTGCGATTGTGGTTGGGGCTGGTGGACCGGCGATAATACGGGACCGGGAAGCTGGGGGCGGGAGTCCTGACCGTCGAGGGGGTCAGGGCCAGGCTGGCGGCTGTGGTGCTGCTGGTGGTGCTGGTGCTGGTGCTGCTGGTTCTGTTCCTCGTGGTGCTGTTCCTGCTGCCGCGGCGGCTGTTGCTGCTGCTGCTGCTCGAGGGGCTCCTGCAAGCTGTCGGTAAGCTGCACCTGGTGCAGCCCTCGGGCGCCTTCAGACTTTTTCTGGCTGAAGAGGAAAGCTGCTCGTGGGGACCGTGGGGACCGTGGGGATCGAGGCGACTTTGTGTCTGCCGGACTGTTTGGAACGGGAGCAGTGCGTGTGCGTGTGTATATGGCAGTTTCACCAATGCCAGCTGGCTGGGTCTGGGTCTGGTTCTCGTTCTGGTTCCGCGACTGTGACGATTGCGACGCCTGCGCCTGAGTCTGTGCCTGTGCCTGCGCTCCAAGGCGCATGAAATCCTCCTCCTCCTTCTCCTCCTCCTCGACCTCCCGGCTCACAAGTGTAAGTGGCTGTGGTACTTTACGCCCCATCTCTGCCTGCTTGATACTGTGCCGGCGAATTCGCAATCTTTTGTCGACAAAGGCCGACCGAGGTCCAGGTTGAGGTAGGCTCCGAAATGACAGAGAGGAAGGATCGCAACGTTGGGGGGCTACGTATAGAGCTTGCAGGGGAAAATAGGCAGATTGTAGCCTGCGACAAATGAGCAACCGACCACCCAGACTGGAGACGCAGAGCATAAAAACTAACGAGCATTAAGAGCATGGAAGGCAAGATAATTATCTGCCCTGGGTGAATTGGGTAGGGATAACGGGCGCGAGGGATAGGGGATAGCGGAGGGTGGTAGTAAGGTGCAGGTGTATAATTACCTAAAATTCCTGCACACCTTGAGGTTGCAGATTTCAATCTCACCGCCGTCACGACGCAGGTCGAGCCCCAAGACTCGAAGGTGGTCAAGCACCTGGCGTGAAAAATTGATGGACGCGACAACCTCAGTGAGTTATTGAGGCACCTGATAAGTCGAGGCGGGGGGCAGTCGAACTACGGCAAGGCTGGTAGGTGTCTGCTTTGGTCGATGCCGCGCATGAGATGTCGCGGAGTGTAGGTACTGTGTACGTGTACGTACGGATTACAGGATATGTATGATATGGGTAATTTCGACCTTGGAAGACCCCCGGATTCGGCGACAGGGCAGGCAACTGATTGGCGGGCCGGGTCTGCCTTTCCTGAGGGATGCCGCGCTGAATCGACGGAGATGTACCTTACGGCCCTGAGCCTGGAAGGGAGCGGGGATAATTCTTGCAGCTTCACCTCCACACCTGCGCCGTGAACCATTTCCCTGTGGAAAGAAAATCGAGGGATGGTTTTTGATGCCCGGTGTCCGATCTTCAACAACAGCCCTTGCCTCCCTACCTACCCGAGCAGGTGTGTAAGGTCCGGTACCATGCCTACAGTGCCTACCTGAGGTGAGGTGCCAAGTTGGAAACACCTCAGCATCTCAGACCGCACACTAGAGATGTCTCCCCGCGGAGGGGACAGTCCAGCGGCCCAGCGGTTTGAATTTGGCTTTGCAGGTTCCCAAAGATCTAAAACGGGTTTCTGAAACGGGATTATCAAAGCACTAGCTGGAATGCAGGAATGCGTCATCAGGGGTTTCCGTCATTGTCTACTAAACGCCGGGCAGTCATTCTGCGCAATCTGGACTCACCTCACCCGTACAATACACCACAAAAGAGGGCCGACGACGCATGGCATGATGGTCAGGTAAGGTACCCAGCAATCCGTCTTCTGGCCTTTGCCAGCATCGAGCCTGAAGAAGGGAGAGACCGATGCAAGGGGAAACGAAGGAGTACACGTAGAGGTGTCGGCAAGGGACTTCAAGGGGGGCTTCTAGGCCAGGCTGTATACACGTGCACTGGTCTCCATGTATACGAGCAGGTACGGATTTTCTTCAATCGCCAAAATGGAATGCAAGCTTCAGGATATTCGCTTTGCGCTTTAGGGAGTCGACGACACAGCAATAACCCTCCAAGTTTGCTACCTGAGAGGCTGAGGTACCTGATTCTCCTGCGTTGGATGTCTGCGCGTGTATAGTATAGTGGGTGGGGTTCCCACAGGCTATTCCATAACCCGTTAGCCCAGGAACATCGCTCAACTCTGAAACTCGCTCGGCATTGTTTCTTGGCCAGAAATTGGTTGCGCATCCATCCATGCCTTCCATCTCATCGCCGCGGCCACGCTGGCATCGAACCTCCAACTGGTCTGGTCTCTGGCAGGTTCGACCTCGGGCTCGTGAGATGACGGCGAATATCTGGGCGAGAAATCGTGAAGCAGCATGTGCGCTCCGGGCTTCAGCAAAGTTCATGATCTCCCTGTTGTGCTCGACGAGTTTCGTATTCTGGACATAGTTGAGGGCACAGGGCCCAGGGCAGGGCTTCCAATCCCGCCGTCAACAAGTCCGGACCCTCCGACCTTGTCTCACTTTCGCGGGAATCCCATGAGAAATCATCGAACCTGGCCACGGCTGGACAAGCAGGTGACAATCTTGCTTCTACCATGTCGCCGCCCTTTTCTGCGCGGATTACACGTCGCGTATACACAGTACTGGCTGGCAACCCGTACTTTGCTAGGTATTGCATCGTTGCGGGATCGTGGTCCGGTGCACGGGCATTTGGACATGGACTTGTCGGCCAGTTCGCTGAGTCGATCTCGGCAAGGCTTACTAACGGCACCACAGGGGCACTGGCGCCCAAGGACGTTTTCTTTTTGGGTTGACAGCCGTTGTCGATTACAGCTTCCAGCTTTGTACGTAGGTAGTAGATATGGTGGAGAAGCGCGAAAAATAGCAACCGCCGCAAGATTCCATGCGGGTCCAGGTGCCACGCTCTGCACTTCTGTCGGCCACACGAACTCGGGTCATGCCGGGCATCTCATAGGTGCTTGGTCTCTCCGAGGTAGTCATGGTAGGCTTGAGATGTTCTTACCTCCAAGGCTTAAGTCATGTCCGAACCGTGGACACGCAGCAGCCGAACATTTAAACAATTGAGCCAAGCCTTGACCAAAGGAAGAAAACATTCCACCACTGTGCTTACAGACAAAAAGCGTGGAACTACATTCTTCACACGCCGCAATCCATACCAAAGGTATCTGAGTGTCGACTGCCTTGGACTTTGGTAATTCCGCCGAGCTTATCGAAAGTCCCCGCGGGTGTACACTACTATAATTCCCTTGATTGCCGTTTGCTTGATTATGTAAGACACCGTTTTGGACGCCGCCCTGCCTGCAACCCCCGACATCCAAGACATCCCATCCCGTCGTCGCCTACCTTACGTCAATTCGGGTCTGAAGCTCCGAGACCAGGCAGCACCAAGCACACGGCATACAGCACACGGCACTAGTACAACGCCCGCCCCAACCCCATCTCATCGGCATTTTGGAACTCGAGTGCAGTGCAGTTGCAGTGCAGCCGCAGCCGCAGCCATGGCCGATCACAACGTGGCCGAGGAGCCTCCGCTCGCCATCTCGGCTCACGTCCAGTACATTCAGCGCTTGGACAAGAGAAGGGACGAATACGAGTACTGGCTTACAGAGCACCTCCGCCTCAATGGACTATACTGGGGTCTGACGGCGCTGCATCTGCTGGGCCATCCGGAAGCCATCCCCCGCGCCGACACCATCGACTTTGTGCTTTCCTGTCAGCATGAGAACGGCGGCTTCGGCGCCGCCCCTGGCCACGATGCCCACATGCTTTCCACCGTCAGTGCGGTGCAAATCCTGGCCTTGCTTGATGCCTTTGACGATCTCGAGAAGCGTGGGCTCGGCAAGGCAAAAGTGGGAGAGTGTGCGTCGCCGTCACATATGCATATGCCTTTTGCCGTTGCTGCCCCGGCTCCGAGATGCCGCGTCAACTGACCTGCTGCCTTTCTAGATATCGCCAACCTCCAGAACAAGACCAGTGGCACGTTCGCTGGCGACGAGTGGGGTGAACAAGACACGAGGTTTCTGTACGGCGCCTTCAACGCGCTATCGCTCTTGGGCCTGCTTGAGCTGGTCGACGTCGACAAGGCCGTGGACCACATCACACAGTGTGCCAACTTCGACGGCGGATATGGTGTCAGTCCCGGCGCGGAATCACACGCCGGCCAGATATTCACCTGTCTTGCTGCCTTGACCATTGCTGGCAAGCAGGAATATGTGAACACGGCCCGGCTCGGGAGATGGCTGAGCGAGAGACAGGTTGCTGGCGGCGGGCTCAACGGCCGGCCAGAAAAGAAGGAGGATGTATGCTACAGCTGGTGGGTACTGAGCAGCTTGCAGATGATTGGTAAGACCAACTACATCGACAAAGACAAGCTTGTAGGGTTCATCTTGCGCTGCCAGGACACAGAGAAGGGCGGTATTTCCGACAGGCCAGGCGACGTCGTCGATGTCTGGCACACGCTGTTCGGGCTTACCGGGCTGAGCTTGCTGGATTACCCTGGGCTGGAGCCTGTCGACGAGGTCTACTGTCTACCTAAGTCGACTGTCTATCGGGTGCTGGGCCGGTGAAGCAGCTCACCTTGACCGTTTCCGGGCTCTAAACGTATGGTACCTGTCCGGGCTTCTCGATCTCGATCTCGCTTTCGCTTCCCATGTCGACCTCACCTAGAGTGTGCTGTGAAGGTCTTGGTCGTCTTGGTCGTCGTGTTCGGGTCGGCTGTCGAGTTAGGCTTGCTCTATACCACATGCTGGCTTTAGCTAATAATGATGTATTGTTCGACCAAAATCTCAGCGTCGTGTTGTCCAAGAGAGCCAAGGAGACTCTGTTGTGCTGGAAATTGGAGCAGTTTCAATCCCGAGGTAGTCACCTCGGCGACTGTGCGGCGCCAGCAGCTCGCCAGATAATTCTGCCTGTACCGCTAAACTTGGGCCGTTGGGTGAAAAAGACAGGAAGGCGGTCGTGGAGCTAAGCATACCAATACCTCACCGCTGCACTCCGGCGCCTTTCCGCACCTTTACTCCATCAACCATTCCGATTTCCCGTTCGCGTCTGGTTGCAAGGCCCTCTGGGCAATTCCCTCTCCCTCTCTCTTCTTCGTCTCTTGACTTCCTCGAAGCTCGTCTGGCTCGTATCGCTCCTTCTGTTTGGGGGTCGACCTGATCGGTCCCAGGCACCAGCTCTCCAGAGTCAAAGGTGAGTTGAGGAAGGAGCAAACGGCCTTCCCCCAGACCTCGCCTTGCCATGTCCCCAACCCAGTCCTTGGCTTTTCCATCCGTCTATTCTTCGCCCTCCCCATTCCTTCGTCCCTTCTCCCGTCTGTGTTCTTCTTCCGTCCTATTACCACCAAACGGGTCTGTACCTTTACGGTGCAGTTCCTCTCGGCCGTCTACTGGCTCGGCGGCCCTCGAAGTTCCTCTCTGTGGTTTCTTGAGAACTCCCATTCCTACCTAGGCAATCAACTTTCCTCAGATTCTTATTCACGAACGGCTTCCCTTGATTCTTCTGGAGACAGTCTTCCCAACGCACATGAAGAGTAGAAGACCCCCAAACACCATCAAAGCTGCTGCTACTATCTCCGGCTCCAACGCAAGGCAGTCAAGAGCACCTTCACTTTTTTACATGCCCAAAGGCTTCAGTCTTGCCTGCCGTGCAAAACTCGAACACTGACCAGAAGACCGTGCGGGTCGACCACCAGGCGTCAGCGGCCAGACCCGAACTCCTACGAGATTGATTGATCCTGCAGTCGGCCAGCTTCCCGATTCCGCCCCATCGCACTCGTGAGTTACCCCCTGCGCAGAACTTACGCAACGCAATTGCAATGCTATCCGAGTACTGACTCTCGCTTTCTAGAAGATGGCCGCCGTTGCTCCAATGGACTTGGTCATGAAGAGCGAGCCTGCCGCTATCCCCCTCAAATGCACTCTCTGTCCCAAGAAGCCCAACTTTTCAGATGTGTCTCATCTGCTCACTCACATATCGTCCAAGAGTCATCTATCATACCGCTTCAAAACCGAGCTCCGATCACACTCGGAGAAGGATGCTCGGGATGCCATTCGGGTCTACGATGACTGGTATGAAAGGAATGGAATCAGGGGTCTTCTGGCGGAGCGGATGGCCGCGAAGGAGCAGAAAAGGTCGACAAAGAGCAGACGCTCCTCCAATGCAGTCGTAAGTCCTCCATGGCGACAGTCTAATAAGGGTCACAGAGCTCGTAACTAAAGAACCCAAGAAAAAACCCAGGGCTGCTGTGAGGGACAATGGCTCGATCAAAACTGAGCCCGAAGATTACACCGAGTCCCCACCACCCATTGCGCACTGGGCCAACGCGTCGCACGCGTCACTCTTCGGACACAACACGCGCCAGGAGTATTTCGATCATGCTGGCTACCACGCCCCAGCTCTGAAGCGTTCGCAATCGGATTATTCCATCCCCGGCACGCCCGACAACATGGCACGACGCAAATACGAGAGATTGACATCGGAAACGGAGACAACAGAGAGCGCCGTCCCATCTGATCTTCCATCGGAGATGACAGAGTTTTTCAACGACGACGAGGACGATGATGATTCCAGCAAGTTGAAGGGTGTCCGGTATCCTGGCATGGGTCTTTTTGACTCTGCCAGCGAGCTGCAGAAACGGAAGCGCAACCAGCGAAAGGATGTCTCTGTTCTGAGGCAGATGGAGGAAACCTCAGCCAAGATTCGTCCACTGGAAACGATCTGGACGGAAGATGGTGAAGAGCAGCGCAAACGCGGTATCTATGACAGTCCTTCGATCGATGGAAGCCCGGTTTGTCCAACCTTTTGGCACTATTGCCTTTTTTCTTTTTCTTGAACGCTTGAGAATACATTCTAACTCGTTCGGATGCATAGGAGCGTGTTCTCGAGGAAAATCACAAGAAAAAGCGAAGCCGCCGTGTGACAACAACGACAGTCACAACAAAGCCTCGCCAGACGCGGTCCTCTGCCAGAATTGCCCGGAAAGCTCCCAAGAGTCGAGGGGGCGACGACGACGACGACGATGACGACGACTTGTCGCTCGACCAAGAAGAGAACAAAGATACCAGTCAGATCTCTGGCCATAGCCATGGCTCCGTGGAAAACTATGATGTTTTCCGTGACCACCCACAGCTCAGCCCAGGTATAGAAACTGCTCGTGAACTTCATCGCCTACTCTGCTGACACTGCCATAGCTCGCAACGACAGCCCCTTGAAAGGATCCGGGTAAGTCCCAAGGAGTCTGGGTATTGCTGAGCTTGTTCTGATCTCCTATATCTAGTTTCGAACTTCGGCGTCGTCCAGCTTTGCAGTCCATGAGCTCAAACATTGCAATGGTCTCACCGGCACTCAAGGTTGGCAAGAACGGAATGCACCCCTATTTCCCTGGTAGAGACAGCGGTCCCAGCACCTACCCGACTCATCCTCCTGTTCCGGGAAACCCGTACTTCCCCAACCAACATGCTCTTGGTGGTGGAAACTACAATCCGCTATGTGTCCAGACGAGACCCGGATATTTCAACCCGTACAGCTACTCCAACTATGCGACCGATTCTAAGCCTTCCGCGGCCAGCTTTCAGCCGGTCAACGCCATGAACCCCAACTTGGGCGGCATGTCTTACAACTCCTTCGCCACACCGTACACATCCGACTCACCTCAAGAACGGGGACATCATGATTTCGATCTTTGATATAGCATTCAGAGAATCAAACACCGACCGCGTTGATTTCGAATGCGCATAGCAAAAGATGCGTGTCTTTCATGCGCCACCGTCGGTTTGTGTGGGTCGCAACTCCTTGGGGCTACTGTATCTCTCTTGTCTGTCTTGGTTTCAGCAATGGGGGAGCATTTCGTGGGGGGACGGAATACCTGATACTAGAAAACCGCGGACTCGCTCTAGACCTCCAATCAAGATCAAGGTCGTGGAATCATTTCATTACTAGGAAAATCTGCATGGCAGACGCCAACATTGCCCTTATTCAGCTTCCCTGCCGCCCAATCCATGAGACGAGTTTCACCCTCGACCGGATGATAGGTGGCTTTCATCCCCGAGGCGGCGTTTACGGGACAAGCTCCATGGACAAGTGCGAGGAATATTTTGAGATTATGGGGATTACTGGCACCAAGGCACGATCTTTTCTTAATACATCAGCCCCCATTTTCTAGATATTCCCAGGGTTGTATGGCACCGGGTTGAAAGTTCTTCATCACTACGAGTCCATTTAGCAGGGGCGTTGGTCGATAGGTCGTTATAGATTTCAACGATACAGATTTCCCTTTGGTCGACGTGAAGGAAGAGATGTATACATTGTAATGGTGACTATGTGCGACGTGCGGTGTGACGTACGAATAAAACAAGGGCTTTAATTGGTGCCACAAAAGGACAGAAATGGGCGTATTAGATTTCGCTCTCCGCACTTGATGAGGAGAAAGATATTCATTCCTCGATTTATCTTGTCTGTTGTTTGACAGGAAGGCCGTGCATACTAATAATTACATCTAGCAATCTGATATACCCTTACTCAGTCACCCAGGAGTTTTCGCCTTACCCCACCCACCCATGACCAAACAGTATCACAAAGCCAGAAATATTACACCAACCCCTGGAAAGTCAGACCAGACATAAACACGCCAAAACATCGGGTATGTACAGACTACAGCTGCTCGATGCTCGAGATGAGGTGGTCCAACTGCTCGGACCGCTCGCTCCGCAACACATCGTCCATCAATCTCGCTGCGCCCTGGAGCCGGCGGATCTTGACCTCGTCCTCCATCTCGCGCGACTTGCGCGCCGCGACGTCGAGCACCTTTCGCGGGATCCGCGCCAGCCGCGCCACGTTCAGGCCGTACGAGCGGTGGGCTACGCCCTCGGCTACCTCGTACAAGAAGGTTATATCCTCTCCCGCTTGTTCTTCTTCGTTGTTGTTGTCTTCCGCGCCGTGGCTCTCGGTCTCGCGGCCCGTCGTCGCCTCGAAGCGCATGTGCACGCACTTGACGCGGCCGTCGCCGAGGCCGAGGGCGACGCGCGCCAGGCTCTGGTAGTGCGTGATGAAGAGGGTCAGGCACCTTGTCTCGCGGACGACGTGCTCGAGGACGGCGTGGGCGATGGCGGCGCCGTCGTGGGTGCTGGTGCCGCGGCCCAGCTCGTCGAGGACGACGAGCGAGCGCGGGGTCGCAGCGCGCAGGATCGCGGCCGTCTCCGAGACTTCCACCATGAAGGTGCTCTCGCCCGCGAAGAGGTTGTCACTGGCGCCCATGCGGGTGTAGATTGCGTCGGCGAGCGTCAGGGCCATGGCGGTCGCGGGCACGAAGGAGCCGACCTGGGCGAGGAGGACGAGCAGCGCCACGGCGCGCACGTAGCTGGACTTGCCGCCCATGTTGGGGCCGGTGATGAGGTGCGCGAGGGGAGCCGGGGAGGCGAGCGAGGTCGTGAAGGGGATGTAACCGTTGGGGAGGGTGTGTTCTGCGATCGGGTGGCGGCCTTCGGTGATGGTGATGGTGGGCGGGGTGGAGGAGGGCAGGAAGGTGGGCTTGCTGTAGCCTGGGAGCGCGGCGACTTGCGAGAGGGAGAGGAGACAGTCGAGCGTGGCGAGTGAGGCGACGGCGTCGCGGAGGGGCTGGTAGTCGGTCGCGATGGACTGGAGGAGCGCGGTGAAGGCGGCGTCGCATGCCGCGGCCAGGGCTTCCTTGTGCTGGTCGCGCTCGTTGATCAGGCGCATCACCTCGGGCGTGTGGAAGCGCGAGAGCTTCTTGGTGCCGCTTATCTTGGCCCACGAGGCCGGGACATGCTTGAGATCCGTGTTGGCGACTTCGATGAGGTACTCGATCCCGGCGACGGTGACGTAGGTGACGGGTGTCTTTTTGGACAGCTTTGCCGCCGCGTCCTTGCGGTGCGCGTCGAGGTCGGATTCGACGGCGATGATACCCATCTTGTGGTTGGCGATGTCGTCGGTCTCGTCGTCCTCCCGGAAGAAGGAGCACTTGTCGTCTTTCCTTGCGGCTTCGGCATTGATCTTGTCGAGATACGTGGTTACGATGTCCCCGATGGCGGGCAGCGAGCAGATGGCCTCGCTGATGAGAGGCGACTTGAATCCGGTGTCTGCTGGTGACTTGACCCTGGCGAACTCCAGGGCAATTCTCTGCATCGTCTGCAGGGTCGAGAGGAGCTCCGGGCGGGTGCATTTTCCGTAATAGATGCGGATGAGACTGCGCTCGAGATCCGCCTTGATCGAGTGGAGCATGCCGACTATCTTGTCAACTTTCACCGTGGACTGATTGTCGAGCAGCTCCTCGACTGCTGACACGCGCTCTTCAAGACGCTGCTGGTCGAGCAAGGGACGGCCAATCCATTTTCTCAGCTGTCGTTGGCCGAAGCGTGTCCTCGTCTTGTCGAGCGCCCACAACAGACTTCCCATTTCAGAGTGATCTGTGGAGTTCCTGTACACCTCGAGGCTTTCCAAGGTTGTCCCGTTGATCAACATGTGCTGGCGGGTGCTAAAGGACTGGAAGTACTTGGTCAGGTCAAATACGTGCTCGAGCCCGTACTCGGTCAGATGGTGGATCATGGCCGATAGACATATGCTAACAAGCTCCGGGAGCTTCAGGACCTTGTCAAGGAGAGCAGCCGAGTGCGCGTCCTTTTCCTTTGCCTTTCCGGCATAGAACTGTGTAACGTGGGAGGACGCCTCGGCTGCAGTCGTTTTGGTCTTGGGCACCCGCTCGACACGGCTTCTGTCGCCGAATACGTTTGTGCTACTTCCAGAGAGGTGTTGCACAAGCTTGTCGGTGGCCTTGGTGAGCTCGCCGACAATGAGAAACTCGCAGGGGGAGATGTGGAGCAGCCGCGTCTCAATCTCACTCCTCATGAATCCGTCCTCGAAATCATCGTATATGATATCGCCTGTGGCAGGCTGCACTGCAATGATCCCAACATTGACCTTCTCGTCTGTCCCTGACCCCTTGGCTGGAGACTCTGTCAAACAGAGCAAGTAGCCCCCTGATGGAGCGCCTGTGTTCTCGCCGGATTGGTCCAGTTCGCCGTTCTCATCGATGTAGGTGCCTTTTGTGTAGACGTTCGTGAGCTTTCGTACGAAGGGCGCGTTGCGGTTGTCGCCGGCTTTCTTCAGGGCTGCTGTTTCCACCTGGCGGACAACGCCGACCTTGTGGCCAGCAGCGACGAGACGTTTTGCATGAACGGGCAAGCGATGCACAGGAATACTGGCCGACGCGAATCGATCGAGGTGCGATTCTGAAGGGTCTGTTGAACTCGCTCTCAGTTAGCGGGAGGGTGAGAGGCAGAGTCAGACGACATGGGATGGATGTGTGTAGCTTACGCTCGTCATATCTGAATTTGCCCGGGATGCACACTATGCTGAGCTCCTTTGCAGCTATCCGAGCATCTTCGCCAAAGAAGCGGAATTTGTAGCCCACCTCGACGATCAGAAGGGTGTCCATGTGCTTCCTCTTGATCTCGAGGAACTGCATCTCCATTGGGGTGAGCTTGCCGGTCTTGGCACCCTTCTTCTTCGCCTTGGTTGGGGCTGGGGGCTCGTCGTCCTCGGCATCTTCCCCGGCATCTGCATCCTCGCCGTCGGGAGCGCTGGTGTCGGCATCGGCCTGGAAGTTCCGCCTCCTGATATGGGCCATGCTGTCGGGGTGTCCGAGCTTCTTGACGAATTTCCTATGCAGCTCTGCCTTCTTCTTCTTCTTCTCGATTGCATCCTCGTCTCCCTCTTCGTTGCCATTAGATGAAGACGGGCCACTGTTCGCGCGGGATGCGTCAAAGACATATCGATCAGTTCTAGAGGCAGCTTCTGTCTTAGAGAAGCTGGTTGTCACGGTTGCCGTTGCTGTTACCGCCTCGCCCCCAGCCCCTACTGACTTGGCCCGTTTCGCTGCGTGGCCAGCAAGACCATTTCCGTTTCCGCCGCCAGCATTCTCTTGGAGAGGCCGCTTCCGCGAGGGCTCTGGGTCAGGGGAACTTGTGGCAGTATCTTTTGTGGATTCGACGATGGGAGAGCTGGGAGTGGGGGCCGGTCGCTGGCTTAGGCCATTGATGGTGGTTCGAGGAGTGAAGAAGCTGGTGAGCGTAGCTTGCTTCTTGCCCGGGGTTTTCGATGGGCCCACCATGGTCAACGACTCGTCGAGGGAGGCGGTGGGGTGCACAGTAAGGGTGTGAGTTCTGATGGCTGCTGTGATGTCAGTGTCACCAAAGAGCGATTGACCGTCTCGAGCACACGCTAATCTAATCAGTGCCGTGGGAGACGCGTAGCGAGACGCGCTCCTCGAAATCTTGTGAGTGGTTGCAGCGAGCTCACCTGATCGAGCTAGTGCGCATTGTGAGAGAGATGGTCTGTGCGCAGCTACCAGGAATCCTTCCATCCCATCCCAGCCCATCCCATCCACTGGCCACTCAGCCTGGATGATTAACATGACGCTCCAGCCCTCCGGTCCTTCATTCTCACGTACTTTCGTCTCGTGGCCAGCCAACGCGACAGAAATAGGACAATCACTGGGTGGCCACCTACGGTAGTAGGCGCTTCAACGTTTGAGCCATGGCCAAAATTGCTCACTACGTACGTGGGCATCCAGGCACCCACGTTGCAAAAGGTGGTCAGGCACCTTACCTTACCTTTACCTTGGTCCAGGCCAACCCTCCAGCTCATCTAGGTCAGGTCTTGGGCCAAGCCATCGGCTGCACACCATTTACTCGCCGGGATCAGTTAATATATCTGGAAAAATGCAGCACAAGCTTCATCCTACCTGATCCAGCCCGAACTCCAGGTTAGCCAGCCCGCCAGCGTCGACTTCGACAGGGGACGGGCTTCCCCAAAATCTCTTCTTCAATGCTGAACCCGCAACTGGAAACGGAGACCTGGATGTGGAAACTTCTCTTGGGGATCCAGGACAGAACAACAAATAGGGCTTGCTTGGTTGAGACGAACGCTGTTGAGGCGCTTGTTGATCCGCCTCGCTTGACAAGTACAAAAGACCTGAGCAGCCATTGACGAAAATTGAGCAGGTTCGCTGCAGAAGACCGCATGCATCAAGCTTTACCAGATAGACAGCTCAGCATCGTATCGCATCCATGACTGAACCAACGGGCCATCCAAGATTCCAATCCCAGGGTTCCAGAACATGTTTCTTGTCACCAGCACACGTTCCCAAAGTATCAGGGCCGGGGCTTTGTTCCGGCCGCTGGCGAGCGAGCCCAGAACGTCTCTCAGTCCCAGCTTCCATCTCAGCTACATTACCCACACTACCTACCGTTGACCGTGGGCGTGGCAGCAGACGTCGCAAATGCACTTTGCGGGTCCAACGTCTGCTTCGGCCTTCAGGCTAAATGCACCCTGCACGCCAAGACGGGTAATGTCATGCTGGTTGGCGGGCGAGTTGCAGAGACGAATGGGCAGCTAGCCGGGGGGCTCGCAACGGGAATGACTTACGCTTTCCGCAACCACGCCGGTTCGCCCGTTATCCATTAGGAAATGGAATCAGATCTCGCTCTCGTCACGGTTCAACGGCCACTGGCAATCCTTCCCAGGCTTCTGTCTCTCAGTCTCGTTACTATGCGCCTGACTGACACGCCTTGCCACCTACGCTACACCACACCGTACCCTACACTACACTTGTCCACGACTGCACCATCAACAGAGAGGCGCTCCGAGTACCAGCCGGTGGCGTCTTTAGCCCCGGATCCGCGGTGGATTTCTTCCAGCTTCCTGGCCTGATCTGGGTTCCCCAGCTTTCCAACACTACACTACAGGTGTACACTAGTCTCTCGGCAGCGGGGTCTAGCTCACGGGGTATGTAGCACGAGCCTCATGCTAGTGTTAACGTGCGTTGTACGTCGGTGGTGTATCCTGGAGTGTAAACCGTCCTCCTGGCTGGCTATCAGGTTGAGTTCTGCGGCTTCGGGATCACAGTATGGAACTGCTGTAGACTCGGGAGTTCCTCGTACGTGTACCAGGAGATGACTGGACTCTCCCTCTGCAACACGTCTTGGCACAGGGTTGCCGGTAGATGGCCTGGATTTCCAGTTCTTGGGCCACGCCTGACAAGGGCAGCTAAGCGAGACTCTACATCCTCCTTCGTCTCAATGCCCGGCCACGATGAGTTCCTGCTTCGGTTATATTGAACTCTGCTCTGCATGGGCACCCGGCTGGTGGGTGCGGGATGGGACTCTTACCCTCACTCAGCAGCAGCCAGACTCAAGTCAGCAAGGGACATCCCAGACTTGTGAGTATTGCCTAATTGAGAGACGCAACCACCAGCCCATACCTCATCAACCGCAGCTCCCAGATCACGCTTGAAATCAGAGCATTCATTGTCGGCGGCAGGCAGGCGTGCGGCCCAGAAGCGGTGACAGCTTACTATACACTGCACTGCACCGCACTACTGTGTACTGTGTGCACTAGGTCTACCCCACGACTGCTCCTCGGCTCCCACACTCGGGACTTGGATGCCAAACGTCGGGAATAGTGTAGGTGCTGGCATCGAGACAACATTAGCGGCCGCCACAGAAAGCATCTTTACGACATGGGGCACACGAGGCACCAGAGAGGCACCCGAGGGGCACACGCGAGGCACATGCACGCACCATCTCAGCAGTCGGTCCGCTTGAGCCGTCCGGCCCTGGTTGGCTGAACTCTATGGCGTCCCGATGATATTATTCGCCTGCCTGCGTTGTCGTTGTCGCGCAGACACCGGTCCGGGCCCCAGGCTGCGACGCCAGCCAACGCTAGAACGGCAGCAAGACCAGGCGAGCCCCAGCGATCTCGCGAGCCGCCATAGTCCTTGATCGTACTACCTGAGCCCCGTGCTGGAGTGAAGTGTCGCGCCAAGGCAAGACTCGGCAACGCCCAGCAGGGGGGGCGCAGGGGGGGGGGGGCAGGAGGGAAAAAGCGGTGCCATGGTTCATCAGATTGGGTGGTGGAGCAATCAACCCCTGCCTTGCAGTCTACACCACACTAGACTCTTGCTATGTCCGGGGATGCTGCGACAAAAGTTGGGGAAAAATTGGGGTTCTGTTGTTTGGTCGATCGGCTTTCAACGTTGGTGTCGAGGAGTTGCCACGCAAAAGTCCCGGTCGTATACTGTGTATACAGTTCCAATGCCATATCCGAGAGCTTGGAAACTGGCAAATGTTTTGCTGTCTCCATGAGGTGCCAAAAGGCCGCCTCGCCGGCATAACATGGGTGGCAGGCGGGCCTTTCTCCATGTTTCCTGCCCCCTCCCGCGAGACGGGTGGCATCTCGCAGCAGACGGGAGCGTCTTCAGTTCAGATGGAGCCTAGGCCAGATGGTCAACCGTCAATCTGCTGCCGCCCGCGCGCCAGCGAGCTGCACCAGGCCCGGTGCGCAGTGACAGTGACAGTGACCTATTTACAGAAGTGGAGGCTCGGAGTTGGACGGATTGGCTAAGCTTCTCTCCAAGTCGAGTTGGCTGGGTCGGTTTTTTCTTCTCCATCCCCATCCCCCAACCCCTGCTACTCCAGTTGCTACCTACCCTCGACCCATTGCGACCTTCGGTCCGCTCGCCCGCCCTGGGCCTCCCGTATACCTGGGTTGGCTCTGTGCTGTGTGTATATCTTTATAATCCCTTGCCCTCGCTCTGCTCTCATGCTTCCTATCTCCTCTCTACTCTTCATCAGTCACTCCTATCTCAGTCCTAGGGGTTAGGTCTTCTCTGCCACCTATATCTTGTGGGAGCCATCTACTCAAGTGTCATTGGCCCACCTCTGCACGACCAAGCATCAACAACAGCCAAGATGGGTATCTTCTCCAAGAAGCCTAACGTCGAGGCAGTCATCCAGGCCCAGGAGGAGGCGCCTCAGTTCGAGCATGTCAACTGGAGGACAGACCCTGGTCTTCGCAAGCTGTACTTCTACGCCACCGTTCTCTGCGTTGCATCTGCCACCACTGGTTACGATGGGTAAGATATCCAGCCGTGGCCTTGGGCTCTCGTTTCGGCCGTTGAGCTTTGCTAACGAGTTTCTTCGCGAACAGAATGTTCTTCAACAGCGTTCAGAACTTCGATACCTGGGTTGACTACTTTGGTAACCCGCAAGGATCCATGCTAGGTCTCCTTGGAGCCCTCTACCAGATCGGTAGTTTGGTTTCCATCCCCTTTGTGTAAGTGCCGAGCACGAGCCACGGGCACAGGTGTATCTGAAGCTGACAGCCCGCCACACAGCCCTATCTTCACCGACAACTTTGGCCGCAAGATCCCCATCGTTATCGGCTGTGTCCTCATGATCATCGGCTCGGTCCTTCAGGGCTCGTGCCAGAACCTGGGAACTTTCATGGGCGGCCGTGTGCTGCTCGGCTTTGGCAACAGTTTCGCACAGATCGCATCCCCCATGCTTCTCACCGAGCTGTGCCACCCCCAGCACCGTGGTCGTATCACGACCGTCTACAACTGCCTCTGGAACGTCGGCGCTCTGTGTAAGTCACCGGTCACCAGACAACAGAAGCTCTGCAGAGTCTCTGCATTCACTCGGGACTTGTCCGCTAATACCGATTCGCAGTGGTTGCTTGGATCTCATTCGGCACCAACTACACCAAGAACCAGTGGTCGTGGCGTATCCCGGCCCTGATCCAGGCGCTCCCCTCGCTCATCCAGCTCGTCTTTATCTTCTGGGTGCCCGAGTCCCCCCGCTACCTGATGGCCAAGGAGAGACACGAGGAGGCTCTCGCGATTCTCGCCAAGTACCACGCCAACGGCAATGTCAACCACCCCACTGTCCAGTTCGAGTACCAGGAGATCAAGGAGACGATCCGCCTCGAGTACGAGAGCAACAAGAACAGCAGCTACGCCGACTTCTTCAAGACCAAGGGCAACCGTTATCGTCTTGCCGTCCTCCTGTCCCTGGGCTTCTTCAGCCAATGGTCTGGCAACGCCATCATCTCCAACTATGCCAGCAAGCTCTACATCACCGCCGGTGTTACCGACTCCAATGCCCGACTTGGTCTCTCGGCCGGCCAGACCGTGCTCGCGCTCATCGTTTCCGTCACCATGGCCACCTTGGTTGACAAGCTCGGCCGTCGCGTGGCTTTCCTCGCTTCCACTGGCGGCATGTTCTGCACCTTCGTCCTCTGGACCCTGACCTCGGGTCTGTACGACGAGCACCAGTCCCCCGGCGCCGACAAGGCCATGATCTTCTTCATCTGGCTTTTCGGAGTCATGTACTCTCTGGCATGGTCCGGTCTCCTGGTCGCCTACACCATCGAGATCCTCCCCTACAGACTGCGTGCCAAGGGCCTCATGATCATGAACGTCTCGGTCCAGGCCGCGCTCACTCTCAACATCTACGCCAACCCGCTCGCCTTTGACTACTTCGCGGGACACACCTGGAAGCTGTACCTCATCTATACGGTTAGTCTTTTGCTCTCTACAGCTGCTGCTGCTGCTGCTGCTGCTGCTGCTGGTGCTGCCGTGATTTCCCTCTTTGTTCCGCTCGCTGACAATACCAATTCTCACAGTGCTGGATCTTCCTCGAGCTCATGTTCGTCTACTTCATGTACGTCGAGACCAAGGGCCCCACCCTCGAGGAGCTCGCCAAGGTCATCGACGGCAACGAGGCCGAGGTGCCCCGTCTCGACATCAAGCAGATCGAGAAGGAGGTTCAGATCGGCGAGGAGAAGAGCGTCTAGGGGATGTAATGATCCGTCCGTCACGGGGGAGCCCTCCCCCCACCTCCCTCCCACCGTGGCTCTATTATGTGTGTGTGTGTGCGTGCGCGCGCGTAGGTGTGTGTCTTTATTAGGCGGCATTTTTATTTTGTTCAAAACGCTACGGCGGTACCTGGTTAGCAGACCTTTGAGTTTTACAGTAATCAATTCCTACATCCCACACAAGGGGGGTTTTCTCGCCCAACTTTGCTGTAATTACAGCGTCATATCCATTTCTCTAACTGTGCTTGTGAATTACTTTCGTGAACCAGCCGGTAGCAACAGCATTGTTTGTTTCACAAGCTGCTCAGAATATTTCTCATCTTCTTTTTATGAGACGAGGAAAATATGGCGTGGTATGATTCTCGCTTTCTTGGCAGCATCCACCTCTAACGAAGGGGCGGGTGGTGTGGTTTTCCTTTTTTGCCTTACCAAGCACTCAACTCTTACCCGGCCTCTGGGAACTCGCAGATTACATTCGGGTTTCCCGCTGGGGGGAAAAACTATATAGGTACCCTTGCGTATAAAGCTAGGTAGGTACCTTGCTGTCTGTCTCGCGGGTCCGCGCACGCGGTGGTATGCGGCGATAAGGGGTTGGATAGATAGATAGATATAGATGGTGTGCATTTCCAATATAAAATAAAAGCCTTGCATCGTTCATCTATGTAGGTAGGTATCCTCGACAGGTACATAACCCCTGTGGGATCCAGACCGTCTACATACGTACCTACCTACATACCTGTCGAGTAATTTATATACAACTGAACCGAACCGATCGTGCGTATTTCTCTTTCTTTTTTCCTTGGTAGTAGTCGTGGGAGTAGGTGGAAGGATACTGAGTCGGTTTTGATTTCATCCGTACCCGCACCCCGTACCTACGGCACCTATGCTCGGCACACCTGTACGTACCCTAGGTAAGGTATGTACGTACCTGGGTGGTAGGTACATGCATTTACCCAGACAGGTTCAAGTAGAGTAGAGGCCCCGGCTGGGCACACCTTGTGTGTGGACAGACAGCACGACCAACTTGTCAGGCGAAGCAGCCAGCCAGCCTGCCCGAACGTCGTATGTAATTTAATCTATATTGCAGACGAGAACCCAAACAACAACAAAATGCGCTCAATGTCTCTTTTGCTTTCTTCACCAGGCCATTGGGAAACGGGAAGCGGGAAGGTAGTATAGGTACCTACCTACACTAGACCTGGCAAGCAAGGAAAGCAGGCAGGTGGAATGCTACCGGAGATCCGAAACGAGTGTATCCTGCCTTATTATGCCATGGGTGCTTGTTAAACCCGACTTCATTTAGTTTCGTTCAAGTCAGTTCATTAGTGAGTAATTGGAGTTGGACCTATCAGGTACAAGAGTGAGCTGAAGAAGGTAATTAGTTTGGAGAGAAAACGAGCAGTCTACACCAGGTCAGTAAGGTACCCTGGTAGGTAATTGTCATATTTGCATTCCCCAATATACGAGTGCTAAACAAGTCAGTCAGCCCATACATTAAATTCCCAATGCACACATTCATACTCATACTCAACTCGAGAAACACAAACCATGTATGTATGTATGTATGTCCATGACAAACACGGACCCGGGGACAGCATTATCCAATAAAGGGCGCAACAGTTTAGCAGATAGACAGCCAACGACCCGACAGCCCATACAACAACATGCAGAAGAAAGAAGCAGGAAGGATGTAATGCGTTCGGCTCGGCTGTCCGGATCGGCTGGTGCAGCCACGCAAGCAGTCCGCCGAGGCGAGGCGAGGCGAGACCAGACCAGACCCGGGACGGCCGGGTCGAAGAAGAGGAAGCATGCACGCATACATGCATGGCGAACCCATCTATAATCTCGACGACGGCCCGGCTAGAGGCAAGGTCATGCAGTGTATATTCGTGTCGTTGGAGAAGCTGCTGTTGGGGCGAGTGATTATCGGGAGACTTTAGATTGTCGATCCCTGGTTGCGTTCAGACGGGTCGGGTAGCGTACCGCCATGAGGGAATTATATACCCATCCCTACGTGTAGACCCTCGCGTGTAGCATTGCAGTAGATCACCCGCCGTGGGAGACGGGGGAATATGGGAGCCTGGAAAAAGTCACGCAGTTGCGATTAGCCGGTATATATGGCGAGTTGGTTATATCTCGATGCGAGACATGTAGAACAAAGCATCCAACCGCGCCCCCATCACGTCATCTTGCTCGACGTCACCAGCCCGTGGCAGCCTCCCTGTTGCCCGTCTGGGGGAGCGGGAGCATTCACAAGAGTTTTATCAGGGGTATCAACTGCTAACTGGTATTCTCTCCCCAACTAACGCCTATGCTATGGTGCTTCCGTCGACACTTGTGCCAGGCCGTCCTTCTCTGCTTGTAGTCTTCGCTTCTCAGACTTGCGCTCCTTTGCCCTTTGGCCGTCCATCGCTAAAATGCCATCTTCGCTCAGGTTCTCAAATGTCTTCAAGTCAGCTAGAAACCGTCGCAAGCGCAGTCCCGTCTTGCTTCGGATCCAAGCGTCGAGATCTTCGTCTGCAGACGCTGCACACACAATCTTCAGCCCCTTGAGGACATCCTTGTCACTGATATCCTTATCGTCATGAGATGGCACCACCCCCCTCTCCTTTGCTGGTTTCGAGGCTTTTCGACTATTCGAACTAGACCTTGTGGCTAGACGCGAGGCGGATCTCGAGGGCGCTGGCGGGGCTGATCTCTTCACGGGCTCGAGATCCTGGACTGTGTGCTCGGCCATCCGTTGACATCGCATTGCGGCTGCGCGTTGTAGTCTTCGGGACGGAGAAGGAGCTTTGGACGATATCCCTTTGCTTCGCGGTCGCAGCTTCACACTCCCAGTGACAGTCCTCTTCTCTTCCATGTCTTCGAGCTTGCGTACCACGTCGTCGAGAGCTTTTTCAAATGACGACGGGGTACTAACCGCGTTTTTCCAGGTCTCCGGCAACTCTAGCTTCGAGTCTATGCTGGTGTCGACGGCCTTTTCAGGAGATTCAATAGTGATGTTTTCTTTATTCTGTGCTTGGTTGATGGCGGTACCTGTATGGCGAATAATGCAACTCTCGTCGATTGCCGTATCTTGTCGTTCGGAAGACGGCTCTTTCTCTTCAACAATCGTCATGGGGACCTTTCTAGCCCCGGGAACCCAGCTTGCCTTTCCAGGTACAACAACCCCATGGCGTATCTGCGAGGAGACCCGCAATGTTGGCAGCGCGGGTAGAGACTTTTCGACGTCACCGACTCGAACAACCTGCTTGCTCTGCGAGGGCTCAGAGAAGAATGCCAATGGGTCCACGTGAGGCTCCTCGGCTGATGCCTGGGGCATATTCGCTACGGCTCGCGGATTCGACGACGGTTCGCCCAGCTTCGACCGTCTGAGCTGCCCGGGATCCTTGTGGCTGGTCCCTACATCCTAAGTCAGCAATGCCCATACCCGGCGAATACCCTGCCTGAATCCCCTACCTCGAGAATCTTTTGAGTCTGTCGGCGACATCAAACTCGGTTGTGTAGGGAGAGGCTTGCTCGTTAAAAATACGGCGGATGGGCGAGGTTTGAAGAGTTTCCTTCTGGTGGGTTGTAACTGTTCTTGCTCCATGAAAATTTCTGAAGGTGATGATTCTGGTGTTTGTAGCAGCGGGACGATCTTCCCGTTTGGTTTCAGCTTCTCCGATTTGTCTCTTGATCTCTCTTTTGGTTTCTTTGATGGAGGCTCTTTAACAAGAGCCAGAGACAGGGCGTCATGCTGCTGGAAGTGGATGACGGTGTCATTATTGGACTCCTTGCTCCCGCCCACCGTTGTCTGTTGAGCAAACTCGGTAACTCCACCAAACCTGAGACGGTCGTCTCCCGATGAGCCGCTCCGGGGTGATAAACACGTCCCACTTTTGTGCGGCGCCTTTTGGTCTACCGATGTGACGGCAAGCCCGGCTGCAACGAATTGCTGTCGAAAAGGTAGTAATTCTTGGACCGTGTTCACCGAGACTTGTCTTTCCTTCTCGTTCATGACCCGCTCCGGAATTTGGCTAGGGGCATGTGCAGTTTTTGAAAAGTCTTCTAGATCCTTTTTGAACTTGTCCACTTTCCTTTGGCGCGAGGACTTTGCCAGATTGTCGGCTTCGCGAAAACAGAGAGGGAATTCTACGGGTTTGGGAACAAGGGACAGTTGAGAGAGCCCTTGGTCAGCCGGGACGAGGGAAGATAGCCTTCGCTGCTGGGACAGACTTCTTCGAACTGATTTTGAGTGCGAAATAGTGGTACATAATCGGCTGTCCAACGCTGGGGGTATCTGCCGGCAAGGAGGCTTCGGGAATACCAAGTAACGAGGGCTTTTTGGACCTGTTGGGACAGGGCGTCTCTTGATGCTGAAAGACCCCTCCTGGTTGGCATTATTGGACAGTGACGCTTCATCACCACGTTGCGCGGCTACAATTGAAGACTCTGGAGGCGATCCGACAGGAGACCGTGGAAGCGCGCTCCAGTATGGGCGACCCTCTGCAGCTCGAACCACAGCTTGCCGGGCATCTTCCTCAGAGGGCTTTTTGGGGGAGCTGCGACGACGTTTGGAGGGGCTGCCCAGACAGCGGGCGCCCTCTTGGGACGGAGACGGACAATGCCTAGCAAACAGAGGATACGGCCCATTGTCTTTCCGGTCCTTGACGCTGTTCCTGGTTTCGGCCTCCCGCCAAGAATCGGGAGCAGCGGTTGGGGCATGTTGAGTATCATTGTTCTGTCTGGACTGGCGCGATACCTTGGTCGCCGAGCCTTTGCTGCTTGTGGAATGGTTGAAGGAGACGCGAACGCGGCTTCGTCGCCTCCGGCGTGTAATGGCATGCTGGGCGCGGCGCAGACGCTGAAGGGATTCGCTCAGGAGTTTGACCATGACGGCCTCAGCGGCACGGTGGGCCAGACTGGGACTGGTTATGATATCTGGAGCATTTGGAGGATTTGGACCATCTGGATTGGGCGGAAAAGCAGTTCTGACCTTTGGCCGACGGTGCGGACTTCCCTTCTAAGCTAAGTTGAATGCAGGCATCGTCCCATTCTAATCCAAAAAAAAAGTCGATTCCAAAAACGGTGTGAGATAGGGGCGGGAGGAACTGGAAGTGTGAGACCGGGGCGGCGTGGAGATGGACGGGAGGTGACAGATGGAGATGGAGGTCCCCACGAACGAAGCTGGGCCGGGGGGGGGGGGGGGGGGGGGGGGATTCCAGGTTCCTCTATCATGGCAGATGGCTCCTAGAGGTAGGTGGGGACCTCAGGTACCTGGTAGGTGGCAGCTGCCGCGTCGAAAACTGAAAGAATGTTCATGGAAGGGGCGTCTGATCCATCATTGTCGGACGTCCTTGACGCCAGGCGAAGCGTACATCTCCATCTGGCGACGGCCCTTGCGCAGGAAAAACTCAATGACCGAGAAGTCTCGCTTGTCAAGCTGGATATTCTTTTCAAATTCTCTCCTGTGCGTTGCATGAGAAACGAGGAATAGTTTTTGTGAGGCACCTGGTACAAGAACAGCCGGTGAGGATTCGTACCTAGCAAATGACCGGAAATGGGCCTGTGTTGCCTGCGGCTTCTTTCGACATTCCCGCAGGCATTGTCGGTACAGACTGAGCACTTCCCTCTGAAGACCCGACAGACGCATGACGACAGTCCCAATCGATAGAAGAGATTGAACTTAAGAGGCCAGCCAGACTCGGGTTATAGGTAGGAGAGGATGGAATGAAATGGATGGTCGTGTGTTGGTACGGGGTAACAGGGTTGAAATTCGGCGGGAAATCCATGACGCTTTTTGGAAAGAAACCAGCAGACAACATCCCCCGTCATGCGTTGGGTGGACAGTCGCGTAACGCGTAACGCGGAATACCTCAGCAACGCTTAGCGACCCTACAATTTCACAGTATCCTGTACTAGTACGGTATGTATCGGTATGCATCCAATGCATCCATGGATGGGTGTTGAGGGAAGGAACGGGTGGCCACTGGTCAAGCCACCATTACTGTGGGGTCCTCACCTAAAATCAATCGCCTTCCGGGCTCCTCTTTCTTCAACAAACTAAGCATCCACTTCCCCGTCAATCCACCCCTTCTAAGCCGTTCGTTCCAAGCGGTCGGGACCATCTCCGCACTTTCTCTTGCTTCCGAGTCAATCAAGAGGCGATTCCCACGAACCTTCCTTACGTACCTGGTGCCTCGAGTCCTTGGTCGTCGGTCCTCGGCGGGTCAAGATGTCGCCCTTTAGGGTAAGTCCAAGTTCAGCCATGTCGGGCATCACATCAACCAGGACTTGTGAGTGAGGCCGGCTTGGCTCACGTTGGCAACAGCGACTAGTCAGGTTTTGTGGCCAAGGATGGCTTCACGTATTTTGGGGATGCCATTATGCCTCGCGGCGTCACCGACATAGCTAAGGCGAAGCAAGCGCGCATCCTGACGGGCAATATCTTCGATCGATACAAAGTCACGAGGAAGATCGCCAAACATTCAACGTCTGCTGGCACCTCTGCCGCCCTTCCACGTCAGGACCGTCCGTTGTCTCGGGCTGAACTATGCCCTGCACGCAAAAGAGGTGATGCTTCCATCGTAGTGAAGTACACGCCAGTCAATCCAGCTCCAGGACCCGCCACTGACATGGAATGCGGGTGAGAATGCGACAGTCCAATATGCCCATCCCACGATATCCAATCTTGTTTTACAAACCCGCGACGGCGCTTGGGGGCCCAACTGACCCTATCCCCGTCCCCCCACTTGCTCAGGAGGCGGCCGGTTTGGACTATGAGTGCGAGCTGGTTGCCATCATCGGCAAAGCATGCTTGAACGTGCCCGAACACCGCGCCTTGGACCATGTCTTCGGATATGCAGTCGGGAACGATGTTTCCATCGTGTACGGCAAATCGAACGCGGCGGTGGCCAGTGGTCTCTAGGCAAGGGCTTTGACGGCTGGGCACTCTTTGGACCCGGCATCGTTAGCAGCCGCTTGATCAAAGACCCCCAGACTCTCAAAATCACGACCAGGGTCAATGGCGAGTTGGTCCAGGAAAGCAGCACCGCCGACATGATCTTCAGCCTCAAGAAGACGATTGCGTTTTTGTCCCAAGGCACATCCCTGCTTCCAGGAGACGTCATCTTTACCGGAACGTGAGTGCATCCCGCCCGCTCGCCCGTGCTTGTGAACAACATCTAACTCTGTATGTGGAAAAGCCCTCAAGGTGTCGGTATGGGAAAATCACCCCCGGTATGGTTGAAGGATGGCGACATTGTCCAAGTCGAGCTTGAGAACGTTGGCACTTGTACCAATAGAGTCGAGTTTGACAGCCCGAGCCCTCCCCGAGAGTTGAAAAAAAGGGATTAGCGGACTTTTTCGACAACCCAAAACCACAGGTCGCCATCTCACTCTACTGTGTTATTTAGATCGCATCATCACAGACAACCTAGGAAGAGCAGAAGTATCACGAATGAACTGCTCGCTAAAAGACCGACGAACTTAAATATAGAAATGTGACTGGGTTCCAAGTTGTTTTGCAACGAATTAGGTGGTTGAGAGTCAGACAAGAGACAAGCAATAAAGGGGCGGTGATCTTCACCTAACCCTCGTAATTCTCGGTCGCGGAGGCTGAACCGCGTGAAGCTGCCTCTTTCGGGAAACCATGGATCAACAACTCCACCTAAACATGCAGGTAAAGGGTTCTTGCAAATTCGCAGTAAGTCGCCTACCAGGTAGGTATTACTTCCCTCAGCCGCAAGGGGGGATCCAGGGCGCCAAGATGCCATGTTATCGAATGGGCGTCCGACACTAACACCGAAAGCAGGCCAGCACCGCCCCAAAGGCTAACAGCATCGCCACTCTGCGCTTTCCTGCACCCTTTGCAAGCAGAGGGGGAGAGGCAAATAAACAGCACATTGACTGGAATTGAGCCTCGGGATCTTCCCTTGTGACCGTTGTTTCATGTTTCGAACAGTACTTTGGGCTGTATGGCCACAGGTCTGACAAGGAACAGGACAACATCAACAGGAGGGAATTCGCCAACCGCCAACCGGAATGAACGATTTACTACCTAGCTTACCAACTCTGGTCATTATTACCAGTCACCGAGCCAAGTTAAGAGGTGCCAGACGGCCACGATAGGCACAACCATTCCCTCCCCCAATGCCCCGCTCCAATGCCTGGCTCTTCGAGGTATTGGATAGGTGATTGCTTACCTACCTGGGCCCTGAAAAACTGCCTCGGTGACCGCCTGCAGAAGGTGCCTAACTACATGGCTTGGGTACCATGCTTGGTCGCCTTCATGGAACGCACAGCCTGATGGTGTGTTAGCCATGTTCGGGAGCCCGCCCCTACGTCAAGTGCATATCGTGGAAATATCTTGTTTATGGCCATATTTCATGTTCTTTGTCACCATAGCCTGCCTTCTTTTCCTACCCGTCTATGAACTTGCTTCACTTCACTCAACGAAAACAAGGTCAACTTATCTCGTTGAAGTAAACAATCTTTGCGAGTTGGATGCCTGCCTGGGCTCAACGTCGATGTTTACGAGCTAATGTTTTGACACTCTCTCTTCCTGTGCTAGTGACAGAGAAGACAAAAAGTGCCATTCTCTGAACATCACTACCCCAAGTCAAAGCAAACCAAACCAGAGAGAAGAACACAGGAAGACGGCCTGGGGAGGGCGATCCAGGAATTCCTTTGGGAACGATGGCTTCCACTGCCACCCGGAGCACAACAACAACATCAACAACAACAGCAGCAGCAGCAGCAGCCTCACCAGATATGATAAGCGAGAACCATATAATCGACTGGTGGATCAGCCACGCAGACAATGGCGAAGCCGAAAGCCGGTCAGAAAATGGCCACGGGGAAGTCGAAGACGAAGGGCAACTAGACTTGTTGGAATACATGCCTCCCAGTGCTTTGGTCCAACTCCCCCCCAGCACCACCACCCCCGACACCATCGCCGCCGTCGTGCAGTCAGCGCTACGGAACATAATACAGCAGATCGAAGACGAGAAACAGCGAGCGGACGAGGCGGCAGCTCAACGGCAAGAAGAGGAAGCCGCTCGCGCCCGGGCAGAGGCTGAAGCTCGTGCACAGGCGGAGGAGGAACAGGCAGAAGCAGACGTCCAGGCAGAAGCAGAAGCAGAGTCCTCGGAAACAGCCGCAGCACAAGCACAGGATCTGGACCAAGGTCAGGAAGAAGCAACCCCCCGGGCAGACAAAGGCAAAGGTAAGGCGACAGCAGAAGACTACACCGACGATGGCCTTAGCCTCCACCACGGCAGCGACAACGCGAGCCAGAGAACGCAGTACACGGCCCCTGGTACCACGGAACAGCTCGCATCCAAAGCCCGTCCGAAACGCTCTCGGTTCGGGTTCCGGCGGATTCTCCAAAGCTTTGTCGAAAGGGGGGAAACGAGGGGCGAGTCCAGCAAGAGCAGCCTCGTCGTCATACCAGGAACCATCAGTCCGCGCCCTTATTCCCCCAGGCGCCTGACGAGCGCTGAAGAGTTTAGTCTGGCCTATGACCAGGGCGTCGCGATGGCACTGAGGTCTGCAGCCGTAGCCGCAGTCGAAGCAACAGCAACAGCCGTCGTCGCACCCGTGGTCGAGACAGTGTAAGATAATTTCCCTAGACGCAAAGACAGATAACACACGCGAGGGCACGCTAACTCTTCTGGACCTGGACGCAGCGAGTGCGTCTCCTGCCTCGACGACATCGACCCGGCATCGGGAATCAAGACGGCATGCCACTACTACTGCGGCGAGTGCTTCCAGCGGCTCATCGCGACGGCGCTCGAGAACGAAGCGCAGTGGCCGCCCAAGTGCTGTCTGACCAACATCTCCTTCCTCACCATCACGCGGCACATCAGCGGCGAGCTGATGGAGCAGTACCGGGAGAAGGACGCCGAGTACAGCATCCCCGTCCAGGACCGGCTGTACTGCTCGCAGCCCGACTGCGGCGAATGGATCAAGAAGGTCGACAAGGCGAACAAGACGGCCCAGTGCAGCCAGGGCCACACGATGTGCATCCTCTGCCGGCAAGCGCCGCACTCGCTCAACGAGCCGTGCCCGCAGAACCGGGACCAGCAGCTGGCCGACCAGCTCGCCGAGGAGGAGGGTTGGCGGCACTGCTACAACTGCCACGTGCTGGTCGAGCACCGCGATGCGTGCCAGCACATGACGTGCCGGTGCGGCGCCCAGTTCTGCTACGTCTGCGGCGAGCAGTGGCGCACGTGCGGCTGCACGCTCGAGCAGCTGAGCGAGATCAAGACCCGCGCCGCCACCCGCCGGCAGGAGCGCGAGGAGAAGGAGGCGGCCGAGAATGCCTGGCTGGCCAACGTCCTCCGGCTGATCGAGGAGTTCGAGCTCGAGGAGCGCCGACGGGAGGACGAGGCGCGCGCCGCCGAGGAGGCCGAGCGCGAGGAAGCCCGCCGCAAGGCCGAGGAACAGCGCGTGCTGCGCGAGGAGGCCAGGCTGCTGGCGCTCGCCGCGCGGTTCGAGGAGCTGCGGACCGCGCTGCGCGCGCTCGATGCGTTCCAGCGCGCCGCCATCGACGACGCCCAGCGCGCCGAGATCACGCTGCACGCCCAGCGCGCCGTCGACGAGCGCATCGAGCTCAACCGGACACAGACAGCCAAGCGCGCGGAGACGCAGCGCGCGCTAGCCGCCAAGGTGGCCGAGTACGAGCGCGCGTGGGACCACGACTGGCACCGGCGCGTCGCGTGGGAGAAGCAGCTGGAGGAGGACTACGCCCGGGCGCTCGAGGGGTTCTGGGGGGGGATGGTCGGCGGGCCACAGCGGGCGGGGAAGGCGATGCGTGCTTACATGCGGAAGAACGACGAGCGGAAACACATCTGGGAGAGGTGGAGGGATGGGCAGGTTGAGCTGGTCCGGTGCGAGGTGGAGGAGGAGGCCGAGATCCAGCTGGAGCTCGCGGACGCGGTGCGGCGGCGGCTGGATCGCGGGCTGGCGGAGCGGGAGGCCGGGATTGGGAGGAAGCATGCGGCGGAGCTGCGGTGGTTTGGGCTCGTGGCTGCCGAGCGGGCGAGGTTGCTGGATGAGATGGAGGCGAATGAGAGGGAGAGCGGCGGCGAGGAGGGTTGGGAGGAGGAGGTTTCTGGGACGGAGGAGGACCAAGCCCAAGCTTGACTGACGTTCACCACCCATCGGAGATGATCTTACACATAATTAGTGCAGCGATTAGGCATGCTTGGAAGCCTACCAACCTACCAACCAACTTTGGCCACTCTGCCCAATGAAAAGTATTCAGACTTTGACGAGCCAGGGCAAGGTGAGAACAAGATGCCGAGTTTTCCGTGTGTGGTGCCTCTTTAATATGTCCTGCGGTAAGGGGCGGGGGGAAGGGGGCGTTTTAGTTCTTATCTTATCAGCGCCCGTGTCATTCAGGGGTTTGTTTAGTGTCCAGGGGAGTGTTTGCTCACCACCGCACAGCACAGCATGGACACTGGGGGAAACGACGTCACCAAAGAAAGGGAAGGGGGGTGCGGAGAAGAAGCGAGGTGATTGCCATCCATTCCATGCGATTGCGAGCTTTCAAGCCACAAAGAAGACTGAGGTGACGTTCGAAGTTCAAGCATCCGATGCAACCGCAACCCGCCATCCCGCGTCAAACCGCGAGCTTCCAGGTTTGATGATTCGTCCAGGTTGTGTGAGGTAAGGTGAGTGAGTGAGTGAGTGAGTTGCGCACCGGGCATCCATCGCTAGGTAGTCGTACCTACCACGCCTGCCAACTTTGCCAGCAGGTACCAGCCGTGCCTACCTAAAGTGAACCACCGTAGGTCAAGTAGGTAACCAGCAGGCAGCAGAAGCAAAAAAAAAAAGTTCAAAGCCAGCTGGACCTCCTCAAGCGTCGTCGTCGCTCGCCAAATCAGATACGGATCCGTACGTAATGCGGTTTGGTATGGACATCGAGGCGGGGGGCGCTGAGTGGTTCCATTCTTTCGATGCTCCCGTCAGGTCCTTCAGCTTGGCCCCCCCCGCCTCCAGGGCTTGGCACGGCCTGGCGCTGAAATCCCGCATTCCTGGGCAAGTTGCGGGCACCACCCAAGCATCCCAGGCTGAACCCAGGCATTTTCCTTCTTTGCCAGGGCCCTTCGCTCACGGGAGGGGGATGCTGCTTTGGGAACAGTCTCATGATAGCGAAAACCAAAACCACCCAATCGTTGCTGTCCCGTGCTAATAACTTACAGACAGAGATGCTTGGCCCCCGGTTGCGCTATCGCAGGCTGGCGGCCTTGACGTTATTTCTTTTTCCCATCTGTCTTGTCTGCCTGCCTGCATCGCCTTTGACGTCTGATCTGATTTGCGCTGTTATAAGAGTCGAGCGGTTTTAAAAACAAGCCGTGCCTGGTTATTTTTTCAAGTGGTCTCGGGTTCCTCTTTTTTTCTTCTCTTTCTCTGACTCTCTCCCTGACCTGACCAACATCGAACCACTGCCACTCGCCACCACCCACCGACATCAACCCTCCCTCCTGGGCACGTAAATATCTAACCGAACCAACTTCATATCCATCCGTCTTCATACCCATAACACCAAACCATCACAGCTTCGCAATAATGGCTACTCCTTCTGCTGAAGTCTCCCACGGCCGCGGTGGCGCCGGCAACATCAACCCTGACCAGACCAAGTACGAGGACGGCGAGGTCGTTCGCGCTGGCCCGGTTGGCAGCCACGGAGACGGTGCCTTCAGCACCGGTCGCGGAGGTACGTTGCCTGATTTATGACAGTCCCCATTTTCCCCCTCACACACATGCGCCGCACTGGGCTGCGCCGGAATCATAAACCCCCCTCCTCTCCCACGTCGTCGCGGGGGGGGGCGCAAACAAAACGAAACAAACAAACAAAACAAATCACCAACACATCGACCGACCGACCAAAAACACATGTCATGTCATAGCATCACCATACCCATACCCATACCCATACCCACACCGTACCTTCACCTTATCGTCTCGCGACAGCCCATGCACGCCAAGCCCGGGTAGTGATAAGAGAAATTCACTAGTTCGCATTGCGCAACCGACTCCGCCAGGCGCAAAAGCAAGCGCAAAAAGAAGGAAACGCAGGAACGCCAAGCCAAGCCAAGCCAAGCCTAGCCAAGCCAAGCCCAGCAAGCGAAGGGAGGGGTCGGAGGGAGGGGGGAATCACCTAGCTACAGAATAGACCAAGCAGGAGTATCAACAAGGCTGACAGACCAAACAAAACAGGCGCTGCCAACATCGGCGACCCCAACGTCAAGACGACGCACCGCGCAGACAAGGACGTGATCCCCGAGGCGGCCGTGCGGCCCAGCTCCGAGAACGCCGACTACCACACGGGCCGCGGCGGCGCCGGCAACGAGCACGTCGTCGCCGCCAAGGAGGAGCACGCCAAGAAGGTGGCCAACGGCGAGACCTCGCCCGTCGGCCTGGCGGACAAGCTCAAGAGCAAGATCCTCGGCGTCTTCCACTCCAAGAAATGATGATGCGCGCGTTGAGAAGGAGGAAGAAGGAAGAAATAGAAGAGGAAAGCACGAGAGCTAGTGGGTTGGTTGATTGAGTGATTGATTGCTTGCTGCGGAAGGATAAAAACGACATGAAAAACTGTTGGACTTTCTTTTTCTTTCAAAGAGGAGGAGGTGAAGGGGGAGGGGGGGCCTATACCATACATACCACCAAATACCCATTCTTGTCTGTTTTTTTCCTTATTCATTCTCATCTAGGCCCCAGCAGTTCTCTTTCTGGGTTGCTCGCTCCGTGCTTCTGGCATTATCATTCTAATAACTACAAGAACAAGACCGAGGGACACCCCCTCTTTCCTTGCTCGGGGTCCCCTTTTGCTCATAACTGTCTGTCCCAAGTGTGCTCCCGCTTCGGCTGTGACACCCTGTGTCGTGAAACTAGACATTCACTGACCACATCTACATATCATAAACAGGTGGAACCGCAAAGACATAGCACGCGGTTTACACACTTGCTTGCCACCCCATCTTGATCGAAAACTAAGACCCACACTATTCGCCATCTAGATAGTCAGTCGATTCGGTCGGATATGTACCGCTCCACCGTGGCGCAAATAATGGACACCGATTTATACAAGTCTTAGGATAAAGAGTACCTAGGTTAATAAGAATCTAGGAGAAAAGGGCACCTTCCGCCACCGGAAATCATTACAGTCAGGGAATACGGAAAAACAAAAGACAACAACAATAACAACCGCGGCATTGCACTCCATCAGTTTGACCACCCTTCCTTCACAAACCAATCGCCTCGATCCTCTACTCCTTCCCACCGGCAGAGCAGCTGAGCCCCAGGTGTTATTAAAGCAGCCGTTGCTTACTTCTTCTCTGCCACAGGGGCACCGCCACCCGTCGTCGGGAGGCCCATAAAGATCTTGAAGTAGTCCTGGAAGCACGTTAGACTTTGTTCTCCCAGACCAGCAAAATCCAAAACCAAACAACTCACATAAATCATCCACTGCAAGCCCGTCAGGGTGCCAATCATCACGATCTGTACCGACTCGTCAGTTTTATTTGCACGTGGTGCATTGTTTATACCATAAAGGGGGATCGAGCAACTCACTCTCACAGGGAGGCCGTTCCAAAGCCCAGAAAACCCAATCTCTTTGTAGATTCTCGACGTGACAGCCCCAAACGCTTCGCCGGCCTTTCGGTTCGCGTTGAGCTTGCTGACCATCACATCGGCGGGGTGGGACACAATGGCGCAGAGGATACCGGCTAGGTAGCCGCCGACGAACGAGACGCCCGTCTGCGCAGCCTTGCTGTAGTCGTCCTTGGTGCCGGGCAGGCGCTCGTATATCTTCTCGACAATGGTCTCGAAGGACGCGAACTTCATCATCGTGTACGGGATTTGGCGACCCCACAGCGGATATAGGCCCTTGTAAAGTCCTGCGATGCCCTCCTTGCCCGTGATCTGACTCAGGCCGTCGAGGGTCCCCTTGTACTGCGAGGGGATGGTCGCCTGCATGCGGACCTTGATCGCCTCGAAGGGGCAGAGCGCAATGTCGGCCAGGAACTCGGCCGAGGCGGACGCGCTCAGGTAGAGGACGGTCTTGTACTTGTATGCGGCCTGGGGGCCGGCCAGATCCGAGTACGTCTTCTTGAAGTATTCATACCATCCGTACTTGAATGCGCCCTGCGCCGAATAGCCAAAGAAGGTCGGGCCCCAGCCGGTGAAGATGCCACGGACGCCCTCTGTCCGGAAGATATGGCGCCAGGCCATGAAGTTTCCAGAATAAAGCTTCGAGTCAACCTGGCGGCGCGTCTTGACTAGGTCGAGCGGGGTGACGGCTGTGTGTGTCAAACCACACGCCATGAGGCCGCCGACGGTGCACGCCGCATAGTACTTGGCCGAATACAGCTCGATCTTCCCGGCCGAAGCCTGGGCCTTCTGACTGGCTGCCTCGAATTCCTTGGTGGCCTCGGCGCTCAGCCTCTTGGCTTTGTTCTTGGTATCGTCGACGATCGAGTAGGCCGGGTACAGCTCCAGACGGGCTTGGTAGGGCGTGGCGCCGTTGCCGGGCTTCGGGGCGTTGCTCTTCGGCCGGCCGCCTAGGGAGTAGGGGGTGCCGAAGGTCTGCTGGAGGATCTCATACCTCGGGAAGAGAGGGGACATGGTGTCGCGAGCAGGTCGAGCAAACGCCCTTCAACTGGGACAGCATGGATGAGCATGTGGCTTGCTTACCCCAGCTTCAAACGATGGGATACAATGGGACCGTGAAAGGGGAAGAGCTCCATCATTAACCACTCTGCTTTCTCATTCTGCCAGAGGGAGCAGTGCACTCCCGACGTGTCCCGATGCTTACCGATATGTTGTTTTGGCACAGGAATAAAGGACGTCTCAATAGAGAACTCGGGTATCAATCTGGGCGACGAGATCGAAACCGATCGATCGCAATGAAGACGACACGGAATCGGAAGAAAGCGAGAGTTGAATGAGGGGGGAAAATGAAAGCAAATGAAGGGTGAGTGAGACACGGAGATAGGGAAGAGTTGTCCGTCAGCGGCGGCGGTGGGCTGCCATCTACCTACCTTAGGTAATTCTAACCAACAGGGAAAACGGGAAATCTGAGTGGAGGGGAGGTCATACCTGACGGCCTCTTTCTCTCCTGTCCTTCTTGGACCTGGGCCGGGAGCCGTAACAGAGGGCAGGTCCAAGGTACCTATCGAGCCTGCCTCTCAGCACCGCTCATGAGTGTCGCAGCTTCCTTCCCTTTCCGGGCGGCACATCATGGAAGTCGGTGACGTGGGTGGGGTCTTGGCCATCCTTCAACCAGGGAAGCCCGAGTATTCCCGCACTGCCCAAGATAACTTCTGTCGTGCAAGGTACATGTACCTTCGGTACCGAAGATTGAACGCATTATTCTTGGTGGTTTGTGTTCTCATGCCTCTTTGTTGTCCGCAACCAAAGCAATGAACGTAAACCGCAGATACCTTGCGAGCGTACCGACCTTGAAGGCATAGAATGATATCGTCGCCCATTACCAGAGTAGTGCCCTAGACGTGTAGGTAGCCAGCAGGTAATTTACAGTGAGGGAGAGATCAATTGCAGGAATGGGATTTGAATAATGCATAGCCCGACAGGTAAGTGCAGCGTAAAGTGATGATGTATCCAGCAATTGAAGACCAACCAGGTTTCCAGTTCGATCAAAACCAAGCACTCTCACAACCCCTGGCACCAAGCGCCAATTATTGCTCCACTCTGCCCGCGCTGCCTGCAGCACGCGGCAGCCAGCCCGCCTGAGTCTAGCATGTGATTGGTTACAGCATCGGTCTTCTTTGACTGACTGGAGGCAAAAGAAATGGATGCTGCGCACGACGACCTTGAACGCTTTTTAGGTTGTTACGTAGTAGCACCACCACCACCACCACTCCTTTAACGACCTCTCGATATCCAAATCTTCTCCGACTTCCCTTCCAGCAAACTGAACAAGCTACGAGAGAATATCTGGTGCCAATTAAACCCACAATGACCGAAATCATGGCGCAACCACTTCAGAACCAGGATGGTGGTGCGACGGCGACAGACTCCCCTCTCTCACAGCCGTTTGTCTCGAAATGGGCATCCAGATATCGCGGGGTATGAACGCAGTCGAGTCTCCTCCCTCCCTTCCCCCCCTTTCCCTCCACACTCCCGCCGCCCGGACCAAATGAATCTAGTGCTATCTATCTACCTTATCCATTTATAAATACTACAGAAATTGGAAGAAAAAAGTACCCGTCCTCAATGCAGCGCAAGAAAAAGCTAACCCCGCCACCGCCCCTAGGCGACAGTAGAAGACCTCGACCCGCCCGCGGCGCTCTCCCTCACGCCCTCGGACTCGATCTCGGTCGCGCTCATGTCGGCCTTCGAGCGCGACTATACGCACCTGACGATCGTGGACGGCGAGACGCGCGCGCTGCTGGGCTACATCGCGATCCCGCAGCTGCAGGCGCAGCTCGAGGCCGGCGCGGTCCGGCCCGAGGACGAGGTGCGCACCGCCATGATGCGCTTCCGCCGCCGCCGCGCCAACAAGTACCAGGTCATCACCATGGAAACCCCGCTCGAGGACCTCGAGGCCTTCTTCGCCGGCGCCGCGACCGACGGGCAGAAGCAGGACTTTGCCGTCATCACGGACGAGAGGAGGCGCTTCGTGCTGGGCGTCGCGACTGTCGATGACCTGGAGCAGTTTGTCAAGCGCCGGCCTGCGTAGGGTTTTGGTCGTCCCAATTGCGGGAGGGAAAGAAGATTTTGCTGGGACTTTTTTATAAATGGGCACGGGAAGCAAGCCCGCCCGCCCGCAACGCTGGGTTCCCCCCCAGTTGTTGGGCTTCGAAGCGTGGAAGATATCTCATCAGTTGGCGTTGGTCTGGCAGCATATATTTTTCTATTCTGTCGTGACGGCGGCGGTATACTGGGTGCATTCAACAGCATGAAGGGAAAATCGACGACGCATAGGCTATCTTGACATGTCACAAGGGAGTCGAGGCTTCAGGGACGGTCTTGACGCCCCATTCTAGAGTCAATGGATAACGACGAATGCAGATAGGAAAAGGGCACGGTAAGGGAGAATTGCAGCGTTTGATTTGGACATAAACACACACACAAACTTTGAGGCACTATACTAGAAAAGGATCTACATCCGTGGTTCCTTTCCATCATCATCGTCATCGCTAACCAGCCACCTCAACGCCAGCTTTCTTGGCATTGGACCCGGACCCGTACCCCCCTCACCCTTCTCTCCGTATCGCTTGGTGAGATTTACTCGAGGTGATCATACACGAGCGTGAGCTCAGCGCGCTGGGTGCCCTTGGCGACGACAACGTGGCGGGCGTATTTCCGGACGCCGTCGACTAGCTGGAAGCCCCAGGTCTGGGTGGCCGTCCACCCGTTGTCCAGGCTCTCGACGTGGCTGAGCACGTGGGTCTCGCCGTTGGGGCCGCCGGCCTCGGCCTCGCCCTCAAGCCACCCCTCGGCCAGGAACTTGTCGTCGATGTCGGCCGTGGCGATCCACTTGGTCTGGCCGCGCACCGACCCAAACAGCCAGTCGCTGTGCTCGCGGAACACGTTGTCCAGGCACCGCTTCTCCGTGGTGCCCTTCATGCCGCCCGTGCCCGTCTGCTCAATCTCGATGTGCGTCACCTCGGGCGCCGAGGGCTCCGCCGGCGGCGACGGCGGCCCCGCGTACTGCTTGACGTCCAGCGTGAGCGTCGCCAGGCCCACCACCTTGCGCGTCACCCAGCCGATGCCCTGGATCACGAGCGCCGGCTCGATCGGGCTGGACTGGGCCTTGTTCTAGAGAGCCAGGCACAACGTGTCAGTAGCTGGAATTGAGTTTGTTCTTCTTTTTTTTCTTTTTCTTTTTCTTTGGGGGGTGTTGGTCCGCGTCTCGGTTTAGAAGAGTAGGTAGGTGCCGTGGTGGCAGAAGACATACCATGACCCATTTCCCGCTGAGGTCCTTGATGGTCTTGGATGGTGGGGCAGCCATAGTGGGCGATTGTAGGTAGGTCGGCGGGGTAATAATAGCTCTGGACGGTATTGACAGGTGAAGGTGGGCGTTTAATTAGCTCCCGTTTGTTGGTTAGGATTTAATGAAAGTTTAAAGGAGGGATTGAGTAGGTACGTGCGAGGGAATGGGAAGGAGAAAAAAAAGAGGCAAGAGGACAACACTTGAATATAAGAAGAGCTCGGGAGTCGGGAGGAGACGAAGAGAGGCGGACAGGAGCGACAATATATTACCAGAACGAACAAGGTACAGGTATCGTAGGTTGATGCAGGCAGGAAGCAGCAAAGTCTCCGCCCCCCGTCTTATGCAGCCTACCTTACCCTTGCCGTAGCCAAACACGATGCAGCCAGCCATGGGGACGCAGTGGGGTTTGGAGGGTCTATCACAAGAGAAGTTTGGATAGGTACCGCGAGGGAAGCTGGGCATGCTGGGCGACCGAGGCATCTTTTGTCTCCCACCAAGACTTACCCTAGCTTGGCCAGGCGCTGGATGCAACTGTGCAACACCACTTACCTGTGCCCCCGAATGACGCAGCAACCCTCCTGCGGGGTATCGTTGCACCACTCACCTCAACGGTCTCTGCATGGTTGATCCCATCCCATTATGAAAAAGTAACGATATAAAATAGGTAGGTAACCAAAACCGCTTGCACCTATCTCTGAGGCAAATTATCCCACCAACTCTTCTTTAGTTCGACAAGCCTCCTCTGCTGCTTGGGAATTATCATAACTGCCGTCGGGGTGACGGGGATTGAGATGACAGTCAAATAAGGAAGGAAGGACTTTTCAGGGCGAGGCCGTCCAAGTATTACACTCATCTTACCTGAGCTTATCGTAGAGCCAGGCGGGCCTTGCCCCTAACCCGCTGTGCTTCGCCTCTCGGTCCCCCGGGCAGTAGTTTGCTCTCCGAACATCGCAGTTGGAAAAAGTCCATTGAACATTGCCCGCCCCAGGTATTCGACACAAGCCGCAAGACCAGAGGTTTGGGCTGTGTGACCCTGCATATTTGCTACCACTAGGCCCATTCAGCTTGACTTTCTTCCATCCGTTCCTTGAGAACAGAGGTTGGAATTCCTGTAGCGTATACCCAGGGGCCAGGCTTCTGGGCCAAGCACCTTGGGACGACAGCGGGAATTGCGCAAAACAACGCGGGGATTGGGGATTGCGGGGTAAAGCCGAAACAACCTGGCGCCCTCCGACACATGTGAAATTCTGGGCTATTTACCTGACTCTGGCCTTGCGCTGTTGATCCGATAAAATCTACTACGTAGGTACGTACCAATATCATACCCAAGGTACCTACTTAGCCTACCTAGCCAAAGAGCTCTGTGTATACAGGCTACTATAATTACCATCCTCCCCCCCTCCAGCGAGAACGCTCAAAGAACCCAAAAAGGATATCCTAATAATACAACCTATCTTTCCCAATACCTCATTCCAGGGCCCCGGCCTCTTTTTCTCTTCATTCACCCTCTTCTACTTCCTTTCTTACTCTTTCTAACTTTAGGATGAGCATCGAGCAACCAACCCGTCCGACCTTCACCTTAAGCTTCAGGGCCACCACTTCATCTTCTTGTAACTCTCGATGACCTCCTCTACAAGCTCCCTCGAGATCTCGGGCTTCTCGTATTTGAATCCAACGACCTCCTCCAGCCTGGTCCCGTCCATGCTTAGATCCGTGTCCTTGAGCAGCTCCCTTTCCATAAAAGGGGTCAAGGGGCCTGGCCGCGTGATGCCGGCTTCCGAGAGCAGCTCGGCCCACGGTCCGAGCAGCTCGTCGTTCACGTCGTCCACCACGCTGTCCAGGTTCAGCTTCGCAAAAGTGCTAATCAGCTGTCCCTGGAAGCCCGTCTGGATGCCGAAGACCTGGCCGATGATGTCGGCAATGACTCCCTGCGTGGTCACGCCCTTGTCGACCACGTTGAACGTGGGCACCTTGCCCATGGACTTCTCGTCCCAGTTTGCCTTTCCGGCCGTGTACCAGCCTGCGATTGCCCACAGAGCCCGCGTAACGTCATGGATATGGACCGTGTTAGTGCGCAGGTCCTTTGTCCACAACCACTTCATCTCCGACTCGAGAGCCTTGTAGACTCTTGCCATGCAGAGAGCGGTTGCAACCCATTGTGACGCATAAGCTCCGTAGACGTGTGCGAGGCGTACGATGACGAGATTCAGCCTAGAAAGACACATGCGTCTAGGTTAGAACCCGACCTCGCTCTGGGACGAACTGGCTCCTTGGCTTGGGGTGGACTTACCCTTCTATCTTTGCGAGCTCCTCCTCCGCCTGCAGTTTGTAGACGGCGATCCTGCTCCACGGCTTCAACTTGTCCTGCTCTTTGCTGGGCGCCGAGTCGGGTTTGTACACCATGCCGGTGCTCAGCTCGACGAAGCACTTGACGTTTCGTTTCGCCGCTTCCTTGGCCACGGCTAGCGACAAGCTCAGGGACCGCACCTTGTAGACCTCATCTTCCTGTGAATAGCGGGTCTCGCCGCCGCAGTTGAAGACATAATCCCACTGCTTCCCGTCCGCTCGGTCGAATATGCGTGCCAGGGCCTCTGCGGGGAGCAGGGAGATGTTAGCACACGTGCATCGAAGCAAGACAGGCTCCACTCGTCGGGGTTATCAATGCATACGTTCTCTGCTTGCATCCGCCTGCATGAACTTGGACCCGGCACAGGCTTCGTCAAACTCGGGCGCCAGCCATGCCAGCTGCGGCAGCACCTTGTCGACAAGGCGCACCTCGGACGCTAGGTCGTTCTGGTGTATGTGAAGAGCCAGAAACCGGCCAATGTAGCCCAGACCGCCGATGATCAACACCGACGGCTTCTCTGCCATGATTGTGGTCGTTTGCGTGGCTGATGAGATTCGCGGCGCGCGGCGGATGAGATGAGGGGAAGAGCAAGAAAAAGGGGGGGGGGGGGGTGGTTTTTCCAAGGCGCGGGGTTGGAAGTTAGGTCGGTCGGATTGGCGATTGATCGAGATGTCCCTGGAATTGGAACCCGTGACCTGCCAAGCGGTTCGAAGAGCCCGGGAAATGTAAATGAAGGTGACGGTGTCCCGATGACAGAATTAAGCTTTAAATTAAGGTAATAAGAGACAAAAAAGTTGTGGCAGCCTTGTGCCAATTGCTTGAAGACTGGATGCTCGAGGCAAAGTTGGAAGCGAGCGCAGGATCGAGAGCAAACGGGCGGCGGGTGACAGCCGACGGGGGACTGGAGGCGAGGTTCGGTTTAGGTTAGGTACCAGGGAGGTAGGGTCAGGTAGATAGGGGGAAAAGGGAGCCCGGTCGCCGAGCTAGAGGCAGGTACGGTAAAATTAAAGCTGGAGCTAGAGCTGAGGCAGAAGGCCGATGTCAAAGGCGGGAAGCTGATATATAATCAATTGTCCATGAATTGGGCGAAAAGGATGCGGCAATTAGCAAGGTAGAACCTGGCGGGTTTAAAGGAACTGGAAGCTCTATCTCCACACTTGACCGCTGGCCAAAAACCAATGGCAACCATTGAAGGGGGGCCCTGACTTACCTTATGTATTTTTCTTCAGGGTAAGGTATGTGTTTGTTACAGCACAGTCTGACCTTTTACCTGACCTTTGGGTAAGGTGTAAGTTACCGCCTGATGTGTGTACATCGGGTACATTGGATGCACATTAATTTATGTGGCCTGCCTGACGAACTGGAGGGCAGCCGCCGGTCTGATGAAGAAGCTCCAGGTCGTTCCTGCCCATCACGCTTCTCGCTCAGCGCGGACGGGGCGGCGGCTGTGTGTGGGCCTTGATGCAAATCCAGTCGCGGATTTACGAGTTTGTTCTTTCACGATTCCATCTGCTATACCTGCCCTTGGTATAATCAATCGTGGGCGTCAGGTAGGGGTCAACGGCAGCCTGCCCGCCTTGAATTAAGGTCGGGTATGGACCTGGTAGGAGGTAAGTATCAGGTGTCGCTTGTCGCTTGTCGTCTGTCGGTGGTCGCCTGTACGTGTCGTTTCTCAGGTACCTCAGGTACCAACAGCTGAGGTGGGTACATGGACCTGCCCTGGTGCCGCCTTCCCCTTTCCGCCCCGCCTGTGGGTTTGCTTGTGCGTCAGCGTCAGCGTCTGCATCTGCGTCTGGGTCTGTGTCTTCCCAACAGGCGAGGGAGGCTAATAAGGTGCCCTGCCTGGCTTTCCACAAGGCAGGGCGTCTCCCGTCGTGTGGTGTTGATCTTGGCTCAAGGTGGGTTGCTTTCGTCTGAAGAAGAGGCGCCATCTGGCCCAAACACCTTGCCTCGGTTTTGTTTTGTTCTGCACGGGTGTCTCCAACCGCGCAGGAGGCAGGAGCAGCAGTGGTCGGTCGCAATAGGATTCAATGCAGGAGCACCACCCGACAGGAGCAGAAACACGGGCAGTCAACAACACACGGACGTTTCCGTTCCATGGGCGGCGTCGACTCCAGGTCCCTCTCCTTTCGGCCGCACGCGCTTCACTTCCTGCCCTGGCAAGGGAACGCAGCGCCGCTCGGCGGGGAAACGCTGGACCTTACAGGATAGCTTCGCTGCCCGGTGAGGTCCCCGGTATCCTGTACCTGCGTCTAGGAGATTCCTAATGCGGCACGTGGGTGGGCATGGATTCTCGCGATGTGACGACGACGGCCACCATCCAATATTGAGATTTTTTTGCCCATCAAAGGCGGCATTAGTCTGCTTTGTATGAGTGAGACACTGTCGTACGACGGACACATCAAGCAGTCTGGGCACCTACTACTGTACGTCTCTGTACGGTTTACGGTGACGGGTTACCTAAACACAAACCGCGGCCGCGCTCACCGTTCGGCAAACCGAGAACTGGGGGCGGGCGGGGGGGCGGGGGCCTAAAGGAAAAGGAATCGAAACAGCGAGACGACTTTGAAGTTTGAACCCCAACCAAAGATATACTACCGACATAGATATTCTCGAACCCGGCGGCTATCAACATAGGAGACTCCCTAAGTATCGATTAGGCTCACCTCCACTCACCCCCAAGACGCAACGGCGTTCAGGAGCGAGAAAACTGATGGCTGTTCACCGACTCCCGAGAAGCTCTCAGGAGGGACCTGACACTCAACGACATCGATGCGGGATCCCGGTGTCGGACACCCGACATTTTGGGTTTGTCTTAAGGAGGGGGTGCTCTGTGCCGTCATTCAATGCCAGGTACCTAGTGGCAAGGGCGCCAGAGAAAAGGCCCAGGTTGGTACCTCCCCTTTTGAGCCGCCCGCATCCATCCCGCTCAGGGGCTGCAGCTCTTGTGTGGGTCCAAGCGATCAGACGCGCATTCCTTTTCTTCTAGAAAATTTCCTTCCACGGCCGAACACGCCTGCCCTGACCGAAGGACGCGGTCCTGGGTCTGCGCTATGGATAGGTCATCGGTCAGTGGCATCATCGATTGGCAACGACAAGCAAGCAACCTAACACAAGCAACACCCATCCAGACCAGCGAGCTGGGACCCGACAGCTCCGTTGGCGTCGTATTAGCCCGTATTACCAAATACCAACGGTACAGGATACCTCCAGGTACTCTGACCTCGATCCCCCTCCGCGGTTAGCTGTCCCGTTGGAACACGAGCAAACGTCAATGCGCTTGCAGTTGCAGGATTCAAAACTAGCCGATATAAAAATACATGACAAGAGAAAAAAAAAAGAGACGGACCATGATGCCGCAAAGTGGCCATTGACTCCGTCTGTCTGTTTGTCTGTCTCATTTCTCCTCAATCAAATCAGCTTCAGTCCCTCCCAGCCCGTACCACCACCACCACCACCACCACCACCACTCGCTCCCCCGACCGGCACTGTCTGTCTCCTTTCAGCTGCAAGTTGGAGGAGGCTGAAACCCCAGAGAGATGTCACGACAAAGTGTATGACAAATACTTGGCTCGATTTTGGCGAGTGTGGGGAGAAACGCGGCATCGAAGCTCAACCTCTCATCTCTCAACCTTTCTCTTGCCCATCAATTACCATCTTTGATCGCTTGCTCGCTGCCGACGAGAGGGACCCCCCCAAAAAAGCAAGCACACACACAGATACAAGTGTATTGACATGACGTGGCCACCATGAACGGCGGAGAAGGAGATATCCACCCGCCCCAGTGGTTCGTGCCCTTCGGGCCGGCGTCTCTGGCTCCCAAGGAGGACATCATTGGATGATTAAACATGGAGCTCTGAAAGGACCTATTGTATCTCTCGGTGTCTTTTGCTGCCGGCCCGGCTAACCCCCCTTATGGACGACCTTACGCCCCGTTCAGCCTCACTCCCCACTTCCCGAAATAAAAAACGCCATGAGGCCATCACGGACTTGCCGTGACAGCAAGGCATCGGGGAGAGGAGCTGATTGTGGGGTATGGTCTACTGTGTAGATCTACGTAGATCCTCTCAACCAGACCCCCCCTGCCCGAGGGTAAACATGTCCCGATTCAGAAACGGCAGCACAATTAGCCCCGAGGCGTTGCCATGAACGGAAGATATGGCCGACCATGAGCCGGCCGGCTGTCTCCCTTTGTCTTACACCACACTACTTCTGCGAGCTTTACTCAGGCTCCTCGATCACGACCTCGACCTCCTCGGCGCCCAGCGTAGGCTCTTGGAACCAGAGCAAGCAAGCGAAGCGGGAAATTGCCTTATTGACCCGTTTGCCAATAAACTTCCCGAACGGGGTTGGATCTGCCTCTCGATCTGTGGGATGCACGCAGAGATTAAGCCACGAGGGCGTTACGGATGCGGGAAGCAGGAGCCTCTCCCGTCTCCATCAACAGACGGGCTGGGAGGCTGGAGCTTGGGGGAAGGAAGGATACGCTACCCACCCAGTGAGCAAGCAAACTACTGGCGCATTGCATATGCAAGTCATTCATGATTGCCCGTCCGCCCGCCCGTCCGCTTACCCTCCCGGACAGTCCCGCTTTGGTGGCGTGCCTCCTGAGTTCACCGCTCGCTCGAGAGACCTAGTAAACGCTTCTCCGAGGCACCCGTTCTAGGCATGGACGCTATCATGCTCTGTTCGACACTTGTCAGGCCGAGAGAGGCGATGCGAGACGAGTGGTCGTCGTTGTAACTCCTGTCAGCTACCGAAGCACTCAAAGAGGGCCCGTCGCCGAGGTCGAAAAGCGGTAGGTTAATAGCTATTTTCGGAGTCACCGGCATGCATCTCGACCCTGCGCGCGCTTGTAACCGCCAAATGAGAAGGAAAAAAAAAGGAAATCAAAGACAACAACAGACATGTTTCGAGGATCCGAGACCATGTCGCAGCCTCCATTAGATAGAGACCTAAACAGGGCGGCAGCACTGGGATCCCATCCGCCAAAGATAATATCGCTAATCCGTAACTCCTGCACACACACACACACGACACGCGCCTTTCCTTCATCATTTTCGTGCTTATATCCCGCGCCGCTGCAGCCGTGCCGCGCCACGCCACGCCACGCCCTGGACCGAAACATCCGTTCATCTCCTCAAGCCACTGATGATCTCCCGCTGCGTCTCCCTGTCGCGCTGGCCGTCGCTGAGGCTGCCGACGCTGCGCAGGTCGCCGACCACGTCCTTGGCCTTGCCAAAGTAGACCTCCTGCAGGAGGTTGCGCATCTTGAGCTCCATGTCCTCGACAAGGCGGCCGATGTTGGCGATGTGGCTCTCGTCCGTCTCGACGGGCAGGTCCTGCTCGACCTGGCGCGTCATGTTGCCGCTCAGGTCCACCTCGCCCAGCGAGGTGCCCTTGGTCGCCAGGCTCAGGATCACGGTCGATGTCAGCCGGTAGTTGGACGTGCGCCCTCGCTCGCTCGCCTCGAAGACGTGGATCGAGTCCCAGACGCCGACGGTGCTGCTGCCGCCCTGGGGCGAGGCTGTTGAGACACCAGTCAGTCAGAAGCAACACCAATAAAGGCAAAGATGAGAAACAAAAAAAGAAACAAAATGTCATGACTGCCTGGCTGGCCTGGCTTGGCAACCGTACATTTCTTTAGGAGCACCACACCCGCGAACCCGTCGTCCAGGTTCCAGAAGTAGACGGACGATACGCCGCCCTCGTAGTACAGCTCGCGGTAGACGTCAAAGGCCTCGTTGGCCTTGACCTCCATCTTGCGCACGCGCTCGCCGGGGACGGCGCCCTCGCCGGCGCCCTCGTTGCCGCCGCCAGGGCCGACGCCGCCCGCGCCGCCCTCGTCCAGCGGCGGGTCGAACTGGTTGCTCCACGGCGAGCGGTGGCTGTCGCCATCCCGGTTGTAGTCGCACAGCAGGTAGTCCCGCCCCGTCTGCTTGCAGCGCCGCACCGCCAGCGGCTGGTCGACCGACGACAACAGGTCCTCGGTCAGGTCCGGCGCCAGCGTTATCAGGTTGTTGAGGTGCTCGGCCGTGTGTTTTGGGTCGAGGCGGCGGAGCAGGTCCCTAGGATTATGCCGCGCGCATTGATTGTTAGCTGGCGCACTTCTTTCTTTCCCCGTCTGTTGGTCTCTCTCGCTCTCTGTCTTTCTGCATCTGAGGGCCAGAGGAATATTGTTGAGAGGGTCGACTTACAGTGCCGAGTCAAACGGATCGGCGGACATCTTTGATGTGTGACTTTATCGCTTCTCTCCTGCGGTTCGCGAGTGATCCAAGTATTGAATCGTGCGGCGCAGAAGTTGGGCCTGAGATTAACTAAGTGCGAGTGGGTTATTTTCGCCTTATACCTTCAAGGTAAGTACAGGCAATGGATGACGGCGTTCGCAGTGCAAAGTCAGGTCGGGTACGTATGCGCGGGGATGTTACAGGTGCCATGCCGTGGATGGGTGGATTGCGCTTGGGTTGGGTTGTTGGCGGGGTTGACGTCGGGTGTCTCAGGGGCTCGTGCACTGTACTGTGTACAGTACCCACAGCCCGTACAGCTCAGTCCGCCCCTTGCTTGCCGAGGACCTGGACGGTGTGAAGATCCAGGCGACAGGCAGAAACAGGGCAACCACCATTGGCGATTCCTTCCTCAGTTCACCTCCAAAAGTATCGAATTTGATAATTAGTCACGACGCTGCAATGGCAAGAACGACGTATGCCCCTAGTTGATTTGATTCCAGACCGCCTCCACAAGGCACTGCCTTGAACTACAATCCTTACGATGAAACTCCTAGGTCAGTCAATGGTTTTAGATGAACTTTGTGCTTGTTCAATTTCAGGGCAGATTTCTACATCGCCCTTTATTTTTTTTCTTCTTTTTTTTCCTTTTTTTTACACAACGACATGTTATGCCCAGGTCCAGAGGGGAATAAACTTATTGAAAATAAACCATTGAAGATGAAGAAACCTGCTATGTAGGTAGTATTTCACTAACAGCGCGAACAGATGCCGGGCTCTCGCTCTTTATCCCGGGCTTGGTCATCGCACATCTGATCCTAGCCCCTTACACCAAGGTCGAGGAGTCGTTCAACATCCAGGCCGCCCATGATGTGCTCGTGTACGGGATGCCGACGGTAGTCATCAACCAAAAGCTCTCCAACACCTACGACCACTTCACCTTCTCGGGCGTTGTCCCGCGGACCTTTCTAGGCCCTGTCCTCCTTGCCGGCATCGCCCAGCCCATCATCGCCGTCGTGGGCTTCAACCACGCCCAGTTTGTCGTCCGCGCTGTGCTCGGCCTGTTCAACGCCGCCTGCCTGCTCGTCTTCGCGCGCAGCATCAGGCGTGCGTATGGCGTCGCGACCGCGAGATGGTACCTGCTGCTCCAGGCGAGCCAGTTCCACATCATGTTCTACGCCTCTAGGACACTGCCCAACATGTTTGCCTTTGGCTTGAGTGAGTCGCCCCTATCTCACCAACTTCCCCATCATACAACACCGAAACTGACAGAACTCATCAGCAACGCTGGCCTTCGCATTCCTGATCCCCGATCCCAACCCCAAGGCCATCGTCCCGCGCCAGCGTCTAGCCATCGTCATGCTCGTCTTCGCCGCCGTCGTCTTCCGCTCCGAGATCGCCCTCCTGCTGGCCACCACCATCCTCCACCTCCTCATCCTCCCCTCAACCTCCCTCGGGCGGGTCATCCCGCCCTTCGCCATCTCCTTCCTCGCCGCCCTCGTCATCTCCGTGCCCCTCGACAGCTACTTCTGGCAGAAGCCCCTCTGGCCCGAGCTCTGGGGCTTCTACTACAACGCCGTCCTGGGCTCCTCCTCGGCCTGGGGCGTATCTCCTTTCCACTACTACTTCACCTCGGCGCTGCCCCGCCTGCTGCTCAACCCCCTGACCTACACCGTCCTCATCCCGCTGGCCCTCCGTCACCCCGCGCTCGCGCCCTCCGCAACACGCCTGATCGTCCCCTCCCTCCTCTTCGTCGCAATCTACTCCCTCCAGCCGCACAAAGAAGCCCGCTTCATCTTCTACGTCGTTCCGCCACTAACCGCCGCCGCCGCGCTCGGCGCAAACCTCGTCTTCAACCACCGCGGCAAGAGCGCGCTGTCTGCTGTCCTTGCTCTCGCCCTCGTCGCCTCGGTGGCGCTCTCCTTCGTTGCCAGCACTGGCATGCTGCTCCTCTCGTCGCTCAACTACCCCGGCGGCGAGGCGCTCGCGTTCCTGCGCGAGACCGTGCAGGCCTCGGAGGCCTCGTCCGCGTCTTCTGCCCTCGTCCCCGCGCACGCAGATGTCCTGGCCTGCATGACGGGCGTGACGCTCTTCGGCACCGCCATCGGCTCGGCGGCACCCAGCCTTGGCGTGTCCAAGGGGAACCTGATCTGCAAGAGACAGACGGGAGCCGAGCATGGCGGGGTTTCGTTGGTGCTGGACAAGACGGAGGACGAAGCCGTGCTTGCGCAGGGTGAGTTCTGGCGGAGGTTTGACTATGTTCTGGCAGAGGACACTGCCAAGGTCAGGGGGGGTGCGTGGGAGGCCATCGGGGTTGTGAAGGGGTATGCGGGCGTTGAGTTTCAGTTATCCGGGAAGGGCGGGCAAGGTGTTGACGAGGAGGCCGAGACACCTCCTGTTGTTGGGAGAGGGGCAGCCGTTGCGCGCTGGAAGCGACGGGTCAGGGCGCTTACCGGCGGTCGTTGGGTCGGCCCCAGGATGGTGCCGAGGATATATATTCTGAAGAGGATCAAGGATGGAGAGAGGTTGAGAAAGACTGTTGGTGCCTAGGCAGGTGGGTCTGTTTGTTTGTATTATAAGGGTAGGTGGCCCGACATAAGTAAGCATGTCGAACATCTGTATTAATAGTCCGTCATTTTGCCTCCCTTAGCCCGGCCGGGTCACGGCGAGAACTGCACCGGAAATCATTGTATCAAATTATATTCACGTGCCAAAGAACTGTTTGGCAGCCAGGAGTAGCGTCGTAGCTTATGGCCAAGCCAGGGCGACGTCCAGCTCGATAGGTCCGACATCCAATCCAATAACCACCACGTGAAGAAAGAAAAGCAATACCTTGCGCGGCAGGTTACTGATATTTAAAAACTTTGAACATTACATTTCATTATCGTCACATCTAACCACGTACCTGACCTGACCTATTGACAAGCGACCACCATACTACCTGAGTATCCTACCTCACCCACCCACCCGTCCAACTTCCTCCATCCATTCAACTGGAATTCTTCTTTCGACCCCTCCCTCTCCCGCTTTTCTCCCCTTTCAACTTTTTTCTTCTTTTCCTCTTCCAATGTCCACACTCACCAATTACCCCGGAAGCCCCAAACCCAGATAAAACAAAACACCTACACTTCAGACCCAAGTCTCCTCACACCGTATTTCAAGGCACGCAGGCAAGCAGGAAAGACAGGCAGGCAGGCAGGCAGGCAGGCAGGCAAAGATGACATGCGAATAGACAAGAGCTAAAGAATGCATGTATGCATGCAGTCCACCGGAGGAGAGAGACATGGAAAGAAAGGACCAATATATCCACACACACACACACACAAAGCTACTATAAATCTTTTCTCTTCTCTTCTCTCTCTCTCGCTCTCCTGAATGATACCTGCACTTTGCCCGCCACATGCCTCTCTCCCCCCACCCTACACTCCCCCATCCGCAAATGTCATCGCAGCACAGCAGCAACAGCAGCAAGCAAAAACAAAATTTTGCAATAACAAAAGCATTCGAACCCCGTTTGAATTTCCCAGCTCCCAGTAACCCTCCCTCCCTTCACACCTTCACCAAGTCAGAAACATAAATCAACCAACGACGCCCAAGCAAAACAACAACAAGAAAAACAAAACAGCAGAATACCACGCTCTCTCCCTCTCTGCGTATAGATAAGGCGTATAGATAGATAAGGGTAGGAATGCCAAAAAAAGGCAACACGAAAACAACAAGGAGAATAAAGCCATACCACGACCAGTCCCCCATATCTTCCATTATGCCAACAACTAGGAGACGTAGCACTGCCGTTCCGGCGATGGCCCGTAGGTGTCGTAAGTGTGCGTCTGTGTAGTATGGAAGACAAAGAAAAAAAAGTGTAATTACATCGAATGACGGTGCGGGCGGTAAGGGGGCAAGGGACCACCACCGAAAGTCGCCCCAGCTTCTGTAATTTCCCACCGCTTCGCAGGCCCTTGTATAGGCGGTCGCCTTGCCTCGAACAACGACCCTGTCCTCCAAATCTCCTCCGTCTGAAAAAGGCGTGGGCGGCGAGGATTTATATATGCATGAGCATCAATAGAAAACGTATTGCGTTTGGTACCCGACCGTGTATACTAGCGGCACGGGTTGGAGTAACCGCTCGGAGGGGCGGGGCCTGTCAAATAGCATATGGGCGAGGGTGTGTGGCCTCTGCCCCTGATCCGAACACTCTCCAGGACCTGGACATATAGGCCGAGATCATGGCAAAGGCGACGGCCTCGGCGATGCCTCGTCGTCTCCACTGGGTGTGCCGTCGCGGGGATAGACCAAGTTCCGGGTTTTTGGGTCGATGAGAGTTGTCGGGGCAAACTTCGGTACGGCGTTGATAGAGCCACTTGGCACCATGGTCAATGCCTAATTGACCAACGAGCCACAGACAAGGCACCTTACAGGCTCGGTCCATGTCTTCTGTCCGCCCACGATGCCTTCGCGCAGGTCCTTGAACTCCAACATGGTTACCCCCTCTTCCTTCTTCAACGGCCCCGTCTCGGTCTTCAGGGAGACCTCAAACAGTCCTTCCCACGGCCTGGAGCTGTCGCCATTCGCTTCTTTTAGGCTTTTCCGTGGTCGGCCTGGTTTTCGGCCTGGGGTTAGCTTGTTCGGCGTTGCCTTGTTCGGCGTGTCGGCTTCTGGCTTGTCGCTTGCTGCTTGTGGTTCTGCTGAGGCCCCAGGGTTGGAATCCTCCGGCGCAGGCTGCGCGTCCTCGTCGTCCGCTTGCTTCACCTCGACGTTGTCATTGGCTTCGATGTGTGCGTCATCCGTAGGCTCGCCGTCGGCCTTGACGTCGATGGAATGTTGGGCAGAAACGGCCGCGCCCGTCTCTGTGGGACTAAGGGGTCGCTTTGCCTTGTCTCCGTTTGTGTCTTCCTTGGCCGATTCTGGAGGAAGATGAGGCTTATCGGTGCCCAGGCGATTGTATACTGATCGGAGGGCTTCCTCCTTGATGCATTGCTCATGCATCCACTTCTTGCAAGATTCCGTTGTGCAGCCAACCAATAGCTTATCGGGGTGTGCAGGTGTATTGCAGCTGCAGACAAGCTCGACCGTCTGAAAACAGTTGCAGTTAGCAAAGATTGAATCTGGAAGGAGAGGACTGATTCTTGCAGGGCGCATACCGAGAGCTCGTAAGTTCTGACGTCGAAGGCTTGCCGCCAGTACAGCGCGTTCTGTATTTCCTCGTCGTTTTCCTCGTACCATTGTTTCACTACTGCGGGCGAAGTGACGCTGACCACATTGATAATATCCACTTGATCATGTTAGACATGCTCGGAAGCCTTTTGGTCGGGGCGGAGTCTACTCAGCGGATGAACTTACTGTGGTTCGAGGCGATCAGCTCGTTGATGCCATGGTATGGCTGGCGGCCGTGAACGTTCCTCTTGCCGTCATGGGTGCTCTGGGGCAACTCGTCTGGCCAGTACATCCAGTACACCCTGGCATAGACGTGGTGCTCATCGCTCGCACGGATCTCCAAAATGCGGGCAACCCAGTCGTCGTCCGACTTCTTTCTAGGTTGCATCGGTTCGCTGTTTGCCACTGCCTTTTGTCGTTCGATGCTGGAGTCGTTGGCGACGTAAATAAAGCCCTCGCTGAAGTATTTGACGCCATTGACTGTTCATTTCGCGGCAAGTTAGCGCGAGCATAAGCGCAAGCGTGAGAGGAGAGGGGACGATGGACCGGGGGGGGGAGGTAGACTTACGGACAAAGCTGTTGTACCTGGTCATGTCGGTCCATCGCTTGGCCGGCTCAACTTGGTAGTGGAGGTCCATCTCGTTGTACGTCTTGAATTTCCCGCAGGGCGCAAAGGGCGACATCTGCAGACTGATCTTCTGGGCTGTGTCATCGTCGTCGCCGCCCTCAGTACGCCTGCGCTTCTTCTTCTTGTGCTCCTTGTCCTTGGGATCGACAATCTTGATGGCAAACGGGCACTCGGCGCGGTTGTCCTCCGTGTCGGCCCTCGGCCTCTTTCGCGCGGAAGCCATGTCTGACGGCGCTGGGCTGTTCTGGTGGGTGGGTGATGGCAATGGAGAAAGAAACGGATGGTAACGGTGATGATGGCGAAACGGAGTGTTGAGGAGCGACGAGGATCTTGTTTGCCTATCGGACAGACGAGAGCCGGGACGGCAGAGGCGAAGGCGTTGGCGATGGCGCAAAAGGGTCGGGACGAAGGATGGGGTTGCGTCAGCGGCCGCGGAGCAAACGAGCAGATCGATCTGGCAGCGACGGGATTGAAACTCGGAGCCGGGTGGGCTGTGGTGAGGCGGTGTTGATGGCGCGGGTTGCGCGTGCGGTGGGAGTTGGTGGGTGTGGTGGTGGCTGGGGATAGATGCGGTGGGTGAGGAGAGCAGAGGTGAGAGAGGTGAGGTGAGGTGGATGGAGTGATCGATGAACCTCGCTCCCGTCGGTCCGGCACGCTGGAGGGATACCCGCAACCTCCGAGCTTCAGGCGGGTGGGCGACGCGAGTCGGGGGCTCTCCCGGCTGTCGAGGCTGCAAAACGCAATCGCGGCGTAGCACCAGGTCCCCAGCGCGATTGTTGCCCGGACGCGCGATGCTCAGGCGTCAATTCGACGATGGCAGGATTGTTGTCGCAAAGAAGTTGCCAGCGATCAAAATTTCGGGGATCGCGTCCACTCCGCCACTCGACCTTGCCAGTAGTAGTAGCGGAAAAATCCATGGGCCCCCAGCCACGTGATTTTGCGACCTGTAAGCATTGAGCAAGCAGCACCACGCAGAGCTTGGCCAGCTGAGGGGAAGACCGAACGGCGAAATGTGTGTGGCTGGTAGAGTGGTGCTCCCGGCTCTTGGCAGAGGAGATGTGGCCCCAGCTCCCAAAGTGGAGGCAGAAAAGCAGAAGAGGGGAGGGAGGGGTGGGAGATGGGAGAGGAGCAAGGAATGTGGTTACGTAAATACGGGACAGTACAGGTAGAAGCCGGATACGTACGGTAAGGTGACGTGTAACCCGTACTGTGCTATGGGGAGATAAGGCAAGGTTCTACGCAGTATGGTACCGGCAACGGGTACGGTGTACCTTACCTTAGCTGCCGGATCATGGATCATGGGTCTCAATTGTCCCTCCATCTTTAACTGTTGGTTCTCGAAAGTCGATTACGGAGACTTTTTTTCTCTGAGCGACAAGCAGGTATCCCGTAATTGACCACCGAAACCACCGTCGCTCACACATTTGATGTCGCCCACACATAATGTTGCTGGTGGTATCTTTCCCGCCTGATGCGATTTGCCGGACCCGCTGGGTAATTCAAGAATGTCGACACGACCACCGGAGAACGTCCAATATTCTGCTGCAAACGACATTCCTCACATCTTTAGTGAAATTAAGACAGCCCCAACGGAGAGAGATTTCAACGCCAGCGCTATGTGTAAACAGCCCAAATCAAGATTACCTTAGGTATTATTCCAAGAACGCCCACGTCCAACATCAGTTGTTTGCAAACATCAGCTCCCCTGGTGCTCCTCATATGCAGCCATATTACCTTCAGCACCGCCATGCCGGATCTTGAAGCCCTCGATGATCTCGGCCAGCTTCTCACCCTCGACCCTTCCTCGTTCCACGTTGACGAACCAGATAAGGGGCGCTGGCAGCCCAACAACCACAGCCAAGAACCAGAAGGCAGGCCGTATTTCACCCGAGGCATCGATGATAGCGCCCACGATCGCCGGTCCAAAGACACTGGATCCCTTGTCTGTGATCGCGTAGAGAGCATAGAACGCAGCCTCGGATCCGGGCGGTATAAGTTCGCCGTATAGCGAACGGCAATAGCCACTGAGCCCTCCCAGCACAAAGCCGTAAACGGCTGCCAGAGGATACATCTCCCACGGTTGCTGTAGTCCACCAACACCCCATTTTTGAACAAACGGAAGGTAGCCTAACAGTCCATATAATGGGATGATCTCAAAAAGGGCAATGCATGCGAGGATTGTCTGGTGTGCCCTGAGGTTGAGTCGGCGTGAAATGAAGGACCATGAGAAGGCGCCAATGATTCCTGCAGCCGTGGAAATCACGTTGATCATGCCTAGTGCCCACGGTTCCATGTGAAGCTGGGTCTTGGCAAAGAGAATCGCCGTGGACGACGTGGTCGCGATGGCGTCAGATAGGAGAAACCAGCCGCAGAGAAACAGCACAATATCCACAAGCCGTCGTGCGAGCTGAATAGTGCGGAAAAGCGATTTCCAAGCAAAGATAGTGTAGGAGATCCAAGCCCGGACCCCCATTTGACTTGACGACTTCGGGAGGGGTGGGCCGGGTCGGGGTCGAAGCCACAAGGCAGCTGGAACAGTAAAGATAGCCCACCAGGCGCCGATGACGAATAGAACAACGCGCTGCGACCAGGTCGAGTTCTTCATCTGAATGAGGATGAAGATTGCAATGCACTGCAAGAACAAGCCAGCGATATATCCAGTGCCGATTCCCTTGGCTGATATCTGTGTCGATAGCTGCAGTTCTATGGAGGTAAGCTCTTCATGGGTAGGGACCCGTGAGAGAACACCGCCATCACGCATGGCATGAGACAGCAATGCTGAGGTAGAGTCGTCTGCGCCGCTCTCGACATCGATGTTTAGCTGCGGGGTGCCTTGAAGAGACCGTTGGTCGTCGTCTTCGTCATCGTCGCCATCCGTGTTTGCAGCGTCGAGCGAGCTCACGGCGTTCGTGATCTTGATCGATGGGTGGTGCCTCACAAGAAGTGGCAGGAACGAGTTGAGGAGGACAAAAGAAGCGCCAAAGGATGTGTTGGAGATGATGGCCAAGACGGCGCCCAGGATATAGATCTCCTTGCTCACAAAGATGTAGGCCATGACGGCAGCGCTTCCAAGGCCTGCAAAGACCAGTAGGAGCGTTTTCCGGTAGTTGCCATGGTCTGCGGCACATGATATGCTGACGACCAGCAATGCTTGCAGGAGAACGCTTATGCTGAAAGTGTACATTGCGAAGCTTGCTGTGTTGATCTCGAACCCCAAGACATAGACGACACATTGCCCGTCGCTCTCCGACAGCCGGTCGGAGCTGGAGCCGCACGGCGATTTCCTGTCAGACAACAAAACGCCATTTTCTCTAGACAAGCTCTCGAGGAGTATGGGGATGAAGCTTCCTATGCCTACAGGGATGTCCAGGTCGATGGGCCAAGTTAGCGAAGCTCTTACGGATAGGCTCGACAGTACCGGCGGTGAAGATGTCATGACTGACCGCAAATGACATATACTTCGGCGGCGAACGCATATGCGTACCACCCAGCAAGCTCCTTGGAGCTGGTGGGGCGGGTGTCTTCCCCAGGATATCTTAGGGGCGAAGGAGCGGACGAGGTGGTGCCATTGCCAAGGAGGCTGCTGCCGCTGCCGGTGTCGCTGTCGTGGTCGTGGTCGTTGTCGCTGTCGCTGCCGCTTCTGCTCCGGCTGCCTGGGCTCATCCTGCCTGGGAGATCGAGCGACACGATGCTGGAAAGCTCGTCGTCGGCCTCAAATGACGTCGAGTGCGACAGAACCGATTGTTTGGACGCGTGCGAGAGACGGGAAACGAGACGCGGAGCCAGTGGCGGGCGAAGACCTGGAGCCGGCTCAATGTGCGGCGCCATCTCACAGCTGGAGGGCCTGTCGCTCGTCGTTCTAGGCACCTGGGGCTGAGGTGTTGAGGGCCGTGCCACTCAGGTGCGTGCCCTGGAACCTCGAAGCTTGTACCCGTGCCTGCCCAGGAAGATGCTTCCACGGCACAGCAGCTGTCCAACCAACACCTGAATGGCACGCACGTTCCTGGGTTGGCGATTGGACAGGACCTTCCTGGACTTGGACAGGACCTTCCTGGACTTGGACAACTAGAAACTCAATCACAACCGACAGGCAGGCGCAGGTGAACTTGCTCCACGGTGAGAGATCAAAACCGTGGAGGGGCGCTGCAGACGCCATGCGGGCTGCTTTAAACTGGTTTCAACGGCGACACAAATCTGGATAAAGTTGTAAGAGGAGACACATCCCGGGTTGTCTTGGCTTGAAACCAGATATGAAGATCCTTAGAGCACGGCTTTTAATTCATGGATAATGTGGTATGAGATGACGATCACTTCCCCTGCACTTGGGCACTTGGGGTATCGTCCAGCGCTTATCGATTCAGCAGCAAAGCTTGTTGGACGAGACTGCCGCGTGATAGCCCTGATGATACCCTCACGATCAAGTATAGAGATTAGGGGATTCCCGTTTCGAAGATCTTGGTCTAGGTCTCCTCCTTTCTCCTTGCTCTCTGTGCTCGCTTCCTGTCCCTTTGGTCCGAGCATCAAATCTTCCAAGTCGTCTCAGTTTGGAGGGACCGAGGGGTGCCACGAGAATTTATGCCGTGATGAACTCCCAGACGGGCTTCGCGACGCCTCGCTCGTGGTATCCTCCAGCTTGTTTGGTGAGGCATGCATGGCGCGGGGGTGGCAACGTGCGTCCTGTCCCTGCCGAAATATGGCGGAATATCCCGTTTGTAGTGCACAATCCGGTAGGTGAGAATGAGGTGACTTTTCAGCATAAGTGCCTTCGGTGTTGTTTCTTATACGCGTTTAACTGCGCGATGTCTACCAGGTCCCTTGGTCGAGTTGTTTCGAGCACCTAACCCAATATCGACTGCGCTTTCGTTGGAGTAGTTGGCTACCAAGGCAATGCTATGTACGCGGCATGAACCGGACTTCCCTGTCTTCAACATGCACAGGGTGCAGTAGAGTCTAAATCCGCGTATGGACAGTTGACACAAAGGCATTCCAGAAGACCCAAGCAGCTCAGGTATCCTGCACGCACAATGCTTGATCCTTGCTTGGGGACGGGAGTTCCCCATGGAACAACCTCGCCACGATTCGTCGTCATTGCCAAGAGTCGGGGGAGGTCGCCCACTACACGGAGGTAAAGTACAGGCAGGTATCTGAGCGTGCTGAGGTAAAGTACAGTACCCTGCCATGATTGGACATCGCAGATTGAGACTACGATGCAAACATTGCATCTACACAGAGGTACCTATATATGCCACGGAGATAAATGCTATACACGTATAGATAGGCAGCTAGATTGACGTGAAAGTGAGACGCTGGGGTTTTATGGGGCACCAGGCTACTCAGGGCGTTCACTTCATGTCATGGTCAGTAAGGCCGAAGTCGAGTAAAGCCAGCCAGGTGGATGATTATCTTGGACCAAGAGTTGATTATGTGCCTGCGAGACGTGATGCGGTTCGAGGTCTTGCATTTGGATTGAACCTTTCCTTACCCATCTCATCTCGCCAAGCCAATCTTGAGGGTCAATTTGGTGCCAGTGGTGCCTTCCTGCAACTGGGGTGTTACCAGCTCCACAATCACTCGTTCCTGCCTGTTCGTCCGTGTCGCTTCAAGTGACGTACAGGTACCTCTCTGCGGTACCCCTCTACGTCCTCCCTTCAACCCCTCTAATCGATGTCATTTGCAACACCTACCCACCTCCATGTAGATTCATCATTCTGCTGCTGTGTCCCACAGAAAACACTCAGCCAATCACCTACACAAACTTGACTTCCTTGGTTTCGCTGGTTCCCGCTTGCTGCTCGCTCCCAGCTGGAATAAATCTTCGGGCTATCTCCAGATAAAACACGTCTCGGTTCTTCGAATCTTGGTACTGCTTGCCTCGTCGTGCAACCTACCTCACCAAGTGGAGAATCATATCTCAACGGTTATCCTATACACGTCAAAAAACAAACCGCATTAGCATCAAACTACCTGTACGCACCAACCTACGCACCGTTGTAGGTGGCCACACCGAGCAAAGCAAATCATCATGACCAAGGCCGCGTTTGGCAAGGCCGCCTCGGCGTCCATAGCCGACAGGCTGGACACATACGGTCTCGGCGCTGGTGACGAACCGCCTCCCGCCTATGGAGAACATGTCAACAGACTCCAGCTCTCTCAGTCTGGCTTCGAGGCTGGTGCAGCTGTGACATGTAAGCATCGTCGTTCACCACTCGCCATTTCTGGTGCTGTGGTTGTGGCTGCGGCTGTGGGCGACTGCTAACCAGACACCCACCTCCGAAGCCGATGGTCGCGTAAATATCAACATCAACCAGAAGAACAGGCGCCTCGCAGACCTACTCGCGCCGACCCTTCGGAGCCAGCTCGCGTCCGAAGCAAAGCCGCCATCGGAGCCTCTGCCACCGGCCTACATTCCGCCAAGTCTCGGAGGCCAGCCCGGCCAGACACCGCCGCCCAAGCTGAATGTCGTGATCCAGATCGTCGGTTCCAGGGGCGACGTCCAGCCCTTCGTGGCGCTGGGACAGGTCTTGCGCGATACCTATGGGCACCGTGTCAGGATCGCGACGCACCCCACCTTCCAGAAGTTTGTCGAAGAGAATGGACTGGAATTTTTCAGTATCGGCGGGGACCCTGCCGAGCTGATGGCCTTCATGGTTAAAAACCCAGGTCTCATGCCTGGCATCGATGCACTCAAGAGCGGCGAGATCACGAAGCGGAGACAGGGCATCGAGCAGATTATCCTGGGGTGTTGGAGATCATGTATCGAGGCCGGAAACGGGCTCGGACCTCCGCCACGGCAACATCGAGCAGACGAACCTCTAGATGAGCGTAACCTGGTGGCTGGAGATCCCCAAGAGCGGCCCTTTGTTGCCGACGCCATCATTGCAAACCCGCCAAGTTTCGCGCATATCCACATCGCCGAGAAGCTGGGAATCCCCCTTCACATGACGTTCACGATGCCTTGGTCGCCGACAAGGGCATTTCCACATCCACTCGCCAACATCGAATCGACAAACACGGATGTCGTCATGACCAACTACGTGTCGTACGCCCTAGTGGAAATGATGACCTGGCAAGGACTGGGGGATGTGATAAATCGCTTCAGGACGAGGGTCCTCGATCTTGAGCCCCTGTCGCTAATCTGGGCACCGGGAGTGCTCAACCGCCTGCGGATACCGACCACCTACTGCTGGTCATCCGCGTTGATACCGAAACCAAGCGACTGGGCACCAGAGATCAGCATCTCGGGCTTCTACTTTCTCAATCTGGCGTCATCCTACACTCCAGAGCCAGATCTCGCGGCATTTCTCGCGGCGGGGCCACCTCCAGTGTACATTGGTTTCGGCTCGATTGTCGTAGAGGATCCGACTGCCCTTACCCGTACGATTCTGGACGCTATATCGATTGCTGGGGTGAGAGCTTTGGTATCCAAAGGCTGGGGAGGGCTGGGTGCTGACTCGGTTGGCATCCCTGAGGGCGTTTTCATGCTGGGAAATTGCCCACATGACTGGCTGTTTCAGCATGTGTCTGCCGTGGTGCACCACGGTGGTGCTGGAACAAGTGCGGTAGGAATCAAGCTCGGAAAGCCGACAGTCGTCGTCCCATTCTTCGGCGACCAACCCTTCTGGGGCGCCATGATACAAAAGGCCGGCGCCGGGCCTGCGCCTATACCGTACAAGAAGATGACTGCGGAGAACCTAGCGGCTGCAATCCGAGAAGCCATCAAGCCGGAGACTCAGGCACGAGCTCAAGAACTCGGCGCCAAGATAAGGGAAGAAAAGGGTGCTGACATTGGAGGTAAGAGCTTCCACGAGTTTCTCAACACAGACAACATGCGATGCTCTCTGGCTCCCAGTCGTGTGGCCGTCTGGCGCGTCAGAAGAACCAAGACAAGGCTGAGTTCCCTCGCCGCTGCTGTCTTGGTGAACCAGGGCATACTGAAGTATTCAGATATCAAACTGTAAGAACGAAAAGAGAATCCCCCGACCTTGATTGGAAGAATGCTAACAATACGTTCTAGCTACCGCTCTATTGAATACAACACGGATGAACAACCGTGGGACCCCGTCTCAGCCGTCACCTCGGCTTTGGTGGGAGACATCGGCACCATGGCTATGGCGGTGGGCGATTTTCCGCGTGAATTCTACAAGGGGGTTGAAAAGAGATGCGCCTCCGGGACTGCCACGCCTACCAAGGAGGACACGCCTGGTGACTTGGCTCGTTCTTCTTCCTCTTCAACGCAGCTGGGGGCTCAATCGGATGCAGCCAGCGTATCGTCATCGTCTCGGCCATCCGTTCCTATCGGCGAGTCGGGACGTTCGTCACCGCGTCCTTCAGCCACAGAAAAGCCTTCGGTGAAATCCCATGGCTCATCCGCCGCCCAGCTCAACCTAGAAGCAGCCATCGACGCTGGAAAAGGGGTGACCCGCATCGTGGACACAGGTGTCAAGATGCCCATGAACTTCTGCTTGGGACTGGCACGGGGCTTCCGCAACGCGCCAAAGTTATACAGCGACGACACAGTACGCCCAACGGAAAAGGTCACCGACTTTGCCAGCGGGCTCAGGGTAGCGTCCAAGGAGTTTGGCTACGGTCTCTTCGACGGCATATCAGGGCTCGTCACGCAACCTTTACGGGGTGCTGAGAAGGAGGGCGGAATTGGCCTTCTCAAGGGCTTCGGCAAAGGTATCGGCGGCCTGATATTGAAGCCTTCGGCAGCCATCTGGTCAGTGCCGGCGTACACGATGCAGGGCGTACACGCCGAGGTTCGCAGCATGTTTAGCAAGAGCTCGACAAACTTCATAATTGCCGCGAGGGTGCTGCAGGGCAACGGCGACCTCGAGTCATCCAGTGTCGAGGAGCAAAAGGACATCATCACCCGATGGCAGGTACTCAAGGGGGAACTCAAGGGGTTCCGGGAGCTCAAGCAAAAAGAGAATGCCCCCGCTAGTTTTCCGAAGGGCCCTGATGAGTCCAATACTGCAGCCTCAAGAGACTACCCAGACGACGGGCCGCCGCCGAAGACCGGCTGGCTTCACACCCGGAATCTCTCTCTGGACGAAAGGAGGAAGCTCCACGCTCAGAAAGACGCGTGGAAGGCACGACAGGCAGGGCCAAACCGGTTGCCGCCACCGCCGTTACCGCCACGTACACCAAGTGAGACCAGCTTATCGACTGAAGACGAGGAGTTTGAGCGCGCGATCCGCGAGTCGGTTCAGCAGACATCGCGTGGTGACCGGGAGGAGGACGCGCGTGTCGAAGCCAATATTCGAGCCAGTGTAAAGGAAATGCGCCGAATTGCAGAGCAGGAGCGGGGAGAGGCACAAAATTTCACTTCGGCGGCGGCTGCCCTGCCTGTAACGATGTTGCCGGGCGATGAGGACTTGACAGATATCACGGATGAGGAGTACCAAGCGCTCATCGAGGAGGCTGTAAGACGGAGCTTGTCTACTCTCTCTCCACACACAGGGGATGGCGAGGTGACAGGGTCGAAGACGGCCGGGGCTTCGGGACAGCATCAGACCCACAACGCTGCTCCAACCTATGCTCCTCCTCCAGCTGTTAGTGGGAGTTCCCACGAGGTTGGCGAGGTCGAGGACGAGGATGAGGATTTGCGGCGCGCAATGGAGGAGTCGGAGCTCGAGCACAAGAAGAGCTTGGACCGGCAAAAGACGGAGGAGGAGATCGTATTGGAGTACGTGAAGAAACAAAGTCTGGCCGAGCAAGAACATTACCGCAAGCTCCAGGAGCAAGGGGCACAGAAGGGGAAAGGGGGGATGACAGGAGAGGACATAGACGAAGATCTTAGACGAGCGCTTGAAGAGAGTCTCAAGGGTGGGAACGATGGCCACGGTGGATATGGAGACGGGGCGGGTCCGTCGTCTTGATGCGGCCGGTCGACGGAGTGGCCTGCGAGCGGGATCTCGAGGGTGTGAGTTCTAGAATATGCCGTGATGATTCGAGGTGTGATCGGATATGCGCAGTATTTACCGCCGGAGGGGGACCGACCCCTTTTTTGGAGCTAGGCTTTCGTCTCCTGGGTCGCTGTTGTCTCATTTCGGTTTATTGAAACAAGGTACTCAGTTTTGTTTATCTACGGAATTTTTAGATAAGCTCATGGTAAGTGATAGCTTGGCCATTGCTCCTCACCCAGCAACTTGGGTCTGGTAACATCCAATGGAAGTACCTCAGGTAGGTACAGGTAGATTTCTTTTGAAGAAACGTTGAAATATCCGTCAAAAATGGAAGTGGGCACAGAGTTTTCGGAGCGTCATTTCCATCCAGTGCCGACAGTCCTACATAAGCAAAAGAGATGTGTCGGTCCAGCAATACCGGTAAGGTAGGTTAGTTGGCGATGGCGCTTCAACGGGCGGCGATTGCGGCGACGGCGCCGACGGTCGTGCGGGCGCCGGCGATTAGCGCCAACGTTAGCTGCTGCATTTGGCAACTCGAGCGCGATTCGGGGTCTTTGATTGGTTGTGGCGCCGACAGTCGCGGGCGGCGGCGCAGGGAAGTTACAGTTACGGGCTTGTAACCTGTCGGTGCAGATGGGTGATGCCTTCCCGAACTCTCGTATGTTCTCACCAGGAGCTCATTCTTGCGTTTGGCTTTACGGTTCCCCCATCCCCCCGCCGGCCTAATGCGCTCTGCTCACTTTTCGGGCATTAACCTGCAGGGATCCAGATGTGACTTTTTCGTCGGACTATAAAGAGGGAGAGATGTGTGACCCTGAGATCTTTCTTCGTGGCGTGCAGGCACTGGCTGAGTGGGCAACACAAACAAACCGACTTTGTTACTTTTCTGATATTTACATCTCGAGATCTGCATACGCTTTACCCGGTTTATCTAATAGATAGGTAGGTGAGGTGGTACCTCATCGCAACGAGAATAAGAGAGAATGGCCTCGGCGACGTCAAAGGAGGACACGACGATCCTCGTCCTAGGCGGCACCGGCACCGTGGGCAGCCGCATCGTCGACCGGCTCGCAGCCCAGGGACACCCCGTGCTGGGCGCGTCACGCAAAGGCACGGGCGACCACGGCGTGGTGTTCAAGTGGGAGGACCGCGCGACATGGGATAACCCGTTCCAGCAGCAGCAGAGCGGCGAGATCCGGGCCGTGTACCTCGTCGCGCCGCCCGTGCTCGACTCGGCCGCCGTCATGATGGAGTTTGTCGACTTTGCGAGGGCGCGGGGCGTCCGTCGGTTCGTGCTGCAGAGCTCGTCGGCCATCGAGAGTGGCGGGCCCGCGATGGGCATGGTGCATGCGTACCTGCGCGAGCTGGGGCAGCAGGGCGAGGTTGATTGGGCTGTGCTGCGGCCGACGTGGTTCCAACGTGAGTTTTTTTGTCTTTTTCCCCTTGCCGTTGTTGGTGTAGATTAATTAGGTGATTTCGTTTTGATTTGTTAACTGGCGCCTGTTTCGTTTTGGATGGCACGAACTGGTAGAAAACTTCCAGCAGCTTCGCCATGTCCAGACCATCAAGGAGGAGAGCAAGATCTACTCGGCCACGAGCGACGGCAAGATCCCGTGGGTGTCGGCCGACGACATCACGGCCGTGGCGGTGCAGGTTCTGACGAGCGCGCGGCCGCATAACACGGAATATCTCGTCTTGGGGCCCGAGCTGCTGTCGTACCGCGACGTGGGTTATTTTTTTCTTTCTTCTTCTTCTTGTTTGTCTCCCCGAGTGAAGTTTTGCATAGAAGGTAGCTAATTGATTATCTGCTAACGGTTTGTTTTTGTTAAAACAGATCGCTGAAACCCTCTCGGACGTGCTGGGGAGGAGAATCGTCCACATCGACCTCACCAGCGACGATATGGAGAGGATCCATCAGGCGTTTGGCATGCCCGAGGACTACTCCCGGATGATGGGGTCCTTGGACACGGCGATAAAGCAGGGCCAGGAGAACAGGACGAATGATGTCGTCGAGCTGCTCACCGGTGCCAAACCGGCACGGTTCAGAGACTTTGCCGAGTCGAACAGGGCCATTTGGGCGCTGTCGTGAGAGAGGGTGAGATTGAGGGAGGCAGTCGGTGAGCGTGCACGGCGCAAAAGGACTGCTCTGGGCTTGGCGCCGGGGCATAAGCGAATGCTCGGTCTCGGTGTTGGGGAGGGTTGGACGTGCGTGTAAGTCGCGATGGAAGCGGACCACGGGGCAATACAAAAAAAAAAAGAACGCCTCTTGAAGCGCCTCGGACTTGGCGAAAAACCTCGATCCAGACTCGGAAACTTTATCGTTTCTATCATGCAAGCTTGTCATTGTTCTTTTGGCTGGTCTTGACGGTGTGGAAAAGGGCACGGCGCAACTAGATGTCGTTGTTCGGCGCAATGTTACACCGTGGCTCTAACAGGTCAGCAGCGCCAGCCAGATTCTGATTGCGCTGGACATTAGGTTGGTTCTCAAGCTACTGCTGGCTCCAAAACACGTCAGTTCGTTCCTCTCGACCAGCATTCGTCCGCGGGCCCCGACTTGTCCGAGTCCCTTTGATGTCGACGACGGAGTGTGCTCTACCAGCACTGCTGTAGACAGGATGTACCGTGTTCACTTTCTAGTAGACCTGGGTTGCCCCCCGGTTACTCTTCAGCTTAATAACTCTAGAGCCCACCGTTTTTCGAAGTCAGTTTCATATTTTGTTACGAATGAATGAATACTGCGAGCTGACCGTCGACTTGGACCTGGACCTGGACCTGGCCCCCTTTTTATCCGTGTCGAGATACAGCCCCAGTAGATAATGGCTTCCGCTGCGAATAACCAGTCCGCCGACTCGGACACGAGCATCTACATGGGCTCTGGAGAAAAGCCGCCATCAGCAGGAACAGCAGCAGCCAACGATGTCACGCCCAAACCAGGCAGCATCATCATCACCACACAGGACGCGGCCGAGTTCAAGCCGACCCGGGACTTCTTCCTCGCCTTCCTGGCCCTGTGCACGCTGAACCTGGCCCTGGCCTTCGACGCCACGAGCCTGGGCGTCGCGCTGCCGGCCATCAGCACGGCGCTGGGCGGCACCGCGATCGAGGCCTTCTGGTCCGGCACCAGCTTCCTCCTGGCCAGCACTGTGCTGCAGCCCACGTTTGCCTCGCTCAGCAGCATCTTTGGCCGCAAGGGCATGATCTACGTCGCCTGTGTGTTTTTCGCGGCCGGGTCGCTGCTCGCCGCGCTGGCGGGGGATTTCACGGTGCTCATTGCCGGGCGGACAGTTCAGGGCGTTGGCGGCGGGGGGTTGATTGCTATTACTGAGGTGATTACGGCCTAGATCTCAGTGTGTTTTTGTCAAGCAGGGATTGTTAAATGTTGATGAGTGATGTTATCTGCAGATTGTCGTCACCGATCTCGTTCCGCTCAGGTTTCGCGGCCAGTGGATGTCGCTCCTCTCGGTTGTGTGGTCTATTGGCACCGTCACGGGTTCGTATTTCACTTCCTCCCCCCCTCCCCCTGATTACCCCCTTTTTCGTTTGCACTTCATCATGGTCTATAAAATTGATCATATGGATAAGTACCCCGGGGCCAACAAACGAACGAGCAAGCTGACGCAGACCTATCAAAATAAACAGGACCCCTGATCGGAGCCGGGTTCGCCGAAAAGGTCTCCTGGCGCTGGATCTTCTACATCAACCTGCCCATCATCGGCGTCGGGACGGTCTTCATCGTTCTCTTCCTGCACCAGACCCGCATCCCGGGCGACCTGGCCACCAAGCTCCGCCGCTTCGACTACGCCGGCAGCCTGCTCTTCACCGCCAGCGTGACGGCCTTCCTGTTCGGCCTGACCACGGGCGGGGTCATGTACCCGTGGGCCTCGTTCCGCGTGCTCCTGCCGCTGCTCCTCGGCCCGGCGGGCATGGTCGCCTTCATGGCCTGGGAGCTGCGCGGCGCAGCGGAGCCGCTGATCAGCCGGGGCATCTTCAACAACCGCGACATGATCGTCAGCTACGTCATGGTCGTCTGCCACGGCGCGATTCTCTGGTCGCTGCTGTATTTCCTCGTGCTGTATTACCAGGCCGTCAAGTTCTACTCGCCCATCACCTCCGCGGTTGCCGTCCTGCCGCAGACGCTGACCGTGGCGCCGGGCGGGCTGGCTGTTGGGCTCATCGTGGCCAAGACGGGACACTACCGCTGGTCCCTCTGGACCGGATGGGTCTTGACCACCTTTGGCGCGGGCATCCTCCTGCTCTTGGGGCCGCAGACGACGGTGGTGCAGTGGATCTGGATCAACATCCCCATCGGGCTGGTAAGCCGTTGCGTTTCTCACGTCACCTACCTACCTATGCAATGATTAGTGAATGAAACACTGGCTGACTTTTTGGAATCATAACGAATGCAGGGCTGCGGCATGCTGTACCCGGCCGTCATCCTGTCGATCCAAGCCGCCTGCGCGCCGGCGCTCAACGGGCAGGCCGCGGCCTTCTTCTCCTTCCTGCGCGGCCTGGGTCAGTCCGTCGGCGTCGCGACCTCGGGCGTCATCTTCCAGAACGTGTTCAAGCAGAAGCTGCAGGGTCTGGGCGCCTTCGCGGCCCTCGCCGACGCGTACAGCCGCGACGCGACCATCGTGGTCGGCGTCATCAACGCCATGCCCGACGGCGCGGACAAGACCGACCTCGTCCAGGCGTACTCGGACAGCTTGCGCATGGTCTGGGTGTCCATCCTCGCGTTTGCTGCTACGGGCTTGATGCTTGGTAGCTTGGTTAAGGGGTATAGTCTTGACAGCGAGCATGTCACGGAGCAGGGCCTGTCGAACCGGGCTATTAATAATGCTGAAAGGAACGCCGAGGCGGGGACAAAGCCACCGAGGATATGATGTTCCCTTCTGACGGGTTTGTCCTATGGCAGACGGCATCTCTGTCATTCAATGGGGAAGGTGTTTGTGGTCATTATGGGCTGGTTCTTGATAGATGGGTTAGAAAGGCGTTACAAGAGCACGGATAGACTTACATGCATCTAGGGGGGAATAATCGCGCGACGGAGGACTCACGGGTCTCTAGAATCTCTGCTCTAGGGAAACACACTGTTACGAATCAAATCTTCCTCTCCAAAGGTTCTGCTTTATTTCGATTTGAGCAGCTCACTTCCCACTCATATTTCTGACCGTCGATGCTTGCGTGTAAGTCAAATTCCAGGGGGGGATTGTTGACACCTTGAACCCTAACCCGGCCCCTTGCCTGTCAAAACTGCACTGAATCACCACAATGCACTCGCTGCATGGTTTTGTCCAGTAGGCGAGCCAGCTGCTATAAAACGGTTAACCCCGTATTAACAAGAAAGAGAGAGGGTAGGGTAAAATAAATGCTTGCTTCCGGACATCCGATGTGGTTTCAATTTCTAGGTATGTTTCAGCCGAGGTTTACCGCGGAGTGCAACAAGGCATGGCACAGGTTGTGGCGTGGCGTGTCGTGACCACCTACCACGGGCTATTTCATCTGACCCAACATACACGATCCAAGGGATGAACTGACAAATGCGCAAAGTAGGTAGTTCGGCACGAGCTAAACCGTGACGACAAAGCGTTTGTTATCGCTCTGTACCTTACTTGACCTTTACCTGAGCAAGGATAGGCGTCAAAAAAAAAAAAAAAAAAAAACCTCTCAGGTCCCTGACCGATTACCAAGGTGTGCCTGGCACAAGTTCTGGCTGGTCCCTATGCGTGGCATGACATCATCGAAAGAGCCCGTACAGGCACACCCCTCGCCCTATCACTTTTCAAGGGGAAACGGAGCGAGAGCACGCGACACATTTAATAAAACCTGGAAAGCACCAACATCCGACGAACATGTTGAAAGCGCGCGCACATACCTCCTCCATTTTATACGTAGTATTTTAGAGATTTCACGACCTACATAGACTGATGCTTGATGCCTACCTGACCTGACCTACCTGACCTGACCTACCTGACCGACATACATACCTACCTGTCCCTTCTTGACCTAGCTGTGTAATATCTTGCCTACCTAGACTGCCATACATAGGTATTTTGCTCTGCTCAACGAGACCTACCTACATACCTCATTTACTCCAGCTACCTTATCCACGCGACCTACCTGTACCTTATACCAAGCCTCCAAACAAGGTCAGTAAACGACGCGCGAATCCCTTCACGCACCCGAAACCAATGCTAGGCACACACACCACAAGCTAACCAACCAACTAACAAACTCTGTGCTACAGACAACTACAACACTCCCTTGCATTCCTTTCCCTGAATGTCTCATCATCCCCTTTAACCAAACCAGCCAAGTTTGCGCGCGCGTTGCACGAACCGCGTCCCAGCCCCAGTGAGGCATGCCCGCTGCGCCGCTCGCCCAAGGAAACAGGGCTTGTGCGACGACCGTCGGGGCTCGCGGACTCTCCGAAGGGGGTTGTCTTATAAGAAATCCGTCGATCTACTCTGTCCTGGTCGAGACTGTTTATCCATTTGTCACCTAGGCTCAGTTTTGCAATTGTTCAAAACCACAAATCATATACCCACCACTGTAGCCGTTCACCACGGTCGAGCAAACATGGCCCAGGCAGCCCCACGCGAGCCGGAGCCGAAGCAAAAGGCCAACCGGACGAGGGGCGCAGCTCAGGCGCCGCGCCCGCCCAAAACCCTCCGGGAGCGCATCTTCCACACACTCCCGCCCTACGCCGGCCCCTATCACGTCGGGTACATGGAGATCGAGGTTCCGGCACGGAATCCACGCCACTTCTCCCACATCAAGCGCAACGGCGAGTTCGCCCTCAAGCTAGACACGGTCCTCTTCTCCATCTACTACCCGTGTCTGCTGCCCGAGAAGCTGAGCTCCCGGACACGTGTCCCGTGGCTGCCCCGACCGCGCGCCGAGACGTGTAGAGGCTACGCAATCTTCCTCAATGTCCCAAACCTCCCCGTGACGGCCTACATCGCCTTCACATCCATGTTCACCAAGCTCCCCGCGCACCGCAATACGAAGTTCTCAGACCGCTGGCCGACACTTGAGCCAGCGACAGTGGCGATGCCGACGAGTCAGGATACCCTCGTCGACGACGAGCAGCGGGACGAAGCAACCGACGACGAGCACCAGGGAAAGCTCAAGTTCCCCGTCATCATCTTCAGCCACGGCCTAGGTGGTTCGCGCACAGCCTACAGTGCTGTTTGTGGGGAATTGGCTTCCTTCGGGTTTGTCGTGGTGGCGTTGGAGCACCGGGACGGGAGTGGTGCGCGGACTTTTGTCAACAAGACGGGAGATTCGGCAGACTTGGAGAGCCAGGACCTGGAAACGACGCCGCCGCCGCCCGGACGAGAAAGAGACGACAAAGCGGAAAAGAGAAAAAAGGGCAAAAAGACCAAACCATACTACATGGTTGATTACATCTTCCCAAAGGACAATGCCCTCGACACGTCCCCGAACAACTCGCGAGGTGTTGACAAAGAGCTTCGTGGAGCGCAAATCGACATGAGGCTCGCCGAAATCGAGGAAGCATTCCACGTATTACAAGAGATAAACAATGGAAGGGGAGAATGTATAGCTGGGCAGAACCTGAGGGTAAGGGGCAACGTAGGCTCAAGTTCCCGAGGCCTTGACGGCGTAGACTGGTCGGATTGGAAAGGCAGACTGTACCTGGAAAACGTCACCATGATGGGCCATTCTTTCGGCGGCGCGACGACGGTGCAAGCACTGAAGCTCGATCGGTTCGACTGGGTGTCGCAGGGCATAGTCGTCGATGTTTGGGGACCGGCGGTTCCCGAGAGCGCGACGCACAGCATGCAGAAGAAGCCGCTCCTGTCGGTCGGCAGCGAGGCCTTCATGCACTGGAAAGAAAACTTTGACCGCGTCGAGCGCATATGCAAGGATACCCAGACATCGGGAGCGCTATGTTGGATGACGACGATCCGAGGATCGACGCACCTCTTCCCCACAGACTTTGCGGTCCTTTATCCAAATTGGATGTCACTGCTCATGAAGACGATCGTGAACCCCAGACGCGCCATCTCCCTCACTGTCCACTCGGCACTTGAGTTCCTGAAAATAACGCTGCCGCCGCACCAGACGCGCTTCAACGAGGCCTGGGCCGACGAGGAACTCCTCAGGCACGCCGATTCCAAAACCCAGGTTTCGTATGATCACCGGCCTGACGACAAGTGGGTTGCAGCCCGGTTAAAAATCGCCAACGAGTTTTCCCTCCGCCTCAGGAGCTGGCTTCCGTGGAGAAAGCCAGACGCGGGCGTGCCAAGAGACGCGTCGGGGAAACCTCTTACAGGTTTGCTGAATTGGGGTCCAGGGAGGGAAGTCTGGGTGCATCTGAGCCCGGATCGGAACAAGTATTGAGAACACCTACCCCGTACCTATGTAGTATTTGTGCAAATATAAATCATACTCGTATGTATGTAGCGAACATTTGTGCGCGCGTCCTTTTCTGGTACCTGGCTTGTCTGAAGGCCCATGATCTGCCGAGAACCAGTGAAAGAAGGGGCCGGGGGGTGGCTGACACCGGCCCTCAGGCACGATCGGGCGCCAGGGCGATTTTCGATCAGAATCACACCTTATTTTGCCTCCGTGCGGCCTTGGAGTTGTATCCCGGGTTGCATGTCCAGTAGCTTAGCTGTCGTCAAGTCTTAGCATCTGGACGACCGAGGAATCTAGCGTAGCAACCACCAGCATCTGATAATCATATCCTCTTTCAGGTGTGCTCAGCAGGTGAAAACAACAGGAGAGCGAACAGAGACTGGAGATTGCTGGCGAAACAGGCAGAAGAACCATCGTGGGCCGGTCCGATGTAAGCCTTGCCGAGTGCCGAAGAACCGCACATATTGAGTTCGTAGCTGGAGAGGCCAGGAATAGCAACGCCCGTTATTTTGTTCCCCACGGGGGCCGGCTGAGCCAATGGGCGACCGAGTGCATCCCATCATGCTCTTTCTAGAGGTTTTGAGCAGTCGACGGCCAAGCGAGAAGTGAAAAGTGTGCCCGCGGGCGGGACGACAGTAAGGAGGAACACGTAATCCCAATATATCAAGATTTCGACAATGTACGGGGCTGCCCATTCCGGGGGCCAGGACGCTGGTTGTAGCGGGGAATCCAATTCTCGCGTGCTGGCAAAAGAGGCTGGATAATATCGTCGGCCTCCTTGGACCAGGAAAGCCGGGGAAGGCGCGGGCGGGCGGTTCCCCAGCAGCCGACATCCAGAACCGAGTTTGGCGGGGGTGTTTAATATTCGTTTTGTCGCATTGCATCGCATCGCATCGTCAGCCTGCTATGTCCACTTCACGGGTGGTTGGAACAATAAGCCTGGGCGGAGCCAACGAGCCTCGATCGAGAGAATGGGACCTCCTGGCGAGCCCAGACAAGCCCAGACAAGCCCAGGAAAACAAGCTCCAGGCGAAGGCTTCCAGAAACAACTGTCGAAGGCCGGAGATGCTACCTATTTCAGGGTCTTCTGCAACGTCCGAAACATGCAGCTTCATTGCGGCGAGGTTGTATCGTCATTAAAGACGGCGTCCGGGGACTGGTGGGGAGGCAGTGGGTGAGACGGTGTCGTGAGGAGGAATCCATTCTTTCATCTGGAGATGGCGCTCGTCTTGTCGCTCGGAGAATGAGGCGCGTCTTGCTTCCCTTCCGTGGTAAGTACCAGAGGTAGCTAAGTGTAGGTACCGGGCTGCAGGGGGCTTTGGCGAGCAAAGGTTTTTTTTCTTCCCGAATGCACCATCACTGCGGAGAAATGCGTGAGGAAAGGAAGGAAAACCTGGGGGAGGGTGCCACGCACCACGACCACGGACTCTCGGTACATGCAGACTTGATTGAACCTTGTACCGACTGATCAAGGGTGTCAAGTCACGCACGAACGCACGCGGACGCCGCACTCAAACAAGACAGCAAATCAATCCCGAGAGGAAGCACGCCATTCTTCTAGAATTGCCATGAGCGTGCTGTAGTAGTGTAGTCGTCTAGGAACGTCGGGTCCAACTTGCCATAAAGCTTTCGTTTCCGCCGTTGTACTCGCATGCACCGTGTGGCTGCGAGCGGAGTGCGCTGCCCGGAGCAAAGGAGTACACAGTAAAATGTTCCTGGTCCAAGAGAGACGAACGGAAGGAACAAGGTGATGGCGACGACGACGGCGGCGATGTGAGGCGATCATTTTTTTTCCTGTGTGGACGAGAAGGGCTGAATATTTGAACTTGGGCTTTGCTGGACGGTTCTGGATTTTCATCTTGGTGGTGCATGATTGGAAAGGGAAAGCACTCGGCACCTACTACCTCCATGCAGGTCAAAGTTTGAGCATCGAAGATGAAGTTGAAAAAGACATTTGGTACCAGCGGTACTTCAGGGTGGAGAAGCGTGCATCGGGGAGAATCGAAAACATGGGGTAAAGCCAAGCTAAGCTGCGAAAGGTGTGGTGAGTGGGTGTGAATCCCACGGATCGAGTTGGCAGCTCCATATTGGTGTCTGCTGACTGTCTGTGTTCATTGGGTGTTTGTTCGACGGAACGGTAGGTAAACCCGTCGTGCCCGTCAGCCCGCCACAGTGCTGGGATTGCATTGGGATTGGGATCGTGGATGGAGGATGGGATGGGGAATGGTGCAAGTTTGCAATACAAGCACGAGGCGCCCACCTCCGATCTCAGGTCGCCTCTGCCCCTGGCTTACCTTAGCCTTGGCAGTTGCAGGGAATGAATGGCCAGGCCAGGGCCAGGGGTAAACCACGGCACCTCAACGGGACCGACCCAACGTCTCGTGCCATTTGGCACTGTTCAAAGTTGCTCGAAGTTTTAACCAACGTCAACCTCGTCCGTCTTTTCACTCCCAGCACGCTCCCCGGTTCCGACTTCCACGAGTATATACGCAGCGCTGCATCCCGAACCCGCTCCTATTCTCCACGACGGGATTGTTTCGTGATAGGTTCCCAGAAAATCGTACGTGATTCGTGGACTCCGTACGCCATCCAACGTGCCTGGCCCGGGGTACCTTACCACATGGGATGCGCGCAGCTGCAGGTCGCCGTGCCCACCGAACCGAAAATGTTTGGTGTTTCTCAATTTGATCCGTTCCTTGTGCATGGCTGGTTTCTGCCCCAGGCTTCCGGCAGTCTCCTAGGTACCGCGGATGAGCCCTGTCCCTAGGGGAATAAGTGCCACAGTTTGACGTCGTCGTCGTCGTCGGTGTTGTCGATGCGCCTTCCTTCGTATCCAGTCAGTATGCACGTGGGTACGGGAGTAGGCGGTTTGTCGATTGCGCCGGCATGTTAGTGCATCCCGGTCCGGCCAACTGCTATGGCCCGTTTGGAGGTTCGGTCAGGTTGTTTGTCTCTTTTCTTGCGCACCTCTCTCTTCCGTCCAGGCGTGGGTCTCCCTGGCTGACGTGCTAATGATTCTTGATGAGTTCCTGCTGCGCTGCTACGTGCTCGAGAGTAGGCTGCGCAAGCCCGCGAGATTGCGAAATTCCGGGTTGCCCTCGCACAAGAGAAGACCTACTATCGTGGTCAGGCTTCCATGCCTCATCCACGCTTCCTTCTACCTTGCTTCCATGCCCACGGCAGTATAGCACATACTACTACCTGCCCAAGGTAAGGTTATGTACCTTTCCGCTTTCAGCTCAATTGCTTTAGGTCCCGCGGCTAGGTTAATGTAATAGCCGTAGGTGTTGCCCTGCCAGTGAGTGCGACTGCGGCCGACTGCGACTACGACAGCGACTCTGTACCTCCACAGCAAATCCATGTGCAGTACCTCAGTTGCTCGCCACCCGGGTGAAGGCGCAAAGACCGGAGACGAGACGCCTCGACGACCTTGCCTTGTATCCATGGAAGGTGCCCAGGGCAGGTACAACCCCCAAGGTACCTGGTAGGTGGTAGGCGGTGGGTGGAGGGCGGGTAGGCATTTTACCCGTCGCCCCAAACACTTTTTCGCATTCACCCATCATACCAGGCCAAACCAGGCCAGGGCCAGCTGACCTTTACCTCAGCACCTTCCATGGCTAAGGTAAGGTCAGGTCAACAGGTACCTACCTCCACTTGCCGTCCGAACTTCAGTTACCTGAGCTGGGGGCGGTGGATGCGGCTACCTGTGCCTGCCTGCCTTGGGCCCGGAGTGATTCTCGTCCTCTCGTTGCTCACACGGGCTGGATTCCAGTGCAGACTGCTCCTTCCATCTCCGTCACTCCTCCACTCCTCCTGGGGCACCCAAGTTCTGTTCTTGCTCAAGGCACTTTCGACGGGTCACACTTGCGCACTGGCACACTGGGTCCCATCAATCGTCCTTTCTTGTTCCGGGTTTCCATCACCCCAGGAAAGCGGGCACTTTTTTATTGCGTCGTGTGGAGGGCCGAAAAGCACGGCGTTTCCTTGCCGTCGCACCTTGCCGTCGAACCACGCCCCCTGGCCCCTCCTTGTCTCTGCACAACCGACATCTTGCGCGAGCGTGCGCTCCCCATCTATCTCCTACATAGCTAGGCCTCTTCTCCCGTGAACATTGTCTGTCTTGTTGGTGGCTTTCTCTTCTCTCTCTCGACAAAGCACACCCCCACCACCCTCCCTTGCCCAACTACCAGGTACCGGAGTTGTGCACAGTGTCCGCCCCTCATGGACATCCTGTTTTCTCCCCACCATGTCGGGGCGCTTCCTGCCTCAGCCCAGGCCAAGGTCGAGAAGCGAGCAGAGTCTCTGAGGACCACTAGCTTCCAAAAAATGCTAGACCTGGAGAAGAAGCACAAGGTATGTGGCTCCTAGACCGCCCACCCAGCCGCACGTCGTACACTATCCTACCTCTTGGAATAATGTGACACGTCTGACAACATTTGCCCCTTCCATAGTTGGAGCGATTGCATAGCGCTCCCGTCTCCTCCCCGCCACCCCCCCCGCCATTTGAGGAGCAAGACCGATCCGCTCTCCAGAGCCGGCGCGCCGACTCGTTTTCTCAGAAGCAGTCGCAGCTGATGCTGAAAGCGGCTCCGCGGAGTTCTGCCCTGCCTTCGTTGTCCATCAATATCCCCCAGTCTCCAGGCGGTGACTGTCGTGATATATCTGGGGACAAGGGTCTCGAGAAGGAGAGGCAAGGACCCGGTGACGGTGATTCTGGAACAGCCACCGAACCCGCGCATAAGCAAGTGAAATTTCTCGCTTCGGGTGAGCACAACGACATTGACGAGGAGTACGGCGACATGTCGGATCAGTCATCGATATGCCACTCTCCAACGTGGGAGGGATACGGCCAGAAGAAAAAGGAGAAGAAGAAGGAAGCAGAGAGACGGAAGAAAGAAAAGGAACTGGCAGATAAGGAAGCGAAAGCGGCAACAAAAGCAGCAAAGAAACGGCTCGCCGCAAGACTGAGCAAGCCGCCCCCGCCAACAACCACCGGAGGCAGCGCGGGAACCGGTACCTTGACAAGCGCCGACCGCTCAATGTCGGATCCGCTTCTCGTCAGCCGGCATTTGATATTGGCGGACCGATTCACCCCATCACCGGAAGTCGATGGACGCGCCGCGTCCACGAACAATTTGCAACCGAGCTGGACGCAGCGACCTGTTACGGCCGACATGCTACCAGACTCTGGGCCCAGCGGCAGACGCTTTGTTGGCGGCGTCAAGTTGGATCAGGAACGGGAGCGCGCAATTTATAATGACACCCAAAGTCAAGACTCCCCCGCGTCTGCTCAGAGCTCTGTTAGCGATGGAGGCATTGATCTGCGACAGCACCTACGGAACTCGAATTCCGACGGCCTGGGGTCCGGGAGCCAATCATCGGCTTCGTCGGTCGTGGCAAGACATGATAATCGGTCCCCGAGGGAGGCATTCCCGCCCTCTGCCTCGAGAACACCCATGCTGCGACACGCGCCTGCTTCTGGTCATAGCCGCAACGGTAGCTTGCTGCAAGGTGCAGAAGATCGATCAATGTCCAACCTATCACAAGAATCTCTGCCTGCTCTTTTGGGAAACGAAAGAGGCCGCCAAAGAGAAGGGTATGTTGGGCACCAGAGAACTCAGAGTACGGAGCGCGCCATGGCCACGCTTTCGGATGAGCAGTTGGCTAGTAACGCCAGCCATAATTCCTCGTCAACAAGAAGCAGCTCCCGTGGTACTCAACACACAAGACGGTCCTCACTTACGCGGGAAGCAATGGCCATGGCGATGAGGCTCGCAGGCTTAAGACCGACCGCTTCTGCAAAGGAGCATCCGGTCAAGAGTAACGGTCTCACCAATCAAACCGACTACTTCGGCTTCATAGGACAATCGCATTCAAACCCGGTTCTTGACACCTTGAACAACAATGGGAGAATGCCGACTTCGCCGAGAACCCAGGATAATGTTTCTCCTGATTCTGCCAACGACAGACAAGCTGTCCCAGAAAAGAGCTCATCTCGCGGGACAGGTGTAGAGCACGAGCCTGTTCCGGCGCAGGGGCGGCCAGTCACATCTCAAGGACTCCCCAGCTCCCGAGAGCCGTCGTACGTCGCTTTGATCTCCAGTAACCAGAGCAAAAAAGGTCGAAGCCTGAGAGACGCGACAAGGGCGGCCCTGAACATGTCACCTAAGGGATCGGCTGCCCAGACAAATACCCCCAAACACTCTGCGCCATTCGTGCTCCGGTCTCGCTTGTCCTTTCAATCTCAACCCTCGGCCTCGGCAGAGAGAAGCACACATTTCACAGCGCCCGAGTCGACAGAAGGCTCTTCAATGGGACTTCCTCTCAAGTTCGATCACGACTACATCCAGAGTGTCTCATCGGCAACCCCCTCATCTTCTAATTCAGTCAAGACCACCGAAGTAGAGACCCAGCCCGGCAGTCGCGTCTCTGAGGGATCCTCAACGTCATCTACTTACGAAGACGCATCGCCGCTTCCTTCGCCAACAACAACCCCAGACACTTCACGACCCCAATCTTCGAAAGATATGCCCCTGGTCGATTCGAGAAACGATTCCAGGGGGTCACTGGATGACGAGAAGACCCTCCGTCAGTCACTGGAGCTCTCTGCTGCCTCTAGCACTTCAACCACGCCTCGTCTCGATGGTTCTGAAACGCGAGAGACCGCTGAAATGGCAGAGGAGGACCGGTGGAGCAGAACAGCACTGCCGCTCGAGATTGACGGCGAGGGCCAGTCGCATTCGGCCCCCAGTGGTACCGACGATCGCCAGCCGGTGACGACAGCACAATCTCAACAGAGACTCTCCAAGTCCATATCCGATCCCGAGTTTCGTATTTGGGCATCAGCCAAGGTCGCGAATTCTAATAATTCCCCTCCTGTCGAACAAGTCATGTCAATTCCCCCACGGTCCAAGAGGCGGGACAGTCAACGGCTCTCTTCCAGAGATGACACATATGTAGAGTCATCTAACGGTCGAAGATCCCGGAATACCCAGGATGGACGAGCGACAAATGAACCGAAGGAAAGGAACGCTGGTGCTGCCTTTCAACATCATGACTCAGATCAGTCCGGGGCCGACGAGAGAAGAGACGCCAAGAGGGAGAACTCGAAGCCAAGACACCTACAACAGCAACAGAGACCGAAATCACGGAGGCAGGGAAAGTCAGCACGTTCACTATCGAGCGGAGATGAGAGGGGCAACCCAAAATCCCATGTTTCGCCCAACAATGGGCCGGTCTTGAACTCGATTGCCTCGAATGATGAGGTATTCCTGTCCGTGTCATCCAGTAACCCATTTTCGGAGGATCCTTCGGACTCAACCCAAGATCGTTTTGCAACAGTCTCGGCGGAGACCTTATTCCCCGATGGCGTTTCTGCTGGATCCTCTCAGAAAGCAAATAGGCTTCCAGGGCCAGCGCGGATGCTCTCTGCTCCCGTAACATCATCAGGCTCGACCGAGGCGCCGCCCCAGTCCGGTCCGGCGAGTCGCCCTATTGGGGCGACGCCGGTGTCAATTCTGAAGCAATCCACACGTTCGACATCCGAGCTCGGAAATGCGCAAACGCCCAAAACCGCCGCGCCCATTTTGTCAGCGCTTCCAAAGCACATGCAATTGCAGGCAGGCATCTCGACACGACAACCAGCCGCCACGCCGGCCGAGAACCGTATCACGCCGCTCGCAAAAATGCTTGTTGAGTGCTGCAGCTGCAAGTTTTACCACGACCTACCGTCTAAGGTCTACGAATGCATGGCCAAACCGGACGCGGTGGTCGAGGACAGAACACTGGGTATCTCGGGTGCCATCACAACCATGGTCAAGTGTCCTTGGTGCCAGCATAACATGAGCACAAAGTGCTGCGCAGGTTATGCGGCTGTTGTTTATTTGAAGGAGAAGTTACACTAATCTCCTCGGGCATGTTGGGATATAGATCGGTTTCTTTTGTGTTATGCTCGGTGATTTTGGGAGAGGCAGCGGTAAAATTTCTGGATGAACTATCATCGGTTGATGATGAGGGTTTTGCCGCATTTCTTTTCATTTCTAGGTTTCATTTGTCTTGAGGTCATTGCGGTTGACGATTCCTCGCATCTTGTCCACGTTACTTCGACAAATCGTGGCCACCGGCGGTTTGCATCATCATCATCATCCCTGCGTTTCTTTGGTTCACTTCTGGGTTATCTTCTTTGGACACAGGGCCCACCACCCTTCTTTACACCAGTAATCATTTCCTTTGTTGCAGCATATGGTCGGTGCAGATACGGAAGGGATACCTTAAAAAAGCTTTGATTGTTTTCCCTCTTCTTCATCTCTTTGCAATTTGTTACCCTCTCCAGTCTGTCGGTTCGGAGTCATGTGCCGTTGGAGTGGTTTTGATGTACGAGTATTCAACTGCACGCGCAGGTCCCGTTGCATGTACCTGGAGGGCGTTGAACACATCAGACTTCTGCTTGCCCGTTACCTTAGATAGATGATGCAATTTGTTTGCTTCAAATGTCAGTTGCATGCAAGTGATGTATGTGTGCCATTGCTGGTTCAGGAATCTTGCACACCGCGTTCCAGCTCATCAACTGATGAAGCGAGGCCTGATCCGTAGAGGCGGCTCAAATGGCTGCCGAGATCCGTGCCGGAATGCGTTCGAGTAGCGTGTAAAGTGAAGAAGAAACAAAATACATTGAGGCTTACGTCGTCAAACGCGGGGTGCGTCTAGGTCAGGGATCTGTCGGGGAGTGTTCCGAAGTGAGGGAAATAAGATGCGGTTCACTAACAGCCGGCAGTTGTGATGTTTTACCTTGGGTACCTACTTTTACCCAAGCACGTGCCAAGGTATGAAAATACCACCTAGTGTATACAACATAACATGTAGGTTCGCTGGTGTGGTTGCTGGACAAGACTGCCATGAGGCGCGACAAGAAAAAGAGGCAGGACCATCTCCACTTAGACCGCAGTCCATCCGGTACGCTGGGCAGCCCACTCTGTTCTTATCAGATTGATCTAATCTGCTGACTAACCCCAGACGTTCGACCTGCCAGACCAACCCATCGGGGTCCAGAAACGACAGCCGCTGGTTGGAGGCTTGGCGGCCTGAAGTGAGCCAATGGTCGAGCAGCGTCGGGCAAGCGGGTGGATGACATCACCCCGCCTTTTTGGCCTATCGCAAGGGGAAGAAGGAGCGCTGGGCCATCTTTTTTTTCTGGCGTGTTCAATGAATGTCCATGACGCCGCCGCCCCGAGGCAAAAGGCGCGCGTTCTCGGAAGCGATCTAGAATCCGCGCGGAAGATCGAGGAGGAAATCTCCGGCCTCGCTCTATTCGGCTTATTGCCGTTTTTCGCCCAGACGCCGCGCTCAACACATACACTCTATACACGTCTCGAGCACGTGTATCCAGCGCTGATAAGACTTTTTTTAATCAAGCTCTTTATCAATCTATCTACCTGGTATCTATCAATCATCTGCCAATTGATCGCGATCGCCACATCGTCACCGAAACCTTGCCATTCCCCAACAACTTTTCCTCGAACCAGATCGAGGCTCCTTCACCCAATTTCCGGCCCCGCACACTACTGTTGCTGCTTTGTGATCTGTTTTGCATCGCGACCGAGAAAGAAAAAAGGGCGGCGGCCGGACGACAAGACACAGGATTTATTAATGGCTTCCTCCTCCGGGCCCAAGGCGCCGGACGCCAACAGCCAGAACCACGACAGATTAACTCACCATGACTCACCCGCGACAACATCGCGCATGATGCCGACGCAGGACGATGCCGACCCGTATGAGATCACAGCCGTGCAGAAGATGCTCTCGGCCACGTCGGGTAGTCTATTCACAGGGTTGCTGGGTATGTCGCCGTCAGCATCGCCGTCCTCTTCTTTTTCTTCTCCCGGCTTGTTCTAACTTGGGACGCCAGTCACGCCGCTCGATGTCGTACGCGTCCGATGGCAGTCGCAAGGCGTCTCCCACCAGCCCGCCGCCGAATTCCACAAGCTCGCCGTCTCCAGCGAGAACGCCTTCCGACCGTCCAACCTCGGCGTGACCGCCTGCTGCAGGGAGGTCTTCTTCATGAACAACAGCACCGAAGCATGCATCGCCGGCCCCCGCCTCGGCGCGGGGGGCATCAGCGGCGGCGAGTGCGCGGTCGAGCAGACGCAGCAGCGCACCTTTACATCCACCATCGACGGCCTGCGCAAGATCGCGCGCCATGAGGGCTTCACGACGCTCTGGCGCGGCCTGTCGCCCACGCTGATCATGGCCATCCCCGCCAACATCATCTACTTCACCGGCTACGACTGGCTCCGCTACAACGACAAGAGCCCCATCCAGCAGCACGTCAAGGACCACTACGCGCCGCTCGTGGCCGGCATGACGGCCCGCATGGTCGCCGCCACCTCGGTGAGCCCCGTCGAGCTGTTCCGCACCCGCCTGCAGGCATCCCACGGCTCGTCCACCAAGGGCCACGTCACCGACACCTTCCGCGGCATCAAGGAGAGCGTCGCCGTGCACGGCTACCGCGCCCTCTGGCGCGGCCTAACCCTCACCCTCTGGCGCGACGTGCCCTTCTCGGGCATGTACTGGCTCGGCTACGAGACCATCCGCGGCAAGCTGACAGACGCGCGCGAGCGCACCGCCCGCGGCCGCACCCTCGACCTGGACCGCAACGACAACCACGACGACATCAAACACAGCCAGGCGCGCACCCGCGCGCGCCGCCGCTCCCAGAGCAGAGAGAACCACGCCGAGACCTTCACCGACAGCTTCATCGCCGGCGGCCTATCGGGCGCCTTTGCCAGCATCGCCACCATGCCGTTCGACGTCGGCAAGACGCGCACCCAGGTCCACCTCAACGCGTCCGGCGGCGCACTCGCCGCCGCGGCGCCCGAGGAGCGCGCCATGGGCCGGCTGCTGTGGCACATCTTCAAGACCGAGGGCGCCGCGGGTCTGTTCAAGGGCTGGATCCCCCGCACGCTCAAGGTCGCGCCCGCGTGCGCCATCATGATCAGCAGCTACGAGGTCGGCAAGCGCGTGTTCCGGGGCGTCAACGAGCGCGCGCTGCTGAAGGAGAGACAGGCTGAGCAGCTTTAGCGCCTTGTTGCATGGGGGGTGGGAGGACACGCTTCTTTTTCATTTCCTCCCAGCACAGCTGTTTTTATTTCACACAGCATGGTGAACAACGACAAAAAGAAAGCCCCAAAAAAAACTCTCCTCTCTTCTCGACTGTTGCATTTGGCGTTGGAGGGTGGCGGGGTTCGGTCGGTTAGCATAAGCGGTCGGCGATTTTGTTTTAACACGGGATAATGAAGGAAAAACAGGAAAATGAAGGAGGGATAGGGAATGAGGCATGGGATGACACCTCTTTAAGAGTGTAAGATAGTGATGCCTCTTTTTCCCTCCTTTTTTCTTTATTCTTTTTTTCCTCTCCCTCTGCTTTTGTTTCGGGTTTAGCTTTTCACGGTGTCATGGTGTATGCATGGGCAGACTAAAAGAATAACGGTTTTAATAGAACTAGAGAGCGAGAGACAGACGGACAGATGTGGGGATAGATTTAGGCAGGCAGGTAGCTTTTTGTATCTTTTACATGTAACTTTACACTGTGAATGGAGCAGCCAGTGGGGAAATCAATTGCAAATTACCTGACTTGGCTGGCTACCTACCGGATGTTGATGGGCTCGTGAATTGTTTACCTGCTCTCACCATGACATGCTCGACATAAATATAAGGACAGAAATCGTCACCCAAGTTGAACAAAAAGTCCATGAATAACGGCCATGGGTGAATAAGTGTGAATCAATTCATGAGCCCTCGGAAGCTCCCAACGGCATACAGTTTGGCCGAACTTTGTGTTCCGAATATCAATTCTTTTTAGTCTATTTCACCACAGATCTCGACGACATATTACAAGGAGAACACAAGGTGCCTGTGCAGGCAGATGTGCGTGTGTATGTGAAATAGAATCCCAGTTATATTTCAAGTTCCCTTGGTTCGAACCAGGCAATGTCCCGAACCCGACTTTAAAAAGCCACCCCCCTACCAGCCAGCCAGCCAGGCATGTTCCCAGGGCGAAGAAACGGCAGAAAGGGCGCGCCGAGAGTACAGTGAATAATTAGCGGTACCATGCACGGCATGCGTAGTTTTGGTGAGCTCGCTCGCTTGCTTGCTTTGCAAAAATACCAATCCAGCTCCTGTCGTGGTATCATCGGCTAAGGATGAAAACAAAGAAACGACGCGCAAAACGGGAGAGGCGCCAGTAAATCGCAAATCTGGCGTGTTGGCGATGTAGAGAGAAGAATATCAAGCGAAGAATAATAATAGTAATGGTTGATTAACTAGGTCGACTTCGAAATGTCCCCCTGGTGGGAACCCGAGCGATGCGCAGAATTTGAAAAAGCAGCAAAAGAAAGAAAAAGCCAAATGGGTATTTCGAGTTGGTGGTGCCCCAATTCATTTTGATTGCAATTCTCCCAAGCCAGGGGTAATGGCTGGTGCCGTAAAGGCTCACATGCAGGCGCAATGGCATCGCAACTAACGACGGATGGGAGTGTTCGGGGCGCTGGTCCCTTCCGCGTTGCTGGTCAGCTCTGCAACCCGGGCCTTGATGCGAGCGACGCGGGATTCAATGGCTGGAGGCGAATATGTTAGCACAGGGAAGCATGATTTTACGAATCGTTTGTTGACTCACTCTCTTCTCCACTCGTATCCTCGTCTCCGTCAGCAGGCTTGGCAAGCACTGCAGGTTGTCTCTTCTCTTCCCTCAGGGCCTGAGCTGCGCGTTCCTGGGCATTCTTGCGAATCTGCGCCCATCGATCTTGCGGGTCGACCTTGTTGCTGGTGGGAGATATCGGGGGCGGCGTTGCAGCTCTGTCATCAACCGGCGGCGATGGCAGGGGTGAACGAGACGTGTGCCGGGCGATAGGGGGAGGGACTGCCTCCTCGACAGCATCGACATCGTCTTCTGGAATGAAAGCGGGCTGATCAAGAAGGGGTCCTTGGTCGAAGCGACTGAACTCCTCGGTTGCATTGAGAGCATCGGCAGTGTTGACACGCGAGGTGTCTTCATGCGCGGGTGGCTGGTATGTCGGCTCAGGTTCCGAGAAAGCAGCTGATGCAGCTGGAGGAGCCGCAGCCGTGGCCGGAGCCGGAGGTGCCTGATGAGGGATAGGATCACTAGACTCCTCCCTGGGTGTCATGTACTGGGTTTCCTCCCGATTCATGGGCGGCTTCTCCGGCGCGGCAGGTTGAGGGGGTGCAGGGGCAATGGCCTTCTCATCAGTAACGCCCATGGCATGGAGCTGCTCAGCAAAGTTCTCGGGCAGTTTCGATTGTCTCCTAGTGCGACCAAAGAGTTTCCTGAACCCACCGCCGCCAGTCTTTCCCACCTCCTTGTGGAGCTTCTTTGGCTTCTTGCTGTCAGGGCTGAGATCGGGCGCTGGGGAGACCATGTTCTCGCGGGCCAACTCGACGCTTGCTGGCTCCTTTGGCGGCGGTGGCAACGGTGTGCTACGGCCCGCATCTGGCACCCGCTCGACAGGATGCAGGTCCTTGGGCACCTCGAAGGATTTCTCTGTGAGCTTCACCGGATCCGGTTCCGGCGTATCGGCACGCTGGACGAGCGGAGGTGACACAAACGAAGGCGACTTTGGCAGAGCAGCTGGGGACGGCTGGGCGAGAAGAGACGGTGACTTAGGCGGCAGCTCTGGCGGATAGTCGTACCCATTCAACGACGTCGTAGACTGTCCATTGTGCATCGTTGGGCCTCCCAGACCACGGCCCGCGTTCACGTTTGCCAAATAGGCTTCCCGTATCGCCTCCTTGTCATATTTGTTGGCCCACTTGACGGCGGGTGATGCTTCGTTCATGATGCTCGGCTGAAGCGTGAGAACACTGTTAGTCTTCTCCATCATCATGTCCGAATCATTTCTTCCTCGTCGCTCATTGGCCGGCTGCACGGTCTTTTGCTTCTCCTGCATCTGGAGTTGCATAGCGGCAGCTTGGATCCTAGCCTGCTGGTCCGGACCAATGCTGGTCTTACTGAAGCCCATAGTGTGGCTGGGTCTCAAGCTGCCCTCCGCCTTCTCCAGAGCGTTCTTGCCAGCCGTCGACTTTCTCCTGTTGACGCCCTTGCCTCGACGAGTCCAGCTGAAAAAGCTCTTCTTCTCTGCGATGTAGGCGCCCTCTTCCGGGTCTAGGGCCGCTCCCTTGACTATCTCTTCCATAACAAGCCAGCGGCCAGTCCGGATTATGGTCTCGATAACAGCACAGCGCCCAAAAGCCGACTTTCTCTCCGGAGTTTCCTCCGGCGCGAGACTGCTCATCCACACCCACCAGAAAGCGTCGTCGAGGTCGAATTTGATGATGCTTGCCAGCTCACCGGGTTCGAGGTGGAGCTCGTTCTCCAGCCTGGGGCTGTGAGACTGAGAGCTACGTTGCCGAGCTCCCGTTTCAATGCGCGGAAGGACTTGATCCGGGGGGACCAGGAGGTTCGAGTTGTTTTTGTCGTCCACGAATCCAGATGAAAGAAAGTCGGCCCAGGACGGCGTCGTTGGTCGACCCAGGTCGGTGGTTCCGGACGCTGGCGCATTTCTCAGCCCCGCCTGTCGTCGACTCATAGCGACCCTCGATTCGTCATCTTCGTCGTCCTCCTCGAGTGCGCTCGTGAAACCAATGTCTTCGAATCGTGACCAGGACGCGTCGCGAAGACTTGTAGAGTGCTTTGAGCTCGAGACGGCCTGCGACTGGTTTGCAGCAGAGACCGCTCTAAGGACTCTACGGCATTCCTCGGTCAAGGCGCTAATAGGATCATCATACTCTGACCATTCTCTGAGTGGCCTGTCGTCGTCGCGGTATTGAAAGTGGTTGGCTCGACGGAGGAGCGCGAATGGAGTGGGCGAGACGGTGTCGACAAACATGGAGACTCTGTACGTTGTCGACTGCATGAGCGCCGGTCGCTGCGGGGGGTACTCAGTGTCCTGGAGCAGCTTCTGCAACGACATGGGCAGTAGCGAGATGCCGCCCCGAGAAGGGATAGGGGCCAGGGAGCGGAGATAGGCAAAGAACAGATGGCTCGTAGCGTCGGCCGCACTGTCATGTGTTAGTATGCATGGCCATGGCCAGAGCGTTGAAGGAGAGCGAGCTACTTGCCTCAGCCACGATTTGTATCCGACCTCGAAGCCGCTGCCGGTATCCTTGTGCTCAAAGGCCCACCATGCAGCCATCCGTGAGAGCTTCCGCCCGCCAAACCCGTTCGTCTTGCCGTGGGCCGCCACAGCCGCAAGAAGGTCGAAGAAGCTAAAGATGATGCCGGAGCGCGTGTCGCTGTCAACGCTCAACGGAATGAACGTTTTGAACGAGTCCCTAGCAATGTTCGAGTCTGTGGACACGGAAAAGTTTAGTTGGGGGCCCCGGACGCTCCAAACACAGGTCAGACGAGAGCAGCTAACCTTGTTCCCCTACGCGGAAGAGCTCATAGGAATCCCATCCTACCACGCCGCCCGCAAGTCTGCTCCAGCACCATTTGATCACTCCCGAGATGACCTGTTCCACCGTTAGCATCTTGAAACGAAGCATTATTACAGAAATGCAGGCGCAGGTACAGGCATACGTACCATTGGCTCGGTCATGCGTAGCTCCTGAAGCAGAGCCTCGCCGCGAAGTGCCGGGCTGCCATCCAGCGTATCGAAAAAGTGTCGCACGAAGCTGCGAACGGCGCTGGGATCGGAGGTGGGTCGGAAAGGAAGCAGCAGGAATGGGAGATCGAGGGCTAGCAAGCAATGTGTTAGTTGAAGCGGCCTTGTCATACGGTAGCCGTCGGGGGCCAATTTCCGACCCAGGGTGAGTGCAGGAATCGAAGCTTGATGTCATACCTCGAGCCTTGAGTTCTTCCGTGCAGAGCTTAATCAATTCCTGAACTTCTTCTGGCTCAACCGTCTTCCGCGTCCAGGCGTCATCCCACCGCTTCTTCAACGGCTGCTGATCGGCGAGCTGGTCAAGGTGCGATTGTTTCTTGGACTTGGTCTTGGAGGAGCCATTGCCCTTGAGGCGCGAGAAGAGACTCGGCATCCTCGTCTGGCAGTGAGCGGTTGTTTGTGTCAATCAGGAGTCGGATGGTGGAAGTCGAGACATTCGGCAGCGAGTTGGTGGGCAGCAAACGGGAATCGGTCGAGTTTTGGGGTGTTGACGTGCGTCCTGGTCCGCGACAAGAGTCGGAATTCCGGGGGGGCAAAGCTGACAAAAAAAAAAGAAGCAAATATTATTTTGGTCTGCGAGCTGAACTGTCGTCGGCACCAACAAGCAAGTCGACGTGGGGTGGTGGACGATCAGCCCTGGCTGGCAGGCGCAGCGAAGGTAAGCGACAGCAGGTGGGTAGCGTGGGTAGGTAGCGAATAACAGCAGACGAGATGCAGCCAAGGGTACCAAGTATAAGATAGAAGCAGCCCAGGAAGATGCTTGGAGACGACGCGAGAGATGTGTGAGAGAGCTTGCAAGCGCAAGCAAGTGTACGGGCAGGTGTGGAAAAAAGGCAGAGTACCTGAGGTGAGAAGGAGGAAGAGAGGAAAAACCGCGGGACGACTGGTGGTAGTGGTAGGTGATGGTGGTGGTGGTGATGTGATGGGCTCGAGGTGGGCGTGGACAAGCTCTTCAGTCTTCAGGGGTTTGCTCGCGATCGCGGTCTGGTCTGGTCTGGTCGAGCACAGCTCAGGAAATTGCTCTGACGGCAGCACCTCTCCTCTCAGTCGTCACTCTGCCGTTCTGATACAAAGCCTGGGGATCTCTGCGCTAGCACCAGCTAACGCAGCGATTTCATGTCTTGGTGTCAGGCTAAATTAGGATTAGCTCGTGGACCAGGGTTGACATGCAGGCCATTTCAGGAACAGTACGATTGGTGACGGCTTGCAGCGTCCCGGCACCTTATTCTCTTTTAAATGAAGGGCTGGCCTGGCGAGCGCGCAACCTGACCTAGCTCGGGACGAATTTCTGCCAGAGGCGCCCGCTCTGCGCTTGGTATGATTATAAGTGCTATCACAGTGGATAGCAACCTGGAAGACAGAGAGGTCTCGAACTCTACGCATCAGCGGGGGAGGAACTGGAGGTTCAGGGTGCTGTCCAGGGCCAGAATAAAACAAAAGCCAAGATGGAAGATGTACATGCTCCAGGTACCTGCTTTAGTCCCAAGCCCGTAGTGCCCGTCCGTGACGTGAGGCGAGGTGAAGACAGAGGCGGATGCGCTAGAAGCCTAACTGGTAGGTAGGAAGGACCATGGGCCACGGAAGCAGGCACCACTGTGCTGCTGCGAAGGCAGGTACGGATCACCTCCCCCTCCCAGGTCTTTGAACCAGAGATCATAGATCAGTCGAGTGGAGAATGGAGCGCGGGTGGTTTGTTTGAGATGGAAGGCGAAGATGGGGTCTGCCCGTCTCCAGTGGATTTTCGCGCTACGCTACTGTACGGGTTGCAACCTGGAACTCCACTGGATGCTCCTGGTCTTGGTCGTTTCGTCGTGGCCTCACAGTGGGCCCTCTCCTTGTTGGGCACGATTCGATGTTCCGTCAGATCGCACCTTCAAGTCACGCTCTTCCGACTCTTCGCTCCCCGTGCGATGGACGCTCCCCAGCATATAAACCTCCAACCACGGCCAGACAAGGCCACGGCCGACAGTCAACCAGCTTGTTTCTCAAAGTCGATTGCGACCTGTTCTTCTGAACACCTGCCCCTGGCCGTGGGACGTTCACCGAGCTCATTGTACACAGTAACCCGATGATGATGATGATGCCCACCTCCAATTCCTGTCCCGACAAGGATGTACCCTTGTACCTTGCCTATGTACCATCCCATTCTGCCATTCAAATTGCTCGGCATTTCCACTCTCGAAACCCGACACCGCTGGCCGTCGAACATCAAAAGACCGCGGTTGCACGCAACTCAGACTCGGGGGGCGCGCACGACTTGGGAATCGATGCTGGACGACGCGCTGTGCGACCGCAGACTGCAGACAGTAAATTGCCCGTCTTGGGGAAGATGAAGGTCACTCGCTGTGACTCGCCGCGATCGATGATGGCAATGCGCAGTGAATTACCTCAACACGGTACGTAAGTGCCTGGTGTCCCCGCGGGGTCGATAATACGCACCCTGCCGGAGACAGACATGCACGGTGGATGTGGCAGGAAGAAAAATGCCAGCTCATCAGCTCAAAACCATCACAAACTTGGCCAGCCAGCCAGTCGCCAGCGAAGCGAGGCCGACCATGGACGACGACACGTTGGGCCCCGCCGCCGTCATTGGCCGTGGATTGGCCAACCTGGTGCCGGGATGCGGACGGGGAACGGGCGACGATGGGGACGCCTTGTGAGCTGGCATGGCGCGCCAAGCCTATCCCAACATGAATATTTGAGGAAGTGAAGATGAGCCTCCCCTATGGATGCATGCACGCATGCAAGCACCTTGGCTTCCGTGACAGGCTTATCTCTGGTGTTGTGCTGGCAGTTCACACTGGGGTAATCCCGATGACCGACATAGCGCCAGCTTCCTTTCTTTCTGTCGTGCAGTCTTAGCTTCCGGGGTTGACGTGCAAACGCGAACGCGGACGTTGCTCCGAGACATGACTACACTACTGACCGCCTCTGATCTCATGATAATCGCCGATATCATCCAGGCTTGTGCAGCAGGCTTGCCGTGTCACCGACCAAGTATCAAGCTGAGTTATCAACACGGGGAAACCCTTTGAACTTTATTTCCCCAACGACGTTGCGCCTCTAGCGGCAGTGTCGACCAGCGGGGCGGCAGTCAGCCGTAGTTGGGTGTCCAGGCTTAGTGGGTGTGGGACTTGGGAGACCGGAAGTCGCTTGCCTGCATTTAATCTCTTCTTCCGACCTTGGACCTGCATAGCTTCACATCGGGTGGCGGCTGTCAGTCCGCCAACCGACCTACTGTGGTAGTTCAGGGCAGCAACCATCAGGTATGTATCACACGCAGCCATCGAGAATCCTTGCAGTACTGTATGGCCACGGCCACGGCCACTTTTGTGGAGAGTACACATGCAATTCCCAGGCGGCGATCCCGTACTCACCTTGGTATACCACACATTGTAATCCGGGTCGCTCAGGTGCTAGTTGCGACTGGGGGAACGACCGATTACAAGATCAGGTACCTCCAGGCAAGGGGACTGGCTTCGGGGGACGTCATGCCGCAGTGACCCGTCTCCTGGCCGCGATCCCGCAGCTTGCCGGCATTTCTCCTCCTTCCTGCACGGTGATGGAGCCCTGTTCAACCACACGGAAATCAAAGGCCAGACCCAACCCCCCCCCCCCCCCCCCCCGGGATACAGACGAAGCAATCCACTTACTGTACGAATAACCTCCGCAATGCCACGATGTGTCCGCCTTGCCCGCTTGCTAGGGGATTTAGTTGTCGATCCGATGCTAGACCAATCTTCAACCTTGCCGAGAAATCCACCCCTAGGGCCCGCCTGGCCTGAACACCAGGCTGCCGCTGAACATGTCTACCTCTCCTGGTACCTGTCATCTTGTTGTTGTCGGGTTGATTCTTGATGTCACTCTCGAAAGATTGGCCAAGAAATCCACGCCCAAGGTCACTAGCAAATCTAGCCACTTACCATGCCACAACGACAACCACAACCACAGCCACGGCTCTCGACAGCACCCTGTATCAGCTTCGTTTCCTGAAACAAGACACGGCTACCTGGCCTATCGACTGGCATTCATTCGAACCCGGACACTACCAACGGCCTACATGTTGGTCCGTCCGAGGAAACAGAAACACATGACTCGGAAGTCATGCCGAGACTCGGCAAGACCGGCTGATTACTACCCGACCAGGTGCTTACTTACTATATAACAAGTACTAACGTTACCAATGTTCGGTCTTTTATTTACAACCATCTGACAGGCTGGGTCGACGTTATGTCAAGCTTTTTGGCAAGAAACTGGTCAAAAATTGATTGATGCTATTTTTCGTCAATTGGCTCTCTGTTATTACCCAGCCCGACCTACATCAGTATTACCTCCTTGTGATGCTGCGGCATTATACACTACAGTACTACGTACGTGTAAATAGGCCCAAAACTCATAGGATCACCTTCGGATTAAAAAGTGAGGCTCTTCTGCAGGCACATATTCCTTCTGGTCACCCCTCTTCTACTTCCCAACACAATCTCTGCTCGCTGGGAATAGCTGTAAGCATCCCATCTTCCCTTAAACTTCACAACAAATACGCACCAACGTTACCGTGGCTCGGTGGAGGGGACAGGTAGATCCCGTCCCCCTCACCCAACGGGCCCGAGTTTCAAAGTCAGTGAGACATCCTTCACCTGTGTCCCGCACGTCCCGCACCCCTATTCCCGTCCGGACGGCACCACCCCCCAACGTTCGCTTTTGCCCCCCACACGCTCCCCTCGGCGAACAATCCCCCTGATAATACAAATGCATCCCCGTTTAGCTATGACAATAGCGGTAAATACCAACGGGAATCTTTATCCTGATTTCCCGTCCGGGAACTTGATCTAGTCTTTTTTTTTTGGTCTGTTTTTATACGTATTACCATTCCAGAGGCAGCAGACCCATATCAGCCATAGTCTAGGTAGGTAGGTAACTCTTCTAATTCCATGTCCAAGGCAAATGTTCAGATCACGACCATTCCAACACCAAGAGAGCATCCTCATCACATAGATCCACATATCTACCTTCCTCCATGTCTACATTACCTGCTCCCGTTCATGCCATTCATGCCGTTTCGTTCAGATCATATTGGGGACTTCCTAAAGCCATCTCGTAGGTATGTGTACTTAGGTATGTAGGGAGCCTGCACGGGGGTGAGACCGACGTTCGTTGCGTGGGAAGCACCTACGAACAGTTGGAGTATATATCTGGATTCACCAAAAAAACACGCAAGCTACCTGGATATATCTATCCGGTGAGATAACATGACATTATGCGAGCCTGATTCCTTCTTATATTCATCGACATGAAGCAAACCATCATGTACCTACCTAATTAACATGCGTTTTCACTCGACTCGTTACGTGATGACCCGTCGTCAATCAATGTTATGTATTTATTCCCATCCGTCAGTCCACCGCACCGGATCCTCAACCAGCAGAAGCGTCGGTATAAATCCCTATGATACCAACATGACAACGCTTCGTCCAACCTAACAAAAAAGGAAAAGGAAAATAAACAATAAACGGACCCGTTGCAGCTCCCTCACACTCGTCTCGTAGCCCCAGACGCCGTCCTCAACGCCTGCGAGCCCGCGGTTCCGCATCATCTCGTTCGCCATCTTCCACCGTGTTTCCCTTCCCCTTCCCACCCCAAACCAGTGTTCGAAGTGGAGGGAAACGGTGACGCAAAAATAACAAAAAACTCCAAATGAGTCAAGGTAGGTATCTCTCTCTCTCTCTCGTGTTGGGTGTCGTTTCTCCCCAAAAGGCTCACTATCCATTCCGTCATGGACAAGTAAACACTGCCGCCGCCGCCAAGTCATAATCAAAGACATTAAAAAATTCCAAGGTTCCCAAATCGCGGAGCACAGCACATCGTCTGTCCCCGTAATCTCAAAATCACGCCTCAACCTCGGCCGGATCGGTGTTCTCATCAGCCTCCAGCGACTTGACAGCCACGGCGCCCTTGCCCTTCTTCTTGTCAGCCGCCGTCGGCTCTACCACCTTGGCCAACACACCGTCGACGACGGCCTCGCCCTCGACCTCGTCATTCTCAGTCGCCGCGGTCTTTTTCTCCTTCTTCTTGTCAAAAACGCTCGTCCCCTCGATCAGCGCCCAGTCCACCATCTCGTCCTCGCCGTACCTCGTCGCCAGCCACTCGTTGGCCAGCTTGAAGTGACCGCAGGTGAAGAAGCCCCTGGATGCGCTCAGCGGGCTGGGATGCACGGCCTTGAGCACGAGGTGGCGCTTCTGGTCGATCTTCTGGACGCGCTTGCCTGCCGGCGTGCCCCAGGCCATGAAGACGACGCCGCGGGTGCGCTTGGCGGCCACGATGTCGATGACCTTTTGTGTGAAGCGCTCCCAGCCGCGGTTGGAGTGGCTGTTGGCCTCGTGGGCGCGCACCGTCAGGCACGTGTTGAGCATCAGCACGCCGCGGTCGGCCCAGGTCGTGAGCAGGCCCGCCTTGTTGGGCGGCGGCGTGAAGGCCGGGTAGTCGTTCTTGAGCCCGATGTACATGTTGCGGAGCGATGGGGGCGCCGGCGTGGGCGCCCGGACTGAGAATGCAAGCCCGTGCGCTTGGTTGACGTTGTGGTAGGGGTCCTGGCCGACGATAACGATCTTGACTGCGCTAAAGGGTGTGTGACGGGACCTGTTTTTGAGGGAAGGAGCCTGGTTAGCCTGGCCTGGTTCAAGCGGAGGGAGGGGATGGAGCCGAGCCGGGCCGGGCCCCCGTGAGAGAAGTCAAGTCAACCTACCAGCTGTAGACGTCCTCCTTGGGGGGGAACCACTTCTTGCCCGCAGCAGTCTCGCGGTCGAGGAATTTCTTGAGATCCAGGAACTCCTTGGTGGTGATCTCGTCCTTGAGGTGGGCCAGCCAGCTGGTGTGTAATGTGTCGATCTCCAGCTTGAGAAGTTCCCGCTGCTCGGGCGTGAGGCTGGCGACCCATTTTGCCTTGTCGAACTTCAGAGCGGCCGGCTCCGGGCCTGCAGTGCTGGCCGACGGTTGCCCGCTGCTGGTCTGGCTCTTGGCCGCTGCTGATGGGCCTGTTTTGGGGGGACCAAAGAAGGACATGATGCTGCCGTTCTGCTTGGTCTTTTTGGCATCTGAGCCGGCCTGGGTGGCCGCTTTCCGCTTGATCGCAGACATTGTGACGTACAGGCGAGGTCGTGAAGGAGAGCGGGGGGAGGGCGTGCCGAGGGTGCGGAGACGCCAAAGGAGTGATCTCGACTGCACGATGTCTGTTGGTGGGTGAGGAGACCGCAAAGACAAGAGCTAGGAGGCAAAAGGAGGTGAGAGAATAGTGAGGGGGATCTCGTCAAAATGGACAACGAGCTGTAGATGTCGTAGTAACTGTCTGACCATGTGGAGGCAGACGCAGAAAACGGTGGAGTGGATATAGATTCACGAATGGAGAACTGTCAAATCTCACCCGAGCTGATCACAAACGCACAGCACAAAAAGTAAAAAAAGGTGGTGGATGTGGAATGGAGCAGAAAGAAGTTCTGGCTGGGATGGCAACACAAAACAGCCCAGCACGAAAGAAGCCGGGGACAGGGGGAGGGGTTGAGCGGAATGGCGGACGCGGAGGAGATGAGAGAGAGGTTGACAATTGATTGAAAGATCCTGGCCACAGTACAGGGAAACTGCAGGGCGACGGGTTTACCCAAAAGAGGGCAGATAAGGCTAGAAAACACAGGAAAGCTAGACGCTAGAAGGGCGGATCCAAGGCAGGCCCAGGCAGGGCTGATCGTTTTGTCTTCCAATGGGTATTTCCTGGGGTTGGGCGGGTGGGTGGCGGGCTGGCTGGCACAATGCGAACCTGGAAACGCGGAGGGTGGGGGGGGTTGGACGCGAAAAGCGCGTCTTCAAGCGTGCTTTTTGGCGTCACTCCTAAAGTCTCATTAACGCGAAATGCAGGGCTGCGCGGGACCCACGACGCGTTGGGGCCCTGCTTAGTGCCCTGCCAGGGCCTCGTCTGGTTCGTTTGACTGGGTGGGCAAGCGCCCCCCAAGTTTGACCAAGGGCAAAGGACGGTGTAGACTAACTTGTGGGAGTCATTAGTGGTTGAGGGGGCAGCATGGTTTACTTTATGGACGTCAGTCGATAATAAAGGGGGCTGCAAAAGAAACATGGACGGCTCCAATCTCAAGGCAAACCGCCCGGGGTGAGTGAGTGAGATGTCAGCCTGGTTCGGAAACGAAGTTTTCAAGTCCCTGAATCAAGCCACACTCTCACGTTGGCAAGAACGAACCTCTGGAAGTGGTCACGAGCTGAAGCCTCATCAGCTCAGCCCACAGCCCTTTTGCATCAGCAGAGCCAAGGCAGGCGAGGCGGCGCTTCTGTGCCAAGCCTGCGCACGGGAATGTCTTGCACGGCACGGGTTTACTATATGCAACCACTTTAAACCCAACTCGCCCTTCACTTGGACTCGAGCCGAGTTTGTGGGACCAAAAGCGGCCAACATTCTGGGGCACGCACTCAAGTCCCAAAATGCTGAGCTGCCTGCCTCCTTGGTGTATTGAGGGATTAGTCTGACGCCTATAAACCAAACCACCTCCAGCAAGAGCAGATAAAAACATAAAACAAAAAAAAAACACAAAATGCAAAGCGCCCGCCTTCTAATAATCGTGCATGCTATGCAACTGCCCGCCTGCCTGCCTGATCCAATATACGCGCGCGCGCGAGCTCTCCCCACCACGCGATATGCCTGCCTACCCTCCTCCGCTAGTATGTAATGTATATATATATGATGATAAACAGCAACAACAGTAGCAATAGTCATGTCATGGTGGCAGTACAGTGTGCCCCCCCCCCCCCCAACTCAATTACCTCCCTCCCCTTCTCCTCCCCTTTTTCTTTTTTTCCAAAACCCCCCCAATTATTCCAGAAAAGAAAAATAGCGAGACAGATACACAGACAGACAAAGAACGCAACAAACTCAAGAATCTTTCACCCCTTCCAAGTAAGATACCCCCAGAACAGCAAGACCATCCACACCACCCGGAACAGCGTCGTCCACAGCTCCGTGACAAAGATCTTGATGGTCGACCTCGGCCGCGCGCTCCTAGGCGCAGCCTTCCACTTGCCGCCGTTGTAAAAGTCCTCGTTCTCGCCGGGGATCTCGATCTTGGGGCCCCGAGAGCCCGTGCCCCAGCCCCACTTGCCGCTGCCGCTGGACCCCTTGGTACCGGAGTAATGGTGGTGTCCATGTCCGTGGCCGTGGCTCTTCCTCCCGCCGCCGCCGCCACCGCCGCCACCGCCCTTGGGACTCGAGTTGCCCGCCAGCGTCGATACGCCGTTGGGTCTCGCGCCTGGCGCGCTGCCGCTGCGGTCGCGCGTCGCAGATCCTTGGCGGAACCGCGACGCTGAGAAGCCGGCAGAGTGCGAACCGTGCGCGTCGTAATCCTCAACCTTTGCCTTGAAGATGGGCAAGACAACGCCGTTGTTGGGCTCGGGGTCGAGTGCGAACCGGGGGAGCTTGAAGAGAGGGACTAAAATGGCGCGGATTGTGAGGAGAAGGGCGGTGAGAAGGCCAAAGGTAGCATATCGAGCGTAGGTCTTGAGCTGGCTGGGGAGGAGACAGAGGTGGGTTTGCAGCGTGGGCTTGCCGGGCCCAGCCAGGGACTTTCCATCAACGTCGATGGGGTTATAGAGGCTGACCATGAGGAAGCCGGGCGTCATCACGCCCATCGCCATGCTGATACTTTTTACCGTAATCTCAGGCACATTACCCTGGTTCGCGTCATGGGCGAGCTCGCAGTAATCGTGGTCGTCTCCAGAGAAGGCATGGACAACATTCCCGACCTTCTTGACGAGCAGCACCGAGTCCTCCTCGCTCAGCACATTCTGGTACTGATATCCCCGGGAAATGCTGATGGCATTGTGGTCGTCGGGTACCACCGGCCCATCCTGTCCTGCTGGGGGCTTCGATGGAGGCGAGTGCTCGCGCAACGGCCCGCACGGTGTGCCCTTCGGTCGGTAGAGAGGAACATGGGTGAGCAAAATGGTGGGCAGATCCGGCGCTCCTTCCCCGGATTCTGGTCGATCTTCAAAGTTCGCCTTCTTCAGGTCCTCGATTCTGTGGTTGAACCTGAGCTCCGGTTCTTCCCCTTTGAGAAAGCGAAGCTCCTTCTCGACCGCCCTTTTCTTGGCCCATTCAGCGTCGTCGAGAAAAATCTCGGTTGGCTTGAAAATGTATCGCAGATCGCGCCGTTTCGCTTCGTCCGAACTGCGGGCGCTCAGCGAGAGAGTGTCGACGGATACGAATGTGTGGTTTCCAACAACATCCACCCGGTTCCCCTCTCCAAAGTAGGCCTCGAACCGATTCCTGACGGGGATCTTGACCTCGGCACCAAAACCTAGATCGTGGTTCCCGGGCAAGCTGACGACGAGCTTCCTCCTCTTCTGCCCGGCACCAGACTGTTCGCCTGCCTTCACCCAGGGGGGGAAGAAGATGTCCCCGAATCTCGCATATTCCCGCAGCCAATACGCCTCGCCGTACTTCCTGTTCCATTTTTTCTGGTACTTGCGCTCGTCTTCTGGGTGGGGGCCCCATTCGGGGTCCCTGAAGTCGCCATGCGCCGTCTTCCACTCCCGGCCCCCGTCGAACAAATCGCCCAAGAAGAAGATGGAGTCGGGCTCGAGCTGCCACTGCAGCTGGTTGTAGGACCGCCGCAAGTAGTTGTCGGTGATCGTCATGGTCAGGGGGTTTAGCGGCCATGGCCGCCCGGGGTACGAGTGAGGGTCGATGAGCTGCGGGTCGGCAACGAATATGAGGTGATGAGGGTCGGCGCCCGTGGGCTATATGTAGACGTTGTGTTAGTTTAATTCTCCGCTCTTGGGCACACACACGGGGAGCACAGTGGGCACACGACGGCGCTTTTGTCTTACCCAGTTCTCCCAGCTACTCCAATGGCAGTCCTCGACCTTTGTGTGGAAGATCCATCGTTCGCCCCAGAGGACCAGGAAAATCCACAGCCCAACGAGCAGGTGTGGGAAGCTGAGGAGGCGATTGTAGGTCAAGTTGCGACGCAGGCGATGTGCCGAGGACACCAGGGCAGCGAGCGCCATCCGACGGCCGTGCTCGTTCCAGAAGCGCCATAGCGAGCGAACGGTGCTGGCTATGAAGGCGCGCAAGTCTTCGACCAGGGACGTCGAGCCCGAGTCGCGTCCGAATGGCTGGTGGTGAGAGGCAAAGGAGCTGTAAGAACCGTGGGAGCTGCCATCGCTATAAGGCCACGCCATGACGAGGTGCAGCCATGCCCTTCTGTTCTTTTCCGCAGCGATGGATGAGACGCCCTTGAGGGGGGAGGGAGTTGGTGCGGGCGCGGGGCTCGCTCGGGGCGGCTCGTGGATTGCCGGGTAACTTGCTTGGAAGGTAATCCGGAAGGAGGTCGAGGTTCGAGGTTGAAAAGGTACCTGGGAAATAGGAGGTGCCTGGGTTAGGGAGGCCGGTACGGGCCAAAATCCGGGCTGACTGACTGGCTAGAATTCGCCTTCCAGGTTCTTTGAGCTCGGGTAGGTGGCACTGGAGCCGGTGCGAAATGCAGCCCCCAATGGATGACAAAAAGCAGACAAAAAGGACGTCAGTACCTAGATAGCCTATTGAATCAACAGTTTGTCTTTTTTGTTTTGGATGCCACCGCGAGAATGCAAGGTCGGTGGATTGGATTGGATTGGATGGATGGCTGGACGTTTGATGAACCAGATTTCCCACGGTCCAGGCTGGCAGCTGAGCGATCCATGGGCCCGGCACCGACCTGACCTCCTAGGGTCTGCGCTAGGTGCCGCTGATTTGGCTAGGTGGCCCTGTGCAGGAGCGAACCCTCCCAAAGCGGGATGTGGTGGATAGGTACCTGGGCTGTACCTTTTGGCCATTACTCTTTCCATGCCTCGGAACCCCAGGTTTATTATACAGCCCGTCCTTTCAGTAATGTCAATTTTATTTACACGGGTCGCAACTTGTCCATACAACCACATTAACACGCTTACCAACCTGACGCAGTCTAAAGCTCATGAAGCTTACACAAACCCCGACAATCCGGCTCTCGGCACTGTTTTCCCAAGGACTGAAGCAAACAAAACGAGACAACCATCGTCATATATCATCGCACCAGACCCATGACCATACCATAGCCGCAATATGGCATATCTCACGAGTCTATTGAACAGCGAGGTTGCTGCGGCCCAGACCCCCTCAAAATCCGTTATCTCGGTCTAATTCCCCATGACCCGGAGAGCGATTTACAAGATCCTCATCGATCAGTTACCAGCAAGTTAAATACATCATTCCGTCTCTCAGACACATAAGGCCGATGGGTGCTATATACAATGGTCGAGCACATAAGGTACATATCCAAGAAAACGAGAGAGCGACCCAAATTGGTCGGCTGGTAAGTCTTGGGCCGCCGCGCAATGGACAACGAAAAAAAGAATTCCATGAAAACAGCAATCAGGTATATATAAAAAAAAAACCAATTCTCGTCGGTGATGGATCAAGGCGCAATATAAACAAATAATCAAAGGAGAAAAAAAGAAGAGGAAGAACAAAATACCGCCTGGTTCGGTAAGATGCAAGATGATTCTCATCAGAATATCCACGTGAACGACTGCTTGACCTCAAACGAGACCGAGTACCTAGAAACCAGCACGTCAGTAAAGGGGACCCAAAGCCGAACGGCTGAGAAGAATTGAAGAGGAAAAAGAGAAGAAAAAAACACACTTGATATCCCCGACAGACGCGCCAACCAGCACATCGAACCTGCCCTCCTCGGCGATCCACCTCTTAATCGCCGTGTCGTAGTACCCAACAGCATGCTTGTCCAGCTGTATCCTGAGATGCTTCGTCTCGCCGGCATCGAGTCTGACCTTGTCGAAGGCAACTAGCTCCTTCTCGGGCCGCGGCAGCCGGGACTTCTCGTCCCGCACGTAGACCTGCACCGTTTCCGATCCCGCGACATCGCCGACGTTGGTGATTCCGACGATGAGCTCGATGGTGCCGCCTTCGGACAGCACCTTGGTGCTCAGCGACGGCCGGCCGTACTCAAACTTCGTGTACGAGAGGCCGTGGCCGAAGGGGAAAAGCGGCGCAACCTTCACGCGGTCGTAGTGCCTGTATCCGATGAAAAGGCCCTCGCCATAGACGACCTCCAGGTTCTCGCCCGGCCAGTTGTGGAACGCCGGGGCATCTTCAAGTCTCTTTGGGAATGTGCACTGCCAAATAACGTGTCAGCACAATGGTAAAATGGTTACTTGGCAATCATTCCTTTTGCAAACTTACCGGCAGCTTCCCGCTCGGGTTAGCGAGACCAAAGAGCACATCAGCGAGGGCGTTGCCTGCTTCTTGTCCCTGGTACCATGCCTGGATAATGGCTGGCACTTGATCAACCCAAGGCATAGTTACCGGGGAGCCTGACTGGTTGACAACGATCGTTCTTGGGTTGGCCTTGACCACGGCCTCGATGAGGCGGTCCTGGCTTCCGTCCGATGGTAGGTTCATGGTCTGACGATCGTAGCCTTCAGACTCCCACTCGGCATCCAGACCAACAATCACAACGGCAACGTCAGCAGCCCTTGCGGCATCGACCGCTTCCTGGAGATAGTCGACCTGGTCCTCCTCCTTGAACCCAATCCTGCAGCCTCCATACTTGTGGGTCATGTTGAACTCCTTCTGTTTGCTGAGCGGCCGGAGCTCGTTGGTCATCTCGACGCGCAGCTCAACAGGCCGGTTGGCTTCCATCTCGACGTCGACTAGGTAGTCGACCGAGCCGTCGAACATGGCCTCGCCTTCCTCGGTCCAGTCCCACAGATCGAGTGCGAGCTTGTTGTTGACATAAAGTCTGCCGGGACCGACCGACATGTACGAGATAGTGTGCTTCCCGGAAATCTTGGGTGTCAAGTTCATCGTCGCGATCGCCGACCATTCCGGGCCAACGTCCGACAGCGGTGCTGAGTCCCAAAGAAAGAGATCGGTGTTAGTCCGTCGTTGCGTGACAACTGGTTCCCCACTGAATTTGTCGCCCTTGAACCACTCGATCGTCACCCCCTGTTTTCCCGACTTGTCCGTACAGAAAGCAGATGCTACCGGGAGCCACTTGTGGATGTGGCACCCCATTGCATACGTGACGGGCCGTTGGGAGACCCTGCGTATGCTGTCGAGGGGCAGAGTAGTGTAATAGGGGTTGAGACTGGCGCTTCCACCACCGCCAGCAATCGCTCTGTTAGCATTGGGGCCAATGACTGCGACGTTTGTGGTTCTGGGATCAATGGGCAAGGTTGATCCTTCATTCTTGAGAAGCGTGAGACCCTGAACTCCGGCCTCGCGGATTAGGTTCCTCGTCTCTTCTCTGTTGTCCTCTGTCTCTTCGGCTTCAACCGACAGGTCGCTTCCCTTGGTGCGCTCCACGAGAGTCAGGACATTCTCGGCTGCTCGTTCAATGTCAAGCTGCGTGATCCTGCCGTCCTCAAGTGCCTCCGTGATCTTTTCGAAACGCCATTTCGTGGAGAACGGGAACTCGACGTCACAACCCGCCTTGAGCGACTCGACCGTAGAGTTCAAACCGCCCCAATCTGAAATCACAGCGCCGTCGTATTTCCAGTCTTGTCGAAGGACCTGTTGCAGGGTGTGTGTGTTCATATCGGCATGAACTCCATTGATGAGATTGTAGGACGACATGATCGCCCACGGATTAGCCTCGCGAACGGCAATCTCAAACGGCCGCAGATACAGCTCGCGAAGCGGCCGCTCTGTAACCCTGGTATCAATGGTCAAACGGTTGGTTTCCTGCTCATTGCCCACGAAATCTGTTGCGAGTTAGTTAGTCTCGACTGAAATCCCAAAGTCGTAAGGTAGGCAAGGCCAAACTCACGCTTGATGGTTGCAGCTACACCCCTCTCCTGAAGGCCGTTGATGTACTGGGCAGCCAGCTTGCCAGTCAAAAGGGGATCCTCCGAGAAGGATTCGAAATTTCTCCCCCCGAGCGGATGTCGGTGCAAACAGACTGTCGGTGCCAGGAGGATATTGGCCGACCGGGCCTTGGTCTCCTCGGCAAGATGCTGGCCAACTTCGTGCAGAAGATCCTTGTTCCACGTAGCCGCAAGGGAGATGCCACACGGAAACAGCGCGGCCTGGGGTAAAGTGGTCACTGGTCAGTATCGGGGCACGGCGAGGCGGTGGTGGCCGACTCACCTTTGTACCACCAACGAATATCCCCCCTCTAGCTCCGTTAGGACCATCGCTAGTTTTCACTGCCGGGATGTTCTTTGAGGGGATAGACTTTGTTCGCCAGAAATCTGCAGCTGTCAATAGCGAGATCTTCCGTGTGTCAGTATTGTTCTTCCAGTCATGGGGACAAGGTTGGTGGGCAACTCACCTTTTCTTCTTGCGTCAACGTAGCTAGCTTTTTTTGCGCCAACAGTCTCTTGTTCTTCGGGAGCCCGATTTGCTGAAAGGGACTACCCGGCGGCGAGAACTCGGTATCTGGGGTGGTATTGGTGTCTATGCTGCCTACCGGTGAAGCATTAGGGTCAGGTTCATGCCTGCTTTCGAGTCCTTCCATCGTCAGGGTCGACATATCAGCTTCGTCCCGCTTGCGTTCAGTTGATGGCTGGCTCGTGTAAGTGGACAACGCGGGACTAGGTATAGAACGCTGGGTCTGTCGACTGGATGTTGCAGCGAATGTCAATTATATATTAGATTGCCCCTGTATGTTCTAAGACGAAGATGAAGTGGGAACGACTGTGCGGTCTTCGTCCACATTTGTATCCGTCAGGGACGTTGGCAATTCTCAATCTTGGGTGTGAAATATATCGAGAGAGGGAGGCGGATGTTGTTAGAAGTCGTACGCGAAGCTGTGGCTTCCATGCGGATATGTATGCTCACGGATTACTATCCGATAATGAGATATGAAAACGGCACTATGGCGGCAACTAGGTCAGGCGTGCTCGGGAGGAAAGAGAAGCCTTGTGGAATACGGAGCAGGTATATATGATATTGCATTGGATATGGACTTTCTTGTGAAAGCGACTGACAGTCGGCGTTCCTTTTGAAGGCAACACCATGCAAAAGGTACACTTCGAAAAGGTCGCCCACTGGATGCAAGGTAGCTGCACGGAGCAGCTTCGAACCCGGTTGAGTAGGGAGTGCCGGAAACCCGCACGAGCGTGGGTCGAGTGGGATGGGGATGAGACTGGTAACGGGCGTATGGTTCTGCAACTGTGGAAGGTCAAGTTCATGTCTCGGTCCACACAATACGCTTGCTTATTGTCTTCGGGTGGAAATAGCCATATCGGTAGGAACGGACCGTATGAGCGGTGGCATCGTCCGGTGCCCAGCTAGGGCCAGTCTTCTCCACGGTTATATTGCATTAGACGCAAGTTTCCTGTGGGACAGACAAGGTAATTAGGCCGAAAGAGGGGTGTGGGCACAAATGTGGGCTTTTGGTAAGGCGAGGCATGGGAAGTGTTGCTCGACATTGCCCTCCCTGTTGCCAAGCGGCCATCGCTGAACCTCCTGGGTCGTGGGGATAGTGTGATCCTGGAGCATCGGTGTTTTGCTCGGCCTGTGCGCATTGGACGTTCTGGACTCCAAACTCTGACCCGTCCTGTCCAAACGCTTGTCAGTGAGAAGCCATCTGAGTGAAGCTGCGGAACGGACAAGAGAATTCATGCTGTAATAAAAGAGGCCTCGACCCTTGGACTGCAATGCCATGCGTGCTAGGTTTTAGGTATCTTGTGAACATTGTCCAGCAAGGCCGATGGTTTCTAGACTCCGCAGATCTTCCAAGCTTTCGGTGGCAACAATGGCTTGTTTTGCAACGGCGTGTCCGTCAAATGATCCCCGTCAGCTTGGCTAAAGAGTGAACCTGGACTAGCCGCTTGACCCTTGTCAATGCGGCGGCAGACCCCGGCTCAGGTCTCGGTGAACATAAGCTTGTGTCGAGGGAGTATCCTCCTTTACACAGCTAGATTTCCTTCATTACCCAACCCGCCGCCTCCAAACACCGGTTGTCTTTGGTCTGCTTTTCTGTACCGCGGCGGCCGGTCCTTGTGGACTTCTATTGTACGTCCTTCATTTCAAGCTCGCCGATCTTTGGCAGGTCGTCCTGGTGAGGTTATCTCGTCGGTTGTTGTCGAAGCTCCGTTATCCTTGTTACTCGACTCCCTCATCTGCCCAACGACAAATTTCCAGGTTCACATAACAGGGCTGAATCGGCACAGCAAAGGACGTAGTATAGTGGGAGGCAACAAAGTGCCCACGGCAGAGGATCAAGCAATCATGGTGTTGAAGCACACTTGATGATGAGTTTGTTAATGAAGAGGCGCGGTCTTGCAGATCACGGGCGGCGGCGATAGCGAAAGGGGCCTTATCGGTGGCCTAGGCTGTTGCAGGCCGCAATATCCCGTCATCCCGTCGTTCAAAACGGGAGGACGGGGAGAGGGGGGGCCGGGTTCCCGGGCCGGGTTCCTTGGTTACCCCTGACGGGCAGTGAGGTGCTAGCTGTCTCCCGAGGCGTGATTCGCGTCTCGTGGTTGGCCTTGGCGCGCCCTGCCTCGTGGGATGAACGTGAAGATACCTCCGTATTGTCGTCTGGGTCTGGGTTGCTCATCTGCATAACGTCTCACCAGCCAATGGCGTGTTCCTCAGGAAACGGGTTGGGCGTGCGCAATGCAATGCCGCGCGTGCAGCTTCACCAAGTATTGGAATTGAACAGTCTCACGGGATCCAACCCGGTGGCCGGAGAGCCGACAGCCCCCGCCCGCATGCCTGTCTGAGCCTCTTGAGGTGTGACGGGTTAGGCAGGTGGGTGCGTGTAGTTGCCCAAGGATTGTGTGCGTCGGATGTTATGGCTTGATGCGGGTGGCCTGTCTTTGACCTGTTCCAGACGAGCAGCGGGAGTCACTAGCCTCTTTCTGGTGTTGAGCAAATCGGAGAAATCCTGTTGCAGTTGTTCAAGCTTCGTGGTGCTGTGGTGTGGTGCGGTGGTTCAGTCAGAGGTGGCTGTCATATGTTGGGAAGGTTCGTGCACAATTTGCGGGGAGCCAGCGTCATCCATGCCCTTGGTCTGTCGGGCTGGCTGCTTCCTTCCCGATTCCAGATCTGGGGAAATGGCCCGATCTCCATTCCACGTGCTAGGGCTAGGGCAGGGGGACTTGCCTCCCTTCAAGACTTCCATCCAATCTCATCGGCCCTTTCTCTCTCTTCATGTGTAATACACCGCTGATTACCAGGTAGGGACGGTATTATATACAGGTACCTGCCTGATCTTTCAACTCAATACATCTTGCATCTAATCGGTCCGGAAAGGAAGCTCTTGTTCGTCTTGTGCTCCGTTGTGCTTCGCTAAGAGCAAGCACATGCTCTCACTCCATTTCCCCCCTCTACCTCAGGTCGAGGCTCAGAGGTGCCCAGGAATGGTACCGTCGACACGACAGGGTCTCAATCCCAGGCGGGTACATCACCTCCACAGTTGGCCGGACATGTTTCTCTGCTTTCCATGCAGCCTTACCCCGGAGCCGATGTATGCAACCCGCGTTTTAGGTACTCTAAATGCATTTGGCAATCTCTCCGAGTGGGCTTGAACCGCGACGGCATCATTCAAGGACGATGCAACCTCATGGCAAACCATGAGCCGCACCCAACCCCAGTCCCAATCCCATTCCCAATCCCATTCCCAATCCCAATACCACAGAACCTTCAAGTAATCCAATAGTATCGCATCATCACATGCCCAGGGAGGTGCCCATTACCCAGATCAGTATTATCTGCTCAAGGGTCACATCTCATAGCGAAACAGCAGCTTCCGCATTGTTGGTTTAACGGCCACTAATAGTTCTTTTTTTATTTCACATGCACCATAGGTACTTGACCCAATGTCTGGGCTTTAGGTAGACGGTCAGTTTTAGCTACTACGATGATGTTGAGTTGTGATATATGCCCCAGCTTGCGCATTCTGGTTTTTCATCGGCTCTGCTCGCAAGAGGTGCACGACGAACCCATCCATTGCCATTCCAACATGAGCAAGTTCAGCTTGGGTAACACTACCTAGGTATGTAGGTACATATTGCCATTGTGTGGGTCAAGTTCAACCCAACCCCACGAACTCACTCCTTATTATACCTTGATGTTCTGCTAGTAAAGATGAGTCCAGAACCACGGAGGATTCATTACATATATAGATACCCAGATCAGGTCATTACTTGAGCATTGGAAGCGGCAATACCTAAGCAGAGCACGCAGGCGAAACCCTAACTTCGTAATATGAATCCGCATGCAGTTGTTAGGATACAAGTGTGTCAGCTTCGTGTTGGGAAGGTGCTGCTAATAAACTCAAGTAGTGGCAGGCGGAATTCATGAAGATGGTGATGGCACTCGACCACGGATGAGGAGAGGGGATGACCCAAAGAAGTTATCAATTTGCCTTCTTGATGTACCGAGTAGTTATCCCAGTAGTACAGAGCTGTAGATGGCTTGATCTTGTGTGTGTATTGTCTGAGCAACAGCAGTAAGGGCCCGTTGATTCTTCTCATACTGAAAGAAAGAAATGGTTTCACCTGATGTTTAATTCCATGGAGGTCAACTCAGCGGTTCTTTTTTCTGGGCAAATATATCAAATCATGTCACAGCTGCTGCCGAGTTCCACCCAATGCGTCAATGACGACTGAATCAGAAATTCAAGAGGAGTAATATCTTAAACAGAGGACTCAAGTAGTCACGGATGTGAATTGCTTGCGATGGATATAAAGGTTCTTCATTCAGACAGATGCCATTCCAGACAGATGCCTCCTTCCTCCTCATCCGCACTTGATCGATTAGTCTCAGCAACTAGAGGATCCAATCACTTCAAGTTTACCTTTGTCCTTCCAAATTGTCCCGCCCCGACCGCACATCTCCTTCTTCAGTGCCTTTTGGAGACAGAAAATGAGCGGCCACCGCAAGCACCGCAACCGCCGTCGTCGTGAGTCTGAGCACGACGATGCAGATGTCTTTTGTGGTCTCTACCTGCTCATTATTCGATGTCTTGGGTGCTACTACGAGAGCCGCGAAGATAGGTGAGAAATACAACTCGAGGATAAAGGGCCTCCAGCACTGAACTCAAGTCGATGGACGGGAAGAGCAAGCTCGTCCCCGCCGCAGATAGTGTGATGGATATAGAGAGTCCAGAATAAGTATGAAAAAGAACCAGCCTAAATTCAAGACCAAAAGTACAATCATGAAGTTAACGGGAATACATAAGACACATAAGTCGACGTGGAGATTTCAGGTTCCCCTTTCCCACAATCCTGGGCCCATTGAGGCCGTGATTCGGAGAAGCACCAATAACTTGGCTACACCTTGATGATAGCTGTCATCTGGCGACTCAATGGGATTTTCATTTGAGTTCACCCGAAGAATGCAGGACACATCCTGGGATAGACTGAGGGGCTGATAGGAAGGGCTAAAATGGGCTGACGCGAATGATTGATGCACTTTTTTTGCTGGTTCCTTTGTTTTGGGATAAATGATAGGGTAGCCTGAGCACTTTACTATGAATATGGAGCAATAAGATTCCTAATCTACCGTGTTTGCAATCTTCAGGTCTGCGACGATAGCCATTGTACCGAAAGCAGGGGCGGGCTGGTCATGGAGCTTGTTTGAGGTGACTTGACAATTGAATCGTGGGTCTTGGCATAAGTGCGTTTACGTCAAGGAGCATGTATATGAAATATTTATTACGAGCATGGGCTGCTATTTCTATGGCTCACTGCCGAGAGCATGATAGTAAAGAACAGCGCGAAATTCAAAACTATAACTCTTTGATTGCTCATGTCGGCCAACATGAGATTGAGAGACCATGTTGTGAGGTTATAGGTGTTTCTTGAGGGTTGGTTAGTCTATGGTGGCAGTTGTTATCATCCTGTCCTTTGGGATAGACCACCTAATAACATTAATGCCATTTCGACTTTTCGTGGACCGACTGGCCCAAGGGCACTGAGGAGCTGACGTATCGCATATTGAAAAGAAATTTCGTAATGATTTCAAGTTTGACATCCTCGTTTTCATTCATTCACATAATTATTGCTTACCTCACATACTTCAACTTCTTAGATGCCTGCGTAACAATCCGCAGGGTATAGTTCATTACTGTACAAGTTCAAAGTTATTGTTCACATTTTGCACTTCAGAAAATGCCTAAGGCATCTCGTAGAGAAGCAAGAAACAACCGGTAATAACTGCATTGAAGTGATTCCTACTGATTTGAGGCAGTTTAGTGTAGATTGGCGGGTCGGAAAAACTCAGGCACCTCAGCTTTGGAGTTGTCGATGGTGTTAGTGCGACATCAATCCAAGCATCGGGATCCTTGGCCAGTCGAGACCAAGGCTAAACCGCGCGCACGAGCCACATCTTATTTTTTCCAGTGGGACGCTTAGGTCAGCACTGCAAGGTACCGACTGGGATCTTTGTATGGAGGGGCAATTCCTCGAACCCCACCACTGCCGATGCAGGAGCGCGAGTCGGGCAGTCGGGAGAGCCAAGCACGACCAGCCGGGAGGGCTAGGGAGGGTCAGGCAAACGATAAACTTGTCAATTTTCACTTGATGCGAGGAGGGGCAGCGAGGTCGACGTCGAGTCACATTTGGTGGTGGTTCTGGTTCTCCACTCGTCGCATTGCCTTTCACATCAACAACTTGCCTTTCACATCAACAACTTGCCTTTCACATCAACAACTAACCACTGCAAACGGTTTCCACTCACCACTTCAACGCGTGAAGCCTCACATCTCTCAAGGGCCAGCTTAACTGTCTTTACACACACACAAACACACACACACACACACACACACGTAGACGCCCCGCCCCGCCTCGCCCCGCCCCGCATATACGCAAGCAAAGCAAAGCAAGCACAGCACATTTACCAAGTCAAACCGACAATGGAGTCGACGCTCCCGCTTCCCTTCCTCGTCAGCGTCGCTGTGCCGCCTGGGCTCGGGGGTGAAAAAGAGGGGCTCAGCCGCGAGGAGGTCTCGTGTCTTGGCTGTGTCTTCTTCGAAGTCATCCCCGCCACCGTCGACAAGATCCTGCGATTCCTCGGCCAGCACAATGTCGAGTTTGAGCCATACTTCGACGTGACCCGGCTCTCCTACAGGTCCGACATTGTCGATCTTCTCGATGCGGGCGCTCGCAAAGTCTTTGTCACGCCCGAGCAGCTGTCGGACCTGGCCGAGTTTGGGGACCGCGTTGCCCCTATTGTCTCTGGCAGCGGCGCAGACCTGCTGGCCATGGGCAACGTGAACGGCCTGCTGGTCTCCGAATTCGATCTTGAGAGGTGCAACGTCACGCTGTTCGTCGAGGAGAGCAAGGCAAGGCAGCTGAGCCCCCTGTTCATCAAGCCCGTCCCGGGCACAGACTTGGACCGCTTCGTCCAGGTAGCAGCGCAGTGCAATGCTGTCCCCGTCCTGCCCTCCACCGGCTTGACAACGAGTGCCGACCTGCCTGGAAAGCTTGCAGTCGCCAAGCTCCTCTCCACCGTCTGGACCTCGGACCGTGCCGATGGGTTGGTCCCGACCGTGGTGACTGACGAGAACGGCACGGCACTTGGTCTGGTTTACAGCAGCGAGGAGAGCGTCGCCGCGGCTCTCAAGACCCAGACAGGCGTCTACCAGAGCAGGAAGCGCGGCTTGTGGTACAAGGGAGCATCTTCGGGCGATACCCAAGAGCTTGTCCGGATATCACTCGATTGCGACAACGACGCCTTGAAGTTTGTAGTCAAGCAGAAGGGGCGCTTCTGCCACCTGGAGCAATCGGGCTGCTTTGGCAACCTGAAGGGAATCCAGAAGCTCGAGCACACACTCGTGTCGAGGAAACAGTCGGCCCCGGCGGGCTCATACACTGCCCGCCTGTTCTCGGATGAGAAGCTCCTGCGAGCCAAGATCATGGAGGAGGCCGAGGAGCTCTGTGACGCAAAGACATCCCAAGAGGTTGCCTTTGAGGCTGCTGATCTCATCTACTTCGCCATGGCAAAGGCTGTGAGCGTCGGCGTCTCTCTCTCTGACATCGAGAAGAGCCTGGATGCCAAGAGCTGGAAGGTCAAGCGCCGGCAAGGAGACGCAAAGGGAAAATGGGCCGAGAAGGAGGGCATCAAGACTGCGACAAACGCTGCTACCCCTGCACCCGTCACTGTTGCCGCCGCTAAGGAAGCGACGTCTGGCAAGATCACCATGAAGCGCCTGGACATGACCAAGATTTCTGCGGCCGAGCTGGACGCTGCATTGAAGCGGCCATCCCAGAAGTCGTCCGAGACGATCCTAAACATAATCAAGCCCATAATCGAAAACGTCCGAAACGACGGCGACAAGGCTGTACTCTCATACACCCATCAGTTTGAGAAGGCGACTTCGTTGACCTCTCCGGTGCTCAGGGCACCATTCCCCGAGGCTTTTATGCAGCTTCCTGCTGAGACGATAGCAGCCATCGACGTATCCTTCGAGAACATCCGCAAGTTCCATGCTGCCCAAAAGGAGGAGCGCTTGGATGTTGAGACCATGCCCGGTGTTATCTGCAGCCGCTTTTCGCGGCCCATCGAGGCTGTTGGCCTCTATGTACCTGGCGGCACTGCCGTTCTGCCCAGCACAGCCCTCATGCTCGGTGTGCCCGCAATGGTGGCAGGGTGCAAGAAGATTGTGCTTGCATCACCGCCCCGCGCGGACGGAAGCATTACCCCTGAGATTGTCTACGTCGCCCACAAGGTCGGCGCCGAGTCCATCGTTCTTGCTGGCGGTGCTCAGGCGATTGCGGCCATGGCTTACGGAACCGAGAGCGTCAGCAAGGTCGACAAGATCCTCGGACCCGGCAACCAGTTCGTCACTGCGGCCAAGATGTTTGTGAGCAACGACACAAATGCCGGCGTGAGCATCGACATGCCTGCCGGTCCCTCCGAGGTTCTCGTCATTGCCGACAAGGACGCCAACCCGGCATTTGTTGCCTCGGATCTTCTCTCACAGGCCGAGCATGGCGTTGACAGCCAGGTGATCCTGATTGCCATTGACCTGAACGAGAGCCAACTCGCAGCCATCGAGGATGAGCTCGACCGCCAGGCCAAGGCTCTTCCTCGCGTCGACATTGTCCGCGGCGCTATTGCCCACTCCCTTACTATTGTCGTCAAGACCATTGACGAGGCGATGGAGATCAGCAACCAGTATGCCCCTGAGCACTTGATCCTGCAGATCAAGGAGGCGGACAAGGTTGTGGACCAGGTCATGAACGCTGGCAGCGTGTTCATTGGCGAGTGGACCCCCGAAAGTGTGGGCGACTACTCTGCTGGAGTCAACCACTCACTTCGTAAGCGCCCCCTTTCCGGCTGCTGAGACAACAGACATGCACGGATATTTTGCTAATCATTTCCCTCCTTTTAGCCACATACGGATATGCTAAGCAGTACTCGGGCGTGAACCTGGGATCCTTTGTCAAGCACATCACGAGCTCAAACCTCACCGCGGAAGGCCTCCGCAATGTTGGCGCAGCGGTGATGCAACTTGCAAAGGTCGAGGAGCTCGAGGCTCACAGAAGAGCCGTCAGCATTCGTCTCGACTACATGAGCCGTTTATAAAAAAACCGTTTCTAATGGACAAAAAGAAGGCGCAGTGACGATACTAGATAAGGTACAGAGCGGAGCTGAAATAAAAGTAGACTGATGAGAATTGAATCATGAACTACCTCTGCATGTCTCGCTTAATCGTCTTCCTTCTGAAGAGGTCATGGTTGAAGACGAGGTTGCTTGATCTTGAACTCTGACAAATATCTTAACTACAGCAGATAATAGTGGTAAGAGTCTATGCGAGAGTCTTTTGCTCTCTTTTAACCCTTCTTCTTTCTGCCGTTCTCTATTTTTATCTTGCACGTCTGCGAGGCGCTCTGGATATCCGCTGCTGCCCTCCCTGCCTTTGCACAGCTTGACGTAACGCGGGCCGATCAATGAAACCTCGAGACGAGACGAGACGGAACCGCCGGACTGTCAGCGACACTGGCCCTGGCACTGCCCGGTTTTTTGAACACCCGACCCATCCGACCTCTTGACCTTTCTGTTGTCACGGGAAGAAATATCGAGCGGTTCAACTGGCCTGGGTTGCGTGCAGAGAATGTGTCACGCGGGCACAGCGTTGTGGACAGTGTTGGGTGGTCTCTGGTCTCAACTTGTCTTGAACACTGAATGAACCACCCAAGCGGGCAGTGGCATGTGTAAGCCCTGCCTGACATGTCAAGTCGTGCTAACAAGACTATGTACACATGTAGTGTATTTACCAGGTAGGTAGTCTAGTCTAGTGGGCATGACGCACGACGTACATGCCAAGAGACGAGCATTTATTTGTTACTGCTGGAATGGAAGGGCTTATTCTTCTCGATCGCTGTTGGGGGGTTGGGTTGGCTCCCTGCCAACAAAATAAATGGCACACCAAAGATGATTGAGTACGCCTACCACCTTTCTCGCCCTTTGTTGCCGTCAAAATTATAAATAAAATATCTGGAGATAGCCAGGCCGATGGAGAATACCCTGCTGCGATCTGAACTTCCCTTATCTCTTATTGCTGTTGCGGTTGCAACTGAAGTAATGAGCAGGTCTGATGGTGTTAGTTCAAATGTGGGGCTGAGATCCCTTTTGGTGTGCTATTTATTTTGTTGTGAGGGAGGTTGGGTCACGCACAGGCTGTGTCGATCGCTGCCCGTACGTATTTGTAAAAATCGTTCCCAAGAGCAGGTGCTGTGGGGGGTGGGTGTTTCAAACGCTGACCCAGCTTTCCCCGTTGCTGGTTTGTGAAACGGGGAATTACCCTGGTGGCCAAACCCAAGCCAAGCCTTTGTCATTGCCTTGGGAGGATGGATCACCCGGACCGCTCGGGCGGAAGACTCGAGGACTGGAGGCCGCCTTCACCACCCACCCCAGCGCCAAGCTTCCGTCTTTCGTTTTTCATTCTCCTCTCCACCTGCGTTTGATGATGCGTGACGTGGACACAGGGCCGGCACTCACAGCCCTTGTTCATCTGAGTGATGGGGGCAAGAGTTCACATGCCGCGATTTGGTCTCAATTTTTGTAGAAAAATTGCCAAATGCCCACAAGTGCTGCTAACACATGGATGGATGGGCAGCTAAAGCAGAGACCGGCGGCGAGCCGAACTTGCCAGACCCCCCGGGGCTCCACCCGCCTGCTGCGTCCCCGAGATGAAAAACGCGGCAATGCGGCAGTGTCGTGTCTGTCTAGCATTGCGCCTCACCCGCAGTACCCGTCATCCCAAGATCGTCTGTCTGTCTGTCTGTTCAAGGAGCTTCCTTTCAAAAACCACCTTTGTCTCCCTTGAACCTGTCCCCTTGTTTTTTTTTTCTTCATCTCAAATATTTTTACCTACCTATTCCCTTCTTGGTCCTCAATTAAGATTCAAATAATCATACGAAAGCAATTACTTACCCTTACTCATACCTACCGACTAGCTCGCTCGCTAGTAATTACCTGTTAACATAAATCGGTACCTGGCCTGCGTGCGAGCGTGTTTGTTTTTTGAACGACAGCTTGGCATTCCCAGGGAGGCACATTCCAAATAGATCTTTGTTCTCTTGGCTGCCAATCAGGGATACGATCTTCCCAACGGGGCGGGCTGTGGTTTCATACATGAATGACGACGACCAAAACGCTGAAACTCGGAAATTATTACTGTTCTCCATCATCTTCTTGTTTATTCTCATAATCGCTAGTTTTCATCATCACCATCATTCATTTTCATAAAAAAAACTCACTTTCACTTATTACTGTACCGTCCGTCGCGCCGCACCGCATTCTCCTTAGCCCCCCTTGCCCCCTTTTTCGTTTCGCGAACTGCATTTGCATCTTTCTTTTTAGCTTTAGCTTTTTAGTACCCCGTTAACCGCGATGCACGTTTCCTCTTTCTTCCTTCTCTTCACCACGCTCCTTCAAACACCGTCATCATGCGCAGCATCAGCACTCTTACCCCTATCCCCAACGACGCCGCCACACGGCCCCCGTGATGCATCACAGTCACCACAGTCACTACAACACCGGCCCCGCGCGGCCCCGAACGCGCCGTCCGGCAACTACGCGCCGACCGTGGTCCCGTGCCCCGCGAAAAAGCCGACCGTGCGGAGCGCCGACGGGCTCTCGCCCGAGGAGACGGCCTGGCTGAAGCTGCGGCGCAAGGCCACGATGGCGCCCATGACCGAGTTCCTGCGGCGCGTCAACATCCCCGGCTTTGACGCCGAGGCGTACATGGCCAAGGCCGCAGGCAACATGTCGATGCTGCCCAACATCGCCATCGCCGTCTCGGGCGGTGGCTACCGGGCCCTTATGAACGGGGCCGGGTTCCTCGCCGCGGCCGACAGCCGCGTGACCAACGCCACCGCTACCGGCGCGCTCGGGGGCTTGCTGCAGTCGAGCACGTACCTGGCCGGCCTGTCGGGCGGGGGCTGGCTCGTGGGGAGCATTTTCCAGAACAACTTCAGCAGCGTCGAGACGCTGCGCGACGGGAGCCCGGGGAGCAGTGTCTGGCAGTTCTCCAACTCCATCTTTCAGGGCCCGAAGCGGAGCGGGTTCAGCATCGTGAACATGGCCGACTACTGGCTCGACGTCGCGGACCAGGTGTCTGACAAGCGGGACGCGGGTTACGACACGAGCGTGACAGACTAGTAAGCAACGAGGAAACGGGAATTGGATTTGGGGATACCTTGCCTTGCCTTGCCTTATTTTACCTACTAACCACACACACATATTCAACAGCTGGGGTCGCGCTCTAAGTTACCAGCTGATCAACGCGACCGACGGCGGGCCGGCCTACACCTTCTCGAGCATCGCCCTCGACAAGAGCTTCGCGAGCGGCGAGACCCCGTTCCCCATCCTCGTGGCGGACGGGCGGGCGCCGGGCACCACCATCGTGTCGCTCAACGCCACCGTCTACGAGTTCAACGCGTACGAGATGGGGTCCTTCGACCCCACCACGTACGGCTTCGTGCCCACCAAGTACATCGCCTCCAACTTCTCGGCGGGCGTGATCCCGGCCGACGGTAAGTGCGTCGAGGGCTTCGACCAGGCCGGCTTCGTCATGGGCACGAGCAGCTCGCTGTTCAACCAGTTTCTGCTCAACAACATCAGCTCGGCCGGCTCCAACGTGCCCAAGTTCGTCGTCGACGCCATCACCGACGTGCTGGAGCTCCTGGGCGAGAACGAGGACGACATTGCGCAGTACATGCCGAACCCGTTTTTCGGGTGGAACAACGGCTCGAACCCGTCGGCAGGCCACATGGAGCTCGATCTGGTCGACGGCGGCGAGGACCTCCAGAACATCCCTCTCCATCCCCTGATCCAGCCCATGCGCAGCGTCGACGTCATCTTTGCCGTCGACAGCAGCGCCGACACCACCTATTTATGGCCCAACGGCACCGCCCTCCGGGCCAGCTACGAACGCTCATTCGGCACCATCGCCAACGGCACCCTCTTCCCCCCCGTGCCCGATGCAAACACCTTCATCAACCTCAACCTAAACGGCCGCCCGTCCTTCTTCGGATGCGACGTCGCCAACTTCACCCTGCGCGCGGGACAGACCGCCCCGCCGCTGCTGGTCTACATCCCCAACGCGCCCTACACGGCCATGAGCAACGTGTCGACCTTCACCTCGTCGTACCCGGACGCGCAGCGCAACGACATCATCCGCAACGGCTGGGACTCGGCCACCCAGGGCAACGGCACGCTGGATGCGCAGTGGCCGACGTGCGTGGCGTGCGCTGCCCTCAGCCGGAGCTTCTCGCGCACCGGGACGGCCGTTCCCAAGGCGTGCGCAGACTGCTTCTCGAGCTACTGCTGGAACGGGACGATTGACAATACCGACCACGGCGTATTCGAGCCCACGTTCAAAATTACCAACATGACGACGGCCGAGGCGACTTCGTCGGGCACGAGGGCGGTAGGAGGCTGGCCCACGTGGGGGATGATGGCAATGGGGCTTTCTGCGCTCTTTGTTGCTCTGTGGTGATGATGATGTACTCTGGCCGGCCCGAAGAGGCATATGTTTACTAGCTGCCTGGGTGTGCGTATATGTATTAACATATTTAATACGCAGGCAGATGAGCCGACACCTAGAAATTAGCTGTTCAAGAGCGTTGTGGAGGATTTGTTGACTAACTGTCCAGCAAATCACCCGCTCTGGCTGTCACGTCACTATTCGACTTCTTCCCATGGGAGGGGGGGGAAAGGGGATTCCGTTCGGTTTAGTTTTAAATGGGGGGCGGGAGAGGCCGGCGCCGTCGCAGCAACTGAGCAGCTTGGTTGTGATCAACAAACAGAAGTTCAAGGCAGCAAAATAAAAATAAAAAGCCAAGCAAGCGAATGCAATATAAAAAGCGGATGCGCAGCTGATTCTGTGCTAAATGTGGGTATGTGCGTTTGCGTGCGCCGCCGCGCGAAACAGCACCGTCTGCCCTCTGTGGCGTGCGTAGCCCGACTTGTGCCCTTTATTTCCCTCGACCGATTCATTCTTTGCGCAACATGGGGATCATCTCTGCTTGGGGAGAATGGCCCCAAAGCTTTTGCTGTAATTCGTATAAAGGAGTCCAAAATGTGATGCTGATGAAAAAAATGTATGCTCGCCAAAAGCAACAAAAGAGAAAGGAGAAAAGCTTTGTTCTTGGAGGAAAACATTGTTCCATAACTTTTGAAACGGGGTATCCTTTTTGCAGACGAATCCAGCCTTGGAATAGGAAAAAAGCTACCCGAGGAGGTCCTCTAGAAGCTAGAAATATGTTATTGAAACGTATTGCGGATGGGGCCATCCACCTTCACTCCCCTGACGCCTTGTGGCATCGATCGAAGCCACTCAATCCAGCTGTCTAGGTTGATGTTGTCTGCACCAAGCCGAAAAGAGATGTTCATGTTTGAACCACCAGTGGGGGACTCGGGAGAAAAGGGCAACGATCCTCTCTGTATCGGGGCCAAGAGGATAGATGGCAGTCTCGAACTTCCCGAGACCTGGACATGCAGTGGACTGGGAAAACTCGTCAGTACCTGCTTCTCAGGGAGTCGGTCCTTGATTATTCTAGGGTAGAGGGACATCAGTTTGGCGTGGAGCTCGGCAGCCGTGAGTGGTTCCATCGAGTTGAGGCTGGCTCGTGTTCGAAGCTGCTCGGTCAAGGCGCGTGTAAAGGCACATCTGTCAAGGAGTCCGACGTGGTCCTCGCTAGAAGGGGCAGCAATGATTTCCAACATTCCATCCTTGCGAACCAGTTTCGACGAGGGGTAGTACGGCGAATCCATGATGACTAAGGTGTCCGCAGTTGCACTCTCGAGAATGGGTTGGATGCTACTCCAACGGGCAATTGCGGCAGGCTCAGCCTGTTTGGAGCTGGTGGGTAACGTGAGCTTGAGAAAGAGGAAGAGGACGAGCAGGCAATCTTTCCACACACCTTGCCAGAACCATCTCCCTGTCACCGTCCAGGTAACTGTGCCCATTATAGTAGACAATCTTCAAAACGTCACGGCTGTCTTGGACATCGATGAACTTGTACAATTCCCGCGATAGCCACTTCTCTGAGCTCTTGCACTCATCAGAAGGCGGCGGGATCGACTTGGTTTGAAACGTATAGTTGTAGCACTGATCGAGTACAGTGCTTAGCTCCTGTAAAGCCCCTCTGGCTCTGGGGTCCTGGTCGTCTTCCCACTGGCACAGAAGGACTGATACCACGGAGTACCGGCTGCGATGCGGATGCATCAGTATCCCAGATACAAAGCTTTGCAGTTGGTCTGATGGCTTGAGGCTATCAATTTCGATAATCCCCGGCAGGGGCATGGGCATGGGGGTGGCCGGACCCGGAGGTTGAGGCAGCATATTGATCTTTTCGAGCCTCGGGGCAGAAGGGAGAGGCGTTCTGATACGAGACTCATTCGGCGATAGCCTTCCGGGCTGCTGGGACGGCGAGGTGTCGAGATCCATTTCCTGGGGGTCCTGGGTGTAGACAGGCTTAGAGTTCAGCGGCTGCTGGCTAACCGGCCGCCCCCCCGAGGGGGCGAGTTCCTGCATGGCTGGGCTGTGGGACTTGTACTTTCTGGCAGCCTCTTCCCACGAGGTCAAGTTAAGATGATTTGGATGACACTAGACAGGCTGGGTGAGTTTCGAACCAAGTTGGCTGCAGCACGAGCCTCGAGGGCCAAAAGAGGGGAGGGTATGGGCTAGGGAGGCCGGTGGCGGTACTTACGGCAACCCTTCTACGGCGACAGTCGGCGCAGGCGCCGAGCTTCCGGATTAAGGCGGCCCTCTCCCGTTGCCCACTCGATAACGGACCAGTCCGCCTCCGACTTGCACGGCGTTGGGCAATGATATCGCTTCCATCTTTGACTGAGAAAACAGCCTGGGCGGCGTAATTCGGCGAGGCCTCGACACTCTGAGTAGTGGTGCCCGTGTCGTTGGACGGGAGGGATGCCAAAGTGGCGCCCGTGGCGGTAGTTGATATTGACGACGTTGTGTCCTTTCTCGCCGGCAGCGTCCCGGATTCGACCTGGTGGGCATGGCTTCCAGCGGTTGCCCCATTGGTAAGCTCGCCGGGGCCAGAAGGGGCTGGTAATTGGTGGTGTGGTGGTGGTGGTTGCTGCTGCTGTTGTTGTTGTTGCTGCTGCTGCTGCTGCTGCTGCTGCTGGACTTGTTGCTGGTGTTGGTGTTTTCCAACACGACGCTGGTCACTTGTCACCGGGGCCTCAGCCAGATTAGGAGCTGGATGCATTCTTTGCCGCGCAAGTCTTCAGTTGAACGACAATCCCATGATCGTAAGCAACACGGCCGCCAGCCCGACTCCAGCTGCCGTGTTTTCTCACCACCAACAAGATCTCCTTTCTGAAAGAAACGGTGTCGTCTTGCGCTCTCTGCAACTGCGTCTTGGCGGTACTTGCGGGGCGTGCACGGTCTGATTTTCGATGGCCGAAATGGGGCCCGCGACCTGGGATGCTCAACTGGTCTTGGTCGATGAGAAGAGGTCAAAAGATGCAGCAACAAGCAGGCCAGGCGACGGTCCCAGAAACAACGACTCAAAGGATAAGACCAGGAGCGCAACGGGCGTTGGGAGAAGAAGCGGGAGCGGGAGCGGGAGAAGGGGGCGCAGTGACAACTGCGACCACGACTGCAACTGCGACTGTGACCGTGACAAGGCCGGGATCCAATTCGAGGCCGATGAGGTTGCGTTGGCCCACTGGTGGCACGGGAAGGTGAGTTTCTTCTGCTGATGCCGTTGCGGTTCTTCCTCCTGTGAGGCGAGTGGCCCAGGCTACAGACCTGGAGGGCGGATAGGGAGATAGGTATGTAGATAGGTCGGTAAGGAGGTAGGGAGGCAGGCAGGCAGGCTGTGAGACAGATAGGTAGCGGGTTATGTTATGCTGCACTTTGCATCCGCATCCAGAACTCTGCACTCTGCACCTGCACTCTGCAGTCCACTACTGACTGCAGTTCTGGCCCAAGGCCGAGGACGGAGCGGCCTGGATGTGGGTGGAGGGATGGGCCAAACCTGGACCGTCCACCGTTCCGTCGAAAATGGGAACCCCGGCTGGACTGGACTAGCTATCAAACCGAGAAAATACTTTGACGGAGAACTCGAGGTACCTAGGCAAGTGAGTGGGGATGGTCGATTTTCATCAGTCGGTTCGTGGGTATACATATGAGACCAGAATGGATGGTTTGGTATTTACTTACAAGCAGGTACCTGTTGGACTGTCCAGGTACATTACATTCGGCAGAAGTTAACAAAGGGCCAACAAGTCGACTCAATGCAATTCCTTCCATGCGAACACGAAAACATAGAGGCATTCAACCCAACAACCTCTCAGAAAGATAACATATACTTATACTTGCAACGTCGTCCTTGCAGCCACGAGGGGAACAGAGACCAACGATGCAACGGCTTGCAGAACGGTGCATAAGCCAACGAGGGCAAATCAATCGCTCGATGAAAGGGAGGGAAGGAAGAAGGAGCCATCATACCAGCCTACCCGAATGTTGTGGAAAGCATTGAGCTAGGTTGGATAATGTGTTGAAATACCAGGTGCCCAATACGCATTCAGGAGGGAATTGGGGGGCGTCTGTCGGCATATGAGCACCCTTGATGCCTACCTGTACCTACAGAAATGCAAGATGTAACCGAGCGAGAGAGAGAGTATGAGAGCTACAGGACCTGAAGGGTACACAACAAAGCAGTTCGGGAGGCAGACATGGTAAATCGGGCCACCTGGAAGCCCAACGCAGGAGTCGGGGCCAGTTAAGGTGTTGAGAGAAGTACTAGCCTCTTTTAAGAAGAAAAGGGCCAGGCAAAGATGGGAGGGAGAGTGAATGATGGTGACCGAGTGAAAACACAGCTCATTGCTCCTTGAGCCAAAATCAAGCGCATGGAGTGGAGCGGGTGGTACTTTACCTGACTTAGACTTAACCACCTTGCACCTTTGACATGAGGTACGGATTACCCACCTCAGGTACCTAGGTAGATACCTGTACCTGACCTCGGGGCATGCCAGCCAGTCCACCCCCCAGGTGTGGCCGTCACCTCAAGAGGGGATAGATGGGTCGGGCCTAACCTAGGAAGGCAAGCCAGGATTGATTTGATTTTGACCGTGGCGCGATAGGCCATGGTGGACCGTTTTAGGTAGGCCGGGCTCTGCAAAACATGATGTCGGTAAGGTCAGGTTGCTTGGTACGGGATACATTGAATGTGGGTGGGAAAAATGCAGCTTGCAAAGACGCCCATTCATTCGAGCCACCTCACACCGTCAGACAGACCTACCAGTGGCACGTGCAGTGGTAATCCGGGGAGGAAACCGGGGAGGGACAATTTAAGTCCGTAGGGCGCCGCGCTACCCACCACCTAGGAGCACCTTAGCAGCCTTCGGTTGCTTCGCAAGGTACGGGCTACCTGGTGGGTCATGGCGCCAAGGGACGGTTGCGCGAAGGTCACCGCGAAGGTCACCTTGTGTCGTGGATGCTGAAGAACGGGTCGGAACTGGCGGGGGGAGGGTGCTGGGAGCGGCCGTGGAACCCAAGATGGAGAGGTAGGTGGCCATGGATGGGATCGAAACCGAAATCCAAGAAACGAGGCCGTCGACTCGGCGGATCGCTTCGATGCTGCACTGGATTCTTCCTCGCCAGCTTGTCCCGCCACTTGGGCGGGTTTTAATTCGACTCGTCTCGTCTCGTTTGGTGTCTTGCCTTTTCGTCTTCGTCTTCATCTTCGTCCATCGTCTCCTTGATCGTCCTCTCTGGCTGGCTGTTCTTCCCCTTCTGCCTCTCCTTCCTGCTCTCCTTTTCTCCTCATCATGGACATAGCCTAGATATTGTTAGACCCTCGATATTGCGTGCTTGCATTCCGCATCCCCAGATACCAGACGAGGACAAGATCCAGAGACCGCCGAGAGGCGGGCCAATGACGAGACTTTTTGAAGCATGTCGCCAGCCTCACTGCGATTGTACCATCCGATAGGCCATGATCCGGCCCCACCACCCGTGGCCAGTTACCTCCCTTGGGCAGGATACTCTCCAGGTGATACCATCCAAGGTGGATAAGGTAGGTAGGTCTGGTAGCTAACTTACCTGGAGACCATTTTACGCGGGAGACATTAGACTGTGTGAGCTTGCAGAGCCCCGGTGAGTGAGATCAGATAAGCGGGTAATGGGACGTGGAATAATTGTATGAACTTGAAATAGTGCATCATCGTGGAAGGGTTGAAGAGACAGAAGCAGAGGGGCAATTCAGCCGAAACAAGACGAATTGAGCGCTGGTTTTCGGGGTACGTTGGGCAGGTCGGATTTGGTATTTGTTCAGGGTTGATGTACCAGTGGAGGTATCTGCTCTCGCAGTCTTACCGGCCGATACCACATGTGGTGAGTGGTGAGGTCGGGTGGTGTGGAAACTCGACGAGTTGGATGGCCGGTTGTTTTCGTGCTGCTCGGTGCTTTCCTGCAATGGAGGATTATGGAGCACCTACTGCTGTGATAGTTTTGCGTCAGTGAGAGTGCGGGAAGGCGCGGGCGAGCTAGTGTGCCGTTCACCTTCCCGACCCCGACCAGTCCTGACCTTCCTCACCTCTTTCATTCCAGGCTGTTCATTAAAGTTTTTAGTTTACCTTATCTTGCCTCGGAGACGGATGGCATCAGCATATCCACGGGCCGTCTCGGTCACATGCATCTTGGCAGCTTGGGATGCTTCGCATTTCATAATTGCCTCCCGGATTACCTTGTTCAAAGACACAGCGGGCGGCGATGAATCTTCCTTGGTGGAGGAAGGAGCCTTGGAAGTCTCTGGGTGCATTTCTGAGCCTCAACAACTTCCAGGTTCGACGACCAGCCCACCCGCGATATCTGGAACTCCCCAACCTCACCCCGCCTTCCACTCTCACCTTGGCGCCTTCCTCGGTTAGTTCAAGCACCCGCCTTTCTCCCGCCGCTGATGCGCTAGGTGATGTGCAGCTGCCATGCAGAGTTATTGCAAGGTGCCTGGGGTACTTCTGCTCCCTCTGGCGGGGTACATGCCTGGTTCCCTTGCCCTCAAGTCAGGTTGGGGTTGACTCGAAGCACTCTGCAGCCAGCAAGTTTCGAGCAACCAACCAAGCAAGCGACTGTTTTTCTGCGATGTGGTAGGTCGGATAGGAGCTCGAGAGGCCTTTTTGCCCTATCAAACCACCTGATTTTGGGTGCAATGAATTCGCTTGCATTCGTTCAAGGGGAGAGGTTGATGTTGATGTCACATCGTCGGCATGTCCAGGTACCTGTACCTGTGCTATATCTGCACCAGTAGGAGTAGGGGACCAAAGATAGCTCAACCTGACCCGATCTTCCCGAGATACCTACCTGACCTTAGATTCAATGAGGGAAGGTCTGCACCAAGTAGGTACCTTCCCGGGTTATTGAATCGACGACAGGAGCTTCGAAGAGTTCACATAATGCGCCCTGGGCATATGGGGCTGCTTCGGCCGGTCTTGGGCTTGCTTTTCTGGCCCTGCTTCTTCCCCACGCCACGCCACGACACCTCACACCTCTCACCCTCCAACCCCTCGTCGATAGCGCTTCATCTCATCTCGACCCTCATGCATTGATGCCTGTGCGACCAAACTTGTCAGACTGCTCCAGCCAACCGGGAACGGAACTATCACGGCGCGTGCGCCTCCAATATTGATTGATGGGTTCTTTCTTTTTCCTTTGGCCATCGACTTTGATTCTACTCCTTCGCTTTCATACGGCCTGGCACGGAAGCAGCATGCCTGCCTCCCTACCTGACCTTAGGTCGATACAGTTACCTTAGCCCGGCTGGCCGCAGGGTCAGGGTCGAGCCGCCGTTGCATCCAGCCTCGAGGGCAAGCAGCTCACTCGCACAGCACAGCTTCGTTGTCCGACATGTTCCCTCGGTGGGAGCTCTCCAGAACCAGCCTCAACCCCGCTCGAATGAGCCCGGGATCGCGAGTTCCACTGGGAACCTTACATGAGGTGCGTGGCTGGCTGGCGGGCGGGCTGGCTGGCGGGCGGGCTGGCTGGCAGGCAAGCAAGCAAGCAAGCAGCGGGCGCCATGCTTTCGATATCTCATGTTTGTCCGTGATCCAGGTCTGAACCTCGAAGACCACCACCACAGACAGCCCATCTCGAGTTTGCCTGTGTCTGTCATATTCCATGTCCTGGCAAAATGTCACAAGACATGTTTGACAGAGCCTCAGTTTTGCCCCCCGGACCTCACAGGCCAACAACTCGTTGTCGTGTGCAAGAGATGTGAGGCATTTCTCATTGCCATTCCCATTCCCATTCCAGTCCATTACTTACAGGTATCCTCCAATGTGCTAACTTGGCAATCCTCCAGCAGAGGGTCACCATGCATGCATATGCCGGAATTGCCCCGTATGCCCAATCAGGCTGCTACAGTTCCTCGCACAAAGAGGATAAGTTGCAGCGTTTCCGAGTGGAGTGACATATCGTTGGGCCGTTTTCCCTCTCAGGAACACCGAAAGTCCCTGGACTCTTAGCTCCTGGCGCGAAAAGCCTACATATGATATGATTCATGGAAGTCCAGATCCAACTGCGAGCTTGAGCCGCTACCCTTGGCCAACTCGTGAACTTGATCGACTGGAAGCAACCCCTCCGACCTGGTAACTACCTGTACCTACAGTACAAGACCGTTGCCCCGGGTACTTGAGTGGGCCGGTTCAGCATGCCAACCTCCCTACCGACTAGGTTGCCAGTTCAACCCAGCCCAAGCAAGCGCTGGCAGTTTGCCTGACTACGAATAAAACGAGTTACATACAGGTGCTCAGCACAAACTCCCATGAGCGCGCTAAAGGCGGCTCTCGGGAACGGCTTGCCGTCTCGTGGGGCAGGCTATTAGGGGCAACACTTCTGATCCTTACTGGTGGTTAAAGGAGGTGAAACGTCCTGTTAGTCCCTGTGAGAAGGGCAGAAACACACAAACGGGAAGAATGTGCCTCGTGGTACGATTGATAATTGGCAGCCTCAATAACAAGGTTAGCAAGGATAGCTCCATCTGTGACCCCCTCGTGGCTCTCACATCTCCAAGTCCAAGACCGAAACGCCTTCCCCTAGCTTTCCTGTTATGTTTTCTGCTCTCCTTGTCATTATGGCGCTCTGCCCAAACCTGCCCAATACCGCCTTGTCCTCCGCCTTGATAGCAAACAATGTGGCTATGGATGAGATGTCCTTCATCACTTTCACCTGCCAAACGGCCGTCTGGACCATGATGCCCAGCAGGAAGGCTGCCGAGAACGCCACTTGAGCAGCGAGAAACGCCATCCACCCCCATTGGATTTGGATGTAATTCTCCGTCACAAAGGCAACACCGACCTCCGTTGTGCCCATGGTACGTATTCTATGAATCCGGGTCAACGTCAAGGTTAGCCTCGTGCTTTCTCTTCGAAGACAGAAGGTTATCATGACCATGTTTTTGTTATCGTTCATCACCAGAGACAAATACATGACGCGATTTGAGACTCTACCCCCAAAAAATCCAGAAATAACGGATTGTGGGTGGCAAAAGAGACAAAAGAGAGTGCGGTCACTTACGTGTTTGTCAGACTGGTTGCCACGTTTCCAACGACGGCCCGCAAACGGTTCTCTGGATCTCCCTGATCCTGACTGTTGAATAGCGCAGTTCCTACAGTTTCACTGGTAGGAGTTACACCCTCCAAGCCCGATTCACGCACCGAATATGTGCCGGAAAATAGGGAGACGATGTATTTGTTGAGCAGGCGGACATCCTCTACGTTTACAGCATAGTGTTGACTTGTGTGGCTATTATTGCCGGCATCGAGCACAAGGATGGACGTTTGGTTCGTTTTTGCCCCCGAACCCTCGCTGCAGGTTATCGACGAGTCAATTCGAGTGGTTGTCGAGATGCCCCTGGAAGCAACCACCTCGTAGGTGTTGACACAGAAATGCAGCAAGACCTCCGCGGCACGGAACACGGTACCCTCTCCATCATCGGCTTCCGCGGTCTGGCTGGTGTATATGACAAAGACGTTTGCGATGGCGCTAGAGATCTTGTCATTTTGACTGGCAAACGCCACGCTCTCTGCAGCGGGCAGAAATAAACCCCCTGACCCCTGATCAGTGGTCTGGGTCTGGGTCTGGGTCGTCGAGGTCAGGTTCAAGTTCCCGCTGCTGGTCAACGACGTCCCATTGGGGAGCGACGCCTTGCGGACAGGATCATCGTTCGTCTGGTTGGAGACAGATAGCTTGTCGGACACGTCGGCCACGTCAACACAAATCGCCAGTGATTCAAAACTCCGCCAGTGGCATTCGCCTGAGCTGCATGTAGGCTGCACCTCAGGCAGCTTCTCGTCGACTGGCTGGTGTAAGCCGAGCTGGATGGCTTGTTTTTGCCGCACATCAAGACCCCCGCCTACCGACAACATTTTCAGACCAGGCACAAATGGGTTGAGGAGAGGATTTCCTGAGCAAGCAGAAGCCCCCACTTACCATTCATGGCACGCTGGCTTTCAGTGTACGAGTACGCCTCGCTCCTGGCAACAGTAGCAACGATGTTTTCGTCCGGCACCAGGCGTGTGTGATGGGTCACCATGGCAGCTTGCGTCAGGGGCGACGACAAGAAGACAGTCAGCAGCACCACGGCCGCAGACATGCCCAGAACCCTAGCATCAGTCAACCGGTCAGCGAGATCAGACCCATCAAAGCAAAAGCAAAGCAAAGCAGCATCACAGCTGGCCTATGCACACCTTCCCTTTCTATTCCACAGGAGCCGTGACGGAAAACCGCGGCTGGCGTCGTCGAAGGTCTGGAAGTCCGATAGCGGCCTCTTGCCCCTTGTGAACCAATTCCACTTGAGCTGATCGAGCCCCTTCACCAGCGGGACCACCAGAGCGCAGCGGCAGATTGCCTCGAGAAATGCTACCAGTGTGTTGAGCGAGACGGCCAAAGGCCAACGCGATAGCCCACACCCGTCATACATCTTCAACACCACGGCAATGGCTACAAGACAGACGAGGCTCAGAAGCCACCACAGGATCTCGGGGACCCAATCCACCAAACAATGCATGTGCTCACCTGGTGCCCGACGACTCTCGTCTCTCTCTCCCCCTCGCGCGTTAGAATCGCCTCCATCTGCGGATGGCACCGCCCCTCTCTCACGCCTCCTTCGTTGTCGGTCCCAGGACCTTCGTGCTCTGGGGTTATTCGTGCCTTCTGGAAACGGCGGGAATGTCTCCGCTCCCCCCCCAGCTACATGCAGCTCGTCCCTGGGTTCGGGGCCCAGATAGGCGATGTCCTCGTAGTGCATGAAAGGGCCCTGGGAGTGTGTGTGGTTATGGCTGTGGGCTTGGATTTGATGTCGGTGTACTCGAGGCGGTGCCCTTGGAGCAATTCTGTCGTCGTCGTCGTCTTCGTTGTCGTCTCGGTCGTTGTCGCCGTCCGAAACCGGGGCAGGCCCGTAGGACGTGATTCTTAAGCCATGACCCATCAGGCTCTCCTTTGCCCGCGCCTGTGCAAGTTCCTCTTGCTCACTGTCTCCTTGCCGCGGCTGTACCTCGTAGAGCAAAGGGAGCCCGTGGGCTTGGGTCTGCCACGGCGTGTGCGCGGTGGCGGTTGGAATATGGCTCCGGGTTCTTTGGTGGCTGCTGGGTGCTGGCCACTGCTGTTGACCTGGTGTGCTGAGGCTGTTCTGCCGTTTGCTTTGTTGTTCGTGACGAGGGGCAGGTATACCTTCCCCTAAGTTGTTGTTGTTAGTGTTGCTGATGATGATGTTGTCGTCGTTGACAGGCCAGGATCTCTCGGCCGCCGAAAGACCCTCGAGCTCACGGCCCGATGATGCCAACCCGTCTTCGTTTTCCCATTGAAGATCTGGGTCTCGATGGACCGAGCTGGCGGGAGAGACCGTGTAGCCGCCCGTGCTCGCAGGTTGCAGCATTGAAGTTTTGGGCTGCTGCTGGTATATGATCGGTTCCGGTCCGAGAGGCACCGAGTCTATGCGTGCCGTGGTCAAGGGCGGATATGAGACATCTTGCCCAAGATGGCGGTCATCAAAGCCAGACATCGGCGGACTGGAGACGAGGCAACGGGTCGAGAAAGGACGAGGTGAAGCATTGCACGGGTCTGACCATAGAATGAAAGCAAGTCTCGGATGATATCTCCACCCCTACCAGCAGCAGCAGCACCAGCGCAGTGTGGGAGTATTATCAGCAGCGTGAGAGGAACAACTCCATGCGCGATCGAGGTTGTGTCAGAGCAGATTAACTGCAGTCAGCTCCCGCCCCGGCTCCAACTGGAACCACTGCCGCTATCCGTTCAACGAGACGGAGGGCTAGCCCAAGCGCCAGCAAGCAAAGCACAATACGACGAGAAAAAAGGACATTTTAGTCCGAGGCGCGCCCAGAAAGGAGCGTGTCCGGGGACCGTTGCAAGAGTTGCTCGTTACTGAACCGGGACCCATTCCATTCTCTGCCCTAACGTAGCGTAAAGTAGGGCAGGCCGGCGGAGTGAGTGGAATGGATGGATGGGTGCTTATGTCCCGTTCTCGAGATCAAGGACTATATGTGGTTAGGGAAGATAGTGTTCCCCCCCGCCTTCCTTGTCTCGCCTGTCTTTGCTCAGACGGGACGGGAATAACTCGAGACATCAATATACCTCCCGGTGCTGGATGCTTTATCTTAATACTACCTGGCTAAAGATGCCGACGAAGAATTGGAGAGGGGGGATGAGATCCCTACATGACCACTTTACATGGGTTCAGCATGGAAAGAAGCCGTATACGTCGAGGAGATGTGGTACGGTACGGGATTTACATCTTTTCTCAAACACCAAAGCCTCTGACCAGGAAGTTAACCGTCCGCGTTTCTTTCACCCATCTTTTCCCCGACGGCCTCGAGTCGTTTCGTTTCGTTCGTTCGTTTGTTCTACCAGGTCAGGACTCGAGTAGGACGGCGGCGAGCCGCAACCCAGACAAAACAGAGAACCCCTGACCCCTGTGACGGGATCGGAGCCGTCGAATCGCAGGGCAAAGAATGCTGCTGCCTTATGGGTAAAAGACTGCGGGGTGGGGCCAAGATGCGCGGGCGACTCTGCAGCTGCAACCTGTGCGTACACATTACCAGGCATGTAGGTACACTAATAAGCCGCTGGGAGGAGAGGCAAGAAAAAAAAGGAAATTATTGAATCGAGTATGTTACCAGATCGAGGGTTTTTATTTTTGGAGTTGGCTGGATGGATGGATGGGGGATGCTGGCTAGGGGTGTGTGTGCGTGCTCAGTCTTTTGCTGCTGTGTTTTGTCACAGTAGTCTGGTGAAGGATTATTATAAAAACTGGATTCGCGGAAATATCGGGATAACAACTTATCAGGTACCTACCTTGGTAGATTATTCAGAGTCATAGACAAAAGGTTCGCGCAATCACACTCCATCTCACCTGCCCCTTGGTCCCTACGGTGCACGCAAGATCAAATCCCGAATTCTTTTCGCGGTGAGACAGTACGGAGACCCGATGCTGCTTCTTCACCTTCTTCGAGGGATCTATCTGATCCGTCGGAGCGCCAGCATTTGGGCTTCTCATAGTAAGGTGGGGAGGGGATTATTTGTTCGCCAATCCTAGGATAACAGGTGCTGAGCAATTTGGCAGGCAGTGCTTTGTAATAGAGAGGATCTGGGATGCTGGGAGTTTCGCGGCTGCCTGAGATGGCGCTATCGAGAACCTTGGTGTTGATTCTGTCGGTTCGGAGCAGCTGTGAAGTGCCCATTGTCATGGTGCGCCGTCCAAGCCGACACTGACGCGGGCCCCCAGCTGTTGGCCTGTTGCCCACCCCGAGCGGGCGTTCCCTGACTAGGTAAGGCCACGTCGGGGTGGGTGAGATTTCGCCTTCCGAAAGATCAAAGACTCTGAAGCATCCGATCGGCGCCAGGGACACAGGACACTGATGTCACTTTACATAATCCTCGGTGTCCTGCTGCAGCCCGGGGTTAGTTTCTTTATTCTCAGGTAATGCGCTGAAGATCACTGAAGTGCGATTGCCTGCGCCTGAGGATGCAGCATTCTCCAACTCTTGGGTCAAGTGGAGGGGATTCCAGAAGCCTTGACGGCCTATTACGCAATCTGACGCATGACTGTCATCCTCCTGGGTTAGACTTACCTGAGGGACTTGATGAACACGTACTTACCCGTGCATGCCGTGCTGGGGGTACACTAACAAAGACCAGAAACCAATTCAGGAACGGACAAGTCGAATTCGCCATCCTGACTTCCGTTGAGGCCTTGCCTTGGTAAAAACCGTCTCGTCTTTTGGCGCACTGCCAGGTTCGCTGGGCTTTAAATCGAATTGCTCAGGCGTGGACCTGACCTAGAGCGTAACCCGTGGTGCTGTTTAGACTCAAGAGTCAGACCAGAGTCTCAAGCCGCGACATTGCTCGGAACCCGAGAAGCGCACTCCCTTATCGATTGGCCGCCGATAAGAGGGGCGGGATTCGTCAACCACACCATCCATCCAGCCCACCGCGGTTTTGCGCGCCGCAAACATCATCCGAATCCATTCTTTTCTCCGCCTGCTTATTCTTGCAAGCCAACAACTTCGTTCATACTTTCCTTTACACATTCATCTATTGCCCGTTTATCCCAGCCTTCCTCGTCGCGGGCCCCCATTTGATACATCACTGCCAGGAGGCACTGCGTCTTTTTTGCCGTTGCCAAGCATGGCGTGGTCCAAATCGTTCCGCATCCAGGTGATGCTGGTCATCGATGTTTTGTTTTTCCTCCTCGAATTGATTTCCGGCCTGATTGTCGGCTCGTTGGCGTTGCAGGCCGACGCTTTCCACATGGTGAGCGCCGTTTACGCCTGCATCTCATCCGTGGCATATGCTGATCCCGCCACTAGCTGAACGACATCATCTCGTTGCTTGTTGGCCTATGGGCCGTTTCGGTTGCGAGCAAAGCAACGACGGACAGATTTTCGTACGGGGTGAGTTCTGCGCCGACAGCCGCCATGTCCCTAGGGACAGTAAATCCGGTCTGGGAGACACGTCACTAACCCAATCCTTGTGCAGTGGCTCCGTGCCGAAATCCTCGGCGCCTTCTTCAATGCCGTGTTTCTCATCGCCCTCTGCGTATCTATCGTCCTCGAAGCCTTCGCTCGATTTGTCGACCCCCCAAACATCGACAACCCGAAACTCATCTTGATCGTGGGCTGCCTTGGCCTCACTTCGAATTTGGTAGGCTTTCTCGTCCTCGGAGGACATGGCCACTCTCACGGGCCAGGAGGAGGAGAACACTCGCACGCCGATGGCGAACACGACCATGGACATGGCCACGAGCACGAGCACGCGCACACGCACTCCCGCGGCTACGACACACTCGACGGAGCTGAGCAGGGGCTTGCCGGCTTTTCAAACGATGCCTCAAGCGTGGCGGACGAGAACGGGCGGGTGGCCGACATCCTGCCCGAGGCAGCGGTAACGAGATACTCGATATCCAGCGGACCCGAGACCCCATCACGTCGCATTCGATTTGATCGTGAGGGTGCGCGATCCGAGCAACATGACCGCGGCGGTAGCCGAGCATCTACAAGGAGCAGACGCACGCCTGTTGGCTCCAGACACGCTCGTCTTACCAGCATTGAGGACATGGCCATCCATCCCGCCAGCTTTCGGCAAGAAATCATCGATGCTAGCCGGCCCCAGGTCGATGAAGAGTCGAGCAGCGACGGAAGCCCCGATGATGAAAGCCACATTCATGACGAAACAGAAGCGCTGGAGGAAACCCCCCTGCTCAGCAATGCTGGCGACAGAAAGCCGACAAGTGGAGGAGCGTATGGGACGCATTCGACGTGTGGGGGCCGGCCGCGACGCAACTCCGAGGTGCACCACTCGCACAACCACAACAAACCAAAGAAGTCGAGCGCCAAGGGCGGCCATAACCACGACGACATGGGCATGAACGCAATGGTGCTTCATGTACTGGGAGATGCTCTAGGCAACGTGGGCGTGATCGTTACTGCTCTCGTCATCTGGCTGACAGAGTGGGAGGGGCGCTTCTACGCCGATCCCGCTGTGTCGCTCTTCATCACCCTCATCATTCTCCGGTCCGCCATCCCCTTGACTGTCGCCGCAGCCAAGATCCTTCTTCAGGCCACCCCCGACAACATTGATCTCAACGACGTCCGGGAAGACATCCAGGCCCTCCCTGGCGTTATCAGCTGCCATCACGTTCACATCTGGCAGCTTTCCGACACCAAGATTGTCGCGTCCATGCACATCCAGGTTGCGTTCCCCATATCGGAAGCCGGCGGCGAGAAGTACATGGAGCTGTCCAAGACAGCAAGGAAGTGCCTTCACGCATACGGGATCCACAGCGCCACTATCCAGCCCGAGTTCTGCCTCGACAGCTCTCACGACCACGAGGAAGACGCTGCGATGCGTTTGGACGGCTCAGCGGCATTGCCTAGGTGCGGAAAAATGGAGGGCAGTCTGTGCTTGCTGGAGTGCGTCGACGATTGTGTCGGACAAGGGTGTTGTCTCGGTGCAGACTCGAGGGCCTGAAAGCACCCACTCGGAGCACAGCCATTCTGCACATGGCCATGAGGAGGGGCATAGTCACTAGTTATGCGGCGGTGACGCGAGTTTTTATATCTTTCCTGTCTTGTTATATTTCTGGCCTTTTCCATTCGCCATACTTGATCGATATCGTCGGGCGGCCAGAAAACGGACCGACAGCCTCTTTTGAGCTCCACGTCCTGACTTGGGCTGATTCGAGTAGCAGAACCGGGGGGAAGAGAAGGCCTCTATTGCACTGCTGGGACTCGCCATTTTTCTTTTTGTCTTTTCTTTACTGGCTCGGGAGTTTGACGGCGTTTTGACCGCGCTCTTGCCATGAGGGTGGTTTTGTTAGTTACATTTCATTGATGGATGGACGCAGGGATAGAATCGGTCATTTGCTGTTTTCTGTTTACGCCTTCGAAATCCATGGACATAATTACAGTCGGGCAAGGAGGTGTGAGGTGTCTTAGTTAACCGGGAGCGGATCACCTTGGTACTCGGTTAAGTCTAGGGGGTTTCGGGGGTTGCGCCATCTTCAGTCCACAGAGCAGCGAATTGGTTGTATAATACCTGTTAATTATTATAGCCCTCGAGGCTTGTTACCTATCGGGTACCCTTACCTCACCTTTACCTTTGTTAATGACCCTCTGACTTGATTCGTGTGGTGGCCTGGCTGGAGGGGTTGCCCAATCATGGGCTCAGATCGATTCTCGCGTCCGGTGTCCGGGCACGGGATCGCTCCAGGTTTCGCTCTGCACCCAGTCTTGCGCTTATCTTATCTGGCCCTGCCCTGGCTGATCGATAGTCCCGATCCATTCGCCGGATGACACAACCGCTTTGCCTCAGCCAACCTCGATCCCGTCCAATAACCTGCAACTTAGGGAGGCTTGTACCTGACCTTTTGATGTTGTCTTTGCTCGAACCGGATCCTATTATATACATTCTGTCTCTCGTCGTTTTGTCTTGCAAGAATTCAGGTTTATTCAAAATCGGCAGTTTTTCTTTCTCAGCACTCACTCATTCTGCACTCACTCATTCTGCACTCACTCATTCTGCACTCACTCATCCTGGCCAGCACTTTGACCTTACCTAAAATACCTGGTATCAGCACCCGCAATCCTCCCTTGGTTTCATTCGCCCACCCCATCGCAACCTTATATCCCGTTGAAAACATACAGAATGAGCGGCCCCAAGGAGTCAAACCCGGAACTCGAATCCTTCCGTGAGCGGTGGAAGGCCGAGGTTCGAGCTAAGAAACTGGCCCCTGCCCCTGCCCCAGCCCCGGCTCCGGCGCCAAGCTCACCATCATCATCGTCATCCTCGTCTGCTTCTCGGCAGCGTGCCGGAGCAGCCGGGCCGTCTACATCTTCATTTTCGTCGACCAGGCCCGCTCTGAGCACTGCCCTCAAGGCCCTGCGTAAACCGCCTGCCGCCCCAGCAAAGAAGCAAGTGCTGCCGCTGGACCAGGATGAAGACGACGATGTCCAGCCCCCACCGGTTTTCGAGCAGCCCGGGGCTGCCCCGGAGTCGGCATTGTCTGGCCAGCATGGGGAGCCGAGTGCGTCGGCCGAGAAGAAGCCCGTGTCGGCGCTGGACTATTACGAACAGGCGGTGGAGAGGGAAGTAGTCGGCAGCCTGGGCGATAGCTTGACGCTCTATCGGAAAGCGTTCAGGGTAGGCATATCCGAGAGCGCTGGGGTGTTGTGTCGTTGTTGCTGACGCTCGCTTTTTTTTCTTTCAAGATGGATGATCTCGTGGACCAGAAATACAAGGCCAAGCACTTCCCCAAGCCAGCCCCCAAGCCCGCCGCAGCCGGATCTAGAACGGACGCCTCTGCTGCTGCTGCTTCGGTGTCTCCTGCTGCCGCGGCCCAGAAGAGGGATCAGCCCCAGTCGCTCAACGATCTCATCTCTAGCTTCTCTGGGCTGTCGATCGAGCCGGCTAGCCCCGAGATCGAGGGAATGCCAGCACCCCCGTGCCCCATCGGTTCCCTGCCCGACGAGATTCTTGTTCACATTCTGCGCGACGTAGCCATTATTGACGTGGGAGACTTTATGCGCCTTGCTCAGGTATGCCGAAGGCTCGCCTACCTTGTCATGAGAGAGGATCAGATCTGGCGACGCGTCTGCCTCGGCTCCGAGTTTGGCTTTGGCGGCATGCACTACCACTGGCAAAGGCAAGTTGCCTGGGAGCCTCTCACCACGGAGGACCTCCTCCGGGAGGCTGCGATCGAGGAGGACGAAGACGCGAGCGCAGAGGTGCTGCTGGCCCTGACTCTAGAGCAGCGAGCCCGGAAGCACACGGACGAGAGCCTTGCCAACACCATGGTCTTCTACGAGGCTCTCTACAGCTCCAACTGGCAGCGCATGTTCCGCTTGCGCCCGCGCATCCGCTTCAACGGCTGCTACATCTGCACCGTCAACTACATCCGACCGGGCCAGGCGTCCAGCAACCAGTACACGTGGAACAGCCCGGTCCACATCGTGACGTACTACCGGTATCTAAGATTTTTCCGTGACGGGACCGTCCTGAGCCTGCTCACCACGGCCGAGCCGGCCGATGTGGTGCACCACCTGACGCGCGAGGCCGCGGCGCTGCATGCCGGCGGGGCGGCGCCGCACCTGCCCAGCATCGTGGTCCAGTCGGCCCTCAAGGGGCGATGGCGCCTGGCGACGCTGGCTGACAACCCGTCGGCGTCGGTCAGCGAGGCCGAGGGCGACCTCGTCGTCGAGACCGAGGGCGTGAGCAAGTACATCTACCGGCTGGACCTGTCGCTGCGGTCGGGCGGCCGGAGCAGCGGGCCCCGGAACAACAAGCTGGTCTGGCGGGGGTTTTATAGCTTCAACCGGCTGACTGGCGACGTGGCCGAGTTTGCGCTGGGGGATCGTAGCAAGCCTTTTACCTTTAGCCGGGTCAAGAGTTATGGGGCTAGGGGGGGGTGAGTGAGTGGGAGTGGGAGTGTGATTATGTGGTTGTGTATGCTATTTCATAGGGAGTTTTGGGGGATGGAGGAGAAGAATGATAATTACTGCCCGATAGTACGTACGTATTCGTTTACGATCGTTCAAGGGATATATATTGATCCCACCACGACCTGACGCCGGCAGTGAGTTGAAAAGGTTCTTACACTCCATGCCCACCACAATGACCAATGATCCGTTTTCAGCACAGTAAAACGGATGAGTGTATCAAAGATCAGAAATAGATATTTTTGGATATGTCCTCTCGGGAGGAAAAATGACCGCTGTTTGGTTGTGATAGAAGCTACAAGTCATGAAGTTGCGAACTAACAAAGAGACACGTGTACAGGGCATGAAGTCATGAAGTGTACATGGCGAAAATAGTACAGTATGTAACTTTGAAAGGCCGACAGCGGCAGGTAACCACCAGCAGGTCCACCTTTCGGACCATCCAAGGCCCGCTCGATCGAGAAGTGATGGATGATTTTCTTGGGAGACTTTTACCGTTTTTGGTCGATTTATGAGATTTGGTTAGGCGGCATGACGCGTGGATGCATGTTGGTCGGTGGTCCCACCATGAGGCCGTTGGCGGGTGTGGGGACGGTGAGGAAGAACGGGAGGGCTCCTCTCACCTTCCTGTTCTTACCTTCCTGTTTGTGAATGACGTGTAGGGGCTAGGCTGCGGGAAAGAATATTGAATAGGAAAACCTGGAATTGCTCTTGTGTACCTGGTAATGTACTAGGTAGTGTAGCGTTGGAAATAAATGTACGCATCAGATCAGACCGATTTCTTTTTTTGGACATGGGGATCACCTGTTTGCCATGAACAAATCATCAGAACCAACAGCTTTCTCAACGGGCGGCGCCTTTTTCAGATAAGGTGCGCACGCACGCAGGGAGGAAAGGCAGGAGGCTTTTTTTGCCAAGATTATTCCATGGACGCACCCCTGTGCGGGACCTGCAGCAGAACGCGCCACCGGTGGATTGACTTGCATTCGCCGTGCAGGTGCTAAAATTTGATCTGATTACGGTGGCATGGAGACCGGAATGTTCAGAAAGTGAACGGCCGCCGCTGACAGCATGCCGCTCCTCGATCTTGGCGCTCCCGCTGCGTCTCCAGTTCAGCCTTCCCGTTTTCGATGCTTTTCCCTTGACACGTTAGCGCAGGGTGGTGTATTGACAGTGCACTTCACCTTCTAAGTACTTCGTTTGCCGAAAGTCAATGCCTCCTCCATCACACGTGCCTGCATCCTGGCTAAGAAACTGCCTCGGGGACCAACGCACACCGGATCAAGCAAAAGGTGGAACCAGACTTTCATCAGGCACTCAATGCACTGACGACGAAATTATCATCGCCTTATCCATCCCCCCCATCGCCATGCCTTGGCCAAGCAATGCGCCGCGTGGTGCATCGAGGCTAACTGGAAGTGGCAGCTGCAGGCTGGAGCCAATTCCGCGAATTCGAACCCCTGGACGGCGATCGGTTCGCCTTCGCCGGCCAACATCATCGCGAAAAAAAATGTCTGATGCATTTGCATCTCGAACAATCTTTCTTTCCGCGGACGATGATCCGCGCGCATGTTTGTCTTCGTTTATTCCGGCCGCAGCGACGAGGGCTTCCAACAGATCCAGCATCGTGGGAGTCGCCGGACAGAGATGGCTGAAAAAATGTGGTCTCAGCCATCGACTCCAGAACCAGAAACCAGAACCAGGTTCCCCCCGGCCCACACGATCAGGGGTGCGGCATGGTTGTCATTGACCACCCCCTACCAACGGCCCCTCCAATCAATAACATGAGCGGAGGCTCGTTGCAGTTCGCCGCGGCGACGCGGGCGCGGGCGGGACAGATGGGGGAACTGGCCCACGCACGAGTGACGGTTCTAGGCTTGCATCACGCATGGGATCGCGCATCGCCGCCTCGGTTGGTGGGTGATACCACGCGCTCCCCTCCAGTTCGGGCAAGGCTGATGATGTTTACACTGGGTACACTGGTCGTCCCATCTGTCCTCTCCGGGGTGTTATCTGCCTGAAGTTACTTCCGGGCTGCTAATCTTGGCCTGGGACCAGCTGTTGTCTGCCCTGCATACGTATGGGTTATGGGTTCAGCCCAGGTACCCGGTCGGTTTTCGAGGGACCTTGGAGTTGTCAAACCATTGTAGATTGCACTAGATCATCCTGGCTCTCGCATCACCTTCTACGTGTACGGCCGACATTCTTTTGGTCCACTTCTGGACCCAGTCCTCTGGATCTCTCCCCGCTCGCCTTTCCTTGGAAGGAATTCCATAGCACGGCCCTTCGCTACCATGAGGTAGATCTACCCTTACTTCTTGTCTTTCGCTATACCTATCTGCGGCGCATCACTCGTTTTCGGCGGCGTCTGTTCACTCGCTCACCTCAGCAGCTCCGCTGCCTCAGCCGTCATTCTTTTGCGCTGAGCAGCTTCGAGCGTCAAACATGAGGCTCATTCTTGGCTTGCTGGTCACCACCGTGTGGCCGGCCTTGGTCGCGGCATACGCCTCGACCGACTCCATCCAGGATGCCGTGAGCAAGCCCTCTCCCGTCCATGATCTATCAGTGTCTCTAAGACTGTCTTTAGGATCCCTCGCAATCTGGGTACCTCCCGGACCACAACATGGACCCCAACGTCGTCTCCAGCGCCAGCTTCGGTATTCTGTGGTCAAAGGTGTTCCCGAACAGCCTTGAGTCGTTCTACGCAAAGCCCCTGACATACACAATCAATGGAGGCTCCGAGATGGTCATCACGGCATCCACCCTGAACAACGTGCGGATTCATGACGCAAAGACGGGCACGCTCATCCAGGAACGCCAACTGCTTCCGCCATTCCTTCGGTCTGATATTGGATGTGCCGATATCCCCAACTTTATTGGTGTCACCGGCACGCCCATCATCGATCCTGCGACGGACATTATTTACATGTTTGCCAAGGGCTATAGGGATGGAAGCCCGTCTGGCGGCCTGGCAAATGGCGTGTACCGCATGTACGCCTTGCAGCTTCCGACATTGGCAGATGTGCCCGGATTCCCCGTTCTCATGGACGGCAGCCGTGCCGACAACGATCCCACTCGGTACTTCATTGGAGGGACTGTCTTGCAGAGACCAGCACTCGCCACAGCCAACGGTGCCATCCTCGTGGCGTTTGGCGGTCATTGCGATCTGTTCAACTACACGGGTTATGTGGCAGCAGTCAGCAAGACGCCCGGTGTTGGTGTCTTGAGTCTGTTTGCCATGGAATCGAGTCCCGGTGCGCCGAGCCCGCAGCCTTTGGATCTCACAGTCGAGAAGGGCGGCAAGGCTGGCATCTGGCAGAGTGGCATGGGTCTCGCCGTTGACGGGTCACGCCTCTTTGCAGTCACCGGAAACGGCCAGGGGCACGCCAATGGCAATATCCCGGCCAGTGGCCGCCTGCCGCTGAGCACCTTGGACGAGTGTGTGATCAATCTCGCTGTTTCATCCGACGGCAAGATTTCGCTCAACGACTACTTTGAGCCGTACGACTACACCAACATGGATGCTGGCGACAGGGACCTGGGCTCCTCGGGCGTGTGTCTGCTCGGGTCCACCTTCAAGACAAGCGCGGTCAACCGCATTGCGGTAACGGTCGGGAAGAACTCCAAGGTCTATGTCATGAATGCAGACAACTTGGGCGGTTTCAAACAAGGAGCGGGCGGCGCCGACGGCGTCATACAAACAATCACATCCTCCAATGCGGTCTTTGGCGGCGTTGGAAGTTATCCCTTGGAAGGGGGTTACTTTTACTTCACGCCCGTGGGAGACATGACGTATGCATACAAGTTTGGCACTGACGCGTCAGGAGCCCCTTTCTTCACGCTGGCCGGAAAGACGCCAACCGCGAGTGCTGGCCGCGTTGGAGTTGGGCAACCGACCATCACAAGCTATCGGGGGCAGGCAGGTTCGGCGATTTTGTGGATCACAGACGTCAACACGGGACTCAACGCTTTCAGGGCTGTCCCCGATGCCAATGGAATACTGCAGCCGATCACCCTTCCTGCTACTCCGGGCCTCAACAAATTCCAGCGCCCGGCCTTTGGCAACGGTCGCGTATTTGTGACATCCAGCAACAAGATCTATGCCCTCGGTTCGCCGGTCAACCTCCCCCTGAACTGCACAGACCCCGTGGACTTTGGCAATCTCCAATCAGGGTCCTCCGGAACGACAACAGTGTCATGTACGGCAAACATCGCCATCACGAGAGTCAATGGCTGCACAACTGTGGACCCCCGTTTCCAATGCAGCAACTCGACACTGCCAACAGGTGCTGTGGCTGCCGGATCGACCTTTAGGTTCCCGGTCGTTTGGGACATCACGACCGAGGCCATCGCCTCTGTCGTAAACACCAGTTACGCCATAGTCATGCCCGGGATCGAGGGCACGGTGCTCAGCCTCTTCACGACCAATGGTGCTACTGGGTACACCAGCACCGTTCCCATATCTCTCACAGGGACGGTTGTCAGCAAGGACCCATATCTCTTCATTTCTCCCGGCGAAGTCGACTTTGGGGGCCTTGTCCTGGGCAGTGCCGATGCGGTCTATGGCTTGACCGGATCTGCGACTATCCAGAACGCGGGCAACAGCTCCATGACGCTCCTCGGAATGGCCTGGAAGGTCGGCGAGGGGGACGGCGCGTACACCAATGTGACATTCGAGGGCACGAAGGCAACGTTCGGGCTGGGATTCTCTGCCCCGTCCTTCCCGCGGCCTCGGACCGTATTGGCAGCTGGCGAGACGCTTGCTGTTCCGCTTTTTTTCAACACATCGACACCCGGCTCCTACGCAATTGACTTGAGGGTTTGGTCAGACGGCGGCATCGACGACGTCTTGCTCGCTGCCTCGGCTGGAAATGCAGCCATTGCCTCGATCGCAGTCTCGACCTCCGAGGGCGGCTGGGACAACAGTGTGCCGGTCTCCCTTGCGTTTGGCAATGTTCTCGGCGGAACCACTGCCATGAAGCAGCTCCGCATTTGCAACACCGGCGGCTCTGTTCTGACAATTACCAAGTCCAAGCCGCCCATCTCGCCTCAGCTGACGGCAACCAACCCGAACGTCGACCTTCTTGAGGGACAGAAGATTGCCATTGGCGATTGCGCGTATGGAACTGTAGCCGTCTATTCGGGGACTGTTCAGCCCAGCCATCCGTCGCAGAATATTAACCTCGTGTGGGTTCTCAACACCGACGGCTTAGATGCTCTGAACACAGCACAGGACTTTGGCGTCCACGAAGTGGAAACCAGCGTCACCATTGTATCTCGACAAGCTGGCCCGTTGCTTGCTGACGGGTCCGCCCGCTACCAGTGGACGGGCTGTTTCGTGGACAACAAGGGGCGGAATCTGGCCACCCAGGTCAACAACAGCACGCTACAGGCCACCAACACCAACGACCAATGCCAGAGCCTGTGCTTCAAAGCCGGTTATACGTTTGCCGGCACTGAATACCACCAGGAGTGCTGGTGTGGAAACAAGATTAACTATCCCAGCACCTACACGAATGATTCGCTCAACTTCTGCACATTCTCCTGCACGGGCGATAATACCCAGTCGTGCGGTGGCGATGGCGGCTACATGAGCTTGTATGCAGACGCTACAAAGTTCGATATCAAGGCCTTTTTGAAGTCGATCGGCGGAGCTTCCTCATCCACCACGAGCTCTGCATCTACCTCGAAGACTTCGTCGACTTCGACCTCGGCATCGTCGTCCACTGCGAGCACGAGCACTGCCTCTACATCGACCGTCTCTACAACTAATGTCTCTACAACTAATGTCTCTACATCGAGCAGCACAGTGGCGGGTGACTCGACAGCGACTAGGACCTCGATTACAACAAGCACTGCAAGCACAACGAGCAGCAGCAGCACAAGCAGCAGCACAAGCAGCAGCAGCAGCAGCAGCAGCAGCAGCGCAAGCAGCACAAGCAGCAGCGCAAGTACATCCAGCACCAGAACCAGTACAAGCTCGGCCACAACCGCAACGTCTTCGGCATCGCCTCTGAACCCCAACCAGCCGGCGACGGTCAGCGATAAGTGGAACTACGTGGGCTGCTACCTCGACAATGTCAACAACGTTCGCTCGTTGATTTCAGAAAACATGGCAGCCGATACGGTGACTCTCGAATCGTGCGCCAGCTTCTGCTCAACCTACAACTTCTTCGGAACCGAATATGGCCGCGAATGCTATTGTGGCTACACGCTCAACACGACCGCGCTCAAAGCCACCGAGTCCAGCTGCAGCACCGCGTGCAAAGGCAACACAGCCCAGCTCTGCGGCGCCGGCAGCCGACTCTCCGTGTTCCAGAACAGCGTCTACCAGCAGCCGCCGCCCAGTCCCTCGCATGTGCCTCAGGCTGGCAACTACGCCTGGGCCGGGTGCTACTCGGAGGCAACGGCAGGCCGTGCCCTGTCGCTCGGGACCGTTGCGAGCGACGATATGACGGTCGACGTGTGTGCGGCCTTCTGTGCCAGCAAGAACGCGCAGATGATGGGCGTCGAGTACGGCAGGGAATGCTACTGTGGAAACACGCTCGGCGCGGGGTCGGCGCTTCTGGCGTCGTCGTCTTGCAATATGCTCTGCAAGGGGAGCGCGTTAGCCTTCTGCGGTGCTGGGTCTAAGATGGACTTGTACACTTTCTCGCCTCCTGTGGCTACTACGAGCGCGTCAACCTCGTCGGCGTCCTCAACTTCTTCGTCGTCGGCGTCCTTAACCTCGGCTTCTGCTACGGTTACCACGCCGGGATCTTCTAGCACCTCAAGCTCATCGACTTTGTCTCTTGTGTCTACGACGGCGACGAGCTCGAGTAGCTTGTCTTCCGCCACAAATAGCACTTCAGCATCCTCTAGCACCTCGAGCACATCGAGCACCTCGAGCACCTTGAGCACCTCGAGCACCTCGAGCACATCGAGCACCTCGAGCACCTTGAGCACCTCGAGCACCTCGAGCACATCGAGCACCTCGAGCACCTCGAGCACATCGAGCACATCGAGTTCATCTTCCAATATCTCTACGACGACAAGCTCAACCACCTCATCTTCCACCTCAGTCGTCACAACGTCCTCGTCATCGTCCTCGTCGTCTCCTGCTTCTTCACCTACGACCTCGTCGTCCCCATCTTCGACCTCGACCACTACGACCTCGATCACTACAACCTCGTCCGCTGTTCCCACCACACCCGCGACTACGACGTCATCGTCAAGCACAACCTCCTCGGTAACCACCGGACCGACGGCCACCGCAACAAGTGGCTATTACCTCCTGGGCTGCTACCAAGACACATCGGACGGCCACGCGCTCCCACAGCTGGTCGCGAATAACAGCATAACGCCCGAGCTGTGCATCGCCCACGCCAACAGCCTGTACAATGCGCCCAAGCCAACACCGGTAGCGCGCTTGCCGTACCTGTTCATCGAGTACCATCACGAATGCTACGGCGGCACCAGCTTCGACTTCAAGGGCAGCGCGGTCACGTCGCTCGTGGGCACCAAGGCGTGCACGGATTACTGCTTCGGCAGCGTGTCGACCTTCACCACCAACGGCGTCGCCACCACCACGACCGACCTGACCAACAGGTGCGGCGGCGCAAAACAGTTCAACTTGTACGCGCTGTCGACGAGCGTTGCATTCCCGACGACGGGGGGGCCTGTCACGACTGTCACGGCTTGATGGAATTACTTAGTTGAGGGGAATAGGGAGGTGGTTCTTGCTTGGGCATCCTCCGACCTCTGTACATTTAGTTGCCTTCCTTGCCTGTGGTTCTTGGGTTTATCTCCCTGCGTGGTGCCGCTCTGAGGCTAAGGCTATGTGTGCAATAATTGGGGTGGTGCTACACACTCTCTTGCTCATTTTATAGACGATATATACCACGCACACACGATGGGGGTTTTCTGTCTGATTTGTACCCCGCTATATAATTACTACATGTATGGATTTTGATAACGGATTGGGAGGTGGCGCTGGCAGGCAGGCTATTTTGATGCTATTTTCTTTTCAGTATTTTGCTCAGGATCAGGTAGGTAGATGGTTCATGTGTATATAGATACGGTGGTTGGTAGGTGTTATTTGCATTGTATAAAGAATAGTTCGGTATATTTCTTGGGTCGTTTTGGATGAAAATGTATGTGTACGGGTTGCCATGAAGTGAATGAATACGTGACGGGCGTTCTCAGGGGACGGTATGTGTTCCATGCGTGGAGGTCCGTGCGCCTTCGCCTCTCGGGCAGTCTCCCGTGCAGTAAAATGTCAGGGTCTCAGGGGGCTTGTGTTTTGGCTCTGTTGCAGTCTTGGCGCCCGTCCCCGTTACCTACTATAATAGTAATATCGGTCCTGCCTCAGCCTGTAAAGGCTCATCACCGTCAGCCTGCCACGTACCTTCAGCACTGAAGTTTTGGCAACATTTGGCTCATCGCAATTGCCATCGACGGTCGCCCTTGTTCTTCTTTTTCTTCTTGTGCCATGCGCAACCGTCTCGGCCCTGACGTCTGCGGCAAGACAACCCTGCATCGGTGAAGGCGGCAACCCTCGATCGATCATCGCGCGCCTCCGAACTACAGTACCAACGTACCTGACCTGGTACCATCGAAATGTCGCTCCTCACGCTGAACACAAACCCTGCAAGCGGCCGAGACAGCTCGCTGCTCTCCCCTTCCGACTACGATGCCGACGCAGCATCGATACGAAGCGACCAGGACAGCGACAGCGACGATGACGAGCGCCAGCTCAGGGCGCGGAACAGCCGCGAGCTCCGCGCCCACGACAGACTTGTCCTGATGGAGGAGGAAGAGCTCGACCAGCTGGTGACCGAGACACGCAAGAGACAGCAGCAGCGACGAGGCTCCAACCTCCCGATTCCCAACCCTCTCCGCCTGTTCACTCGCCGCAGCAGCGAGGGGTCGCAGTCGAAGTCGAGGAGTCCCTCCGTCCAACCGCCCGAGCCCATCGACCTCCCCCTAGCCGAAAAGCGGGAGCGGAGGAGGACTAGGAGGAAGGCCAAGAAAGACCAGCTGCTAGCCGATGCACAACATGGAGAAGACGGAGAGTTGATGTACGAGATGGAGGAAGGAGGCATGAAGGAAGGCAGTGAGACTGGCGAGAGCAGCGAGCGCGAGGATAGCGACGAGGTCGACAGGAGGGGCTTGCTGCACCTGGCCGATGCCAAGACGAGGCGGACGAGGGACTGCCGCCGCTGGCTCCTCGTCTACTCGCTAATCGCCGTCGCGTTTGCCATCCTGTTCCTCTTGGCATGGAAACTGTCAATGGGGAGCCGGAGGAAGCCCCTCCAGGCTGCACAGCTCGTCAGCAACGGCACGGCCATGTTTGCGCCCACCACCATCATCATCAGCCTGGACGGTTTCCGCGCAGACTTCCTCAACCGGGGCCTGACACCGAGGCTCAGCGCATTTATCAAGGAAGGCGTCTCGCCGCTGTACATGCTCCCGTCGTTCCCGAGTGTTACGTTCCCCAACCATTACACGCTTGCCACGGGACTTTACCCCGAGTCGCACGGCATCGTGGGCAACTCCTTCTGGGACCCTGCCCTGCAGGAGGAGTTCTACTACACAAATGCCTCCAGGAGCCTGGATCCAAAATGGTGGAGTGGCGAGCCGTTCTGGGTCACGGCAGAGAGGCAGGGACTCAAAGCGGCCATCCACATGTGGCCAGGGAGCGAGGCACATATCCTAGGGGTGGAGCCTTCATTCATGGACAAGTTCAACAGCAAGGAGAAGCTGTCCAAGAAGGTGGACAGAGTGCTCGAGTTGTTGGACTTGCCAGACTTTGACCGGCCGCAGATTATCGCGGCGTACATTCCCAACATTGACTCGGATGGGCACAAATATGGCCCCAACAGCACCGAAATCAAAGCCACCATACAAAAGGTCGACAACGTGCTTGACGAGATCTTCAAGGCATTGGAGGACCGGCACCTGACCGATATCGTCAATGTCATTGTAGTTTCGGACCACGGCATGGCGACTACCGACACATCTCGTCTTATCCAGCTTGAGGACCTTGTGGATATGACAAAGATTGAGCACGTCGACGGCTGGCCATTGATAGGGCTTCGACCTAAGAACCCTGACGAACTGCAGAGTATCTACCACGACTTGATTGAGAAAACGAAGACGAACCCCAACGTGGACGTATATCTCAGGGATGTCGACATGCCCGAGCGATACCACTTCTCCCGGAGCGAACGCATTGCGCCGCTATGGATCGTGCCCAAGACAGGCTGGGCCCTCGTCAACATGAAGGAGATGGACCTCAAGAAAGCAAAGGCCGAGGGGGCGGTATATCACCCCCGTGGCCTTCACGGCTACGACCACGAACATCCGTTAATGAGGGCGATTTTTGTCGCCCGCGGCCCGGCGTTCCCTCACGAAGCGAACAGCCGGCTCGAGGTTTTCCGTAAGCGCCAAAAAAGCCCAGGCCTGCCCTGCCCCGTTATGGAACGCCCCATGCTGACGAGTTGGATTAGAAAACATTGAGGTTTATAATATGCTGTGCGATTCGGTTGGAATCACGCCGATGCCGAACAATGGAACGTTTCGGCTCCCCTTGACGCCCATCGGTCTCCACAGCCCAGACGCTGGAATCGAGACGCCGGTGGATCCCGTAGAATCGGCCGCTTCGGCGTCAACGGCCGTGGCCCTCCCGACGTCCACCACGTCGCTTGCCGCCGCACCCACTACGTCGGTTTTGTCGTCCACTTCGTCCCAGCCAAGTGCTACTACCTCCAAGTCCCTCGTCGTCGATCCTCCGCAACCGCAGCCTACTGAGCAGCCCGCGGACGAGGATGGCGGCGGCGACGACGACGACGATCAGGACGGTGTCGAAAAAGCCGTCCATGGTTTCTGGGACTGGTTCACTGGCAAGGTTGACGAGTGGTGGGGCAAAGTCAAGGGTGGCGGGTCGGGACAGAAAGACTCGTCCAAGGAGCACGCATGAGACCGGGTGTTTCTAGAAGTCAAGAGTTTCTAGCGCACCGATGGGAGGGTTTTTTTATGCACTTTCATCTTGCATGGTTGCGTCTATCTGACGGGCGAGAGTGGCGTTTTGGCGTTTTGGCTGGATAAGCGGCTGCTCTTTTCGGCCTATCTTTTCTTTTCCCCGTCTTTGTTTTTGGATACACGGTCGTCGAGATTTGCAGGCCTGCCACCTATGCAAACGTGTACAGTCAGGTAGGTTGGATTGGTATGTTGCTTTGGCACGGTCTGGCGCTATTCGTCTGATATCTGTTTTTTTAACCGAAGCCAGTGGAGATGTTATTAATCTCGGAGGGTAATTCTCAACTTCTCGGCCGAAAAGCCATGATAAACAAACATGCCTTTTTGCCTCTGCATTGTTTCCACTGCTGTCTTTGGGATTCGAGCAGTATGCTTTGGAGAACATCTCCATCTCAGCTTGGGGGAATCACAAGACCTCCCTCCATACCGAGGTGTGGATATCTGTGGGGTGCCCGCCCAGTAACCTGGAAGGAGGTAGGTAAGGTACCTAGGTAGCATTGAAGCGGTGGCCGGGAAAGCAAAGCAAAGCAAGGGCGAGGTGAGGTGACATCAAACTTGGGCATCGCCTTCCCCGCCTGGGTTGGTAGGTACCTTACCTGTGGGTAGCCGGATGGCAAACGGAAGGTGTACCTACCTTACCTAAACTCGAGAAGGCGTCCGAATTCCTCGATCTGGGCTCCGAGTCTGACCGGATGGCCATCTGTTGGACATTCAGGTAAGGTAGGTGAATCTCCGTTTCTTTCACCTTCTTTTCCTGTTTTTCTTTTCTTCCCACGGGACTACTGTGTATATCTCGGGGGTTGAGGTGGTTGTCACTGACCCGTACGTAACAAATTCCACTGGACATCACGTACGGCCCGGAACCCACCTGCCCATACCACCTACCATTTGGAGGTTCTTTTCACGTGTTGTAGGGCTGCCGACCGACCGCCCGCCTGGCTGGGTCAGTTACATCATCAGGGGCCCCACCACTGGACGGAGACTGCGAGGATCGACAATTAGCGGGCCCCATCCCATGCCACCTCACCTAATGCCCAAAAAGGTCAGGTCGCCATGGTGTTTTCTCGACACGACAGGCGAGGTGGCAACGGGTCGCGTACGCAGTTGTGTAATCAGGTAACCATCGCGACTTTTTCTCTTGCCGTCCAGTGTGGCTTTGATTCGTGGTGTCACTTCTCTGTTGGATTTCTACCGTGTTAATATGGAGCTGCCCTCCTTGTTGCAGCGATTCCCCTGGCTTTTGAAAGAAAGTGAAAAGAAGAATGACTTTGATTGGGAACTATATAAAATTAGCACTTTGGCGACCTAGGGCAGCTGTCGAATGGATATATCAAAGTTACCTCATTATTACATCACGTAAGGTAGCTCGGGTAGGTGGGCAGACAGAGAAATGCAAATTCAGGCTCCCGTCAAGGTCATACAGCGCGCTTTGTTTTTTTCCTCCATGTCGTCCATGCGCTTTTGTTTGGCCCAAGCAGTTCTCTGAATGCAACAAATGTCTTTCAGCCCCCTGACTCACTCCACCTGAGTACCACTCTAGCGCCAGAGGTCGGTGCCTTATTAGGTAAAGAGGCACTTTACCCCCCCGATTGCCAAGGATGCCCCATTGCTTAGGGAAAGCGCGATGACGGGGGGAAGACGCGAAAGTTCCAGTTCACAAAACCCAAACCGCAGGTACCTTCTTATCCAGGCGGGAGGCACCTTACCTTCTCGTACCTACCTTACCCAACTTTCCTCTCGTACGCGGCATGCTTTCGGAAGCTACAAGTCCCACAGCCTCGCGTCTGCCATTCGTTTCTCCCATCTTCTTCGGGCAACAGCGAACACGAGCCAAGGCAGTTCCACAATCTTTGGTGGCCAATCCAGCCTTTACTGTCCAACGAGAACCACTGTCTCGGCAATAAGGCGTCCAGCCTGCCCGCCTGCGGGTACCTTGCTCCCTGCCGTTCTCGTCGGGGCCATGCGCCAACATCACAGTTTGCTGGACAGTCTGCTCGCCCGAAGATCATAATGGCCTCACCCCGTCCTCGAGCCGAGCCTGAACTTACACCTGACCCTCCTCGCCCACGCCCTAGACCCGCCTCGGTGAACCTTGCGACCACAGCCAGCCAGCCTCGTTCACATCATCCCGACCCCATCTCTGCCGACCCAGACCTCGTCAGCCAGCTTCGGGACGACTTGACCCTCCAACGAACCATTTTGGCATCCGTTGAGGATCTCGCTGAAACCGAGGACACGAGGCAGCAGATCTCGGATATCAAGCGTGAAATCGCAAAAACGAAGCGGCGCCTCTTGGAGGTTCGTCAAGGACCGCCCCAGGCTGGCCGACCTCGATGTAATAACCCTCTGTCATTCCAACAACGCAGCTGAATCTCTCTGCTGACAACAATCGAACACAGTGCCTTCGTCCCTCGCAGCAAAACCGAAAATGGAGGCCGGTCATTCGAACACCACGGGCGACCCTTTCCAAAGTAGGCTCCAATCCGCTTCGTGTCTCGATTTTCTTCATTCAGGACTGCCTGCCACCTCCAGCGTGAAAACTTACGATTATCTAGACTCGTACCTGGGGCCACCTACCGCGGGACCCTCGAATGTGTCAACCCCGAGCAATTCGAGCTCTGCGGGCGGCGTCCCATCCCACTTTACGATCCCCTCGCGGAAGCGCTCGTTTGGTAGCACATATCTGGAAGATGGCTTCTTGCAATGGACCGAGAACAAGTCCCACCGGGCTACTCCCAGCCCGATGAACAATCCCTTCACGGCTCCTTCTTCGTTCAACTTCGACGATGACAAGTCGTTTGACAACATCGCGCTGATTGATCTGACTGAGTATGCTGTTGCCCACCGAACCGCCGACCGCCATGGTACAAGAGAGGCGTGCCGGGCACTTGTCGAGAAGTGACGTTTTGTCATCAATGGAGACTGATATCGTTTGCTTTAGGGATGACGAGGTGACGACAAGACAACAGAGGGAGGAAGAGGAACGTCTCGGCCGTAACAAGGCCGCATCAGATCAGGATGCGTTGTTCGCAAAACAGCTAGCCGAAGGCATCTCACCGTCCTCAAACCCCAGTCCCCCCACTCGAGGCTCCCAGTTTGGCCACGACAGGGCATTCGATCGAATGCATGGCCATGCTTTTCAGCCACGGTGGCAGCCAAATCAGAGGAGTCAACCCAACAACAACAACCCAAGGTCGAATTCGGCATCGCTCAATCCTATCGCAGGGCCCGGTGCTTTCGGCGAAAACGAGCATGGTTTCGCATCAGCCCCGAGCCATGTTGCGAACTCGTATTTGGGGGGCCCGCGCGTCAAGCCCGAGCCAAGTATACCCGTACCCCAGCCTCGGTTATTTGACGCTCACCCCATCACTCAAGCAAAATCTCATGGCATCGTCAAGAGCGAACCGGGTTTCGGCCAAGGCCAGAGTCGTTCTTTGCCATACTCACAATTGGGAGCTTCACATGTGAAACCTGAACCGCCATCAAACAGTTATCACAAAATGCCTGGAGGATACGTGAGCTCAGATAGCGAGGATGATTCGTTTTGGTCCACTTGGACTAACTATCAGAAGGATCTTTCTGGTTCCTCGCTAGATCTCTATGCCAGCAGGTTGTCAAACAACGTGCCTGGCGTTCCACGAATCGAGTCAGCTCGTCAAGCCTCGATGGCAAAGCAAGAGACTGGGCAAGGCGCGATGGGGTTTGGCCACTACACAAATAACAACCAAGCATCGCCTTTCGCCAGTTACAGCGCTATTACCAATGCATTTCCACAAGGCGGTTTCGATCTTACCGGTGACCAACCAGGTTACTTTTACAATGGCCAGCACTACAGCCCCGCGCCCAGCGAGGGTCGGAACTCGCTGTCTGCGGTTATAAACCGCACCAGCCAATATGACTTTCAGGCCATGACGGATGACCAAGGCAACGCTCTGGATTCTCGTCTCCACGATTACTTGGTCGATTATGTAAACGACCCTCGGAAAACCGATGCGGAAATTCAGCAACTTCTCGCAAATATTCAACCCGATATGGATATCCCGGAAGAGGAACGCGGTGAAACCCCTGATGCTCTCAAGTACCCGCTGTACCCGCATCAACAGCTGTCACTCCAGTGGATGAAGAATATGGAGGCAGGCTCGAACAAAGGCGGGATTCTTGCAGATGACATGGGCCTTGGCAAGACAATCTCCACATTAGCCCTGATCGTCTCTCGGAAGTCTACCGATGATGTCAAGGCGAGTAGTCTCTTATTCTGGACTCGTGCGGTGGATATACTGACTTCCATAGACCAACCTAATCATCGGACCCGTTGCTCTCATCAAGCAGTGGGAACACGAGATCAAAAAGAAGCTGAAATCGAGCCACAGCCTTAGCGTTTGTCTCCTGCATGGGAAGAAGCGCCCGTATTCGGACTTCAAGAAGTACGATGTCGTTCTCACAACGTACGGCTCGGTGGCATCTGAATGGAAGAAATATACGACGTATTGCGAACGAAAAAGGAACGAACTCGGCACGGCCTTTGATGAATCCATGGATACCGAGCTTGCAAAGGGTTGCCCCATTCTTCACCCAAAGAGCAAGTTCTACAGGATCATCCTTGACGAGGCCCAGTGCATCAAGAACAAAGACACACAGTCTTCTAAAGGTGTTCACCGAATCATAGCCACCTACAGGTGGTGTCTCACAGGGACGCCGATGATGAACGGCGTGTCGGAACTGTTTCCCTTGATTCGCTTCCTCCGAATCAAGCCGTATTGCGATATCAAGCAGTTCACACAGGTCAGACACATTTTCTGTTATCTTGCTCACTTCGGCACACACGGGAGGATTTGCTAATTGTCAACAGACCTTCAGGAGCTTGACGCCAAAGTCCAAGGCGCTACCCGCAACAAGGAGCAATGAGATGAGGCAGCTGCAGGCCGTCCTGAAGGCCATCATGCTCAGGCGGATGAAGAACTCGACACTTGATGGCAAGCCGATCTTGACTTTGCCTGCGAAGACGGAGATTTCAGAACATGTTGTATTCTCCCCGGATGAGGCCAGCTTCTATAACGATCTAGAGGCAAGGTCCCAGGTCCAATTGAACAAGTACCTCCGCGCAGGCACAGTTGGCAAGAACTATTCCAACATTCTTGTTTTGCTCTTGCGTCTTCGCCAAGCGTGCTGTCATCCGCATCTGATGGACTTCGAATGCGTTGGGGCCAATGACGTGTCCGATGATCAGATGCTCGCGCTCGCGAAGGAGCTGGACGCTTCTGCTGTCGACCGCATCAGGCTCAAAGATGCGTTCGAGTGCCCGATTTGCTATGATGCCGTCCAGGATCCGACCTTGCTTATCCCTTGCGGTCACGATACGTGTTCAGAATGCTTTGCTTCGTTGACGGATAACACGGCCGAGCACAATCTAAGGTCGGGCATTGAAGGCGGCTCCGCCAAATGTCCGGTGTGCCGTGGCACGGTCAACCCTTCGAAGACCATCAACTATTCCATCTTCCAGAAAGTATTCATGCCTGAAAAGCTCGTACAAACGGCGAGCGACGTAGGGGAGCTTCAGGAACCAACCGAAGAGGAGGACAGCTCAACGGACAGTGATTCTGAGACCGAATTCGGGGACCATGACGACAACGAGTCCCTGGGTAGTCTCGAAGATTTCATAGTCCGCGACGATGAAGCTAACGCTGACGACGATAACGATGGTGACGACGGCGATTACGACGATGACGGGCTTAGTTTGGATGGCGATCGGTCAGCTATCGCCGATGTCAAGCCGAAGAAGAAGAAAGAGGAGGAAAAGCCGGTCAAGCCGAAGAAGATGAAGAAAAAGGCGACAAAGACAAAGAAAGCGAAGGGCAAGGCAGAGGAAGTCAAGCCTCATATGCTAAAGACTCTTCGCCATGAGGCTGGCAAAAACAAGGAAGCGCGTCGCAAATATATGCACTTTCTTCGGGACAACTGGGAGGACTCGGCCAAAGTGACCGAGGTCATCAAGCTACTGAAGGTGATACAAGAGACAGATGAAAAAACCATCATATTCTCTCAGTGGACAGCTCTGCTTGATTTGATCGAATGTCAAGTCAGGTACAAGCTTGGGCTCAAGTATTGTCGCTATACCGGCGGAATGTCCCGGAATCACCGTGACGAAGCGGTTCACGATTTTATTGAGAACAGCCGCAACAAGGTCATGCTCGTGTCTCTTCGCGCTGGAAATGCCGGTCTCAACTTGACGGTGGCATCTCGAATCATTATATGCGATCCCTTCTGGAATCCCTACATTGAGATGCAAGCTGTCGACCGGGCTCATAGAATCGGTCAGCAGCGCGAGGTCAAGGTCCATCGAATCCTGGTTCAGGAGACCGTCGAGGACCGCATCATCGAGCTGCAGCAGCGTAAACGCGAACTGGTTGACTCGGCGCTTGACGAAGGCGAAAGCAAGAGTCTAGGCAGGCTTAACACAGCCGAACTGGCTTACCTTTTCGGTGTCCGAGGCCGTTGAGAGACCCACGGCGCAGCTACGCTGGGCATCGCCATGTTTTGAAAGCACTGGCAGGTTTCCTGTTGGGTCTCCGACCATCCAAGTGCACTGGTCTTCGGATGAAAATCGGTGATGCGGGCCATGGCAACGACGAGGCATTCTTTGATGTCGTCGTTTTATCACACTGTAGGAAGCACGCGATTCCAACGGCGGTCGTAGTATTCATGTCATCATTTCTTGTTTCCTTTCTTTGCTGTGTGGATAACGTGGGCTTCTCGGTTTTTTAGACGGCTGGGGAATATGACGCCATGCTTCACGGCATAAGCGCAACTGGTTTGCGAACTGGCAACGCATGTCCGATACAGACGAAATGGAGTTGAGGAGGTTCATTATCTTTGGGGCTTTCCCGTAGGCGTCAGGGAGAGCGGGATGATGGGGCTCTGTTTTCTTTTGCTCGGGTCATGACGAAACGGTCTGTCGTTCTCGTTAAGAACAAACTTGATGGCGGTTGTGGGTGGGAAGGGGCATGGTGTTCTGGTACATGGGTTCTTATGTTGGGCAACTGTCAATCATTGGCATGCTTGCAACGAGTGATGGACGGTCTTGGTGAGTATGATACGGTATGACATTTGGCCTCGATGGTCAACTTTGCAAGGATAGGCCTGCTTAAACAAAACCAGGTATAACTCCAGTAAATACACGGTGATTGGGGCTTGCACTAAAGCTGGTTGGCTGTTGTGGTGGTTGTGGAGTTGGCCGTGTTGACCTTGCTTTTTTACTTCGTCGGGGTTTTAGCTACCAAGGCACAAAGGAGCTTCACATCATGTGTGCTTCTATTTGGTGTTGGGCGGTTGGCACGGTAGCAAAACCAACTCGTGTACTCACTCACTCAGGCTCAAATTGGTACTGTACCATATACGCACTGAATGCGGTGGTGACTTGCCCTACCGCCGGTTCGGTATGATATTCCGCCAATTAAAGTAAGTAGGCATTCAGAAGAGCAGCATTCGGAGGTTTACCCCTGCCGGCGGCGCGTATTATAACGAGGGGGATGTGCAGGAGCCGGATTGGCAACGACGTTCTTTGGGGAACTTCTGCGCGGTTGGTGGCGGTTTAAGGAGGCGAGGGATCCGTGGGGCTTGTTCTGGGCGCCGACTATGCCGGGCAGTGAGAGGTGGGAGGTTTTGGATTGATTGGTATCGCCTTTTAACAACTTCAACTTCTGTGGTGTGTTGTTAACTGGCCAACTTGAAGTCGTGCTTGATTGTTTGTCGTTTTTAGAGGCTCCATCCTTCCCCTAATTCGTGCTTACTTTTAATGTCTCCCTTTCATTCCCCTCCCCGCACCGGATTGTATGTATGACCGACCAAGTGTAGTTCTGAAGCTCTTATCTAAAGCGTCTTAAGTCGTTGCCGAGTTGCCGAGTTGAGGGGAACCCGTGCTCTAAACCTGGATGGAAACAAAGACATTCTGTTTATCAATCAAGACCGGCAAATGGAGATCAAATAAGCACGCGCAGCTGTCGCCCGCCAGGGAGACCAGAGTGGTTTGCAAACGAGTATTTAACATTGAGAAATATATGTACCGATATAACTGCCCAGAAACAAAGACGCCCCAAGATGTCCCAGAACGAAGAAACCAAGACCAACGTAAATTTTGGTTGAAATCGACCAAGCAGGTTTCAGCAAATATAATGTCATGGTGAGAAATATTGGATGAGAAATATGGTACGGACTAGAGGGGCGAATATATGCAAATTCATCTTCTGGCCCGGATCATTTCTCAATCCCGCTGAACAATCCCCTTGATCCGATACAGAACGAATCCTTGGACTATTCCTTGGTTGATGAATGCTTTCCCTTTGACCCCCCTGTTCGAATATCCTATCGCGAGTGGGTATCGGCGGACAGCTCGTGAGAGAAAGACTGGTCGGGCAGCTCGTACATTGGCCTCGGTGCTGCAAGCTCTGTCGGCCTCTGTGATGCGTCTAGTTGATATATTTCGGGGTTTACTGTGGGGAACTGATTTGTCGCCAGGTTCTTCTTCTCCCACATATAGTTGTCGTACGCAGCCGATGCTGGGCGTGGATCCGGCGATCCGTAGGAAGTCGCGGCCGTGTTGGAGTCGGATATACCGATGGGGACTCTTTCACCAGCCGCTAAAGCTGCCTTCCTCCTCCGTACCAGGAATATGGCGGCTCCGATTCCGAGAAGAGCGAGAACTCCCAGTGTGATGCCGACGCCTAGTCCTGCCTTGGCACCCGCGGAAAGCCCCGCATTGCTTGCGGCAGACGTTTCTGCTGGCAGGCTGCTCGGGGTGCTGGGAATCGGTGATGTGGTTACGAGTTTCGGTAGCTGAAGTGTAGCCCATCCCTTCCACACGTCATCCTCGTACTTGATCTCGGCGACCTGTTTGTTCACCAGGTAGTAGATGCGTACGGTGCTCGACTTGAAGTCGCTCGTAACGGAGAGCTCGGCGTTGGGCGAATCCGCGATCGGCCAGTAGGCGTTGGACTGGTTTGCCTGGGGACTCCAAACGTAGTTTTTGTTGGCCACCGAGTACAGGCTGCTGTCATTTCCAATATACCAGATAGACCGGGTATAGTGCTGATCGATACTGATGCCAAGCCCGCCAGGTGATCCGGTCCAGCTTGTCAGGGAGAAGTTTGCAGGTGCTGTTTGGTTGATAGTAATATTTGTCCCAGGGGTCTGGTTGGTAACGACAGAGCTGTTGAGGGTATGTGGTAGGGTTGCTATCAACAGTGTGAGCTTTACAACCTATGGCAAAACCGCCCCCGATGCGGGGATTCCTCTATGGCGAAGGGGGGAATTACCGATGCGCCAACTATTGTCGCTGTTGAGCCTTATGACTTCAATGTCCTCTTGGTCTCGGGCGGTCACAACTGTGATATTGTTGGTCCCCGAGAAGGCGGCGTGGATAGCTGGCGATAGCTGGGGATCCTGAGAAATCTGGCCGTGCCATTCCCAGTTCGTCTCTACGGTGTAGCTGAGCTCATTGACGGTCATGGTCTCGTCGTGATAATAGAGACGATAGCCAGCCGTAGAGCCAAGCAGAGTAACAGCGAGCCCCGTATTGTTGGCGACGGATGGAGCGGGACCACTGACGATCCAGCTGCCAGTCCGGTTGAACAGACCTGTCGACATGTCGCAAACAAAGACGCAATTGACGATGAAGTTGTCCTCGTTCACATAGTAGATGGATGCGCTGATTATGATGTTCAGCTCCTGGGCCACGGCGATTTCGAGGGTCCTGCTTTCCACGAGACTGAACTTACGTCGTGGTAGTTTCGTCCCACCATCCAGCCCCTGCCAAAGGGGTCCCCGCCTTGGGCTTGAAGATGAGTGAGAGGGCGCTGCCATCTGTGGGCGAGTAGGCGGGACTATCGTAGCTATTGCAAGCGCTGTAACGGATGGCACCGGTTGTAGCGTTCTGGAGAATGACCTGAGGTCCTATGTCGGTCCACCAGCTGGCGATGGCGGCATAGGCCGGTGATATTGCCGTGGCCAGCAGGAGCAGCGAGCTCAAAGGAGCCATTGCTATGGGGTGAGGCCGGCTGAATGTCCACCGGGACCGGTGCCGGGTGCAGGGTGCCGGTGCCGATGCCGATAGCTGTCTGATGGACGGTCTGAGTCGAGCTTTACCTGGACTCGTCGGGAGGCGAGCTGGAGTCCGTTTTGGAGTTGGGAGGCACGGCAGACTCGGGCTGCAACATTAGATGCCACCAACCCTGTAAGCGCGTGGAAAACGACAAAGGAGAACAATAACGCTGGAGCAAGGCAAGAAGAGGGAACGAAAGCGGAGGAAGAGACCGAAAGGGTGGGAGAGAGCGACACGACAAGGCAAGTGAGAAGCTGCCGAGCTGGGGTGTGTACCCCAGGTCCCGCTCGACCTGTTCGGAATACGGATACAGGATCAGGATACCTTGCCCGTAGAGGTTCAGGTGAGTGGGTGGATGGATGGCCCGCAGGTAAGGCGCACACGGGAAGGTACGACCAGGCCCGTAGCTGCAGCACCAACCGATATTGTCAGCACTTGGCAATGGGGTGCTTGGTGAGAAAATGAGATGGATGCAACCCCGGGTGGGGCATGCAGGGCATCTCTCGAAGTCTCGGTGACGACTGCCTCACGCTGCCCTACGCTGCCCTGCACAGTCAATGCACGCCATTGTGGAGCGTGGAGACTGGAGATTAGAGACTGGAGACTGAGGAAAGATCAGGATAACTATCCCATACCTCCACGTCTTTGCCTTCGATACCATGGAGATGGAGATGGAGATGGAGATGGAGGTAGGTACCTGGCCTGCACTGCACTGCAGAGCAAATGATCAAGGATCGTACAAGTCCGCGAGGTGAGATATGGACATTGGTCAGGGACCCAGGTATCCTACGGCAAGAGCAACTCAATCAACAGAAAGACGGGAAAAGAGGCTCTCGCGCTCTCCATCTGGAAAGACCGCTCGACCAAAATTGCCAAATCTTCCTCGTCTCCAGCTGCGCTTGCCCTTTGTGGACGAATGGCCCCCTCTGCCGTGACTCTCATTGGCCTACATGGACGCCGAACAGGGCCACTCAACCGGGGACGGCGGGGCCCCTCTCCCTCGCTCCCGGCTCCTCGAGCCCCCGCTCACAAGATCACCACATACCCTGCCCTGGCGATGAAAGCACGACCCCGAAAAGGAAAAACTGAAGCCAAACGGGTTTATAATTAGTGTAGATCGCCCTAGTGTAGTACTGTCTGTCATATTCAGCATAGGCGATGCAGAAGAAACAGGGCTTGGACATGGTGAAACACCGCTCACAGACGAATGAGCCGATGACCCAAAGGAAAAACAACCCAGCTCCAGGCAGCATAATAAAGAATAGAATTGCTACCAGGTTAAGGTAAGGTAGCGTTGACATGTCACCAGCGGGAAAAAGGCCCCTAAGAATGAATTTACCTACCTAGCCAAAAAAACACCCCATACCACAGTAAAAGTGGGCAAACGATCTGCAGCAACTCCATCCTCTTCCCGGAAACCTGGAAGCCAGAAGGACCTAAACGAACATTCGCCTACCTAATGCTAAACCTAACCCGTAGAAGACCGCCGCCGGGCATGCATCCGTGAGGCGCGGCGCAGAAGAGAGGGTTGCACTCATGCACGCAAAGGGCTGAGATGTACACGTACAGGATATGCCTACCACCACCACCAAGGCCCCAGCTGAAGAAACAGAACAAAAGAGTGCAAATGATAGGCAGTACGGACAACGATAGAAGCAGCCAAGCCCGATAGATTGCTATTATTGACCACGAAGAAAAGCTGCACCTCCACGCACCCGCCCGGCCACTGTGGAGGTGAAGCCCAGGTACCTACCTACCTACATTAGATAACCTAGCTGTCAAATCAAGGTCTCGGCGCATTCATAGGTCAACTGGCAGTGGACGGAGGGAGGGAGGGAGGGGTGGAGGGATTTTTGTTTTCTTTCGCCTGATACGCTGCACTTTCCTTCCATTCGATTTCAATATTCGAGGGGGGTGACGGGACATCAGTCAGCGCCCACCACCTGCCTGCATCAACCCCGGGAAATGATCGCCACAGCAAGGCTACATACGAGGTCGGTATTCGCGAAGAAGAAAAAATTGCAACTGCAAGCTGACGGAAAGGGAACTACGCATCAGCACGAAATGAATCACGGGTGTGTAATGCGGAGACAAGGGGTTGTTGCGTTTTCCCTGACCCTCACATTCCAAATCCTTCCTTTTGCGCAACAGACCAGACTACCTGGTAAGTATAGGTAACCCCCAAACGGAATCGAATGTCGATATAAGGTTTTGCTGAACGGCGGCTATCAAAGGACCAACAAGCGACTTGTGGTGCCTTGTGTGAACTCGGATCAACTGAACGCCCAATGCCTCCTGTTTCTCTGCTCAACACACAACGATCTTTGAGGAAGTAAGTGCATGCGACATGGCTACCAGGTAGGTTAGCTGTGCCACCTGCAAAGTAATCCGAAATCACTGCACCCACGTCCGCAACAAGCACCGGACAAATCACCATCAGGTAGTCCCGATTGATTACTGATCACAAGTTTCACGGTCAAGCAAGGGGTTGGAATCAGTAACCATGGCGACACCAGATTAAGAGGGAAAGAAAAAAAAAGGGAGGGGGGGGAGAAAAAAGCCAAACTGATAAGGGGACTAGAGGTTGTCTATGATTCTACAGGCTTTTACCTCGACATTCCATCCGTCCAACCCGCCACCTCTGCTATCAAACTGTTCCGCCATCGTCTCATCCATACCAAGCACCAACATCTTGCGTCCTGCCGCAGCACAAAAGAAAAAACCAAAGATGGCTTACCGACGAGGAGAAGAGATACAATAACCGTCACGCCATGGCCGGCCGGCCGGCTAGTAGTTATAATCATCCGGATCGAGCCCACGCTTCACATCCTTCGCTTTGATGCCCGTCAGATCCGGCTCTGGCCCTATGTACCTGGGTCTGCCCCCAAGTATGTCGACAATCTCCTTCATGCCGAGCCAGAAGGCAGCCTTGGGCCGTCGGTTGGGCCAGTCGGTTTCTTCGTCCTCCAGCTTCTTGATCGGTGTGAAGACCACACTCGCTCCCTTGATGCCAATGACAGTCGAGCTCATCGGATCTGCCTTGCACCTGTTGTGGGCGTTCTTTCCAAATTTCTCAAGCTGCTGGATACACCTGATGGCGAGCCGGACGGCACGGCATCGGTCCATTGCCGACGGGACGCCACCTTGCTGCATATGTCCGGGGATGCCCTCGCGACTCTCAAACCTGCCATGAGCCTCGTCGCGAAGAATGTCCGCGATCAGCTTGGCATTGTACACCTTGGATGCCTTCTCGTTGATGAGGATCAGACGACCGGCACGGCTCTGGCCCTTGTCCTTTGCGAAGACCTCCTTCAGGTGTCGCACATCCGCCGCAAGCATGTCGAGGCCGAGACCCTCCTCGGGCGTGTACACAGCAGAAGCTCCTACACCAAGTCCACCGAGCGTTGCCACGTAGCCCGAACGGCCGCCTTGTGTCTCGATAACAAACACGCGTCTTCGGGTTGCAGACGCCGACTGCTTGATCTTGTCGCAGTAATCAACCAGCTCGTTCAGGCAGGTATCGGACCCCAGGGAGTATTCCGTTCCGGGAACGTTGTTGGAAATGGTAGCAGGGAGGAGAGTCATGGGGATGCAAAGGGATGGGTACTCATCCCTGGCTTTCCGCAACTGCGCCACAGCATGGAAAGCCTCGAAGCCACCGATGAGAAACAGGGCGTCGAACTCGTAGAGCTCAACAAGATTGGCAATAGTTTCCATACCCGACTCGCCCGGCAGCTCACGGTTGGTTCCAATCTCGGAGCCGCCCTTGCTTGCCCACCCATCGATCTCGAGCCAGTCAAAGGGACGGACGGCCCCCAGCGGTTTGTCTCCGTGATGCCGTGCAAAGCCGGCAAATCCATTGTGAATCGCGAGCGCCTCGTGTCCTCGAGACATGCAGTACGCGACACCTGCGCGGACGGCGGCGTTCATACCACCTGCCGGGGCGCCGACATTGATAAAACCAATTCTCATCCGCTAAGAGGACGGAAGATTAGCAACCGCACCCGTTGATTGTCTTGGGGCGTGGGGCATCGCCTACCTCTTTTTCCGGCAGCATTATCCCAGTATCCAGCTGGACTGCTGTTGTCATCATGAACGATTTGTACTGCTCAGAGAACTCGGCATCGCGCAGCGCCATGGCCTCGTCGAAATCCTGCCGCTGTATCGCTTTGGCCACCTTTTGCGTGTCGATGACAGCCTCCATCAGTGGCTTCCTGATGATTTTGTTCTCCGTTATTGCGATGAAGCATGTCTCGGTCTCAGGGGTGGCCTCGAGAACGGCCCGGACAGCTTCGACACCTTGCAAGGTTGCAAGCATCCGGTCGTAGGCAACCGCGGTGCCTCCTCGCTGGACGTGACCCAGAGTTGTAATTCGAGTGTCAAGACCAAGGCCGTCCTTATCGGCGAGAAGATCCTTGACCATTGTGGGCGTGATCTTCCCACCTTGCTTGTCGAGCGCACCCTCGGCAATAATGACGATGGTCTTTCGCTTCCCTAGATCCCGGTGCTGGCGGACGATGCTGCACATTTCCTCCCTCCAGTTGTCTTCGCTAGGCTTCTCTGGAATGAAGATGAAATCTGCACCCGTGGCAACACCGGCCATCAGAGCCAGCCAGCCGCAATGCCTCCCCATGACCTCGATGACGAAAGCGCGAGAATGGGACGAGGCTGTGGCCTCGATCAGATCGACGGCATAGCAGATTCTGGCCAGGGCCGAGTAGCAGCCAATGGTGGCATCCGTGCCGGAGAGATCGTTGTCGATGGAGCCGACCAGGCCCACGATGTTGAGGTGCTTGTACCGTTGGACCTGTTCGGGCTTCAGCTCGCCCTTTGTAACCAGCTCCTCGATCAGCGACGGCCACTCGGCGCGGAACTTGTCGGCTCCGGTGAGCGAACCGTCTCCTCCGCAGATGATGAGGGCGTCAATGCCGTTGAGGATCATGTTCTTGGCGGCGGTCAAGCGGCCGGGGCGCTCGTAGAAGGCCATGCACCGGGCGGTGCCAATCAGGGTGCCGCCCTCGGACAGCCAGCCGCGCACGTCGTGCCATTCCATCTTGCGTATGAGGTTGCCGCCCTGGACCAGGCCCTCGTAGCCTTCGTAGACACAGTAGGCATCGCAGCCCATGTGGATCGCCATGCGGACGCAGGCCCGCACCACGCCGTTCATGCCGGGCGAATCGCCGCCCGAGGTCATGATGGCGATCTTCTTCTTGGTCGACATCGTGGTCGCCATGCTGGGGGAGGTCGCGTCGCCGGTCGAGGGATGGGTTCTCGGGGTGCGAAAGAGCAGGCCGAGCGAGGTTGAGCGGCGGAGCAGAGCGAAAAGCGACTGGAATGGAGAGTACAGCAGCGAAAAGGGTCGTAGGAAGATGTTTCGGAGGTGGTCTATAAGCATGCTCCCCCCAGGCGATCAACCCAGGATACGTAGGTACAAGAGAATACTAAGGTAAGAACAACTTATGTGTGAGAGGGAGAGACCAGGGGAATTGCAGCACGCAGCCTGATGAATGTAGGTCGGGCAAGGTATGTAGTTTTGTTTCTATAAGAATGGCACCACCAAAGAAAAGCCTCTCGGCATCCGAAGCAAGGTAGGTTGCCTGCTGCAGACAAGTCAGAAGTCAATCCCGGCCGACTGTCAATGCGGGCTGTGCCCGCCAACAAACTGACGTCCCAAAAAGCTCTTATCTTATCGGGAAGGCGCGGGGTGACGCCCAAAAAGCTTCGGTCATCGGTCCTCGCAGTTTCTCCAAGTCTCGACAAAGGCTCTACACTACGCCGCGTCACGGACACTGGAAGCATGGCCGCAATCGTACAACCCAGAAGCAAGACAGAGGCCAAGTCGGCCAAATATCCCTCACCTCAGACCTCAGTCCTCAGACTTCAGACCTCCGTCTGGGCGGCCTGGGTCTGGGCCTGGGCATCCCATCGCGCACGCTCCGCACCGAGGGGCAGTCCATGCCGATCCCTCGCAAGGGAACATGAAATTATCAAGCAGACGAGACAAAACGATTGGCCCTAGACGGCTTCCAATCGCCAGAGTGACTGTGTTTTTGCTGTAATGAAAGCAACGGAGACATTTTTCTGCCTCTCTTTTCTTGTGGAGCCCAGCATGGATGGTGAAGCTGAGTGGTGACTGGTGAGGGGTTTTCCAGAGTTGGAGCAGCCTGTAGCGCGACACTCGGAAACCACGATGACATAGCTGACGGAGTCCGTCCGATCTTGGAGGTGGGGTGGGTTTCGGAGACGAACGGAGATTCGGGGCCTCCCAAGTGCCATGAGCGCGGAATATAAGAGGTAGCTCTACGTGCATGCTCTAATTGGCGCTCCGGGATATAATTGAAGAGCTATAGATGCATGCCTAGAGCCGATTCCCTGGGTTCGTTCCATGGCCTGATGAGCTTCCGAGTTATTGGTGAAAATGAGTTTCACGAGAGGTATACTTTGTCAGTGGTGGAGCTTGGACGCTTTGGAGGGGCTGGAGCGACTGGAGCTAATACGAGAGAGCTTACCAAGGTCCCCCACCTCCAAGCACCTCAGTCGAGGGCGGGAATGGTATGGACGTGCCATATAATTTATAGTTGCACACGTCGTGTAAGGTGACAAGGGACCATAACTGGAACATCCTCGCTAAAGATATCTTGCCACCATATTCTAAGAACTGAGGTAAGTAGGTGACTTATAATAAGAACCCAAGTAATCAATCAACACCCCTATTCTCCTGGGCTGTGAATCTTGACAAAAATTTCGGGGACCAGCACCGACCCCTCGAGACGACCGCCGATCGGAGGAGCCATTTTAGGTCCAGCCAGCCAGCGCGTGGGGCCAGACCAGGATTGAGAATACTGTAAGGCTGCCCGTCCTGGTCAGTGCGTCCACCGTGGCGGGCTGTGAAAACTGCACTAAAACAATGAGCCAGTCAGGACCCGCCTGCCAGGTTCCCTGCTGCGGGGCGCAATGGCAGGCACCTAACGGTACGGTAGCTCGATTTCTATCCTGAACCTATCGGCTACGAATCCGAAGCTTCACTGAAAGGCATCTGAACGGTTCCATTCGTGTTGTTTTGGAGACAACAACAGCGCCGCCACAATTCGAGCTCGACGACATTTTCCAGATCTAGGGCACACGACACGACACGACACGACAGCTAGCTACCTACCTAAGCAGGCAGTCATGGAGTCCCCATTGACGCTCCAGCCGCGTCCGCCGCGGAACAGAGGCCCCCAAACCGTGGCCGAGTTCATCCAGCGCATCAATGCCGAGCCCGGCGGATTTCGACGCCTGAACGAGGCCGACCTCCAAGTGCCCGAGGCCGTCACCGCCCGCTCGGATGGGACCGGCGACGACCACGACGTCGAGATGGCAGACATTGCCGACCCCGACAACGCCCCAAAGAGCAAGGACATTGTCGCGGCGCGCCACGAGCTCCTCGGCAACATCATGGCCGCCCGCCAGAGCGCCATGCTGTCACTCGACTTCATCTCCCTCCTCCTGTCCAAGGAGAACCCCGTGCAGGCCGCCGCCACCCTCACCCCCCACCTGCGCACCATGGTCGGCATCGGCACCCTCGGCGCCACCACCCTCGAGGGTCCCACCACCCTGACCCAGACCAGGATCCCCGACAACAAGATGATCGCCATCGGCAAGAGACTGATCGACGGCAACAAAGCGGCTGACACCGCGCTCTCAGCCGCCAAGAGGCTGCAGAAAGAAATCACCCTCGAGACAAAATACTGGGCCGAGGTGCTAGCAGTGAGCGAGAAGGGCTGGTCGGCCTTCCGCCTTCCCCAGGAGCCGCATACCATGGGCGTCAAGTTTGGCTTCTCGAGCGCTGCTCCCGAATTCAAAGCTAAGAGCGTGGCGCCTATGCGGAGGGCTGAGGACGGCGCCGTTCGTCTGGAGCATGGAAGGATGAGCAGCGAGCCGACACGTCTCCAGGTCCGCATTTCGCAGAATGGTCAAGTCGTGGGCAGCTCATCGCTCCCTCAGGCTCTGCCCGAAGACGCGCCACTCGAGGACCGCGTCAAGGAGGCCCGCGATACCATCTTTGCGTATGAACTGTGGCACGAGCTGAACCGGGAGGGCCGCACGCTGCTTGGCCATGATGTTCGCTTGGAGAAGTCGGTCATCACATATCGCGCTGACCCAACAAGGACGCTCATCTTCCGACTGGTGTCCCTTGGTGATGACCAAGAAGACCCCTCCGGCCCTCTGGAACCAGCTCCCGAAGACGACGATGCCGAATCCCTTAATCTTGTCCTCCATCTACTCCTTGCCAACGCTCACAGGCAGAACGAGCTGAAGCGATCCAAACAAAGCGCGCCAAACGCAACCAAGGGTCCTCCGCCTCCATATTCCCTGCTCCTGCCAATAGTCACATACTATCGGCACGAGAACGCCCTCAAAGAGTGTACCAATTTCCTTTCTTCCTACTCTCGCGTCCTCCGATCAGCCGGGCTTAACGCCTCCTTGACCGTGACCGAGGCCCCCATCAGCCAACCGTCCGCCGCCCTGCCCTCGGAAGCACTCATCTCCAACCTGCTCCACCCCTCCGAAGTCCAGTTCGACATCACAATCACCCCAGACTCCCGCGTGCGGCTTATCGCCAGGCCATCCTCGGCATATGGCACCCGGTTCCTCGTGTTCCTCCTGCCCTCCACGCGGGCCGGCGCGCGGAACCCCTTATCCTTGTCATTCCCGCCCGCCTCGCAAGACTCGCAAACCCGCGCGGCCAACATCATCGCGGCCGACTTCTTCTACGACAACACCAAAGAACTCTTCTGGTATCTCCAGAACGCCGTCCCCCGCGCGCTGGCCCTGCACTACGCGCCCATCATCCAGGAACTGAAGGCAGCGAGCCCCGATCCGACGAACTGGATCATCGACTTCAGCGGCAAGGGCCTGGTCGACGACGACACGGAGCGGTTCGGCGTCCGCTTCGAGTTTGCCCTCGACAGCGATACCAGGTGTACCGAGCTTCGCGTTTCTGGCGATTACCGGGATGCCGCGGAAGGCAGGGAGATTATCCACCGAGACTGGAGATGGTCCGTCGCCGACGGTCGGGAGGACAACGGCGGTAGTTTGGAGGAGATTGTCAGGCACGTGCTGTTCAACGGACCGGGGGGCTCTGGCTCGTGATTGGAATGTGGAGAGGGTGGTCGACTCGGCCACCAAACAGGGGGGGGAGGGGAGGTTTCTGAATAACGTTGGAGGGGCGATGATGGTTTCATAACGCATTTGCTCAATAAAGGAAACCCCCGCGATGACACCTTTCTAGAAAGATAAAACTGCTGGTGATGAGCCACCGGGAGACACATCCGTGGATAGCATAGTGTGCACGGAAAAAGCAATAATAAATCCGGAGTTTGGGGCGATACCTTGAGTGTATTTACCTTACTCACTCGACGGATAAGCTCGCTCCCTGATTCCCTTGCTGCTTTCTCGGTTCGCTCTCTTAGCATCCCCGGCGACCGCCCAAGTCGTTTACGATGGTGTACTACACGCAACATGAGGAAAAAATAAAAAGGAAGAGACAAGATATCAGTTCCTCCCTCCTCCATACCCATATGCGCGAGGCCAGCCAGCAACCCAAAAAGAAGAGGCAAAAAAACAAGAAGAAAGAAGAACAAAAGCATCGAACGACAAAAAAGAAAGAAAAATGGCGGCCCATTATCGCTCCTTTAGACCTGTCTATTGGGTTCACAACCTCACCAGGTTAACATGACTATCACGAAGGCACGGTACTAGATCATGATGATATGTAAAATAAGTGTTTTTAACGTAAAAGAAGTCCCAAAAGCCCCCCAAAACGCAGTAAAAAGAAAAAAGCGATAACAGACAGGCATCCCAAGAAAGAAACCCAATGATCAAGATAGCCAAACAAACAGAGGTCAATCCCTAGCCCTTGCAGAAACATCATGCCAATCCATACCGCTTGGGAACAGAACATCAAAACACACGCCATGCCACGTGCCGTGTGCCCGTGCGAGAAAATAAGTAATTATAAAAAGCCAGGCAGCTAGAAACAACGCACAAGCGGTAGAGATGGATTGTCAGATTATCTTCGTCTCGCTTCGCTTCATAAAAAAGAAAAACAGGGGTTTGTCATGACATTCATCCAACGAGTCTGGCAATGGTATAAAGTTTTTCGTCCAGTCTATATATGTCATCGTTAAAATAAGATCAGGCCGGTTTCGAGAGAATTGTAATGTCGTTCAATCATTCATTTCCAAAAAAAAAAGATGAGCCCAGCCAAGTGCTCGTCCCCGCCATTCTCCAGTCCCTAGATTCAGTGCGTACAAGGAGCTCGGTTTCAGATGCTTGTGGTTTCTCAATGGTGGTAGCCTCTTGAGGGGCGGTTCTCATAGACGACTTCACGCTCGACGATGCGCTCGTCATCGTAATGATCGACCGAGTGACGGTGTCGATGGATGTGGGCATGGTAATCGCGGTCGTAGTCATCGCGATATTCACGCTCCCATTGGATCTCGCGGGCGCGGTCCTTGCGAGCCCGACGGATTGCTTCAGACAGCTGGACGAGTTGGAGCACGTCATCCTGACATGGTTGTTAGCTCGATGTTCGACTTCGTACGACTCGGGTGCCAAAGGCTTGTGAGGGGAAACTTACGTAGCGCAGGTACTGCATAATGTAAAAGAACCACTCTGTTTCTTCATACTCGTATCCCAGCTCATCGATGGCCTCACGAGTGACCAAGTCCTTTGTGATTTCGGTCCACATCTCGTTACGGCGCGGAGCTGGGGAGGCTGTTCCGGGCCCACGGATGCTGATTCGTCGATCAGTCACCTTCTCGATATCAATCTCGCGTTCCCTGTCGCGGCTGTCGTTATAAATCTGCACGCTCAACCTGCTATCGCGGTTCTGGTCGCGCGTGTCACGTTCCGAGAGGCTCGTCGACGACGAGGCTGCCGTGCTCCTCTCATCGCGGTCGGGGATGAACTTGGATCGTCGTACGCCGCTGTACTTTTGCCAGGTGACCTCGGCTGAGGCGCCACCAGCGCCGTCCATGCGTACACGCTCCGTTCCGGGGGGCACGTCCACAATGGTCCAGTCTTTGGTGATGCCGTTGTGCGCCTCGCCCATGCGGCCCCGTGAGTCGATCTTGCGCGTGATATGGCGAGCCTCATCATCATACTCGATCACTGGAGGGGCGGCTGATTGGGCACGCCGGGAGGTGCTTCGATGGGCGTCGATGTCGACATGGAGATGGCGGCGCTCTGCGTTGATCAGCACCTCATCGTCCCATGATTGCACTTGCGGCGAGGGCCTCTCCCGCGAGTGGGACCGTCCACGGCTGCGAGAAGAGTGCTTGTGGATGTCGATATCTGTCTGGTTGCGCGACGTGTAGATGTCAATCTCGGTGTCGCGCTCCCTCTGCTGGCGGCGAGGGGGAGGCGGCGATGGGGGTCGCGGTGCGGCGACGATACCATGGTCGATATCACGATAATGCGTGATGACTTCCCTCTCGATGATGGGACCCTTGACAACCTGGGGGGGCGGTGGAGGAGCGGGACTGGGAGCGCGCTCTTCTTTGCGCTCAATGATGCGGATGCGCTCCCGCATGGGAGACGGCGAGCGCGAGCGGGGTCGCTCGACAATACGAGTGCGGATTCTCTCGACGGGGGGCGGTGATGGGCTCAGGGACCGCTCCCGTTCGACAATACGTGTGCGGATTCTCTCCGACGGGGCACGGCTCGGCTCTCTCACCCTGTCGACGGTGCGGATCCGGATGTCCTCTTCGACACGTCGCGGGGGGGGGGCTGGGCTGACGCTCCTGGCTCTCTCGACGATGTGAGTCCGCAGGCGGACGGGGCTGGGGGATCTTCGACGCGGGCGCTCACGATCGATTGTCTCGACCTCGCGCTGTCTGAGCACGAGCTGGCCCGGCTCTGCGCGCCTCTCTTCTCGCAGAAAGGCCGGCAGGCGGTCCCGCTCGCTGATGCGGATGTCGACATCGTCATACTCGCGGACGGGCGGGGCGGCGGAGCGACTTGTGCGGCGCTCCTGGCGCTCGTACACATCCGTCTCCTCGCGACGGCCGCCCGGGCCCTCTCTGTAATACTCGCGGTCATTAAACTCGACCCGGCTTCTGCTCGCCATGGCTGGTGTGGTGTGGTGTGGTGTGGTGCAACAGGAGCTGTTTAGGTTCGCTTGTGTTTGGGTTGGGCTGGCTGGCTAGCCGCCGTTGACCTGATCGAGATGGCGGCGGGGTCGAGGTTGGCTGGCTGGTTGTGGAGGTCGAACAGAACAGTGTCGTGCCTGGCCAAGAGTCGAAGCTCAGGTCTCAGGTAGTAGAATGGGAAATATGTGCGTGCGTGAGTAACAAAGATGGGAGATGGGTGCGAGGGCTCCAGTCTTGTGTGGTGTTTTGTGCCTGGTTGCTTGGTTGCTTGGTGAAAGGGGAGTTCAGCCTGCTCGAGGCTGTGGTCGGTCTGACACCGAGACTTATGAGGGAGGGAGGGGCAGGACAGGTCAGGTAGGTCGTACGTAGTGGACGCTAGTCGACGACGAGGGACGACAGGTGGGCGGGCGCCAAACAAGGCGGGGTTGATACAAGTGACCACCGGCTGTGAAGGCTCGTGACCTTGGCAGCTCAACTTTCTCTCGGTACCTGAAAACGCTGAGGTAAAGCAACGCAGTCAGTTCCGTAGATGCGTGGAAATGTGAGAAATCTATTCATGAAGCTGCCAACAGGAACTAAATCTGATGTCTGGTCCGGGCTTTGTATGGGACAAATGGAAGGCATTAAAATACAATGGAAGCAGCTGGAGAAACCAGCGAGGTTGGCTGGTAGGCGGGGGATAGGATGGCGGATTGGCTGATAGGGGGCTAGCGTCCCTGCCGTCTGAGTGGCCTGGCCAATTGCTCGGGACCCAACTGGAACTGGTCTGAACCAACGTCGTCATCTCACAGCGGCTGCCGCTCTTGATCAGGCTAGGTAGCAAGCGCGGAAACAGTCTTCGATGGGACCTTTTCCAGTCAGGTTTCATCCTGGAGAAGAACATTCGAGGCCTGTCAATATCAAGCGTCGATAACATACTTTTTTTCTTCCTCTCTTCCTCTTTCTGGTTTTGTGTTTTGTTATGCTGATGATGGTCTTGTACTGTACCACTGTCTTATGCGCCCGGTCGAAGCGCGTGACACTCAAGTGAACTGGGCTGTCGCTCCCCGTCTTCATCCTGCCCCACCATCAGCCCCATCACCCACCATCACGATCTTCTTCTCTACCCCATCCCATCCCATCCCAACCCATCCCAACACACCCCCAAAATCAGACACCGCACGCCAAAGAAGCATAGTCGAATGAATTAAACACACTCTTCTCACATCGTCCACTACTTTTTTGCTGATCACCCGCCCGAATGGTATCATGACTCCCTCAGTTAGACACCTGTAGAGCCTAAGCGGCATTGTGCGTGTGTCTGTGTGCCAACTTTTCCCCCTCCCCCTCCCCCTCCTGATTGGTCACCCACCAACAAATCCTCACATCGCGAGGCACCCGACTCCAGAAATCAGTGACGCAATGGTGCAGAACCGCTCGTCGTCAGGAGGGTGGTATTGTAGTCGCAGAAAAAGATCAGTCAGAACAAAAACAGAAAGAACAACCCCAGCCAGGGTCACATACCAGAACCCCTTCCCGGACTCACAATGGAACGTCACGTAGATAAATGTCCGCAATTCCCTGGACCAGACCCCTGTCGACGCTGTTCTAGGTAGATGCCCAGACAATATGTGTATGTGTAGAAAGAGAAGGAAGCGGGAAAACTGCAAGGTTTCGCTTATACGGGAGATGGTGCAACCATCTCGGCATTTGGTTCAGTTCAAATCTGGTTCAGGGGTCCCCATTTCAGGGTTTGGCGGAAAACAAAAAACGGATCGGATGGATCGCTGACGACCCTATATTTCCACTACATAACACACTATATCTCGCATCCCGGGATGTCGAGTATACCCATCCATGGATGGAAAGATCAGGGACTCGGGGATATCTTCCACGCCATCCACAGCACGGTACATTTAGGCACCGGCCCTTCTGTGCGACGATCTGAACATCAGGTTTCCGCCCTCCAGTCCAACACGAGAAGAAGAAAGCCGGCAGAGCACCACCATTCAGAGGAACCCGGCCGATTGGGCATCAAGAACTGCATAGAAACACGGTGCAACCTCGACCGACATGCAATAATTCCAGCTTTGTTCGCTTTCTGTCAATCTGTCCTGCCTTGATATCCCCGCCCCAGCCTCGCTGAGCAATCCGAACAGACAGTTCCTCCTCATCTAGGTACCTACCTCCTTATCTTACACTTGACCGCGCTTCACCGCCCATTAATCGCTGCAAACCTGGTATCCCCATACAGAGTAGGTACCAGGTTTGGATCTCGAATAGAAACACCACATAAGGTAGTTACATGGATGCGTACATGAGGCATACAACTACCGAGCCCACAGTCCTTCAGGTCTTAAACGTCACCTCTCCGTGATCGTGATTCCACAGTAGATTTCCACATCCACCGGTGGTTAGAGTTGGACCCTGCCTCGGCGTTAGTTTCCAACTGGTATTCAAGACACGAAGCCATGACTCACTAGTTCTTGGCTTTACGGCCTCGCTTTGCTTTCGGGGCCGGCTTCTCAGGCTCGGAAGCAGCATCTTCCTCCGGCTCGGGCTCTTGGACAACCGCTGCCTTCTTGGGCCCACGTTTGGCTGGGGCCTTTTTCTTTGGTGGCTCTGGCTCCGAGGCCTCCTCCTCACTCTCAGCTTCAATGGGGGCTGCCTTCTTGGTCGCACGCTGCGGCCTCGTGTTCGTTCGCTGTTTGGGCGCCTTGGGCTCAGCATCTTCATTCTTGACCTTGCCGGCGGCCTTCTTAACGGGGACCTTCTTCGGTTTCTTCACCGGTGCCTCTGCCTCGGCCTCACTGTCATCATCTTGCACAGCGGCAGTCTTCTTGGCCGGGCTCTTCTTGGCTTTCTTTGCGGGAGGCTGTGGCTCGTCGGCCTCATCATCAGCAGCCTTCTTCCGGCCTCGTTTGGCCGGCTTCTTGGCTGGAACTTTCTCGTCCTATGATCCATTAGCTTATCTTGTTTAAGAGGAAGAGCAGACACAGGCTTGCATACATCATCTTCATCATCCTCTTCCGCTGCGGCCTTCTTTTTTCTGGGAGCCTTGAGGTGAATACCCTTCTGACCGAGCTTGTTCATGGACGGGTCCTGAGTGAGTCTAGTCAGCCATATGCCCAGAAGAGAAAAGAGCCGAGATAGCTTACACCATTGAATTCTTCAGGATCAATGTGGCCCTGGTTGATTACACGTTGCACCTTGGCCTTGAGCTCTTGATCCGCCCTGCGCAGATATATCAGTACCCTTCAGGGATAATTCGACGAAACAAGGGAGAGGTGCAGTCAGTCAGTCTTACTCAAGCTCCTCCCACCCATCAATGAAATCCCATTTATACTGGCCGTGGGCGTCCTGGCCAATCTTCTCCCGGATGTTCTGGATCTGGTCGCCGGAAACACAGCCCCTGGACCAACTGTCAGTCCAGCAAAGTTCACGGCGTCTTTGGGATGAGGAAGTACCAACCAGTGTCTCCATTGGAAACCTCCGTGCTCCTGGATCTCAACCCAGGTGCCTAGACGAAGCTCGCCTTTGAGAATCTTGGTGCCATTGGCCTTGCAGATCCTGTCCTTGCAGCCCGCGCGGTTATTGGGGCATATCTCTGCGACGCCATGTTAGCTAATATCTTGAAAAGAAGAAAATGGGGTGTTTTTTTTTTGCGAGTGCAGCCTAAACTGCCTCATGAAGCTTCATCAAAGGCAAGAACCGATGTGGCGTTGAGAAAGTGAAAATGCTGGTACAGTAGCCGGCGATAGCCAACAAACACTGCATGCAGCCAGCATCAAGTTGAGAAAACAGGCGTATCCAGTGCATCTGTGCCGAGAGATCGGAAAGCGAAAGTGAAATTAGAACGTCATGCCAAACCTACCAATACGGTACGACATCTTGGCTGCAGTGCTATACAAGAAGCGCGTGTGATGATGAATTTTGTTGCCGGAAGTCAAGTCGACAAGAAGAAGAGCTTGTCGTCTGGATGACGTGAAAGTTGGGCGACCCGCGCCTTTGGGCTTGACGCGTGCAGCTAAGGTCAGGTACCGAGCGATACAGGACCCGGGCGCGTTGGCGCGATGGACAGTACTCAGGGGGTTTACAAGGGAGCGCAGGGGTACCGGTAGGTAAAGAGGCCTTCCACTAAACCGAGACAGAAAAAACCGAGGAGATCCTCGAAAGCGATGAAAAGAAGAGGAGGAAGAAGATTCAGGTATCGATGGAGGACTAAATTGTTGAAGACGGGAGTTAGGGAAAACAGACAGTGACTTCCAGATTCCACCGTCTTTTGGGCAATGTCCAGTCCTGGAGGGAAGTCGCGGCGGGGGAATGAGTGTAAATCAGGTGAGGCGGGTCGGGGTTCCTTCAGTTTCGTGTTCCAAGTCAGCCAACCAACACCTTCAGGGGTCCGAGGCAATCGGTGCAGGCAGTGTAGAGTGCAGCCTACGTATCCCTTCTCTGTCTCGCTTTTCGAATTACATCCAAAAAAACGACCACGCCTCTTTCACAAGATAAATTCTCAAAGAAAACCCATGTTTCACAAACGCCTTTGAAGCCCGAGTTCGTTCCTTCAAGGGTTGTGTCCAGCAGTGGAGATTAAATCCCCAAGTCCTTTCCAGCCGCTAAACTGAGCGCCAGGACCAACTAAAGACGCATTCCAGGATACTCTCTAGAACAGTCTCGCACATATAAGGTCAATAAGGCCCGGGTGAGAGATTCTGCTTGTCTGTAATCCCGTGTAGTATTTTTGATCATGCATATATCTACGGGTATCTTCAAATAGGACAACAACAACAACAACAAAAAAGTGCCAGGAGCCGTTAAAGCAAACGCCGCCAATTTGAGACCCGCCTCTTGCACCAAACCCTCAACACCAAATCAAACACCAACGACATGTTTTCCCGTCTTTCATAAAAATGGACACCACCCAATATACATGGCTGCCAGATTTCGCGGATCCACCGCCTGCTTGACGAGCTCCTCGACCTGACCCTCGACGCCAAGCGGGATGCTCTCTTCGGGCAACAAGCCCCTGACTTTGCGCTTGATGCTTTCCACCACGCTCGTTGGATTCAGCTTGACAACCTCTCTCTTCTTTGTCCGCTGGAGATCCAGTGTCGGGTCGTGGATGAAGGCCTCGAGAATCGTCATCAGCGTCTCCTCCTGCTGCCGAAGGATACGCAGCGTCAGCTCGCTGCAGTGGCGGAACGGACCCTCGTAGCCGTACGAGCCCATGGCCGCTACCATGTTGTGCGTCAACCGGAACGGCACGCGCTCCGGCTGGGCAAATGTCAAGCCCTTGTCGAAGAGGCAGTTGAAGTCAACATGGAAGATGCCGCCGTTGCCCTCCTCGAGCAGCACATTCTCGCCGTGGCGGTCACCCAGGCCAAGGATTGTGCCGACCATGGACATGACCGCGCATGAGCGCGTGTACTTGAGACGTGCGGCAAACCAGGCCGAGGGGGTGGGGAATTGGGATATAAACCAGTCCGGCAGCACAGGCGGGAACATGCTCAGAACAGTCTCTGTGAAGAGCCGAATGTTGGCGTCGGACAAACTGGCCTCTTTCATCAGCTGCGCAATATGACCGTAGTTAGGAGCGATACCGCGCGTCTTGTAGATGCCGAGCAGAATGTCGCGGAGAGTCTTGAGTCCATCAACCCACTCGATGATTCCGCACTCTTCATTGAGCGGCGTGACGGCGTACGTCTTGATGTAGAGTTGCCGCCTGCTGGACTCTGCATCCCGTTTGAGGGAGCGGTTGATCATGCCATTAAATTCCATAAGACGCTGGTCCGTTCGAAGATCGTCCTTGGGCTTGATCAGGAGCCCGTATTTCTTTCCATCCGATCCTTGTGCAGTGAGCTTGCGTGGCTTTGCCAGCGAGCCGAGGACCAGGACATGGTCGAGGAACGAATCAATGGTGATAACGTCTCTCGAAAACGCCTTGTGCTTTCTGACGTTGTCCGTTAGAGTCGGCAACGTCGCGGCAAGGCAAGCTTCGATCGGCACGACCAGTGGACAAGGTGTGCACTTGTGATTGAAGTGCAAATCTCTGGTAATGCTTGCCGTCGTTGTCCTGTTGCTCTGGAAGTCGCCGTTGTTGCAAGCCAACAAAAGCTGCTCAGCGAGTTTCTCGCCCGACCTCAGCATCTGTTTGAGATCATAGACCCCGCCATCGACTCTTTTGTCAATATTTTGGAGAGCCTTTAGAATGTGACGTCCCCTGGTCCTTCGGTCGGACTGTTCCCGCGTCGTCATGAACGAAAAGAGACTCCATAGAGACTGGCGGGGATGTGCCTCCACCACCTTGATAATCATCTGCTCCAGGACCGTGAACACCTCCACGTTCGGATGGGCTATTCTTGCCACGATCTGGGGCAAAGCTGTATAGAACAAGTATGCCGGCATTCGGGGTAGATGCTTCAGGAAATGCTTGTAAAGCTCATGAAGAATGGCCTTTCTGCGTAAATGCAGTTGCCGAGATGGAGATACCTTGCCCTCCGGCGGTTTGTCGACCTGAGCGCCGAGTTCAAGCCACAAGGTCAATATGCGCGGTAAAGTCTGGTAGAGATACTTTGTTCCAAAGTTCAAAGAACGCAGATAGTTCTCTATAACCAGCTTGGCGGTCTCTCCGGTAAGATATTCGTCAGACTGGTCGTCGGGTTTCAGCGTCTTCTCCGATTCAAGAACCTTCTTGTAATGTCGACCAAGGTAGTAGTGCCCCTTCTCCCACTGCGAATGTGCTTTGGCTGCCTGTTGATATTTTGACCGAAGAGCACTGGCATGCGTCTGGCCAGTTGAGTCGAGCCACTTCGCCAGAAGAAGATATGCTCTGGCCGTCAGAAGACTGCGCTGCATCTCAGGATTCTTACTTGAAGTCGGGGGTCCGGAGTCAATGCTGTTGCCGATAAAAGACTTGGTGCTGATGGCAATTTCCAAAACCTGAATTGCCTTGCGGTGATGGCCATCCTTGTACAGCAACCTGGCGTTCTCGATGATAGCGGAGCCATCACCAAGTTGTTGCGCACGTAAAACCGCGTTGAATGACTGATGCATTGCTCCAGCTTTTCTTGCCAGCCGAGCGCTGGAAAGCCATAACGTTGATATGTCCTCACTTCCAAATTTTGGCCTATACGGTATTAGCAGAGATCGTCTGGTATTTCCAAAGGTCAACATACCGCATCAACTCCATAGCCGCTCTCCAGATGCCCAGTACGTATTGCTTGTCACCGACATATGCGCCAAGAACTTCTAGACGACGCTCAAGTGCCTTGATGACAGCTTGCTGATCGCCATTTCCAATACCTTTCTCATTCGCGATCATCTCAAGATCGCTCAGTACGTGGCACTTGAGCATTCCGTCATGGCAGGTCCGAAGGGACGATGTCGAGGAATACGACAGTGACCCAGCAACCGTGTCTCGTATCATCTGCACATGATTGCCAAAGCTCTTGAGGTCCCCATCTTTTAGATGTAGTAGAGCCTGTGCAATTCCAAGATTGAAAACTTCCGAGATATCTCCTGCGGTATAAAGGCGGAGGTATTTCTCCAGGGTTTGCCATCTGCTCGTCACCCACGAAGCCTCAACTGCGAAGGGCACCAGTTTGCTAACTGTTTCCGGGTTTCTGTTTATTCCTTCGATATAGTTCAGAACGACGTCGTGTTGTCCCGATTCTTTGAGGCAAGTCAAGAGATCCAGCTGTATGTCGATATTGTCCGGAGCTTCAGAAAGTCGAATTTCATACCAGGTTTGTGCCGCAGTCCATCGACCAGCCTTTCGATGGCCGAGAGCTTGCTGGTCCAAATCGACGTTCCTGATGTGTGCCGACACTCCTTCGAGACCGTCCGGATCGTCTATCTGTGTATAAATATACTGGATTGTTTGCGAGAGTCGGCTCGCTTCAACCTCCTCGGCGTCACACCTAGAGTCCATATGCGGTTCCAGAAAGAAGAGCGCTCTGGCATACTCTTTGCAATCAACTGCTCGTTGAGAAATTTGCTCATGATCAAGGGACTGAATGACTCCTTCGGCCCATTTAATCCACGTTTCATCTCGTGTGGTCAGGCCGTGCTGTAGCTTTTTGACCTGTAGCCATCGCATGAAATAATCAATGATACGGAAAACAGCCTGGTAGTATAACTTGATTTCCTCCCTTTCGACGTAGGATGCCGTTTCCGGCGGTTGGTATTGGAGGATCCCCATAAGTTCAGCCGTAATCTTGTCCCTGTATTCAGACGAGTTCTCTTGTCCGACAACCACGTGAAGGATTAGATAAGGGAGCAGAAACTCGGCGACCGTGAGATCTTGAACTTTGATCAGTCGACAGAGAGGTTCAAACACGATCTGGCTGAAGGGGTTTTGGCCGTTGCGTAAGAGGTCCGAAACAAAGGCCCTAAGCCAGCTCGAATAAGGGCGCCCAGGGCGAAATATGGGATACTCGGTCAACAGCTCTGGCAATGGGATAACACCAAAGGCCGAGCTCAAAAACGGCGTGAGAACCTCTCGGCTGCTTTCAGACATGCCGAGCCATTTCCTGTAAACGTGCTCGCTCAAGCCGCCACCGCGCGTGGAACAGGCTTGTCTGAAGTCTGCTCTATCGAGAAGTTCCTGCATCGCGTAGGAGAGAAATCCTAGAAACTGCGTGTCGGTTGTCGATAGGAAGGCCTTAACCAGCACGTTTTCGAGCAGGAAAATGACGAAATCTGTAGTTTCACCTGCGTCCTCGAAGTTGAAAGCAACAACAAATTGACGTTGCTCCCTCGTTGTCTCGAGACGATTCGAATCCAGGCAGCCAATGAGGCCAATGGACTGGGCGCAAAGGCGGACGATACCGGGCTGCCAAATGTTGTACTTGGACGAACAGTCGAGCAACGAGCGCGTCAAGTCGGTAACAATAGAGTCCGGCTGCTCACTAACGGCTGATACTTGAAGATAGTCTTGGTGCTTCCCCAAGAATTCGACCAGCTCAACCAACGTCTGTTCCACTACTCCCGGATTCTCGTGATTGAGTCTTTGGATGAATACACCGAAGGCCTCTCTCGTATCAAGCGGCGAGCGAAGGGTGTCCAGCTTTTTTGCAAGGTCAGACAGTTCATCGATATTGCTTAATGAAGGGAGCTTGTTGGAAAAGTCCGACAAAATATGTTGATACTTGTCGAGCAGAGTGGTGATGACGGCCTTGACCCTTCTTCTTGAAGCCTCGTCAAACCACTTCCAGTATTGAGTGATGATGAAGAAGGTGTTTTCGATTTGCGCCTCCACGTCTGGTTCTTCCATGTGGGTTAGCATCACTTCCCAGCAGGAAAACGCTGCGGATCGAAGCTCGTCAGAGGCGAGCGCCGAGATCAGACACGCCGAGATCTAGTACATGTAAGTCAGCATTGCAGTCTCGTTGATGGAAACTGATGAATATTACATACCTGTGGTCGAGCGATACAACAATATGAATTGCAGACTCGTATCAACTCTTCCATGGCGGCGAGGCAGTTTCTTTGTGAAAGCACAGGAGGATGAAACTCGAAAACATCATTGATGGTTTCGCTCAGACGCGCTACCATGCCAAGAGCGTGATGTTGCAGGAAGCGTCCGATTAGATGTGCCTTCTTGGGGGGCTTCTTCTCCTTGTCGTCCACGACCGTGAGAAGAGTGGCCATTTTGGCAAGAGCTGCTCGTACCTATGGGCTTATCAGCTGTGAAATCTTTTTTTTTTCTTTTTGCTTTTCGTTCTCGGTAGGTGGCACTTACACGAGCCTTGCGAGCCTCGTCGGCTTCGCCAGCTGCTTTAAAGAGCTGCAGCGCTATATTCAGGGGATCTGTGCGGAGTAGTTCGACCAATTCAAATCCATCAAAGTGAGGCGATACTTGTTTGAGTAAGGACATCGAATACTCAGCAACGTCAGGCGTGTCCTGAATAAGGAGAAGCGCAAGAATCGATGGGAGATTCAAGCTATCCAGACAAGGTTGCCAGCTTTCAGTCTCTCCTCGGACCTCGGCGATCTTTTGGATCACATCTTGTTTCTTCGCCAACACCAGCCATGGAAGAGCATCGACCTGAAGGAGCCGTAGAAGAGCGGGGTTGCTGATCTGTAGCAACTCGGCAACCATTCTCGTGGTCTGTGGCTGCGATATCAGATCCTTGACAACCGAAAAGGCCAAGCTTGGCCAGAAGGGCTGAAAAAGCCGCCTTGGTGTGACTGCAAGAGACTGGGCAAGATTTAAAATCTCGCTAAATGCGCACCCTGAAATTATCATTTTGCGGTGCCCTAAGTATTCGACAAGCTTTATAAGGACCAGATTGAGCTCATTATCACCAACAACCCTGCCGACCTGGCCCCAGGCCAGTATGCATGTCTCGAGGAACTGGGTGGCGTTCTTGTCAGATAACTGTTTAAGGAGACTAAGAGCGTTGGCCCTATTTCGTTTGATGACGTCTCCGTCGACTCCGGTCTCGGATAGGAAGACAGAGAGTGTTCGACCGGCAGCGATTCGAAGCTCTCGAATAGAGCTCTGCAGGCACTGGAGGCACCATTGGCCGGCTGCCGATCCTCCAAGATCCCAAAACTCAGCGCCTAGCTCACCCCATCGAGCATGCCGGGCGACACGTCTGAGGCCAATCATCGCAATGATGCGAGGGCGCTTGGATTTGATAAAGCTTGGAAGTCGAAGAATTGTGGTGAACATGTTGAGTGGGATGAACTTATTATCATGCGGCGCAAGGTTCTCTTCCGTACTCTCTGACCCCGAACAAAAAGCGCAATGGAATCGGACCGGCATGCCCGGTCCCTGTCTGGTGATTTCGAGAGTACGCTCAATGGCACAGAAATAGCGGGTTGTGAGCTCAACCACTTGACATTGCTGGTCTTCATCCATGTGTGGAAAAGTGTCGCTACTCGGAGTCAGATTGTTACGCAGAAGGAGCAGTAGTGTGTACATACCTCAGATATTGATTCACGTTGCCGTGATCAATATGCTTGGAGTCGCCGTTAAGAAGACGACAAAACTCCGCCCACACGCAAGATTCGGACGTCATTTCCGATAGTTTCGTTCGCTTCAAAGGTGGTTCTGTGGGTTGGTCGTTTGCTGGTTCCAGTCCCAGCTTCTTGACCTGCTGGCAAAGCAGACTATCTGTGAACTTCTCCGGCCTAACGTCTTCGCTAAGAGCGCTCGGAGGAGATTTGGCCGTGGTTTGGCTGAGCAGCTGGACAGCTCGCTACGGGCGTGATTAGCAGGAAACAAAGATTTATGGGACGAAGCTCGACCTACCCAGATATCCGTGTCGGTGCCGACAACCGCGTTCTCCGATACAAGCCTTTGTGCTGGACTAAGAAGCCGCGAAATCACAAGTCTTGATATAGGCCTATGGGTAATAACTTCGTTTGCAAGATGAATGAGAGCAGTGCAGGTAACTTTTCTCAGAGCTTCCCCGTTTTGATCCTGGCTGAGAAGTTGTTGCGACTGTTCAAAAGCCTCACAGCAAACAGCAACCAGCACGGAGTTGGCCTTCTGGCACAGTATTGCGTCTGTCATATGCGAACTGCCTTGAGTTGTGGCTATATGCAAGGCAATCTGAATGATCGGCGTCAGACTAACATCTGGAGGCATCGGCCAGGCAGATTGAACAGACGCGAGAGGCTGCAGAACGTCCAAGAGCCATGTCGTGACATGACCAAAGTTTGGTGAGAGTCGAGAGCCATTATTCTGTAGAACAGCATACTTGATGATGGCAAGGAGACCTATGGCATGACGGACCGCCTGCTCCAGAGTTTTGACGACAAAGGAGCATCCTTTGGGTGGAGCGTCGAAGGCTAATGTTTTGAGGAAGAAGTCTTTCGAGGGTAGCTCGATCTCGATAGGTGGGTCGCGTGGGAGTAGGGTAGTCGTGTTGAGTTGGGCGAGGATGGCTAGAGGATAGTGTCAGCAAATATGATATATAGATCAGCACACGTACTCACTGGCCAGATTTGCCTGAAAATACTTCATCAGGGGCGGCCCAAGATCCCAGAGAGACCCTTTGGCCAAGGCGAGCTGGAAGATATACTGGCAAAGCGCCTCTATCGCAGTGGAAATTGCGAGGCATTTGCTGTTGCCCAGCATCGTAAGCACCTTTGGTAGGATCCAGAGCCACAATGGCTCCTTGCCGCGGAAGAGAAAGACGGACCCATCGGTCGTCCGCGTTAGGACTTGGGGGGTCTCTTTGATGGTGACCTCGAGGAGGTTGATTGCCTTCAGTGCCTTCTCCCGCAGCTCGTCTTGATGGGCAAACGGCTCGTCCCACTTCAAGTTGCCAATCAGGACCAAGCCACAGCCGTAGATGAGCATATGGTTATGCTCGACCCTATCCTCTTCCGTCTTCAAAATGGCGGGATCGTTCTTGACGCTATCGATGGTATCGAACAGCCGCTTCAGCTCGCTGTTCTCGTCGGGACACGAGGACAATGGACGGGCCGACTGGGTCGAATTGCGCATGTTCTCGACGAGCTGGGCAGCGAGCGTCGACGGAGGCGGAGCTGCTGCTGCTGCTGCTACAGGTGCCGCCGAGGACAAGTTTGCAAGCCCATGCTGCGGGGCCTGGCCGGGCATAGCACCGTTGCCATATGATTCGGGAGCCATGTGGCCATTTGCCGTCGAGGCGAATGTCGGGCCTGGCTGTCGAGTCGGTTCGTGTGCCTATCGAGATTGGCGCTCGTGGCTACCTGCACTTGAGGAGACGCGACTTCGTGGGGTCTTTGCAGTCGACACCTGCCGCGTGCCCACGTGATCTGCGACAAAGGACTAAGTACTTCGGTACATTGGAGATCAGGCATGATTCAATTGGCCGGGGTGGTCTCGAAGCAAGCAACTCCAGGTCGGCTCGGACTGCAGAAGGAACCAACAACAACCCTGGAATTCATCCAATGTGCTCGCTACCGATAAGGGGTATTGCATACAAGTCGCCAGCTACCTACCTGAATCAACAACCCAAACCAGCGGAACAGATGCAATTCTATTCATTATCGAAAGTGCTCCTCAAACCCACCACCCCCCAAAAAAACACAGCCAGCTTAGGCATTACTGCTGAGAAGTTTCTCCACCGCCCACTTGACCGAGAAATTCCTCAAATCTGAGTAATGCTGGCCCACACCGACGAAGAGCACCGGCACGTTGGTGGCATGCACAATGCTGACCAGCGTGCCCACCATGTCGCCAACGGTGTCGCACTTGGAAATGATGAAGCCATCCAAGGAACGGCCTGCCCCGAAGGCCGCGTTGAAGTTGCGGGCCTGGGCTACGGAATCCGTACCCACCAGCGCCTAAAAACATGAGTGTCAGCTGAAAGCGATACAAAAAAAAAGAAAACCAACAGTGTCATGTGCTTACCTCGCCAACCATCAAGATCTTGTCGGGCTGCGCAAACTTGGCAAACTTCTCCAGGGACGACATGAGCCGTTGGTCGTTGTGTCTGCGGCCTGCCGTGTCGATCAAGACAACGTCGAAGCCTTCCTGGGCCGCAAAGGTGACCGCGTCTTTCGCCACCGTGGCCGCGTCTTTTCCGTAGCCCTTCTGGTACAGTTCGACCTTGCCGCCCTCACGCGCTGTCAACTCCTTCAGATTCCGCACATGAACAGCGAGCTGCTCAACAGCCCCTGACCGGAAAGTATCGCCGGCCGCAATCAAGACTTTGTACCGGTTCTGCAGCAGGAAGAAGCAGATTTTGGATAAGTTGGTCGACTTGCCCACGCCATTGACTCCAACGATGGACATGACATATGGACGTGCTTTGCGCAGCGAAGTTGCAGGTGGCGCTGTAATGGAGTCAATCTCACGTAGGAGATCCAACGAAGACGTCGGCGTTAGCATCTTGATCAGCGACGCTTCCATGGCCTTTTGTATCCGGGCGTTTATGCCTGTGACGAATGTTAGCTCACCACGTCAAGGAGGTAGCAGAGATCAGGCAACGCACTCTCAAAGCTTCCCGTCTTGACTCCCACAAGCTCCTTCTCCACGCCTTCACACAGCCGCACGGCCGCCTCCCGGGCAACGTTCTTCTTCAGCAGATGTTCTTCCATGCCCTTGATAGCCTTGTCCAGGTCCTCTCGTGTCATGACCTTGCCGCCCACGACGTTCCTGAAGAGCCCGCTGATAGCACTCAGACTCGACCCGACAACGCCGGATCCAGCATCGGTCTTTGACGATGTGGGCTTTTTGGCCTCGGCTGATGCGAGAATGGAGTGGACCTCATCTCCTAGGTCCTTCAAGACAAACTTGCCCTTCGTCGTTGACCCCCATGTCGAGGCGTCGACCTCCTCAAGCCCAGCGGACCTCGCAGTGGTCTCGCCATCGTTGTCGCTTCCCGTGCCCTTTGGCGCCGAATAGTCCAGCTGCACGTCGCTATCGTCCACGTCTGCAAAACCATCCGCGTCCCATTTCCTTCCTCGCTTGGTCGATTTTGCTTTGGCCTTTCTCGAAGCCTCGTCCCCGGAAGAGGCCGCGGCAGTGTTGTTGCTCTGGCCTTTCCTTGCTCTCCTCGAAATCTTGGCCACAGGTCCGCCCTTGGCCACTAAAAGATGGTTGGACGCAGGGGTAGAGGGGCGTGAGGAGTTCGGCGTCGCAATGGGGGTCAAATCGGCCTGCATAACGTCCTTGCTTGTGTTGTCCTGTGGCCGGATCCGTTGGGCCAGACCCGGTGGCAGCGGTGGTTCGTCGTCGGACAGGTCTTGCTCCTTCGGCGCGCGGAGATCTTTGGGATCTGATTTGCTGCTGGACTGCTCTAGCTCTTGTAACTGCTGGTCAAAGTATTCGTCGAATTTCAGGCACTCGACGATTGTTGTGTTCGGCTTCTTGAGCTGGTCGCCGTAGAGGCTCACGAAGATGGCCCTGATGTTGTCGACGAGCTTGTCGATCCAGGATAAGTGTAGAAGCGATCGGTAGACCGCGACAAATATGATGCCCAGCTCCTTCTCCAGGGTCCAGCGCAGCGTGTGCTGGTCGTACTTGTACGGCGGGTTTGTCGCAGCGGAACCGCCATCGTTTGCGGCGGCGACGGAGCTTTTCTCCTCGATAAAGACATCCGCGATAAAGTGGTTGATGACGGAGGGGCTGACAGGCGCATACGTCCTGGACCAGAGCACCACCCCCGACGTTGTCAATATTTCGAATGTGTCGAGCATTGTGGGTTTTGGGTTGCTGAAGACAGCAATGCCGAGTCGAAACGAGAGGTCGTCGTGTTGTTCAGTCAGGCAGTGGAGAGCTGCTGTTGTCGCATGGATTGGATGATGGGATGGAAGCCACCGTGTACCTGCCTGGCTGTCTCGGATGTCATTTGTGGGCTCTGTGACTGAAGTGGGTTCCCGCCACAGCCAGGCCAGACACCCAGACAGACTGCTCCAGCGCTGTGACAAGGGATGGAAGGTCCCTAAAATGCACGGGCAGTTCCCGTCCTCGATCGCATCCACTGATTGGCGCGCAAAACCCCCGGCAATTACCCGGCAGCCGTCAGACAGGTCAAGACCACCTGGAAATGACAGCATCTCGAAATCCAAGAAAACACCTTTCCCAGATCTGAGCTGCGCACGACACAACTCTACATTTTGGCCCTCGATCGATCAACGCCCACGCTCGCACAAACCCACCGGCAACGAACGCCCCGCATCTCAACACCCGTCCGTCCTTCACCCACGTCGAAATAGCTTCACAGCTGTATTGCAAAGCTCCAGAGCTTACCCGAGCTCCAACTCCGACTCGAACTCCAACGCCAGCGCAGCACGTCGAGAAACCCCGGCGCCCACGATGCAGCGGCCAAGCTATGGGCAATCGCCCCCCTTACACCACCCCGTCCCGCAACACGTCTCGACCGTCCCGCAGCTACGATCTCCGCCGCCGCCTACATCACAACCGCATTCCCAAGGCTACGATGGGAGCCCCTACCAGCAACAACAGCCCCGGGTCGCATCGGGGGGCGGCAACATGTTTGGACAGTACGGAAACATGATCAACGACCCAGCCGCACAGCTTGCCTCTCAGTTTGGCCAGACAGCGTTCAAGCAGGGGCAGGAGTATCTCGAGCAAAATGTAGGTGCACCTCTGGGCCAGCCACGACGACTGCCCGCCAACCCCAGGTCTCGCACATGCATGGCTAACATGAGGTTCCCCCCTCTCCCCCTCTACCCAGGTCAGCCGCTTCATTAGCGTCTCGTCGCTCAAACATTACTTCAACGTCACCAACTTCTACGTAATAAACAAGCTGTACCTCGTCCTCTTCCCATGGCGGCACAAGCCCTGGTCGCGCAAGCAGGCGGTCGGCCCCAACGGGCAGGAGGGCTGGTATCTGCCGCCCCGCGACGACATCAACAGCCCGGACATGTACATCCCCGTCATGTCGTTCGTCACGTACATCTTTCTGCAGACGCTCATCGCGGGCCTCCGCGGCAACTTCCAGCCCGAGCTGTTCGGCTACATCGCGACGACGGCCCTCGTGGTGGTGATCGTCGAGATCCTAGGCCTCAAGCTTGGATGCTACCTGTTGAGCATCTCCAACGAGTCGCAGCTGCTAGACCTGGTCGCGTACTCGGGCTACAAATTTGTCGGCGTCATCGTGACCATCAGCGTGGCCGAGATCGCCAATGCAGGGAAGGGAACGGGCGGCTGGATCGGCTGGACTGTCTTCTTCTACACCTTTTTGGCGAACTCCCTTTTCTTGGTATGGACCGACCATCTAGCTCCTTCACCCCAATTGGACCGAGTCTTCGCGGTGGCTAACGAATGTGGACCAGATGCGCTCTCTCAAGTACGTCCTTCTCCCCGAAAATAACAGCGACAACCGGGCCCCGATGCAGACGATGCAGACGGAAAGCCGGGCCAAGCGGAACCAGAGAACCCAGTTCCTCTTCTTTTACTCGTATGTGGTGCAGCTGTTCTTCATGTGGATCCTGAGCCGCCCGTGAATTCTCGCCCGAGCTGGGCTGTAGATTTAGGTAGGCAGGGTGCTGTTTGGGTATCGGTACCAGATCGGATGGGCGAAGGAAGCATTATGTAGTGGTTGGTGGCAGCAGTTGGGCGATAAAGAGACGGCGAATTGTACAACATCAGGTATATGCAACAAATTACAACTATCTAGCATTATCATGCACTGCCCAGTTCCAATTTGTATTTCTCAAGGTGTCCCGAAAATAGGATGGATGGAATGTGCTCTGGACCGCCATTCGGGGACTTGGTCAATCTAATTAAGCTCTGGCTGCAACCCCAGCCGAGAAGTAAGGTAAAGGTGCATATGCAGCGGAAGACGTCCTCGAGGGTTGGTTTGAAACCCAGATGCCGTCGAGAAACCCGCATGCATGCCGGTTCCACGCAGATTGCCGTCGAGGTATCAATACACTGCGATCGGCCCGCGTGAGGTCTTCTTCCATGTGATGAAATGGACCAATGCTTGGCTGCCATGAATATGGACCGCTTTCACGCTGATATTCGTGGAAGTCAATGGCCAATTATAGTACGGGTTAATTGCTGCTGTTCCTGTCTGTCGCGTTGCTTCTCCCTTACCTCTTGCATGCAAAGTCGTCATCAGGCTTGGCCTTTCTTCCAGGATTTCAAACCGCTGCCCTGAGTTACATAGCTTCCTGTCTCTTTGCCCGTCCGCTGCTAACCCTTAAGTCCAGCCCGTGGCAGTGGGGGAGGTTGGTGCTGTCTGTCTGCTTCTCTGCAAGGCAAGGGTGCAGCCAAGGCGCCAGTAAGGTGCTAAGACACCCATCCACCCGACTTCACTGATACCAACCAAGCAAGCATGCATTCGTTATTCCCTGTACTACAGTTTGGATACTCACCTACCTGCTTACCATTTTACTTTTTCTTTAACACTTCTATTGTACTCAAAGACACACGTCACGAATTGGACCCCTTTTCCCTCGATTCATTTTTTCCAGAACAAAATACATCGTCGCCCGATTTGAATGACGTGCGGGCAGGTAGGTGTTACCTCACCCTTCGCTTAATTGACACCGACCGTCAGTCAGTCAGTCAGCCATGGCGCTTTCCCCAATCGTCGTCGCCTCCCTACAGGCGGCCGTCATCAGCGCCATCTCCAATATCCTAGCTCAGGGCCTCGCAGCTCGAAAGTCCAGTGTAAGAGATAATCATAGCCCTTTCGCTCGCTGTTCTTCCTTCCTTGCACTTGCAAGCCCTGGATATTCCAGCTGCGTGTTTTCCATCATGAGAAAAGAAACCACCCCCACCCCCCCCCTCCCCCCCCCCTTTCCCAACAAAAGAAAAAGTGTAGATTGGGAAAGTGAGTAGGTAGTCGTATAATACAGTCTAACTCGATACCCTCCTTCAAAAGGCGCCCTTGGAAATCGACTGGGTTCCCGTCTTTCAGTTTGTTTTGTTCGCCTTCATATCCACGCCGCCGAATTTTGTGAGTTCCCCTTGTCTCCCACGAAGTCCTGTTTCTAATACAAGTCCCTAACTAACTCACAAAAACAGCTATGGTAAAGTTCCATCCCATTTATATTCAACTGCCATGCTGTATCTCCAAGAACAGTGGAAACCACACACACACACACACACACACACAACTTTCTAACGCTCTCTCACCAGGCAAGACTTCCTCGAGTCGTCCTTCCCGGCCTACCACGTCTCGCCCACAAGCGAAGCAATCATCTCCGCCTCGGCGGGCAACGAAAGGGACCTGGACGACGAAGCGACCCAAGGCCGCCTCGTCGAGCCCAAGCTGAACAAGCGCAACACGCTGATCAAGACGCTCCTGGACCAGACCGTCGGCACGGCCGTCAACACGCTCCTTTTCAGCGTCTTCATCCACAGCGCGCAAGCGGCCATGGCCCACCGCGCGGGCGCCGGCTTCGGCCACCCGGCGCAGAGCCTCGGCTTCCTCCTCAGCGGCAACGCGGTGCGCTACGCCGCCGTGCGGTCCGACCTCGTCTGGCGGCGCGCGACCGCCGAGTTCTTTGACCTCGTCAAGGCCAGCTGGACCTTTTGGCCTATCATCAGCATCGTCAACTTCACCATGCTCAAGTCCGTCGAGGCCCGCAACTTGACTGGCAGCTTGGCTGGGCTCGGGTGGGGGGTTTATATGAGCTCCATTGCTGCGCAGTGAGGGATGAAAATGGGGAGGGAGGGAAGGGGGGAAAGGGGAAGGAAGTGTATGGCGTGGAATTTGTTTGGGTTCGCATGGGGGCTTTTTCTTCTTTCATCATCTCATCTGGGAATAGACTGTTTGAATATATCATCCAGGCAAGGGATTGAAGGGGGTGGGAATATCTGTTGTTGTTCATGCTGAGGAGGTGGGTGGTTGGGTACCAGGTAAATAGAGGAATGGATTTTAGTGCTGTTGAGCGGCATGCGGTTTCTTGAAGGATAGACTGGACTGTGTGTAACTCATGGAGGGGCCATTTCAACCTCAGTATTGTTTGATGGTTCAGGGATATATGGTAATAAGCTTGGAGCGCCGACAAATCGGTACCGAGGGACAACCCCCTTTACATGAACTCATTTTTCACGATGTATTAGAGATTTTTGGCTGAAACAACACACCAAGAGAGAACCAAAGCATCCGTTGCAGACCTCATTTGTCAAACTACCTACCTGCCAGCCAATGTGAAATCGTACGATGGCCACTGCTACCTGTCCTATCCTGATAATCCAGGAGACACCGCACTGAATTAGAGTGAAAAGACTTTCGCTACGTATAACCAACGTACACTTCCTACATACCTGGGAACTACCTGAATAACACCGAAATCCACAACAATGACCCACGCAGAGACCCAAATCTGGATTAATAAATCCCCTCATTACGTTGGAATCCACACGCGACAAGAAAAAAAGAAAAGAAAAGAAGAAAAAGAAAAGCCACATTAGAGCTGAGGAACCCAGACCAATTTAGGTCACGTCACTTTCATTCCAAACCCATCCAGCCCCAGGCACAAACCAATGCCATGCCATGCCACGCCATGCCGTGCTATGCAGTTCCCACACACACACAGATCTCTTGACCAGTCCTCCAAATTGATCAGACTAGATCTTTGACCATAATAACCATTCCATAGCAGAAGAGGACAGAAAAAAGACACATGCAAAGAGAAAAAGAAAATTTAAAAAAGGAGAAGAGAGAAAGAAAGAGAGCGCCAGGATACTGAAGGATAGATAGATGATATTAGGGATAGGCCGTAAATGAGATTTCGTCCCTGATTCCACAGACGCCGAGAGAGAAAGGCCAGCAGGCTGTCGAAAGAAATCATCGATCCTGACTCACGGACTCCCGCCAGCCAAGCCTGGTTCCACGAGGGGTCACGATCCGGTTGTCAAGAGCTCAAGGTGGCGAAGGATTTGTACACATCAATAGGACACTAATTGCGGCTTGCTCATGACTTCATCTGAGAGTCCCGTCTAACCGGACAATCAACGACATCACAGCGCCTTTAAAACGGCCCAACTTTCTCGGAGCCGCAGGCAAAGATGTTGATGTGATAATCGCCCCGCGCAGCGCACCCAAACACCATTTGATGAGGATGGAACGCAGTCGAGGCAATGGGTGTGCCCTTCCGTCCTTGAAGATAGCTCGAGTATGGCTCTAGGCGAGAGAGCTCGTGTCCGTCAAAGTCAAAGATCTTGACGAGATGTGCAGACGTGCCACTAAACGACGCTGTGTTAGTTCCAAAACTTGGGTCCTGACAAGGTAAGGCGAACGATGGGGTAGGTGTGACTTACACCGCAAACACAGGGAGGTGCTCATGCGTGCTAGCTGTTCGTAGCACATCCTTGGTGGTCTGGAACGTCTTGAGCGGCTGCTCCATGCGGATATCCCACAAGCGGACTTTGCCGTTTCGGCTGGCAGACAGCAGCTCTCTTTGCCCGCCTCGCTGCATATGCACCGATCGCACCCACTGCCTGCTTTCGTCTTTCCACTTGCGCACCATAGTATCTTGGGCCCTCAATCTCGTATCAAAGACTCGGATAGCACCATCCCCAAAGCCGGCAACAAAGATGTTGCCCGTCATTTGATCCGAGGTGAGCGACGTCACACAGGAGCCGGACCGGGCCGGAATCTCATGTGTACACATCTCGTGACCGGCATTCCAGACACGAATGACGCGCTCGTCTCCTGCCACCAATACCTGGCCGTTGACTTGTTGCCAGTCAAAGACCATGCCGGAATTGACGTTGGAGGGGACCATGTGGGTCAAGGCCCGCCAGGAGGATGCGAGCTCCACGTTATCGTCGCTGTCATAGTTGCGGTATATACGCAGGACACCGTCTGACGACCCGGTCATCAAGAGAGCCTGGTCGTCCTCGTTGATAAACCTCATGTCGGATATTTTTGATCCCTCCGGGTTGCCGTTCGAGAAGCGGCTCTTGCGGGTGTTGCTCTTCCAGTCCCACACGTAGACTGTGTTGCCATCGTCGGCAACAGCAACGTGGTTCTCGAACTGATGAAACGACATCTTGGCTGGCTGCGCACCATTGTTGATGACCGAGATCTGGTTGTTCCACTTATGCGTCCGTGCGTGCGTCTTCTGGGGCTGTGTCTCCCTAAGAACGGCCTCATTGCGTGATCGACGCCAGAGTCTCTCGTTATACTCATGGCTACCTGGCTCATCGGCTTCCGCGGGCTTCATCTGCGGCTCGCGGAAGTACTCGATGGACCAGTCCAGAAATGTACTCGACAGGGGGAGAACGGGCAGCTCTGACTGACTCCGCTCCTTGTAGCCAGCACATGATGGCTCATTGGCAACATGATAGTTTGCCGGCGACGTGGCCTGATCATTCTGCTCCGGGGGCGCAGCATCTAGGCTCGGGCCCTTCCGACTGCGTTGGGAGGTCGATCTCTGTAATCCAGGGGACCCGGGAGGATTCGAGGTAGCAGCCGAGCTGTAGTCCATGAGAGGCCGGAACAAGTAACTGGCTGTCCGCTTCAGAAGGCCAGGCGATGGCATCGGTTGGGCAACAGCAGTGCGGGTTCCGACAACGCTACTCCTCTGGCTCATGTCACCTCTCGACACTTTTCTAGCGCGTCGGAGAATATCATCCATAAGATTCTGTGCCTGCGCACCCACGGCCGAGTTGAGAAGTGCATGATGAACGTAGTCGACGATAACGGTCGAGTCTCTCTGGACTTCAGGATGCGGGTCGACGCTCAGGATATTGATGTGCTTCCAGCAAGCAGCAAAGACGGAATCGTGAGCTACGCCATATGCCGTTGGCTTGATTGTACCGTCCGCCTCGCGGTTGTCCCGCCGCACATAATGCAAGCCCATTTTGTGGTCCTGGCCATCTTCTGGCGGAGGAAACAGGAGGTATTCTTTCTCTTCCATCAGCTGCTCATACGCGGCGACCAGGAACTTGTTCTCGTAGCGCAAGACAAATTGCGAAAAGAAAACTAGGAGCTCCTTGCGAACAACAGGGCTGCCGTCCGTGGCGAGCTCAAGCATAGTCCAAGCAATTCCTTCTTCAATCCTTGCTACCTCGTCCGTCAGGTCTGGAATCCCCAGAAAGGTGGTCATTGCGTGGGCCATAGCTGCCCGAACTTCGGGATACGGGTCTCTGATCAGATAGGAGAGCTTGAGGTGGGCATTTTCTCGAATGCCCCTCCATTTTCCCTCGGGCAGATCCTGCCATAGCTGGCTGATGCAGAGACATGACCACTGTCGGAGCAGCGCATTGTCATTGTTGGTGATGTGCTGCAGACAATATGTCATGATGTCTGTCGAGTTACAGACAATTTGGCCGGGCTTATAGTTCTTACAAAGCATGGCCAGAATAAAGGCGCACATTGCTTTGTGCTCGTCCCGAACCTCCTCGCCAACCACCGGGAATGTTTCTTGGGGCTTCATGATAGCCGCAAAGTAGTTGTACCCGCTGTCTTTGATAAGATCCTGTTGGCACGATATGTCAACAGCTAGGACGCGAGTCCAGATGAAGACCATGACCGGTTTGAGTTCCTGCGCAGCTGACTGGAGGAGCTTCAGGACATATGGGAAAATGCCAATGCTCAGAGCCAGCTGAACGGCCCATGGACCGAGATCTAGGAATCTCCCCAAGAGAATGAGAGCACGGAGTCTGTGCTGCTGGCTGAGCAGAACTTGGAGCACAACGGGAAGCTGGTCGGGAGGTTTCTGGGAAAGCGCATCTCCCCTTGTTAGGTAGATTTGGAAGGCAGTAAGCTGCTCCGTGAAGAAGCTCGAGTTCACATACTCATACTCTATACCTTCTTCCTCCTTTTTCTCCAGCATGGGCAGCTGGGACAGGGCCATGTCAACAGCAAGATCCCAGCTGTCCCAGAGAGGATGTTGACGGGTATCTGGCAGCTCTGGATACGACTGGGGGTGGCAGTTATAGACGGGCATGATGCGCTGTGCAAGCAAGAAGTTGCGGAAGAGAGCAGCGACCATCAAATCTTGTCGAAAGAATTTCCGAAAGAGATGACGTGGGAGGGTCGTCCACGCAATTGTGTCGGTGATGGCCGTGAAGATCCAGTTGAGTTCTCCGAGAGGTGTTCGGCGCTCTTGTAACCGCCCACCGAGCTTCTTTGCCCGTTCAGGGGTGAGCGTTGTTTTGAGTGGGTTCTGCAATACAAAGAACCAAAGCGCCATCTCGATCGGCGTGGTGAGGCAGCAAGTAAAAAGGTCGGCCGGCAGAAGCGGGTTGGTGGGCAAATTCTCCTTCACGCTGCATGCAGCAAGGTGAATGTAAGGGCGGAAGTTCATCTTCTCATAAGTTGGGTCCTTCAGTGCCTGTTCTTCCTCCTCCTGCTCGTGCTTCTCGACGAAGCGGTGATAGTTGTTGAGGATATTGCCCGCCTCGGAGCAGTCCCAGACAAAGATTGTGGGAGCTTGAAGCCATTGCTGAAGGTCATACAGTGAGACGGGGATGTACTGTGTGTACGTTTTGTTGAAAACCCAGATCTCGCCAGACGCCGTGGGCTTGGGAACTCCGTGGCCATTGTAGTGGAATAGGACTCTTTCGTCTTTAGCGTTTCGTCGCAAGGAGATGCTGAACTTTTTTGTCTCCTCGATCGAGGGATCCAAGTACTGCTTGTAGCGGGTTCGAATGGCGAGGGTCTCGTACTGCGTTTGGAGCGATCTCCCAATGATCTCCAGCGCTTTCGAAACCGGGGGGATCGTTGGGTCTTGCCAGGCTTCGAGCTTGGCACCGGGCGTGGTCCTTAGTTGATCTGGTGGCTCGACTCCGATGTTCAAACAGACTGCTATAGCTGCAGATACTGTTTTTAGCCGGTCTCGCATCCGCCAGTCCTGAATCTCGAAGGAGGGCGACTTGGGTTTCCCAGTTGTTTCGTGTCTCTTGTCGGTGAAGTACATGTACCAGTTCTAGGATGAGTTAGCGCAATCCAGCCGGCATTGAGACAACGCGAATCTAAAAAGCGCAGCGAGAGACGTTGTTCAGCATACATTAGCTAGTTGGGAGATAATATCCTCGGATTGGTAGTGATCCTCAAAGCCATGTCTTGCACCCCATTCATAATATTCTTCATCGAACTTGTCGAAGTCATCGTGGCGCAGACCCTGATCGCTCTTGGACCTTAGCAAAGGCGGCTTGGATGGTCGCATGACAGGGCCGCGGTGGTCGTCGTCATCGTCGTCGTCGTCGTCATCGTCGTCGTCTGAGAGCCCGCCGTTGACGGAGCTGGCCGAAAGAGTATGTTTGATGCTTGGGGCGCTCGATGGGCGGCGGGATGCTAACCCGGGTGATGCTGATCTCCGTCGGTCATTGACACTTGAAGGAGCGGGCCTGAGAGCCAACCCAGCAGGCGATCCCAAGGGCGTGCCGCCGTTGGCATCGGGTCGAGAAGCGGAGGTCTCGGCGGGGTGTGCGTGGGCGACCTGTGTGCGGACTTGCGACATGGCGAGAACACCCTGGCGCGGGGGAGGACTAGCAGTACGAGACGGGGGCGAAGCAGTCGAAGATGACGGAGGGGCTCTCAAAGAATGGGATGGGCTCTGCCGGTGGGCAGGGTGCGGAGGAGCTTGCAGAGAGAGGGCCGTCATAGTGCACTATTCTAGAGCTGCGAGGCGAGCATTGTTTCCAAAGCTGCCGTCGGTCGTCTCGCCGGATTTGCAGGCTTCGGGTTCCCACCTGCGGGTCGCAAGCTGCGCTTTGCGCGATGCGCGTCGGAGACGGCGGCCAAGACGAAGCCGGGTAGGACAGCGAGGAGGTACCTCGGGTGGGCAGACAGGCAGGCGGGCGGGCGGGGGGCTGCTGCTAGTGCTGGTGCTGCTGCTGCTGCGTCACCGGGGAAGGGAGGGAGTTGAAGGAGTCCGTGGCTCGTGTTTGGCGACAGACAGGCTCGAAATAATTCGGATGCGAGGCCGACGCAATTGCGCGCAACGGTGGCCGTGTGGTGTGCTGCGGTTTGGCGAGGTAGTGGTGCCTTGTGCCGTGTTGAAGCCAAACATTAGCGGCCGTATCCCCTGGAAGAGCCAAACCGAGCTGGTGGCGGTGGTGGTGAGATGCAACAGTATGAAATGCAACCATTAAATCCGATGGCACCGAGGTTAGGTAGTACCCAGGGAACTTACCTGGCAGGAGTTGATCGTTCGGACGGCAATGAATCTACTAAGGTACTTGTTTGCTTCTACCCGTCGTAGGGCTAGTTAGCTGCCTTTGGTTGGGATTTAGATGATGGTGGTAATGGCCGAGGCTGGCGTCGACTTGGACGGCCCTGGATGTTCTAGATGACACCGGCAGGGCAAGGTAAGGTGAGGGAGGTAAGGTATGTAAGCGTGGTAGAGGTCCACTGGCCAGCTCGTCAGGTTGGTTCGCTCTTTGGTACGGGTTGTTCCTTCCAGGTCATTTATTTAGGTAAGCTGCACGCGGCTACGACAGGCCGGCCCCAATTGGCTGGCTGGCTGCCTGGACGGATAATAGGTGGGGTTGCTTGGCACTTGACTTGCCAGTTCCCAGTTGGAGACTTGAAGTGGAGCTGGCGGGAGCCGAACAAAACGAAACGTGCACCAACCAACCACCAGCACGAGCGAGCGGATTGCAGCAAACTTCAGCCTCATCGAGAAAAGATGCACATACCTATTCAAGGATTCGCACCTCAGGTTTTTGCTGAAATACATTGGATACTTGGACACGAGCTATGTCTTTTTGGAGTTCTGGAGCTTTGCAAAGCAAAAGTAAAATGGATATCACATGTAACCGGCACGCGGGGGAGGTGGGTTGTCTACTGTTGCGGAAGTCTCCATGTAATAGATGAGACTTGCTGTAGAATATGTGTACATATAAACTCCCAGTGATGTTATCTTTTGTCATCCACCACGGTGACTATCTTGAGGTACGGAAGGCTGTTTGCAGAAATTCAGGCACTTGAATGTGCGTCACGGGGAAACCTGCAAACCTACATACCTACCGGTAAGCTTGTACAGGTTAATTATTCTTTGGTGATTCGATTATTCGATGCGGCTCGAACGGAAACCTGCAGTTACCCGCCGTCTGGGCGATAACGAAAAGATCGGGGGAAGGAACAAAAAAGCAGAGGAAGAAAAGGGGACGGAGCAAGATGCGGCGACAAAATGCGCCGAATGAGTTTACGACGGGAGTCTCTCATACTTCAAGTTGTTCTTAGCATGGAATCTAAGGCATCGTGCGATTTGCGCCCCTGAAGCGAAGTTACTTTGGGCGTGGGTCCCGTGCGGAAGGAGAAACATGAAACATGGAGAAAAGGCAAGGTGCAACTTGAAATGATACTCTAGGTCCACAACGGCCCAGCTTCCATCTTTGTGACGTTCACCCCTTCTGGCCGTTCTGGACACGGGCCTGCAACTTCTATGGTATCCATGTGACTTATCTCGCATACCATTAGATGGGGGACAGACTGGAAGGATGTTTTCAAATCGAGTAGCTTTGGTAAGGTATATTTGCTGAAGTTGCTTTATCGATGCAAGAGGGTGAGGTACAGATGAAAAAGGCAAAGGCAGATATCGGCGCAAGCGCCCCCCACCCGGAGATCGCAACCCTACATGTCAGGTACGTATCGTAAACGGACAAAACAGTTTCCCTTTCCATTTCCGCGCGCTGACATGTCGCCCCCTACACAATGAATCTAAGCCGTACCAGACACTCGTTACCTTGCCTGCTTGCCTATAAGCTCAGGTCAAGGTACACGTGTAGGTACCTGGACTGCTCCAAGTACCCGTCGTTAGCTACAGGTAGGGATCTGAATTTGGTGATAGACACCTCGAGGCATAGAACTGTCTGTTCTGTTTTTTTTCTTTTCTTTCATACTTTAACTAGTAGGACAGGTCGGAACCTTGAGGGCAACGTGTAATTTATTTTGGGGGAAGGAAAGCGGGATGTTGCTGCACCCAATTCTTGTTAGCGTGACTCCAGGTGAGAAAGGCACGGGGGGTGAGTTTTGCTGGAAGTCTGTGCCTCGCCGGGATTGGCTGGTTTGGGCGTGTGAGGCAGGGCGGGTACTGAAAGTGCTGTGGGAAGTGGGAAGTGCATGCATCAGCACTTGGGACGGGAACGCCCCTTTTGCTTCCATTTGGAGCTTAGATTGTTCTTTGGGGTCCAGTTCATCTTCACTGCGTCCTTGTCCTTCAGCTCCCTCCGCTAGGTATTTGTGGTGATTCCAGGTTCTTTTTTTGAGGCGCGTGCTTGGCCGGCAGGGACTTCCTCCAATAAGGGGAGAAAAAAAGGAAGAGGTCGAACAGAAAATCGAACGCCCGGCCGTTCCCCGACTCCACTGCTCCTGTAAACCACCGATGCTTCCCAGCCATCTCCAAACTCGAGCGTCAACTCCCTCTCCGACCTCCGCATATTCCGTTTCGCCCGCTGCTACCTGGTAGGGCCCAGTGCTAGGTCGTCGTCGGTACCTTGCCTTAGCCGTGAAGCCAAAGACTCTGCTCCATCAATCGCTCCTCCAGCTCCAGCACCTGCCCCAAGACCGGCACCAGCGCCAGCGATAATACGCACACCAGCACCGCACCAGCACGCTCCGCCAGCCGCACCATCAGCACCGCCGGCACCGACAGCCCTTTCCTCTATTCCGATTTCCGATTTCCGACTTCCAGGCTCATCCCCCGACACCACCTGCCTGCCTCCACATACGCACACACGGTTGATTGGCGTTGGACTTAGATGCGGCGACTACGAGTCTGCGACACTGCGAAACCATCGGGCAATCCGGCGCATTGCATTCGGTCGGTCAGCGTGAACACGGGTGACACGATTCCACGGCGACCGGCTCCGTGAACCAGCCATGGCCTTTTTTTTTAAGACGAAGAAGCATCAGGACAGAGCGTTATCGAGCCGAGATGGACCCCCAGGCTCCGGGTCCTCAGTGCAGAGCGCGGCGTCGCGCATCAGAGACGAGAAGGGATCACGGTCCACACCCACCGGCAGTCTGAATTCTCTCGAGAATGATGGCAGTCTGGGAAGCCCAGATCAAGCACACGCCCGCCAGCGAGGCCAAAGCTTGGAGCAGCAGCAGCAGCAGCAACAACAGACTCCTCCCCATGCGCAACAACAACCGCAGCACCAGCAGCACCAGCACCAGCAACAATTGCAGTCCCAGACGCAGCCAAGCGATTTGCCCGTGAGCATCCATTTCTGCTGCCGCGTCTTGTCCCATCCTGCCCCTATCCACGCACCGTGATCATGTCTAACAGGGAATGTCTACAGTTCCGTAATGGCCCAAGCCCTCCGATGCAGGTGCCGAATGCGAATGCGAACGCGTCTCTCTATCCGTGGTCGCAGCGGAGATTAACATACACCTCGTCGCACCCGAGTCCGTTTCCCCGATATGGCGCCGCTGTCAATTCCGTATCGTCTAAGGAGGGCGATATCTACGTCATGGGCGGTCTGATCAACAGCTCCACGGTGAAGGGCGACTTGTGGCTGATCGAAGCTGGCGGCAGCATGGCTTGCTACCCGCTCGCGACAACGGCCGAGGGGCCAGGGCCCAGAGTGGGACATTCGAGCTTGCTGGTTGGAAATGCCTTCATTGTCTACGGCGGCGACACCAAGATCGACGAAACCGATGTCCTCGACGAGACGCTCTATCTCCTGAATACATGTAGGCCTGCTACGTACGTCCCTTGGGTGGATTGGATGGGAGCTGACCCCCCCTTATAGCAACGAGACAATGGTCCAGAGCGTTGCCTGCGGGGCCTCGTCCCGCCGGACGATATGGCCACTCGCTGAATATCCTGGGATCCAAGATCTACGTCTTTGGTGGCCAAGTCGAGGGATACTTCATGAACGACCTCGCCGCCTTCGACCTGAATCAATTGCAGATGCCCAACAACCGCTGGGAAATGCTCATTCAGAACAGCGACAACGGGCCCCCCTCCCAAGGAAAGCTGCCCCCGGCACGCACCAACCACTCCATCATCACCTACAACGACAAGATGTACCTGTTTGGTGGCACCAATGGATTCCAGTGGTTCAACGACGTGTGGTGCTATGATCCTACGACAAACTTCTGGACCCAGTTGGATTGTATAGGATACATCCCCATCCCGCGCGAGGGCCATGCCGCCTCCGTAGTGGACGATGTCATGTACATTTTCGGAGGTCGGACAGAGGAGGGAGCAGACTTGGGTGACCTGGCTGCCTTCCGAATCACCTCGCGCCGTTGGTATACCTTCCAAAACATGGGGCCTTCGCCTTCACCTAGGTCTGGCCATAGCATGACTGCGGTGGGTAAGACCGTTGTAGTCGTGGGAGGCGAACCGAGCTCGGCCGCAACGGCTGTCAATGATCTAGCCTTGGTGTATTGCCTGGATACCTCCAAGATACGGTATCCAACCGACTCACAGACTAGCTCCAACACACCGAAACTTCCTGCAGCAGCGAGGCGGCCTAGCGATGCCACCGCTCAGCCTGGCAGCCGATCTCAGCCTGCGCGCGACGGTTCGAATGGTCCTGACTCCAAGCGACTCATTGGGACGACTCGAGAACCCGGGGGGTCCAACGGATCCAACGGATCCAACGGATATAAGTCTCCCAATGGGACTGAGCCTGCCCAATATACCGGGCCTCCCAGCGGTCCTTCCAAGCTGCCTAGATCTGCAGCGCCGCCGGCGCCTGCCGGGCCCCCTCCTCAAGCCCAGCCCCCCAAACCTGTCGTCAACCCGGCAATAATTCGAACAAGGAATGCGTCCTCGGAACGGGCTGATCTTCAGCAGCCGTCTCCGTCGCAGTCGCCTGTTGTGCAGCAAGGTGCGGCTTTCCGAGACGGTGAGAGCCCTGTGACGAATGGAAGGCGTACCCCGACCCAACAGAGCCAGAGCCAGAGCCCTGGACGGTCTGGGTCAGCTTCGAGGCAGGCGGAACCAGCTGTTGCAGAAGCGCCCAAGCCCAGGTCTCTGAGGCAAGGTCGTGGCCCTGGATCTGTCGATAGCTCAACCGAACCAATCATGAAGCAAATCGCCAACCGACCATCTTCTCCCCCACCTCCGACAAGACAGAACAGCAATCCCATCTCGAGGCGATCTTCGGCACGGAACTCCCAAACCGTGTCCCTCTTGAAAGAACTAGACTCAGCGAGGAATCGCAATGCGTGGTATGCTTCCGAGCTTGAGCTTGCGCGCAAGGCCGGTTACGTCCCAACTACCTCGTTAAGTCCCGTCCTGGATAGCCGAGCCGCAGAAACATTCGACGACGAAGACAAGCCTCTGATCGAAGCCCTGCTCGCCATGCGGAGCGAGCTAGCAAATGTCCAAGCCTCGATCGATAAGCAAGCTGTTCTCGCCGCCAAACAGATTGCGGAAGCCGAGAAGCAACGAGACGCTGCGATTCAGGAGGCTGTCTATGCCAAAGCCAAACTAGCTGCACGGATGGGCAGCGCCGCCAGCACACCACAGCTCGATAGCGATAAGGACCTTGACGATCGTGTCAACGACATGAGCAGGAAACTGGCAAATGCGCTCAGCATTCAAAAGGGGCTCCAAGACCAGCTGGATCTCCAGACGGCTGAGCTCGAGGCCGAGAGACGAGCACGCAAGCTGGCAGACGACACCGCCGCTGCGGCTCAGAAACGGATGGTAGAGCTGGAGAACTTCAAGCAACAAAACTCTTCCGAGGTCGAACGACTCAAGGCGGAGCTGCATATGGTCAAACGGGATGCACGCGAGCAATCAGTTGCCGCGGCAGAAGCTATCGGCGCGGCACAAATGCTACGTATCGAGAAAGATGACCTCGAACACAGGTACAATGAAGTCGTCGGAAGCTCAAAAGAGAATGCCGACACGTTCGAATCTTTGCGTCTGGCCGTGGTGGCCTCGTCCGAGACCAAGGCCCTGATGGAGGGGAAGCTCGACGAGGAGCGAGCCCTCAGGGAAAAGGTCGAGTCGAAGCTCAACAAACTCAAAAGCGAGCACGACTCCCTGTCGGCAGAACTGGTTGCAGCGACACAGCGCCTGAGAGACGCGGAAGAAATGGCAGAGCAACACGCCAATGAAGCGCAACTGCATCGCCAAGCTGTGCTGACGGGCCTGGGCAAGATATCTGCTAGAGACGTTACCACGCCCGACAAAGCTGCAGCCGATCGCATTGCTGCTCTCCAGGAGCAGCTGACCACTGCCAACGCCCTGGTCAGGAAATACCAGCAAGAGGCAGATAGCGTGTCTGACAGGTTACGGCGCGCAGAGGAGCGGATCGCTGGCCTGGAGGCTTACCAAGAACAGGCTAGCCGCGAGGGCGTGTCGATTCGCCGGCAGCTTCAGGGTGCGTTGAGGGAGACGCAGTCTCTTCAGGCAGCGAACTCGGATCTCAAGCAGCAGCTGGCACAGCAGCAGCTCGAGACCAACGCCATCGTCGTCCAGCATACCACCCTCAAAGACATTCTCAGCGAACGAGGCATTTCGCCAACATCGGTAGCTCGCTCTCGCGGCCTCACCAGCCCTCGAGAGGACTCCCCAGAGCAGATGCGCCTGCGTGACCTTGAGCAGCAACTTGCCAGCACGCAAGCTGCGCACGACGAAACGAAGGCCACGGCTGCGTTGCAAGCCCAAGAGTCCGCGACAGCGTACCGCGAGAAGCTCGCCCAGCTCGAGAACGATTATCAGTCGGCCGTGCATTACGTCAAGGGCACCGAGAAGATGTTGAAGCAGCTTAAGGATCAGCTATCACGATACAAGACCGAGAACTCCCGGCTAAAGGAGCAAGTGGTTGAGCTGGAAGAGAAGGTCGAAAACGAGGGCGCTGCAGCCAAGAACCTTCCCGCAGACTGGGAGGAACAACGCGAAGCCTTCCAGGCGCAGATCCACGAGCTGCAGGCTGAGCTCCAAGACTCGGCAGCCCGGCTCGAGAAGCAAGTGCAATCCATCCGTCAGGAACTTGCTGATGCTCGGCGAGAGCGTGACTCGGCCGCCCGCGGCACCGAGGAAGCAAACCGTATCCTTGACGGGACCCGGAAAGACCTCGAGCAGTTGCAGGAGGAGAACGCACTTCTGGAGGAAAGGGCCCAGGAAGCCGAGCAGAAGGTCAGCTCCCTCCTCGACCAGGTCGAGCTCAGTGTCGACAACTACCGCCGACGCAGCAGACAAGCACCTAGCCTAGCCTCCGAGACGATTGGCGCAGCTCCTGCGACCAACCCCCTCGCCGTCAATGGGCTGGGTCATACCCGCCAGGAGTCGAGCGAAGCCGGAAGTGTCTACGGCGGCATGGGCGAAGCGCGGAACAGTGCGGCGCTGGACAACCTAGCAAACGAGCTGGAAACCCTGCGGAGCCACTGGGAGTCGACCAAAAGCAACAACTATCGGCTGAGCAACACGTTCGACTTTGAGCAAAGTCCCGTCATCAAGAGGGACGAGCGTGCCGCCAGCCCCGGTCTCAGCGAAAGCTTGGCCGACTGGCGGAAGCGGCTGGACCACGACCAAACCGACGGCCCTGATCACGCAAAGTGAGGGAAGGAAAAAAGTGAAAAAAATAGGATCGAAACGACCGGCGGAGCGACGTCGGAGAGACAATGTGTAATGTTTTGAATGGCTGGGACTGGAGGACTTTACACATACATCACCACCTCCTCGACAGGTCTCCTTTTTTTCTTCTTCGTATGTCCTCGCTGTCTCTCTCTGCCTGTCGGTCTGTCTATCCCTTCCTCGCTTCTCGGCTCGGTGTCTGTTGTAACTAGTGTAATATTCGCGTTCGTGTGGTTTTGAATCATCATCCAAAGAAAGGAGGTTTTTTTTTTTTTTTTTTTTTTTGCCGCCCGCCTTCTTTCTTTTTGCCTTTGTTTTCTTTTTGGGACAGAAACTTGAAACATTATTGATGCCAGGGAAGGGGGGAGGGGTTTGGTGGTTTTGGTTCCGCTGGGAACGGAAGTACGTAAACGAAAGAAAGGGAGGAGCGTGTATAGTTTGTGGGCATTATTTCCAGAGGGAGCGGAGAGCGGAGAGCGGAGCGGATGAGAGATGATGAACTCGGGGGGTTTTTTTTTTTTTTTTTTTTACGTCCATGTTTTCGTTTTTGTTTTTCTTATTTTTCCTGTCTCTTTTTTTTGATTTGGTTTGGTTTGGTTTGGTTTGGTTTGGTTTGGTGTGGGGGGGGGGAAGGGCTCGTTCTATTTGTTTACTCGAGTTTTCTTTCGGTCATGATGAGGGACGGGTCAGTCAGCTAAAGCAATTACACACTCACACCCACACACATCCATCCTTCCTTGTTTGTTCTTTTTTTCCTTCCTCTTGGCCTTTGGTATTTGACTTTTCTTGTTCGTCCGTTTTGCCCCATGTACCTGCTGCTGCTGCCCATTGCAGTGCTGTTCTTTTTAAGCTTGGCTTGGTTTGCTTTGCCTTTTTGTTTTTGTTTATTCACTGTTTTCTACAAGTCTGTTTTTCCCGCCCCGTTTTTGCTCTTCCGGTCTGATCAACTCGCATTCACTGCCTTTTTGTGTTGCTTTTTTGAACCATGAGGGGAGGCAGGATGGAAGAGCGATGGGAGATGAGCGGCACATACACACATACATACTAGGTAGCTTTGGCTGGGTTGGTCGTATTGGAATCGGTGATGAAATTTTCAACAATTGCCTGACTGGGTCCTCGCCATGACTTTTTTAATGTGCATGGATGTATACAATTGTTTCTCATGTCATGCCGTAGTTGACCGGACCGACATCCATCTATGTATACCACATATAATTTTGCACGGCATCTTGTCGCTCGCTTCTCTCGACACAGGAATCGTCTGTCTGATTAGTGCACTTTGAGATGGGCTGTACCGTGTTGATAAATACTTCAAGCGGCGACGGGAATCACTGAGCAGGCAAGGATATTTCCTTTGTGGCTGAAAATGATTATTTTTTCCGAGCTCTTTGGTATCCCTTTCGGGGTTAAGATCTGTAACTCTGCGTTGGGGGAAAAGTCAAGTAATCATTACCACTATTGCCAGAGCAGAAGTCCAACAAAGGACATGGAGAACGCAAGGTGCTCCTCTTTAAACCATAAGCTGTCGATTAGAATCGAAATGGCTACCTATTTGAAAATAGTCATGTCAACAACATCAGGTTCCGCTGTCAATTCAACTACGAGCGAGCATGTTCAAAAGAAATGACGGGCCGATTGGCGAATGCGCTTCATTCTCTATTCAGCGTCCCCTCTAATATTTGCCATACGCGCTACAACACAGGGTGATGTAGCTCTCCCCTCCCTCAATGACATGCAAGCCCACGTCTCCATGTCTATAGGCGTTGTGACCCGAACTCCTCCCAAACACTCACTCCATCAGCGCCTTCCCAGCAAATCCCAAACCCGCAATTATGGCAGCAGACGCTTGGGAGTGCGGGGGTAATAAGCCGCGAGATGTACGCTCGGCACTATATCGGGTTAGTTAATCGGCACCAATACAAAGAGCGTTGGAAAACCCAGAACACAGCGGCGGGGCAGAGCAGACTTACAATTCAAGTACCAAGCGACTACTCTGTCCAGTCCGATACCACCTCCTCCATGGGCGGGCTGTAGAGCGTCAGCGATGTGTTCTCTCTTGCGAACCAAACCAGGCAAGTATTTTCACAGCATGTACTCACCACTCCGGCGTCTTTAAAGACTTGTACGTATTCCTTGATACCCTGGCTCGAAGGGTCCATACCCTTCCTCCGCAGGCGAGCTTCAAGCTCAACAGGGTCGTTGATTCGCTGTCCACCAGACAGGATCTCCTGGCCTCTCATGAAGAAATCATAGGCGTTGGTGACCTTGGGGTTTGTTGGATCCTCCTTGGCGTAGAACGGACGGGCGCTCTCGGGGAATTTGTCGAGGACGTAGAAGTCGGTGTTGAACTTCTTCTTGATCAGGGCACCAAGGGCCTTCTCCTGCGGTGTCGACATATCCTCGTCGTCGCTAACATTATGATATTCCTCGGGGCCCTCTTCGCGCAGAAGTTTTTGACCCTCGGCAAAGGTCAGACGGACCTCCTTTCCTGGCTCGGGGAGGAGGAAATCTTCTGAGGGATAGACCGAGCGAACGAGCTCGACCTCCTCGGCACACCGCTCCTTGATACCGCGGAAGATGTGGAGCAGGACACCCTCGAGCGTGTGGAGGACTTCGGTGTAGTCCCGCTTGATCTCCATTTCCAGATCGAGGCCAGTGAACTGCATCGGGGTTAGACTCGAGGCAAATATATGTACACACAATATTTCAAAACAGGTGCTGGGAATCAGGCTGGTGCCGGTGTAAACCTACCTCGGTCATGTGTCTTGGCGTATTCGAGTTCTCGGCCCTAAATACCGGGGCGATACAGAACACACGCTTTCTGCCTCCCGCAATTTCGAATTGCTTGTAGAATTGGGGGCTTTGCTATTCGGACAGAGTCAGTATCGCGTCAGAGGGGAAAGGAGAGGACCAGGACTAGGGTTGAGCATACTGCGAGGAAGGCCTCCTTCTCGAAATAGGGCAACCTGAAAACGTTGGAACCGCCCTCTGACGCGGCGCCGATAAGGCACGGGGGCTCAAACTCCTTGAAGCCCAGGTTCTTGAGGTAGGAACGGAACAGGTCCTTCACCTCGATGCGGATATCGGCGATGGCCTGCTGGACGGGTGCGCGCTTGTGCATGACGATGTTGTCCAGGTGGGTCAACATGGAAGCGGCCGGGATGGCTGACTCGACGGTGAGCTTCTCGACTCCCTCCTCCAGGGCTGGCTCCTCGTCCGAAAAGTTGGCAATGGGCCTGTTGGCGGCGGCGAGGGTCAGGCCCAGGGCTGCGGGGGCGGCGGCATGGACAAAGCACTTTTTGATGTGCAGCTCGTAGTTGGAGACCTTGCAGCTCTTGACGGGCTCCAGAGGCTTCTCGACGGTGGCCTCGACGACGACGAAGCTCTCGGGGTTGATGCCGCCGACGTACTTGACCATTTGGCGGGAGATGGTGCCCTCGGCATTGGCCGCAATGACGCCCTGGATGGTCCAGTTGCCCTCCTCGCGCAGCTCGACAAACGCCATCTTTGCGCCCTGCATGCGCGCATTCTGGATCCAGGCCCGGAGCTCGACCGTCTTGCCGACGTGCTCATCGCCGAGGGTCTTGAGGTTGATCTCGACAACGTCGGGCGACAGCTTGGTCTCGTGGGTCTCCTGCCCGTAGTTGTCGGTCGCGAGGTCTTCGGCCTGGGCTCCGGCGCCCGACGGGCCAGCTGCCTGGGCTCTCTCGGCGGCGCGGCGGGCCTTCTCGGCCTCCTTCTTGGCCTTTGCTTCGGCCTTTTTCGCAGCCTTCTTGGAAGTGGAGGCGGCGTCCTCTCCGCCCTCAGCCGGGACATCGGCGGGGGGAGGGGGCGCGGGGTTCGACGATGATTCGGCCATGTTGTCGACGAATGTCTTTTTAGGGTTCTCGAGTTGAGACGAACGGGAGGGGATAGGAGAGGTATATGGTCGGTCGGACGGGGAGCAATTGAGCCTGGAGGTTGCAGGTGGTGTGACTCAATTTTGCTCGTCGCCTTTTGGATCTCGGCCTGACGCAGCAGCTCGACAAGCTGAGGGCAGGAGCGCACCACCCACTCCCATCTTGCTTGGCGGGGCATGCATGGAGGGGTCAAGTTTGACGACAGCTCCCTGCTCCCTGCCCCTGCCCGTCTGCCCTGTTATTTGTCTGTCTGTATAAACCCCAACCCTGGACATTACGCGTTACTCATACAGGTCCAGGTTAGCACCAAGTGAATTGGTCTGGTAATTAATCCTCAGCATCCAACTTTTGTTTGATTTTATGCCCGCTGTCATCCTCCCCGCTCCGTCACCACCGAACGCGTATACAGCCTACAACGGGCTACCTACAGACCACAACCCGTCCATCCATGGCTTCCAAGCGTGACCATGACGCCCTTTCTTACAGCGACACCGAGGAGCCATTCGTAGAAGCCCCGACGAACAAGCGGCGGCGGGAGCAGCAGCCGCACCAGCAACCCTTCTCCAAGTCCAAGCCCAAGCAATCCGAGGCAAAGACCGATGCCACCTACGGCCAACGCGTCGTCTTCCCGGGCCTCGACGACCCGTCGGCCGCCCACTCGAGCGATGATGACCTCGAGTACGAGGACGAAGGCGACGCGTTCGCCTATCTCAGATCCGTCCGGTAAGCAAACACCATTCATTTCCAAACCATCATCCATCCTGCAGCCAGCGTTTGCTAAACAGTTTCCTTTTCTTTCTTTCTCGCCCCATTCACAGAGTCGGATAGCTAACATGGTAAGTACTGCAGACAAGAAGCGAGCGTCATCCCACACATCATCGTCGCTCCCAAGCCCGAACCTCGTCTGCCGGCCCCCTCCAACCCATACGCTAGCAGCGGCGTCGACAGAACCCTCTACGACAACGGCGTGGGAGACACCCGAGGCTACTACAGAGACGGGGCATACATGGCGGCCCCGGAAGTAGACTCCTCGTCCGAGGAGGAAGGCGAATACGACGGCGACGACCAGAGCTGGGGCGCGACCCGCGACCGCGCATCAGCCAACAAGGCCCTGCGCGACGCATACTACGCCTCTCTGGTCTCCCGATTCACGGCCCTCCGCGCAACTCTCCAGAAGACGCCCCCGACGTGGCTTGTGTCCTTGCTTCCTAAGCAGAACGGGGTCGAGGTCGGCTCGTTCGGCCCCAACAGCTGGACCTTCCGCGTCTGGAGCAACCGCATCCGGTACACGGATCCGCTGCCGGCGCAGATCGCCGCCATAGACCGGCACGCCGCGCTCAAGCTGCTCCGGGTCATCCTCGGGGGCAAGTTCATCCGGCGGGGGTATGAGCTCAGGGAGCGCACGAGCCGATGGATATGGGCTCTGCTCGCCAAGCTCCCGGACAGCGGGGAGATGGACTATGCGGATGTTGGCTGGGTTCGTGAACTGGGCAAGCGCGCTGTCTTGATGATGATGAGCATGGCGCACATGAAAGCCCTGCAAGGAGAAGTTGAGGAGGACCTGGAAGGTATCGATCCGGACGTCGCCGCAGCCGCTAAGGACGACGACGGCGACGACTGGGTGGGGGACATCGAGGTAGCTGAGATGGAGGTGGCCGAGATGGGCGAGGTCAACATTGAGGACTTGCCCGACAACGAGCTCGAGCAGCCGAGCGACGTGCCTCTTGTTGCTGACGAACCCGCTGGTTCCAACGTCGCCGCAGGTCCCGGCGCTGATGAGGATGACCTCGAGATGGATATGGAGATCGACGAAGGGGAAGTGTCCGATGAACCCACTAGTCTAAAAGACATCGAAGCTGACATTGAAGCGGCGAAGGCGCGACTCCTGGCCCGGATTGAGAACTCGACCTCCGCCGCCCCAGAGGACGAGCAGCAAGCCTTTGACACGAAAGGAAAGGGGCTGGCTGCCGATCAAGACGGTGAGGAAGCGGCTTCCGACGAGACTAGACGAGACGTCAACACGAGGGCGACACTGAACATGATATTGACTGTCGCTGGTGAGTTTTACGGCCAAAGAGACCTGCTCGAGTTCCGCGACCCCTTCCCCTCTCTGTAGATTGGAGTCTGTTGATCGCAACGAGTTTGCAAATTGTACTTTTGACTCCCCTAATAAAGGCTCGTACGGCTCAATAAACTATTACTTTTTCTAGTCTAGACATGATCTTTGCACTCTATCTCTACAGTGTAGATCCTGCCGTGCCCCAAAGTGACCTCCTCGCGTGAGCTCCCCGCTCGCTAAAGTACTCGTAGGTACCGATCGGTGTTGATAAAAAGACACTCGCTTCCCACCCACCCTTCAGCCTGGACCCATGAAATCCACAGGCTCTACAGATATGGTATAATCATCCAAGCCCAACGGCTGGCCCATGTGTGGTAATACAGCCAGCCCAAAAACGCCATGCCATATACATCGAGACCCTCTAGTAAATACTCCTAGCTTCTGCCAAAAGAAAAAAGGGGGCAGAAGCGCAAAATCCCAAGTCACGCAAGCAATCCTGCCTTTAGTCACATTTCCTCCCCTCCATTCCATCAAATCACGAGCTTAAGACGGGCGAGACAGAGACTACTCAAGCTCCATCATCTCACCTCCCAAGCCGTAATCCAAGAACGGCGCCTCCTCAAAGTCGTCCACCGCCATATTCTCCTGGCCCAGATCAGCCAGGACGGCCGCCGAGACCGGCAACGACTTGTGGCCACCGCCGCGGCGCTTGGGCACCGCCATCACCCGCGCGTTTTCCCACCCCACGGGCGTGAGGCTGCGTGGGCTCATCTCGCCGTCCAGCCAGTCGTCGATCTTGAGCCAGGGCCCGCCGTGCGCGGCGCCGATCTGGTGGAGGCCATTCTCGTCGTCGTCTTCCTCGTCGGTGATGAATAGCCGCTTGCGGTTCGCGGGGGTGGCGGCTGTGGCCGAGGTGATGCTCGATGTGCTCGCGATCGAGTCCTGGCTGCTCGTGAGGCCTGGCATGTCGCTCACGGGTGGTGGCGACGGCTGGACTGCGAGACCGCCGACTTTGTTGATTCCGCAGAAGGGCGTGAGCTCGCGCATCGCTGCTGTGCTGCTGCTGGAGGACGGCATCGTGCCGGCTGGGATCTGGCGCGGAGCGGAGGGTTTCAATTCGCTCTCGGACCACAGGGAGAAGCTCGAGTAGGCGCCGCCCGTCTTGTATCCTTCCGGGACGGACTTGCGCACTCGCATCCCGACGTTGATCAGGCTGGATTGGATGTGGTGGGGGAGAATGGGGCCCTGGAGCGGGCCTGTCGCGGCCGCGTCCTCGGCTAGGGTTCGGGTGGTGCTCGCATTGCCGCCGGTCGGGGAAGCTTTGTTGAAGAAGGACGTGATTTGGCGTTGAGCTGGGTCGCTGGATGCGCCCGCGAATTGACGCTTGGCTCTGGAATTGCCGGACATCGTTGTCGGTAAACGTCAGGGTATTTTTCTTTTGGCTGGACTGCGGTGGAATTCTTTCCTCAATTGAGTGTTGTTGACTTGGCGATTGACTGCCCACGAATGATCCGATTGATGCCACAGAGGGGTTTATCCTGCGGAAAATGGAGGCGGGGGGGAAAGAACGATGGTCAATGCTCAGTCGACGCAAGATGGTCGATGTGAAAGAAGGGTTGTTGTCCGGGGGAATGTGGGAATAAAGCGAGTGCACCGGGGTCGGGTCATCACCCATGTGACCTGCGTGACTGCCAGTTCGGGATGACCGCCCAGGCGAGAAACTGTCCTGCGGTGAGATGTGGGGTTGAGAACGCAGTCGCGACCGTGTTTTATCGCGTTTAAGTGCGGTGACTGTGCTGGATTGGCTGGGGTGTTGAAGTACCAGTGTCAGCGGCGCAGTGGGTGTCCACAATCCCCGGCATTGGGTCGTGGGGGGATTGTAAGTTGCTGAGCCGAGCTGTTGCCCGCAGCTATGTAACCCGCATTTTGCGTGCGATCTCAGGTCGCTGCCTGGTGTGAATTATCTCGACTAGCCTGCCCTGCTGCTCTTTATAAAAACGTTCATTTCTATCCAGGGCAGGCGGGGAGCCAAGGCATTACCCTACATCGCTTAATGCACGCGGTGTCCGGTTCTTTGATTCTTCACTCCACCTTTGTTGTCTGGTTCTCCCACTGTAAGTGAAGCTGCTAAGGAAATATTATACTGTACCAGTTGAAATTTCGGATTCCTATATCGTAGACCACGGCTTTTGTTCTTTTTCTTTCCGGGGCCAAACTTTTCTTGACGGGGGATAGTTCGCTGTAACATGTGCCCAGTACCTATCGAGCCTATCTAATAAGGCAGGTCACGTCATTCAAACGCGGATCATTTTAGAGAGGACCCGGGACCCATGGGGTGGCAAAATGGTAATCAAAGCCCTCCCGCTGGGATATCGATAAAACTATAGTGTATACTACAGAGATGTTATATACAGAGGATTAGCCAGAGGTGTCGAGACACCAAAGTTGCTTCCTTCTAATGGCTCTGCTTTTTCGCTGCGCTCTGCCTCGGTGGCTTGTCATGTTAGATGGAGCAAGGGAAACGAAGCCAAGGTCAAATTCTAGAGCATCACTAGGCAACATCACGAGGCGAGATTTGAAGCTGGACAGAATCCGTGGAATCTCGTGAAATTCATCGCAAGCACAGTGTCCTCCCCTCAGCCCACCGCCGCGCTCAGGTGTTGCGGATTCTCGGCGACCCAGGCCCTTGCAACTCGGCGGACTGGCGGCCACTCGCCTGTTGGCGAGCCCAAGAAAACCACGTGTGAATCTAGATGCCTCTGCCAGCTTTCCACCCCCCCAACGCAGTACGACCTGCCTGTACAGCACAAAAGACAAAGTCAAGCAGCGCAAATCGAGAGAGAAAGTCGGAAAAAGTCGATGATGCATGATATCCGGACCCCAAACGCCTCCCTTTTGGTTGTGCGAGGGAACCTTTTTGGTGAATCCATCTTCTATCCGCAATGAGATTGATTTGACGATCGAGTGTTAAAGTCCTAAGCCCCTGACCCAAGAAAGCCTTGCAGATACCAAGATGTTCCCCATTGCCGTTTTGCCATTATGCTGAAGAAGAGAAGACAGTCGCGAGACCATCTACTTTCTCCGGAAAGAGCAACCCTCGGTGAGTCTGGCCTTTCCACCGGTCGGCTGGCAGAGAACGGTCGTGCAGCCTTGGCAGATGACAACGGTCTGGGCGTGGGAGAAGACGGTGGTGATGGTGAAGCAGCCGGGGCACTTGACGTCCATGAAGAACGAGCGGGGCGCGGGCACAAGGGTCTACGACGCGTTAGCATCCATCCTTTTGCATCCATCCGGGCCAAGCCGAAGTCGGGCGGTATCGAGGCGACATACCTTGAGCTTGTGCTTGCGGGCCTCAGCAGCCGGGCTGGGGTTGATGAGATCAACGGCGAGAACCTTGAAAAAAGAATATCCGTCAGCATGACAGCCTACGTCTATAGACCCCGAAATGCCCCATCTCATCTCCAACACGTATCGGGTCCCTGCTGGTTTTCGCGCTTCTTCGTGGTGCCTCGGGGAATCGAACGGGGATCGAGCGGGATCGAGTTGCTGTCTGCCGCGAGTTCGAGATGTGCCGACGTCCCATTCGATCCTCTCCGTGAGGAGGTCCCGAGGCCACGGCGGCGACGACGACCAGCAAGGGTGGGGCAAAATCGAAAATGGCGAGTTCTTACCATCTTGACAATTTTGCTGACCAGCGGGTGGGATTGATGAAATCTGGTGGTGCTGGTGCAGATTTGTTGAAGGTCGGAGGTGAAGCAAAGAAGTCCGGCGAAATCGACGAGGGCGGAAATTTCAGCGTGGAGTTTCCTTTTCGCTATGTGGGAAGGAGTGTTTGGTAGGGTTTCGTCTTCAGCCACATGTGGCGGAGTGGCTCGGGAGCGGTGGGTGGTGGGGTGTTCAAGCGGGGGGCGGGGCAACATTGTACGTACCAGGTTCGGGATAGGAGCCGCCGCTGCGGCAGCTGCAGCTCCAGCTCCAGCTCCAGCTTCAGGTTGCGACAATACAACCTGCCATAAGACGTGCACTTCCGTGATCAAACTTGCTTAGGCAATTGCTTTTGCTTTCTCTCCACCCGCTCACTTTTGACCATCGCAGCTCTACTCAACTCAGACCATCCTCCTAGGCCGACAGTACGCCATCCCGAGCATAGGAACCTTATAGGTACCCAATCCCGCGTCGTTGACTTTGCCTTGGCGCCTGCCTACCACCCGACCAAACAAGCTCCACGATGGCAGCACCACAGGACCAGCGGATTGCCGTCCCCATCGACGACCCAAATGCCGACACAGAATGGTGAGACAGCTGGAGAAATAATGCCTCCTCGTTCACTTACACCCGATGCAGGAACGACATCCTCCGAAAGCATGGCGTGATCCCCGAGCGAGAGCCGAGCCCGACCCCCATGATCGAGGAGGCTCTCAACGAGGCCCGGCGGCTTGCGCACGAGAACAGGCTGCAGGGCAAAGACCTCGACGAGCTGGACGAGCTTGAAGACGAAGAGGACGAGGAGTTTCTCGAGATATACCGGCAGCAGCGCATGCGAGAGCTCAACGCTCTGCGCAAAAAGGCCGTGCACGGCAGCGTCTACCCCATATCGAAGCCCGAATACTCGCGAGAGGTCACCGACGCTTCCCAGCAGGGCCCGGTGTTTGTGAACCTCACTTCCTCCCAGGGCACAAACGTCGAGTCAAGAGTGCTGTCGGAGCTGTGGCGCCAGGCCGCGCAAGAGTACGGCGAGATCAAGTTCTGCGAGATCAGGGCATCACAGGCCATCGAGAACTACCCTGAGCGTAACTGCCCCACAATCCTCGTCTACAACAAGGGCGACATTGTGAAGCAGATTGTGACGCTCATGACTCTTCACGGAGTGAGGATGAGCCTGCTGGACCTCGACAATCTGCTTGTAGAGGTCGGCGCAGTCTCCCGAGACGACATGAGAGTGTTGAAGAGGAGGAGGGATGCCGAGGATCTTGAGGAAGAGAAGTTGATGAGCAAGGGGATCAAGAGCAGCTCCGACCGGCCAAGCCGGGGTGATGATGATGACGATGATTGGGAGTGAAGCTTTGATGGTATTGCCCGTGAGGCTTCAGGCTGCGGGGGGGGGGACAGAAATCCGACCGGTATTGCCATTCTTGCGGAGTCTTGTGATGTGCCACTTTGTTGCTTCATGTTCAACAGATTCCTCGTTGAGGTAGGTGCTAATTTCTTCGATGGCCATCAAACACTGACTGACAGTTAGTATCAACCCTCTGCAAGTAGGAACAGTTGGATCATGCCCAAGCCCGTCCATGGCCTTGGCGCTGGCATTGCAACATTTACTAGACCTTGCTGAACTGGTGTCTAAGTCATAATGGTTGCCACAGTGACCTGTCTCGTTATTCAAGCTTCTCCCTTTGACCGTCGCCTATGCCGTGTGGGCTGGATTCAAACGCAGTGGCTCAACCGTGTCCTGTGCATTACCACTTTTTAGGACCGAGGAAACCTCGTACCATTCTGTGGCTTCAGAGCCAACCTGTCATATCTCGAGATCTTGCGCGGCTGTTCTTTTATCGATATTCTCGATGATAAAGCCGGAGCAACCCGGATCAGAACCACTTCGATGGCGGGAAAGAGTCTACAATATCTCCACACTTTTGCCAGCTGTATCCTCAAAGGCGACAACACTTCCAAGCCCGGATGAGCACAGCCCGGTGGCAATAGAATGGGCAGACCTCGATGGTGTGTCAGGCAGGAGCCGCGGTTGGTTCTCACCAGAGATTCTCACACGACACCGAACCCTCCGTTATTGGTCTCTGAGCAGACGACGGTGTGTGATGCGAAGAGACTTATTCAGCGGTAGCAATTAGATACACCGCTCATTCTTCCAAGCGCTCTCAGAACCCTACGCAGGAGACTCTATTGGACGACCGGCTATCTTGGTGGTCATCTTGTGACGACGTTTGGTCCCTACGCCGCCGCCACAACGCAACTCGCTCCAAGTCATCAGACCTAGACAGCCATGAACTTACGACGAACGGTGTCCCTGCATACTCCTGCTGAACACATCCGTCTCATATCCGTATGTGAGACCCATGCGTCTAGAGTCTAGACCCGCGAGACAGGGTCGGCAACCCTCCTTGCTACGGCATGTCGGTGGTAAAGCATGATGTTTACTGACCACAGAGTCAGTCCTGCAAGAACCTCTCAGCCCTGTGCCACAGCCTCTACACTCCTTGGAAGCCCGAATTCACACAAGTTTTGGGGTCCATGGCATCGCATATATCTCCTAGTTGGGCTCTTAGAGGGGGTTCGAACCCAGACAGAGGCCGAGTGCAAAGCCTTGAATCTCCCCGTTGTTTCTTACCCTGCTTTCGTATCAGTAATACATTGGAAATTCCCATCCAGAGGTCCATATAAACCACCATCCCCCCAACGCTAAAGGCCAAAGGCCATTTACCTGGCACTGTAGACCCGCCCATGCAGACATGCCCGTTATGCCTGATACGAGACCTACCACCTACTTGCCCATTGTTGCAAAGCTGAAGGGCCAGGTTCTGACCATTCCAGACCTGCGAGGACTTTTTTCTCGATGGCCTGCTGCTGTCAGCCCGCACCAAGATGAGCTCGCCAGGGCCTTGAACGAGAGGCTGCCAGAGCTCGTGCCCAGCGCCCGCTCACAGAAAACTGTGCACAAGATAAACCTGCCTTTATTCGTCTCTCGGTAAGTAACGACGAGAGGAGAAACCTTCTACCCTTTCACTATCAATGGCACATTCTGACCAAGCGGACACGCATTCGCAGACTCTTCCCAACTGGCACGCTTGAGCGTCTCAAGACAATGACACTCGTGGCGCTCTGGCTGTTTGTCTGGGACGACAGCCTCGACGAAGGGGAGCACGATAATGCCACAGGAAGGTCGGCCATGGACACTCTGCGCCGCCAGACACTGGCGTACGCACGATTCCACATGGGTCTAGACGACGACCAGAGATCACCTGCGCCCGTCGCACCGCTGCCCAACATGACCATCTTTGCCAAGTTTGCAGAGAAGCTCCGGCAGGACTTGCCCGAGGCTCACTTGATGCGGCTCTGGAGGGAGCTCGAGTTCTACCTGGAGAGCTGCTTCGCCGAGCAGAACCACCTCAGTCGCCACGCCCTGCCAAGCGTGGACGAGTACTGGAAGGTGCGGCTGGGCTCGATTGGCTTGACCCCTTATACGGCGCTGGTTGAGTACGTCAACAACTGTAGTGAATTGCGGAGCTGGGTGTGATGGACAGCTAACCAGCTCATGCCAAAGCTATGTGAACGAGGTCACCGTCCCGGACGAGATCTTCGAGTCGGACGAGGTCAACACCCTGTGGCTCGAGGCCACTCGCAATATCATCCTGTATGTTACCCGATGTGCAATGGCTGATAAAGTTGCCATGCTGATGACACCGCAGCGTCAACGATTCGTACTCTCTCAAAAAGGAGCTGGTAAGCTTGCTGGATTTTGCTCTGCGCTATGCAGACGACTGATGGGATTTCCAGGACCTATCCGTGGCCTACAGTCTCATCCCGATCATGATGAACGAGACACTCCAGGACCTGTCCGCGGTGGTCCGGGAAATCGTCCGGGAGCTGGATGCATCGGCCGACCACTTTGACGACGCGGCCGACCGGCTCTTGGCCAAAGCCATGGACTTGCCGGCCGAGGCTCGCGCAGCCGTGGGCGTGTATGTCCGGGGATTGAAGCTGCTCCTCAACGGTAGTCTCTACTGGACGTAAGATCATCAACAATATTACCCGCTCGCCTCATGGGCCAGAGACGGGATTGCTTGACCCCTCGAGCTGACACGTGAATGTAGATTGGCGGCAGACCGGTACGGCATGTCGAAATATGTCGAGACCAACGGGTCTCGGACGATTCCACTTTGAGATACATGGAGCAAGAGGGAAGGATTAGATTGTCAACTGGTAGGTATACATCGGATGTATAACAAGGGGCACAAACGGGTGGTTTATTTAGTTGAGGAGGTCTTGGGGGATACATCTTGGGCGAGTATGTCTGCTCTTGAAATGCAAGAATTTGAGCAAGCAAATGTAAATACGCCTGCCACGATGCTCCTGCGTGCTGTCCTTTCGTTGTGTTGCGGTTTTTTCTCGCGTCTGCGTTGGTGAGGGGAGTTGTTGATGATCGTACGTGGTGGTTAGAAAGGGGGAAGGAAGGATGATGCCGGTTGGCCGTTTCGGCATTTATCATTTTTCTTGGCGTCTGGGCGGGCATGTGCTACGATCTCGGTCCTCACGCCGCTGCAAAGGTTAATTATCTACGCAACTCTGAATAGTGAGAAAATTGCCTCGGTTTTCCAAGAACCATACAAAGGCCTCTTAGAATTATAAGGTACCTAAGGTAAACAGAAACTCAAGCGCATCGCGGTCGCGCCTGCCCAGCAACAACGGAGGTCACCAGCCTAGGTTGTTAGGAATGTGTCCCCAGGGCGTTCACGGGCAGAGACGGGATACCGACGAAACACCTCGGCCCCTCCTCCACCTGTCATCTCTCTCCACTTACAAAGCCGCCCCGGGCACCTTCACGTAATGGACGGCCTGACCTGTGACTGCACTTGGGGTAAGGTATTGCGACCATTGCACCTTCCTCGCTTGAAAGTCCCGTCCGTAGGTAAGTTCTTTGACGAGGAGCTTTCTACAGTTACAGGTAGCTGTTAGCCGGGCGCCTTAGAAATCCATAACGCTCTGTGGGATAAAACGGCTGAGACAACTTCCCGCCCGACCCTCAATTGCCTCCACACCTTCACACCTTCACACCTTCCCCTCTTCAAGCTGAAGGAATTTAAAACGTCACCGTCAGACCACCAAACCACCAGATCGGATTGGATTGTATCGCATTGTATCCCATCCATCTCTTCTATGCAACTGAACACGAAACAATTGATTTGCTCAAGGTACCTGTATTAAACTGAACTTGAGGTTACCCCGCCGAATTTCGACACCTGTCTCGGGTCGCCATTGACTCATCCAAAATCCATCTCCCCCCTCCATCCACCTACCCAGCTACCCCACCCGGAGTAACGTCGTCTCATGCCCAACATGATCGACATGGCGGTCGACCACGGCACGCTGGAGCATATCCTGCCCGTCTCCTGGAAGACGCAGATCACGGCCTGGCTGGTGGAGGACACGCCTTCCTTCGACGTCGGCGGCTTCGTTGTCGGGAACCATGTGCGCACCGCAACCCTGTGGGGCAAATCCCCGGGCATCCTGGCCGGCGTTCCCTTCTTCAACGAGGTCTTTTCCCAGTGCGGCTGCACGGTGGAGTGGCATGCGCGCGAGGGCTCCCACGTCGAGACCCACGGCGGCAAGACAGCCCTGGCGACGGTGACGGGACCCGCCAACGGCCTGCTCGAGGGCGAGCGCGTGGCCCTCAACATCCTGGCACGGTGCTCGGGCGTTGCGAGCGCGAGCCGCCGTCTGCTGGTCAACCTGCGCAGCGCGGGGTACCGGGGCGTCCTGGCCGGCACGCGCAAGACCACGCCGGGCTTCCGGCTCGTCGAAAAGTACGGCATGCTTGTTGGCGGCGCCGACACCCACCGCATGGACCTCAGCACCATGACCATGCTCAAGGACAACCATGTGTGGAGCCGTGGCAGCATCACTGAGGCGGTCAAGGCGGCAAAGGCGGCGGGCGGCTTCAGCCTCAAGATCGAGGTGGAGGCCCAGAGCGAGGAGCAGGCCGACGAGGCCATCGCTGCGGGCGCAGATGTGGTCATGTTGGACAACTTCTCTGGCGACGGCGTCAAGGTGGCGGCGAGCAGCCTCAAGCAGAGGTGGAGCGGCAAGAAGCACTTCCTGTTGGAAGTGTCGGGAGGGCTCACTGAAGATAATGCCGAGTCGTATATCTGCAACGGTAGGTTGCTGGCCGGCTTACCCGTTATCAGGTGCTGTAGTGGCTTTTTCCGCTGACAGCCCCATGCAGATGTCGATATTCTCTCCACGAGCTCCATTCACCAGGGCGTCCGTCACATCGACTTCTCGCTCAAGATTAACGTGCCGGAGGGGCAGGGCCCAGAGGTATCAAGCTGATCTCGCGGTATTCAGATTTCGTCGTTCATCAGACGAGGGTCATACCTAAGTGTTTGAGGGCCTCCAAGTACATACCGGGCCCCCACCGTCATAGACTTGTAAATGCTATCATCTATCCAACGCATCCATGCCCGTCACGCTTCGGGTTTGCCGGAATCTCCTCCTGACAATACAAGACAAGACAATACAAGGCGAGGCGGGACGGGACCGGGCCCTGGAGGCGCATCTTACCTGCCCTATTAGGCAATCTTGATATGCCTTTGCTTCAGTCGGATGCAACCAGAGAAACCTTGGCCAAGCCAGAAGCCAAAGTTCTGCTAGATGAAAAACAAGTGCCAGGCCTCCACGAGTCTTTTGACAGCTGGTTACACAGAGCTGTTGTGGAACGGCTGTTCTTTGGTTAGGATTCCTTGCGTACCCCGAGCATGTGCGGATGATATCGGCTGAATATTGCCAATGCTCTAACGTCGCGATTGTTTTCCTTCTTAGTCGATGATCTCCTTTCGTCCAGCGTTGGGGGATGCGGCACAGCATATTGGGGTTCTTACATCCACGCATGCGCTGTCTTTTAGGCCGCCGCGAAAGCTTGTAATAGACGCGGCATGACCAGGTTTCTGGTCTAAGAACCAACATTATTCATCGTCCCGCGCGTAGCTGGGAATTTTCGAGATTGTTTTCGGACCCCAAGCTATATGACGGACCAACTAAGTGTAGGTTTCTTGAGGCTCAACACTGGGCTGAACGGGAAAGCCACTGCACCCAGGAACCAGGCTCGCCCAATAGTAGAGGAGGAATCTGACCCGTCGTCATCTCATCTTTGTTTGATACCGGGCTGCATCCTCGGGGGCTGGTTCAGTTCAGCATGCGGTTCAAGCCAAGACCTCACTTTCTTATGCACACCCCTCCAGTCCGGAAGTCCCATGCAGGGAAAACGCACCGTTGGGTATGGAGGATATCTGGCAATTAGCTCATCCTAGATGCAAGGACCATTGCTTGCAGCTCATCAATACATCCTGAGGTTTGAGGTCTGTTTCGCCGTTGCCTAAGTTTTACATCGATTCGAGAGACGAACACCGTCAATTTCTTCCAATCTAATAATAATCCTTGGCGGAAGAGAGTATCGGCCGAGGAAGGCCGAAAATTCAGAATTTCCGTTTCTTTAGGCAACGACTATAGCTGCTGTCTCAATCTAGAATAACCCGGGGCTGACAGATTGGTGAACTCGTTCCGCCCCCGTTTTTTCTTTGGTATCATTTGCACCGGTGCATCTCAGCCCTGGCGAGATGGTGTGGGAGACTCGGAGCTGTGAGCTCTGAGAACCGCCCGGATGGTCTATGAGCATTTGTCATATCACATTCTGTCGCTAGTTGCGGCAAAGAAGCATTGGGTAGCAATGAAATGGAACTGATCATAAGAGACGGACAGAGGGAGTTGGGATATATGATTGACTACCTGACTTATTCAAGGACTCCACTAGCCCTCTAATATTATGAATATCCTCGAAGACAGCCTCAACTACCTTGTCTGATATATACCTACACAACTCAGCGCTCAAACACGAACCCATCCCTCTGATCTGAAAGACGACGCAAAAGGGCGACAAAGGCTCGTCTACCTCGTCTATTAAATCTTCGACTGAACGTTGAACGGAGCACGAGATCAAACACCGAACGAAAAGGGGTCCCATTCGGGCCGCCATGGACGTTTTAGACGGAGACATTTGGGAGTCTCGAACCAGAGAGTTCGTAGACCGCATACAACACGAGCATCGGAAACGAGAGGAACACACTACGGACGTGGGACTTTCAGTTCAGACACACCAACACGCCGCCAGGCAAAAGTTGAACGCCATTGAACCATCTCTACCTCGCAGACCCACCTCCGCCAGTACCAGTCAAGTTTCAGGTAGTTGAGGGGGGTGGCCTGATCTGCTGGGAAACTTTGCATGGGGAAGGAGGATGTATGGAGCAAGTTGGTTTGTGTATAAAAGCTTCGCAGCTAGAAAAAGATCAAGGGGCGGGCTGATATGGGGATGATATATGGAAGAGGTGGACTTAATGACTATGAATGAGTCTTGCTTGCGATCAAAGTCCTCTGGCTCCAATATGTAAGACCTTCTCAACCCAATGAGACTCTCTGTCAGTGAATGTGGTCTTCCCTGATACTAATGAACGGCTGCAAATAGGTACCTAAGTCACACCCTGTGACGGAAATACTCGAGTCCCTGGAATGTGCCTGTCGAGATAAAACACACTTATACACACACGCACCCATATACATGCCTACACACCTGCCTGCGGCCACGCCGGCAATTCCACAGTTGGGTGGTTACCAGACCATTTTCAAGCCCACGTGCAGGATACATCTGCAGTCTAAACTCCTTCCCGTGATTTGATCAAGACCAATACACATTCACAGCTACCCTCTCCATCATGTCAACCTATTGACCAATCTACGAGAAAAAGATTGGACATGGAAGACTTCACTACTCGTCAAGAAACCCGCGTATCTTACCTACCAGGTACCTAGGCAGGGTAAAGGGTTATAACCGCGTACCTTACCTTACCTTACAGTACGCTGGTATCACGTCACGTCACGTCAACCGCGGAAAGCACACTGACACAACCTCCCCACCCCCACACAACGTCTCGCCACGGCATATTCTTCTGTTTGCTGTGTGCGAGGGAATCCCTGGTGTTGATAGGACGGAATACGCTAACAGGATTGGTGCCCTGTCTCTTTTCCCCTTGCTGAATTGCCTGTGTGTCTGTCTGTGCGTTTGTTTTGTTTGTTTCGCCTTTGTCTCACGGGACGGATTTACCTGAGACATGAATCACGGAATGACATAAGACATGGCACACACGCAGCTCTCTTCTACCCACAGAGCCTCAATATGTCAGGTAACGACGACTGCAGTCGTCTGTCTGTTGCTTATCGTCAAAATCACTGGCCAGGCTGGGGTGGGTGTGCTGAAGTCTCGGAAGGGGGAGATTCCAATCTATCATACCCCCTGTATACCTATGTACCTTACCTTCTGGTGTACCAGGTAGGTAGTTCACTATATGGTATAGTACACAATCACAGTCGCCGCTCTGAAGTGCGGCGCTTCATAAGTTACTCCAGGGACTCTGCAATCTGGCATGCATTAGTCAAGTAGCACGGCGTTCAAATCAACATGCCAGGGTCAAGGTAGGTACCTACTGTACTACATAGGTATGCCACCGACATTGCTGGGGGTAGACTAACGCCCCATGTACTACCCGGCAGATGGCTATAGAGCCTCCAAGTCAATCTACATATTTCTCTCTTTTTCTCCTCCCCCCTCTCTCCTTCTCTGTCCCTCGATCTTCGGATACAGCAGCGACGAGGGTACAGTACATATCTGGCGTCAACAACAGCACCCCTTGCACAGTAGACTCTAGTAGTAGTGTAAATGGCCCAGGAAATTAATAGCTCCCAGGCTCCGCAAACGATGAAACGCGCCCCTCCACTAGCAATGCGTCTATCCGCGCTGTAAGCCATCATGCATTTTCCATGGAAGGATATATAGTACAAAACAGAGACAAAGAAACAAGACGCGGCATTTTGGTTGGGCGGAGTTTAAACGACGGAGAGCGGGTGGCGGGTGGCACAATCGTTATTCATGTGATTGAGGGCCACGGAGAGGAGGTGAAACAAAACAAAACAAACCACGAAATCGTAGTGTGGAAGGGGATTGTCGTCCCGCTCTTGTGATACCTCAACACGTGTCATGGTACGTCCAGCCCGAGAAGTCATCTGTCCGTCCCGGTCCAGGCACGGGCCGTGCCTGGATGAATTTGGTGTGTGTGCTGCTTTGGTCACCGGGTACGGTACACGACCTCCTCCCAATTACCACCGTACGTACTGTACTGTACAGCATGATTAGCGCGCAGGTGTTGATGATCGGTGCCGTGAGCGGGCAGCGGTTGTGTCAGTGTGTTGCTGCCTCAGCTGGCCGAGGTAGATAGCTGGATATTTTCTTCCCCCAAGCTGCGCGTTGAGGACTAGCTAGCCGCCGGCGGCCGGTAAGACAAACAAACAGTCTTCTAGATCGGCCTTGGGATTGTGTAAGTGGTTGGCTGTGGATCACTTCCGGCCACCGGACACAAGAAAGAACTGGCAGGTCTTGCTCTTCGACTTATCACCGTCCTATCCCATACTGTCCTGTGCTTGGCCTGGGGTTACAGTACCCGGAGGCCAACCCGCTGACCGGCCACAGGCCAGACAACCGGCCAAGAGCAACCCCCCAAGTCTCCCAAGCGCGTCAACGGATAATGGCAGCTAAAACACGCGCCTCTTCCCCCGTGCCTTCCCGGCGCTACTTTCTTTGCCTCCATTCACACAAGGACACATGTCATGACAGACGGATAAAAGCCAACAAAATCACACGTGGGTGGTAGGTCGTGCAAAAGGGGGAGGGGTGGTTGCTAACGTGAAATAGCATTGTGGTACCCGCCTCACCTGGAAACTACGGCGGCCAACAAAATTATCAGCTTGATAACAGTCAGTCAGTCCATGCCGACGACGGCGAGTTCAAACCTGTCTGTCTGACCCGGCTTTGGCACACATCCGTTCTGTGCAAGGTTCTAACAGCTTCCCTGTCATGGTGTTTGAGCGTGATGGTCAAGTAGTAGCAGAGATTGTGGGACGGGAGAGACGAGTTCATCAACATGAGCTGAATAGCAGTACCCAGGATCTCTGTCAGCTCCTCGGATCCGCACCTGTCACATTCTTGGGCAGAACGAGCGGAACCACTCTCGTTACTGCTTCGGTATGCCCTAGGCCGAGTCAACCCGCCACGGAAAGACTAAGAGAACAAAGTAGTGTACTGTAGGGACAACAAACGCAACTTGCCTTGTCAATCTCCACTTTTCGTACAATGTTTCACACTTGAAGAAAAAAAAAAGAAAGAAGAAGCGCTGTACGTTCCCGCAATCTGAGAAAGCGGCCGACGGCCGCCGGCAGAAAATCAAGAGCAAACAACGTTGTGTCGGCACTTGTGTTGGTTAATAACCTGGGGGAAGCACGCTGGCACCCTGAGTGAGCTCACCGCCACGGACTTAGAGCTTTCCCAGTCGTTTCGCTGAAACGCAGGCAACCATAACCAAAGTAGAGAAGTTTTCGGGGGGTCAAGCAGATTACTTATCTTTTTAACGCTTGTGCCTCAGGTACACAAGGAAAGAGCCCGGGGGAGACACACATCTAGACCTTAGGAAGCCATGTATAAAATTCTCCCCCCTCTTGTCTCCAGACAAACTTGATATGATGTGCTGCTCTCCCCTCCCGGTTGCATCACCAAACACCCACTCGCCTGTGAAACTCTGACTCAGGCCACAGACGCTGACCTATCCAGAGGTCTTGGTCGCGACCTCCGCAAAGAATATTCCCCGACACCGCACAAGCAATGTCGGACAATACCATGGACCATGAGGTCTCCCACCTGTCATCCTGGGACCAGATGGACCTGGATACGCGATACCCGAGCGACATCAGTAACCTGTCCTCGAGCCCTTCTCCATCCCTGGGCGGTCACGAGCCAGATGATGAGGACCATGACGAGTACTACTACTCGCTGGTGTCCAGTCAGACGGCTCGTCCCATGGCCGACAATGACAGATCGAACTCGGACATGAGCGGCACTACCGTTGTCCCTGACGATGGCCCCCTATTTGACGTGGGATTTCCCGTCGTGGAACGCTCGCTGATCGAGTGTATGCCCGAGACTCCTCACATCAATGGGTATCCTGATATCGCAGGCTTATCCCTCGAGGATAATGGTGATGATGATGATGACTGTGATGGTGATGTTGATAATCATGATGATACCCACGGCTCTCCCTCGTACTCTCCCGGCCTGCCACCAAACTCCGAGTCCGACTTTGACTCGCTGCGAGTGTATCAGTCCAGGTATGCATCTCATGAAAGTCCACCTGCATAATCCAAAGAAACCTAGCTCAGCTATTAGCAAACAGTGGCTGACGGAAGGACTCGACAAAAGCCCTCGAAGCGAGTCAGATGACGCCGATGGTGAAGCCATTGCACACCTAGGAGGATACCACAGCTCCTCCAGCAACGGAAGAGCCGCCTCCCGCGACTATTATGCAACTCGTAAGTCTGCCAATTACCACACAATGCATGGCTGTTATTCACATCATCGCTCTTTCCAGGCTACCTCTCCAGGCCAGCGGTTAATGGTGTGAGGGCAACTGCAAACAGCTCTGTTCCGCGTACGCCGCGGACCGAGGACATGGCGCGCCTGCTCGGCTCGTCCAGGCTGAGGCTGTCGAGACCACCGCGGGCGCCGCGGGATGCCGGGAGAGAGCCAAACGGCAGCATGCTGGCGCTCTCCCGCGAGGTGGCTGATGAGATTTCCGAATACGACTTTGAGTTGATGGCCGGATCGGTCAATTGGTAGGGCTATCCATGGTGTCGAGAGACAGAGCATGGTGGTGTGCTGCCACTTGTTGTTTTTCTCGCTTCTAACTTCGATGAAGGAACAATTTTCGTTTTGTTTTCTCGCTAGAGGAGACAAGGGAGTGTCAGCGGTAGCTTGGGACACAAACGGGCGTTGAAGATGTCTTGGTGATGAGAGAATGAATGATGGGCAAGGGGATATGTACTCTCCCTTTACCCCGGGGTTGGGTTCATTCCTAGTTTTGGTTCGAGACTGGCCATGTAGGAAAGCGCAACTGATCTGATCAACTTGCCCGAGTCTTGTCATCTGCATCGGTTTTTTGAACGACTTGACGAGAAAAATACCAGGCGCTCTTGTGCGGTAATGGCCAAGTCCAGATAGCTCGGCTATGAGTCGATATTTGGTCTATTGCACACACACCTTTCTGGCTCCTGCTGCGGGCTGTCATTAAATATTGGATGCGGCGTGGGGTGCCGTGGCGGAGGTGAGCACGGAATGGATGTTGGCTGAGGAGAAAAGGGGGGAAGTGTCACAATAAGTACCTGAGCTACCACCCCCAATAATGCCTGGGATGAAGCGACATGGAAACATGACGCAATTCTTCATTCGGCACAATAAAGCGTGTTGGATATTTGTTCTCGAGATAGAAACACTGGCTTTATTATAACGAACCGTGCCCAGTGTCGAATTGTGCATACTTGCGTTCTGTCGCAAGCTCCTGTCATATTCTGATGACCAGATGGTGTAGCTCTCCCGATTCGATCACGTTCGCATCGTGGCGGCACACCTGCATGGTCGATCGGGATGTTTGGATGCCCGCGTGCTGGCCGTAAAAGAACTAGTAACGCACTCCTGCCATAAAGGTGGTGTCGTCTTCAGCGGCATTTCCCACAGGGAAGTTCGGAAAACCAGACCATCTTTCTAATTTTCAAGAAAAAGGACTTGAGTCGGTGGTGGTGAAGAAGATAAAGACCTAAGCGCCTAGGAAGCGAAAAAGGGGGGTGGGCATTAGCCGAGCTGTCCAGAATAATGCACATGGATATCTCGCTGTTCCGCGAGATACTGTCCCCATAGAGCTATTGATATTGTAACTTGGGGCTGAAATGAGCGCCTAGACTAGAGGAAGGAGTACTTGCCGCGTTCCTATCGGTGCCACCATCCTGTGAAGGAGTACAGACGGCAAATATCCCCTCTTTCTCCATGCTCTTATCTCCTCGGAGGCGGATATAACGGTGGTTCTCACCTCTCTCCTGCTCGCTTCTCCTTTGTGCTGAGTGATAACCGATGGGGCACTTGGTTTGGCGTTGTCTCGAGCTGCTTTGCTGCTTTCGTTCCCTTCTGACGCTTGTTTCTGGCTGGGTCTGAGTGGCCAATCCTTTCCAACGAGTGTCGTCTAAGCAGCAGAGCCACGCAACGAAATATCCCTCGCATAGAAAATACTTCTCATTGGCCTGGACACGACGCTTTTCCTGACATCCGATACCATGGACACGTCCGCTCCCCTACACAAGCCGGGCACTACCGTCTGGGTCGCTTCGGGGACAAACTTGGCAGTCTCTGCACAGCACTGGCTGAGAAGCAGCCCTAGCCTTCTCTTGAACACAGCCCTGCTCCAGCAGCTGCAATGTTGATGGAACTTGTGCTGTAGTAGACCCGACAGACAGGGGTTTTCTGGGCAAGCTTCCGAGACGTACGAGTAACCATGACCTTTCCGTCTATCTTCCTCAATTCCGAGTCCCGGCCTCTTCAGGGACTCTACTGGCGTACCCGCAAGGCCAGACTTGAAACATATCTTGCCAAGGATTGTTGATGCGTAGCCACTTGATCTTGCCTTGCTACTGAGCGGTCAGTCAGGCTCTGCGTGGTGCCCGTCCAACAAACGTTGGGTCGCAGCCAGCCTTGGCCATGTCATCCATTCTTGACACGTGTAGCAAGGGATGTATTTAGCGCTGAGGACGTATTGAGGAGTATGTTGACGAAGCGCGATCCCAAAATATCTCTTATTCTCCCGCCCACAAAGATAAACCTCATCCGGTTCAACAACTCGAAAACTTCATCTGCGGAGCTCGAAGCCAGAAGCGACGAAACCCCATCTCTCTTTGAGAGCCAGGGCGTCTTGAGCGACTTCACCCAGAACCCAACCCCAGAAGCCCTCGGCCCTTTGGCTCGGTTGATGACAGCGCTTGCACTGCGATGGCTAATCCTCTGCCACACGATGTATTGGCAAGAATAGAAGTAGGATCCGACGTACCACAGGGCAAATGGAAAGAATGCCCCCCTCTCGAAAACAACGGATGGGCCTCTGAAGGCGAGACTGCGAACTTCCCAGCATCATCTGGTGATTCACCGCTTGACAAAACCAAAGAAGAAGAAAAGACGAGCTCAGGGATCCCCTGCCCTCGGCAGTCGGCTTTCCCCCAGGACAAACCGACTGCGGGTGATGGCGACGACGAGGATGAAGAGGGGAGAGACGACTGTGGCAACTCTGTCGGAGATGTCGAGTCGCCATCCATAAGCTCTACCGAAGTCCAGGTCGGGTCCATCAAGTAGGAAGGAACCTCATGACACCAGGTCCTTGGCCGGACATGCAATGTGCTGACACTGCTTGACAGCCTATCCAGGAAGGATCTTGACACCGAGGTGTTGTTACTCTCCGGTCCTATGGATCGTCAGACGAGCACACGAAGAATGATGAAGGTAAACCTGACGGCTGGTTATGTTGTCGAGTGCCAGCGCAACTACCACCCTCGTGCTTATTCTCGACAGCCTGGTGGCGACGGAAACGAAGACTCCGAGGGTGTTAACAACGACCACAACAACGCCATATCTCTCGTTTTCCACACGATAGCAACGGTCATGCCGCCAAGTCAATCGGAGTCGAGCTCGAGCACAGCCTGGGATTATGCGAAGGAGATCAACGAGTCAATGGAGGATCTGATCGAACTCTGTAAAGGTTCGAGATAGGCGATATGGAGGCTGGAGAAGACGAAGCCGGTATGTGCCTGGGGAGAGAAACGCAACGGAACCAAAGCGGAAGGGTGGCAGCGTGGAAAGGATATCTGAGGTAGAAGTTTATGAAGGGGAAGAGAAACGATGCGGGCTGCCTTGGTTCATGATGCGTGCCTGCCCTATTTCTCGTGGATTACGACACTTGAGGATGCCGCATGCGCCTTCCACCAAGGCGACAATCGGTAGGTTCTAGGTTGCACTTGCCTTCGTCGGTAAGAGACCTTACCTGAGGACGCTTCGATTGCCACCGTTTACCTGATAGCTTCCATCTTTTGGGGTAATGGAAGCAACCAGATTCCAGGTTTCAGGTTGGAACGGAAGGCATGATAGATCAAGCAGCTTGTCTACCTCGTACTAGCTATTTTTGGCATCTCTGTTTTTTTCTATCTGCTTTCTTTTTTTTCGACATACTGGGGTCGATGGCGACCTCGAGGGAAAGCAAAAAGAAAAACCAATTCCCGTCGTCCATTAATTCCGTCTCTTCTGTGTAAAGCATTGGCTTCTTGTGCAGGTGGTTCACACGACTGATTGGCGGATGGCGCTCAGTAGTTGCCGGTCGCACACTCGCCTCCTGGACAAGGAAGCCGAGCCATTGGATGCGACATCATCCGGCCTCCGGTCGTGGAGAATGGGTCCTTTTCTCTTCTTTCGCCTCGTTAGAAGCTCTCGCCCACGCCCCAGGCCACACAGGTGAGTTTTCGACGAATACCAAACCGGCCGCAGCACGACACATACAGACAACCAGGGGAGCAGCCAACAGGCACGGCCTGAATGTGGATGCTTAAAACCCGGCCCTGCCAGTCTACCAGGTACAGGAGGCACTTCCCACAACATAAGACAAGCCAGGCCGACAATGGATAACTGCAGCTCAGCAACAGGACACAAAAGAAAAGGGCAGAAGAAAAGGGCAGGGACGTCGCGGGCATGCCAGCCGCAACAAGGGTGGCATGGCAAAGTCTGCATACCCATCCGCCATCACGTCTCAATATGGTCGCTAAGTTTCTTTTGTCGATGCATGTGTTTGTCAAATCCGCCTAGGGCCCGAGTCGTGGCGCGGCGTACATATTTCATGAGACTTGGCCAATCAAGGCCAGACGGAGTTGGAGTGCCATCCAGCTCCCCCCCGTTGTCTCCCCGTTGCCTGAGTCCGTTAATAGGTACGTGGGTAGGCTGCTTGGGACTTCGGTAGCCTAGCAGCCCGGATTGGGGGGAAGTGGTGGGATATGAGGACCGACCGGATGAACCTCTTAGGATGTTGTGCCGTGTTGTACAAATGCCCCATGGTTGATAAATCCCTCCCTCTTTTGGCCTTCCGTCCAGCACGAATCATCACCAGCCGACCGCCATCCCACCACAACCTCTGTCTGACCCTCACCTGGGGTTATCCTTGTGTACCTCAACTTACCTTCAAACGCTTGTTCAGGGGTTTGCTAGCCCTTGACTCCATCGTTCTGTCTGAGGCATCAGACGGACAAGTGTCAGTCTATCAGTATCACGATCGAAACCGCCACCACCGGCTCGATCAATGGACTCTTCCTGCAGCTTGGGAGATTGCGGCAACTGGAAACTACTGCCCGACTATCCCGGCGTGGACACCGACGTCTATGCGGATCCCTTCACCCTCGGCCCGCTTAATGTCGTCCCATGTCACCCGCCTCCCGGCGATCAGGGTTTCCATGACGAACAAGTCGAGATCCCAGCTCCCCCGTACCCGCAAGAGCCTATCGGGTCGTATTTCCCGCAGACCGCGACCGAGACCGGCTTCTTGGACCATCAGACTCGAGGCCCCGGTACGGCAGAGGTATCTGTGGACCTGGGCCTGCCCTCGCCGTGGATCACATCTCCGATGGAGAGGATAGATGATGGTTGGGCCTTGACTCCAGGTCTATGGGATCCAAACGGATGGCCACAACCTGCATATCGCGATCTGGTGTCACCGGCCTGTTCGGAGCTCCCCGGCGTCCCACAAGCCCAAGCACATGCCTCGCCATCTATCCTCAACCCTCAACTGCCCCTTCAGTCTCTCCCGCCCTCCCAGTCTCCCACGAGAGCAAACGGGCCGGCGCTGCGGCCGAAAGCTCCAATCTCGACAACCACTGCTCGGCCACGGTCTCCTAAAAGGGCCCGGAGCACCAAACCGACAAAGGATCCGCCCGAGGTGGAACGAGTCCAGACGTACCATCGCGATGTAGGCGCCAAAAACAGCAGACGGAGGTGCAGCGCGCAGCTGAAGATGTACGAGCTCAAGAGCAAGGGGCTGCAAGAGGAGCACCTCAAGCTCCTGGAAGGGCGGAGGGCGCTGAAGGAAGAGACGTTGGCTCTGAAGGAGGAGATCCTTGCGCACGCCGGCTGCAATGATCGAATCATTTCTGACTACATCTCTCACGTCTCTCATGAATTGTACGTGAATCTCCGACGCCACTTTGTCATTAAGGGGGTAAAGGGGAGCGACTGCTGTGCTGACCATGACAACAACCTATATCACAGTGTAAAGGAAGAGAGAAGGAAATATCATGCCGTACATGGACAAAAGTGCCGGCACTAGTTGTTGTGACCAGAAGGCGCACGCTTGGTTGCTCTGTCCAGTACACATCTCGAGCTGGCAAGATGGGGGTGTCTCGGGCTTGTTCTTTCCCTCTTCCAGTTTTCTTTTTCTTTCGTTTTTGTGCTTTCTCTTTCTTCCCGTTCATCGTCGGCGTATTTAGATCTTACTGGGAGCTAACGCTGGACTCTGGTGTGCAGTGTGAAATCATGAATTTATGAGCAATGCCGTTTCTGTCATCTTTTTTCTTTTTCTTCTGGAATTCCGATGTTTTTGTTCTTTTCCCCATATTCTTTTCCCCATATTCTTTTCCCCATATTCTTTTCCCCATATTCTTTTCCCCATATTCTTTTCCTTATACTCTCTGTCGGAACCGTATACGAGCGTTCCAGAAGTGTGATCGTTTTGTTTTACTCCTTTTAGCGTGCTGTGAGTATGGCGATACAGGCGCATGGTTTTGGTATATATTGACTTCTAGGTCGTCGAGGGATAGATGGGGTCAGGTCAGGTCGGTAAGGCAAGGCAGGGCAAGGCACCAACATACATACCCCTTTAGAACAGCAAGCGTGGTGGTCAAGGTAGAGAAATATAATTAGCTCGAGCGAGAGTTCAGACACTTGCCATTCTTGATCCCGAAACTGCATTTCAGACTTGGAACAGGCCGGTCCATTACAGCGGCAATGTGATGATATGTGACCGTGTTGGACCTTGAAGGAACATGGATGTAATGCATGTCTGTCTGTCTGTCTGTCAGTCGAACGGGACACATCTGAGCCAGGCTCTCTGCCGTGAGCCAGACACATCCCACTGGAATTAGCAAGATAAACGAACCGTCAGATGAATGTTGAAATACCCGACAACCGGTCCTAATCGCCACCCAGCCCACGCGCTTGCTGCCATGCGCCGTATCCATCCCTAAGGTAAGGTCAGATAGGTTCGTACGGCTGCATTCCCGAAGCGGAGTGCATGCCCGATTATGACTGACTGAAACCTTTTTGTGCTGGGCTTATTGAGGTACCTGTGTAATTGATTACCGTACTTACCTGGCATTGCCTGATTTACGGTAGCTTATGCTCGGTTAGTACTGTCACCTTGCCCGTGGTGTCGTGTGGGAGGTGTAATAATGCCAAGGCAGCTGTTGGTCGCTTCTACACCGGATGACTCCCGCAAACCAAAAACGGTTTCGGTCCTGCGTTGCGTTGCGGCCTCCCACCCATCCATCCATCCATCCATTCAGCCTCACCCACTCAATCACTCATTTGACGCAAACGCCGCTGGGGCGGGACCTGTGTGTTGATCATCCATTCCGTCCTATGATTACCATTACCCAGGAACGATGTAAAATAAAATAAAACCTTCTTTTTCCCGACCCGGGTTTTTTTTTACCCTTTCTTCGCTTTCCTCCTTTTTTTTTCCCCAAAAGAGCGGAAGAAAAGGGCAAAATAAAACGGGCAAAATATTTATTTCCTTGCATAACTTTTGAGAACAGAACAGCAACTCCCATCTCATCCAACGCAACGCAACGCAACTCCTCCTGCCGACTTGGGAGGCAGGAGAAGGCAAGCCAAGCCAAGGCAAGACACAAACCTAGACGGAAAACAAATTCACTCGTCACAAACACACACACACCAACGGGAGAGAGAGAAACCCCGAGGGAAAAAACCCATGAAAGAACCCAAACCCACCGAAATCGACGGCAGGACCGGGGAGGGAGGCGGCCAGCTGGTGCGCATCGCCTGTGCGCTGGCTGCTGTGGCCGGCCGGCCCATCAAGATCACCAACGTGCGAGGCAACCGAGGGGGCGGCCCACGAGGCGGAGACGGAGGTGTGTGTGTGCTCGCTCTAGTCTACTGGAAGGACCTGGCCTAAATAACCCCCCTCCCCCCCAAAAGAAAACACCTGACTAACAAACCAAAAAAAAAACTCCGCATCCCCGTACAGGCCTCAAGTCGCAGCACGTATCAGCAATCAAGTGGCTCGCCGAAGCAACGGCAGCTGACGTCTCGGGTCTCTCGATCGGCAGCCACACGCTCGAGTTCCGGCCCCGACTACGTCCCTCGCAACTGCGTGACCGCGCTGTCAACATCGCCGCCGACTCGGCCGCGGCATCGACGCTGCTGATCTTCCAGGCGATCCTCCCGTTCCTGCTCTTCGCGGGCAACGGCAGCGGCAGCGAGCAGGCGCCGATCGAGGTCGAGATCACGGGCGGGACCAATGTGGCGTTCTCGCTCTCGTACGAGTACCTGGACCAGGTGCTCCTGCCGACGCTCGAGGCCTTCTTCGTCGGCGTGCGCGTGGACCGCCGGCTCGCGGCGCGCGGGTGGAGCCAGGGCCGGGCGCAGCGCGGCAGGCTGCAGCTGACGGTGCACCCGCTGCGGGCGGGTGAGGCGCTGCGCCTGCGCGACCCGGAGCGGGTATTTGGGCCTGAGGACTTTGAGATCGTCGCCGTGGACGTATCGGTGGTTGTGCCGTGGGAGATGCAGACGTCGCTGACGCGCGCGCTGGCGCAGGACCTGGAGGATCTGTTCCCCGGCGCCGAGGTGTGCTTCCGGACCGTCGAGGACAGCGGCGCCGAGTCGCGCATCTACGTGCTGCTGGTCGCGCGGTCGGCGACCCTGCGGTGGGGGCGCGACGTGCTCACGTCGACGCCTAAGAAGGCGAAGGGCAAGGCCTCGTCAGTCAGCGACAGCGTGTCGAGGAAGGTGTCTAAGGAGCTCTACGAGGAGGTGTCGCGCGGCGGGGTGGTGGACGAGTACTTGCAGGACCAGCTGGTCGTGTTCCAGGCGCTGGCTAAGGGGCGGTCGTCGTTTCCTTGCAGTGATGGGGATGATGATGATGATGATGATGATGACGGTGGTGGTGCTGGAGGGGGAGAGGAGGGCCTGGAGGATGCTATAGAGGCTCTCAGCATAGAGAAGCGGATGCGCAGGGACAAGGCGGGAGAGCCTTTTGGCGAGGGGAGTACGCATACCGCTACGGCGCGCTGGGTAACGACGGAGCTGCTGCCGGACGTTGCGTGGTACAATAAGGGGCTGGTCTGCGAGGGAGTGGGCATCCAGATGGACAAGCCATGATGGAGCAAGCGAGGGTGGGTGTATTCACCATAACGTAGCGTAGCGCTGATCCTGGCACTGGTATTGTCTTTGTATTCTACAAGCAGCGGTAACCCAGTTGATTCTTGCGCTCCATCTTTTGCTACCTACCTACCTATCTTGCCCTTCATAGTGACCTGAAGTAGGTAGACAGACATCAAGGTCTATCCGCTAGTCAACAACCGCTGCCTGTAACAAGGCTCGATAATTGACGCCACTCGTCGTCGTGGGACGCACGCACACCCGACAGGGTAGGCCACTCATGGTACCTGGCTTAGTTGTTTTTCCCCTTTGCCGATGCTATCCAGACGCTTATATGCAGCGGGTGCACCGTCGCAGAGATGATTCGCGGACCGGCATGTCTCGCGGTAGGTGGTCTAGAGTTATTGGTGTTGAATTCCCCAGCTGCGGGCCTCATCTGTACTTCTCATTGGCCTCAGCCTCCTTCTGCCTTGCTTCAACCGTCTGTATGACCGACAGGCTGTAAATATCCTCGAGGCCCTTGCTGCCTTGCAGCACTTCCTTCAAATGCCTTGTGGCTTCCTCCTTGGTCATGCACACCAAGTCTCGCAACCTGACGTTGGACGACTTCTGCTCGTTCGGCTCGTCTCCTATCCTGATCATGGAGCTCTGTTGGGGCTTTCTCCATCGTATCAAGACCAGCTTCGTCGGGATTCCAGTCACCACACTCCTTGATTTGTAGACCTCCTCGACGAGGAAAGCAACGTCTCCTGTTGTGATTGGGACCTTGAGGCCGATGGCAATGGTTGGGGAGCCCTCTGTGGTTGCCCGTACGACCTTCTCTTCGGTGCCCTGGAGGAAAGCGAGGATGCCGTCGTACATCTTTTCGCGGCCCTTGGTCTGAACATAGTCAAGCGGGTAGCCTAGAGGTAGGTTGGGTTAGTATGGCCGGGCCAGCGCGGGACAGGCGAAGTGCACGCTACTCACCTGATATCTTCAAAATAACGTGGTTGGCCACTGTATATCCAAACACGGCCGGCATTGTTCCCAGGACTGGCAAGATGCGCACCCGGAAATCGGGCAGCACGCCCAAGTCGCCAACCGGTCCTTTCTGAAACTCCTCCTCGGCGAGCGGCAACAGGGCCGCCTTGCCCTCGCCCATCTGTTCGGTCGAGTACACAACGGGGATCCCGCTGGTGACGCCCAGCAGCTTCAGCCGCCGCCTCGTCGCGCGCGAGAGCGCGTCGTCTGTGCTTGCGCCGATATCACCCACCGTGACCCGTGTGGGGTCGCTCTTCGTCCCAGCACCCATCGAGGATATGACGGGCAGTCCGTGGTCGTAGCAGTACTTGAGCAGCTCGACCTTGGACTCGATGTTGTCGATGGCATCGATGACGAAGTCGGGCTTCTGGCCGTCCGGTCGCCCTCCCCAGGGCGCCAGCAGCGCCGGCGCGGTCTGGCCCTCGAACTTTTCCCTGCGCAGGTCGAAACGCACCCAGCGCGCGATGGCCATGAGACGGCGCTCGAGGCACTGCACCTTGTCGAGGCCGACATCGTTGCTCGTGGCGACTGCGTGGCGGTTGAGGGAGCTGAGGGTGACCTGGTCGAAGTCGATCAGGCGGAGCTTGGAGACGCCGGTGCGGGCCAGGGCGGCCGCCGCGTGCGAGCCCACACCGCCACAGCCGACTACCACGACGAAGGCATTCCGCAGCTTCGCGAGCCCCTCGTCGCCCAGGAATACGCGGTTGCGGGCCAGCTGCTCGAGGATCATCTCCTCATCGTAGTCGCCATTGTGGGCGCGCTGGGCCAGGTACTGGTTGTGCTCATCTTCCTTGGCGAGCTTAGCGACGGGGCCGCGTCTGGAGAGCTAGGTAGCGATGCAGTTCTTGTTAGCAGGCGTGTGATAAGATGTCGGGGTGGGCAAAAATTGATTGGAGCAGATGGCTGGCTGGCTCGCACCTTTTGCAAGGCGTCTTCGTCTGGCCTGGGAATGGACTGCTTTAGGCGAGAGACACGCTCGCCCTGCTGGAGCCGTTGGTAGCTGAGAATGGCACCCGCGGCGACGGCAGCAGAGATAACGGCGGTTGCTGCTAGCTGGATCTTGGAGTTGGAAGGCGGAAGGGAGGCCATGGTTGCGGTCCGTCCTTCACGTTGAATGTGCGGGCAGTTGGAGGAGATCGAAAAAAATTAGTCCCATCAGGGTCCATCGTCATTGCCCGCCCGTTGATTGCGTGCGTGCGTGCCAACCTTGATGGTACCTGCTTGGCAGAGTCAGTCCAGACCCCTTCCCCTGTTGCGCCTGCCGAGAGGTTGACCCCCACCTGAGCCCACTTGCATGGATGTGCAAAAAGTGCCCCTACCCCTCAAGGTTCTTGCTGTGGCGGGGCAAACTTTTGGTACAGCGAACGCGGATACGAGTACGTCGAAGCCGACCGATTGACTGACATCTACACGTACAGGATACCTGTACCTACCAGCACATCACGTTCACCTCGTCTGATAGCTCGGGCAGCTCCAGACTGCGATACAGTAGGTCGATTGTTTAGTGTCAGGTAGTGTAGCCCGCTTGCATTGCATTTGTGCCCAACGTCACAAGATGAGGGAAGGAGCAGCCCAGACCAGACAAACCGCTCAGGAGGGAGTGAGGGCCCCATCTCATCTGCCAAGCGGGGACATTTCTCTGTCTGTCTGTCACTCCCTCGATTCATATCTCAGGTACCCGTATCTTGGCTGTCTCATCATTGCTGTATAAAGCCTTGCTCGTGCCCCCTTCGCTCACTCACAGTCCCGAGTCCATCATCCTTGACCCACGACATTTTATATTCCCTTCCCACGTACGTTACTTGTCCTACGCTCTGTGACAACATACCAGGTATATTACCATGGATCCAATTTCCGCCGCTCGCATTTGCCACCCACTAACAAACCCCCCCACAGATTCACTCCTCCCATCTTCCATCATGTCAGCCCAGGGCAAGACCGCCATCGTCACGGGAGCCGCCGGTGGCCTCGGCAAGGCCATCGCCAATGCTTTCCTCGCTGCCGGCGCCAACGTGGTCATCTGCGACGTGAACCCTGCGCGCATCGCCGCCGTCGAGGAGGAATGGACCCAGTCATTCCCCGGCAAGTTCCTCGCCCAGAAGGCCAACGTCTCGGACGAGGCCGACGTGCAGAAGCTTATCGACGCTGCCGTCACCAAGTTCGGCCGCCTGGACATCCTGGTCAACAACGCCGGCATCATGGACGACTTTTCGCCCGTCGGCGCCTGCTCCAAGGAGAAGTGGGACCGCGTCCTGGCCATCAATCTCAACGGGCCCTACCTCACGTCCAAGGCCGCGGTCGCGCAGTTTGAGAAGCAGGAGAAGAAGGCCGGCGGCGGCCATCTCATCATCAACATCGGCTCCAACGCGAGCTTCATGGGCTTCAAGGCCGGCGCCGCCTACACCGTCTCCAAGGCCGGCGTCATGGCGCTGACCAAGAACACGGCCGGCTTCTACGGGCCCCAGGGCATCTACTGCGTGGCGCTGCTCCTAGGCGGCATGGAGACCAACATCGCCGACGCCTTTGCCCAGGGCCTGCACATGGAAATGTTCCAACGGGTCCGGGAGTCGCAGACCCCCTTTGTGCCGGGTGTGTCGAGCACGCCGGTCGAGAGCGTCGCCAAGTACTGCTTGTTTCTCTCGGACAATGACATTGCGTCTGTCGCCAATGGATCCTGCATTGTCTTTAACAAGAACTGGCCGGAGGCGTAGGTCGCTTCGAGCAGTGATAATAGTTTCAAATACCAATGAAAAATATGATATACCCCTGCCCTAACTACAAGACTCCGTCGTGCGACACACGGAGGGATGAAGAAGAAAAGAAAGGGGGTGAACAATAGTTCCGAAGTGAAAGATTCCGAAGCAAACTGAACCCAACCTAAGCGTAGCCATATTATTTCCTCCTTACACACGGTACCAATGACCAAATCCCACAGTCATATCGCAGCCTCAAAACAGGGAAAGGTCATCAAAGATACCCTGAAGGATGAGTTGTTTCTCTTGGCACGACACGGCGTCGAGCGAGGTCGCAGTAATATTGGTCTCGAGAACGACAGTCGGAATGTTGACCACTGTCTCGACGCAGAGGCTGTAGGGAGGGCATGTTCCATACTGCGTACCGGGAACGCAACCCGTTTAGTACATCCAGTGTCCAGTAGCGAGAAAAGGGGGAAGGAGGGGGAAGTAATCCTCTTACCACCCAGTATAAATCGCCGGACTCGCTGTCTTCCTTGCAGTACTTCCAGCCCTTGTCTGCTAGACGCTAGCCACATCCCCAAAAGAAAAAAGGAAAGAAAAAGAAAAGAAACACAGCCGGGCAACTCACGATAATCATCCCCGTTAATCTCAACCTTGCCAGCACACACGTACTGGCCAACCGTGTCGCAAGGCGTCGGCTCCTCGTACGGCGAGTCCTCGTTCTCCTCCCAATCCAGGCTCCAGGGCCCTTACGCGAGGAGGGCCCGCCGCCGCCGCCGCCGTAGCCCCCTCCTGGGCCGTACGAGGCGTCGGAGGTGTTGGAGACCTTGGACATATTGGCGACGGCCGCGAGGGCGGCCGAGGCGAAGGCGAGCACGGCGACTGTGAGCTTCATTCTGTTCGAGCGTGGTTAGTAACGAGACACACAAATGGCTGTTGCAGCAGGTGGGCGACATGCTTGTGATGACTGGTGTTGTAGTTCTTGATGGTCTTGAAGAATGAAGGTGGCGATGATGCGAGATGGAGATGAGATGGCGAGTTCGGGATTGCCCTTATATCTCTCTTGATCAGTATGCAAAACCCCACGAACCCGGCTAGCTATCTACACACACAAATAAAACACACAACGCAGTTGCCAGTCTCCCAACCAGAGGCGCTTGTTTCCAAGCTCACTCACTCACTTCCCCTCCATGCCACAGACACAAAAACCAAAGGCACAACCACCCGAGTACGACCGAGGAATTCCAGCCATACCTACACGTATATATCTGACCTCCCAATTTAAATCATCTTCGACAAGTCTTGGCAGACGTCAACGACTTTACCTGGACAATGTCCTGATATTAACAAACGCACTTCTTCACGTCCCTTTCCTTCCATTCCCTTTCCATTTTGAGAAGAGAAGAAGCCGGCGGATGGAATGTCCTTCTCCCCCCAAAAAAACCCAAATACCAAAGCTGGACCGGAAACCACAGAATCGGGCCGTCGCCGGGCTTCCGAATTCCTGGCGGGATTTTGTGCGTGTGTGCCTCCTCTCTCCGTCTGGGAAGTCTGTGAGTGGGTAGGGATACATGCGTACCTACCAGTGAAGCAATAATCTTGTTATTTTGCCTGCCGTTTATAGTATACGCGAATGAACTCTTGCACCCTCACCAACCAAAACTCATATTGATTACCTGACCTACCAGTTGATCGAAAAGAGTTTCTTTCTTTCCTTATTATATAATACCTACCTTAATCACCTGTAGCTTCCCAAGCTCGTACCACTAGGAATCACACTCAATCCCTGAGCTGAACAGCTTTCAAGTATTTGTTTTATTTCCAAAGGGGAGGTAGGTGGGGCTCACCCACCGTTACACCCGTATCTACATTCCAGACCTCCCCCCACCCCCCTATCCAAGACACACAATCATCATCCCGCCAGAACCACCCGCCGCTTGTCTCTGAGAAGAGCGTGCCAGCTTTCCAGCCAGCCCCAACTGGCATGCCACCAGTTTCGTCTCACAGCGACCAGGACAGACAGACAGACAGACCGACATCATGAACTCGCTGGCCCTGTGATGAGCACAACTATGTACCCGACGATCCTCGTTTCCTCTCCACATCATCATCACGGTGCAGACCAGCAGCCTCCAGCGCGTGCTTGGCCATCTCCCTTAGCTTATACTTCTGGATCTTCCCACTCGCCGTCTCGGGGAAATCGCGCACCCAAAACACATGCTTCGGAACCAAATGATCCGACAGATGGGTGCGCACCCACTCGCGCACCGCGGCCTTGGTCAACACCCTCCCCCCTTCGGCCGCCGCCACCGCCGCCGCCTCGTCCTCGACGACCTCAACGTCCTCATGCGCAATGACAAACGCGCCCACGCACTCGCCGTACCGCTCATGCGGCACGCCGACGACGCTGGCCTCGGCAATCAGCGGGTGCTGGAACAGGCAATTCTCGATCTCGAGTGGATGGATGTTCTCCCCGCCGCGGATGATCAGGTCTTTGATCCGCCCCGTGATCTCGACGTATCCGTCCGCGTCCATGCGCGCCTCGTCGCCCGAGTACATCCACACCGTGCTGCCGCGCCCGTCGTCGTTGGGTTCGGAGATCCGGACCTCCTTAGTCCGTTCCTCGTCGCCCCAGTACCCTTTCATGACAAGGTACCCCGCCGTCGCGAGCTCGCCGCGTTCGCCGATGGGCAACACCTTGGTGCGGTCGGCGGGGTCGACGACCTTGACGCGGGTGTGGGGCATCGCCTTGCCGATGGAACCCGTGCGCTTGTCGAACGGGTCCGAGGGCGCCGTCATGAGGCTCACGGGGCTTGTCTCGGTCATGCCGTAGCAGATGACCAGGTCGCGCAGACCCAGCGTGTCGTAGAGCCTCCGCATGAGCGACTCGGGGACCGAGCTGCCCGCGGCGATGCCCTTGCGCAGGTGCTCGGGGAATGCTTGTAATTGGCTTAGGGGAATGTCGGGTTTGGGTGATTGTGCTTGCGAGGCGACGAGTTCGAGCATGGCAACGAACATGGTGGCGACTCCGTAGAGGCCGGTGGCCCGGTGGTCGGCCGCCATCTTGAGCGAGGCGAGCGGGTCGAAGGCCGGGCTGGGGAACAAGATGGCCGCGCCCGTCGTGGCCGTCGCCATGTACCCTAGCACAGAGCCGAAGCAGTGGAAGAGCGGTGGCGGACAGACGATCCGGTCGGACGGCTCAAGACCCATGCGGTTCGCGATCAGGGCCCCGTTGTTGAGGATGCTCGTGTGGGAGAGCATGGCGGCCTTGGGGTGCGCCGTGGTACCCGAGGTGAACTGGATGTTGATCGTCTCGGATGGAGAGAGTGGCGAGTCTGGTATTACAGGCCGGGACGATGTGCTGCCGGGCCTGGCATCTCGGGTGAGTGATGAAAACGGTGTCAGGGCGCTGAGATGATGCAGGACGGGGAACGCGACAGAAGGGTGGGAGGCGCTGTTGTCGACCACGATGACCTTGGACAGCGTCGGCACATGGGGGGCCTCGAGCCTACTCGAAAGCAAGTCGGGGATGATTTCGCTCAAGAGCGGGATGTTGCTGCGGCCGTGGGCTGGCTTGTATGCCAGATCCCGGACGGCGCCGATGATCAGGACGCCCACGCCGAGGTGGTTCAGCGCGGCAGCGACCTGTTTCCCGTTGAAGCCCGGGTTCAGGGGCACTAGGATTGCGCCCAGCTTGAAGATGGCGTACGTCAGAGCGGCGAACTCGGGACAGTTTCCCAGGCTCACGGCCACGCGGTCACCTTTCTTCACCCCCAGAGAGCGCAGTGAGTGGGCGAGTGAGTTGGAGACGAGGTCCAGTCCCTCATACGTGTGCGTCTTCTCTTGAGAGGCTGGGGCTTGCTCATACCAGATGCCGTCAAATTCCGTTCTTGTTGTTGTTGTTGTTGTTGGAGATCGGTATATGACGGCAGGACGGTCGCCATACTGGGAGACCACCGAGGCGAAGTGCTCCGGGATGGTGTGTGGAAGCAATGGCGGCTATGGTTGTGCATACACCGTGTGTTAATATACCGAGGTACGTGTGCTGCATGCCGCATTCCGCATGCCGCATGCTGCTGTCCAACCGTTCTCTCACCTCATCTGGTCCGCGAGCAATGCTCCTTGTCAGTCCACTCAGACGTCTGATCCTACACGTAGTTGCACGAGAACGCTGCCGCCGAAAGGAACATGTGGCGGACGACGAGAGTCTGGCCGACGACCGGCACTGGAAAAAGACGGCTGAGCCGGACATGGTCGATCAACGGCGGGCGGGACCAGTGCGGTGCGGTGCGGTGCGGTGGGGAGCAAGTCGCGAAGGAGGGATGGGAAAGCGGGGAAATTTGGCCGTTGATTAATTAATAAAATTCAACGAATCCAAAAGTCAATTCCCCTCATTGACAAATCATGAGAGGGACCGTATACGGGAATAACAAACGAAACAGATAGACAGATCCCATCGTGTCCTTATTGAGACTCAAGAATGGGAACATGGCGATTGGAGGCTGGGAATGAGGGGAAACGAGAAAGGCGGGTGTCATCCATCCATTCACCTCCAAGCGCCCTTCCTGGATTCACCTACCTGACCTTGCCTAGCGCAGCGGCAGTCAATTCGACCCCCGCAAAACCCCAGCTTGCCAGACTGCTGGGGGGGGATCAGAGATTGCGGGGGAAGCGGGGAACAACGCTCTGGAAACGGAGCCACCAGACAGCGACAAAGCCTGAAGCTCATCGAGTCGATGGTGTTGGTTGATGTTGTGGTGAAAGTCAAAAAGACAGGTCCCCGACGACAATTGCTCTTAAACGTGCTTCCTAAATCAACCAGTCGGCCGTTTTATGCAATGCATCTCATGCATTTTGATTTCCCAAAGAATACTTCAACGGTCTGCCGCTGATCAAGCTACGGCAAGTAAATCTCAATGTGCACCACTGTCAGCCCGGTGTTGGATTTTTTTTATATTCTTGCGTGCGTCAAAGTAAAGAAATATTGGTTGAAACCAGCCCAGAAATAAAAGCCCAAGGCGATGAAAGGAGACTCACAAGTCCTCGCCACATCCTCGACTGTTGACTGCCTGTAGCCAGCGTCACCCTTGCGCCTTCGCGTGGCGGCAGGAGTGGGCCCAGTCGAGTCAGGACGGTCTGCCAGTGATGTTTGGGCGCGTTCACTACGAAAAAGGGGTTCAGGGGCTTGCGCCGTGGCTGGCTACCAGGTAGCCTTTCCAGGCCCCCGGGTTAGGTTTGTTATGGGTCACAGTACCTGGTAACCCGTACCCCGTACCATTTTTACCCGTAAACTTTTAGGCGGTTCGGGTCGCTGGCACCGAGGCCGCCCGTCCGGCCGCCCATCTGCACCGCCGTTGCTGGCCCCCGCCATCGCGGCCTGTATCCGCAAGCTCGGGTCCAACACCTGGCAGCAACGGTTCATAGATTCATGATATCTTGCATTTTTCTTGTTATATGTACAGCGTATTCGGGCAGTTGCCGTGATCTGGCCGATTTCCTCGTTTTTTGTACACTCTATCCCCTCTCCCCCTCCCCCACCCCCCCCCCCCCAAAAAAAAATGTTCCAACTTTCTCCCATTGTAGAAGCCATGTGGGGTATGCAGCAAGGAAAGATGAAAAAAGAAGAGAAAAAAAAACTCCGAGCCATGCAGTTTTACTCTTGAAGATGTATTAGAAACGTAGAAGGAAACAGGTCGTGTCGCCAATCAGAATAGAACAGAATATCGTCAGGATGGTAGAGAGAAGCAGGGGCCAGCCTTTAGGAGCCGATGTGGCGCTCACTCTCGGGCTTCCATGTGCCTGTTGCTCATACGTGTCAGCTTGCGAATGTATGTTGGTGGGGAGGAACTGCATCCATCAAAGGGAACTCACCCTCAAACTCATGCTTGACAAACGCCATCGGGTCGTCAATGTCCTTGGCGCCCATCTGTTGCACGCCCGGCGAGAAGCTGGTGATGGGCAGAACCACAACATCCCCCACGCGTTTTGCAACCTCCATCCCCGTGAAGTTCCTGAAGTCAATCTGTCCTGCAGAGTGCGTCATGTCGAAGTACCTCTCATCGTTGAAGTACCCAAAGATAATGTCGGTCCAGAGAGCAGGCCCTGTAAACTCGATGACATTCTTGTGCGCAACATCCTTGAGCGACCCAGCGCGCTTGCGCTGCAGCGTCGCGTTGGTAATATGCGACACAATTTCCCGCAACACCGGGTGCCCAGGCTTGCTCTGGATCGTCCACTGGCAGAACTGGATCCTCCGGCTATACCAATCCTTCCAGTCGGGCCTGTCGGGGTCGGCCTCGATGCCAATAACCAAGCCGACAGCGTCGCGTGGCACGGATTCGGGGATCCACTCGACCGCGCTACGGAGCGCGTACGTGTCAATGTCCGAATAGATGCCTCCTCTTGCCAGCAGAATCAGGTATCGGAAGAAGTCGGCCTTGAGCACTGGCAGCGGGAGTGCCTCGTACGCCTCTAATACCTCGGGTACCGATGCATACAGCAGCCGGAGGAGATGGGAGGCGACCTGGTCCGTGATGACCTCGTGGATGAAGCCCGGATGCTGCTCGGTCCACGTCGCCTCATGTTCGCGAAAATTGAATTCACCGTGTGCGGGCGTGTATTTCCACGTCTGCCAGATGTAGGCGGGGAATTTGACCTCGACGTCGTAGGGGAACTGGTACGCGAGCTTGTCGTACAGCGTCATTTTGGACGTGTCCTGCATCGTCTGCTGGCCTCGCACCGGTTGGCGATTGGCACCACCGCGCATGAGGTTGGCATCGTGATGTTTTTGGTCCGAGGAGGCGGCGGTCGTGGACGGTTGCCGTGACGAGTCGAAAACAGCTTCGGTTTTGTGGAAGGCGGTTGGCGGCGCTGCGGGAATGGCTGCTGGCGACGTTGACCGCGTCGTGAGGTAGAATATCGTGAGGAAGAATGCCGCTGCCAAGAAGGCGCGGCGGAACGTGAGCATCGTGGGCGACTGCTCTGAGGTGCTTCGTTGCTACCGCAGCGCAGGACGACCAGTTGCTGGGTTGAACGGGAAAACCAGAAGAAGAAAAAAAGGGTCTGAGGAAGTGGTGGTGTGGATGGTGGGTTGGAGGCGGTGGTGGGAGTGTTTCAAAAAACGCCTTCCTCACCCAGCTGCGCCAAGCTTTCCTTGCGCACCTACGTAATTCGTGATTCTGGGCCTGCCGGCACCCAAGGTTGTCTGACTGGTGCTGGCTGGTTTGTCAAAAGCACTAGTGCGCCCCAAAGCTAGGCTACCAAAGCAGGCTAGGGAGCAAGCAACATGAGTCAAGACCCTGAACTGAGCAGTCGGGGTGGCAGGTACGGGTACGGGTACAGGTACTAGGTGAAGAAAGTGTGTGCAAAGGTAAGGATGGAATAGGTGAATGGCTGCACGGGAGACAGTTGTATGTATGACGGTTGAAATGAAGGATAGGAAATTAATTGGGGATTTTGAGCTGCGGTTGCGCAAACGACGCAGAGGATAGGTAATCCTGTCGATGTCGTGTCGGTGCGCTTTCCCGAAGCGGGGATCTGTCAGGCAGCTTTCCTTTGTTATGGTTAAGAGATGATAGGTACGGTAGGTAGAAAGCATGCGGGTGGGAAGGTGCCCTTAGCCCAGACAAGTCCGAGTCATTGTGAAGGAGCTCTCCGTGGTGGTCAACAGATTTCGATATGCACCGGTAAAAGTACGTTGGCCGTTGATCATACCTCACTGGCCTGTTTTGGGGGTTTGGTGTGCTGCAAAGCCGCTGCACTACGGCAAGGTACCGAAGGTATCCAACTGGAGGTAGGCGTGGTGGGCTACGGCAAGGACCCGTACGGCATGCGGTGACGACGAAGATCTCTTGCCAAGCGACAACCCAACCAGGGAAATCTCGAGAACATCTGTAGGTCGATACTAGATCCGGACTCGGCCGGGTTTCAAAGATGGCGGAGGCATGCTCCAGAAAATTGAGGTAGGACCACACGGCAGAGTTTTATGAATGGCTGTAACATCAAAAGCCGAACAGCAGTTGACGGGAGTACCAAACTTTGGCCCGCGGGACCCAGCGAAGATAGATTTATGGGACGTTGTCCGTGGGCATGCAAGTGCGCTTGGTGCCCGGTTTACAACGACGAAGTGGACCTTGGTTACGTGAACAACAGAGATGTCGATTGAATCCAATTCGAGGATGCAGTTTTGACGGCGGCGAGGCAGGTGGCTGTGACAGGGACACGCGGCAGGACAACCTATGCTGAGGGGCCAGAGTTCGGAGTTGGGATGACGCAAGATTAGATTCCAGCTGTTCTGCGACACATGCCAGAATGAGGCGCTGGGTTCGAAGAATCATCCCATCCATGGGGCATGGGAATTGGTTTGTTGCGATCTTCAATGAACAATAAGCGCTGTTCCGGCGTCCTGGTGTCCTGGGTACTGGGTGCTGGAGACCATGATTGTCTGATTTGGGAATGTCGCTTGGTGGATACGTACCTTACAGAGCCACGACGCCAAGCAATGACGCGGCAGTCGACATCGAGCTCCACAGCAGTCCGCGAAAGCCGAAAGGGATCCCGTGGAAGTGGTCCATTTTGCTTCCATCTACAGTGTATATATTCCGGGCAAGTGGCAGGTTTCATGCCAAGGTTCTTGGAACTCAACGACGCGGCGGTGTCACCGGTTCGGTTCGAAATCGCTTTCTGGCTTTCTGTGGCAGCTAGCCCGGCCGAAGACAGCGAACGGTGTCCGCGGCGATTGGGCATCGGCAGCACACGGCAATGGAGTGGGTCGGGAAAACATGAAACAGCGCCTTCCCAGCGCACTCATGTCGCATAACGCCGCCAGCCCGCCACATGCTTGCCTCGAGCTCTGCCAAGGCCGTTTGCCAAGGACCCAGCACGGGAGCGATCGACAATCGTTACGGGTTATTTTCTGTTTATCACGAACCCCGCAGACAGCAACCACCCTCAGCCACCCACGGGTTTGTTCGGTAGGTTTTCAATTCGCCGTCGTCTTTGGAGCCATCATCACAACAACGGCAAATCCCCACCGCGCACTCCGCTTCTTCATTTATTTATGCATGTCAATATCACCTCGGCGACTGATGACGAACGGCATTCAAGATCCGCCGTGGGGGTCTCCCATCAACGGTCGCCCATCCATCTACACGTAGGTATCTCATTTCAGCACCAACATAAATATTACAGACACTCGTATTATCCATCACTGCCTAGTCGTAGTAGGCGAGCCACCTTATTGTATCGGTGGATTAATTAACGATGGGAGCTTCCAATTCCAGGATATCAAAACAACCGAGTAAAACGGTGGGGGTTTGGACCACGCCATGCCCAACAAAATCGACGTCGCCTTGTAAACGGCCCAGAGACCTTCAGTGGCGATTGGCATTGTGCCTCAATGATTGGATACTAAAACGAAGGGATACATCGTAGGCGATAATTATCCATGTAGACCTCGCTCATGACTATATCGGGTGGCCTCGTTCAGCACAAGGTGGCTCAACTCTATGCCGCGCTCATGCCGCAGCGCACAGTTGGATCAACCCAGACTTCACACAAGTATCCCGGTCCGCGGACTTGGTAACATTAACCCAAAGCAGAGCTGCGAGATGTAAATATCATGGACCACTGAGATTCCACAGTTGTTCCGGAGCCTTACTTACTCCGATGAACGGTCAAAGATAGCTAGACAGCCTTAATTGCTTAGCCAAATCTGCGGTGACCATTTGAAGCAGTATCAGACTAAACGCCCAATGTGCTTGGAATAGGGGGGCAAGTCGAGTCCAATTCACAATCCGTGACACATCTGCCTCTAGAGGTACTCACGATCAAGAGGAGACCGTAGCTATGTGCCTAGTAGATATCAAATTAAAGGAACCCAGTTCTCCACCGACCACGAGACTTAAATTCACTCCCTGATAAACCATTGATAAGGTACCTGGAAGTTTGGTTTCTCTCCATGCCAACAACCGCCAGCATCACAACACGGACAAACCCAATGTGCTCGGACACCTCTTGGTTCCGGGATCCAGCCCCAAGCTCGGTAAGAAGAGAATCTACCTCAAGGCAAACAAATATTGTGACAAGACTATCAATATGCTTCGCTCCCTACATATCCCCACGCGTGCCTCCACGCTGCGCTGAACTCGTCCAAGCGGCGTTCTTTCAGTAACCGGTTCTGATATTCCACTCGCTTCTCGCATGATAGATCATGATTACACCGTCTACAAATGTAAGTAACGGTTTCGAGAAAAGAAAAGTACATCTTGGCCATGTTAACGATAGGAAAGCAAAGACTGTGTAAGTTCTACGTGTTCGGCAAATTGAGTTAATTCTAGTACAAAGTACTTGCCTCATAAGGTACCCCCCTTTCTAGCAAGAACCAAGGGGAAGACTACGTCGTGTAAACTGACTTAAGAGTAAAACATAAAAGCCTTTGAGCATGGTCAGCTCGACGGAAGTGGATAAAGTCTGCGTCAAGATGTGAAGGTCTTTTGTGTCAGAAAAGATCTTCATCAGAGCATGATAAAAACCTGGGAGTATTGAAACCCACCATCCTAAGAGCTGTGTCGCCCTTCTCTCGAACTGATATTACCATTATGATCAGCCATATAGAACAAACATACCAGTTATTCTCTGGTTCTATTTCGAAGCAAAGCGAAGACAAGCATAGGACGATTCTTCAAAGGCAACATGTACACTGTTGTATGGTAGTTGACTTGAAACTAAAACTGTACATGATCATTTAGAACTAAAATCTACCTACATGTACCACATCCTGCGACTACGGCTTCTCTTGAGTCTCTTAGATCCATTCCTCTCAACACACAAGGCGACGTTCCGTAATCAAATCGGGTAGCTTTACTCCCGTGAGTGAACTCAAACTCAGTCATATCATCAAGTTCGTGGTCCCATTACTACTAGATACTGCCCACCTACCTTTCCACTTACTCAAGTCAAGCATAGGCAACCTTGACTTAACCTGACTATCTTACAAGTCCCAAGCATCAAGAAACGAGAACCAAAAGCCGGGGGCACAATAGCCACGACCATGATACGTCAACATCGAGAATACGTCGATGAGTGAGCAGTAAGTATCTCCTTTCGTCATAAACCGCCGCCTTCTTGCAACCCATTGTACAAGCTTCGTTTGGCACTAAGTTCAGGATAAAGGATATCTTTCTCAGCTCAGGTTGTCAGGCAAGTAATAATTAAGAGAGTAATATCATCAGAGTATCCGAGGCTTTCCTTGCCGCGCTAATTGCTTTGTCGGATTGTATCTGCCACTCAGGCGTGCACTTTGTGCAAGAGGCATCTGTCAAATATCACTTCTCCAATTAAGTGAGCAGACCAGGTACCTCAGCACGGGGCGGACACAATCTTGCCTTCTGCGTACACGTATAAGTACCTTATGATCGGCCTGCGTGGCGGACCAGATGCCAGAGCTCACCCCGAAATTGCAGTTTCGTTCTAGAAGGGCTGGTTACCCGTCTTTCCAGATGACATCTCGTCAATATCCCAAAAACGAACTCAACCCGCGTCTAAATGCGGCAGAGCAGAGGAGGAGAAGAGCGAACCGCCATTTAGGGCTATCTATCTATTGCATAAACTATTCGCAAACTGCTGTCGTCTATTCATTGGCCGTCACCCGCCTCGCCTGTTGTCAATGCACGAGGCCACTAGAGTGACTGTGTTCTTTTTTAGAGTAACTGTATAGGGCCATCAAGCTCAAGCCATAGCATATACAAAGTTAGCTGTGTAGGAACTTTAATCAATACTTGCCACCATAATACCATCCATATCAATCACATCTATGAATACCATTACCTTTAACATCGTAACCTGTATTAATACTACTACTACTACTACCCCTAACCAAAACCAAAAAAAGAGATCAACTTTAACCATTTGGCTGCAGTACAGGTTATTCGTTATGGCCTGAGATGGGTGCCAATACAGTCACTCTAAAAAAACGGACACAGTCACTCTAGTGGCGTTGTTAAAGCAACAGCGGCAGATTGTGGGCCTTGAATGATCTGATACGGCAAGTTCAAAAGTGATGGTAATCCGTGATTGGCCCCTCCATACACAGCCGGCAGTCCGCACACAGGGGAGCTGGGCCGAAAGATTGCAGCCGCTCACTTGTGCGGACGAATCAACATCAGCGTATTTATTGCCCTGCCTTGAGAAAACAGCCCGATCCTTCGACCATGCCTCGTGGCGTGAGGTTTGCTCAAATGGGCTGAATCCAACCTGTTTGCCTTAGAATATGCCACTGTTGGCTGGCAGTAGGCAGCGAGAGAGGAGGGGGTGTGATATGATTGACCACCGTTGCCGGTAATATCGAGAAAGGCTGGCGGCCTTCCCTTCCGCCCCCTGGGCCACACGTCGAACGACCCGCCGATATCACGCATATCTACATGCCTGATGCAGCGCCCAATTTCTGACCTGTTCGCCTTGTTTCAAAGCGCCTGATATTACTCCCAAAGGCCCAAGGTCTTCGATACTTTTCCCGGATGTTGTCGCTGGGATTTGCCTACGCCGTTCTAAAGCAGCGAGAAGGCAAACAAGGCAAGAAATCGTCGGAAGATTCCTGGTCATGGTTTCATCATCCCGAGAAAAGCGCCCCTGGTGTTCTTTTTTGTTTTCGTCTGGCAGCCTTGCCATGGCATTCGCCGTGTAGATCGGTCACACCAATCAACATGGATTCCGCCTGTTAGATGAGACTTGGTATTCATCGTCGAGTGTGATTTGCTGTTATGATGTTACCCATCCACAATGGCTGTGCGCTTTGCGCTGAGGCCAGCCATTTCACTGTGCCCAAGGTATTGAACAAACATATCATTTGGCGCGATTGCCGCACATATCCGTATTGTTTATCGATCTTCGAAAGGTTTTGTTCATCGAGACATGAATATGCCGGCATTATATGTAGTGCCACTTCTGTTGATGATCACTCGGTTTGCCTGCTTCATTCCACTCTCATGCTGCAGGGTGCCTCCCAGTGTCCTTTTCGTGGGACTGCATTTTTTTCTCATATCTTGTTGATGAGGCAGTGCTGGAGCTGCATCTCGGGTCTTGACTGATGGAGAATATCGATACCAGACACGCCGCACAGGTTAGCTAATTGAACCGGGTTTTTTGTCATGATTGGGACCTTCATACACGTATCATAGAGACAATATCCAATAATTGAGTCCTAGTTGTCGCCCCGTAGATATGAGGAAGCATGTAAGAGGGCGGCAACGGCCAACTGGAGCATTTTGATGGTACTACCACCTGCTTATTTGACCGGCGATTCGTGTGTGGCACGAGGCTTGCCCGGGCATTGTTGACGCCAGAGAGCTTTTGTTCGGGAAGGAGATTGTGACCGCTGAGTGAGAGTTAGAGTTGACTGAAATTTCTCCGAATTGTGAAGGACATATGAGCCTGTGGGTATGACAAAGTTTTCCTTCCCAGGATGTTCAATTGGCCAGAACATACGCGTCTGTGGTTTGCCGGGCTCGGCTAGGCACTTCTGCAGTTGACTCGAAAAGGAAAGAAAGAGAGGGTTGCTTTGCGAGACGGAGCACTGCATTATTTGACACCGAAACTGCAGCAACCCGCACTCAACGATACCACCGCTCAGGCAACTCTGGGAGCCTTATGCGTTATCTCGTAGATGCGTGTCTCAGATGCGGATCTAATTGTCGTGTAATCGAGTACAGACCAACCGATAGAAATGCACACCGAAACCAGAAAATGATCTATGTATTGGTTAGCAGTGGTCGATGAGGACCTTTGTCTCCTCCCGCGCCTGTTTTGCAGGAGCCTACTCGGTGAGTTAGTACGATACCGTACCCAGCCACAACGGAAGTACGTCGGTAAAAATGATTCGTGACCGTGACACATACGACTTATCTTAGTCGAGAAATCGTTCAGATGAACGTGGCCATCTTAAATTCCCGAGATCGATGCATAATCATGGGGCGTTGCAGCTTAATGCTGAGTGACGTTGGCTGATACCTTGAGGTATTGCCCTCCCCAGGGAGTAGCCAAGTCTTTAGCGCAATTTTATCTTCGTAGGTGTTGCTCGGTGCTTCTAATTATCCACCCGTGTTGTTCAGCATGAGGATGTGTTTCTTTTCATAATTTCCTAGGTAGTAAGTTACTTACCCTGTATCTTCGCAGCTCAATGTCTGATGCGCTGTATGACAGTGTGGGCTAAAGCTACGAGGTTGAAAGTCACGTCCATTTCGGGAATTGTGACACAACACCCACGTGGTTGCCTTCCATCGATAAAATTGTGAAGTCTCCGATTGGGGTGGCTCGATCCCTGGGGCTCGTCTGTGTGCGAGACATGACCTGGTGAGCACCAACCAGCTCAGCCAGGCAACATGTACATGCAAGAGTGGCATGATGTTGCGGTTGTGGCTAGCGACCATCAATGAGTTACAGTAGATCCCTGATTAGGGCATTAGGAGGGAGGCCGTGTGGAGCGCAAGGAATACTGTACACAAAGGTGCTGTTAGTCATGGGCCGCCGAGTCTTTGGCGATTTGGCTCGATAGCTGCGGGGACTGTGCTCACTTGGCCCATTGGCATCGTGATATATGGATACTACATAGCTGTATTCCTTGTAGGCCACGGCCGATGTATAGGATGCACGTGCTCTGAAATAGTTCTCGTCTTATTTATCAACCAAGTGACTGGTTAGGGATGCAGGTGCTCGATGGAACATTCAGCGAGGTGACACTCGCTGAGACCACGGGCATTAATCGGGCCGGTGTGTGATCTAGAGTATGACGACAGACAGTCCAGCGGCTCATGTTTCGAAGGGATGTGACAGTGGTGGTTGATAACATTGTCGACACATTTCGACTCATCTTGTGAATTGCCGCCGATAATATTGAGATCCTGGGACACCCTATCTGACACCACGGTCAGTGATGATAGCATGCGTGACTATAAGTTATAGCCTAGCAGCCGTATATTAACTTGGAAGCAAGTGTCTTGCGAGGAATTTGCATATAGGGTTCTGGCTCTTTTGTTAGTTGGGGAGTTAGTTATAGCCTGTAACATAGCGTATTATTTGTGTCTTTGGACTTATCGGCATGTTGCAGGGTTTGCCTTGGTCATTACTGCAAAAACAATCCGAAACAATGGAGGGAGCTCTTTCCCAAGACCGATATAATAAATTATTGCTGTGCAAGGCTGACAGGCACGCATCGATGAGTGAGCGGAAAAGGTGCATTGATGACGCTGGGAAGACGATGCCCACGAACGTCCATTTTGAACCCATCTGTCTCAGTGTTGTTGAACGCACCAGAAAAACACCAAGGGTAAATCCCACCGCCATGTGATATCGGTCAGATCTGGAAAAAGAGGCAGTCTGACAAGTGTTGTCCCTGTCCTCCTTGATAAATGGAGTGAAACGGGACAAATTTCAGGGTTAGAAGTGGGGAAGAGATGCAAGCAGACCACCTGAGCCATATATCCGCTGACTGGAGAAACAAGAAAATACTTCGAAAGAAAGGACACTGAAAGGAGGACTTTGATATTCGGTGGCAGTCGACAAAACGAGCCAGACTCTCGAATCAGCAACGCCAGGTTTCGTCTGCTCATCCAGAGAGGAGAGCCGGCGGACTTTTGTGAGGGAGTGACTGCAAGCCAAGTGGTGGATCGAGTGGCAAGATGTGAGAGAAAGCAAGCCAGTGGCAAATCGTGGGAAGGGCACATCTTTATATGCGCCATCCTCCTGCTGACACCGAGCTGCGACCAATGCGTGCTCCTTGTTGCCATAACGGAGGTCGCCAGTGTTAAGCATTGCGCATCTCCCAGTCGCTCTCGAGACGGTAGTTATTGCCATAGAAATTGTCAGAGAAGTCTCTGTTCTCGATTGGCAACTCGCACAAATCAGCTTCGGCCAAGGCTCTTGGATATGACGAATTCCCATTTGCATCAAGGGAAAAGCGATCCGTCCATGATGCACTCCAGTCATCCAACCCAATCATCAAGTGGCTATGGCCATTGTTCATCTCCAGACCATGGTCGTGGACCTGAGAACCCCGAGTCTTTTTCTTTTGTCTCAAACCGCTGCCCCTCGGGGCAGGGACGAGGAGGTCATTGGATCGGTTTCTGGCCGGCTGATTCGAATCCATAGTCGATTTCTTGGAGCTTTTCAACAGTGTTAGTGGCACTATTCACTACTGAAGGGCGATTCGGATGAGGTTGATCGAGGACTGCTTACGGAGGGCTTGAGCTCAAACACATCCTCATCGAGTCAGCCAGGTCCACGTCTACCATCAAATCGTCCATCAAAACGGGGCTAGCAACAAGCCCGTGTTCTAGGGACGTGTCAAGCGACATGTATTTCTCTTGTCCGACCGTGTTGGGAGGAGTCGTGATGATTTCTTGCTCGGGAATGATGGAGTCTTGCGTAGCTGTTGGTGTCGACGAGATTAGTGAAAGACCCTCGAGTCTTTGACCAATCACATCCAACGCGTGGGCGCCGAATTTACTCGAGCGGCGACGAGGACGACGAGTGTTCCCGTGAGAGCTGGACGCGTTGTGCATTTCTTCCAACCGTTACCGCAAGTGCGAGGCCTGTCTAGTTGGCGAAAACTGTTATCGGTCGAGGGAAATTGAGTAGATAGGGTGGGCTGCAATGAAGGGTACTGAGAAGATAACAGTGCCGACCGGGGACTTTGGGCGAAGAAGGCAAACCGTTCTGTCGATGGCCTTGCTCCGAGAAGTGGTGGATGGGTGACCGTGTCGGATGCGCTGACGCCCAAATAAGGCAACCAAGCTATAACTGCACCGGTAGTGTCGCGATGTCGGCAGGGTTTTGCAGCGGCGCTCATTGCCCTGGGAGATCAAGGACGTGGTCCCTTGGCCGGTTTCCTGCCGGCTGGACAGCAGGAGCAACACATTGCGGAGGCCAAGTTGGCATCGAAGAAATCGATGCAACACTGAAAGCTCGGCTTGTCCGGTTCGAGGTATTCGCAGGAAGGAAATGGAATGCGAATAGTTCTCGAGATGGGCGATGGTTCGCAACAAGGCAGCAAGCGTTGATTGGCTTTCGGGGCAGGTAAGGTACCTGTATCGAAGGTCAGGTAGTCCGGTACCTTGGATAGGTGGGCACAACGGAGGTGGGCCGTATGGTTGGCGATCGGGGCTGCGATGAACGATCACTTCCAGGTTCTTGGGTAGGGGAAGTAAATGGAGTGACCAAGCAGGATGATCCGCGGGAGCCAGCACGGGGTGGACAGAAGGGCTCAAGCTTTATATCTCAGAGGGTCTCCCTGACCCTACGATGGTGGGCACTTCTTGACCAGCCCCCCATCTTCATTCTTCAATGTCATCCCGTTTGTACCTTTGTGGGGTGTTGTCGACTGTGTGTGACCGCGCGCGCGGACTGACGAGTGCTGTGTCTTCAGCAACCCCCACCGCATTGCGGGCAAATCCATATTTGTACCCATAGAGTGCCTTGCTGAGTCTGTACACCTCTTCGCATGTCCTACCTGGCCTGGTTTGGGCATATGATGCAGCTTACTATGAGACCGAGTTCTCCATCTGATGGACGTGGGGTTATGGCTGCTTTGGGAGGAGCCGCGAAGGGGATGTGAAAAAACATGATGGTTTATGCTTCTGGTGATGTAGGTGGACTTCCTGGTCCCAAATCTGAGAGGATTATGTACCTCAGGTACCACGTAGACCCTATGTTCTTTGCCGCGCGTCGTATCTCAGTTACGGTATGGAGGCGGACGAGAGGCTGACCACCCATGGACCTGTCTGGCCTTACTTGAACTTACCTACTCAGCAAAAGGAAATGGAAGGCACAGGGGGCATTGGAAGGAACCACCATGTAGATCGAAATCCCATTAGAGGTGAATCACCACGGCCAAGTTCTTGCCCGCACCTTCCATGCGTTGGTAGTACGGTATCCAGGTGCCCATTAAAGACAATTAAGGGAAGGAACGCTGGGGAATCCGGAAGGCAGGGGGGGAAGCGGGTTACCAAAACTCATCTGTCATGGAAATCACGAATGATCCACGACCAAATGCGCTCGGTAGATCAGTACATGAGGTAATGTAATTCCAAAGTCGGGTGTCTGGAAGTTCCATGGACTTCACTCCAAAAGATTTCTCCCCAGAACATTACCGCACCTGCAGCCATGAGGTCCCAACTTGGCAGTTTGGAGAAAGGCGGTGATGTATTCCTTAGAAACAGAGAAGGTTGCTCCTTACTTTGAACGTGCCGCGCAGCCATGTCAATATCTGCAGTTTCCAAGCCTTATCGCAATGCCACGACGGTTCCACACTGGCTGGTCGTCTGCAGATTTTCCATCTGCTTTTCTGAGACCGGTGAGATCAGGTGAGACAATGCGGGGGAGACGCAAACCGGACAACACTTTCCAACAATGTTTACCGAGTGGCGATGAGCATATCTTCGTGGGGTTGTGGCTCAAGAAACCTCGTCTCCCTTTCTTCGTCTCTCCGGGTCTTTATCTCATCTTTTCGTTCTTCTCAAACTTGAGCTTGGATAAATATCAGACCTGTCGCTTTTTCCCTACTGCAACGATACCCTTTGGCTCTGACACGGGTATTGTATTTCCGTTTTGTTCCTATATTCACGTTCTTCTTGGGCAAATCGAGGGCAATTGCCTGCCGTGGCTCGAGAGGAGGCACACTAGTAGCACATCATCCCACTAAGAACCCCCATGATGGCAGACGAAAGCGTGATCGTGCATAATGGCCATGCATGAGCTCCTGCTGCAATTCCAATATTGACACTGCACAGTACAGCAGTGCAGCCAAATTGGTTACTCATGACTCACCCATGTACAGTGATCGCCCGCGACTTCACAAGCATGAGCCGGGCAGATGGAGATGCAGACAGTGGAGAGGGAAGAGTAGAAGGTCGACGGAGGGGACGATGCCTCTCAACAGAACCCCTGCGGAATCCCGAACCGATCTGACAGTTGCGGCTCAAATGTGGCAGCAGGTCTCACTGATGATGAGCACCTGTCATCAAACCTGACGTCGGGTATCTGCACCACTGCATGAACCTCTCGTAGTCGCAGTGCAGAACTCTGCCAATCACGACCAGGAAAGCCTTGGCTGAGGACCGTTGTGACATTAGGTGGACGGCTGATTGTTGTCAAAATCAAAACTATGCCTATGTGGGTTCATGTACCTCAAGCAGGGCAGCTACGTTGGCGAGGTATGAGTCCACCCAGGTAGGGTAGGAACTTGAATCTCCAAGGTTACCAGGAGTAAGTAAAGGCCAGCAATGTCTCTATGCTCTTGGTTAGTTCTTTATCTCGGGGTGCATGGGGGAGATCTAAACGACCAGACTTGGGGAGTACTACCAGGGCAGGTAGCGACCCACTCCACTGATGCATTGTGCGACCAGCCACCCAGATTGATCTTTGCTGGGCCGCGTCTCATTTCTGTCACGGTGAGCCTTCTCGGTGACATGTAAATAACAGGGGCATTCGATGGCAGCCAGACTGGCAAACGTCGGGTGCACAAAACCATGGCTGCCAGCAGAGCCGCATAGAGCCTTGTATCAAAAGCCCAGCGATATCAAAATATTTGGTTGTCGCTTGCCTTTTGGATGTCGGTAGGCCAATGTCTTTTATCCAATTTCACACCTATTTCCCAGAACATCTTGTTGTCCACCGGTCCTGCATCATCTTTCCCTCGCGCCGCATGGTGAGAGAATTTTCCATTTTCACCCGAACTAGCTTCAGGAAAAGCAGGTTCATGATAAACTCCCCTGGACTGTGAACAAAGTCGTCGAATCCCTCAACCCCCAACTTTCATGCCTTGTACATCATGATCAAAGCTGAGCATGGTGTCTTGGTGCCTGGGTGTCAACAAGTTCTCGCAACTAGCCCCTGGGTCTCTAAACAAGACTTCAAACAAAGTTCCATTCTCTTCTCGGGCTTGAAAACTTATACGATGTTTCGTGGATGTGGAAAAATTGCCACGAGTGTGGACACGTCGACGACAGGGCGACGGCGATGAAAAACGGGAATGGGGCGAGCAAGAACTGAGGTTCGATTAAGCTCTCGACGTTCAAAACCCACTCTGCTACCAAAGCTCCAGCGGCCCGACCCGCTGTTGTGGGGTGCAGGGTCTAGTGGCCGGGAGGAGCTGGTAATCCGACACCAGTCGTCACCATCCATGCCACGAAGGCAGCATGGTCGGGCATGCCCAGTGAGCTGGCAAGGCAACGGGGGAAGGGGTAGTGGCATTCCCAAGGTCCTACCTGCGCCCTGGCCCCAGCGTGATCTTGGCGTGGTGACCAGTCTCATGTCGCGAAGGGTCGCTCCCAGACTTCAGGGTACACAGCTGGAGACCTCGGGTACAGGATGCTTGGCCAGCCAATCTATGAGGAAAGGATGGGCTGATGCTCGCGGTGATCTGGGCGGCGTTTCTGATCCAGTTTGCAAAGCGAAGGCTGGAATCGAGACCTGTTGGCCATGACCGCAATCATCCATGACAAAATCGCGTGCGGGGTGCTGTGGAGGCCATTGTGGAAAGATTGGCCAGTTCAGCAGTGGATGACAGGCTTGCCAGGTTGTATGGTCAACCAGAACCTACCTTACTTCACATGTGCTGACGAATCCTCGAAGCTTGTCCGCCCGGTCCGAAATCAGCCCGATTTTCCTGGCCTTTGTGAGTGGATGGTCAAGAGAGTCAGTTCTGATCAGCGACTGGTCGTCTCCCCAACAGGGCTCGAGGGAGGTTAACCGAGGGTTTGTGACGAGATACCAGTGATCAGGGTGGCAAGCTTGTCAGGTGGACGAGACATGGAAGCTGGCGGCGAGGGTTGTTTCACCAATCAAGCAACCATGTTCGTCATATTCAAGTGCCCGGTCGCTCATTCTCTCGCTCTCTTTTTCCCTCCCTCTCTATCGAACTTGTCGGGAGGAAAGCCATGGCTCTATGGTTTGCTCAAAGAACCCGACTCGACTCGGGACCAATCGACGATGGCCTTCCAGGTTGGGGCATCGGATAAAAGGTTCCATCGTTCTGATGATTGGTGGCAGGCGATCAATCAGAGCGTCCTTGGGTCGGATGACTGCGAAAAGGAAGTCCAGGGCAGGCCACAGCAGGGCAAGTAAGGAAACAAGACACTGTTGCGATTCAGGTACCAAACGGCGGCCAGCTGGCAAAGTCTTCCATGGCTTTTAGTCAGGAAGCTCCGGCGTTCTTTCCATCATTGGGTACCTTCCTCCCTAGACCTACCTCCAGATTGAGACCTCAGCCAATGTGCAATTCTGGAATCAGGAATGGAAGGCACGGGCTGTGGTGCCAAGGATCCTACAGGATACTCCCACCTCAAACTCATCCGATAAGGGAGGCACGTCGGCAAGGGCCCGCCTCCAGTCCGCCAGAACTCGGCCTTCCACCTTTTCTTGCCCCAATGCACGGCTCCAACCCGGTCTTCTATGCCCAATACCTATTCACAAACACAACTCCCGCTGTCGTTGTTTGCCATCGGATATCCATCTCCGGGCATTGCCCTTCGTTATGTTTTTGGAACGAGAAACCCATGGACGACTCCTCCCTGGTTGCCCCACATCGCCGTACGCCTCGCAGCCACCCGCCTACCACCTTCCTCGAGCTGCTAGGTACCTGATACCCAAACGAACCCAACCAGGCATTTTGGTTTAGCCTCCACTACTCAACTGAACTGTAATCCCCCTCCCTTTCACCCTCTTGATTTTTTCTAGCCTTCACGCTCAATACATTGTTCTTCCAACCTCTGGCGAGAACCTTGCGGTTGATCCACGGCCTTTCTTAATTTATAGACCAAGCCCCTGGGCGATACAACCTGGAAGCTTAGCCGTGGCTCTTGTAGCAGAACCCTCGATCTGGTGAGTGATAACCGATAAACCTCTCTCTTGAAAGAGTGAATGCCGGGCTTACCTGGCAGCCAGGTTTCCTAGAAACGAGATTGCCATTGGCCATGTTCCCTGCCTTGCCTTCACTATGGCACAATCCCCTTCTATCGATACGAAGCTCTACATCATGGCTGGAGGCCAACGTGTGGCCGTATGTTGGCCACCAGGGTTACACCCACAGGGGGGGCGGGGCAGAAAGGTCCTTGATGCTTCAACAAGTGAATTTCTGTTTTTCGAAAAGTCGCTTCTCCCCATTCGTTCTTCGCCGAAGAAAGTCATCACGAATTCACCTCACTTATCAAATTCGATCTCAGCCTGAAGTTTCAATGCCAGTCAACTTTCACACAGCAGAATAATGGAGGCATCTTTCTTGTTCGAGATAACGGCAATTCCCTCGTCCATGTATTCACACCAAGCTACATGGCCTGAACCATTCGCCACTGCTCATCGCGCTGATCTTAAAATAACAGCGTATGGAAAGAAAACTTGGTGAGATGATGGTCAGGAAGATCAAGACAGAGTCTTGTGAGGTACAGATACAACGGCGGTTGACAACTGCTGTTGGACATCAGAAATAGGCCCCGCAGAGAGCCGACGACTCTACCAGCTGCAACACTATCCCTGGAGACATCACGACGCATCAGTGCTTCGTGCCTTCAAAATATGTAAGCTCGTCTCTGGACTTATTTGCCTTCCTGACTCATTGCCCTCCCCGCACCATATCATTCCCCAACCCGCAACTCACTGCCCATCGAGACCCTCTAAATACAATCTGTGTATCAGGAGGACCACACCTAACTGACATGTAGACATTGAGAATTACAATCCCAAGTCAGGCTCCAGTCTGCCTGATGCCACATAAGTATCACCTTCTTTATAAAATTACCGACGCTCGTCCACATCACCGCTTTGTTGCCATGTCGCTCCGCGCTCGCAATTCTCTCTCGTCTATTTACACCAACCTTGACTCGAGTCACGCCGGTGTTTCCAGTGAGGATGGCGCAAGATCTCCGTCGGCCACAACTCCTTCATCAATCACGAGTACTTGATGGAGGGTGTCGGCGGGAGGGACATGGTGAGGGAATCGCATCCCAATGGAGTCGAATATTGTCCTGATACCATCTTCACGGGACCATAGTGCTCCTTTGGTCGCTGTTTCGCAAACCATAGATGAACCATGGGGCCAAATTTGATCGTCGAGCCAAGCTTGAGTCGAAGCCCGCTTCGAGTTGGACTCCCTATGTTCGAGTCAGCCCCCGTTGACGAAAACTCTCTTTGTTGGGCAATGCTTGCTCACCTGGGTTGGGGATTCGCTCGAAACCGCTCGAGACAGCACGCTACTGTTGTCTCTCCCAGCGATATCGTCGTCGCCACAATCTTCCCATGTCCCCCATCAAGTATACCACTACCAGCCGGGGTGTAGTAGTTCATATTGGTGTCGGGGCATGGTGGCGGTGTATCGCTGTCGATAGTGGATTCCATGCATCCAACACCCAATGTATCGTTCCCATTGACAATTCCATCAGTGTTGGGCTCGAAGCCTGTACCCGACATGGTGTCGCTAGGTTGTGTTGTCGTGGACGACAGGCGAGATCGAATCTTTGCGGTTCAAGTGCGGGCCAGTCCGCTCCATGTCCGGCGTTCGGTGCTCGGATTACAGAACGGGTCGCTCTTTCGACGGCTGGGTTCGGGAAAAGCAGAGCACAGTTATTGCGTTGCTGGTCGAGTCATCCACCAAGACGCAGTAGCAAGTACTCCCAATACGACAAGGAAATCGCGAGGACAGGAGGGGTTTTATGATCCGATTTGTGCATGGAAGAACTCGCCTTCGTGGAGAAAAGTGGATACTTACTTGCCCGAGAAACCATCACTGGTCGGCAAGCAACATGCGTCTTTGGATGGTGACGGGGTCGGAATGCTGAGCGGCCAGCCAGTTTATGCCACGACCTCACCGGATTCCTCCTGATGCCAAGGGCGAGAAGCGGCTCCCAAGCCAGGGTGGTGGACCAATGACTGAGCCTCCGAGTACGGTGCAGATGCGATAACTCGGACAACTTGTCGAGCAGTTGTTGGAATGAAGGCATGAGGTTCGTGGATATAGACGTCCAGGAGTGGCCTGCTTTGGCTTAAAACAACACGGATTGGTCCCAACCAGGCGAACGCTTGGGCTTCGGCTTGAGCACCATCCTACTTACCATCGATGAGACGGGTCACCAATCGACAGGGACGCTGGTCGGTTGACTTGGCTCTTAGCATGGACTATGCAAGATGAACGGTGAATGATCTTGGATCGTGACCGGGTAATGGCTGTCCAAAAGCTTCGCCCCCTCCCCTCCCTCACCCCATGCCCAACATTGGGCAATCCCCCGTACCTGAACTTTGAGAGAGAGAGCAGCCTCAGTGTGAATCACTGCAGGATGGCTCGGGGCGAAAGTTCTAAACAACCACTGAAGGTTGAGCGGTAAACAGGGTGGCCGCCAGCCTTGCCACCCCATAAGGCTACCTATTAAAGCTGATGAGGCATGGAACAAATCCCAAGTTTTTTCAGTTCCAAGTCGATGCTGGTTGGGGTTTTGAGGGCTCGAGGTTCTCCAACGCAGCATTCAAGAACATCGTGCTGTTGCAAGATAGACCTTTATCGAGCCTCGACCTTCTTCTGATCCCATGTGGTGGCCCGACAACGCGAGAATTCGACATCAAGAAACACTTGTCAGCACCACAGGAGCGGTCGACAGCCCCGTAAACTTCTGGGGATCTGCATTCGCATCGCCCGAATTATTTCCAATGTAAACCTACGCTCACCTAACCGGCTTTCACATCGAAACGATCCCAACCCGCCGCTCGTTAGCCCGCCATCGTGACTGGCTGGCGAACGGGGGCTGAGACATCATTCCCAAAAACGTCCTTGAAGTCACTGAACAGTTATTGGTGACCAGTATTGCATTAGCGAATGCTCACCCTCTATAAGATACTGTCGAGCACACGGGATCATCGCTGTGCCCCGCGCACCCCGCGTCGATGCGATTCTAACCACCCGATGTGCCCGATCAGAAGATACATAAATCTCTCGTGACAATAACCTGCCAGCCCTGTACCATGGATTGCACTGCGGAATCTAGAGTACATTGTGGCAGGAGACATCACATCAGCGGTTCGCAGCGCAGAAAAATGCTTGACCAGAATCCACGCAAAACATCAAGAACGGTTGTGCTTTGCGGTCTTGCTGCTCAACAGACGGTGTCCCAAACGGAAGACCTCCTGACACGAAATACTCCCCACTCCCTCCAATTCAGCTTCATTCCCTTTTTTGACATGGAAATTGGACTCCCTCCGTCCTTTTCATTCAAGAACGCTACGCTTCCAGGCTACCGGAAACTTCTCACTCGCATTGTTGCCCGAAGTTACACATAAGAACATGAGTGCTTACCCACCACCGCCGGAATGCACGCTGACAGCTTCCGGTCAACGCTGTGGCCTAGACTATACCGGTGTGAAACATTACATTGCCTGTCTTTGGGCCGGTAGTGAGTCGACTGTTAGCTTCTGCTCGATCCCGGCCCCTGAATTTGCGATTCCTGTCCAAACTTCTGGCGTCAACCAGCCGGTTTCAGGGCTGTGATTGTTTGTGCCCAAAATTGGCCCCCACGGTGTGAGGGGCTTGTATGGGCAAGACTCGTGATGAGCAGAGCATGTGTGCTCAACCTGCATGCTCACCATGCCCACAGTATTTTGGGCAGCAATATGTGCGTACTTTGCAGCTCAAAATGGCGTGAACGGAATCCGGATATCACGTTGCATAAGATCCCGTCCACGGGAGAGAACAATCTTTCGAAGCCGGTCATTCCCTGCACCGAGCCAGTCAAAGTCTTTTAGGTCAGTGTTTCTTCAACAAAGCAGGTGTATTTTCTTTTCTGCTTCATCCCCCGACTATCACAGCTGGCCCCTGGTGCAATGAGATACCCTCCTCCCCGAATGCACTGAACTCCACTCTTATTACTTTGTGAATACCTCACGACATCCGCAGCCCCGAGACAAGCTACTTTTCCACGCCATGAGTTTCTTGGAGACAAGTAAAGCATGGCAATAATTGAGCTGTACTAAAACGGAGACTTACTCCAGGCATAGTCCCATTCGAGAATTCCCTGGTGGAACGATGGAAAGACCTGCTCTCTGCCGGAGTATGACATTGGTGTTCCAAGTGAAGGTCGTTTCCGCCACAAAACGCCATCTGTCAAGAGCAAAGGCCACTAACATAGCAATGACTCCCTGGCCTCATCGCGCCTTCTTGTGATAACTCATTGGGCGTGCAGATGGGAACATCGATAATAACAATAATGCAAGTGAGCCGAGACATTCACTATCGAAGCAGGTTTACCCGACCCGGGGACGACATGATTGGGATAGTACGATACCGCGAACCATTCCGCGTTCTATGACAGGCCTACCTCTCATTTCTCGCTCCCAGAGAGTCTGGAACGTGGGGGCAGTCTGGACACGTCAGTATGAGGTCGCAAGTAGTGTCTCCGGACACACCAAGATCCCGACGCCGGGTTTAATCTTCACACCGCTCAGTTTGAGTTGCAGGAGGAAATATTGGGCTTGAGAATGGCGGGAGGATACGTCAGCATTGAAGTTGGCTGGCCCAGCGAAAGGTACATGGCTGCCGTCTCAAGCCTCGAAGGATCGATACGCTACCACATTTCTTGATCTGATGCACGGTGGCTCGCTTTCCCCCCGGCCCACGAAAGCCCTATCGCATAAGGTCTGATCGGGTACGATGTAGCCAGGCATAAGTCCTTCCCAGGCATGCATGACAGGGTATGCGTACTCGACCATGAGTCAAAAAAGAGATTTGCAGCATGCATGGTGGCTTGAGCATACGATACTTCAATGCCACTCGGAGTGCCTTCCAAAGGCGTGGTTATTCTTGTTTTCTCAGCATCTGCAGGATTGCAACTGAATGGTGGGAGCATGAGACTTATTGCACGGGGTATGGACCAGGGGTGTTTATGGCAATGTACCTCCGAACTGCAAGCCTTAAAGATCACAGGAAACCATGGCACCGATGTTACACAGCAGGCAATGAGCGGCCGCCATCACCCAGCACCCACCTTTTCTCAAAATCGAGGCAGAACTGCAGCGGCAACTTGAAGGTGTTTTCTCTGTTATTCCCCTTTTACTAGTATTGGGGATAACGAGAAAAGCCGACCCACAGCCCCAAGTAGCTGGTGATGGAGAACGAGAAGCAACAGAACTGAACAAAAAGAAATTGCCTGCATACTCGTACCGAGTTATCGGGGAGCACCGGCAGGGCAAAAGTAAAGGGATCGATCCACCCAGGGGTCGAACCTGGAACCTCCTGATTCGTAGTCAGACGCTCTGCCATTGAGCCAGCGGACCTCGCTCTCGGAGCAAGCTAGGATGCTAGCAATGTTTGATGGAAGTTGGGACGGCAGTCATTGCCTATGGCGTTGCTTGCGGACGGAAAAAAACAGAGCTGGCTGGATGTGTGAAAAACAGGGGGCATCCAATGTCATGAATCATGCTCGGCTCCGCTTGGGTGGGTGGGTGGACCAGGGAGAATGTAAAAGTGAAAGTGGAGTGGAGCACGAGGGTGAGAGAAAGAAAACGGCCAAAAGAAAAAAAAAAGGAGGGACAAAAAGAAAAAAGCATACAACACCAAGGATTCGCTGGTGGTCACCCACCCAACTACTAGTCTGGCCCTCACTTGCTTATCTAGGGCAGAGCGGACGGGATGCCGAGTTCTCAAATGGGTATGGTCGTATGTGATGGTTCGGCAGTCAAAGCAGGTGATATCGGACCGGTGTGTTTGTGACGGGTCCGACGTCTGCATATTGCATCTGCACGATGCTAGGTGGTGATTAATTTGTCATGTGGCTCGGACGGGCGCGGATCTTTCAAGGGCCCAAGGCACGGGATGGTTGTCCACCTGGGAGGTTCCGCGGCGTCTTTGGATTACCGTTCATTGGATCCGGTTCTCCTTGGTTCTGGTTCTGCTTCTGCTTCTTGAAAAGGTATTTTGTCGTTGTGGCGAGGTGGAGATAAAAGAGCCATAATCAAATTCGCACATATCTGCTCGCTCCTAATGACCTGATCTACTAGCAGCCATGAGTTTACCTGTCTGTCCGTGGGGTGATTTTGAAGTGAGTTATATTCATTCTGTGCCAAGGTCGCACGATCACTTGCTTGTTTCGCTGACTTACCCCCTTTTCGTCTCCGCTTGCCTTTTTTCTTTTCTTCTCTCCTTCTTTCTATGTTTTGTCAGAAATGTTCCATTCAAGCGTTTATGAGACTCCAGCCTGACCTGTTTCCTTACCCCGTTACATCTACTTAACCTACTGCAGTCTTTTTATTTACTGGGGTAATTTCCTTTTTTCTCCTGCCTGCTGCCGCGGAATCATTCATTTCGCAAGTGGATTTGGATTCGTGGTTGGAAAAAGTGATCGCAGTTTATAATGAATGGTGTGTAATTATCCCGGCGCCGAGGAGAGCGCCGAGGAGAGCGCCTTGCTAATTCGTTGCTGTGAAGAAGCTAATTAATAATGATTTAACCATCTCGTCTAGACACATTGGAGTTTGTATCTTTCCCAGTGCAGATCAAACAGGTAGACACATTGAAGTCACGGTATTCTAGACAATGACATGGTGAGTGTGATTTCCTTTATTGAATGGAAACGCCCATAGCATGATTTTATATTTGTGGTTTTGGTGCCCAGCTTTCAGAAGCATGATAATTACCCCCGGGTTCATTCACACGCACACACGCACACCCAGGTATAATTAAATATCTCTTTTTATACTCTTCCTCTTACGAAAGAGGGAAAAGAAGTTATTATATCTCTGTTTTGAATATTTCCCCTGATGCGGGAACCGAAAATCCGATTTGAGCTCGCGATATTGGATTGTCAAAGATATGGTGGTGACTTCTTTCCGTTTAATTCATATTCTAATTATTTGCTACGAAGGACAAATGTATGTCACTTTTTAGTCGTGCTGTTACTAAATCTCATCAACCGTGGGAGAACGGAAACATGCTCGGGCATGAATTGCTAGACGCTGCTGCTGCTGTCCTCAGCACACCGGGCAGGGCAGCAAACACCCGACGAGTGCCACCGGCAACCAACCCCCACGCTTTGCCAACTCCGTGCCACCACCCGCGCCCCCGGTAATCTTGAACATTCCCGGGAGTCTGGATACGCTAAAATAAAGTTGCAAAGCCCACGGCACACTTTGGGTTAGCTCGTGTCGCACTGTTTTCTTAGCGGCGGCCCGAAGCGAGATCGTTTTCTTTTTCGGCTGGTTGGTCTGATCTCGAATCAGATTTGACTCTGCCCCAACCGAACCGAACGAACTGCGTGCTGCGGTCTCGTCTGGTCTGGTCTGACGAGATGAAATAAAATGTGATATCAGACGGCATCCAAACTGCAAGCTGGTCTTCCATTGCGGAGTTCGTCTGATCGTTATCCACTCCACTCCACTCCATTGTTTTCCTTGTCTGAATGGGACTCGGAGGTTCTGGGATCAAATCTGTCATCCTGCGCTCTGAGCCTGCTAAGACCAAAAAGAAAAAATCGGGGCAACTCGCACGAGTCAACCGGTCCCGCCAGTCTCCACCCAGCAAAAAGCCTTTGCGGAGTTCAGAGTTCAGACGACAGGAAGGACCCGCAGATGAGAGTGGACCTTCTCAAGGACGTCAAAAAAAAATCTTTTTGCAGGTCGGCAGGCGTGCACAGACCCTTCCAGGTTGGGTATATAACACGCCTGCACCACTCCCCAATTCCGATTTCCTTTTCTTTTTTCTTCATGTCGACAATACTTCAGTAAGCCTACCCCCCAACCTTGGCCCTCCACCCTCCAAAGCAACAGCCAGCTAACCGCGCACCCCCTTCTGCAGGAGAATCATTTCTATAGTAGTTGTCCCCTTTTGTGTTCCCTAAAGGAGCCACAGATCCCACCCGGGTTGATGAACTTATATCCTCGACGCCCTACAGTGAGAACCATTTACTCTCGACCTGCCTGCAAAGGTGGCGGTCGCTGGCGCCTGCGCCGCGGCTGTATAGAGAGTGGCGATGATCTGTACCCTGCTTTCGAGGTCTTGCCTTTGGGCGCTCTGGTTGGGTGGGTGTCGATGGAAGTCTGACCGGCCTTCATTTTCTTTTTTCGTTGTGCTCTTGGGCTTTGGCTCGAGACGCGAGGAAGAATTTGCTTGTTTTCTTTCCTTCCTTCCCCCCGCTGAACTTGGTTGTCTGGGTGCTGGATTGACAATCCTCCCAATTGCGCCGGATACGGTTGTGCAAATGATGGATGCGTGTTGTTGGACCTAAGGTGAGCAGTGCGAACAACTGTCCAGTGATATCTCACCTTGCGAGGAGTGGGGGTTGTGGGGTGGCTCCTTGACCCTCCGACGACCCTGCAGGGCGGGAGTGCGGCAAAAGCAGGGCAGTAACAAGCAACAAAGAAACCAAGGAAGGTTACGCCCGCGGGGGATGAATCTATTTTGGGGCTTCCCTCGAGTATATCTAGCCCGAGCAACAAAAATGCCTCGCTGTACGTTCGCATGCCGTTGCGGTGAGTGAGGCTGCCGATCTCATCAAAGGTCATGTCATGGGGCTGCCGGCCTCGACGCCCCGATTAGACCCAACTTTTGTCTGCTGCCGTTGCATGTGTTTTTTCTCTCTCCTTTTCTTCTCTTCCCTAGCTTTGTTTTTCATGGTGGCTTGCCCTAGGACAGTGTGGTCCGACTTAGCAACCGCATACTCTTTTTCTTTTCTTTGTTCCTCTTTCAACGGCGCCCCGACATTTGCTGCAGTGGAATCAGGAGATAGCAGACACGTGCCTCTGGGTTACTGTTAACCCCATCATCCTTCACCGGTGCCGAAGGGCGTGGGGGTTTTTGTTCCGTCTTCCCCCTGAACAAACCGGCCGCGGGAGGCTGACTGGCTGGCTGGCTGGCTGGCTGGCTGGCTGGCAAAGTCAACATGGCGTAGGATGACACGACCCTCCTTGCCATGACATCCCACTCACGAACATGAAGACTTCGCCCAGCGAGAACGGCAAGCACGCATGCACCAAGAATCTTCTGGATCCGATATGCTGGTTCGGTTCAGCTCTCCTTCTGTCAAGGGAGGGCGAGGGAGTGGGGGGGTTCATTGAAGTGGATTGGCTCGGCGGTAAGCATCGTCCCGCAGCCAAGAGCTGCAGGCTGACTGTTGGCCAGGTTGGGTCCCAACCGTGGTGGAATCTCCCGATCTCCTGCGACCTCTCCTCCCACAAGAAACCGGATGGGATGCTGTGAGACATGCGACTGCGTTGGCAGTTTGCCCTGAGCTAGCGCAAGGTAGGTTGCCACGCGTCACAGAAACCTCCCCAAGCCTGCAGAACACAGAACACAGAGTGCAAGACTCGGCTTGATTCGCTGGCTGCCAGGGAATGCAAGCTGCTCCAAGGCAGGTCAATGGTGCTTGTTTCTTCTCCCAGCTGACATGCCCCGTGCACCAACTTGCTGTGCCATGTTGTCGTAAATTTAACCTTCTTAGACACCCACGACCTCGAGATTGTTGTACCTTGGCCACGCAGGATCGGTAGGTGCATCCATCTGCTTACCGTTGCTGGCCCAGATCCCACCACCCATGCCATGGCGGGTCGCCGGGCGGCCTGCATCGACCTGCCCACGCATTGTGCTCCGGGTTGGAGGACCTGGGGGGAAAGTGGGCGGTCCTCTCTCACCCTTCCTACTTACCTTTCCCCTGGTCCGGGCGCCAGTGTTGACTGTATAAAGTGCCGCCACGCTGCCTGCTGCATCGCCCCTGTATAAGCTTTTCTCTCCCGAATCAATCAAAGCAAGCTCACCAGACATCGGCCATTGTCTCTCCTTGTGGTCATCATTGAGTCCAACGTCATCACTACTCTTCAGCCTCGGCAACCTACAATGCCTGGTCCCACACGATCCTCACATAGCCGCAAGCCCGGCAGACATTCCAGCATGGCAACCAAAGAACCACCATCATCATCATACCCGGAGTTCCCGCCGTTTGGCGATTACCAGTACTGCATGCCGCCGCTTTCTCACTTCGCGCCGCCTACTTTCGACCCATCCAACGAATTCTGGGACTACCGCGCATTCGGGTATGGTTTTGAGCAGCACGAAGGCTGGTCGCTGGCCCAGGAGCAAGGGGATGCTGGACCGTCGTCGTATCAAACATCGCCGCCAAAAACATCAACATCCCTGGAGGAACTCAACCGCCTCTCCTCAAGACCCTACTCAACCCGAGCATCTGACCCCAACGACTTTGCCTCAATATGGGAGTCGGCTGTGGTCCCAGTCCTGACGGAGCTGCTGCAGAAGCACAGCAATTCCGACTTTGCCGTCGACGTGCACAACTTCCCCGAGATGTCGGGTGAAGCCGTCCCTCGCGTGATTTATATCACGCTCACAGAAGGCGCCGACATTGACTTCGAGCAGCTGATCCGCGTGGAGCTGAGCCGAGCCGTACCGTCCATGTTCAATCCCGTATACCTCAGATTTCGAAAGGGGAGCGTGCAGAAGTCCAGCTGGTGGGGACACGGCCAGGGGGAGAGGGATTCCGTTTGCGAGCCGCGAAACATTGCATATAGGGAATTCCCAATGATCGGCATGTCGATTGGGCCGGTGAAAGTGCCCGATGCTGCTTCGCTTGGGGGATTGATCAGAGTGGGTAGCGAGATGTATGGCATGAGTGCGTTCCATGCTTTCGAGGACTCCACCAAGCAAGGGCAGCTGCGTGTTCTTCATCCTGCTAGGCCCGACTTCTTGATGAACAGGTTCCAGGATGCGGACGCGCAGACATACAGTGTCGGGGCCGTTGCCATGTATGCCGCCCCATCTGGGACTTTGCGCCCGTCTCTCACCTTCCGCAACACGGATATCCCTCGTCAGTTGACCATGGTCGAAATGGATTGGTGCCTCATCGGCCCCGTGAGCAAAGGGAAGAATGTCATCGCCGTGCCCAGCTTCAACACGAACCGCGATGTGACGGTCGAGACCCACGTCCCAGTCGAGGGCAACACGGAAGTCTACGCCATGGCGCGGACGAGCGGTTACTCCCTTGGCTATACCTCGGACGTGCCTGGCCTGCAGCGAATCAGTGGCTGTCTGCGGCGTGAGTGGACGGTCCGTCAGTACTCGCCTTTCAAGCACCCCAAAGACAGCCGCGCTGTTCCGCCATGGCAGACTCTCAAACAGTGGGTGACGAGCGGCATTGGCGTGCCAGGTGATTCGGGGGCCTGGCTGATACGGCGAACTGACAATGCACTGATGGGACTGATCTGGGGCCGCAATCACAATCGTGGCCAGCCGGCGGAGCGTGTTCGTCTCACGTACTTCACCCCCATTATCGACATTCTGGATGATGTGAGGGAAAACCACGCGGAAGGTGAGGATGTATTCCTCCCGGTGTACGCGGCGCCAAGAAGACCATCGCGAAGCAAAGACGAAGAAAACACCCGGCGCGCAACGGTACGCGTCGACTTGTCGTATGAACCTTGGAGCGTCTTCACACGCCACGCGATCCAGCAGCACCGGCAGGCGAGCACAGATGCGATCCAGAAGAGCTTTGCGCATGATGCTGTGCCGGCATCTGGGGCGCTTTCCAGTCTTCAATGCCGGTCGGAGCCTTGCGAGGAGGAACAAGCCACGATCCAGCAGGGAGGCTCGGAAACCCCGTCACGCACCCTCGGTCTTGTCGAAAGCTCGATCCAGGATGCAAGTTCACCAAGAAGTGAGGAGGGCCATGGATCAATCTCGACATTGCACTCGCGGGACAAGCTGTTACTGGGCATGGGTCCAAGCCACCGACTCGAGGTCCCAGAACTTTCGAGTGCTTCCTCTTCCAGTTCGGTGGGAGAATCCTCTGATGAGGCTAGATCGACAGGCTTCCATGATGTTTGCATAGTTGATGATGATGATGATGACGGCAAGTACGAGGGCATTGCGAATATCGAGGAGCCGGTTCGTGCCAAGGCGTCTTTTGCCTTTGCGTATCCCGAGCTCCTTCGACTTGCTTATGGTTCGGTGTGAGGTCTTCTTGGGCCTTTTGGGCGGTGGTTTCGTGTGGCATCCCAAAGCTAGCCTGTGCATGTCAGTCGGACATTTGTTTGGTGGCTCAAATGCTCAAAAGCCGGTTTTCTTTTCTCCGTCCCCCTAGGTGGCAACCATGACGGACAGAGTTCACAATCTGACGAGGCTCGGGGCTCGGCCGCCATGGGGTCAGATGGTTGCATCATGTGTGAGGCAAAGAAGGCAGACAGACTTCTGCGTCTTTTCTGGGTCGTCTTCCGAGTCAATTTATTTCAAAATGGGGTTTCCCGAGACCATTGCGTCTTGAGATAATGTTGAGTGGGTAGGTAGGTAGCCGTGTGTGCTATCCTGCCTGCAGAGAGCATGCAAGAGTCCTCGGCGCACCATGTGAACTTCCGGGCCATTCCTTGACAGGGCATCGGGTCCCACGCTCATGGCGGGCTATGGCCGAGCGAGGCCTTACCGCGTAGGTGCGCTCGGTCAAGGCACCCTGTAGGCAAACGAAGACGGTGGCTGTCTATTCACCGGGTGCCCGCTCCCATGGGAAGCAGCCATGGCAAGTGATTGTGGGCCATGGGGAGATTCTCCTTTTAATTATATCATTGGGACTTGCCTCGCCGGTCGGGCGTGGGCCCCGCCACTCGGCTGGGAGACAAGCACAATTATGCTCAATCGAGATGCATTCTTCGCGGCATTAGCTCGGCTGCCTCGTTCTGCCGTTTGATAGTTCCTGCTGGACAAGGTGGAGATAATTGCACTTCTGGTGCTTGAACTCCGCATTGCATGATTGATATGGGCCCTTGCGATGCAACCATTGAAGTGTCATCCATCTTTATGTAGCGCATTGGTTTCGAGGCAGCCCAGGCAGTCGTGGGTCGCCTCATTTGTGCTGTCAACTGCTTGAGTGCCAGGCTCGAGAAGTCCGTGGTTTGACGAGTTCCCAACCTCTTACAATTTGCAAGACAATTGGGGGGGGGGGGGGGGGTTAGCTTGCATCCTATACTCGCACACGATAGATTGCGTGACGATGGTGAGAAAGGTTGCAAAGAGGCAGGCAGGTAGGAGGCAAGCGTGTATTCTAGTACTAGGCAGAACAGGCAGCCTTGCGACGATGAAGGGGGACGAATCGAATTTGTGGTGTTTGTGTTGCCTAACGTCTCCATGTGGCGATGTGGGGTGGGTGGGGTGGGTGGGGTATCACAGACTGGACGAAGATCAGCTGCAATCAACTGTGGTGGGTGCAACTGCCATGCCATGGAACATGCATCGCTCAAAACGAGGCTGTCATACATGAAGACATACTACTGTGCACTCGTGATTGTCTCATTCTCATCCTGCCAATGGAAGAGCTTTGTTTGATAATGGTCTGTTTGTTAATTGTGATTGCGAAACCAAACAGACGGCTCGGTGTTTTAGAACAACAAAGGGGTGGGGGGGGAACCTGCACTTGCCTGGAAATCGGCGGTGACGTCCATGCCTCGCGTGCCTTCCAGGTTCGTGCAAGCAGCGTACCAGGCAAGAACGCGTTCACGGGATGTTACTGCGCTTGACATCTGATTCGTTTGAGTGGTTGACAGACAGTCATGCCCAGTCCCTCCCTCTCTTCCTCTCTTGAAGCTTACCATCCATCCCGATCCCATCCCCCTTGACGGACCTCGGTTTGTTGCCGCTTTACGGGTTGCTAACATAGGTGCACAATCGACCGAGCATCGCATTAGTGTGGGTGAACATCGGATCCTAGATACGGCCAATACCCGTTGTCATCTCATGCCCCGAGTCTTGTCGTACCGCATTTCGGTGAAATCTTTGCCTAGGGCTGAGGTGATGTGAACATGCTCTCTCTCACGATATGCACACATTGGGAACAGATGACCCCATCTACTCTCGCTAGATGCTCGTCTTGAAGACTGAATGGCTACAGCAATTTGATTGCGCCGTCAAACAGAGACAAGGCAAAAAGACAATACGATCTGATGTGGGTTTCCCATCTGGATTGGACGGGGGGGGGAGGTCGCCTTATTTGGACTCCGACGCTCACGTGGGGCTGGAGGCTGCATTGTGGCGCTCTGTCTGAAGGGCGCGTTGAGTGTGCACAACCGAGTGGTGATGCAATTGGTCAGCTTCCATTGATCAATGAGGACAGTTCTTGGAACGGCTCATTTTGCCGCATGGCAATTCCACAGTCCATTCAACGTTCGCTTTGGAGAGCGGAGGTGGAGTTCAGCACAAGGCGACCCGGGCTGGTAACCCAGGCAGAGGGAGGGAGGTCAGCTTACTACTCCCGGGAAAGTATACACGCCGGCAAGCCATCCATCCTCATTCGTGCATGGTCTTTATCCAGAAATAATTGAAGCTTTGGACTATTGCCTCTCGTACCTCGGGTGGCAGCGGCTGGGAAGGCAGTTGCGTGGTTTTGGTTGGGGGCCAAGGCCACCTGATAGGCAGGGCAGGCGAGGCAGGCAACGAACCCTTTGACGACTTTGCCTACAGACTGCAGCGCAGGGGCCCCAACAAAAGACGCAAACCCCGCAGCGCAACGGGATCTCCAAACGAGTGCAGATCATGAGTGTGTTTTGCTGTGATTATGATCATGGCGTCAGTCGAGGCGGCAGTTTGCGGCTCAGCCATTTCTCGGTGAGATGAGGGTGGCGGGCGGTGGAGTCATTTCATTATTCGATAAGGTACCTCATACATGGCGCAATGTTTCCTGTCCTCGCCGCCGACGAAATTTCACCTCGCCCGGCCGAGTCGCGGCTGAGGTGTTTCGGATGTTGAGTCTCCCTGGTGCAAAACAGGCAGTAAACAGGCAAGGCCGACAGACAAGCATCCGATCCGAAACAGGCACAAAAGCCCATCACCCTTCGGAGAATTAACACCTCCGGTCACGGTTCTGGAAGTTCTCGAGAGGATTCGGTGCATGTCAAGCGGACGCAACGGCGACAGGCAAATAAGGCGATGGGACTGGGCATCCAACTCCTTCCGGAATAAGCTTGGGCGGGCATCGGCCGTGGACGAATGGAGCGGGATCTCCGCTGAGGTGTTGGGTGGGTGGGAGCTTTTTGTGTCCGAAAGGTAAGGTAACAATTGAATCAAGTGTAATTCTGCCTTACATCCTGCTGGTTCCTGGTTTTGATACGGTGCTGGTTGCCGAGAGTTTAATTATGCTCCCAGTTGTAACGGCAGCGCGCTACGGGTTAATTGACCGTGGAACAATTCCATGTTAATGTGTCCATGCATCCTTCCCCGATACTTTGGGCCAAACTCACCTCAGCCAATTGTCCCGGCTCTCTCGGTCAAGACTCTGTGCCGCCGGTTGGCATTGTCGATCCATCCAAACCGTGACGTGAACCAAGGTAAGGTACTTTAGGTATCAGCAGGTAATTAGATAAGAATAGCCCCAAGGCAGATTCAACCCTGAAAAAAGAAAAATCAGAAAATAGAAACCCGCATGAGATTGCAACCAGGGAGGGTCGCAGCAGCGCTTGGCTTTCCTGCCAGCATGGAAGTTGGGAATTCCAATTGCCTCGTTGGCTCAACTTCGATAATTATCCGATTCTCTGCACTGTTCGGACTCAGGTACCTATTCAAACAGGGGGTTTGGAGTTTGATAAAACAAGGATTCAAGCAGTCGACAAGTAGCTAGTTAGTTGTGAAACACTTTGAATAGACACGACTAATACTAAGGCAGGTACCTACCTACCTAGTAGCTCCATGCTTGATTGAAATTAAAAGGGGGTAGCTTAGGAGAGTTTCGTCTCGGCGTCTGTGGAAAATCAATCAAACATGCACAACCATTCTTTCTGTCAGGCATGTCAACAGTGTCCGACAGAATGATAATTTACAAGCAGCCAATACAGTCATGAATCTGCATTTGATGATACTTGATGTTTGCTAGATTAGGGCGTTCTGGTATCCCAAGTCAGTCAATGCAATAGCAGCACGGACAGCACAGGACTGTGTGTGGCTACTTATCAATCGGAGTTAATTAGCTTCTTGCAACAAACTCCAGGCACTGGTTTAATTCGAGTTCTCGGTGAACCTAGCTATCTCATCCTCGATCTTCGGGCCTTGATCAGAATGCAATGAACAGCTTCTAGTTCGTGAGGCAAATTCGAAGCATTGACGGGACCATGAGGTCGGAGTACTGAATTCTCCTTGTTGACCTACATTGACCTGTGAACCAGAAAGTCAAGGTGATTAAATTCGTTCGAGGTGATAGCAGTAACTTTTGTATTTTTTATTGCCACTAGTCTGTCTTTTGACATCGGTACATCAATTAGTCTTATGCCGCAGTGATCGATCAAAGTCGAACACAATCGACATCTTCTTCAACACTGACAGAAAGCCTGGAACCAATGCGGACACGACGAGCAAATAATAAGCCAGTAAATGCGTGATAACCAGTTGTCTGTTCACCTTGTTGATATCCGCATCGTAGGTGCTCGGTAAACGCAAACCTCCGCCTTCCTTCCGGCCTTCATCAACCTGGCATTCCCATTTCATCCTTCGCCGCATTTCCCTCCTGCACCCTGAGCGTAACGGGACGTGAGTGGATAGAGTGCTTCAGCCAGCGCTTGTGCGCAAACCAAAACCCCGTTTGCAGGCTCGCTTCCCATCACCTAAGCTTCAAACAACAAATCCGGTACATGACCGAGCGACGAATAGCGACGTCGGTCGAGTACCCGAAGTATCGCGCAGTGTGAATGGTACATGAATGGAGGCGTGAGGCAGTGAACCTGCCGCTGCACGCGGATTGTGAATTGTCTTGCTGAAAGAGGCCGTCGTCAACCCCGACGGTCCTCCCACGACCTGACAGACAGGTTGTCCATTTGCTGCTCTTCTCATGTCCAGACATCTGCAACATATATCGTTGAGACCTTGGCTGCAGAGGCAGAAACTGAACTCCCACCCACACGGGCTCGACCACTTGCCTGTTATTTGGCTCGGCCTGTTAGTTGTCTCTTGACTTGGGCTGTATGTTGGTCCCGTTGATATGGTGGCGGGACGTGATATCCTGGGCTCAAGCACCGGCGGTTGCATCAGGTAGCTCGCCGTACTCGGTGCTGTCGCTCGGAGCAAGAGCGATAGTATCCAGCTCAATATCGTATTGCGGGCTAACACTGAACTGGTGAGAGTCGGAATCGTAGCGAAGCCACTTGCCATCCCGAGCCGCAATTCTGCAGCCCAAATAGAGGACTCGTTCTTTTCTCTCCTCGCTCATGGATGCCACCTCAAAGTACTTCTCGTCGTCGTCAATCTTATCATTGGAGAACCAATCGGCGGGGAAATACTTGTCAACCCAAAGGAGGCCCCTCATGGCATAGTCCTCAGGAAGAGGTCGCCGAACTTCGGCGTTCTCCGACTGGGGGAAACGTTGGCTCTCGATGCGAGAGTGAGAATGGAAAGAACCGAGAAACGTATTAAGCATCACCGCCGTCAGCTTCCACGGAAAGTCGGGAGCCAAGTAAGCCATCGCCTCTGGTGAAGAGCTCAGGTGGTAGATGAAGGCCAAAGTCACATGGAGATACGGTAGGATGTTGGGGTCGCCGAATCGTCGCAACACAACATTATGAGTTCTGTTGGCGAGCCTGAGGGCATTCGAAAGATCTTTGGGCGTAGACTCGTCAATCTCGCTCCCGGCCATGAGCTGGTCTTGAGGTTCATCAACACGAATCTGCCTGATCGCATTGAAGACAGGGTTATTCTCATTTCCGTAACCAACAATGGCACAGCAGTTTGAAATCCCAATGTAATAGCTAGCAGAAGTTAGTTGAGAAACACGCAATATTTCAAACTGACGTACCCGGGCTCAAGCCAGCGACGAGTGGAACGGCCGATGTGATTATCCAGAGACCCCAGAAACTCATCCATCGATGATTCCAACTTCTCTGTCGACTTCTTGCTGAACATGATACCATGGGTTCGCACGAATGCTAGCTCGGTAGGAGCCAGTCTCGATTGCTGGTTTGAATTCGGCCCCATGATAGGTTCAAACAGAGTCATGATGCTCTCGCGCGCGGACCCAAAGGGAATTGCCACACACAGGGACTTTGTGTAGTAAAACAACTGCTGGAGGGCAGTCGGCCTGGCAAGAATGGCGAGATGATGGTAGAGTCTCCCGGTAGTTGGGGCCTTGTCGGACGCCTTGGAATACCAATGCCTGCTAACAGCTGTCCACACCTCTCGATCCCTAATGTCATCGTCCTCGATAGCCATGCGGTAACGCCCAAGATCACCAAGGCATTCAATCCACGTGTCCTCGAAGGCCGGAACCGTCTCGTAAAGGAGAGCCATCATGGAGTACGCCAGATAGATGAAAGTGAGCATGTGCTCCAAGCTGGCAGGCAAGCGATGCCTTAGCAGTTCGAGAAACGAGTGAATCCCATGCCTCCACATTCGCGCCGGCATGGCATACTTCGAAGCTAATCTCCGCAACGCTGGGCTGGCGGACGGGTGTTGCGACGCCAGGAAGAAGTCGTGGTGTTCGTGTAGCAAAGTCCGATGCAGAGCGATGAGGGCCTGCCACTGCTCATTGTTAAGTTTGTTATTTGGGTCGTTCTGGGCGTTCTGGGCGTTGTCAACTTCGATGCATTTGGACTCCACCATGACAAGACCGGCATATATCCCCTTGACTTCGGCAACAAGCTGCTCCTGGGAGATTGGGCGAGTCTCGGGCTGCTTGATGAGCTCAATCGCGTCTTCTTCGACTTGGGGCTGGCTCGACGTCCGGTGAGCCGAGGGCTGTGGCTGATGACCCTGTCGCTGGGGCTTCCCGGACGAGACACGCAAGCGGTGGTTGGTGGCTACGTTGGACTTGTCGTATGACTGGGGACGAGGTTTCGCCGAGTCGTCGTCGGCGCTCCATAGCCTCCCCTTGGGTGCAGGACCTCTGCTAAACTCATCCTTGGCGGGATTGGACGTGGACGTGGGCCGGGTGGCTTTGGACCGCTTTGGCGGTGATTGGCTCCGGGATCCTTCCCGCTTGAGACTTTCGTCGCTCACTGCCTCCGGGCTCCTCTTCCCTGAGCTCAGATCCTGCCTGGGCTGCGTCGCCCTAGTGGCAGGGTCTGGGGGGGGTTCCGGCTCTGCTGCCTTTCTCCGGTTGGACGGCTGGGAGGACGGGGGTGGCTGGCCGCCCTCAATAATGGCGGGGGCTACCTTCCCAGTCCTTGGGTTGATCTCCAAGCTGGTGCTGGACGATTTGTTGTTGGCGCTGTCTGACATTAGCTGGCGAGTTTGAAAACGACGGGCCAAGCGGGCAAGAAAGCCTACGGACCTTTCGGCTGGCAGCTGGGCAGCTTCCCACAGGGACTTGATCCATTCCGTTGTCTCTTCTTCCGTTGTCTTTTGCGCAAGTGCTCCAGCGTGGGCTGTCGCAATGTGATTTTTGAAGACGTCGAAGTCGGGGCCATTTTGAATTTGTTGGCGACACAACGAGCAGAGAAGGGGTTTTGGGGATTTAGCACTGGCACTGGCACTGGCACCGGCACCGGCAGTTGGTCGCGACGCCTTTCGCAGCCAGCTGGTCCAAGATTTCTCGAGGTCCATGTCTCCACCTCAGGAGACTTGGTGCCAAGGGGGGCGGCGGTGGTGCGACTCTATCTTCAGGCTGGGGAGTGCGTGCTGCCGTTGTCCCAGGTCCGTTGTTGACCCTCAACTCCAGCTTCAGCTTGCATCCGGCAGCGGAAAAGGTGGGGTTTGGTTGGTAATCAATAACCCGTGCGTGCACGTCGTCGGTTGTTGCCGCCACAGCACCACAAGACTGAGGGACCGACTGACTGGCCGGACTGGCGAGGGATTTTTTTTTTGGTGTGTGCAGACGACAAGAAGTTTAATGCGGGGTCCACCGACCGACGGGGGTCACGAGAAATGAATGTAACGGCGAGCAAAGGAGATGCGGCTCTGAGTCGAAAGACAGACCAAAGAATCGAAATGTTGGAGGTAAAGAGATACCTAAATGCAATCGTCGGCAAGCGGGGCGCGGACGAGGGCGAAGACGAAGAGCAACGGCGTTGGCTGTTCTGCCTGCGAACTCTGATTATTAGGGCGGCGAGGGGTATTAGGTACTTTAGGTACCGAGTGAGGTGGGAGCCTGGGCTGGTGTGAGGTGATCCGAGGTGGGTGTGGGTCACAACAGGCTTTCCAAGATTGGTTTTGCGACGTTTTGGCGCGCCGCCTGTGTTTGCCTTGCGAGATTGCGGACGACTTGCGAACCACGCGCAGAGCCGCAAAGCTGTGAGTGAAAGACCGCCCCCCAAGGATTGGAATTTGCTTTGCACCAACAAGAGCACCCCGGTGCGGTCGATGAGGTGCCTTCGATAAGAGTCCGGAAACGGATCAGGACGATCGACAAGGCTGGGTAACACTGTATACTTATATTTACCGATACACACACGAACCCGGCCCTCACCGAGATGGATGCTTCTGGTACCTGCCTCACCTGCCTCCCTTGGATACATGCACAGGGTTTAGGTATACTGTCCACGGCCAGACTTGTTTCTGTCACAGCTTCCAACCTCACTGGACCGCACCGCAGCCCTTCGGCATCCAAGTTACCTCTCAAAAGAGCCAATGCGTAGCAAACATTGTCACTGCGTAAAAACTCTCGTGACACTCGCTGACGACACGAAGAATAAGCCCCTCGCAAGTGCTACCAATGGCTCCTTGAGTGTCCAGTTCGCGGACGCCTTGCACCCATCATTGGGATTTCTTTGCCGGTTTTCTTTGCGTGAGGAAAGAAGGACGGGATGAGTCCGTGGAATTACATCCAGTACATTCCAGTGTGTGGAGCGCTGCCTGCCTGCCTGGCGGAATGTCCTGTTCGCCTTCCACTTTGGGGCTGCCAGCCTACCAAACCCAACGCCAGTGGAGATTACCTCCATCACCGAGAGAGGGAGGGTAGGGTAGGTTGGTGAGAATGACGAAATGGAAGGCGCGCAGCGCAACCACAACAACATCCGCCTGCGAGCCAGCCAACCTACCTACCTGCCTAATTACCGGGTCGTTGTCATCGTTCTCCATCGCTGTTATCTCATTTGCTCATGTCGTCCCAGTCCTCTGGGGGAAGTCGCTTCGGCCCGGGGGAGAAGGAGCCGCTCTCCTGCAGTGCATTCCAGGCCTCACTTTTCGCCCTTTCCATGGTTGGATATCTGCCCCCGTAGGTCGGCATGCAACGACGACGGTGCATAGATATCATCTGTCACTACCTGACTTGGGTGCTCTGCGCTTTCCGATCAAGTCTGTTTATTCCTTGTCCCCTATCGTCTGCTGTCCTCCATCTCTTCACCTCGAGGCTTTCATCCTGGGGCTTCGATCCTCGCCTTCATTGCTTCCTCTGGCTAGCAGCATTCCTTGACCTCCGATTATGAGCAGAACGAAGCTGCATGCATGGATTCGTCGTGCCTTGCCTCCCTGCCTGGTATCTGACCTTCCCAGACCATGACCGACACGCCGACTTTGAAGGGCTACCGCGACGCCGGCCAAGCCCTATCACCAATCCGAGGTGGAAATTGGCCAAGGGGTTGCCACGCTGTTACAGCTGGCCTCGTTCTCGGGTGCCAGCAATCTCACCATTGCATTTGCCAGTCGTCTTGCCGTTCGGAGGCTGCTCCCACGTGAGACATGCCCCAGCTGAAAGCTGAGTGAAGCGCACAGGACGTGCTGACCTCTTTACAGGATAAGCGCTGAAGGCCGCGATTTGCCACTGAGGCGGACGCCTTACCAAGAGTGGCGTTCGACTTCTCATTCGCCCCCTGCCCCTGGCCCCTGATTTGACTCTGACGAAGAAAACGAGCGGATTAACTATCAACATCGCGTCGGGACCCTTCTTGGGACCTGGTTGCCACGGAGCACCCAGCTGTCTTTGTGTGAGCTGGTTCAACTCCCGCAACGCAAGACAGAGTTTTGCCCCTTGGACTCATGCCTTGTCCTCCGTTTCAGTGACTGGCCGGTACCCTTGTTACTCTCTTCGAAGTGGTGAGCGAGCGAGCCGTGCAACCATTGGGAGAAAGCTCAGGCAGATGCCTATTCGCGCTGTCGTATCGCTTTATTTCACCGTTGCTGCCGCACGGGGCGACGGAACACACAGGGCCTCCTGATTCGCACAACTCCCTCAGGTTTTCAACGAGTAACAACAGGATGCCTCCTTGCCTGGATCCTAGCTCTCCACTTGAGGTAGCACCCGAATTGAAGGCTACCTATGGGTTTGAGAGGTTAAACAAGGACTGGTCGCTGGGTGGAGAGCTCCTTCCTTGAACTTCACCGACTGTCTGCATCTGGCGGCGAATGTTGACCACAGGAAAGGGGTGGGTGGCTGAACATTTCTTGCCACGCAATGGCTCTCGAGTGGTGATAGCTGGCCAGGAGCCGCCTTGACGTTGCTATGACGCGAATGAAGACCGAGACAGACAGACAGCGCAGCGCAGCGCAAAATAGAACAAGAGTGAGGCCTGTATGACCAGACCGTCCACGGACCTGGACAGTTGGGAGCCTTGGGCAGTGTGTTGACCAGCCTACAAAGCTGTCACAAGTGAGAACAACTCGTCACCTTCGCGCCAAGTCAAGTTTGTCCACAATCAAACTACACTTACAACGGCAGCCAGCCAGTTTCGTCAACCTCGACTTGTCGGGCACTGTTGCTTGTGCCTGATCTGTCATCCCAAGGACCAATGACAAGCAGACATGAGAAGGTGCGCGGGCAACTTTGCGTTCTCGCCTCAGCGAACAACATTTGGCAGGCTTGGTCGTCGGGTCAGCGGGCCGTCGGGTCGTGTACCCTTGGGTATTTCGCGCTCTTTGATCCCACATGCCAGCAGCAACATCTTTTGTCCTACGTACTCACATCTCCACGGGGGACAACCGTTGATGAGTAACAACTCAACTTGAACACACGAATGGGCTGATGATCGTTACACCAACGCGGATATTTCCAGCAAAACATGAGCTCCATATTGCACCATGTGTCCCAAGAGCACTCACCATTAGTCAACAATAAAAGGGGTGAGGCCAATTGCTTCAAGAGAGGACCATCGGTGAATGGACGGGAAACCATCAAACAAGATTCGATTTCTACCTGACACACCCTCAGGCAAAGATATTCTGGAATAATGAGATGTGGATGCCGTTGTCGATATGCAACATAACCCCCAGTCAACAGCACCGTTCAGTGGTTTGCTGTGATCTTCACAATCACGTTCCTTTCCAAGAAAAGAGTTGCCAACCATCAATAATTGCTTCCGTGTGCCGCCGTGCTGCACTCTGCACTCCATGGCTTACATGGACTGTGAACCAATGGCCCATTTACCCCACGGCCAAGCATTTGGACCTGCAAGACGTACTATGTAACTGGCGATACCAGGGCTATCTGGATACCTACCGACTACAAGTGTCTATCGCCGCGTCTTTCTTTCTCGCACAAATGGTGTTCCTTGGCCACTGCATGTTTCATTAATATGCTTTCTCGGGGCGCGACCGAAGATGGAAAGGGATGCTCTCTCAACGCCCCTACGAAATAGTGCGGCCCATCTTGTGTCTCGTTTCACGCCGCCTTGTCAACCCTCGGGGCTGGTTGTCGGTGCCCCTTGTGCCCGTTTTCTTCTTTTTCGTACTATTGATTGCCTTACGACACTTCGGCGTGTCTCAACACGCCTTGTTACATGGGTCTTCTCCCAAAAGAAACCTCTGGGAAGGGTTGTTGGACACCAGGTAGGCCACAGCGCTTGGGATATCGGCTACCAACTTCGACTGATGATTTTTAGCGTAACTTGCATTTCCGTCGTTCATGCAATGGAACGACCCGAACGCAACGACCACAACAGTTCCCTCGACGTTCTACCGACCAGTGTTGTTTCCCTTGCTTGCTGTTTACTCCTGTCCACAAGAGTCAGACTGTCGCAGTGAAACCTCGCGTATGGCACGATCACCGTCTTGGCAGCCGCTCAACCGCAAACTGATCCTTTCCGCGACGCGGCCGGATTCTTTATTCACCACCTGGTCCGCGAGACAGTATGCCTTGTTTCTTTCACCTTGGTCCCATTACAGATGTTTTCTTTTTCTGTCTGTGGGCACTATTCGCTGTTAGTTGGGCACGGTTCAAGGCTGCAGTTTGGAAAGGCATCCAAGACAGATGATCCCAAAAGTGCAGCAGCTCGCCAGCACATCTGAACGCCTTCCGCAATCGGGACCAATTTCACAGCAACGGTGAACGTCTATCACTGTAACATGGACATTGCAGACTCCGTTGTCAGGGGTCGGGTCAATCACAGCACAACACCAAACACCTTACCCACGGACTCCTTGTCCCTCACCGCTTCTTAATCGAAGGCTCCGCTTCAACATACCCTGCTGCCTTACGACCCCTTTCCGTTTGCGGTGAGGCTAGAGATACTGACCGAAAGACGCTACGGTTGAAGAAACCAGAGTGGCATGCTTTCCTCGTGCAGGTTTCTCCCTCCACGCAGGAGATGGCATGTGGGAACCGGGGCGGCAGTTGGGGATACCCTGGTGAGTATAACCTAGACAATGCAGCTTTCAAGTCGCCCGAGGCAGCTTCACGGCTTTGCCAGGAGTGCATATGCAAGGAGGCCTTGCGGTTTGAGCCAGAGGGGAGCCCTTCTCACGCTTCCCAGGCTCTGTCTGGGTACCCACTCGTCAGCAACAGCGGTAGCCCTGGGACGCCGAGCACCGACACAGAGCAATATTGACAAGACTATACCCGGGCAAGGAACCAAGAGCGACTGATGGATGACGTGGCTGGCATGAAAAAACGACGTTGGTCGGAAACGTTCGGTCTACGTGTGGTACGGCTACGGGTCAGAGGCAGTGCTGTCCTCCAACATGGCTTTCGCTTGTCGCCTGAACAGCCTGCGGAGCATCGTTGATTCGAAGACACGGCCTACCTTGCTTGAACGAGTGTTCATAGGACTTGTCGCGGTGGTAAGGCAACAGACCCATCGACTCTCTGCGTGCCGGTATGGAGCCAAGCTCGAGGCCAGCACAGGGAAAGCAGCCGGGACGGGCAAACATCGCTTGGTTGGACAGGTGTGGCGCGATAGTTTATCCACATTTGTCTGCCTCTTTCACAGCTGACATTTCGTCCTCCTATAGCAGCAGATCGTCCAACCTAGCATCGAACCCAAGCCATTTTTCGATGGAAGCACACCAAAGGTTGGGCAGACATGCGAAGGCTTGCGCCTGCCGTAGCGCACAAGAGACCAAGGAAACATGAGATGAGATCGCCTTGTCTCATTGAACTCAGACTCGGATACAAGACAAACTCTCACAACCCCAGAAATCGGATTTTCGGTCGCTTCCACTGCCGTGGGTTACTCCCGTCCCGGCTGAGGTGAGAGCTATCAACTCCGCCACCAAGGGAATCGTCATATCTCTGGAAGCTGACGGGGAAACGCGAGTCACACACGGACTCGGACTGTGCTTCACTGACTAAAAGTCCTGACGCCCGTGCTCGAGGCATTTGTTCGCCGACTTTTTGCTTTTAGCCTCTCACGAACTCAGAATGGCGCATATGTTTTATTTTTATCGAGTGCATTCCTTTCGAAAAATGGGCCCCTCGGACGAGTCCCTCGGTCGTCTGTCCAACTTGACATATCCACCACACCAGCAACTAATTGAAGCCAGCCCTGCACATCCATCCAAGCGCGGCAGCAATATGGTTTAAGTTTGACGCCCCTCGGTCGGTTGCCTCGCCCAGGGACTTGGCTGTCGATTCACACGCGTGATATGGTCGCTTTTCCTCGGCCCAAAGCGGTTAAAGGGGGCTGTGCTGTGCTGGTTCCTCGCCTGCGCGAAATGTGGCGGGATTATCCCGGCTGTTCCTGATATCCCGGAACGCGTGTGAGCGGAGAGAAAGGTTGCCTCGTCTTGGGGTCGGGGAGCACGGCGGCGATGTCTTGGGATACAGACTCCAGACTTTTGATAAGTGGTCCAGGGGGCGCGAGCCTTTTCAGCTTGGCCAGCCATGGAGAAGTCGCAATGACGACGACGACGACCACAAACCAGGGCAACCAATACCGCAGATACGATACCACATGTGGTGCGACACCTCCGCGACTGCTTGGCTTGGTAAATGGAAGCTTAGTTGCTCAAGCGGGCGCAGATCACGGCTTCTGGAAAGCCAAGCCGAGGCCTCCAACGGTCGACGTGGTTGGTGCCCTCCACCTCCTCCATCCGGGGAAACCCTTACCGGCATCCCCAGTGATGGTTTGTCCACCAAACATAGAATCAACATGCGTTGGGGCTTTGCGGGGGGCGGGGGGCGGGAGGCGGGGGTTGGGTGGGTTGTCGTGTTTCAAGGCATCATCTGAACGCGTGTCGTTGGCCCTGCATTCCGGGATGCTCGGAGTGCGTTGAAATGTCCAATCGGAATGCTGACAAGCGCCCATTTTCTCCGGACTATTTCCTCCCACGAATTTGATTCACGAGAGCGAAGCGATTGGGCTGTGTGGTATGGCCTTGGTTTTCGAGAAGGCGCAGATAGGGGTTCAGGCGGGACGATTGCAGCTCTTTCTTTTTTAGAAGCCAATATTTCGGTGCCCTGACTGACTGTTGCTGTTGTTGTTGTTGTTGTTGTTGTTGTTGTTGTTGCTGTTGCTGTTGTTGTTGTTGTGGTTGTCACACCACAAGCCAAGACCATGGGCTCACCATCGACATACTAGCCTCGGGGGTCTTGTTAGTCCGAGACGCACGAGTTTCTGATTACTTCGCCGTTTCATTTGCCTGTGCGAACGTGGGGGTAGGAATGCAGCTCGAGGGTCACTGAAAGAAGAACAAGGAAAAAGAAATAGCTCATCTTCCTTGTATTCATCCCAAGTTAAAAAAGAGAAAAATAATGTCTACTTCACGTATATATATGTATATGCTTACAACGTCACCCAATCCATCCATCAAGTTTGGAATTACATAGGCGCCTTCCACCTGGCGTCGATCTGCTTCCTCCGAACCTGCAAAGGAAAATACCGGTTAGCAACGTATAAACAAAATGGTACCTGAGTTGTTGCAAAGGGGGTAAAGGAGACCAAGACACTCACCATGGGCGCCAAGCCAAACACACCGGCCGCGATGGCCAGCACAGTCCCAATGAGAGTGACCTTGTTGAACCCCTTCCCGAGGATGTCAAACAGGAAGCTGGGCGCGACCCGGGTGCCGAACACGTCAATGCCGTAGGCAAACACCAGGCTCGTGCTCTCGACAATGGTGGGCGCGACAATGATCTTACGAACGCCGAGCACGTCGCGCTCGTGCGTTATGACGCTCTTGGGGTCGATCTCGATGACGGGGTGGTACTTCATCAGGCCCTCCTCGGCCTCGGCGGGAGTGGCGTCGCGGCCGACGGGCCGGCGCGGCTCGAGGAGGAAGCGCGGCAGGCCGACGATTCCGTGCGTCGTGGGCAGGTAGGCTAGGACCTGGCGGGAGCTGATGCCCTGCCTGGTCTGCGTGACCTGCAGGGCGGCGATGGGGGCGCCGAGGATGTACGACTGCGAGACCACGGACGGGAGCGCGACGCCGGCGGGCGAGTCGATGGGGTCGAGCGACGAGAAGGACGGGGCGTCGCCCAGCGGGCCGCGGTCGTTGGCCTCGTCGCTCTCGTATAGGTCCGAGACGGCGATCTGGTAGCCCTTGAGGGACTGCGTCGGGTTGTCCCGCAGGGCGTACTCGCCAAAGAAGGAGCACACGAACCAGTTCTCGGCCATGGCGCACTCGATCGACTTGCTCGTGTCCACGCCTTCGTATTTAGTCGAGGACAGCACCTGGCCGGAGATGGTGTCGAGGAGGTAGACGGTGAGCGTTGAGGCGCTGTCGTCGGCCGCGGCGAGGACCAAGGTGTTTGGGTTCAGGTACTTGTACTTGACGCTGCGGTCGCCGAGGACGCGGCCGATGGAGGCGATGGCGTCGTGGGACGGCCGGGCAGCAATGTGGGCCACGCGCTGGCCCTGGGGCAAGGAGAAGGTCCAGGAGGTCAAGGGAGACGACACGGTGCCGTTGGGGACAAAGATGACTCCTTTGAGATCCTCGCCAGCGGAGCCCCGCGTGACGATGGTCTTCTTGGGAGCCCATTCGGAGGGAATGTCCATGATCTCTCCGTTGGGGCCAACCGGGAGCAGGAGATGGCTTGACAAGGGATCATGGGGGTTGTCGAGAGCGGCTGTGCTCTGCGTCCTCGCCTGCGCATCTGGTGCGCCTTCGTGGAGGATCTTGCCAGTGTCCGACTTGAAGACGACGTAGTCTTTGTTCGAGCCGTGAATAGTGACCTCGCCGATCGAGTCGTGGGCCTGTATTCCCGTGATGTTCCATGTGCTGCCCTTGGCAATGTCGAACGCCTTGGTCGCCCACAGGACCTTGCCCTTGTTGCCCACATCCAGCCCGTAGATCATGCCGCGCTTGGTGGCGAGGATGGCGAGCTTGTGGAACCCAAAGCTGTCTCGGCTCAGCTTCCCGGCCTTGGGGGAGACCTCGGTGCCGAGCACGCTAGCGATGAGCCGTGTGGGGATGCTGCCGAGGTATTCGGGGAGATGCTGAAGATCGCTGACATGACGCTTGACCCGGTGGATGTAGGCGGCCCAAGGGTTGCTGTGTGCCTCCTGCTCGAGACTCTTGGCCAGTTCCTCGCTCTCGGGGATCTCGGCAAAGACGGCAGCCACGGCTCCAGTCAGTCCTTCCGGACGGGTCCAAGCGACATCTCCGTTTTGGATCAAGACCCAATCGTATGTGCTTGTCACGACTGCTGACCTGACAGCGTAAGTGATCTCTGCGCCGCCGGTCTTCTTGACGACCTCGGAGACACCGTGGACAGGGTGCGTCTTGGGCTCGCCCGCCTCCAGAGGCCAGCGCGCTATCACGTCAGGGGATGACGACGACAGCAACACAAGTTCGCCCTCGGTAATGCGTGTGAAGTACACATTGGCGTTCTCCGAGCTTGTCGAGAAGGCACCTGCGCCGTGCTGGAGGGGGATGTTGTATGCCTTGGTGATGGTGTTGGTCTTGAGGTCGACGTGATATACGTCGGCGGTGTTTCCGGCGGCTGTCTTGCTGTGGACGAGGAAATGGGGCTGAGACTGCACAAGATGGGGGGCGTGGATCTCGATGGCAAGCGTGTCAGCCGGGAGCGCAAACTCCTGGCGCGACTTAGTTCCCAGGACGTTGACGCGCAACTTGGTGAGCGAGTCGTCGGTCCAGGCAACGATAGGGGCCGCGGAATTTGCGCCAACAAACATGACGTCCTCTCTGCTGTGGACATCGCTCTTGGACCCCAGAACAAACTCGTCCAGGCGTTTCCCGGTGAGGGTATCCAGAGTAGAAACCTTGAGGTTGTACGCGCCGGCGCTTCCGCGCAGGCTGATGACGAAGACCTTCTCGACGTTGGTGCTGACCTGAAGCGGCGTGTCGTTTGTGTTTTCCTTGAACTCCCACACAAGACTGCCGTCGTTGCCGCTCAGACGTCTCAGCACGGTGGAGTCGTGCTCGTCGAACAGGGCCAGGACGTCTTTCCTGTGGTTCTCTGTCATCTCCATCATCTCCAGGTCCTTGACCTCGCCGTCGAAGTCGGCCCAGAACTTGTTCCTCCCGGTCACGGCATCCCAGGCGTGCACCGAGTGGCCCAGGGCACTGGCGACCCAGTTCTCGCCCTCGCCGGCGCGCAAGAAGCCGCCGGTATCTTGCGCGGTGCTGTTGAGGAGGTGGCGCCAGAGCACGGCGCCGCTGGTTGGGTTGACGGCGCCTAGCACGCCGACATCGCTGAGTGTGTACAGCAAGCTGGCCTTGGCGTCGCGCCTCGGGCGGTGGAAGAAGGTGGTCTCTCGCTGGGGGACGCCGAGGAGCTCGTAGTGGTAGTCGATGTGGCCGACTTCATCTTGGAAGACGGCGCGGACGGCGGACGGGAGGGCGAGGAGTAGGAAGGCGGATAGCGGTGGTGGAAGCATGATGTCGTCGCTGATCGTGGTCTTTTGAGTCGTCGTGGCAGTTGGCTTGGAGGCGGCGACGCGATTGCGACAGACACTGCACTGCCTGCTCTGCTCTGCTATGAGCGTGAGCTTGAGCTAGGTGAAAACAAACCAAGGAGTGATGGTTTATTGTTGTTGGTGTTGTTTTTAGCGCCGTTCCTTCTCCATTCCAGTTTCGGGCTGGAGATGGTTGAGATGAATCGCAGAATGATGCGACGTCGTCGCGATGGTTGTGCGAGGGCACGGGAGCTCCAAGCTTGGACAGAGCGCCAATCTGCAAGTGACGTTGAGGCTGGCCGGCACCACCCACCAGACAGCCTGAAAGCCCATGGCACTCCGGGCAGCACACCACACTAGACCCAGGCACCTGTGAGCAGCTGGTGCAGTTGCTGGCCTACCTACCAGGTACTGGTACCTTACCCATTGACCCTAACACAGTGGTGTGGGGGTTTGTTTCCCCAGGGTCTGTGGAGCAGCTCCAGCTCCCCAAACACATCCATGGAACCTGGAAACATAGGTCCATTCCAGGGGAGTGGTGAGAACCTTCCACTGGACTGACCGTCCTTCTCAGGTTACGGAAACCTACACATGGAAGCCTCATCTAAATTCTGGGGATTCTTGTTCTTCAAAAATCCTCGTTATCAACGCCCAGTAAAGAAGATACATGGACCTGATGCTGACCAGAATCCGAACATCGGACTTTCCCAGCGCCTGCATATTGGCCCTGAAATATGACAGCCTGCAAACAGTCACGAACAGCGTAAAGAATCGAATCGGATCGACTCCCCCTATGCCTAACCTGTATCACGTACCTGCTCTTATGTGATGAATCAACGAACCCCGTCGGGTGCTGAGCACGTATAGGTATCTCCTTCCCGACGAGGACATTATGCGGCTAGAATCAGCGGAAGATCAACAAGGCTTTTTCCAAGAGTCGGTCAATCTGCCCCCCCCCCCCCCCCCCCCCTCCCCGTGGCATGCTTGACATCAAAGAATCCCCGGTTGGTTGAGCGCTGCTCTATTCCAACCCTGTCGTCACTGCAGCTGACCGTCATTCTGCAGATGCATCATGGGGCCCGACACGTGGACTGCTACGGGGTGACGGGATACATACCTGCCTTGATGAAGCCATCAAGGATCGGGCAAAGCCAGCTCGCGGCGGCCAATGGGTCGGATATGCATGTCTCGAACCTTTTCCGACGGGAGGAGAAGGCGGAGGAAGAGAGACGAGGGCTGAGATTGAGCCCCGGTCGAAACCCCGTCATGTCTCTGCTCTTGAATCGCCTCCTTCCCTGCTGAGAACTGTTTACTAAAGACTGCTCGGCTGGGGATATCATATTCTATATCCCACAGCCAGCAGCTTCCTCACCTCTTGCTATACTATATACACATTCAATCTTCTCATCCCCCCCTTCTATCCCCCCTTTGATCTCGTGACTATCACACTTCTTCACAACAACACACCCATCTCCACCCTCCCCTATCAAGTCCAAAATGGGCTCCCAAAGCCCCCCAGAACAATCCACCCTCGAGAAGATGGCGCTCTACAACCTGGACCGCGCCCGCAAGGCCGTCGCGGCCCTGGAGTCCAAGCCCGAGTGGGAGCCCGCCGACACGGCCTCGTTCGACTGCATGCACTACCTAGGGGACGCCGCTATCGCCAACGCGGCCGCGGAGCTCCGTCTGCAGCCCGGGCAGACCGTGCTGGACCTCGGCTCAGGCTTCGGGGGCACAGGCCGGTACCTGTACCGCCACCACGGCGTCTCAGCCATCGGCATCGAGCTGCAGCCCGAGATCCACGAGCTTGCCACGGCCATCAACCAGCGAAGCATCATCCCCCCAACCACCACCACCACCACCACAGTCCCAGTCACCCCCCCAACCTCCATCAACAAAGACTTCCTCGACCTCGCCCTGCCCACCAAAGTCGACCACATCGTCTCCTTCCTCTGCATAATGCACATCCCCGACCGCGCGCGCCTCTTCCGCAAAGCCAGCGCCCTCCTCCAACCCGCCGGCGGGCTCTACATCGAGGACTTCTACGCCGCGCACGACGCGCTCGACGCGGACACGGCCCGCCTGCTGCGCGAGGTGGTCCACGCCCCGCACCTGCCCGGCCGCGAGGCGTACACGGCCGACCTGCGGGCCGCGGGCCTGGACGTCGTGAGCTTCCGCGACGTGACGGCCGAGTGGGCTGACTTTGTCCACCGGCGCGCCGTCGCGTACCGCCGGCAGCCGGGCCACGAGACCTCGCTGGCGCGGTTCTACGATGTCGTTGATTTGCTGTTTGCTAGCGGGCAGGTGGGCGGGTGTCGGATTACGTGCGTGAATACTACCGGTAGGTAGGTAGATAATTCGCGGCGGGGCGAGGCGGGCTAGTGATACAGGGAGAGTTGAAAGAAAGAATGATATACACAGGTATATCTATCTGGGTGTATACACAAAAGTGCGTACAGACAGGGCTTGGGAAAGAAATTAACCATTCGTTTGTCCATGATATATACATACACACATACTCCTTCCATGCCTACCCTAAGCTAGAACTGCCTCTGTCGCCACATCTAATTATCAACCCAAGGTACTTGGTATGTTGTTCCGCTTCTATACCTATCTGCCTACAACCTAGGCGAGTCGTGCACAACCATACCTGTCTGATACGCTGCTCTAACCTACCTTATGTAGTGCTATTCACAGCGTGATCATGGTGCCTGGTAGGTAAGCCAGGTATATAGGTAATATAGAGCTCATTCATACATATCGCACCGGATCCGCATTGAAAACTACATGTAGTTGTTTTACATTCTTCAAGTACACAATACAAACCACGGCCTCAAAGTCACAAACACACATACATTCCCGGGTATTCCTCTAGGAGGAGCAAAATCTTCCTCATTCATCGACTGAAATCACAATTCCCAGCCATCAACCCAGCCCTAAGCAACTACGTCCACCATCCCGTTCATACAGAATGGATATACTTTAGGTACCTGGTAAGTAGTCAACATTGAATTACCCCAACCCAAGTCGGGAACGCCATGCTACCTATCTACCTCAATAAATGCAGGAAGGTAGGCAGGTAATGTACCTCCCCTTCGCCAACGGCCTGCATTTCTAACTCACAGACCACAGGCCCAAACAGCAGTGCGCCCTGAACCTCCCTGACCATTTCAACGCCGTCCATCCACAGACATACACGACGATACATCTTCCTATTGCCACTCGAGCCCTCATACGCCCGCCCACCGGCCGCCTTTCCTACTGCTGGCAGCTTCCTCTCAGAAGCGACAAAAGCCAGGCGAAGCCAAGTCGCTCGCAGCCTCGAGAATTATTCTGCTCCGCTCTCTCTCTCCCTTATGGTATATTTCCTTCAAAAAGCCAACTGCTGTCACCACACATGCACACACATGAGATGCTCCCCCATATTCGCAGATCCACACGAATAGTCAGTTCATGGCAGTCTTGCATGCCCGAATCAGATGCGGAACCAGATGGCTGTTGTCAGACACTGCGGTGGCGGACACCCAACCTCATCCACCGTCTCGATCGGCAAACATGCCCAAATCAGGAACTTTGACTGGCCGAGGACAGCTCCGAGTCGGTCATATCGCCGCTCTCCACCACTTCAGGCGACGGGGCCGGAGCCTTGAGCGGGATACACGCCCACGAACAGCCCTTGCGGACAAAAGGCACGTAGCACTCATCGACATTATTGCCCAGCCTGACCAAGGTCTCGATCGTCCTGGACTCGCCGTCCTCAACACTGGTGCTGACATGTGTCCGCAGCACCTCGCGGAACTCGAGCCACTCGGTCAACGGGTTCCACGTCTCTCGCTTGCAGACGCAGCACTTTTGGCCACCCGCCCGATGGATACGAACAGCTCGTTCCACCACGTCGGGATTCCGGATCGGGTATTCACCCTGCTTTATAAACTCCAGCTCGTGGGGCTGGAGGGCGCGCGCAGCTGCCCGGAGCGCGAGTTCGTGTAAAGAGGTTGCGCCCACTGGCCGTTGCCGTTGAGTTCCATCTCTGCTAGCTTGGAAGTGAGACTGGGAGGCGGCAATGGTCTTTGGCACAGCCAGGTCCCAGAAATCCTCATGCTCTATCTTGCGAGAATCGGCTGTGAGGTGCTCGTCGAGGGGCGGGAGGGAGAAGTCGGAAAGGGAACTGCGTGCGCTGTTGAAGAACTGGACGGGAGTACGCGACAGGAGAGAGGTAGTTAAGCCGTTCCAGCTGTTTCCCAGGGGCTGGGGATCGGCATCCACGTCGAATGTCATCTCGTATTCGGCTCTGCCGTGACCGGAGGGGGAATGATCCCGGGGTTGGAAGAAGGGATTTGGGTGGAATTGCAGGTCATTCAGCGCGCTGCCCTTCTTCATCAATTCCAGCAGCTCGCCAGGCAAATAACGGAGCGAGTTTGAGGCAACATTGAGAGACTGGAGATTCTTGAGGGACGCGATGGAGCCCGGGAGCTCAGTGAGACGAGTTGCTCGCAAGGTGAGAACGGTCAAGTGCTCAATGTTGGCAATTGCGCCGGGAAACTGCTTGAGCGGGTTTCTGGATAAAAACAGCTTGATTGATGGGTCCTTGTGTTCAAAGGCCACATCCTTCATTACCGTTGGAATCGGAACCAGGTTGGAAAGCGATTCGACAACGGAGTTGGAGAGAGTTTTGAGACCCAGTTCGCTGTTGGGACGGCTTAGAATAGAATGCACCACCGCCACCACTGGTGAAGAGCGCGGGGCCAAAAGGGGAAGGAAGGCAATGCATCTCACCTGAGGTCAACCATCTCTCGGCCCTCGTCCACACATCTGCGGACGACGGCGAGGGCCGTCTCCTCCTCGGGCGACAGCATGGAGCGGGGCGGTTTGGGAACAGGCAGAGCCAATCGTGGCATGGCGGGGGCCAGGTCGAGACTGTCGTTTTCGTCCGTGTCGGTTGGTGCTTCGTCGAGGGCCATCCAGACACCGCTGTCGAGCTGGCGCTTGAACTGACGCCGCCGCGGTCTGGACAGCGGCATGCGGCCAGGTCGTGTTTCGTCGCCGATTGCGGAGTCGGCCGAGTCGGAAGAGGCGGGCTGCTGGTCGTACCAGGTCCCTACGTAGCGCTTCTTGCGTCTGCCGTGCACGTAGTTGTCGAGGGCTGGGTCATCGTCGCTCGAAAAGACGGCGTCGCTGCTCGATGGTGCATTCGACGAGGATGCATGGGTGTCGGTGTGCGCGGCTCTAGAACGCTTCTGACCAACCCCAAAGGGCGACTCTCTAGGCCATCGAGGGCTGGGCAGAGTTGGCAGGGTGGGCTCGTCGTTCATGATGGTGGCCCCGTGTAGGTACCAGGTAGGCAGGTGTTGTCAAGGTTGGGGAAGACGAGAACGTGAGGAAGGTGCGGGAGACCTGGAAACGCAGCCGAGACGTAAAATGCAGCCAGCCAGGGCAGGCGCGACGAGGCGCGTCTCTTGGGTGGTGCTTGGTAAATCGCTTGTCAAGCTTCCCCGTCCGCTCGTCAGAAGGGGCAAGGCGGGGTTGTTCAGAACGGTGACGTGACGTGACACCCAGGGTTCGGAGAGTCCCAGATCAAATTCTGCTCCTCACAATGAGAAAGAGGAGAAAACCCAGAGCACAAGGGATTGAAAAAATTGATCCAAATATAGTGCAGGCGTTCAATATGCTGAGTTCAAAAAACGATTGCCACAAACCTTGTCCTGTGGTGGGCTCAACAAAAGTATTGCTCAAAGTCGCGTCTGTCTGTCTGGCTGTCTGTCTGGAATAAACATTGATCGCGGAGCTTCCCCACAGTGCACGGCGAGCTAGTCACTGCTACTTAGTCTAGGTAGGGACCCCAACACGCGCAGCCGAGCATGGTCTCTGCTCCACATGGCGCGGGATGATCACCCACCAGGTCCAGCCAGCGCCCAGCGAGCACTGCCGCTCGGGTCGGGTCCATGCTCTGAATCAATTCCATCAAACGACGGGTTATTATCGAGGTAACCTTGAACCGCTTGGACCAGCGTCACAACGAATCTGACCCGGCGTTGCGGTCTGACCAGGATTGATACAGTACTGTGTACACGATAAAGGGGCTTGCGGTTGGGGAGAGAGTTTCCATTTTCGGTTCTAAGATTCAAAGCCCAGACTTCGACTCAAAGTCTGCACGTCTATAGTAGGGTAAAAATGTCAGAAAGGCACGATAGGGCATGCATACTGTAATCATTAGAGTATAGGTAGACCGGGCATAGCTTCAGCTACCGCAGGCTACATGTACCTTAATCGAGCTCGATAACAACCCGACTTCCCTCCCCCAGAACAACCGCGCTCGCAGCACCAGCACCCCCCCGCTCCACCGCCGGCATCTTCCCCAACCGCACCGACCGCCGCCGCCGCCGCCTCTCCAAACTCGGTGTCCGACTGACCTCGCTCTCGCTCTCGCTCTCGCTCTCGATCTCTTCGCGAAGCACTCTGCAATCGCCCCTCACACACTCACCAACCAGCACATTCCCACATCCACCACACCTCCCAATGTTCGGCGGCGACAGCGGCGGCCGAGCAGCACCGGTGCTCGCCGAAGCCATCACGGACCTCTCAATATCGTCCGCCAACTTGACGAGCAGACTCTCCTCCACCGGGTCCAGGTCGCTGTACTGCGTCCCGGTCGCCGCGTCCTCCCGGCCCAGCGTTGCCGGCGAGCAGCCAGCGGCCTCTCCTGCTTCCCTTTCCGGCGGCTGGCTCGATCGCTGGTTCCAGAAGTCGGAGCCGTAGTCTGACTCTTGCGTTGATGACGGTGGTGTCTCGTGTGCTAATGATGATGATGGTGGTTGTGTCTCGTCTGTGAGGTCGACGACGGGCGCGGCGGCAGGGACACTTCCGGCAGCAGGTGCCTCGACGACGCGAGCTTCCACAGCCGGGGGAACGACCGCGGCAGCGGGAACTGCCATGTCGTCGGTCAGGTCCACCACCGGCTCTTCATAATTCGCAGGAACCGCAGCCGCAAGCGCAGCACCCGGCCGGTCCCTTCGGAGAGCAAACGGAACCTGCGGCCCCGCTCTGTTTGCCTTCGGGAGATCCCTACGATAGTCGCACGGCCGCTCAGCCTCCTTCCACCGGCTGCACTCGAGGTACCGGTCCTTGAAGTTGAAGACGTCCTTGCACTTCTCCACGAGCGAGCCCCTGCTGCACTGCGGGCAGACGGGCTTCCTCGACGGCGCCGGCGGGAGCGTCAGCATCGGGTCCTCGGCCAGGAGCTCCCAGAACCGGCAGCCCTTGTTCTTGTTGCTGCATACAAACGACCACTTGCCTGGGTATCTGCCCTCCGGGTCGCATAGTCGCCGCTGGCGGGTCCCGAACCGGCAGTCGGGGCACCAGCCGTACTTGGGTGATGACCTTGCGTTGGTTGATGCTGCTGCTGCTGCTGCTGCTGCGAAGCTGCTGTTGGGCTGCGGTTTGGGCTTGGAGGGCGTCCTGGGTCCCGACTTTGTGACTCGGCCACTCAGGATTTGGGATGAAGGGTCTGTAACATGGTCAGGTCAGGTCTGTCGTGTCCTTTTCTTTTTTCTTCTTCTTTTTTTTTTGGCGGTTGTTTTCGTTTTGCTTAGAAGCCTAGAGTAGAACAAAGCTGCTATGCTCACCAGGTGGTGCCATGACTTCTAACAGCAGAATGATCGGCTTTGGTGGAGGAAAATCAGTTCTCGGCGGGGGGGAATTCGTGTGCGGCCCTGAATGATGGTAAGGAGCTGCTCAGTCGAAGGCTCGCGACGATGTGAATCCGCCTCCCGAGAGGGACGGGTAATTTGTCGGTTGTATTCGAGCTCGCACATACAGTAATCGAGTAGCGAGAAAATGAGAGAAAAGAAAGATGATCAGCACCCAGGACAGGTAGGAAACGGCCGGCACTCGTGGTGGTATTAACTGCACCCCCTCGCTGGGCAGGGATCTTGGCAGCTGAGCTGAACTTCGTTGCTTCTTGCGACCGGCCGATTATCGTGGGTGATGAGGGGTGATGAATGATTGCAGAGGGGGAGATGGGGCTGGGATGAAAACGAATTCGGCCCAAGTGAGATAGTTCATCTAACAATCAGAATTGACATATCATTTGCTTTCGCCATCTCGCTTCGCGGTTTCTTGTTTCGACTGTCTTCTCCATTCATCGAAAATATAGAAATTCTCACTTGCGATGCCTCGATGGGTAGCCTCGAGAGGTGGTGCTGCGGGGAGCGCAAGCCACCATGGCGGCCATGCACGAATCAATAAATCCGTACGGATCTGCATCGTCCTCGACACCCCCATCTCGTCAAATCCGCCTTGCCGCCTTGCCGCCTTGCCGCATGTGGGCTTGGAGGATGTCACTCACATCCCTGTAACCTCTACCAGACGGCTGTCTGTCTGAAAATAACTACCTGTACCTGCGTATTGTGTACAACGTACTCTCTCAACCATACCTCAACAGCAGCAACACCAGTCTCCTATCATCTGAGGTGCGCAGCACGTCAAGCAAGTCCAACGAACTCTCATTTCCAATGCTGTATCTACCAAGCAGCCCTACTACGTATCCTATCGCTTCGCCTTAATTTTATCGCAGCCAATGTATATACACACAACCAGGCCACTCATCCATCCATCCAGTCACCACCACCACCAGCTCTCATCCTCACTCGAGTCAATCCAAAAAAAAAAAAAACCCTTGACAGACCAAAGGACAGAGAGATCAGACGCACAAACCAACCATGCCCAGGTATGCATGACCGCGCGAGACAGACAAGACAGAACCCCAGTTTGAGATACTAGTAACTTTTTCTTTTTTCTCCATTTAAACTCCGTGAAAAAGAACGTGCTACTTTATGGGAAAGACAATCCGAAGCCGGAAAGGGAAAAAGAAATAGACGCAAGAAGACCAGACCAAAAGAAATACAGAATGAGACTAAGGAAGACCCCACCCGCTGAAATGTGCCAATAAGAATAAACGCTCGTGTCTTGCAAGGGCAGCAGCAGCAGCAGCAGCAGCAGCAGAAGCAGAAGCAGCATTAATCTACATAACAGGAATACCCTCGTACTCGGCGTAGCCCAGGGCGAGGTTCATGTTTTCTACAACCATCACAGTTAGCGACCCGAGTCCCATCAACGTTTCACAACGGGGGAGGAATTTGTGGGAAAACTTACGCAAGCACTGTGTCGCAGCTCCCTTAAGCAAATTGTCGATAGTGGCGCAAACAACGACCCTCTTGCCCGACTTGTCCACCTCGAAGCCACCGATCTCGACTCCGTGCTTTCCAGCAATGTTCTTGACAAGCGGTGCCTCGCCAACGACCTTGACAAGCTTCTCGCCGGCGTATCTGTCCTGATAGATCTGGCGAATGTCGCGAGAGTTCATGCTCTTGTTCAGCGGGATGGAGATGGTGTGGTGGATACCGCGGAACCAGACGGCTACGTGGGGGATGAAGGCCACCTCGGCGCCGAGCTGGCTGCTAATTTCGCGCTCGTGGACGTGGCCCGTCAAGCTGTAGGGGATGATGTTGCCCGTAAGGTTCTCGACGTCGTTTTTAGGGGACGGCTTCGTGCCGGCGCCTGAGTATCCCGAGACACCGAAGATGTGGGGCATGCCGCCGAGGTGCTCGACAAGCGGCGCGATTCCGAGCTGTGCAGCAGTAGCGTAGCAGCCGGGGTTGGCAATCTGGGACGACTGCGCAATGTTCACTCTCTTGACCAGCTCGGGCAGGCCGTAGGTCCAGGTGTTGTCGAAACGGTAGTCAGCCGAGAGATCCACGATCAGACTCTTGTGGCTGGAAAGCTTGCGTCCCTCGTAGACGGCATCGACGAACGGCTTGCACACGCCGTTGGGCAGAGCCATGACCCAGCAGTCAATCTCTCCCCGCTTCTCCATGTCGCGAACATCCTCGGGGCTGAGGTTCTCGTAGATCACCTCCTGCTTGTTGTACCCCTCGAGCTTCTGTCCCGCCAGCTCTCTGGAAGATACGTGACGGAGATCCATGTTCGGATGGGAGTCGAGGAGACGGATCAGCTCCTGGCCAGTATACCCGCGAGCTCCAATAAGCGCTACTCTCGCCGGTCGGTCCATGGAAGCGTTCTTCTTGCCATATGGCGGATTGGGGTTGGTCTGGGTGATGTAGCTCCGGCCCTTGGTTTGGGCGAAGAGCGGAGTCGAGAGAATGGGGCGGCGAGCCAGCGTGGAGTAGCCGCAAGCTTGCTGCTGGGCAGCAGGTCTGGCGGCATTCTTGGCATTGCCGGCAGCAGCACGCTGCAGGCGCGACTCGAGATTGGAGTCCCCAAGCATGGCTCGACCGTGTTCGGTGAAATCCTTCATGAGCTTGATGATCTCGTCGCCGTTCTCAATGCCGTACCAGAACATGACGTCTCCGTTCCGGGTGATGCTGCCATCGGCCTTGTCGAAGAACCAGGCAAGGTTCTCGTCATCCTCCCTGACGGTCCAGACAAGCTGGGGGTGTTCCTTCTGTAGAGTGGTGAAAATGTTGTCGGCAACGTTGGTCAACCACCCCGACTTTGTTATGGTCAGAGTGGCGAGTGTCGCTTGGCGTCCGTTGCTAGGCGGGAGAACAATGGCGAGAGCGTTGAGGGGTTCGTCATAGTAGGCCTTGAAGGGGTTCTCGGCCAAAAACTCAGTGTACTTATCCACAGTTGCTTTGGCGTCAGGGCCTTCACGGTCACGGACCAGCACGGCCTTCAGAGCGTCAATGTCCTTGAAATCGGAAAGGCTAGTAGCCGAAAGAAGCTTGTTGCCACGGCGGACAAGAGTGCCAGCGCCCGAGTCCGTGAACAGCTCCTTCTGGAGCTCGCCGGGGTGGATAATGGCAACACTGGTTGTGCGCGGCAGGGTGTCCAAAAGCTCCTTGATCTCCTTGATCTTGAGGCGAGTGCCGTACTTAACCCAGGCCTGCGACATCAGCTCGTCATACTCCTCGTCGAGGTTGATGGCAGAGATCTTCTGGCCTGCAGCATCGAACAAGCCTCCCTTCTCGGACAGGTAGACCACCTTCAGGGGCTCGAGAGCGCGAGCCAATTCGGCAGCAGCTACATCGGCGTTGACGTTGAGGATCTGGCCATCGTCCGTCTCGGCCATCGAGGTCAAGATGGGCAGGTAGCCATTGCTGATGGCTGTCTCGATGGACTGCTTGTTGACGCCAGTGACCTTGCCTACGTAACCCCACTTCTCCTTGTTCAGGTACTCGGCCCTGAACATGCCAGTGGTCAGGGGCTGAGCATGGACGCCCTTCTCCTCCAACTTGTTGACCAGGTTGAGGTTCTCCTTGAGGAACAGGTCCCGTGCGACCCGCAATGTCTTGGCGTCGGTGATACGAATTCCCTCCTCGAACTGGGGCTCGATGCCGGCCTGCTCCAAGAGGCCGTTCAGCTGCGGCCCCGCGCCGTGCACGATGACGGGGTACAGGCCGACGGTGTAGAGGAATGCCAAGCTAGAGCACAGCTCGTCGATGTAGTCGGTTAGGATAGCTCCGCCAACCTTGATGACAGCAAAGCGCTGCGAGGGCGTGGATGTGAAGAGGGAGAGGTACTGCTGGACCTCGCGCTTCGACCCCACTGACGACAGAGTCTGCACTATCATGCCCCTTGTGCTCAGGTCGGTGGTCTGGGACGCAGCCGCGGAGGCCGAGAAGGATCGATGGGACTGGCGCTGGGCGGCGGCGGCGGTGAGGGGGAGGGCGCGCGCTCTGCTCGGAAGGCGTCGAACGCTCCGACGGGCCCCGGCCCTGAGGGCGACAGCGCAGGCGGAGAGCATCTTGGCGGGCGAAGTCGGCGTTTCGTCAAACGGTTTGCTGCTGGGAGGTCAAGGTCGAGGTTTGGAATTGGAATTGGAATTGGAATTGGAGCTGGAGCTGGAGCTGCAGAAGAATACGACTGCGACGACGAGAGAAACAGAAGCGGCGGCCGACTGGGCTGGGGACAACCGACGGGTGTGGGAGGTGCGAGGAGTGGTGGTGGGTGTGGTAGGTCGACTTGTCGAGTGACTAATAGCGCGCGCTGGGTCAATTGAAGAACTACCGACAACCATTGACGGGAGAAAAGACGAGGGAGCAGAGGCAGGAGCGACGAGAACCCTAAGCATACCCCAGATACCCTTGTCGGCTGCCAGTGGTAAGGGTTGGACCTGAAGAAGGGCGGAGTCGACTTTTGAAGAAGGCCGTGATCACAGCCCAGAGAGAGGTCGGGTCGGTCCAGTGCGGAGGAGGGGCAACAACGGCTTTAGCTCGCAGGTATGAGCGGAAAAAGAAAAAAATCAGGACCGAAACCGCTCAATGGTGGTGGGACAGGGGTGGGATGGCTCTGCCGTGCTGCGGTACTGCAACACCCACCTAGGAGGCCTCGATGGGTTTAGACGAGACTTTATGATCCGATTGTCAATAGAAATCTCTCACCGCTGCACAAACCAAAATATACTTCTACCAAACTCTAGATATGCAAAAATATTCAAGTTACAGTTTATGGTCAAAATCTCGGCTTATAGAGCAGCTGTGATATCAATGGATGTGACCAACCTCCTTCCACTTGAAGTCGCCCGTTAACCACTAGCCAAGCGAGAGCGATGCCGTTCCGTACCCACCATCACGAGCGCTGCAGCAGGTCCAAAACAGACGGTTGTCAAGAAAATTTCCAGAGTGTCAGGAGGCGTGACAAGATGCAATGATTGAATTTTTTACCCATCCATCCATGCGGCCAGCAGCCAGCATGCATGCATGCCGTTACTTTATGTACCTTGGATACTAGGTACTTTAGTACTTTGCATACGGCTTCAGAGCCTAGGTAGACTTCGGGTTCATCCCATTGGCATCCCGCCTCTATGTTTTATATCTCGTAAGGGTCTACGGTCAGCCGTAAATTCTAGGTTTTCTGAAGCCGAGCTTTAATGGGCCCTGGAGTCAATGGACATGTGGCCCACAGACAGCCTGCAGAAGCCCCCTGGTCGCAGCGCTGGAAAGGCAGATATCAACTTGGATTTCTGGCGTCTCCTCGAGATCATATCATGCATTTCAGTGCGCCTGTCTCTGCTTACATATTGTACCCCGTACCGGACCTTGCCACAAGCCAGCAAATCAAGTGAGACCCACCCACATCTGCTCGAGATTGGCATGTGCACCATATGAGCTTGGAAGGTTAACCAAACTGGATGTCAACTGGTCCGCCGGCAAAGAGTGGTAGTAATCGTAGAATAGAATTGATAATAGATCGTGAATACCGTCTCGATTAACCGTGTGGGAATAACGCCCCCTCGCCTTTCATCATAGATACAGGGTGTTGTAGTACAGTGAGGAGCCCTTGCCGCTCCTGACTGGTCTTCATTCCAGGCGGCAAAACATCATGGCGACTCCCACCTGCCCAGGAGGCCATACCAGCGAGGGAGACCGTAGAATCAACAAACTCCCCAAAATCAAAAAAGCACTCATCCCATTCCCCGTGAATGTTGATAGCATGCGAAATCCAGCTTCGTGCCCTTCTAGACCGCGTCCCAGTCATTATAGCCAGCATAGGGGATATAGGCTTATTTTTTCGTGGCGAGGACTGCGTTTCTGGTCAGCACACATTCGGATCCAAGCACAGAGGCAACGGGCCGTCTTTTGTTTACATACCCGCAGGAATAACGATGACGAGGATCAGAATAATGATACCGCCAATCAGGCACATGCGCATTTTCATGTCCTACAGGCAAACGGGTTAGTATCAGGCCGTCGATCGGGAACGACAGATGTCTTACCTTCCACCACATCTGCTTGCGCACCCGGTTGGCGCCACGTCGGAACCCCTGGGCAGATACAGCCAGATTGTCCGTCTTGTCTTGGAGAGCATCGAGCCTCTCGCCACGTTGGGAGACCTTGTTGATGTTCTCCCGCATCACACCGACGGTGTCATCGATTTGCTAAGGTTTTTATCAGCATACATGATTCCACCATCGGAAAACACGGCCGTGCCAGCGTCAGTTGAGATGCATTGGTGCGGCTCAGCAATCAACCCGGCTTCCGTCGTGTGCCATGGGCTCGATGATCATGGTGGTTGCGATCGGGCTTCATGAGAGTAGAGATTTGAATCGACGACTTTTACATCTCGGGGTTCGTATGGTGGTTTCGATCGCCCCGGGAAAGACCGTCGAGTTGGCCACATGGTCGGTTCGGAAGAGGCGGGCGCTGTGCTGAGCGTCGAGAGGAGCGGGCTGATTTACCGTCGAAGTTTCGGCAGAATCGTCGCGGTTGAGTTGAAACTCAGCGTCGTTGAATCGTCCAGAAGAGTGAAGGCGACTCAAGGGCATGGCGTGGGAGTCGGAGCCGCGAAGGGATGCGACCGACGAAGCCGAGTTGATTGACGAATGCATGGGAGCGACGGTAACGGCTTTCCCCCATATTGCCCCATCCATCGTCAAGACACACGGCCGGCAACAGAAATCATCCACGTACCGCTTGAAGCTTCTTGGTTCTGTCATCGCCGCCAGCCTGTGCAGGCGCGCCAGCCTGGCCGCTGGGGATGTAAGGGTCATAGGGTGCGTCCTCAGGCATTTTGTCTGCGGTCGTGGGTTGTTGGGGAGGTTGAAGGTTTGGAAGCAATCGCAAGGCGATAAAAAAGTTGCAGGGTTGAGCTTGGTATGACGTGCGTGGAGATTCAGGTCAAGAGCGATGGTTGTGTGAGTGGAGGTTGTTGGGAGATGCGAGATGCAGGATGCAAGATGCTGGATGCTGGAATGGGGAGAGGAGGAGGCAGGTCAGGTTGCTAGGTGAGTCGGGTGTTGTGAGACGCTTTGCGGAGGAACCGAAACGAGCAGGGAAGGTCGGGGAGTCTGTGGAAGCGTGGCTGCGCGGTTGCGTAGTGGCTAAATATACCGTGCTGCAGGCTACATGTCCTTCTCACCCCCTAACTTAATCACATGGAGTTATCGCCCAGAACTGTTAGAGCACATATTCCGACCTACGGCCCGTAGGTGATCCATCAACCACCAGTGGCCAGGTGGGACCAACACACCAACACCGTCGCAACAGCCCGCAACCTTGAAAGTGGAATCCTGCTCGTGCTACCTAACCTGGCGAGCCTGGGTAGATGCTCTTTGCTTTGTTTTCGCTGTCTTTATTGAAGCTCCAAATCGTCGTCGATATTACAGTGCTTTATATAAGTATAGTTGGTGTCGAGCGGCTCTTTGTTTCCCAGTCGTTGGCTGGTTCACAGAGTGTGCCCGCCTCACTCCCATCAGCAGTATGGAACAGGTCGGAACTTCGGCGCCTGTTCTTTTACCAACCTGCCTTTCAGGTGTCCTGGCGTCGTCAGCTGGGCGACCCAACAGTGGCTGAGCAACACCGACTGGAGCTTTCTGTTCACCAACCCAGGCTACCTTGGCGAACATCATCAGGAATTACACGTGAGATAAGCAAACACTTAGGAGACAGCGGCCTAGAGTTATCCCAAGTGTTTGTCTCACCACTCAGTGCGTTGGATATCAGGCGCATACGGACATTCAAACCGCAATCTTGAACATGAACTCGATGATTTGACCCTCAAGCGCATTCGCCCAGATGCATCAGCTTGGTTTCATCGTCGTCCAATGTTCTTCACCCGTGGGCCGTGGGGAGAATGCCGTGCAGCAAATCCCCGGACCAGTTCTCCACACTCCTGCATTTAACTATCAGTACACCTTTCATGGGTTTGTCAATGTTAAACTTTTACCCCTTATGTTCATCAGGACCTACTCAGGTACCGAGGAAGTTTGATTTGTTTCTGCATCCTGTGGTAAAACTGCCCCAACTAGCCTCGATGCGCGAGAAATCCCCTAGAACTCCAATCCGCGTAGGCATGTTTCAAGGTCTTCTGCCTAGGGCCCGGCGTCCATGCCGACCCAATTGCAGCCGTGATAGATTGCAAATCGACCGAATTTGAGATGGACAAGGTGACGCCTACATCTCCAAGTCTTTAGCTGCATCCCGCCATTGCCAGATCCCCACACCATCGCGGTGGGTCGCGGGCATGTTGAGTTTAAAGTGGACGTCCGTCAGGACATCCAGATTTCAGAGATTACCTAAGGACAGGTACGTGGTGTGTACGTACAGAAGTAGATCATAAGAATCATCCATTGGCCACATCGTCTCCACCTTGCCTGACCGCCAAACCTTGTGGTCCCGAACGGGTAGCACCCAGGGACTACGGGCTAGATATTATAGCGCTGCATACCTGAGGGAGCGGACTGGTCATCGTTGCAACGCAAAAGTTCCCAGAACGCCCGGACTCCGGCGCCGATTTTTTGTCTCAACGCTCCATCCGCCACCCGACCTCAAACCGACCCGCTGCGTCTTCGGCTGCACTCGCCCTCTACCAGCAGCCCTTCACGGATTCCGCATCATCACCATAGCCGGCAGAAAGACACCAATGGCGTCCCCAGCCCCGATACAGCGCATGCAGGCGCCTCTCCGGCGAACGCTGGCGCGCGCCGCTGCCCTGTCGTGCCGCCGGGCCTACGCCACCATTCCCTCGTCCTCCGATCCAGTTACGTCACAGCCGTCGTCACAGTCTCAGTCACAGTCGCCGTCGCCGTCGCCGTCCCAGCCATCATCAACCACCGCCACCACCACCGCCAAGCCGAGGCCGACCTACTTCAAGGATGCATCCGTGGCGCCCTTCTCCAACTTCCTCCCGACCGCGTCGGCCGCCGCCCCGCTCTCCCCCAGCGAAGCCTACACGCTCCGCACCGCCGAGGTCGGTCCAGCCGGGCGCAAGCGCACCATCACGCGCCTGCCCGAGTGGCTCAAGACGCCGATCCCGTCGGCCGGCGCGAACCCCAACTACGCCAAGATCAAGGCGGATCTGCGCGGGCTGAACCTGCACACGGTGTGCGAGGAGGCGCGGTGCCCCAACATCGGCGAGTGCTGGGGCGGCTCCGACAAGGCCTCGGCGACGGCCACCATCATGCTGATGGGCGACACGTGCACGCGCGGCTGCCGCTTCTGCAGCGTCAAGACCAGCAAGGCCCCGGCCCCGCTCGACCCCCATGAGCCCGAGCACACGGCCGAGGCGCTCGCCCGATGGGGCCTCGGGTACGTCGTGCTGACCAGCGTCGACCGCGACGACCTGGCCGACGGCGGCGCCCACCACTTCGCCGAGACCATTCGCCGGATCAAGCAGAAGAAGCCCACGCTGCTGGTCGAGGCCCTGACGGGCGACTTCGCGGGCGACCTGGACATGGTCAAGATCGTGGCCGAGAGCGGGCTGGACGTGTACGCGCACAACGTCGAGACGGTCGAGGGCCTGACGCCGTACGTACGTGATCGCCGGGCCACGTTCAAGCAGAGTTTGGAGGTGCTGGGCCATGTGAAGAAGGTGAAGGGCAGCGAGAATATCATCACCAAGACGAGCATCATGCTGGGCCTGGGCGAGACGGAGGAGGAGCTGTTGGAGGCCATGAGAGGTAAGCATACATACAGTTCCCAAGAGAACTTTTCCTTTTTTTGGTTGGTATACGAGCGGGTACTAACAGATATGCGCTGTGCAGAGCTAAGGAAGGTTGACGTGGATGTCGTGACGTTTGGCCAGTACATGCGGCCGACCAAGCGACATCTCAAGGTCGAGAAGTACGTCACACCTGACGAGTTCGAGCTCTGGAGGAAGCGCGCACTCGACATGGGCTTCCTGTACTGTGCCGCCGGTCCTCTGGTCCGGTCGTCTTACAAGGCCGGCGAGGCCTTCATCGAGAACGTGCTCAAGAAGCGGGCCGGGCAGAAGGGCATGTCGACGGAGAGTATCAGCCAAGCGCTCGCGGCCGAGGAGGTCAGCAAGTCGTTGTGAGTGTCCGGGTTGGCTTGCTTGTAAGATCTGTGGAGACCCCAGGCTTCAACAGTGGGGGTGGAGGAGTCTTCACGCTCATCCCGTAGAGGAATTATAGATGGATATTGGCTTGGTCTGGTAGTCGCATGCGCATGTGTTGGGCGTTCTTGGCAGGCAGAAGGGATAGACATTCATGGATAATATTGTAACAATAAACAAGACAAAAAATTGTACATGGTGGGTGGGCTATGGCATTGGGATCTTCTCTTATACAATGATTCCCCAAACCACAAATAAAAATTTCTCTTTACAACATTGCTGTTGAATGAGATCTACTTTCTCATGCCAACTCAGCCTTAGGCCAGAGTTTAGACCATCCAATTTTATACACAGTGATCTGGAAGGGGTCAAGAGACCTGACATCCAGTCACTAGAGACTTTTGGCCAGCGGCACGACCGCATAACACCCAGAAACCCATTACCAACTGGCCTTCTTGACGCCAGGGATGTTGCCTAACACGGCCTGCATACGGAAGTTGAACTGCCCAACCGGTCAGTATCAAGACACAGGAGAAAAAGAGGGGGGGATGATGGTGACCGGCGGGCGTGCCGGCCAGCAAGCATTGCATACTCTTGACATCTTGAAGTCCCGCAAGACACCCCTTCCCTTGCCGCCCATAATACAGCGGTTACGGATCTGTGTCGGCCGGGTGTAGCAGTGCATCTGGGTAAGCTGCAGCTGCGCGACGGCGCGCGTGCGCTGGGGCAGCGTCGTGTTGCGGATGATGTACCGCAGGGCTTGTCTATCGAGGAGAGAGGTGCAGAGTCAGCGGTGATGTGCGCCAATTGTCGGGCCAAGTAAGAGAGGTTGCATGTGGGAGTCAAGGGCTGGCGGGGCTTCTGGACGGTCGTCGCATCTTTGGCGGGCGGGCTGGATGGAACTTGCCTCTCTGGCTCGGCGGCCTCGAAGGCCTTCCGCTTGGAGTGGTCGCGGATGACCTTGACGTTGGTGAAGCAGCCCAGGTCGAACTTCTTCGACCTGAACATGGACATGATTGCGGATTTGAGAGGTTCTCTGGTGATCTGGTCGGTCTGCTTCGGCAAGGTGGAATTGGTGGCTCACGGGCGGGCGGGCGGCGACGGAGCGATTTCTCAGAGCTTCAATTGCCAGCCCAGGCCTGCCGGGATCATCGCCAATTGAGTGTCATTGCATTGACCAACCCGCCTGACTGGCTGGCGCGGCACCCTGCTGCACGTGTCGCCAAAACTTACTGCCGGGCGGTATGGCACAAAATTTCTCATGCGTGCACAGACCATGCCCACCAACCTATATAGTCTCGGCGACCCCCCAAATCTTTTGGACTTTTTCTTTTTTTTTCTTTAGCTCTCTTTGCCTTTTGGCTTAGATCAAGTGTAGTATCTGTTCTTTTCAGTTTAATCTCTGAAACTACTCTACGGAGTAGAATCTAGATTATCCTAATTTTTGTCCCTCGGTCGTCTTCCCTCTGGGCTTGCCCATGGTCGACTTCCACAGTGTCCCTGGTATTACACTGCCTCCAGGCGACGCGAACCAACTCTTTTTTTCATTGCACTCTTGGGCTCTGCTCGGGATGTGAGGAAGAAATTTGGTGACCACATGCGCGCAGTTTGGCATTGCCGGTCCCGGTCGCGCTTCTACTCATGCTGTCGATTTTCCCTTCCTGAGAAGTCAAGGTTGAACGTCGACGGCTGGCGTTTCCTTGCGTGTGGATTACCAGACCTTGGACCTGTTACCTCCCGTCATCGAGCGATGGCTGCGGAGGAGGGAGTCTTCCATCGACAATGACAACACCTGCTTCCCCTCAATCCTCGCAGCCAGGTGCTCACGCGGGGAGCACTCAGCAAAGGGATGGAAGCTTGGAAGTGGTCAAATCGAGAGTGCTCGCAGACGTCAATGTTTGCGGGTTTGCGGGTTCGCGGAAGGAGCTATGGATGGGGCGTCTCGCGGGCTCCTTCCTCACTTTCATCTCGCCGCGTTTTGTTTGGTGAAGCGTTTGCTGAGAGCTGGCAATAAACGCGTTCTGCTCCTTCCGTCCGAAAGTCTGCTGCAAACGCCCATTCTTTCTTCCATCGTTTTCTTCTCTCACCAACTCCTTCCTGCGCAAATCACGAATCCTTTAGCCGGTGTCACTGATAAACACCATCGCCATTCTTCTTTCCTCGTCGCCTTCCAACTGCGTGAGCAGCAATCATGTTCCGCCGTCGCTGGTCAGGCCTGCCGGCCGACCCCGTCTTTCCCTCAAATCTCGAGGAGCTCGGGTTCGTTTGGAGTCCCTAAGGACGGATAGAAACCATGTTCTCCCCCGGACTCACTAACATCACTGCCTGCAGATATTTCGTCAACGAGGTCGACGAGATCCGCTCCCGGGATGACCCAGACTGCTACTTCAAGTACTTTCTCACCAAGAACGCCCGTTGGAACGACCGCCAACGCTTCAGCTTCAATGGTGAGCCCGAGAGATCCATAGATGCCTTTCACCCAGCAAAGTATCTTCTCAGAACTCGAGACCTGTCTAACACAGCGGGCTGCCTAAACAGAGGCAATCGCCAACATAGTCGCGTCCCGCCTCGAGGCCGAAAGCCTGAACAAGGTTCTCCTCCCCCTCGGCACCACAGACCCAGCCGCCCCGCACGTCAAGATCGGCGTCAGCTCCGACATCGATAAGAAGAGCCGTGTCGTCCTCATCTTCGGCGAATCAGCCCAAGAATTCGGCATCCTCGCTCACCGTGTAGCCGGCGGACCTGGCGGGATCGACCAGGGCTCCATGGTCAGCCTGGTGCGAGCCCTGAAGAACCAAACCTCGTCTCCAGCCGACGCCTCCCCGCCGGGCATCATCCTCGCCAACCCCGGCGAGCTCTGGTGGTGGCCCCAAGGCAAGCGCGGTCTCACCCCCACACAGCGCCACAGCATCCCGATGAGCAGCGCCGTCCACCTCGGCGTCTACCACGACGAGACCAATAACTCGATCCCGGAGAACCGCAGCCCGGCCGAGCATGTGCGTCACACCTTCGAAAAGGTCGTGCCTGCCCTGGTGCCCGCTGCGGCCAAGCTGGATATCATCGCCGTGGGCGATCTCGCGGACGACGTCGAGACGTTCCTCGACGACGAGAAGGTGTGGGCGGAGGTGGGCGGCCGGCTGAGCAGCATGACTCTGTTGGGCGGTTTCTACAACGCGGCTGAATCCAAGTTTGCGGGCTTCAAGACGTTTGTCAATGATGTAAGTTTGCTTGATGCGATAACCGTTGTCGTTGCCAGATCATGTTCTGCCCGTGGTGACTAACGCATCAAAAAGCGAGCCCGCGCGTATATGATTCACGATCACCCACTCGACATGCTCGTCGCCGGCCCCTACGGTAATCCAAAGATCACTGGCCACACATCGTACGGCTGTCCAGTATACAGCACCGGTCCCGACACAGTCGTGACCGAGACGATGTTGATTACGGCTCGAGATGCGGTGGTGAACTGGATTCAAGAGGTCGCAAACACCCCAGAGTACAAGAACCCGACTGTGGAAGTCTTCATCGATGACTCTTGCGACGACAAGCAGGAGGGATGGGAGTCTACGTCGTGGGGTCCTGACGAGGGAGAGAAGTAGAGATACGACATGGCGTGGCGCAATGGTCCGCGCAAGGGATATGGGTTTCTTTTCTTTTTCCGGCGCATCTGGATGGTTGATACCAATTGGTCATTTTCACGACCTAGGGTATTTTTGCTAGGTGTTCATACACGACTATCATAGCCGACTAACTACAATATGCGTACCTTTGGACGCACACAGCCATCTTGATCCAAGCGAGTGACTACCTAAGCGCTGTTACTTTCACATTTTCCCAGATCTTTGCTGCAAACGTTTGAACACACCCAAAATAACACAAAAGTAACCGTAAACGCCTGTGATATACATGTGCCGTAGGGTGTAGGTAGTAGTAGCCCCGGCCAGTGATCAGCCGTTAGATGGTTCCTTTCTAGGCAGAGAAAATGGAGCTCAGTCCATTGGCAGGAGGCTCCAGCTCATCGAGCAGCTCCTTGGCCCTCCTCTCCCTCTCAACAATGACCTTCTCCTCAGCCGCCCATCGGCTGTGGTCCTGCTCCTTGACCACGCCCTCACCCCACAGGCCGCCAAACCAGCTGGACGTCTTTGCCGGCGGCGGCGGCGGCATCTGCGCCAGCGCCTCCTTGGCAGCGGCCTCCTCGCGCGCGAGCCGCGAGACCATCTCGGCCCAGTTGCCCAGCCCCGTGGCCAGGCAGTCGCGGCAGGTGGTCCGGGCGTCCTTGTCCGCGGCCGACGTGCCGAGCTTGTGCAGCTGCTCCTCGGCGATGTCGACGGCCTCGCGTGTCCAGCCCAGACCCTCCTCGCGCGTCGCGGCCTGCGACGAGTAGAGGATCTCGCCGATGTGCAGGCTCAGCGCGGCCTCCTCACACAGCTCCTTGGGGTCGCGCAGGGGCGGGGATGTGCCGTCGTCCGGGGCCGGGGGGTACGCCGGGGGCAGGACCAGGCGCGCGGCGAGGCTTACCGTGTCGGCGAAGAAGTTCTTTACGGACGCGGTCGGTTGGGAGGGGGCGAGGAGGTCGGATGTCGCGTCTGGCGTCGGCAGGCTGCGGCGGGCTTTGAGAAGGGAGACGAGGATGGGGAAGGCGGAGGAGAGGTCGCCGTGTCGCGCGCGGAAGGTCGCGTACGCGGTGAGGGAGGTGAGGAGATTCTGTGAGGGCGGGCCGGCGGCTTCGTTGAGCGTCCAGGTCTTGGGGTCGACTATGGGGGTTCCGTCTGGTAGGGCTTCGCGCTCGGAAGCGGCTAGGTGCACGGCGTCTTCGTAGATGATGTTGGCCGGGCCGGTTATGCCCTTGAACTCGAGCCAGGAGGCGTAGGCGAGGCCGGCGTCCATCTTCTGGCGGGCGGTCAGGCCCTCGGTGGAGAGGATGCGCATGTAAATGTCGTTCGGGGACTCGAAGATGGTCTCGCAGTCCACCTCCTTGGGCGCGCCCTTGTACCCGGGCGGGATGGGCTGGGGCCGGGGGTTGGACGGGCCGACCATCATCTCAGGTGGGAAGACAATGTTCCTCGACTTGTCCAGCACCCAGCCGTCGACGCGCTCCGAGGCCTTGGCGTACATCATCATGGCCTCGTAGTAACCCCGCCGCCACGACTCGGGCATGGCGGTTATGTCCTTTGTGCCGTGCGGGCGGTCCGAGGGGGCGTCGCGCAGGCCCCTGCCGTCGACCTTGAGGTTCTCGAGGCGCTCGACGGCGCCCTGGATCCACTGCATGATGGCCAGCCAGTCGGTCACGCGGCTCGGGTCGGTCTGGTCGCGCTCGCAGTGGGCGCCGCGGTAGCGCATGCGGGTGAGGAAGGTCCATTCGTGGGGCGTGGGGTACTGCCGCTCGAGCGACTCCTGGGAGATGGCGAAGGCGCCGGCGGCGAGGCATCCGGCGGCGATCCAGATGTAGACCGTGATCTTGATGCCCAGCTTGATCTCGTGCTTGAGGCGGGCCTTGTGCTCCGTGGTCAGGTAGCGCACGCGGTGGGCACGCCCGGACGTGGGCACCGAGAGGAAGGGGAGCTGCGGCCGCGTGCGCAGACCGGCGCGCACCGCCGTGCTCTGCGTGAATGTCCGCGGCGAGGATGACGACGACGAGGGCGACGATGATGTCTGGGCGAGCTCGCGCCGGAGCAATTGGAGACGGGGACGCATGCTGTGTGAAGCTGAGGCTGCTGAGGCGGGTGTCGGTTGATGCAGGCACACCTCGGCCGGTTGGTGTCTTCAAGGTGAGGTACCTACCTATCTACCAGGCAGGTACAATGTAGAGTCCCCCGACAGCGGGAGGTGATGAATCCAGATCCAGCTCAGCGCAGCGAGCGTGAAGCTGGCGACGAGTATCGAAGGGCTTGCATTCAGATAGGTGTCTGGTCCCAATGCCTGGCCTCAGGATGTGGACGGGAGAGATGGACAAGCGCCTTTCAAGACTGGGTGCCCTATGTCAATGACGATGGAGCTCAACGGGATTGACAGGACGCCGGGGCAGTTAGGTGGCGATCCCCCCGAGCCCCCCCTAACAAATTATCCAACGGGAGAAGCAGAACTCGAGCAGCGGCCCGTGGGAGCTATTACGCACGGGCCAAGCAAGACCTGTGCCAACTGCCCTGGAGCTTGGGCCAAACCCTCGCCCGTGGCTCGCGCTCCAATCCATGTTCAACCAAGCAGGCGTCACCCTGAACTAACCCGTAACCCTGTGCCGCAATGTGATTCACAACTGCAACCCAATCTGGCAAGTCATGAGATGTCAATATGGAGACCAGCACCTCCATTCTACCTGCCAAGAACTGCGGGATGCGCCTTGTGTGTGCATATCAGCTGGGCGTGTGACTCCCACTGTAATATCCGTCTACCTTGCGAGAGGAAATGGGTTATAGAGGACGCCTTCCAGGTTCCTTCTTGATTTTCCGCCTTGCAGTGTCTCTTCAGCAGCTGATGAGTCCCAGGCAGCACAGCGCAGCACAGCACAGCACGCGCGGGGTCAGCGGCGTTGCTTGTTGCTTGGACGACGCAGCCTACCTGGTATCTTAAGAGATCGATCGGTCTTCAGCCTCAACCTCGTTTCACTCTTAGGTCCCTCCAGATATCTACCCTTTTTCTTTCTCTTTCCGATCATTGACATTTCTTCCTTTTGCGAATTTAACACAGCTGCATTGGTTGTTTTGGGGGAAAACGGGGAGAGACATTGACCTGTTGACCTATCAGGGTGCCACATCTTACCCCTGGAACTCATCTCATATCAGAGTAAAAGGGGGGCCCGAACCGCGACGATGGTGCAGTTTCCAGGCTGGTCGTCCAAGCCCATCACGGGCCTCGAGCTCTCGGCCGGCGGCCTTCTGGCCCTGGCCGACCTCAGCACCATCGCCGAACGCACAGCCATCACGGGCGGGTCGAGCTGGCTCGACAGCCTCATCCTGGCGCCCGGCCTGCACTACCAGCAAGCTGCCGACGAGCTGGCCAAATGGTCCGGCGCGTCCGCCATCGTCAATGCCGTCGAGGACCAGGACGGCAAGCCCATGACCTTTCGTGTCAACAACGCCGCGACCGCCAACTACATCCAGAAGATCGCCCGTCCGGGCCAGACCGTCACGCTGTATGTCGGAGCCATTCCGGCCAAGACCAGCCGCTACTACCGAGTGAAGCGCTCCAACAGCGGCCTCCACGCCACCATCTGGGCTGAAGACGCCATCCCCGACCTCGGCTGGGTGTCGCATGCTCTCTACCTCGTCAGCCCAGTTCTGACGGTGGCGTCCATTGTGTTCACCGTCTTGTTTCAGGACTGTAAGTCAAGCCCTCCCCAGAATTCGACCGAGAACGAGGACGAGCTAACACCGCCAGGGTGGACACTCGCGTTTATCCTCGCCCTCATGCTCTCCCGCCTTCTCAACATCTGGGTGATCAAGCAACGCGCTCAGCCCGAGTCGCTAAGCAGTCCAGCTACGCAAGGCATGGAGCCTGCGTACCCCCAGAACCGGCTGACCACGTATAAAATATCCATGGTCAACGGCAGCCACTGCTCGGTGAACCTGCGTGGCATGTCAGAGGACCTGCAAGCCATCACGACCGAGGCGTGGCTTCGCTCCAAGACCCACATCGAGGGGTACCTCGAAGCGATGGCGAAGCTCCTCGTCTACATGGTCGCCGCCCTGTCAGGCAACATGACACAGGCGGGCGCCATCATCATGATGGCGCTGCTCCTCACGACGGCTGGGCTTCTGGCCTTGAGCAACTCCAACGCCAAGGCCTTCGAGGTGAACGGTCGCGTTACTGTGCCCGAAAGCCGCGCGGGGGCCAAGGGTAAGGACAAGGCGCCGCGCACGGCAACTCACGGCAGCGCCGCCAGCAAGGTCATTGAGGGCGAGGCGCTGCGGGCCAGCGGGCGGCAGGGAGACGCCGACGAGAAGGCGGGTGACTTGTGGGTGACGGGCAGCGCGGGCAGTAATACTAGGTATAATGGGAATGAGATGATGCACGACAGGGCCGAGAAGGGGGAAATTAGGAGTTCGAGCTCATCTCCGCAGGTGCTCGAAGACAGATAAAACGTGGATGATGTGGCTAATTATATGGTTGGTGAATACGTGGACGCGTTTGGCGACAACAACGATATATGTCAGCGGGCATGGGAGGGGCGGCGGGTGTGATTTGATAGCTAATAGTGTACCATCCAACCACCTGCCCTGAGCCGACCGCCTGAACATATCCATCATGGCTTGAATGTATATTCTTATAACAAGCCATGAAACCGGGCAGAAATGCAACGACGATAATAAAAGGCAGTCGACGTCAACTACGGTAAGGATAGACATTCCCGTAGTTCAACACCAGATGCCACCATGCTCACCACCAGAACGCTAACCCACCCAGTCCCACGTGCAGCAAAGTCTACCTCGATCCCCAGACTAAAAGAAGGACATCCCAAGTGTGTCACTGCCAGTAGACTTTGGCGCCATACCAACACGAACCGGCGTGGGCTTAAAAGACTAGACTCGGGGAGAGCCCGCCCCGCAGTGGAAACCCCTCGGCCTTGACTCAAGCCCGTCAGATAAACAAGAATACGTGTTGGTTTTTATTCGCGGCTAGTGAGCGGGTACGGTACCGTGCGGGCGTCGTGTGACGGTGTGGGAGTGTTGACTGTGATAGATCTCGGTGCCGCTCGGCTACATAGAAGTCATCATCAGACTATCGCATGCCAGTGTAAAAAGGACAAGTAAGCAGCATCGTAGGGTTGGTTGGCCATCATTCCGTCTTAACTATCTATAAGGCGTCAGGGAACTGCAGTGATTATTTATTGGTGTGGATATTTCCGTCCGACCGAATACAACTGTGCAGACTTTTCTTCTTGAGACGATGTCTAGTGGAAGTGAGTTATTTCATGCGGTAACCAGGAATTAACACTGTCATCAAGCTTTCGATGGTGGGGAGAGTTGACAGCAGTATATGATGAGTGGCAGTGGATTTTCAGATTATGCTTCGTCGTCTTGACTCCAGCATCCTTGAGATCCCAAACAGCACAGTCGGCAAAAATAGAAAGAAAAAGACCAAATGCGACACGGATTCTGCACCTTGCTCAAATGGGTATATGTATGTATCTACAAGTCTTCTGCTGCCCGAGGCTTCCAGGTATATACAACGGCCAGTCAGTCCAGCAACACACGAAGCCATGCGGGCACACACGCACGCACGCAGAGGCTCTGCTCCTCCGCCATTCCCGTAAACCAACCTAGGTTCATGCCTGTCCCGTTTTGGCTTCGACGTAGCGCTGCAGCGTGGCTTTTTGGAGCGCCTTTTGCTCATTGATAATCTCCCACAGCTCCTCGTTCTGCTTCTGCAGCTCTTGCTCGGTTACGGTCCCCGCCACGGCCGGCTGCTCAAAGGCTGCTATTGCGTCTTCCAGCGCCTGCTGGGAGAAGCCGGCCGAGTTAAAGAGCGCGTCGAATCTGGTCTCGGGGTTCAGGTCCGACTCGAGCTGGGCGGTGAATGTGTAGGTCCGCTCGGCCTGTGAAGGCTTGACGACGGCCAACGCCATTGTGGTTTTCTGGGTCGGGAATGGGGAGACGAAGGCGAGGTTCGTAACGGCGGCATTCAGGTTCGCCAGCTCCACCGGCGTCTTGTTGTCGGCGATGTCCCACTTCAGGATCTGGCCCTTGGGATGGCCCGTCAAGAGCATCGTGCCGTCGTAACTCAGGCTCAGGCAGGAGGCTGGGCCCACATCGGGCTGGGTGGCGCCAAAGGGCGAGGAGATCTGCACTACTGTCGCGGCATCTTCTGACTGGACGCCGAGGATGTGCTTATCGGCAAAGAGCTCTGCCAGGAATAGGGATCCGTCTTCACACCCAACGCACAGCGCCCTCGCGGACGGGTCTAGAGAGATGCAGAGAGGGAAGCTAGGAAAGAGCAGGGTGCGCAGGGCATCGCCAGTCTGGTAGTTCCAGATGATGCAGGACTTGTCCTTGCTGGCCGAGACGCAGAAGTTCGTGTCGGAGTTGACACTCGCGTTGGCCGCCAGAGCCGTGATGCCGGCTCGGTGGTTGGGAAGACTCCTTTCCGGCTCGTGCTCGGCGGCAGGATCCATCTCGAGCAGCTGGGAGAGAGACCACACGTGGATATCAGAATCATCAGACCCGGTGAGGACGTGGTGCGGGGTGGCAACCACGCAGGACACTGCCTGGACGTGGCGCGGAGGAGTCGACACTAGTCGGCCGGTGCAAGTCTGTTTGACAGAGTTAGCAGGAAATATGGGGACGGGGGGGGAGAAGTATGAAGTCCTAAAAACAGCAGTGAAGCCTCACCTCCCACAACATCAAACGACCTTCTGCAGTACCCAGGATGAGAACATCACCGGCCAGCGTCAAGCATCGGATCCTCTCTGGGAAAGCGACAAAGGCCTCCTGGTTGCCGCGCTGTCTGGAGTAGACGTGAACATAGGCCTTCTCATGCTGGGCAGTGAAGACGTGCGTCTCACTGACGGCAAGGCAGTTTACCGGGGCCGAGCTCTTCTTGAAGGTGGACCTGACCGAGTGTGTCGGGCTGAGGGTGTGGCAATATATGCCCACGTCCTTTGCTATGGCAGTGTTAGAGCTCAAGGGACTGCCGCAGATGGCCGAGACAAATTCTTCCGACAGCATTGTTGCTGTTTCTTGCTGTCTGTCTGTCTGTCTTCCACGAGGAGCGGAAAGCGGATATTTTTTTGGGGGGGTGGGGGTTTTTTTACGGAGACGACGACGAGCCGACTGAGTGAGGCGGGCGGGCTGGCGGGCGGGAGACGTGTAAATCGATATTGTGCTACGCCAAGAAGCAAGACACAGGGAAGGGAAAACTTCGAAGGGATGGATGCGACAGGTCGAATGTCCAATCCGGGCCAGACAGCACTAGTAGATGGTCTAGTCAAGGACTATGAGCTGCAGGTGTCGTGTTTCTGATTTCTGATTTCTGCACAACGACAGACTTGATGAGAGACAGACACAATGCAATGCGGGTGCTCTGTGTGTGTGTCCGTGTGCGTGTGCGTGTGCGTGTGCGTGTGCGTGTGTGACCGAGGAAGAGGGCAGAGAAAGAAGGGTGAAAAAAGTCGATCTGATGCAAGTGGTTCGAGGGATCCCCAGGCTTGTCTCTTTTCCTCTCTTTTTTTTTTGCCTCGTCTTTGTTTTATGTTGGGTGCACTCTACAAAGTCGAACTCGTAGTTCCAGATCTCGAACAAGTGCCAACCTATGGGACGCCAATGATGAAATTTTTGGAATAGGTTCCGCTGCTCTGCTGCTCCCTGCTGGCTGTCCCCAGTCCGTTGCCTGCCCCCAGCCTGCGTTCGGCGTGCCTGCCTGCCAGTCGCTAGCGCAGCGGGCCAGTCGCATCGCGCTAGTGGCACAAGGAAGGGAAGTTTCGAGGCCCACAGAAGCTCTGGCCGCCAGATTCACCCGCAGTGTGTGGCTTCGGGGGCAACCAATGAAATGTCGTTCCTGTCTCAGCCGCCAAAAACCCCACTGATGCCCGCCCCGCCGCCTGCCAAGGAAGCTTTGCTGGTTAGCTCCAACCTCGGAAAGGTCAAGTCCACAACACCAGCGACGCCTCCAACTCTCGAGTGACGACAACCTCTCACTGCAAGGGACTCCCATCCCGTCCCGTACATTACATATTGCCCAACTACAAGACAGTGATGGGACTTACATGAGCATGGCTAGATGGGACATGGCACGGCACCATCCAAGCCTCGCTTCTGTTCAAATTGTTTTCTTTCCTTTTTTTCTTGCGATGATCATTTCTGCTTCCGTCCGCTCTTGCTTTCTGGTCTAGTCTCGCCCTGCTTGTCGACTTCTCGTCCGCCAAGTCTTTCCGTACCACCACGCGAGCCTTCGGAAGTAGAAAAAGAAAGGAGCAGCAGCAGCAGCAGCAACAGCAGCAGCAGCGAATCTGGGAAATGGGCCATCGCCATCTCCCCATCTCCATGGTGCACGCCCGTGATCGGATCCGGTGCTTGTCCTGTGCTGCCTGCCCTGCCTGGTGCCAGATTATGTACACCACCGATACCTATGTAGGTGCGGGTTGACAATATGCGAAAAGAAAACGACGGGCTCCCGCATCCAACCACACCTTCCAACCTAGCTGCATGGTGGCTTGCGCAGCGTTCTCGTCTATCGGCCACACGGTCGACCTGGGCGATGGGTGGCTCGACCTCTTGTTTTTTTCTTTCTTTTTCATCGGACACGAGAAAGAGTCGAGATGAGATGACGACGGGTGTTCGGTTTGAACAATGCTGCCAGGGAAGCGGACCATGCATCTGTCCTCCCGCAATGAACCTGACCAGATCTGGCCTCTTGATCTGAAGTGAATCGGCAGCGAAGCAGCCGACGTGCCCGACAGGCCAGCCAGATTGAAGCCATCCCACTCATCTCATCCCATCCCATCCCGTCACAGGAATGGGAATAGTCTCTTGTGTCGCGGTGGTGGTGCTCAACCCCCTGCATCTCGATGTGCACAACACCGCACGCCAGCCGGCCGAGCAAGCGAGCACGGGCAAGCAAGCAAGTTCAAGGTCATCAGATGGCTGCCGGGAAACTTAAAACAGCGAGGCGTGCATGCCTACCTTACACTACCTACACTACGTCAGGTTGGCATAGAAATGGTGGTGGAGAGAGGGAGCAGAACAAGTACATGCATGTAATGTACCTGCCTGACATACCTCGCCTTAGCTCCCGCAAGCTTCTTGCTACCCTACCCTTTTCTTTTCCCCTTGGTGCTAGACCGCCCGCATTTCATCCCAAGTGGGAGTAGGTGGGCGGAGGTGGTGAACAGTGGGTGACGGTGATGTCGATGTCGGCACCGTTGCTTCTTGTCTTCCATCCGGACGGTGGGCATTGGCTGGTCCCACATTCACCTCGATATGTCTTCGTCATTTTTAGAACTGTCTCGGCTCATAGGCCTGTCCGTTTATACTGATACCTCTGGGCCCCTCCACCCAGTTGAGACTGCAGGACTGCGAGACTGCGAGACTGCGAGACTGCGAGACTGCGAGACTGCGAGACTGCGAGACTTCGAGAGGACGGGACTACCTAGTCGGTGTCTCAGGTGCCACACCTGCTTCGTGACCTTGGTGGTGACAGCCTCAGGTAGTACGGTACCATACGAGCACGGCATGAGGTGAATGCAGTTCTCGACCACCACGAAGCAAGCCCCTCATCTCGCTCCCCATGAGGCCCCATGAGACCCCATGAGACCCCATGAGAGTCGACCGCGTTATATTCCCCGTCGAGCCAGCCCCAGCCCGGCATGAGCTCGCCGTCCTGGACCTGGACCTGGGACAATTTGGCAAAGGCGCTCTGTACCAACTCCGGCCCGGCTTCGATGCTAGAACCCGCGTCCACGGTTGCACCAGTTTCTCCCCCCGCAGCTGCTTCATGTTACAGCAACAACAATCCGTACAGGGCAAACCCCGAACACCCAGACATTGGGCAAGCGAGCCAGCGATCTACCCCACGACGGTCCGTGTCGAGCATGACCACCCTGTTCCCTCTCACCCTGCTGTCGTCGTCCCCCTCATCTACCAAAGTCAACAGGTCCTTGTCGTCCTCGGCTTCGTGCTCGAGCTCCCCAGCCAGAGGCAAGATGAAGGCCGAACCCCCCCGGGCCCCCACCATGGCCATGAACCTGCCCGAGCTGCTCATCCAGAACCTGCGCAAGTCGGAAAATTTCATGCCCAAGTACACGACCACGGCCGGCTTTCCGTCTCAAAAAGTGGCGATCACCCATCTGGACGAAGATAGCGCATTCCAGGCGCCCAGCGTCCCTCGATACCGAACAGCCAAGAGCCATCCGCCGCTCGTCGCCAGGCCTCGCGCGCAGTCGCTCGCGCCGAGGGGGGAGAGGAAGCCGGCGGCGCTGGCACTGGAAGTGCGTGAGCAGAAGCAGGATGAGGAGCAGGTGAATGTCGGCTACTCGAGTGAATCATCGGCGGGCATGGAGCCACTTTCCGTCCGAACTCGCGAGCAGTCGGTCACGACAACGCGCACCTCGGTTTCGGGTCGCTGCTCCTCGCTTCTTTCGCAACATCCCATCGCACCATCCCCTATACCTTCGCAAACCAAAATGGACCCAGTCCGCCAAGGATCGTGGTTCGACGTGGACGACGACGGCGACGACGACAGCTCACCGTCTTCCTCCTCGTCTCCCTCCTCGTCTCGCTCCTCGTCTCCCCCTCCCGGCCTGTCACTCTCACGTCCAGCTTTTCCATCCCCCACACCGTCGCCTTTGCCATCGATCGACTCTGAGCGCCTCGAAATCCCTCCCCGCCCGGCATCGGCAATGGGCTTCTACGGCATTAATGTTCCAGACACCTCGCCGTCGCTCTCTGGCGCCGCCCTCTCGCCGAGCCCATCTCCCAACGCGTATTTTTCCGCCGCCGGGCGCGCAGCCAGCAACCAGCGACCGCACACGTCTGCAGGCCATCACCACCCGATGGACAAGCCGCGGATTGTCGAGATCCAGCCGCCGATCCCGAAGCGGAAGTCGTCTCTCCGAAGAACAGCGGCAACAGCAGCAGGACCTGCCGTATTGAAAATGCCGGCCATGGCCAACGAGAGAGAGCCCAACCATGATGAGAGCACGCTGGTCACGGCCCGTTCCACAATGACGCTCTTGACAACACCCCACGGAAGGAGAGTGATTGACGCATCGAGGGGGCCTTCCTTGGATTCAGCCCGCCGAGACCAATTTCCCGTTGCCACCAGCCACCAGTTCAACAACGAAGGTGATGAAGGCGATCGGCACGATAGCATTCACAGACTGAGTGAGATTGATATCTACCCAGAGCGCCCAGCGCATACCGAAAAATCGTCGGCGCCCAGCGTCCAGTCTCGGCTCGACTCTGGCGTCGAAATCAGCACAGCACCACGAATGTCTGGGGCTCAGCCGTCGGGTCTCATCAACATGCCAGGCATTCCGCTGCCACCCGACGTATTTGAATCCATTCGAATCACGGTGTCCAACTTTCCTGTAAGCATCAGTCTCCGTTGTCCGTTCGAAGCCTGGCTGCCTGGAGAGTAATATATGCTAATAAGTGACAGGAGACGATGCTTCTCTCGTCCAGCCTAGCGACCGAGACGATCCGGTCGTACTCCAGAAAGCTCACCCATCCGCCAGGCTCGACCAACCACTTGACGGACGACAACCAGTCTGTCTTCTCCTTCTCGGCCGCGAGCACGAAGAAGTCGAAACTGTGGAAGTTTTCTCGACTTACCAGCAGCCGACGCTCGAAGCAGAAGAGTAAGGCGTGTATCCGGGCGAGCGCAACCGCGCCGAGCATCGCGTCGGTAGCCCACAGCGCCGCCGTCACACCACACTGGATTTCCATGAAAAATATCTTCCCCTCGGGTTCCGACTATCTGTGCGACGCACTGTATGCACACCTGGTTGCTTATAACTACATGACCCCGCTCTGCCCGCCCCCTGCTCTCTCTTGGAGCAGCACTGTGCCCAGCCTAAATCGAAGCGCATCTCCTGAGCCTGGCCAAGACGGCGGCCGCAGGGTCCCCACGAAAGCGGCAAACTTGCTTGGGATGCAGAATTTGCAAAACGAGCGCATGCGCACAGAGAGCCCGGGCGGCCCTCGGCACCTCAAGAGCCGTCGTCAGGCCTTTTACGATAGCCAGCGAGCACCGGCCAAAACACGCAGCGGCGGCGGTGGCGGCGGCGGAGTTATAGAGATGGCGGCGGTTCGCGACTTGGTGACGGAACTCGGACGGTGCATCGCGATGCTTGTAGCAACGCTGCAACCGCCGACGTACGATACCAAGGAAGGATCTTCCTGCACGATGGTGCAGCCCAAGGACGACAAGAAGATGGACCCGGTTCTGATGCGGGCGCTCTGCGAAGTCGTCCGGTGCTCGGAAGAAGGCATACATTGATTGATGGTCTGGGAAGACGAACATACGAAGCCAGTAATTTGAGCGATGGACGCGTGCTGTCTTGTCGCCAGGATGCATAGGATGCATGGCTGGCGAAGCGACAGGAAAGAAGAATAAAAGCACGCAAATGGATGTGTACGAACATGATAATGATGACGACGATACGAGAGAGGCCGCTGCGTACGTTACGTTACGCTGCACTGCATTGCACTGCATTACATGCCTTGTTATCACGAGCCCTTGGTTTTTTTTTTTTTTCTTTTTCTTTTTTTCTTTTTTTCTTTTGACACCCCTCTGCTGGTAATTTCGGTTCTTTGGTTGCGGATACGTTGGGACATCTTCGTTGGTCGAGTTGATTATACCCCCTTTTTGAGCGACGGCGGTTGGGTTGGCTGATGAAGATGGCGTGACGGGTTTTGCGACGATTTGGGGGAATGTGAGGTGGATGGGGATGGATGGATGGCTTCTGAATTGTTTTCGCCGGGGGTGCGGTTACCCGCTGCGAAGTTGAAGGAAGGGCTCTAGATACCTGTCTGTCTGAACCTACTTACTTACCAGGTACCTACGAGGTGCCTTCGGAAGCAACAGATATTCTTCGGTGTGTTCAGAAATTGGAGCGTGTGTTGCCAAATGAGTAGAGACATCAACTACAAGCGATGTCTTGTTGTCGTTGTGTCTCGAGAGATGTGAGGAGGTAGACCTAAGAAGCGTAGTGCCGAGTTGGGAAACTTGTTACCACCCGGTCAGACCCCCACTCGTTTACCCTCCGTGCTGCTTCGGAGCTTACACGCACGCTTACACACTATCCGTCGTCAAGGGGCCGTGGCACCTCGGAGCTTTTTATGACCAGCTGCTATTCCCAAACCAACAAACGAACAAACAACGAGGAAAGAAATAAGATCTGTGCAGTCTCGTTAGTTAGTTCGTCTGCTTGTCTTTGTCTCGATGTCGCAATAGAGGCAGTCCGTCCCGACGACCCGACCCGACTTGATCAGATTGCAGCCCATCCATCCACCTGGTATCCATCTGTCAATGACAGCAAGTGTTCTTTTTTAGCCACGATGGACAAGACCGAGAACCAGCTGCACCGGCCTCGTGTCATCAACGCGTGCGAAGCGTGCCGGGCTGCCAAGGTGAAATGTCAAGCCAGCAACCAGCTGGGCATTTGCAAGAGGTTCGTTAGTTAGTTTACCTTCAGGTAGTCTCCCCCCAACACACATACACATGCCCTCCAAAACGATTTATTTATCTACATGACCCTGACTGCCCCCTTTTTTCTTTCTTTCCATCGTCTCCGAGAGCCTGTTGACCAACCAGTCAGTATGATCACCACCTTCATCTAGATGTCTCGACTCGAAACGGGAATGCATTTTCAAGACCGGCCCGCGCACTAGACGGCCTCGACAGTCTAGACTGTGAGTTTTTCTGATTTTCCTTTTTTTGTTCAATTTTTTTTTTAAAAAAAAAAGAGTTCCTTGACCATCACGGCGCCAGAGCAACCCTCTTATAGGAGAAAGATATCGGTTGTGAGACGGTATAGAATAAAGTACCTGGCAGCCATGGATATATACCCAACATTTCAATATGGACTAGACCTACAGACAGACAGACAGACAGACAGACAGATAGTAACCCTTGACCTGTAATTACAGCACCGCCAACGCAGTCCCCCGTCCGCCCCCCGCAGGGCCCTCTAAGACCTTCACCATCGACATCCCCATGCCGGCCGGCGGGGATGACGAAGACGCGGCCGCCAGCCTCGAGACCCTCCGGCTCCGCCACCGAGACCACCTCGAGAAGCTGCTGCCCGAGATGTCTGACGAAGGAGAGGACGACTACGACTACGACTATGGCTACGACTACAACCCCTTTGACTTTGCCGACCCCACCCCCGTCCCCGGCACCGCGGACACCGGGAGCGTCGCCTCGCACGCCTCGTCGCTTCCTCTTGGCGGTCTGTTCCACTTACCTACTTCCTCCAATCCACCCCCCCCCCCCCCCCCCCCCCCCCTCCCCCCTTACCCACGGAAATATACATATCTCCAACTGACTTACATACCATCACCACCAGCATCCGCACTTTCAACCTCACCAAGCTCCATCATCGCCAGCACCAGCACCAGCACCAGCACCAGCACCAGCAGCAAAGAAGAAACAGCAGCAGCTTCTTCAGCCCGCAGCGCAGCAGCGACGGCCGCCTTCAGCCTACAGCCGCAGTTCAACCTGGACTCGGCAACCTCGCTGCTGGCCACGTTCCGCTCGCGCATGCTGGCGCACTTCCCGTGCGTGGTCCTCCCGCCCGACTCGACCGTCGTCTCGCTGGCCAGGCAGCGGCCGTTCGTGCTGCTGGCCGTGCTGGCGGCCGCGAGCAGCAGCCGGACGCTGCAGGGACATAGTCTGTACGACGGCGAGTTCCGCAAGATGCTGGCGCTCAAGTTCGTGGCCGGGGGCGAGCGGAGCTTGGAGCTGTTGCAGGGCTTGATTATTTATGTGTCTTGGTGAGTTAGCTGGCTGCCTACCTGAATCAGTTGGGGCTGCAGTGTGGTGTTTTATCTTTTTGGTTTTCCTTACCCGAGGGCGTAGATTAACATGCCCTCCTGCAGGTATCCCGCCCATCTCCGGCCCAAGAGCAGGCAAGCGTTCCAGTACATCCGGATCGCCGTCGACATGACGTCGGATCTGGAGCTGGACCAAGACTCCGGCACGGAGCAGCTTGCCGGGGAGGAGGGCAGCTGCGTGCCGACCCCGGAGCGGCTCGATGAGATCCGGACGTACCTGGCGAGCTACTATCGAGTGTCCAAGTAAGGTCTTTGCTGCTATCTTTTTGGGCTGCTGTCTCGCTCGGTCTAACAGCGACAATGACAGCTTTCTCTGCTCGTGGAACCACAACGCGCCACCGCTGCCGTATACAGAATATACCAGCAAATGCTGCGATGTCCTCGAGCAGCACAGCCCGTTGGAAGGAGATGGTGTCTTGGTGTAAGTGTACAACCAACCCCCTAGCACTCGCTCCACGTCCGCTGCCCTTAACTGTCTGGGTAGTACTTTTTCCCTATTCGCCTGTCTGCTCACACTGGCCACGCCTAGCACACACGTCCGGCTGCAGCGGATTGCCGAGGAGGCCAACGCGATGCGCAAAACCCACAAGGGCCACTTGCAGAGCAAGTACCAGATCAGCCTGATGCTGCGGGGGCTGGAGATGCAGCTGCACGACTGCGAGGCCCGCATGTCCGCCGCGATCGCCGCCACGCCCTCGGTGCGGATATCGCTGCTCTTCACGCGCATCTTCCTCTTGGGCACGCCGCTGCTGCGCTTCTCGTCGGCCACCACGCAGACCGCCGCCGCTGCCGACGCCGCAGCCGATCCGCGGCGGCTGGCGGCGCTCATCCCGACCCTCCACGCCATGTTCGACTACGTGCTGGCCATGCCGCCGGCGTCGCTCAACGCCATGACGGGCGGGAACTGGGGCTGCTTCATCATCGCCATCATCGTGGGCTTCCGCATGTCGTTCCCGCTGGCCGTGTGCCCCGGTTGGGACGACAGGGCGGCGAGGCGCGACATCCGGCTGGGCGCGTACCTCGACCGCATGTGCTGCTTGGGCGACGGCGACGGCGAGTGCGGCGGCGGGGACGACGGTGCGCGGAAGAGTGCCGTGGATGTGCTGACAGCCGGCAAGGTGGTGCTCGGCGAGGTCAGGAAGAAGTACAGAACGCGGGTTGCTAAGCTCGAGCTTCCTCCTCCCCCTCTTGATCGCCCTTCCCAGCCGGCTTCGCTGCTGTCGGGGCTGCTGGGGATGCATACCAGCCACGGTGCTGGTCTGGCTGCACCATCATCCTCGGGCCCTGTTCCGGGTTTCAAAGTCGACAAGAGCATGTCGGGCTGTCCGATGCTGGATGGGAGTCTGGAGGCATACTACCCCTACTGGGACGAGTCCTTTACAAACTCACAGGGGAGTGCAGGACCGCAGACAACAACTGGTACTGCTGCCGTGGGGGGACTAGAGGAGCTGGCGACGGCGCCAGATCCTGGGGCGTATAATGATGTTTGGGCGGCTATGACGATGGGCTGGGCACAGCATCCTGATATCAACTTTGACGGGTTCTAGGCAGTTCTTTGCCAGTGGATGGTCAAGGAGAAGATAGTAGTAGCACATTTTAATCTCCCAGAATTTGAGTTGATCAGTTGAGTGATGTAGCCTGGAAAGGGGTCTATCTGCGAGAGTGTGAGAGAGACAGCCTTGAACGTGCTGGTGTTTGTGACCTGTTGGGCAGTGAGACCACGGAATCGGGCCATGTTGCATCAACATCTTGCCACGAGAAAGACCCAGGATCATTATTTCGCCAGCCTCTGCAACGATAGTTGACAAAAGAGACGAGCAGGCCCTGTTCCGAGGATTCTTTCCATTTATCGATCTTGACCTGGCCAGAAACCCGCAGCCACATATCTCCTTCAGCAATCGAGTTTGCCAGAAAGGATGTGACAACTGCTTCGGCGTCGGCTGGCTTGTGAGCCTGACGCTTTCGCCTCTGTGAGCATCGCTTGAATACGGATAGCACTCACTGGCTTCGAGGACTGTCCGTCATCGCCCACTGCTGACAGATAACGCAACGACGCATCAGCGCGTTTCTCGCCAAAAGCTTGCTCCTCGCCCCGTGACCGATCGGGGCCAGTGAGAACTACTTGGAAGAGCCGCAGGACATGTGATCCAAGACACACGCACGCACGCGCGCACGCAGGCAATGGTTGGGCGAGAGATGTGCATTATCGGGTACCAATGGCCGGCTCACGGACTCTCAACCGGCGGTTGACCCGACGTCTGGGCCCAATCCCTTGAGCCCGTCAGATACCAGAGATCCACGGAGGCTTGTCTCGTGGATGCCATGGTGCTTTCTCCCCCCTGTGAGAGATCAGCCATACAGGGGCTCGGATGTACATGATACGCTCAAGGGGAGGGTAGGGGAGCAGCAGGGTCACAGTCGCATCTCTACTCTTTGATCTGTTCGAGATAAGTCTGGCGAATATGGGGTCAAATATACAGTGTACACTATGAGCAGCTTTCTGGTATCGTTTCGATCATTTGTAATGGATGCCGTACCCGCCTCCGCGCCTTGTTTCTGGTCCCAATGGCTATTCTTGATCCATGGCATGATCATGACTCTCAACTGTATCGATGCTAACGGTGTTCATCCGGTATGGTCGACGATGTTCTATTGTCCCTGAATTGTAGACCATGTTAATGGTGGTGCGGAAACATACATGGATACCTACTACCGTACATAGATACCTGGCCACCCCCCGGAAGTCGAATAACCAGATACGTGGAGTTGGTGGGTGGTGTGGCATTGTTCAAACCTCTGCTTCAGGGGTGTGAAGGTTCCCGTCCACCAACAGCAGCAGCAGGAGCACCACCACCACGATCTGAACGGCTATGCAGGATGTGACAAGCCGGTATCCAAAAGCACGTCTGTTGAAGTGGGTGGTAAAGTTATCGGGTTGGCTACCTAGTAGCTGCAGACGGTCCATGCCGGCGTTTTTGGTTTTCAGTAAGGAGGAGGGAGACGGATACATGGTAATTGCTCAACGAAACCACGGCACGGGACGACCAGATGTCGAAGTACCGTATCAGACTCTGCATTGTCAAGTACAACAGAATGGCGACGGAATCTGGGTTTCGGGATCAAAAACTGGCAGTCCTACGAGGCTGACTGGGACCTTTTTCATATCAGGTCATGTCAACGCTGAACTCTTAATCTGATCATTATATCCCGATGGATCCCGAAGAGAGGTGCGGGATACACGTACGGCACTCTCGGATTTGGCTGGACTTTGCCTCCGCGGGGAAACGCCATAGAGGTGCAGAACGGTATTGGATGTGAGTGACGGCCGCTCTTGCATCGGATTGTTCCACAGGCTCGAACTGAGGTGTGTGCTTGTTAATCTCGCAGTGCAGGCTCACCACGGCTCGGTTTGAACCAACAAGGTTCAGTGCCGGGGATACGTTGGGTTGGTGTGGTGTGGAGTGGAGGTCAGTGGTCAACACTTAGCATGGCATCGCGGTGGGAATTGCAAGTGTCGGACGGGCACATCGCAACCCTTGGAGATCCTTCTGGATGCTGCAGGGCACAAGCCGCAGTGTAAGCGGCTGGGCATGCCAGCATATCGCTGCGAACGTCCATGGATAGCAGCCTGCCGTAGTGTATAGAAGGGCTCGGGGGCGAACGAGGTGAACTGTGACGACCTTGATGACGGATGACATCCAGAGACCGAGGTTCCGGGCTGCTTGTTGGCTGGGAGGAGACAGGCTCACAGACTCGAGGCACATCGTGAACTCGTCTGATAGGTCGGAGCAAGAAACAGCTGTTGCGCTTTGTGCATTTTTGCTTCCGCTTTTGTAGGGCGAGCGTGGTGGGTGAGGGGTCGAGGGAGCGCGTATTGAGGAGCTCCAAGACACATAGGAAAGCTCATCACGCATCCCTCCCCTCCCCTCCCCCTCCCTACTTCACGGTACCGAGCGAGGTGACCTGGATGTTTGTGGGTGGATCCGCCCACCCAGGACCAGAGGTTGCTGGCCAATCTCCAGACCCTATCTGAGCCTGAGAGGGCTAACCCCGGCTTTGTTTCAGAGAACTGCATCCGGAAAAGCAGCCCTGCCAAAGGCGAGTCTTTCGGGTCGCATGCAGGACGAAAGGCAAGCTCGCTCTGGTTGGCTGAAAGTCGAAAGCACATCGAGTGATGGCCTGGCCAAGTGGGTGAGTGAGGCATGGGGATTGAGAGGAACGCCTGAGAAAGGGCAATCAAATGAAAGGAGTGGTATCAATCATGATGTTCACTTGCTGCTCTGTCGGTCTGTCCAGATGATGCGATCCGCGCTAATGGCCGCTCCGTGGATTCATGCTCGTTGGGTCTTGTCTTGGTGTATCCGTGTTATTCGCAATCGTCCATCCCGGTTCCGGTTCGACGACAAAAACTGAAGGTATAAAGATCCGCCGTGATGTCCATCGGTACCCACGCCTTCCAGTTTCAAGAATGAGCCAACGCAGCGAAACTAAAGCAGGTTTTGGCACTTGGCCGAGGCTGCCCGCCTCGCTCCATTCTACCGAAGCACCAGAATGAAACCAGTTGGACGCACACGTAATTGTTCGTGTAGATAATTAACGAGGTCCATCTTATCTTTCGCTAGGCGGCTCTCGGTAGGGCCTCGTCAAAGACCGGCGCTGGGTTGTGGTAGTGCTGATGCCATCGTGTACAGCCTCTCCACAAGAGCGGCAGACGAACGCCGGAATTCGATTTTGGCGTTGCAACGATTGTGGACCGCTGCACGAGATCAATTTGCCGATTTCGTTCTTTTGGGGGGACGAATACGGAAGAGCTACCACCCGACAATGAGTGCGCCAGAGGTTGGTATTCATATGGAATTGAAAGAAGAACACCGTGGTGATGGAGAACCGAAGCAACGGCGATCTATGCATTGCGACGTTCAGGTGGCAGCTCGACTGCGATGCACGCACCTGGAGTGCCTGAGGTAGAGAGAAACGTGTCTTCCTTGATACCGGCGGTGCCTCTAGTGTAAAGCTCACGCCAGATCCCAATCGCTAGCCCTTCTGCTTGTTCAGAACTTCAGCACAGGTTGTTCCACCATTGGTCGACCTTGTCTCAGGTAATTGATTTCCTCACGTACGTTTTACCTGAATTCCATATGTAGGACCCCTCCGTCAACCAACCACCATTGATCAATCACACCTATGGAAGTTATGTCGTCGTCAACATTTGAGGGGGGGGGGGGGGGGGGAGGGGGTGGCTCCCCGATCTAGCTTGCCTCATTGTGCACGGGTACGTACAGGCAGAGACAGACCTTCCAGGTTGTTTCCATCTCGGCCAGCAACGGGATATTGCCCCTCGCCCCATACCATCCCCTCATTTGCCGCCCTCTGTCCGGTACCTGCACCCGTAGCATGATGTGTTTGTCCATCTTGGACGATGCGTACCTTGGCGTGTGCTTGGGTGAGGGATGGAGCGCTCTCTACCTTGGATGCTCCACAAATTTGACTGCCTGGCTACTCAATGCCGCCAGCATACCTTTTGCAAAATGGAAACATTAGGTCGTGTTTTATTCGGCGCAGCAAAGGCAAACCTCCGATGCCTTGGCAATTATCCTCTCGGGCCTCAGGGTCGTACTTGGTATTGCCATTCATGTCCATGTAAACTTCAAGACTTTTGCGGCCCCCGGGGTTAGTTTGGTGCACATGCACAGGGCATGGGCTGGCCAGGACCAAGACCCCAAAAGTTAGATGCACCCCACGCAACCCCAAACCGAAATGGGCAGCCGCTGAAGTCGATGCGCTGCACGTAACCCGTAAGGCGAGGTAGCGTGTGTGGGACCCCAGCTTTCACACTCGCCGACGAGAATTGGAGTTTCTCTCCATCAAGATTGATGGCCAACATTGTTACACGGGCAACGACGAAGTTGGGGGTCACCCCCTTTACTAAGGTACCTCACCATCCCACGAGTGACCTAACATGTACTTCATAACCACCGACGAACAACGATGTGCTCCTCTTTTTCTCTCTAAAAGAAAAGAAGAAAGAAGAAAGAAGAAGAAAAAAGACATCAAGTAGGCATACCACTCAAGAAAAGCTGGCTTGGTATTTCGTCCGTAACGATGAAACGTGCATCTGATGCATGCCTTCGACGCGCAAAAAAAGTTTCCGCTGCGTTGCGTTGCGTAGCGTTGCGTTGCGTCGCAGCATCGGGGGCGTGTATCCCGTGTCCCGTACCCAGTACGAGTGTTGCGTAAGTTCTGGGATAATTCACCGTAATCCGTTCACGGTAATCTGAACAAGCGCATCTCGGGTCGAGACCCCTCGCCTAATCCGCCCTAGGTCAGGTACATGCACCCATACAGGATAGGTACAGTAGCACTTGCACAGTCAATCATCACAGTCCGGGCTGGTGTGGCTAACCCGCCCTTGGTGATGTGGTGACCCCCTCCTCAACGCCTCACCGGTTCATATCCAGCCTTCATCGAACCCACCATCTCACCCGCTTCTGAACAAGAACGTATCGCAGAATGCACGCATAGCGCCACCACCCCTCGGCATACCCTACAGCTTCTCAGAGCCCGCGCACCCGATTCTGCACGGGAGAGACAGTGTTCCCTCTGCATGCCAATGCCCATCATCTGTTATCTTCACCATACAATAGTCTCCGCGTTTGCGTCTCTTTCGGAAAAGCCAGTCTCGTCTCCATTCTTTCCGCCTCTTTCCGTCCGTCCCAGGATGAGGGTCTGAATGTACACTAGTCTACACAGTAGTAGGCCGCCGGGCGTACCGGTTTTTACCTTCCCTTCAGCCAACCCTGTCGCATCGAGGTGGAAAGAGCACCGAGCTACCGTAGCCCGCGCAGTCAACCAAGATGATCCCTTCCTCAGGCAGGTACTACGTACCTCGGAATGCGACAGAATCCTGCGACACAAACGCACCTAGCTGATACATATTCGGGCAATGTGCCGAGGGCCATGAGGGTCACAACTACCTGATCTACATCCATTACCGTCCATTTACTCAATTGTCACCAGTGCTGCTTGCTCCCAATGATTCGTCTTTGTTCATTATTATCCGCCGGCAACCATCATGATCCAGAACAAGAAAAAGAGGCTACGTGTGCCTATACTAGCGCCCGCTGGGCTCAGATTTTAGGTTTGAGCATCAGGGACTGCCCCGACCAATGCGTCGACTGACAGCGGGGATCAGGACGATGAAGACCACGCGAAATATCTCGTACACGTAACCGGCCGGCCCTGGGTTACGCTGTACAGTCCATCTATAACCTCCATCAAATGCCCTCAACCCAGCACGTGCCAAGTACTGCACCTACGGTAGGTACCCGCTGAACTTGGCAAGCCTCGCGACACGCAAGCTCCCAGTTCGCGACGCTCTCTAAAGAACGTCCCATCGGGTACCTATCTATCAACCTGATGTTCAGATGCTTCGTCAAGGTACCAGGTAAAATGGCTTCTATAAGATGAATCCCGGCCCGCATACGGGCAATTCGAGATGGTTTCATGAGCTCGGTTGTTGCGCCGTTGCGGTGGCCACATTCAAGATCGAGCCACAGATGATTAGGCCTAGGTTGGTAGGCGGGGGGAATTACGGGACCTTGATTAACAGTGAAGTTGCTGGTCTGTTTCTTCGAGGTGCCTCCAGGTGTCTCCAGGTGTAAATGTCCATTCCGCACGTGTACACGTGTAGTGTACAACGGGTGGGGTGACCCGGAGGTTTTGCAAGTCGAGCCTCGTCTTCCTCGCCCCGTTCCTCCAGATAGCAGCGTCGCCAAAGGCAGTCAAAATGCGGATGAGGTCAGCCAGTTACTTTCATTGGCTACCATATCTCACCAACGCTACGCTACTTGGGTTAAGTGCTTTACGTGGTACACAGGGACGGGGGCTTTAAAATGCTGACGCAGGCGCCTTATTGTAGTGTAATTACTGTGTACGCAGAGGAAAGTCAATTGGCAAGGCAAAGCCTTCGCATCGATGAAGCATCCCAGTGCCACAAGAGCGGGGAGCAATCGATAAGAGGCTCCCCATTCGGGTTGGTCCCTGCCCTGGCCAGCAAGCCTGTAGTGTCCAGTACACCACCCAGTTTGGTCCCCATATTGGTTCCTCGACTCCCTCCCTGCCGCAGTGGACGAGCAGCCGAGCTGTTGAGGATCAGAACCACGAGTGAGGATCGTGTTGCGCGTCGAGATCTACCTCACGGTGCTAAATGTCGTTTGCCCGACGTATTACTCTACCGAGGTGCCTATCGAAGTGTAATGGAAGTCAGATACCTGAGGTACCGGGGAGGGGAGTGGGTCGCAAACGGGCTTCGAACAGATCCAAGTGATAGCAAGGATGACCCCTTGCCTTCCATGTGGTATTGGTGGACGGGCTCAAAAGCGACCTGAGGTAGCGTCAACCCTCCCGTGAATCGAGACTTCCCCAACTGCCTCCCACCCACCCTCGCCCACCACATAGCTCCTACCTTACCCTCCCACCTCGGCAGCCTTGGTTTTCCTTGGCGACCTGGCAGAGTGTTTGTTCGAGGTTTGCAAAACCATCACTTTGCGATGCCGTGGTTCACCACGCCTCAGCAGGAACAAGATCGGTGAGCAATTGAATGCCGTTTTGACGGAAAAAATGCGATTCCCAGCGCTGCTGCTCGCTGCTGTTGTTTGTCCTCATTCTGCTCAATCTCCCCATGTTTCTGGTCGTTCGCTCAACGTTGAAAGTCCCGGCGCCTACAACTACTATTACCTGCTCCCCAGGCACCGGGCTCGTTCCATCACACAATCACGCTCACCATTGGCACACTGAGGGGTACGATTCGAGTCGAGTCGAGTCTGTCTGGTCTGTTTTGTTCCCTTTTTCTTTGTCGCTGGCAGGGTTATGTGGTGCGCACAGATACTCCCGCAGTTTCCAGCAGCTCATCAACCAACATCGAGCTCAGTAACCACCAGCACCTTGAGGGATGGAAGCTTAGCCGAAATGTCCCAGTGCCATCCACGGAAGAGGATGTAGGTACCTGCCGAAAGGTACCTCTGGAGCTTGGGCACCAGCGTCCACCAATGCCAGTCCGTTTCATTATCATTACCTGCACCTAGCGGCCGCGGTACTTGTTCCATCACCCAGGCCCCGGACTTGGATCCAAGCTTACTCTGCGCGCGTGGTGTTACAGCACATGGACAGGGCAGGACAGACAGGGCAATTACCAAGCTAGGTTCCAGGTTGAATGATGGGTTGTGCCTCACTCGCTATGTAGGTCCCAGGGAAGGCACCCAGCAGCCCACCGGCGGGACTTGCTGCGTGCGTTATATCTTGGGAAGGCGTTATGACCTGGGAAGCTTCCCGTCCCCTATCGAGCCATAACTAGCTAGGTAGGTAGCTGAGCCTGCAGTGCGCTTGCTTTCCATGGATACTACCTAGGTTGTTGCAGCTTTTGCTTGTTCAACGCTGAGCCGCCCTCTCGCTCGCTCCCGTCGCTCTCACTCAATTTCAAAAGAGGAAAGCCCAGCCCACCTCAGCTCCAAAAATCCCACTTTGCGACAGGCAACTTGAGAAGTGTGTTCTGCAACAAAGCTTCCCCCTCCCTCCCTTCCTCCTCCACTGCCTGACCTCTTTCCCCCCCCCCGTCCCCCCATCCCCCCTTCCCCGTTCCGTTCCCCCATCTCATCCATTCCAACCATCCCAATACCATCCCATCCCATCCCATCCCATCCCATCCCATCCCATCCCATCCCATCCCATCCCATCCATCCCACACCAAAATCTTTCTCCAACCCCAACTTTTTTTGTCCTTGTTATTGAGCTCTTGTACCTGGCCTTACCTTAAACCTGCCCTGCATTCCTCTACCCGCTGTCTTATTGCGCGCGCGCCATCCCCATTATCCACAGCCTAGGAAATAGACGTGGTCAAGATCGTTCAAGTGTTCCGGCTGTCGCGTCGTTCGTCTAATAAGCCAAGCAAAACACGCCAAAAAAAAAGGGCCACAAGCGACCACGCCTGCAGTGATTCGATCGATTCTCGCGACTTGTTTCCCGCCTGACGTTATATTCTCGCCTTGACTTGTCCATCGAATACACCTGTGTCTGTACCGTACCTGACCTAGAGTTCTCCACACAAGTCGACCTCCTAGTCGCACCCACCGTCGCGCATTTCCGCATCCGCCCAACGCGATCGTCGCTCCCAGCCGTCACCCTACCCACATCCTCACGATAACGCTCAGTCGCATCTAGGACACCCACGTGTCCGCATGCATCGCGAGGGCATGAACGGGAACGGGGACCGGAACCCGACTGGCGCATCCTCCGGCGCATCCTCCGGCGCGCTCACCAACGGCAACGGTTCTTTCGCTTCCCTGTCATCGAATCGCGGAACACCCTTCTCGGCATCAACGCCCGCAACAAACAATGCAATGGCTGCTCAGGCCTTTTCAACCCAGGCGCCATCTTTCCGCCCGTCTGTCTCCTCCAAGCCCTCGTACGGCCACTCCGCAGCGCCCCTCAACGGCAGTCCGTATGATCGTGATGCGACCAAGCCCGTCGCCACCTCAACCTCGGCAGCGCTGCTTCGAAAACTGCCCATCAATGTCGGGGAGGATACGGTGCGCCTGATAACGTTGTTTTCAAAGTCGTTATCCAAAACTGATATCCTGCCGGTGGATCAGTCGCCTGACGAAGGCTTTCAGTCTGTCGTTCTCAAATTCGATTCCCCGACTGGCGCGGAGGAGGCAAAGGCGAATCTTGATGGCAGGCCAAACCCAGATGCCTCGGCGAACATGATGGTTGAGCTTCTGGGCTCTAGTCCTACCAATCTAGGCAAGAGGTATCCACTCGATACTCCGTCTACGGCTACTTCGTCTGCCACATCGTCCACCGGGTCGTCGTCTACCTCTAGGCAGCCCTCGCGGTTCAACGGGAATTTTCAGTCCCTCGATACCATGTCGCCGACAATGAACAATGTCTACGGTTCCGAGCTGACCAGTCCGGAGTCGAACGGGCATTATCAGAATCTCTTCTCGCCTCAGTCACCCATTGGAAACCACCTCACGGATCGCTCTCGCGTCTCGGGCAAAGCACTAATCAACAACGACTCTGCTGACGACGACGAAACTGGAGAGCTGTTGAAGGATCCCGTTGGCTTTGCGGAAAATGGGCTTCAGCGTCGGCAAACCGCGCCTCAGATCCCTATCATTTCTCGAATGGCTGGCTTGTCTCTAAACACGACCCCCACAACAGCGGCGATGCCATCTCTCTATGGGCATCATAGTATGGGACCTTTTTCGGCTCATCCTGCAGCTCCGACCCCCACGGCCATTGGTGCTTCTGGTTCCGGGATGGGCTTCAATCAACAGCAGCCTTTCCGAGCGCACAACTTCCCCCCCGCCAACCCAGCTGACCAAAACCCGCCTTGCAACACGCTGTATGTCGGTAATCTTCCCATCGACACCTCCGAGGAAGAATTGAAGGCCATGTTCTCGAAGCAACGAGGATACAAGCGGCTTTGCTTCCGGACCAAGCAGAACGGCCCCATGTGTTTTGTCGAGTTCGAGGATGTCACATTCGCTACAAAAGCGCTTCATGAACTTTACGGCCAACCGCTTCACAACAGCGTGAAGGGCGGGATTCGTCTGAGCTTCTCAAAGAACCCACTGGGTGTGCGGTCGGGCCAGACGCCGGGCGGCCAGAACACGGCTCCCTCGGTGCCCGGCATCAATGGTATCCACACGGCTTCTAACAATGGATTCACGACCGCCAGCGGGCCTCCCCCCGGATTGTCTGCTCCACCCGGTCTTGGCATCAACCGATCAGGATACTCTGGATCGCCCAACCTGGAATCGAGCAGAGGCAACAACACGTACATGTCTACTGCATACCCCGTCGCATCCAATAATCCTTGGGGGTTGTATAATGGTCACCACGCATCTGTTATGGCGGGCAGCTCAGCTACCTATCCACCTCATATGATGGGCAGGTGAAGGTCCTCAGGACCGCAAACCGGCATGGTTCCAGCCCTCATCTGTCACTATAAGGCGTTACGGCTCACACAGCGATATTTTATTCTCACACGACTTTAAGCGTTCTTCACATGCGGGTCAGTTGGTCGAACTGTACCTCGGTTTTGTTTTCGGCTTTCTTTTCTCATTCATTTCTTTTTTTACATCAAACATTTGCACATCAACCAGCATGGCTCGGGATTTTCGTGGAATCTGGCCGGCAGTTTGACTTTCAGCGATTATACCTTGCATCAATGGTATCATCCTCGACAAGACAACAACTCATAGGCGCACGGTCAGCGGTCAGGATTTTTTTTTTTTCGGCATTGGACGATATCCCCTCAACCGCAACTGTACTCTTTTCTGTTCATTTCTCTGTGTAGTGGACAAAAAGGGAGTTTTAAAAGACTTTGCTTTTTTCAATCCCAGATGTCGAGGTGTCAGCTTTGGTCGATTCTTTTCCTTTTTTTTCTTTTGGTCGGTAGTCTCGCGGCTTTCGGTCTCGGTTTATACAAATACAATACAGACGGGGCGTGGAATCAGTGGGGGCGGTAAGGGGCGCCGGCGTCGCGTTGGGGTTTGTTAGGGTGCCAGAGTTCAGCATCGGCGGCGAGCGACATACCTCAAGGATTTTTGCCAAGGCACCTAGCCCGGCGGGGGAGTTCCGGTTTGTTCATCATACCTGAGAATGTGCGGATCATGGTTCTTTCAACATGCAAGGAAGCAGCGCAAAAGGCCGCTAGAGTGTCACAATCATTCGATCAACTTCTATCCAGCTGTACCTGTACGAGGGTCTTCACATATTCACGGCAGGCATTAAGACGAGCACGAGAGCTTGGAATGGGGGCGAAGGAAAAGGACCGATCGATAAAAGGCTCTCGAAGAGAAAACGTACGGGGATCATCATCATTCTTATTTTCGAGGGGGATACATTTCTTTTCTTTTTTCTTTTTGGGAATACCAGGAAAAGATTTCTATGGGATAGGGATGAGCAGCAGGCTTTTACATATCATCAAAACGGGACCGCATTCTCATGGATTGACTTGTTGTTTTGGTCTACGTTTATTTTCCTGAGGAGGAAATGTTTTCGATTCCTTCCCTTTTTTCACAACATTTGTTTTGATTTAGCATTATGAGGTGGGATCATTTGGGCCGGTCATTTATACCACGAAAATCGTTCCCTTTGGGACTCTCATGTCTGCCGAAAGAAAACAAAATCAATACTAAAAGATGACAAAAAAGAAAAGAAAAACACCAGATCGGTCCTTTCTTGATTGCATTTTTCGGAACGTGGTCCGGTCGAGAGGCATGCGATTCATTCATCATTATTATACACCTGCGGAGTAGAACTAAAGGGGGTTTAATCGGTGGTTCGCTCGCTACCTACCTTAGGTGGTCACAAGAAAGGGGGTGGGTAGGGGAAGCTTGCTCATGTCTGACAGCTGGGGAGGAGGGCATCGGGACTGGCTTGGCTTTTGTTGCTATTCCCACGATCTTTTATGACGATTGGTGGTACTGTTTTGTTTGTTAAACTCCTGGCCTTAGTGCCCGTTTTGGTGAAAGTAAAGGCATCGGATATCGCATTCGCTATTTGCACCCATTCATCGCGTCGCTGTCTGCGTGTTGTCGTGTTGTCGTGTGTGAGTTTCGTATTCCTGAAGATAGCTTGAGGGGGTAGGTCGCCTTGTGCTTGCTCTAGGTATCTGGGTCATGGTGGTGTGCGCCCACTACATACACGGAATGATGGTGAATCTACGCTACCTTTGTCGTTAGGTAGTTTAATTATTTATTATAATTACACCAGCACCGCTGCGGCAGTGTGACGACCATTTTCCACAATACGAAGCGTCGGGTGCCCACTTTTTTATATCTCTGTCCGTCTTGGTGTTGCGTGTGTGTTGCTTTGTGTCGTGTCTAACGCGAGGTGGAGCGGAGTGGAAGATACGTATCCCCAACAGACAGACAGACAGACAGACAAAAAATGCTTGGGTGAGGAACGATCGATCGTCGAGAAATATCATGAGTAAGTAAATAGAGTAGAGTAACCAGCCCGGTTCCCGTCCCGGTTGGTGAACCGCATTCGTGGGTGGTGGTCTCACGGGCACATACCGTACCGTACCACCCAGCCTCTCGGATGTCCAAGGTAGAACACCTAGGGATGGACGGTGCACCTCTGGGAACGGGGTGGGGGTAGGGAGGGATACGGCGTCTTTGCCTGTGGCACTGTGCGTCCGTTTCGTCGTCGGTTGACTGGATGCGGGAAACGAACGTGGAAGGAAAACATGGGTGACACCGTCGGTTAGGTTCCGGCCACCGTCACACTGTTGGTGTTTTTATTTTATCTTCTCTTATTATTCGTAGTTTGGATTTTAGTTTCTGTACAAATATCTGGCTCTTTGTGTCTCCAGTGGCCTATCACGGCGACCTGGGAATGGTATGACTTCACACAGCGCGCAGTTTTTGAGGCTTTGGGAAAGGCGGTGTTGTGGGAAGTAAGGGCAGAACAGATAAATGGAGAGCCCGACGAGTGGATGGATTTCCGGAGCACGGAACACGAATAGTGTTGCATATGACTGTGTGCTTAACTGGATATCTACCTAGGTATTGCGTGGGTGTCTATCCTGCTATCCACCTACCCCCTTTCCAGCAGAGTGGCTCTCGAGCTTTTGCCACCTAGGGGGAAATGAAGTCGTGCTCTTGCCCCTTTTTCTTCGTTTACTTGCTCTATGTTGCTGGCAATTCTCACTACCCTGAGAATAAACATGGAATCTTTCAGGGGGAGTATATAAATTGGTTATTGGTTGGGTTGGTTGGTGTATCACACTGTTAAATCGAGCGTCTAGTCGGAATACGACTCGTCTGGCCGGACTTTAATATTGCTATGTGGCATCTCTTGGGCATTAATCTATTCAGGGAGTCGAGCAGAGTTATATAAGTAACGTGCCATTTCAATTAGTTAATCCTGAAGTTGCTTTTGAAATCTCAGGCAATTATTCTAGTATCTCAGTTTCCGCTCTCCTATGATGTCTCAACTTCCATCGTCTGTTCCGCGACCTTCTATTGGCAATAGAAACCCAATCCTGTAAAACCTGGCCAGCTCGCCTTCAGAGCTTCAATACGACAGTTACCCTTTCCAAAAATTTCCCCCGTCGTAGAGCAGTTTATCCATCTAGATCCATTCTGCGAACAAAACAAGCAGTGACCGGAACCCCTTGCACGCACAAAACCCTTCCCTCACTATCAACCCCTCTGCGGCGTCTTCCTCACAAAAAAGATCTTGATCAGATCCTTGAAGAGTCCCACCCAGCCCATGACCGCCTTGAGCGTATTGAGCAGCTGCATAAACCGCCAGACAAACACCTCGACCTGGTCGTAGTCGTGCGCGTAGATCTCCCAGACCGCTTGCTTCCTTCCAGCGCCCTTGCCGTCCTTGGCCCCGTCCACCAACCGCACCTGGCCGTTCTCCCCGTCGACAATGTGGAACTTGGGCCCGATAGCCAGCCCGCGGCCCGCGATCGCCTCATCCGCCATCAAGCGCGTCGCGGCATCGACGACATCCTCGAGCTCGGCCTTGCCGCTGCCAGCCAGCAGCGCCATGCCCGACGGAGGCAGGAGCGGCGTGTCGACGAAATAGGGGCAGATGACATTGCACCGGATGCCCTGCTGCCACAGCGTGCCCCGCAGCGTGCGGAACAGACCGACGACGGCGTGCTTGGACGCCGCGTATTCTGTCTGTCCGGGGAGCGGGATGACGCCCGCGATGGAGCTCACAAGAAGCAGGTGGCGATCGCGCTTCTCTTGCTGGTCCTTGCCGCCGTTGCGCTCGAGCCAGAAGATGGCGAGATGGCACGTAAACATGACGCCCGTCAGGTTCACGGCGAGAACGTTCAGCGGCGGAGGCGGGGGGTTCTCGGCGTCGAGGTTGCGGGGGTGATCAAAGACCTTGCCGGACTCGGAATTCCTGCTCTCCACGATGCCGGCGCCGGCAACCACGGCATCGATCCCGCCTGTCGGGCTTGCCCTGACGCCCATCTTGAAGAGCGCGACCTGGTCCTCCCAAACAGTGACATCGCAGTGCTGGAAAAAATGCTGCTTGGACGAGCCGGGCAGGGCGCGAAGCTCGGCGATGAGCTCCTCTCCAGCCTTGTCATTGATGTCGCCGAGGATGATGTTGGAGCCGTGGCCGGCCCACTTGCGTGCAAAGGCGGCTCCGAAACCCGAAGCACCCCCCGTGATCAGGATCGTCTTGCCTGCCAAGCTGGCTGTGTCGTAGGGCAGACTTGTATCGACGGGTGGGGACTGATTGATGGTTTCCACCAGACTCCACGAGCTATCAGCCGCGGTGGAGGCGTCCATAGCAGCGGTTTCGTTGCGAGCTCGTCGGTAGGGATGGTTATGTAAGGGAAATTATGGCCGATGGAGTAGTATTTTTTCTTTCTTTCTGAATGGCTGGAGGAAGGGGAATATCCAGACTCTGCCGCTTTTCCTGGCTATAACTCTCCGAGCCGCTGGTCTTTTCGTAGTCGTCCTGTGGACGCTGTGAGTGACAGTATGGGTACGAACCCAACAAACAGTTGATGTTACAGCTGGAAGAGAGCAGGGGGGCACGCGGGTCAAAATCGCAAACAAGACAAAATGCCGCCCGAGAGGTGAAAAAAGAAAGAAAAGGAACGAGGACAAGAAGGCGGAGAAAAGAGTTGGTAAGTCGACGACGAAAAGAGGTGGATTCGAATGGATCTGTTATCTGTCTGGAAACATCAGATCCGGTTCAGTCATCCGGAGACAGTATCGGGGAGCTCGAAAAACACAAGGTCAACGCAAGCCAGAGGAGGGAAAGGGAAAAAGAAAGAGAAAGAGAAAGAGAAAGAGAGAGAGAGAGAGGTGTTGAGGATTACTCTCTGCCCAGGGACGCATTTTAAAGGACTGCGGCTGTGACAAGGGCCCTTGAATGCTCGTGGTGAAAGCAATCGATCCGTTCCCACCCATCCAAGACCGGGCGTCGAGGCGTCGAGGCAGCTGCGACACTTCCTAAGCCGAGCTGAACGACATCCAGTTTCCCTTTGTGACCTTTTCTTTCTTTCTTTCTTTCTTTTGTTTTGCGGTCGACATCACACAATCAATCCCCAGCTTGGGGACGGGAGTGTGGCACGCAAAAGCATGTAGCAAAAATTCCACCCTTGCCTTGACCGGCGACGGGCAGGGTCTTGTTCATGACGCGGCTGGTAATAGAGTCTCACAGCTGTTGAACAATAAACAGGAGCCCATGGCCCGGCGCGCGGTCGACGCTCGTCTTCACCGACTATTACATGTACATGTACGTACTGTAAAACGCCACAGCAGCCTAGCGCCGCAGCGACCAGGGGGCCGGTGTGGAAATGTTGTGCTGGATTGCAGTTGCTGCGAGTGACACGGAATGATTCTTTTCATTATTCTTTTCCCTTCTTTCTCCGTTCCGTGGTCACGGTGGAACCGAGAGCTGCATTTGGCAACAGCAACTGACCCTGTTTCCACGAGCCCAGGGCGCACGCGGATATGCGCATCTTGAGCGACGTGCTGTGGAGAGCAGGAGGACGACGTGATGCAGAAAAATGATGGTTTGGTTTGGTTGGTGGACGTTGGGTGGGATGGGTGAGGACCCCGAGCTAACGAAATTACCTAACGGAAAGAACCTGGAAGGCACCACGGTACCGAACCCGGACGCGACCCAGCCCTACGGGACGTGTGCCCCCCCACTGTGGGACCTGTGGCCAAATCCCTCAACCGCCTCACTCTTAGCGATCAGCCGCCCCCCTCAGCTAGTGCTAGGGTACCTCCCATGCCCGACCCAATGTCCGATTGCGGGGGAGATGGCGGGGCAATTGGCAGCATGCGATTGAGACTGGAAGGCGAGAAAAAAAAAAAAGGGTCACGACATCACCGACCTAGGCCCAGATCCCGCGTCACTGACTCACCCAGCTCCCCCCTGTTTCTGGGATTGATTATATCTTGCCCAGCCAAAAGTCACGGAGCCGAAGCTGAGCTCGGAAAGGAGTTGAAGCCAGGAGCTCATAAAACTACGTAACTGACTCTTCAATTCTTCCCCTCTTTTCGTAAGGACATTAGCAAACCGAGCGCGCCAACATGTCTCAAATCCCGATAAAGAACTGCGGTATGTGAACAAGTCAAGACAAGACAAACCGAGGCCGAGCGACGAGCGACGAGCGACGAGACTAACCATGTCTTCTATTTCTCCCTCGTCACAGGCGTTCTGGGCTGCACCGGCTCGGTGGGCCAGCGCTTCATCCTGCTGCTCCAACAACACCCGTCCCTGCGGCTCGTGGCCGTGGGCGCCTCTTCGCGATCGGCCGGCAAGAAATACCGCGACGCGGTGCGGTGGAAGCAGTCGAGCCCCATCACGCCCGCCATCGGCGACCTGGTGGTGCGCGACTGCAGGGCCAGCGACTTCGCCGACTGCGACATTGTCTTCAGTGGGCTCGACAGCGACGTGGCCGGCGAGATCGAGAAGGAGTTCCAGCACGCCGGGCTCGCCGTTTTCTCCAACGCCAAGAACTACCGGCGCGACCCGCTCGTGCCGCTGGTCGTGCCGACGGTCAACCTCGACCACCTGGACCTGATCCCGCACCAGCGCCGGACCAACGGGCTGGACAAGGGCTTCCTGGTGTGCAACAGCAACTGCGCCGTCATCGGGCTGGTCATCCCCTTCGCAGCGCTGCAGGCCCGCTTCGGCAAGATCGACACCGTGTCGGTCGTGACCATGCAGGCCGTGTCGGGCGCCGGCTACCCGGGCGTCAGCAGCATGGACATCATCGACAACGTGGTGCCCTTCATCTCGGGCGAGGAGGACAAGCTGGAGACGGAGGCGCAGAAGATCTTGGGCAGCATCAACGCCGACGCGACCGCCTTCGAGGACCAGAAGACGCTCCGGGTATCGGCCGCCTGCAACCGCGTGCCCGTCCTCGACGGTCACACCGCCTGTGTGTCGCTGCGCTTCGTGCAGCGCCCGCCCCCCAGCGCCGAGCAGGTCAAGGAAGCCATGCGCAGCTACGTGTCCGAGGCACAGAAGCTCGGCTGCCCCTCGGCCCCCGACCCACCCATCTTTGTCTTTGACGAGCCCGACAGGCCGCAGCCGCGACTGGACCGCGAGCTGTCCAGGGGCTACACCGTGAGCGTCGGCCGCGTTCGCGAGGATGAGAGCGGCATTTTCGATATCAAGTTTGTCGCCCTGAGCCACAACAGTAAGTACTCGCCCATGCCATCCATGCATTGTAAAGATAAAGATGACGAATCCGCGGCTAACAACACGCACCGCTGCAGCCGTTATCGGAGCCGCAGGCTCTTCCATCCTGAACGCCGAAGCCGCCGTCCTCAAGGGATTCGTCTGAGCGGAGTAGAGCGCCATTAAATGCTTTGTCTCTCCCGAATATGAACGCCTCTACTTCCTGCTGTGGCGATGACGTCAAAAAGAGCGACATATCAAATAATTACAAATAGACCAGCCAAGAGATTGGAGTTATTTGAACACTAGATATCAAAAAAGACGAGCGGCGGATGGCCATGAGAAATGACATGGTTGGCTTCCATGAATGTATCTTTTCTCTTTCGACGGCGTTTGAATTAGTGCCAAGGAGGGATGAAAGATGCAACGGGACTGATTGATACCTGGGGGATGTTCTGTTGCGTGGATGGAAAGCGTGCAGTCAGTTTTCAGTTGTTCTGGTTCGCTGCATAACAGTCAAAGTTGCGTGCGACACAAGCCTCCTGTGCGGGATGATGCCCGTAGCCGATGAATTAAGTCTCTTTGTTTTCTTCGGCGCCGTCGATAATTTGGACCCCTTAGCACAGCATACGATGGTCTGCTCACTCGACGTATACTAATGAGGATCATTATACAACCTTCAAATGCATATTTGATACACATGTTCCCGGTTAGATCAGGGCGAGCTGGTCGAGACTATGACTGGGGTTTCTGTGAGACCTGGGGTGAGTGAGTCGCTGTTGTGGTTTCTCTCCTCCTTGGAAAGTTGGACAACAAACAAAGACTTGTGCTTTAGGGGAGGGGGAGCGGTTTATCCGTGCTTCAGATTTGCGCAAAAAGAAAAAAAAGAAACCCCCCCCCCCCAATGTTTTGTTTATCTGTCCCTCCGGCTCGGGTTGGGCAATCCGACGACGCAGGGGTGATGCAAGTGTTGCGTTTTTTTGTGCCTTTTCGACGCAGGAACAAGATCGCCGTTGGGGCCGTTAAGCGGAAAGAAGAGACGATAGAAGGACCTGTCCTGCCTGCCGTTCTGATGCTGGTTCCTAATATAGCACAGCATAAACGATCTCTTTCGTCGAATCGGCAGCTGGGCGTGTGGAACCACGGATGGGGTGGGTAGGTACCTTATGTTTAGTGAGACGGAAGCTAGGCATCTGCTAGCAGTAGTAACCCGCAGAGGATTTTAATTACACTTAGGTAGAGTACACTACACTCCGGTGAACGGCGGGATATCTGAAGGTGTAGATGGAAATTCCAGAATTCAAGGCAGGCCGGCTGCAGAACTTTAGACGGAATTACGGTCAGGGTGGTTGCAGGAGGGGGTCTGTTGTGAGTGTATTCCCGCTGCTTGCCATCCATCCATCCATCCCCGTTCCAGTCCCAGCAGCCTGGAAGACTCGAGAAGACGAAATGAGACGGAGCCTAAGTAGCTGGGCAGGAAGCAGGGAGAAAGAAAAAGAAAAAAAAGCTTGGCATAAACGGGTTGTGACACTGTTTTCTACTTTTTCCTTTCTGCGCGAGCCATGAGAAGTGGCATGGTGACATGGTGAAGTGATCACCGCCCAGGATGCTTCCCACTCCGTGTTTGGGACGTTGGACGAGTCCCGGGTCGTGAGAGCGACGGGGACTAGTCTAGTGTATAGGGAAAATCGGGGTTGGTCGACGCAAGTTTGAAACTGCAGCGGTTCATGCACACTACAAGGCGGGTATGGCTGTCCTCTTTCTTTCAGTGTTGGAGATGCTTAGCGGTGGGTGGGTGGGTGAGCGCCGTCGACCGTTTTTAGGTACCGGCGATTCATTTGAGAACCCGTCCCTACCTACCTGGTAGGTTACCTGTCTTGCTCTGGCTTGTTGAAAGTACAGTCGGTGACGTAGAGGAGGGTCTTTCATGTCCTTGTGTATTTAACCTGAAAGGTCAGAGGCACCAAGTTACGGGACACGAACGAGGTGGAAATATTAGAGGACGAAAGAACAGGTCCAATTGACGACGACTTCTGCTGATGGGTGTCTCTGTTGTGAGCTTCCAAGGCCTATTTAGCTGAAGCTCGGGCCCTCCCCCATGGAGGGCAACAGGGAAGCCCCCAGCAGTGCAAGATAGTGGTACGAGTTAGCGGGCAGGGTTTGGGTCCGCCCGTTTTTTAGAGGCTCGGGTACCTGGGCGTCCTGGGGGGCGAGTGGGCTACCTGGGAATTACAACCTCCACTGGACATTGGATGCTGACCGCGCCGCCATCGTACGTAATGTAATGCCCGCCGCGCCCGACCTCGAACGTGGAATCTGTTCCGTGGACTGACTAGGTGATTGCCCGAGCTGCCTTTCCCGAACCGCAGGGCAGGTATCCATCCCAACGACAAACCCCTTTCGCGTGCATTCTCCGACCTCGACCTCGACCTCGACTTCGACCTGAACTTTGACCGCATAATAATACCTAGGTACCTAACTTTGCATGTCGGAAATCGCAATGTCTTTGGGGGACACGACGACGGCCACGGCCATGGCCACCACCCCCAACACCAACCCCAACCTCAACACCAGCATCAGCACCAGCACCACCGCCCCAACGGCCACGGCTCCTGAGAATGGAGGCGCGACGGGCGGCAATCCGGGCTTCGGCTTCGGCCTCGGCCTCGCCAACCCCGCCGCTTCCACCCCAAGCGACGAGACGAGAGCGCAGGTGCAGGATGTGCTCACCTCAGAGGTGCGCCAGTCACACACACCAACAGGATATCTCCCCTCCAAGCTGACTCTGCTGGGTCGTAGATTGGCATTTCGGCGATGCTCAACCGGCTGAAGCAAAGCATCGCCTCTGCAAAGGTATGGCGGCGGTTCTCTCCTGCTCCTTCTCCTTTCTCCTTGTCAGCCTCGGCAGCTGCTGGCCTGCCTTGCTAACGACACGCGACTCAAGGAGTTTGCGCTGTTTCTAAAAAAGCGGTCCGCCCTCGAGGATGAGCACGCGAACGGGCTCAAGAAGCTGTGCCGGATGTCGCAGGACAGCATACAGCGCACAGAGCACCGCGGGGGCTCGTTCGCAAGGGCCTACGACGAGATGATGGCCATCCACGAGCGCATGGCCGACAACGGAGTCCAGTTCGCCATGTCGCTGCACACGATGCACGACGACCTGATAGAGCTGGCATCCATCGCCGAGAAATCGAGAAAAGGGTGGAAGCAGAACGGCCTCTCGGCCGAGCAGCGCGTCGCCGAGCTCGAGGCCGCCATGCGCAAGTCAAAGGCAAAGTACGACTCGCTCGCCGAGGAGTACGACCGCGCCCGCACGGGCGACCCCAGCGGCCGGCAAGGCGGAAAGATGTTTGGATTCAAGGGCCCCAAGTCGGCCGCCCAGCACGAGGAGGACCTGCTCCGAAAGACCCAGGCGGCCGACCAGGACTACATGTCCAGGGTCCAGATCGCCCAGAACGAGCGCACCGAGCTGCTCACGAGGACCAGACCCGAGACCGTCAAGGCGCTCCAGGATATCGTCAGGGAGTGCGACTCCGGGGTGGTGTTGCAGATGCAGAAGTTCGCCTCGTTCAACGAGAAGCTCCTGCTGAGCAACGGACTGAGCATCAGTCCCTTGAAGAATGGCCCCGAGGCACGGAGCCTGCGCGAATGTGTCCTCGCCATTGACAATGAGAAGGACTTGAATGACTTTCTGAGCAACCACTACGCCAGACTGCCGCCCAAGTCTGGGGAGCCCAAATACGAGCGAAACCCAGTAAGTCTTGTGCATCACATCACGGATGCGCGCCCTCTTTTTCTAGGTATAGAAACGTACCTTGGCTGACTGGCATACGATGTTGCTAGCTGCTCGAACAAGCGCACCGTCCGCCCACCGGGTCTACGTATCCAAACCAACCACAGCAGCAGCAGCAGCAGCAGCAACAAGGGCCGCCGCCTGGTGCAGCGCAGCCCCTACCGCCACAGCCCCAGATGTTCGGCTCTGCAAACTCAAGGACGAGCACCTTCGACACCCTTCCGCCCTCAAACCAGGGCCCGGTACCGAGCTACGGCCAGAGCGCAAACCCGGGCTCCATGATACCGCCGGCCCAGCGACCCGGGTCCCAGCCGCAACACGAGCGGACCTTCAGCCATGGCAACGTGGCTGCACAGAACGCCGGGCCCCCCGGTCCTCCCGGTCCACAGTATGGAGGAGGGCCCCCTCGAGGCCCCGTAGCGCCGGCGCCGCAACCCCAGATTGCGAACTCCAGGTTCAATGGCGCGATAAACCCTGCAGCCTCGCAGGGTGGTGGTGCTCCGCAATTGGGGGCTCTGACATTCCAATCCCAGCCATCCCAACCGCCACAACAGCCCCTGCAACTGCAACCCCATCAACCACCACCGCCATTTGGCCAGCCTCCTCTCCAGCAGGGTGGCCCGATGTCGAATCCCCTCCAGCAGCATCCACCCAACAGCTCAGCATTCCCCCGGAATCAATCCCCCCCGGCCGCGCCCCAAATGGCCCCTTCGCGTCCTGTGTTCGGCGTGACCCTGTCCAGGCTGTATGAGCGCGATGGCCTGGCCGTCCCCATGGTCGTGTACCAATGCATCCAGGCCGTAGACCTCTTTGGTCTCACACTCGAAGGCATCTACCGCCTGTCTGGCTCGTTGCCTCATGTGAACAAGCTCAAGAACCAATTCGACACAGGTAAGAAGAGTTGGCCTCCCCTATTTTATTTCCTCGTGAGAATACCTACCGGCTAACGCGGGTCCCCCCCCTCTCCCACCCCAAAGACTCCGGCTCCGCCAACCTAGACTTCCGAAACCCCGAGAACTTCTTTCATGACGTAAACAGCGTGGCCGGCCTGCTGAAGCAATTCTTCCGAGACCTGCCGGATCCTCTCTTGACTAAAGAGCACTACTCGGCCTTTATTGAAGCAGCCAGTACGTAGCCTTTCTCCCCTCCTTCCGTCGTCCCCCACAACTGCCCCTCGAAACGCATCCCTAACCTCTCCATGTTCCTCGCGAAACTAGAGAACGAAGACGACACCGTCCGGCGCGACTCGCTCCACGCCATCATCAACAGCCTCCCGGACCCCAACTACGCCACCCTCCGCGCGCTGACCCTGCACCTCCACCGCGTCATCGACAACTCGGGCGTCAACAGGATGAGCTGCCAGAACCTGGCCATCGTGTTCGGCCCCACCCTCATGGGCACCGCCCCGGGCTCCAACATCTCGGACGCCGGCTGGCAGGTCCGCGTCGTCGACACCATCTTGCAGAACACGTACCAGATATTCGACGACGACGACTGAAACTGATTTTGACGAACCTACGTGATGAGTTAGGCCGGTTTCTTTGTTTCGGGTGATTTCTTTTGCTTCATGTCTGTCCTTTTCTTTGATGCGTTTTGAGGGAATCTGGGTACCGTTGAGCGGGGATGGGAGGGAGAGAGCGATTCTGTCGTTGGCTAGGTCGAGTAGAAGAAGAATGTCAAGAAGAATGAAATCAAAAGACGAGAGGCCGGTGGTTACCTAGGCAGTTAGGTGGTTAGGCATCCATCCGTGTTTGCATGTTTGGGGAAATTTTGATGGCAGAGCGATTGAGTGAGTGCCGCGGTGGCAGGCTGGCTTGGATGATGCTGGGTGTTGGAATGGAACAGCATGAGATGAGATGAGATGAGATGATGAATCTATGCTTGCTTGCTTGCTTGCTTGCCTGCCTGCTTGCATCTTGCTTGTGTTTGGTTGTTGAAACCAGCGACAATTTAACATCGTGGTATTGCCGCCACTCATACACATACACATACATGGACTGGAGAATCTCCGGGTGTACACTGTAGCTAGCTCGGGTACCTAAATGAGAAATATGAGACGAGATGAAGAAAGACAAGTGCCTCTGGGGTGTTTGTTTGCCCTCGGTCCCGTATCTTGTGAGAGTTGACTGCCAAGGGATTATCTCTTCTTGTTCCAGTGCAGGCTACCTAGGCAGTCTTGGATGTCTGAAGGGCGACGAACAACCTGTGCAGTTGCTTGAACAATGCTACCTAGTAAATACCTTACCTACTTAGTACCCGTCAACCAACCTCAAACATTGCTTAAACGAGAAACGGATCTAGACAGATAAAGCTTATCAATATTGTGTAGGATGCACTGCTATTTATCTACCTTCTATTAGGAGGGAGCGTCGCCAATGGCTCTTTGAACCCCCGGCAGGGGAGAATGAGAAGCAGAGAGAGGACGCGGCCAAAGTACGAGGTCGGCGTGTGTCCGTCGCTCAAACTACAATCCCCTCAGCTCAATATCTTAACAGCCCATCCCATTCCACCCCCCCGCTCCTCGTGCGCATGTCATGAACAAACAACCATCAAACTCGCTCAGGAAGCCACTGCTACCAACGACAACAACAACAACAACAACAACAACAACAACAACAACAACAACAACAACAACAACAACGACGACGACGACAACGACAACAAAAAAAGGCCGGCCCAGCTCGCCAGTGTCTAGAAAATAGGCTCCAGACCATCCCACACCTTGGGGTCGCCATCGGGCCCGGCCTTGGCGCGCGTCTCCCAGTACTTGCCGTTGAACTGCCAGTACTCGACGCCCGTGGTCTCGCAGCGGGCCTTGGTGAACCAGGCGGGCACAAACTCCTCGCCCTTGTTCTCGCGCGCCCGGCGGCGGGCGCGCTGGCCCTCCTCCAGCCTGTTCTTCTCCGTGGCCGCGAGGTCGTACTCGCCGTCCTCCATGGCGCGCTGGTCGGGGCGGAAGCGGGAGTCGGTGGGCGCCAGCCAGGGCTTGAGGTTGTCGTCGAGGTGGTTGAAGGTGACGGCGAAGGGGGTCAGGTTGAAGGGAATGCCGGCGGGGCGGGGGTTGGCCTGCCAGATGAGGAAGGCCTTGCTCGCGTCGCTGATGCTACCGTGGTGGATCGACTCGTTGTCGGCCGGCTCTTCCACCGTGGCCTCATACCCTGGCGTCAGACGGGCGTAGATCTTGGAGTTCCAGCGCCCGCCTATGCTGACGCGCACACGGCCATTGGCGTCAACGATCTTGCCTGCGAGCTGATAGGCGCTCGACTGCTTCCAGCCGCGCGGCTTGAACTCGACGTGGCATACCTCACCCGTGGTCCAGTTCTTGACCTCCATCGGACCGTAGTTGTCCACCACGGGGTTGCCAGTGATGATTCCGACAACCGTGGACGTGACCTTCTTCCAGCTGTATAACTCCTCTTGCCCGCCCGCAGTCGGCCGCAGTCTGAGGAACCAAGTCCCGAGATGGAAAATGTCAAACGACTTGCCGTAGAACTTGGACTTGACTGCCGACTCTCCATAGTATGTCCACTTGGGTGACTCGGCCCAAGCGGCACCGACGGGAGGGTGGTGGCTCACTTGCTCAATGAAGAAGCGGTAGTTCTTGTCCGGCCTCACGTACTCAAACGTCTCGCCAAGAAGAGGATTGAAGGGCTTTGCGACACGGCCGATGCTCGATGCGTACTCACTTGACGCAAACGCAGCAACGTACAGCATCCGCTCGATCGAGTCTGTCCGGTCTGCCGCAAGATCCAAGAGATCTGCGTACTCCATGTCCTCGGCGCAACGATAAAGAAGAGACGTAGGCTCGTTGAAAGATACAGGCAGTGTCATTTTGGTCATGTCCTTGCCGATCATGGACTTCAAAATGCCCTGTCAAACGAAAGCATGTTAGTCAAAACATAGTCTCGAAGGAGTACCTGGCGTATCTGGACGTACCCAAAGTGAAATCTTGGGCCGGTCATCTGCATCCATCTTCAGCCTTGTCCGAATGCCGCTCTCATATCCTCGGAATGAGCTCTGCATATTGAACGTGTCGGATATCACCAACTGCTGGTTGTCCTGCGATGTTGCGACCTCGGACGGGGGCAGTTGCGAGACTTCGACTTCGCCAGCATCAACCGCATCGAAGAACTCTTCTTCGTCGGTTTCAGAGTCTGAGATGCCAGCAACCTGGTCGATCACAGTCTGACGTCGGCTGAGGCTGAGCGCTGGTGAAAAAGGACCCAAGACTTCGTCAGCAGCTGGCTCCCCACCGTCCGTTGTGATGTGAACAGCCGGCGTTATAGGCCTCTGGCTCTCGTCGAGCATGCCAGTCCCGATGGCCTCCTTGAGAATGCGTTTTGTTATTTTCCTCTTCTCCTCGGCCTCACCAACCCGAGCTTCTAGAGCCTCCTGCTCCTTAGCAACCTGCGCCATGCTGTCCTCCCACATGCGGCGCATCTCGCTCTCTCGGTCGAGCCTGTACTGCCAGTACGCATCGCGATCTTTGGAGATGCGAAGAAGATCGCCAATCAGACCGGTCAGCGAGTGAATAGCTGCATCGTACGTCGACAGAGCCTGCGTTGCCTTCGGATCGGAAAGAGTAAGCGTGGGGTTCTTTGTTGATTCCGAGAGTAGTGCTGATGTGACGAGGGCCATGGTGTCCAACTGCAACTTTGCCGATTGAGCAGTGATGCTGAAGGCATCCTTATTGGCCACGGGAGCATCCTGACCACTCGAGCCTTCGCCGTAGTCGTCGTCGTCGTCGTCATCGGCTTCACCAGAGGTCAGCCCACCATTACGCTCCGCCCTGTCGGCCTCTGTGCCTGCTTCCACAAAGTCATCGTCGTCGTTGCTTCCCGTCGTGCTGGCCCCCGCGAACGAGACCTTGTTGGACATCCTCGTGTTTGACGAATGCATTCGCGAGAGCTGGAAGCTAGTCCGCTTGGGCTCCGCGATACTGGCGCTTTCGCTAGCCACCTCAGAAGTGCCATGGGAGAGCTCGGCCTTGGCCTGCTTCAAAAGATCGGCACTCCGAGCGCGTTGTTTCTCATCTTCCTTGGCCTGGTCCTTGGTCCACTGGATCGAGTTGTTCAGCGCCCAGAACCAGCGTTTCGCTTCGACTTCGTGATTCGCCCTCAGAGTGTACTTGACCGAAGATTTCCCTATAATCTCGAACTTGGTCTTCTCGTCGGCACTCATGTGCAGTCTGGCGATACGCATGTTGATGGCGCCACGGCACGCAGATCCGGCATCATCCTGGTGCTTGTAGTAGCTCAGAACGCCGTCTTCGAGAACGAACCACCTCAGCTGGTAGCCTTTCCTGTAATTTGTCCACTTTTTCAGGTAGCCTTTCATCTCGCGCGCTTCCCTCCCCGCTAGCGGATCGCCGGGCGTGGAAGTCGTTACGCCCTGGGAGGTGGAGCCCAGAACAGCCTTCTCCTGGATGCCTCTCTGGGCCGCCACTGCAGCTGGTGATTTCTTCAACATGGCTCGCGTGACCTCGTCTTTCGTTACGTCCTGCGGTAGCTTGCCCTTGCGATCGCGGCGGAAGGGGTCAGCACCGTGCAATAACAGGACTTGTATGAGATGCGTATTCTTGCGGCGAGCGGCCTCATGAAGAAGCGTCCCGCCGGCCTGGACGGTGATGGGGTCGGACGCAAACTCGGTGCTGTTGATGTCAAGTATTGTCTTGAACCGCGGCTCCTCCAGTACTTGCTCCAAGACCTTGAATTCGCCGTGGAGGATGAGATCCTGGACCTGTCGGATTTTGTTTTCGGCGAACAGAGACCTAGAGAGCTGCAGTTGTTGGAAGATGTCGGGATTCCGGGCGAGGTCAATGGGGAGACGGCCCTGGTGGTTAGCAATGGCATCATTAATGTCCTTTTGCTCGAGGAGCAGACGGACGACCTGACTCCGGCCCTGCGATGCTGCAATATGAAGCGGCGTGTTCCCATCTTTGTCGCGCGCGTTGACATCGAGAGAACCGGCGCCGTTAGACAGGACGTATTCCACAACAGGCTGCTCGGCGCATTGGATGGCGAGATGGAGTATTGTGGTATCTTCGAGGGTGCCCGACTGGGTGGAGAAGGACGATGTGCTCGCGCGAGGACCAGTGTCGGCGCTGTCGCGTATGGCTTTGGATATCGAGGCAGTGTCACCGTTGCGAAGGGCCTCGACGATGCGAAACTTCTTGACCGAGGATTCGAGAGAAACGCCTCGGTCCGTGAGATTTGAGGCAGACTTGGATCCGCCGACAGACGCGGGGGCCTGGTATGACGGTGTGCGGCCCATGACGCTGCCAGCGGTCGACAAGCGAGAGCTGTGACCCCTGACGGCCTGGTGTTGGTGTGTGGCGGCAATGGAGGCCGGAGACGTGGCTGCAGTGGGAGCGGAAGCCAGCAAGGAAGAAGCTTGGGCGCCGAGGCCACCGTCGTTGGAGATCATGTCGTCGTCGGGTGCTGGTTTGCGCCTCAGCAGCGATAGCGCGGCGGATTTGGACCGTTTGTGCGAGCTGCTCGGGCGTCGGGGTTAGTGGCGCTCTTTGACAGGACGAAGGTGACGGCATCGGACATGTGAATAAAAAGTTGTCATCAGACTCACCTCTCCCCTGCGTCAGACATGGCGGACATCGAACGGTATGCGTCGGGAGCTTAATGGTACCAGGTAATTATGCTTTGGGAGGAGGGCCTAAAAGCAACGAATGGCGAATGGGCAGCTTCGAGCTGTCAATGGGAAACAGTACATACGTGATCAGGTCAGGTACGTATTGTTATGCGATGCCCAGCTGACCACCAACTTGCCCGGGAGGGAGGAGGGAAGAGGGCGATGGGATGCGCGATGCGGAAGGCGTAGCTCAACGAGAGGAATAATTATGGCACGATCCAAAAAACCTGGAAATGTTTAAGGGTGCTTGATAAATAACCTGGAAACCCCAAGGAGCGGTAATAAGGGCGGGGAGGTCCAGGTCGGGAAATGGTGAATCTAGGTCACGGTCAGGTACCTTGGGTACCCAGGTGGGCGGAGGGGAAGATGAGGTGGAGAGGTGTTTCTAAAAAAGACCACCTAGCATGTGTCGACGTTGAAGAGAAGCGGGCATGGATGCATGAATGCATGGGGCATGGGGCATGGGGCATGGGGAATGGAGCATGGGGGACGTGGGGCATTTGGAGCATGGATAAGGGAGGGACGGGAAGGGAGGCCATGGAAAAAGGGAGATGGTGAAATGTGCAAGTGCAACTGCACGAGGCACCACCAAACTTACCTGTTTAAAGAAATGACGTTGTTTGTGAAGCGCTGCCAGCTCTTTTGAACGGCGGCCAGGCCTACCTACCTCAATTACCTACGATACAGGAGGAGCAACACCCGCCACTTATAAGCCCAATAGCACACCTGCAAGGTACGGCGGGTACATGCACGACGCCACGGGCTGTCAGATGACGGTAATGTATCCCAAACATACACGCCCCGATGAAGACATATATCGTGGTGGATATCTGCAACTGCGGGAGATGCTTGGGCGATTGCTGCCCTGTTGTGGAACTGCCCTGCCCTCTCTAAAGCAAAAACCAAGGAGCCAGGGCATCTTGAACAGGCGAGCGGCCTGTTAGAGAAACCCGACATGCACCCAGCGAAGCTGCTCAGCCTGGCAGTTACGCGTTCGTCGACCACGATGGAAGTCGCACAAGAATAAAAAGGACATTCGGCCGCCGTTCGGCTTCCGCAACTTCACCAGGTACAGGGCCTCTCGATGAAACCTGGGGCAGGGCCTGAGTGTGTGTCGAGGATCGCTGAGTCAGATACGTGGGTTGAGCGTCGATTGATCGCTGCCAGGCCACCTACCGGCGTCCCGCTCGCTGCCCGCCGCCGAACCTCGGCAATTATTCTGGGGAACCAGGGCAGGTTGGAGCAGTAGCAGCAGCAGCAGCAGTAGCAGCAGCAGCAGCAGCAGCAGCAGTAGCAGCAGCAGCAGCAGTAGCAGCAGCAGCAGCAGCAGTAGCAGCAGCAGTAGCAGCAGCAGCAGCAGCAGCAGCAGCAGCAGTAGCAGCAGCAGCAGCAGCAGCAGCAGCAGCAGCAGCAGCAGCAGCAGCAGCAGCAGCAATGCAGTGATAGAAAGCTCATCTCAACCCGCACCGTCCGCTGTAAAGAAACGAGGTACCTACCTACTTGATCAGATAATCAAAGAAGAACAAGTTCCTCCTCTCTCTCATTCATTCATTGTCTCGGTCCAATTCCTCACTCACATCCCATCACATATATATACCGAGGCAGTTGAAGCTCTCGTCTCGCCTCTTCCAATCATCTACAATTCCTATCTATATCCCTCCTGTCTTTATATCTCCAGGCGACTTGGCTAGAACTCACCTCGCCTCACCTCACCCAGCCACATCTCGTCTCATCTCATACCTCACATCACCAACCAACACTCCCCACAGCAAAGGATGGGGGACCGTCCAACTCTAGTCCGGCCTCCGCCTCTAGATCCCAACAAGTCGGCGATTGAAAATGTGTTGGACGTCACAGAACTCGCCGTCCTCGGCCCCGTACGTACTTTGACGGCCGCCCTCCATCATCCATGATCAAACCACCCGAGACTAACCCCCAAAACCGCAGGACATCTTCACCAACACGCGCCAGCCATGGACCCCGCCCGGCGCGCGCGGCATCTACGGCGGCACCGTGATCGCCATGTGCCTAGCCGCGGCGCAGCGCACCGTGCCCAACGACTTCACCGTCCACAGCTGCCACTGCTATTTCCTCCTGGCCGGGGCCGGCGACCTGCCAATCCTCTTCCACGTCGAGAAGGTGCGCGACGGCCGGTCCTACGCCACCCGCACAGTCCAAGCCCGGCAGAAGGGCCGCGCCATCTTCACCACCACCATCTCGTTCGTGCGCGAAGGGTCCAGCGGCTCGCCGGGGACCCAAGTCTCGCACGCGGCGCCCATGCCCGTCGACGCCGCCGGCAAGCCCCTCCAGCCGCCGCCCGACGACTTCGCCGACGAGCCCGAGATGCTCAGCGACGGGCCGTTTCAGGGCTACCGCATCGAGGTCCTCAACAAGGACAGCGCGGACCCGCACGTCAAGAAGACGCGCCAGTGGGTGCGCGCGCGCGGCAAGATCACAGGCGGCCACCAGGCGCACCTGAACGCGCTGGCCTATGTCTCCGACAGCTACTTCATCGGCACCATCGGGCGCATCCACCGGCTGTGGCGCTTCCCCTTCAAGCCGGAGCAGCTCGACTCGCTGCCGCGCGACCTGCAGGACCGCGTGCGCACCCTGCACGACTGGGAGGGCATGGGCAGCGACCCCAAGGACATGGCCGGCCAGCCCGGCATCGGCATGATGGTCAGCCTCGACCACAGCATCTACTTCCACGAGCCCCGCAGGGTCCGCGCCGACGAGTGGATGCTCAACGAAATGGAGAGCCCCTGGTCCGGCGACGGCCGCGGCGTCGTCACCCAGCGCATCTTTAGCAAGGACGGCGTCCTGCTGGCGACGTGCTTTCAGGAGGTAAAGATTTTTATCCTCCTCCTTTTCCTCTCCCCCCTCCCTCCGAGGCCTGGTATGTGTATATGTCACGTGCGGAAAGAAAAGCTAACAAAAACACCCCTCTAGGGCGTCGTGCGTTTGAAGGATGAGCCCGAGAAGGAGGGCAAGGAGTCGAAGCTTTAGACAGAGTCAAATCAAAACAGACCCGCTGGTCGAGGTCTGTTTGGACTAATATTGTTGTTGGATGCGGCTGGTACCTACCTGTACCTACCTACCTGTTGTTTATACTTTGTCCATCTAGGCCGGCAGTTGTCGCATTCATTTTATGATGTAGTGGCCTTACTATTATACCTGAGCGATGCCACTTGTATTGTTTACTGTATGTACTACCTCGTTTGTTTGAGGCAACACGCCAACTTTGATATTCATCACCGCCGCCCCTCGACGCTTCAGTGCGAATGTACATTGATATTCCAATCGCTCAAAGATGATAGTGCATAATTTTGTAAGGATCCGGGGTGATTTGGCCAATGCATGTTTATATCGAACGCAACAAAAGTGCCTTCGCGCTTCTAAGACGTCAGGCAACTCGACAATACTCGTGACAAAGGATACTTTAAATTACGACCAGATCCTCACCCCGCAAGAGCTGTCTCTGTCTTCTCGCGGCGTGTATGGGCCAAGGAACGGCCAACCCCGGGTCACTGGATATCTACCTGTCGATGCTCAAGAGTGCATTGCCTCTGCAATGACAGGCTGCCCCAAGACTCCTCAGAGACTTTTTGGTGCAACAAGACCCGATCCTGTGAATACTGTTACTTCTTCCATGTCTTTCTCTTTCTCCTCCTCTTGAAAAATATCCTTTCTTCAACTCGTCTCTTCTCGTCGCTCGCGAGACTGTTTTGCGCCTAGCTCTTGATGCCTAGGCATGCATTGCCCCCCCCCCAAAAAAGAGGACAACTGGGGTATCGTTTCATATTCCTAACAAACGCCACCTCTTGCTCTTTCCCGAACTACTCCAAGTCCAGCCATCCAGGGTGCCGCAAGACGTTGTGGGACGACGGCTGACTCGAGAGGTACTCATCGGAATCGATGATGCTGAAAAACACCCAGGGAATAAAGATTCTCCAAGGTAGAAAACGCCGAAATTGAAACCATTTGCACCGAATCTATAAAAGCAGAAAGGCTCGAAGGGTTAAATCTACTGTCGGAATGAAGCATATCCAGGCCACCGGGATGGTGGCCCGAGAAAGGCACGGTCCAAATGCGTGGAATAAGCAAGGGAGGCTCGGTCAAATGATGACGCCGTCCAGTCGGAGAACCTTGGACTTGTCCGCCAGAAATCGAGAGCGGAACTCGATGATCCCGTTGGCAATTGTTTCGAAGTCTTTCACCCTGTTCACGCGAAAACCATGGAGGAGCTCGCGGAGGCCCTGGATGAAGCGCGCTTTTCGCTCGCCACTGTACTCGTCTGCTTTGCCGAGCTCCAGAAGGATCTGTTCATCTGAAAGAGAAAACGAGCAGGAGTCAGCGTTTAGAGGAGGGGGAGAGCAAGGTCTGATGTTAGCAGCCTATCAGCACTTTGGGTGACTCACCAAGAGCGCGGACGGATTTCAGGTGCTGAAACTGGCATTTCTCGGGGCACTGTTCGCCGCTCAACTCGAATGGGCAGATGGGCTGCAGGGGATCAATCTTGTTACTGTAAGTCAAAGACTTCAGACCACCGCCAACAACCTCTCGGTAGTTTGGGTGGAATCGGTAGGCATGAAAATAGCGCAGCGGACTCTCGTACGGCTTGAATTCAGGGTCGGATCTTGGCACCAACACATTATCAACCTATCGAACTGTTAGCCAGATAGTGCCTTCCTCGGGGAGAATCGATGATTACTTCTCTCGCAGCTGTTGTTTCAATCTCCTGGACCTCTTCACGGGTCTCCGCGACACTAGATATCTGTTCCAGAAGTGGTGCAGAAGATTGCCTGCGGGTTAGTGTACCATCGCCAGCTAAGCTGTCGCCGATGGCTTGTGTGGCCGCTGGGCTGGACGGTGAGGACTCCAACTCCATCGGAGTAGTGTCATCAAACCTCTCAGGGTCCGCTGGCAGATGGAGTTCAGATGCTGAAACGTCGATGCCGCCTGCAGCCTCTGAAGCGGGAGTATCCATGGGCGAGGCATCACTCGCACCGTCTACCGCGTCGTCGACACCGACGACTGACAGGGGGGATACAGTGGCGTTCTGCGGATTTGAGGAATTATCCATCTTCGCAGGAGACGGCCCTCGAGATTCGTTGCTGGCGCTGTTGTCGATAGCCGGAGGAGAGTCGGGACGGGTTTGGACAGCATTAGCAATCACACTTTGCTGGAGCGGACTGCCTTCTTGGCAGGGTGTTTGCCTTTGCGATGACGATCCAGAGGACTCGTCTTCGTCCATTGAGACATCACTAGTTCCATCACTATGGTCCGATGCCTTGGAAGACGACTCCGAAGAGACTGCTTGGGAGCCAAAGAACGCGCCATCACCACGGGAAGCAGGCAGATCTTAGATTGCCAGCCAGTTAGTTCGTGTTTTGCAAAGTTCAACAGTGGGAGTCCGCTCATAGTAGAACGAGACCGGGGCGAAGCACAACATACCTGACGGGTTGCCCGATTCAAGCTCGTTTGACTGAGGTGTCCCCTCCGAGGGCGTGTCGTTGAGCTGCTCCAACTCTGCTGTCAATAACCTTTTCTCGGCCAACCTCTCATCTATCTCGCGCTGTAAGCGTGATTCTTCGTCTCGCAGCTCATTAAGCCGCTTCACTTTATCTTCAAGAGATTCGTCAATCCGCGGGAGGTCGAGAGACACTATCCGACCACGTCGCTGTGCTTTTTCTTCTTTGCCAAGCCGCGTGATTTCCGACGGCTTGGGCAATTTAGCTGACGTCTCTTCGGAGATGAGTTGAGCGGAAGGGCCATCGGATTTTTCCGAGCCGCTTACGGATACCATTCGCTGTGTCGAGTGTGGTTGGGCTACCTCATGATCTTTCGAATCCGTTGCCGAGGTCGTAGTCGGATTATGCGAGCTGACAGAAGCCTTTTTAGCGGTCTTTTTCTTTGCCTCGGCTTCGGCAATTTTCCGTCTGAGATCCTGAATCTCCTTTTCCTTGATATCGAGCTCAGTTTCTCGCCTCTTGCCGTTTAGTAAGCCTCCGGGTGGAGTGTTGGAGGAAGGGGCTGGGCTGGAGAACTGGCGCTGCGATAATGTATCCGTGAGTGGGGGGAAATCGCGGATTAATGGTCCGCGTTGTGTGGCCATGCTTGTTGTCTGGTATAACGACGAATCGTCTACCGGCGACCCCATGTCCATATCCATTTCCTCATAGTCAGACCCGTCACTGACGTCAATGACTAGGGAAGCCTCTTTTCGTTCCTGGCCAAAGGGTCGCTTGGGCGGGCCGACTGTGGATGAATAGTCAACGAAATCCGAGGCTACGGGCCGTTTTCGCTGGTTGGAAGGCTGGCCCGGCTGGGCGGCTGAAAGTAACAGGCCGGGAATAGAAGAAATGGGCTGCGGGGGGTTGCTGGGAACTTGAGCTGTCTGGCATGTTTCAACTCTCAAGCTGGGCGTGATCGAGCCAACAACCGGAACGGTTCTCTGCGAAGTTTGGGCGATAGCAGGAGTCTTGCTTTGCTGGGCGATGTCCGAGACAGGCTTTTCACCTGCCGACTTCTCGGCCTGAGCTTCCCGAGCCTTCTGCAGTGCTAGCATCTTTTGCTTGATGAGCAGCTCTTTTTCACCCCAGATCTTGGATCTCGATTGGGCAAGAGGATTTACCGCCGGGTCCTGTGGCTTCTCCTGTGTTGCAGTTTGCTTGGCTTGTGGAGGCACTGGCTTCGTGTTCGGTGCGACCGGTGCTTTTGCAGCTTTTGCAGCAAGAAGGCGCGCAATGCGGTCCTTGCGTTCCTCGCCCTTCTTCATCTGGTCCGCCGTAGAGCTCGAGTCCTTGTCGTGTGATACCAACTTCTGATTCGGTACCACCGTTGCTGAGAGTGATTTGAGGAGGGTCGAGGTGGCTCCTTGAGGCGGTTGAGTATCAGACTTTACGCGGGCCTCCGAGGGCTTTTGAGTCATGTCGAGACGGAGATCTTCAAAAAGACTCTTGATGACTTTCTCGTCAAACCCTTCGTCGAGGTAGGTCTGATACTTGACCCCCATAGGCCACAAGTACAATATTGCCTTCTGGGCGTCCTTCTTGGCTTCTAGCAGCGATTTGAATTTTGTAATCTTTTCTGTTGGTTGAGAAATCGGGGCGCTGGGCTGACCGCTCCCGGAGGGGTTCGATGATTGCTGAGACGTGTACTTCAGGCCTGGTACTATGGACACAGCCTGGCCAATGTTTTTCTGCGGTGGAACAACAAGATTCTCCGAGACTGCAGTGGATTTAGTCGCCCGCCCTTGATGATACGGCCAAGGGTTATTCGTACCTTCAGCGTTCGCGACTGGGGCAGGGTTGTCGTTTTGGATTTCCCGCGGTGACAGGAAGGGCGAATAAGAGCCAGATCGCTCACGACCTAAACCTGTTAGTTGTTTGGAGTCCTCTTGTTTGAGCAAGCATTGTTTGCATACCGGCAACCACCTCGCTTTTGTCTCTAGCAGACGCCTCCCCCTCATCCTCGTCAATTCCGTAGAAAGCCGCATCTGGGGTTTCGGCAGCACTTGCAGGTACACTCTGGTTGACCTCTGACGGCGACTTGGGGGCCTTTTGCACGCTGTAGGCTGGCCGAGCTGATTCCTGAGGCTCATACAGGTCCTCAAACTGACCCTCGCTGAGCTCCCCCTCTTCGACGTCGCTGTTAAGTGCAGCGTGGGCTGCTAGCGCAATCGGCTGCACTTGGGGCTTCGAGATATGTTTTGGAGCGCCGCTGGGGGCAAGCTTTGGTTGAGCACCGGCCTGAGGATTGGCCCCAAAGGCCGGTGACTGAGCCCAGGCGCCAGAGCCCGGCGCAACAGGATAAAGATTGCCGGCCGGCGGCGTGCCCGCTATTCCGAGACCAGGTATATGGCTAGCATTGAGGTCGAAGGCACTTTGCGAAACAAAGCGACCTCTGTCGCCTGCAGCAGGATCGTGGGGCGAATTTTGGGTTGGAGCGGCATAGCTCAACGGATTCTGGTAGCTGTAGGGCTGTTGTGGCGGCTGGTTTTGGTTCTGGCCGTAGCCATACGGGTAATGATGTTGCGACATGGCAGAGGTTGGCGTGGTTTTTAATGACTAGCAAGCAGGCATCGCGAAGCTCGAGGGGTAAATGGTCGAAGTGCTGTCTGTGTGTGGATCGATCGCGGGTGGTGGGGCTGATGCGTGTGATGCTGCGGGAACGAGTGAGTCTGGGTAATGATGAAGGTAGTCGAGCTCTATTGAACTGGACGTTCTTGTCCAAAACCAAACACCAGCCGAGACGAAAAATGGCGGCACACGTGGTCGTCGTTGTGGTTGGGGCGGTCGGAGGAGTGCGATGACAAGAGCAAGACAACTTTGGCTGAACCGTCGAATGTCGAATGTCAAATGTCGTTTGTCGACCGCCTTTCAGCTAGCAGATGCGGGTGGCACCGACAGAGCTTAGGAGAAATGCGCAGCTCTGGCCACAACTTGGAGTGTAGTATCCAGAACAAATCAAGATAGTTGCAAGCTCATAGGGGGGCGGGAGCAGAGGGATGGGTCAGTCGTCGGGTGTGGATTGAACTTCTCAAGGTCAGGCAGGCCAGCAGGTGTTCCCTAGAAGGCAAGGTAATCAGAAGCGCGTCGAGGCCGAGAAGGATTAAGAATTTGGATGCTCCTTTGAACAGCTGAGATGACCATTCCTTTCCGGGCTAGCCGGGGCGCACGGGCCAGATTAGTGACATCAGCCTCGAGGTGGGTACCTTTGTCCATGGATTTGTTTACTTTTGGGTTGGCTCAGGGCAACCACGGTGGTGCTTGCTTATGTTGCTGTTGCTGTTGCGGTTGCGCCTGCCTCCTCCCGCCTTGGAGTCCTGACCGTCCATCTTCAACGCAGCCTTGAAACCTTCGACACGACACGACACGACGTTTGGACTTGATGAGGTTGCACTGCCTGCAGCAATAATTTTCTGGATTTGCATGCTTTTGTCGTGTCGATTGCTTGATGTTGTTTACCTTCGATTTTTGCTTCATCATAATTCCCCCGTTGCTTACCTACCTCACTTTACCTGACCTACCTTAGGTATTCTACCTTGCCTGCCTCACCTCGCCTGAACCATCGCGTCGCGCCGCCGCCCAAGTCCCGCTGCTGACTTGCCGGCCTCGCCCACTATCTTGGGCATTCGTCTCTATACCAGCGCTGGCGCCTGCTTGCCATTGCCTGTCTGACTTCACCACCGCCAACCCTGGTTTTTATGCCGCCGTGATCGTATGACGGGCGCATGAGCACCAGGTTGACATCTTCCCCCACCAGCCCGAATATCTCATGGTTTGTTTCCTAGAGATCACCTCTGATTGTTAGCGCCATGTCGGTTCGCAACAACCCCTTTTCGAGGAATGCATCGCCCTCGCCAGGCCCCAACGGTGTGGGCAGGCCGAAGTCTGCCCTCTTCCCGACCTCGCCCTCGCCCTTGGCGGCGGCGCCCACATCACCGTTGCATCTCCGCAACCAGTCCCACACATCAATAGCAACCACCATTGCGCAGCCAGTCGCCGTTCGACAGAACCATGGGCATGGCCATACTCGTGAAGGCTCCAGAGGAACCACCCCGAGTTCCAGCACATTCGCGCCTTCGTTCATCAAGAGCGAAGAAATGCGGAAACAGGCCGACATGGTGGACGGCATTGAGGGCGAAAACGACTTCTCGGGCAAAAAGTACGTGTGGCTTAAGGATCCGCAGACTGCCTTTGTGAAGGGATGGGTCGTGGAGGAGATCGTGGGCAACAAGATCTTGGTCCAATGCGACGATGGGAGCGTAAGATAAATCCGCACCTGTGATAATGCGAACTTTCTTTGCTGACTTGAGCACGCGACAGCAACGGGAAGTCGATGTCGAGAGCGTCGACAAGGTCAACCCAGCAAAGTTCGACAAGGCGAACGACATGGCCGAGCTGACACACCTGAACGAGGCTTCTGTCGTCCACAATCTTCACATGAGATACCAATCCGACTTGATCTACACGTACTCTGGCCTGTTTCTCGTCACTGTCAACCCGTACTGCCCTCTCCCCATCTACACAAACGAGTACATCAACATGTATAAGGGCAGGAGCAGGGAGGACACCAAGCCCCACATCTATGCCATGGCCGATGAAGCCTTCCGCAACCTCGTCGACGAAAACCAAAACCAGAGCATCCTGGTCACCGGCGAGTCGGGAGCCGGAAAGACCGAAAACACCAAGAAGGTTATCCAATACCTCGCCGCTGTCGCACACTCGGATTCGCCCGTGAAGAACAGGACTCAGCAGCATTCAAACCTGTCAGCCCAGATTCTACAGGCTAATCCAATCCTCGAAGCGTTTGGTAACGCCCAAACTGTACGGAACAACAACTCGTCCAGATTTGGAAAGTTTATCAGGATCGAGTTCAGCCGTAATGGCTCGATTGCTGGCGCATTCATCGACTGGTACCTCCTCGAGAAATCTCGCGTTGTTCGCATCAACCCCAATGAGCGGAACTACCACATCTTTTACCAGCTCTTGAAGGGTGCAGACCGAAAGCTGAAACAGGATCTTCTTCTCGATGGACTCGACGTGGAGGACTTTGCGTATACCCGGGACGGCCACGACACCATCACAGGCGTGTCTGACCGTGAGGAGTGGAACCTGCTGATGGAAGCCTTTATGGTCATGGGATTTTCCGACGAGGAGCAAGCGTTCATCATACGAACCATCGCTGCTGTCCTTCACCTCGGCAACATCACTGTCGTCAAGGAGAGTAGATCCGCAGACCAGGCCCGCCTCGCGGCAGATGCCAAGGGGATTGCTGCAAAAGTGTGCAAACTGCTCGGCGTGCCTTTGGAGCCATTTCTCCAGGGACTACTGCACCCCAAGGTGAAGGCGGGTCGAGAATGGGTCGAGAAGGTGCAAACGCCAGAGCAGGTCCGCTTGGGCATTGATGCGCTCGCAAAAGGTATCTACGAGCGCGGTTTCGGCGATCTCGTGACGAGAATCAATCGGCAGCTGGATCGCACAAGCATGGGTCTCGACGACACCAACTTCATTGGCGTTCTCGATATCGCTGGTTTTGAAATCTTCGACACCAACAGCTTTGAGCAGCTGTGCATCAACTACACCAACGAGAAGTTGCAGCAGTTTTTTAACCACCACATGTTTGTCCTCGAGCAGGAAGAATACGCTCGAGAACAAATCGAGTGGAAATTCATCGATTTTGGAAGAGATCTCCAGCCAACCATTGATCTGATCGAGCTCTCAAACCCCATTGGCATCTTTTCCTGCTTGGATGAAGACTGCGTGATGCCCAAGGCCAACGACAAGACCTTTTCGGAGAAGCTGAACTCGTTGTGGGATAAGAAGTCGCAAAAGTACAGGCCATCTCGTCTAGGCCAGGGATTCATTTTGACCCATTATGCTGCCGAGGTGGAATACTCCACCGAGGGCTGGCTGGAGAAGAACAAGGACCCCCTCAATGACAACATCACTCGCTTGCTTGCTGCCTCGAGCGACAAGCACATGGCGGCTCTGTTCGTCGACTGCGCCGAGCAAGATGATGAGGCCGGGGGTATGCGCAGCAGAGTGAAGAGGGGTCTTTTCCGAACCGTTGCACAGAGACACAAGGAGCAGCTGTCAAGCCTGATGGCACAACTGCACTCAACACACCCTCATTTCGTCCGGTGTATTCTTCCCAACCACAAGAAACGGGCGAAACAGTTCAACAATCTGCTTGTATTGGACCAGCTTCGCTGCAACGGTGTCCTGGAGGGAATCCGTATTGCTCGGACTGGATTCCCCAACCGGCTACCGTTTGCAGAGTTCAGGCAGCGATACGAAGTCCTGTGCCGGGACATGCCCAAAGGATACATAGAAGGCCAAGCTGCAGCAAGAATCATGCTTGACAAGTTTGGCCTCGATCGAGCCCTCTACCGCGTTGGTCTGACCAAAGTCTTCTTCCGTGCCGGCGTTTTGGCTGAGCTTGAAGAGCAACGTGACGCCTTGATCACGGAAATCATGTCGAGGTTCCAGTCCATGGCTCGGGGCTACATGCAGCGGAGGATCGCCTTCAAACGACTGTACCGGGCTGAAGCAACGAGAGTCATACAACGAAACTTCCAAGTCTATCTCGACCTCTGCCAAAACCCGTGGTGGCAATTACTTGTAAAGATGAAGCCTCTACTTGGCGCGACAAGAACGGCAACCGAAGTCAAGAAGAGGGATGAGATGATTCGGCAATTGCATGAAAAAATCCAATCCGAAGTCTTGCTCCAGCAAAAGCTGGACGAGGAGAGGCGAAATGTTCATGCCGAGATGATGCGGGTTCAGCAAACGCTTGAAAGCGAGCGTGCCTTGGCGCTTGACAAGGAGGAGATATTCAAGCGCCTGCAACTGCGAGAGCTCGAGCTTGAAGACAAACTGGCCGGGGCTTTGGAGGACCAGGAGAGGCTCGAGGACCAGCTCGACAGCCTCCTTGAGGCCAAGAAGCGCGCCGAACAAGATGTTGAGCAGTACCGAGCACAGCTTGAGCACGCAGCCGGGATTATTGCAAGACTGGAGGAGGAGAAGTCTGAGCTTGCCGGACGAGTCGACGACTTAGAGAAGGCCATCGACGACATCACCCAGAAGCAATCCGAGCGCAGCGAGCAGGAGGCGGCACTGGAGAACGACATCAAGATGCTGCAAAGCCAATTATCGCTCAAGGACCGTAAGGCTCGGGACCTGGAAGCCAAGCTTTTGCAGGTCGACCAAGATCTCGAAGTCAAGTTGATGATGACCCAGAAAGAACTGCAAACTGCCAAGAGTAAGAATCAACAGCTGAGCTCCGAGAACCACGAAGTCAAGCAGCAACTGTCTCAGCTTTCACAAACCTCAACGGACTACGAGGATCTAGTTCGGAAGAAGGAAAGCGAATTGGCGCTACTCCGTTCAGACAACAAGAAGTACGAGATGGAGCGGCGCAACCTCGAAGAGCAAAGAAAGACCCTCAGCGGTGAGCGGGAGCAAGCGGTCGACCGACTGCGTGACGTTCAGGCCCAACTGTCTGCCATGAAATCTCAACAGACACAGCTTCAGCGCGAGGCAGAAGATGCCAAGAAGCTGCTCCAGGCTCGACTGTCGGAGGACGCCCAAGCGGACCAAAACCGGCAGGTTCTGGAGTCTCAGATTCAGGACCTCAAGAATGAGCTCTACCAAGCCCAATTGGAGCACAGCAGAGAGCGTCAGTCTCGTGACGATGTCCTTCTGCTTGGAGAGCACAAGTTTCAAACACTGAAAGAGGAATATGACCACCTCAACGACTCCAAAATCACGATCGAGAAGGAGCTCTACGCCCAACAAGACACTCTCCGCCGCGCAGTCGAGACACGAGCTGCTGCAGAGAAGGAACGAGATGAAGCTCGGCAAGAAATCCGACGGCTTCGGGTCGCCAAGACACAGGCCGAGGAGGCGCGCCGGGAGGCCGAAATCCTGGGCGAGCGGGCTGCGTCAAAGGTGGCGCGGGAGCGTGAAGACAGTCTGCACAGGGATCTCGAGGCAGCGCACGAGCGACTGAAATGGTTCGAGTCTGAATGCGCAAAGCTGAACCATCAGGTTGAAGACTTGAATAAACTGATCCTCGAGTCTGGCGAATTTGGACTGAAAAACGATCAGGCCAAGGAGCGGATGGAGAGAGAGCTTCATACTGTGAAGAGTCGACTCGCCGCCTCGGAGAACGACAACCGCGCCCTGCTAAACAAGCTGCAGCAGAAAGGTCTCGAGATTGCTCGGTCCAGTTCGAGGGCCAATGAAGCATCTCGAGGCCAGCTCCAGATCCTGCAGCGCGAGAAGGCGAGACTAGAAGAGCACAACGCCAAACTCAACAAGCAGCTCGGCGAATCGCAGGTCACGGTTGCATCGTTGGAGAAGAAACTCGAGAAGCTTCAGCTTAACCTCGAGGACCTCAACCACGAGGTGGCACGGGAGGTCAAGAGCAGCCGGAACGCAGAAAAGGCGTCGTCTAATTTCACGGTTCAGCTCGCAGAAGCCAATCGCACCATCGAGGCCGAAAGGCAGCTTCGAAACCAGGCCCAAGGAACAGTTCGCACTCTCCAGGCAACCCTGGATTCTCGTGACAAGGAGCTAGTTGAGCTTCGCACTCAACTGCTAAACGCGCTGAGGACCGTTGATCCCGAGTCGGTGCCTCTCGTGCAGGACGACGGCGGGGGTGACAAGTTCCTCAGCAAGAACTTCGACTTGGTTCGGAAGATTGAGGACCTGCAGCAAACTCTGCGTGTTCAGTCTGCCGCGCGCGCCAACGCCGAGGCCCAGCTTGCGGAGCTGAGGGCATCTAGAAGCGACTCTCCGGTCCGGCCGCGACTCGAGGAGATCAGCATCAATGAGGCCCCCTTCAATGGATCGCCGACACAGAAGCGCTCGAAGCCCAACGGACACCACTACTCGAATGCCTCGACGCCGCCGCGCCGGTTCGGAAACAACGAACCTGATCACCCGCATGATTCGGTGCGTTCTGACCACACGGCTGACATTCTCAGCTTCAACAACCGCATGGATCTCAAGGCTGAGGTCGAGGAGTTGCAGAACCAGCTTCAGCTTGCGCAAATGCAGAACCGCCACCTGCAGAGCCAGCTGGAACGCTCGGCGTCTGGGTCCGACGACTACTCCGAGGAGACCCCATCGCTGCGGCGAGTGCAGAAGCTGGAAAAGGCGAATAGCAGACTCCACGACATGCTTGACGATTCCTCCAAGAAAGTATCGGCACTGGAGAAGGCGCTTCACACCGGAGAACTTTCGCTCCGTGACATCCAGACCCGATCCCACGAGGAGATCCTTGATCTGCTCAACAGCCAAGAAGAGTCTCGCCGATCTCTGCTTCACAGCCATAAGGACGCCGTTGCAGAGCTCACTGATATTAAGGAACACTTTGACAAGCTCAGGCACGACCGTGCGAAGCTTGAAGTTGATCTGCGCGATGCCAATTCCGATCTCCAGGAGATGTCACTGGCGAGAGACCAGGAAGCAGCGAGCCGAAGCCAGCTTCTGCAAGAGTTTGCTGACTTGCAAATCCGACTCGATGCCGAGGCATCCAAGTTGGCGGACGTCACAGCTAGCCTCACTCTGTACAAGAGCCGAGCAGATGAGTACTTCAGCAAGCTGGAGCAAGCGGAAATCGCGGTGCTCAAAGCCAACCGGGCCGAGCAGTTTGCCAAGGCCCAGGCAAGGGAGGCGGAGGAGAGTTGTGCGGAGATGATGTCGGAGAGAAAGCGCCTGGATTCGACCATCGAGGATCTGCAGCACCAGAACCAGCGATTCGAGGAGAAGATCGAAGACATATCAACCGATCTCTCGGCAGCCACACAGGCCAAGAAGAGGCTCCAACATGAGCTCGAAGACTACCGTAACCAGAGAGCAAATGATATCGAGGACAAAGAGTCGAGTATGGAGCAGATGCGCAAGAAATACCAGGCCGAGTTCGCGACACTCACGAAGGAGCTCGATCTCATCCGCGAGGAGAAGCTGTTCAAGCAGTCCGAGATTTCAAGGCTGCGTGACGAGCTGGACGAGCTCCGATCCAAGTGGGACGACGAGGTGCTGAACAGCTCGACATGGTCCAAGGAGAAGACTCGACTGGAGGCAACCCTCTCGGACGTGGTGGCATCTCGAGATGAGGCAGTTAATGCCCATAACGAGGCCCAGAGCAAGGTTGTTTCTCTTCTTTCACAGGTTCGAGCACTCCGGTCATCTGTCGACGAGGTGACGTCTGAGCGCGACAGCCTTCTTCGCGAGAAGCGCAGCATTGAGTCGCGACTGGAAGAGGCCAGAGCCGGTCTCGAGGAGCTGGCCAGGAGCGACAGTCCATCCCTCCGGAATGCGGCCAACATCGACAGAGAAATCCTGGAGCTCAAGTCCGGCCTCGCTCAGCAGGAGGATATTGCCCATGCGGCCGTGGAGAAGATGCGACGGGCCGAATCGCTTGCTGCCGAGGTCCAGAAAGACATCATTGCGGAGCGTGAGGCCAGCGCCGAGCTGCAGAAGCAGAAGGTGGCTTTGGAGAAGTCTCTCAACGAGGTGCAACTGCGACTCATCGACCTGGAGACCAAGGGCTACTCGACCGCCAGCCACGACATCAAGTTTTTGCACAAGCGCATCCAAGAGGTATGTACTTCCCAATTCCTGCTGTCCCGTTGAGGCGGCGCGACAGACGCAGCGGAGACATGGACTAACACAATCCGCAGCTCGAGTCGCAGCTCGAAGAACACGAGACTGAACGCAGCAAATCCCAACGCTCGGTCCGTAACGTGGACCGCACCGTTAAAGATCTGCAAACCCAGATCGACCGGAGAGAGAAGCAGAACAGCCAGCTCCAGGAAGACATGGGTCGCATGCGGGACAAGGTCGACAAGCTGCTCAAGACCATCGACGAGCTGCAGGCGGCGGAGAGCACCAACGAGCTGGCGGCGCGCCGGGCCGAACGCGAGCTGCGCGAGGAGAGAGACAAGGCGATGCGGATGGAGCGCGAGCTCGAGAGCCTGAAGGGGATGCGGAACGAGAAGGGCCAGGGCTACGGCAGCGTGGCCGGCGGGAGTGTATATGGCGGCAGCGTGCGCGGCACGGATAGTTTGCGGAGGCCGGCGGCGTGGCGGTCATATGTCAGCGATGACCCCGAGGAGACGGTCAAGATCCCCCAGCGCAAGAGCAGCATTAGTAGGGTGCCGAGCCTGACAAAGGGATTCTTGTAGGTGGAGAGAGCTGAGTGAGATGATGATGTCTGGATTTCTGGGATAACGTGGCTTCGTTTGGTTGTTTCCGGCTAGCGAGCGAGAAGGTTGCGTGTTTTTGGTCATGGCATTGCAAGCAGGGCATCTGCAGCTGCATCTGTATCTGCACGGGCGGGCCTGCCTGGCACATCTACATATGGGCTGTATGGATATATGAAGACATGGATTTGATTGGGAAAAGGGGGGTAATAACCGGGCGCTGTAGGAGTGAAGCGATTCATTCCGGCAAGACTTTTGGGCCCTGGTCGTCTGTCCTACTGTAGGGACTTTAGATTCATTGTTTTGGTTGTTTTTGTTTTGTTTTTTTATTCGTCATGGATGATTGCTTTTTCCCGGCTGGAGAAGAGCTTGCATAGCATCGCATTTGATGGCATGCTGGATACAGACAAATAGGACAATGGCGAGTATGTGGTAATGCATCACGATTATGGTTGAACTCCCTCGATTCTGGGCTCTTGTGATGGCCGCCCCTTTTCTTTTCGTCCGGCAAGCGAGAAAATCATCAAAGGCTTTTCTTTTCCAACAGATGAGGTGTATGGATCTTGATGGATCGGTGCCTATTTCAGAGCCAGGTAGGTAGGTAGCTAGGCTCTAGAGTTGGGCTTCAGAGTTCGGATTGCCGATTTTCGAAAATCATTTCGGAACTCGTGTACCGGTCATGTCCTTGGTTTAAGTACACAGATGCGACTGCTGTCCCATTTGCAGCTGTAGATGTCGATTGTCTCTTGCAACAAGCGCGTTTTCTCACCGTGCAGGGCACAGTGTCGACTTTCGATGATGGGGCGGGACGAACAGTGCGCAAAGCCAAACGCTTCACTGTGCCTCCCGACACACAGCCAAGCCTGGAAACGAACAAGCTTTCAGACTGCCTGAACCTCGTCTCATTCATTCTCTTCTCATGATGTGAATGCGCTCCCGCAAACCTCGTAACTGCAAATTCCCCTACCTTTTCTCAACCATTCGGACATAGAAAAGAACCAACAATCTCATAACGCTGGAATTTTCCTTTTCTCTCGTACTCTTCTGGTATGTTTGTACCGCCCCGTTGTGATCCACCTACCCTTTCTACCAACAAGTAGGCAGAGCACGATTGAGTAAAACGGACTCACTCGCCGACTAATTCACACAGAACAGACAACGTCTCATGTTGATCTAAAAAAGCCAAACAAATCAAGCCGAAACAAGCAGCTGCGGGAAGAAATAAAAATGGCGACCGACGTCTCTCTCAACACATCAATGGTCCGTCCGCCATCCCCTCCCTCCCTCCTTCCCTCCCTCCCCCATCAACGCATCCCGACTGACACACCAACCCAGGGCGTGATCGTCGTAGAGCTCTACACGCAGCACGCGCCAAAGACATGCACCAACTTCGCGACGCTCGCGCGGCGCGGGTACTACGACAACGTGGTCTTCCACCGGGTGATCAAGGACTTCATGATCCAAGGCGGGGACCCGACGGGGACGGGGCGCGGGGGCAGCAGCATCTACGGGGACAAGTTCGCCGACGAGATCCACCCCGGGCTCAAGCACACGGGGGCGGGGATCCTGAGCATGGCCAACGCGGGGCCCGACTCCAACGGGTCGCAGTTCTTCATCACCCTGGCCCCGACGCCGTGGCTGGACGGCAAGCATACCATCTTTGGGCGCGTCAAGAGCGGCATGGGCATCGTCAAGCGCATGGGCCTTGTGCCGACGGACAAGGACGATAGGCCTACGACGGAGATCAAGATCATTACTGCGCGCGTGCTCGGTGAGGACGAGGCGTGAGGAGCTGCTATGTAGCTCTCACTCCATTTGGGTTGACAGGAGAGAGAAAGAACGTAGTGGGGTGGGTGGCGAGGATGTAAATAGGAGGACATCGGGGATAGTGTCCAGGAAATCCCGGCACGCTGCTTCTTACGAACGAATAGTCTCAATAGGCAAAGCAGGCAAGCAGGTTGGTAGGTAGGTAAGTAGCCAGGTAAAATCCTCTATACAACATGACCTGAGAGACCCAAGTAAGTCCCCAGGGTACTACTACTACTCCTACCACCGTATCTTTTATTCAGCTACCTTATGCCATGCCGTGCCACTACGTTGAAATGGATGGCGGTCCCTTTGCCACAATCCCCGCTTCCATCACAAGAAGAATGCCCTCGATGCCCAACTCGAATGTCGACAGGGACAAACGGGGTGAAGGAAAAAAAAAACACATGAAGCAGAGGTAAAATAACAAAAAAGAAAGAAGAAAAAGAAAAACACGGAAAACAAACGCCCCTGAGCCTGCGCAAATGAATGCAGCAAAACAAACCAAACCAAACCAAACCTGAACCTCCCAAACCCCGACCAATGCAGAGTGTATTGCTGGGACACAGTGGAGGAAAGTGTATGTAGTCAGTTACTGAAACCATCCCCCCACGGGGTCCATCCAGCAGCGAGCGACCCCGTTTCACCCCCAGGCAACCTCGTGGTATTTTTCCAATCCAAGTTGCCCCATGGGTATTCCTCTTTTCTTTTTGCCCTGGCATTGTAGACAGCGCAAGGTATCTATCGTCGTCAACAACGGAGAATAAAGAATGGTGAAATCATTCACATCGATCGATATTCATCATTGCGGTGGTGACGACAAAGTCCCTGATGACTCCGACTCCTGGTCCCGCTCTCGTTTGCTGCCCTTCTTAGTCGACGCCGGCGAGGGTAGCGGGGGCTTCGAGTTCAGGCCGAGTTTCAACTTCTTGGTGGGCGATGTTCCCTTGGGCGTGCTCTTCTTAGGGGCAACCTGGACGGTCGAGTTCTTGCTGTCCTCGTCGTCTACCCTCTGCTCCATGCTGAGCATGGAATTGGCCTTGACCTTTTCCTTCTTATTCGAGGGGCCCTGGCTCTGGCCCTTGCTCTTCAGGATCACCTTCTTGGTCAGCACGTTCGGCTTGGGCTTCTTCCTTTTAGGGTTGTTCGGGTCAGAATCGTCCCCGTCCTCGTCGAACTCGTCGCCGTCTCGTTTCCTGGGGCTGGCGGCACGGCTCGCTGGCAGCGGGGTGCCCTTCTGGCTGCCGGGCGGTGTGTTGTCGTTGTTCTGACTGCCCCCGTTGCTCCCGCCGTTGCTGATCTTCTGGGCTGCCGCGCGGCTAGCGTTGCGCCCGCTGTTGCCGATACATGAGCCCATGTGGTTGTTCAGCCGCGTCACCAGAATGCACCGTTTGCACTTAGAACAGGTTGCACTCGGGAAGCTGAGCACGTTGGGCGGGCGGTCCTTCGCGCCCCCTTCGCCCGGCGCAGGAGAGGCGTCTGGATCCAGCTTCTTCTCCATGTCCTTCTTCTTCTTGCCCCGTCCCGGTCCCGGGGCCACCCACGTCTGGCCGTAGATGTCGTAGCCGGGCTTCTCAATGTAGGGGTGCTTCTTGCAGTAGATGATGCTAAGGTCCTGCTTCTTGGCGCCCTTGCCGTCGGTCGGGTGCAGCAGCCGCGGGAGATGGCACCGCGGACATAGTATTTCCTTGGTCGTCTTCAAGGGGTTGCCCTTGAGCAGCACCTTTCCTTCCTCGTAGATGGCCGCATCCGTCTCGATGCGCACGTCGGGTTTCGCGTCAGGGGTCGAGGATTCCGAGGCGTCCGAGGCCAGCTTTTCGACCTTGATGGCAGCCGTGGCCGCGCGGGCCATCTTCTCGTCCCGGTGTACTTTGATCAGGAGATCGTGCACAATGTTATAGAGCAGGTCATCGAGCACCGAGTGCGCCTGCAAAGCGAGGCGAAGCAACCCGCATGTCAGCACGCAATGAACCGGGCAGAGATGGGATAGGGGCTGGGGGCTGGGGCTGGGGCTGTTTTTCTTGGGTTCTCTTACCAGCTTGTCCACGCTGTTCGCATCTTCGGGGGCGACTATGATGCCCGCCTTGCCCGTCTCGCCCGTTTCTGACGACATGGCGACTGCTGATCAAGGGTCGCCCAGAGGGGGGAAGGGGGTGTGTGACCAGCAACAGCAACAGCCTGATGGCTGGAGGCTGGATGCTAGATCAAAATCAGGGGAAGGAAAAAGAACGACCGACTGTCGTGTGAGGTAATGTCGTAGAAGTGGTGGTGGTGGTGTTGGTGCTGGCCTTGCCTTCCAGGCTGTCCGTCGCGCAGTGGCCAAATTGACACCACCTAAAGCTGAAGGGCACCCGTGGGCGGCAGGCAGGCAGGCAGGCTGGCTGGCTGGCTGCAGGCGAGTGAGCCAAGGCCGAATTGAATTTGATTATTGACGGGAAGCACTCGACGGGGCGCAATGGAACAACAACTGGGTGTTGATCCGACCCTTTTCTTCTTCTTCGTCGTCTTCCTCTTTTTAATGTCTCTTATTGTTGCTTTGTTTGCCCCCCTTTTTTTATTCTCTTCTTGAACGTGGTTCCGGTTCAGGAGTGAAGAGAAGTGATTATGGGATAGGATGGGAAAGGGCAAGGTAAGGTATGTAGGCGAGGAAGGTACCTGGTAGGTAGGTAATCAATCCCGCCCCATTGCTTGAGCCGAGCGACGACGAAACGAACGCCTTCGCTGTAGCTGTAGCCGACGACGGCGACGACTAAAACGGCCTGGGAGAGAAGAGACCTCAGACCGTTGAAAAAAAAAATGTTGAGAATCAAAGCAGGCAGACCGGTCCTAGAACAGGAGGCGTTTTCTGTGACACCCGGTTTATTGTCATGACCCGGGTCCGCCCAAAGCGCGATTGAAATCGTGGTCATGAAATTTTGCCCGATGAGACCGGAGGCTGGTTCCAGGTTCGGTCGGCGCGCGGTCTGGTCAGGACGTAGTGCCGCTCGTGCACGAGCGTGTCGAGCTACGGGTTACGGGTTACGGGTTAGACTTGTCGGATGGATGGAACGGGGATGGCGAGGGGATGGCGAATAAAAGCTGCCACGGTTTGGAATATTATTTATTACCCATCCACCACCACCCCCCCGTGCTTTCCGTATCTGACGTAGGTACCTTAGCTCCAATCGACTTTCTCACTTTGGTCCCCTACGGTAGCTAGCACTTTTGGGTTTCAGCGTTTTCCTGCCTTCCGATCGGGATGGCCCAGGGGAGCGAAGCACCCCAAACCACGGGTGGACGTGTACCTGAATTAGGCCGGTTTGGGGCGGGGAGGAGGGGCGGCTGTTCGGGACGAGGCTGCCCCGGGACAGTGGGAACACCCTACCGACATTTATCACCACTTCACGTATACACGGTATGCACGGTATTTTTCTTCGAGATCATATGGCAATAGAATAATCAGCAATTGGACATGATACTTTGGGCTCAAGAAGCTTTCTCTCTTTCTTCCCTTACGGTTTGCGGAGTGCATCCCGTCGGTCCCATTAGAAGATTCATGGTTAGCAGCTGGCGGGCTCGGCAGGGCACCTCACGTCACGTCGATGGCTGGGTTGATCTGGATGGATTGCACTGCATGCGTTCTTTGATGTGGGGCTCTCAACTCAACATGGTGTGTCGACAACACGCTCCGACCCCAAGAAGGGGGAGCTACCCGGGGGTACAGGTAAAGTTGTAAAGTTCTATGCAGTATATGTACCAACTTGTGCACATAAATCAAAACCCCCAAGACCGCTCCCTCCCGACTCGAGAAGTGCCATTGTGAGTGTCGTGACTCGCAAGGTGTCAAGGGGAAACATTCAATGTGGACCGCGTGGGGGAAGCTATCGACGTGGAAGGCAAACCCAACTGAAGGTACCACTGGAATGTGCCACTGTCGAATCAGAGCCTCTCGTTAATTCTCCCTCTGGTCCAGGAAACCATCCTGCACTAACGACCATCGCCCCTTCCTCCGTTCGTCTATTATTTATTTACTTGTACAGTAACCCGCCATCTATCTTCCCACCGCCGCCACGGCATGCCCGACCAACCTAACCGACCTACATGCACACGACCATGACATCGACAGCCGCCGACCCAACAACCACCAACATGTCGCGAGGCCAGCAGCCCTCGATCCGCTCCTTTTTCCAGCCGCGGCGCCAGCCCGAATATGCTCCTCCCCCTGACGCGCTCAAGCTCGGCAGCAACGACGACGCACAAGGCGTACCAACACCACCCTCGTCGTCCTCGTCTTCGTCCCCTGCTCCTCCGCCACCACCACCACAACCACAACAGCAACCTCTCACCACGCCGCTCCCCCCAAACCTCCCAACGCTCCCCTCCCCGCCGTCGCTCCCGCCCCAAGCCGCCATCGTGCCCATAACAGAGCACCACATCCCCGCCCTGCGGCGCATCAACTCTCTCCTCCTCCCCGTCGCCTACCCAGACGCTTTCTACACCAAAGTCCTCGACCCCCTCGCCTCAGGCCTCTTCTCGCGCGCGATCCTCTGGACCGACACACCCTCCTCCTCGCCTCCCTCCTCTCCCAAACTAATCGGCGGTCTAATCTGCCGCCTAGAACCAAACCCATTCCTCTCCCCCGCCGGCACTCCAACACCAACACCACAACAACCAACCCACCACAAAGCCCCGCAAACGCGACCATCGGACCTAGCCACGGCCCGCTACCACGCAATCTACATCCAATCGCTCTCCCTCCTCTCGCCCTACCGCAGCCAGGGCCTCGCGGCCGCGGCGCTCGAGCACATCGTCGCGAGCGCGGCCCTCCTGCCCGCGGCGGGGTCGAGCCTGGACGTGCGGACCGTCTACGCGCACGTGTGGACCGAGAACCGCGAGGCGCTGGCCTGGTACGAGGCGCGGGGGTTTGCGCGCGCCGACGCCTCGCCGCTGGGCGGCTACTACTTCAAGTTGCGGCCCGACACGGCCTGGGTCATGAAGCGCGACATTGGGCTCGGAGCGGCGCCGCCGGCGCCGGCTGGGGCCGTGAAAGCAGCACCAACGTCCAGTCGGACGGGAGGAGTGTTGGCCGCAGCGGTGAACCTGCCGCCCATGACCTCACCATCGCCATCTATACCCGCCCCGGCGTCGGCACCGCCGTCAGGACCGCCGTCGCGCTCCGCCTCGTCGTTGTCTTTCCAGAACGCCCGCCCTGAGTCAGAGTGGAATGACCTTCCCCCCGAGATGGTAGCACCCGGCAGCGCGCCGCCGGGCCGTGGTCTGCTCACCCCGTCCACGACCCCCGGTTCCGGCGCGAGCTCGCGCAGCAGCTCCACGGCGCGCAAGAAGAAAGAGCGCGCATACCCGGCCGCGGCGTTTGGGTGAAACTGAGGCGTCTCGTGCTGGGAAACGAACGTGCGTGATGGACCGACCCAGGCGGCAACACTACCTACATATTACCATTGGTAGCCGCTTTTATGAAATGATGGGATATTTATTTGGGAGGCTAGACAAAAAAACAAGCAAGCATGGCATACGGTGATTACCCGCCTGGAAATGATTAAACTTGGTATTCTGGCCAGCGACATGATGCTCGAGAAATATCTGTTCTGAACCCTCGGAAGGACTAGAGACGCCTAGTGAGAATATGAATATCCTCTCAGGTTATTCCCACCAGTCTAGAGTGTAAACAGATAATAAAGGGGGAAATGAGGCTTCCACAGCATCTCTTTTTTTTCGTCTTCTGTCTTTCTTCTTGTCCTTTGGCGTTGCTGCCCATCTGTTTCCTACATGCCTTCCACATCTTCAGAACCATTTCCCAGTGGGCTCAATCCCACAATGTTCGTCTTGGTAACCCATGCCTGTCCTTCCATGCCCTTCCCTTGACGCCCGCAGCCCGCCTTACAACCCTAGCAATCATCGCAACACACAAGTACCGGGAAAAAAAATTTCATACACTCGTCGTCGCCCAGAATCCACTGCAGCGTAGCCAGATCTCGTTTTTGAAGCCAATCCCGATGGAGAAGAGACCCTTCCAGCTGCTCACATGACGACACATTGCTTTTTCTTCTTGTCGGATGGTGAAGTTGGCTCCGGCGTCTCCTAGTCGCGGGCAGCCACATCATCACCCTCTTCTGCGAGGGAGCCGAGAGCGTGCTCCCGCGCGTTTCGGCGCAGCTGGCCAATGTAATCGGCAAAGTACTCCTTCGGCTCCGCCTTCTCCATGCCAGCAGCAACCAGCGCAATGAGCGCAGCTCCGACTCCGGATCCGTCCTTCGCAATCCCGATACGGATGCGCTTTGCACCCTCCTCGCCGACGCTCTCGATAGCGCGCAGAGCCTCGTAGATCATATCCCGAAAATACGGGTAGTACTCAACGAGACTGCCATCGACACCGATGTCGACAGGTTCGTCTGCGGTCTCGGGATTTGTCAACGAGCCAGTTTGCAGGACAATAGCCGCAATGGCAACAGCTGCGAGACGAGCGGCACGGCGGCCGATGGCCCCCGCGATGGCCTTGAACGCTTGAGCGTCCTCCAGCGACGGTGCATAAACATGCAATGTAGACTCGAGTTCTTGACGGAGAGTGACAAGCTCGGGGGTGTTGTCGGCGGCAGCGACCGACATGATGGCGGTATCGAGACCCCATTGGGTATACAGGGTCGAATCACTGGCGATGTTGGTCGTTGACTTCCAGTCGTTGGAGTCGGAGGATTCGTCCTTGAAGAAGGACACGTGGGGCTTCTTCAACAGCTCCACAACCACCAGCCGTAGAAGCTCGCCGAGGAACATGCCCGAGACGCGCTTCTCGTACATCTGGATACCCGGGTTTATGCTCTGCTTGTCCAGCTCGACGTCCCACGGTGTGTTGGGAAGAACATTGAGCTGGTTGTCAAAGGAGCCCCACTCAGTGTTGACAACCATGTCCCCGGTTGACTGGTCGTACTCGCCTTGCATAGGCTTCTTGATGTTGGACAGCTTCTCGATGTATGCTCCGTTGGTGCCGGTGCCGAAGATGGCGCCGAGAACAGCGCCGGTCTTTCCCGGGGAAGTGTATGATCGCGCCATCAGGGTTCCCACAGTGTCGTTGACAAGAGCGGCCACCTTGACCGGGAGATGCAGCTTGTCGATCTCCTTTTGCAGGAGAGCGCACACGTCCTTGCCAATGGCATCGGGAATGTCGAATCCCTTCGTCCACCTTATCAGAGTGCCCTTGTTAATGCCCAGCTGCTGAATAGGAAAGCTGAAGGTAAAACCCAGGCGGAAAACATCCTCGTCCACGAAGCCCAGCGGCGAGCTTATCGTCATGCGCCGTCTCAGGTGCTTCTCGAACTGCTCCTCGTGGTGGGTTCGGAGGAAGACCTCAATCTGCTGCGCCAAGAATGCGAAAAGCTCCTCGGCCGTCTTTGCAACCATGAGCTCCTTGGGGATTGCTACTTTGGTGTATGTGAGGTGGAAGGTGCTGTCGCCGTTGAGGTTGATGGAGCAGACGCGAAAGTTGGTGCCACCGAGGTCGACGGCCATGTAGAGGCCCTGGGAGGAGGCGGGGGTAGGTCAGCATTGACGCTCGCCGCCCGGCTGGGATGAGGCCCAAACCAACTCACTTTTTCTGTGCCATTGGGCACTGCGGTGACGTATGTGGGAATCTGGCTCAAGCTGGCGCCATCCTTCTCCAGTCCCTCGTCTGTGAAATTGCAGTTGGGTCAGCGCAGGCTCGTTTGGGGTTGGGTGGGAGCAGAGAGATCAATTGGTGGGCCTGGGTGCGTACTCATCTGGCGGAGGAACTCCCGGACGCCTTTGTTGACATCTTCGTCTGTGTAGTCGAACTTGGCCGAGATGGCCTTGGCCTCGGCTTCGAGGGCCATGGTGATCGGTCTCGAGAGGGGAGGGGCGGTGGGGAAGGCGGCGCTAGGGTTTCTGCAAACAGGTAATCCCGCGTCGTGGTCGGACAGGGCGGGGGGAGAGAATGTGGCTTGTTTGATAAAAGAATGGCCAACTAAAATATGAGAATAATGATCGCGGACGAAACTGAGGAGCTGGGGACGGGGGTGGTTAGTTTATAGTCTCCGAAAGGGTAGGTCTGGTGGAGAGGTCAGGTCGGTGGGATGGTGGCCTGGGGTCCAGACTAATGGATGTTGGGGGGATGGAGGGGCAGAGGGGGACAGAGGGGGAACAGAGGGGCAGAAGGAGGGGCGAGTGGCTTTTGCAAGCGTGGGAGCGGGGTCCTCCGTAATCTGAGAACAAGGAGACGGAGAGGAGAGGGCAGATCCAAGGCAGGGTAAGCTAGGGCTCGGGCTGTCTAAGGCAGGGAAGCGTGCGTGGGAACCCAAGGTTGGAAGCGGAAGCGGCCTTTCAAGATGGGTGGAGTCGGGCCTCTCTCTCTTACAAAAACTAGGATCACGAGAGCCGCCGCTGAGCAAACATGGGCCGCTTGGATTCGGCGCCGTGACGTGCCTCTGGAGCCCGGGGGTGGGGAGGACGACAATGCCAGTGACAATGACCACGGCCACGGCCACCACGATAATGCTGCAGGGGCCGCTGCACCAGGTAGGAGGCTAGCAGCGCCGCGGCGGCTGCATTCGCAGTTGCAGTGACGACGTCGGCCCTCCTTGCGCGAATTGCCGTCCAAGTCCTTCACTCTCGACAGGTCCCAGGGAGATCCAGCATCCAGGGCTGGGTCCCGGGTTGGGTCCAGGTTGGGCGGCGGCGGACTACAACAGCAACTGCGACTGCAACTGCATCTGCAATCATCGTCGGCTCGTGCTTGGCCTTGCGCAGGTGAGCCGTTAATCGCGCGCCGCGCAAGGGCGCCTGTCAGCTTTGGGGACGACGTTTTGTCGGGAGCGCGAGATTGTCGGACGTGGAGCCTGGAGCGTGACGGTGGGGCGGGGAGAGCGGTCGCTGGAATCGGGCCTGATAGGCCAAGCGAGAGTGCTGTAGGCTCCCTGTAGGCGGGGTGTCGTGGTCTGTGGCTCGGGGATTCGAGGCTCGACACGCAGCAAACGGCCCGGATGTGCACTCTTTCTCCCTCTCACTCTCTAGACTGGGTCCTCAAGCGTCGCGACAACGAGACCACTTCCGGCCTTGCACTTTCCGTTGCAACCTGCAGAATCCCGCAAACGAGGCGACCGTGTTGGTTTTTTTTCTTCCAGGGAGACGTCGGGACAGATGCGCGCAGTGGATGCTGTGGACTGTGACTTTGTGATTGCGGCTGCTGCAGCGACGCCGAGATGAGACACAACACATGCAAGTCCGCAGTGCTGCCGATCCGTGTGTGCTTGCTCCGGCCTCGAATGGCCAGGTCAGGTAGGTACCTACCAAGTACCTGGTGGTGTCATACGTTGGTCCTCGAGAATGACGGGGCTGGCAAAATCGGCTCGTGAGAGGTCTCGGGACCCTTCAAGATTCTCTCATCCAACTCCTCAGTGGGGCCGGCTCCTGTCGCCGAGTCCAGGATACCGCTACTACGACCTGCTTGGTTCCCGGTCTTGGAAAGTTGGAAGCGCCTGAGGAGCGAGTTTGTCAGTGACCGAGCGTGTGAAAACGACGACCGACAAAGCTAATGACAGCAATACGGGCATGAGAGAAAAGTGGTCTGTCGAGTCGAGCTGTCGTCCGGGATACAAGAGTCCTACCTTGCCTATCAACCTACCATCGACCTACTGTGTAGTCGCCGAGAAGATGCGCCGCTGGTGTGAATCGACGCTTCGGCCGGCTCGATCGCTCCGAATTGCCTGGTCAGGGTCCTAGAGCACCGTAAAAGCTCCACACAATTTGGAGAGAGAGGGATATATGGGCAGGCAGGGAGGGTACCAGGTAAGTATGATATCACAGCTGAGCGAAGAGATAGCCTCTTAGTCTGGCAAGACAGATAGAATTGTATAAAAGGAGTGAATCCCCGGAGGCCAAAGGGCGGTAGGACTTGGACAGACACGCGAGTAGAGATCCCTGACGTTTCAACAGTTTCTGTCCCAGCAAGGGTTCGAGTTCTGTTTGAGGCGGTCAAGTAGTTGGTCTGAAGATGAAAAGTTACGTACTGCACTAGAAGACTGACTGAGGCTAGGTTGGGTCTCTGTGAGCAAGCCGAGACATCGAGCACGAACTACTGCATATCCGACGAAGAAAAGAAAGGTTGGGGCCACTGGAGTTGCCAAGTTGGCCTTTTTCTTGGGAGATCTCCGTTGTCCGGAGATGTGCCTCGTCAAATTGGTCCCCTCATGTCTAGTCCGATCTGTACACTGCACGTGGAATTAGATATCCCTCTCTCTCCAATGATAGCGAGCACCGCTAGCCAGGACAGCACGGGCAGCTACAAAATGCCAAAACCTTGTTACGCATTACCAAAACCTTTTGATGGCCAATCTTGACTCTTAGCGACCTGGAATGCGGGCACCCCACCGTTACAAGCCGAGCTTTTCCATCATGACGATGCTATTCCCGGGCTAAACAAAATCTGGGGAAACCCCAGCGAGCGCTTCGATTGGTGGCGGGACTTTGAATCTCGATTGCCCTCTCACAGCGCTCACTAGTGAAATATGTGATTGGCTTCAAAGCATGACTGTAACTGTGAATGTGACTGTGACCGTGTAATATTGCACCAACTAACTGCACCGAGAGACTACTCAGACAACGGCGATGAATTGAAGGATTTGGTGGCTGCCGTGAGCCACAAAAGCATTCAAATGACCGGCACAACTTATCAAATGACTGGCCAAGTCACAGAGCTTGAGAGATCCAGTTGGCAGTGCTGTATCACGATTGGCAAGTGAAGATAGGTTAAGGTAGATTAATTACCCGGTACCTGATGTTCCCCCTTTCCTGAGTCCAACTAGAGCCTGGCTATGCTACAAAGTAAAGTGAAAGTTAGAATATGAAAAGGATCTTGGCTGTTTTGCATACTAGGAAGAGGGTATAATAGTAGATGATCCGCCCCAGAAAGCCTTAAAACGCCAAAGTCTGCAAGAGTTGATAGCCTGGCTCTCGAACAAAAAGCCAGCCTCGGGTCCCCCACTCCCTCAGGTGTCATGGAAGTCTTTCAAGCTTCAATGCCCGCTCAAGTGTGGTTTTCCTAGCGGAAGAGGTTAGAAGGCCGATGAATTCCCACTCACATCACTCGCCAGCAAAACGCCGAAATTCCAATCTGGCGTCGCAATGTGAGATTTATTTAGCTGGTTCTTCATCCAGCAAGTGTGCACGTTGCCGCTGTCACCATCCATCGGACCCCAGCCTGCCCCGGTACATTGGCTCATCATCGCGCATTGTGTGAGGCAGTCCTCAAAGGTGCTGGTCTTCTCGTTTGCAAGATCGTGTGCCTCTCCTCTGCCCGAGTAATCGATCCCACATACGTGAAGGAATATTTTATTTTTAGGGGCCGCAAACTGGACGTTGGCCACATCAGGACACAACGTTCCTGTCGGTGAAGCAGAATAAGTTGCTGTTGGAGAGGGAGTTGCTGCAAGGGGTAGACTTGACGTCGATTCTGCTTCAGTGCTAGGCCTGCTGTTTATCAGTCAAAAGCCACAAGCCAATGTGGTTGTAGGACGCACGCTGCCGTATTACGGTTTTGATTCCCAATTCCCACACCCACGCCAACGCCAACGGCAACACCCATCATAATCAAGCCCCCCAGCGCGACCAGAAGTAAGACAAGCCCTCGTCGGATGCCGCATATTCGTGGCTCGGCTAGGGGCTCGACTGGCGGAACTAGCAGTTCAGGAGGATCCTCTCCAGAAGAACTCGGATACCGCGGAGGCACGGCCTCGCTATGAGGCCAGTAATTGTAGTTTTGCTGCTGGTCGACACGTGGGGACTGTTGAGTGAGTTCTGCCGGCTTTTCGGGGAGATAGGGCCGTTGCACCACTTCCGGCGCATCGTGCGAATGTCTCGAATAACGAACTGCTGAGGCCTGCTGGCTATCCGGCGCTGAAACTTGCTTGGTGTCGTTCATGGTGTCCAGTTGCCGCACTTAGCATCGATAGACCACCAACATGAAGTTGTGAATGAGGAACACACATCATCTACAGCTGCGATGTGGTGATGGGAGGCATCGCACGAGAAACCCAACCACATGAACTTTGAAAAGAAAAATCTTGGTTGAAAGGGAGGCAATCCATTTGTACGATCCAGTCCCAGGGGTAATCTTGAGGCCCCCCCATGTAACCGTAAATCTCCTCCAGTGGGTGTGCATTGTAAAGCATGCAAGTAAGCAAGAACTCTGAGCTCTCGAGGCTGAAGGCGATTTAGGCACCTAAATTCTCCTCAATCTGATAGGCTCTCTCGAACGCCAATTGACCGCGAAGGGGAACTGGTGGGTTGACAAGAAGCCGAGTCACTGGACTCATGTAAAGTGGTGTACGGACTGAGTAAGCGAGGCGGCTGTGGCATCTTTAGCAACACCATCAAGCGAAAGAAAGGAAAACGAGGATGGGCCGAAGATATTCGAACCCTGAAACCACCATATCAGGGGGCGATGGGAGATATCGGCACATCCGGTCCCTCGCAGTGATCCTGCGAGCCTTGTCGGCTTGATGAAGAAGCAGGAAAGTTGGCGACAGGTAATATAGTTAGTACTGGGCATCAATGGAACCTGGAACGTGAAAGGAATCGCTAGCGCCGCTCTCGAGCAGCGTGAGGATTGATAGCAAAGGACTTGTTCGAGGACGACCTGTATCTGCTCGCCATACACTGAGCCGTTTTGGAACCTTAGAGCCTTGGGGGGATCCGGGGGTGTGCTGGTCTTCTAATCCTCTCATTTTTGATGCTTTGTCTGTTTCGTCTGGTGAATAAGAAGATACAGCTGGCTCGGAGGGGGTGGGGGTCATCGTGTCATATACAGCCCTGAAGTGGAAGAGAGGCACAGACACCAGTAATTTCTGGATCATCCATCCACGGATCGCGGTAGAGGCCCATGATCTCAAAATGAGGCTCTTTTCGTAAAGTTCCACAGCAACAGGGCCACCCCCAGAGTCTGGGGCCGGTCAACAAGAGGGCCGAGTGTGGTGCCTCGACCCCGGAAAGTTGAAGCACACGTGGGATGCTTGCTTCTGGCGCTGGCTTCCGAACTGCGGTCCTGAACGTGGTGTCGACCTTTTTCTCTGTCCGCTGCCCACAAGTATATTCCGACCGCTTCTGCAACCATCTTCGCTGCCGTTAGATCCTCGGCGGCTTGCTGGAATAACAGGGTGCCCGAATCACAGCCTCCAACCTTCGTCTTGGCAAGGCAAGAGAACTTCTCTGGCTACCCCTTGGGTACTTATTGCTGACAACTGAAATCAGACCAGACCGGGACAGGATTGAGAAGTGCCAGAGCAAGATTGCAGGGAGGTGCAGATTGCGGCTGACGAGCCGGAGTGATGGCAGTTCGATTGTACATCAAGGAGTGTGGTAACCTGAATTGGACGGGGCCGGGATTGGGATGGGATTAGGACGAATGGAAACTGAGGCAACGGGGCATTCTGTTGCTGCTGCTGCACTGCATCCCGCTAGGCCTGAACTAACACCCGCATTGCAGAAATCAGAGGGAGAGAAGCAGAGAATAAATGGATGGAATGGACGGGATGAAACTATGAAGGAGGCACAGCAACAGTCGGCGCTCAGCCACTCCCAGCTCTTGGCATCTGTCAGCGCCTGAGAGCCCATTACGGGATACATGGCGAGGCACGTACAGTTTGACCAAGGCCCAGCCAGTCCTTCAAAAGGGAAGAGCGACCGACTGGCTGGCGGGGTCTCGCCCAGATTCCCCAAAGTCCTACGAAGACCACCAAGGTCCTACGGGTCAGGTACTCCGCAGAAGTACACCCGTTGCTAGCCTGTTTAAGCCTAGGTCAGGCACCTTCAGCGCGGTGATGTGATGCGCTTCGAGCTTCAGGCATCATCCGCGTCGAAGAGTCCTTGAGATTGACGTCCAGACTTCAGAAAGTCCTGCAGACAAGCTGCGGGGTGCTAACATCTTCAGAGGTCTAACTGGAAGCCGTTGTCGGCAATGGCGCCTTCAGCGTCTGTCCAGAACCACCAGCGATAACCCGCACGGGATCGTTCAGGTACGATGTATCACGCTCGTCTCGGCTTGGTGCCCTGGTTACGGTGTTTGGCCAGCTCTTTGGCATTGCCACGTTCCGTTGCGCATGTGAATTGTGAGACAAAGAAAACGAGGCAATCATTGTTAAGGCGTGCTGGGCCAATGGATGGATGGATTGAGTTGCGCAGCTGTTCGTACAGCCGCAAGACGCAGAGATTCGATTTATATGAATGCAATACGGTTTGTTCGTGCGCCAATCCATTAGCTTTCGTAGCTTTGCAGCTCTGTAGCTTCGGCCGAGAACCGGGGCCTTTTCGATCCGCACAGCGGTGCCGGGGTGGGCTAGGTCTGAAAGAATCCATCAATCTCTCTCACAGCAGCAGATTGATTGCCTTCCAGGTTCCATTTGAGGTGCCAGGTTGTGTTTGCAGTGTTCCATTGTGTCCCAGCTTCAACGTCAATCGAAAGCGTTCGACCCCTCCTTCCCCTCCCTCACGTGCTTATCGCTGCAGGCGTCTGATAAAGAAGCATCCAGGCCCACCCGACCGACGAATACTTGATCTAAGCTGAAACTAATGAACTGGAGGAATACTTGAGGTTGGTGGTGTATTAAGAATCTGAGCTGTCGTTCAGGTTCAAGATGGACTGTTGCTTCATTCCAAATCGGAGGTGGATTAGTCGTCGAGGTGAGTTGAGGCGAGGTGAGCAGAAGGCCAGAAGCTCGGCGGTTTTCCCCACGCGATCCTTCGACACGGATTCTGGATCAGAGTGGGCCAGCTCCGTCGACCTGCAAAGTCCCACTGGGATCTCCTGGTCGAGCTGCCTGTCTCCTCCCGAGGGCTCGCTGTTAGACACGCAAATAGGGGAAGGGATGACCAGCCGTAGGCACCTTGGCTGAACTGCCTCCATAAAAAACACACCTAAAATGACTGCATGGAAACCAAATAGAAGCTGTCCTGCAATTCCAAACGCCATCCATACAGCCATCCCATCTTCTAGATTGTTAGCCAAGGTACGTGCATTCTCGTTCTGGCTGATGGGCTCAGCCTTACAATTGATCCCCAGGCGCCTTCCCGACCCCGACCACGAGGTACCTCTTGCCTAGGTTGCTACATTAGCGCCGTCAGCTTGCGCAAAATAAACGACGAGACATCAGCCACCCTCCAAGACGGCAGTCCCAAGTCCACTTTGCCCGCAGCGCTCGCCAGGTCCCAGGTCACAAAGGTAGCCCAGGTTGTTCTTGGGTTCAGGTTGTTCCAAAGCGTCCCGTCCTGCCCTGGTCCTGCCGACCGACCGACCAACCAACCAACCAACCAACCAACCAACCGCACTCGCTCTCGCTCAGCCCACGTCCGCATCTCCAGTCCATCTCAAACGAGGATTGATTGAAAGGTCAGCCCAAAGGAGAGCAGCAGGACAGAAACACAGCAGGACAGCAGGACAGACAGCGAGCGGCCTGCCCTGCGTGGCGACCCAGCATCACATATCTAACTTTGATTCTTTCCAGGCTACCTTCCAGGTTCGTAGGTTCCCTCAATCTCACCTACCGACGCTTCCTGCATAGGTAGGTACTCTGCTCTGTTCTGGGGACCTGACACCCTGCTCGGTGCAACCTGGGACTCCTAATTTCTCACTCCGCTGCGTTAGGTCCCGGGCAGCGTCTCCCCCTCCCCCTCGTACGTACCTTGCCTGGGTATCTCGATCCATACCTGGCCTTGTCCTGTACGGGATTCAGCTCTTGCTTTTTACTCTGCCGCCCGCCCGCCACCAACCCAGCCCAGCCCAGCCGAGCCCAGCACAGCACAGCACAGCACAGCACAGCACAGCACAGCACAGGTGGTCTCAGGCCTCGAGTTTCCCCCGGGTGGTCGCTCTAAAAGCAATCCCACCCTCGCCTTTCTTCGTTGGACCTTTCCCCTCCAGTCTTCCTTATAAACGGCCTCCCCATATGAGTTCTATGAACTCTCGCCTGAAAGGCTTTGGTTTCGGCAAGCGAAAATCGACAGCCAGCATACAAACCCCCGACCCGCAGCAAGGCCGGACCCCGCCTCCAGGAGGAGCCCCTCAAATACCACAGCTCTTCCCCTCCCGCCCAGGTCCTGCTCCCTCGATTGCATCCACGTCCTCGCAGCAGAGCCTACAAATGAATTACCCAGGTGCTGGTCCACGACCGCCCAGCTACTCGGCCAACTATCCCCCAGGTCCTCCAGGTCAAGGTCAAGGACAGCTTGGCCGCACCAGTCCCAACCAAGGCCCTGCCCGCACCCCGCCGTCGCAAATGGCCGGCGGTCCTCCCCCGATCAACACGGGCGGCCCTCCCATTTCGGGCTATCCTCCTCCCGTCATGGGCGGCCCTCCTCCTCTCCCCAGTGGCCCTCCAGGCTATGCAGGCGGTGGGGGGTACCCGCCGCCGCCTCCTCAACCCCAGGGCCCATCTGCCCCATACACGCGCAACGCCGCTGCCGAGGTCGAGGGCAACAGCCGGAGTAAGGCTCAGCTGATCGTCGGCATCGACTTCGTATGTAGCACCACGAGCGCCTCCTGGCATCTGCCACAGAGCAAACAATACTGACTCGGCTGGCTAGGGCACTACCTTCTCAGGCGTGGCGTTTGCCTTTGCCACCAACAACGAGGCGAAGGAGGACATCATCACTGAATGGCCTGGCGCTGGCTCATACACGAAGCAAAAGGTCAGTGGACGGTAGTGGGTCTCTGGGCCAGGCACGGCCTTGGCCATCAGGTTCCTTGCTCTAACAGTCTCCCTCCTAGATCCCGACAGTACTATACTATGACCAGTATCAAAAGGTTGTGGGTTGGGGTCCTGACATCGCCGATGCGCTTGCCCCGACTGGCTACCCCAAGCCAGGCGTGCAAAAGGTGGAATGGTTCAAGCTGCAGCTGATGTTGTCGGGTAACACGTATATCGATCCCATCAACCTGCCGCCTCTTCCTCCCGGAAAGTCGGAGATCGATGTCGCAGCCGACTACCTTTTCAAGCTCCGCCAGGCCATGCGCGCGGCGCTGCAGAAGACGCTTGGCGAAGTGTTCAACCGCGAGGAAAGGAATATCCGCTACTACTTGACGGTGCCTGCCATCTGGAACGATGCAGGAAAGGCGGCCACGCGTGCCGCCGCCATTCAAGCTGGCTTCCTCCGCGACGAGAACGACAACCGGTTGACGCTTGTCAGTGAGCCTGAAGCGGCAGCCCTATTCTGCTCCAAGACTGGTCTGCTCAACCTCAAGGTCCACGATGCCGTGCTCATCGTCGATTGCGGCGGTGGAACCGTCGATCTTATCGCATACGAAGTCGAAGACGAGAACCCCTTCACGGTGGCCGAATGCACAGCCGGTTCGGGTGACTCGTGTGGTTCCACTGCTCTAAATCGGAACTTTAGCAACATTCTTCGGACAAAGATCCGAAAGATGAAGCTTCCCGACGGATCCAAGACGGCTGGGCGTGTCTACGCCAAGTGCATTATGGACTTCGAGAACAGGATCAAGGCTGATTTTCGTAACAATGGTCAGAAGTGGGCGGTTGATGTTGGTATCGAGGCCGAATTCCCCGAGGCCGGCATCGAAGAAGGCTACATGACGTTCACAAACGAGGAGATTCTGCAATGCTTCGAGCCCGTTGTTAATCGCATCCTGGAGCTCGTTAGAAATCAGATCATCGCCATCCAGGCCCAGAACCGCACGCTGCAGAACATTCTGGTGGTGGGCGGCTTCGGTGCGTCCGAGTACCTTTTCCAGCAGATCAAGCTGCACGTGCCGCCCCAGTTCCAGTCAAAGGTTGTCCGGCCCATGGACTCGGTCGCGGCCATCGTCAAGGGTGCCGTCACCGCTGGAATTACCGAGAGGGTGATCACACACCGTATCGCTCGTCGCCACTACCTAATGGCAACACTCCAGCCGTTCAAGGAGGGATACCACCCCGAAGCCTATCGTGTCCCCTCGCTCGATGGCAAGGACCGCTGCAAATTCACCCGCCAGATTTTCGTGCAGAAGGGCCAGAAGGTCAAGATTGGCGAGCCTGTTAAGGTGTCGTTCTTCCGGCAGGTTGCCCCCGGTGCGACGCTTATGTATGAAGACATCCTATATGCCTGCGACGAAGACGTCTGCCCAGAATACACCAAAGATCCTAGTAAGTTTCCGCTCGACAAAAAGACCCGACGCGAAGTGAAATGACACTGACGGAGTTAAATAGGAATCAAGGAAGTAGTAACTCTGACTTCGGATCTCTCACGGAAGAACCTAGAGAAGGACTTTGAGCGGATGGACACACCACAAGGCACCTTTTACCGGGTGTATTTTGATATCTATCTGACTCTAGATGGTTCCGAGTTCAGCGCTGAGCTGGTTTGCCAGGGCGAGGTTATGGGCCGTTGCCGTGCCCGGTTTAGATAAGCTGGGCGAGGGGGATAAATGCGACGGAGTTGTTGTTTTTGATTTGCACCGCATCGGATCTCCAATGATACCTCTTGATTCAGTCAGCCCGCGTGGGCATGGGCCTCGGTTCGGGTTCGGATTTCGCGAGATTGGCAGTGGTGCAGCTGAGTTTGGGAAAGATCTGGATCGCCATGAATCAAGGAGGTCAATCAGCCCCGACCTTTTTTTGCGGGCACTGCTCGGATGGTTTGCGAGAAAGCCTTTTAGCATCAGCGGAGGACGCATGAGTTTAGGGATGAATCGAGACGACATGACTTGTATGAAACTGGTGCGGGCAATGGGGCATCTCCATTTTTTATTTTTTTTGGGACATGGAGGCCTCGACTTTCTCTTTTGCTGGACGTGGGTATTTTTCCTGTCCTTTGCTTCGGACCAAGCAATCGATCTTCACTCTGTCGACAGCCTTCGGCTGGGATCACTGCTAGCCTCTCGATCGCTCATGACGTATCCGCATGGATGGGTATCTTTGACCCCTGTTTCCCAAGCAATTGGTTCGCATGGCTGCATCTTTGGCAGATTTTCATCCCGGCAATAACCCCATGGGGGGATCCCATAGGGGGACCAACGCTCTTCATGGCCAATGAATGAGTGGTGCTCATGCGTCATTGCTCATTGCCAACTCTCCCGTCCCTTCCAAGTTCCTTCCCACCTTCTTGGTACCTGAGTTTCAGAGAGGCGGCCAATCTAACTGGCACATCAGCTTTTACTTACACGGACACCACCACCATTTCGATAACCTTGCCTTGGTACCTACCTCCATGGATGTGGCTCTTGCCTAGACTGGGATATGGACATGCACGAATCCCGGTTGCCAGCCCGAGGTGGTTGACGATCCATCTAAGGTAACCCGTATGGGGGGACCTCGCCTGCCTTTGCCTGCCTTGCTCCCATGGTCTGGTATCTACGAGTACCTAGTGGCCTCAGCAACGGGCGTGTTGATGGTGTGGCAATCCCACCTCGTCCCTTCCTTTCGTCCTGCTCAGAACATCCGGCTCAGAACTTCCGAACCTCTCTCCTACTGCTCTCCCGCTGTTTTATTCCATCATTTCATCTCGTGACAGCCAGCCTTACCTGGCGTCACCCGTTCGTCTCTTCGTTTCCCACCTTTTTGGCTATTAGCTTGCTCTTGTTTCATCCTTACCTGATACCGGCCTCTGATCTTGCAACTCGATAAACCTACCTCCCTACGCGAACTTTACTTTCTTGCCCGTCATCATACTCCTTTCGTCCCGTCCTGTTCGACGTTGCGGAAGCCTCGTCTCCTCGCTCTTTCCCGTTATGAGGGCTGAAGATGGCTCAACTTGATCATCCCAGAGGAGGCTATCGTGCTGCCCAGTTGCAGGATCAAGAGGCAAACGCCAAACCACATGCCAGCTTACCGCGCCGCACAAGACGGAACCGAGGCCGCCTTGGGAGGCTCACAGAAGGCGCCCTCGTCTCAGCCGTGTTGCTCCAGCAGCAGGCATGTGGTGTGATGGCGCTGAACGTTATGAATCTCAAGAATGCTACCGAAATCAAGATCGACCCCAAGACGCCTATCCCGCTGGTCGTCACAAACGCTTGTTCCGAGACGATATGGCCTGGCATCGGCACCCAGAACGGCATCGGCCCTGGCGCGGGCGGCTTCATGCTCCCTCCCGATGCCGCCATGCAGATGTACGTGAGCCCGGATTGGCAAGGCAGGATATGGGGGCGGACCAACTGCTCGTTCAACGAGGACGGCAGCGGGCCGAGCAACCTCAACGGCGTGAACGGAAACGGGGCGGCGTGTCTGACGGGCGACTGCTTCGGCAGGCTGGACTGCGAGTTCACGGGCCAGGTCCCGACGACGCTGGCCGAGTTCAACCTCATCGGCGGCATGGAGGGCAAGCAGACCTTCTACGACATCTCGCTCGTGGACGGCTACAACCTCCCGCTGGCCATCATCTACATCCCGGCGGCCAACACGACGTGGATCCCGCCCAACCTGACCAACTGCGCGTGCATCGCGTCGTCGGGGTACCTGGGCGACCCGGCGCGCACGGGGCTGGCGTACACCAACGCGTCGTACCCGATGCCGTACGAGGCGGACCAGACCAACAGCGGCGTGGCGAACTGGTGCCCCTGGGACCTGCAGGAGTACCCGCCGTCCAAGCCGGGCGACGGCGTGTACCCGTACCCGGACGACCACATCCAGCGGCCCGTCTTCGACCCGTGCCTGTCGGCCTGCGCGGCGACCAACAGCCCGCAGGACTGCTGCACGGGCGCCTACAACGACCCCGGCGTGTGCGCCCCGAGCCTCTACAGCCAGCAGGCCAAGGCCGTCTGCCCCGACGCCTACAGCTACGCCTTCGACGACCAGACCAGTACCTTCATCATCCCCGCCGGCGGCGGCTGGGAGGTCCTGTTCTGTCCCCTGGGCCGCAGCACCGATATCCTGCGCACCTTCGGCCCCGAGCTGCGCGCCCTCGGCTCCAGCGGCCGCGTCACTGCTGCCATGCTGGCCACCCTGACGAATAAGACGTATATCGAGTCACGCCACCCGAGCGGTGCTGCTGCGGCCGGCTTGCTGCGTCCCCCGCCGCGCGGGTGGGTGTTAGGTGCCGTGGCGGCGGGGACGGCGTTGCTTGCGTGCTTGTTGTGAGCCGGCCCCTTTTTTGTATCACTGATTGAGGGCTGTTTTAAGGATCTGGGCGTCTGGGTTGGAATTGTGCGATGGAAACGGATACCCCCTATACCCCTCTACCCGTATACCCACGGTCTGTCTGTTGGCGGAGTCCATGTGTCGCTCTCGGTGTTGTTTCTTTTGGGCTGGCTTAGTTATGCGGTCGGGCCCTTTTTCTGCTTGCCAGTGCTGGAATGGAATGCTACGATAAGAAGGACTTGCAGCGGGATGGGATCGAGTAGTGTGTACGTACATGGAGTAACCTACACATCGCCTTAAGAGGTAGACTGCTCGTTTGTTTGAATAGAATACCTAGCCAATGCCATGCTATGCTATGCTATGCTTGTATGTCGAATGTTTCGGGAAGTCATCGTCTCAGTACCCCTATTCTGATGGTGCCATGGTATCAACCAAACCGAGGGACCATATAAGTATACAGGTAGTGTGCAGAAATAGGGGGCGGGGGGGCACGCTCGGAATCGAAGTACACAGTAAATAATAATAGTCTAACTAGTTGTGTTTTGTTGCATCCATCCCAGCTATCGTTGGGAAGACTCGGCTCTACATCTCCCTCGCTGGTACTGGCAACGCAACGCGCGCTGTTTCTTTCTACCCGGAAAGTGATAGGCATCAATCACACTCACTTTGAGTTGCCAAAATTAAAGCAGCAGCAGCGGTTAATACAATCCCTGCCTGCCTGCCTGCCTGCCTCCTGCCTGCCTCCTGCCTGCCTGAATATTCACCCAAAAGTCTCGTCTACGGATAACCTCACGCTTCCGCTGTAAAGCACCCCATCTGGCCCTCCACCCAGTTCTCCCCAACCACTTAAACACACCCGAGGCTCTCTCACCACAAAACCACTCTAACTCCTCTTAGCCCTGCGCCTCCTCTCCCACTCTGCCCTCTCCTCATCATCGCTCCCGCTGAACTCGGCATCCTCATCCTCCTCGTCCTCGTCCTCCTCATCCGCCTGCTTCTCCCCGCCCTTTGAAATCGAGACATCATGCGCGCTGACAAAGTCGCCAGCATTCAGGCTCGCGTACTCGTGCTTCTGGATCACGTCCCTTAGCTCGGTGTTGCGGGGGTCGACGAGCTGCAGCGGGGTGAGCCCGCCCTTGTTCTTGACGCGGGCGCTGGACCCGGCCTCGAGCATCATCTCGACCAGGGCGGCGCCAAAGGGGCGCTGCGCCGGCGGCTCGCTGTTGATCCACCGGATGGCCGTGTGCAGCGGCGTGTCGCCCTCGAGCCGGTTGACCGGGTCGCACTCGAAGCCCGGTTGGTCCAGCAGCGCGTCGATGATCTCGTAGTTGCCGCGCGAGGCCGCCTCGTGGAACAGGTGGTTGCCCATCACGGTCGTGGTGTTGTTGAGCAGCGCCGCCGCTTCGTCTTCTGATTTGGTGGCGGAGAGGATCTCGGTCAGGAGGTCTGTGTTGTTGCTTCGGCAGGCTTCGATCAGGAGCTCCGAGACCGAGGCGCCCTGGGTTGTTTTGTTTGTTAGTCACGGCTGGGCGGCGGGGAGTGTTGGTGAGCGCGGAAGGGGAGGGAAGGGAAGGGATGGGATGGGGGGATAGACTAACCTCGTGTTCCTGCTCGTGTCCGGCCATGGTGTCTGGGCTGCTGTTTGTAGATAGGTAGGTGTTCAATAGAGTAGGTTGGTAGACGGGCTACCGTACTTGTACCGGCAGTGGGTGTTGGGGGTGAGACGCGCCAGCGAGGACGACGAGCAAGGATGGATGGAGGGATGGCGGGGTCGTCAAGGTTCGAAAGATGGATGCCGGCAGACGGGAAACAAGAAATTTAAGCCAATAAATAAAGAATCCAAGTCCCAGAAGTTGTAGGTCACAGCAAGAATAAAGTCTAGGCAAGGCAAGGAGAGCAAAAGATGGAAAACGATTTGGGCTTTCTGTTATTGAACAAATGTCGGAGCTGTGCTGCGCTGCCTGTTCGGACCCTCAGGAACTGGAAAGGTACCTATAGTACATAAAGGTCACCAACCCACCCCCTGCCAGGAGGTGGCAGTGTGCCCAGTTTAGCGCCTGCGATGGCGGGGTTCGCTGATTGCCCGCCACGGGCCACGGTGTGACGGTGAGAAGCAAGAAGCTAATTCGGAGGAGGGGTTTCAGCGCTTTCCGACGGGCTATCGATACCCCGTGGGCGGTACCGTAAGGGGGGGAAAAAGGGGAAAGGGGGGAAAAAGAAAGGAAAAAAAACGAAGCGACCGACAAAAGGGTAACAGCGGACTGCCCGACCGAAGTCGGGTTTGAACCCATTTACCCCCGAGTGGAACCTCCTTTGGTTAAGGTTTTTCACAGGACCCCTCTAGTCTTGTCACCAGGCTGTTACCGCTTGACCACGGCAGGTGCACAGGATTCCAGCATGTCTAGACGCACTACAAATCTGATCTATGTATAGGTAAGGTACCTACCTGGTAGGTAAGGGAAGGTGCAGTGCTGTGGACCTCCATGTTTCAGGCTCCCAGGCACCGCAGTCCAGATTCCATCTCATCTGGACGGGGTTTCCCACCGGTGGGGGTTTGACACCGGTGGGGCTACAGTGGGCCAGTGGATGAGGATACCGACCGAAAGGTGGAGTGTGGAGTGTGTGCCGTAGGCAATTAAGCTTTCACAACGTTGAGCGCACTGTTTCTGGGTTATGACCACAGCAGGTGAAAGTGACTCCCGTGCTTTGTGAATGGAGCGAGAGATTTGACTGCCAAAACCACAAAATTCCTGACCTTGCCTAGCGTGACTGGCAGTCATACAGCCACTTCTCCCGGGGGTGATATAAAGTCGTAGAATTTTACTTGTCACAGCCAAACGACGTCGCCGCCGCCAGGCCGCCCGACTGCCTTCAGCGAGAATATTTTTTTCTCATCAGTCAATCTATCTGCTCATAGCACCCGTGCAAGATTTCAAGATGCCTATTCTCTGTGAGAGCTTCCCTCAAGTCTCGGCCGCATGGGTCAAGGTGGTTCTGTTCTAAACTAACGACTTCATCACAATCACCAGTCTGTCCATACTGCGCCAACCTCCTGATCCTGTCCAGGATGGAGACGGGCGGCAACCGGCTCGAGTGCAGGACATGCCCGTACCAGCACCCCATCGACATCCCGCTGTATTCGCGCAAGAACTTCCCCAAGAAGGAGAAGGAAGACGTGTTTGGAGGCCCAGGCGCCTGGGACAACGCGCAAAAGGGGCACGTCCAATGCCCGACGTCCAACTGCGACGGCGGCGAGGCGGCCTTCTTCCAGGTCCAGATCCGCAGCGCCGATGAGCCCATGACCACGTTCTACAAGGTAAGCCCGAGGTTCTCAGGAAAGGGAAATGATGAACTGACACCAGCGCAGTGTATGACGTGCGGAAACCGGTGGAGAGAAAACTAGGAAACGGTGCGAAGAAACGAAAAGGTGGCAGGCAAAGATGGGTATCACGGTCTGTCAAGGGAGAATACCAGGGCACAGAAGGAAGGGCATCGCGAGGCGTTTGGTTTAGAATTTTGTCGGGGCTGGGGTTAAAAATAGTGGCTATTTTGCAGACGGGATTGCATATGCCATTGCAGTGGTAAAGCCTCAATTCAGGAGGCTCTTCCTCATCATACCATCTCCTCCGGTGTAATAGCTCTCCGTGATCGTCTATGATCTTCCGCGTTCCTCCACCACCACCGTCGTCTTTGCTCGCAGAGCAGCGGTCCGCTTGGATGTCCGCGCCGGATATATGGTCTTACGGGCATCATCCAGGAAGCATGGGAGTCCCATTGAAGCCGCGCAGGATTTGCTCCCGTCATCCGTCTCCAAGAGGACCTCGTTGTCGTAAAGGCGTACATATCTCATTAAATAAGAAAAAACGATCTCAACCCTTTTGATGCCACTCCACTCCGGCCTTCATTCCCTCGGCGATGAGCGCGTGAACCAGGTCCGGGCTGATGATATCCTGGCGGAACTTCTCCTGCTGGAGCAGCTCGAGGTTCTTCAGGGTGGGGCCCGGGTACGTCAGATATTTGAGATACGGCGGGCGGCTCCAGTACTGGAGGTAGTCGAGGTAGGCGACGAAGGCTGGGTTTGTGAGAAGCTTGCGCGATGCGAGGTGGTTCAGATACTGTGGGTTGGCGAGCGATTGAACGAACTAGGGGGAGGGGGAGCAAGTTAGTAACTGAGAGAGGCTTGGGCCTTTGGGCGTTGAGCGCACACCTCCAGCTCCATCTCGAAGCGGGTGAAGCCGCCGTATTTGGGCTCGTCTGCGCCAGAGGCAGACGGGACGGGTGGCTCGGTGGTAGAGCCGTCGACTGACATGGGCCCGGACGCCATTGTTGGAGTACGATTCGGTGCTGATGTTGGTGATGGAGGGAGGGAGGATGTATCTGTGGACGTCACCTGAAGATGTTGAACTGAGTGCACTGTAAGGACCTGGAGTTCAGGACTCTACGTAGTAACAATGAAGTCGAGGTAAGTGCCCGGTAGCGGGACTCGGAGATATGGCCTAAGCCGTTTTAGGAAGTCTATCTCGGAGATAAGCCTGTGGTACTGACGAGGGACAAGGCATGTGAATGTGCTTCACACTGCTCTACGGGATAGGTACCTAGCCTAACATAGGCGGTATCAGAGGCAAATACGGGATACAGCTTACTACCCATCTAGAAACCTTTACAAAATGTATTTGTTCGAGTCTGTTATTTTCTCCATGCTGTGAGTCCATTTCCTGTCTTTTCGTGCATCCACATTTGGGTTTGGCAAGCACCCAGCTGAGGTGTGACGGCGGGGAGCCACACGTCACAGCCCAAGCCAGGTACCTCCTACCAGGTGATCCGTTCAATGGGCGCTGCAGTGGCGCCCCTCCACGCTGACAGGACAGCCCTGTGCTAAAGCACTCCCACACCCTGCAAGGCTACGTAAGAGGGCAAGGGAGGGAAGGCACGCGATGCAGCGAGCGGGATGAACACATGGCATTACCTTACACCTTACCACTCCTACCTAGTGCCGTGAGTTGTCCTCCATCAGGTTGAGATTTCTCTGCCCGACACATCGACTTGCAGTTTTTACGACTGGGCCTTCCTGCTTTTTGCCAAACGCACAGTTGCCAGTGGTTTTTGCTGGCCGACAGCTGGAGCTGGTGATTTTGGTGAGAAAGGGAGAGAGTCGTTCTTCGTCGTCACTCACTCCGTCGTCTGAGGCTTCATTCTGCTCTTTTCAAGGCCAGGAAGCGCTCAATTGTTTTCATCTTCATTCTTCATCATGGCTTCCGAGAATGCCACAGTAGCCATCGCGGCGGATGGGCCGTCAAACTCGACTGCGAATGCCGTGCCCCATACATTTGCTCTTTCCATGCTGCTCCAGCCCGACTTTCTTTTGGTAGAGACACAGGTCATCCTCAGCGCCTTGTCTATCATTTGGCTCGGCGCCCATGGCTCGCTCCGCCGACCGCCCTCGGCCGCGTTGGCAAAGACGAAGGGGAGGGACAAGAAGAAAAAGCCAAAGGACGACCAGTTCACCGAAGGATTCTCTGCCTCAGACGCCATCATGCTCCCCATAATGGCCGGCGTCGTTCTGATCGGTCTTTATTATCTGATAGAGTGGCTTCACGACCCCGACATGCTGAACAAAATCATTCGCGTCTACCTGTCTGTCGTCTCCGTGGCAAGCCTTGGTCGCCTGACGGGGGACACCCTCGAGGTCCTGACGAGCTTGGTGTTCCCAAATATGTGGGCGGATCGTAGCGGCAAGGTCTACCACATTGACTCGTCGCGATGCTGCCAGTATCAGTTGGGCCCAGATGGATCAGAAGTCATGGTCGGCGGAAATAAGTCACCGTTTCCAGGCTTCTTGTCCAGAGCAGCCCTCTCAGACAAAACCCTCCGCAAAGCATGGGAGGTTCGCCATATACTCACAGAGGACTGGACACTTCGGCTGGCTATGCACGGCCTGTTCACCTTCCGGTTCGATCTCACATTCAACAGCATCCTCGGCTTCATTCTTTCTCTCCTCGTCACCATATCCTACTACGCCACGGGCTGGCATGTATTTTCCAATCTCTTAGGGGCTGCCTTCAGCTATTCTGCATTCGCGATTATGTCACCCACCTCTTTTGGAATCGGCACCATGGTCCTCGCTGGGCTCTTCGTCTACGACGTCATCATGGTCTTCTACACGTGAGTTCACTAAGGTCTAGTTAACCCCCCCTGTTAATGACAGCAGGGCTAACGAATCTTATACAGCCCTTTCATGATCACCGTGGCAAAGAGTATCGACGCACCAATAAAGTTGGTCTTCCACAGCGCCTCGGGTGTCAGTATGCTCGGTCTCGGTGACATAGTCATCCCGGGCCTGCTTATGGGACTCGCGCTTCGCTTTGACCTGTACCGATACTACCAGAAGAAGATCACCCACGAGCCAATCCAGCTTACCTCACAAATTGTCGAGAACTCGGCAGCCGAGGAGACCACTGTGACAGAAACGCAGTACCGAAGCATCAAGGCTCCTTATGTCGACCCTCGGGGTCAGTGGGGCGACAGGTTCTGGTCCACAAAGCTTGGAAAAACTGTCCCAGTCCCAGCGGCCGCATCTGCAACAGCTGCGACAGCCTTTCCAAAGCCTTACTTCTACGCCACCATTTTCGGCTACTTGGTAGGCATGCTGGTTACGTTGACCATGCTGTTAGTCTTTCACCATGGACAGCCAGCACTCCTGTATCTTGTCCCGGGCGTCGCTGGGTCTGTGTGGTTGACTGCTTTGCTTCGAGGAGAGTTGAAAGACGTTTGGGCATATACAGAGGACGGGAGCTTGGATACCGAGGATGTGGTTGTGGAGTTGGATGGCAATGGACAGGTCATCAAGGAGGTTTCAAAGAAGACCCCAGACGACAAGGGATCCGCGACGGACGATAAACCCATCGAGGGTGCTGCAAAGCCTGGTACAGTCAAGAAATCAGGCCAGCGGGATGACGAGTATGATGTGTTTTCATTTTCAATCACTGCTCCCCGAAATCTCGTGGATTTCAAGCTCGATTAGGATCGTCAGCTGCCATATTGGCAGACTCGAGGACATGCAATTTTGGGGACCTCCTGGTACCTAGTAGCTCTAGCGGTTTAGGTCTATACGCGGTGCATAGCGACAAGTTTGACTGGAATACAAAACATAGTTTATATATCCCGGAATCTGTGCACATCTGTGTCTAGTTCTTGACAACAACGGGCCCTCCTTACACGTCTCTCGACCACGGGAGGGACATGACGGAAACCGTACGGGTGATTCAAGTCCGTACCTAGATAGCCAACCACCCAACCCTTATCGTTGATACGCCAGAAGGGCCTACCGATGTCAACACAAAATAATCCCAACAGAAGCCTGCTGGTCTGGTTACCCTTGATGGTGCCGCCCCGTAGCTAGACAAATGTGATATTGGGCTCGACATCGTAACCACGCGCACGCACACACACACACACACACACACACACACATACACACGCACACGCACGCACACCAGATCCCAGTCTTCTCTCATGTTTCAGCTCCCCAGTACCGTTTCTCCTAAACCCAAAATACCACAAACGCATGCACTACAGCTCTTGGCCGAGGGTTGATGCAAAAGTCAATATAAAACTAGAGAATCCACATCATATGGATGTCTCCTCATCCGCCTCACCGGGGAAAACAACAACGAGATGAAGTTGAGATGAAGTTGAACAGCCCCGAGAATTTCTTCAAACATGGGGCATAACCAAAAATATTTCCCTGCGCTTCTCACAACAGCGGGCGAATGTGTGATGTCTTGGTGACCAAAACGTAGGCAGGTAGGCACCTCGGCTCGTCAAATACCACAAATGAAGCTTAACTACCTGGGATGGCGTAATCTTATCCACGTTCACCGCACCTGTCCAGATTTAACTTCCCAGAAAGCAGTCCGATTTGCGACGAGCCGAGACCCTAAAGTTCTCTCCCGGTGACTTCAATGGCACGAGGGATTCCCCAGATGCCATGGTCACGGCCGAGCTCCTCTTGCTTTTCCTGAATTCTTCCTCTCTCCTCTTCTGTTTCTTGAACACATCCATCTCCTGTACAACCAAACCAGCAAGACGCGTCTCAAAAGTTCCAAACCACCTCGACAAAACCGGCGTCGATTATTGAAGATTCTTGTGTCACGGACTCGTTCACAACGTTCCTCACTCGTCTACCCAACCTTGTCAAAACAATACCGTCATACACCGGCCACTTGGCCATTCTTTTCTCACATTTCTCTCCGCTCAACACCAGCACCAACCGGCAAGAAGCCAAGAACCATATCCACCAATCAATCCCCTCAAGTCTCACAAGTCCGGAAAGATGGAGGAGAGAACCTGCGTTCTCCGCCCGCGGCTCCCATCCATCAATCCCCTCAAGTCTAACAAGTCCGAAAAGATGGAGATGACCTGTGTGCTCAGCCCGCGGCTCCCAAAGCGGGCCACGGGAGCCTCGAAGAAAAAGACAGCGAGCCAGAACGACATGATAAGTCCACCACGGGCTCCTTCCAAGCGCAAACTCGACGACAAGGAAACCGATCCGTCCCCGCGTGACCCAAAGCGTCACAAAATGAGATCGCCGGACACCAGAGTGAGCCTTCCCCCCAGCACGAAAGTTGCCTACAGCTACGCCCCCGAAGCCGACAGTGAGTTTTATTTTTACGTCACGGCCGAGGGCTCTAGATTCCTCAGGCGGCGGGACCTCGACCGCGGCACGGACCGGTCCAAGGACAGGGAGGAGGAGGTATCCCCGGACGCGGGTCGGCAGACGGTCGAGCCATATGAGGGACAGCTCTTTTGCCGCCGTTGCGGGGAACGTGGTCCCAGACTCGCCTACGATCCCAGCGTCGGCCTCCTCTGGGATTACAGCCCGACCGGGAGTATCGGCAGGCCACTTACGGACGAGCAGCTGAAAATCGTCTGGTGGTAATTCATGGGCCAGAGGGAGATGGAGGGGGAGGAGGACGATGAAGACCCGGAGCAGCGCTTGAAGGATCGAGTGCGTGCGTGGATGGATAAGTGGATCGGATGATTTATGTGTCCGTCCAGCTTGGATGGCTGGAGGATGGGACCTTGCTTTGTTATTGTGGAATTCGGGTTTGTGTTCTGTTTATTCGTCCTCGACTGGTATTTGTTCAACGGGACCTGGCTTGCAGAGCTCTCAGGCAGCTGGCGTTTTGGACGATAATACCCCGGCGCTGGAACAGGCTTTCGGACAGCTACTCATGCAACTTTGATATGGTGGATGAAAGGGGGAACTCGCGTTGGAAGCTCGCTGTGAATATGGCACCCTCGTTCTGGAAGCGACGGATATGGAAACTGCAGAGTCGTTTTGGCTGGGGGTGTTCTGCGACTTGCGTCCACATTGGTAGCAATGGACAAACGGATAGGGGAAGGGCAAAATCGGATTGGTATTTCCTTCAGATACACGAGCTGAACATTCTCCTGTAACCGCAAATGAGTAAAAAACTGCTCCTCCTTTGAGTGCCTTTCTCCGACGATCCAGCAATACAGACTGCGGCTGGAACACAGTGAGAGAGAGAGTCAAAGGAACTACCAAGAGAGCAAGAAAGAGACCCCGGGTGGGGGGGGGGGGGGGGGGGGGGGCGGAACTTTGATGAATATGTTAGTAGATATCGTTACACATAGTGGTCTCTCATAGCTGTGTCTGTTTTTTGTCAATCCTGACTGATGCTCCCCATCTGACGCCTGGTCGATGTAGGGGGCCATGGGCCCCCATATCACGAGAAAGGAAACAACAACGCCAAGGAGACATGCTGAGACGGAATATTTGCATTTCTCCAGCTTCCACCTGTCCCGCACGTACTAATTATAGAAGGACAAAAATGACAGCCCTCGAATGACACGACGGGAGCTGATTATTCCCCCATCTGCCAGCCCGTCGACAAGTGAATCGTTTCAGAGACCAGGTCTCGCTAGCATAACTGGATCTGCCTGTCTGCATCGAGTAGGGTAGACAAAATAGAAATGCCTAACGTTGCCGTGCAAGAGCGACAGTGCTTGCTTCCATGATCCGACAGCCACGATAAGTGACAGCAGCCATGTCATCATGTGAATGGAAGGATCACGCACAGTAGGGTAAGTCGTCACGGGCCAGTCACTCGACGCCTCTCAGCAAATCTCCCGTCCCCTTTCCCCGCCTGGAGGTTCCAAGGGGGGAGGTAGGTATTTTTGGCAGCAGCGACGGCAGCAAACGATCTGGCAGTCAGCCCAGTGCGAGTGAAGGAGGTGGGGAGAAGAGCCACTCGACGCGTTTTTTCTTTTTGCAAGGAAGAACACTGGGCGCGCTTGTTAACGCTTATATCGTTAATCTGTAGTGGGAATTACACGCGAGAAAATCTCCGAGACCGCTTGCTCCCCGTCCCAGTCCCAGACTCCCAGTCCCAACCAAGGATAACATGCACAACGTACCAACTTGGCACGGATGATGGGAGGAGGGCGTTCAACCAGCAGGCATAATGCCAGTAGATGGGATCTGGATGATGTGGTACGAGCGGCATAATAGGACATGTGCTGCAAGTGCACAGAGTTTGGGGTTTCGTTTCTTGAACCGAGCATGTCGTCCTCGATGAGAACCAGGTAACGAGCTGGCGGGAGGAGTGGCCCGCGTCAACGGTTACACACCTGACGGCTGAGGGAAGGATTCCGGGGTGGGCGTTGACTGATAAGAGATTCATGCAATCTGGCGATGCCCAACCTCTGCAACTGTGCTGCTGAAGAAGGGGAGGGTGGAAGGGGTTGTTGGTTTACTTGTCAGTGTCTTTTTGGTAGGATAACCTGGAAGACCGTCCATTGACTAAGGGAGATAAATCTGAATATCAGTAAGCAGTGCAGTTACCAGACCTTCCATCGATACCAAGGTAGCTGACTGAACATGCCACTTCTTCAATTGTCTCTTATTCGGCTACTTCAGCAAAGTTCGTAGTTCGTGCGGTAAGCGGTTGTAGTCTGGATCTAGGCGCCACAATTGCCGCCCTTTTCCAGGGGGACCCAAGGAATGGTTACCCAAGGTACCTTACCTAGGCCAAGGTATACTGTGAAGAGGTGAGAAATACACGCGAGAAGAGGGCGGGAGCAACCGTGGTAGTCGTACCCATTGTCGTCGTCCTTGTCTGCCCGGCGGCAAATCTGCGAGGCCCGTCACGCAATATCGATAGCCGGGTCATGGACGCTCGCGCTTCAATTGCGACCAACACCGATCCGTTACTTCGATCCGCCTGGCACTGTGACCCATGCGTCCGTCCATCTGCAAGAATGACAGCACCACAGACTGCAAGTGCTTGGCAGCCCCATGGGTGAGGATGTGGTACACACACTCCCGAACCAATTTGTACTGAGTTGTGTAGTAGATATGCTGATCTCTGTCCTGCCTTAGGGGGCTTTTTTTTTTTTTTTTTTTTTATTTAGATGCCAAGGTCAGAAGAGATTGGAAGCAAGGCGCATCAGACGAGGCCGACCAAGATTGAATTCTGAAATCGGCAGAGGCAAATGTTGCTCTAATGCGGGAGGTACTTGCCTTCCATTGCTGAACACCTTCCACTCCCCAATGTGAGGAAGGACGGAAGGTACGCCCAGGTCGGTAGTAGACGCAGAAGCGGTCAAATGGGCAACCACCACCACCACCGCCACTAACACAAAAGCAATGGGAGAGATAGCCGACAGGGATGCCCCGCGCGGTCTGGGTGTGCTGGACCGGGAGGGTGTCGAGAGCGTCTAGATGCAGCGTGACGCCAGCGCTGATTGGCTCCTTGGGCCCCCGGGGCGGTCAGGGTTCGCCAGGGTCAACATGCAACATCTATTTCGGGCGGCTATCGCATCAGACCAAGCTCTGCAAGAGGCCGTCCCTTCCCGCTATCCGCCCTCACCTCGTGCCTTTCCGACCACTCACAGCAGAGCCAAGGGGTCGACCGCCAACCACCACCGAGTTCTTCCCCCGCGCCGTCCCCAAGCAAGGCGCTTAAAAATAATTGCATGGGCCCTGGGGGGAGCACCATGATGGGACTGCAGACGGAAAGCCGGCCTTCCAGAGTGCGCTGCTGCTGCATTCGCTTTGGAGATCTCTCTAAGACAGAAAACGACTAGGACGACGCACCTCGCGGCAGGGCACCTTTGCGGCACACACACAAACCGCCCCGACCACCACCACCACCACACTCTACTACGTATCCGACCCATGGAAGCTCTTGCGTGGTGGTGTGGATTGCCAGTGGCACGAAAGATCTCTCAATGTAGGTACGGGTAGGGATCAATTAGAGCAAGAGAGGGTAGGTAGCATCGCAGGTCGCTAGTTGGCCTGTCTCGCTCTCGTCGCTCTCCCCTCCCTTAAAGACCTTTAGAACCACACGATCCCGTCCCGTCGGCTCGTTCCCCATCTCGAAAGTGCTGTCTGTCTGTCTGTATGCTGTTGGTGCCGACTTCCAACAAGCGTCCTCAAGTGTGTCCGTGTCCCGCATCCGCGCCGCCGCCTCCTCTTCCTCCTCCTCATACTCGGAACGAACCCTCTGCGTGGTTGTGTCACCATTCACCCCCTCTGATGATCTGTGATCATGTCTCGGTAGCCGGCCCACCGCTCACCCCTCCTGTGAATCGCCCCTCGTTCGAGTCGAGCCGAGTCGAGTCGAATAAGAAAAGACGAGACGTCCCATGCTAGCCATCAGACGCCGCCATCGCCTCTCCTCAAGTGAAGAAGGAGTCAGAGTCGGAAGCATATACATACCTCCTTCATCATGTCGGCACCACCCCCGTCGGGAGGAGGCTTCTCCCTCTTCCCTAATACCAGCACCGTCCCGAGACCGCCGTCCAGGAACCAACCCACAAGGCCGCGAGCCGCAACACCACAAGGACGTCCATCCATATCAACAGAACCCACAAGAGCCCCGACACCCCAAGGCCGCCCCTCCATCTCCATAGACACCAGTGCCGTGCCCGCACCGCCACCACGACCACCACCGCCAGCAGCGCAAACCAATCCCTACATCCCGGCCGAGGCGAACCAGGCAACGCCCCCCCGTGTCGCAAGACAAGCGTCAATACGAAGGGCAACGTCCGTTCGAGAAGGCAAGCGGCGAGAACCGTCCAACAATCCATGGCAGTCCGCCCTCGACGCCCGCCAACCGCCCATATCACTCGACACCACCGTCGCGGACCACCCCCAAGTCGAGACCGCGCCGCCCCTGACCGTCGCCGACGTGCCGCCGCGATGCGAGACGGCGCTCTCCGAGGCACGCACCCTCGTCCACCGCAGCCCCAGCGTGCACTCGCGGAGCTCCATCGCCAAACCCCCCATAGCCTACACCCCGGCCGGCTCCTCCTCGACCCCGTCGTCAGGGACAGAATACCCGATCCGGTCCATCTTCCCCCAGTACAACCATGAAGTCCCCCTCGACCGGCAGGACTACTACCCCACGCAGGCCAACCCTGTGCACCTCCCGCAGTCGGCCATCAACCGGCCGCTCTACTCCCCGCGGATGGTCGAGCAGCAGCCGCAGAGCCCGCCGCTGCTCCGAAGCCCCATGCTGAGCCCCGCGGCGCAGGTGGCGGGGCCCGCCGGCTCAACCAGCAAGTGGCCCGGGGGCAACGCGCGCGTCGTCGAACCCGCCGTGATCCCCCCGGTCAGCACGACCGAGGAGCTGCGCGGCCTGTGGAAGGTCGTCAACGGGTGGAAAGCGTCGCACCTCGAGGGGCGGACCTTCTGCATGCGTCTGACCGCCGACCGCGACGGCCCGCCCCTGTACACGCTCACCTCGGCCTCCGCGCAGCCATTCTACTCCCTCCGCCTGGACCCGACCTCAGCATCCGCGCGCGTGACGCTCTCGCGGTACGACCCCAACAAGCCGTTCAAGGGCAACATGGCCATCTCGCTCACCAACGGGACGGGCACGCCGTCGCCGCGCGCGTCGTCGTCGAGCAAGTTCGAGACCAAGAACGAGAAGCACGACGCGAAGCACTGGCAGGAGGTGCTCAGCACGGCGCTGGAGCCGGCGACGCGCAAGCAGCCGCCGGGCGACGGGCTGGTGGCGGAGCTGTGGCCGGCGGCGGCGGCGCGGCTGGCGGCGGACCGGGCCAACGACGCGACGACGGTGATGCTGGCCGAGCACGAGTGCGGGCGGCTGGTGTGGGACGCCGACTCGGGCAACCACTTCCTCGTGCACCCGGCGCTGGCCATGCCCTTCTGCGTCACGGTGGAGCGGCACGCGGCGCCCTACGGCAACCGCACCGAGTACACGCTCGAGCACGTCGAGTCGCCCATGCACCTGGGCCGGCTGACGCGCGACGGCTCCGGCGCCGGCTGGCTCGAGGTCGACACCGCCATCGCCGCCAAGATCGACGCCGTCTACCTTGTCGACGTGGTCGTCGCCGCCCTGGTCCTGGTCGCCCACGCCGACGACCAGTTCACCATTGTCGAGACCTTTGAGCCCCCGCCCGTCATCGGCGACCCCGCCGGCAGCCTGTCGTCGTCCCGGCGCGACAAGCGGAGCAGCCGCGGCAGCCGCGCGAGCAGGCGGGAGAGCAAGCGCGAGGAGAAGGAGAGGAAACGGGAGCTGAGCAGCATCAGCACCGCCACCACCAATAAGAAGAACAAGAAGAAGCCGGCCAAGACCCGGATGGAGCAGTTTGAGATGGACATTGAGAGCCAGACCAGCGAGTTCGGCAAGATGGCGGACATGAAGGGCGGCGGCGGGGGGGATAAGGAGAAGATCCCGGGCCTGGCGCGGGGGTTCATCTTCTTGCTGACCGTCACCTTCAAGTGCATGATATGGTGCGTGACGCTAGCGTTCAAGGCCCTGATGGCCATTGTGTCGGGCCTGGGGAAGTGTCTCGGCTCGAATAAGTTATAAAGGGAAGCGGAAGAAGAAGAGAGAGGGGACGACTTGACAGCGCCTTTATAATGCTTATTATGTTATGTTCAAATAGGACACGGATATTCGAGCCAGCTAGGTAGGTAGGCCGGGCACAGACGGACGGGCTGGGAATATATATATATATGTCGATTCCTCTTCGCTCATGGGGGATATAAACCAGGTCTCTTTTTCTGGTTCTGTTGGGTTTCTTTTTCTTTTCTTTCTTGTTGTTTTCTTCCGGGTGGGGGTGGCACATCGTCATGGCCATTGGTCATGAGATAATTTCTGGCGTTGGGTATTATGGAATTGTTTGCATCAACAGGCAAACTCATGCTGGGGGGACCAAAGCCCAGCAGCTGCTATTTTATCGCTCCTCCTCCTGCTCCTCCTCGTTCTCCTTCTCCCCCTTTTTTGAGAAGGAGGCAATGCATGAAAAAAAAAGAAAACCACAGAGAAATAAATAAAGATAGAAGAAAGAATCTTCATCTTCTCATCTCTTCCTCTCGCGGACCTTGATCCTCCTCCCGGTTTTTGTAATGCCGCCCGACGTTGCTGTCTTGGCCATCTTGGCTTTCTGCAGCTCGAGCTCGTACTCGGCGTTGGCCAGCGTCCTGAGCTTCTTCTTGGCGTTGCGCAGTTTCTGCTGCAGCCTCTCCAGATGCCGTGCTTTCCGGTCCGCCTCCTTTGTCTTGTCATCATCATCATCATTGTCGTCGTCGTCATTGTCGCCCATCTTGTCATCCTCGCCGCCTCCTCGCTGCTTCTGGACCGCCTGGTCCCGCTCGTCGGCGCCGTCGCAGAAGACAATCTTCTTGGGTATTTGCATGCCCGTCTTGGGGGCGATCTGGTCTCCGTCCTCGTCCTCGTCGCTGTCGTCGTCGTGGTCCTCGGCCGTCTGCTCGGCGCCGCCGGCCAGGATGTAGCGCTCGTTGAGCTCGCGCACCTCGCGGGCGGCGACGTTGCGCATGGTGCGCAGGTAGCCCAGGTCCTGGGTCTTGAGCAGGCGCACCGTGTCCATGTCCATGGCCGTGTTGCCGCGGTCGTTGTCCACCGTGCCCGAGAAGGTCTTGCCGCGCGTCAGCCGCGAGCCCGCGCCCGTGCGCGACATCATACCGAAGTAGAACTCATCTTCGTTGCGGTCGGCCGCCTTGGCCCGCAGCGACTTGAGCGTCTCCTTCTTCTTGTTGTAGTCCTTGGCGCGCTTCTGGTAGTCCTTCTTCTTCTCGAGGAGGCCGAGCCGTGCGCGCTCGACCGGCTGGGCCCGCTCGCGGTGCGATCGCCGCTGGACGCTGTGGGTAGCGAGGCTTTGTCAGTATTTGTTCGATCTCAGTCGAGTTGGGGAGGGCGGCAGCCGCGGCGGGGGCCATGTAATTAGACAGCTTTGGGGGGGGGAGGGAGGATGGGGGGCTCATACCTGTTACGAAGCGACGACATGGCGGGTAGAGGTTCGCGTTGTCGCGCCTGGGTGTGTGGTGGTGAGTGAGAGGTAGAAGATTGGATGGAGGGGCAAAAAGCAAGTCCTGGTGTTGGTCGTCAAGTTGGCCTGGCTGCTTGCTCGTCGGTCGGGTCGGTCGGTCGCTGGCTTCGTCAGTGGAAGCGGAAGCGCCAAAAAATTGAGGATTGACCCGATAAGCGATAAGAGATTGCTTGATGGCTGCCGGCCGGCTGCAAGGCGATTTAACCCCGCCAAGACCTCGCCTTGCGCTATGTAGTGTACAACCCGCGCGCTAGGATTAGCTCCGAGGACCAGGAGGCTTTGGTTTCTATTTCCTGCTTCACAACTCCCGGCTCCTATCCCAAACCATTCAATTCGATTTGATGGCACATGGAATCGGACTTGAATACATACATTGGTTGAGATTGCCGTCCAACGATTTGATCGATTAAACCCGCATGAACTTTGCCCGCAACTCCGTTGGAATTGACTGACATTCGCCAGTGCTCCCGCCCTCACCATGCTAACTGTCGAATAATCAATCCCAGGAACAAACCCTCCGACCTGTGCCTGCTCAGCTGTCGACCTTTCACGCCTACAGGTACCTGCATATTTATCGGCACATTGTCCGTGCATTTCGACCGCGCGCAACTGAACTATTTGACGCCCGCCTCGCACCCTTCCAGGTTCCTGGATTCATTCTCGAAATTGGCTCCTCGTATGGGATATTATTGCGCTGAGCCACTGCCGGGCAGCCCACTTTTTACTGACTGGGACAAGGACCCTCCGCGACTCCCCAAAAGCTCCGTCCATCAAACAAGCCCGACATCATGATCGGCAACTGCCAGCTCGTTTTTTTTTACCCGTTCGAAAATGGTGACCAAAAGCCCCAGGATGGAAAGCGGAGAGCGATTCGCGGGAGGGAGGGACAGGGGAAAATGCAAGGGGCATTTTCCATTCCTAAGACTCGCCTCGCGCTAGGTAACCAGGAGTGTCGAAATGTGTGGGGTCGGTCGAGTTGGCCAAGAGGTTTTGGCGACGGCATTCGTCCATCGAAACTGGCTTTGAACCATGCAAGATGCCAATCAGCCATCTTGCGGCACAGCCAAACAAATAATTGCAAGTGCAAGTGTGTTGGTCATGGCTGGAGCCTCCCCTATTTTAGCCTGCAAGGTTGTTGGCCTGGGCTCCGATGACAAGATGGGACCTCGACCGTCATGATTTCTGCTGCGAGACAGGACGAGACTGGCAAGGTACGTCTGGTACAAAGGTGTAGGTAGGTATCAGACAGTGGCCCCGTTGAATCATTCCAACTTGCACTGTCCCTTTGTTTCTCCTATTTCCGCCTGTCTGGCCGTCTGTCTATTCTTCTCTTCCTCCTTCTCTCATCGATCCACCTTGTCATCGCTCTTGATGACCTCCAGCCCAAGGCTCCCTTTTCTTTTCTTTCTTTCTGGCCCGCGAGGAGGAATGTCCCCTTGGAACGATGGCCACCTTGACAGCCCACCGTAGGTTCCAGCGTTTGGCTATCCTCGCCTTCGTGTTCATCATCATCACCTACCTGCTTCTGGACCGGGTCCCTCGTCATGGACGACAGCCCGCTTCAGAATACGTCCGGAGTAGTTTCGACTGGGCAAACAGACGCCAGAAACATGCAATCTTGGAATCGACCATGGTCCACCTTCCCGACGGCATAATTCGCGACTTGCCGCGCATACAACACGAGTTCTCGAAAGATGAACCGAACGAGGCGCACAACAAAACCCAGAGACAACGACAAGAGGCTGTCAGGAACGCCACCAGGAAATCCTGGGACAGCTACAGAGAGTATGCCTGGGGCAGTGACGAGCTGGCTCCGCTGACGCTAGTGGGCAAGGAGAGTTTTAGCGGTTGGGGTGCCACGCTGGTCGACTCTCTGGATACTCTCTGGATCATGGGGCTCAAGAAGGAGTTTGCCGAGGCCGTTGACATGGTTGCCACCATCGATTGGGACAACTCGACCGCGACCTCGTGCAGCCTATTCGAGACCAACATCAGGTACCTGGGGGGCTTGCTGGCAACCTACGACTTGAGTCAGGAGGAGGTCCTGCTCCAGAAAGCAGTGGAGCTCGGCAATATGCTCTATGCTGCGTTCGATACGCCAAACCACTTTCCTGCCAACGCGTTCGACTTTGAAGACGCACGAGATGGACGTCTGGTGGCCGACAAGCGCGAGGCCTCTGCGGCTGTTGGATCTCTTTCCTTGGAGTTCACGAGGCTCTCGCAGATCACAGGCGACCCAAAGTACTACAGCGTCATCGACAATATCAAGACCGCGCTCGAGAGGACCCAAGACACCACCACTCTTCCCGGCATGTGGCCGACTTACATTGATCTTCGAAACGGGTTTCTGGTGACAGAAGGTTCATACTCCCTTGGCGCAATGTCGGATTCAGCCTATGAATATCTCTCCAAAATGTTCGCGCTACTGGGAGGTCTGGATCCCACATACGAGAAACTCCACATCAAAGCTATGGAGACGGTGAAGAAGCATCTTCTTTTCCGTCCGATGTTGCCGGACATCTATCCAGCCGTGTCCCCGGACATATTGTTCTCGGGCACAGCGCTTTCGAACGGGCCGACCGTCGAATTGTGGCCAGATGTTCAGCATCTCGGCTGCTTCGCTGGAGGGATGTTCGCACTGGGAGGAAGGATGTTTCACCGAGAGGATCATGTGACGATTGGCGAGCAGCTCGCACGAGGCTGTGCCTGGGCCTACGACGCCTTTCCCACCGGTGTCATGCCCGAGGTATCCAGGATTGTGCCCTGCGAGACGGCCGACCTCGCCCCGTGTAACTGGAACGAGTCGAGGGGGCGGAAGGATGAAGATCTACCAAAGCCCTTCTCGGGGGTCCAGGATGCTCAGTACCTCCTGCGTCCCGAAGCCATCGAGAGCGTGTTCATCCTGTACCGGATCACCGGCAAACGCGACCTACTGGACACCGCATGGCGGATGTTCAATTCCATCGTCAAAGCGACCGAGACCAAGTTTGCGTACTCGGCCATCTCGAATGTGCAGGCCGGGGGCGGCACGAGCAAGATCAACTCGATGGAGTCGTTCTGGATCGCCGAGACGCTGAAGTACTTTTATCTCATCTTTTCGGAGCCCGATGTCATCAGCCTGGACGAGTATGTCTTTAATACGGAAGCTCACCCGCTGAAGCTGCCAAAGGCGGCAAAGAGGTGAAGAGAGTTGCGGGTTGGGATAATGACGAGCGGAGGAATCCGCCGGCATTCATCCGACAACAAGCTACCTATGCTGAGGGGAATAGATCGACAGTAGAAGGGGGAAAATAGATATGGGTTGGGTTCTGGATGGGATACCATCGTCAGTCACATAACATACTAGGCGTTTTGATCATTTGGATGGCGTTGGTTGCGGGAGGCTGGAATACAATAGATGGCAGCCAGTATAACATGTTTACCCTGTTTTGCCAGTGGTCGTTTCTACAAGGCAACATCATCCCATCATATATGCATGATCTGGTCGGGTTCCAAGGTAAGGCACAATACATTCATTATCATTAGGCTACAGTCAGCCAGTCCCTTTTACACTGCACACACACACATACAACACACACAGCAGACCTTGTATGCATCAACCACATCACTCCTCCTCGCCCGAGCTGACATCGGCATCCTCGCCCTGCCGGAAGATCACCTTCTCGCACAGCTGCAGACACTTGCGCACAGGCAGTCCAATCACATTATCGACACTGCCCTCGATCTTCTCGACCAGCAACATGCCGCCGACGCCCTGCAGGGCATACCCGCCGGCCTTGTCGGCGCCCTCGCGCGTGCGCACGTAGCTCTCGATGACGTCGTCGGGCAGGCCGTCGTCGGCGCGCGCAAAGTAGACGTTGGTGTGCTCGGTGTGGGACGCGATCTCGTAGCCCGGGTGGCTGGCGTCGGCCTTGGGCGCCATGACGCACACGGCCGTCAGCACGCGGTGCACGCGCGTGTCGCGCAGCACCTGCAGCATGCGCACGTGCTCGGCGCTGCTGCGCGGCTTCTCCAGCACCTTGCCCGCGCGCGTCGCGATGATGGTGTCGGCCGCGATCACGAGCGCCGGCTCTTCGAGGTCCGACGCCGGCCCCGGGAACGGGTTCGGCTCCGCGGCGGTGGGCGGTTTCTTCGACGCCGCGATGGCGGCTTCTTGGCGGTCTAGGGCGAGCTTGTACACGTGCAGGCACTTGCGTCGCGCTGTCGCGGCGACGTAGGCTTCGGGGCCCAGGCTGGCGCTGTCGAGGTCCTCCGGCTCGGTGGAGGGGATCACTTCGATGCCCGTCAGGCCGATCTGCGGGATGGGGCGTCAGTTTGGGAGGGAAAGAAGGAGCGAGGGGAAGGGGAGGGCATAAGTACCTGTGCGAGCATTGCCTTTCGCCTGGGCGAGGCGGACGCGAGAATCACCCGCTTCGACTTGAGGTGCGCCAGGAGCGGGAGCTCCAGCGGGAGCGGCCCCCGCTTGATCGGGGCGCTCTGCCGGAGCCGGATACCGTGGGAGGCGGCGGCCGTGATGTAGTCCGGCGGGGGGTCCGAGGGGTTAGAGAGATCCATGTTGATGACCGGTCGGCGGGGTGTGGATGATGCGCTGCGGGTTGCAAAGCTGAAAAGTCGATGAGTTTTGGACAGGATCATGAGATTAGTTTTGGTTGTTGCGTTGGGTGAAGCTGGAGCTGCCTGCCCCTCCCCTGAAGCTCGATACTCTCTGTTGTCCAGCCTGCTACGTACCTGGTATACGTAAGGTGCGGCGGGGGGATTACGGATACAGTGCCACAAAGCGAACCCCGCCGTCATTCAGCCTGTCGCTTTCTGACTGGAGGTACCTGGGAGGTGCTGCTGCCAAGTGCCCTATCTACGTCATCAAAACTCAATTCAAATACAATTACAAGCCCCTTTACTTCTATGTATACACAAGGTATTACTAGCCCAGATTATTTATACATTTATCAAACACAACAAGATGCTTGCGCATTTGGCCGAGGAAGATGTGACGTGCATACCTCACTCGTACGCATCGACCTTGGTCTTCATCAAGCGGAGCAGCTCCTCGGGCGTCATCTGCACCGACTTCTGCGCCGCGCGCGGCTTGTCACCAACCTGCGGAATGCCACTTGCGTCGACCGCGACGGTCCCCTTTGCGACGTCCTTGGGACCAACTACAATGATCATGCCGTAGCCCTTACTCTTTGCCTCGCGCACCTTTAGGGGCAGGCTGCGCGCGCTGTCGTCCACGTCCACGGCAAGCTGCGTGGGCGAACCCAGGCCATCGGCCGTGGCTTCTGACGAGATTCCTAGCAGCACTTTCTGCGTGTGTCGCGCCCACTGCAACACCGGCTCGCTGTCGTTTACGGTGAGGATAATGCCCTGCCTGGGGTTCAGCCAGAACGGCCACTTGCCGTCGAAGTGCTCGATGAGGAGCGCCATGAGCCGTTCCACAGAGCCCAGGACCGCCCGGTGGACGAGCACAGGCCTGACGGACCCCGAAACGGCGAGCAGTTCTGGGTCTGTCGTCGTCTCGCCCCTTTGTTCTACCTCTGGAGCCGGCGACTGGTACTCGAGCTCGAACCGCTTGGGCAGCTGGAAGTCGAGCTGGATTGTGGCCGTCTGGTGTTCCTTGCCATCCGAGTCCTTTAAGATGACATCAATCTTGGGGCCATAGAACGCGCCGTCGCCCTCGTTTACCGTCCATGCCTGCCCGCTAGCATCGAGCGCTCGTTTGAGAGAGCTCTCGGCTTGCTCCCAGTCCTCGAGGCTCCCGATGTAGTGTTCGGCCGGACGCGTCGAGAGCGCCAACCGATAGGGGCCGAGCCGGAAAACGCTGTACGCGACGCGGATGAAGTCGAGCGTTTTGCGAATTTCGTCCTCGATCTGCGAGGGCCGGCAGAAAATGTGGCCGTCGTCTTGGTGGAACCGCCGGACGCGAGTCAGGCCGCTCAGCGCGCCCGAGATCTCGTTCCGGTGCAGCGGGCTGAAGTCGGCGTACCGAATCGGAAGGTCGCGGTAGCTCCGCTTCTGCGACGCGAAGATGAGGCAGTGGCCCGGGCAGTTCATGGGCTTGAGCCCGTACTCGTCCTCCTCGCCCGTCTCCTTGGTGTCGGCGCGCGACGGCGACGTGCTCGTCACGGTGAACATGTCGTCGGCATAGTTGTCGAGATGGCCCGACTTGGCCCACAGTGCCTTCTTGAAGATTGTCGGGGTGATGACCTCCTGGAAGCCATAGTGGACGTACTGTTTCCGGAGGAACTCGACGAGGCGGTTGAATATGCGCGCGCCGTTGGGGAGGAAGATGGGCGACCCGGGGCTGTAGATGGAGGTGGTGAAGAGCTCCTGCTGCAGGCCGAGGTCCCGGTGGTCGGGTGCTGAGGTTCGGAGAGGGAGAGCGGGCCCCCCAGAGCTGGGGCTGGCGCTGGCGCTGGCGCTGGCGGTGTCGCAGGAAGAGCACGATCGGAGCTGGAATTGCAATTGCCGAACCGGGCGCCGCTGTGGTATCCTAACCTGCTTTATGAGGGCTTGCGAGGTCCATCTGGGCACTCGCAGACACATCATTGCGTCCGTCGTCTGTCGCCTTGTTGACGTTTCTGGAGATTCCTGCCGCCAGGGGAGCTTCTGAGATTCCGAAACAAAGACAAGCTCAATCAGCCATGGGTGTCTTTGTATCGAAGTCTGGCCTCGATTGGCCGACTTGAAAGCTCCGTCTCCATTTCTTGGCTCAGGTGCGACCGTGCGACATGGCACCTTCTGCCTGCCACTGCCTGCCTGGAGGGAGTGCCCACTAACAAGGGTGGTCCATGGCGGGCCATGCAAGTGGCGCAGAGTGTGCATAGCGATGCTTCTATTGGAAGATTATCTGCACAGTGAAGCCCCCCCCACCCCCGGGGTAGTTATCCGTGCCTTCCATGTTTCTTGTATGGATATGGATAGCTCGTCCGCTTCCGTCAGTTGATATCCAGTTTGTTCCAATGTCAAGCCTGTCTGTCAAGGCGACAAAGAGACAATACCAATAGACGGATCCGTTGCTTGTTGCCCTCTCGTTGGCAAGCGTATTGCTGCCTAGCCATGACTCATTGAGCTGGACGTTTCTTGTTCCCAATTCCCGGTCGCCCTTTCCACCGACGGCACACGAGGACTTACAGCCTGGGGCTGCCAGACTAACGCAAGGTACCTATAAAAGGACGGCTTCTGCCTTCAGCCAATCCCCAGGCCAGACAGGTACCTCACCCAACTTCTATCCCTCTCTGTTCACCACCCCCGCTGCCATGCGACGCGTGACCTTGAATCTCACTCACTTCCCACGACGTGCTTAAACGAGCATCTCTGCCTTCATCCGTTCGTTGTCCAGACGAATGCCCGTTACGCAAAGCACCACCCTGCTACTCCTCGTGTAGGCCTTGGGCGGCCTCGAGATTCACCAACCCGGTTATCAAATGGCCAGTTCGCGAAAGCCCGACTTACCCTTCTCCAGCTCATGGCGCGTGGTCGAGGGCGGCGGCGAACACGATAGTCTAGACACAACGGTCTTGTATGACGACTACGATGACTTTCTCCTAAACGATCTATCTCAGCCGTCTGGGGAGTCGCAGTCTTTCAGTCTTCGCGGAGGGTCCCAGCCGTTCAGCATCGGCGGCTCTCAGGACGACAACATCGAAGAGTTCCTGAACAAGGCCGAATATGACGATGAGGTCATCACTCGGTCTCCTTTTCGACCGTCTGTGCCGCAGACGATACGATATAGAACCAGAGAGAGCCTGCGGCATCGTTCGCCAGAGCCCGAGTTCATCATGCCAAGGATCATGCCAGAAGTACCCAGCACTGCACGAGAGACCTTCACAGACCCACAGCCACGAGTGCGCCGGCTCCGCGGCGGCGACAACTTCGAGGCAACCATGAAGCGAGGCACTGTCGGCACTAGCGCCCAAGACAAAGACCAAGACCAAGACGCACAGAACTCAAATTCCGAAAGCTTCTTGCTCGGAATCCTGGAAGACTTGAGAGACATCACCGGACGCGTCTTTGGCCTCGTACCAAGGATCCTACGTGTCTTGCTGGCCTTGTACATAATCGGAGGCAGCTATGTCCTATTTCGAAACTTCGCCGCCGAGCCCTTGCCCGTAGCTGTATCTCCGATCTGTCGTGTACCTGTCATATCGCGGTTTTTGACAACAGCAATCTGTCCGGGCAGTCCTTCAGACCAAGCAGAGGCTGGTACAACTCGAGCCTCGGTCGATATCAATGGCTTGGTCCGCACCCACGGTCGCTTGCGAAGCATATCCGAGACTGCGATCCAGATCACCAACCTCACTGAACATATGGCGCTTCTGCAAGGACCGCTGGCTAACCTCGCCCTCTATTATTCTCGGACGCCTCTGCCCAAAGACACATCACCGTTCGTGCACGTTGATCTCATCCGGGATCTTTACTCACTCCGGAGAGCATTGGACCAGGCCCAAATCAAGAGCGGACGGTACGCGGAGTCCACGTGTCCCCGTAGGCTCATGCATATAAGCTCCGACGAGCAGTACGCAGTAGCTTCTGTCAAGAGGCATCTGTCGAATCGCGACAGAGACCAGCCTCGCACCTGGGGGGTTAGCGACTGGGCCAAATGGCTCTTTCTCCCATTCAGTCCTGTTGGCTCACATAACACTTTAGTCCACACGTATGTTCGTCACGTGGGGAGGGTCCAAAAGGAGGCATATCGTTTGCAGAAGGGCATACGGCCGGTACTGCGTGCACTCGAAACGGCAAAGGAGAAGGAGAAGGAGTTGGTCAAGCTTCTCTTTTCCCACCAACTTCACGAAGACCCACAGGCCTGGGAACAGAAATCGACACAGGTGATGTATGGCGGCGACAAGCAAAAGAAGGAGCTTCTGTCTGCTGGCCAGGATCTGGGCGATCGGCTTACCGGATACTCGTGGAAGGAGCTCACAGGTTCCTTGCGTGCCAAGCCGGGTTTCAGTGATACCAACAATCCCGAAGAGATGAAACTGCTTCAGGAACTCGACCGGGTCATCACGCGTGTCGCCGATCTCTGGAAGCAGATTCAACTCGAGGCCAAACTGCTGGAAGAGATGATGGAACTGCTGCAAGACGGGGCTGCGTCAGGGACCTTCATGACGCCTTACTCGGCGGCCGAGCAGCTTGCGATGTGGAATGAGGCAGCCGACAAGCTCGCGAGTTATTTCATGGACGACCATGTGCAAGCTTCTACTTGGAATTGGTAGAAATCAAAGGCTACAAGATTTGCTCCGTGTTTATTTCATAATTATCTGTATCTCGTCATCTCGATACCTGGCGAATGGTTGCTGTCTGGCTTGGCGGTTGGGTCTGGCGTTGTGGTAATTTCGGTGGTTTTATTTGAGGTTAGAGTGTACAGTCTCGCGGCTTGGAAATAAATAAACCTGGAATACATACATAAAATGTTCCTGGTAGTATAAGTCTAGGAGACGATGTGTAATTGGCGTTGATACTGGATCACCTCCCTAACCCACCCGTATCAATCAAGCATTGGCCCGGACCCTTATCAGCACCAAATGCGGGGTAGCTATCTGGAATCATTCCACTCGGCCGGCACGCCCCTCACCTCAGGCGGCCCTTGCTCGCTGCGCTTCCCCATCCCACGCTGCATGCACGATGGATGGCAGATGCAGCCCGATTGATGGGGACGACGTCGGGACGGGCGTGAGCGATTGAGAGAAAGGGACATTCCATGGGCCTTGGTTGGACTTGCTAATATTCTGTCTTTCGAATTGGACCTGTCTTCTGTTTTATCTTCTTTTCGTTTTTTTCTCGGGTTTTGTTCCCACGTCTGAACCCCATCCGAAATCCAATCGAAATCGAAATGCATCTCGTCCCAAAAGAGGTTAGCTAGCCGCCGTCTTTAGCAGTCGTCTGAACATTTGCCCGTTCCCCAACCTACAGTCGCTAACCTTGAACCACCACCGCCGCGCATGTCAACAGATCGATAAGCTCGCCATCTCGCAGCTGGGCTTCCTGGCCCAACGGCGACTGGCGCGTGGAGTTCGGCTCAACCATGGAGAAGCCACAGCCCTCATCGCTAGCAACCTGCAGGAGCTGATCCGCGATGGGAACCACACGGTCGCCGACCTCATGGCCCTGGGCGCCACCATGCTGGGCCGCCGCCATGTGCTCCCCGAGGTGACGTCGACCCTGCACGAGATCCAGGTCGAGGGCACCTTCACCAGCGGCACCTATCTCGTCACGGTCCATAACCCCATCAGCAGCGATGACGGCGACCTCGCCCGCGCCCTCTACGGCAGCTTCCTGCCCATCCCCGCCGCCGACGCCTTCCCCATGCCCGAGGCCGCCGCCTACGGGGCCACCAAGCAGCCCGGCGCCCTGGTGTGTGTCAAGGGCACTGTCGCCATCAACGACGGCCGCAGGCGGATCAAGCTCAAGGTCACGAGCAAGGGCGACCGCCCCATCCAGGTCGGCAGCCACTACCACTTTATCGAGACGAACCCGCAGCTGTCGTTTGACCGCGCCCGCGCCTACGGCTTCCGTCTGGACATTGCCGCAGGCACGTCGGTGCGCTTCGAGCCCGGCGATGCCAAGACTGTAGCCCTCGTGGAAATCGGCGGCAACAAGGTCATCCGCGGCGGCAACAACTTGGCCTCGGGACCCGTCGACCCCAGTCGCGTCGACGACATCATCGCCAAGCTCCAGGAAGCAGGCTTCGCGCACGAGCCCGAGCCCGCGGCTGATCTGGCTTTGGTCGATGCCTTCAGCATGGATCGGGCGGCTTATGCCACCATGTTCGGCCCGACAACTGGCGATGTGCTTCGGCTGGGCAGCACAGATCTGTGGATCAAGGTCGAGAAGGACTTCACAGTCTACGGCGACGAGTGCAAGTTTGGCGGCGGCAAGACCCTCCGCGAGGGCATGGGCCAGGCTACAGGCCGCTCTGACGCCGAGACCCTGGACATGGTGGTGACGAATGCGCTCGTGGTCGACTGGACCGGCATTTACAAGGCCGACATTGGCGTCAAGGCCGGCTTCATCGTGGGCATTGGCAAGGCCGGAAACCCCGACGTCATGGACGGCGTGACTCCCAACATGGTTGTGGGCAGCTGCACAGATGTCGTGGCGGGCGAGGGCAAGATTATCACAGCTGGCGGCCTCGACACCCACATCCACTTCATCTGCCCGCAGCAGGCTCAGGAATCCGTCTCGTCCGGCATCACCACCATGCTCGGCGGCGGAACCGGCCCCAGCGCCGGCACCAACGCAACCACCTGCACGCCCGGAGCGCACTACATGCGCCAGATGCTCCAGGCCTGCGACCAACTGCCGCTGAACATCGGTATCACGGGCAAGGGCAACGACAGCGACCCGGTTGCCCTCCGCGAGCAAGTCAATGCCGGCGCCTGCGGTCTCAAGCTCCACGAGGACTGGGGCACTACACCGGCGGCCATCGACGCCTGCTTGACCGTCTGCGACGAGTTGGACGTGCAATGCCTGATCCACACCGACACGCTGAATGAGTCGGGCTTCGTCGAGTCAACCATCGCGGCCTTCAAGAACCGCACAATCCACACCTACCACACTGAGGGTGCCGGTGGCGGCCACGCCCCCGACATCATCAGCGTCGTCGAGCACGGCAACGTGCTGCCCTCGTCCACGAACCCCACCCGCCCCTACACGCGCAACACCCTCGACGAGCATCTCGACATGCTGATGGTGTGCCACCACCTGAGCAAGAACATCCCCGAAGACGTGGCCTTTGCCGAGAGCCGCATCCGCGCAGAGACTATCGCCGCCGAGGACGTGCTGCATGACCTCGGCGCCATCAGCATGATGAGCAGCGACAGCCAGGCCATGGGCCGCTGTGGCGAAGTCATCCTGCGCACGTGGAACACGGCGCACAAGAACAAGCTCCAGCGCGGCACGCTGAAGGAGGATGAAGGCACCGGCGCGGACAACTTCCGCGTGAAGAGATACGTGAGCAAGTATACTATCAACCCAGCGCTGACGCAGGGCATGGCGCACTTGGTGGGGAGTGTCGAGGTGGGCAAGCTAGCCGACCTGGTGGTCTGGGACCCCGCGTGGTTCGGGACGAAGCCGAATCTGGTCATCAAGAGCGGCTTGATTGCCGTGGCGCAAATGGTATGTTTTATGGTTTTATCTTGCTTGCTGGGACACAGAGAAGACTAACACATCCGCAAAACCAGGGCGACCCCAACGCGTCCATCCCCACCGTCCAGCCCGTCATCGCGCGCCCCATGTTCGCGCCCCTGGTGCCCGAGACCAGCGTGCTGTTTGTGTCGCAGGCGAGCGTCGCGAGCGGCCTGGTGGCGTCGTACGGTCTGCGCAAGCGCGTCGAGGCGGTAAAGGGGTGCCGCACCGTCGGCAAGAAGGACATGAAGTTCAATGACGCCATGCCGCGCATGCGCGTCGACCCGGAGCGCTACACGGTCGAGGCCGACGGGGTCGTGTGTACCGCCGAGCCGAGCACCGAGCTGCCGCTGACGCAGAGCTATTTTGTTTATTGAGTTGTCGCTGCGCTGTTGAGGGCAAGAGGTGTTGTGGGGATTGGTCACCTATTTGAAAAGGAGAGGAGTCGATAGCGGGCGTGTAAATTTATTCTGAGCGGTTGAACAGATTGGTGTTGAATTATTTGCACCTGCAGTTCTAAATATGTCAATGATATACTGTCTGTCTTTCCTGTAGTTGAGCAGAGTGTGATACCTATGTAAACATTGACACTACACACCAATAAAAGGGGGCGTCGTGAGCAGGTCAGAGGATACCAGGGGAGTGACGCTTGCCCTACCCGTGCATTCGGCACCTGAAACAGATTTACGTACCTACCTAAGGTAAGGTAGGTCAGGTAGGTAGGTTAGGGTACCTAGAAGCAGGAGGCCAAGGTCGTAGAAGGGAGCTGAGCATGCCTGGGCTCCTACCCTACCTGACCTACCTACCACCTCTACTACCAGCTGAAGCCGGGCTCTATAACTTGCATGCCTACCAAATACCTTACCGTACCTGCTCCCTCCCAAACTTACCTGGTGCCTTCATTACAGTGGCTTAGGAAAGGCAGGTAGGTAACCTAGAAGGTAAATGTTTTGTTGTATTGTGCTCGAAGGTGCCCCGCGGTTTCAGAAATTACGAGTGTCCACGGACGGTAGGTATCATAAGTGGATGGCTCCGGCATGTACAGTAGGTAGACAACCTACCGGGTACCTGAAGCAATAACATAAATGCCTAGGTAGGTGGTAGGCAGATTTCCAGGTTACTTCATCAATCGATAATCTTGAAGTCCCACAGCGATGCTCTCTGTAGTCTGTAAGCAGATAGATATCTTACCTACCTTAGGCTGCTGCTGGTACGACACCTTATAGACGTCTCGCTCGAAAGCTTGTTTCTTATGCTACCCAAAGTACCTACCTAGGACTACGACACGAGCCGCATAGGCAATTCAATATTCACAGCACATATCTCCTTATTCTGCCGACCGAGAGGTGAGGATAAAAGAGTCCAGAAAACGTCCGGTGCTTCGCCAAGACTACCAGGTGCCCACCCGTTATGTACCAGCAACCCGAATGTGCAAGGTACGAATGACGACGTGGAGAGTAAATACATACAGCATTATGATTGTTGCACAACGCGAGCGAGCCTCGGGAAGCGAGGCCTATATCCGTACCCCCATGCCTCCTTTCCCCAGCAATTGTTTTTCAGAAGACCCCAGAGAATTCCCCCCCTTATCCCGTCATTGAATCATACAATACAAGAGAACCGAAATATCGCCCACGCAGCAGCATAAGAAAGGACTGACATGACATTTGACCGCTGTGTTCCGAGGCCGATACTCCTCCAAGCGCACCGGGACGCCAAAGGGCCCGTGTCGCGCCAAAGAGGGTATCATGAAAAAGAAGTGAAGACCGAAGCGCGACGAGGTATCATGAGAGAGAAAGGAGCAACAAGACAACGAGAGGCAGACTCGGGAACCTTACTAGCCGCTCTTGGTCTTCTTACGACCCGACTTTTTCGGCTCCTCAAGAGATATCTCAGCCGCCTTGGACACTCTCTTGCGCTTCTTCGCCTCCGGGCTTACCGGGGTAGCCGCGATCTTAGCGGGCTCAACCTCAGCAGCAGCAGGTGTGGCGGTCTTGCGCTTGCGTGTGTCCTTGGCACCCTTCTTGGGCGTCTTTGCCACCGGGGTAGGCTCTTCGTCGGAATCCTCTGTTACGAGAGGGACGCTCAGCTGGAGCTGTTCAGCGATGGCGTCCTGGTCGTTCGCGACAACCTCCTCTACGGGGCCTGTCGGCGGCATCTCGATGCCGAAATCATCAGCGTACTTGATGGCCTCCTCGTCCGTCATGTTCTTGGCGTTGGGGTTGCCATGCTTGTAAGAATGGACGCGGGCGTTGTAGAGGCGCAGGTTGTACTGGTATGCCGTGTTCCACCCCTGCTTCTCAGCAGCGCCCATAACCGACCATCTGCGCTGGCCTTCCTCCTGTACAGCTCCCTTCGGCGCCTCCTCACCCAGATCACTAGCAATGATGGGGCGGGCGGTCTGCATGTAGAGGAAATAGGGCGTCAGAGGACGCTTGGGGGCGTTGGGGTCATGAGTTCGCTTCTTGCGCTCCTTCTTCTCCTCAACTGCTGGCTGCGGCATGGGCAAACCGCCGGGGATCAATGCGCCAAGTGCGAAGTTGGAGAGATCCAGCTCGCCTCCCTCGAGGTTGGTACCCTCTCCGAGAAGCAGGTTGGTCTGGCGCAGGTAGTCTTGCGAAAAGCTCTTGATGAGGTCCTGCATCGTCAAGAGGCGTTGGTAGACCTATAGAAGGGTTAACAAGGTTTATCTTTGAGAAGAAGGACTGGATATATGGTTGAAGCACAGGCTTGGTGGCCATAGCTCCTTGAGCGGGGAACCCAGGGGAGATGCAAGACAGGAGTAAACAACGGGCAAGGGGGAAAGGCGCAACAAAGCAATAGCTGCATTATACGAGTCCAACCCAACATCAATGAGATGCTAAAGGGATGACCTGCTGGTCATGCATTGTGAACCGCGAGCCATGGCAGTGAAGCGGATTGCTCGTTCGTGATCTTTGGTAACATGGAGTTTGGCAACGGGAATGCGACAAGACGCGCGAGGTGTAGCGATAATAGAAATGTGCTTGAAGTTGAGTTCGAAAAGTGAGGGAATATTGTGTTGGTTGTCACGGAGGTTGAGGATCGGTCATGGGAGAGTGCGTGATGCGAGCGCAAGATGCGGGGAAGTGAGCGAAGACTGTAAAGAGTCCAAGTGCGAGGCGCGAGGCAGGACGGAGGGTTCAAAGTGCGCAAACGGGCAACGTGGCTGGCGATGGGCGACGAGCTTGGAGCTTGGAAATGTGAAAGGTTTGGGTGCTTACCGAGTCCCGGACGCGGATGAAATTGTCGACATCAATGACTCTAGCAGGCGCTGTGCTGGGCTTAGCAGCATCAGTGGCCTTGTTCTTTGGTGGGCGCGGCATGATGGCGTGGTAATTGGGTTGCAGTTCGGGCAGGATGATGGATGGTTCCAGGTTGCGAGTTGCGACAGCTACAGTCAGTGCTTGCGGTGACGCGGGTAAGTAGAAGGATACAGGGCAGTTGGGAGAGGTGAGGGTCTTTGGAGGTGGTGGATGTGCTGAAGACGCCAAAAAATGAAGGGTGAGAGTGGGAGGAAAAAAATTCGCGACGAATTTGGGGGAGGTGGGGGGTACCGAAAATATAGGGCGCGCCCCAGGAGGGGAGCCAGCGCTGATTTCCTACTGAGCTTTGGCGGGCGCAAAAAAAAAATGCGTGCTGAGTTGCAGCTTGACTTTGGTGCTCTGCTCGGGTGCAAATCAAATCACCCCATCGGGCGGCAGGCGGGGGGTAAGGGGGGGCCTCAAGGTCACTCACTCAGTCACTGATGCCCCGCGACAGCGAGCAGGGGCCCAGGCCTTTCATCGCCCGACACAACCTGGAATCAAATACCTGCCTGCGACATCTTTAGGCGTCCAAATTTCAGCAGGCGACACCACCCACGTTCTCCTTCTAACCTCCAGACGGAACTCGGGAGACCTGATGGATTCCATTGAACCAGCAGAACCTGGAAGACCTGAGAGCGCCCGCAAGGCTGCCCACCTCGCACCCAACGCACTTGCCGGGTGAGATCAGGCAGGTACATGGATGATTGTAGCGGAAGGAAGTCAGTGATTGGGGCACCTTCCATCGCACCTTCCTCCGTTTTCGCGCAACGCAGCAAGCATCAACACCTAGCATTCGGGTGCCTCGCACAGCGCGTCCTGGTGCAACTACCACCCTCACTCCGGGCGCTTCCAGGTTCTCATGGAGGTCATCTCTGCACAGAACTGCACAGCCCAAAAAGATAGAGCTCCAAGGCTCCTTCTGGCTTGTAAATTTGGCTCCTTGTTAAGGGTCCAGTTATCCGTCAGCAGAGCTCGAGGAGGCTGCAGCCGCTGGCTTTGCACACATCCATCCCAGCCTGCCACCCACTCCACTCTTCCACTCCATCATGGTGGCCCGACCCATATGTACGTGTACAGCGCGTCGCGACTTGCGCCGACCTCGATGTCCATCTCTACCATCCTACCTCGACCGCTTGAAGGAAATTCGTCTGGCTGCTCTGCAGAACTTTATCTATCTGCGAAGTTTTTGGTGATATCGCCTTTTGCAATTAATTTAATTAAACGCACGCGCTGGTTGCTCTGCACTTGTCCTCAGCAAGCCGCTCGGGATGGAAAGGTCTGTTCTTTGTGTACTGAATGCGATTCAATCAGAGTGGTGTTTGGGTACATGCACCCGAGCCTCCAGGCTGTGTTGGACATTTCACTGGGCAAGATTTCTGGTCGCACAAAACTGGTGCGAGTGCCAGCGATCAGTGAACGGGGTGATTGGAGCGCGTTCATTTTCGGCCTATGAGACAGCGACAGCGGGCTGCAATGTTGATGTCGTCCAAACTGGGCAGGGGTGCACGGCAAGTGAGGCAGCTTGCGCACTTGAGGGGTCGCCAGGCCATGCGACAGGGCAATGCCTTCCATCCTCTGTCCCGGGAGCTTTCCGGAATTTTTCGGCTCTGGCTCCATGGGCTGGAGTCGTGAAGCACCACCTCACGCGCCCACCACATGCCCATGCAATCTGACCTGCCCTTGAGGTGACGGGGCGGCGCTGCCTGCAATCACTCGACTCGCCCATTCCCCGGGTTCCAGCCCACCTCAGCACATGGGACCGCCGCTTCAACCTAGAAATCTTCCTTCAGCATCAACAACCGGCTGGAAACCATCACCCACGCCATCACCCGCTGTTGCAATAGTGGCTGCAGTGGGCATAGGGGGTCCCTGAACTTCTATGGGAGGCAACATTCAATGCCTCTATTTCGTTCACTGACAGGTTTGATCAATGTCCGCACCGACCTTGTGCGCTACGCCAGCTCTTGGTGGCTTGGACCGCTGTAAAATCGCTTTGCAACGGAAGCGGCAGTCTGGTCTTCTCGAGCTCCATGGAGCTTCAGGTGATGCTGTGAAGTGCCCGTCGATCCATCTATCCCTTCCATCGCACCTACGGATTAGGTCTCGAGGAGTCCCAATGCCGTCCATGTCACCAAGGCCATAGTCGTGAGGCTTTGGAGTTTATGAACAGCCACGACTCCTGCAAATATTGAAATCGCGCATGACATTATTTCCATCCCTTCCATTTGCACTGTCATGGACTCAGGATCAACACTGGCCAATTTGTGGACTTGTCTGCCAGGTACCTGTCCGTACAACAGCTAATTCCAATATTGCATCTATTCCACGTCCGCCATACGGTATCAAACCACTCCTATGCTGCAACCTGGAGCCATCCTCGTACCTGACAATCGAGTCTCTTCGTGGTGATAGGTACGGGTGGTAGCAAGGGACGGAATACTTCACCACAGCCTCCCTCCTGGGTAGCTAGGTCGTTTGGGAGTGAGGCACACACCGCTGCACATTCAGCTCTTTGACCCGTGCGATCTTATATTCTCATCTGAGAGTTACCTATCGGTGGCTACGCCGTAGACATTTCTTGTCTGGCCCAACTCTCATTCCGAATTCCAAGCGCTTCCGTCTGCTGGATTTCACAAGGTCTGGCTTCTTCTCTTTGCAACCTACCTAACCGCCAGCACAGGTATTCAGGAATGTGGGAAACATTCAGTGGATGGCGAGGTCTCCGGCAACCACCGACCTTGGATCTATATCGTCTAGATGGGGTTCTCTTAGACTTGAGAGAGGCGCACGCGTGTTTTTCTTTTATCGTGGAGCGTTTCCCCGTTACGCTACGGCGGTGATGTACACAAGTGTACCCACCTGCCCGCGCACCTAGAAAGGTCCCCTAAAATCGCCCACATCGTTTTCCACAACTTGGTGCTCTCTTCGCGGCAGCCGGGAAGCTTGCATGGTTGGAGCATGGGAATTGGGAAGCAGAGCATGCACGCACGATCCACACCTGTGGGACGGCATCAAACGGCCAACCGAATGTTATGCTTGTTCGCGGTCGGTACCTGGGTACCTGACGTACCCAGGCTGCACGCTCCATGTTGTTGTTAGGATCATAAGGCAAATATGGTTCATGCACAAACAGTGGAGCCGCCCCGGCAGGTACTTGGAGTGGGCGTCCCGGCATATGTGGTGGGTGCGTTTCGTTGGTTTCGCAAAACTTGCTTCGACCCCTCTCCGCCATACCCCTCCTTGTGCCCCGCCAACGAAGAGAGCTGAAAGAGGTCTTGGCGCATTGATAACCTGTTCGCCAGTCGTGATGGGCGACCTCCAAGACCGCAGGGACGGCGTGCGGGTGAGGAGATGGATGTTGTGTGATATTCTTCCAGTCCTATACAGAAGGCGTTCTCGATAAAAGCCGACCGATCCCCCTCTCTCTTGTCCAAGCGACGGCCAACAATCCAAGTTACTTATCAAGACCCCCCTCCCGAGCTGTGTTCCCTGAAGCTATCGTCGGTGCTCAGATTCTCCATTCCATTCCATTCTCCGTGCTTTCTTCTGCTGTCCGATTGTAGGCACCTAAGGTATCGATTGGGCTGCCAAGAGCCCGGAGTCCCTGTCCTTCCCTGGAAAGCGCTCGACACATACCCCACAGGTCCAGCTTCGTCATATAGAGCAAGGGTCCCTCCTTCCCTTACCTCCCTTGCTCCTTGCCCACGAAGCTTCCCCCGTCTTTTCTGTTCTCCCCTCAAACAACTCAACCAAATCATCCATCCCCCCAAGTCGCAATCATGGCTTTCTTCAAACTGGACCCCGTCCTGCTGGGCGTCATCGTCCTCTTCCTCTTTGCTCGCCCCGCCCTTGCCTTTGGCGCTGGCAACATTGCTGGAATCTCGAGTGTGGAGGGCCAAAACTGTGAGAAACAAGCCCCCCTTCCCCCCGCCACCCCAGACAAACTCACCCGTGCCCTCGTCATGTCCCTCGCCTCGAGTGCTGACCAGCTCCTGCGATCTTAGGGCGTCATGGTGACCTCGAAGACACCCTCCTCACGATCCTCATGGCCCGCACCGTTGGCGGCAAGAAGTTCGACAAGATCATGGTTTCTCGCGTGTATTTTGGCAATTGGCTGCGCGACTATTCTCAGGCCATCGATGTTGGCACTGTTAAGGGTGTCTCGGCTGAGGCCATTCGCCTCCTCCTCTGCGTGCTGGGATTCCTGACCTTTGGCTACGGTAGTCGCGAGTTCGAGGTCACTGCCGACCGCCTCGGCTGCTACCGTCCCGAGGATCACATCGACAACCCCAAGAACTACGCCGACAACGTTGATGCGAGACAGTATGACTCTCGTCTCAGAGGTCCTGTCGATGAGAGCGTTGAGCTTGCCATCGACCAGCAGACCGGCATGAAGAACTACATTGCCAACGAGAACATCAACATCATGAACTCGGCCCTGCATATCCGCAAGCTGTTCACCAAGTCCATCGAGCTCGGCCGTTCTTACCAGCAGAACAAGGACAAGCTTGTGCTCTATGAGGCTCTCCGTCTCATGGGCACTGGCCTGCACTGCTTGGAGGACTTCCTTGCCCACAGCAACTACACTGAGCTGGCCTTGATCGAGCTGGGAGAGCAGGATATCTTCCCCCACGTCGGCCGGAACACCAAGCTGAGAATCAACGGTGCTCAGAACGAGGTCTACCCTGTTGTCACCGGCACGTTTGGCGGTGTTGACTTTTTGCACTCTGTCACGGGTGAGGTGTCGGACAAGATGACGCAAAGCGAGATTGAAGATCTCGAGGGAACTCTGCAGCAGAGCAAGAAGAATGACACTAGTCTTCTCCGCGATCTTTTGGATAAGGTCCCCTCCGGATTGTTTGGAGGCGACGACAAGAAGCAGAAGATGGAAGCTATCCAGAACGACGCCAACTCGTCCCAGCTGGAGAATGTGTCCGTCTCGCCCAAGAACCCCGAGGAGTTCACCGCATACATCCAGCAGGTCTTCAAGCAGATCATGCCTGCTATTGAGTTCCACGACGAAATCCTGCAGAACATCTCGGCTGCCATTTCACAGATCCCGATTCTGCCCAAGATTGTTGAGCAGCTGGAGGAGCAACTCTCCGTCTTTGTCTTCTCCGTCATTGCCCCCTTCATCATCCCCGTGATTGATCAGATCAAGAATGAGCTTGCGACGGGCGCCACCGAAGTCATTGAGAGCAGCAAGAATGAGCAGCACATCGTCTTCAACGACGATAGCTCCACCGACCCGACCCACTCCATGCTGTCCAAGGACCATTTCTCCAACGTTAGTCAAGCATTCTTTGCGCGCTTTCCACAGTCCGTTACCTAACAGTGAGCTAGATTCTCAACGAAATTGCCGGTCGCACTGCCTCGGAGGTTGTTGCCTGGACGGTGCCTCAGCTCATGGAGGCCTGGGACGACAACAACGTTGATGTCGACCGCCTGCTCAGCAAGATCATCTACGGTGTTCTCCACCACCCAGCCCAGCGCGAGCAGGGTGAGAATGGCGCCGCCGATGGCCGCAAGATCATGTTCAACTCTGTCAAGAAGTGGTGGGAGGATCTGAGTGACAACCAGAAGGAAGACTATCGTCGCAAGCTTAGCCGCGATGGAGTCGAGAACGGTGAGAACCACAAGGAGGGCGTCGAAGACAGCGGACATGGCTGCGGCAAGCCCCTTGGCTTCAAGAAGAACTTCGGCGAAGATACCATGGAGGACAGGATTGCCGGCGCCGCCGCAGGCGCCATCATCGAGGGCGTGACTGGTGGCTTCTCCGATATTCTCGAGAGCCAGACTGGTATGAGGCTTCCCAAGCCCCCCAAGCAGCAGCAACCTAGCGAGGAAGAGTCCGGCGGCTTTGGCGGCCTGCTCGGAAAGGTCGCTGGCGGCCTTTTCGGTGGCCACTTTAAGAAGGAGGAGACCGAAAGCTACCAGGAGCCTACCCAGTCTTCTTATGGTGGAGGCCGTCGTCAGGAGACCACCCAGTCTTCTTATGGCGGAGGTCGCCAGGAGGAGCAGGAGGAGACCCCCAGCTATGGTGGCGGCCGCCGTCAGGAGCAGACGAGCAGCTACGGTGGCGGCTATGGCGGAGGTCGCCAGCAGGAGCAGCAGGAGGAGGCTCCCAGCTATGGTGGCGGTCGCCGTCAGGAGCAGACGAGCAGCTATGGTGGCGGCTATGGTGGAGGCCGCCAGCAGGAGCAAGAGGAGGAGACTCCCAGCTATGGTGGCGGTCGCCGTCAGCAGCGCGAGGAGGAGGAGACACCAAGCTATGGTGGTGGCCGCCGTCAGCAGCACGAGGAGGAGGAGACACCTAGCTACGGTGGTGGCCGTCGCCAGGAGCAGCAGGAGGAGACTCCCAGCTATGGCGGTGGATATGGCGGTGGTCGCCGCCAGGAGCAGGAGGAGGAGACCCCCAGCTACGGTGGTGGATATGGCGGTGGTCGCCGCCAGGAGCGCGAGGAGGAAACCCCTAGCTACGGTGGTGGCCGCCGTCAGGAAGAGGAGACTGCCAGCTACGGCGGCGGATACGGTGGAGGCCGTCGCCAGGAGCAGGAGGAAGAGACTCCCAGCTATGGCGGTGGATATGGAGGAGGTCGTCGCGAGGAGCGCGAGCAGGAGGAGGAGACCCCTAGCTACGGAGGCTATGGTGGTCGTCGCGATGACGAGGAGAGTGACGAGAGACGCAAGGGCTGGTAATCTTGCTCCATAACACCGGGTTCTGCTTCACCTGAAGTGGGCTAGGTAAGCGAGGGTGAAAGGGGAACGATATAGCCAAAATACTCTAAATCTAACTCTTTGAGGAGGCAAGACGCACCAGTTCTGGAAACTTTGGCAGCTTCTCGACGTGGATAATGAGTAGTGCAATGACTTTCAATACAATACAATGCCTGGGAATAATACAAACTCACCTTCCTTCCCACAGCGTATTCTACTCGTGCAATAATCTGGGGGAGACCAAAAAAAAGAAGAGGACGGGACGCCGAATACCGCTCATTACACGGGGCCGGGTTATCATGCCCACACCTGATCGCCGGGTCAATATAAATTATAAGGAGCGGCAACTTGTGCGGGGAAGAACCCAACACTTAATATCGAGCCCATAGCCAAGAATATGAAGCGAGTCTGTTTGGCCCGACAGATTGACGAAGCACCAGGTCAGGGTCAGGTCAGTGTTGACGGCTGACGGAGACACTTGGCCGAAGTAATGCGCTTTTTTTTTTTTACTTTGCCCTTTGATGCCCTTTTTCGTTTCTCTTCGGCGTTTTGATTGTGACGCCCTTCCCTGCCCTACCTACGGCATCGCGAGCGAGGTGTCCAACCCTGCACGGGGCTTCGTATACTGCCGGGCCGCCCTTTCGGGCCTGTTTGGTCTATAGGTCAGGTGGAGCTTGTTGTTCATTTCATTTGGGTATTATCGTGTATAAAGGAGGTTTGGGTGTTCGATTGGTGGGATTCACTGGGGAAAGTGTGAGCGACCGAGCGAGTGATGGGAGGGATGGGATGGTTGTGTGTTTGAATTGATTGATATATTTGGACGGGTCGTCGTCTCGTTCTCGGTTTGCTGAGTTTTTGTTTTTGTTTTGTGGTTTGCGGATAGGAGTTTAGTTTTCTGCATGTAAGTGTTGTAGTCGGAGCCTGTCTGCGTGTCCTTGTTCAAAGCGCTTGGGAGTTTAAACAACAGCTGATATTTGTCGAGTAGTGAATTAGTCGACCCGTCAACTTTCATCACAAAACGTTCCAAAACAATCGACAAGATGCATCTGCCACTCTCCACCCTCGTCGCCCTCCTGCCATTTTTCCTCGAGACGGTCTCGGGTCAGGGGTCGTCGGGCACGGGAAAGACGACTCGGTACTGGGACTGCTGGTATGTTTACTTTGCTCAGGGGGTGGTTGCCATGTTGGATTTAGGGGAGAGGAGGGATTGAGTCCCTGCTGTGCCAACATGGAATTCAGTTGCTGATAAAAGACTGTTTTCTTTCTGTCTAGCAAGCCAAGCTGCGGCTGGCCAAAGAAGAGCAACGGCGGAAACCAGGTGCAGACGTGCGACAAGAACGACCGCGTGCTCAACGACGGAGGCAACACCAAGAGCGGCTGCGACAGCGGCGGCTCGGCCTTCATGTGCTCGTCCCAGGCCCCCTGGGCGGTCAACGAGACGACCTCGTACGGCTGGGCGGCCGTCAACATCGCAAATAGCAACGAGGCCGCGTGGTGCTGCGCCTGCTACGAGCTGACCTTCACCGGCGGCGCTGTCCAGGGCAAGAAGCTGATCGTGCAGGCGACCAACACCGGCGGCGACCTGGGCAACAATCACTTTGACCTCGCGGTACGTTTGACTATCCGTTATGCTAAAAACCCGGCTTTACTCTCGACATGGTTGTTTATTGGGGCTGGGCATGGTCTCAAAAGAAAAGGGGTAGTTAACTAACCGTTGTGTATTGACACTGGCCACCAACAGATCCCCGGCGGCGGCGTCGGCATCTTCAACGCATGCACCTCGCAGTACGGCGCGCCCTCCAACGGCTGGGGCGAGCGCTACGGCGGCATCAAGTCGCGCAGCGACTGCGACAGCTTCCCGCAGGCCCTCAAGGCCGGCTGCTACTGGCGCTTCGACTGGTTCAAGGGCGCTGACAACCCGCCCGTGACGTTCAAGCAGGTCGCCTGCCCGGCCGCCATCACGGCCAAGAGCGGCTGCAAGCGCAGCAACGACGTGATCAACGAGACGCCCACCGGCCCGAGTAACGTGCCTACTTGGACGCCGACTCTTTGAAGGTCAGGCAGGTGTAATTTCAGGTATTCTCTGCTTTGTATGAATGGGCGGGATAATTAGTACCTGCACGGGCTTTGGGGAAGGTGATTATATGGAACTGCTGAAAAAAAGAAACGAAAAAAGGGAGGGGGAGCGGTTAAGGGAAAAATGAGGAGAGGAAAGAGAATATCTTTGTGTTTGATGATGCAATCACTGATGGGGTTGCAAACAATCCGTACATAGCACCTTGAAATCCGCCAGCAGCATTGTCTAATATTCCTGCTGGCAAACCTGGTACATATTCCAACTTAAAAGCAAGGCAGCTTTCAAATGCCGGCATGCCAGCCATATCTCTGCCAAGTGGTTATCTCGCCGCGGATCTAACTGCCAACTAAGGTAGGCGCGTTTTGAAACTGGCAGAGAGAGCGAGAAATTGATGGTAGGTACACGACTATCATCCCACCATATCTATGCTTGCCACAGTTAACTTTAATACCTGCTTTGTTAAGCTCGAAGACGGTAGAAAGTAAAGAAAAAGTATGTCGCCTTTCAGCCCCGAATTGTTTATTTACACCCCCTGAATACGCCGTGCGTTTGTTACCAAAAGTAAGGCATGTACAAAAGTAGACTAAAAGACACATCAATACCTAATGAAGTATATCCAAAAGATAGCGCGCCCTCCACTCTCCTTTCCAAGCCTGCAAAAGAATGTTAAGAATCGAAATATTGGTTGTCCGTCACAGAACGAACACCCGAGCTCCTCCACGGACTACGCTGCCAACAGTGGTACAGCGCAGCCTCCACGCTAACGCGACTCACGATGCAGTCTCCAATTGCCTCTCCGTGCGTCCCCAACCCCTTTTATTTGCAGAAAGTGTCAACAAACACCCTGCCACCCTTCCTGCCTACCAATTTCATCACAGCCTTCCGATCTAAACCTGACCGCTGGCGCCCTCGACGCCCAAACCGTCCCTCCGCGCCTCGTTCAGCGCCTTCAGCTTCGCGGTGCCGATGCCGGCGACGCCGTCCCGCTGGTTATCACCCAACCACGGCTTCTTGGAGTCGCCCAGCATGCTGCCGGCCAGGAAGTAGACGACCAAGCCGAAGATGATGAGCACAAAGGCAATGGGATACAGAAAGTGGATGACATATCCAAAGACATGGATTCCGATGATGACGCCCCAGAAGTTGGCGGTCAGCAAGCTGATATCGAAGAAGGCGGCGCTGCCCATGCGCAGGATGATGGGCGCGAGAGAGTAGAAGATGGTCAGGGCGAGGGTGTAGCCGACCAGGTAGCCCGCCACGCTGCCGTTCCACGTTGCCGACTCGAACGAGTCGCGGTCGAAGATGGCAGCCTGCACGCCGTTGATCAGGACGCCAAAGAGGCCCAGGAACGACAGCACCTCGTACACGGGCCGCTTGCTGACGAACCACTCTTCAAAGACATTGCTGACACCGTAGAGAGTGGCGCCTAGCAGGCCGAACAGGTCGCCGCGGAGGATGTCGACGCCAGGCCCGCCGTTGCCGCCCGTCATGTGGTCTGAGGCCAGCAGCAGGCCCATGCCGCCGCAGCAGATGAGGATGCCGGCGATCTGGGTCAGCTTGTAGCGCACCTTGAGCAGGAGGAAGGAGAGGATGACGACGCAGACGATGCTCCAGAAGTTGAGCAGCTGGGCCGACAGAATGTTTGTGTAGCGGTAGGCGAGCACGGTGAAGTAGTTGCCCTCGACGTCGAGGAAGCTGAGGATGAAGTACTTCCAGCCGTTACGCCACACGATGCGGAGCCACGCCCGGAAGCCGATGTAGTACAGCGTGATGGGCAGGTAGATGAGCGTCAGCAGGACGTAGTTGAAGAGCGTCTGGAAGGCCGGGATGTTGGTGCCGGCGTTGGCGAGGAAGCTGCTGAAGGTGTTGCTGGCCGTGATGCACAGCGACAGCACCTGCCCGACGGCGATCACGACCCAGAAGTCCATGGTGGTGAGGTACGAGTACCAGTGCACGCCCTTGGCCTCGAGCTTGTGCAGGCCTGCCTCGACGGCCTCGACCTCGCTGGTGGTGGCGGTGATGGTGTTGCCATCGCGATCGCCGTCGAGCGGGTCCGTATAGATGTTGCTCGTGGCCCCGTAGCCGCTGGGTGTCTTGGACAAGGCCGTGCCCTCGGCCGTGATGGTGGTGCTGACAGCCATTTTATTTCCTTTCCTTTCCTTTCCTTGGGGGAGCTGACGGGCTCGAGAAAAGGGGCGGTTGTCGTGTGTTGTTTCCCGGGCACAGTTCTAGTGGTGTTGGTGGGTATGAACTGAACTGAGAGTGGCCACCTTCGTTGAGCACAGTTCTCTAGTCAGGAACGTTTGTACCGAGAGGGGAGCAGTGTATCAAGATGATGTTTATATTTAAAGAAGAGCTATCTGGCTCAAGTCTTTGTAGGGTCTTTAAGCAAGCGCAAAGACTCAAAGTCGCTTGCCGTTATCTCAGTAACGCCGCCTGGCTCGGCACTTTGACCCCAGCGCCGAGATTTTGAGGGTGGATGTGAGAGATCGCGAGCTGGTGTATGACATAGGGTGCACGTTGAGTTAGTAGTTGGGTTGAGGGTGTCTCGGTCGTTGACGACGCGCGCGCTCGGCTCAGAGACAACGAGCAGTAACGGCAAGAGATCTCAGAGATAGAATGACACGGGGTCGACTTGAAAGGGCGAGGCCGAGGTCGGGTCGGTAAGCAGCTTAGTGGGATAGATAGGGAGGTGGTCAGGTAGGTAAGACAAGGTAGATGAAGCGTCAAACTGCTATGTTCGTGGCCTTGAAGGGAAAAATGAAGGAGGAGACGAGGACGAAAATGGCTGCGGGGTTTCCAAACGGACTACCCAGGTCAGCAAACCACACAAATGGCTTCCTGGAGCTAATGCAGGGTTTTGAGAATATATCGTGTAATAGAGTTCACCACACGGGGGCGTGTTTGCCAGTGCAGTGGCGGGTGAGGAGCTTGTACGACAACAGCACCTAGATAAATTCTGATGCCGGTTTCGCAGGTAGATTGGCGATCAAAAGAATTTTCCGAAGACGCGGTAGGCCCATGGAAGTCGCGACCCACGAGACCGCAACTTTTAAGCTTTGCGGTCAACTGGGGACCCTTCCTTGGCGGGACAGCAACACTCCCGTCCCGCTACTACCAGGTTTTGGTTTGGTACTGGTGGGGTTTGCAAGCTCGATTCCAGATTGTAACCATACGCACTGTAAATCGAAAATAGGCAGCGACCAAACTACTCCATCGAGGTAAGGATATGCTCTCCAGAGGTTGTGTACCTGGTAATAAGGCATACAGGCGATGAAAATATATAACTTTGGTAGATCGGTTCGTTCATAATCCAACTTGGGCGCTTCAGCCGAACCCCGACCCAGGGCGCGTCCCAACTCCTGCGGTCTCCTCCTCAAACCTGACGGCCTGCTTCAACGCCAGCTCTCTCACGGCGTCCGTCCCCTCCTCCTCGGGAATCCACCTCCGCAGCACCGCATCGACATAGCTTTTCGGCATGCCCTCGCCCAGCGCGTCGCTGATGCCCATGTTCATCCGGTGCACGTACTCAGGCTTGGGCTTGTTCCCCTCACCCGAGGTGCGCAGAAAGTCGATGTAGACCAGCATTTGGATTTCTTTTCCAGCAGCAGCAGCAGCAGCAGCAGCAGCAGCTGCTCCTCCTCCTCCATTGCCCCCGTCCCAGAACTCCACCGCCTGCATCCTCTTCTCGTATGCATGCGGGACGCCCTCATTCACATCCAGCCGGCTCTCATCTGAGGCGGATAGGCTGTACACGAGCCCCCAGACCTCGTCGGTGTCGGAGCCTGTTGCGGCAATGTTGGCGTAGCCTCGGCTGTTGATGACCCATTCGTAACGGCGCAGGCGGCCGATTCCCTCGAACTGGGAGGTCGGGCATCGCAGCGTCATCTGCGCTTTCCAAAGGTTGCTGCCGTAGCCGAAATATAGTTTCGTGGGGACGACGGCGTCGGTGGCTGTGGCCGATGCCATTTTTCCTGATAGATTTTGGTATTCTTTCACAGGTTGGGTGTATTCGATGTTGAAAACCTTATATGTGAAACACCGCCTGCCTGGTGAAATCGGTGGAAGGTACAGGGATGGGTTTGCTGCAGTCTAGCTTCAGGCAGGCACGATATAGATATACCTTCCAGGTTGGTAACACCTGCCCGTCATCAAGACTAGACTGGAACTTAACCTGGAACTTCCGTCCTCCCAAGCTCTTCTCCTCACCCAAACAACCACCAAGCAGCACAGCACAGCACAGCACAGATCACTTTCCACGACCTGCAACGCCGACAACGCAGTTCACAACCCATTCAAAGCCGACGCGGCCCAGTTTCCCAATTAGTATTATTACACATGCCGCAAATTAGGTATTCATGATACAAGCCCTTTGTCCCATCATACTCATAATCGGCACCATTTCCCGCTCCCCAGCATCCAACCAGACCTCACCACCCGACCATGTCTGGATATCTTAGGCTGCCTGACCTACTCCCAGATGTCCCATGGCCATTGCCATACGGACAACTATCCACCCACGAAGAAGGGTACAGAAGACGAAAAGAAAAAAAAGAGAAGCCAAAAATTCGACCAACGACCGTGTCCAAGTCCCGACACACCCAGCAGCGCTCGCTTCGGTAATCAACCAACCAACCAATCAGCAAGCCCATAAATTTGCAACACAAATAGCCCCAAAGACCGTCATATAAAGCCAGTACCGAAAGAATCTACCATGGTATTGGCCTTGGCAGCCCGTCGTTCCGCATGGGCCGCACTGCTCGGCTCCCGCACGCTCAGTCCCCTAGCCACCCCGATAGCCACAGTCAGGTCGTCATCGACCGGTGTCCGCGGCCGATTTGGCGTACCGGGGACCGCTAGGTCCCCATACGACATATCTTGCGCCGTTGATGCCCGCCCGTCGTCGCTCGCCCCATTCTGGCTGCTCGACCGCAACGGCGGCGTCCATTGGGGCCCAGAATCGCGCGACGACGCGTCGAACGAGAAGTCGAAGGTGAGCCGCGGCGGTGCGGCTCTGGGGCTGGGGCTGAGCGTCGAGCGTGGCGGTGATGATTCCGGTATGGATGCCGCGGCCAGCGGCCACGTCGTGGAGTCGGGCGTGGGCGGCTCGGCTTGGGTGGTGCTGGTGTTGAAGTCAAACTTGAAACCGACGTCGACGATTGGGCTCGGCGGCGCTCGCCTGGGGTCGGTTGGAGAAAACACTGGGGCTGTTTCGTCGCGAGTCCAGTTGGGATGCCGGAAAACAGGTGTGATGGAGCGCGTGAAGTGTGGCTTCAGGTGGGTTTCTTCAGACACAGGTTGGATAGGGCTCAGTGCTCGTATCGGTGCTATCGGTGCTGGTACTGGTGCTGGTTCTTGTGCTGGCTCTTGTGCTGCTGCTGTCTTCGCGTCTTGGGGGTGAGCAATGTGATTGCTGACAACGCCGTATTCATCGAGCCCGGGCCGGCGTGGTTTCTGTCCGCCGCGCAGCGAGCCAAACGGGCCACGGATTTCCAGAGGAGCAGGGGATGGGGTCATTCGCAACGGCGCGGGTTGGGTCGGCAGGATTGGCTCATCTTCGTCCTCGTCGCTCATGCCGCTCGCTCCATCGCTCCCAGCACTGTAGTTGCTACTGCTGTTGCTGTCGAAGCTCTGTCGTTGGTCCTCGTGGGTTAGTGTCTGGGTCTGGGTCTGGCTTTGCTGCGCGCGCGCGATGAGAAGGGTCTTCTCCAATTCTTCGATCTTCATGGACAGGCTATGTCTCCGGGGAGAGTTCATGGTATAGGTGTCGCGTTTGGCCGCTACGTTTCGTATGATGGGCCTCGCGAACTGCTCAATCGGCCCGTCATCGACAGGGGTACTTAGAATCGATCCGGAGGAGGAGGCGGATTGAAAGTGGCCCGGCTCGGAATCCGCTGGTCCGAGGGCACTCGATTGGGTGCTCCCGGAGCCTTGTGACTTCGGCCCGGATCCCTGGGCGCCGCCATATCCATTACCACTAGGACCGTTAACAAGAGGACTTTGCGACCGAGATTCGTTTGGACCGGGAGCACGAAGACCAGGGCTATGAGGACTGGGGCTATACGGACGAGCATTTGATAGATCAGGACCGGTGGCGCGGCCAATGGCGGGCATGCCACCCGTGTTTAGTCGAGGAGGACCGCGTCCGGCCGGACTCTGGTTACGCGAGCTTTGGCCACCTTGACGGGGAGGATGAGGAAGGCCGTGGGTAGGAGGAGCGTGTCGAGGAGGACCCTGGTGGGCCCCGGGATGCGGCGGACCCTGTTGCCCGCTCTGACCTGGGTGGGGAGAGGCATGGCGAGGAGGGCCCTGGTGAGGAGGGCCCTGGTGAGGCGGACCCTGATGAGGAGGACCCTGATGAGGAGGCCCTTGGTGGGGAGGGCCCTGGTACGAAGGACCACCTTGATGGTGCGGAGGGCCCTGATGAGGAGGGCCCTGATGAGGAGGTCCCTGGCGAGGGGGACCTTGACGAGAACTTGGGTTAGGAGGACCTTGACGAGAACCAGGTGGACCGGGCGGGCCGTTTTCTCGCATCGATCCGCGGCTGCTAGGCCGGGGATCAGCGTTACCCCTAAAGATCGGCCCTTGTGGCCCCGGGCCGTTGGGGGGTCTTTGCTGTTGCTGCTGTCGCTGCTGCTGCTGCTGCTGCTGCGGGTGTCCAGGTCTCTGTTGCGGCGGCGGTCCGGGTCTCTGCTGCGGTGGGTGTCCAGGTCTCTGCTGCGGCGGGTGGCCAGGCCTTTGCTGTGGGGGGCCTCCAGGTCTCTGTTGCGGCACGCCCGCAGGTCTCTGCTGTGGTTGTGGTTGCGGCTGCGGCGGTGGCGGAGGGGGTTTCACCACTACCTTGGTCTCGGTTGCCTTCTTCCTCTCCAGTCTCTCCTGCTCCAAGAGGGCTGTCACCTTCTGCTTTTCCAATTCCTTTTCTTTTTCCATCTCTTCCTCCTCCTTTTTTGTTACCGATGCCATGATGGTGCCCACCATGTCGTCTGCCTCCTCACCGAATATCGAGCGCGCATCGGCGTCATCTGCAGACGGTACGAGAGATTCCACGTCGAGCTGGCCCAAAGGAGACTTCTGTGCTGGCGGATCGGGACTGTTCCTCACAAAGTGCACATCCAACGGGTTCACCCATGCTTTCGTCTTGCCATTGGCTGTCCCAGGACGCGATCCAAAGCCTGGGCCAGGGACTGCCAGGCTCACCGAGGACCCGTTGTTGGTGTCGAATCTTGACCGAAGATTGGCGTCCGAGGCAATCTGCCTCGGGTTGAGGCTGGCAAAACTTCCTCCCCGCGAGTGGCCGACACCGCCGTTACGGAGGTCGAACATGCTGGCCGCGGCCAGGTTATGTGTGTCGTTGCCGTACGGAGACATGATTCGGGTGGACGTGGCAGTACCGGGGCGCGCAACGGATCGTATGCTGCCATTGATACCGCCCGGCTTGCGAATCTCCTGGCCGAAGTATTGGCCCTCCCCGAGCTTGTTCTGGTCTACCTTCTCCCATTGCTGCTGCTGCTGCTTGTCCTTGTCGGCTTTGCTTGGTTTTCTGCGGCGTCAGCGGTTAGGGGGGAAACAGCTCCCAAGGTGCTGGGCGGTTCGAGAGCCACCTACTTCTTCTTGTCCCCAAACTTGATGCCAAAGAAGGACACCATGATGAATGTGAAATTATGAGCGAGGCAGACGCATTCCCGCGCCAACCGTCAGCAGAGAGAGGAGCGAAGCGAAGCTGCGGCAGAGACGACAAACGTTTTGCCCGGACGAATTCAAGCCGATGATTGAATGGTCAGCGGCAAAAGAAGAAAAAAGTTGCAAGATGCCGAATCCGTGTCTTGTCTGGTTCAGGCGAGCCCGAAGAATTGTTCCTGTTCCTGTCCTTGTTCCCTCCCCTGCGAAAAAGTACCGAAGAGCCAAAAAGTCTACAAGGAGACCATGTCGTGGAGGGAGTTCCACTGTTCGGCGCGCTAACTGATGGATGTTGGAAAATTACCACCTATTGGCCCGCCGGACTCTTTGCCCGGTGCCGCCCGCGATCTGGATGTACGTGTAGATTTATCTCGTATCAAATCCCCACAGGAAAGGTCGGGTGCAAGTTCAGCAGAGAGATGGATAGGATGTCGCTATGCACACACAGTAACTAAGGTAGGTAGCCAGGGCAGGAGGCGGTAAGTAAGGTAAGGAGCGACGGGGTTGCTGAAGAAGACATCAACCGACTGACTGACAGGAAATGGGATTCGATCATGCACATCCATGTCCAGGGATGTCCGTGTCGGCCGGTCAGGTATATACATGAAATACAAGAGAGGAAAAAAAGGGGCTATCGAAGAGTTCCTGATGGGGTGTGGACACTGGAAATGTCGGCATGGCGAGTAGCGTGATATTTAGCACCTCGCGCTGGTGGAGATTCGCGAGGATCTGACCAGGGTCGTGCATGAGCCGGACGGGCCAAGCTATCGAACCGGCGTTGCAACAGCCGCCCTCCTTTGTGGGTGCCGGTGACATAACTGGAGGGTTGACAATGTCACGCTGCCCACTGCCCGCTGTTGTTGTTGCTGTTGTTTCTGCTGTTGGCCTACGGTCTACCAGGTACCTACATACCTACCTACCTTAGCTGGGCTTACGCTGGGCGGGCCGCAAACCATGAGAGAGAGAGAAAAGTCCAAGAGAAAAATGATGGGGTTATAATTAGCATTTGGAATGAAATGCCCAGGCATTGGGAATTAGGTACACGCGTAGACGGGACATGACATGGAGCCCGCGAGATTTGCCGACTGAGATTGAGAATGAGAATAAAGAAAGAAAGAAAGAAGAAATTCAAAAGACACGCACGCGTGGGCGGGCGGGCGGGCTCATCATCATCAGCGGCGGCGGCGGTCAAGAGTCAGGGCAGGCAAGGTCTAGATTGCCCGTTTACACTACCTGCGTGCCTGCCTGCCTGCTCAGGGGCTGGTGGTGATAGCTGATAAGCCAAGCAGCCGAGCAAATTCGAGCGGCCCCGGCTCTCGGTACGAACGTGGGTGGGTTTGGTTTTGGTTTTGGTTTTTGGTTTTCTTTTGGATGCGCCCAGCCTAAGGTAGGCTCAGGGGATGGGATGGGATGGGATGGGGGCGGTTAAATTGTTATTTTCGGCTTGGTCGTTTGGTTGATATGCACTCGACAGTGAGATGTACCTGACCTAGCGGGATTATCGACAATGACGTTCGTCCGTCTGGCTGGCTGGCTGGTCCTGGGGTGTTGTAGGAAAGAGAAACCCCCTTTGTGACTGCGACCTGTAAACCTTCGCGCCCCTTGCAGCAGTGACGGCGGATGTGGGACACGATGGGACGATGGGTTGCATGCATTCCGGGTTAGGTTCATTGTCCACATCCAGGCGGGTTAGGTACCTTGCTGGGGGTGTGCAGCTGACAGTTTGACAGGCAACCCAACCCAGCCCATGCACCCGTCTACGCACCCGTCCACCCGCCCGCCTCTCACTGACCGCGGCAGGCGGCGGGGGATCTGCTTGTCTGGTCTGGGGAGAAGGACGGGAACATCGTGGTAAAAGATCACCAGGGAAGGTCGTTAATAAAAAAGATCGGCATGTTTTTCTGGTTTTGGGAGGTAGGGGGGTCTGTCTTCTCCCTCTCTGCCTCTTCTCCGCATTGTTTGTGCGTGCGTGCATTGGAACCTCTCTCTCTGTATCTGTCTCTGGAATCCCGCTGTGCGGCGTCGTCAAAGAAACTCAAAAGAGACTATTGTTCTGCGTGGAAAAGGAGGAACGTGCCATCAGTGGCTGCAGCAAGTTTGAACCCTCTTGTATCGCATTGCATCGCACATTGCATCGCGAACGTGAACGTGAACGTGAACGTGAACGTGAACATGACACCCAGCCCAGTCGGCCACCTCGCGCCAGCCAACGAGCTCGACCTTGTCAACCAACCGTCGGGCGGCCCAACTTGGAATGTCGACAATTTCCTCCCACATGCGTGTGGCTTTTCTTCAACGAACCGATTCTCTTCCCAACCACACCGCGCACTTCAATATTTTGTGAACAGACGTGCGATAGTTTACGTGATTATTGTTTTTTCCAGTGCATCTTTTCTTGTCTTTCAGCAGGCATCCAACAAGCCATCTCGAACCGGACTTCCTTACATGATCTAACCAGGGTCGGTATAATCGGACGTGCCTCGACAGCCGGTGCCAAGGCCCCAGTATCATCGGTCGGTCCTGATCGGTGAGGAGATATGTACAAGTTTTTGACGACGGCATATGGAGCATCGAAAGATAACAAAATGAACAGATAAATGCAATAAAGATTATGGCGCATGGCGTTGATAGAAGGCAGATCATATAGTATGCAAGATGTTGACGTTGTTGTATGCGCCGGTCCAGCAGAGTCGAAGATTTGACCCATCGCCTTGGGAGGGAATCGGCCCCCTCAGCCGACGAAGGCAGAAGGAAAGATCTAGCACCAGCTCTGCCAGATTCTTCCCTGCTGTCGGTTTACATGTCAACCGACATCGTGGTCGAGAAGTATCCCGTTTTTCTCAAATTAGCTTCAAGGCTCCGACGACGTTGGGCGCCGCGCCGAACCGCCAGGAAGTCTAAACAGCCACACGATGAGCGTTGCAACGCTGAAGAGCATTGCCGCGACAAGAAACGGCAAGCCGACCCACACACCGCCCAGGGCCGAGCCGAGAGTCAGGCTCTCGGCCAGAATAGGGCCGGCTATCATCAGGCCGATCGTCTCCATGAATCCCACAAGGGTATTTGCGATCCCAATGTGATGCTCCTCCACCATAGAGTTCACGAGGGACCGGATCAGAGCCGGGAGGCCCGAGCCCAGGCCAAACCACACAAGCCCGACAAACAAGACATGGCCGTTGCCGGCCAGGGCGATGATCAGGCATCCCATGATCTGGATGATGCCGGAGATGCGCGCCAGCCAGATGTCTTTCGACAAGGACGACATGTCGAGGTAGCTGATGCAGAGCCAGCCCGCCGCAGGGAGCAGCGCCAGCAGAGTGACCAGGCTGGTGGCGCTCAAGACTGTCAATACGAAGGCGGCCTGGGCATAGTCCCACTCGTATCGCCTTGTCGCGTACTGCATCAGTACCTCCTGGACAAACTTGCCCAAGATCACAAAAACAAGTGACACCATGAGAAAGCTGGCGCTCTTGTTACCGAGAACAAAGTCCCGCACCTCGGTGAGGCCATCACAGGCTTTCTGGCGGATTCCGTAGACGAGGGAGGGCTCGGCATCGTCCGTGTCAGGGCCAGCTGTGCTGCTGCCATCGGATTCGCTCGTCACCCGCTCGAGTTCTTCGTACCCAGCTCGAGCATGGTCGTGAACACCGACCGTTTCGGGCAGTGACAGCGCAATGACGTTGCTGAGCACGAGCAGACCCAAGGCAGCAGAGAGGCTTATCCAGAGATTGTAGCGCATCAGGGTGCCCGCCAGCGGGCCTGCCAGCATTTGACCGGACAAAAAAAGGGCAGTCAGTTGGAAGAATACAGTTGCCCGCCCGGCCACGGGCACCACGTCGGCTAGCATGGTATATATCATCGCCGTGAGAACGGTGCCACTACCGCCGATTCTGTTGTTTTGTGAGAGAGAGAGAGAGGGGTTGTCAGTTTGAGTTTACGGCTTGACTCAGATTTTGGCGACTGAGAGGATACGTACAGCATGAAGAAGGAGGAAAACCACACGACCCACAAGGGGAAGACGTCGAAGAAATAAAAGACAAAGTACACCCAGACGATGCTCAGGTTCAAGCCTAGCAGGCCCAGAGCCAGGACCGGCCGCCGCCCCCAGCGATCCGACACAATACCCCAGGGGATAGCCGTCAGGAGGCCGGGGACGCAGTCAAAGGTTGCGCCCCACCCGCGCAACAGGGCCAGGTACCGCTGCACGTCATTCTCCTTGCAGACGCGGTCCTTGAAGACGTCGAGGACGCCCCGGACGGGGGGGGTGCCGCGGGCGACCTCGGGGTGCATCTGGCGACAAAGAATGCCCTCCATGGCGGCGGTCATGGGCGGGATGGCCAAGCCCCCGCCCACCGCGACAAGAAACATGAGCAAGCCGGCCATAACGACCACGCGCCGCATCAGGGTGTGACGTGCATCTTGGTCTTGGTCCTCGGGCTCCGGTTCGTCGGCGTCGGCGGCGAGGCGCTCATTTGACAACAGCGGGGCCTGTTCATCGATTTTCTTGCTCGTCTCGGGCCCGTCGTCGCCGGGATGGCCCGCGGGGCGGCGCATGGTCGATTTTTGTGGGGGTGGTCGTGTGTCCTCCCTCAAGCAGTCATAAGAGGCGGTTACTAAACAGTAAACAATGCTGGTGTTGCGAGATGCATGTTACACAGCAAAACGAGAAAGAATGCTGCTGCCCAGGAACCATACCGGGACGCCGAGACGATTGAGGGGATATACCAATGTAGATATGCGACACGAGTGGAGCGGCTCATACTGTACGTAAGATACGGACCTACGTACCTAGGCAGGTAGGATCGTTTGGTGTCGGCAGGAGCGATTGCTTACGCACCTGGCCGCGACTGCGACGACGACGACGACGGTCCAGCAACTTGGCGAGGCTAGCCTGGCCAAATAAGGAAGGAGTTGCATCATCAATACTAATATTTTGATTTTATTTATTTAGTTATCCAGGCAGTCTGTCTTGGCGGCCACTGCAGCAATGCTGCGCAACAAGATGGGCTTGTATGCTCGGGATAAAGATGAAGACTTTGGCGAAGAAAAAAAAAGCCAGTATCGATTGATCAAGTCTACGGACGGCGACTTGATATTCTCGATGTCGGTCGGGGTCAGGGTGGTTCTTGCCTGCCAAAGGTGACGCGGATGGTGGGACAGACTCAGGTACGCCAGCTCGGAAATGAATGCACGTCACGTCAGATCTGCACGTCGCCCGCAGCTCACCATTCGTGTCATAAATCCTCCATGATTATCCTGCAGAAGATAGAGATGATAAGGAAAGGAAAGAAAGGGAGAAAAGGAAGAAAAATAAGAAACTAAGGCAGCTTGCCGCAGAGCAACAGCCAGCTCATCACCGCAGCGGACATGAATGAGCTGGCAAGCCAGATACTGTAGCTCCAGACGACGTGCGCTGCAAGTGCGTACCTGCAGCCAGACCGAACTCCGGGTTTCCAGAGTAGCTAAGGCTTGGGGGGTGCTGTCGTCCGCTACGACGGGCCCAACGTGTTCCCTCTACCCCACCCATGTGCAGCCCACCCCGGTATTATGGGCTGGGGCGTCAAACGGGAGAGGACGGGAGAATCCTTGTCCAACCCGACTGTTGCACGAGCAAGTGGCCCTCCAATCCGAAACATTGACACAATCCCAAATCGGTACTTTGACTTACACCGTCTCGTTCTAGAAAAAGAAGGGGAGAGAGAAAAAAAATCCGAAGTCTGAAAGTCTCGAAATCTGCACACCGTCATATCCTTTTTTTTCTCCCCTTCAATTTCTTGTTTTCTTCTTTTTTTTTTCTCTCATTTATTCTTTTAGCAGAACGCGAAATTTTAAAGAAAGAACTGTCAGAATGTCTGCCGCGTCCAAAGTTCTGTCAACCGAGCCTCTGGTAAGCCCCTTTTCTGCTCAACCCGTTTGCTTTTTTTTTTCTTGCGTTTCGCCTTGATTTTGGAAACGGGCAAAACTGACATGTCAACATAGCTCGAGAGCGAGGCGGTGTGGACAAAACTGGTCAAGTGAGTTCACCACAACACAACAGTTGATTGTTTTTCCGACGTCGTCTAACACATGGTTCCTTCCCCCCTCAGAAAAACATACACAGACCCCAACGGCGTAAAGCGGACATGGGAGTCTGCCGAGAGACGGACGCGGCCCAAGGGCTGTGATATCGACGGCGTCGGCATCGTCGCCATTTTAGACTCCGAGACTGGTAAATACCCTCCATGATCCACCACCCCACTTTTTCCCCTATACAAGTAGTATAAGTGCCAATACAAACTTTCCCCCCTTTTCTTTTCTCTCTCGAGCAGGTCCCGAGATCGTGCTGCAGAAGCAATACCGCCCGCCCCTCGACCAGGTAGTCATCGAGATACCCGCCGGCCTGATCGACGAGGGCGAGACCGCCGAGCAGGCCGCCATCCGCGAGCTCAAAGAGGAGACGGGATATGTTGGCGAAGTGCTAGAGACTTCGCCCATCATGTGGAACGGTAAAACTAAAAATTCCACCCCCTAATCCTCGCTTCATGACACTAATCCCCCTACAGACCCGGGCTTCTGCAACACGAACCTGCGAATGGTCCACGTGAGCGTCGACATGAGCCTCCCCGCCAACCAGGACCTCAAGCCGGAGCTGGAAGAGAACGAGTTCATCGAGGTCTTCCACCTGAAGCTGGCGACGCTCTGGGACGACTGCATCAAGCTGGAGGCGCAGGGCTACGCCATCGACGCGCGCATAGCGAATATCGCCGAGGGGATAGAGATTGCCAAGAAGTACAGGCTGTAGTTGTTGGTAAATTAGTTAGACATCTTGGCAGGCAGACAGACAAAAACGCATTAGAACAAACCATACATACATACATACATACATACATACATAAACTACAATACCCTGCATCGTCTCGCCATGCAATCGCAAAACATGTTATCTGACCATCCAGTCTTCGGTTCCTGACACTCGTGTATAACAAATGAATATGCATGTGTCGCGTCACACCCGGCCTGGTAGTGGAAACATACATGCCCTTGTGGCATATTCTCTCCCCTTCTTGTGGTTCCCTGTTATGAGCCGGGCCGGGGCCGCGGTGCTCGCATCGTCGGAAATTGGTATCACCAGCATGATTACAAAGGAGCAAGGCCTCTATAGAGCCTCTCGCCGGCTCCGCTCGGCCCATCAGAGGCCAGTTTCAAGAAGCTGCGCAGGGACATACATACGGAGATACCAGATTCTATGGTAGGACGTGAGACGGAACACAAGGAAAGGGGCTCCGCGGCTGGCAGATGAAGCGAGGGCACCAAGTCTGGGCAGGTAGCTGCAACCGGCGATGTCAAAAGATAGGAGGAGGAACAGAAGGAGTTAATTCGTGTTTGCCTCGTAGACGAAGCGGTACTATACTATCAAACCCTCCCAAATGACCCCTATCTGCTCACCAGGCCACCCCATGTGTCCAATGACTCCCAAGAACCAAATAAATAAAAATACGACTCCATAACTCACCCCCAAGCCCTTCACATGAACACCATGATCCAATAACGACCTCCCCACCAGTTAACACAAAGACCCCTCATCACTACCACCCCAGTCCAGTCCCCCCCAGTCCACCTCAAGCAAGCTGGAAAACATCCTCAACCGTACGCACATACCCCGGCAGCAACTCGTAAACAGCAAACACATTCCTGTACGCAGCAGCACCACCACCAGCATCCCACGGCACCCTCTCAACCCCAGCCGGACACGCCCTATCAAAACACGCCCAGAACTCATCCTCAACACCATCAGGCCGCTTCTTCACAAACGCCACATGCCGCGGCCCGCCGCTGTCGACGTCGTCGTCAACGTAGCGGACCAGCGCCACCAGGCCCGCCCACTGCTTCGCGCCGACCGCCCAGCGTCCATAGTCCAGTAGGCTGGGAAGCGCACCGTGCCTTCTGCATTATCGCCGTCGTCGTCGGGCGGGTAGGCGAGGGCGATGCAGATGCGGCCGCCGGTTAGGGCGATGCGGCGCACGGCGTTGTAGTGCGTTGCGGGTGCGTCGAGGCCGCTGCCGCAGGCGTATGGGCAGGGTGTTCGCATGGGTGCCATGGACTACATGTTCAGCACGTCGCCTACCCAGATGCTCTTCGTTGCTTGAGGATTGGCGGCGGCGGTGTGGAGCGGCGGGACGGGGAGGGTCAAGATGCGCTGGTGGCTGAGTGTGGATAATGGGTGTCTGCAGCTCTTGCAGGAGGCGACGTAGACGGTCTGGATTGACAGTGCTTTGTTCACGGCGGAGTGGTGCACCCAGGCTGCCCATGCTTGGGCTTGCGCGTCGAGGGGGATCGTGGTCGGGTCCAGGGCGATGTGTGCCGGCTCCTGTCCCGGTCTGGCTGTGTCTCTCTTGCGATAGTCGTCGATGCATGTCCAGAAGGAGGTGAAGGCATTTCCCACGGTGTCAAGATCCTCGAGGTTGCCGATATCCGCGTAGGGTTCCTGTCCGGGGTTGGCAGAATGCAGGTAGTTTACAGTATTGGTGGTAGTCGGTAATTAGGTAGTAGGAACTTACAGCGAGAATACTAACCTGGGGCCGCGGCATTCCGGTCTGGTGGTTGTTCTCTAGATCCCCCATGAGACTAACAGCTCGTTGGAAGAAGCAGGCGTGTGGGACTGCGCTGAGCGAGAGGCCGTCGCGAAGGGTATCCGATGTTTGGCGATCTGCCGCCCAGATCGAGGCGGCATCGAAGAGCTCGTCCATGAAGGGCATGTGCTTGGCCATTAAGAGCACCGCCTCGATCGCCGTATATGCGTTGCCGTCCTCCTCGTCAAAGTTCACGGCGTTGCGTATTATGCCCTCGCTGTCGAACTGCATCCGTCGAGCACGCTGGCTGGCTGTGGATACTGGACGGTTGGGGCGCAGCGCGCTCAGTATCGTGACCACGCCCGGTTTCCGCCGGAGTAGAGACTGGTTGTATGTCTGGTAGTCTGCGACCAGCCCGCGAGCGCCGTCCAGGACGGGCTCACGGGTTATCAGGTCCGTGACGGTCAGAGAAGTCATTGTCGCTGTTGGAATGTAAGTTGTCTCTTGGCGTGGTGCAGACGAGAGTTGAAAGATGATAATCGGGGGAGAGCATGAGAGTATCAGAAAACCGTGCAAAATAACGCAGAGATAAAGGACTGAGGAGAGAAGAGGAGAGGTGTTTTTATATACGCCAAGTTGCTGTGGGTGGTGATGAGCGTCTGTAATCCTATTCGCCCTCCAAGTTTCACCCTGAGATTCACCCTCAAGATTCACCCTCCGTGTTAACTTTCACCTCTCGTCAAGCGTCACTGGAAACCAATCGGAGCACAAGAGATCAAAGTCAGAGCTGAGATCGGCCGGCTTGCAAGACGCCAGAAGGGCGTGCTGACCTGTTCCGATCAACCAGACTCTCAAGCGACCAGGGGCACAACCGCCTGTGTATATGCGATGTGTTCTCAACGCACCTCCTGTCTTCGCAACAGAGAATCCGCTCAGTGAGCACTTGGTCGACCCTTTCGTAAAAGCGGCGGGCTGGGGCCCCCGAGTGTGCATTTGCCATGCCAATATAGAAGTTGTCTGGTCGAAGCTGTGCCAGCGATATCCCCCTGTCAAGATGGCAATGGACGACCTAGGTGATCTAGTTATCAATCAGCCCACCAGAGGCATTGTAGTCTATCGTAGAGTAAATCCCATGTTAGCGACTAAATCAGATCCTCACAAGAGTTCGTGGAATGGGAAGTCTATTTGTTCGCACCCCGTCGGCCACGGTGGCTTTGTTTGGAACTCTAAGGGAAAAGCCTCAATTCACTTTACTTACTTACCTCTGAAGTAATCGACGAAGTGTTCTGTACCATATCTCTCAGCTGAAAATGTCGCTCCTTAAGTAATAATCGTCACAGCTTATGAATGTTGGTCGAGTGACTAGTGACTGAGAAAGGCGGTTTGCCGAAAAGGTATAATTTGCTGCTTTGATTACCTACCTGAGGTAGCTCCGGTGCGCCGTGGCCGTTGAGAAGAGTCGTGGAGTGGAAGAGGGTATTGCAGTTATACACTTGGAGAGAATAACAACAGACGATGAATCAGAGGATTGAGTTTGTCAGCGGCAATATTGTACACCTATATCAAGTAGTGAATAGTGACTCAGCTACCTATTTGGAACCTGGAAGTCAGCTGCCGTCGGATTGCCAGTATTATTACGGCAGCTTTGGGTTTGTATTGATTGTTCAGTAATGAATAGATGGATCTGATTGAAAACGTGGGTAAGCGTGTACGATGAAAAATCATAAAAGTGGAATTCTCGTGATGCGCAACATCAGCTATTGAAAGGGAAGTTTGTTGTCGTTAAATAACCAACTGCTTCTCCCACCGCGGCTGCCTCTTCAGAAAAGTGATTTCGACCGTAGCATTTTCATGCTGCTATTCCGTTGCTGCGACGGCGATATCAAGGCAGCTTCTTCCCTTGTCTCGTTGCCTTTCCCACCTCGGAGCTAGTGGTGTCATCCGCGTACCGCTGATATGCGCCGATGTACTGCTCATCATCGCTCCACGTCTGCTTGACGGTCTCTCTCTCGGTGATGGCATCAAACCATTTCTGCCATCTCGACCACACCTCCTCGTCGTCTCCTCTTTGGCCCGCTACGGGGATACCCACTCCGCCGGGCTTGTAGTGGTCGATGAGAAACAGCCGCTTCGCCCAAGGGGCCAACATGATGTCGACCAGGCTGAACCGGTCGCCTAGAAACCAGGGGCCGCTCGGGTCCATCTCCTTGGCCAGTGTCTTCAGGTGGCCATGAAACTCGTTCCTCACGTCTTCAATGGTGTAGGGCTTGTCGGGCGTGTGCTGTATAAAGCGATAAAAGGCCGGCACGATGCGCGAGGCAATGTGATCGATCCACAGCCGGCACCTAGCGCGCTCGTAGACGTCGTCGGGCAGCAGGCGCGGACCGAATTTGGTCTCGTCGGCAAAGGCCTCGTCCAGGAACTCACAGATAACGGCGCTCTCGTACAACGGCTTGGGGTGTTTGCCCTTGGCGTCGGTCGGCACGGCCAGCGTCGGGACCAAGCCGCGGGGGTTCAGGGCCAGGAACTCGGCGGCCTTGCGGTACGGGTTGATCTCGACATACTGGTGCGGGATGTGTTTCTCGGCGAGCACAATCCAGGCGCGCTGGACAAAGGGGCAGAACCAACCGCCGTACAGCTTGAGAGGGTGCTCGGCGCTGTGTGACTCGGCGAGCTTGGCCGCTGCGCCTGTGGGCTTGGCGGGGATCGAGGTGTCGACGGTCGCCATGTTTCTTTTTCTCTCTCTTCTTATTTTGACTTTCGAGTCGGTGATGGACAGCTTGTGGCACTGGGAGATGAAGTTACATCAATATATTTGGGGTTTCGTGAGAAGAGTTGAGTTGGACGAGGTCGAAAGATTCCACACTAGTCGTCGTCCATGACGTTACTCCGAGGCGGGACAATGATAATTAATTAGTCGTCAAGGCGGGGAAGTTCAACGGCGACTGCAACGCCACCATGACAGCCGAGTCCAACCCGAGTCCCATGAGAACGGTAATTACCTGTCAGGTAGGCTGTTGGCCGTGTCGGGCTGATATGCGCTAGACTACCTAGTTGGCCAGGTTAGTTCTCCCCATTTCTCAGATGCTTTTACTCCAAGACATTTGCCATTTCCAGTTGTTCCAGTCTGTCTTCCCCGTAGTGTCGTAAGGTATCCCGATCGAAACCAGCAGAAAATATCCTCTACGGGTAAGGCTATAAAAGCAGATGTGAAATGGGAGGGCAGTACGGCACGAATTACGTGAATGGCATTGGGTCGACGAGTAGATCGACACAAGTATATCAAGAAGGGCAGGTAATACGGAAGGAAGGTACCAGGTAGGTTGATGACGCAGGCAGGAACGTGTTGGGTGTGCAACATTGGATGATATCCTGTGCTTAGTGTACCAGCCCCACCACTCCCCTCCTGGGGTGTCCTGACGCGACACCGAAACTTATCCACCCCAAAACCCCACTGGAAAAGCAATCTCTGCGACGATAAGCCAACCCGGAACCGACAACCCTGCTGGGCCAAAGTTGGATGCATTGGCACGCTGGATCCATTCACTCACTCACTCACTCATTCGCTTGCCCGCTCGCTCTCACTCACCTCCATCAGTCACACCGAAAACCATACGCCAGGAACATAAGTGGTGGGTGGATATTGTAGCGGTGTGAGCTGCTCGATATCCTCATTGTCACCACTATCCTTATCGGCTCCTGTCTGGTCTTTTTTCCTTCGTCTTTTTTTTCTTTTTCTTTTCTTTTCTTTTCCTCGCCCATCATCTCCGAATCGGAGGCTGTCGTCGCCGCTTCTCATTCATACCGCACTCCACCCCCAGGACTCGCCCAACATAGGGCGTCGTCGCCAACAAGGACAGCCCAAAGGGCGTCGCGGCAAAAAAGGGAACCGTTTCGGCTTTGCAGGGAATCCGAGGAACAGGATGGGCCAGGACCAGTCCGTCGTGAGCGAGGGGCCGCCCGTGACGCTGTCCGAGTGCAGCCTGGACGCCGTCGCCGACTACATCAAATCCGGCAAGGCCCGCCGCATCGTCGTCATGACCGGCGCCGGCATCTCCACCGCCGCAGGAATCCCCGACTTCCGCTCTCCCGAGACGGGCCTCTATGCCAATCTCGCCAAGCTCAACCTCCCCGAGCCGGAGGCCGTCTTTGACCTGAACTTCTTCAAGACGAACCCGAAGCCCTTCTATGTGCTGGCAAAGGACCTCTACCCCGGCAACTTCCACCCCACCATCTCCCACGTCTTCATCCGCATGCTGTCGTCCAAGGGCCTCCTGCACCAGCTCTACACTCAAAACATCGACTGCCTAGAACGCGCCGCCGGCATCCCCAGCGAACTCATCGTCGAGGCCCATGGCAGCTTCGCCAACCAACGCTGCATTGAGTGCAAGACTCCCTTCCCCCACGACCTCATGCGCGACCACATATCCCGCGCCGAGGTGCCACGCTGCACCCAGCCCAACTGCAACGGCCTGGTCAAGCCCGACATTGTCTTCTTCCACGAGGCCCTGCCCTCGCTCTTCTACGACAGAATCCACATGGCCGACTCGGCTGACCTGGCCTTGGTGATGGGCACTAGTCTTCAGGTCCACCCATTCGCCAGCCTGCCGGAGCAGGTCCCCAGACACGTGCCACGCGTGCTCTTCAACCTGGAGCGCGTAGGCTCGCTAGGGTCGCATGCTGATGATGTGCTCGTCCTGGGAGATTGCGATACTGGCGTGCGGAAGCTAGCCGACGCGCTCGGCTGGCGCGAGGAGCTCGAGGCCGAGTGGAGGCAGCTTGTGGGCAAAAAGGAGGCCAAGAAGCAGCTGCAAGGAGTGACCAAGCGCGACGCGGAGCTATACGACGAGGTCACCCGGCTGGCTGATGAAGTGGACGAGGTGCTGCACCTGAAAGACCAGGAGGCTAGTCGCAAAGCTTCGAGCGAAGAGGGCGAGCAACACGCTGAAGGAATCACGGAGCAACAACCAGAAAACAGGTCGGAAAACAGCCACATTCCGATAGAGTCCCAGGTACCGACCCTGGAGGTGTCCCCTCAACCAACAGGAACCGCACGAGATTCGACGCCCGAGACTTCAAAAGCCAGCGCAACAGCAAGTGAGACTGATGATAAGCCGCAAGATCTGGAGAAGGCGATAGCAGAATCCTTGGCTCATCCCGCGGCTCGCGTGTCGTCAGATTATTCCCCCGGATTCGGTCTTCCCGGCGATGGCAACAAATGGAAATACTAGTTCACTGAATAAAGACGAAATGAATTTTTATGCTGTACTAGCTCTAGCCACCTTGGGCTCTGGAGGCCATCACTGCTTTGAGTTCAGTCACCGTTTCTTGAAGGAGTTATTCCAGCAGGTTCTGGCTGGATCAGAAGATGGGATTACTTCGAATCAGCAAAAGGCCGTGCTGAAAGGCCATACTACGGATTCTGGAAGTTTGTGACCTTGAGACAATTACTAAAAGACGGGATGGAAGATCCCTGAGCATTCTGTTAGCCGGGTGATTTCACGGTTACGAAAAAAAACTATATCTAGTGTCATTGAAAAATAGCAGGCCGTGTAGGGAGCATTTTGATTGAGGATTTCGTTTTCTTCTTCTTTTCTTTCTATTTTGCAACGTCCTTTGGTTTATATATCGCAGTCATCTTCATATCTGGAAGAGCCCTTACCGTATTGTCAACGGCATTGATCAAGTGGATGAGCCGTGATTATCTGTAGCAAAGCGGATACCTCCCATTATTGATTGTTACTATGATCTAGAGACTCAGGGATCCAAATCAAGTACGATCAAGACCTCCTCACTCGAATCAGATTGACGCATCAACCAGAAGGGTTATACTATAACCTATTATTGCTCCACATACAACATGCAGTTCGGACTTTTAATACATACATCGTCGCCGCTTTTCAAACAAATATCACGCCAGTCACCCACCAACGCCTCCAATGCTGGTACAACAGCCCCTTTGGATATTAATGCCAGATACCCGCAAGGAATATTGCGAGTTTGATGAAGCACTTGAGTCTCTAGATTCAGAGCTTGGTGGTGGAATATCCACCGACCTTGAGCCCAAAGAATACCAAACCAACTGGAGCTCGTGATGATGAGATCGAGACAAGCTTCGTAAGCCACCTGATTAAGATACTGGGATTTGAGCCACCCGCACGAATATTGTCCAGTTACCACAACCAGTCAGGATTGTTTCTATCTCCTGCAGCAGTATGTCGACTATCCACGCTGCTCTCACTTCATCTCTCTGACTAGAAAACTAGTTGTGAACAATGTGATTGTGCAACACGTTCTCGGTTTACCCCTTTGATCCGATCAGAAACTCCAACAATAGGCCCTTGCGCTCTTTGTTCTAGCTTTGCATTGCAAGACGAACTGTGCTCTTCATGCTAAATATTCAGCTTTGTCTTGCTGTTTTATAGCATGTTCTTTTACAAAACGGCCGTTGCAGAATCGGCCTGAACGTTCTGAATGAAGTCTACAAGCAAAATGGCTGTATACTTGATTGTTTCGGTTTTTCTCAGCTATTCTGAACCCGAGTATCTCAAGGAACGATCCATATATAATCGGCAATACCCCCAACTATCTCTTCGGAAATCTATGTTCTTCAACAAACCAACCATTCCAATGGATGATACCACCCACCAGGGAACTGACAACCTTTGGAACCAACACAAACCAACAAACTCCAAGATGCCTTCTCTTCAGGACACCCGGGCCAAGGCCCAAGTATTTTGGAAGCTTCTCCGCCGCAAGGTCACCGCGATGGTGGCATTTCTGCAGCTGGCCAAGCTGGTCCAGCGGCGCAAGGCAAGTGCTCCCCCTAGTAACGCACGCATCAGCTACGTTTCTCACTTTGGATACGCTGACAGTGAGCCAGGCGAAGACAACGACTCCATAACCACGGACTGGGCGACCCTCACGGACCCAGAAGAGGCCAACGCAGCAGCCGAGCAATCAGCGGCCCAGGCTGCCGACCAGAGGCTCAAGGCCCAGCGGATCCTCGCCCAGAGTATCTACCTAGACCGCCAGCCGACCGGAGACCCGGAGCATCCGGAGGAGCCAGTGCCTCTGGCCACCGCAGCTTTTCTCTACATCAACCAGACTCGCGAGGGCAGCCAGCGCGAGCGGCAATTCCTGTACTACCACGCGGCTGAGGAGCTCGGCAACGGCAAGCTCCCGATCATGGGACGGCTCGAGGCGCGGGACAAGGGCCAGAAGCGGCTACAGGCCTTGGGGAACAACACCGAGGTCCTCAACCGGGACACCGCCTGGGAGTGCTGCAATTGCGGCGCTACAAACTCCCGCTTCGAGTTCTTGTGCTCGGCCTGCAATGCGCACAGCAAGAACCTCTGCTGCGAGCCGGTGGCTGGCAACCCTTTCGAGTAAGGGCTGGAGTAGAGCAAAAAGATACAAACAAACAAAAACAAATAAAAATTCAATAAAAATACCAAGAAAAGGAGAAAGAGGGGAGAGGTGGAGGATTGGAGAAACCCTTTCCACCGCCTCTCCCCTCATTTTGCTTTGCTTGCGTAACCCGATTGTTCTTGAACAAAGACATTGTTTGCGCTGACAATGCTCCGGCTATTTTCCTTTTCTTTTTTTTTGCAGCGTGCTTTGATTTCCCCCCCTTTCTATTCAGGTCTATCAAGACCCGCAAACAAATCCTGACAAAGTTGGCAGGGCTCATCCGACAAACAAACAATGCGATTGTCCCGAAACTCTGACTATCCCCACAAAAACGAAGAAGAACAGAAGGGAATAAAATACCCCACAACCGAAGCCCAAACCCGGGAATCGAACCCAAGCCTCCATCTCACCTCTACCTCGTTTCACCTTAACTGTTAGTGCAATAAGTACATACATTGTCCTTCACATACGGAGAGGCGTTTCAGACTGTGAAGGTTACGTGACTCACTCAACTCAACCCATGCTGCTGCTGTTGTCCAAAGTTTGTTCGGGAATCCGCGGTTGTGGCGGACACTTGTGGGCTAAGTTTGTGATTAGAACTTTTGCTGCGATAATTAGGTAGGCAACGAAAGATCAAGGACTTTATCGAGCAAGGTGAGAAATAATATACAAGAGGGTCGTCCTGGGATAAAGACGTTGAACGCGGGAGGGATAGCTGGAGTTGGGCACGAATCCAAGACGGAAATACGTCTCGCTCTGCTGTGAGAAGAACAGTGCGTCGGGATTTCCATCTCTTAAGGTAGGTAGCAGATACTTTAATCCGCGGTTCTACTCCTTGATGTTTCTGGACAGGGAGTGGTAATATGCTCCCGATCTGTTAATGCGGCACGACGATAATATACCTAAGGTACCAATGTAACGCCAGAGTGAAACGGTACCAACACGTGCCAACCCTTTAGTAAATAGAGAAAACCTCCAAGTTCAGACCGCGTCACCGTCATGTACTCCCCAACTCACCCACATATAGAGCAGTCGGATGTTCACAAGCCGTTAGCACCTCTCACAAGAACCAAGGTGTAATAGATAGGTAAGTAGGCATTGGGAAAGGCGTCAGCAACCAAGTACATTTGTTATGTTTAACGATCATGGCTAACAATCCTCATTAGATACGTATAATGTATTATGTACCTCACCTAGTTGTTAATCACATGTTGGATCAAACAGCTAGAAAGAAAACAAGAGTCCAGAAAGGGGAAAAGAAGAGAACAAAAAAACTGCAAACACTCCTACAGGATGAAATTAAACAGCCAACGAAGAAGAAGAAGAGGAAGAAGAAGAAGAAGAAGAAGAAGAAGAAGAAGAAGAAGAAGAGGAGGAGGAGGAGGAGGAGGAGGAGGAGGAAGAAAGCTGAAAGAAAAAAGCAAAAAGGCAACAACATACGACCCCGCCTAACGGTGGAATGGCCAAATGGTTAAACGACTGGGCAAAATGCTTACGAACATAGTTAGAGTTCGGTACTTAGGTTGGGGCCGTTCACCTTCTCAAACTCCAAACTTTCAACTCCAAACTCTCAACTCCAAACTCTCAACTCCAAACTCTCAACTCCAAACTCTCAACTCCAAACTCTCAACTCCAAACTCTCAACTCCAAACTCTCAACCCCCAACTACCTATTCTCTACCAACCCCCCTACCAGGTACCTACCGAACTCTAACTATGATCGTAAGCATCCTGCCCAGTCGTTAAACCGCTTGACCATTCCGCGGTTTGGCGAGGACGTATGCTGTTGTAGAAGGGTAGAGGATAGCAACACTTATATTCCCCGAGGTGCGGGGGGCCCAGTGACATGGAGAATTGCGTGCTGGTAATTATATTTTTGCTGAACTGTACGACACACACACACACACACACACACAAGGCTTGCAACGCGACGCAACGCGGTGGTAGATATATCCCATGCCGTACCCATCACCCTTTCCCCAAAACAAGATACAGAGCCCATTCAACCATCACAAGCGCACGCGAAAAAGAAAAAAAAGTTCGCTCTCCTATGCTTCATCTTATTGCACCCATCGCTCACACGCTCACACGCTCACACGCTCCCCGCGCTTGCCATCCCCGCCTGCATGCATGCATGTCAAACAAAAAGACCGTAGAGACCAAAAAAGCTCGCCGTGGATGAAATCATGATTTGTTTTCCATTTCGCTTTCCCCACAAGGCCTTTCCCGGTGCCCATCCTTGTCCATCAAAACTGTGTGGGTGTGGGTGCGTCTGCAAGGAGAAAAGTGCAAGATCATCTTCAAATGGGATGATATTTCCAGACACCAGCCAAAAATGTACTGATTTTAAAGAATAAAAATGAAAAAGAGAGAGCGAGAAACGCCAATCCAGCATCAAAGGTTCCCACCCTCTCCCCATCCCTCTCTCCAAACCCATTGGCCCGGCCCGGCAACTCCAGAGCGCAAGCAATAAAAAAGATAGAAAAAGAACAAAAAAGACAGAAAGAAAGAAAGAACCAGAAAGCGTGCGATATGCATGGTACATAAGTGGTAGCGTGAATGATGGACAAACGAGAGACTAGCAATGACACAAACAACAGCCAGATTTTAGGCTGGGAAAAGGAAAAAAAGGGGTTCGATCTTATAATCAGTACAAAGGAAATAAAACGGGAAAACCCGTCAAGTCGTATGCAAGTGACATGTAATTTGTTTTTCTCATCGTGGTCACATAATGACAGGCAAAGGATTTTTTTGGCCGAAACATGAAGAAGCAGAGCTTCGCATGGCCCGGGAAATGAAGCCCAGACCGCGTCGCCTGGGATCAACGATCCAACCTTGGCTGTGGCTGCCAGCCGTTGAGATAAGCCATCAAACCCATCCCGATTAGCACAACACCCATCATCGACGCGTATGGCAGGCTCTGTATTATTAGCGGATCCTGGGGCGGGTGCACCAGCGCGCCTGCCAATGATGTTATCGTGTTTGCTCGTGAAGGCGAGGGCATGTCAAGCGCATCGTCGGCTGCCCCGTCGGTCTGGAGCGACATCTCCGTCACGCAGCCATTGGGTATCGACGCTTGTTGCTCCTTCTCTTCCCTTTCCCGGTTTTTGAGGCTCAACCTGCGCCTTGAAAGGGAGCGTGATCTTCTCTCTGCCTCCTGCTTTGCTTCCTCGTCCCGCTGGCGGATCTGCAGCACCATCTCAGCCAGGGTCTTGCGGTCGGCGTCTCGCTCGATCTCTGCCTTTTCTGCACGCTGTCTGAATGCTTCCAGTTGCTCCCTGAGTCCCGTCATTTCCGAGTTCATCGAGTCGATGCGACCCTGAAACACGGCCGCCAAGGCCTCGACCTTATCTGGCTGAGGCGAGGTGCTTTCGTCTGGGCTACCCGCACGTTCGCTAGCGTCCGGTGTAGGAGGTCGTTCGGTAGGAGGATTGAATGCTTTATCCAGTTCGGAGTGGCCGTTAACGAGAGGGACAGCGGCTGCACCGTTGATCTTTGCGTCGCTGGTCTCTTCCATCTTCTGCACAATTTCCTCGGCTTGTAGCCGAGCCTCACGCTCCTTCATGAGCATTTCCTCAAGGTCTCGCACACGTGCGGTATTGTTATCAAGCTCCTTCTTTGCATTGTTCAGTGCTTCGGTAAGTTGGATGATTTGGCTGACATTGTTGTCTGGGCGTATAGGCGACGTATTGGAGGGGTGCGACTTTGGTCGTTCTGTTGTACCTCGCTTTAACGAGGGAATTTCGGACGACGCAGGCCGTGCAATATCAGGCTTCTCGGGCAGAGGTTGCGATGGCGGCGGAGCAGGGGGTTCCGAAAAACGCGTTTTCCCGCCGTCTGACCGGAACGAGACGTTTCCATTAGTTATCTGCGTTTTGGGGACTTCAGGGGCTTCGGGCTTGTCGAGACCCTTCACGTCTTCCTTTGACAATAACGCGCTGATGAACTGGCTTGTCCGAGCGAGATCCTGGTGCTGCAACCGCGCGTTCCGCATTTCGGTCTTGGGGGCTGTTAGTACTGCCTGGCTGTGTCTCGGCTGGGAAAGGGAGAAGGGTAAAACCTTACATGGAGTTTTTTGACAATGTGCTCCGTTGTTATCGGGTTCAGCCAGAACTGCCGCTGTTGTGCCATTCCATTGGCGGGCCCTCCCACGTTGCCAGGAACCATACGCCCATTAGGAGCCAGGGAGGTTTGGCTGCTTGTTCTTCCCCTGAATGGCATGCCGGCCAAAGGCATCATCAAAGCACCGTTTGAAGGGTCCAAATCCCCGAAGTTCATGTCCAGCAGGTTATTGGACGGGTTGAGATAGCCAGCGTGCTCCACCTTGGCAGCAACCTTGTGATGTACGACGGTTTTTTGATCCTCGCTCACAATGTCGATACCGAGCTCGAGGTGGTCTTGGGTCTGCAGCTCGTGCGGCTCGGATTCCCGGTTCTCCGGAGATAACCGCGACCCGTTCACGAATGTTCCGTTTGACGACTTGACATCGCGAATAAAAATCTTGCCCGAGTTGTCTGCCCAGATCTCGGCGTGCTGCCTGGACAACACTTTACTGTCGAAGAAACCGTTCACTGGAGTTGGTACAGTCTTTGCGTTTGTTTGCCGCCCGATTCGGAGAGTGTCGGGATAGAAGGGTACAGAGATGGTCTTGCGTTCAAATGTGCCATTGAGGGAGAGCAGATATAGAGCTGGTTGCCGGCCGGACCCCATGGCTTCGACGGCGGGCCTCGACATGCCATTTTGGGGTATCATTTGGTTCTGGGGGTTCAGGATAGAAGAGGGTTGATGCATCGCCGACGCGCCGTTTGCGCCGCTCGCCATGGATGGGCGTGTGGCTGCCGGCCTCGAGAAGTCAGATGGTCCTTCGGGTTTCCCGTTGGGCCATTGGCCTTTTGCCTGGGGTCTCTTGGTGCGCGCAGCTGAGTTGGGCCAGCCGCTCAAGTCTCCAGCAGCGGGTATGGGATTGCTGCTTGTCGGAGCATTCGAGGTCACCGTGGCCGTAGACGAGTTTGAAGACGTGGATGACACGGACGATGAAGAGTTGGTTCGTGGGATGGTTTTTCGAGACATGAACATGTTGATTCCTCTGCCGTCGTCTGGGTTCATCGCGTTTAGTGACTGTCCGCCATTAATCCATCCCGGTCTATTGAGATTTGAGAAGCTGGGAGGGTTTGCCACCGCCGTCATGGGGAAGACGTCGTGAGGAATGTGCGGTCGGAGCTGGTGATGAATGGGGACCCGGGGGTGATGGTCAGGTGGCAGGCTGGAGCAGGTTCGGCTGGGGCGCCCTGTGCATACGTCGCTCGTTCTCGTTCAACAGGAGCAGACGGGAAGCAGAAATCAGTCGTCGGACAGGAAGGAACGACGTATTTTTTTCGGGCGGTAGGGGCGTCGCGACTAGACGAGGGAGAAGCAGGGTTAGTTGTGACGTCGATGGTCAAGTGGAAGGAGGCACGTCGTAGGGCGATCGGGATGACGAGGGCGATGGCGATGGCGATGGCGATGGTGAGGGCGATTTCAGTCGGCGGTCAACACTCGAGAGAGGGCGCAGAAAAGGGGACGGGGGACGGGGGACGGACGGAAATGCGACAAACGAACGAGGACACTGGCAGGCAAGTCGTCGGCGAGGGAAAGAGCAGACATACCAAACAATGATGGCGGAGGGGGCCTTCTTGTGGGGTGGAGTGCAGCAAAACACGCTTGTAAATGTAAGACGGTGGTCTTGATTTTAGCAAGCAGCATAAAGAGACGACTCGACTCGCGGTTGAACAGATTTGATTTCGAGGCAAGGCAAGGCAAGGTCGCCGCCGCCAGGTAGCAGGGAGGCAGGTAAGTTGGCGCTTAGCGAGCGATGTAACAAGCAGAATGATGGGCCGGGCCAAAAGGTGATCTGCGCGTGCACGCGCCAGGCACCTGGGTTCTTCCAATCCTCTCCTCTCTTCTGAAGAACTGGCGCTGGGGCTGGGAGGGGAGGGGCCGCCCCTGAAAGAATTGGACGACTCTGCCAGTGCCTGCCAGCTGGAACTCGTCTGGGCAGGCACGTAGGGCAGGTGAGACGGTAAGGACTTGTCCAGTGCTTGAGGTGCAGCTGAGGGTAGGCGCGGGTTAACCTGGCGAGGGTCGTCGAAGCGGGCACCTCCTTCCCTTAATAGATGTCATACCTAGCATCAAATCGAGCAGGCACGAAGGATTTGGGAGAAACAAAGCACTAGATGGACCATTTGAAAGCCACGGATCCAGAGATCATTGGTGCTGCCGTCATCATCCATTTCTCGCTAGTAGGTGCCTCCTTACCTATCACCGTCCTCACCTAACTTCGGTAATGTACCAACCGCTTCAACGCGGTTCCCAAGGGGCGGTCACGTGAGCGATTGGGGGGCAGTCGGTGGACAGGAGACTGAAAGAGAAGTGGGTGGGTGGCAGAAATGTTATTGTAAAAAAATGCTTGCTTCGGTACAAGGAGGAAGAGGTCCAAGGGACGACTAGATACAGGTGCGCAGGCCCACAATTGTCGTCATCTAGCCACTGGTCCTTCCTTCCAGCTCTCAAGACCAAAGAAACAGCAGACAGCCCTTGACACCAGTCGAAAGTTGGAAGAGTCAAATCCTGGGTGGTTGGACTCACTAAAATGGAACATAAGCGCTCGTCTCCGCCTCCGCATCATACTCAGCCTTAGCCAAACCTGAAAGGTGGATACCTGATGGACGACGGGGAGATGGAGAAGGTGCTTTGGAGTTTGGACAGTCGAGCCAATCAATCACACTGCCGAGGTGCATGTATTCCTCAAAATACCAGGTATTCTGTCACGTGCAGTGTTCCTTCATGCTAGATTATCACGAGTAATCATTTGAGTACTGCAATCCAAAGGTGATCCTTTTTTATGTACGTAGATGAAAGGGACCCTCTATCTTGACGTCGCATTTTCCCTGGTGGATCGGGCAGGTAAAGGAGCCAAGGACAAGCAAGGTTGGCTCCCGTGGTCGAGAAAGTTGAGGTTAGGTGCTTGTTGCAGTCCGTGCGCCTCCCGCTTGTGTACAACTTGCAAGTTGCCGCTGCGGCAACCTCCATGGCCAGATCCGCATTTCTTTCCTTGATCCATCCCGAGCTCGATCCTTGATTGTGAATCGCAAACCCAAGTCCCAAACAGCGCCCACTCGAATTCGACCGCCTTTGCCCTGCCTTGCCTGCGATCCGATTTCACTTCGACAATGCCTCCTCCTCCGAGCCACGGCGGCGCCATGGGCCCGTCCACGACCGACAAGCGTACGATGATGCTCCGACCATACACCACCATGGGTTGAAAGTCAGCTAACATCAGACCCCCGCCGGCAGTCAAGATGGGCGCCTTGATGGGTGGCAGTATGTTTCCTCTCTCTGCTCGCCGAGACCAAGAACGAGACCGAGACTGGGCGGAGGTTGACTTGATGCTACTATTACTATAGCCGTCGGCACCATTATCGGATTCATCTTTGGTATGCAACACAACACCCGGGTCTGCGCCGCTCGATGTGCGATGCGCGCAAGCATGTCGTCTAATGAACTCTTCTACTTCAGGAACCGTCAACATTTTCAGATACGGAGCGGGCCCCAACGGAATCATGAGGACACTCGGCCAGTACATGCTGGGATCCGGAGCAACGTTTGGGTAAGGCCTTGCCCGCCCGCCCGCCATCCGTCGTCCTCTCTGCGCCCGAGCCCCGGCTGACACGGTCCCTCTCAGCTTCTTCATGTCGATCGGCAGCGTCATCAGGTCCGACTCTTCACCTATCGCCTACGAAGCCTACATGCACGCTCAGAGAAAGCCCATGATCATGGCAGCAAATGCCTTCCGACCCCGCAACCCCACGCGACCCAGCTCCGATAAGTGATTGGGGTGCCTACTTCGCACACATGTGCGCCTAACGCGTCCTCGACATCCCGCTTGCCGCTTGGAGACGCGCGTTGTATTTGTTGAATGTATATATGTGTATGTTATGAGCTTGCTCGAGGGCGAAACGATCCAACAAGGGCAGCGCTCGGAAAAGAAGAGGAAGAAGAAGAAAGAAAAAAAGACACTTGGGATGTGTAGCTTCTCAGTATATTCGTCGAGCCCATGTTTCCAGCTGTTCGTCTCCGCTGATCGAACCCAGGCGGCGATATCACTGACTTTGGAAAAGGAGTGGGGAATGACCTGAACATACAACACAATGGATCTTGCATCTGGTTGAGTCTCGGAACATCAATGCTGCCGTTGTTTGAAAATTGGCTCAAGGGATGAACGAACATCCTCACGGAGTGCATCTCACTCATCTCCCTCGCGTCGCCCACCAAGAAGAAAAAGAAAGCACCAAAGGAACAGAATATCTTTCATGGCCGGGAGGTTTCCGAGGCACGACCTGTTCTTATGCTGGGTGGCTTCGTGGACGTGGCCTTTGCCAGCAGAGTTGCCGCCAGAGTGAAGGGGAGAGATTGACTCTCAACAGACAGCCAGAGCTGCCAAGAGGTTCAAGACCACATGTCGGCTGGTGGAAACGGGTGGCCGAAAATAGGCATTATGTGCTCTTTAAGCTCTTGTGTGACAAAGGCAGCAGCAGCAACAAAAATGCCACAATCCAGGCCGATGCAGCGCGTACACTACACAGTACGTGCGAGACAGCGGGTGTCCCTCGGGCCATTCACCCCTTGAGAAGGAACGCGTCGCACCATGCTGGTCTCGGTAATTAAGCCAACAGCCTCTTAAAAAGTCCGAGACATGTGGAGGCCCAAGGCGGCGCCATGGCCGATCTCCAACCCGGATCGTGGTCTGAAAAGGGGCCCGGCATCTCCTGTGGTGGGCTGGTGGTGCCTCCAGATCCCAGAATTTCACATTTCTTATTCACAAACACATTCGCCTTCAAGCTCAAAGTCAGGGTCAAGCTCAAGAGAAGAAAGACACAGGGGACTGGGACACTAGACTCTACGTGACACAGGCTGCCCTCAAGCAGTTCCCCTAGTGGGCCCAGTCATGGCCTTGTGTCACAGAAGAACAATCCATTCATTTATTCGGAAGATTTACCGTCAGTCCCCTTTGGTCGGAACATTCGGACAAAAAAGATCCATGGGGTCTCACCACTCTTGTCTCGTTTTTCCTTTTTCTTTTCCAGAGCCAAGCACGCACGGTATCACCAATATACTATGGTATGTCGTCGGCTCCGGCTGACTTTTTTTTTGACGCCGCCCAGAAGAAGCCACAAGCAGCGCGTGCATCCAGAGGCGTCCCCTGTCGGCGCGATTGCGATCTCGCGAGAAACAGCCTTCCGACAAAGTTGTCTCGAGCGAGCCCTGGGTACGGGCCCGACTCCCCGACTTTCTAGAACACCTTGCCGCGAGCTGCTGCTGTCTTACTTTATTTTGATAACTCGACATAACAAGGACAGGAAAGCTCCTCCAGACACTACAGGACAGGCGCAGGTGGATGATATCGCCAAGCCCAACTGTTTTGCTTGTTTCGTGTCTACGATGTGGACTCATTCAACTTCCGGCGGAACGCCTTGCTTGGCCCTGCCCAATGACATGCGAAGCCGCTTCGCCCACTGCGAGGCAAGGGGGTCGGTCCCGTGTGGTGCAGCTGAACGCCATCCAGCAGCCTCCCGTTGAAGCCGCCGGAAGCCACCCTCGAATGCATCACCGCCACGGCTGACGAGTCCTCGATACACTACCTGGCTAAGGTAGGGAATCGTGATGCCAAGTTTCTCTCGACCGGAGGTCCCAAAACGGGAAACGCAACAGCCGCCCATAATACACAACCTGCACTAGGTACAAGAGGTACTGTGTAGGTAGTCACGGCAGCTGACAGTCTGCCCACTCCTATCACCATTACGTAGCCAGTGTGCATTCAATACATTCAAGCCGTCGTCTGCGAGCACCGGCACCAGCACCGGCCCTAGTGCCCATCGACCGCGCTCACCTCGCACGAGCAGGGACGAATAAAAAACTAGTGCGCTGCTCACGATTGGGCAGTCCTTCGATACGTTGCATGTGTCGATGGGCATGCATCCGGGGTCCGGCTTCGTTTGTTGGCCAAGCCTGCCAGGTCACTCACGCACTCACTGGTGGAAGTTCGTATCCCTATCTCGCCGCCTCTCTCTCTCCCTCTCACTCTCGACTTACATGTCCGCCTACCAGAGGCATGGGAGCTGCTCAAGCTGGGGCTGGAGCCAGGATGACAGCCTTGCTAAGGTTGTGCTTCGTCTGACCGAGAAAAGATTATCCTCTTCTTGGCTACCTATGTATGCACGAGTATGCATGCGTATGTACGGTGTTATCTTGGTTGGGGGCTCGTATTCTTTCGTTTGTTTTTCTTCTTCTTTCGTCTACACTAGGCGCTGTGCTGCAAAATGCCGGCATGTCAAAACGCACCGCGATGATCACCACCTCCTCAGTGGTCGGATGTGCCCCCCCTGGCTCCTTGCATCTGCTCGTGTGCCTGTGTGTGTATGTATGCGTTGTTGGAGCGGCTCTGCCACGGGGGAGGGGGGGTTCTTGGCTCTCATATCTTTCAGCTTCCCAAGCAGATCAGAGCGCCACCCAGGCTCGCTGCCGGATGATCCCACTTCGCTAGCGCCATCTCATCTTGCCTTGTTTGGCCTTTTTCAGTCTCGTCTGGCCGGCCGGCCGGCGGGTGTCCCCTCTTGTGGTGTGTTCCTTGCGCGGGAGTCTGCTGTCTTGCCCTTCAGCCCATGGTTGGCGACGCTTATGGGTGAGTGGCAAGGGATTCTCTCTTCCAAAATAGCTGGACGTCAGGTACAATATTGCCATCGTTGTCTCAAAAAGCTCTGAAAGGCGTTGGTGGGATGGAAAGGGGCTGCCGTCTGAGGACAAAAGATGTGGATGCGGAAGATATGCAAACCGTGATAGTCGGTCAGACACACACACACACACCACCCCCTGTTCAGCCAAGTACCCGTTCCTGCGGGATACAACAAGTACACGACCTTCTCGCAACGACATGTGGCGGGCGGCGGCGTAAGGGGTACGCCGATGCTGTCATTGAAGGCGCCGTAGGCGATAATGGGAGGAGGGGAGGATGGGAGGAGGGTTGAGTGATCCTCTCCCGTCCAAGTCCAATAAATATCCCCTAGCTCTCCCTCCGACCAACGCTCGAGCTTGCTCATAGCCTCTGCCAGGCCCATCTCGATTTTCTTTTCTCTTCCCAGTCACTCGTTTGCCACTGGTTTTCCTCGATTTCCCTTCTTCCCCGATTTCTTATATCCCCCCCTCGTAATTCCCTCTTTCCCTCTTTCCCCCCCCCTCTCTCTCAACATGGGCGTGCTACTCAGCGCCGTCACCGAACTGGTCTCCAGTGTCGTGGGCACACTCACTCAGTCAAGGACGAATGGGTACGTGGCGGATATGAGGACAACAGGAGGACACCCGGTCGGGGAAGAGAACATGTTTCTGACCTTGCCATTCTAGCTCATCTCTGCTCGGGACTCTCTTGTTTCCCCTCCTTTCCTTCTACCTGGCCGGCGGTGCTCTGCCGGATGGATACCCCTGGGGCAAGCTGACCGACTGGGGCACCAACCCGTACACGGATTACCCGAGGACGGGGGTGATCAGAACGTACGACTTCACGGTGAGCCGCGGGGTCATCGCGCCGGATGGCTACCAACGGCCGGTGCTGCTCGTCAACGGGGCCTTTCCGGGACCCCTGATCGAGGCCAACTGGGGCGACAAGATCATCGTCAACGTGCACAACAACATCACGGGCCCCGAGGAGGGCACGGCCATCCACTGGCACGGCTTCCTGCAGCAGGGCACGCCGTGGGAGGACGGCGCGCCGGGCGTGTCCCAGTGCCCCATCGCGCCGGCCAAGAGCTTCACGTACGAGTTCGTCGCGAGCCTGTACGGCACCACCTGGTACCACGCCCACTACTCGGCGCAGTACTCGGGCGGGCTCGCGGGGCCGATCGTCATCCACGGTCCGACCCAGGCCAATTACGACGTCGACATCGGGCCCGTGATGCTGAGCGACTGGTACCACCGGGCCTACCTAGACATCGTCAAGACGATGCTGGCGCCCAACGGCAGCCCCAAGGTCTTTTCGGACAACAACCTCATCAACGGCAAGATGAACTTTGACTGCGCGACGGCGGCGGCGGCGGCGGGCGACAAGACGCCGTGCACCAACAACGCGGGCATCGCCAAGTTCAAATTCCAGACGGGCAAGACACACCGGCTGCGCTTGATCAACTCGGGGGCCGAGGGCGTGCAGCGCTTCTCCATCGACGGCCACACCCTGACCGTCATCGCCAACGACTTCACGCCCGTCAAGCCGTACAACACGACGGTGGTGACGCTGGGCGTGGGCCAGCGGTCCGACGTGCTGGTGACGGCCAACGCCGGCACCGCCAAGGCGGCCTTCTGGATGCGGTCCAACCTGACGTCGTGCTCGGCGGCGCGCCAGCCCAACGCCGTGGCGGCCGTCTACTACGACCAGGCCGACACCAACAAGGCGCCCACCAGCTCGCCCTGGAACGCGCCCGACCCGGGCACCTGCACCAACGACGACCTGGCCACCACGCAGCCGCTGTTCCCCATGGCCGTGCCGGCCGCCACCTACTCGCAGACCATGGCCGTCGAGCTGTTCAAGAACGCGTCGGCCGTGACGCTGTGGAAGTTCAACGGCGTGTCCATGCGCGCCGACTACAACCAGCCCGTGCTGCTGCAGGCCAACCAGGGCAACCTGACCTTCCCGCCGGAGTGGAACGTGCTCAACTTTTACGCCAACGCCTCCGTCCGCGTCGTCGTCAACAACAACTCGCCCTCGTCCCACCCCATGCACCTGCACGGCCACAACTTCTACGTCCTCCACGAGGGTCCGGGGGCCTGGGACGGCTCGTCCATTGTCCGCCCGTCCAACCCGCAGCGGCGCGACGTGCAGCTGGTTCGCCCGAATGGCCACCTCGTGCTGCAGTTTGACGCCAACGCTGGTACGTGCCCCCTTTCTTTTATCTACGCTCTCTCCCAGCTCCCCGGCCCAACACAAGTATCTGATGATGAAACTGACATATAACACACAGGAGTATGGGGCTTCCACTGCCACGTCGCCTGGCACGCCTCGGGCGGCTTCTTCTCGTCCTTTGTCGTCAAGCCCAAGGAGGTGCAGCAGATGCGCATCCCCCTGACCGTGCAGCAGACGTGCAGAGACTGGTCCGCCTGGACATCCCGGAACGTCGTCGAGCAGATTGACAGCGGCACGTAATGTTAATACTCTATGTCGGAGAGAGATGTATGAGAGTCAGTTGGGCTTGATGGGGAAAGGTAGAATGGACGGGGACGTTCACTCCTTTTCGACCCGGATGTTTCTTCTTTCGTCTTGGATAAGTCAAAGGTACGGGATGGACTGAAGTAATCAATAATCTTTTAAAGAGAGAGAGAGAGAGAGAGAGAGAGAGAAAGAGATGGGTAGGCTGGGAGAAAGAGAGAGCGGAGGCTGACTTTGCTGGACTTTGACTACAATCATGGGTATATATACGGGCTGTTCAAATATAGAGAGTTCGTGTGTGCAGTTGTCTCTCTCGTTGTTTCCACCTTTCCACACATGCATGCTTTGAAAGCCGAGAGATATAAAACAGACTGACTGACTGATTGTTTGTGTTCAGCTGCGCCTTGTACCTGGCTGGCTGTCTGTCCGTCTGTCTTGTTCTATCTTCTCCAACTGCCCCCCTCTTGCCAAGCTATATATACCCATAGCTACGGTGGCCCCCAGGTGAAGGTGAAAGTGAAAGTGAAAGTGAAAGTAAAGAAGCTTCAGAGTCGAGGCCCCTGGCGTCGTCTCTCACCGACGCGAGCCATGATCTCGACCATCATCGCGTTGTGCCACAGCCAGATCAAGCTACGGGGCGTCGGCAGACCCGCCACGATCTGCGACTCCTCGAGGAGCATGTCCCGGAGGGGGTAGCCCTGGTGCTCGCGGAGGCTGACCAGGATCCAGGCTTGCACGACGAGCGGCATGCCCGGCTGCCAGTCTGTTTTTGAGGCAGGGTAGGTGTTAGTTTTTCCTGTTGGATGGCATACGGGGTTGTGGACGCCCAAGGCTGTCTTGTGACAGCTGGGGAGAAACCATTGAGAACGGTATAATATAGAGCATGTCGATGTTGGCCCAGAAGGGGGTCCCTGAACTTATCAGGCGGTTGTTCACATACCGAGGTCGAAGTTGAAATACATCTGTCCGAGGGGAAATATACCAGCGTTTCTGGTCGGCTCGTATCTCTGAGAGAGGTGAGAAGGAGGCCGGGGGGACTGTGAAAATGTCTGTTGACTTACCAGGTTAGATGTCCTCTCCCGAGAAGATGAAAAAGTATCTTGTAGAGATGTACGTGTGTAAATAATTCTTGCTCGCGTGTCGGTCGGTGGGGATACAGGATCGTCTCTGTTCACCAAGGCGCGGTACGGTGGTGGAAAAGAGTCGGGAGAATAAATCTCCTCGGTGTTTTTTTTTTCGTTTGTTTTCTTGTCCCCTTTCCTTGAAAAGAAACTGTACTGGGAAGGGCGGGGGGAAGGGGTCATTTGCTGGTCTGTACCCCCGCGTAGTGAGTGTCCTGGCATCCACTCGCCTCCAGCAAACCCGCGACGGAGGAGAGAACGGATGAAAAGTCGCGTCGACCCCCCACCCATGTTCCTACTCGTCATCGACGCAAAGGCAAAACAAGGACCCAGAGGGACACCTACCCCTAGGCGAAGCACAGCACACCTTCGAGACTACACAGCCAGCCGGACTTGGTTCCCATGAACCGAGGCAGCAGCAATACCCAGGTTCTCAGTCCAGACTCCCTCGTCGACGGACCGCAGAGCCAAAGACTGTCTCGCCAGTCGGAAGGTCGTATATATCATCGACGTTGTGGCGAGTTGCGAGCCGATGCTGTGGTTGCACGCATGTCAGTCAACCAAGGACTTGCACGACATACAGTCTACAAGACCACCTGCCTGTCAACTTACCAAACGCGAGAGCCCCCTCCGAAGGGCATATATGCCCACGAGCTACAAGCAGTCCACGTCAGTGTCGACTCCCTATCCTCCCTTACCCCCTAAGCTAGATAGACAGGTAGCGAAGAAAGGAGACTCGCGCAGTCTGATTGTAGTCATCCCACCTCTCCGGCCGGAACTCGTCTGCGTCAAGCTCCTACAGATCCTTTCTGCGCTGCATGACACCGATCCAGAGATTAAAGTCGGTCCCGCGTCGCGCGAAGATAGGCGGCTTTCCATCTGGACCACCGCCACGAGTCGTCGATCGTTGTGTTGGCGAGGCGAAGTGGAAAGTAGTACGTCCGGGGGTCTTCGGGGGTATGTCACTAACGGCAAAGGAATAACAGAAAGGCCCTAGTCAAAATAGGAGCAAGAACTTCTCACCTTCCCGCACACAGTCGTTGAGATACCAGAGCCCCTTCAGCTCCTCAAATCTCGGCTTCCAATCGGCGGCGAGTTATTCCCGCCGGAGCTTTTCCCAGATGGCAGGGTCCCGAATATGAATTTGATCAGCTCCGGGTCCGCCGTCCACACTTTGGCCCGCGCCCGCCAAGTTCACCTCGAGCGTCCACAGGCTGCGAGACCGGTCAAACATGTTGTTTAGCGTAGAGAGAAACCGGCGCTGCGCAGTGGCCCGGCGGTGTCCAGCCTGAGGAACGGGTGTGCGCTCTTCATCCTGGGCGGTGGCAGGTAGTTGCGCCTCTTGTCGAGGGCAGTATTCCGCCACCATCTCCGGAACGGATACCGGAGTATCAGTGCCGAGAACGGTCCTGTAGTCGAACGGGAGCCAGGCAGGAGATCCTCCTCCTCCTCCTCCTCCTCCTCCTCCCTAGAAGTCCGCTCACAGGAGGTGAATGCGCCTGAAGTACGGGACGGGGTTTCCGGTTGTAGTCTTGTGCACGACGAAAGATCGATGCACCCACTGCGTCTCCCCATGCTGACGATAGTCGAGAGCGAGGAGCAAAAATATGGGGAAAATAGGCCGTCGGTCACGCCCGTGGCTGGTTCGTTTGGTATTCCGGAACAGCTGCCGCTGCTGATATCCGTCTTTACTCGGGGTAGCCCTGAGTAAGTTGCGAGATGCCTTGCCTGGGTATGGTGACAGGTGACATGGAAGTGTGTGAGGCAGCCATAATAGTCCCAGAAGCCATCGATGACATGAGTTAGGGCTGACGGCACCAGGTGGGTAGTCGCCAAGAGATACGGATTGGTGACAATTTGATCTTAGACGAGCTATGCCAATGATACGTCGTCGGGTGCGAAACAAACGAGCTGTGCGACGCACTTTGACTCCGGCAGCGGCGCCTGGAGGGGGTTCACGATAGAATCCACATACCCAGATGCAGCAGGCAGACAGTTAGTCAAGCCCCCTAAGCCGCCGTTGATACCACACCAAGGGACGGAGCAACCGAGACGTCAGCCAACGCCAACATCCCCGTACGGACCTTATCCCGGCGACTGACCATACCATCCCGGTCCCAGTCCGAGCTAGTCGTCTCAAAAAGGTTCCACCCCGGCAGTCGGCCGGGCTGTTGGCGGGAAGCGGAGCAGGCCCGAAACGGACCGAGCCACGCCCCCCCCCCGCGGGGCCTTCACGATGTACGGGGAACGCCATACCATTGGGCCAGGGGGGGAGGGGAGGACAAACGAAGACGAGCCAACTCCGGCCACACACACCACACGTCGACGGGCACCCGAGCCGCAGCCCCCCTTGGCGACTGGCTGGGTACAGTACCATCCCACCGGGTAGGCCCCCAACAAGCCGCCCCCTCCCCTCTAGAGAGAGGGTCCCACTAGTACCGTGCATGGATGCAGGTGTGTGTGTGTCGCCAGAGCCGAAAACAACACAAGCCACCAACGCCAGGGAAAAAAATTAAGGGGGGGAAGGGCGGGGGGAGAGGTCCATCTGGTACCACTACGTCCCAGGTACAACCGCCCTCAGCAAGGAACTTCCTGGGGGAAAATGCAACACAATGCGGTTCCAAAAGCTGAAAGCTGAAAGCTGACCTCGTTGCTGTTGTTGTTGGTCTTATGTGATCATAGCGCGACCAAGTAGGTATACCTGGCATGCATGCGCATCCCTCGACCGCCCCGTGACCTCTCCCGTCGGCACGGCCAAAATCCATCTCGGACCCGATCCCCCCCTGAGCCGCAACTTCTATCCCCGCAAGTCTGTCTGTGTGTCTCTCTGTTCGTCGCATATGTAGTAACAACAACAGAGGAAACTACTTCCGTCTGATGTCATCTTCGGATGCCTTTGCCTTGTCGGTGGCGTGGCCCGGTCCAGACAACCGACCGGCTCATCGGTACGGCGTCCTATCTCGCGGCGGCAGGAAAAGTCGTACGATGACCCAAGCCACCATGGCAGCTTATCTGTTCTCGGGCAGTCTTGGAAGGAATGACTTAGCACGAGCACGCTGCCGAGAGATGGACAGAAAAGAATAGAATAAGAAAAGCAGCAGCCCCCAGCTATCGATTCTACGCCTCAGGCCTGCTTAGGTACGAGACAAGGCCCGACTTCCAGCACACGTGTTATGCCGTGCGAGACGCTGAGTGTAACCCACCCCAACATTCTTTTACTTCAGCCGCGATAGGAGACGAGCCTACGTGACCGAGAGGAAGGAGGATCAAAGCTGCATGGAACGCATGGAACATGTGCAAGAGCGTAAGCAAAACTCCAGCTTTGGTGGAGAAAACAAGCAAAGGTTCCCAAGCCGGTCGGCACCACGGGCCTGCCAAGGTTTGCGACATGGAATAGATTGCCCGCCCGTCTACGGACCAGGGACGAAAAAGCGAGGGGGATCATGGAGGGATATGTATGTAAGAAACTGGTCTGCAGACTGCAGCTGCAGTCAGGTTTGTGGGGGATTACGCTTTGTCTCATGCATCCAAGCCTACACGGCCAGCTAATATAAGGGGCGTATTCCTATCACGCTCGGCGGACCCTGAGGGGTGAGTCTGTCGACAAGGAAACTTGTGGCTGCTTGCGGATTGACTGGATGGAGGAAGACAGAAAAGTTTGGTTCTGGATGCGGGGACAATGGAATCAGACGCAGGTCAAGGGCAGTGCAGCAGGGAAGCTGGGGGAGGTCATCTTCAGAGCGCCCAAAGAGCTGGAGAGAGGTGTCACCCATCCCCGAGTAGAGCATACTCATTGGACGGCGTCCAACCAGATGACCCAGGCAGCGCAGGTAAGAAACGCAACGAAATGGAGGGATAAGTCCCCGGCGGTGAACAAACAACACCTCACTCACAACATCGCAACCAGGCCAGTGACGCCGGGGAGGTAGGGACGCAGGGAGAGAGGGCTGAGGAGGTGTGGCAAGGTAAGGTATCTCGGAATTTGTCGGTATCAGGGTATATCCCGGCAGGCTTAGCTGGCATCCCACAATCTTCTGAGTCCCATCAGAGCTATCAACATTGCCTCGTCCGTTCTGATCGTCCTGCTGCCTTGGTTGGGCAGAACGTTGATCCAATGATCAAACAACTCCTTCGTCCGCAGTCCTCCAATGCCCAGCTCTTCCAATTCCGGGTCGTTCATGGCGGCGTATTCGAGACCCCGAGGGCCTCCAAACACCAGCAGCAGGTGGTTGAACTTGACCTCTTTCTGCGGGGGGAAGGCTCGGTTGATAAGCACTCCGCGCTCCGAGGTGCCTATGCTCAGGTCGTAGCCTTCCTCGTACGGACTTTGGGTGAAGACGTCGGACAGCGTCTTTGCCTTCCGCACGCTGTACCCCCAGAAGTAGCCCGAATCGGTTCTGGGCGCTGCCGGGTGCACGGGTTCGGGTGTTCCGCTCGGGTCGTCGGGCATCTTCAGGGTGAGACGGGTCCGGGGGGGGATCTCCTCGTCTATCGTGACATAGTCGGGCATGCCGATATCGACAAGTGTTCTGGAATGGTCAGCCACATGCCCTCTGCATCATTGCCTCTGGCCAAGCATCACGTACCCCTTGCCACTCTTTGGTTTGCCTTCTAGCGTCATGCCTTCCCGGTATGGTAGCCACTCGTCCTTGTGGGGGTGGTGCGGCATGTCGAGACTGGGGAGGAGACCTTGGGATCTCAGGTTCGGGTGTAGGGGGAAGAGGGTTTTGCGCATGAAGGGCGGCGTCTCCAGGTAGGTCAGGATGTGCTCGAGGAAGTGAGCGGGATCTGTGTCTCCGGTGTAGCTCTCCTGGTCGACCATGTGGGGACGCTGGCTCGGGGGGCTGTCATCGTAGATGACGACCTCGTCGACCGAGAAGACGGCGAGGGCTCTCGCGATGCAGCCGGCATTAGTCGTTCTTTGCTCTCGGGTCACGCAGCTGTATGCAAAGTCAGCCGAGTGCTGCAAGACAGAAAGAGAAGCAGCGAGCAGGGCAATTACTTTGTGATGATGCTGGTCGCGACGGCGACCGACACTGTCCAATCTCTAGGTACTGTCGGCCTGAAGCGGGTTGCAGGCTTGAATGTGTCGATGTTGTTGTTGTGATTGTCGTCGGTATCGAACCTCCGTTTCTGCCATCCATGGTCGGTTAGCTCAGTTTCTTGGTCTGGTTGCAGCAATTCCAACTGGTTGTTGAGCTTCTGTGGTCCGCCTTTTCGGCTTTCCCATCCATGCCTCCCTCCCTGTTTCTCGCCCGCCGTTTCCTCGCCAATGGGACACAATCCCGTGGATTCTTTCAAACTCACCTTGGATTGATGCTCGAAAGCCATTTTTGCGGTGGTGTGGTCGGTATGGAGGCAAAATGCCTTTGGGGTTGAGGTGCGGAACAGAAAAATGTCACCAGCGATAACAATTCAAACCTTCCATTCCTTGCAGGCTTGCTTCTGGGTGCTGCAGAACTTTTTGGGCGGCATACCAGTGGCAGAATCTTGTCCAAATCCTGACCGCCCAGTCCCGCTGCCGCCGGCCCCTCTCCTGGCACCTTGGCATAACCCTAACCCTTGCACTATGGCGGGGCATCCTATCTTATCAGCACCTGGCAGGGACGGCATGCCGCCGTTGGCTGACAATTGCCCTGAACCTGCCTGCCTACCATGCCGTGAGATACAGGATAGGTCCGTCTTGGCATTGACATGTTGGCCACATCGCTTGCCATCACCACCCACTCAGCGACAACGAACGACAACGAACGACGACGACGACGAACAACAATAACAGCACGACTATTTTAGCCAGGATATCTCATAATGAGCGCAACAATCAAAATCGGCTCCTTGGCGCAGTGGCGTCAGGTGGTTGGGTCCTCGACTATCGTTGTCGCCGACTGTAAGTCGCCCGCCCCCCTTCCCCCAGCGCAGTGCATCCCAGCGCGCAAGCAGCGCTCAGTTGACCCTTGACCTAATCATTTTTCATTTGCGCTGCAGTCTATGCCGACTGGTGCGGACCATGCAAGATGATTGCGCCGACCTTTGAGGGGCTCTCGACAAAGTTCTCCAAACCGAACAAGATCGCCTTCTGCAAGATCGATGTCGATTCCCAGCGCGACGTCGCCCAGCAATATAGCGTGAGGGCCATGCCCACCTTTCTCATTCTCCACAACGGCGCCGTGATCAACACCATCCAAGGCGCGAACCCTCCCGCTCTGGCGGCAGCTGTCGACAAGGCCGTCAAGCTGGCCGGTCCAGGCTCGGGCCCCGTATTTACTACTGCTGGAAAGAGACTGGGAGGAGAGGGTGTCGCTGGGGCTGCTGCCAGCAGGACATCGCTGGGCCGCCCCATGAAATGGGACCTCAACAGCTTGATCAGCACCATCATCTCCTTCTTTGGGCTGTACTTTATCTCTCTGTTCTCGGTACGCGCAACTTGCCCACCCCTGCGAGACACTTGTAACAGCGAGGCTAATTGCAGATGCATAGCTCGACCCCTACAAGGCGGCAGAGAACTCGCGGTTCAACAAAAACGCACCACCGCCGGCGGCAAACGCTGGTTCTGGTTCTGGCCCTGGCGCAAAGAAGCCAGCGCGTGCGACCTTCAAGACCATGGCAGACTTGGGGAGTTAGTCGGTAGGCAATGGGAGGCCGCGTGCCTCGGCTCGCTACTTAAGGGATGACAGAAAGCTATGAATGGAAGCGGGCGTTGATGGCGTTTGGGTTCAGGAACGTCTGTGTCTGGGGGTTCTTTGGGTTTTTTTTCTTCTTCATCGTTTCTTTCTACCTTTGTAATTACGCATTTTACCTTACTAGCAACCATTGTCGAATTAACAGACACATTGAATTCAAGAGGATCATGATAGCGCTGATGTCCCGTGGAGCATCGTGATATCTGGGATTATAATTCAGGCAGTTGGTATCAGGAAGGAGCCTTGCCTGGAAGCGTGATGTCGTTGCTTCAGCTTGGCTCGAGCTCGGGCTAATTAGTGACGGCGTGAGCTTAGCAGTGCGGGAGCCCCAATTTTCGCGTTTGAGGTGACCCAACTAAGCTTTCAACTTTTGCACCCATACCCAGACCCGACGACAATCGATCATGATTTCGGCCGGGAAATTTCAAAATCGCTGCCCAGGATGCAGGGCGCAGATCCTGGGGTTTTATGATGCTCTGTTGCTGCCGCACAGCAGATCAGTCTCGCGCCCATTTCACCACGCAAGTTCTCGATCAGCAGCGCCGGCAGCAGGTTCTGCGTCGCGCCCACCCCGAGCTGCCCCAATCAGGCAATTTTCCTCGACCAGGCCGACCTTCCAAGGCACACAGCCCAGCCAGCCCGCACCCGAGCCGCGAAAGAAGGACGTCGAGATAAAAGCGGAGGACAGCGAGACGATTGTGCGCCAAGCCAGACAGACATTCGGCCACACCCTCCCACCCAACTACCTTTCGCCCGAGGAATACCAGCTTTACGAGCGACTGTACGGGCCGCCGTTGCGAGAGACGCGGCCTGAGGATGTTGGCATTCCCTATCATGGAGAGAGCGGCGAGATCTTTGACGGCTCACCGACAAATGCCCTGCTAAGGGAAACGGAACATGGTACGCTAGAGGAGGTGGAGTACATCATTGATCGCTCGACAGCACGGGCAGATGAGGCAGCGGACGAAATTGATGGAGCGATCGAGGTCACAGACGATGCCGACGCTCTTGAAACCGTGCCACCACTTACGGATGCCCAGGTGGACTACATGAATGTGACGGCCAACAATCATCGCGAGTATCACGCACTCATGAAGCTGCAGCAGGACTTTGAAGCAGCGAGTGTCCGGCCGCTCGAGGAGATCGAGGAAGAGGAACCCCAGGAAGAGGTGGAGGAGGAGGAGCAAGATGACGAAGATGACGGGGGCGAGCCAGACGCAACATTTGCAGAGCCCGAACTTCTAGAGGATCGGCTGCATGAAAACACCGTCCTGGGCCAGTCCAAGACCACTCCAAGCACGCTGCATCTCCCTAAGAAAAACATGGTCCAGCCCATCTTGGAGCTCCTGCGCAGAACTGACATCAAGCATGTCAAGGAAGCCGCAGAACGTGTTTTTGGTGGCCCTGGTCTGCCGCATTCTCCGGCGACGCCCGTATCGAAGCGGAACTTCCAGCAGAAACCCATCGCCATGGAAGCAGGCCATCACAGAATATCCGAGATTGAAGCCGATGCTTACATTGCCACCGTTTTACCGGGCGTCTACGCGTGCGTCATGAGCACTTTGGTCGAAACACGCAGGCGCCTCGGTGCCGACTGGCTGCGCGGGCTTCTTGCCCGGGAGGACGGCAAGGGACCGCGGGTGCTCGACGTCGGAGGTGCCGGAGCCGGCTTGCTGGCTTGGCAAGAGATTCTACAGGCGGAATGGGAGACTCTCCGCGAGAAGGGAGAGGTCGAAGGCCGCGAGCCTCCCTGCAAGAAGACGATGGTTGTTGGCTCCAACAACCTACGGCACCGCGTGTCTCGGTTCCTCGAAAACACCACATTTCTTCCCCGGCTGCCTGATTATATCCACTCAGTGGAGGGATCCGAGCGCCAGCTCGACGCCGGTGAAGATGGTCCAGCAGGGTCCAAAAAGGTCTTTGATGTCATCATCGCCTCGCACCTACAGATGCCAATCGAGAAGCCGTTCAAGCGCAAGGCTCTTCTCGACAACCTCTGGACCATGCTCTCGCCCGAGGGCGGCGTGCTCATCGTCATCGAGAAAGGACACCCGCGTGGGTTCGAAGCCGTGGCTGACGTGCGCCAGCGTCTTCTCGACGAGTTCATCATCGCACCCACACCCACGCCCCACCCGGAGGAGATTTTGACCATGGAGCCAGCACGGGTGCGCGAGCCCGGCATGATCATTGCCCCCTGCACAACCCACCACAAGTGCCCCATGTATCTCACGCCTGGGCTGAGCGCCGGCCGCAAGGACTTTTGCCATTTCAGCCAGCGCTTCATCCGCCCGTCGTTTCTCCAGCGTGTCCACGGGGCCTCGCACCGCAACCACGAGGACATCGACTTCAGTTACATCGCGGTGCGTCGCGGCGTCCACCCCGACGGCACCATTGTGTCACCAAACGACCCCGCCGCACAGTTCCACGCTCCCCCATTCCTGCAAGGCAAGGAGGCGACCGATCTCGCCTTCGCAGGCTACGAAAGCAGTGATGTGGCCCCTCCCCACCCCTTCTCGCTGCCCCGCAACGTGCGCCCGCCGCTCAAGCGACACGGCCACGTCACGCTGGATGTGTGCACACCCGCCGGTGCCCTCGAGCGCTGGACTGTGCCCCGCTCCTTCTCCAAGCAGGCGTACCATGACGCCCGCAAGTCGCAATGGGGCGACCTGTGGGCTCTGGGCGCCAAGACGCGCACCCGCCGTGACATCCGGCTGGGCAGGGCGGCGGCGGCCAATGCGACCATCCTAGAGGGGCTCAAGAATGCCGGCGACGGAGGTGTGCGCTCGCGGGCGCTGGATCTTGGCGGGAAGCGCAAGAAGCCCAGCATTGTTGATCTCCAGGTGGACCCCCGTCACGGCATGGTTGGGGCTACGGAGAGGTACCCTGGCGGGAGGGCGCCCATCGAGAGGCGGACCAAGGGGGGCAGGCTGGTGAGGATCAAGGATTTGATGGAGGATATGGGGGTGGATGAGATGGAGGACCCGTTGGACGAGGAAGATGCCGAGATTATGCGGGGCGCTGCGAAGCTCTCGAGCAACAGGGGGAGATAGATGGTTAGCTCAGTTCTTGTGGGTGTATGATGAGAGAATGTAAGATACGGAGGTGGTGCTGTTGTAAACTTCAGATACCCTGGCTCACCTGGGTATGGGTTTGGGGAAAAGATGTTTGAAATGTGTACGGCTGAGAAACTTGGCTGGGAAAGGATGTTGTGCCCGGAGGTTGGAAAGGCGGGAATGGGCTGTGTAACATGTTTACTGTAATTGTACATACACTACATTATATCGTCTCTCACTCTGGGTTGTACATAAAGGGATGGTGTGATGTTTTCCACGTTTTTGATATTCATCTTGTCCTTGAACTTCTCAAGACATTTGGTTGTTTCGTAAGGGGCTCCAACAAATACAATCCTTGGCCTTCCACACCAATACATGTCCATCCTCAGTCTCGTCAAAATCAGGGCTCGATCAGTAAGGTACAAGCAACAAGCAAGGTGTGTAGATATTCCGTGGCCCGTGCTCTCAACATGGAGCAAGATGCAAGGCCTTGACGGCTTATGCCGCTGTGGAACCGCCTTGTGTCTCCACCGACCGACTGGGGTTGGGGGAAGGGTAAGGGGAGGAGAGGCACCAGGCTGCGGGTATCAGTGACCGTGCGAACAGACTGGTGTCCCGTCTTTTGGTGCGCGCGCTGGTTGGCTGATGAGTGAGCTCCAGGCCCTTTCCTCCCCCCAAGCTCCACCTCGCGCAAAAAAGCAGGCTGCGCAGGATAGTGGGTTTCCGGTTTCCGACCTGCTCGGATCGACATGAGAGCGAGCTAGTGTCATACCAGGTATCGAGTGTTCAAGGCATCCCGTAGCTCGTCCTGTACTGTGGTACTGTGTACAAGTCTAGTGGTGCGGGTCACTGCCACCTTTGCTGCGTTGTGAATGGTTTAGACGCAGGGCAGCAGTTCTTCAAACGTGTAGCTGCAACAGCAACAACGACATCGACAACAAACCCCTGTGCCAAGAACAAGGCGCATCAACGGGCCGTATGTGAGATCATACGAGGGAGTGCCCGTTATCTCACAACGACCAGGACCATGCGGCTTCGGCACCTCCACCTGCCCAGCCGCGCCCCGTCGCTCTACCCGCCCTATGCCCTAGCGTCGCGCGTGCAGGAGCACCTCCGACGCCAGCAGCTCGACTTCAAGGACAGTTCCAGCAGCAGCGGCCATCATGAGACACAACCTCCACCTCCATCTCCACCGGCTGCCCCGCCCCCAACTCTGCTGTCCTTCACGCCCTTGCCAACCTACACCCTAGGCCGGCGACAGACGGCCCCTCTGACCGCCCAAGAGACCGCACGGCTGCAAGCCCCCCTCCACCACTACCACCATCAAACACCACCACCATCATCACCAAACACCACCACACCGCCCCCCCTCCCCGTCTCCATCCTCAACTCGCCACGCGGCGGCCTGACCACGTACCACGGCCCAGGCCAGACGGTCCTCTGGCCCGTCCTGGACCTGCGCTCGCCGTACCACAAGCAGTACAAAGTCCGTTGCTACTCGCGCCTGCTGGAGGAGACCACGATCGCGACGCTGGCGTCCCAGTTCGGGCTCGCGGCCTTCACGACCGCCGACCCGGGCGTGTGGGTGCGGCAAGCAGACCAAGGCGACGAGCAAGCCAAGATCGCGGCCCTGGGCGTGCACCTCCGGCGACACGTCAGCGCGCTGGGCACGGCCATCAACGTCGCCATGCCGGGCGCCGCCGTCGTCGACGAGCGGTGCAACCCCTGGGCGCGCATCGTCGCCTGCGGTCTCGAGGGGCGGACGGTCACGAGCGTGGCGGGCCAGGTCGCGCCGCCGCCCTGCGGAGCGGTGTTGGATGAGCGGGCTGTTGCCGAGGCGTGGGCTGCTGAGCTGGCTGTCCGGATCGGGGTGGACGGGGTCGAGATGGTTGGGGTGGATGAGGTTGTTGCGCTGCTGGAGAGGCTGCTTGAGGGGAGCGCGGGTCAGGTAGGGGAGGAGGGTGTTGGCCAGGGCGAGAGGGAGTATGTTGCTGCTATCCGTCGGCTTGGGACGGTATAGAAGAGCCAGGGGTGTGTCTCTTGGCGCGGTTTGGAGATGTTTTGGGAAGCATGTGAGCTCCGGAGGGGAGGATGGTGTGCGGGTGTAAGAAATTTGTGTTGTATCGGCCGGCTGAGGTTGGTGTACATAGATCTAATATACACGTACATACCTGTAGATATCTATATAAGGAAGGAAAACAGGGGCCCCATATACAAGCCCAAACAATAACCATAATTAGTCCATGAGAACGTTCAACTCGGACAGGCAAACAGATGCTTGATACACAGCTATCATCACCTTCCATGAATCGAGTGAATAAACAGCATGAGGGGTACTGTACCCGTACCCAAGTTGGCCCTCTCTCGAGTGAAATACCTCCCTGGAATCAGATGGCTTCCACATCGGCCACACAGTCACAGGTGGCAAGCTTTCACCACCACCGCCAGATTTGTTTTGGTTAGCAGCAACTCCCCGGCTTGGATTGCTCAAAAAGGGGCTACTGGTACTACTTAAAGGACAGAGGCTCAGAGTCTCGAAAAGCAGTGGGAAAGCCATTCCCCCAACCCAAACAAACTCAAGAACTTCAAGCAGAAGTAAGCCAAGGTTTCTTGAAAGCTAGAAAGCCCTTTCGTTTCCATTCCATCTCTTTCCATGTATCCCATGCAGTACGCGAGTGGGGAGTACGCCTTTCCGCAAAGAGTATCTAATCGCGGCTCGTGAGAACCTGAAAGAACCATGCATACATACCTGACCTATATACCTGACATACAGACGAAGCTTTACCTTACCATTCTGACCGGACCCGAGTAACTGTTTATCATCAGACCCTGCATGATCTTGTTGCTTTTCGGTGGCTCCCCCTCACCCACTGCTATGCACGCTCCGTTAACGCTCCGATTTTCGCTGTTCTTATTCAAAGGGAGAGTGATTACACAACGAACGACTCCCTTTTTTTTCTTCTTTGCTTTTCTTTCTTCATGTATAGTATCATTCACTGTCCTGATAAGCCATCTGATCTGATGCCTGTCCCGCACCGACCGATAGATAGATACATTCGGCATCCGCAGTTTCCGGTGTTCGTATCGCACGGACACCTCATTGGAAAGGTTCAATGGGTAGGTAGGGAGTGGTTGAGGGGATTGGGTGAATGTACATAGGTGATGTTCATGATTGTTTTGTATGCCCAACTCACTCGTAGCTGACTTGAGTTTCGAAGTGTTCAAGGAATGCTGAAATGCCAAATTTAGCAGCAGAGAGAATTAAATTAAACAAACTTGAAAGTTTACTTTGATCCATCTCAATTGAGAACAATTATCAAGTCTGTTCGGGTAGCTGAATTGATTATCGCTTCTAGAGCAAACCATGCAAATAAACACTGTGAATTCACGATTTAAACCGGCCCCAGAACAAACCAATAAAACTCACTCAAACATCCTCACCCAGGGCGCGCCATCACGATGGTATATCCCAAGGACGAAGAGACGGCTAAAACGGTCTGTCTGTCTTGTTTTTTTATTCTTCATTCTCTGCTGCTTTTATTCAATCTCTTAGATTCATCCTCAATCCACTAACAGCATCGCCGCCACAACCCCCTTTTGTTACCTTACTGCAGGCTCTCAGTCACCCACTCACTCACTCACGCGACGAAATGCTGTGTAACCTGCCTGCCTCTCCGATCTCGGTCACTGTTTCGACAGCCATATCTAGCATTATTATCATCAATTCAATTCCAGGGAGGACGCTCGAGACCCCAAGAAAGAAAAGGACCAAAACAAATGTGCAAAACAAAAGACAGACAGAGAGGGAGAGAGAGAAACAGAGAGAATTAACAGAAAAGAAAACCGAAAAAAAACCAAAAAAAAACCAATGGCAAAACCCGCTCCATCACCGCCATCTGCCCCCGTTCTGGAAAACTCCCCATTGTATGATGAGTGCAAACGATGGGAAAATGATGTTTTTTTCTGGCAGATCTCTGGGCAAACCAAAACAAAAACAAAAAGAGGAAAAGAAAAAAGGAAAAAGACGACACCCCCACCGCCTGCTTTTTGTGTCGATACATGCATTTGCCCATGTACAGTTCTCGCAAATCGAAACAAGAGACAATAACACTATCCACCAGTCTAGTCCCGGTTTCCTTCCATCTATATGGTAGGTAAGGAGAATAGATAGTGGTCGGGGTAGGGAATGGTAAAGCGGAACAAATAAACGCCCAGCCAACCTCCTCCCGTCCTCCCAAGATCTTCTTGTACAGAGCAGCCACGGACCCCAATGGCTTTGAGATTGTAGAAGATGCTGTGGCCAAAGCAGATGCCTCTTTCCCTTCGCGTAATTAAGACAGCAGCAGGAATGCGCTGATGGGAAATGGAGAAAAAGATTAAGTCCACGGCTGATCATTCATTATTCGTTTCGAAATCACGCCTCGCACAGAATGTGTCCGTCCGCCCCCGTTTCGATTGATGTTCTGTTCCTCCTGCCCCGTCTTTCCTTTTTGCGACATTGGAGGGTTTCTGGTTGCCAGCTGGAGAGTCAGCACCGCATGTGAGCCCCTTATATACTACTCCTTTTTCGGCTGCCACCACGCGATGATGGCTGGTCGAACTCGTCCGCGTCGGGCTTATATTCCTCTGGTTGGAAGTTGGGGTTGTTGTAATGAGCCACGTTGTAGTGGCTGTTCTTAAAGGTGGAGGTTTGAAATGTGGGTTCCCTCCACGTATCGTTCTCTGTCCACTCGGAAAGCTGGCAGTATTCACTGAAGCGAAGTGGGTGGGTTTGCTGTGGTGCCGGGGTGGGCACAGAAACGGTCTTTATTGCTTGCAGTGACTGCTGTGCTGGGTCCGCAAAAGGTGACGGCATCCACGACGATCCCGGGCTTGACGTGTATGACGTGATTGGCGAGCCGCCGGCCACATCGAGCATGGGATTCGGGCCCGGAGAGAGCCCGCCAAGACCGGGTATCATGGCCAGCGGGAGCATGTTGGAGGGGGCGTAGCTGTGGGGAAGGCCAGATGTGCTTGTGATGTCGTAGTTGTGTGAAAAGCTTGCTACACGGTGCACTTGTAGATCCATATTGGCCGGGAGATTGGCCGGGATGCTGGCCGGGATGCTGGCCGGGTAGAGAATATCGTAGTGATCCGGCCGGAAGAGCAGATGAATCATGGGACCCAGGTCCGAAGGATGCTGGCCGCTTGCTTCATCCGGGATGCGGTAAGTGTTGACCTGAGAGCCGGGGCTCCGATCGAGATAGGCTACCTCGACGACGAAGCCGGCCGGTTTCAGCAGAACGTTCACCAGCGCGTTCAGGCCGACATGCTCAATCTCCACATTGGGTAGCTCGATGAAAGTCCTACAGAAGCCATCGATGCTTATGTCCGAGGTGATGAAGGCTGCGTAGCTTTCGCGGTGTCCCTTCAGCCACGAGCTTGCCAGGAGCCGGAGATGGTAGATGATGGAGTTTGAGATGTCGGGGGTATTGAAGGCCTCGGTCAACTCGGCCAGTGCTCGCTCCGGGTCGTCGATGGCCAAGGAGATCCTGTCCAAGAGGGCAGTCGTCTCCTCGGCCATGTCCTGGAAAATAAAGGGCGAGAAGCCGCCCACGTTCTCGATGTAACCGTTTAGAGATTCCAGGCGCTGTCTCTCGCCATCAACCTGGGCTTTGCTGCCGTTGCTGACAAGGGTCTCGAAATACCCGAAGCCAATCGCTGCGTAAGGTAAGGCACCCAGATGTCAGCAACGAGACATGTCTCGCTCGCGGCTAGCGGCCCAACTCACCTCGCCAGCCACAGTTGCCGTCGCCCTGGATGGGACGGTAATGCGAGTACGTCTGTGGTAGAACCTGAGGGCAACGTCAGCACAAAGGTCCAGAAGCAGATGGGGTACTGGACGCTCACCATCGTTTTCTGCACGTAGACGGGATCGGCCTTTGCATATTCGTCGGTGATTGCCGTGCTTGGGGTCTTGTTGCCGACGAGAGGTCCCTATAACAGCGCATCTGTAAGTGAGAAACCACGACGAGACGACGACGACGACATTATTTGCAACGTAATCAAAAGACGGGACCGAGAACGAGTCTGATCGTGAAAGCGGACGAAGAAGCGGGTGCATGAATGCATGCAACCAGACAGGCATCCATGATGCATCAACGAATGAATGAAGCAATGCATCGGTGGGCGGATAACACATAAACAAAACGAAGGATGAATGAAACGAATGGGTGGAGGGGTGGAGGTGCTCTTACCTCGAGATGAGGTTGATACTCTCTCGCGGCCGCCTCCTGTGCGACCAGGTCATCTTGGTTTGACTCCATCTTGATTGCCGGGTGAGAGTGAGGAATGGAAGGCTGGTGGTGGGCGTGGGCGTGGTGGGAATGCGAATGCGAGTTGGGGTTGGAGATGGTATTGGTGTTGTGGTTGGTCGAGTGTTGGAAGTGGAAGGCTCCATGTCCTTGTCCCGGTGCAGATGCGGGGCCGACGTTGACAGCTGCAGCGCTGTTCATGGCGCTGAAGATAGGCGACGCGTAAAGCGAGGCAAGGGCGCCAACAGCCCCAAGCCCTGTAGTACCACTCCCGCCGCTAACACCTGCCGCTGCTCCTCTGCCGTCGCCGCCGATCGTCGTTCCTAGACCACTTCCAAATCCACCACCACCTGCATCACCACCTCCTTCTGTTCCTTCTCCTCCTCCACCTCCTCCTCCTCCTCTTCTTCCTCCTATTCCTCCACCACTATTGCCTCCTTCTCCTCGTCGTCCTCCCCCTCCCCCCCCTACTCCTCCTATCCCAGGTCGTCCTCCGCCACTCAGGCCCAATGGCGTTGCAGCAAAGGTGTATTGTGGAAAACCATGGGCCATGCCATAGCCGGTCGAGACCTGGATATACGCCTCCGACTCGGGCTGGTACATGCCGATTCGGATGGGAGATGCAGCCGCCGTCGAAGGGAGCTGACTAACTGACTTTCTTGGTGTGTTTGTTGATCGAATAGCGGGCCAAAGGGCAAGCGAGCGACCGAGGTCGGTATGAACCCTTGGACCAGTCTCGTCGAGCGGCGTCTTGGTTTGTCGTTCGTATTAGCGTCGACGTGGCTGCTTAAGCTTCTGGCGGCCAGGCCTGAAGCATGCGTGTGTCTGGTCTTGTCTCGTACGATCTGGTCTGCTTTGCCGGCACGGGACCGAGTGTGGATGGCAGCTGCATACGGACACGGACGAGGACGAGAACGCAGACGGCCGGAGCGGAGTGAGCGGGCTTGCTTGGGGCTTGACGCTTGAGACTCTGTTCTCGGTATGCTGCTAACCTTCTGGAAGGCGGGTCTCGGGCTCGCTCTGGAAAGCAACAGCAACGACCGGCGCAGGCGGAGGACGAGAGACACGAAACACGAGGCAGAAGCAAGACGCAACAGGAGACGTTGGGCAACTGTGGTTCAAGAACTGCTGTTTCTTGTTCTTGTTCCACTTCTTCTTCTTCTCATTAGGTGGTATCTCGAGGAAGCGACTGGGCGTGCAATTTGCTGCTGGGCTGGACAAAGTCTGATTTATATCTGCTTGCTGGCTGCAGTGGTATAAGATATGTGTGTTGGACGCTGAGGAAGGCAGATGAGAAGGCTGTGTGAATGGACAACCGGAAGGATGATGAAGCTGGTGAAGTCGAGAGGGTAAGGCAAGGTAATGTACCCAAGGTATGTAACAAAGGTAGGGCAGGTAGGAGGGATGTATGTGGAGTTGCAGATGTGGTTTCGTACCCTCCAGCTTCAACTCGGCCAGCGATGACCACTCCGACGACCCCTGCGATACACCCGAGGACAAAAGCGAGGGCAACGGCAACGGCAACGGGCAACGACCGACTCCACAACCTGGGACAAACAAGAAGGAACCGCCGCAGCACGTAAACCGGGAACCAGCTAATACCTCAACAAACAGAAGCGCTAACGAACAGCAGCTAGACTCGGGAGCGAGAGGAAATGCGGACGGGCAGGTCGGGAGGGAAGAGGTCTGATATCCAGATGGCCAGGGGCAGGGAAGGCAGGCCGTCCCAATGATATGTAAAACGATGAAATGGAAGGAAATGCGACCATGGATGAGAAGTGTCCATTCAAACAGACACAAAGCAGCACCTCGCTCCGGGTGGAGACTACCACAGTACAGGATATGCTGCTGCCGTCCAGACCCCAATTCATCCTGACGCCTAGGTATCCATCCTTACCTTACCTTACATACGGGTTACCGCCTTGCCGACCTGACTTATTACATACATTGCCGACCTGCCGTAGTTAGTCAAGGTATCCTGTCGCCGGGGTGCTATTGCTCCTACAGACAATAACCTAGTCATTTGCTCCCCTGTTGTTGGTTCGTTCATGGACGCCGCTTGTTGCTGGCCGCCCCCAGCAGCACCTCACCCACCTCACCTCCTGCAGCCAGCTCAACAACACTGCATGTACTGCATGTATGGGCCCCTACTGCACACAGCACTGCACCGTACATGAAATCTCAGCGGCGAGAGACGAGCACCCAGGCGTGCCAGGGCAGCCAACACGCACGGGCCCACCAACGCCCATCGGCCTGCCTATTCTTGGCAGCCATGCCCTGCAAGATGTGATTGAGGCTTGCTGGGAGGTAGGCATGCTTTTGGGGGGGTCAAGGGGGCCCGCTACCTTGTCACACTTGTCTGCCGTTGACGATGAGACCAACAAGACCACACTAGGGGAAGCAGGGGCGCCGCGGTCTGAGCTCTGATCTCTAGGGCTCTCGCCTGGGATGGGATGGGATGGTATGGTAACCCGTATGGGACGGTGGATGGGCCGGTGGGTGGAGGTGGGTGGGTGGAGGTGGGTGGGTGGATGCGGTGGTAACACGCAGCCAGTACAGGATACACAAGCTGTCCTGCCCTTTCACTCTGGATGCCCGTCCCATCCGTCCCGTGATCCTGGTTGCATTGCTGAGCTATAGGGGAAGTATTCGCACTTGAGTGCGAATCTGCGTCCTCACATTGTGTCCTCTATTGACGGATTGGAGATCTGAAGGCATCACTGTCCCATCTGAATGCCTTGGGAAGGGGCCTGCCCGAGACATCTGGAGAAGAGCTTTGCGGTTTGCAGCTTTTGGCAGCAAGGTCCAGGCTTGCATCTGTCCAGTGTTTCCCCGGTGCGCCCCATGCCCCTCCACACACACACCCCAGACCCTTCCCAGCGGAGAAAGCCAAGGGAGGTGGGGTGGCACCGTGGCACGGCGGTAGGGTGTCTCGTTAGAAAGACACAAAGATGCAGGTGGTGTGCGGATCCATAAATTCAAATGAACTGTGTGGTATCTGTACCGTAAGCCGATGATGTTGCTCTTCCTGGTCCGAGACGCTCTTCAGCTCCGACGGGTCCCCGCACCACAAGAGAATGACTGGCATCAACTGCAGCGGAGGAAGGATACGTCGTCGACAGAGTGCTTGCACTGGAATCAATGTCGTTCGAAGAGCATGGAATGACCTTGAGACACTGGGATAAGCAACGCAACCGGGGAAGCAAGAGGAACGATGAGGATTGACGGCCGTGCGGTTTTGCACACACATCCGCGCATCAACCCAGAGGTGAACCTGGTTCACCATCCCAAACATCTGACGGATATCTGAAAAACCTCATGTGTGATGTTGACTGGGGTGCAGCTAGCTGCCGAATAGTATGGGGCTGCTGCTGGTTATCCCACCCCATCGACGATGACCAGAGCGCCTTCTCATGGTCCGGTCTTGGTATAGTTGTGCCTCCTACCCACCTTCGCTGGGAAAGGGTAGGTGTTTGATTAACCCGCACTCCCTCATACAGTGGTGCCCGTGAGCCGATCCCCCTCCCAGCTCAACCAGGCTTCAAGTTTAATACCCCATCGCGGACGTGGATAAACGAGTTATTGCCGGTCACGTTATGTGGTTATGACTGCCTGTGTGCTGTCGTTCTGGTCTTCGAGACTCCGGCGTAAGCTGCTATGCTAGTTGACGATCGACGCTCGTCTCAAGTGAGCGTCTCAGGAACGGGATATGGCTTGAGCAGCGTGCCAACCTGGCCTGAAAGTCATGTTTCTTCAAGGAGTCCAAGTGTTGACGCTCGACGGTTGATTCTCGTATCAGGGCCCAAGCCATACATCATACCGCTTCATAAGGTCGCATAACACAGACAAACGAAGAGGAACTGAAGCCAGACTCGGCCGGCAGTTGAGCGGGTGCCCGAGTGACACAACACCGTCGCAATGTGCTTCTTCGACTTCTCACTGGACAATTGAACTTGCTATCAATGTCTGTAGGACCTCAGAGTAGTGGACTAAAAACATGACAGACGCAGATGTGCATGCCCCTCGGCGGCACAGGCAGTAGCTCTTGTATAGGTTGACAAAAGGGATGGGGGTGGCTGGGATCCTCCTATCTGAAGTAGCTAGTACGGCAGAGTACTTCTGGGTGGTTTCTTCCGGTGAACGGGTAGTCGTGCTTTTGGTGATGGAAACGACCGTGCCAGTCCTGGGAACTTTTTGGAACAAGGCCGACCGGACCATTGATTGACCACATCTGTAACGGGATCCTAACAACACAAGAACGTAATGTCGCCCACGAGAGAATGAAAGACGACACAAGGCCTCGCTAAAGAGGGCCAGCCATCACGACATAGAAAACCGAGCGAGGCGGCGCTGCAGGGCCGCTAGGAAATAGTGGGAAAAGTGCGCCATGAAGAGGACGAGCGGGAAGAAGGATTGTCGAAGGATCAAAACCCTGCGGGATTGGAGCCGTCAAGCAATTCGGGAAAGTTTGAACCTGGTGTCGCGCTCACTCGGCTTGGCTTGGTTTGGGGTTTGGGATTCCGACCCGAGCTCATGGGACCGTTGTTGGCTCGACTCTGGAGAGGGCCACCACCCCGCCACCCACCACCCATCACATCACCACACCAACCTGGGTCCCCAGACTGACGACGGCTGATGGCTGGGCCTGATGAGAGTATGAGCACAAGTACCTACTTACCAGAAGTGTGAACCACGAGCAACGAACATCAACCGCCAAAGTTGCCGGCCGGAGACGGGCTCAATAGCTCACCGGCCTCTTAACCGGCTTGGTATCACGGATTGGCCCCTTTATGATCACCGCGCACATGTATGTTTGTGCCGTGTGAGAGCTGCCCCATGTGGGAGGTAACCCTCAACTGGATTGAAGGTGGACTGCTTGGATCAAAGACGTGAATGAATGTGAGAGGGCCAAGGACAGCACCACTACCCATCCAAATCAACCAACAGGCCGTCGGTACGCATCAACGGACGTCGCTAGGCTGCAGCCGTTACAGAGGCGCTGGTTGAGCGAGGTGGATGCCCCTTCGGTCGTTAGATCCGATTTGCCGTCTTGGTGAGGCGTGAGGCGTGAGGCGTGAGGCGTGAGGTGATGTGTGAGGGAGAAGGACGATAGGGGATGCAGCGAATATCTGCCATTGCCTCCTTCTGCTGTACCACTGACACTAGGGCCAAGGTGGAAACCGACGTGCATGCAGCATCGCACTGCGTGGAGGAGAAGCCTGGATGAAGCTTTCGAGCACAACGACTGGGAGTCTCGGGATGTCGAAGCTTTGGCTGGGTACAGGTAAGGTAGGTACCAGCAATAGGATCCTCCGTGGATGAATTGAATCGACGGAGAAACTAGACGGCCAATGCCCGTCGCTAATGTGCCAGCATGATGGGCACTGGCACAGGAGGGGCATCCCATCAGTCTATTGTTTTCAATATGATCCGGGCAGGGACGGCAAGGTAGTAACGGAGGGTAAGGTAGCACGATGGGTGAGTAGGAAGGCAAGTGGGGTTCCATGCAACTCGTCGTCGTTGTAGTGAAGATGTTGGCAATTCGCGGGGAAGCACTTTGGGCGCATGCAACCTGGAAGAGCGCGAGGTGGTGTCGAGGTTCTCGGCCAATGCCTTGGGGCAGGCTCGAGTGTCATAGGTGGGAGGGGATGAAGGAAAAGGAACTTGGAACCTCCTGGAGCATGACGGAAAGAACGATTAGATCCCAACGCGCCGACGGGGGCAGGCAGATACCTCAGGTATCTATCTACCTGACTCAGGCTGGTAGCTACACGTCCAGGTAGAGTAGCCGTCTTTGCACATTGCTCCTTCCCAACTTTCCAGACCTGACGGGAGTCAATGGCCATCCCAGCTCCCCTCTACTTCCAAAGGCAGTTGCGACTTTGGGTCTAGCCGACGTCGCTCTTCGATTTCAACAACTTGGGACTCCATCACTCCATTGCAACTGGGAGTCAAAGAACCCGTCCAATATCAGACTTCAGCATCTCATCGACATCACCTATACGTAGTAGGTCCTTGAGCTACCTGATCTAGCACAATGACATATCATCTCGCCCATATGCCCTCGGGTACACGGGCGTCCTGGACAGATATCTGTTTGCGAACCATTAATTACAGGTACCTATGTATTATGAGCGTCGTCCATTCAGCCCCTCTCTATCAACCCCCTCCCTGTCCACCCTGGTCGAGGAACTGTACCTGTCCGCTGCTCGCATTGGAACTTCCAGCTTCCTCCCATTCCTTCCGCTTCCAGGTTTCCTGTATGCCTGCCTGGCTTGTTGCGACATCTGCCGTCCGTCCCACTGGGGGGATGACCTGGCCAGTCGGGCAACCTCCCGACCTCGTGCCCGACTACCAGAGACGATTCGGCTGTCTGCCACTATAACGCACCTCACTCGGCTCGACACCAGCCGAACCTGACCCGTATCAGACTGTGTAAACTCAGCTACCTTGGTTTGCATTTCACCAGCAACCTGGGCCTTGTTCATACCGTACACTCGTTCGACTCGTCCACCCAGACGGTGACCAGCAGGACACCTTGGAAAGTCTCCAGCCGTGGTGTCACGGTGCAGATGCCGAGGAAATTGGCCGCACGAATCAAACCGGCCTGGCCAATCTATTGATGTGTCGAGACGGGCGCCCGGAGAAAGACATTTCACCTCTATGAAACCCAAGCAGCGAGCCGCTCCAACGACGGGCGTTTGCTTGCTGGGCCGGGAGAAGACGACAGCTCAAACCCCAATACCAGAGCTTACATTCACAAGTCGAAGTTGCAGCCGTAGTCACAGTTGCAGTTACATTTGCAGTCGCAGCAGATCTGTGCCATCACTTTGAAATGGCTATCGTCATAACATCTCAGGTTTTTTCTTCATGCTAACCACGATCCCATGGTAGTCACTGCAGATCGTTAGCTGGCTGCTACAGATTGATCTGCATTGTTTCCCGCTCCGGCCGGCAGTCCCGCTGCAGCCCCAGGCACATCGATAGCCATCACATCCATCCCGCACGCGCACACACACACACACGCACACGCACACTGACACACACGCACAGGGCAGTGAGCAAGTGCATTGGTCAAGATAGAAGGGTGCTTGCCTCGAGTGGTCCTGCTCTCATTTTGAGAATGAAGGAGATCGTGATTGGGCAAGCTAGTCCACTCCACCCACGAGACCGCCATGACAACGGCCCCTCCCCCTTTTCCTTCTACCTTTTCGTCATTTCAAGGACGAGACTGACCTGCCGGTATCCGCAACGCCGGTCAATCGGTCTCTTTTACAACACGGGAGGCTCATGGCTGTGTGGCCGACGAGCGAGGACCAGGGCCTCTGATGCAAGCTCCCTCCTCTGCAGAATCCGTGCTACCTGAGGTAGCTTTTCTTGTTCGTTCCCGCCCGGCCACTGAAACCGGGCACAGGCGGCCGCGGTAGATGCGTGACTTTGCGTGCGCTTGCCGATAATGCCCCCCGAGCCATGATGTATACATGTCACTGCTGCGTCCGCCAGGTTGTATGGTGCAGAATCGCTGCGATTTCATCAAGATCTGGATCGTCGGTCGAGATCTAGATCGGCCGGCCACGAACGTTTCCCCTACCTGCTTCCCTTGGACGCCGACTTCTCCTATCATCGGATTCGGGTTCAACAACCTACATTGCCCCCTGGGTAGGTACAGGGCACATCCTTACTCTACGTACTACCTATTTGTGTAGGTGCCGTGAGCGAGCGAGTGGGGTGTGAGTGTACTGTAGTATGTGCATGCGGAATCTATCCGTGTAAGTGTGACGACCCTTCACCCCCTTCCCTTGTCTTTTTGATCCATGCGAGTTGTCTAATGCTGCCGACCTCTCATAACTTGTCTGATCTGGGATGGAGCATCATTGCACGAGCAAATGCAATAATCGGCAGCATCCAACTGGCCTGTCAGCTCGCAAAGCACAGCTGCGCAATGTATGGGCAATCCTACAACGATAAATAAAATTTATTGGTTTTCGGGCACCGGCAGAAAGATATCCTGGCAGTCCAGGTCGCTGCGTGCTTGATGAAAATGGTTATGACTGCGTTAGTGCGTACAGTGGGCTCATGTCTCAATATGGATGGGATTGCACAGGGCAGTGTACACACCACTTCGGTTCGCGGGTCACAATATGGACGACAGGTGCGTAATCGGGAGGGAGTGGATGTTCACAATGAAGCATATTTCAACGACAGATACAAGCACCGAGCGCCATTATCGTGCGACTAGAGATATGGAGACCATGGGAGCAACGATGATCCTCCTTTGCTTGTCTAACTTCGATGTGCCAGATGAGTCGAGCCACTACTGGGTGTTTGTCGCCGGTTTCAGCGGGTTGAGTAACGGCGTAAACATACTGTTCTTACTTCAAGGGCACAATAGGCCCGAGGGACTATGGTGAGAGGAAGAGTGGTTTGGTGGTGCGCGTAGGCGGAAGGGCTTGCTGGGCCAGGGAATCCGAGGGGGACGCGCAATAGCTGCTCCCAAGACGTGCAGTCTACCACCTACATATGCATCACACCCTCCACGTCGTAGGCATACGAGCACGTATCACTGCACAGCTCCATGTAACAAAACCAATACGGCACGGGCTGTGTGTGTGTGTGTGTGTGTGTGTGTGTGGTTTGTTGCTCTCTCCATTCTTCTTCTGAGCGAGCTTCTTTCCACTTTTCTTTCCAGGTCCGGAAGAGCCAATCTTTCTCTTAGCACTTCACCGCCCCTTCCGTTCCACCATGCTTCTCCTTGCCTCCCTCTCTCCATTGGGAATTTAGTATGAACCAGACAGGAAGAGAGAAAGAGAGAGAGAGCGATATCGCCCATCCCCCTTGCACTTGCTCTTGCCCCCACCCAATACTTCTGCAGAATCGATACAAGAATCAGCACATGGTGAGCAAAATTGCCAGAGATAACGGCGTAGGTCGAGATATGGTACTGTACCCGCGGCTGACAAGAGATCGCGTTGGTTCGTTTTGGGAGAACGATGGATTTTTTGGATGGCGTGTGCGAGATATCGGCCCCTGAGCCACTCACGCACATGACGGAATAGGAGAGACGAAGGCGTTATCACCAACCTGCCGTCAGCCCCGGCCTCTCTACGTCCACCTTACTCGCTGCTTCCGAGCTAGATCGCAGGATGCTTTAGAAGGTATACAGCTCGGTCGTGAAAGGCAGTAGATGACATGGAGCAGAAGCAGGCTTTCTCAGGCTCTCACTGTGCGTGAAATGACTTGATGGGCGAGAAAGTACCTTTGTGTAATGACAACGAATCGCTTCATGGTATCTGAAGGGATCAACCAATAGACCCAGTCACCCATCTTGTAAAGATTCAACGCTTGTGTCCTTGCTATCAGCCTCGTCTCCATCCCCATCAAATTCCCATCCATCCGAAGCCCGTATTCTCCGGATGGGGAAGCATCGCCGTGGTATTCGCGCTCAAAGCAACTGTAAGGATGCGCCACCCCACGCACCCGGTTCGCTCTATCCTTCCATGCCCATGATATCGTTACAGCATAGCGCTATGAGACATTCGAGGACTCATGATATGATCGTATTTGTCCCCCCTCCCCTTCTCCCGATCCCCAATCCTCTCAAGAAAAAACATCGACACTCAATGGATTGGCATGTTCAAAAAGCCGCTCTTAAGGCCGGCACGAAGCCTCCGGGACGATCTCCCACCACCTGACCCCTGGAAGACGCCATCGCCGCCCTGGTCCCCAAAAGAGGCCCCGGGCATGTCGGATGCAATGATGCGGAACCCATCGGCATCCTTAAACACCGCTGTGAAGAGCTCCTCAACCGAGTCTGATAGGCGCTGGATGGCCTGGGCGCGGTCGACATCCCCGCGAGACTCAATCTCAAAGGTGCCCGTGTGCTCGTTGATACGGCCCTTTACACGGCCGTCGACGATCAGGTAACTGACAATGTCCTGGACCTCGGGCTCGCTGATCCGAAGGTGCTTCGCAATCCAGCCAAGGTGCATGCGTGTGTACGGCGCAATCAGCTTCAGCACAGCTTTAGTTCGCATGTTACGCGTTACCTCGTCAATGTTCTCGGCGATGAATGGGTCGGTTAGCAGGTCCTTGTTCTTCTGCAATACGTCTTCGTACTTGTAGATGTCGTCGCGCTGGTAGGCGTCGACCAGGTCGGTCATGGCAGCGATGCGTGGATCGTTCTTGTAAGGCTTGGTCTCCTGGCTGTCGAACGGGTTGATGTCCGACTTCATCAGCATGGTTGTCAGAAGCAGGTACTTGAGCACCTGGATGCGCCGCAGGTCGCCGGCCTCGTCGTAGTTGCGGAATGCCTCGAAAAAGTCGATCTGGGCCTCCTTCCAGTTCTCCTCGCTCATGTGCATCTTGCCGCCGCACTCGCGGATGACGCCCTGGATCTTGGGGTGCGGCACCGCTGAGCGCACTTTGAGGGCTCGCTGGTATAGGACCTTGAGCTGGTTGTTGTTTCTAGTCTCGGAGTACATCTGGATCTCCAGCGCGTAGATCTCCAGCGAATATGTGCCTTTGCTCGGGTCGTCGCTGCCGTCCTCCTTCTGGCATGCACGATGAAGCTCTCTAAGCTTCCTCGCCACAGCGTGGTAGTCCTTGCGGTCCAGCAACAGGCGGGCGAGCTTGATGTTCGTCTTCAGCCATAGCCGCTCGTTGTTGGTGCTCTGGAAGCATTGGAGGGTGAGAGAGTAGAACTGCTCTATGCACTCGACGGCCGCAGGGTTATCCGAGCCCTTCTCGATGAAGTTGAGCATGTTGTCGATGGACTTTTCCGAATAGTTTCTCGTCACGGCCGACTTGACGTAGGTGAGGAGTTCTCGGTAGTGCTCGGTGGCCTGAGAAGAGTCTTGTCAGATGCCGGTGTTCTCTGGCCGGGGCGGCGCGTCACCGACCTTCTGATAGCGCCGGAGCTTGAACTCCAGCTTGATGGCCTGCTTGAGGCCTTTGAAGCCCCATTCTCCCTTCTCCTGTTCCAGCGGCGGGATCCCCAGGAACTCGTCGACCGCCTCCTCCGGGTCGCTGGTCTTTGTCTGCTTGGCGTTGTAGTATTTGTTCTCGATGTCGACATCGCCGCTGTCCTCTTCCTCCTCGTCCTCGTATTCGAAGTCGTAGTCCTCGTCAGAGGCTTGCATGAAGTCGTCGTCCGACATGGTGTCTGATCCGGGGCCGCACCGGGGGTCGCGAATTTATGGTCGGCTTGACGATGGAAAATCTCAGGCGGGAGAGGTTTCGTCAGGTTCCAGGCAAGCGATGTGTGGTGCTGGGTGCAATGGTTGTAAGGCTGAAGCCAAGCCTATAGGCGTTGGTGAAGCGGAGATGGTTACCTACCAGGTAGTGTGGGGTAGTGGCCTATCTATTGGCCAGAGCTTGGAGCTTGGTGTCCCGCCGGCAAGGGTGTCGAACAGCAGACACCCTGTTACATGTATGGCTCAACAGAAGACTACTTGAGCCACAGAATTAGTCTTTGTCAATGATCGTGTTTATGGCTATGATTTCTTCCTGATACAAACTACAGGACCAGACCTATACTTGGGGAGATTCTTTTCACCAGTTCACGATGAGAACTTTGGATTTCGCGGCTTTCACGCTGCATCTTAAATGGCGATCTCAGTGGGGGAGGGGAAAGTAGCGTATTCCGGGTACCTGGGTACTTGCGTGGGTGGGTCAGTACATGCACTAAAAAGAACCAGCCCAGCTTACGGGCTCTGCCCGTCAGGTACAGGATACGGGGACAGGTCACAGCCACCCAAAATTCGGTCTCCAGTCAAGACCCGATCTGATGACCTTCATCGCCACTCGCTATTCTTCCCTCAACTATCACTCACTCCGAACGGGTCCCATCTCAGTCCTCGCGGAAATCGTCAACGCTGCAACGAACCACTCACCGAATCATTCTACATACTGAGACGACTTTTCGGTACTTCTCTTCCTTCCGCGACCCGACCATAGCCGCGCGCAACATCTTCCATTTCAGGTGTCCATTCAAGGCGTCTTTTTGCGATCCCGAGGTAGCCTCTCGATTTCCGGCGCACGCTGCGTTTTAGTTCGCCCACAGGGCTACCGCCGCCAAGATGGGTTCCGGAGACTTGAACATGAAGAAGAGCTGGCATCCCCAACGCGCAGGGAATGTCGCCGCCACTCAAAAAGCCGAGGCTGAAGCCATCGCTGAGCGGAAGAAGCTCCAGCAGCGCCTTCAGGAGATTGAGGAGGAGCGGAAGAAGGAGGAGATCCAGAAGGCACTCGAAGCGGCTGGCGGAAAGCGCAAGCTAGACAGAGTTGAATGGATGTACGCCGGCCCGACTGACGGCCAGGGAGATGCTGCCGAGAGCGAGGCCTATCTTCTGGGGAAACGTCGGATCGACAAGCTGCTCCAGGACAACGAGATCAAGAAGCTCTCCAAGCAGCCAAGCCAGGATCTCATCACAGAAACGCAAAGCATCATCAACGCGCGGGACGTCGCTGCCAAACTCAGAGAAGACCCCCTGCTGGCCATCAAGAGGCAAGAACAGCAGGCTTACGAGGTAATGATGAACGATCCTATCAAACGACGACAGCTCCTGGCCGCCATGGGGATTGATGACGCCCAGTCCAAGCCGGATCCTAAAGAGGAGAGACGGCACAAGCATCGCCACCACCATCACCGCTCCCACCGACACCGCGACGATGGACGAGATGGGGAAAGACAGTCTCATCGGCGTAGGTCGGACTCACGGTCACGCAGCCCTCCCCGGAGATATGACTCGGATGGGGAAGAGCGGAGAAGGCGAAGGAGAGACTCTCCAGAGCGGAGACAGCAGAGATCCCGGTCGGCAGATAGGCCCAGCTCCCGCGATAGACGGGACAACGACCGAGTAAATCGGCCTCGCGATAGTCGCAGGCCTGGAGAAGGCTCTCGCTCAGACTCTCCCGCTCCTCGGAGGAGGAGGGATTACTCCCCAAAACGCGACGCCGTGTCACGGAAAAGCTACGACGACCGGAACGGCGGCTCCTACCGGCCGCGTAGAGATAACGAGCAGGACAACCGGCCAAGGCAAAATGGGGCAAGGCCCGACAACTCGTCAGCCGACCAGGACAATGCCGCGCAAGAACGCGCCCGCAAACTGGCGGCTATGCAGGAGGCAGCCACAGATCTGGACAAGGATCGCCAGCTCCGACTCGCGGCCATCGAAGAGGCCGAGCGTGCGGCGCGAGAGGCAGACGAGCGGGCTCGGCAGCGAAACAAGAAGTTCGGAGGCGACGCAACTTTTACCAACGCTCTTCACAGCCGGGCGGCGGATCTGAAAGTCGCGGAGCGTATGGGCCGAGCCCAATAGGGTTGCTCGGCCTGGTCAGAATAAGGAGGGGGGGGCTGAAGGGGATCTGCGCACTCGCATCCGGTTGCGGTTTGCACTTGTTTCGTGGTCTGGTTCGTAAGTACTGATGCCCCAGAGTATCTGCTAAACACGAGGTGGAGGAAATGGTTATTTAGTTGATACACTTGGTGATACCCAGCGAACACGCGCGTTCTATATAGGAATAGAACACATGCTAGTATAAAACTGCTTGGAAACATGTCGTATTCTGAGATCGGGTCAGTGGCACGAGTCGCTTGAGAAGCACACGCCTTAAATTACAGGATGTGCCGAATCTTGGGATTAGACTTGTTTCTTAGTCTGTTTGATTTCTTGGCGAATTGCCCAACCCGTACCTGGCAGTTATTTATTTTGCGTTGGCAGGTTTAGGAACCTGCTGCGTAATGTATTATTGTCTTGTTGCCAGAATGAATCACGCGATAAGTCCCGACACAGCCTCGATTATTTCTTTCCTCTCATCCAGATCCTCCCATCCCATCCCATTCAGCCGTGAGCCAACATACACGTACCATGGAGGTGGCATGTCAGCTCTTTTTCAGCCCACGTCTCGTCGTGCGGTCCACCATTCAGCCATTCGTGTTCGGTACAGCCCCGGAAACGCCACGGAGGCGGGCAGGGTGGGACAGCAGCCGCCGGACGTCTTTTACACGGCGTCATTGTTCGTCTCAGTAGGAGCGAGATGCGAGTACCAGAAATATGATTGGTCGCCCAACAAACCTCTGTGCCAGGTAATCTTGACTTTTTTCTTCTTTCCTCGTGAGGCGGCAACCATTTCCTGTCTACACGTACGAGGTATGAACATTCGGTGTTTCAACTTTGCATGGTTGTCGAGTCGAAATATTCGTCGTTAGATACGGGCGAGTAAGTGTGGATTAATATCTGCAAGGCTCAATGCAAACCAATCGAATGTACCGGTTATGATAATGATGTGAGACTGGTATTTGTTTGGGTGGGACTTCTAGGTTGGGACAGACAGGCCCGAGCCATCAGTGTGTATGGAAGGGTTACGGGCTATCCCGTACAGCCAGACGTCTGTTCGTTCGGGTGCCGCGCCTGTGATGAATCACCACGCTGCTTTGATGCTTCGGTGATGGCTGCTGATGTTCCTGTGTGGTTTTCTAGTGTCGATGATGGCGCCCAAGAGTGACACGGAGAAAGAGAGACACCTGAAAAGGATAAGTTCGAAGCAGGTCACCTCGAACAGGGCAGTTCATATGGGCGGTTCCTACCTGAAAGTACATTCGGCAACTAAACAGCCGTCTATGGTTGATCTCCATTGAGACCACAACCAGGGCACCTCGTGGCGGAGATCAAAGGCCAAAAGCTTCCAGTCCCAGGCTGCGACTGCGGGGGGGACATGTTCATGACCTAAAATCGAGTGCAGGAACGCTAAACACTCGGGTCCAGCGATCTTCCAGGCAGTCAGCCCCACAACCTTCTTCTCCGAGGCTCCAGAACTGCACCGTGTCCGGTTCTGAGTGGGCCATTCTGCGGCCTGTGCTCGGTCTGGCGTGCCTAGACTTGCCTAAAGTTGTTCAAAGTCCCCGCTGTCAAATGCTAGGCGCGGTCCAAATGCTGGTTCATGACCGCAGCGGAAACTGGAGCGCAATTCCACTTCCTTCATCTCCGACCTTCAATCTCGTCCATCCTTTTCCTGCAAGCCTGCAAGCCTGCATCCTGTCCTGTCCTGTCCTGTCCTGGCCTGTCCTGTCCTGTCGTGTGTCGGGCGTTGGAATTTGTACCATCGAAGACTTTCGCTGATCTTCAACCATTCGACACTCCGACCTTTGTTGCTGTCTTGTTGGCGCTTGCCTGCATTCCAGGTTCTCCTTCTTCCTTCTTGTTCTCCTTTCCATTCTCATCTTGATTCTAGTCGCGCCCACGTTCGCAATTCCAAAGTCTCCTCTCGGGACGGATACACATTCGCTTGTCACGGCAGACCAGACCAACAACGCCTCGTATTCTCCACGACGCCTTACTTGCCATACACATTGTTACCGAGACTACCTCACCTCACGTTACCGACCAAACGACCTAACCTCTTCTGTGTCCAATACTGTTCTTGTGCCGCTCATTGACTTCAAGTCTCTTCCACCTGCACCTATCCTTCTGGCCGCCACCCTCCGTCGCGCCTTCCGGCAAAGTCGCCGTTATTCCCAGCTCGAAGCAACCTTTGCTCGCTGTCCTTTTCTCCGTCATCGACATCCATTCCGCCATCGCAAGACCAGCTCCAAACGCTACAGCTAGCAACACCCCAAAGAAGCGCTTCAATCAACTGTCGTCAAACGCCCGTCCGAGATTACCAAGGAAGAGCAAGGGACCTCGACCGAATTGACCGGATTCTTACTCCAGTCCAACCGACACAATGCCTTGTGGGATTGGGGGCTCCAAAACCGTGCAGCGCAAACTTGTCTTGCTGTGAGTTTCCCTGATGGCGCACAAATGTTATGCGCCCATGCATCGATGGATATGCGTGGCCGGGACCGAGGCTGACCGTGTTTTCGTCCAATCTAGAGGCGACGGTGCATGCGGCAAGACGTCGCTGCTCAACGTGTTTACAAGAGGGTGAGTACCCGGGTCTAAACTGGGTGCCCATCATGCGCTTAATTTCCTGCAGTTACTTCCCAACAGTCTACGAGCCGACAGTATTCGAAAACTACGTCCACGGTGCGTTGCAGGATCTCGGTTCCAGGCTAACCGCCCCGACAAGATGATATCGGGACTGACATGGGAGCCGCTTGCAGACATCTTCGTCGACAATGTCCACATTGAACTGTCACTATGGGATACCGCCGGCCAGGAAGAATTTGACAGGTTACGAAGTCTTTCGTATGGTGCGTTGGCGGCTCTGCCTTTTGCCGGTCCCACCCCCGGCCGCGTGATCCCGATCTAATAGTTGACCAGACGACACGGACTTGATCATGCTCTGCTATTCGGTCGACAGTAAAGACTCGCTCGAGAACGTGGAAAGCAAATGGGTGGGCGAGATTGCCGACAACTGCCCGGGCGTTAAGCTTGTCCTGATCGCTTTAAAGTGCGATCTGCGCGAAGGGAACGAGGAGGACGAAGATGGCGCCAACGAAGACGGCAACCCGCGGGAGAAGAAGCCCATGATCAACTACGACCAAGGACTGGAAGTGGCTCGTCGGATCAATGCGCTACGATACCTCGAGTGTTCGGCCATGCGCAATAGGGGAGTTAACGAAGCCTTCACCGAAGCTGCACGCGTGGCCCTGTCGGTCCGAAAGGAACGCGAGGATTCCAAGTGCGCAGTGATGTAGGCAGGTCGCATGCGCGAGATTCTACCGCCCGTGTCGACTGTCCTTCCGCGAGCACTATCGAAGAAACGGGGCCCCCGATCGCAATCAAACTCGATGGCTCACATAGTTGCAGTCTGCTTCGCCCACCCCACGATTATCAGGGCGTCCTACGATATGCGCCACGATATATTTATTCGCCTTTTTTTTTATATCGATTATTCGGCGGCTTTTGTTTTGGCTTCTATGGTTGGCTCATGGAGCAAAATAGGACCTTCGCCAGGGCAACCCTTCCTCTATTTTTTTTCCCTTCTCTTCTTACACTGTACATTATTCGATTCGCCCTTTGCACATACGACTAGGGCCACAGAGATGGCCTTCCTTGGGTGCTTGGGCAAGGCACACGGGAGCGCTGGAGGAGCAAGATGGTGGCATAGGCTTGCTGGTACCCTCGCGTCCAAGGCGCTGATCATTCCAAAATACTTATCGATTGCAGTACAGCAAGAAATGGCGACGAGGGGGCGAAGCTAGGCGGGCGGCCCAAGATCCGACGGGTTCCACGATCACGTTTGATGTGACGCTAAGGGCTGAGTTAGGACAGGGCTGGTTTGGTTGGAGTTCAGTACGATGTTTTAATTTGCACTTGTTTGGGAGTCGGGGTGAGACCGCATAGAAAGAGGTTCTTTTTCAATTTTTTTTTTCTTTTTCCCCATGGCGATGCGACTGGTTTGTTATTGATGTTGATGGGGTGGATGGTTTCAGCGAGAATGGAAAACAGACTCGACTTGGCCTCTTCTTAGACCCGAATGGATGGTGTTGATGTCGCACTGGTGCATTCATTGAAGATGTTGGCTGCGCCATGTTCTACACTGTGTAGGTGAAATGATTCTGAAGAGATCAGTTCCTCCTTTTCTCCTTTATCTCGACTACCGATATCTTGTAGGCGGACGCCAGGGTGGGATGGAGGATCTCCAGTCGTGCCAACGATATCCCCGCGGAAGCGTCTCTTCGCAGCGGGGGGGTTCGTTAGGTGATTGATCTTGTCCACTCCACTGGTTTTACCGGGCAACAGCACTGGTCGTACCTGCCTTAGTACCTAGGTTCCGTAGAGCGCGGGGATGGCGTCATCGGCCGCTAAAAACTTTTGCGTAAAATGGGTGGGTTTGGGGAAGCCCAGGCCACAATAGGCGGCCGCTGACTGGCTGCAGTGGAATCGCGGGGCGGCGTGTCTGGACTGTGACTGCTCCGCGGACGGACGGCGCAACCCGTGTAAGTCAGTCGGGGGTGCCAGACATGGCGATCTCGCAGGTGAGGTGGGTGAGTGAGTCGACAGGTTTTCTGACGAGGAAGAGAGATAGACGGAGATGCGTTTGTTGTAGTAGGGCCGCATTGGTATCTGCTTTTCTGCCCCGGTCCTTGAGGGTTTCTTCTCTTCTTTCTTTAAACTTCAACTTGACTTGACTGAACTTGGCTCGTCTCTTCTTTCATCCCATCCGACCCCATCCCATCACTTCCCGCCCACCCCAGTCTGTCTATCGGAATTATATTTCTCAAGCCAGCTACCCATTTCCCATCCAAGTTTGGAGAATAGGGCCTGTCTGCTTCGTGGTGCCAGTGGCATCCTGGAGTGTTGAAGCAGGTCTGTGGGATACGCGAGAAAAGAAGGGAAAAAAAGCACAAAAGAACGCGGCAACTCGGATACGGACGGGCAGAACAGGACAGGACAGGACAGGACAGGACAGGACAGGACAGGACAGGACAGGACAGGACAGGGCCATGGCGTCCTCCTCCTCCCCCTCCTCACCTCCGCCTCCATACCACACCTCTCTCCTCACGGCACTCGACTGCCGCGGCCACATCCACCTGATCATCGGCGCCAACCCCCTGGCGGCCTCGCGCACCGCCCAGTCCATCACCGCCGGCGCCAGACCCATCCTCATCGCGCCAACCTCCACCGCCGACCTGCACCCCGGCGTAGCAGCACATGTGGCCTCGGGCAGCTTGGCCCACCTCGCGCGGCCGTTCCGCGACGAGGACCTCTTCACGCTCGGCCGGCCCGAGGTCGACGGCATCGTCGACGCCGTCTTCGTCACCAGTGCCCGCGACCCGCTCGCGCCTAGCATCTCGGCCCTGTGCAGACGGAACCGCATCCCCGTCAATGTGGTCGACGCCCCGGCCCTGTGCTCCTTCAGCCTGTTGAGCGCCCATGTCGACGGCCCGCTGCAGATCGGCGTCACCACCAACGGCCGCGGGTGCAAGCTGGCGAGCCGCATCCGCCGCGACATAGCCGCCTCGCTGCCTGCCGACCTGGGCGCCGCCTGCGTGCGCCTGGGCGACCTGCGCCGCCGCATCGTCGACGAGGACCGCAAGGCGCGGCGCCGACACCAAGACGAAGAGCCCGCCGTCGACGAGAACGAGGGCGTGGACGACTCGGTCGACCAGACGGCCTCGTTCAACAAGCTCGTCACCGACGCCGACGCCGCCGACGCCGCCAAGACCCGCCGCATGCGTTGGCTGTCGCAAGTCTGCGAGTACTGGCCCCTGAAACGGCTCGCCGCCGTCACCGACGCAGACATCACCGCCATCCTCGCCAACTACCCAACAGCAGCAGCATCCGCCCCCGCTTCACTCCCCGCCACCACCGCCACCATCGGCCGCATCATCCTCGCCGGCAGCGGACCAGGCCACCCGGACCTGCTCACGCGCGCGACCTACAAAGCCATCCAATTCGCAGACCTGATCCTAGCCGACAAGCTCGTCCCCTCGGGCGTGCTGGACCTGATCCCGCGGCGCACGCCCGTCTCCATCGCGCGCAAGTTCCCCGGCAACGCCGAGCAGGCGCAGGACGAGCTCCTCTCACAAGCCCTGGCCGGCGTGCGCGCCGGCAAGACGGTGCTGCGGCTCAAGCAGGGCGACCCGTTCGTTTACGGGCGCGGCGGCGAGGAGGTGGCCTTCTTCCGCGCGCGCGGGCTCGGCGACCGCGTGCTCGTCCTGCCGGGCATCACCAGCAGTCTCTGCGCGCCGCTGTTCGCGGGCATCCCGCCCACGCAGCGCGACGTCGCCGACCAGGTCCTCGTGTGCACCGGCACCGGCAAGAAGGGCAAGCCGCCTGCGCCGCCCGAGTTTGTCGACAGCCGCACCGTCGTGTTTCTGATGGCGCTGCATCGGATTGCCGGGCTGGTGGGCGAGTTGACGTGTGTGACTGATGAGGAGAAGGTGGTGGAGGAGGAGGAGGAGCACAGTGAAAATTTACTCTTGGGCAGCAGGAGGAGGAGTAAGAGGCAGTTATGGCCTCTGGATACGCCATGTGCTGTTATCGAGCGGGCGAGCTGTCCCGACCAGCGCGTCATACGGACCACCCTCCGGTGCGTCGCCGAGGCCATCGAGCAGGAGGGCAGCCGCCCGCCCGGGCTGCTGGTCGTGGGCCGCGCCTGTGAGGCGCTGTACACGCCCGAGGAGGGCAGGTCGTGGGTCGTGGAGGACGGGTTCAAGGGGCTGGACCTGGACCATTTGTTGCCTGACGATCTTGGTCTCGCGGCGCTGGAGTTGGGGGGCTTGACTACTTGACTTGGGTAGGCAGCTTGTACTTTCTTGCATATATATTTACGTAACCCACGATAATTTGATGTATATGCCGAGATGTAAATGACAGGTATTGAATTTTGTGTGTAGTCCAAGATCCTCATCCCAAGCAGCTAAAAGCAAAGCACGTCTGAAGAAGATGGGCATGATTAAGTCCATCGTATGAAAAGCTACGTAGGTATACAATTACACCAGCAACGCCCGTGCTGGCTGGGTGAGCTAAATCCACCAAAGCCAATTTTCTTTAACATGCACTGTATGTACCTTATGCATCCCAGATAAAAGGAGAAGAAAAAAAAAAACCAGGACGCTAAAGAACAAAAAGCATGTCATCATGAGTAACCGACGGCTGTCTCCAGTACAGAGCCACTCTCTCGACCGTCAGACCGGCCCCGGAGTCTTTCCAAATATCATGTCGTGGAGCTAGAATGCTCTCCAGCCCCCCCCTCCTCCTCCTCCTCGAAGAGGACGAGCACCGTGCCAGCCTTGCAGATATCCTAAGGCAAAAGAGTCAGTCAACACATAGGTTTGCGTATCTATATAAACCACCGGGTTAAGGGGGAAGGGGGAAATGTCTTGGGACTTACTCCTTCCTTGTGCGCCAGCTTCTTGATGACGCCGTTCTGCGGCGACCGAATCACCGTCTCCATCTTCATGGACTCGATGCTGGTGTTAAGCGGACATAGTTAGCAACGCAACCTGGATAGTAAATGGAGGCAAAAAAACAGCATCCTAAGGACTCTGGGGGCAATAGAAGTGCCACAGAGGACAAAGCCAGGGGAAAAGAAGAACGAGAAAACTCACACGACCAACGGCGCCCCCTTGACAACCTCCTCCCCTTCGCGGACCTCGTTCCTCAAAATCTTGCACGGCATGGGCGCCACCACGCTCGCCGCCGCCTCCTTGAGCCCCAGCGCCAGCTCGTACCACCCGGGCGCGACAAGGTGTAGCTCCGTCTTGTGCCCGAGCTGGAACAGCGTGAGCTTGTCGTCGCGCGTCGGGTCGCGCACCAACGTCGACTCGACCCGCGCGAGTGGGAAGAAGGTCGTCAGCGTCGTTTTGGTTGGTGATGATGACGACGGCGACGAGACGATGTTCTCAAATACCTGCGGTGTGTCGCTGCCGGGGGTAGACACGGAGACGCTGAAGAGTGAGGTGCCCATCTGTGTCACGGAGACCTCGACGGTTTTGCTTGCTTCTTCGACGGCGGCGTCGTCGACGCGGAAGGCAAACTTGCGCTCGGCCTGGGACCAAGCCTCGCCGAAACCTAGGGTCGCGCCGTGGGGTTGGAGTCCCAAGGGTTTGGGAGAAGGGCCGATCTCAGCGGCGAGCAGGCCAAGGGCGGCTTGCGCAAACATCTCGTTGGTCGCGGGCTGCGGGCGGAAGAGTTCGTCTCTCCACTTGTCGATGAAGCCCGTCTCGACGTCGCCGGCGATGAAGGCCGGGCTGCGGCAGAGGCGCTTCAGGAACTCGATATTTGTGCTGAGGCCCACGACCTCGTACTCGTGCAGGGCGAGCTCCATGCGCCGGATGGCCGTCTCGCGGTCCTTGCCGCGGACGATGAGCTTGGCGATCATGCCGTCATACGCCTCCGAGACGGTGTCGCCCTCGACGAAGCCGGCGTCGATGCGGATGTCGTCCGAGATGGCGGGCGTCGCGAGGTGCACCAGCTTGCCCGAGTCCGGGAAGAAGCCCTTGGCCGGGTTCTCGGCGTAGATCCGGGCTTCGATGGCGGCGCCGCGCTCCAGGATGCGCTCCTCGATCTCGTCCTGGGTGAGGGGCAGCCGCTCCCCGGCGGCCACGCGGAACTGCCACTCGACCAGGTCGGTGCCCGTGACCATCTCACTGACGGGGTGCTCCACCTGCAGGCGCGTGTTCATCTCCATGAAGAAGAAGTCGCCCGTGTCCTTGTCGAGGATGAACTCGACGGTGCCGGCGCCGACGTAGCCCACCGCCAGCGCGGCCGTCTTGGCCTTATCCCACAGTTCCTTGCGCGTGGCATCGTCCAGCAGCGGCGCCGGGCTCTCCTCGAGGATCTTCTGGTGCCGCCTCTGCACGCTGCAGTCGCGTTCGCCTAGCGCGACGCAGTTGCCGTACCGGTCGGCAAAGACCTGCACCTCGACGTGCCGCGGGCGCTCAATGTACTTCTCCACCAGCATGACCTCGCCGCCCTCGCCGAAGCTGGCGCGTGCCTCGGCTCTGGCGCTCTTCAGCTGCGCCGCGAATTCGTCGCCCGTCTTGACGATGCGCATGCCCTTGCCGCCGCCGCCCTTGACGCTCTTGAGCAGGACGGGGTATTTGATCTGGGCGGCCCTGGCCTGGAGCTGCTCGAGCGTCTGCTCGGGGCCGTGGTACCCGGGCACGCACGGCACGCCGGCGGCGGTCATAATCTCCTTGCTCCGGGCCTTGTCGCCCATCTCGGCCATGGCGCGTGCAGGGGGGCCGACGAAGACGATGCCGGCGTCCTCGCAGGCCTTAGCGAAGGCGGGGTTCTCGCTGAGGAAGCCGTAGCCCGGGTGCAGGGCCTGGATGCCGTGCTGCTTGGCCAGCGCGACGATGCGGGGGCCGTCGAGGTAGGCCGAGGGCGAGCCGAGGGCGAGCGCGTGCGGGGAGCACTTTGCGTGCTGCGAGGCGGCGTCGACGTCGGTGTAGAGCGTCGTGGTGCGGATGCCCATGGCCGCCGCCGTGCGCGCGATGCGCAGCGCAATCTCGCCGCGGTTGGCGATGAGGAGCGATGTGATCGGCTTGACCACCGTTGTCCCACTAGAGCAAGCGGCGTGTGTCATGATGGTGGCTGAGGATCCTGGGGTTGTCGTGGTTGTCGTCGTCGTCGCCGTCGCAGGGAGGGCACGCGCTGCCGAGGCAACGGGCCGCAAGGGGACCCGAAGCCGGTGCGGAACGTGTTTGAGTGAGCGCATCGTGACGGATAGCTCGTTGTAATTTTTTGTGAGTTTTTAGCGGTTGAATTGGCGAGTTCGATTCGGCCGGGAATGAAGTGGGAAGAAACGAGGTCGAGCGCATCCCAAGATGTTGTCGCGGTGGTGGTTGTGTTAGTGGTTAGGGAGAGTGCAGGAGGCCGACACTAGCCGTCAGGCCCCTGCAACGCTGCAGAAGGTGCAAAGCCGATCTTCAATCCCTTCCCCCAGCCCAGCGCAACGCAGCATACCCCGTGACGACCCCATGGGACTGGGCCCCCTTGCCGTGCTCTTGCTCCAGCCATTGAAGCTCCCTAGTTCAGATGAAAGGTTTTGCAATTTCTTAGTCTACTATACCAGAATTTTAAGACGATCTTGCAAGGGGAGCCAGCCGTCTCCCATTTTCGTTGTATGCAAGGGACACAACCTATCTCCGCGATAGTCAACCCGAGGGACCTACCTACCTACCCATCCCCAAGCAACGTCATCGCTAACAAGGGTCTTCGGCTGTGCCCCTCCCAGTTCCTAAGTCATGCCCCTCGTCCCCACACTTACCCCAAAGAGCGACATGGGTACCTACCAAACAACCGGCAAGCGCAAGGCGGGTCAATCTTCCGCTACACGTCCCCTCCAAAGGCACCCCATCCGATCGATCGACTGATTGATGCCCAGACGCTGTAATCGCAAGGGAGGCCTAGCCAAGAACCCAACGCTTTTACGAATCGAAATCCTCCCAACGTCTATCCATTCATAAGGGTCTATCCAACCTTTTACTCTAAACTCAATTGCTCGCCACGCCAACCCACCGGCCCGAAACCCAGTCATACTACCTACCGTATTTATCTACACAGTATTCACCTCCGATCTCCGCAGCTCCCAGCCCAGCAAAGTGACGACCGATCAGGCCCCGAACCTCCCCACGTCCCAGCAGGGCATCATCCAGCAACCTTTTTGATTATCTGCTCAAACGCAACGCAACACAACACAACAACAGCCATGGAGCAGATACCCCTCAACCACGAGGCCTCGGCCGGCGAGACGCACATGCGCGTGACGAGCTCGATGCCGCAGGAGGTGGTGCAGTGCCTGGAGAACGCGCGCTTCCTGCACCTGGCGACGTGCACCGACAACATACCGCACGTGTCGCTGATGAACTACACGTACCTGCCGTCGTCGCCCTACTCGGCCCTGCCCGTCATCGTCATGACGACCAACCCGGCCAGCAAGAAGATGAACAACCTGGTGGCGAACCCCAACGTCTCCATCCTCGTGCACGACTGTAAGCTTCTCTCCCACCCAGCCCAGCCCAGACGTTTCGTTCGTTTCGTTCGTTCTGATCCAAGTTTCTTTTTAACCAGGGGTCTCGCACCGGCCCTCGACCGCCAACCGCCGCATGTCAGGCGGCTCGCCGGGCCCGGAGCACCGCAGCTCGCTGGCCGCGCTGCTCATCAACCTCAACACCAGCGCCGTCTCGTCCATCAGCGCCACCATAAACGGGTCGGCGCGGCTCGTCGAGAGCGGCACCCCCGAGGAAGCCTTCTACCGCGCCAAGCACCTCGAGAACAACACCTTCGACACAGAGGCCCCTCCCCCCGCTGCCGCGTCGTCGAGCAGTCTGCTCCGCAGGGAGAGCGTGGTGGAGGGCGACGGCGGCCGCGGCTGCTTCGTGGCGGGCGAGGAGGTGCGCGTCATTGTCGTGGGCATCCGCGACGTCCGTATTGCGGACTGGAAGGGCGCCGTGCGGGACTGGGTCATTGCTCCTGAGGGGAGCGGCAGCGCGGATGCGGATCACCGCCCCATGACAAACGGGGTCTGAGGTCGGCATATGGGGCGCGGGCGCGGGGGTGGTGTCTGATGGTGAGCTGGACAGATATTGGGAGGCGTTGTTGCCTTCCTCCAGCGTTCATGTATTTTTATATCAATGAGCCTCGCGCCAAGAGCGTAGGGATAGGTTCGGAAACAAACTCTGTAATCCCCTTCCAGGTGTGGACTTTTGGTCAAAGGACGGTCAACTGCAAGTTGCCGATACGGTTGATATTAAGCTTAGCGAGATCAAACCTTTGGAGAGCATTTCTCTCTTATTTTAATTCAACGACACATGAACCGGACATGGTTTTAGTTTGCTTGTTTATTTATCCACCTATATCCGTTGTCTCAAGAAGACAAACCATTCACAAACATAGGCCCAGTGATAATTGGCCAACATTCCTTCAGGCCAACATCTTCTTGGATACCATGACGACAGATGGGTGCCCCACACTCGGCATTTCGAGGGGCTGACTTTGTGGTGTCCGTCTCTCCCTCGACCCCCCTCATCGTATTCCATGTCAAGTCACGAAACTTCAGGTCGCCGCAGCATCCACTGCCATCAGACAACAAAACGTCTACTCCTGTGCGTGACACATACTCACACAACGCCGTCCAGCAAAAGCAGCCCGTTCCAGCGGATTCGCATCGCCTCAGGCTACAGATAGATTATCCGCGCGCTTCCGGCGGATCATCGACGCTTCTCTCCAGGTCTTCTGCCGGGGTGGGCATTGGTGTGGGTTATTATGGGGACTTGCTTGCTGATGGCGAATTGAGATTGGGACGTGCGGCCCTTCCCGCTCCGGGTGGAATACCTGGTGGCTCAAAAGGGGGAAAGAGAGACTAACACAGAAACTCTCGACGCACTACGCGCATGCGCGGGTTCCAAATAACTGCGACCGCCTCCAGGTCGAGCTTGCGGGGGTTGGGGAGCTCAAGACCTTCCGACGGGAATTGCTCGATCGCCTATGCGTGGTGCAGAGGTTTTCTTTGGGGGGTTTTTTTCGCTCGACGCTGACTCTGCTTTGGTTCTCCGAGGGGAGGGGAGGGAAGAAGGAAAAGCAAAAGACAGAATTGGCGGGGCGGCGCTCAGACGCGTCAGGGGGTTGGCATCCCGGCTCGACGACTTTGTGGAAGTCGGAACCAGGGAACAGCCTTCATGGGCGGAGCGAGGGGTGCGGTGCTTTTTTTTTTTTTTCTCGGTGCTCAACGCTTTAGGTGGTGCGCGGCGCTATTCGGCTTCGGACCCGGAATTTGCGGATCGGGTGTACGGGCCGGGCCGGGTATCGGACGGGAGGGGCAGAGCGGTTCGCTTTCGGCGGAGCTGAGAAAAGAAGTCCCGGCGGCTTCTTGGCATCGGGGAGTTTCTGATTGGCTGGGCTGGGGCTGCAGTGGCTGGGCCTATTCTCGGGGGCTCAATGTAGGTCGTCATGGCCCGCTGCATGTTGCCTCTGTGAAGTATTGCAAAAGAGTATGCATATTCGGAAATGGATATGGACGATGCGCAAGAGGTGGGTGAATGATGAAGGGTCCCCCGAGGACGAGGTGAGAGGTGAAAGGGTGAAGGGGGCTGAAGAAGAGAACAAGTAAGCGGGAGAATCGGGAGCGGGCTAGAGTGTGCTTAAGTACCTGATCCATCTATCCCGTGTGACAAGCAGTAAACGGTGGTGCTTACCGTCGGGAAGTGCTGGCCTGTCTCATCCTCACTTTCCAAGTCGGTCGATTTCAACCCTCGTCACCGTTTCAACTCTCAGCAACAACTCTCAGGGACAATACCCCCGAATCATGCATCACCTCATGAGCTGATGTATGAAACGCCCCCTACTCTCCAAAATCGACCCATCCGCTGCCTGCTCAACAGTCAACAATCGAAACCAAGCCCGACGAAACATGAACAGACGGTGAAAAAAGGAATTAGTACGCAAAAAACCACACAAAGAATGGCAGCAACAACCAAACAGGTCGTGCTGGTGCAGTGGATCCTCGACACCCGGTCCTGGTTTCCCGAAGCCACTCAAACCCGCCATCTCGAAACCCAAGTATAACCACCCCTCTCTCTCACTTCACTCAGTCTTCGCCAAACAAACCAAGTTTCAAGTCTCAGCACAGCACAGACAATAGCAACAAGAACATGAACATGAACTGATCTTTTTTTTTTTTTTTCCATCTCAGGCATCCCGGGCCCTCGCGCTGCTGCCCGAGAATGAACGCGCCGCCGTGCTCAAGTACTACTTTGTGCGCGACGCCAAGATGTCGCTTGCCTCGGCGCTGCTGAAGCACTACGCCATCAGCCGGCTGGCGCAGATCCCCTGGGCCGCGACGACCATCACGCGCGACGCGCGGACCAAGCCCGTCTGGCGCGACCCGGCGACGGGGTCCTCGCCCGTGGCCTTCAACGTGAGCCACCAAGCCGGCATCGTGGCCCTGGTCGCGGTGGCCGACTATCCGGGCGCCGTGGAGGTCGGCGTCGACGTGGTGTGCACATCCGAACGGCGCGAGCGCGACCTCGCGATCCTGCGCGGCCAGCAGGGCTGGCACGGCTTCGTCGACATGCACGCCGACGTGTTCGCCGCCGGCGAGGCCGCCTACCTCAAGTACCAGGTCATACGCGAGGTGCCGTGGCTCGCGGCCGCGGCGCGGCAGTCCCCCGAGCGCGCGGCCGACGGCAAGCTGCGCGCCTTCTACGCGCTGTGGGCCCTGCGCGAGGCCTACGTCAAGCTGACGGGCGAGGCCCTGCTGGCCGAGTGGCTGCGCGAGCTCGAGTTCCGCTACTTCCACCCCCCGCGCCCGACGGCGGCCTGGGCGGTCCCGGCTATCGAGGAGACAACGAAGAAGAAGGGGGAGGGGGAGGGGGAGGGAGACGACGCTGGTGATGATGATGATGCGCCGCAGGTGATCAGGGACATCGAGATCAGGTTCCGCGGCAAGCGCGTGGATGATGTGAATATCTGTCTGCGGTCCGTCGGGCCCGATTACATGATCTGCACCGCAGTGAGGACGCCCGAGAACAAGGCAGATGGCCTCGGGTGGAGGCTGGGCCCATACGAGACGCTGTCGTTGGATGAGGTGCTGGGGTTTGCCGAGTCCATGACATGATTGGATGATTGTGATGAAGCAGGAGTGTTCACGTCACGTCACAAGTGATCTAGCTACCTCCCAAAGCTTCTACTTTATTGGAGAAGTCGAAAAAAAAAATTTGATATTTACTAATGCTAGATCTCATCATTCGTCTTCTGTCACCCGTGACACATCACCCCTTGTTTCCATTCACGTCGCCGTCTTAGGCATACGATGTATTACCCGAGTAGGGAAACAAGAGAGCAGAGAGGTCTATCAAAGGTACAAGCAACGATACGGATATCTAGTTGTTCGCTACTGCAAATGATATACGCTCTAGTCGCATATCACACATCCGAGGAACGAGGGCATTTCCATGCTCTTCCTACAAAGATGTACCTAGTATATACACGCTTTAGCACACTAAATCTACTATTAACCGACGACTGGTATCGTCTCGCACGCAGAAACGCTTCTCACCAGTCAAGTCTACTAGCATACCGACTGCCAAGCAGCCGCCCAGGGATAAGCACAAAGCCAGACGTGACTACATCGATACTTCTCACCGTGCGAAAACGCCTGACGAGCCAAGGAAAAGGGGGCAAGCCAAGGAAAGGAATGTGGGAGCAACCAGGGGGGACACTCCCGTCGAGAGTTAGGAGGACAGTAGCCGAATAGCTACAGCAGGTATTGCGTGGCATCATGGCCGGGAAGAAAGGTGAAGCTTTAGCTTTCTTGCTGGTAGGTTATCATGTTTGGAGGAACCCCAGACATGACAGCCGGCGTCCCCTAGACGTCGGACTGCAGCGGAGTCGCTTCCCTATGATGATGTCCTTGCACAGCCGGAGCATATCGCCCACGGGGTCTTCCTCCTCCACCTCTCATGCCATGGTTGCCATGGTAGCCGCGCTGCTGTCCACGGTAACCTCCACCTCGACCGCGGGGGGCCCCACCTGCTCTGTAGGGCGAGCGTGGTGTCTTGTCAGCACCAATCTCCGAGGTTGGCGCTCCTGCGCCTGGGCTGTTGCCTTGGCTCTCGTCGCTGCCGTTAGCCGGAATATCCCCTTTGCCTGCGGCATTGTCAACGCCGCCGCGCCCCTGACCTCGGCGCCGGAAGAACGGCCGCTTGTTGGGCTTCGCTGGCTTCCCTTCCACGGAAAACTCGATTCGCTTGACCGGATCAGTTACCATGACGTTCCCTTCGAGGCCTGCTGCGCGGAGGTCCTCTTCCGAAGCCGTCCACGCCTGAAAGAGATTTTCGAGCTTCTCGAGCTTGCTGACCTCGGGGACCCAGGATCGGACGTAGCTGCCGTCTTTGTCATAGTCAAAGGCCTGCTTGACGGGATTGAAGATGCGCATCTCGCCGCGCGGATCATTGCCGACGCCCGAGACATACTGCCAGTTGGCCCAGTTGGATGACACGTCATAATCGACCAGGAGCATCTCATACCATTCAGCCCCGTATCTCCAGTCGATTCCGAGATGCTTGGCTAGGAAGCTTGCCACGTTCTGGCGCGCTCGGTTCGAGGTATAACCGGTGTGGATGAGTTCTCTCTGGGAGGCATCGATGAGACCCATGCCGGTGGTCCCGTCCAAGAACCGCTCCAGAATCTTTGCGATACGCTCTGCGTCGGGTTCCTGGGTTGGCGATGCCTTTTTTGGATTGGGGAACTTCCACTTAATCTTCTTCTCCCCTTCTTTATATTCTTCAGCCCCACTCTTGAATCCTCCCAGACGGAAAAGCTTGTGTTTGAACTTTTGATGACAGAGCCGCATGTAGTCTCGCCAGAGCAGCTCGAACCGGATGGCCTTGGTCCCTTCGTTTTCCCCGCCACCATACCCGTCGACAGATTCAAAGGTGCTGTTCGTGCCATCTTCATAGCCAACCAGAACATGGTGGATCTGTCGAGCAGTTACACATCCCAGGGCCAGATAAGCCGAAAGCTTGGTGCTGAACTCGGTTCCAATAAGCCCGTTTCGAGTGTCCTTGTAGTTTTTCATACCTTCCGACCTAACCAGGTGGTTCAGCCGAGTCTGAGCAGCCGACTCACCACCCTCGAACGGATGGGCCGAGGTTGCCTTTTCCGGGAAGGTGGGAATGTTGGGCAAGAAGTCCTTCACGGGATTGACCAGATATTCCACCAGCTCCTTGCGTGTCTCCGGGATGCTGAACGGTGGGGTTTGACTCGAGACCGCAGACGGGGCAGGAAAGGGGGGCAGCGATCCCTTTTCAGGGGTCGGCAAAACAGCTCTGGGCTTCTCCCGGAGAGGCTCCGCAGACTTGCGATATGTCGTGAAGATATCGGGCAGCTTTTCCGGGCTCTCAACGTTGACATCTCGGCTGACAGGACAAAATCAGTAATTGTTTCATCAAGGTGTGGTGTATTGCGTTCAACACTTACTCGTCGATGAGGTACTTCTCGTCCGTCCAGACCTTGAACTTGACCCCGCCCTTCTCGCAGATTGCGGCCACAGCATTTTCATCACTTTCCTCCTCCGTGCCCTCGCAGCTGGTCATCCACACAGCGCCGACTTTGTGGTTTGCCTTTTTCAGGCCATCCAACAGACTACCGATGACATCTCCCACCATGCCCACACGGATGGCTAGTCCGCTGCCAACGGCCTCGAGGGACTGTTTGACATCCCAAACGGACTCTCCCAAGAACTTGGCCCGGTGAGGCCCACACCTCCAATAACGCCCTACCGAGCTTTTCGCCTTCGGGAATGGGGATGCTCCTCCATCCTTGATGAATCCGGATAGCTCGACCTGGTTCGCTGGCACGACGTAGAGGGGCAACAAATGGGTGTACCCATGATCAGACGAGGCCGAGAGATAGTGGAGAATAGGGTTGTCCGAAACCCGTAGGTCTTTGCGCAGGAGGTAGACGATGATATTGGGCTGGGCCATAATAGCAGATATCCCGGCCGAAGAGGAGATATTGCACCGTGATGACGTCTTGATGTGTGCCGAAAAGCTTAGCTTCGCGCTAGCCCGTCTGGTTGTTCGGGATCTCCGTCTGCTCTTGCTTGGAGGGCGAGCCGGTGAAAATGGTATCAAGAGGGGCCAGACGAGATGATGAGACGAAGTCCCAGGCGGCACAGCTCCGGACGAGCTGGATTAGTTTTATATATGATTACGGCGGGCCGATGACGCAGCGAGGAATCCGGTGGACAGCGAGCTTGGACTCGTTCTCCTATCTCTTCTTGATAGACGTGTCATATACAGCTGGGGAGAGTGACCAAGTACAGCTTGAGCTTTTGACTTTGGGCTTTGGACTTTGGACTTGGGAGGCAATAGAGTTTCTGACCCGGTGGCGGGAAGCTGTCAGGATGCCTTGAAAGCTGGCCTTCGCGGATGGTATGGGGGCCTGGCGGGGGTCTGGATGTCTGCCGATCAAGACAGGACGGGGCGATCTGCTGGAGGAGAGCCTGGGCTAGAGAAGTGGGATCGTGGCAGCTTCATATATGCGAGGTACCTCTTGTGGTTGAAAACATAAGACTTGAGATTGTGGGAGGATTGTCTCGAATGCCCTGGGACCCAGTCAACCTGCCTGACAGAGCTAGCACTCTTGGATGGCGAGGAAGGACTGGGGAGGACGGGGAAGTACTGGGAGGTTGAAAGAAGCAAGCAGGGACGCCGGGATGAGGACGGAAGGATGGAGGGATAGGGGGGGGGGAGTGGGAAGGAGGAAGAGGTAACCGATGACCAGAGCTGGGACTGGGAACTGGGACTGGGAACTGGGACTGGGAACTGGGACTGAAGCGAGCAGACGATGGGGGTCGTGGTGATGTTGTATCTGTCTCTCGTAGCTCAGCGCGAGGAAGGAGGTATTAGTCGGCCAGGCCCCATCCATGTCCTTGGGCGTCCCGGTCCTCCGCTTGATGCAGCTCTTCGAGGCGGCAGTCAGGATCCGGCTGTCTGGCCGCCCTGACTAGGCGCGGGTTGCTCCCACGCGGCGAGATAGCTTCGATGGCGTCCCATTGTCCCGCTGGAGATGTGGATATGTGCATCTCGAGAGACCAACGAGAGCTGTCGAAGCTTGCTTTGGACATGGACAGGAGCTTCGTACCGGGGCCATTGGACGCCATTGGAAGCCCCAGAGCTCCCGATGGGCCATTGACCACTGGGAGAACACTGGCACCCGCATGGAACTTCCACTTCTCCCCAAAAGCCCGACTTTGTCAAATTGGCCGTCATGGAGTGTTCTTTCGTGGTTTATGGCCTATTTGGTGAGCAACGGGTTGAAGATGGATGACGGTTTCCGTTTTAGGTTAAGCTTAGCCTCTGCCAAGGGTCTTGGGCTCGATCGCAACGAAAACTGGGGACCTGTCGAGATCGAACCATAGGCAGAGCTCGATCGCAGCAGGGGATCTCAGCGAAGGAGGGTTGATGGCTCATCGGCGGGGGAAGGGGCAGCCCTTGGCCCTTGGAGACCGCTATTCCCGTCTGGGCCTGGGCCCAAGAGTTCCCGACAGGCAGGTGCAAGTGCAAGTGCAGGCGCAGGCGCAGCTGGGAAGTTCAGGTTGCATTCCAGATGGGAGTGCAGGAACGACCTCGAAACCACCATGACTGGCAGGGCCAAGAATCCCATCCCATTCCAAACCCTCGGCAACTGCCTCGAGATTGCCATCCACCAGGTACCAGGCATGTTGACACTGTCGTGTACCTTCGTCGTAATGTGCGTGTATTCCTGCATCCACCTCGGCCCGGGTCCTGGCCACCTACACGTGTATAGTGTACCTGGTAGTTGTGTGCACCACTGGGAAACGTTATGTTATACGACTCAAACGAGAGTTCGTCTGGCACGTCTGACCATCAGGTACTGTAGGCTGCAAACCGACGTGCCGGGAGAGATACAAGGATCGCCTCGTTTTCTCCGGTCCAATGACGTCAGTGCAGTGTGAGGTACCCAACAGCTGGTTGACATTATCTTAACGTTAATCTATTTTCCATGTCCTTTTCTTTTTCTTTTCATCCGAATGCCCAGAGTCCGCTGGGCGCCTCAATTTGCCGAGTGAGTGAGCGGCCGTTCGTGGGCTTCACCCAGGAAGCCCTTGCCGATCATCATCCATCCAGTGCTGCTGTTGTCGAGGCTCTTCTCCTACTGTACACTACACGTGTAGTGGCCGGTGTTCGTTGCCTCGTCTGATGAGTGCACAAGAAGATTGGGATCTGGATCGGGAACCTGGTACACCACAGGTCTAATAATGTACGTGTAAAAGCCCTGGCACGAATTTCCCGAGTCACCAACACCAACTTTCTCTGTCGTGGGAACATGCATTTCACTTCAGGGTCAAGTGCCACCGCAGTGGGGGCTTCAGACGAACGTTCGCTCTCCAGCTTCTTTCCACGGGACTGGCAAGGATAATTGTAGACCCTTGCCGCCAGATTGCCTGATGCCAAGGCCTTGTGGCTAATAGTCTCTCACCATCGACTACAACTGTCACTGCCCGGTTACCACTGCCGAACCATCATTAGCTGGCTGACCCCTTTCCTACCTCCTCGATGATACAGGGTATAGTGTAGTCAGAAACGGGCAAAAATCAAGGGTCCTGTCTGGCTGTCTCAAGGCTGCCCTGGCAGCTACACTAATTACACTTCTGACGTCAATGACAAACACCACGCGCTCAACTGTCAAGGTCTCAGCTGGGGTTGAACCATGCCGGTAGCGTGTTACGTGGGCGTGCCAGTTACGAGAACAAACAACAGCAAGGACTCAACAGTCCCTGGATGACTGGTCAACACTCGGATAACTTATCTTCAAGGTTCTTATTCATACGCGCTGTCCTCGGGGCTACAACTGATTCTCAGGATTGTCGACAACTCGGGCAACCATCACAGAAGAATCTAGCCTTGGGAATTGGATTGAGTCCCGTCCCATTGGCTGTGCGGGCATGCTTTTCAGCCGCCGCCACCATCCCCCAACTACTGTCGTGAGGCGTGTGAATGACCCGTACTTCCCCTGTCCAAGATCCACGACGACGCAACAGCTTCTGGCAATCGTGAGCTGTGTCCGGATATGATTGCACTTGAGGGAGCTCATCCAGAAGCAGAGCCCTTCAATGGCCCTCCAAAAGTCGGTGTGGTTGAATCAGAAAACCAACAGTTGCCGGCAGTGACCGAGTGATCGAATCCAAGGGGCCAAGAGCGCACAGCCCGATACAACACAGCACAGGGGCTCGCACCGCATATCCTGTATCCTGTATCCTGTACCTGCACTGGCAAAAACTGCACCTGCGCTTTTGACGAGTGACCCAGCATACAGCATCACATCCTCCAGCCTTGTCCTGTCAGAAGCAGTTTGACAAGATGCTAACTCGTCAGTCCTGAGTACCGCTCCGAGACATGCTGCCGTCTTGGCTGCTGTGTTTGCGCTCTATACACTCACTTGGTTCTCTACACACTACAAGGCCTCCATAATTCCTAATCCCCCGAATCCTCGGTCGTTTGCTGCTCTGATCCCTGAATATCAATGTCGACCCGGAATCAGAGAAGACCATCACACCCACATGAAAGCGACATGGCCCCGACTCCCCGTCCTTGAGGGTTGGAAAACACGGGTGCTGCGCTTTCCCGTAACCATTGCTTTTTCGGCCTCCTTAAAGCCAATGATGACCCCGTCCGAAAGGTTTCGGGCCCAAGATGCGTCTTGCCGCTCAAAAGGACTATCCCGCACTTCCGCTCGTTGATAAGATGTCCCTCAGTCGCCGCGATTCCAGTGAATCATGGCGAGGCTGGACATCGAGATCCATCGGCGACCATGTGCACGACGAGCGACGTCCCAAACACCCTATGGACGAGCCAAGAAAAAAACGAAAGAAAGGCTACACAGCGCGACGGTTATGTCTCTAAACAGCAAGCAGTCAACAGAATGAAACATTGAATTGACAGGACCCTTTAGCCATCCGATGAAAACCTTTCACGTGCAGTATGTGGCAACTTCAACCAACACGTGCAGTAGCATACCGTAGCTGTTCATCATGTTCCAGAGACGGGTCGCGAGTTCCTCCGCTTATGTGTGACCATCATTTCCTAATTATCGCTCTTGCGTAGACTGTAGGGCTGTTGCTTGTTTGCAATGGGATGAAAGTACTTCGCCCGACTCGATGAGCCGCTATTAATGCACAGAACTATTCAACACCACGTTTATCTTCGTTGTTGTTTCCGAGTCGGTAGAGGTGAAAGGTTGAAGTACTTCTGACTGGAAATCTCACCTTCTTGGTACCTTATCCATTTGCATCGAGAGTATAAGTTCAATGCAATCAATCAAGCATCTCTTGTTCCTTTTGAGCCTCTGTTGAGCTCTACATCGCGTGTTAAATAGCATAACTTGTCAGTGTCTGACTTACTATCTCGGTTGTGAACACCCGGTCATGCCCATATATACCCATCGAGAGTGGCCGAGAAGAGTAATTGAGTCGGAGGATAAGTCGCGCAAGGGCCAAGGGTAAACAGTGTCTTGTGCGATGTACCGGAACTGGCAGCATGGGCACAATATAGGCCCTCGAATGACGAGAGTGGACTTGATGCTCATCCGCGCTCTACATCAGTATCTGAGTGATCCAGCATCGGCAAGATGCATCCGTCTCAGCATGGTTGTTCATTTGGTACAGAGTCATCGGGTAGATACCTATCTTATGTTTCGACACAGTGGTGGATATAATGAATATTAAGCTCTTTTATTGCTATCCGACAACATTGTGCCTCCAGACTTTGTCCTGCTGCGTCGCGTGACCCCTTCAAAGGCCTTGAACTAGCAGGCTTTCTTTTAGAATCGGAAAGAAACTGATCATGCTTACATGCCCTGCGTTCTAAGACACACATCTACGGGTTATATGATGCTCTTCTCGCTATCTAGAGTACAAAGAACTCGAGACACGGCTCTAAATCTCCCGAGGAGGAACAAAACGGAATAAACACCCACTAACTTGAAACTCTGAGACTAGAATTGCAAGTTCTCGTCCTTGCCCGCCAGCTTGAGCTTCCCCAGCCCATTCTTGCCGTGCCCGCCGACAAACAAGGCCTCGGCGATGACGGTGGTGCGGCCGGTGACGGCATCCTCGATGGTTGCGTCGACCAGGGCCTTGTAGTGGCGCTTGCCGCGCTCGCTCTCGTCGAGCTCGTCCTCGCTCCGCGGCTTGACGCGCAGCACGTAGAAGCCATTGGACAGGGTGGCTTTGACATACTGCAGCTTGAGGCTGGCCGTCATGCCCGACAGGCCGCCCCACTGCTTGAAGGCGGCGCGGCCGCAGCTCTCATCGAGCAGGGTGGCCAGGGCGCCGCCGTGGACGACGCCGGGCCAGCCGACGATGGCGGCGCCGAAGAAGATCACGCTGATCAGCTCGCCCGTCTGCGGGTTGTAGAAGACGCGCTGGAAGCCGCCGAAGCCACGCGAGCCGGCCAGCGCGCCGGCCGCAATGTGCTGCGCCTTGTGCTCAGCCGAGAGCGTGTTGTAGGCATCCCACGACTGCCAGGCCGGGTCGGCTGTGAGCTGCTTCACGATCGGGAGCTTCTCGGCCTGCTCGTGGAGCAGCTCGATGGTGTACCCGTCCGCTTCGGAGCCGGGGATCGGCGGCTCGGGCGGGGCGATGAGCACGCGCAGCGAGGTGCCGCCGAGGGAGCCCAGGAGGAGGAATATGGCGGCGGAGATGAGCCTGTAATTGCTTTTGGGTTTTGGGGCGGGCTTGGGCTCTGCGGCGGGTGTTTGTGTCGAGGGGGCAGCGGGTGCGGAGTCGGAGTCGGAGTCGGAGGCGGACGGTGTCGAGGGCGTTGAGGGGAGTGGCTCTGAAGGCTGCTCCTGTGGCGGCGGTCTCGGGACTTGGTGGCGCGGCCTAGATGTCGAGAAAGGGCGGGGATAGCATTGCGACCTGATTGCTGGCGCGGGCTCGTTTGATTGTTGCCTTGGTGCGGCTGTCTGGAAAGCTCGGAGCGGGAATGCGCCGACGGCGACGGACCCGGACCCGGACCCGCACGCCTGGCCCAGCAGCCTCACCAGGCAGTGGTGTTGTCGTATCCTGGGGATCATTGGCTGATCTTTGTCTTGGGCTGGCCGGGCTGTGTTGCTGGCGTAGCGGGTGGTTCAGTCGCAACTCGGATTGTGCTGTTTCCTGGCGATCTTGTCCCAGATAAGATAAGATGTCGAGGCTCCCAAATGTCCGCGGGCGGCGCGGCGACCAGGCCTAGGCCCAACAAGCAATTGCCGAGCCGAGGCGTCGTGCGACATGGAAGTTTTCATTGGCCATTGGTCGCATCCCGGCAGGCAAGGGCAAGGTGGTATTTGGGACCTGTCCCGCTGGGTGGCCGCTACCAGGGCCCTGAGTTACGGTGGACCATGGAACAGGGCGTGCAGCGGGACGGATTCCAGGTTGAGCGACGATGGCTTTCACTTGATATCCCTGCTTCTTTTCACCATGGAACCAATTTCCTACCAGCAACCGACGTCCATATGAATTTGGCGACTGGTGTATTATGAGGAAACTTTTCGTCCCATGTTCGACCGACCAATCCGGCAGCCAGGCTGAGCCAGAGTACCTACACTAGTAGTAGTTTGACAGTGCAGCTTAATCTGAGCTGCGACAGGCGGGCAGTTATGGCAGCTGCATGCACGCCTCGATAGCAGGTGTTTCTAAATGTACGCCTGCCAGCTTCTTTTTGACCGAGTTTTCATATCCTGGCACGGCACGATTAAAGACTTGAAGTCAGCAAATCCTCGGCCCCAACGAATCCGGGACAGTCGGAACTCGCTGGCTTAACTACACGTGCAAGGCATCGGGTGCCAGGCCACGTAGACATGATAGACGGGGTTCATGAGACACCCACCAGTAATGCGTCGACATGGAGGCGCGACGACAGATCGGCCCAGAGTAATTGCCTGCCCCAGAGACAGCGCCGAAAAAAAGAAGAAAAGACAGACTGTATCTGACGGTTCAAACATGCATCCGCCGTGGATACCTATTTACTCGAAAACGTTCGGAAGTTCCGGGGTGAACCTGAAATTCTTCTGAAGAAAGAGCCCGACGTTTCTTCGGACCGGGAAGGATTTCAGTTGCACTTTAACTGTCTAATATGGGACTTGGACCCTTCAAGCTGCTTTACCTTTACACTAATCTGCAGCGTATGGCGGGCTCCACGGTGCGTGTGCAGTGCATGCAGATGACGTCGACTCCAGGTCTTCTGTCGAATCTCAGGGTCCTTCTTGCGATCCGTGCTTCAAGCCACGGACATGGGTGGCTGACAAGATGGCATCCATGTCATCAGACCATCCCGTATTGATCCAGCTGCAGCCAACGCCTAGGCCTGGTCGAGCGAAGCGCACCTCGCCGTGGAAAATCTGTGGAGTGCGGATGCCACCGCTGGAGGACAACTCCCGACGAAACAAAAGCGCGCTGGTGGAGGAAGGTTGCACGGTACGTGCCTTGGCTAGATTCGTGGTGCTGGGTGCTGCGTCATTCAAAGCAATCCTTTTGTCTGGAGGTCTTGTATCTCCCGCAAGCTTCATGACAATAGCGGCCACCGAGGTCCCCTACCTGGCGTGCCGAGCCACCTGTCTTTCGGGTTGTTTGATTGACACGGACGCGCCCATATGTGACCCATCTAGCACCTCACCTCCATAGTGTACACTACTAGTATTCTAGGCCTTCAAAGGCGGTGGGCTGTTTGCTCCGTTGACGCTACCTGGCAGGTATTCAAGCTATTCCCTCCCAGCCAGCGCATCCAGCACACCGCGATCCACCCACCTATTGGACCACCTCGGGGTTGGGCACTTCACCACCTCACCTCGCCTCGCTTTTTTCCTGCGACCCCACGCCATAACCCGTAGTCGATTTGCCATCCACTCCTCGACGAGCAATCCCTCCCAAATTTCTCCTCCTCCTCCCTCCTCCCACACATCCTGGCCACGCAGTAATTTAATTCGAGTATCCTATTTGCCAAAGTTGACCAGAAACGACCACCACACCACCTACATACACGACCCTCCCTTGCAACAGGTCCACGACCTCGACACCATCCAATATACCGTCATATAGAGACACCGAGTGCAACCGCTCTGGGACAAAGTACGTGTAACAAAGAGAGAGGAAACAGGAGGACAAAAAGCATGGCAAAGCCCTCCCGTCATCGATGACTACCTTCATCCCTCCTTGTTTCCCTTCCACCGAGCTCTTCTGCCATGCGTGATGTCCCCCAGGCAAAATGACGCCAGCGGATCCTGACTATTGTTTTCTTTGTTCCGAGTAGGACCCTGCCAACCTGACACTACACGTTCCCACAACCCGCGACCATCCCGGGTCCTGAGAGACGAAACAACGCTCTCCCTGCCTCTCGTCTCTTCTCGCATATCCGAACGACAACAACAACAACCGGCTGGGTCGCGGCGCATAGCCCCTTTTCCTGATACACGTAACCCCCCTCGCTGGGAAACACATCCCGCCAAGATGGCTCTAAGTCGTAGGTTGCCCCTCGATCCCCTTTCTCCGAACCTCTCGCGCTGACGCAGAACCCTCCACAGATGCGTCCCTCAGCTTGATCTCCATGATCTTCCTCGCCGGATCGATCGTGATGCTGTTCTTCGTCATCCTGTCCGGCGTGACCTCCACCTCTCCGCTCAGCCAGACCTACTTCCTCCGCGCAGACACCCACGGCATTTCGGGCGCCCGCGCAATCTCCCAATGGACCTACTTCCGCATCTGCGGCGACGGCAACACCGACTGCAGCGCCTCCTACGCCGACCCGCCCGTGGGATACGCATGGGACGGCAACCCAAATAATGCGCCCGCGGAGTTGGCTGGCGGCCACGGCGGCGACACCACCAGCTCGAGCTACTTTTTCATGTGGCGCTTCGGCTGGGTCTTCTACCTCATCGGCCTGTTCTTCGAGGTCTTGACCTTCGGGTCCGGCTTCCTTGCCCTCTGCAGCCGGCTGGGTAGCGCCGTGAGCGGGCTCCTATCGCTGATTTCGCTGGTCTTCCTCACCGTCGGTGTTTCTCTGATGACGTATGTTACAGCCCTCCCTAACCTAATTACCCTCAACTTCATGGTATAAATAAAAGCATAAAGCGCAAAAGGCTAACTGGTATAACCGATAGCGCCACCTTCGTCAAGATGCGCAACGCCTTCGTGGCGGACGGGCGCGACGCCTCGGTGGGAACGTATGCCTTTGGCTTCAGCTGGGGCGCCTGGACCGCTCTCCTGATCAGCACCATCCTCTTTTGCATCGGCAGGCACAGCAACAAAGCAGATGTTCCGTCGTCAGGACGCAGATGGGGCCGCCGTTCTAGGTCAACCCGAAGCCACCGATCATATGAAGGCCGTCGAGTAAAGGAGGAGTACCCTTAACTCGAGCATGTCTCCTTCCGCAAATAAGGATGAAATGGGGCGTGACCTGAGGCCAGAACCCTCCCCACGTCCAGGCTCCTGTACAACAAACTTAACCACCACGATGTGACGAGGCCATGATCTTCATGAAAAAAAAAGTCATGGCGGATGAGAAAGTACAAGCAGTTTATAGAAAAGATTGGGAAACCCCTTTTTTTCTCTTCCTGGCGCAAGGCCGTTGTTGGCTTTCTTCAAAATTCACCTATTAATACCAAACTCTAGAGCGTCTGAATTACTACCTGACCTACTTACCAACATACCAACCTAATAAACAAAACCGAGCAAAAATACTCTTTGAACCTTGAAAACTATCGTCCATGATCTCTACTACATGTTATCTAAGAATGTTCTAAAACAGTCAATTCCCCTTTCTTCTCAAAGGGTTGCGTGATGAATTATTGTGTTAATCATTACACGACACACGGTCACCCAACCAAGGTCAAACCAAGTCACCACCTGCACCGACGCTATCCAACGCCTGGCTTGTCCCAAGACACGGTATGTATTTACCTTGCACGGCCACGGTATTTGACCAGCTCGGCCATCCGTTCAGCCTCTGTGATTCCTAGCTCAAACAACACAGCAATTGCACGAGAAAACACCTCTCTCAGTCACACAACCAACCCAGCCCAAACCACAACCCAGTCATCAGAAATGGTGCCATGTGTACAAAATGATCATAGGTCTGAGATTTTGCAGGACAATGGCGACGACAACCACCCAACTATGAACAAGGGGCCGACTGTATGAACACAGAAAAGAATCAAATAAGAATGGGAAAAGGAAGCTCCCTCCTTCCTCCAAAGCCCATGCAAAAAAGATAGACAAAAGAAAAAGAAGACAAAAAAAAAACATCCAACAGCAAGATCAGGCAGTTGGTATATGCGCGCATTCTTTGTTCTAGACCAATTTCATGTTTCGTTTCCTCTTTGCCCATTTATGTATCTCATCGCTCCCCAGCCGCATGTGAGAACTATGCAACCCGAACAAAGACAGGTAAAAAGAACAACGGACCGCGTGAAAAAAAATGAAGAAATGAAGAAAACAAGGGAGTACAGCAGTGTTTTCCATCCGTCCCTACCGTGTCCAAGACCTTGAAAACGGAAAGACCAGCTTTCGTCCCACATCCGAAGCCCAAGACTTTATGCTAGTCTTTCGTCTGTAACACTCTATCCATGATTGCTCCCTTCTGCTCCATCTATCCATCCAAGGACCCGCACCCCCCCTGAGATTTCCGCAGGCTGTCTTTCAAGCTGGAATCATGGGGCTTCCGACGGGGCTCACCGAATCCAAAGGAGCGGCGTGTAAGGCCGGTTTATTGGGGTCTCCCGGTAACAAGCCCTGACGCTTGCGGTCGAGGACTGTCTTCACCCAGTCGGCCACTTCGTGATCCCCGCCAGCACTTAGCCCAGTGGGACTGTTGAGACTGAGGGAGCCTGTGGCATCGATAAGTTCGTTGTCGGCAGCGGCATCTTCGGCCTCAACCTCCTCCGTGATGGTCTCGGGCCTGCGTAGCGTCTTCATCCAAGGATGAGCCAGTAGCATGGGGTAGGTATGGCGCTTGGCCGGAATCTTGTTGAGGCACGATCGTACAAAGTCCTGCGCAATTGGGGAATAGCCTTCACTCGGAAGATTTGGTGGCTCGCCCTCAACAATAGCCTGCACGCACGAGGCAGGTTAGTGATTTTATTTTGTAACAGTCACGGTGAATCTTGACTAGAGGAGGTGCAACTTACGCTGAGTTGACTGAAGATTGTACTCGAGACCTCGGGCGGGTACGGATACCGTCCCAAGGCACACTCGATGATAGTCAGCCCCAAACTCCAAATATCGCTCTGGACACTGTATGTGCCAGCGGCGGCGCCACCGACGGCCGACATGCCACCTCCGCTGATGCGCTCGGGTGCCATGTAGCTCTGGCAGCCAATGTTGGTTTTGGCGATGCTTGCCACGAGATTGCCGGAAACACCAAAATCGCATATCTTTACCTGCCCATTGGTGTTGACTAGTATATTGGTGGGCTTAACGTCGCGGTGGATAATATGGTGGTCGTCCTTAAGTGTCTTGAGGCCTAAAATGGTGGCGTACGTAATTTTGCGCAGAATGTTCTCTGGTATTCCGCCCGTGTATAGCTTGTCGATACTGCCGGCGTCCATGTGCTCGATGCACATATAGACGGCGCCCTCCTGGTAGAAGGCACCGTAGAAGTCGATGATGTACGGCGATACGCATTCGTGGAGAATGACGAGCTCTTTTAGGATGGTGGAGAACTTGGACTCGTCGAGCTCAAGCCGTATCTCCTTCATAGCCATCACCACACCTGAAGTAGTGCGTCCGGTGTTGGACAACATAGGACTTGTTGGGGAGGAGTCAACGGGAGAGTCGTTGTCCGAGATGGACGAATGGCGAGACGGGGGTTTGTAGCTTTGTAGACCTTGACCAAAGCGAGGGCCTTTTGGCATAGCATGCCGGACCTTGTACACTGTGCCGTAATTGCCCTTGCCAAGCTCGTCGAGAACTTCGATTTCGTCTAGGGAGATGGAAAAGGTCTGGCCATTTGCAAAGTTGACGCCCGTTCTCGTGATGGTGGCCGCACCATCAAAGGTGATCCAGCCTTTCTCTGCGTCGATGTAGTTCTTGAAGTCGCTCAGTTTTGATCCACGCCCCTCCCCGTTTATTGACGGGCCATTGTCTTGCCCACTACCCTCCATGTCGGATAGCTTTGGCGTATGGGATTGCGCCGGCGAGCCAGGCCCGGACATCATGCCCCCAAGCTTCATCGCTCGCCTTTCGCTCAGGCTAGGAGGTTTCCTCGGATGCGTGGTCGGCACCGCGGGGGCAGACTTGGGAAACCCAGGCGGTAACGGTCGAGTCATGCCAGTCGGTAACCTGAGATTCGACGAGACTCCGCCGGAGAGCGCACCCCCAATATTCATATTCATATTCATGTTCATGCTGTTCATGTTCATGCTTCCCATGCCTCCCATGCTGTTCATCGGAGATCCCAGACCGAGTGAGTTCTGGTTCGGCCCACTGCTCGATTGTGGTGATAGATTTGGCCTCTGAGCCATGCCCATGCGCTGCTGTTGTAGGGCGCGCGCTTTCTGCATGATATCGAGGGGGAGACTGGTCGCGCTTGGTGGAGGCCGCCGGGCTGTGTTCAAAGTGCCGCTGACGCTGGAGCTCGGGCTCATGAATGTACTGCTTTGTGGATCGGAGACGGTCCGTAGGGAGGGGACTCGACGGGGCTGGTCTTGCGGCAGCAGGAAGCCCGGCGATGTGTCGGAGCTGGAGCTCGGTGGGTCGAGCGGCGTGTCCGCCTCTGACGATTCGTCAACCGAGCCCGGCGAGACGGGGTTGCTGTCGTCGTATTCATCTGGCGTTACCGGGACGGAATGGGACTCATGGTCGGCCATTGCGCTGGAGTGACTGAAGAATGAGATGATTTCGGCGGCGGAGATTGGTTCACTACCTCGCCCGTGGCATGTGCTGCAGCCGGGTTGTCTTTGAGACGTGTCTCGAGGTTTTAGGTTTGGTGACAGGGATCGGATCTTCAGGCCCCAAAGCCAAAATCTGGAGGGGAGCAACGGCGAGTCAAGTCTTGCCGATGATGACCAAGGCTGGCCGGGGCGTATCGAGACAAGAGGGGGGGAGGAGCTGTGGTCGTTGGAAGCAGCGTGGAAAACTGTCGAGAATGAAGGAGGGTCGTCGAAGGAGTGTCTTTTGAAGGGGTCTGATTGAGATCACGCAACGATCGTCAGCGGCGGTTGCGTGCCCAAGGTAAGGCAGCTAGAGAGGTGTCAGAACAGACGACCAAGGGGCAAAAACTGCAGCTAGTAACGACGGGACCGAAGCCTCATGGGATCTGTCTGAGGCGTCTAAACCGGCTTGGCGAAGAGGGAGGGGAATGGGAGGAGGAGGAGGGGGGAGGGGGGAGGGGGGAGGGATGGAGCTAATGCGCTGCAGGACAAGTGATAGCAACCTGGGAGTTACCTTTACCTACTACACACGCAGCAATGCAAATGCAAATGTAATTTTCGAGAAAAGAGGAGGCCTGGTCCTTGAGGTTTGCCGGTAGGTTGAGGTGGCCAGGAATCCCAGGTTTAGTAGGTGTTGAGAAAGACGACGGGATGCCCTGGAGATGGCAAGCCGCAAAGGAGTGAAAGTAGTTGTTGGTGTTGGCGTCAAGCGATGGACCAAAGTCACTCGAGGTAACCTGAACTGAGCTGCTCAGCCAAGAACCGGCAGGGGCTTCTGCTCCGCTCTAATACCAACCCTATTAGTGTACACTGGGTGACTGGGTACAGGCAGGTTCGCCCCGCCTTGCTTCAGAGGACCGAGAAACCCACCCGGGCACCCCGCTGCGTCCAACCCTACACCTTGCCTGAGCACCACGATCAATTCCCCTTGACGCCCATATCAAGGCCAAGAAAACGACTGATTCTACACGTGTGGACAGAAAAACGAGTGGGCACATGCTACAAAGCAGGACGAGATGAGCTGCGGCCGTTGTGAATCAAGCCATCTGCTATGGACGGTCAAACATACGAAGGTGGCAATCTCCAGTCTGCAATGTGGCATTTACAATGTGCATCTATTCACAGTTCACGACCTGGATGTCTTGACCCGAGATACCTGCAGATACTACACGTACTAAGTCTAGCCTGGATCTGCCTCAGCATGGGCAACGCGTTGTCTCTCCGAGTGCCACCTCGGTGCGTATAATAGGTCACGTAGGCGTATTGCTGAGCCGGGCAGACCAGCAGCAGGGAAGGTTGAAACTTGAAGTGGGACTGCTGGTTCAGAAAATCTCAACATTTGGTGCCAAACAGAAGTGCGATGACGTTGTGCGATGAGCTAAAGCACCCCTCCCCCTCCTTTTCCGCTCCCCTCCTGCTTCCATCTTGACCGTGACGCTTCCAGGCTGCCCATGGCATGTGGAGACGGCCCCACCTTGCTAGGTGCCTTCACTTCCCGCCCTGTGACCTCAGAGGCTCAACGCTGAAAGACCTCCTTCCCGCGAGTGCCCGCCTCACCCACAAGGCACTTGGAGTTCACACCTAACCCTAAGGTTACCAGGTAAGGTAAGGCGGGTCAAGAGGGACCAATGGTCAGGTACCTGGATGGCTGGCGTTTTACACTATCAGGTAGGCGACACGTCAGATAATTGCCACAGGGTTGTGGCTTGCTTTTCAAACATTGCCTTGCTTTGCGTCATGCTCGAACTTGGGCGGCGTCGAGCAGTCCATAATCAAGATCAGAACAACAAAGCAAGACTTGCTTACCTTATCGTACCTGGTAGTTGGGCTGGCAGAGTACGTGTAGTATGTCAGGTAAATGGCATAGTTGGCGTGCAGCAGGAAAAGGCAGCCTCGTAGTTAACGACGACAGCATCATTCGTCCCATCATCAACCTGGCTTTACCTGGTGGGCAGGTATTCCCGGATGTTGCAGCCCCGGGGCATTGGCTCGTCTGCCAAAGTGATAATTACAGCAAACTTGATTCTCGGTTCTTCAGCTCCTCAGGTTCGCGGCGTAGGCGTTGCATCTGTAAACTATGTCTTCCAGGCCGACAAGCTTGAGATCAGCTCCAGGAAGGAGGAACCTTGGGAAAGACGTGCATTGCATATGCATCCCCACGCTGAAGATATCTCGCGGCTTACTTGGTTCCTGGCTGAAATGCACTTGTCAGCCCCAGATTAGCAATCGGATTGATTGCTTTTGGGACTCCTCGCTGAGGCTTCGCATATGGCACACGAGCAATGGAGAGAAACCTTGACACTAGGTACGCCACGTAAGGGTTGAATTCCAAGGTAACATTTGATGTTCATCCTCAAATGCATGACGAATGGCGGTGGTGATGAATCCGAGTACAGGAGACGACCGCCGACAAGCCTAAAACCAAATCGAAATAGCAAAAAAGAAAGAAAAAAGAAAAAGAAAAGCCCTCGCTGTATGCTGCAGCTTCAAGCTACGATTGATCAAGCTATGATTGATCGTCATTCATGTCTTGGTCGCCTGGTTGCCTTGGGCAGCATGCTGGCTGTCAGGTGTCGCGATGATCGATCATGATGATCCAGCGATGCCAGCGTCCACATCACACTCACCACCTCCTTTATCTGCTATCGTGCAGCCAGCAGATTAACTGCATCCCGTCTAGTGAAGGCGAACGGTGATATGGTTCGAGAAACAGGCGCGCCAAGCAAACTGGAAGAACACCGGTATATCTCGCAGTTTGATAGGCAATCATGATTGGGTGTTGATTGTCGCCACCGCATCAACGTCGTGGGAGGGCCAGTATCGCGTGCGACAAAATGAGGCAATGCGTTCGACAAATGGTAACTCAAACCCCGGGTTTGGGGGCATGTATATATTTTCCGTCACTTTGAGAACTCCAAAGCGTGGACTGTGGCCGTTTTGTCGGCTGTATTGCAATTGCGCGATCTTAACTTCGAAAGACATCATGTCGACGGCAGTCGTACATCAACATGATTAATTAAATGGCGGCGACGATGACCGCTAACCAACTACATCTCAAGCAATAGACACGTTTTGCCCATTTTGCCTCGCACTCCACTATCAACCTAAAGCTCGAGAAACGCTAAGGTACCTGACTGAACAAGAGACGGTCACGGTGGGGACCTAGCGTTGAATGGAAGGAACCTGCCCACTGCTACACAGTGACGCGTGTTTTCGTTATCGTCATCGCTCCGGCGCTTTGCGTTTCCTGGGATTGGGATCGGGGGTTGGGGGTTGCCGCTTCCCAGGAGGACGCGACGTCTGGGGGGGCTTGGCGCAGCACAGGCTCAGCCGAGGAAACAGAGCGGCCCGATTGGGAGCCCGCGACAACAATTTTGTGCCCTGGGCAGGACGAGTCAACGGATTGCACAGCTAACCCGTATCGCCGTTACCCCGGCAGGTACCTAATTCTTATCAGACCCCCGACCTGACCACCAACCACACCACGTCTTGAGGCGTCGTGGGTTGATCGGGCCAGGCCTGGCTGTCGATTTAGTGCAGCATGCAAGACTGAGGACTGCTGTCTGCCTGCAGGTTTTACTGCCTTCTCGTTTCACTTCCTCAGCTTTTGCTCTTCCTGGGCTGATTTGTTCTTGTTGCAAAACCATCGCCAATTTCTTCACTGGTTGGCGTTGGGACCGAAAACGTCTTTCCTCTGGTCACTCCACTCACTGGTTTTACAGTTTCTATTGAGGTGCTCCTTTGTCTGACACAACGCTGCACATCCAATTCCACACATCCACACAACACCGCGCTAGCACGTTTAGCAGCAACGCTCTTTCGACAGACGAACCCACCTCTACTTATCGGCAACGTCCAAACGTGCAGCTTCCGTGGGCGCGCGAGACATTTATTAGACCTTTCATCAAGTTCTTCTAGTGGGGGACCTTTGGGTACCAGGCATTAAAAGCACCGGCCTGGACCACTTTTCGCCTCGCCCCCGAGCCCGGTCCCCGCCCTCCTTTCTTCGACTGAACCTCCTTCGACTCGACGAACGAACGTCTGCCTCCTGCGAATCCCATAACGACGCCAGGCTTGGTACGTACCCTGGGAAGCGGGACGGACGGTTACAATCAACTTCACGACAACACACACGACAACAAACCCATTGATGGGTTTCCTGAGCATCCGGTCGCCGACGTCATTGCGGCTGGCCTACGCTGACGCCGGCGTGCCCTACGACCCGCTCCAGAATGCGGTCCCCTCGCCGTTCGTCATCTTCAGCGGGAATTCCCATGATTCTCATCCGCCCATCGGCCACCTCCTCCTCCTCGTCTTCGGGGCGGTGATGGAGGTGGTGTGCGTCAGCTTGCCGGGCTATGTCATTGCGAGGCTCGGCCATTTCGATGCGGACAAACAAAAGTTCTTGGCCAACCTCAACGTCATGCTCTTTACCCCGTGTCTTATCTTCACCAAGCTTGCCTCGCAGCTCAATGCCGACAAGCTCGTCGAGCTCGGCGTAATCCCCGTCATCTTCGTCATTCAGACTTTGGTCTCGTATGTGGTCGCCACCATGGTCGCAAGAGGCTTCGGCTTCAACAAGCGTGCCTCCAATTTCGTCACAGCTATGGGTGTCTTTGGCAACTCGAACTCGCTGCCCATCTCGATGGTCATTTCCTTGTCGCAGACGCTGAAGGGACTCCACTGGGACAAGATCCCCGGCGACAACGATGATGAGGTGGCCGCTCGAGGCATTCTCTACCTGCTGATCTTCCAGCAGCTTGGACAGCTAGTCAGATGGAGTTGGGGATACCATGTGCTCCTTGCGCCGAAGGACAAGTACGAGGAATACACCGACGAATCGATCGAGGAAGGCCGATACCGCGACGAGCCATACCGTGACGACGAAGTCGAGGGTCTTATCGAGAGTCTGGACAGTGCCCATGCTGCTGGAGATGGGAGCGTTGCCACTCACTCTGGTAGCCCATCACAGTCGGACGATTCCGAAGTCTATGAGCCAGCGGGTCGTACGCCAGTAGCTGGGACATCGAGGACCTCGCCGAATGATTCCGACGATGACGAATCTGCCACGCCTCGGAAGGTAAATGCCCTAGACGGCGACGGCAACATCAACTACTACGGACCCAATGGGCTTGACGGAATCCTGTCCTTCCCGCGAATTGGCAACACGGACGAGCCCGAGGTTCCTGCTGGTATCAACGGTCTCGGCAAGCGCATCGTCTTGTTTTTTGGAAGACTGAAGGGGAGCACGTCGAACTGGCTGTCCGGCGTCCGCCAACGTGTCTACCGCTCCCTCCCGGAGCCCTTGCAGATGATCTTGTTGGCTCTCCGCAGCGCCTGGGTACGCGTGTATGGCTTCTTGTGGGACTTCATGAACCCGCCCCTGTGGGCCATGCTTATTGCTGTTCTCGTCGCCTCGGTTCCAGACCTGCAGAGGTTATTCTTCGAGGAGGGATCGTTCATCAAGACAAGTGTGACCAGCGCCATCAGCTCCTCGGCTGGTGTGGCCGTGCCCCTGATCTTGGTTGTGCTCGGGGCGAACCTGGCTAGGAACACACAGAAGCGCGACGAGGCAGATCCCGAGGAGAAGGAAATCGGAACTCGGCTTCTCGTAGCTTCGCTGGTCTGCCGCATGCTTCTCCCGACCCTTATCATGGCGCCCATCCTCGCCATCTTCGCCAAATACGTGCCCGTCAGCATCCTGGACGACCCGATCTTCGTCATTGTGTGCTTCCTGCTCACGGGCGCCCCCAGCGCGCTGCAACTTGCTCAAATCTGCCAAATCAACAATGTGTACGAGAACGTGATGAGCAAGATCCTGTTCCAGAGCTACGTCATCTGGTAAGAATACGCCCCAGTACGGTTTAGGAGATGGAAGTTTAACTAACCCTTCAATTAGGATCCTCCCCTCTACGCTCATCCTGGTGATGTGTGCGCTCGAGGTGGTCGAATGGGCAGCGTAATGGGCTTCCCTGCAGAGCAGTCCGAATTCCTTCTTTGTTCCGATGTCGCCGATCGCATATGCACTTGCCTGGGCTTCATTTTTGTACATCATTTTGGCAACCTGGCACAAATTGAGTCACTTGTGGCGTTTCTGGGAATATGGTTTTAGTTGCCAAGGGGCGCAGCGAAGCATTCTTTTTTCATTCTTTTTTTTTTTATGTTGGCTTCCTCTACTGTTTTGTTGACTCGCGGGCACACATATCTATGGCTCGTGGGTCGAGGGAGATCGGGGGCTATAAACAAAAAGGAATTATTCGGCGCGGATGCCGCATTCTCATCTGGTGGGAAAACCAAGGTTGGAATCATAGATGGAATCAGCTTGACCTGCCGGGGAGGAAAAGCGGTATTTAGTCTTGCAAGAGATCGGCTTTGTACTATTATTACTGGACGAATGTTCCGGGTCGCCGCACGGCTGCTGGAATCGACGGTGTTATCCTGTCTGCCTATGTTCCGATGGTGTCTTGATGTCCAGCCGGGATCAAAATGATCTCTCTCGTGATCCGCTGAGGTTGACGAGGAACAAGATGAAGGGGTGATGTTGGAAATGCGCCAGCCAGCCTTGTCCAGAAGCCGAGAGCCGTCTTCGGCCTCGAGCGGGGGCACACACGCATGATTGCTTTTGCTGCCTAGGTGAGTATGTAGGCACCAGCTGAAATAGACTGGATGACAATAACTCACGCAGCCTTGCTCCCCCGACCCCGCCCCTTTATACGCTGGCGACAATCAACTTCAAAGATACCTATCTTTACGATCTAAAGACAAATAACCGCCGAATATACATATTCATATTCAAGAAACCAAACTCGAGAAACAAATATCCCCAGCTACGAAAGATGCCTCAGCACATTGTCGTCATCGGGTGAGTCATTGCCCCCCCGCTCCCCATGTTCTACAAACCCACCCAGGAAATGAAGAGAAATAGAAACTAACAACCCCCCGCCCCCAACACCAGAGCAGGCGTAATCGGCCTAAGCAGCGCCCTCCTCCTCCAGGAGGCCGGCCACGCCGTCACCCTCCTGGCGCGCGACTTCCCGGCGCCATTCGAGACCATCGACCCCGTGGCGCAGATCAACTACACGTCGCCGTGGGGCGGCGCGCATAACCGCTGGGTGCCGCCCACGGCGGCCGGCGAGGGCGCGCGCGAGCACGTCTTTGCGCTGGTGACGTTTGCGCGCATGAAGGCGCTGGCGGAGACGGCCCCCGCTGCGGGGATCACCTTTCTGAAGGGGGTCGAGTATCTTGAGAGTCCCGGGGATGAGTATCGTGTCCTTGGGGAGAGGGAGGCGCTGAGGATGGGGATGGAGGGGTTTCGGATTTTGAAGGCGGAGGAGTTTCCTGATGATAGGGTCAAGTGGGGGTGTGAGTATCTCACCTGGTGCGTGAATCCCATGGTGTACTGCGCGTTTCTGCTGCGGCGGTTCGCCCTGGCCGGCGGGCGGGTGGTCAAGGGGGAGGTGCGGGCGGCGGTCGAGGCTTTTGCGTTCTCGGGGCTGGGTGATGGCGGCGTGGTCGACGCGGTGGTCAACGCCTCGGGGGTCGGGTTCGGCGACGACAACGTCTTCATCACCCGCGGGCAGACGTGTCTGGTGGCGGAGCCGTGCGACGCGACGGTGACGCGGCAGAACGCGGACGGCAGCTGGACCTTCTCCGTGCCGCGCGGGTTCGACGGCGGCACCGTCATCGGCGGCACCAAGGAGCCTGACAACTGGGATGCGAGGCCATCGGCGGCCGTGCGTGGGCAGCTGCTGGAGCGGTTTGTGGCTACGTATCCCAAGATCCTGGGGGGGAAAGAGAAGTTGACGGTGGTGCGGGATATCGTTGGGCGGCGGCCGACGAGGAAGGGCGGGCTGCGGCTGGAGGGCGAGGTCGTGCAGGCCGGTCGGTTCGTGATGCATGCGTATGGCCTGGGCGGGAGGGGCTTTGAGCTATCCTGGGGCGTGGCTGAGGGCGTGGTGGACGGGGTGAGGAGGTATTTTTCGGATCGAGGAGAGGCGAAGCTGTAGGTAGGTAGGTTGGAGCTGCTTGGTGGCTGGTGGCAGGGAAGGAATGGTATGTATGGATGATATGGTATTCAATAAAACATTATAGACAGCGAACTTGCTTCCCGGTACTGGTTCCTGATCTCTCCATCTCTTGCCTACACGCGACTACTCAGACACACGATTACAAATATCTATCTCCCTCATCTTTCGTTTGTTCCTTGTCTCCTACCCGTTTCCGCCGAGAGTAGCGAGTGGGTGGTCTTCAAGTGTGTGTACAACTACAAACAAACAAAGCTTTCCACCTCGTTTGCTATTTCCCCCCTAACGCCGCGTTTCTTTCGGAAGTAATAACCCAGCTGCACAAGCCATTCATCCCCCAAGCTATCCTCGTCCATCCCCAGGGCCGAACGCCAAGATATAGCGCATCGAGATATTCGAAGACGTGCTGCACTGTCTTGAGGGCAAGCAGGCAATGGGTTGTGGCCTGAGCAAGAGGGGACATCTTGCTGGCCACGATGTTTTCTCCAGACCCCCCCCCCCACCCCACCTCCCCAATATTGCATGGTTCTCCGCCGCTGTCGCCTCGAAAAATAAGGTACGCAACCAGAGCATGGCCCAGACAAACGGCTGTCACAGTCCCGCACACCGCCGCTCTGCCACCATATTCCATCCAGCGCGGGGGGGGGGGGGGAGGGGGGGGACAAGACCTCGACAGCAGTGGACTGAATCGAATTTCCCCTCTCTAATCCTCCTTCCTTCCTTCCCCGCTCCGCTCTCCCAGGAGACAACAGCCTCGTCACCTCTCGCCGTCCTTCCTCAGGCCAGGCGGGGTCCGGTTCGCGCTCGTCATGCCGCCGATGCGCTCCTTCTGGGCGAGCTTGTCCATCTCGCGCTGGGCGGCCTCGCGGTCCTTCTCGGGCAAGCCCCACCACTCGCGCAGGAACACCTCTTGCTCGGCCTTGCGGCGGGCCTTGCGCTCGCGCTCGCGCTGCCGCTCCATCCGCTGCGCGAACCAGTCCTCGCGCGCCTTGTCCTGCTCGCTGGGCGTCGCGTGCCCCTTCATGCACCCGTTCATCACCCGCAGCGGGCCGCGGCAGGCAAACGGCGCCGAGAATGTGCGGCCGCCGGCGCATTCGGCGAATGCTGTGTTGTGGGGACGAGGTGCCGTCGGTTAGCGACATGTTCCTGCCCTAGGGTCGGGGAAAAGGGGGGCGGTGTCAAGCAACTACGGGCTGGACATACCCTTGATCTCCTCCGTGCAGTGGCTCCTGACGCGGGCGTAGTATATATCGCGGATCTGGGATTCCTGGGTCGCCGAGAGCGGGAGCGGATTGCTCGACGGCATGGGAAGGCGGTCGTCTTGTTGATCGGCTCCTCCTGTGCCTGTGCTTGAACTTGAGCTGGTGGCGCCATTGCCGCTGGCGCCTTCTGTCGGAGTCTGTTGGACAGCCATTGCGGCCATACAAGTCCGCGATGCGTGTGCGTGGTTTCTCGGACGGAACAAGCGAACGAAAACGGTCGGCGTGAGTGTGTGCTCCTGGTGTAGTGTATGTCGTCGTCAGATCAATCCAGCAAGGGGCGAGCGAGCGAGTGGAAAATGGCAATGTTGACGTCGTCACACGATTCTCGGTCTCTCTCGTCTCTTTCGGGGCTAACGCCTTCCAAAGCTTTGGGTGCTTTCAATGCATGCTGGGCGGGCGCAAGGGTTCGAGGCTGGGATCAACCCACTGCCAAGCCCGCCCAGGCCAGGCCGCTAACAAGTCGAGCGGTTCTCCCAAAAACTCGAACCAGTCAGCCACGACCGTGCTCCAACTCAGCCACAACCGATAACCACCTCCTTTTACGCCATGTCAACAACAGTAACGAACCGGCCAAGAAATCTCACGAGAACAACGTTCCAAAAATGCCACGCCTTTTTTCTCGCTTAGATACATACCTGCCCCTTCTTTTTCTCTTCTCAGCTGAGCCAAGCATCATATATACAGAAAACTGCAAGAGCTGTAAGCAAGCAAGCAAGCAAGCGCTATGTCGGTATATACACCAGAGACTCCCGCTCACGTTCAGCGCAACGTGACCAACGTTGCCATGACCATCTCAACGAATATCACCACTCATTCCATTCAGGCCCTCGTTCCATCCTCAGCACCGCCCTCCGACTCCACCATCAGCGATCTATCCAGGTCCAGGCTCTCCTTTTCCTTCTTTCCTTTCTTGCTGAATGTGCTCAACCATCTAACCGGAGCTTTGTTGTCCTTTCCCTTAACCCCGCTAGAGGTTGGCCCAATGCCTGGGCTGCTAGTGACGTTGTCGTAGCTGCGTCCCATGAAGCTCGCGTTCGATGCCTCGTCGGCAATGTCCTCAAAGTCGCCGATGCTCGACCGCTCGTTGGTGCTGGCGGTGCTGCTTGGGCCCTTCTTGAACAGGCTCGAGTCTTTGCCGCCGAGCCGCCCCGGGAGACTGAACTTGCTCGAGCTGCTCTTACGAAAAAGCTTGCGAACGACGTTGTCGTCTTTTGCACTGCTGGGAAGACCCGCACTGGCCGGTTCCGACGGCGTGTTGGAAAACGACATGTCCAGCGATAGGGAGTCGCGAGACTCGCTAACCGATGTTTGCGTGTGCAACGATGCGCCGTCGCGCGACATGCGCGAGTCGGATGCTGACTCGATGTCAAAGGATGGGAGGCGCGGCGTGTCGGATGTCGAGTATGGGCCTTCCTTGTTCTTGGACTTGTCTTTTCCTTCCTTGAGCTTGTCTTTCGCCTTGTCCTTTGCCTTGCTCTTCTCCTTTCCGCCCTCTCGTTCCTTTTCTCGATCGGGCCTGGATTTGAACAGTGAGCCAATGAAGGCGGGCGCATTGGGGTTCAGATTCTTGAGCGACTTGTTGGACGGCAGCGGCGGCCGGCTGCCAATTACTCCGACTTGGTGGACATTGGGCATGTTATCCTCGTCTAGGATTTCGTCTTCGGCCGAGGCCAACGTCGTTTTCAGTGCCGACGGGGAGCCGTGGAGAGATGGCCGGCGGGACGGATTTCGAGACCAGGGCGCGTCCGGTGACCACAGACGGCTGGGTTTCCCCAGCGTCGCGGCGTCAGACGGCGGCCCCCAAATCGATCCCGAATCTGTCGACGGCCTCGGGAACTCAGAGGAGGCTATACTAGAAGGCCGGGGACTGCTGGTGTCGCGCTCCGCGTAGATGCCGCCTCCAGCTCGGCTGGAGCTGGAAAACGGGTTGAAGCTTCGCGTCGAGAACATACGCGAGTGCGTTGCATGCCCTTCCAAAATATCAGGCCCAGCCGAGTTGCGGTTGAACATATTCCAGGTGCCTGATAGGCTGATACGTCGCTTATTCGCGAGCTCTTCGGCTTCGTCTGTCTGTCGGGGAAACGACTGGCTCTGGCCCTGCTTGAGGCTACCCAAGAGTGGAGCTTCTTTATCCATGTCTTTTGCCGTCCTAGATCTTTGAAAAGAGAAGAAGCTGCCTATCTTGTTATTTGTGGACGCCTCCGCGGTAATAGGCGGTGGCATCGTGGCACTGCTATGAAACGATCGTCTGTCGGACACCTCGTTTTGGAATGGAGGAAAGGGAAGATGAAGAGAGGAGGCCTGAGGACTAGAGAGAATGCTCGGGGACCGACCAGAAGATGCAGGTGAATGAGGGTCATTGCCGGGCGAGCTCTCGTGGTATGATAGAAAGGCATCCGGCCCAACTCTTTCACTCGGGCTGTGTTGCTGCTCGTCGTCATCGGTTAAGTCGTCCAGAATATTGGATGGCAGAAGAGCTGTCGCCGAGGGACTAAGCGGCGCTGAAGACGCCCTGATGCCTGCTTCATCCATACGAGCTGGCATGTCGCCTGAGAAGCCCATCATGAATGGGCCAGGGGCAAACCCAGGGGGTGCGTTTGCAGACCGCGAGCTCGCAAAGCCGGTAGGAGCAGACAACGCCGGATCGACCTGAGAGTATGCCGGCAGCGGGGATGACATCGTGACGCTTGATAGCGAATTGCTGTTCCGACTGCGCCGTTTAAGCTGGTTTAGTGTCGGGTTTTCGAAATCCAAGCCGGATGTGTTCGCTTGGCTGTACAGGTTGTAGCCCGTGGCTTGAGGGATGTGTTGTACTTGCATGCTGAGAATGCGGAGCTGCTCGTCGAGCTTTCGGGCGTTCTTATTCTCAAAAACAAGGCTTTCCTGGAGCTCTCTATGCCTCTGTTGCCATACCCTCCTTAACTCAGCTTCTCTCTCGCGCCACTCGGCATCCTCTTCTCCGCCAGGAAGCTTTTTGCGAGCTTCTTCAAGCTCTTTTACTTCCTCCCTCCTTTCCTTCAACTCCGCTTCGAGTCGCGAGCACTCTGTTTGTAGATCTTCATTCTCTTCGCGAACGCGTTTGGATTTCTGATCTCGTTCCTCCGTGAGCTCCCTCGTCTGCTGGTCAAAGTTCTCCTGCTCTCGTTGCATATCCTGCATGCTCCTCTCCCATTTGACGATGTTATCGTGGAACTTGGAACGCTCGTTTTGCTTCTCTTTGAGGGTCTTCTCCCTCTGCGTCTTGCGTTGTAACGCGTTGCGCATCGTCCGATCAGTTGAGTTGACATCACGCTTGAGCTTCTCCGTTTGCTCCTCTTTCTTCTTTTGCTCCATCTTCTTCTCTCGTTTCTCGGCCTCCAGCTCTTCCAGCAAGCGTCGGAAATCTGTGTCTTCTTTCGCAATCATGGCTGTCGTCTCTTCAATCTCCTTGCGAATGCTCTCAAACTTGTCGGTCAACTCGGGCAGCGTCTTCTTGGCGTTCGCGCTAATCTCGTCCCGTGTCGGGGCCTGATCGATGCTCGTGGTGGAGGGCGAGTGACGTCGGGTGACTGTATTGCGACGTGGTCCAGATCCAGCACCAGACCCGCCATCTCGACCTGGCGATGCGAGCCCCTCCTGGGCGGTTGTTTCCAGCAGGGGAAACGAGCTTCTTGAAGCGGCATTCTCGTCGGTATAGTCAGCCTGTCCAGATCCATACAGTTCTTCTGCGATGAAATTAGAGGGAAGTCGTGCGTTCCCGAGCTCGGGGCGTCCGTCCCGGCCGAATGTTCGAAGGCGAATAACCCGGCTGCCGGCTTGAAAGTTATTGGAGCCAACAGCGATCACGCGCACATTGTAGAAGTGATTAGGTTTCAGGCCGCTGACAACAATGGCGGGCTCTTGGTTTGCGGCAACATCCCCCACTGGTTATGCATGTTAGAGCTTGGCTCCTCCACAGAGAGCTGGGACCCCCAAGTTTCATCCCGGGCCTTGCTTACCGACCACGCCATTGACCTGGATCAAGAACTTCTGCACCGACCGGTTCGCGGGCGGGCGTGACCAGTTCACGGTCGCGGCATCGGCTCGAATGCCGGCAAGCGACACGTCGGGGGGATCAGGGACATCGACACCCAGGATATTGATCAGTTCGGGCACCGGTTTCCATAACGTCTGCCATGCCCGTCGCACCAACCTGCACGCATGCGCAATCAGCCACCGTCAAGCTTCGGACTACCGCGTCGCGTTGCGTTTCGTGACCAAAAGAAAAGAAAAAGGAAGGGAAAATGCGCGCTAGGTGACATACCACACGACAGCGGCGCCTGTCAAGAGCATGTTCGCATGCCGCACCACAAAGACGTCGAGGTGAAGCGAGGCAACGGTCTTGACGCACGAGGCGTACAAAGACGACGAGAAATCGCGTGACAGGTCCGGGGCGACGGCCCAGCAAAAAAGCACGACGCCGACGGCTGCGATCAAGTTGATCCGGGCGTTCTTAGGTTCGGTAAACCACCAGGCCAGGCATGCCGAGACAATCAGAAGCGTGGGAATCAGCGATGTCCATGAGTTCCATGACATAGCGGTGCGCTGGATCGGGAGGAAAGGCCGGAATTTGGACGTCCAAGGAGAATCGATCGGGTCGGGCGGCAAGCAGAGAGGCGGAAGTGGGAGAGTGTGGGGGGAGGGAGGGAGGGATAAAAAGAAGGAATGAAATGAATGAATGAATCGCAAATGGTAAGGCAAGGTCGCAGCGAGGATTCGGAAAGACAGGGTCGAAAATAGGTAATGCGATAGCACACTGCACTACCTACCTACGCTAAGCTGCAGGTCTGGTAGGTAAGACAGCACGGGCGGGCGGGCGGGCAAGCAGTACAGAGTTCATTTTTATTTAGGGTAGGCACGCTACGCGGTAGGCAGTTCCAGTTTCTGACCGGGATTGGCCCGCACAAGGAAAGGAACATTAAGCAAGCCTTGAATAGCCGCCAAGCTGCAAGAACGATGAGAGTTGCGCGCAGCACGCACTGTTGGGCTGCGTGGTTCAACCTGTGGAATATGCGATGTCCAATACGTATGGATTAATTTAAGCATCGACGGTTGAACGTTGAGTTTGGAATAGTATAATAAGCATTGAGTCGAGACATCGAGATGTTTGCTGGCAGGTCACGTTGAATCGTGCCCATTTTAAGTGTGCGGGAGTAGGAGTCAGCAATGGAGCATCTCAAAAGTGGGTGGCACGGGTGGGTATCCTGGAGTAATGGATTTCGTACTACCTGACGTGAAGCCGTTTGGGTGGCTTAGTTTTACCTTTTCAATGCAGAAATAGGACCTGGTTGAGGTTTTTGGTCCACTCATCTCAAGGTCCTATTCGCGAAACCAGCCTATGTGTATTTGACAGCCTAGGCCACACTTCGCTTCCGGCTCAGCTACCGCGATCTCGGCAGTGAAAGACGAAGGAGATGTCTGGATGCCATGCCACCCACCCGGCGTGGTTACGATGCTCTGATTCGATAAGAGGTTCAAGATGGAGAGGTGGACTGCCTAGCAGCAACTAGCTCCACCTTCGAAACATGGAAAACGGCAGACTACATTTGGTTAGGCCCGACCGAACCTAGAACAACGACGTTTCTCCCCCACATGCTCCTCAAACCTCAAAGGCTCAACTCGTGGACAATGGGATATGTACCTTACCTGCCTGGTGGATTCACTACCTGACTGCCTAAACCTTTTCTTAACTCTATGCGCCACTTTACATGGCGGCATTGAAGGAAGTGGAGGACCTCGACGCTGGCTAAAGTGTCACGCCCTACGAGCAGCAAATCTACCTGTTAATGCGCTGCGCAATGCAGGTTGACAACGGGCGGTTATACGAACAGCTGTTTTCGAACGCTTCTTTCAAGTTGAAATATATCGGTTTATTCCATGTTCAGGGCCCTGGGGACAAGACCAGAAAGCCACTTGGAAGCCATTCAGGACCCTAAAGTGAAGCAAGCCAAGTTCGGTTTGTATCCTAGGACGCCTGGTTCTAGGAGTCTTCACGGAGAGATGTTCTCGGTTGGTTCGGTTGACGGCACCCAAATGCATCCCGGTCTGGAGTCGAGTCTCGGAGGCACGTTGGTTCCATTCATCAATTGCCATAACATCCAATACCTCCATGTTGTACCTTTACCACAATGGCCGCTAAAGCTCCCGTCCTCGTTGGGATTTGCGCGGGCCCAGAACCCAAAGTCAGCACGCTGGGACACCCCTCCACGAGCTTTCTCCCAACCATTCATTAGCACCTCAAGTCAATGCTTTAATGCCTCGCCGTTTGAAGTCTCTGCGACCTAATGTGAGCCAAGACGCGCAGGCACCTACCTATTCCAAGTTCCCCTGGGGCCCGAGGTGCGGTTCCTCATTAAGCGCCTCTGCCCTACCCATTGCGGGTTCCGGAATGCGAGTGCACGGCATGCGCTTCCCTCAGCCTAGGGCGTGACCGGATTGACACGTGCGTGCCCAAAAGCGCTTGCTGGGCCGGGCTTGAGACCCTGGCGGGCTGGCTGAAGCAAGGATTAAGGAGGACGGATTGGGCCAGCTCCAGTTATCGCGAAACCCGCACCGTACCTCGGTTTTCCTGCCTTGCAGTCGCAGCATCTCAGATCCCCTCTTTGACAGAAAATATCGTGTACTTCCGGGCTATCCGCCGACTGCAAGGCGGGGGCTAAATATCGTTCTTCTATCCGGGACTGGGGTGGGGTAAGGTATGCAGCACCAAGCTGTTGAATGCTCACAAGAGTCAGCCCTGAATGGGTGAGCTCGTGACATCAGTAAGTTGGGGTTGGTTGAGCGACAGAGGGGACGGACCTTGCCAGATCGCGACAATGGGTGACAAGGATTTTAATTTCCGGCGGGCTGTCACTGCTGCCGGGAACCTGGGTGGTACCTGGACAATTGGCGAGCGTACAGGGCCGAGTAGGCTCCAAATTGGTGAGCCGAGGTACCGAACATGTTCCTTGCTTTTGACATGCCCAGCGCCTGGACTCGGCAACGAGCGGGTGATGGGTTTGTTGAGGCCTGGCTGCGGGCAGGGGCACTTTCCTCCAGAGCACTGGAACCGTCCTCGTGATGGTGTTTTGGCGTCTCGTCTCGCGCGCACTCGACTCCCATTCAGCTTCCAGTTCTTTATCTTGCTGCATTCCCATACTGGACAACAACGCAGATGCTTCGACTCCCGACGTTGGAAATACATTCACTTGGGCTGTTCTGTTGGGTATCTCGCGATCTCGAGCCACCCGACCTGGACTTCCTACACGGACACTACAGGATACCTGCATTCTATGTCGAGGTACCTGATCTCAGGCTCCATTCGCATTCCCGGCTTCCTTACCTACCTGACTGGAAGGCGACAGACAGGATACGGGATTTCGACGCCTAATACCACCCGTCTGGGTCGCCTTAACCTTGCCTTCCTTTCACATTGACCACCTATTTTATCTTTCCTCTCTTTTCATATTGGAATTGCATTTGTCTTCGTCGCATGTTCTTTTCAGAGACGCCGCCAGCTGCACTCCTACCACCGCTCGCTTGACCTTGTACTGTGTACCTTAGGTCGTGTCTCGTGGCTCCCCGGACTCGGTTGCGCTCCTGCTCTGCTCTGCACGCAGGTAGCACATTCACCCATCACCTCTGCTCGCCGTGCTCGCCGTCATCTTACGCAAATTCCCACATTCCCACCTCTTGCATTCCAGACGCCCACCCGGGCCTCTCCACAGTACCTCTCTACGCTACACCCGAGACCACGACGACGTCGGTTGGCTCGTATCAAAACAAAGCCAGAAGCCCCAGACTTGGGCCGCCGGTGTCTCCTCATATCTGCCGCATCGCATCGCATCGCCTCACTCCCTACCACACCACACCACACCACACCACACCACATCGAATCGCATTGTTTTTGTATCCGCCACATCGCATAAATCCCGACTGCGTCTTCTCCCTATCTGCACTCATTCGCATAGCAACAGCGCCCTTCAATCCCATCGCCTGAAGGTCTTCTACGACTGCCACAGCCCTCCCGGGTGCGGAGAGGAACCCCACGACCATGCAATACGTCAGGAACATCAGCGATTCTGTCTCGACGGCATGGAACTCGATCAACCCCGCCACCCTCAGCGGCGCCATCGATGTGATTGTTGTTGAGCAAGAAGACGGAACACTCGCCTGCTCTCCATTCCACGTGCGCTTTGGCAAATTCTCTCTTTTGCGCCCCTATGAGAAGAAGGTCGAATTCAAGGTGAATGGCATCAAGCAGGAGTACTCGATGAAACTCGGCGAAGGGGGAGAGGCCTTCTTTGTCTTCGAGACCACCGACAACATCCCCCAGAGCCTGCAGACTTCCCCCCTCGTGTCGCCCGTCTCCAGTCCTCCCCTAAGCGCCCAGAACACGAGTGCCACGGGCCTGCAAGAGCCCGAGTCTCTTGACCTCAACGAAGCCGCCGTCAAAGCTCGGTCCTCGAGCTTCAACAGGCCGCCTCCTACCGCCCTATACTCGGCTGCAGGACGAGATGGTAAGTAGCGATGCGTTCTTTGTGGTATAGTGCCAAGCTGACACACATGATCCCACAGGCATGCTCACACCACGATCAGCCTCTCCAGAGCTTTCTAAGGGATTGTCCTCGACTGGAGATTGGTCTCCGCAGCGCCCTCATAGTGATGGGATCCTGCGGAGCTCCGCACGGAGGCAACCAAGTGACCCGGACTTCCATGACGATTCGACCGAAGCGGACAACCTCGGACTCTCCGAGAGATCGCATAGCCCGGCCCCTCTTGCACCCCCCAAGGCTCTCCAGAGGGCCTTGAACTTGTCCAAGGAGCTCTCTGCTGTCAACATCCCCACTCACATTACCGAAACTGGAGACTTGATGCTGGATATGACGGGGTTCAAGAACAATGACGAGGACGCATTCAGGGCAGAGATTCTTGCTCGTAAGGTCTTGGCCGAGGAGCTGGATGGCAACTACGACATTGGCGCGCTCTTTGGTGTCGATCATCAGGGGAATCTCTGGATCTACAGCAGCGAAGAGGCAAAGGATGCCGCTTTGAAGAAGGCGGTGGACCCCCCGATGCACGCCGCACCTGCCCTGGCTATCGACTGCGCGTCAGATCCCGGATACCACAGCGATGGGAGCGACATGACGGCTTCCCCTCCCGCTCCCAGCCACAGGAGATCCGAGTCAGACGTTGGACAGATGGCTCTGCAAACTCCTCCGAGTTCTCCTGGTCCAGCAGTCGGAGACCCGAACCGGAACTATGCCAAGACCTTGCGGCTGACTAGCGACCAGCTGAAGGCCCTGAAACTCAAGGACGGCGAGAATTCCATGAGCTTTACAGTCAACAGAGCAACCTGCACAGCATACATGTATCTCTGGAAACATGAGACGCCTGTTGTTATATCTGATATTGATGGTACCATCACCAAATCCGACGCGCTCGGCCACGTGCTGAACATGATCGGGCGAGACTGGACCCATGCCGGAGTAGCAAAGCTCTACTGCGATATTGAAGCAAATGGATACAACATCATGTATCTCACAAGTCGGTCCGTCGGACAATCTGATACCACAAGGGCCTACGTTGCCGGCGTCGTCCAGGATGGGTATCGTCTGCCACGAGGCCCAGTTATTCTGTCACCAGACCGCACAATGGCGGCATTGCGACGCGAGATCTACCTGCGCAAACCTCACATCTTCAAGATGTCGACATTGCGCGATATTCGTAACCTCTATGGGCAAGATCGGACTCCCTTCTACGCCGGTTTCGGCAACCGCTTCACTGATCAGATCTCGTACCGCACAGTCGACGTGCCACGAACTCGAATCTTCACCATCAACTCCAACGCCGAGGTTTCGCTGGACCTGCTGAGTCTTAACAAGCTCAAGCTGAGCTACGTCAATATGAGGGAGGTTGTTGACCATTATTTCCCTCCTGTCAGCACCCTTATCAAGGGTGGCGGCGAGGATTACACCGACTTCAAATACTGGCGCGATACGCCGCTGGACCTGGAAGACTTCTCGGCCAGCGAGTCAGAAAGCGAAGATGGTGACGATGGCCATGATAACGAAGAGGATCATGAGAGCGAATATGCAGAAGACGAAGAGGAAGAGGAGGACGAGGAGACTGGCGATAATCTCGCCGACAGCTATATCTCTCGTGACTCGGCCGATGAGTACTTCGAGGGGAGCTTTGAAGAAGATAAAATGATGGGCTCGATGATCGAGGATGAGGACGCCGACGACGAGGACGAGGAAGAGGAGGGAAACGCAGATGTGGTAATGGAAGGCCAAGCCGATGACAATGAGAAGGAAAAGAATGACACCGCGGCTACGAACCATAATCAACTTGTGACGCCGGAAGCTACCAAGGACAAGAGCCCCTCTCCGCGGATTGCCGTTCAGGACTTGGATGCTGAAGTAATCACGGGGGTCAAGGGGTTGAGTATGGAGAAAGAGGCAAACTGAAGCTGTCCATATGAAAGAAGCCAGTGGGCTGGCTGAGGGAGATACATATTCAACACGGGGCGTAATGGAAGAGTCAACACATGGCATACGCATTTTGTAAATGGGGAAACATAGAAACGGGGCTAGAGTGTGAACGATGTTCTGGGAGAGTGGCTGGAGAAAGGGGGGAAAGGCACGAATTCTGTCCACATATTGCATAGCGGGCGTTTGGTTGGGTTGATTGTATCAGGTTTCGAGTTTCTTTCCAAGCAAGTAACTACAGGCACATTTTACAGTTGGCGAGTTTTTGTACTACATAGACCATACATACCGACCTTGAGAGAATAAGACAGCTTATGAGATATATCATGCCGAGTTTCATTGGACCTTGCTTAGGTTTGTGCTGTTTTATTGTAAATGATTTGATGTAGCTCCATGATAATCCTACCTACATCAGGGGACTTTGCTGCCCTATTTCCCTCGGGATATATGTTGCGGAGAGAAATTCCTCCTGAACGCCGTACGCCGACTCCGTAAACTAGCAACGATGCTCCCCCCACCTCCCCCAACCTTGAAGGCTCGCGGAGCTATAGAAACCACAGTGGCCACCGACCAGCAAGGTGATGCAAATCGCCAAACTAACCCCCCTTTTCTCCATAAAAACAAACAACTAGAATAGGCTCGACCGAAGCCTGTGTGTGCTTCACACCTCCACCATCTCCTGATCCTCGTCCTCATCCAGCTGCTCGTCCCCAAAGACGTCATCCATCGTCCCGCCCTCGACGCCATCGCCGCCAATGTCCTCGATCTCGACGCCCTGCATGGCATCCGCGGCGGCGGCGTCGCCGTCGTCCATATCCTCGTCCTCGTCGCTGCTGTCGTCGTCGGCGCCGTCCTGGCCGGCCCAGGCGTCCCGCAGGCCCCAGCTCAGGCCGTTGAGGACGAAGCGCTCGGCGGGCAGGCGCACGCCCCACTCGTTGGTCATGATGCGCGGCAGCATGGTGCGGTTGGTCTGGCGGGCCAGGTCCATCAGCCACTCCTTGCTGGGGCCGCCGCCGCCGCTGCCGCCGCGAAACTGGAAGCCCAGCCGGCTCGAGATGGCCAGCTGCACCGCGTTGGCGCTGACCGTCGCGTCGCCCACGTTGACCGGCGCCGCGCCGCTGGCCGCCGACGGCCGCGCCCCGGCGTGCGACGTGTACGGATCCGCCGACAGGTGCAGCGCGTCGCTGAGCACCGCTGATGTGTGCCGGTAGGCAAAGTCGAGCAGGAGCAGCGGCACGCGCTGCTCGAAGGCTGTCACGCCCTGCGCGGTCAGGAGGAGCTCGATTGTGCGGGCGTCGCGCGGGCGGGGCGCCGCGGCCGAGGGGGACGTGGGCGGTTGCGGGTGGTGTGGTTGCGGCGGTTGTTGTTGTTGGGACTGCGGCTGCGATTGGGACTGCGCGACGAGGGTGGTTTGTTGTGAGGGCGGTTGCGAGGGCTGGCTGGGTTGCGCGCTGGTGGTGGTGGTGGTGGTCGCGGGTTGGGAGGTGGTGGTGGCGGCGGTTGAGGCGACGCCGTTCACCTGTGGTGCGGGCTGGGTGGCGGCGGATGACATGTTGGGTGGTGAGGTGGGGTGGGTTGTGTCGAGATGTCGGGTGGTGGTGGTGGTAAATTCGACAGAGAGAGAGAGAGATGGCTCGGTGCGGCGTGCACGAGCGAAGCAGAGCGGACTGCAGCTCAATCTGTTCCGTGGCGCAGGGAAAGCTTCCAATGCGACGGAGTGTTGTAATGAATTATCTGCTTGAGCTTCCGGTTTGGTGACGCGGATAGGAATTTGAAGTGAGGCCCTGCCCTTGAATGGCTGCCCAGAATTGATGGGCTGGCGGCGGGCTCGGTGATGGTCGAGGTTGAGGCTCAATGGATGCGCCTGGGGAAACGAAATATTCCCAAAGTTCCAGTCGCGAACGCTTTGGACGAGACGCGAGCGAGCTCCCGAAAGATGGCCGAATGGAACAATGGTTGATGACGACCCCTCCTCGGTCCAGTCCAGTCCGTTCCAGTGCCTGGAGCTTCACCGCCTAACCACCGCTGTGAACTGTAGAATCGAGGATGCTGATTGGGTATGGCGGATAGGTGAATGATCCGCTACCGTGCATCGGCCTTAGCCCCTTGTCCCTTCCATAACTTACGGCCGCCATGCGTTAGCAAGGGCCAAGGGAAGCTGCGCAGATCAGGCCCACCTTGGGTTCCGGCATTGCCCAATCAAGACGCGCCGAACAATTTCGTCTCGCAACTTCCCAAGGTCGAGTCGAAGCGGGCGTGGTGCATCCATCTGCCTGCGTGCCGTGCCTGGATTCATTTCACATCCAGCATTTCCCCGTGGTTTCGCCAATGTGAGTGAGGTCTGCCTCCTCCAACCACCACCAACACCAAAAAAAAACACCCACAACCACCCACCAATGAACCGACGGGTCATCCACACGGCCTTCGGGCGCGGCGGCTCCCAGTGCACACGAGCGGGAGCAGCCCGCCGCGACAGCCGACAGCTCTCCACCTCGACGGCCCTCTTCGATGACCAGCCGCAGCGCCCGGCCAGCAGCCGCGAACGATCCGAAGCCGTCGCCTCCAAGCTAGGCCAGCTCAGCCAGTCGAGGACACCCTCCGCTCCGTCAGGAACTCCCGGCGGCGGCGTCGACGCCCGCTCGCTCGCCGCCAAGCCATTCAACAAGCTCCTTGTCGCTTCGCCCAGAATCAACAACCTCCGCAGCCTGAGAGAAAGAGGCGGCGGCTCCGGCGCTCCCTTGGGCGACCGACCGCCGCGGCGCTTCCCGTTCCAGGCCGGCGCCGCCGGCGGCAGCGGCTCGTCTTTTGGTACACGGGGTAGAGGAGGATCCGGATTCGGCGTGACACCCAGGCCAGGCGTTGGATTCCGAGCCAGAGGCGGAGGCAGCGCGGGAGCCGGAGCCGGCGTGGGAGCTAGAGAGGGCGGAGCTCGGGGCCGTGGTAATGCTCGCGGTGGGCGCGGACGCGGGCGCGGCCGTGGCGGCGCAAAGAGGGGAGGAGCCAAGGATGGGTCTGGACCTGAAGTGCCCAAGAAGCTCGTGTGGTCGCCCGAGGAGCAGGCAGTGCACGACCGGCTCGAGCAGGGCGTCGTGACGGAATACACGCCCTCAGTGACCCTCGAGTCCCTGGTCGGGTACGGGCCGGCACTCGCGACGGACGCGGCGCTGGGCAATGTCGAGACGGCAATGCGCAACATGCGGGTGCTCGGCGGCGGCAGGCCGTTCGATTCTACCACGGGCGTCACAGCCGACCCCAGGGAGGCGGTCAAGCGGTACTACCACGAGAAGAAGCCGCTGTTCTTCAACACCCCCGAGGAGAAGGTATTCCTCGAGCACAGCAGACAGGGCTTCAAGATCGCGGCGCCCGAGGAGGCGACCAAGAAGGTGATTGTGGACACGGCCATCTTGGGCAAGTACGAGGCGCCCAAGTTCGCACCCATCGGTGACGTTCTCGGGACAATGGCCAGCTTCCACGCGCGGGATGTCTCGTACCACAAGTGGGAGTCCAAGGCATTCATGGACAAGGTCAAGTCGCTGCTGCCTGCTGCCACGGCCGCCAAAGCTTCCAAGCCGGCTGCTCAGGCAAAGAAGGCTGCGTAAGACAGACACGAGAGGCTCGAGGGAAGAGGGAGGGAGGGGGCAAGCGGAGAAAAAGGTTTCCGAAAAATAATCTCACGGGAAACCCGGAATATGTAACACTACACTTTGTCTAAACCACCCATTGTTCGTTCATAGATATTCTACGTGCATATAGAGAGGCATCCATCCATCCATATACATGTATCAAGACAATGCAATGCGAATATATTATCATACAGTCCCCGCCCGCTGGCCGCTGCCATGAGCTTCCTCGTGCGGTCCTTTCTAGCCGGCCCGCGCGGCGATCTGGTGCAAGGCCTCCTTCTCCGCCTGGGCAATGACCTTCATGCGGTCGTCCTGGGCCTTCTGGACTTTGTCCTTGACCATGCGCAGGTCGTCGGCGAGGATGAGCCCATCGGCGCGCCACTTCTTGGCCAGGGTGTCGCGCTTGTGGGACTCGGCGCGGATGCCGTTGCGCCAGGCCTGGCAGACGTCCTTGGCGCGCTTGGCCAGGGCGTCGGCGCGCTCGGGCTCGACGGTGATGACCAGCTCGAGCTCGTTGTCGTCGCTGCGCTGCGGCTGCTGGTTGAAGGCGTCGCTGTTCTGGATCGCGCTCATGATGGGCTTGACCGACGCCGCCTCGAAGGCCAGGATGCTCCACCGCCGCCCGCCCAGCGGCGCCACCGTCGCCAGCTCCCGCAGCGGGAACGCCTCCGCCGTCTTGCGGTCCGGTACCACGGGGATCGCCCCGATCGCCTCCGGGTTGAAGCGCGCGCCCGACCGCAGCGCCTTGAGCGCCTCTGTGTGCTGCTTGTCTGCCTTGTCGAAGCCGTAGATCAGGTCTGCGAGCTCGAGCGGCGTGGTCGGGTCGGGCACTGGCCGGTTGGGGTCCGCTGGCGTTGAGGAGGAGGAGGAGGAGGTGGTGGTGGTGCTGGTGCTGGTGTTGGTGGATGCATCTTTGCTGCTGTTCGCTGTACCCCGTGAGGGCGGACTGGGGCTCGCCTTCTGCTTCTTCCTGTAGAGCTGGGCGGTCTGCGAAAAGGGCCTGGCTCTGCAGATTTCGAAGGAGGAGGAGGCTGCCAGGCGAAGGCGGGTGACTTGGGGTGCTCCCAGGGGAAAGCAGGCGACTATTCGGCGGGTAAGGACCGGGAGTGTGGTGGTGGTCATGGTGGTGCTAGATGGATCGAGAAGATGCGGCCGCAGTTAGGATTCGTCTGTTTCCTGGCGGTTTTGCGCCACAAATATGTGCCATTGGAGCTGGACAAACCGTGGAAGAGCTTTGCATGCAGCTGCACTGACAGCCTGGATATGCTTCATGGTAGGCTAAAGGCTTGGTTGAGAGCGTATGACCTAAGGGGGGGAGGTAGGTAAGGTGGATGCCCTGCAATAGCTCAAGGTCGGAGAGCTTCCAATGTTGTCGTCGAGGGCCCACCTGCGGAGCAGCAAGCCTCGTGGAGCTAGCCTCTGCTGACCCAACATTCAGCTCCGGCAGCAGGGGGCTTGCACCCAGCGGTCTTGCCAAAAAAATACGGCCTGACATTTTACTCAGTCGGCATCGTAGAGTCGCTTCACCTGTTCGAGACAGAACAACAAAAGAACGAAATGAAGATCTGCCGAGCAGTCAGTCGACCAGACAGCCCAACGCATTTATTATCTAGATAATCCATACAAACATATCGATCTCAATAGGTGCATACCTGCGGTACGGGCGATCTCGCCTATGGATTAAATCGATTGGCAAGACCAGTGGTCGCTCAAGCAAGGTCGCTCGTTCCGGGTGGGACATTGGTAGCGAATCTCGCCTGCTTCTACATCTAAAAATAGACGGTCGCGTGGCCCAGTGGTTAAGGCACTTGCTTTACAGCTTTTCCAAAGTGATATCGCAAGGGATCGCAGGTTCGAGCCCTGCCGCGATCAGTTTTGCCATTTTTGATGAACTCCCCTTGACTCTATCTAGGCTTTCATTTCTTGTATTTCTTTTCTGTCATCTTTATGTCAACGGGTGAAGGCTAGCTTGATACTCACGTACCTAGGTATCTCGTCAGTGGTGACAAGAGCCCTATTCATTTTTGTCATATCCATCATGAGTGAGAAAGGATATCAACACCTCACAACGAATTGTTTACCGTCACCTTCTTGTTCCAGCTTACACACTGGCTTCAAGGGAAACTCGATAGGTACCTGTGGTAACTCGAAGACACCAGATATGTCCAAGTCATGTTCACCACGTACATGAAGGAAAACAAAGGTATTAGGGCGGTATCGACATCTTATACAAGCACCTGTCATCGAGTTCATCCACTGTATCACGGCTTTACCAAGGCTCCAAATACAACCGACCCCTTTACTCCCCCTTGACCAAAACGCCATCCCGCCTCGACACATCCCACACCTCGGCGCCCACACCTCCGACCATCAACCTCCCACGCGCAATAACCTCCAAGTCTCCCGGGTCCGCGACCGAGCTGTACTGGTTGCTGAGCAGCGACACCTTCGGGGGTTTCAGGCCTCCTCGCGTCTCGACCCTCCACAGCTTGACCCGCTGGTCGTTGCTAACCGTCGCGATATCCAAAAGCGCATCACCACTCTCCCTATCGCTATCCCCGCTGCTGCTTCCGTCGATCACAAACCGGACCCCCGTAACTGCCGCAGCGTGCGCGTCCCTGACTCGCGCCTTGTTCACAACACTGAACACGCCTCCGCTCCCGCTCCCGCTCTCGGCAGGGGTGAACGCGAGATCGAGGAACCCGAGCGCGCTGTCGTCGCCGCCTGTGACGACCATCCATCTGCACGGAGTATCATCATTCTCGGCGCCGGGGTACGGGAATAGATCAAGGCACTTGACGGTGCTCTGGTGGAGCTTAGTGACGGCCGCGATAGAGAAGTTGCCATAGCTGTGACCCGACTCCGACTCAGCGTCCACAGCTGCAGTCCACACGACAAGGTGCCCATCCGTCGACGCCGTCAGGACATGCACCTCATCCGCGCTGACCCGCAGATGGCGAATCTGCGTCAGACACGCGCCGGTGTAGTGCCCGGCGGCGAGGAGCTGGAACCCGCGCGGCTGCTGGGACGGCGGGGAGTACAGGTAGGTCTTGAAGGTCGAGTTGGACAGCACGAGCGAGATGACCATGACGCCCGGGTCGCCGTCGTCGTCCGCCGCAGCCCACGGCGCCACGTCAAAGTCCAGGATGCGCAGGTCGCCGTCTGCCGTGCGGTCGGGGTAGGCGGCCTCGCACACGACGGCGAGGGCGGCGTAGTCGGACGCGAGCCGCGTGACGCGCCAGATGTACAGCTCCTCGCCGCCGGCGCTGCTGAGCAGGTAGTCGGTGCCGAGCCAGCGCAGGCACTGGATCCCGGCCGAGTGCTTCTCGAGGATGGCCAGGCATTTGAACCCTCGGGCGATGGGGCGGTCTGCTGGGCTGTCGCGGTGCTGCCAGATGCGCACCGTGGTGTCCTCGGCGGCGGTGGCGATGTAGGTGCCGCACGCGGCCACGGCGCGCATCTCGCGCCCGTGCCCGCCCTCCTTGAGTGTCTTCAGCACGGGCCGGCGCTGCGAGTAGAACCTCAGCTGCGCGGCCTTGGTGAAAATAAGCCGGATCTGCCCCGGGTCCGCCGCAGGCGAGACGTAGTCGAACGGCCGGTGGGCGCCGCCGCACTCGACCGTCGCCAGCTCCTGCCGCGAGGTCTCGTTCCAGATGACAAAGTTGTTGCCGCGGAAGCCGTGGAGGATGAGCTCGATGTCGTCGCCGTTGTCCGGCTTGGTGAACCAGGCGCCCTCGATCATGCCCAGCGGCGGTGCGATCTCGTGCTGCAGGTGCAGCGTAGTGGGTTCGGGCCCGGATGATGGCCCCCCGATGGTGTAGATGCGGTATCTGCCGTCCCTGCACCCGGTGAGGAAGCAGTCTGGGCTCCCTGGCAGAGGGACGATGCAGGTGATTGCGTCTTTGGCCTTGCAGTCTTTGCGGGAGACCACGGGCGTGAAGCAGTTCGCCGTGGAAACCCTGTAGATGGATATGTGGCCTACCCGCGACCCGAGGACAAGGGAGCCTCCGCAAAAGGCCGCGGCGGTCACGATCAGGCCGGGAGGGAGCTGTATCTGCGGCTGGTCGTCAGCCAGGTCCCCCGTAGCAGTGTCGAACGTCAGCATCGTTGCGAAACCGACGCTCATTGCCGTGACAATGGCTGTCCATGTGCGCGGTGGGCCCTCATCATCCTGTGCTGGATCCCGAACACAAATGATATCCGAGATCTTGCCCGGGACCTTTGTTATTGCCCGGACCCCTTGCCGCGAGTCTTGGAAGAGATAAAGCTGCCCGCTTGCGCTGCCCAGGACCGCCGTGCGCTGTACCGGGCTTTTGACAATGTTGTAGGACTTTAAATCAGCGACAGCGGTGTCGGGGAGCGCGACGTCCCGCCACAGGATGGAGTCGCCAACAGTGCCGAGGAGGAGTCTACCGGACGAGGATGTGGCGAGCACAGTCTGCTCTGACAGGAACGAATACCGCAGGAAGAAAGCGTCCTTCAGCCCCTTTCTGGGCCGAGTGTCCGGCCCCGCAGCTACTGCGCTCTGGTTATTCGCCGTGTCTCCGATTGACCGTAAAACCTGATCGAGGGAGATATCCATGTCAACGTCACTGTACTCCTCTTGCCTTGGCGCCTCGGCATCGTCAGAATTTCGCTGGGCGGCGTCGCCCGAGATGGCTATCCTCCCATCCGCGCCGCCCGTGGCGATGATGGGATGCCCATCTTCACTGCCCAGAACAGCACATGACCAGATATTCTTGCCACTGTGACAGGAAATCGAACCGCAGCTTTTCAGGGCCCCGACGGAAGCTCCTGCGCTGTCCTGGTGGCAATCAAGCGGGTTCTGCAACCGCCCTAGATCGAGACTCAGCTCCCATTTCTGCCTGTAACAGTCCTCGCCAAACGAATAAATCTCAACGGGGCGGGCCCGTGGTGTATGGTGGTTCCCACGGCCCGTGAACTTGACATGCCATATCCGGGACACATGGCCCATGGCCACAGCCAAGCACCGCGACGCATCGTTCCGATTCTCCAGCCTCACCTCGGAGTTCCCACCGAAGCCAGTCTCCCGGGCCTCCGCATACGAGGCGTCCACCGGGGCGCCGCCGTCAGCAATTGCAAGCGACCGGTCCGTGACGTCCCAGACACGTATGGTCCTGTCGTCGCTGCAGCTCGCAAGCAACCTAACCTTGACGCCGGGTGCGAGCTCCAGCTCGGGCGATATCGACACCCCAAAGATGGAACCTTCGTGCCCGGTAAACACAAACAGCACCTCCCACTGGGTTGGCCGTGTGGAGTCCAGATAGTACATCCAGACGATGATCTCGCCAAAGACGGTGCCGCCCGCGACGAGCACGGTGTCGGGAGACAGCAGGCAGAGATTCGCCGAATACAGGATCGGCCTGGACGGAGAGGTGAGCGGGCCAAAGACGAGAGAGTCCCCGTCTGCCGGGCCCCCGCGCAGGATGGGCACTATTTCGTTATGCGCAGTCACCAGGACACCCTGGATTTCGTCTGACGGCGATGGAAAGAGAATTGCGTCGTAGATCCAGTCGGGCGCCCTGAGCTCCCTTGGCTTCGCGGTGGGCGTGGTTCCGTTGCCGTTGCCGTCGACGAGACTCCGCAAGACTGCCTCGGGCAGCACCGCGACAGAGTGGGCGCCCCAGACGAGAAGGCGGGCACCCCGGCCGCCGCCCGCGGATGGCTCCTCTGCCGACGAGACATGAAGCCCGTGGATTGGCTGGGACGAAAAGATCTTAAGCTGGCCGAGTAGGCGGGTGCCGGCGACGTCGTAGACCTTGAGCCAGGTGTCCTCGCCTGCCAGGAGAAAGACGCGGCCGGGGCCGGCATGGTAGAAGGCGAGGGCCGTTATGGGGTTCTGGACATAGTTGTGCTGTAGCTGGGTGCGAGGAGCAGTTGTGTGGTTGGTTCTCTAGGTAGCCTGCATGTCAGTCAGGGCGCTGCTGGACATTGTGCTGTATGCGAACACTCGCACCTTTTGGGCCATTTTGTCATAAAACGGGCATCTCGTTTGTGAGAGAAGCCAGGTATCTCTCGAGTAGGTAGTTGGAAGAAAGAAAAAAGAATGAAATATTGGGAAAAGAATGAATGGGCAAGTATGTTGATTCAGATCTTCTACATTCGCATATTTGTTTTTGAGTGTCAGTTTTGGCGGCGTTCTTGGTTTGGTAGTTGGTAATTCCCTTCATGAGGCAGAACTCGGAGGAAATTTACACAGCCAAATACAATTCGAGTCGATGAGATGACTCCCAATTTTTGTGACAGCTAACAGTGGTACTGGACATGCGAAACCCTAACCCTGTGCGTCTCAACCACGCTGGAAAAAAGGGGGCATGAGGAGTCGACGGAGTTCAACAAAGTGACAACAGCTTGGATCACACAAGAAAGGAGAACAGGCAGCGAATGACATAGTATTGGTTTTTCCAACCAATTTATGAAGAGAAAATAATCTAGGCACCTTAATCTTTAACAAATGAGTGAAACCTGTCAAGCTCCGCGAGCGCTTACGCCAAACATATACAGGAACTTGAACTTGCGTCGTCAGGTGCCGCGAATGGAACTGTAAAGCACATTCAGATCTCACCAAGCTATGACGAGAGCGACTCAAACTGTTATTGTTTTCAATTCAAGACAAAAAGCGTATTGATAATGTGTCATGCTTCATCGTTAAAAGACCCTCATTCGGGGTATCATCCAGCCATCCACCCAGCCAGGGCGCCTTGGTCTGCCTCGGCGTCCATCTTCATTATCCCGATATCTAAACCATGGTAACAAGCTACCTGCTTTGCGTTCAATATTTCCTGAGCACAAGGTCCCCCAACGCCGTTTAAATGCTGAAGAATCGTAAATACGAAGCTTGGAGTGAAAGAACACACGGCGAAGAAGAAAGCGGCCCCCCACAGCAATTGATCATCGCACATTGCACTTCTCCCCAAATAAAAGTCGGCAGGCCCTCCGATTCCGTTTTGTCGTGCTATGCCTCTTCAGTCCTTCAAACACGGGAATGCGAATAAGGCTCGTACGCGAGATCGTGTCGGCCGGCGCTGTAGCTTTGTTGTTGGCCATATTGCTGAGGGTATCCTCCTGACGACGGGTATCCAGCTGGTTGGCCGATGGGCTGATATGGGCCGTGCATGAGCTTCTCACCCTCGCTAGACACGCCCTTGCTGCGACGAGACGAACGGTCAGGAGCGCAGCAACAGACGGTAAACATCCAGAAGAAACCGGCAGCAATGGCAAACGCGGCGCCAATCCACACAGCAGCCAGGTACCTCGTGTTGAAGCTGGCTGTTACGCCGTACACCTTTGCAGAGGCCTCCACGGCGCCGACAACAATGACCGACAAGGCGGTTGCCATCGCGGCAGCACCGCACACGGCCACCATAGCGATAGTGGCGACGAGGAAGGTGACACACGAGAAGGCGCGGCTGCAGTTGGCGAATATGCCAAAGAAGAGCTCGACACCCAGGGCGACAAGGGCAATGACGAAGACGATCTCGGTCCAGCGCGACACAGAGACGAAGACGTCGATGGCGTTCGAGATTTCCTTGGGCATCGTGATGTTCTGGCCCGCTGAGGTGGCCGTGTTCTTGATGTTGCCCGTCGTGTTGTTGAGCGCCGCCTCGGCCCAGTTGTAAGCCGGCTTGGAGCACTCGCGCGATCCATTCTGGGGCGTGTAGCACCAACCCCAGAGACCGATATCGTAGAGGTTGAAGAGACCGAGATCAGCAGCCGTGATGTTGGTCGTTTGTGTGTTTGAGTTTTCTTGCTGACGCTGAACATCGATGAGGCCGGGGTCGTGGAAACCCGTCGTCACAGGCGACGCACTTCGCGGGCTGACGTTGATCAGGCTTTGGATGGAAAGCGGCGAGATGGAGAGGTCGGTCGTGTTGACCTGGAACATATAGAGCGACTTGTCGGCCACGCCAGCGAGGCCCGCCACGAGCATCGCGGTCAAGGCGCCCAGCGTGAGCAGGAAGGGCAATGCCACACATACATAACGTCCGAGGTTGCCCATCGTGGCTCGCTGTTCAGGCTCGAGTCCGGCGATGCGACGTTGCGACGTATGGATCGGTCGCCCAGAGTGTTGATGTGTATTCTGGATCGGATTTGGGGTGCTGTTACCTAAATGGCAAGGTATATGCTAGACCCGGAGTAAGTCCCTGGCGGAGGTGCTAAATGCCAGAAGCTAGCGCAAGATTTGAGGATACCGTCAACGAACGAGAAGAGATCTCTGTGACAGATTGGCGGGAAAATGATTAAATGGTCGATGCAAAAGGAGAAAGGCAGGAGATGGAGGAGGAAGATGAGATCCAGAATGCGCGCTGGTTGCAGGATGACCAAAGATAAATAACAAAGGCAGGATTATCGGCGACACGCAACACCCTGCAGCAGGAGCAAACTCAGCCGTAGGACAGGGGTGGGAAGCTGCGGGTTGCCAAAGGCTGTGCCTTCCTAGCCAAGCACCCAAGACACCCTAGCATGGAGGGGGGGCGCAGTTTCCACGTCCTCCACTGATTTGCGCAGTTTTTGGTGGCGGACGGAATTGGGATGGACGCCAGAAAGTTGGGCTCAGCCCACCTCACTGACAATCGCGGGCCAAAATGGTTCTGTTGCAGTCATCATCCAGGAACAGATCAGCAGCATGGATCCTTGACCCCAAAGTTGCCCCGACCCTTCAGTCGCAACTGTCGGTTTTCCGTTAGGCCTATCAATTAGTGGAGGCAGAGGCAATTGATTTGGAAATCTACCACACAGTCAGCGTCGAGCGAGCGGCCGCATAGCCTCGCAGATGGACAGGCGAGGCCAGGCCGCCAGACACTTATTAGCATTAGCACGCTTTTAGGTCCCGATTGCGTGTTGAATTTTCGTGAAGACGAGGTTGGTGTGACGCAATCGAAGTCTTGTACCCCGCCAGGCACCTCGCCCGTGGTTCACAGCAGCGTAATAATGCATGATACATACCATACCTTACCATATGAAAGGTTTGAGGCTCTATCAGCGATGGACGGTGCACACACGACATGGAAGTCTGGTTGCACTCAGGTGTTTGCTCCGTCGGGAGGCTCTGCTAAGGTCAGGTAGTTGCTTGGTACCGCGTTGCGGTAACCTGAACTAGCTATAGCCTGTCCCCTAGGGGATCGAGGCAGCTGGAAACGGCAACCAACACGAGACAGCAGACAGCTCTCGTCTCGGGGTCCTTTTTTTCTTCTTTTTTTCTTTTTTTTTTTTTCGCGCAGGAGGTGATCAAGTCGACTTTCTCTCTGACGATGAGTGTCCATGACTCACTGTATACAATACTCTCGAGGTGGTGATTATTTCGTTTCATCAAGCCACGGATGCCAGGCTACCGGACTCTGTTTCTTTTTCTTCGAGGGAGGCTGAGGTGGCGTGGGTGGGAGTTGGATTTGGAGAATGGGCTTGTTTCAGATCCACCCCCGCCGCTCGCAACCGCTGCAAAATGGATGCCTGCAACCAACCTCGAGACCCACCACCATTAAGAGATGCTCCCCCATATGAGGTCAGATTAAAGCAAAAAGTCTATTCTTTATCTTTTTGGTCTCCTGGCGATAATCCTACATCATGCGATTTGCGTCGCGACCCAAGGTGCATACATGTAGTGTAGTCTACGAAGCACAGTTCTTGGCAACTGATACTTTCAGAAAAGCAACAGCGAGTTAGTGATGGCAACTGCATCTCTGATACAAAAGACCGCTCGAAAACGAGGCGGAAGGACTCAAGTGACGTACGCACATGCAAGAGAAGTGTGCCCAAAATCTCCATTATCAGTGACGGGACGAGAGCGGGAGGCCTGCAGCGCACCAGAGAGTACACCATCCATTCAGCTGGCGCACTATATTTAGAACATCAGTCGGCAGTCCACGTAATAACCTGGAACCGTCTGAGCTTCTCCCGTCGCACGGGTTACCTAAGAGTGCTAACCCGTAAGTTCTTAAGGTAAGGCAAGGCCGGGTAGGTGGGTCCTGCAAGGCGGATTCTCGCTGGGACTCGGTTGTGCCTCTCTCGGAGTGCTGGGCTTTTATCACGGGACACAACAGTGAACAACGCGAGGATTTGAACGGCAAGGGAGCCTCCCAGTCTTTTTCGCAAGGTGGTGGTCTATATCAAATACATTTTCATCTGTGTTCTTTTTGGCCTCATTGAATACGGCAATCAACCCACACAATGCAACCCGTAACCCTGCATCTTTTTTTCTTTGCTCCTGTTTCCCGTCCTCCTCCACATACACTGCGACGGAATCCCAACAAATTTCCGCGAACGGGATACGGGATGCCCGGCCGACAACATCATGGCCGGGGTTCGAGCCGAACACGATCGGCCACCGCATGACTGGTGGTCCGAGTCTCGCGACCAGCCCGGCTCGGGGCTCTGTCCCACCTGGCGGGCTCCTCCTCCTCTCCACCCACCGAGGCTTCCCCCCTCCTTCGCACCGGCCGTACGGGTCATCGCTGCTGAGCGGGTCGGGTTACCCTGCCGTGATGATAACCACGTGTCGCCCCATGAGGCTTTACAAGTACGGAGCAACATGGTAATTAATTTACCGTCTGCATTCGATCTTGCTTGGCATTCATGGAGCATGAGCCATTATCCATTGACTGCACGGCTCCGGCCCACGTTGGCGTGCTCTCTCTGTTTATTCGGCCCCGAGATAGCGAGTCAGAGCCATCTGCCAGTCTGGGGAACGGGGATCCGATCCCATCCATTGGACGGGGTTGGGCTGTCGAGCTTTACACCACACCGAACTGCTAAGAGGGACATTAGTGTGCGCCTGTCCAAACAAAGATCAAGACACCGCGAGCTTGGTCTCCTCCTCACCGCTCGTCGAGGTCAGGCCACAGATCATGTGCCCAACGGCTCGCAGCAGACGACACCTCAGTGCATACAATCCAAGGCACTTCCATGCGGATTCCATGCACTCCCCATGTTTTGGTCCACTCAACTCGTCGATGCAAGTGGTCTTGGTGACCCGACTGCGAGCCCGACTCGCAGGTCGGGAGGACGGTGGCCCGGAGCATATCGCCCGTTGGACAAAGGTGCCTTAGTTACCGCTAGTGGATGCTGAAGACCCGCCATCCATCCATCCACCCACCCATCCATCCCACGGCCGAGGCAACCCCAAGAGGCGGGATGTCCCCCAACGAGCGCATACGAAGTCCACTGGCTGGCCGCTACTCTGTCATCAGGACATTGCCGTGCATATGTCGGGTAGGGAGGGCCGGTAGCGGATAACCCGTAGCATCTCCCGACTTCCGTCTCCTGTCTACCACAGTACGCAGCACAGCTCCCGCTCCCTCGATGGCGTCGACAGATAGGCACTTGACTGATAGAGACAAGACCATAAAACAGTCGCCTAGGTCGGCAGGAAATATTGCTTAATCTAATGATGCATGACCGGCTGTTGGGAGGGAGCGGGCAAGGCATGGATCGCACGGTAAACCAAGTTAGGTACCGCCATTCCAGGCCGTTACACACAGCATGTTCCCTAACGGTGCCTAAGATAGGATAGACCAAGGAACATCCCACTGTAGGAACAAAGCAGATTGGAGGTTCCATGGCATTTCCTCGAGATGTCGAAGATGAATTAGGAAATTACCTTAAGGTAGGCAAACATGCATGCTAGGAAATGGTAGACGATAGACATGCAAGCGGCCGGCGGAGAGTTGCTTCTGTATCTCAAAGAAAGAGAGGCACGTGCCGTTCGCAGTTTCCCATCCTTCTCAGCCTGTCCCCGGGCTAGACCACCGCAGACACTACCTACCTGGTAGGCGACCAGGGCGACCGACCACCCACAAGACTGAAGCAGTCAAGACTCCGTCGAGGACCCATTGAAAAAGATCTGCTGCTTCGACAATCCTTGGACATCTAGGTATTGTAAAGACAGACAGACCTTCGACAGAGAAGCAATTGCCCCTCGTGACGCATCGTCTCCTGCTTGGGTCTACCTGCCGGGAAGGTGCATGCCTACCTACCTACCTACCTACCTACCTACCTACCTACCTACCTACCTACCTACCCACCCACCGCGCCTGCGAACACCTTGCATATATTCCAACCCAGAGCCTCCTGATTGCATTTGACTCAATTGATTTGACCGTGCACACTGCATGCAGCCCAGACCGACACAGACAGACCCCTTGCTTGACACAGAGGTGCAGGTATCCAACACGCACACTCCGGGTACAGACTAGAGGGGAACAACGTCAATTCGAAAACCGCTTCCTTCTTTGACTTGATCGCCCCGTCGTCATCGAGCAGCACGCACCCGCCCTTTCTCACCTCGTTCTCGCTCAGCACCTCGGTCAGCTCCCCTGGTGCCCACAAAGCTACCTCGCCTGCCGCCTTCCACCTTCGACGCCTCAGGTACAGGTACCTTGACTTGCTGAAAGAACGCACTGCGCTACCGACCTTGTAGGAGCTGGAAAAAGGTTCGACACAAGCGACAGGCCACCAATCCGCTCTTCTGCACCACAGATCTGCAAAAACTTTATTGGCGTCACTCAGGCTCGATACCTCACCTCCCCGCTCTTGTCTGTTGCCTTCCATCCAAGCATCAACCCATCACCCCCACATCTGCACCAAGACAGACACCCTCTGACGTTGACCTACACGTCGTCGCGCTGCTTCCAGGACCAGTGGCAGGCACTCTCTATTCGAGCCAACAAACGAACAAGAGAGCTGGACAGCAGACCCGCGGTATTGAGACGACGCTGCACAAAATCTGCGACAGCCTCCTGCCTCGCCCTTGCTTGACACACGACTTTCTTTGTCGTCTAATCAACGCCGGAGCCTCGCACAGCTGCTCCATCACGGTGCCGCCAAGCACATCGTTTTCCCGGCCCGGAATCTGTCTGATCTCTCTCGTCCAAACTGTCTTGCCGGCCTCGGCACATCCTACTGGTGACCTGCTCGTCAGCTCCAACCATCACACCCGTACGTAATCGAAGCCTTTTTCGCGTCCCCCGCATCATCTCTGCCACTTCGCAGCTCCTCTGGGCCTGGCGACGGGCGCGCTCGCTGCGATTCTGAGACGACGCATTGGCTGACATCAGAGTTGTTCTTCAAGATTCCACCCTCGCCTTCCGCTTTCGCTCCGCCTCCGCCTCCGCCTCCGCCCTTGCCCAGCCACGGTACATCCTAACGCCGAGACTGTTACCAATCGAGCTCAACGCGCCAAATCGGCAGCCGAAATCATTCCCAATCCCCTATCTCGGATATCTCGGGCCTCCACATCTTCAAACACGGAGGCATCATCTGGACGTCGGTCTACCACCGCCACCCGCCTGCTCTCCTGCCTCGACAGACTCTACCACCCTCCCTAGGATTCTGGGGCGCGCCAAATCAAGTCATCGTCTCTAGACGGGTGCAGCGGTAGGCTGTGTGGGTATTCGCAGGCGCTTTTGCCGAAACCACAAACCTGACACGCGCACGCCGTCCAGCCCCTCGTATTCTCCTTCCAGAGCTACCTAGGCGTTCTGATTTCGAGGAATAATGGGCAACCAACCATCCAAAGATGCCGGCGCAGCGTCTTCCAAGTCCTCTCCCGGCGGGGAACGGGGCACACCTCAGGAGGGCCTCCAGTCATACCCATCCTTCAGCAGGTCCGACACAAAGGATTCATCTCGGTCCTTCCGCTCCCTCCGATCCAAGATACCGGGCTCAGGAAAGACGGACAGTCCCAGAAGCTCGACCATACTCTCGAATGGAGACCTGCCCGACAAGTCAGATGCCGCCTCGGTGAAGTCCGGCAAGAGTGGGAAACAGCCACCTGCCCGAGCCAGCCGTACCGATTCTTTCCCCCCACCAAGCCCTTCGTCGGTCGATACCGCGACACCCACATCTCCAACCGGCGAGGACAAGCTTCCGCCTTCTCCGATCCAGTCCGCCTCTATGAAGTCGGGATTTCATGACGTTTCCGCTGCGCAGGCAAGCGGGGAGGTCGACTATGTTTCGGACCAGCCACCCTCTGGTGGTGCCAATCCCGGCGTGTCGAACCAGCAACCAGGACAGTCTATCCTCGTGAAGCGCGAGAACACGATAAACCCGGTATACGCAAATGCCACAGAGCCCAGCAAGGATGACGGGGTTCCAGGTGTCACAATGAGCGAGATCAAGGATATTGACCTGGACGATTTTATCAAGCGCCTCTTGGACGCCGCGTATGCTGGGAAAGTCACAAAGAGCGTCTGCCTCAAGAATGCTGAAATAGCAGCGATTTGTCATCGTGCCAGGGAGGTTTTCCTCTCTCAGCCCGCTCTCCTAGAGCTCGACGCGCCTGTCAAAATCGTCGGAGATGTCCACGGCCAATATACCGACCTCATTCGGATGTTCGAGATGTGTGGCTTCCCACCAAGCTCAAATTTCTTGTTCCTGGGCGACTACGTTGATCGGGGGAAGCAGTCTCTCGAGACAATACTTCTTCTTCTCTGCTACAAGCTCAAGTTCCCAGAGAACTTCTTCCTGCTTCGCGGCAACCACGAATGCGCCAACGTCACCAGGGTCTACGGCTTCTATGACGAATGCAAACGGAGGTGCAACGTCAAGATATGGAAAACCTTCATTGACACGTTCAACTGCCTTCCCATCGCTTCCATTGTTGCCGGCAAGATCTTTTGTGTCCACGGAGGCCTGTCACCGGCACTCAGCCACATGGACGACATCCGAAACATTGCTCGCCCGACCGATGTCCCTGACTACGGGCTGCTGAATGACCTGCTTTGGTCCGATCCCGCCGAAATGGAACAAGACTGGGAGGCCAACGAGAGAGGTGTTAGTTACTGTTTTGGAAAGAAGGTTATCATGGACTTCCTCGCCACACACGATTTTGATCTCGTCTGCCGGGCCCACATGGTGGTGGAGGACGGCTATGAGTTTTTTGCGGACCGAGTTTTGGTTACTGTATTCAGTGCACCTAATGTGGGCATCTCCCTTTTCCTGAAACTGGCGATCTGTCTGCTAACGACTACCTGTCACAGTATTGCGGAGAGTTTGACAACTGGGGGGCTGTAATGTCTGTGTCATCGGAGCTGCTGTGCAGTTTTGAACTGTTGAAACCACTCGACTCAAATGCGCTCAAGAGCCATATCAAAAAGGGAAGAAATAAGAGAAACCACATGCTCAACAGTCCGGTAAGTCGTTTGTATTCATCACTTCGCCTTGCACTGCTAATACCTACTCCAGCCTGCAAGCGTCTACCCCCAGAGCGTTTGAGCGGAGCGCACGGCTGGCATGGTCATATAGAGGGGCTAGAATGCTCTTGAGTACAAGGGGGCAGCATCGATTCCGCGCCACATGGAAACTGCTGGTACATTCAATGCTCCGCATGGCCGATCCGCGGGCTTTGTGGGGAAGCGAGCAAGTGGATTGGTCGACGTATACACAACGAAGGAACGAATTGGAGATTCTCCCTCTGGGCCGTCGAGTGCATAGGCACATCACATCCAAAGCAGCTGGGACCAAGACAAACACGCAGTTGAACTGAAAGGGGGGAAGAGAGGTGGAGGAAGGAATAGTAGCTGGTCGTCTCGACTACCAAGACGCACTCGAACTGCTCCTGGAGTTACCGGGGCTAGGTTGGGAAACCGCTGAGTCCATTGTTTGACGTATAATCCAACTTCTTGGTGTCATCGCCAAAGATCCCCCCCTTTCCTCCGCAACCAACGCCTAATCCGCACTCTATGGCACTTTCTGCTTTCTCGACATTTTCCTTGCGGGGGAGCTTATGGTATGACTTGCTTGCAGCTTCCGGGGGGGGGGGGGGGGGGGGGGACGGCAGACGGAGTTTTTTTCTTGTTATTTTGTTTCCATCTCGCCTCGCATGGTTATAGAAGGAAGAGGAACGCAGGGAACAAAAGGCGGGGAGGTGTCAGGAGTTATCTCGAATGCTTGTATGTGTGTATGTGTTGTCTGTTGTCTGTTTGTGTGCGTGTGTGTGTGTGCGCGTTGTGTATCACGAACAGTTCCCTTGGTGGGGGGGTTTTAAGGGGGTAAACGAAATAAAACAGGTACCGCGATTGCTTTTTTTTTTGGTTCTGTGTACGTGGTGGGGTGTTCATTATTTTCTTGTTTCTTTTTCTGGGGAAAGTCTTGGCGTGCAATTGACGTTTTTTTCTTTCTTTTTCTTGGTGTCTCTTTTCCGCTAGCGAATCTGGAGACAAGTTCGATAGCTAGGTAGGTATAAAGTAATCCATGAGCGCGATGCTCGCTTCCTTACTCTTGCTAAGAGGTTCCATGGCCGCTGCTGTCCAGTTATCAATGATTCAGTATGGATATTTTCAGCATTGCTGCCTTGATCTACGTGTGTAAGTTAAACGGATGCTGCTAGTAGTCCACCTAGGTCACGTACGCACGGAGTCTTAAGTATTCTCATGTCTCCTCGTCTCTCCGTTCTTCTCTTCTTCCCCTTCGCCGCTCCTAAAAGTTGGGGCTTTCATGACCTGGACTGATTTCCCACCATATCTATCATGGCCATGACGGAGAGCTCTGAAAAGCAAATAGATAAAAACACCATAGCCATCCCCTGAGCCAATAATAACACCCCCGTTCATATCCCCCATATCAACAACCACCTGAAATATGCCCATATCGATTGAGGTTTTTTGGTAAGCATATATGCCGCAGTAGCAATAGCTAGCCGTTGACGTGCTTGGCTTGAGCGGTGAGGGCTCAAGCATCAAATGATGTTATCGGTTCTGTACCGGAGAGGCTTCTGCCGCTTCCGCTCCGAGCGATCAACGACGTCCTCGTCATCGTCTTCATCGTCATCGTCGTCCATGGCCACATCCGACATGGGCTGGAATTGGTCGGTCCGGAACATCATGGAGCCCCCGCCGCTGGTGGTGCCAGCGATGGTGATCCCGTCTTCATGTTCTGACTCTAGCTCGACTGCTTTGCGCTTCCGTCCAGCTGCTGTAGCACCGCCGCTGCCGTTACCACCGGATAACCGCTCAGGCCCGCGGACGCGCCCAGTCTGCTGTCCCATAAGCGGCAGGTCGTCAGAGTCGTCGGGGGCATTCTTGTTGCTGTCTCCGATATTGGATTCGGCTTTAGTCTCGCTGAGGTTGGCGTCCGTCTTTGGAGCCGCGGGTCGTGGGTGCTTTGGCTTCCGGCCAGCACCAGGTCGAGCGCCACCCCTCTTAGAGGCTTTCTTCACTGGTTGGTCGGGCTGCTGTCCAAACGACGATGGTTTTGCCGTGAGGATGACACCGATCTCGGATCCCGAGTTTCCGGCGCTACGGCCAAAATCTGACTGCCCAGACTGGGCGGAATGTGTGGCGGATAGCCGCTTTGGCAAGCGACGGCGGCGTGTGGGTGTGCTGGGGTTGCTCACGTCATTGGCACTCTCCCCTTGGCTGTCGCTAATCTCGGCAGTGGGTTGAGATGCACCATTCGCCATCCCCTCCGCATTTGAAAGAGGCTGCTGTTTCTTCTTTCGACCGGCTCCTGGGCGTCTGCCGCCGCGCTTCTTCCGACGGCGAGGGGTGTGCTCTTCGTATTCGTCCGCCATATCGTCGTCGTCGTCCCTCAGAGGCGGAATTCCTGCCATCCAGTCCATGGGGTCGTCATCTGCTGGGCTTCTCCCCTTTCGCGGTTTGCCGCGTGCGCCCTTAGGCAACGGAGGAAAGTCAATATCTTTGCCCTTGATCTTGACAGTGGTCTTCCGCCCCGCCCCGCCCTTGCGCTTCTGGGCTTTGGCGCCGCCTTCGATTCCGTTGTCACTCATCCTGTCATCGTCTTGCTCGAGCAGCTTCTTGGTGAGGTTGGGGAAGTTGTCGCCATAGTTGAAGAAAAGCTCCTCGCCGGCCTTGACCTCGCGGAGTGCCGAGAATTTGATGCGGAACTCGCCATTCACGTACAGGATCTTGGGCGTGATGTTGCATGCCTTGCGATCGTATTCTGACGCATGGTTGATATACCGGCTAAGGTTGCCGTAGATGGCCGCGTCAACCCAGATGCCTTCGTGCTCCAGGAGCGTAAAGAGGTACGAGCTGTTGGAGGTCTCGTCAAAGACATCGCCACGACGAGCTTCGCGACGCACGCCCTCGTCGTGTGTTATAAGCTCGCCGACATACTCAATTACGAATTCGTCCTGGGCAATATCTTCGGCGGTGAAAAGGCCGTATCCGCAGGCAGGGAGCTGGGACTTGCCGAGCATCACGCGCTTGGGGACGCCGCGTTGGAGAGCAACGTTCTGGCATCCGGTTGAATGGAGGTGATCGTCAAGGGCGTTCTCCGGGTCAGCTCGTTCCCTGGCTCCACATCCTTTACAGAGGACCGGATCACACTCGCGGTTGAGCTGAACACAAATGCAGGGCTTGCCCTCCTTTTGTCGCTGGAGGCACGTCTTCCCTGACGAATGGCACGCGCATCCTGTGAATTTCAGAGCGCACTCCTCTGCTGTGCAGGTGCAGAAACGCTCGCACAGGACCGGGCGTGACTGGGCCGTAGCACAAACGCACTCTTTTCCCGTACATGGGCCGTCGTGATGACAGGGTTCGCCGACCTCACGCATCGCATGCTCGTGGGAGACGGTGCAGTCCTGCCAATCTCCCAGCAGCTGCTTCTTCTTGCGGTCGTACCAGGAAAGCGCCTTGACCTTGGGCGCTTCTGTCAGCCGCTCAACGGGAGGGAGCGCCAGCTTTAGCTCGATAAGCTTGCCGTAAACGTCCCAGCACTTGCGGCCTAATATTGAGGCAACGAAGCACTGTGCCTTGAGCAACGGGCTAAGGCCAATGGTCGCAAACACCCATTCGAGAACCTGAACTTCGCTTTCCGACCAAGGATCAACGGGGTGGGCGGGGTTGCCAGTGTCGTAGCTGCGGTAACACTGGTTCTTGCACGGCTGGTGTACTAGCTTACTCGGGGAACTGTTTGCGTGGCTGTTCTTCTCGGCCTCGGCCTTCTGCGCTTTCCACTTCTTTTTCAAGACTCGGGCGATCCCGCCCGCCCCTTCAACCCCAAATGTCCCTCTCTGGTTGTCTGCATCAAACTCGCCATGCTCGCAATCATGGCTGAAGCAGATCAGGCATCCAAGGATGGAGTAGCTCATCAGGGCACTCTCGATTTTGGGCACCAAAAGATCATCGCCTTCCTTCTGGGAGGTCGGAGTGTCCTTGGCTCTCTTGTTGTCGACAATTGTCTCGACCGACTTGTCAAGAAGCAGGAGATCGCGCAAACTCACTCGAGGCGCCTTGCTCCTCCTGTCGTTGAAGACACGATCGAACGCCTCCGTGAACATCTTTGCTCCCCTCATCGCGTGGGGTGAGCCATTATCCGCCGCGTACGTGTCGAGAATGTTTGTTTTTTGCTGTGGGGTGATGGCGTCGTCGTGCTCAGGCTGGCTTGCCATGTAGCGGATAAGGCTGGATTTTGAACAGCCCTCGACGCCCAGTTTCTGAAGCCATGGCTCAAGATACATGGAAAGCTTCGCGGCATACTCGTCGCGTTGCCTCCGAGCCGCCTTTTGCCCTCGGTCCTGGACTTTGAAGCCAGACTGATGATCCAGCTTATCGAGCTCCATGAGCCAGTTGTTGTACTGTGATTCCTCGGCAGAGTCTTTCTCCACATCGCGCAAGTGGGGGACAAAGTTGAGCATGGTGTTTGGCGTGAGGATATTCTTGCGGATTTCAACATGATGAAATCGATATCCAGGAACGGCGTCCCGGTCAGACTTTATACAAACAAACGGGTACATGACCCGCCGTCCCTGGCCTTTGGTCGACTTTCCATGCTCACCATTATGTAGCTTTTGGGCGTGTCAGAAGCCTGCAGAGAAAAAGAAAGGAAAAAAAGCATGAGCCCCGAGGGAAGGGCAATCGCCGGGAGACAGGTTCGCAGCTTACCTTGAATTTCAGCTCTATAGTAGGCCCCACGGCATCAAGATCAACACCGCTGTCGAGGGCCGTGGACTTCATGTCGGCAAAGTCGTCGATGGAGCTCAAGTGACTCGGCCGAGGCGCCTTCTTCTCCGCCTCCTCGAGTAGGTAGTGAACGAGTCGCGAATGGCCCTCGCCGACAGCCTCGTAGAAGTCCGTCAGGCTGACGGCAATTTTATCCACAGTCCAGTCCGACTTTCTTGGAGTCTGGGCAGCTGGGGTCTGGTGCCCGTTAGGGGTTTGGTGGGACGGCGGTGGGGCTAGAGCAGAACACTGAAGATCGGTCCTGCTGCTCAAGGGCTGAGGTTGTGAGCCGATGACCTCTTCTTTGGCGGAGAAGCGTGTCGACTTTGACGGGGTTCCCTCTTGGCGGATTGTTGACTTGGCCGGCGACGCGGGATTTGGTGTTCGCTTCAGAGCCGAGGAGCTGGCGTGATTGGCAACCGGCTTCCCGACGACATCTTGGTCTCTTGGCTGCGGAATGCTCGCCCAAGGTGCAAAGTGACTGTAGAATTTGGTGCCGTGGACGATGACAGCTACGTCGGCGTCGGCGTTGGCGCTGACGTCGACGTCGGGCCTATTTGGGTTCACAATCACCTCTTCGACGGTCGAGTTGCCGTCAGCCGACGACAGGTCCCCCGTGAGATCGACAACCTCGTTGATCGACGGCATCGCTGTTGGATGCATCGGCCCTGTGGGTGGTGATTCCGGAGCCAGCTCCTTCCTGTTGTTTGTTGTTTGTTGGCGTGGGCTGGGCTGGGCAGCACCCGAAGACAGTGGAGAGCAAGCGATGGCGCTGCTTGTTCATGCCGTGTCCATCACGGGCCTATGTGCCCCTTCCTGGAAGGCTAGCCAGTGAAGATGCGCGTGATCGCTTGGCCGCCTCGAGGTTACAGCGCGCTGAGGCTGTTGCTCAGTTTCTGAGGTGAAGGGGCTGTGGAGCACTTCCTTGGCCGAAATCGGGTGAAATGAGGCGAGGTGATGAGACGCGATTGTGAAGACGCGATTCCAATGCCTCACTGGACTAGGTACAGGATAGGTCTTTCCCAGCACGCCCAGGTGCCAAAGGGGTGCACGAGCCAGATTGTGTCTCGGCTCCACCTGGCTGGACACGCTACAGTAAGGTACAGGTACAGGTACCTGGTATCCTGTAGTGTACGTACCCTTTGGTGCTGGATACAGCGATTCTGCCCCAACCCATAATTACAGGTGGTAATTACCAGATATGCAGATAGCAGGATAACTCACGATACGGATATTCACACGATACCTACCCCGACCTACTCGTTCGTTCACACTTATTCCTTCCTTCCTACCAAACGAAGTGTAAAGTTTGCTTTTACTTTGGCAACGCTATAATGCTTTATTCCATGTTTGGTTTAATACTAAGATGATCAGTGTCCCAGACCCTCTTTGGCGACGATACAGCGGTTCGCATCCCGGTGTAATCCTCAACGTCATTGATGCGCCCAGAATTCCTTAGTGCCGGATTCCTTCAACTTGACGAAAACGACCTGAAAAGCGAGCAGTCCGCTGCGAGTGATGGGAAACCAAGGGGTAGCACCGGAACTGCTTGACTTGCGCTACCATTTTGACACGGTCTAAATTACCCTACCAATACAAATTCAGGGTTTCGGGTGCAAACCTCAGCTCATGTGGCGCGCGAAGAAACAGTGACTGTACACAGTAATGGGTCCAAGGAACCCTGCTTGGAGAAACAGCGTGAATCCCCGCGTTCCGTCGATGACAGGTGGACTGTGAAAATACATCGTAGCGTTCCCTACGAGGCAGTCTGGTGCCTGATTGGTGGAGCGCGTGCACGGTTCACGGCAAAGACCTGATCTCGCCCGCAAGCCAGCCCAACGACCTAGCTCGTGCCCCAAAAGCGGTAGTACACCGACGTCATCTGGGCTGGTGGGCCGGTTGGGTCGGTCTGGCTCGCTCTGCCTGGCACGACAGAATGCTGGAGCCGTCGCATATAAACTCACGCAGGCCTTGGTCCTTCTCCAACCTTCCCACCATACCATCTTGACCAACATACAAAGACGTTCCTTTGTTTCGTGACACCTGACAAGCCCACCTTCAAAACATCATCCACTTTCCCCACCTGCCCACCGACGTACATCTCTCTTCTCTCGCGAACAATCAAGGATCACCTTACCTCGACGTCCATCCTCGCAACTCGGCTACAGCACCTTCGGTTAATACACGCCACGCCATCCACAAAGGCGCAGACCAGCACATCACATCAATCGCAATGCATCGGACTTACTCCATGCGCGCCACGAGGGCGCCGACTGCCTCGCAAATCCAGGTACTACGAATTCTCCCACCAGTCCTGCTCGAGTGCGCGGCTTCAATCGCAATTGAAACTGCGATTGCAACTACGGCACGGCATAGCGTTTGTCGATGACCTTGAAAGGCCTTGCTGACTGGGAACCCAATAGAACCCTCCTCCGCCACCTTCCACCACCAAGTCGGGTCGGTTTTTCAGCAGAGGCGGAATCGGTAAGCTACATGGCTCGGTTGTCTTCCTCCTCGGCGTAACCGCTCTTTGTATACTTCGTCGAGACTAACTGGAGGAGGTCTAGGACATGCCTTACGACGCAACGCTGCCGGTGCCTTTGGGCCTGATCTGGCCAAGAAGCTCTCACAGCTAGTTAAGATGGAGAAGAATGTTATGCGAAGTCTGGAGACTGTCGCAAAGGAGAGAATGGAGGTTGCTGTATGTATCTCTCCAACCATCTCGTTCCTTTCCGGGTGCATGGTTTGCTAACCCGGTTGCACAGCAACAACTCTCGATCTGGGGTGAAGCCTGCGACGAGGACGTTTCAGATGTTACGGACAAGTTGGGCGTATTGCTCTACGAGATCGCCGAGCTTGAGGACCAGTACGTCGACAGGTACGACCAGTACCGCGTCACCATCAAGAGTATTAGGAATATTGAGGCTTCAGTGCAGCCAAGCAGAGACAGTGAGCCACAACGCCTATCCATCATGAGGGAACGCAACCAGTCTTTGTTGAGACGCGTGCTGACAGCCAGACAGGGAAGCAGAAAATCACCGATCAGATTGCCCAGTTGAAGTACAAGGAGCCCAACTCGCCCAGAATCGTCGTCCTCGAGCAAGAGCTCGTGCGCGCCGAAGCCGAGTCCCTGGTCGCCGAGGCACAGCTGTCCAACATAACGCGTGAGAAGATCAAGGCGGCCTACACGTACCAGTTCGATGCGCTCCGCGAGCACTGCGAGAAGGTTGCCATTATTGCCGGCTACGGGAAGCACCTTCTGGAGCTCATTGACGACACACCAGTCACCCCCGGCGAGACCCGTGCAGCCTACGACGGTTACGAGGCTAGCAAAGCCATCATCCAAGACTGCGAAGACTCGTTGACAAACTGGGTCGCGCAAAACGCCGCCGTCTCGGCCAAGCTCTCCACTCGTGCGCGGACGCTCTCCACACGCCGCCGGAACAACATCAAGGCACGTTCCGAGGGGGGCCACGACCTCTCTGGCCAGGATGCCCCGCTCAACGATCAGGATTCGTGGGTGCCGGCCGGACAGCACAAGGACGAGGAGTACGAAGACGATGAGGACGAGGACGAGGATGACATTGATGCGCCGAGTCATTCGATCCTCGACAGCGAGACGGGCATCAACGGCGAGACCCGGGGGCGCAATCAGGAGCCGGTTATCGCTTAGGGCTGGACTAGCCTCTCTAGGGCGATCAGGCTGGGCTCAAACTAACTGCCTGTCGTCTCTCTTTTCCCCCTTAGATAGCGAGACCGAAACGAAGCATGGCGAGCTGGTGGGGGACTTTTATCGAGCCCTCTGCGCGGGACAGATGGAATCCCTTCACGCGGGTAAAGCGTAATTGGTAATGGATGGATCAGGATGGATGGAGTGGAAGGTCAGAAGACCGCAGAGCCAGTTTTTAAGAAGCATGCTTTCCGGTAGCCGTGGTTCCTGTATTCAATTGAAGAACAAAAACGCTTTCAGAATAATCATACGGGCAAACCCGCCCCCACACTCTCTCTTTCCTCATCCTTAGTTTTCCCCGGGATGACAACCGCGTTCTAGAGCTCTGTCGGGGAACGATATTGGGGTCCCCTTTTCATCTGACTCGCAAATTCCTCCAGCTCGATCTTGACAATGTGCTCTCCGGGCACAACGACGAGGCCGAGGTAGCGGGAGGTCATGTCCATCTTGAACGTCTGCGCAACCGAGGACCCTGGCGTTGCTGTCGCACCCGACGCGGCTGCAGCCGCTGCGGAGCCTTCGGCTTGCTTCTGCATGGACGGGTGGCGATACTCGTAGGTGTGCTGGAGCACGAGGTTGCTTTCCTACAAGACACGGGAAGAAGAAAAGAAGTTGGTATCTGTTCATTTATCGCCAACGTTGAGCCGTTTTGCATCTGCGTGTACATGTCATATCATATCGGCACGTGGGTTATGATGTTGTGCGTTACATATATTAAAGACGGCGATGCCTAGAAGAGAGCTTTGAAAACGCAAGGGAGCAGGGGCAAGGCAGGCAGGCAGAGAGACAAAAAGATAGTTGGGCGGCTGGCCGCCTGGCTCGAAGAACACCGGGAGAACAAAAAAGGGGGGAAGGCGTACCGGATCGGTGCACTTGAAGGCGCCCCAGAACATGCGCGAATCCGTCGTCGTCACGCGCAAGTTCTTGTTGAGGAGGGAGCGGAGATAGTCTGCCGCTTCTGTCTGGGCCGGGGTTTGCACCCCTTCGGGGCTCGTTCTTGTGTCTTCCATGCTGGATGGAGTGTGGTTTTGTCTCTTGTTCTTGCTTGGGTTTTTTTCGTCAGTTGGCTGATCGATCCGTGGTTTGGTTTGTCTGTTTAGATTCCGTAACCGTAAAAAAAGATCCCACTTCGTACCGCAACAGCCCAAGTGGCAGCGACCAGGATCTTCTTGTGTGCTTCTGGGGTGCTCCTTGTTGTGGAAAAGTTCCAGAAGCAAGGTGAGGAGGTTGTGGAGGTCAGATGTACCTGCCTGTCTGCTCCCGCGGCGCCGGCTGCCTGGTAGGCCGTAGGTCAAAATTCACCTCAGAACAGCGTTAGGGAGGGAGGGAGAGGTACCGTTGGATACAGATCCAGGCATGCGTTATGAAAAATCAAAGTGGAATCTGCTTGCAGTAATTGGTATTCAGGCGTGTGAAATACTGGTACGTCCTGGCTGGTGCTTTTGCGTTTGAAGCAAGCACCTCGCGGATCTTTGAAGGGGTGGATTGCAGTAAGCGGGGTGATGACGGAGGTGAGACAGGGTTTGGTACGGGGGGCGGTATAGTACGTACCAAGGTACCTTTCATTAGGCAACCGGCAGGCAGGCAGCCACATGCATGCTTTGAAGGGACGGGAGTCATGGACTTGATCAACAGCAGCAACCTCCAGGTAATGAATTACCAAGCTGATTGATGCCACCGCGCTTTGCTCTCCCCATCATCTGAAAACATTGGCCGACACCCGGTCTGCTTCGAGATGGGATGGATGTCTTGGTCCTAAGACCGAAGTGACCGCCAGGGCTTACCTCACCACACAACGCTTTGGGGGCCTCTTCTTGAGGTCATCGTTCCCTGACTTCCGTGTTTTGTCAGGCCTCTAAAATCCCATCGTCAAAACTGCCGTCATGGGTGTCAACGGTCTCTGGACTGTCGTGCAGCCGTGTGCGCGCCCGACCAATCTCGCAACCCTCAACCGCAAGCGTCTCGCTGTCGACGCTTCCATCTGGATCTACCAGTTTCTCAAAGCGGTACGCGACAAAGAGGGCAACGCCCTGCGCAACAGCCACGTCGTTGGCTTCTTCCGTCGCATATGCAAGCTATTGTGGTTTGGCATCCGGCCAGTCTTCGTCTTCGATGGCGGCGCCCCTGCCCTGAAGCGGGCTACTCTCCAAGGCCGCCGACGCCGCCGCGAGGGCCGTCGCGAGGATGCCGCCCGCACGGCCGGGAAACTGCTTGCCGTGCAGATGCAGAGGATGGCCGAGGACGAGGACGAGAGGCGCAAGCGGCGGGTTGAGGCCGAGGCTGGAGCTGGAGCTGCCCTCGACGGGACAGTAGCTGCGAAGGAGCTGGAGGAAGAGCAGGAGCAGCTGCCAGACATGGACCAGCTGGTGTACGCAGACGAGCTTGGAATGTCCCAGCAGGAACGGCAAAAGAACCGGCGCTTCCACAAGCAGGATGCCTATCATTTACCAGACTTGACGACCGACATCGCGGCCATGGGAAACCCAGAGGACCCACGAATCATGAGCGTAGAGGAGCTGGAGGAGTATGCAAGGCAGTTTCACAACGGCGAGGACATCAACCTGTACGACTTCAGCAAAATCGACTTCAATGGAGAGTTCTTCAAGAGTCTTCCGCCGGCAGATCGATACAACATCTTGAATGCTGCCAGGCTCCGCAGTCGTCTGAGAATGGGCCTGAGCAAAGACCAGCTTGACGAAATGTTTCCCGACCGCATGGCCTTCTCCCGCTTCCAGATCGAGAGAGTCAAAGAAAGGAATCTCCTCACGCAGCGCCTCATGTACGAGCTGGGTATGACGGGGCTGGATATGACGGTGGGCATCAATGCCCGAATCGCAGGCGAGAAAAACCGCGAGTATATCCTCGTCAAGAATGACGGCGCAGACGGTGGCTGGGCTCTCGGCGTCGTCAGCGGAGAGAAGGACGTGGGTGAAATTCACAAACCGATCGATGTTGACGCCCTGGATTTTCAATATCAAGCAAAACCAATCGAAGACGAAGACGAAGAATTTGAGGACGTCCCGATTGAAGGGCTAAACAGACTTCCGAAGCTACGGCCGGCCGACGAGGAGGAGGAGGAGGAGGAGTCTCTTTTTGTCGACAACGACGAGGCTGACCTGTTTGGAAACGATTACGACATGCAAGCCGACGAAGAGGAGGATCTAAACCGAGCTATTGCAATCTCACTCCAAAACCAGCATGGCGACAAGGCACAGGAGGAAGTCGAAGACGAGAGCGAAGATACCGAGCAGGCCCCGGCACCTCAGTGGGCCCAGAGAGCAGTGGAGGCGCCCCGACCCATCGCCAGCTCCAGCGGCCGCATGGTTGCTCATATCGTCAACAATAGGGCCAGTGCTGCCGTACCTCCGCGACGGGGTAGTGACACCAGTAGCGACAGTGACATGGATTTGCAAACAGCCCTAGCAGCAGCAAGAAAGAAGCAGAAGTCCACACAGAAGCCCGTTCAGAAGCCAGTCGAAAAGGCCCCCGTCAGACCCAATGTCAAGAATCCCTTTGATGGGCCTCTCCCATTTGAAAAGCTGAACTGGAAGCCCCTGTTTTCTAGGTCCAAGGTGTCCAAGAATCCAGATGAGCCTGTGAAGCCCGGTGAAGCAAAGACAGGGCATCTAGAAGTCGAGCTCGAGGCTGATGCTGGTGGGTTTGAGAAAGCTACTGCTACAGCCCAGAACCAGCCTGAGCAGAAGAGGGATGCACCGCTTCCGTTACCAGACTGGTTAGCAGCCACCACAGACATCCGGGATTCCATAAGGAAGCAGCAGGCACTGGATCGGGAGATGAATGCAGAAGATGAGGAGATGATCAGACAGGAAGAGATCCGTCTTCAACGGCGACGAGAAGACGAGATTGTTGAGATTGAGTCTTCGGAGGATGAGGGCAGCGATGTTGAAATACTCGATGCGCCTCCACCTCGCCTTCGGCATGCCCCCGTCTATGAGCCACCAGGTGCCAGCCTGCCATCTCTAGAAGACGATGTCTCACCGCCAGAACCCCAAGCCGAGGAGGCCCTTCACACACCTGCAGAGTCATCTACGAACCCTGGAAAATCCTGCTATCCATCACAAACTGACCCCCTGGCGCCAGTTGCTTTATCTCCGTCCTCCGATGCGGAGATGGAGGACGAGTTTGAAGATGTAGCACTACCCGTCCAACCGGAGCTGCCGCTTGTTCCTAATTCGGCTGCCGCTCGGGAGGCAGAGGAGGCACAAAACGCCCGAATCGAGGCGGAGTTGTTTGGTGATGGTACAATCCAAGAGAGGAACGAGGAGTTTGTGCCTGCTAATGGTGACCTATTGTTTGACCCGGATGCGCCTGGTCCAGAGGAGTTTGACGACTTTAGCGACCCAGAGGAAGAAGAGCTCCTTGCGCAAATGGCCGAGGAGGCTGAGGAGCATGCGAGATTTGCGAGCGAGCTGAACAACAAGTCTCAGCGTGAAAATCAAGACGCTTACGAGAAAGAACTGCGGGCCCTCCGTACCCAGCAGAGGAAAGACAGGCGTGATGCAGACGAAGTCACGCAGATTATGGTCGCCGAATGCCAGGCCCTGCTCCGTCTCTTCGGCATCCCCTACATCACTGCGCCCATGGAAGCCGAGGCACAATGTGCAGAACTGGTGCATCTGAATCTGGTTGATGGTATTGTCACGGACGACTCTGACATCTTCCTGTTTGGTGGCAATCGGGTTTACAAGAACATGTTCAACGGAAACAAGTTCGTTGAGTGCTACTTGGCCGATGATCTGGAGAAGGAGCTGTCGCTCTCCCGGGAACAACTCATCTCCATCGCCCAGCTGCTTGGTTCCGACTATACTGAGGGACTCCCCGGCGTCGGCCCAGTGACGGCCTTGGAGATACTCTCCGAATTCCCGGGCAAGGAGGGACTTGTGGCCTTCAAAGAGTGGTGGCAAGACGTGCAGGTTCAAAATCGCCCTAAGGAGGCCGATGCCACGTCGCCTTTCCGCCGCAAGTTCCGCAAGTCACAGGCCACGAGGCTCTTCTTGCCAGTCGGGTTTCCCAGCCCTGCAGTGTTTGACGCCTATCTGCAACCCGAGGTCGACCATAACCAGGAACAGTTCCAGTGGGGTGTCCCCGACCTCGAGGGGCTTCGCCGGTTTTTGATGACGACGATCGGCTGGAGCCAGGAGCGCACCGACGAAGTGCTGGTCCCTGTCATTAGGGACATGAACCGACGTGAGATTGAAGGGACCCAAAGCAACATCACGAGATATTTCCAAGGAAGTGTCGGCGTGGGAGCAAAGGAGGTCTTTGCGCCGCGTCAGCGAGCCAAGGGCAGCAAGAGAATGGCGGACGCGGTGAATAAGCTGCGGGCAAATTCGGGAATGGGTGGCGGCGGTCTCTCACTGGAAATGCCCGTCATGGCGGGCCCATCAGGCCCAAAGAGCTCGAGGAAACGTAAGACTCGCGAGCCGGTGGTTGTGGAGGACAATGATGACGACGCTCACGAGGACGGGAATGAGGCGGGCCCGGAGACCGACACAAGGACCCAAGGGAAGGGGAAAGAAAAAGCCAAAGGGAAAAGATCCAAGGCATCAGCTTAGGGGACGTCCTTCGGCTACCGTAATAAGAATAAAGACAAAGTTATGGTTTTCGGCCATCAAACTGTACAACATAAAAGTAGCCCCGGATCATATGTCCTATTTGCGAGGCTAACCCGCTTTTTCTTTCCTCGATCGCCATGGCGGATACTATGCCACGGTTATCGAGCAGTGCGTCTTCGCTGGTTCCCTTTCACAGCCTTACCGGAGACTATTTTGGACCTGAGGCTCAGGCAGCTTACCCAACAAACGATTCGATTAGTCTTTGCTGTTGCCTCCAAAAGACCCGCCTGGCTGGGTTAGGTTTTGTCGACAATGCCTCATCTATATCCAGTTTATTAACCTCGTCTCGGGCACACGCTCGGCTAAGTCTGGAAGCTTCGGTGCACAACCCAGCCAGCAACCATGTGGAGAAAACCCTGAGATGGTCGGCCTGGGTTTCTTGCTTGTTGGCCGAGGACCCAGGTTGTGAATAGGGGCCTTACTTGCCCCAGCTTCTCAATAATCTGGGTTGGAAGCCAGACGATCACTGGGAGGCTGGTGGTCTGGTTAAACATAACATGCCTGATCTAACAATCCTACGGCACTTCAGCGTTATGACTATCGACAAACTACTAGCAAGGACGAGATCTCGCTACAGAAGCGGGTCGGTAGGTATTTGCCACTCCCTTTTCTCTCTCTCTCTCTCTCTCTCTCTCTCTCTCTCTCTCTCTCTCTCTCTCTCTCTCCCTCTCTCTCTCTCTCTCTCCTGTTCCCCTTCCTCAAAGTTTGACCTCTCGCCAGTTACTCCAATTTTCACAGTTCAACCAAAGACTGGCCCGGTTGAGTTTCTTCTAATTCTACTGCTGTTCCCTATTCATCTCTGCGATATCCCTCGGCGCTTGTTACACTGATGACCTCGGCAACCTCTTTCAACACATCTCTCAGGTGCTATAAAGGCTGGCATTCGCCCTCGCCGAGTATCCAGTGGAAGAAAAGCAACGCAAGACTACGAGATACTCACGGACCGCAGAGCAAAAAAAGAAAACGATATCTTAGCTCGATCATGAAGTCTCTGCTCGCAGCAACGCTCGTGGCGGCAGTCAGCACGGCCAATGCCGCAGCAGCAAGGGCTAGGGCTAAGGCCGTCCCCAGTGAGCAGCTCTGCGTTGGAACGGCGCACCAGGAAAACGGCAACTGGTACTGCCAATCCGTCCGTGGCATCGTCTACGAGAACGTCGGCAAAAACTGGGAGTACGGTGTGGTAACGGGCATGAACGAGGCGAACGGAGAAATGTACTGGGCCCCTCATGCCTATTCGGGTCCGCTTGCACCGTTTAATGAGCCGGTATGTCGATGCATCAATCTGCTCGTTTCAACTAACTGGTGATATACAATTTGCTAACTGGAGACAAGATGGCGTTCCACTTCCGCGGCCCCATTGCTCTGAAGCAGTTTGCCGTCTACTTGCCAAACTCACACCGCGGGGGGCTCGAGAAGCGGGGGGAAACAGCGGATGTTACTTCCAGTCCCAAGGAGGATGCCGGCCACCCACCGCACGAGTCCCAGCACTCGCACGGCCATCTACCCCGGCACACCGCTCGTCTTGAGGACAGCAAGAAGAAGCAGGAGAAGCGTGGGGCGAACTGGGCGTCGGCGGTCATCGATGGTGTCCCGCAGTCATGGATCCATGGCGAGATCTGGGCTTCGGCGGTCATCGACGGCATCCCCCAGTCGTGGATCAACAACTACTTTGGGCCCGGAGGAGCTGCACCTACGCCAGCACCGGCGCCAGCTGCAGCCCCATGGGTTCCTGAGCCTGAGCCCGAGCCCGAGCCCGAGCCTGAGCCGGCGTACTGGGCGCCGGAACCAACGCCACGGACTCCTGAGCCGGATTATGCACCGGATTACCAGGCCGACGTTGCTCCGCAACCCACAGAGGCCCCTGAGGCCCCCTGGGGTGAGGAGAGATTGAGCCTCCCATCGTCTTCCAGCTCTCGTGCTCCCAGGGTTGAGGGAGACTTTGCGCGCACCGGGTACTACAACGCCGATACCCAGCAGAACGAGGGTCTGGTGTTCCTCGCGAACTACGGAGGCCAAAGTTCCGGAGTCTGGTCACCGTAAGTGCGGGAGATATCCATGGGGAGAGGGGGGGAATAAAGGAAAATGGACATTCGTGCCGGCTAATTCGGAGCTTCAGGACCTTTGGTAACACGCTTTCGTATATATCGGCAGATGGCCTTGGGGGTGCGGCAATGCCGCAAACCCTCGCCGCGACCATTGTTCCGTCTGGTAAGGAGTTCGCGATCATGTCGAACGAGCCGTGTGACCAGAGCTGCGGATACATCCGGCCTGGCTCGGTTGCCTATAGTAAGCTTGCCCCGTTGCCTCCCCCACCCTTTTTCTCCCTCTCCTTCTTTTGTCTGGAGTGGCTGACAGAAAGCCATAGAGGGCTTCGACGGCGCCGACAAGATGTTCCTGCTGGAATTCTCCATGCCGCACCAGTGGGACGCAACCGACTTCCAAAAGGACGTTCCCGCCATCTGGATGCTCAACGCCAAGATCCCGTACACGGCCCAATACCAGTTCAACTGCCACCCGGACTGCGGCGAGTTCGACGTGTTCGAGGTGCTCGACCATTTTGGCGAGAAGGCCAAGACGACGTTCCACGCCCGGCCGGGGCAGGCGGGCGGCGACTCCAACTTCTTGCAGCGCCCCGTCGACGGCACCCTCAAGCTCGCCGTCATCTTCGACTCGGCCAGCTCGACTGTCACGGTCAAGATCCTGGACCATGACGTCGAGTTCCCGACGTCGCTGTCGGTCGACGAGATCGAGTCCCTGCGGCTGGATGAACACGGCTCCTCGAACCTCGCCTACAGCTCGTTCAATCTCTGGTAGAGCTGCGTGCGTTGAGTGGTGGTGGCTGGATTTTATGTTTTGTGTTTTGTTTGTGCTGCCTTTTCTTTCAGAGCTCAAGGGTTGGAAAGGGGCCGCGGTGCCCCTGAATGCCCCTGTTCGAAAATAACACTCTCACACTCGGAAAAGTCTTGATCTTCTGGATTGGTGATAAGAGCATGGATACTCGAATCAGTAATTATGCTACACTTTGAAAAGAAAAAGGAAGCAAAAAACTAAAGAGAAGAAGAAAAGAAAAAAGGAAAAGAAACCAGTATTTACAGGATGGCGTCTCTAGATACCCAGAACCTGAGTCGCAGAGATGGATGCTTGGAACAGAACGGGGAAACGTTCGACCATGTGAACGACAGAGAAAAGAACAACGGGTTAGGTAGGGATCTAATCTATTAATATTACATTTTATCCCATTGGGAATCACCGGCCGTCACGAGCTGACCCAGAAAGGCCAGCCCGCCCCTCTCCCTCTATCAAACGCCGCAAGAAACCTTGCAGATATCTCGTCGAGCCAGCGACCTGCTGTCTCGGCATGGTGGCCATGCTCCATCTCCTTCCTGTCCTCAACAACAGCACAGCAAACCATCCCCGCCACCCCTTCACCCTTCGCACCGCTGTCCTCCACAGCGGGAACAACAGCCCCAACAAGGCATCCTTCCTCGCCTTCTTCACCACCCCCACCAACAAAAAACGGCTTCCCGTCGTCCCCACCGGCGCCGATGCGACACGGGTACCACGCCGCCAGCGGATCCCGACTCAGCCTCCTCTCCAGCACCGCCGCGCTCCCGGAGACCCCAATGTCCTCGAGAAAGCTCACCATATCATACCCACCGCCCCCGCCGCCCCCGCCGCCCGGCCCTCCCCGCCTTGCCTCCTCCTCCGCCGCCTCAAGCCTCTCCACAACCGCCCATACCGTCTCCTCCGTCTCCGTCGCCGCAAAGCGGAAAATCCCCAAGCAGATATCCGCCCACGCAGGCACCCAGACAGGACATACACTCCCGGCTGCCTCGCGAAACTCGACAGTGCGCGTCGACGACGAAGACGAATGCGCCGTTTTACTTTTCACGCACCCCGCCGTGTCGTCGTCGCGGGTGTACGCGGCAAAGTTGTAGTTCAACCTATGGGCCCAGAGAACGCCCTCCTCCGACAGCAGCCGCGCGACGTCCGTCGTGGTCCGGCACGCCATGATCTGCCGCGCGCCGAGCATGGCGGACTCCGTGCGGACTGAGCCCGCGGGCGCGGGCCGCAGGGCGCGGTTGTCTGCTAGGGTGTGGAAGCGCGCTGCTGCGCTGCTGTCGATTGTGCTTGGGCGTCGGGCGGGGAAGGTTTTTCTGCTGCTGTGGCGGCGGCGGGGGGGAGGGCTTTTACTGCTGTTGGGGAGTGGTTTGCTCTCCGTGTCAGTGACGAGGTGGCCACGGGATAACTTCGACCAGGCGCGGATCGTGGCCGTGTGTTTGCTCAGTCCCCTCTCGGGCGGGTGGGCGTGGCAGAGGAACCCGTCTGCGGCCCACAGCAGCGCGGCCGCGTTCCTGAGCACCGCGGGGCTGAAGCTGCGCGGCCGGATGCGAAGGGATCCGTCGTTGGTGACGAACTTCTCGCTCCCGGCGCCGACGTGGCAGTGCAGGCCGCTGGTGATGTTGACCCGCATGCGGAGGTGCCTCTGCAGCTCGCGCAGGACCGCGCCGACGTGCTCCAGGGCCTCGGGGCCGTCCCACAGCGCCGGCGTCGTGATCTCCACGCCCTGGTTGTGGCAGGCGAACCCCCGCGGCGGCGCAAGCTCGTCGTCCTCCACCGTCTGGTCTGCGACTACGGCCCAGCCGTCGTGGGGGAATAACTGGAGGGTTGGGAAGGGGTCCGCGAGGTCGTGCGGGACCGGCTCGTCTTGCAGCTTGACGGGGATGCGCCGGAGTATGGCCTTGACATGCTCGATGGGGTCGGCGATGGGCGCGCTGTGGCTGTGGCAGAGCAGGAACTCGAACTCGAGGCCGAATGAGAGCCTGTCTCTGCTGCTGGGATCCGCGCTGGGGAGGAGTCGAGACGGCATTTTTCTTCTTCTTCTTCTTCTTCTTTCCCCTTCTTTTATGTCGTCTCGGTCAGAAGATCGGGGGTGTGCTCGCGAGATGATGATCTTGAAACTTCCAGCCCGGAATAGGAGGGGATGCGATGCTCTGGCCGGACGCGGTGGTTATGTTTGAGTCTTTCTTTCTTATAAGATAAAAATCGACCAGGACTTATGTATGTTGGGTGTCCTTCTCTAGGTTTAAAGAGTTTACCAAGGATACAAATCAATTTAAACAACGCCCCTGAGGTTCATTCACATTCGGTGTCGGTGGGACTTGGGTATTTCTGGTGAGTCCTCAGTCGTGGATAATGGTCCTATTTGCATGCAATTCAGTGTAAGTACCGAGGTTTTTTTTTTTATCTTTTTCTAACGTTTTTCCTTTTCGTTTGTGGGTCCTCATCTCCTCCTATCATGCCGCTTTTTACCCTAGAAGGTAAGCCAAACATATATTAGTCGCCCCTGGCAGAATGATTTAGTCCCTTCAAAGTAAATTCTCATGTGTTAGGCAGTCAACTATGTTCAGCGCAAGAAAGCACGTTTGATATGGCACTCTGGTAGTAAGAAACTTGCTGTTGTTCGTGCAGTCTTTTTTTTTTTTTTTTTTTGAGAGAGAGAGAGAGAGACAGCGGCAGTTGCCTGTTTGACACTGGCTCATTCAATGCATTTCGACATGATCAATGCAATGTGGCGATGACGAATTACAAGGGAATGAATATCACAGCTTCAAAAAGATGTGGCCAAGAAACGACACAAGAACGTCTAGTAGAGATTTTAAGGCACTGTATGCAGCTCTTTTGGAAGTCTTTCTGCGGTATCCAAGATCCAATGTTCGCTTAACAGCGGTTGTACACGTTTCTTCTGGGTAAATGTCAAACTCGTTAAGGCAGGTACTATTAGATAAGTTGCCTTGGCAACTAATAGTATGACTTCTATGTAGTATTGGACCATCAATCATCCGCCTCATATTCCTACACCAATCCAGACGGCTAACCATTACACTCTCATCCTGTGATGTCAAAGATCTCTCTCCTGATCTCGTCTGCAAGACATCCATCCCATGCCAGAACTGATTAAGTTTCCATGTGAGGTTGTTCGTTCCTCCAAACGCATAACTAATCTCCGAGAGGCGGGATCGGACGCGCAGCTAGCCTCGTTACACAATCCAAACGCCAACGTAGTCATAGCTCGACAATGCCTGTCCATCCAAGACCTCTACCCGCGGCGCGGCGTCACCATGTGCTCGGCACAGCACAGTCATGGGTGTATTCCGTCGACGGTGATGTCGAATATGCCATTTACGAGAGTCGTATCACCTCTGCAGAAAACTGGCGTGCCCTGTAATGACTCTTTCGAATGAGGCCATGAGTCTATCCTAGACGAGTCCCCTTACTCTTTTCTCAAGACAAGTCGAGAAACGACGTTTCGTTGAGATCAGACACAGACACAGGCGTGATAATCTCGTCCTCCTCTTCGTCCGAGCCGGCCGCCTCCATGACGGCTTTCGTGCGCATGCGCGGTGAGCGGGATGAAGGCGACTGAAGGAGCGTGTGGGGACAGGGCCCTTCGCCGACAAGGGCGCGGTGTGAGTGGAAGGTACATTGCCGGAAGCCAAAGAAGCGCTCGCCGTTCCTCAGGTTGTTGACAGGGAGCCTCAGCTGGGGATTCTTGATGCGCACGTCCGCCTTGCTTCCGACCATCTTGTCGAGGTGAGCACGGTAGTCGTCGTAGAGGCTGGGAAACTTCGCAAACAGGCGCTCGAACTGCGTCGCGTTGGCCAGGCCCTTCTCGCCACTATTCAGCGTCCAGGCGACCATTGCGACGGCCCAGCGCCGTATCCTGACGGCGTGCTCTGCGTCGCAGCTCTCGTAGAGGAACGCGACGAATTGCGGTGAAATGTCCCAGTCACACCTGAGATAAATATCTTGCAGCGCGTCCATGGCGATATCCTGGAGAACCGGGAGGTCGGTCAGTTCTGCGAAGAGATGAAGCTGGACCAGATTCCAGCGCAGGGCACGACGGCAGCTTTCGTTCTGCAGTTTCGGGAGCCGGCAGAAGGCGGCATTGGGCGACACGCTCTGGATGGCGCCATCGATGAAGGCCTGGAACGCGCGGGGTCGGTACAGCCAGACCACGAAGATCTCGAAGACATCTGGGGATTGGGTGGGAAGCCACATAATGGTGTCGTCGTCATCGTCGTCGTCTTCGTCATGATCCTCGTATTCTTCCTTTGGAGGAGGCGGCGGCGGCGGCGGTGGTGAAAATGGTAATGAAGATGAAAGGGAAGGTGAAGATCTGGCTGTTGATGAGGAGGAGGAAGACAATGATGGTGTTGTCTGTGTTCCCTCGAGGTTGTCTCGGAAAAAAGTGCTGGCATCACAGAGGAGCTTCTTGTGCAAGTCGAATTCGCGCTGGTGCTCGCCAACCAAGACCCTGACCATCTCAGATCCCCACAAACTGGATGGAAGTCGAGACAGATTAGCAACCGGCAACTCATGTTTGGACTGTATCCTCTTGATCATCGTCCCGGTCACGATCACTTACGGATTTGGCACCGCCTTTCTTGGGTCAAACTTCATGTTGACGGTTTGGTGCTTGCCAGAGTCCGGCTCTTTGGCAGTCAGTCGTGGGTGGAAATGAAGCAAATAAATCTAAAAAAAAAAAAAAAAATGAGAACGATGATAATAACACAGCAGACAGCAAGAACAGCCAAAGAACGAAAGAAAGAAACAAAGGATAGGGACTGGAACTGGCAGCACGTCTCGTCTACCTCGCCGTAGACGTGAACGTGAACCTAGGCGTGAAGCGTGGTGGGCGTGGCGGGCGACGGAGACCTGACATCGACTTATACGGGCAGCCAGCCAGCCAGTCCCTGTCCCTGTCCGTCAAGACGGGAAAATGGTCCTTGGGTTATCTCGGGTGCCCGAGGCCGTGTTTCGTTTCGTCGCTGCCGCTGCAGGCCTGGACCACACCCCCGGACGAGCCCCCCGTTCGCTTCAGAAAGGCCCCTGGATCCCACCCCAGTGTCGCTCAGCTCCACTTTCAGGGTTGAGATCAGGCTTGGATGCTCGGACTGGGACTGGATCTGGAAACTTAGCCCAGGCACTTAAGTTTCGTTTCCAGTTCCCTTGGTCACGTCGCGCGTAAAGTCTGTGCCATGCATGCTCTCCACGTTGCTGGATGCGACTGCCAGGCGGCGGGCTGCTCCTGCTCGGAGAATTGCTGCCCTAGTGGAGGCACCCGCTGACATAACTCTCATCGTTATCCATAACCGGTAGGTACCATCGTGCCTCCTCGATTGCCAGACGTTCGAAAAGTATGAACGATCGAGCTTCAAGATGCGACCCAAGGCACCAGGTACGTATAGGAAAGTCTCATGCAAAGGACCGCGTTTTCTCGCTGTCTCGCCTTCTCGCGAGTATCTCGCTGTGAATCCTCGGCAAATGGAGGGGAGACGCGAAAAAAAGAACAAGACTGACTCAAGTGACATATGGGTGCTTATGCAGACCCGAATGTACGAACAGGGCACGCAAGGGCACGGGCTGGCCAAGCACGCAATCCATGGCAGCCACCAACGACGCTTCGGCTTAGAAATTCGGTGCAACGGTCTCCCTGATTCGTCAGCAACGTGAACGGGGCTCCCGAGAGAATTTCAAGACTGGGCAGACCTGCCAACTCAGGTGCCTTGGATGCTAAATTATTAATGCAATAGGCAGGTCTTACTGAGTGCCCTGTGGATAGAGATAGCTTCCATTCTGTTGTATAAATATTAGATGCCTGTACTTGCCCTCTTCTTAACTTCGCCCAGTTCTGATTATAGAGTCGTTATTCACAGCATCATAAAGCCCTCAACCCCTGTCCCTTGTACTTCTTACACACCCCTACCTACTGCCTCTCATTCCTATCCTCCGTCACACCAATCATGACTCTCAAGCAAGCCACCACCACCGTCAAGACCCCGGCCCCAGGGGCCCCAGGAGCTCCGTACTACACCCCGTTCCAGAATCCGCCCGTGGGCACAGCGCTCTCCACCGGCGCCGATGTCCCGACTGTCTTCACGCCCCTGAAGCTCCGGGGCCTGACCCTTCAGAACCGCTTCGCCGTGAGCCCCATGTGCATGTACAGTGCCGACGACGGGCACCTGACGGATTTCCATCTAATGCACATCGGGGGCTTTGCGTACCGCGGAGCAGCCCTCACCATCATCGAGGCAACCTCCGTCACCGTAAGCATCACCACAGCAGACTCAGAACCCACTCCACTCACTAAATCCATGACTACATAGCCTAACGGCCGCATCACCCCCCAAGATAGCGGGTTATGGGCGGATAGCCAGATCGCTCCCCTCAAGCGCGTCGTGGACTTTGCGCACTCGCAGGGCCAGAAGGTCGGCATCCAACTTGCTCACGCCGGTCGGAAGGCTAGTTGTCTCCCGCCGTGGCTGCACCACACACGGGGCAAGAGCGAGATCGCGACGACTGACGTGGGTGGATGGCCCGACAATGTTCACGGGCCCAGCGCGATCCCGTGGTCAGCCAACTATTCGCAGCCCAAGGAGATGACGGTGGAGGAGATCGAGAGCCTGGTTCAGAGCTTTGCTGCGTCGGCAGAGCGCGCCGTCAAAGCGGGCATCGACACCATCGAGATCCACGGCGCCCACGGGTATTTGATCACATCGTTCCTGTCGCCGATATCCAACGTAAGCCCCTGCCCACCCCCTTTTAATTCTCTCTGCCCATGTACCAACACACGTGTCCAGAAACGCACCGACCAATACGGCGGCAGCTTCGCCAACCGCACGCGCCTGGCCATCGAGATCATCAAAGCCATCCGCGCCGTGATCCCCGAGACGATGCCTCTCCTCTTCAGAATCTCGGCCACGGAGTGGATGGAGCAGAGCGGGCAGGAGTCGTGGGGCGTGCCGCAGACCATCGAGCTGGCCAAGCTGCTCCCGGACCTGGGCGTCGACCTGCTCGACGTCAGCACGGGCGGCAACAACGAGAAGTCGAACCTTGGCACCATTCACCCGCGCTACCAAATCGACATCGCGGCGCAGATCCGCGCCGCGCTGCGCGCCGACGGCAATGATATGCTTATCGGTGGCGTGGGCATGATCACCACTGCCGAGATGGCGAAAGAAGTGGCACAGAAGCAGGACGGGGACGAGGACAAGGCGGACGCGGACCTGGTTCTGATTGCGAGGCAGTTCTTGAGGGAACCCGAGTTCGTCTTGAGGAGTGCGCACCAGCTGGGCGTCGAGGTCCAGTGGCCGTTGCAGTATTTGCGGTCTGGGTTCCCAAAGGGCGCGCAGCTATAAAACCGCGTGTTTGGTGCTGGATATGGTATTGGACTTAAGCTTGGATGGGCGGAGATGAGCAACCAGCGTGACGTTTTTGAGGGTTTGTGTCGGCAACTAGCGACGTACATGTCGGCTGTTTTGTTTACAAAACTGCCTCCGTACATGCAGATAGCGCAAACACTTTTCGCACCAGCCGTGCCAGGGTCGAAGCCGGGTGATTTTCTTGCCGTCTCATAAAGGGGTGGGTGGTGCTATGGATGAGCGAGGATTTGTCACCTGAAAATACCCATATCGCCCTGTCCATTGACATCGTTCATATCTGCCAACAACCGAAGACGCTCGATCATGGATAACTGGCCATATTATATATACAACGCGAAGTGAACCCCGACATTGCCAAGAAGCAGGGACGAAGGCCAAGCTCACCATACAAGGGGTTTTCAGAAGGCCCCTTTGAATTCTCACCGCCACTACCTTGCTACTTCTTCTTACTCGATGCCTGAAGCTTTGCCCGTCGCGTTACCTCGCTCTCTGCTATCGAACGAATGAGTTGAAGCAAGAGCTCCTTTCCCGTGGCGATACTCTGCTCCGAGCTATCACAGGGAACATGGAGAAAAACCACGTTGCGCTTCTCTCCTGCTTTGTGGAGATGGGCTAGGCTCGAGAAATAGATAAAGTCGCATAGGTAATGGCCAGCGTCGTCCGAGATTCGGAGGTCCAGGCCGTCCTGTTGTTTGTTCAGTGACATGGAATAGCATACGAGAAAAAAGTGAGTGAGTTGGAGAAGAACTAGTGAGAAAGGGGTGGGAGGAGCGTACCGGGCTGTTGTCCTTCCACCTCGACAGCACGTCGTCGAGATCAAAGTCTGTGAGAAGCTCCTTGGGCTGCCCGTACCACACCCAGTCCTTGCCCTGCCTGACGCGCCGCTCCTGGTCTCGGAGAAACTCGTTGTCGACATCCTTCATAGCATACCCGTCTCTGTGGGCCTGCCGCTCGATGCAATAAAAGGGGCGCGGTCCTGCCATGCCGATGTGGATCGCGATATCGATCTTGGGCCTGTCGGGCTCGGTTGTGCGCTCGAGATCCCAGAGCTTTGGGACCAACTCGCGGACCGTCTCATAGTTGACACGGATAGGCTCTGGATGGACCAGTAGATGGACAGATGGCAGGACTACGGGCGCCGACGAGCGAGACGCCTTCCCCTTGGCCCGCAGCGGCGGGAGATAGTTTGGCAGGTCCTTTGTGATTTCCCATGACGGGTTCACGGGGAAGTCCTGCTTGAACGGCTGGCGGTTTTCATCATGGTTAGCTTGATTAAACATATCTCCAAGTAGTTAAAGGCCACTGACGCCAAAACCTGTGACCAGGACGGTCAACTCATCCTGCGTGGGATCAGTGGACCCCATGGTGGTGGGTGATTATGGTTCGTGAGATACTCCTGTCGTGCGGGGTGGTACAGTGAAGTGCCTGGCCTCAGATCAGGAACGGTAACGGTAACGGGTTGCCAAGCCTAGGTGGTTCCAAAATAACAATAAATGGGCAGGGCAAGCAGTGATGGGCACCTAAGCGCGGGCAGCGATGGAGATGCGATTGCATCACCTCACGCGTCAAAGTGCGGGGCTGTCGACGAGCGAGACGAACCTTAAATACCTGACGGAAGGTACCTTCCTACCGTGTCGGGTGCTGCCAATGCGTCCAGTGCTTATCTTCCAGTGCAATGCTCCGGCTTGGGCATCCGCAAAGAGAACCACCAACCACGCCTCATTGAGAGAATCGAAGAACTGCCGCTGAAGCTGTTGCTGGTGCTGGACCGCCGCCAAAATCTCTATTGGCTTACGCCCGATTTAGGACGGATTGCGTCTTTGTTCCAACCAACGCAGGATCTATCTCGTCGCACTTCAAGCGACCCAACTCGCCTCGTGACTCCTCGCCGAGCCGCCAATCACCCGACGACTGCAGTCGAACGATGATGAAACTGCCATCCCAAGGGGTGCGGGCGTGCGCCTTGAATCGATCAAGTGTGTCGCGCTGCGACAATAGCTACGCAAGGGCCGACATGCACTGTCGATGCAGGCCACTGCAATCGGATTTGAATCATCCCTTGGACATCGCTGCCAATGGGAGATTTGATGGATAAGAGCGGCGATACAGAGAGAGAATCCGGGGGCGGGGCACCCGGATACTTCTTCATCCACTTTTTCGGGCTCCGACTTCGTCCCTCCCCGACCTCTCGGCTAACCGCCGCACCCACACTCGCATCCGCAGCCACTCCGGGAATGTCGGGGGTGTCGGGGAAAATGCTGGTCGCCGCTTTTGCCGTGAAGACCCCCGGCTCGTATTCGGTCCAAGGCTTGGTGGAAACGCGGCCCACCGTCTCCAAAAGTCTTTGTCACGGACTGCTAGCGAGACCCGCGCATACCATGCCTAAGGTACCTAGCTGACCGGTAGGCCAGCCCAGGCCAAGCTAAAATATCGAGTCTTCTTTTCCCCATGCAGCATCCATCGTCGGTTTCCTTTGTGCGCTGCCTGAGGGGCAACTGTCAGATGTCGACGACGTTTTCCCACCCGCCCGCACCCTGTGCCTCGGCGATCGCCACTTACAGCCAATAGCGGTGAACCGGACGATCCATGTGCATGCATCCCATTCAGGGATCCCCCCTGGCTAAGCCACGGCCCGGCCGCCCAGGAACAGGTTTGCGCGCCCCAGCATTGACAAAAGCATCCACATCTGAGAATGCGGGGAAAGCTTGGAGCCAAAACCATTGAATCACTTTCTTTTTTGCACTTCTGACCTTCTGAACAGACTGCAGGATCACCAACCTTACACAACTATGACAGCGCGCTCAGTCCTATCTCGGTCAGGTAGCATCCCGTGTCGACTCGGGTCTTGGACTGGACCGACAGCGTCGCGGTGCTTCACCCCGGAACCTTCAAGGACATCTCCTTGATGGACAGACATGGTCCAGACGAGACTGCCATTGGGCTCATGCTAATCCGAACATTCACGTCCGATCTGTCCGTGATGCGGGCATGATGCCTACAGAGATCTCCATAAGACCTGTGGGGTGAGACGAACATGTTGGTCAGAGCCCAAAACAGACATCAAGAAGTCAAGTATCTGGGGTAGGGTAGGTAGGGTATGACCATGATCGTCGATAGTCTTCCCCAGCCAGGTCAGTTCCCCGGACCCTACCTGGCGGCCCCCCCGCCTCCCTCTTCCCTCTTCCCGACTATTATACTAGTCAGGAAGGAGCAAGACCAAAGATGGATGGCCGCGGCGGGGAGATCTAGCTGTATCGAGAACTCAATGACTTCATGCCATCAACTCGGCCTCAGTCTTGATCTCTCTCTTGGGCTTAGTCTCTGTTCTCTGCACTCCCAACAGCAACTCTCACCGCCGAGTCGGGGGAGCCATGTGAAAGCAAGCCCTGTCTTGCTGGCCTCGGAAGTGGAACTCGGGGAAGAAAGCGAAGACGAGGAGGTCTACAACCCCTGCCCGTTCCGCCCGACTATCGACAACTCAACTGCATAGCATCTTTACTACCGTGGGGCTAGCTGGGGATCGTCACCTTGGCAGTTGGAGGTGGATTTGACAGAACGACAGTCTGGTATGACCCGTTGGTCGTGTGCTCTTGGATCCGACAGACCAGACCTGACTTGGGACCTGGGGTATCCCTACGCTCATGCACATGAGGTTGCGTCAAGCACGGCTCGATCTCTCCCAGATCCCATACATACTTTACCCCATCCATACCAGCCGCTGCTCTTCCCGCCTCTCGCCTTCACCGAGCAGCTTTCCCTCTCCGCCCGTCCACTCGCACTGCACAATGAAGCTCTCATTCATCCAGCTCATAGGGGCTCTCCTCGCCGCCGCCGGTGCCCACGCCCAGCTCTCGGGCTGCGCCGCCGTGGCTGTCAAGGCCATCCCCTCGTGCGCTCAGTCATGCTTCATCGACAACGCGCCGGCGGTAGGCTGCGGAGGCTTCGACTTTGCCTGCCAGTGCCAGAAGGAGGCGGCCTTCTTCGCCGCCATCGAGAGCTGTGTGGCGTCGTCGTGCGCGTCGTCCTTGTTCCAGGATGTCATTGATGGCGCCGCGCTAGGTGAGCTTGCTGCCCGCCCTTTCTATCTCACTTACCATGGCCGTCCTATCTCCCATCTCAAACACCTTGACGTCACTTCACAGATGGCCATGACAGCTGGGAAAGATCAAGTCATAAACTCATTGCTAACTGTAGCATAAAGTATGTGAATGTGCAAACCCCCCAATAGGAAGCGGAGGATCCATGACGGTGTCCGGGACAGTCGTGCCGGGGACAGTGGCGCACGGGACAGTCGGCACAGTCATCGGCACGGTTGTAGGAACATTCGTTACGACGCCCACGGCCACGGCGACGACAACACCGGAGAGCACGTTCCAGACCTCGAGCAGCAGCGCCCCAGCGAGCACCGCTGTGCCCAGCTCCAGCACGAACGGAGGAGGCAGTGGCGGCACCCCAACCGCAAGCCAGAGCTTCGGAGCAACCGCCTCGACCGTGTCGGCCGCGAACCGCCACCTCAGCTTCGAGGTCGGCCTTGCTCTTTCGGCATTCACTGCCATGTTGGCCTTCTTGACGCTATAGACGCATCGGGATCCCTGGGCGAGCAGGAGTCCTACGGGAAGCTATCTTTGTGTTCCATCGACGGGACGTTTTAATGGCCGTGGCTGCGGGAGCTGGAGAGCCAACTTGATCACGATGTGATGGGTATTAAAGACGTCCCCGAAGCAGATGCAAGACAGAAGAGGGAGATGAGATGATCAGAGATGATAAAAGGATGATGGGATACGCCACCATGGGGACAACATTAACGCCCGTTCACGAGACTGATTTATGCCAGCCCCACACCAGCGGCAGATTCATATCCTTCTACATGTCGATAATGCGTTTCCCGGTAACGGTATCGATATAGACATGCTGCCCACGCAGTCAGTCATGCAGTCCAGGACGTCCAGACACGCCAGCCACATCTCTCCCACCATGCGCCACTATGGACCAAACAACATTGGAGTTCTAGAGCTGGTTGGCTGGTTGGTTGGTTGGTTGTATCAGAGCGGACGGCAGGACAATTATATGCGTGGGATTCTTAGACACACAAACCTTTGTAGTGCTTAATATTCAATGAACATGAGTGGCCCCCCAGACGATTCACACAATACACTAAAAGCGAAACCAGAACTCCTTACCCAGAAAAAGAAAGATGTGAAAGTACTCAGTCTCCGCACTTGACAGGCCAATTCTTCTTGATCCAGGCCGCCATCAGCTCCGTAAACGTCCCGTCCACGTACGGCAGCACATCCTGGGCGCTATAACAGTCGCCGCCGCTAAACTTGAGCGCCATGAGCACCCAGGGCTGAATAAAGTCGAAGAACACGAGATCTACCGTCTCTGGCTTCGCTTGCTTGCCGTCGTCATCCGATGGGATACCAATTTCGGTCTGGATGCAGTTGGGCACGACATAAAAGTTGATATTGGAATGGACCGCATCGTCTCCGTCGTCGCCAATATCGTCCTTAGTTGTGTACCCACCTACCAGCGAGGGCTGGCTGTCCGAGCCGTCGCCGTCGCTGTCGCTGCCGCTGTCGCCAAGGGGTTTCTGTTGGGCATTGCCGCTGTCGTCAAAGGCAGCGGACGACGAAGAAGACTTGTCGTTATAGATGATGGACTCGTGGATGGCTAGCTGCTCCGGGATCGCCATGTACCTCGCGTCCACGGCGCCGGCGGCCTCGAGGATCTGTCCCGCGTTATTGAGCAGTCCCAGGACCTTGCTGGCGACGCTGTAGGGCACGTCGGGGATGTAGTTGAGCACGCTGAGGAACGGCGAGATGATGTACGTGGTGTCGCGCGTGAAGGCGCCCTTGAAGATGTCGAAGCGGATCGCGCCCGTGTTCATGATCACCAGCCGCGGCACGTCTTTCCGGCTCGGGAGCACGGCAATGTCGGGGAGGACTTCCTTCTCCAGCCAGCTGTAGATGCTGTTCCTGTGCGGGTACGGCGTGCGTGTCATCCAATAGTCCCGGGGGGCGCAGCCGAAGCTGTAGTCGAGGTTGAGCTCCTTGCGGGCTCGTGAGATCGCGGCTGACACGTTGCGGCCGTGGTCGGTCGGGAATGTTGTTTCGTTCAGGCCAGTGTGGTGGTAGAGGCCGAGGAGGTTGTTGTCGATATACCGGCGGTTGAACGAGAGCGGGGGGTCGATGGTCCGGGGCGGCGTGCCGGTTTTCTTGAGATTGCCGTCGATCGACATCCAGCCTATGGTCTCAAAGTATCGCCCGCTGGCAATCGCGAAGGACCTGGAGTCGTAGGCCGTCGCGTCTCGCACGTGGACGTGGCCGCCGAAGAAGAGGATGGGCGTGAACCAGTTTTGCTTCCGGATGGCGGCGAAGATGTCCTTAAACTCCTGCATTTGCACGCCGACGTGGCCGATGACGACAAAGGCATCCGCCTTCTCCCGAATGGCATCCTGGAACCACTGCTCCTTGATCGTCTCCCGCACAGGCTGGACGACCGTGTTGTTGGCATTGCCCGTGAAATCAAACAGGAAGCCAAAGGCGACAATGTCTAGCTTCTGGTTCTTGGTCTGGAACTTGCGATATCGCTGCGCCATGGGGGTTCTCTGGTCGGTTCGGGGATCGATGTAGTCCAAGTTGGACGCCACGTAGTTGTTCTTGAAGTTTGGGACGGTCTGTCGGTGCTCCTCGTCGGCGGTCGAGGCATGGTACAGCTCGTGGTTCCCCGTGCAGATTATGTCGACGCTCTGCTCGCGGTAGATGTCGTAGTAGTACTGGCCCTTGGGGCTCGAGGCATCGTACAGGCCGTTGCCCTCGACGCGATCGCCCGTGTCGACGAGGAGGAGGTCGACGCCTCGTTCGTCGGCTGTCCTTCGAAGGTGGTCGGCGAACGAGACATAGTCGCCCCAGTCGGCCGAGTACTGCGACTCCTGTAGATGGCCCCCGTGCCACCCGTGCGTATCCGTCGTGTGGAGGAAGTTCAACTTACCCCATTGGAGGGGCCGCATGGGCGCGGCGATGGGGCTCGCGGCTCCGGGCTGCGCTGCCCTCGCCAGCGACGCGAGGGCGGCGGCGGCGACGGCGACGACATAGGTGCCGACCGAGCCCGCGTCGCGCACCATCACAGCTGGCTGTCTCCAGAAAATGGTGCTTTTTGAACAGAAAAAAGAATTTGGAGGTGCGATGTGTCGTTAGGAGGGTATATAGGTTACAATACAAGATGGTTGCCTACCTACCTGCCTTGCCTTGCCTTGGGTAGGTTGTGGTTGTAGGATGGTAGTTTCAATGACACCGCGAAACCCCGATCACGGCCGCTGTCAGGAAGCCTAGAACAGGCGAGCTTTACACCTGGCACGTGCGTATCAAGGCATGGTCATGTTGGGTACCTTGCCTTAGCTCCCATGAGGCGCTGCCTCCCCTCCATTCACGAAACATACCTGACTTCTACTATAAGGAAGTGAGAAATGGAATCGACACCATTGGTCTTGCCTAGATGAAGATTCGATATCTATGGATATCTGTACGCTGCAGGGAGCGGAGTGGGCCTTCGCCTTTGCATTGGGGATACACAAGGTACATTTACCAACACCATCTAGCGCAGGTCCGAGTCATTTCAGTTTTCCATCCTCCGGTCTTTGAGTGAATCGTCTGGATAATATGCCAAGGTATAATGTAGGTACCTATATGGTCTAAGTCTAAGTGCCTTATGGTTGATGGCATTCAAACTTGATCGCACACCACCGGGAGCAAGTTTGCCCCATCTCTGAGCCGGATGACGAGTTCCTCCCAGCTGCCAGTGCTATGCTTGTCTGGCCCACTTGATGCCGGACGCCGTTATTGATCGTGAATGGTGAAATGGATCCCTGTTTGGCTACGAGGTGGGTACCGGAGACCGGCGAACCGGTGGATATTACCCCATGCTGGGGGTGGGCAGCAATGCCTTTATCTTATCGGTCGGTCGTGATAAGCTGCCTGGCGCCGACGTAGTACCTCGCTCAGCCCCAAGGAGGGAAGGTACGATGACCTCTCCACGCGACCAAGAGACGGATTAGGACTCGAGGTTGTTGATAAAGGACAGTCGAGATGGTGTAGAGGAGATATCACCTGCTCGAAATGCAACCACCAGAGGCATCATAAGACTAGAGTTGAAATGCTTTGATGGAGGCAACTTGACTGGCGCCAAGACGACGCCGAGGGTGGGTGTTCCGCGATGGAAACCCCGCACCACCCACTCAAGGTCCATCCGCCCCCCCACCATCACGATTCTTGGACCCGAAGTCTTGCAATAGGAAGCCTCATGGAGGCCTCGTACTCCGCGATGAAATATGTACCTGACATTGGGTGCCATACCTTAGCTCTGCATTACCCTGGACACCAAGGTGCCTTATGCACATGCTCGGGCTGGAGGTGGTCCACGGTCGGTGCCTCTCGACATGCAGCAGCCGATTCCGCTCGGTTCCTTCTTTCTTCGAGAACACAAACAACTCACCCCGAAGCCGAGAACACGGCCAACATTTCCCAGGTACATACACGTCCCCTAATAAGTTGGTGGCCTGGGCTAGATCCGACCGGCCGACAACTGACAACTCCCGATTAGGCCATCCCTTTGACTGCCTCACGTGTCACCACTACCGTCGTTTCTTGACCTCTCCCCTCCCGTTTGAATCGTTGAACTTTTTGACTGGACCTGGGACTTTTTTACCGTCTTGCTTTGCTCGTTATTATGGAGTGTTGAGTTTGGGAGTTGAGTGTGCCGCCACCAGTTGTAACTTCAGGTTTCCTGCACCGGCACCGACCTCTTAGCTTGGATGCTGCCAGACCAACCAAGCGTAGACCCCGGCCTCGTCCGACCATCGACCGTGGTTGCTTGTCATATCTCGACCTTCCCCGCTGCTCACTAGTTCGTACTGCCGTCAGGAATTAGAATTCCTTGGTGTGCTTGTTGGCTTCATAAGTCCCAGCCCCGTCTTGCAACAACCCCAGGACAGCGACACTTGTCAGTCAGCCCGCCGTTTGTCCGGCAACTCGCCATGATGGCCGACACTGCGCCTCGATACACGCCCGCCACCATCGAGACGATCCGACCCGAAGACTTCGAGACGGCGTCGATTAGATCAGCGGCGCCATCCTACAGTGAGCTTGCCTCTCCCCCACCACCCCGTGGATTGCAATAACGACATCCGCGGCGTCCGCTCAAGCATCCCAGCCCATCTCCATTTCCTCACTTAGACAGCCCAACCCGCACTAACACCCCTTCGCTCCATCCAGCCTCCGACGTACCGTCCTACCACTCCACGATCCCGTATCCCAACGACCCGGTGCCTCCGTATTCGCCACCGACCCGCTCCACCCCCACCAGCCCGCCCGCGCCGCTCCTGAGCCCCGAGCCCGGCCCGCGGCAGCCGGGCCTGCCTCCCGTGCCCACCGGCCCCGTCAATTCCAGCATCCCTTCCATAGCACAGTTCCGGACCCCGTCATGGTCCAGCCTCAGCTCGAACCCGACGGCTCGGCACTACCAGCGCGTGGCCCATAGACGAGTCGCCGCTGCAACCAGCACGTCCAACACGGCCAGCACGTCCAACACGGCCAGCGCCGACGGGCTCCGGCGGCTGATGCTCGACCAGATCGAGGAAGAGGAGCGCAATAGAGTTCGGCCCCTCGAGGACCCCCACCTCGTCGGCGAGCACGCAGCTGCCCAGGCGAGGCGCGAGAGACTCGCCAGGGAGAACGGGGACGAGATTTTGCTTCGTGAGGATAGGCGTTGGGACTGGTTTCTCAGTAAGTTTAGCTAACCCTACCACCTCCCCCTCCGGCGCTCCTCTTCTTTTTACCCGACTTTCTTCCACAAGACGTGTTCTGATCCGCGCAACACAGCCCAGATGAGGGAAGCAAAGGAGCGCGAGGAGCGCGAGGAGAGTTTGAGGCGCCTCCGCCGCTCGTTTGGGAGCGGGCCGTCTCTCGGGAGGCTTGCGTATCGTATTGGGACCCTCGGCGCTCGCTAGAGAGGCAAGGCTCTGGGTGTGGTTTCTTCTTCCTCTTCTTCTTCTTCTTCCTCACCATCATCATCATTGGGTTTTGGCGCATGTCGATTATTTTGGTTGGACTTTTTATCATGTTCTCTCGCTGTCTTGGTCACAGTTCAGCTCTCCTTTCTCATTCATTACAGACGCATGCTCTCTCGAGAGGCATCACTGCATATATAGGGCGGGCGGCAAGCTTCTTCTTCTTCATCTCAAATCATTTTTTGGCGTTGTCACAGCCCTTGCTTCACTTACCGTTCCTATGCTGGCGGTTTTTCATCTGGCAAGTGAAGTCTGGAAGTGAGTGTCATGGGCTCAGGACCTGAACAGTATGCCCAAATACCAGGGTGGTATTATATTGCGAAGAATCCTGCTGTGGAGGTGAAGTATGGTTTGGTGGGTAACGCATTTGAGATACTGAAGGAAACAACAACTGAATCTCAGCTCCACTCCCAGTGTTAGTTAAGTAGGTATGATTCCTGAGTGGCATAGTGAAAACCCCATTCTTAACTTTCATCCGTCTCTTCTGTCATGTTCACCACGTGCATTACTCAGCGCCGTGCTTTGGTCGTCCTACAGAGGCGGGGAAACACAACTACGGTATGCATAGATACCTAGCCGAATGAGGTGTGAGGTGTGTAGCCCTGCTTGTTCGGGGAAGTAGATTCGCATCGTTTTCTCCATTCCTGTTCCATTAAGCCATGCTGCCTTTCTAGTCGGCCACCAAAACAAGTACAGTTCCGTCAACGCCGGGCCAAATGCTGGGTACTAATCACACACGTCCCCTTTCTCACCTAGGCCGAGGTACCTTCTTTGCATACATATTATACTTATGTGTACACTTGTCTCCTTCATAAAAGCGTTTGCATATCGACGGCCATTAGCCCTTGCTCTTTGTGTTCAGGATAAGAGCAACAATGAGACTGTGTCGTGAAGATTCTTGTCAGTGCATCACTCAAGACAAGGACACCAGGGGGGTGAGAACATACCCGTAGAGACCAAGGACTTCGCCGAAAATGAGAATCAGGACCATGCCCACGAAGACCCGTGACTGCAGCATATACGATCTGACTCCCTTGTCACCGACAATACCGATGCAATAACCTGCGGCAAGACCCGTGAGGCCAACCGACAGTCCGCATGCAAGGTGCATAAAGCCGCTGTTCGCTGGTATCAGCATCTGATCTCCCACGATAGCTCGTCTCTGCAACGACGAAAACGAGCACGGTTAAACCCACTTGAACAAGCTGTAGTTGGTTCCCGACGACGGAGGACCAAGATCCTGTGCTATCAAGACGGAGACGACAAGCGCATAGACGGCAATGATACCCGACATGACGACGGGAATGAGGCACTACAAGTAAGACCAGAGGTTAGCAGGCAGCGAAGCATCAAGAAACGGCAGGAATGGAGTGCGCGCGGTTCAAGTATCTCGTCATGAGAGCCGTCTCTTGCGCGCGCGCGCGTGCTCTCTCCCCCTCCGTGTCTTCTCCTCCTTTCTTTCACACACCTTCATGATCAGGTCAGGGCGAAAGGTTCCCACGCCCGCAATACCGATGCCGGATTTTGCGGTGCCGTATGCTGCGCCCATGCCTGGAGAGTTGGGGGATATATCATCAGCTTGCTTCCCTTTGATTCGGGAGGGGGCGGAGGTTGAGGTGGAGCATCGCAATCGGGTCTCGTGGAAGACCGTGAGGAGTAGCGAGGGATGGGTTCATCGTACTGCCAAAGACCATGGCCGCTGCAATACCGGCCTGTCGAGAAGATGGGGCGTTAGCCAAGCTGTAACGCGATGATTCCTTGACCTGCAAAGTTGGAACCCTCTGGTGCCCGGTCCCCTTCTGTTGGGTCGGGGTGTAGATTACGTACCATTCCCAGGAACGGCGCGAATTTCGGAGTCAGCTCCGAATCGGCCATTGTCGAGGCCATGTTGTATGGGTTGCAAATGTTCTCGAGGACGGAGGCAGAATACAAGACGGCGTGCCGGGGTGGGTTGGTGTGGAAAAATCGGGGGAGGCTTCGAGGCTGGTGGAAGCGCTTCTGTCGGCTTTCGATGTCGCGGCACCAAGTAAGGTCGGTAGCTCGTCGCAGCTTCCATGTCATGAAGCTTTGGCCCGGCTGGTGGATGGCTGTGGACTCACGGCTGCGATCACGTGAGCGGCAGATCCACTTCTACACCTTCCCCCTCGCACCTCTGGGATTGGTCTTCTGCCTTAACCAATGGCAGGATGTGGAACTTGTCGACACCCAGAACATCACACCTGGGTGCAAGAAGCGGCCTAAACATCCGTGAACAAAGGTAACGGGATGAATCAATGTCAATTACAGGACGCGACGATAAGTCCTCATACTACCTAGGCAATGGTGCTGCGCAGTCGTGTCGAAAATCATCCATTCCAATTTTTGAGTTCAGCCCCATACGGGGAACCAGAAAGCTTCGTGCAAGTACGTAGTGCATCTATCTCTATCTGAGTGCCTGCCATCCCTGAGAGGACGAAGCTTCCCATCTGTTTGAGTCGACTCGAGGCAATATGCATGCATGGATGTGGCACGGGCTGTTGCTCTTTGCTGCGCCTGCCGTATTAAAACAAAACGGTCCTCGTGGGATTCCATTCGTGGGTTCCCATTCGCGCAACGATAACCATTGAACCGCGTGGGAGGTGTAGACGGACCGAACCCGTTTGTTCCTTCTCGTCATTTGCAGCATCGCTTGATCTATGCTCTGTCTTGAAGCAGAATCCTTTGGGCTAGAATTTCGTCGCCGCTTTCTCGTCTATCATTTGGCAGATTACGGGCTACCTCGTGCCTTATCTTCATGAGGGAGCTCAGTTGACTTGAGAGGCGGGGAGGCGTTATACTCCGACTCGCCGTAAACGGGCGGGCAGGGGCCCCTCATTACCCAAGATAGCCACCTGGAGGCGGAAGCTATGTATGTACAACCTCCCCCCCCCTCCCCGTACACTTACATGGCTGCAGTGGACCATATCGAAGCCGCCCACTGAGTGCCTGTGCCTGGCACCCAAGGAAAAAGAAGCCATCCAATTGACCTGCCAGAGTTGTTGAGGCAGTGCGAGCAGATCCTTCCATTTTTCACCTTGCTCCCGCCTTTGCCCGCGTCCATTGCTACCTGCCCGGGTAAGACCTCTGCGCTTGTAGATTCCATTGCCCGTGCCTTTTTTTCCTACCTCGCTTTCGTCGGGTGGTGACCTTGTGAAATCTTGACCACCCAATGCAACGCAAGGAAGGAAACCTAAAAGACCGGCACGCATTCATCTACCTGCGGGCTCCCTCTCCTTCTCCTTGGTTGCCAACGCGGCTTTATTTTGGTACCTGGCGTGCCTGGTAAAGGTACAGGTAGTTCTTCTCCTCCAAACAGCCTGCAAGCCCGCAAGCCCGAAGCGGAGCGAAGCGCAAGCCAGAATTCTCAGGTCAGGTACCTTGGCACTCTTGGGTCCCGCAGCGGTTTGTTGTTAGGGGCAGCAACCTGGAAACATCTTCCAATAACGTCACTCTCCCCGTCGGGCCGTCCGTCGTCAACCTGCCTGCCCTGTGTCACGACTAGAAACAATCGTTTTCCTGGGACCACGCCTTCATCGATCCCGTTGCTTTCGCTTTGGTTCTGACAAGCTGGAACCTCCACTGGAAGGCTCTCCCACGTACTGTGTACCTGACGCAGCGGGCGTGCAGCACGACAAAGCCTCCCTCCCCGCACAGGCGGGCACATTCTAAATCTAAAATCCCAAATTCTAACCTGGACCTGAACCCGTCATCGCCTCTCATCACATCATCTCACCCGGCCTGGCCCACGCATCGCATCGCATCAACACCGCATCGCGTCCGTCATCCGTCACGGCTGGGCTTGGGGCCAACCGCATCGACAATACTCCTGCCTCCCTGGCACTCTTCACACAGCAGCAGCCAGACAACCACAGCAGTGCCGCTGTAGCTGGCGGCCCGTCGCCGACTCGCGGGACTCGCGGCCCACATTCGAGTAAGGTAGGCAGGTCGAACTAGCACTCACTCCACTCTGCATTGCAAATGCCCAACGCCCCCTGCCTCTATCCCTTGTGCCCTTCTGCAACATCAATCCGACTTCCGACCCCCCGAATCGCTGGCCATGGACCCGAGCCTGGTACGGCACAGACATTGACACAATATGCCCTACCTCTAGCACGCGATACCGATCTCAAATCCCAGCTCGACATCGACATCGACACCGACCCCGACACCGACCCCGACACCGACACCGACACCGACACCAACCACCCCCGGCGCCGATCAGATCCGATGTCAGACTACCCGCAGGATAGGGTGCCGCCTCCGCGGTCCGGCCAGTATGGCCACTCCAACAATTACCAGCGAGATGCCGCCTACTCCAACATCTTTGGCGCCGCTCCTCCTCCCGGCAGATCGCAGACCATGACCTCGTCAGGCCCTCCGCTTATGATGCAGGATGCCCCTCTAGCACACGACGGCCGGACCATGTCGATATCGTCCAACTCATCCGGCATGCAAAGGGTACCGCCGCCGCGCCAACCGCCGGGCGGGACGGGAGGCTATGGAATGGCGCCGCCCCCTCGGCCACGCCCTAATGAGAACGGGATGCCGAACGGCTATCATCAAGGCCCACGCTCGGCGTCTGGCGGGCAGGTGCCCTCTTCGCAGTATATGCAGCATCAACAAGCCCGACGGCCAGTCCCTGGTGGGCCCTCGCCGCCCCAGCAGCAGCAGCCGCGGGCAGATTCCCTGAGAGGTCCAGGCCCAGATCCGCGCGGGCCGCCGACTCAGGGTTACTACAACAACAATTTGTCGCGCAATCCCGCACCACGGCCCTACCCGGGTGGGCCTGCACCGGCCCTGAATTCTGATCCCTACCGGTCGCAGTCCATGGCGAGCATCCAACGGCCCAACCTATACAACCCTCCGCCCCAGGCCTACCAGCAACAAGCCCCGGCGAACGCCTTTCGACATGCTCAATACAACCCGCACTCTGCTCGAACAACGGCCCAAGGGAGGGTTGTTCCTGAGAGGCACATGGACGATCGCTCCATGTCGATGACGGGCTACCACTCACAGGACCGGGATGCCCATCAAACCATGAGTGGAAGAGTGATACCGAACAGGAGGGCTCCCGGCACAAGCCCCACCTCCCCGGAACACGCTCCTGCAGGATTGGCCGGTCCTGGGGGACACAGCAATGGATATCCACCTGTCTATGCGCCAGGGGCTCAGACAAGGACGGTGAGCATGGCGTCTTCGACAGGCAACGACAGTTCTAGGACCATGTCGATGGCTTCTACGATAGCGCCTTCGGTAGCTGCGAGTGACAGGACAGACACCCAGACATTGGTCCATCGATCGTCAACCGGCGCAGGGTCCCTCAACAGCGAACGCCCCACGACTTCTCCGAGAATCAGACCACCACTCGTGTATCCCGCGTTGCTCTCTCGCGTTGCCGATGTATTTCGACAGAAGATTGTTGTTGGTGACCGGACGAAGAACGAACTTACATACAAGAACGCATTCAGCGGTGCAGAAGCCGTCGATGTGCTCTCGTATATCATCAGGACCACCGACAGGAACTTGGCATTGCTTTTGGGTCGAGCTTTGGATGCTCAGAAGTTCTTCCACGATGTCACCTACGAACACCGACTGCGAGACTCGACATACGAGATGTACCAATTCCGAGAAACGCTAACCGAAGACACTGACGATGATCATCAAGCAATCAATGGTGTCTTTGTTTTGCTGTCGGAGTGTTACTCCCCCACCTGCACCAGAGACCAGCTCTGTTATTCGATTGCCTGTCCCAGGCGACTGGAACAGGTCTCGCGGCTCAACATCAAGACGGGTCCTGGTCTCAAGAAGGAAGGAATTGCCAGCATGAACGACGATGACGTGGCGCAAACGGACGAGCAGAAACTCTGGATCAACAGCGTGCCAAAGGATATCGCTGATAGTATCAGCGACAGGGAGAAGAAGAGACAGGAAGTCATTTCGGAGATATGCTACACGGAACGAGACTTTGTCAAGGATCTTGAATATCTCCGAGACTTCTGGATATTGCCGCTGAGGGGGAAGAACGGCGTGTCGGCAATCCCCGTGCAGCGCCGGGAGCGGGTTGTGCGAACCATTTTTTCAAACATCATCGATTCGCCTAGTATCCACGGTGTAAGCTCCAGGTTTGCCAAGGCCATCACCGAGCGGCAAAACAAGCACCCAGTAGTTGCCAATGTTGGTGACATATTCTTGGAGTTTGTGCCTCAGTTTGAGCCTTTCATTCTCTATGGTTCAAAGCAACTGGAGGGCAAGTTTGAGTTTGAGCAAGAACGGGCCCAGAACAAGGAGTTTGCCAAGTTTGTGGATGAGGTGGAACGACGGAGGGAGTCGAGGAAACTGGAGCTGAACGGATACTTGACCAAGCCCACGACAAGATTGGCGCGCTACCCGCTCCTCTTGGACAACGTTCTCAAGTACACAGAAGACGGGAGCCCGGACAAGACCGACATTCCAAAGGTTTTGACCATGATCAGAGACCTGCTGAGTAGGGTCAATGCCGAGTCGGGCAAAGCAGAGAACCGGTTCAATCTCCGGCGCCTCCACGACCAGCTTCGGTTCCGCCCTGGCGAAAAAATGGATCTGAAACTCACCGACGAAGGTCGAGAGCTGATTGTCAAGAGCCAGTTCAAGAAGTCGCCGACAGAACAGGCCGATATTTCAGCCTACTTGTTTGATCATGCTGTGCTCCTCGTCCGGGTCAAGCAGATTGGGAAAGTTGAGGAGGTCAAGGCCTACCGAAGAGTAAGACCCGATGAGCGGCCCGACGTTGTGAATGCAGCACTAACATTCTCTGCAGCCTATTCCGCTAGAATTGCTCTCCATCAAGGAAATGGACGAGGTGATTCCGCAGTCGGGTGTTAAGAGATCTTCTTCGAGCATTCTGCCTGCCCTGCGTGCCTCCGGAAACGAAACCAAAAAGGGAGAAGGCTGGCCCATCACCTTCCGGCACATGGGGAAAAACGGCTACGAACTGACGCTGTATGCTACTACGCAGTCAGCGCGGCAGAGGTGGCTTGAGCAAATCGACAACTGCCAGCAACGGTTAAGAGCCCGTGCTGATTTCTTGAACACCACCGTAATCTCATCCGGGTTCTTCACTGGACAGAACAAGGTCAACTGTGTCGCACCGTTTGGTAAGTACATGAGAGAGGCGGAACGTGTGAGCATGATAGACTGACAACGATGCAGACGGCGGCCGGAAACTCGCCTATGGAACCGAGAACGGCATTTATGTCTCGGATCGCAGGTCCAAGGATAAGGACGCGCCACCCAAGCGCGTCATCGAGATCGGAACTGTGACGCAAGTCGATGTCCTGGAAGAGTACCAGCTCCTGCTGGTTCTCTCCAACCGGTCGCTGTATTCTTACCCGCTCACTGCTCTGGATCCAAACGAACCAATGTCGTCGAAGCGTGGCAAGAAGATCCAGAGTCATTGCAACTTTTTCAAGACGGGTATCTGCCTCGGTCGGCACCTGGTGTGCTGCGTCAAGAGCAGCGCGCTCTCGACGACTATCAAGGTGTATGAGCCCAACGACGCTATGTCCAGGACCAAGAAACGGGGCGGCCTGGGCGGGATGTTCGGCGCCGGCCAAGACGAGCTGAAGCCGTTCAAGGAGTTCTATATCCCCACCGAATCAAGCTCGGTGCACTTCCTGAAGTCGAAGCTCTGCGTCGCATGCGTGCGCGGATTCGAAGTGGTCAGCCTGGAAACCCTAGAGACGCAGTCTCTCCTGGACCAGGCCGATACGTCGCTTGACTTTGTCGCTCGAAAAGAAGGTCTCAAGCCGATCCACATCGAGAGGCTCTACGGAGAGTTCTTGTTGAATTACAGCGAGTTCTCCTTCTTTGTCAACAGGAATGGCTGGAGTGCGCGTCCGGAATGGCGTCTGGAGTGGGAGGGCACGCCCCAGGCATTTGCCCTCAGCTATCCGTGGATCTTGGCGTTTGAGCCCAACTTTATCGAGTTGAGACACATCGAAAACCTGTCTGTGCATATTGTGCCGCACAAAAATATTCGCATGCTTCACAGCAGCACGCATGAGGTAAGTCGGGGTCCCGGCCCATGTGCAGGAATCGGCGTTGCTAACTGTAGAAATCAGATATTGTTTGCATACGAAGATGAGCGCGGCGACGACGTAGTCGAGGCCATTGACTTTTGGAAGTCTCAACAGAAGAAACTCGAATCTTGAATTATCGGAGATGCGATGGATATCTCGGATCAGATCACTCACAGCAGGGTAACGCCACTTGTCGAGCTAGCAACCAAGGTGATTTCCGACAAGCAGAAGTACTCTACCGCGCCTCTCGTGGCCCATGTGAAATCATTCCGGGATACGCCAGGAGGGCGACGGGCTTCACCCGCCCGTCCGCTGCAGCCCGCCGGTGCACCGCTGCACCACAGGCAGACAGAACGATGTGAGCCGTTTGGTCAGTCACTTGCTGATGCTGCAAAAGAAAATAACGGTGTCGACCAATCGGGTTCGCGGGGGTGAATGTGTCTGGGATGCCATTCTTTGCAGATGGGCAGTTCACGAAGCGAGGAGAGAGAAGAGGCAAGCAAGATTTTGATTTGGGAGAAATTTGGAAAAGCTCAGGAGACCTTTATGTTACCATTTTGAGTTTTGTTGATGTGGAGCGGGCTTCTGGGTCGGGACGTGGCATTTCTTTCTGCCCATTTATTGGCTTTCTCGCTCTTGTTTTTATAATTGGCGAGCTTGTCTACTTTGTGGAGCGGCCGGAGATTTTTTTTTGGGTCCAGCAAGCAACGCTGTATTATTCTCTGGTTCTGGCGATACATATTCGTGCTCGGTTTTCCTTCCCTCCTCTTACTTTCTGAGTTTTCTTTTTAGCCTCCTCGGCCACTCAAAAGGCAGGCAACTGGGGGGATTCCTTTTCTTGTGTGAGAAAGAGGTATGCATGCCCCCGAGGAGAAGGCACTGGGGGCCAACATCAACGAGGGCGCAAACATGTTATAGGGGAGATGAGAGGACCTTAATGGTTTAATAGCTATTTCAAAGTTCCCTGGGGGAACAGGGAAGGAGGACAGCCGGAGACCGGAGAGCTGGCATGTGACGGGTTGGCATGGGCGATGGAGCTGGATAATACATCATCACTTTCACATGGCCTCGGCGCATGGCGGGCAGTCTCGTCCCGTGGGTTGATGATGACGGTGAATCTCGGGTTGGAACAATGGACATGTCCCGAGGATGACCGGGAGTCGTGGAGTCTTGCCATGTTTTCCATGATAATGATACGGGATGCTGGACCCGCACCGTGAAGAGGCGGGTGGGTCCATGTCCCTTGAGCCCCACGGGAGGAAAAGCTTAAACTCCTGGTTTTCCCCACCGGCATCAGGCGCCCCCAGGTCTTGGCGTCGACGGCCGACCAACCAGACGGGGATGGCCCGTCAGCCTCAGCCAGGCAAGGCCAACCCCCCGATCCGATCTGGCATGCTCTTCCTTTGTAAGGTTTCCTTTCCATGTCGTGCAACATTACATGTGCCAGCTAGGAAGTATTTGGTTAGCAACTTGCACCCCTTCCTGTTTCCCTCCCTGGCTGGAAAGCAGAGCGAATCTGTACTGTGTATACCTACGTCCTGTCCAACGTGGATTAATAAGGACTTTGTGGGCTGATGCGGTTCATGGATGGTGTCTGGTCGTCGTCGTCAAGGGTTGCCTACCTGATCTTTTCTTGCCTTCACTTTCAGACTCCGCTTCCCATATGTTGAGGTCAGGTAGGTTCCATGCATGTCTTGGATTGGGAAGAAACAACGCGTTTTTCGCCCCAGAAGTTTCCAAGGGCAGGGTCGTTTCGTTGCGTCCCCCTCCCCCGCCGCGGTCGACCTCTTGGGCGGGAATATATATACCGTATCTATGGCACCTTCTGTTCACTGTTCACTGTTCACTGTGGTTGCTCTTGCTTCTGACTTTTGCGTCATCTCCTTTTTTTTTTCTTCCTCCCCCTTCCCTCCTGCTCTATTACATCCCATCTATCAACAACTACTGTTACGCCGAGCAGATACGGATAACGGACTGTCGTCTCACATCTCTTCAACTCCCGTCTTCTCATCTCCATCTCATTTTGCCTTTTTATTCCAACCCGTCGCGACGGAGTATCCCCGCAAGTAATATTGTTGCGAGAACCCAGCGCGGGTTGTTTGGCACCCTGTACGGACCGATTCGTCTTCTTTGCATTTTCTGCTCCCCCCCGATTCTCTCTCTCTCTTCTCACTATATTTATTTCATCTCCGGTGAATGTAGAGTAAAACGACAAACCAGTATCCAGTCGGTTATCGATCGAATTTACCTGGCCTCCCCCAACCGCTATTACCTATCGTTAAGGCGAGACCTGCATACACGCCGCCATTAGGTACACGATAGCAACCGCGTGAGAAACGGACAGAGTAAAAATAAGAAGTGGAAGCAGAAGAAGAAGAAGAAAATGAACGGTTGCTACTGCGCAAACTACTATGTTAGTTTTACCCCCCAGCGGAAGCACCTGAACACATACATACATACATACATACATACAAGGTTCCTGTTTGGGTTCTAAGCAATATAAATAAGTAGCCAAGAAAAGGGGATCTAACAAATGCCATCATAGGGCTCCATCAACTGCCGAAACAGCGTCTCCAAGTTCGGCGACCGATGTAAACTCTGCCTGGTACGTCCGAGACCTCCCCCCCCCCTATTATTTTATATTTTATTTCTATTCATCGTTTTCCTTCCTGTGTGGCCCTTCCCTCTTCTCCTCGGGTACCAACCCCAACAGCAGCCGAGACTGACCTAGTGTTTCCTCCTTCCTTTCTGGAACGTACCAGGCCCTGAAAAGCGGCGCCTCCTTGACCGGCGGTCTGCTGCCCGAAGACGGGCTCTGGATGGACGGCCCGTCGCGCCCCGTCGCGGTGCGGAAACGGAAGGATAGCTCGTCGCGGAGCAGTGCCGAGACGTCGCCCTGTCTGGGAGACGAGGCCCCCGAGGCACGATCGTGATGTGATGATATAGACGGCGGAAAAAAAAGGGAAAAAAGAAAAAGAACAGACACCATGCTGGAAAGTTGAAAAAAAAAGTCTCGGCTGGTCTGGGATTTGGGGAGGGCTTTCGGGTTTTGTCGTATGGGCTGAAGACGTCCCCTTTGCTTGCGTGGGCAAGATTATTTACGTTCTTTTTTATTTTATTTTTTTAAGCCGTCGCCGGTAAATAAGGATGGTTCTGTAGGAACAAAACAGATTCAGATTTGGGACAAGAGGAAACCCGCCATCTTTTTTTTCGTATTGCAAGTTTTTGATCCTTTGCCATCACTTCGGGACGGAGTGAGTTTCTCGTGTGCCGTAGTCCCCAAGGCAATGTCTAGACAGCAATGGATGAGTGATGGATGAAACTGTCCAGCACACGGAGCTGGTCGGCTTTCACGGATCTATTCTAGTTTTACTCGTACAAGGCTGTCAGGGCTGGGGGAAAGGCATCACATGGTGTATTGACTGCTCGCCTGTGATCTATGCAACACATGATAGGAGTGAACTGTGCCGAGCGCCCGCATACTGCATCCGATCAAGGGCTGAAGACGACTGTAATCAAATTATGATCGCTATGTTTGAAGCGGCAGCAACATTCAGCGTAGAGAAAAGCGCAGCTAGGTAGTCGTAGCCTAGCTGTCGTCTTTCGGACAATGAACATTCTCCTCCCATCTCTCGATGAGAGATGAAATCACGTTTTGATCACAAAGCAAACCCGCTTTTAAGCCCTGAGACGCGTTAGTTGACAGCAACAACGACAGAGCGGAGGGGAAGCGAGTGGGATTGTACGACTTACCCAGACTAGGACATGGCAAGACGCCGACGTGTCTTGATTTCGGTTCTCGTTCTGACGGACACATCGGCTGCTACTTGTATCTATAGCTCTCCTGGTCCCTCCATCCGACACCCAACTGTGAGGGCACCCTATTTTCATGCCACAGGGCCGTCCGGCTGGCTGTTCCCCCTGAGTGTAAAGAGAGAGAGACAGAGGAGAACAAACGAAGCAGGCTATTCCCCATCCACTCTCTTTTCTTCTTTTGGCCGTCGGTCCAGGCCCCCGCAGGATGGTCAGATATCTGTGTGCGAGCAGGCTTGTCTGCCTACCGCGTCTCCAATCTCCCCGGCGAAGTTCCCCGCGGGTAAAAAATCTCAGATTTCATTTTCTCTTCTCCCCCCCCCCCCGCCCGTGCGGTTTGAGAGATCCACCTCAATCACAACGCCTCATCCTCCTCGTCGTCGTCTTTCGAAGGAGCAGCAGCGCCAGGGCTCCTGCTCCGGCTGCGCCCGGTGCGTCCACGTGCCGCGCCGCGACCACCTCCCGCTCCGCCCCGCGCGCCCGGCTTGCCTGGCGGGGGGCGCACAAAGGCAAAGTCGACCTGGATCGTCTGGTCGAGGAGCTTGGTGTCGTGGGCGCCGTCGATGGCCGCGCGGGCCTCCTCCAGGGTTGGGTATTCGATCAGCGCGTAGCCCTGCGGTTGGTGCGCTCATTGCCTTTAGTTAGCCTAGCCCGCGCCGCCTGTCTCTCTGACAGAGAAGAAAGGAAGGAAGTGAGAAAGAAACTGTTGTTTGTAGTGTTAGATCGCATCGTATGGCATCGCACGCACCTTAACGTAGCCGCTTCGCCTGTCCAGGTTGAGGTGCAGGTTCTTGATCTCGCCAAATTCGCCAAACTTGTCGTGGATGGCCTCCTCGTCGGCCTCCTCGTGCACGTTGGTCACCATGACGATCCAGCCCTCGATGGACCGCACGGCGGTTGCCTTGGTGTGTGTCTGCATGGCTGCCACCTTGGCGCCGCTGAGCTTGGGCTGCGGAGAGACTGGCGAGCCAGGCTCATCGACGTCCATCTCATCCATCTTCAGGGTGGTGGGGTATTTGGTTGGCGCTCGAAAGGCTGGTGGGATTGTGAGGGCGACCGAAAATTTCGAAAGAGAGCGCTGATACGTATTTTTTGCCTTTGGGTGTCTTTCTTGGTGCTGCTGGGTTTGGAGTTGGGTAAGGTACCTGATGGATTGGGAAAGGCAATCAGGTCCAGCCGCGGGGCACTGGCGCGAATGGAACCTGGAAGGTGGAGGGAAATCCGTCGTGAAAAGAGTGGAGCGGGCGGCTTCGACGAAGGGGCGCTTTTACGGAGTACAACGTACATAAGGCCGCCAACAAACAACTTGAATTGCCAATCAATGCATCATACTTGGAAAATGCTTCATTTCCTGAATGGATTTGACAGAAGGGGAACAGAAATGAGCTTCCTTTGCACCTTTCTCGCAGGTTACTTTTCCCCTCGCACAGCCAGCCAATGCACCTAATGACGTTACTCCCAGCACGCAAAGACAAAACTGCTAAATCAATACATCATAAAAAAGCAGTCCCAGAACACCATGCCGCCACATACTCTGAACCCCAACAGACCAGGCCTGTCCGTGTCCATGATCTTGCTAGCCATGATTCAAAAACAAGACATTGCCCGTACGCCAACGGCAAATTCTCCCAGGAACACGAACGAACCAATGCGCTCAAATATATATGCTCCGAAAATGAACTTCCGTACCTTCAATGTCAAACAGTGCTTGGAGTCGTCCCCCATCTCAATCTGATATCCGATTACTCAAATCCGTTCCATGAAGAGCCGCCATCTCTACTCTCCGCAGTCACGCCCTCAAGTCGCAGCAGACTGCTGAGGATCGTGACATCGATCTCTTCGCTATTCATCAGCTGCCCCGCCTGCTTCTGTCCCTCGAGCACATCATGCAATCTGTACAGCTGGCTGCTCTTGGTCTCAACCTCGGCCTGGAGCCTCTTGATCTCCGCCATGATGCGCCTTCGTTCTCGCTGGCCAAGCGACTTGTCGAGGCCAAAGTACTTCTCATTGAGATGCTTGAGCTCCATCTGGAGGTGCTCAATCTCATCCTGTGTCTCCTTGATGAGAATGGCAAGTGCGTCTCCAGGTGGCATGGAGGGGCGCATTGTGGGCTCCTCATCATACTTGGTCTCGGCCTCGGCCATGCGATCAGACACTGGAACCGGCTTCTCCACGCGGACTGTTTTCTTCCCCTTTCTCATGTCATCCGTGGTGATCAAGCCCTTGTTGTTGCTGGCCGACGGGTTGGTAGAGTTCTTCTCCCCATGCGCTGCGATCCGCACGCACACATTGCAGTTGTCCGACTTGTGCTTGCAGATACCATCAAGCACGCGGCGTGCGTCTTTGCTCAGAGACGGGACAGTGTGTGTCTGCGCTGTAGTGTTCTCCTTCTCGCTGTGCAGCGTGATATCGGGTACAAAAAACGCAGACGTCATGTTATGCTCAGTCATTGTCGGCTCTACCTGTAGGCGAGTGGTTTCCGAATTGCGTCGAAGTCGCGATTCAGGGCGCGGCGCCTTGTTTTGGGTCATGGATGTGCTCCTGGCGGATCGGTGGCTCCGAAAAGTCGCGGCCGTGTTGTTGGACTCTTCGCTGTGATGGCTCGCAATGCTCAGCGCGGACTTGACACTGAAGCGGCCAGTGTCTTCGTCGAGGGCGAACTGACTGGACTTTTTAAGGATTCCAACAGGCTGCGCCTTGACCTGTGTCATTCCGATGGTCTTTGTGACCTGGACGCTGTTGTCGGACTTGCTCCTTTGAATCCCTGGTGCGCCGGGCAGCTGCGGCAGGTCGTACTCGGAGAACTGCATCGTGTTGCCGACGGGCCCGGAAGTAGTATCATCCTCTTGCATGTTCCCAATGTCTCGGTAGGTCTGCTTCAGCTTGATAATCTCATTGTCCATGATGCTGAGAAAGTCAGAACCTTGGGTCAGGTGAAGCTCCTGGGTTGGGTCATCGTCAATGTTCATCGTGTTGCTCTTCCCCGTCAGATCAATTGTCGTGTTTCTGCCTCCGGTGGCCTCATTCGGCTCAACAATGCGGGTAACCTTTACAGACTTTCCAGTGATGTCCTGCTCCGAGATCTCCACAATCTTGGACGTCAGCTGCTTGACTTTCTTGATTGCAGCCTCTCGGCGCTCGAGCTTGTGGCGGAGTGTCTCCTCCTTTTGCTTGAATCCCTCCTCCAGGCGAACACAGTCTTCCGTGTTATCGTTGAGCGTCTTGAGGTAATCGGTATTGTTTCTGGTGAGCAGCTGATTCAACCGAATCACCTTATGTCGATCGTCGATCCACTGGCCTCTCATCTCCTCGTATTCGGCACGAAGCCGCTTGTTTTCCTCGACAAGCTGCTCCTTTTCGCACGCAAGCTCGATATTTTGCTCCTTGAGTACGTCTATCCGACCCTCTTTTGCGCTGACGGAGCCGTCCTTGTCCTGGGATCCGCTTCCCTGCCGCTGCAGCTGCTCTCTGAGATATGCGACTTCAGCTTCCAGCTCAGCATTCAACTCAATGACGGCGGTGTCTGTGGTCATGCCTTGGATGTTGTCAATCATCTCGTCGCGGGTGCTAATTCCCTTCTTAAGGTCGGATATATGAGAGTCCCGTGCGGCAATCTGTGCTTGCAGCCTCTTGTTCTCCTTGAAGTACGTATCATTACTGCGCTCCATGCTTGCATGGTCCTGGGCAACGAGCTTCTTCTCCTCTTGAAGAGCCTCATATTGCTTGCGAACCGAAGAGAGCTCTCCACGAGCCGTGGCCAGCTCCTTCTGAACCGCGGCGAGCTCCTGGCGGAGCTTGTCGCATTGCGCCGCAAGTTTCTTGTTGTTATGGAGTGCCGATTCGTGCTGCTGCTTCAAGGTCTGGTTGGTAGCGACCAAAGACGTGTTCTCAGCCTCGAGGGTTTCCTTCTCATGGCGATATTGGAGAGTGGATTCAAGATCCCGGTGAGTGGCCTCAAGCTCAGCCTGCAGTTTCTGGGCTCGTTCCCGAGCAACGGATGCTTGGTGCAAGGCCTCGTCACGCTCTGCGGCAAGCGCGGAACTGTGGATGTCATGGACACCAACCTGGCGGCTGGCCTGGTCCAGACGGTTCTGCAGCTGAACAACTTGATCTTCCAGCTCCTGGCTATGCACGCCATTCCGTCGGTTGAAGGATCCGTCCGAGTCAGATCCAATGGCGCTGTCGGACCGCTTCCTGATGCTGAACCTCTTGAGTTCAGACTGATACTGGTTGACTTCGCGCTGAAGCTTCTCGGCCTCGCGTTGCAGCATTGCATCGTGGTCGTGCAGCTCGCGGACTTCCTCCAGGAGCTTATCCATGGAGACAAAGATTTCCTCATCTCCCTCGGGAATACCAACTGCATTGATAGAACCATGCTCGCCAGAAGCCAGACGGACGCCAGCCTTACCGGACCTGACAAATACGGGAACACCGTTCTTCATGGCGCTAAATTTGAGAGTTCCGGACGTCCAGTCGGGAAGGTGCCGGAAGGCTGGGAGAAAGAAAGAACGACCGGTAGGGGTAACGCCGCTCCGGTCGATCGCGAGGTTCGCAAGCCGGAGGGAGTTATAGCTGGGCTGGACTGCCTGCTGTTGGGGAGACTGTTTTGGGGTTGTGTCGCGGGGAGAGGGCTGATTCTTGGTCGTCTGTTTCTCAGTCCGGATTTTAGAGACCATGTCCTGAAGAGAGCGCTTGGGGGCCTCAGTCAAGGAGACGGAGTCTTCCTCCTGGGCATTAGAGAAGCGAGAGCGACGAGGACCCATGACTGGCCGGCTGGGCGTCCGGGAGAGAACAGTCGAGCAGTCGGACTCGTTGTCGACACGCGGTTGCATATCAGCCCGGGCCCGCTTGCGCTTCGAGTCCAAGGCCTTCTCGAACGTGTCGTCTTGCGCCTGGTCAATTGCGATTGCGGGGGGGACGTTCTCTTTCCCCTTGGAGGTCTCGGGCTGGGTCTTGGCCGGAGCGGTGAAGTTGATGTCCTGGGTGGTGGTTGTGGCTCCGTCCTTGGGCAGCAGACCGCTCCACTCGGGAAAGGCGCGCGCAATGGCGGACGTGTTTATGACGGACGTCGGGCGGTTGCCGAAGCGGCCAGACCGGGGAGTGGAGCGCTTGGGCGGCTGTCTGAGGTCCTCGCTGAACCTGCGCGTGCCCTCGCCGTCAGGGCTGAAGGAGAAGGCCGACAGGTTTTGCGAGAGCTCTTCTGTGGTGGTGCTGACGGTGTCGTGGGAGCCGGTGGAGGACGGCGGCGAGCTGAAGGGGTTATTTCTAAGACGGAAGTCGTACATCTCCTTGGTGAGTCTAGATATATGCTTGGGCTTGGTATGCGATTTAGCGTTATGGCTGTTGAGATCCATGATGGGCGGGTTGAGGGCGCAATGGGCGCAGTAGGCGCGGAAGCAAGTGCGACGGAAAAGCAATACACAATGGGATGCAGGCGTTGGTGGTTGGCCCGGGTCTGGGTCTGGATCGTTTTAATCAAGGTGCGCCGGCGTCGACGACAGCTGCGCGTTCGCGTGCCTCGAAGAAAACGACAAATAACGAGAAAAATAATCAAGACCGAGAAGGAGCTCACGATGCAAGAGGCACCTGCAGAGTAATTGGCATGCTGAGTTGCAGACGGGGTAGCTAGTCGTGTGCCGCGTCAGCAATGGCGGAAGCAGCAAGTTGCATCTCTGGCGAATGTTTTGGGTAGCGGAGGTGAGCGGATGGGAAGGACGCGGTCGGGAGAGGTCATTGTTTACAATACCTTGGTACAACGATCGGTGGGGCACGCTCCTTCCTCGAAGGTCGGGTGCTTGTGGGCGTGCGTGGGGCGGTGAGGAAGGTCCATCGCGCCGGGCTTGATTGGCCAACCGCCTTACCGTCCAGTGCCATCCCAGCCCAGCGTGTTAGCCCAGCGTGCCCAGCCGCTCAGCGCGGCCTTTTTTCGTTTAGCGGGCTCAACCGACGCTGCTCGATGTCCTCCTGACTGTGCTGTATGTCAGTTTAACAGGCTGGAAAAAAATGGTCGGTACCTAGGTACCAGGTAGGCATTCACACTCCCTAAATCCCTATAATATTTGGACAAATATATTTGCTTCAAAGTGCCCCTTTGGAAAATGAGGCAAAAATGATTCCACTCACAATTATCCCACCCCGAGTTATTAGACCAATGGGCTGTAACTCGAGAAGGTCGCACAGTAAATTCTTCCCACTCTTTTTTTGCCGGGCTCAACGGTCTTGCAGGCGGTGTTTGAATCGGTGCGGCGTCTACGCCGGCGTCTTCTATTCTGCTCGTCCTGCCCCCGATGCTTCAACAGAATCGAGAATCTTAAGGCGTCGTTGAAAGGATTGCCTTCTGCAACAGCAATGACAACCACCCTCCCTCCCTCCCGCCACTCCATCGCCGAGCACTCTCCAGCTTTGCGATTGATTGGATTCGGCCTTTTCCCAATGCAGCAACCAACCCACCCAAAAATGATCGACGGGATACCCGACGGATATGCAGTAAAACAAGCAGCAACGCGCGCTGCCACTTCTCTCGTGCGACATGATATTTCCATGGCTGGGTAGGACAATCCCGCCGCTCTCAAACCGAGAAGGAAATAGAAAGCAAGATATCGGTTGCATTCGGCTCCAACAACTCCAGGTACCGCCCACGGGCTACCTTACCTGACCTCCCCGTGTCAAAGACAACAGCAGCAACAAGCGTCCTTTACTCTTCCGACAACGCTGCGGGCGATATACATATATTCCTTTTTTTGCCCCACGATCGGACGGAAAGCAAGCAGAGTCCAGCTCCGATGCCTGCTAAGACCGTTGCTGGACACGAGCACAAGGTTGCACAGCGATGATGGCATGGGGAAGAAAGTCTGCATGGCCATGTGGGGATCCTCAACGCCATCACCATCATTCAACCTTTGTCTGCATGTCGTGTCTATGTCCATGCCCTTCGACCAACCTGGCACGATGCAATCACTCCTTCGGTGGGAAAGTCGAAGTCGTCGGTGAGGATACCCACCACTCGACCCGCACCACGGCTTTGTGCAGCTCGCGTCAAGACACCCGGTCTCGTGCTTTGCCATGCCCTTGCAGAGAAGGTATTCATTTGCAAGCCCGAGGTTTTGGCGCGCCTGTCACGCCGGAGCTCTGCCAGCCTTCTTAATGTCAGTCCCATCAAGATAGCGTTCAACAAGGTTTCCTGCGTGCTGGTGCGGCTGCAGCTTGGCTCGGGTAGTTGACTTGGACTTGTAGACGTCACGGAACGAAGTTTGTCTTCGGATGGACTCGAAACTTATGCGGTGCCTTGTGCACAGCGACCTCGAGAACAACACTCGCGAAAGGGACTGCCCATTTTATGTACGAATTGGCGGCGCGAGAAATGGGCCCGTGGCGTGTTGATGATCCCTGTGCCGGAGCCAAGGTGTGCCCCGAAGTCCAGGGATAGCTTGTCCAGGAGTCCAGACCTCTCAAATGGTTCCGGCGTGTTGACTTGACTCCTGAATTGTAGTGTATTTTGTACAGTCTACACTAACCGCACGACCTGGGAATCTCGGAAGTGGAACATGGCGTTCATGGCGTCCCCCATCTGCCCAATCCAGCCTCTGGATAACCCGTAGTCGAGCTCCCTTGTCTCCCATGTCGTCCGTCCTCCCTATCTCTTTTCTCTTCATAATACGGTATCGTACCCATTTTCGAGGGAGTTGCCATCACCAGCAAGTCCTCGTCTCGCAAAACACCAAAGAGCTGCTTGCTATCATCACTCGCTCGAAGCAACAGCACTTTGGATTTGTGGTTTCCTTCTTTCTTCTCCTCCATCGTTTGATAGAGTCATTTTACCAAGGTTTGATTAGTCTTGACCCGTTTTATTGCATTCTCCATCCGGCATCGTCGACCTTCTCTGCGCTCCCTTGTCTGCGTCCCATTTTAATTTCTCCATGTATGTGGGTCATTGTTGTCGTTCACTAGCACGCAAACCGAGCACTGGGGCAACTCTCGGCCTCCGGAACATCCAAACTGGTCGACCTTTAGGATTGCTCACATACCGTCGTGTCAACAGTTAGCAAGCATCCGACCTCGTCCTCCTCCACTGTCACCGACCGACTGTTCGAGCTCAAGAAACGCATCAAACCGCCCTTCACAATGGTCTCCTTTAGAAGCACCCTCCTGGCACTTGCCAGCGCCATCGTCATTTCGGCCGACTATTACATCGATCCCACCAGCGTCCCTCTCTCTACGCGAAGTATGCTCGGCTTCCACCCGTCACGAGAGTGAAAAGAACGAGCGATGCTTACCAGGGAACGTAGTGGCGTGGTGCAACGACGAGACGAGCACTTGCCCGCTCATCTGCCAACAAACATATCCCAACACGGTCGAGGTCAACACTTGCGATCCTGTACGTCTGATCCTGCCGTGAAACCTCTCGGCATCGTCGCTTGCCGCGTGCCGCGTGCTGTGTACTGTGTACTGACGACCCTCAGGAAACATTGACATACGGGTGCCTGTGCGGCAACGGCCTGCAACCCAACATCTCGGAATATTCCCTCACCTTGCCTTTCCACGTCTGCCAGCAGTGGGGGGTCCAATGCGTTCTGGACTGCAACGGAGACAACAGCTGTGCGAGCCACTGCCAACAGGATCATCCCTGCGGCGCCCAGAACCCCACGAAGGCCAATGTGACAACGACGGCAACCCTCTCGGCGACGGCCAGCGCGTCGGCCTCCACCACCGCCAACCAGATATTCACGGCGCCGGCGGGAAGCCAGGCGACCGATAGCTCCTCAGCTGCGGCGAACAACAGCGGTGCGTCGCAGATGTTGGAGTTCGGACGAGCTTACGGCCTCATAGCCCTAGCATCGGGCCTGTTCGTCGGCTTTGCCACGATGCTCTAGAAGGCGTCGCGTCGGGCGACATGATGCGTCGAACGGCTCGAGGGGAAGACCGTCAGGGGTTGATAATTGTGGAAGTAACGACTATTCTCGTACCGAGAGAAAACGGACGGCGCCGGGCCTGGAGTGACTATGAACTAATTGCATTGGAAAGTGAGGGCCGTAGGTGTGTGTGGGGAGAGGCATGGAACATTGCCCGGTTGGATATAATTATGGAAGTCGGTTAATCAGTAGGCATTTCTCAAACTAAATAATGACAACAGCACTCCAAAAAAAAATCGCCGGGTTGGAAGGTTTGGCTGGCGAGTTGGGATGGATTTTTCTCTTCCGGCATACTGCACGTGGAGGTTGAAACGCCAGAGGGGCGGCCCAGGAAGTTTCTTGATTCGTGCTCTGCTTCCCAGGTTATTTAGGTGCCTGACATCACTCGTTCTCGGCCTCTCGGTCTAGAAGGCACCATCTTACATGGCCTGACCGCGAACTGACAGGTACCTGAGTCGCCCCACCTGGAATTTCCTTGCATCTTGCTTTGCATCAATCCGTCCATTGCGAATGACATTGAGGCTAGAATCAAGATCGATGTTAGCCAGGCACCCTTTTTTTTTCTGGCGTTTTTTTATGTCCATAGCGGCCGTTCACGAATGTAAACGGCGGTCCACCGCTGATATTATCCTGTGACGTTCACATGTCAATCAAGTCATCCAAGTCTGAAGTGGGGTCCACTCAGAAGGATTTCAACTTTGGCCAGCTGTGTGAAGGTGCGAGGGGCGGACTGTTGGGACCAAGCTGATTGGTCGGGCTGTCAAAACCCCGAGGCTTGTCTCAACAACTGGCAATAGGCACAACGTGCTGGAGGGCGGGCTGGAAAGTCCCATTCGCCCTATTTTTCTGTGTTGGTGTTGAAGGCAACACACACTGAAGTTTGCGCATGGGGAACATGGACCCAGACAGGGGTTGGGTCGCGCCGGGGGTAGGGGACCACCCGCAGAAAGTTGAGGTGAAATCGTGACCTCCGACTCCGACGACGCATCCTGTCTGGCAGTCGTGCGTAGCCGACACCGCTAATAATAAACCCAGAAACTTTTTTTCCTCCTCTTGCCGCTTGGCTCCCACCTGTTCCATCATTACCTGACTTTCCTCCTAACAAACAGGAAACCCCCCGCAGAGCCGAAGGTACCTGTAATTATCTTTCACGCTCGCACGACCTATCCTAGACCATCGAAACGTCGGCGGTACCTCGAGTAAAAGTACATTCGATAGGCGGCTGGCTGTCAAGACCTGCCTGGACAGACAAGCACACACAGCACGCACGCACGCACGTACGCACACCGCACACCACTCACCGCACACCGCACCATGGGTTTTAACAGCAGCAGTGCGTTTCGACCCCACCATCCAAAACCCCATCAGCCCATCCAGTGCTAACACGATGACGATGGTGTCGCTGCAGAACAAGCCAAGGCCGAATGCGTGTCGGACGACGCCCTCATCCACCTCAAATCGTATCAGTACTCGGCTGTCGACAAGTCCCCCATCTCCAACTACATCCTCAGACCCTATGTACGCTAGCGCTGCCCCGCCCCCTTTGCCCCCGATGCGCGAGGACGCAGAGCTGAGATTTTGGACAAACACAACAGTGGAATGCATTCGTACATCTCCTGCCGCTATGGCTGGCCCCCAACATGGTGACCTTGCTCGGCTTCTTCTTCATCCTGGCCAACGTCGGCTTGTTGGTCGTCTACATGCCAGACCTGGCTGGACCGGTAAGACTCGCGACTGTCCTCTTCAGAGACCAGGCGGAGGACTTCGTTGCTGATGCAGTTTCTAGGGTCCGTCATGGCTATACTACAGCTTCGCCTTTGGGCTGTTCATGTACCAGACCATGGACAACATCGACGGGAAGCAAGCACGGCGGACGGGCACCTCGAGTGGCCTGGGGGAGCTCTTTGATCACGGCATCGACAGCCTCAACTGCACGCTCGCCAGCTTGCTCGAGACAGCCGCCATGGGCCTGGGCACCTCCAAGTCGGGCGTCTTCACCGCGCTTTGCCCCTGCTTGCCCATGTTCTTCTCCACATGGGAGACGTACCACACCCACACGCTCTACCTCGGCGTTATCAACGGACCGACTGAGGGCATTCTGATCGCCTGCGCCGTCATGGTCATCAGCGGGTACTACGGCCCCGGCGTCTGGACGGAGCCCATGGTGGACATTTTCGGCGACCGGCTTGCACTGCTCAACGGGCTCGGGCTCGGGCCTGCGATAGGGTTGCTGGGCGACCTTACGCTCCGTGACATCTGGGTCATGCTAATCTCGTTCTCGCTGTTGTTCACCCACATTCCGTTCTGCATCTACAATGTGGTCAAGGCGCGCTGGGCGCGCAACCTGCCTGTCGCGCCCGTCTTTCTCGAGTGGACCCCTATGCTGGTCTTCACGCTCAGCATCGGCGCGTGGCTGTACAGCCCGCACTCAACTCTGCGCTCCGAGAACCACCTGGTGCTGTTCTGCGTGACCATGAGCTTTGTCTTTGGCCGCATGACCACCAAGATGATCCTCGCCCATCTCACGCGCCAACCCTTCCCCTTCTGGACCGTCATGCTGTGGCCCCTGATTGGCGGCGCCGTCCTTGCCAACCTGCCTCGCCTCGGTCTGGAGGCTGTCACTGCTGAGGTCGAGCATGCGTACCTTTGGGCCTACTTCTTCTTCTCATTTGTTGTCTACTCTCGCTGGGCTTACTTGGTCACGACGAGCATCTGCAACTTCCTCGGCATCAACTGCCTGACGATTCCCCACGAGAAACAGCTAGCAAACAAGAAAGCAGCGCAAGCTCTGGCGAACGGGTCCGCAAAGAAGGACCTATGAGAGGGGGGCCTCTTAGCTAAAGAGCTGATATCGTGTACCGGCCGAGAAGCAAATCTAGGCGTTGTCTGGCTTCGCCATTGAGCTAGGCTGCACAGGCTGGAAAACAGAAAACAGGCGGGGCTATCTGAACATTGTTACTTATAGCGAGCGCTGGAGCTATTCGAGTCATCTTGGTAGACGGGCTGTCCTGTTTTGTCGGCTGCCTTTTCGTTTTTGCAACATGGCATTGGCATTGGCGTGGCATGGCTGGCTCAGCGAAAGATAGAATGGGGAGGGAGGCAAGCATTATCATCGTAGCATGGCGTTATGGGGGTTGATCGTGCCACAGTCTCTATTCTTGGTCATTTCGATACCCATTTGTGGGGGTTTGAATGTTTTGTTTGCTTTATCTTGGTCTAGAGGGAACTCAACGTCTGTCTTGGTTGAGTTCATACGATAAGGTACATGAGGTCGGTGTAGTTGCTGGTTGTATTTACCATACTTGGCGGTGGATGGATCGGAGCTTATACGAAGCTTGATCTAGTAATAAATAGACTTTAGAAGCGATAGAATTTATTACCATATATATAAGCTTCTTTTAGTTTAACGAGGACGGAAGGTATGAGTGTGTGAGCTCGAGATGTGTTCCCGCATCAATGTTGACGCTGAGCTGGCAGTGCCCGACTGGATACCTCCACTCCCCTGATCGGCAACGCTAAAAACGGGATTTGGGGTCCCTGCCCACCCTGCTTGGTGACACGTCTCCCCTGAAGCTTCCCCACAAACCCCTTGCATTGGCGTTATCGTCTGTGGGGAAGGAACCGACTGAACATCCCCACGTCAACGCATCCGCTTCAAGGTCAGCCGCGCCGCATTCTTGCTTGCCTTGGGTTTCTGAACTGAAATCGTCGCGAGTAGGGGGTATCGAAAAAAGGAAGAAGAAGAAGACGAGAGATTGGAGGACTCTTGGCCGTCACTCTACACTCGACACCAAGGACTTCTTTCCAACGGGGAAATGCGGACATCAGCATGAAGCTGGCGCATGCCGCCAGGACAACCAGGTACACGTACCTTACCTTAGTGCACACAGAAACCCTCAGATAAGGCGGCCACCTCAGGTCAGGTCAGGTCAGATCAGGTCAGGCACACGGATACATCAGGTACCAACGCTAGCAAAACCGGGCTGGCTGCACACACGCCTCGCGATTAATTGGACAGACAGACAGGCAGGGCAGTCTGTCTGTCTTTTTTTTCGTGATGCCTTACCACCGTCCCAACGGCCTCGTCCGCGCCGTCCGCCTCGTCCTCACTTTCACCGCCGCTGCCGCCGCGCTGGCGTACACCCCGCTGTCGGACGACAGCCTACGGCGCATCCCGTCAGGCGGCGCCGACTTCGACATCGACTCCGGAGCACTCCTGGCACCGATCCTGACGCCGCGCGTGCCGGGCACGGCGGGCTCGCGCAAGGCCCGCCAGCACTTCGTTGACTTCTTCACCACCCAGCTGCCGGGCAACTGGACCGTCGAGTGGCACAACTCGACGTCGACCACGCCCGCCACCGGCGACGCCCTGGTGCCCTTCTCCAGCCTCGTGTTCCGCCGCGACCCGCCGTGGGCCGTCCCCGGCGACGTCGGCAGGCTGACTCTCGCCGCGCACTACGATAGTCTGTACCGGCCTGAGGGGTTCGTCGGCGCCGTCGACAGCGCGGTGCCCTGTGCTGTTCTGATGCATGTCGCGCGCAGCGTGGACGCCGCGCTGACGGATAAGTGGGCGGCTATGCTGGCGGCTGGGGCCGGCGGCGACGGGCTTGACGAGGAGAAGGGCGTGCAGATTATGCTCTTGGATGGCGAGGAGGCGTGGGTGTCGTGGTCGGATAGTGATTCGCTTTATGGGTCCCGGTAGGTCTTTTTTTTCCCTTATTTCTTCTTCTTTTTCTGGAGCGGCTTTTGTGCTGCTCTTGCTGGGGTTGTTTACAGGGGTCGAAAAGGGGGCGCGGCTTTATGCTAATGACATGGATGGTTGTAGGGCACTCGCTGAGACGTGGGAAGCGACTCGGTATGATGTCGCATCTGTGTTCTCGACGCCGCTGGACGCCATCAGCCTGTTTGTCCTGCTGGACCTGCTGGGCGCGCCCGACCCGCACATCCCGTCCTACTTCGCCAACACGCACTGGGCCTACCAGCACATGGCTGCGGTCGAGGGCAGGCTGCGCAAGCTGGGCATGCTGGAAACACCGCTGACGAGCCAGTTCATGGAGGAGGACTGGAAGGAGGCGCACCAGTTCACCGGGGGGTTCGTGCTGGACGACCATGTCCCGTTCATGGAGCGGGGTGTGGACATCCTGCATATCATCCCGACGCCGTTTCCGGTAGTGTGGCACACGATGGACGACGACGGGGCGCACCTGGACATGCCCACGACGAGGGACTGGGCGAGGATTATGGCGGCCTTTGTGGCCGAGTGGATGGACCTCGAGGGCTTCCTGCCGGCGCTGCCAGTTGGGTCACACGAGAAGTGCGATGGCAGGGGGCGTGGTGAGAAGCTGGAGCTGTAGGTTGTGCGGTTACGAAGCGTATATATCAGGGTTGGTGAGCTAGGTAGACTCGCATGTTTTAGTTGTGTTACTATGTTGGCTCATGAAAGTATATTTTTATCGCATTGCTTTGGTTCGTTCCGCTGTTGAAATTCAGCAATGACTAATACTCAGAGAACCTGCAATGATGCAGTTGCGTCTGTTCCTTTGAAGGAGCAAAGGTGGCACTGTTGAATCATAAAGGGGGTTTATGTACAGGCACACGTGATTCGCTCAATGCGCACGCCCGGGGGTGGCTCCAGGCCACAACACTCCACGTCGCCGCTTGGCAGGGCTTGGCGGCCGTACATGAGCTCTGGTGCTGCAAGCTGCTGAACAAGTGTTCATTGCGTAGTTTCAGTGGATTCGGATCGATCAATCGGCTTTGACAGCACAGGACGGTGCTATTCGCAACGGCTTTCCCCAGCACCCGACATCTGCACATCACCACCAAACGCCCAGCAACAATGCGTTTTCTCCAGCAATTCGCTTCGGCGCTGCTGCTCGTCGCAGCAGGCACTGCACAGGCGGCTGCACTCTGGGGCTTCGACGACGCCAGCGTGTCGGTGATCGCAAAGAAGGCGGCCGAGGGCGGTTCCAAGGAGAAGTACGTGTCCGCCGCATCTGCACCACCACTATCCTCGTATGCTTCTCAATTGCTCACCCGCATTGCGCCTACAGATTCAGCCAAAAGACCCCGCTTGCCACCCCGATCGCTCTGGGCAGCCTCGACACCCTCAAGGTGCTTCTGACAGCCAAGGACGATGGCAGTGCGAAGCGCCCTCACCAGGCCTTCCTGGTGCTGAAGGAGCAGGCCTCGGGTCTCGAGGCGCCCTTCCCGTTGACTGTCAAGGAGAATGGAAAGGCCGTCGTTCAGATTGTAAGACATGGGAGACAGAGATGGAGAGAAAGCCAGCCAAGCGCACCCGCTAACAGCTTGCCCACCAGTCCCAGAAGGATATCCCCGTCCAGCTGCTCCTCTCGGCCCAGCCCCTCCGGGCCTCCGTCGTCATCGCCTCCTTCGGCGCCACCCAGGGCCTGAACACGCCCGTGTTCGACGTCCAGATCAACAAGGACCCGAATGCCGCCCCTCCCACATACGAGAAGCCCTTGCGGTACGGCAAGCAGCCCGACATCCACCACATCTTCCGCGACGGGCCCAAGAGCCCGCCCAAGGTCGTCTCGCTCTTCTTCGTCTTGGCCGTCCTTGCCACCGTGCCGGCTCTGTTCATCGGCGTGAGTCCCCCAATCTCTGGCACGTCAATCTCGCGGATGCACCTGCTAACCCCATGTCCGCACCAGTGGGTCCTGCTGGGCGCGAACGTCAACCACCTGACCAAGGCCCTTGGCACCGCGCCTCTGTCGCACGCCACCTTCTTCGGCTCCATCGTGGCTATGGAGCTCGTCTTCCTGCTGTACTACACCAGCTGGAACCTGTTCCAAACCGTGCCCGTCGCGGGTCTTGTCGGTCTTGTCGCTGTCTTTAGCGGCACCAAGGCGCTCGGTGAGGTTCAGAGCCGGCGGTTGGCTGGGGAGCGTTAAAGCGTTCAGTTTTGACAATGGGCTTTTGCTGCCGACGGACAGACGAGAGCTGGTGAGACCAAGGGCCGCCGTACGCTCCGGTGTGTATACATCAACATCCCGCCCCGAGGGCGCTTGACGATGACGACGATGAGTGGTGGAACAATGTATCATAACAAATGGAAAGGGGGCCGGCGGACGGAAAGCAATAAAATAGGGCGGGAAAAAGCCACGTCGTTTGATAGATAACGTTTAGATCAGCGGAAGCATAGCACGGAATGCAGTATTGGATCGAAATCTGACCCTGATTCTTGCGCCAGCGGCTGATCACTGCGAGCTAGAATTGAAGCCTTGAACAAGGGATGATCTCCGAAGACGACCCCTCGACGCCCATGGAGCACGTAGTTGACGTTTAATACAGGGCCAGGCTCCTAAAGAGGACTGGCCATTCGTTGTAATACCTAGGCGGTTAGCACTTGGAACAGCTTGTTCGTATTCGTTTCTACACATTTCCGGTTTTTTTTTCCTGAGGTCTTGCTACTGTTGTGTTGGCACACTTGAGTTTCCTCGTATGGTTCTGAAAGGGGGCCACCGCATCGGCAGGATCTCAAGCAAGAACGAGAGCATGAATACTCGCAAGACGGAATCTCATACGGCTTCTTCATCACTGACCATCCAAAGTTGTATAAAAAAGATGTCCAAGTGCAAAGCAAGCTGTTTGAAAATGCACACTTAAGGATCTGCCCACCAAAACAATAGCAACGGTCGTATTTCATATCACGATCTACGAATGGGGACGAAGCCGATGAACCGGTAAGATTCCAAGATACAAAACGTCAGACAAAAAGAAAGAACGCAATTCCACCAAGTATCACCAAGTCAAGGGTGAATATAAAGAGAACGGAGAAAGACGGAAAAAGAAAGAAAAATTTAAAGGTCCTACCCGGAATCGAACCGGGGTTACCGGAAGTGGTTGTTCCTTCGGTGGAGAAGGGGATTTCAGAATCCGATGTGATAACCGCTACACTATAAGACCAGTTGTGGCACTGTGGCTTAGATGTTTTTTGTCTCCGTTCAGCTTAGTTATGGAGACGGGCCAGCATCTGCACAGTGGACAATCAGACCCACATGTCCCCATGCCTCTCCGTCCCTTATCCGTACCGAACAAGAATGGACTGTGTTTGTTTCCCTTTTGCTCTCTGCGTTGAGATATTCCCTTGTGAGCGTCTGCCACCCATGCAACTGTTTCTCTCGTGGTTGGTTTGCTATGCGATTTGCCGCGCGCTCTTGAAGGTATTTCATCAAGCTCCAGCGATTACCCCGCTAGGCGACAATGGTTGTTTGTCTCTCTGCCCAAACCAAGTAAACAAATGCATTCACCATTATGATGGTCGCAAAAGGGAAAATATATTGGAATTATATCATTCACTTTCTCGCGTGAAGTTCCAAATCGATGTTTAAACCAGACTAAACAATGACAAACGACTTTCTTACTTGATCAGTCTGTCGGCCGTTCGATAAACCAGCGACAAACGTATTTGATAAGCGAGTGGATCGGACAAGCGAGTGGATCGATTTTAACTACCCTATTACAACTATCCTCCATTGCAAAACAACAACACTAAGAACCAACTATAATTACATTAGAAACAGCTGAATCAGATGATTCTCCAACCTCCTGGCAAGTGCGGGCATTATGGCCAGGCTTGCCGCACACACCACAGCACCGAACCTTCGTACGACCCCCCCCTGCACCACCACTACCCGGCTGCATTTCTTGCACTCCCTCTCCACTCACTGCCTTCTGGTCCAATAGATCGTGTGCATCTTGTATAGCAAGTAATCCCCCAAGCCGTACACGGGTTTTTTTGGCTCTCCGGCGCTTGCTTAGTGCCTCGTTGGCCTTGCGAAGCGAAGAGACCTCGGAGCGCAGGAGAGCCACCTCATGCATCACAGCCATCGTACCTTTAGTAAGCTGGTCCACAGCAGCCAACATTGAAGTCGGGGAGCTGTTTTGATGGTTGGCAATCCGAGTCTTGATAAGCGTTGACTGTGAGTTGGCTTCTCGGGGGTTGTGGGGGGTGATATCGTCATCCACAATGCCGTACTTGGCCTTGACATTCCGTACGAGGGCAAACCACTCGCTAATGACCTTTGGATCCTCGCACTTCGCCCTCTGGTAGTCGTATCTACGCGAACGACGCGTATCGATCTCTGGCTGGCGTATGACGAAGTTGTGTGCCCAGCGCTTGCCGACAGGGGGCGCGTCGCGTTCGCGTCGTAGATGGTTGGCCATATCTTCTACACTACGCAATGTAGGAGGGAATGCACGCGTAGATAGCTCAGTAATATACTGAACTATAGTCTTCTCTTCCAAATCCGTCAGACAGCGTGAGTTGGCTGGAGTATCGCGTCGTGCAGGTCGGCCAGCGCGTCGGCGATGGAGGGTAGCATAAGGCACAGAGTAGAGCCTCGCTGCAGCTTTGAGGCTTAACGTAGGGTCGTTTTTAAGAGCTTCAAGTGCAAGAACAACTTTTGCCTCAGCTGTAATTGAAGACATCTTGGTGTGGTGGAGGAAATTGATGTTGTAGGTAGAGAGCTGTGTCGCGTGCGAAATCGATCCACTCGCTTGTCCGATCCACTCGCTTATCAAATACGTAACGTAAATATGTGACAGATGTTTATCACGTATGCAAGTACTTAATTCGAATATAGCAAATGGGTGATGTACACAGACAGACCCGTGTTTGAATGAAAATGCCCAACAGCTGTACTGTCTCCGTTTCCCTCAAAAGTTAGTAAAAGGAATATTAAAAAATAAACAAAAAGAGCAAAAGTAATGCCCAATAACAGGATTGAACTGTTGACCTTCGCATGACTTGATAAATCTCCGTAAGATATTTATTAGTACGACGCTCTAACCAGCTGAGCTAATCGGGCTGATCTAATTCGATGGAAAAGTTTGACCGTATATTGGTAGAAGACACACCGAGCCAGTCTCAAGTGCCTTACAGGACACCTAGACTAGCCCATACTTTATTACAGGATACGGGTCATCCTATGATCAAAACAAAGTATAAATCTGACGGTTAGGTTAGTGTTCAAGCTACTGCACAATCCAGCCCCGTAGGATTCAATGCGCAAGGTAAGGTAGCGCGGAAATGACCGCTCTCCATTACCTCACCTTTGGTATCTCCAGGACAAGCCTGTGTAAGGGAGGTACTTCCAGGTATTATCTCGTCTGGTTGTACAATGCGCCATCATGCCAGCCAGACAGATCCCAGAAAGACGGTGGACGCTTCCCGACCTGCAGCAGGAGATTGCCCACACAAACTCCAGGCATTTCCCAAACCCGTAACCCGTCCGTTCATCGCAGGATTGCACCGCATTGTACCGCATCGCATCTTGTCCCGTGTACCAGGTGGGATGGATGATGGATGGGCTCGGCAGCTGCCACCGTATGTGTGTGTGCTGCGCGCGGAAATGCCGTCTTCCCCGATGTGCTGTGCCTGCACCTGCCTGCATCGTCAAGGAAGGCAAACCGGGCATGCCCGACCGGGAGAGCAAAGGCAGATCGATCTGCGAGATATCGGGGACTCTCACCATTACTGTCACTTCGCCACCATCGGGATCTTTCCTCGTTTTTGCTTCCTTTTTTCTCTTTTTTCCTTTCTTCTCTCTCTTGCTTTCATTCTCATCCTCTGTCTTCCTTTCTCCCCCCGCCCTCCCGTCTTCTTTCTTCAATGGTTTGGCCGAGGCTGAACCGCTTCAGCTTCTTGCTTGCTTCTTTCTTTGCAGATCTTGTCCTCTTTTGCTGCCTTCCTGTCGGGTCGAGCGAGTGCGTGCATTGCATGTATGCAGAGTGCGCATCCCGAAAACTGCATTCTTACCTTTCTTCCTGGAGGCTCTCGACCACACGAAGACAGGCCCCTCTGCCTGTTCAGCTGATGCCGTGTGATGTGATGGCGATTGTCTCATTGCAAATGCCCAGCTTCAAGTTTGAAGCAAGCCACCCGGTACTCCATCGAACGAGTTACGCAGTCTAGGTCGGCGGTGCTGGGAGAAGCCCAGAAAGATATCACAGCACAACACGGAATACTACCTAATAGTCCTGGCAAACGATCGGGCAAGCCGGCATTAGATCGTAGGCTACCACCGTAGATCTGGATCCAGTGGAAGCACTAGACGGCAGGCGCATGGGTGGCCGGCGCTTGGACAGGAGAGACCTGGAGTTATAGGTACCTGGTAGGCCGGAATCGGAACAAGGCAATTCTCGCCGACGACGACGACAGCGACGGCTCTAGGAGTGAGTACGATACCGGCACTGCCTGTCTGCTTAGGCGCAGGCGTAGTCAAACACTTACAATACAACCCTTAAAACGTTTGCTAGTACGGTTCTTGGAGACAGGGGCCCTTGTCAAATTCAAAAGCTTCACAACGCAGCGACCAGAAAGGATAACTCAGAGCGGAAAATTAGATAAAACAGACCTCCTCACAAAAGCAGATTTTATCTATGGTTTTTCTCTGCAAAAAAGAGCGTCGTTTGGTGGTTGAGTTTGGTGAAAGTGAGTTGGTGGCGTTTTGGCTGTCTCGAGCAAACGAACGTACCAGGGTGTATTGTACTAGGCCCGCAAGGTCAAGCAAGGTAAGGTCAACCAACTACCACGTACCTTAGCCCAGATCCCGTCTGAAACCCTACGTAGTACCTTACCCAGCCACAAGAGAGCAAGCAGCACTCATGTAGCTTTAGTTTCTGTCTTGAAAAGTAGGTAGCCAGCCTCGCTAGTCATGTAAGTCAAATGCAGATAGGTAAAGTGTCACGCTGAACGGGGAGGGGTTGATTCGATGGTCCCTTCGGCTCGTGATCAGAGAGGTAGACCGCGCAGCAAATCCCGATTCACACCGCTTCTGTGCGTCGACTCTGCAAACAACCCTTGTCGACAGGCACACAAACCACCCCACTTGCAATCGGGAGAAGGAAAAGAAGAAGGGAAAAAAAAAGCCACAAGATGCAACGACGAGGACCGACGACCGGGCCTCTGGAACAAAGACGGGGTCCAGCCCCCCCATCATGATCTTCCAGCGCAGCCAGCAAGCCGCCGCACTCGCACCGCGGGCGGTCGCGTCGCACGGCGGCGGCGGGATTTTAAACAAATCAGACCAACGCAGTGACAAATAGATATCAGCACAGGAGTGCATTTGATCACCAACCCACTGTATTCAAGAGAGGGAAGAAGAAGAAAATGAAAATGAAAATAACGGAAAAAGCGTCAACCAGCGGTTGGTTGGTTGGTTGCACCCAGCCAGCCGTGTGTGTGACCGGGATGGCGGGCCCGGTGGGGGAAAAGAGCCGCAAAGAAGAAGGGAACCCCAATAACGAGATAAGACGAACGACATCCGATCAATCCATCCCCACCACAAGTCACCATGACCATTTGAAGCCAAGGCGTGACGAGAACGACGCGAACGGTTTGGGAATTGGCGGCCAGTCCTCTTTTACACTACATCTTCCCTAAGTTAGCATTGAGCTGAAAGCCGTGAACGAAATAGAAAGAAAAAGCACAGAACGAGAGGATTGGATGAACGCAAAGGCAGGGTACAAGTGCCGAGTAAACATGTGTCTTTGCTAAGGTATCAATTCCTCTAATCAACAGGTGGTGTACGATGCTAGCCAGATGCCTGCCTGCCTGCCTAGGTACCTATGCAGGAGGACAACCGCCGCTAAGATACATGGCCAACCATGCCGCCTTTCGACGAAAAGAAAAAAAAACCGAAGACAGACAGGTTCAAGTTAGAAAGCGGGGAACAAATACCTTACAAGGAAAGAGAGAGAGAGAGGGAGGCTAATGCGCCTACTTCCTGGGATCACTGTTTCCAGGTTCGACTTTCCGTCTTGCGAATGAGGGGTCCATTCCATTTGGTTGCAGGACGGACGCCGTCCATCACTCTCCCACCCAGCGCGACCAAGCCGATCTGATGCCGGGGTTTTGCGTAGTCCGAGGCTGCGAAGGTGCATGTAAGTAATATATAGAAGTCGAACGAGACGAGAGCAGTCACGGCTATTACGCCATTACCTGCAAAAATCATGTGGGGGTTGAAAGTTTGGCTGAAGGCTACCGTACACAGTGTGTCCTGTATAGTGGAGCTAACAACGTGCAGCTAAGGTACCTTGGCTAATGTAAGCCACAGGTACCTTACGAAGACACCAGGTAACCAGTACGTCAATATCCAATATCAAGTCACTGCAGTGCTTTTTAATCTCATTGCGAACAGACTTGCATAAACGATGCATCTCCAATCTGCAGACGTCGTCAGGGTCGTCAGGCATGTGGGCCATCTCATGCGGCCCGGCTCCATGGTTGGTAATAATCTGGTCCGCAACTGCACTAGACCAAGGTGCAGCCGACCAACCACCATTGACAACGCCACTCCATGGCTGCATCTTTCCGAATCACACAAACATGGGGCTCACAACCACACAACGGCCATGGCCATGAAGCATCCCAAGACAGATATATTATTGCAATCTCAGCATGATCATGCATCTCCCGGGACTAACTGCCTGCCTGAGTTGGGTTAGTGCTCATCAAGACTAACAAGTCTCGGAAGTGTGGCCCAAGTACGTTCAAAAAAAACCCATTTCTCTGCGATTAGAATTGTTGGTGCTGGAGAAGAAACCATAACCCATCCCCCCTAATCATGCGGGCCGTTCACATTGTCGTCAAGACGCGTGCTGGCGGTGGAAATAGCAATATTGACCGAGACGCCGGTGCCGGTTTTCCCATGCCGTTCCCTCCTGCCCCCCACCTCATGGATGCCCGTCCACCTGTTATTGTTATTGGACACACGCTCCGAATGCAAGGCTCGAGGTGTAACAAAAAGGGAAAAAAAGGAAACAAAAAAAACGACCAAACCATCGCGCCAAGAACATTGGATTCGGCCTGCAGGGAGCTCAATTGGGCTGACGACGGAGGGGGAAGTAGAAGGCAGGCATGGGGTCCAGGTGCCAGTGCTTGACGCCCTGCTTCTTGAAAGCGCTGTCCCACTCGCGACGAAGCTCCGTGGGGATGGCCCAGCCATGCTCAGTGCTGCGAAGGCGCATGCGCACCAGGTGGCGCTTCTCAGTCGGGGCCTCGCCGTCAACAAAGCCCTCACGGCGGTGAAGGACGAAGAGATTGTTGATGAAATGCATGTCTCCGGCCTGAGTCTGAATCTCCATCTGGGTCGCCCGCGCAATAGCCTCAATGGCGTCCAAGGCCTCCAACTGGCGGGGCGTCAGTGCAGGCAAGTTCTCGGACCGAGGATGAGCCTCACTGCCGACGAGAGCAGCGCGGCCGAAGTTGATGATTAGTCTGTTGTCCTCATAGAAGATGATGGGGCGGTCATGGTATTGCGGCCTAATAATTCAGAGTCAGACCCGCGATTCTAAACTGGAGCTGAACGAATGATATCTTGGCAAAGACGGACTTACAGAGAGAACGGCCAATCTCCCCGAGCCAGAGTACGAATGATATCGGGACGTTTAGCAGCCAAAGCGTTGTATATAGTGTAGCCCGATGCAATGATGCACTTGCCACCTGCGGTAGCCGTGCTGCGAGTCAACCAACTGACGATGTCGCCGGCCTCCTCGTTGTGGAATGTCTGGAAGGTTCGGTCAGTATTTACTGGGGAGGACTCAGGTCGAGGCAGAAACTCACGATCGACTTGGTCGAGTGACGATGATGCTCTGCCATCTGCTTGGTGCTGTTGTCGGCAACGATATGCACTGTCTGGTGTTAGGAAAGACCAAAAATCAAACACCGCAGCCGAGGCCTTACCAAGCATGTTTCCGCGCTTATCCTGTCGTCCGCGCTCCTCTGCAATATAGGACTGGACTCCAAGGTAAACTAAGGTGAGGTCCTCGACAGAGAACGAAGCAGGATCAATGCCTCGGACCACAGCGAAGCCCTTGCCAAAATGGACCTCTCGGCTGAGCGCATCGAGTTTCTTGCCCAGCGTGGGGAGCGGAAAGTTGCTGGGCGCCACAAGATCTCCGTCCTGGTCGAGCGCTGGACCCATGGTGTCAGCGCCAAACAAACCAGGTGTTGTTGATCAAAATAAAACACGTACATTTGTAGTGCTCAACGGCTTCCTTGATCTCGGTCACGTCTCCGGCGCCAAGCCGAAGAACATACTGCGAAGCATCCGTGAAGTCGGATCCAGTCCAAGCCATGTTGGCGTCCAGCTCGAGCGGGAAGCCAGCGGGCAGGGTTGGGGCATCAGCAGCAGCTCTAGCGGCTAGGGCATGGCCGGAATCACCAACGATCGTGGTGATTCCCGCCACAGAGACGACGGGTCCAGTAACGACAGCGGACATGGCGAAGGTGGGTTTCTTGTCTGCGGCTCAACAACTCGCGTTAGACTCACACCACATCGTCTAGGTCTGGAGCGCATCACAAGCCAAGGAACTGCCACTCACCTTAGCGGTAGATCTGTCACGGACAACAGGGCAGAAGAGTGGCCCACAGGGATGCACACGACTGACTTGGGGGAATACAGGAGGCTAGAGGAAGGCAAGGGGCCCAAACGCAGAATAAAACAGCAAGCTACCCGATAATTGGATAGAGGTGATGTGACAGGAGCTTGGTTTCTTGACTAGAAGACGTTGGGCAGATCTGGGATGGGTGTGAAGTGTGTGGTTCATGTTTGGGCAGATGGGAGCCCGACGGTCCTATATACACGGAATTCCTGGTCCGGAGTCCAGCCTCGAGGACAGGCAATGAGAAGAAGAAACTTGTCTTTCGCGGCTTCCCGGCGTGGTCCTGTCGGTGCTTCTGGGGAAGCTGCAGCCAGCCCCAGATGTCAAAGACCGGGTCGGGAACAGCCCAGCAGTTCACAGAATGTCGATATCGGGAATGAGCGAGCTCGAGAAAGAAGGAGGTGGCGTGAGGGCGGCAACGAAAGACTGTGATCCGAAACTTTATCCGATGCCTCACTTTGTGACTTGGGCCAAAGATAGTAGCCGCGACACGCTTCGGATATCCAAGAGGGCAGCTGAGACTGTTTGTAGGATGCAGGAGGCTTATTGGGGTGTTTGGGTTGTGCGCGGTGCAAGAACGGCCACGAGCAAGAAGTCACGGTGAAGAGTCGTGGAGAGGTTGAGGGGGACTTTCTGGGTCCAGGGGAAGGGAAGGAGTGACAAGCAGGCGTACCTTGGACTAGCACGGAACGCCCTTGAACAAGACGAGACCGAGCTGCCTTAGGTCCAGGCAGGCAGCGTAACTGTGGGCCAGGAAGGAAGTGAGAACTGAGGTGGGAGGAAAGAGCGGAAGGAACGAGCGGGAGGAAAGAGCGGGAGGGATGGATACCCGCCGGACCTAAGGTACCGCAACGAGGAGGAGAATACCTACAGGGAGGAAATGGGCATCAAGAGCAGCTTCGGCAGCTGCACCGGGCCGTGCCTTTAGGATCGCCATGACATCAATGAACCCGAAAACCACTAGAGAGATAGCTTCGGTTCCGAGCAAGCCTCAACTTCTGTGAAGAGGAACGCGGGAACATTGGATGTCGGATTTCAGCCTGAAGCTGCTGCCGCGGAGGACGAGATCGCGACGACCCCATCACCGACCCCAGATGGACATCATGTCACGATCCGAGGCCATGGGAAGCACATGAGCACATGCCGACTGGTGCAGCCACCGGGCGGAGGCTGCAGATGGCAACTGGCTCACTCCAAGAAAGACAGCCCCAGCCAGCAGCCGAAAGAGCGGCCCCGTTCCCGAGGTCTCGAGAAAAGCAGGTCAGGCAGTCTGTTAGACGACACGGACGGGGAACGAGCAGGCAGATGATGTTTGCTCGGCAGGCGCCATCTCAGACTAATCTCAGCGAGGGGCCGGCTCAAAGATATCTGGTGGGAAAGCACGCGCGCCCCGTGGCGGGGAAGCGGACTTGTGGGGAGCGTTGACGCGAAGAGGTAAAGACGTAGGGTTCGATGTTCTAGGGACCTGGACAGACAACACCTTACCTAACCCCGGAAAATCGGCTGCCGTTACACCGGACGTCGTACGACTACCACTACCATCCTCACCCAACAAAGTCTTGGGTGCCTTATGGATCTCTCGTCAGGTTTGAGATGGAAAACAACCTGGAAGACCAGGTAGGTACAAGGTAGGATATTAAGGTGCAGGGAGGCAAGGTACCTGACCTGACCCAAGGTTGGCAGGCCGGGAGGGCAAAGAGAGAGGAGAATGTTGAGGTACCTGCCTTGGAGCGGGAAGTCGACCGCAGACTCCCAGTCTTCGACTCGAAATTCATCGGTGGCACTGGTGGGCACTGAGTCTCTGGAGGCCGATCCAAGCATGCACGTGGACGGAAGCAGATGCAGCTGCAGCTGCTTTGCACTAGCTGCTAGATGGCTTCCATGGCTTGGCAGCTCATCAAATCGGTATGCAGAGCGTGGTTTCCCCAGAAAAAAAGGTTTGAAACCGGTGAGAGAAAGTCACTTCGGGCGAGACAATACTCCTGTCGTGCGGGTGTAGCAAGATGGAGAAAAAGATGGGATCGGGTCTCTGCCCATTGCCATTGGCCGGTCATGCGATTGTGAGCAAGCAGGAATCGGAAATTGCATCCATTGATGAAAGAGTTCCATCGGTAAGAGAGAAGATGAGATGCAGTCGGGTGGGGGAGGAGGAGTATCACGTACCTCTTGCGCCTTCCGAGGTAGGTCTCGTACAGATATGACTAACTAAAGCTTTGCATCGTTTCTTCTGTCCAACGGTCGTTTTGGTTTCAAGGGACTCGCAAGTTCCATTTCATTGCCAGGACTATCAGCACGAGAGGAGCTTCGCAGTTCTGCCCCCGTGAGCAACCCGAGGAAGGGTCAATCACCACGTCCAGGTCCACTACGTCCTAACGTTCAACATACACTACAGGTAGCACTACGTAACTGTGGAGCCCGGCCCCCCCGCGTTTTCCTCCGTACAATTTTATGCAGTATACTGTATGACCAGCCGGGGGAAGCCATCCGGAGTATTGAACTACAGTGCCAGGCCAGGCCGGACCGCAGGTCTCGAAAAAGAGGATCCGTCGACATGTGTACCTTAGCGACAGCTCGAACGAGGCAAGCGGGCGAGCTGCACTGATGCTTCTGGTCAGGGTGATAGAAGTCCTTTTGTCGACCAACGCATAACATCCAAATGTTCCCAGGGAGCAAATCAGGACCGTGTTTTGTTCCCAGTACCTACCGATGTGGGGCGACGGGCATTGTACAAAATTGTTTAATTGGCTGCTTCTTTCCAGGCTCGATAATTGATGAACGCCTCACAGAGCGGGTGGCCTCGTTGAGACCCAGGGGCCAGAAAGACGCACGGCAAAGCTGAGGCCCGGCTGGAGGTGCCTTGCCTTGTGTACCTGACGCAAGCTCACTCCACCAGAACATATCATCGGCGATGCAAACATGGCCATTTTGAGCATGCACACACACAACACTCTCTACTGTGCAAAAACCCAACGAACAAGTCAAGAAAAACCTCTGGGGGCTGGCTGGGTGGGACCACTGCCAGCGCCGATGGAAGTTTTGGGGTGGTAGCAAATCGCGCTTTGTATTTTCCTATGTACAGTATTTCTCTTTCCAAAGCCCTCCATCTCGCTCAACATGGACCATGAGCCCGACTGTCAAACATCACTCCTGCAAACCGATCTGCATATCTCACCGCCCATGGACCATGCAGGACACCACCCAAAGAGTAAACCGGCGGAGGTTGCTTGGGTATCCCGAAACAATACACTCGTACCCGTAGCTATACCCGAACCGTTGATTGCCAACCCGCTTGCCCTTGGCCCGAGCCAGCTGATCCACTTCCCGAGGAACTCATCATCATTTGTGAGGTTTTCGAGTTCCCCTCAAATGTTGTGCTTGCATCAATCGACCTGCCACACCCTGAGGGCTGGCTGACATCAGGGCGGCGCACTCTAGGCCTTGCCATACCTCCCCAATCAGACCATCACTCGGGGCTGCCAGTTCTTTTCAAAGAGCTGGCTCACGTAGTAGAACTCATCCCAAACTGCCTCCTTGTTCCACAGCTTTTCCCAGCGGGTTTCTACCGACAAGTGCACATGCGTTAGCGCTGGCTTGGTGTCAAAATCCCAATGTCTATCTAGGTCGCTTACGTTGCTCCGTGGCCGAGGCATACTGTCTGGTGTATTTGACCAAAGACATGCCATCCTGGTTGAGTTCAGCCAAGCCCTGGAGGTCTTGGTCTTTACACTCCGCAGCGAACGGGTAAACACCCTTATTGCAGTAGTGAAAATACGCCAGGAGCGTGTTTGCACCTGCTTCTCTGTCAGATGCAGAAGGAAATGGTGGCGTTTGGGTAACTTTGCAACTGCTGCAGTGCTTACCGAGGTTATACTCCTTAACATTATCCTCCCTTGCGAACCGTGTCTGGAAGTAACGATCAGCATCGCATTTACCACGCATTGGGAGAAGCTATGATTTTCTCCCTTGGGGACATGAGCCAGCCTACTGAGAGTGCATGCTTGATGGCGTAATCGGCGTCGTGCTTGGTGATGAGGGCGATATTGTGCAACAGAATGAATGTTACCAGGTAAGTGACAAGCCATGTCCTGGTTTTTTTCTCTTGCGTCAACTTTTGAAGCTCTTCGAGCGTCCTCTGGCGAAGATGAGGCTGGATCTGGTGTATCAGAATCGAATCGATCTGGGCTCCCATTACCGGAGGCAGCGGGATCTTGCCACAATCAGCACTGGTGGGATCCTTGATGATATCCTTCTTCATGCCCAGCATCTCCTGGCCCACTATATGGAACGACTTGGTCGTGAGCCGGACTGACATCCAAAGGTTGAGGGTACTGAGAAGTAAGCTTCTCTCCGCCTCATTTATCGAGGGATCCCCAATGGTGTTGATGGCGAGGGAATACGTGCGCCAAAACAGATTCTCCCTGGAATCCAAGAACCGCTGGCAGCAAGAAACCATGCCCTCCCGGATGTATGTGTCGAAGGCATCCTTGGCGGCTTCCATGTTGACGATAGCATAACGCGGAATCTCAATCTTCCACCGTTTACCGTTGGGGCCCGGGGAGACCCAGGTCCTGTAGAGCTTGTCGCCGTCTTGCGGACTAAATTCACGGACGAGAAGCTCGACCGACTTCCCAGTGTAACCCTCAGTTACTCGAATAGTGCGATAGTCAGAAGAAGCCCAGCTTCCAATATCGTCGAGGACACTGTCTCGCCATCGTTTTGTCCATTCAAGCCCCGCAACCTGACCTGGTTTGAAGAGCTTCACGTCTGTGATTTTCCAACGCAAGCAGTCGAGTCGATAGACTTTGCTATTGTTCGAGGCGAGCTTCTTGCACGAAACGCACGGGCCTGTCTCGTCAAGCTCATCAAGAACGCACTGTGAAGAGAGTCAGTACGGGAGGAAAGCACGTTTCCATGTTCACCTAAAGGCAGACAGAGATCGGGCGGGAGTCCTTACGCGGATACGCTGCATCCGACACTAATAAAACATCAGCGAACGGACTTTCATTAGAACAGTACAAGGTAGGGGTGGAGAGCAGTAGCAAGACAGCATTCAAGGGATCGCGCCACGTATAATACATACCCGAATACAGCTCCCCATTTTTCTAGTGCGAGCTGTTTTCTCACGCTCTTCCTTGTCCTTGAAAGGTCCTCGTTTGGCCGTGAGTGTTCTTTGGCGTGGGAAGAGGTCAAAAGGGCTCGAACTTCCTTTCCCGTCCAGGCCGTCCGGGTCGTCCTTCACTTCATGGCTTTGCAATGGGTGTTGGTTTGGGAGGGGGCCCATGGGCGAGTCTTTGAAACGGCTGACAGAAGGAGAGATAACCTCAGCGGCGTACACCGAAGGTATGCTGTCCAGGCCAACAGAAGTGCCCATGAATTGGGATGGACTCTGTATGGCTAAGCCTATATCGTTTCGAGAGCTGCTTTCACCACTGGGGTACTTGTTGTTTGGGGAGGTGTTTGGATAGGCCATCACTTCACGGGGAGGAGCCTGTATTTGCATTACTGGACTGGGATGCAGTGGTGGGTAGTTTGTAAGACACTGAGCCATCGCAGCATTATCGAAGGGGTACAGGACTGCGGGATCAGAGGACATGGGAGGGCCTTGGGACACTTGAGCCTGAGCCTGGACAGGGACCAGATTGCCATAGTTGAACGAAGCAGTCGATGCAAATGGCTGGAACGCTGCAGATTTCCATTAGTCTTCTGTCTAGCAATATCTGGTCGCATGTACACGATACATACCATCTTCTTGAGGTTCGTAGGTGGAACATGGAGCGCAGACGTCAAAGAACATGGGGGAGAACCCGTTGGGGAAATAACTGGACGGCCTGGAGCTGGAGTTGATACCATGGCTTCGCTGACCAGGAAGGAGTTGTTTCTCCTGGCCATTATGGGTGATAGTGTCCTCTGGAGGCGGCATTGCCATAGAAAGAGCCGGGGCAGGGCGAGGTCTTTTGTGAGAACGATGTAGTAGTCGACTATTGTTGAGATCCACAAGAATATGAGAGTCGATATTGAGGTCAGAGGCGACCTGTCCCAGGACACTCTGTTGACCTTGTTGATAGTCGAACTGCAACGCAGTGGAGAGGGGCACGCGGATGTTGACAAGAATGGAGGGAGCGTGCTGAATTATATGTTGGACTTGTTGGACATGTTGTACATTTTGTACATTTTGCACCTGTTGGTAGTGCTGGGCAGGCAGGGATATATTGTCGGGACTGTTTAGTGTGGAACGGGATGATAATTCATGGAACACTGGCTCTGCATCGGAGCCCTCATCGTAGTGATGAACCCGGCGTCTCTTGGGTATATTATTCTAGACAAGCAGATCAATTTACCGCATTTGGAAATGGAGAAAGCACACGAGAACGTAGCAAGGGGTGCTTGTGTTGATGCGCGTCCGGACCGGTGAGGCCAGACAAGCATGGGGACTGGAGGGGGCTGATGTGTGGAAACACTCGTGTAAGTGACAAGAAAGGTTGGTGTGTGGTGTGGGTGACGGACGGGATGGGAAAGCCGACGTCTGACATGGCGTTGAGCAACAATGAGAAAGCAAGCCAGGCTGGGGATGATCGGTGAATTTGACCAAATGTGGCCAGCCAGCCCACAGCCAAGTTGAGAAGTGAAACGAGATTCTTACCATGGTGAAGGATGTCAACAATGTGTCGAAAAAAACCGAGATATGCAAAGACCGGAGATGTACTTGGTCGACAAGTACTAGGTATACAACAAAACGACGTAAGATAACCTGGAACGGAAAAAGCCACGCCTAGTAGCGCAGCGCAGCACCAAAACAGGCAAGGGGCAGGGCTGGCCCAGAAGCCAAAGTGCGCCGTGTGGGGAGGGGGAGGAAGGGGGTGTGTAGAGCGTCTTACACAAACCCCATCGTCATGAAAGAGCCGCCCGTGAAGCGGGTGGATTGAACGACCAGGAGCAGTAGCCTTGTGCAGCAGCGGGTGACAGATCGAACCGGTAGGCACGAGGCAAAGAGGGTCCGGGGTTGAGGGCGGGGGGAGGGAGGACGGGTCAGAGCCTCAGGCAAGCACAGGGCGCCGCCAACGGAAGCACCAGGCGAGGATGAGCGGTGATGGCCTTATGGACTTGCAGCTACCAAACGCAGCTCGACTGTAATTCGGTCACCGCCAGGCCAGATGATGGAACTGACAGACCTGCTTGAGATACCCTGGTAGGCCAGGTACCTTGCAGGAGCCTCCTTGGTTCGGCGCCCCCTGTGTGATGTCTGTCCGTCACTCGTGGGAAGGAGGCGAAGTGCTCAGCCGCGTCCACGTTTGTTGCCGACAGCGAGACCGGAAAAGGCGAGCTTCTGAAGTGAGGAAGGCAGGGCAGCTCAGGTACCTGGTCCTAGGTAAGGTGAAGGGGGCCTGGGAGCCGGCAGGACGAGTCTGGGGACACGAGGCAACGCGGTGGCCTAGTGCGAGCACGCCAAGAAGTCACCTGAGGCAGGTGGGTAAAATGATGGTGGCGGTTATTTGATATGGCAAATGGCTCCGAGGGGGGACGATGGCGCGGCGGAGCTTCGTGGGAAATCGCTGTCAATGTTCTGCGCCGTGATGGCCAAACAGTGCCAGGCGTTCTGACGGGAGACTCGGCTGTGGACAGCGAATCCAATGGATTCCCGTCTCCTTAGGCCGAGCACAGCCTGGGAGGTAGTTGACAGGTCGTCGCCTCTTGGGCACGGCGCGATGGAAACGGGTAGAGAAAAGTTCTGGAATGGAGAGGACGGTGTGCAAGTGGTTGGAAGCGTCCAGTCGGAGGTCGTGGCCAGGTCAGGGAGTGGACGCCTCTCTCGGTGTCAGGATGTCTTGTCTGCCGGGCAAAGGATGCAATCGGTGAAGGCGTGTGAGGAGATGAAGGAAAAAGATGTTCACCGGTCTGGGGCAGGCGCGAGCTGGCCACTTTTTTTTTCGCCCTCTCACGGGCTAGGTGGGTAAGATAGGCTGGTGACCTCAGGGAAAGCGACGGCTAAGGGAAGAAGCGAAGAGACGTCAAGCAGACCGGAAGGAGCGACCTGGAGCCAGAGTCTAGGGAATGGAGGTAATGTAAAGAGGTCAGGACTGAGGCCAAGGCCAATGGATGCAGAATGCAGAATGCACAATGCCCAGGGTGATGTGAAATGCAGAGTGCATGCAAGCATGGAACCTGCCTGACTCTTCTCTCCCTCTTCAACCAGATATACCCCTCTAGGTATCGTCGCATCGTGATCTCCTGCCAGGTATTCCAGGTTCTACTAATCCCCAAGGCGCACTACTGTGGTAATGAATGATTCTCTTTGCAACATTACTTGACTGTGCTTCTCAAGCCCAGATACCTACACTAAAACAACACCAGTTAGGGTCATCGAAACTAAGCCATCCTCCATCTTGATAATGAGAGGGATACGGGAAGACCAGGGCTGCCATCTCATGGTCGCAGTCGTTCCACCAGGTTGTTGTAGGTCGTCGCAGTTTTGGCAAGGGAATTGCCTACCTTGTAGGTAGTCGCCGGGCAATCACCGGGCGCAATGGCGACCAGGCCCTTAATTAGAGAAGCCTGTTTTCTAGCTTCCTGCACATACGTCGCACAGATCCCGCTCACAGACCCTCCGCTCATCCCGTCCCATCAGAACTACAGGCAGCCTGCAGGTCGGCACGGTCAGGTAGGCAAGGGTACAGGTAGGTAACGTCGGGCTCGTTCGGACCAGTTCCTGTTCTGATCCAGATCGTTCGTTCTCCTCATCCATCCACCTCATCATCAAATGCAGATGCAGATAGCGATGGCGATTGCTATGGCGTGGACGGAAACGATCTTGTGCCAGGTGCCGGGGAACGATACGCGTCAAGTAAGTAAACTGGAGCTCTGCAGGTCGGATGCACTCCACTCCCGGCGCTCAGTGGGCTCCCACGGGCTACTCCCTCCGAAACCGATTGAGCCCCTGATACGGGGCAACGGCAAGGTGCCCTGGTTATCAACAGCACTCAACGGGCTGAGCGGCGCCAAGTATCCTGTTCCTGTGCCTGAGGCTGGTCTCAATCTGTCTCTGGAGTCTGCTTCGGCGCGATCTCGGCTGGTGCCGAGTGTGCTAGTGTTGACGAGTTAGTCCCGAAAAGTCTTCTGTTGCTATTGCATGCCAGGCCAGAATGGGTCGCATGTTCTAGAATGCAACAATCACAGCATCACGAGATGAGCGACGAAATTCGTTCAGGGAGGGGGACATCCTAAGTGGGTGCCGGGAGCCTCCAAGAGCTCATATGATTTGCCCAGCACCATCTTCGCATTATCTCCAGGTCCTATAGGGACGCTAATTCGCTGGTTTGGCCGTCATGGGGGTGCGGACGGCTTGAGACACAAGAATTTTGACCAACGAGAGCCCACAACGTTTCCACAGATTATCGACATGATATCTCGAGCCTGCTTCTCCTGCCGTCTCACGCCCAGCCGCCCCGTCCACCCGGTTCTCCAAGTTGGGCACGCTGGCCTACTCGCTCGAAGCGAGGCCATGAGAACCAGAATGCGGACATGTTTGGTACCAATCGCAATAGCCTGTGTGCTGTGGTGTGATCCCAGGTTAATGGATGGGCAGTCGGGCTCTCATCCACGAATCTCGACCAATGAAGCATGGAAGGTAGCTTGAGAGGTTGATTGGAAATGGCGACCCCATCATCCCGGACCCTCGCTGCTGCTGCTGCTGCTAAGGGAACACGCCAAATAAGAAGAACAACTGGGGTACAGATAAGGTAAGGGGCAGGTATCGTTGTTGGTTGGCAAAGCATCGGCAGCCACGGGCGGCGGCGATGGTTCTTTCTTCAATTGTTCACCCCGAACAAAGCCTGCCCCGCATGTCATGCAGGTGTCTCACGTGGTTCACCCGTACTTCACTCTCACGTCAAACCGTTGAGCGGCAGTGAGCGGGAACTAGCGTCCTTTCTAATTACATTCCCTCTACTGGGTCTCGCGGTAATCGAGAGATATGACATACCTGTACCTGACCTGTATCTTCGACGGGTTTATTACGTAGATGTCTGTGGTAGTTACTTGGTAGGACCAGGCACTCTTGCACGTGGAGGTAGGGTACCTGCCCTGTGTAGGCTCTGATCAAAACTGGCAGACAAGTTGTTCCAACTTGGTCAATGGACTGGTAAAAGTAAAAGTGAAGATGAACTTATTGATTCGATTCCAGGGGCGGGATCTGGCCCCGTAAACTACCCAACACTCATCGGGCAGTTATACCGTGTTTTGCGAATATGCCCCTGAAGTGCACAGCTATTGTAGAGTACCAACATGAATCTTTCAGGTGGGACAACTTCCCCAACTCCAAGCGGGCTCAACACATAACAGTGACGACGGCCACCACAGCATCAGGATTGCTTTCCTCTTCAGGCTGGAGGTTTGTGTATAACCAATAGTTCACATGATGTGTCCTACACGGAACATCAATTCCAACGACACAACAAGGCGCTTTGTGTCCGACACATTGGAGTTTAGGGAGCTGCCCGGAAACAAAGATGCTCCGAGATAGTCAGACGCTTCGGCTGTGGATTGACTTGCTGAGGTGCTGAGCTGAGCTGTTCGCGTCGGGTAACGCACTTGCATTACTCCAAGACGGGCCGATCTTTGCCCACGGCATCTCGCATCCTCACTTTTTTCGGCTCCTGGCTGGCTGGCAAAGCATGGCAGGCAATTGTCTGGCAGTTTTGGTGGCCCGTGCCCTTCACATAGTGTACAAGGCCCGCCAGTGAACAAGCACGTGGCAAGGTACCTCAGCTTGTGGAAGGAACGGCAGGCGGGGTGGGACTTCCATGCTTCCACTTCCTCAGCCCAGGTGAATGGGTTTCTTTTCTTCTTCTCCATTGCTCCCGAGTGGCGTTGTTACACCGGTGTGATTCTCACGTCATCGAGACCTGGAGGGGTCCCTCCGAAAATCCCGAGGCTCTCATGACCATTTGCGGCCAAATTGAGAGTTTGTAGGCTCCCCAGAAATTATGTGTACACGCACACGTACCAGTAGAATATCAAGGACCCCAGAATCCGCCTCCACTCCCCTTCCTGGATATGCACCAATGAGAGCCAATCTATATGGGTTACTACCAGGTACCATCTACGTAGTACGGCCAGCACGCAGCATTCGCCGTCTTGTTTCCTTCCCTGATCCGATCGATGTTCACGAAGCACGCCGACTCATCGGCAACCCCTGGAGACACACGAGCATGCGAGTTCGAGCACTGGACCACTTATATTTTTTGTACCTACCTGGTATTCTATAGGCCAAGCCCATGTGTGTGCGGGTGTGCACCCGTCGGGAGCTGACATGATCTTGATCCCTCGGCTACCTTACCCTGTGCTCCTGGCCAACAACATCTGGCTGTGTTCTCGTCGGCATATTGGGTCACCGCGTTGGCCAGGCCGGCCCGGGACGATGTCTGACACCTGGAAACCGAAACTTCGATCCCGCCAGTGTTTTCGTTTCCCACCTGTGTTTCCGAGGCATAACCCCCGCCGTATGGGAAACAGGAGACAGGACACGGGGGCGAGACGTGCTGCCCCGGCCAGCAAACCCAGCTTTCTGGTTTGTTCCGCGCCTCCCCACCCCAGCCAAACAAGGGCATTGATCAAACCTTGCCCCGCCCCCTTTCCCTTCATTAGTGTCCCTTATGCGCAACAACAACAACAGCAACAACAACAACAACAACAACAACAACAACAACAACAACAACAACAACAACAACAACAACAACAACAACAACAACAACAACAACAACAACTACTACTACTACTACTACTACTACTACTACTCCACACACGGCTGACTTATGTTTTTTCCGCCGTGACTGTGTATGCATAAATGGGGACGGGGGGCCACCACAAACTCCGGATCCTTGGCCCAAACCCGGAGACACTGGCAAGGCTTGCCTGCATCGAGACGTGCATTGCTAGCTGTGAGCTAGACGGGATATTTCAAGCTTGGATCAGAAATGCGGGGCATTGTGTGCTGCCGGAAGCTGAACATCTCTTCCGCGGCATGTTTGTTTCCTCCTCATAAGTCGTCGACATGACTAAGGTGCTTTCCGCCAAGGGGCCGGGAGGAGGTGGGCTCGATATCCGGCGTGAGTGAGTGTTTGAGGAAAGGGGAAGCGTTCGCATATTGATTCATTGATGTCCAATGCACAGGCACAGGCCACGGAATAGGGCCAGCTTCGAGGAATGACGGTCTTGTCAGGGGAACACCGCTGCCGTTTGTTTGACATGCCCTGCTGGCCTCATGTCCTCGTGCCCTCACTCAAGAGAGGAGGCGATCTCTTGCACGCCCGCGTCCAACCGGTGTGACTGGGTATTCGCCCAAGGCTAACGTCCTTTATCCGTCTCCAGCTCCTCACCGAGGGCATCCACACCTGGGCACCTCAGCTGATGTACCTTGCTTCGAGGTAATGTAGCTGTTCTCGGCCCAAGGCCATAATCGTTTAGAGCAACAGCAGCGATGGCCTTGGCTGCCGAGTTGGCCTATCGTGCCTATCTAGCCATAGCTCCCGGCGTTGTTAACAGGTATTCCAGGTCCGATATCCAGGCGCAACTCAGTCAACTCCCGGGCGACGAGTCAAGGGTTAGACTTGCGTTTCCCGATGGCGGTCTACCTCTATCTACATCACTCCATGTACCTACAGGTTAGGTACAGGTGGTCACAGGACCGCAAGCTTCCAATCACATTCCCGGCTGTTTGATGTTGCGTGCCCTCGAGCATCCGAGTCGAGTCCCAAGCATGATGGGACAAAAGCAGAACCAGCATACACAACTTGAATACAATACTCCAGCCCTTGACGACGAAGCACTTAGTAGCATCCAATGTTCTACATACACGTCCTCTCCGAGCCAGCTTTCTCCCCGCTGCCTGCTCCGCTTGCATCGCAGCCCAGGTTGCTGACGATATGCACCGCTCGACGAGAGAGGCAATGGCTGCTGCTTCGGGTGCCAGGTAGTAGCCAACCACATGCACTCGGGGCCAGCCACCACTGTCAAAAGCGACATGTCATTCCCATCCTCATGCTGGCGCTGCTGCCACGCCTTGTTGCCCGCGATTATCAGATGTGAGGTGGCTGCTTCGACGGCCAGTCAAACAAAGCCCAGACATCAGATCCCGTTCCATTCAGCAGCATCTCGTCGCGCTTGGCCCGGGGAGAGCTGGACACTGGACGCCGGACGCTGGTAGAAGACTGACTGCCCGCCCGGACGAGATTGGTTCAGGTGCGCTTCAGGACGGCGGTCAGTCCCAAGTACCTCCATTACCTTAACCTCGAGTGCCAGAGCCGAAGTCCGCGGTCTGCGTGCCCTGGTTGCTCTTTCCGGTCAGGTTCTTACCTCCATTACTTCCAGGTCAGGCACCTTCCTCGCTGCGCTGACCACACCCGCCCATACCCCCGGATAGCCCAGCGGTTATGGGAAGAGGGAGAAAGCACCCGGCCGGCAGGGCGGGCGCCTGCCAGGTAATTGCGAAGAAGGGAGACTGGGGATCGAGGATCGACGGGACGGAAGCGCCCAGACTGCGTTTTTCCCAGGTGTTGACGCATCCGCCATAGGAGGGGCGGGACTGAGGAAATCAGCCGTGCTCGGTCTGGCGATGCGAGATCAGATCACAGATCACAGATCGCGGCTTCCGGATTCGACCTTTTCTTATCGCCAACCTGACCTGGCCACGAGCCGACGCTGCCTGCCGACGCTGCCTGCCGACGCTGCCTGTCGACATTGAGCGCCTTTCCAAACAACAGGAACAAGAAAGGAAAGAGAAGATTGGCCAACCAATCAGATTGAGCTGATTACATGATTACATGTGGAGGGAAGGCTTGCAGGAGCCGAAAACCCTGCGTGAACTTGCGCGTCGGCAGCAAGACATGGAACCCTCGCCCCAATATCTTCACCCCATCTCCATCTACACCCGTCCGGCAACGGGTTTCATTGCCCACAATCAACCCTTCCGATCTGCTGATGAACACGGATACAGGAAACCACAGCCGGTGAGTGCCCGATCTGCGCAGTCACAAGGGGCGGGCTGGCGGGAATGTGCCCAGATGGCAAGACTCTGTGTAACCCATTCACTCCCATAACTGACAGGAAAACAGCCCCGGGGAGTCTCGTTGTGCCCGCCCTCCTCCATGCATCACGGTCTGGCACCAGGAGCCTACATGTTCTGAGTCGGGGGGAAAGCCTGAAGCCCGAAACCCGAAGCCAGGAGCCAGGAGCCTGGAGCCTGGAGCCTGGAGCCTAGAGCCTGAGCCCGAAACCCGAAGCCCAAACGAAGCCTGAAGCCACCTAGTCTGGCTCCCAGTCCTGTCACTTGCGGCCACCTTCACCATGGAGCTCAACTGCGTCTCCGTCCATCACGTAATCCACCCAACCGCTGCCTTTTTGCAGAGACCGCAGCGGACAGCACGCAGAGATGACACCAGCCCGCAGCCGTGGGAGCGCTCTCAGCTCAACCCAAAGAATCGAATTGATAGCCTCGACCTACCGGTGAGTCCCCTGTGGAGGATTGACGGCTGTACTGGCCTGGGAACGCAGTACTATGCCTTGCCATTGTTCATCGGAGACACACCGCCGGTACACTTCGACGTCTTCGTCCCAGAGGAGGCCACCGCTTCTCCACTACTTCGTCAGCTGCTGGACTTGGATGCTGCCTTCCACACCAAGGATGCTACCAGGCTCCTGCGGCTTGGTATCACTCGGCACATCATCCGGGCCCTGCAGTTTTGGACCGAATCGGGAAGAGGAGGCCCCGAATCCGTGTCAGCGCTGTATAGCAGCCTACCATTTGGTTCTCGAATAATCTTCGAGAACTTGGATCTCAACATCCGCAACATCAAGATCACCGTTGCCTCGACATACTTCGTGGAGAACCATTTGCTCACGCTTTCGAGGCTGCCCGCGTGTCTGGGGCTAGCTCCAAGTCTCCTTCCCGAGTCCATCGACATATACCAGTTGGCAATCTCGAAGCAGCTGCACGACAGCGTGTGTCTTGTCCACCTGAAACTTGACCCTGCCCTTGGCGGTGGAGCCCAGCAAGCGGATTCCAAGAAGCTCTGGATCTTCAAAGCTCTTACCAGCGGCACGAAGTACATGTACAGCGAGCTACGGAATCTACTACAGCTGGCACCTCATCCCCATGTAATCACCCGCCCAAGATACCTTGTCACCAAATTCTGCCGTTTCGGCGGCAAGAAAGCCGTCGTTGGGTTCATTATCCCCTACCATCCTGCTGGCAGTCTGCGGGACATCCTGCCGCTGCTACGGATACGCCATCAGCTCAACTTGGCCACCCAGCTGAAGTGGGCCACGCAGTTGACATCCGCTGTATTGCACGTCCGGGAGCGTGGGGGCATCTTCTATCCCGATCTTCGTCTCGACAACATCGTCTTGTCAGAGTCTGGCGACGTGGTTATGGTGGATTTTGAGCAGCGCGGTGTGTGGTGTGAGTTTGCCGCCCCGGAAGTGAACGCACTGGAGTACACACGCATCCTGGCTACCGGAGAGTCCGTTGAGGACGAGGCAGAAACCATAATCCCTGATGAGGTCCGGGGCCGCTTTGCGGCAATCCTCACCCGCGAACTCCCCGATTGGGATGTTATCCAGTCGTGTGAGGACTATGTCCCCATGCCCGAAGGTTATGGCAGCTACAACATTCCATGGCTATGCCTCTCCCCAACCGAACAAGAGGCAGCTGAGGTGTATATGCTTGGACGGGTCCTGTGGTGCATCTTCGAGGGTCAGAGTGCCCCTCAACGATCGGCCGTGTGGCAATCGTACCGATGGGAGCCCGAGATTGAGTTTCCCGAGTTTCGGCGCACGCCCATGGAGCTTCGCGCCCTGGTTGATCACTGCACAAGAGGTCGGAGAGATGTCCTGTGCAACCTGGTCACAAGACGCGGAAGCAAGTTGGTTCTGTGTGCAGATGTACCCGAGAGAACCAATGTTGATGGCGAGGCTGGTGCTGCTGAAGTCCTCCGAGCTGCAGCAGATTGGTGGACTTCTGAGGTCAAGGCTGCAGAGGAGTTCTTGCAGATGCGCTGGGAGCTGAAGACCCGCGGCGAGTGGAAGGACAACTACTTTGGCCGCCCTAGTCTGAGGGAAGTGATTGCTCTCTTGGATGCTTATCAGGCCCGTGTTGACTCTGCAGAGTCGAACGGTATTCGGCCATCAGTCGTGGTGGCCTGATGCCAACCTCATGGCTGTGGCAGGCATGTGTCTTCAGCCCGAGGACAATTTTGGTCCAAGAATATTCGAACAGATGGAGGGTATGCCGCTTGTAACGTGGTTATCTATCTAACTACACGGCGACAGTCAGGGAGGATAAATACACGAAAGCGATGGGCTACTGGTCTTATCGGTTGTGCCGCCGAGTTGTGTGATTGCCATTTTGCTGGGTTTTATCCCAGCTCTAAGAGCTCACGTCTAGCCTTTGAGTGAAACAGTATCTGAAAGTTCTTCAAAAACGACCACAGTACTCCGTTTCTGTTGTCTACTTTCGGTTGACCTTTTACGGAGCGGGGCTTGTTAGGGCTGCGAATTTATTCTGGAGTGCCGGCAATCATCGCATACGCACTTCTTGGTAATTGGCCCGCAATCACTTGTTGGAATGGGCACAATGTTCAGGAGGGTGTCCATCATCTCGTGGCCTCACCGACCTCCCGATGGGTAGAGGGTACTTTTTTGAACACACACCTGGCGATAGTGTCTAGACGCGAAGACTATCAGCATAAAAGTTTCGAGCGAGAGAGAACGACATAAGGATAAATACAAAACTGACAGACAATAATAGATATGGAGTTCTGCGGGGGCGTGTGGATGTGGCGCACTGGCTTCGTCGAAGTGAGATTGGGCAACCAGTGCAGGTATAGAACCGATATTTAACGTTGAGTCAAGTTCTGCGGTTTCACAGCCCACTTGCGCTACTTGTCTAGAGCAATAACTTTTTGGCTTCCCGGTCGGAAGCTTTCCAATAGCAAACTACAACAGCAATATTCCAGGTTTGGACTGGTCTTTATGTCTGATGTGATGCTATATGGTGTAGAGGTGAGTGGATGGCTGCTCTAGCATAGGTATCTAACGGTCCAAGATAAGGTGCCTTGGTCCCTCCTTTTATTTCCCTTTGTCTCGTGCCGGACGATTAGATACCTGAGTAGGTACCTGGTACCTTTTGGTCAGTTACATCGGCCCCGAGCCGGCGCATGAGTGCTTCTGACTTTGGTCGGTTGGGAGGATACAAGAGCAGCGTGATGGAATGAGACGAGAAAGGGGTAGGTGGAATCAGACGCGAGTGCCGCCACGGTGAGAGTGGCGTTGTCCAAAAAAGAAGAAACAGTTGAAGCAGAAAATACATATAATGAGCTAGAACGAGCAAATTTACGAAAAGGAAAAACAGGCAGATCTCGGTGATGTTTGGGGTTTGGTTGTCTCGATCATGTTAGTGTTACTGAGGGAGAATAAACACTACTCCCCCTTTGGTTACGCAAAGGGACGTCCACCAAAGTATCAAGCCACGCATTTTCTACGTAGGCCGCGATGTGTATTCTCCGGTTCGAGCAGACATGGTGGCGAACGGTAGACGAAAGATGGATAAATATATCTTCGTGATTCTATTCCCTTGCTGCGTGAACATATCAGTGGAGGGTGGGAGCGAAACAACCTGTTGTCGGCTGGCTAAAATCTCCCAGCAGAGAAGGTGATCTGAATGCAAACTTTGGTCCTGGTTTCCACCTCGTGGAATCCTTTCATGACTCCCTTTCTACCGAGAAGGAGTTTCGGTGCATGCTGCCGCCGTCAATACTCATGTCTGTTTCTGCCTGCTCATCCCAAAGCGTGCCGATTTAACCATGATACATTCCACTGGGTTCCAAGTTGCAACAAGGATGTATGGACACTGGGACAGCATGATGAATAGTGAACGCGGGTTCTACTTCGTAACCATCATATCGATCACACCGCTACCAGGCAGTTAGCCCTTCTCCTTCGATAGACAACGCTTGTTGTCTTTGGATGAAGGTGAGATATTCCCGAAGCAGATCGATTGAAGCAAGACCTAGACTAAAACGTCAAAAACCTGAACGGCCGAACGGGATGACCATGGCGCGTAAATTACGTGAGTATATTTTTATATTAACAAAGACGACACGGAGTTTCACATAAATACAAAAATCTCCAGACATCACAACAATACACTATGGCGAGCACCGAGGCGACTGGTATCGTCTGCCCACAAGCGAGCAAGAAGGACCCGCGCGTTGGCGAGAAGATTTCTTGTGCTAACTAGCGCAAAGGAACCGATTGAATAATATATTCCGATATCCCAAACCGCGAGATTGGCATGCTTTGCATGATATACCCATGATATATACCTTATATATATCTGTCTCACGTATGGTATAGATATTGGGACTCGAGCCCCATCGCTTAGGCAGGAAAGCCCATCGCAATCGTTTCTGTCCCAGAGAAGAAGCGCGCAGGACCTAATACGCTGCCCGGGGTTACGGCTTTCAGAGATCGCCAGATGTCACACTCCTAGCTCGTCGATCAGGGAAGAGCAGCGAGGGGAAGAAGGACCTTTGACGCTCGCTAGGTACCTTAATTACTAGCTAAAGAGGGGAAGCCCAGTGGCGATGGTTGCAGTGAAAGAAGGATGGTCAACACGAATGGGCTGGAGCAGGGCCCGATGAGATCGATAAACAACAAGAATCGATGCCAGCTCGGGCTTGCCTTGTTCTACTGTACGGATACACACTCGCCACCGAGTAACTCCCCCCGTGCGTGCCTTTTTTCTTTTCTAAAGATCTACACAGTAACAGCGCAGCTTGTCCAATTCGTTCACGGGCCAATGGAACCTCTGCACTTACAACATCGATCGACCTTGAGGCTTCCTTCCTTCGTCATCCTTCCAAGCCATGCCTCGGTTACTCATGCTTGTGGATGCATGTGGAGAGGGCTATTTCCCCAACTCAACCATCTACACACTACCCCCTTTCAGAGGAAATTGCCTGTTTTGGACACTCCGATGGCCGCCAAGAAACCCAAGATCCCTTGGCCTGGCTTCTGGTGATCTTGTTTTTGCGACGTTCGTCATGCTGTAATGCGTATTCGTAAGTAAACAAAGCCCGGAAGGACTGTAGCGTGCGCAGGCAGGCAGACAAACAGGCAGGCGAGAAGGATTCTTCTTTTGATGCCACAGAGAACAAGGATGTGTAGGTTCTGGTGATTTCCCGTGCATGAAAACCCTCACACACTGCCTTAGTGTGTGTCCTTCCTTTGTTAGTCCAACCCTTTCAGCCATTTTCATAACCAACCAACGGATTACTCAATCAGTGAACTAGGCAAGGGGGGTCGATCGTGCGTCTCTGGACAGGTTTCCCCCACCTACCGACCGATCGAAAAGCCGGCACGGAGTCGTAACGCTGCTGCCGGGAAAGGGAAAACATATCCCGTGGTGCGGGACCGAAGGCTTCGAATTGGTTTCTTTTTTTCACCACCTTGCCCTTCCCTGCCCGCACGCACGCACGCACGCAGCTTGTCAGCCCAGTGCCCGTGTTTCAGGTCGGGACCCGGCTCGACTGATGTGATGGAAAGGGAAGGAAAAAAAAAAAAAACCGCGGTGGTGGACTAACCAACGAAAATCGGGACATTTATCACTTAGCCCAGGAACCAAGCTCCAGGTCCCCGAGTGCCAAGCAGAACCCGCGATTTGCGTCCCTGGCTAGCCCGTATCCCTAGGCAGGCCAGCCTCTCCTGGGTCAAGCCCGTGGCGACTGGGGTTTAGCTGCTGGTGCTAGTGTATCCCTCGTCGAAATCATCCAGGTACAGCACCTTGCTTGCTCCACCATCCTGCATCCATCTCGTGATGACATTGCCCGCGAAGGAAAAAAACACGTTCGATCTTGGCCGTGATGGCACTGAGCCCGAATCATGGGGAAACGAGCGACCCGAGTGAGCCCAGCGTGCGCGGGCGGTCCGGCAGGCCAGTTGAGATGGTGAGGCGGGAAATTGCGATATCTATATATACACCTGCCATATATTCATGTCATCTTAATCGTGCATAATTCGTCATCCCGTCGAGCTGCATATAGTGTACGGTTACGTAGTGAACTGACTTCCAGCCTCTCTTGCATGAATCGCATGATTGGCATATTGCTCGCTACCCTAACTCAGGTACACTCAACTCCTATGTCAGGTCCGACCAGAGCACTCCCAAGCACACGGTAGCTCGGTCCTCTACCAAACGCGTTTGTGCATTCACGCACACGGCGTACCTGGAAATGGAACCGAGCAGGTCAAGCCAAGTTGTTGGGTCGCGTTGTTCTGAGCCATATTAGCCTGATGTAGACCGCGCAACGACAATTGCATGTCCCGGGGTCCAAAAGCAGAGATTCAACGGCGCAACAGGGACGATCATACCGTGACGACGCGTTGGGCAAGTGACTCGGAAGCACCACCCGACATAAGGCGCACCGAGCGCAAGGCCTAGGCGGTCAAAGGCTTGCTCGCTGGCTTTTGACCAGTTTCGCGAGCCTTCGTACGAGCCAGCCTCCCACAAAAGTTGTTTCTTGAACAACGTAGCAGTCGGGGAATTACCGACTGCGCGAACGGACCTGTCCACCCCTTCCCAGTCCACGAGTCGCCTGTCGTCACACTCTATGCGTACCAAAGGCCCGAAAGATGATGCTATGCCGGCAGTCGAGTCGATTCGAGACGAGACGAGACGAGGGGTCAACATAAAGAGTCTCAGTCAAACTCGCGTCCACCTCTCCTGGAAGAGAAGCTGTCTTGTCCAGTGCGGGTTCCGTAGCTGTCATGACTCACGGCTAGTGATCATGTTGCGTATCCCGTATGGCCCTTACGCTATGCAAAAACGCGTTCGTTTCCATGCTCGGTGCAAGACTCGTACGCTTCATTGAGAGCAGTCCTTGCCTTTCTCGTCAAGGTATGAAACAGCTGCGATGCCCACACAAGCTACCCCAGAATCACCAAGTCAATAGCGTGTCGACCCCGGGCCGATCTAACCTTAACATGCCCGTGATGGAGGAGAGCCAACAGATGGAACGGCCGAGCCGAGAACATCGTTGAACGCTTGCTTGGATAGTTCAACCCATGATGGTAAGTTGGTGCTAACAATGAACGCAAGCGGTATAGGCATCACGCAACTCGTACATGCAAATGTAACCCAGCGAGCCCTGGCGCACGAAATTCTCTTCAGCCTTCAGGGGGTTGGGCCTTACAGAGCACTGCGTAGGTAGTTTGTTATCGTTGACGAGGAACGTGCCTGTTGCGAAGACGATGTGAAAAGAACGATAAAAAGAAGTTGCAACTGCCAGACATAGTTACGTGCTCCTTAACCCCCACGGTGCATCGATACTGACCTTCCTTTTCCGTCAAACGAGAACCAAGGGGATGGCATGGGTGCGACAACCATCTCAGAAAGTCGAGGAAAGTTCCCATCTCCATGGTTCTATGGCACTCGGGCTCTGCCCCGGTATGGGTTTCGTCAACGTGGGAGGGGAGAGATCGAAGGCAATGATTGTGTCTTTCTCTGGTTCTGGAAGAGCTGAGCTGCGTGCGGAACAGGAACCGCACCAAGATATCGTGTATGGTACGGTAGTACAGTCTTCGCCGTCTCATCGGTGCGGGCCCTGCATGAGAAAGGGCACCTCCGGCATCCCTCCCCCCCTTTTGGCATTTTGCCTCGCTCGGAGCTTGAACCGAAAACCGTTAGCAATACCCGCTCCGCATGCTGTGGCAAGTGGGAACTGCGCGCTGCTTGAGGCCCGTGTAAGCGTCAGCCCGGAGATGACATATACGTAGCTCGTTCGTTTTGGTGCAGAACGTCAGCTCTGGTTTTCGGAATCGTGAAGTTCTCCCATCCCCATTTTCAACGGAGGAAGGTCGATGCCGTACTCGCAAATGACCATGTACATGTGTAGACGAGCGCTCTGTGCAGACGCTGGGCAGCCAGCAACGCGAGGGTGGGCAGGCTGTATTGCTGTATTCCTATCCTGGAGCATACCCCCTTTCGGCAAGTGCCCTGCAGCGCGAGCCACGCACTGCAACGCTGCATTCATCTACCTGTTGCACAGAGCTTTTCGTCAGTGCAGACAGATAGTGATAGGGGTGGTCTCGACTGTAACCAGGTGGTACTCATCCTCTCATGATGCCATGCAACTGCAAACGTGGTTGCCCGTGCAGTGCAGTGTAGAGTTGACACAGCAAGTGTACACTGCGGTACGTGTTAGTGCTCATTCCTTGGCATGGCTTTTTCCTGAAAAATTGAAGCCCCGTTTGAGAGTTGGGACGTTGCCAAGCCCCACGCCGATTGAGGCGGCATCGACACTCTGACAGATCACGCCATGCCTGTACTGCCTACCTGGTAGTGCACTCCTGCTAGTGCAGTGTACACTAGTGTACTGTGTATATCCTGTCGTTTTGGAGGCTGATCGTGTGTGTCCTGTCGATCTATCCCCCCGAACAGCAAGTCCCGGGTCGGTCGCTTCGATGGATCTTCTGGAAGCAGGCCGGCCGGCCAACTGGCCGGTTGGCTGGCCGTTTCGTTCAGAAAGAATGCACTTTTGTGATACCATGGTTGATGCGTGACAACGACGACGACGAGGCAGGCGGTGGACGAGTGAGGGAACCACAACTGCTGCTCTTCGGTGATGGGCGGTTTCATATCTGCATCGTGACATTGCCGACGTTGACACACACATCATGCCGTCTATGAGAAACACCTCGACGATGGATGGTGAGGTGGATGGTCCCAAGGAACCGGGAATGGGGAGGGGCAAAGAGTGGACAATGGACAGACAGACGGGTGAGTGGGACGAATGCAGCCGAGTATATCCAGGCTGGTCCCAGATGTGGAACAAGATAACCCGTACGGGTTACGAGAGGAGAATTCAAGAGAGCGACGGGTTCGGATTGGATCCCACAACGGGCGTCAGCTGTGATTGAGGCTGCACCGGCTAGCCTATCGAGTTTGCAGAGTCAGCGGAATGGAAAGCTGGCCCAGTCCTCCTCAAGACGGACACAGGTTCAGGTAGGTACCTGACCTGGTATGCTTGTTGCACTTTTGTGCAGCCGTTGGACCTAGCGCACATCCAAGAACCTTAAAACCCCGCGTTACCTTCCAAGCTGGCCTAGCTTGAGGTGCTTGTGGATTCAGGTTACAGCTTAAACCTATCGGGTGCCTGAGCAGACCCGTGAAGAAGTGAAGTGACAGGACGAGACGCGATGGAAACTCGTTTCATTGCCCAGGTGATTGATGCTCATCCGGATTCTCTGCCTCGTTGGAGAGAGAGAGAAATTACGTAGGTTTCAGTCAACCACCTCCTTCAGTCGCCTCCTTGCCCCGAGTCCTGACCGATCATTCAACCTCGTCAACCAACCTACAGGTACGATTCAAAGAGTTGCGGATCTATGTAATCACTGGGGAAGTCTTGCTTCGCCTTGCGCTGACGCGGGAAATTAGGCTGCTTATGGCATGCTGTACTGCTGAATTTGATTTGTTGTCCACCAACCGCGCGACTCTGCATGAATATCCTGTATGTCCGTCATGGCGACAGCAAAAGGAGAAAAAAACATCATAACCGAAAACATATCCGTAGATGCCATGGCGTGCCTGGATACTTTGAGTGCGTTTTAATCTGTACTATAATGATACGTGATGCGGTGGCCGTCAATGGCGAAATTTAGATTGGCGGCACCTCATGGATACAAACCCCGCGCCGACGTCATTTCCAGTTCTTCGCCAGAACGCTCTTGCGGAGGAAGGAAGGCGCGCAAGGCGCGCGAGGCGCGTTAGTTCCAACGGCGAAGCGCACACCGGAGCTCTGCCGAGGTCATGTTTCCATTTCCCAAAGCATCTCGTCATGTGCTTGCCGTCTGACGAAAACAAGTCGTTCACTTCCGCAATCCATCATCCGGCATCCTCAGCCCTAGACATTGCGGGGACACCGTGAATACCTCAAAGAAGCAAAAAAAAGAAAGAAAAAAAGAAGAAAAAAGAAAAGGCAGCAGAGCACTGCAGGGGCCCCTATTTGTTGATGATGGTGCGACCATGTCCCGGCCCCGCGACAATGCCAATCCGACAAGGTTGTTATTGTCATTTTTCTTTTTCTTTCTTCTTCTTGCTTGCCCCCCAAGATCGATACAGACATCAACATCAACATCGGTCTTATTCTCAGTCGAGCTGGCATCCTTTGCTTCCCGTTCCAATCCTGCCGTCTTAGCTCAGCTTCCATCTCGGCGCGGGACTGCAGAGAAGGCCGGGTGGCTGCGCCGCCGATCTGAGACACACACACTTCATCATGCACAGGTGATCGCAACCGCACAACATGATTGATCTACGTCAAGAATGCACGCCACAACCGGCTCACCAGAGGTAGCCGGGCGATGATAGTCGGGCAACGCGGGCTCTCCGAGTCCCATCTTTCGGGCGCTGCTCAGCTCGTTCTGTGGCGCATTGCCTACCTACAGAATACCAACTACCGATCGTGGACAATGGGTTTCCATACACTACGATACAGTACTGCATGTGCAGCCCTGAGGAAATGACCACACCACCTTCAGGTTGGTCGCGACCTTGGAATGGCGAAGTGTGATTGTCAAGTAGGAAGTCGATTCAGACAGACCGGTTTTCCAATGCAGTACCGGTTGGGACAGGTCCATATTGAGCTACGGGAGACGGAAGCCGGCCAATGGAAATGGAATTGATCGAGAGCTGGGACGCCTGAAAACCCCAGAACACGGCTCGACCACGCAGCGCCAGCCAGCCTGGAACATGGTCTGCATGGTGCTCTCGAGGTACCGTCCCGGCAGCGTCGTCCAGCGCCCGCCCTCCCACCTTTCCTTTGTGTCTTCGCCTCCGGGAATCCTGGTACCATACACTGCTGTGGTATACACAGGCATCCTGGGCCAAGCAACCTGGAAAGTCCTCCCCCCTCCATCGTGCGGGCTGGAGCTCTCCATTTTGACTGGATCCTTGCCCCTGGTCTATCAGCAGGGGACACTAGTGCACGGCTTAGTTGACCTTCCAATGAGAGACACCCCTGTTGTCTTTCTGATCCATCCTCGGGCGAGATGGTCGGGACTCCCACCCACCTCCAACACCACTCTGCGGGACAGACTCAACCAGCCTGCACGACGCTACCTCCTCACGACTCCTGAATGGAACATTGCCCGCGGCCCCGCAACCGTCAGTGGTTGGCCAAGATGGTCGAGATCACTGGTACCTGCTCGTGCTGGTCTCTGGCTAGTGCCAAAGGTGGAAGGCCCCATTTCCCATGCCCCGTGGCCCACTTGAGTGAATGCCTGCAATGTCTTTAGCTGTTTGGCCGAAGAAGCGTCGTGACTGGTGCTACGGTATACACATCCTAGAAAGGAACCGAGATCTCGACCCTGGGAGGAGCTGGGCTGGCTAGACGGTATCCCGTACGCTCTGTACATAACACTATGCCACACCCTCCTGCCTGTCTCTCACTCTCCTGCCTAGGGAAATTTGCCTTTTTTGATATTCTTGTGCTGACCTCCCCACACTCCAGGTCAGATCTCCAGCTCGTCCCTTACCTGAGATCTGCTTCGACCTGCGTGTGTTATTTTCCTTTCTTACTCAAGCCAATCGACGGCGTTTCGTCTTGGCTGGATGCCGACTGGGCCTTTCCTGAGCCCTACCTGTCTACGCTTGCGCCATCGAGCCGAATATTCAGACGGAGCTTCAAATCTGCGCTTGATCCCAATGGGTTCATAACAATCGTTCGCCCACATTCACGTCTCATCCAAGTGGCAGACGAGTTGGTCGAGTCATTAACCCCACCGCCATCGCCGCCGCGTTTCGACGACATCAGGGGTCGGTCACCTTCCCCGTTCACTTTCAAGACCCCAGACTCCACCGGAAACCGCTTCACTTTTGCCGCCGGCGATCTGCCGCCTGTCGACTGCAGAGCCCGAGGAGAGGCGGGGACCATCAGCAAAGAGGCTAGGCGGGAACCAAGCTCCATCAACAGGGCCACCTGAAGGACATTGAGATGGCGAACCACACGGCTTCCAGTTGTCCCACGCCCTTCTTGTCGGCTGCGGACTATACCAATGGGGGCTGTAAGTTATCTGAGCTCATCTCGTGACTGTCGTTGCTGACAGATGTGCAGATGTGGATGGAAGACTGTGCAAACAGGTTGGTCTGGATGTTTGCTGTTTACCATGTCCCATGACGGACTGGGCATACCCCGATTCCTTCAACACCGTGGGCTTGGCGGCCGAATGGGTAGCAGTCCTGAGCACCGTCTGCACTGGGTTTCTCCTGCTATCTTGGGCAGTCCTGCCGGTCGACAAGACGTACAGACACTACCTTAGTATCTGCCTCACCACGGCTGTCCTGTTCATGAACGTAGGTTCCACCATATGCCTCGTGCCGTTTTCCATCGTCATGAGAGCTCTGTTGACACCCTTGGTAGCTTGGATTCGTGATCCCGCTTGCGGCAAAGCCGGCGCAATGCTTTGATCCCATCACACCAAACTCGATGGAGACGAGCCCGGTGTGCGCGGCGTCAGGCGCTTTTCTCATCCTCGGGGGCTGGGGAGGAGTCCTCTGGGTGTTTCTACGGGCGCTATCGCTTCACCTACAGATCTGCTGGCAGGTTGTAGTGGGACGCAACTTCATGTGGTTTTCTCAGGCTGCTGGCTGGGGCATACCCGTGATCGGCGTTGTTCTCGCCCTCGTCTTGAGCGGCGTCTCGTTTCGATTTGGCGCCACCTGCCACATCAACCACAAGAGCAGTCTTGCTGACCTCTGGGTCCCGCTGTTGGTTTTCGCCGGCTTGACCATCATCATCCAGTTTGCGACTTTCGGCTACTGCATCAAGGTCTACCTTGCCTCCCTGGCCGACAACAGCGCGTCCACTGAGGGCTCAAACCTGCCTTCCTACACGAACAGCATCCGAACCATGACCCCGAAGCAGGCCTACCGGCGTGTGCGACGCGTCATCCAGCTTCAGTGGAGAGGAATCGCCATCGTTCTGATTATCATTACCGATGTGGTATTCTTCTCCGTCGTGTTCGTCTTCCAGGATAACACGTCCGAGGCCCTCAAACACGACGAGACTCTGGCAGCTGACTGGATCGTCTGTCTTGCAATCAACAAGGGGAACAAAGTCCCATGCTTGGACCTGGCAAAACCGCTCGTTGTCAACCAGGCGACAGTGGGAGCAGTTCTGCTGCTCTTGGCCGTAAGTCTTCACCATGTCTCCCCCCAGTCTTGTGACGTGTTCCTTTTCTGACGACAAATCGTGGCTAGATGAACGGCATTTGGCTTGTGCTCCTTCTCGGTCGCTGGACCATGGCGACGGGATGGATTGATATGTTTCTGTCTGGTTCAGACCGAAGCAAGAGGGAATTCGTGTCGGTCGATGCGCGGCTGGACGATTTCAAAAAAGACACACGTTCGTACGAGATGCTGTCCCGGGACTCCGGGAAGATGATGGACGACTCAGTAACCCCTTCCGTAGTGACTCCCATCTCCCCGGCGTACCGGTCGCCCCTGAGAAGCCCGTCAGCCCACCGAGAATCCACGGGGAGCGCTAATAACGACGGTCGTCGGACGCCTGACTACTTCGGCCAGACGGTGCGCTACCACGCTCCGGCAAGGTCGTTTTCGAGCCCGCGACCCCCACCACCATCAGGCCAAATGTCACCCCAACCGGCCCACACGGTGACCTGGGATGCACGCGATACGTATGCGAGATCGCCGAGGCAAGCGCAATACCCCGATGAGGACGACTACGTCAACCCGTTGGGCATGAACCGGATATGATCTGGATATGATTGAAGGAGGACGACGACGAGCAGCATGATACCACCGATAAAAGCACCGAACGCGACAGGGAGACGAATAGGATCAAACAAAGATAGAGCGCCGGATCGACCCCTGAGACTTGCGCGCCACACGCACCATCACACGTCTTCAGTTCATTCATCTAAACGCATTTTGGCGCTACACAGTGTAGGGAAAACGATCCAGACCGACGTCCTTCTTGTGCATCTACAAGGAAGCAAGTGCCCGGATCGCCTGGTCTCGTGGGAGCGGATCGATCACATTTTGAGCAGCAATCCTTCTCGAGGGATACATCTTGGCAGGGCCTTTCGAGGGAATACTCTGGTTCATTGCGGCATATTGGCTGTGCATTGTCCATTTATTCGGGCCATGGTTCGCTTACTCCATGATCGGGCGGCAAGGCGAAGGGGATGTATATCGGGATGTATGTGCATGCCCGATCGGAGCACCGGAAATCCCGACGGATCGTCCGGGAGAGCGACGGGAAGGTCGGTATATCAGCCTGAACATGCATGCGGTCTTGTCTGCCCTGGCTGAGGTGGGAAAAGAAGGACGTCGGTGTGTAGGCAGTTTGCCATCGGCCCAGTCGCTGCAACATTGAAAGAAGGAGGCAAATCTTCAAAGATGGCGGACTTCGGACTCTGGGCTTGAGCCGGGCGGGAGGCGGCGGCGTCGGGGTGTGGAGGGCGAGGCGAGGCGAGGCGAGTTGTGGCCGGAAGGGAGTGAGCGACTTGCTCTTTACTTACCTTAACTCGGATTAATTACTTACACAGCATTCATGTACGCTATTTTATTACTGTCTTATATGTGTGGACGGGGCGAAACGGACCTCTCCTGGTTCCATGCCATGGGCACTGTGGAAAATCGGAAGACAAAAGGGCCTTTTTATGTATACCTGGATGGATCCATTCTCTATTTTCTCGCACGAGCGCGATTTCACCATTGGTCTGTTTGCGCTTTTGGTTTTGGAAATACCTGGTAATGTGCCTTGGACGTATCTGTCCAGCGCGCCAGGTTACCGGCCTCGCTTCCTTCGCTTGGCCGTGTGACATCAGGCATGCATGCAGGCAGGAGCGCATGGAGCTGACTGACCGGAGCTGGCGGATGCGCCAAGTGGTAGTCGCCAACATCCAATGGCTGACCTCAGACACCACCTTCAGGGCAGTTTACCTTCCACGTGCAGTTTTAGAACCCAGGAGTCCCGACACCGCCGCGAACGGCCTTTGGATCGATTTCATTCTGTGCTAGGTGGTTTGAGCAGCCCGGATTATAAATCCTGCGCCTGCATACTACGTACATAGGTTCTAGTGATGTTTCCTGACTAACCCTGCTTCCACCGGGCCCTTCCTCCTCTACTTCCACTACTTGCACCTCCCACCTCTCACCTCACATTTCCTCGATTCAAGCGGTGAGGATTTGGACTCTGGACTGATTGATCATGGCGTCGAAGCTGGTTTCCAACAGAATACAGGTCTTCAACAGAACCAGGTAACCTCCCAGTTGGAACCTGGAAGGAGGACAGTGTGGATCTGCTGGGCTCCAGCCGTCACCCAGCACCAGCACCCGTACCTAGCTGTACCTGACCTACCAGGTACCCACCAAGCACCTACCAGGCACCTACCAGCTAGAGCTAAATCAAGTCCCGATGGCGCCGATCATTGAGGGCGACCGCTATGGCGGATGCACTGGCAGCGGCATCATCCCGTTTCCAGCAGCAGCAGCAGCCTCACCCAACCCCCCATTCTCGTCGTCCTTGCAACAACCGCATTCCCGCCGCCGCCGGCTGTTGTTGCTGTGGTCGCATTCGACAAACACCGCCCGCATGTTTCTCGTGCTCGTGTCGGTGCTACTGCTGGGCGGCGTGTTCCGCTACCTGTGGAAGGCCGAGGCCGCCATGAGCGAGCCGTGGACTCCAGATCCCGCCGCCCGCCTCTTCAGCGAGCGCCCGCTGCCGCCGCCCATCGACTCGTCCTTTCTCGACTCGGGCAACTTTGAGCTCCCGCTGCAGACCAAGGGCCGCAACATCGTCGACCAAAAGGGCCGCCGCTTCAAGCTCTCGTCGGTCAATTGGTATGGCGCGAGCGACGAGCTGTTCATCCCCGGCGGGCTCGACGTGCAGCACCGCGACGTCATCGCCGCCACCGTCCGCTCGCTGGGCTTCAACAGCGTGCGCATGCCCTACAGCGACGAGATGGTTATCGACAATCCGCACATTCTCCCCCACCTCCTCACGGCAAATCCCGATCTGATCGGCAAACGGGCCCTGGACATCTTTGACGCTGTGGTCAAGGCTCTCACCGACGCCGGCATCGCCGTTATCATCAACAACCATATTACGACGGCGACCTGGTGCTGCGGCGCCGACCCTTGCGACGCCGGCTGGGCCAACGACCACCTCGGGCCCTTGTGCCGCGTCAAGCAGACCGAGGCCGAGTGGATTGCGCACTGGGAGACGGTCATGGCGCGGCTAGCCGACAACCCCCTCGTCATCGGCGCCGACCTGCGCAACGAGGTGCGCGGCGTCTGGGGCACCATGTCCTGGGACCGCTGGGCCACGGCGGCCGAGAAGGCCGGCAACGCCCTGTTGAGGCTAAAGTCGGACTGGCTGATTGTCGTGGGCGGTACCGAGTCGGGGAATGACCTCTCGGGCGTCGGGAGGCGCCCGATTCAGCTAGACCTCGACAACCGTGTCGTGTATTCGGCTCACGTTTATGCATGGAGTGGATGGGGCAGCGTCGAGGGCCGATATGCGAAGAGGAGCTACCCCTCGTTTGTCAAGGCCATGCAGCAGAACTGGGCCTACCTGGTCGAGGGAGATCTGGCTCCCGTGTGGATTGGGGAGTTTGGTGCGCCCAACCGCCCTGGCACTGGCGATGCGAACTACTGGCAGAACCTGATGCGCTATCTGAAGGCCATCGATGCCGACTTTGGATACTGGGCCATCAACCCGAGAAAACCCAAGGACGATGAGAAGGAGTCGTACTCCCTTGTGGAGGACGATTGGATTACCCCGGTGCTGGACTACAGGATGAAGGACATGACGGAGCTCATTCGGGCATAATGCTTCTACATTGGCTTGGGCGAAGTCTGTCTGCTTGACCGACATGATTCTCTGTCTTACGAATTAAGGGGAAGAGTGAGGATCTCTTTTATCTAGGGCCAAAGGGAGGTGCCACGGGTTATGATATCAGGTTGGACGGTATGTGGCATCTGAACATGGGCTGGACGGAGAAGCGCAAACAAAAGCCGTTTTTTTTGTTGTTGGTCAGCATGCTTCAGGTGTTGCCATTTACTGGGTTGCTTGTGTTGGGTCGCTTTGGATTTATTGTTTGTTATGTATGCATCACAGGTCGTATGCAATGTCGGCGATTTGGGAGGTGGGTGTGTTCGTGTTTTCCTTCAGCGTCAGATAGGACATGGTGTTTGGTCTCTGTTATGGGCTGCTACTTGCAAAGATATACCCCGTCTACCTGACTTCCGGTGTGCATCCATCTGGTGTTTTGAAACGTTTCGCCTCTGAACTGACAATACCTGACTGTACCTTGCAGACACTCAGTCAACCGAAAGGAACTCGGAGGGTACCTAGTATGACGCAGGAGGTGTCTGTCTTTTATGCTAAGTCCAGCGACCAATAACCCACTTGATTGGATATTCCATTTTAAAGATTGTCGATGATTCATGGTAGATTTGCTGTGGGTGCTCTATCAGTTTGTTGAAGGCCACACGTTACAAAGAGCCGAAGGCACGGAGTTAACTGGACCAAGGTCGGTTTCTTTGAGCGTGGGGTGCTCAACCTGCTCCCCGCCTGTCTCTCTCACCAGGACATACCTGTAACCTGGGGGAAGGTGCCCTCTACTGCCTGTCCCCAGTGGCCCCTGCAGTCGGCCGTTTTTGGATCTAGGTTAAATCCCCCCACCACCACCGACCGACCCGACCTCCCGCCCGGAAACCGTTATCGATAAAGGCCCTCGAGGTGCCCGACCCTACCTGGTAGTGACATCGTCACCTCCCCGAGCTTGCGTTGCCCTACCTGAGGTGCAGGTAACGCCGGAGCTTGTTGCCCCTCACGCTCTTACGCCCTCACGCCCTCGCATGCTCTTGCGCCTTCACGCCTTGTCGAGACGCTGTCAAGAAACATAGCTGGCACCTAACCCACACGGCGCGGCGGCTCCATCTCGTCAACCTGGAACCGCGGGAGCTTTCACCAAACGGGCTGGCTGGTGAGTGTGCGCTACGCCACCCAAGGTAGGGTACCCGAATGAATGAATGCCTGCCTGCCTGCCGACCTCCCTCAAAGCGAAGGCCGGTGCTCTCATCATTTCGATGCCCAATCCATTAACCTGCCTGAGGTACCTGCCTTCCCTGCCCTGGGCGCCTGCCTGACTTGCCTGCCTTCCTAGGTAGGTACATCGTGTCTCGCCATATTCACCTCGTCCCGCACCGCGCCTTGCCGGTTTGCTCAACAGAACCAACCCCCAGGATCCGCTCGCTCATGAGATTACGACGGCTATGGCGTCCGATGGCAGCGTCCAACAGGGCTACAGCCCAATCCATGTTGGGTCGAGCTTTCATGTCCAGACTGCCGAGGACAGGGTGAGTGCGCGTCCAAGCAAAGCGAGCCCTGTTCACCTCACACTGCTAACTCTTGTCCTTGCTGGGCACCTAGTTCGGCTCACATGTCCTCGATGACCTCAAGGCATTTGTCCTTGAAGGGCCGAATTTCAACGGCATGATGGATCCGGACGACGACGACGACGACGACGGGGAAGAGGATGAGGACGATGAAGACGACGACGACGACTGGGATGGGATAGCCGAACCCGAGGGGCCGAACGAAGGGGATATGGCGTTTGACGAGGCTCCGCAGCCGCAGCCGCAACAACAGGACCACAACGAGACATCACCGGACGCGAACCACCAGGGCTTTCCACGATTAGCAAGGACACGTAATAATCTGACGGCGCTTTCACAGCGCTTCAATGTACGGAGTTGGACCTACAGACACATATATATCCGTCGTGACGTGGGGGGATCTGATACTGACAACCGCACAGCTCTACTTTACGGCATACCAAGACAAGATTTACGTCTACCAGCCCCGGAAGGCACCGCACATACTCCCTTACCCGAGCATGATCATCCATCCCAAACGCACCAAAGTTGCTAGGCTCATCGGAGGCAGGATTGATAAGGCGTTTGGACACCAGGTGAACCACATTATTGTGGGGAATCTAGGCAGCTTCGAGGTGGTCTTCTTTGCCTACGATGATGGAGATGTTGGGGCATACTATACCCATGACATTGCTCGTTCTATCCTGGCGTACCTCGAGCCACGCCACGGTGTGGGTGGAGCACGTTTGCCACCGCCCAAGGAATTCTTCCACGAGAATATTGGCCTCTCAGCATGGGGTCTCGCGATTCATGAGAAATCACGGCTGTTGGCTGTCAGCTCAAACAGATACGAGGTGACGGTATTCGCCTTTGCAATGACCAAAACGAGCCGCACACGCATCCCTTCCGATGAGACTGAAGTCGATGACTCTCCCAAGGTCTGGTCCGGCCAGACGGCTCTCGAGCTCGAGAAGCACTTCAACTCCAGGACAAGAACATGGAGGATTGTCTTGCCGCTCGGTCCCCAGGGACACAACATACCGAACATAGCGTTCTGCGATGACGAGGAAGGAAATGCCAGCGAGGTGGTTGCAGTGGATATACGGGGGAATACCTGGATCCTCGACATCTGGAAGATAGGAAGTTCTCCGATCCAGTACCCACAAACGGCGAATCGAGCTCAAACACGGGCATTGGCAAATCAGCCGTAGGTTACTACTCTCACGGACACCAGCGATGCCTCTCCGCTTACACGTTTGTAGATACACAGGATGGGGTGTGTTGGTGCTTCCTGACAGCAATTTCAAGCAGACGGCATCCGTCCGCGAGCTGCTTGGGCTCCCGGGGCGCGAGGTATTACTTGGCAGCGGATCTCGCATCTCTCCAGGGCCAATCCCGGAGATGGATCTCTGGCTCGACACTACATGCAGCCTCTTCTATGTCAAGGATATGGCCCCCAGCATCGAATTTGTCTTGCGGCACCGCCATGGAACCCTGTATCAAAAGATACACGCTGAAGAAGCTCGCAAGTCGGCACATGAACCGGCGGTCGAGGAAGATGACGACGATACAGACATGTCGGACGCCGATGACACACCTCATGCATCGACACACGAACTTGAATCCGTCCCGAGCGAACATGCCGCCGAGAGGCGGTGGGCGGCAATCCGCAAGACACATGGCCCGCCCGGATCCGCCATCAACGATATCTCGGACGAGGTGCAGCTCAGCCGAACGATTGTGCCGAGTTTCGGCGAGACGCCTCCCCCGGCAACGAACCTCGGCAAGTGCATCGAGTTCTTCAGCTCCAGCGTGACGAGGCAGGCCAACACCAAGCCCATTCAGTTCCCCGAGGCCGAGTTACGGCCGCACATGGTGAAGACCTTTTCTATCCTGCGCACCACCTGCACGGACATTGAGCTCCAGCCCGTCGACCCTCGAGGAACCGGAATCCTGTGCAAGAGCGTGCTCGCCCACCACAACCACCATCTACGGCGTGTCGAGCCGTGGGACCTCAACAGGCAGATGTCGGAGCGTGTCAGCATGCTCCTCCACGTGCCGGAGCTGAACCTGGTTGTGGCGGGCGCATTGAATGGGCGCGTGGCACTGCTCACGCTGACGAAGACGGCCAAGCGGCTTGACGGAGTGCCCTTGCGACGAGGGTTCCGCGTGGACTGGGTGCTGCCGCGCCTCGCGGAGGAGGAGAAGAAGAAACGCCCGTGGTGCGCGCTGCACGGCATTGCCATGTCGCCCGTGCCCGACCCAAAAGCACAGGGGCTTGATCTCCATGGCAGAGAGAGCAGGGTGTCGCCCGTGGTGTATCGGCTGATATTGCACTATATGAATCATACTATCGTCACGTACGACGTCATGAGGCGTGAGGGGGGAGCAGGGGAGTTGCTGATTTTCTAGAATGGCTCGAGAATGGGTTCGTACTAATCGTGGCAAGGGGCGAGCAAGGGAAAGGGAATTTGAGGCGAGGAAATCCATGGCATGGCGTCTTGTTGCTTCGGAGACACGAGGGGATGAATGGGGGTATGTGAATTCGAATGGAGGCGGCGTTTCGGAATACGCATGAATAAACAACAGGGGCTCTGGCCGGCTGGCTGGCTGGCGTACGCGGGCAGGGAGGGATATGATACGGGCCCATTTTTGATACCCCTTCCTTTCTCTTGCACCAGAAGACAACTAACTGGTTTGAGTTGTCTGGTTTTATCGAATTTGTCAGTTTTGCATGTTTGGCGCTGCCCTGAGGTCAGGCAGCTGGGGATTCGTTCGGCGATTGGAGAATGTAGGTTCAAGCAGCGTTTAGGTCTATCTTCTATGATATGCGAGGTGAAAGAAGATGCGGGTTAGTTGACCGCTATGGTCGACCGTATTCTTGTCTGTAGACTTTAGGTGCACAGTACTGAGTATGGACATGATGTCAGTCAGCCAGGTTTTACTAGCCATACTGAGGGGTGCATGCATCAAACGCTGAGGGTGGCTCAGGGTGGTCGTTGACGTCGATCCAAAAAAAAACGCACGGACGCACGGGCCGAGCCATCAGACACCACCACTAGCCACCGTTCCCCTTGGCACCGGACACTTCGCATCTCATCTCACGTCTCACATCTCTTCTTCATCTCATCCCATCTCATCCCATCTCAGGGGTGGCCCGAGATAGCCGCCGGCGCACTTGTTACACCAGGAAAATTTCCATCTCGGCACTTTTCATGGAGATGACTGTTTCGCTTCCGCCTCGACTTCGTCATCTGTAAGCGCGAAGCCAAGTTGGGCGGGCCATCTCGGACATCAGACTGAAAAGGCAACGACGGGAAAGGAAAACAAGAAATAAAAGACATACATTTTTTTTTTCGACAGCGGCAAACCGATGGCCATCTCGAACAGTACCATGAACTCGGCCAAGCGCAACTCGGCGGGTTACGAGCCCGTCGGTCAGGCCGAGGACGGACGAGGTTCACCACCGCCCAACATCGCCCTCGCCCTCGCCCACCACACCCACCCGCTTCGCTCCAGGCGGAGCTGGGCGACCTTTGCCGCGGCTTTCGCCATCTCGCTGGTGATCTGCCTGGGCCTGGGCCTCGCCACCGGAGACGGCACCCTGTTCAGCATCCGGTCGGGCGGGCTGTGGTCCGCGAGCAGCCGCGGCGTCGCCGACGGCTGCAGTCCGCCAAGCAATGTGCCCCAGTACTTCCAGACGAGCCCGGAGCTGTGGGCCGGCCCGACAGCCACGGGCCGCGCTCCGTTCCTGGCCCAGACGCGCACGTTCAACCCGTCGGCCACGTACGTGCCCAACGCGCCGCTGGTGACGGATTTACCTATCCAGGGCATGACGTCTCAGAATGAGAGCATCTTTGATAATATGGGGTTTGTGCTCTTTCCCCCCTAGCAGGTGTTGCAGTTGTGGTATATATTTGCTGACCGAGGTAATTACTTGTGCCGGGCAGCTTCCTCTCGCCCTATTTGCCATCTCCCGGCTTTGGGGTCGACGAGTATCCGCTCCCGGAAGGGGCCGACATCATCCAGCTTCAGATGCTGTCCCGTCATGGGTCCAGGTATCCGACGGTTGGCTCCAACGTCAACGACTTTGGTGATCGCATCGCGGCCGCGGCCGGGGCTGGTCGTTTTCGAGCCATGGGTGACCTGTCGTTTTTGAACGAGTGGAAGTACCAGCTGGGCTCGGAGATTCTCGTCCCCAAAGGCAGACAGGAGCTGTTCGACTCTGGCGTGCTGCACTCGTACATGTACTCGCAGCTCTACAACCCGAACAGTCGAATCATTGTGCGGACAACGACACAAGATCGCATGCTCAAGTCGGCCGAGTATTTCATGGCGGGTTTTTTCGGACTGGAGTGGACCCAAAACGCCACGATCGAAGTCATCATCGAGGAGGACAAGTTCAACAACTCGCTGGCCGGCTATCTGAACTGCCCCAACGGGCGCAAGGTCAACGGAGGCTCGGTCGCGGCGACCACCTGGATCGGAAACTACCTACAGAATGCCACCGATCGTCTTGCTAAGAGGGTCAGCGGGTACAATTGGACGATCGAAGACACATACGCAGCACAGACGATGTGCCCTTACGAAACCGTCGCGTATGGCTACAGCCGATTTTGCGACCTGTTCACCTACGAGGAGTGGGTGGGCTTTGGATACTCCATCGATCTAGCCTTCTACGGCGACAACGCGTTCGGAAGTCCTACCGGGCGCGCTATTGGCATCGGGTATCAGCAGGAGGTCGTCGCGCGCCTAAAGAATCACACGTTAGGTTATAGTGGCTCGCAGATCAACGTCACCCTCGACAACAATACGACGACATTCCCGCTCAACCAAAGCCTCTATCTCGACTTCTCACACGACTCCAACATCATCGCCATCCTGACCGCGTTTGGCCTGAAGCAGTTCGAGGGCTTGCTGAACCCAAAGAAGTATCCAGGACCTCACAACTTCACCGTCTCGCACCTGACGCCGTTCGGCGCCCGTCTGGACATCGAGATCATACAAACGCCTAGCCCGCTCGCCGCGGATCGGTCCGGGTATCTGAAGGGCGACGTGACAAAGTACGTGCATTTCGTGCTGAACCAGCGGACCGTGCCGCTCGGCGTGAGCTTCAAGGAGTGCGACGCCGCGCGCGTCGATGGCTGGTGCGAGCTCGAGACGTTCCTGAAGGTGCAGGAGAAGATGCCTGTCCGGGCGCGGTACGACCACGCGTGCTTTGGCGATTACTTTATTGGCGGGTATGGTGATACCTCTGATGGCGCGCCTTCGTGAGCCTCGCTGGCTCTTGAGGCTGGGCTAAGTAAGGGGCGGGAAAGGGGGCATCATCTCATCTCTTTGCTGGTTGTATAAGTGGTGATTTTGAAATCGACGGAAGAAGTTTGTTCTCGATCGAGATTTCAATCAGCGATTTATCTACCCCATCATTAGCTTGCTAAGCCATATAATAATACCAGTCACTTTATGCAATGCGGGACATTTCATAGGCGGAGTGGCAGAATGAGAGTTTCAATTCTTTCGCCAACATTAGCTCGCGACGAACGATGGAAGGAGCAGTAAATATACGAGGTCTGCACGGACCATATTTGACCTCCTTTGTTCCTTCCTCGGTTGTCGAGACTCTGGCATTTGATCGGTATCATATGGCTGGTCAGGACGGGACGGGATGGGATACGGGATGCTGCCAAGATCGGCAATGTCAAGGTACGTGTAGTTTAAATGGAGATGAGAGGCTTTTTGTCGATATCTCTCTCCTATCCCCACGTCGGGGCGCAAATGAGCACTGGAAACTCGTAAGAAAAGAAAACCGCCCCCAAGCTGGCGGTAGCCCGGGGGTGTGTTTTTAACACTAGCTCGCGAATGGCTTCCATTGTCATGCGATTGTGTCATCCGAGGTGCCGGGGAGGATCAGATGTTTGTCATTTCGGAGGTTTTGATACGTGTGGTGTCGTTTGGTAGTAAGCAACCTGGTATTCTTTTGCCAGGCTGTTCTAGCAAATAACGATTGTACACTCACACTTACACTGCAGCGGCAGGTCATCGTCGTTTGGGTACGTGGTGTAGGTAATGTACAAGAGTAGTGCACACGTGTAGGGCAGGCGGCTGGTGGATATTTTGATATTCCCCACCTACAGATGCATGCCATTTACAAAGTCATGGGACTCCGGCAGACCTGATGGGATGCAAAAGCACCCGGCTGGCTGCCTTACGTATCCACTGACGCGCCGGGACCGGAGGAGCTGAGGGTTCTTCCCCCCAGATCCCCAGCGCGGTGCACGCGCATTGAATCGCGATGCCATCGGGGAAAACCAGACCGGCTCTCCTCAGGCTGTGCCTGTCTGGATTCTGCAATGCGCCCCGAGAACTCCCGGGAAAGTGTGGAAGTAGAAACCCGATTCCGTTGCATTGGTGGACTGTGGTTGCCGTTTGGGACATCTGGTCGACGGCGAAGAAGAAGAACCCTGAATCAACCAGGTCCAGGGTTCCTAGCTTAGCCGGAGAGTTAACCAGGAAGCGACCGATCTGTCCGAACTCTTACAGTTTGCTCTGAACAATCCAGCGCCCGCTCATTGGCCGGTTGGGTCCCGATAAGGACAGCCTATCTCTTGGCGCGTTGCTTGGCAAAGTGGATGACGGATAGTTGTGGGCTCGTTTTTTCTCGCTCTCTTTTCGCCCTTTGTCGCGTTGGGGTTGGTTTCCAGGTTGTTAGGATTGGATTGGAAGAGAGCACAAATGGACTTTGGCTCCGTTGCGCGCCCGCTCGATTGAGCGACAGGTCAGGCGGAGCTAAGCCTAGAGGATACCCGCCTTGCCTTCTTCTTTCCTTCCTGCTTTTTTATTTTTATTTTTCGTTCTATTTTTTAAGCTTCTTGGCCAAGAGGCGAGAGGAGACGCTAAAGCGACAGGGCGAGCACCTTGCAAATTCTCTCATGTGTGCGTCTGGGGTGCGTTGCATTTGGCGAGTTTTTGGCAACCTGCATGAGCTGGTTGGGTACAGTATACTTGAGGCCCTCGAGGTGATTGACTGTGGTGCTTTAGACTCTCTTTTGGGCACATAAAATGGCCTACTGCGTACACAGTACAGATGTTGTGGTCATGTGCATGAAGGTCAGGTGAGGTTTGACACCGCGTCGGCGTCTTGCGATCAACTTCCCCTTTCGGATGAGATGAGACCCCTGGACTGGTTCAAAAGCCACCCTGGGCATGACGTCCGTCCTTGCAATGGTCTGCTGGATGTCAGACAGAGCCAATGTCAAGAACCGTACGTGTATCAAAACAACCCACAGGTTCTACTTAACTCACTGCGGTCAGCCGCATCATGACACAAGTAGTAGGGCAACCATGTAACGAGCAACTACATGTAAGGCCCGGGTTAATTACCTGAGGCGATGATGTGTGAACGTGAGGTCTGGTTTGGGAGCATCCCACACGCGACAACACAAGGCAGAACCTTAAACGCAACCTTCTGGATCTACCCTCGGTACCCAGAAGCTGGAGACGCGTGGAACGACTTGTCACTGCAGTCGTTGGTGGTACCCGCTCGTTCACGTTAGGTTGGGTACGGGGACGAACAAACAGCAATTGGTAACACGAGCGGTTGCCCCACGTTGTCGTTCTCCCCATTCTCTGAGCTGAGGCTGTCGTTGGGGCCTTGCCTAGCTCCGGCAGGAGGGACGTGCGGCGGCGCGGAATGACATCGCCGTTGTGCCTTCAACGTGAATGTCTGAAGGACCTTTCTCTTCATGTGATGAAAGGTCATGTAAGGTAGGTACCCAGCTTCCATCCAACTGAAAAACTTTTCATCTCGTCTCACTAGAGCTCTGGGGAGGAATCACACCTCTCCATTGAGTTCGGACTGCCCGACATCATCTCACGCAGCTGGGGAAACCGAAGTCGAACGGCTCATGCAAGGCGAGGTGCAAAAGGAGATGAGGGGTCCTGCAGACCTCCAGGCTTCTCTGCTCAGTACAACGATACAGCTGACCCAGCGCCTGGCGGGATTGAGGTGAGGCGAATCAACGAAGAACATTGGCTGCAAAAAGACGCAGTTAGCGGATTAGGGAGGGCAAACTGAAAATGCCGCTCAGCCCTGGCTGGTCAGGTCAGGTACGAGGTACACGTACCAGCCGAACCCCCACCCCCACCCCCGCCATTAGGGCGTCTTGGACCTTCTTGGCCGTGCCGTGCCAGTGAGCGGCAGTACCGAACAGCTCGGTCACTAAACCCAGAAGGGCGTTATACATGATTGTGATGCCTATATCGGCGAGCTATAATTACCAAAAGTTGTGATGGATGCTTGGCCTTTCTCTTCAGCCAGCATGACCCGGTGGTAAGAAATGGAGATGGTTCGTCTGTTGGATACGTCTCGTTTGAATGTCATGTTTCTGGGCTTCTACACTACACGCATACTACAGTACTAACCTTGACATAACCCGAGCCGCAAGTACAGCAATCCACAAACCGCCCGTCAGACCGTTGACTGAAAGACGCGGGTAGGTACCAGGTAGGTAGGAAGGACCAACGCGAGCACGGCGGGATGCTGGGACCATCTGATGAATAAGGTGATTACCTTACCTACCACCGTATGCGTCTGGCAAGCACACGACCACCAGCGTGCCTACCCAATCGGGTCAAGCTGTGGTCGCCCTCCACAAGCCCACAACTCTCTGACGATTGGGGCGTTGCGGTGCATCTGAAATGTATATTGCGATTTTTTTTCCTGCGCTCGTCTCTCACGAGGCTTCGTTTTGACATTGGATCGACCATTTCCCAACTCTGATGATGTTGACTTGCATTTCGCCACTTGCTTTCTCCGACGTACCTTGATTTTCCCGCATACGGTATTGTGGAAAGCAAGCAAAAAGAAGCCAAGTCGGGCATTGTATTCAACCTCGATGAGCAGAGCAGAGCAGAGGTGGGCAATGGAAGAATAGCTAGGTGCAGTAAGAGCGCTTTCAAACAGACCAATATAGCATCATTGATTGGGGTTGGTTCTACAAAACAAACGGCCTACACGTGTACCGACCAGACATGTCTATCCGGGGTTTGGGATCGCAGTGCAGGGTGTCCACGCCCAGGGCATGGAGGCAATTGCCTCGAGCAGGGTGCCACCCACACATCTGACCTCGATACAGAAACAGAGACTGGGTAACCTATGAGCGAGCAGCATTGGGACGCATTGACGCAGGCATCGAGACGGGCTTTTCGCCGCGGGACTTGCAGGTTGCTCGTCCTCAGTCCTCACGCCTGGCTGGCTGGCGGTATCCTGTACCGTGTACCTCCCAGGTCGTCATGTCAGCCACCCATCCCCGTCCCAGTATCGCTAGCTCGGTGGTGCGTCTGGAACTCTGGATCACCCCCAGGTCTGGGATGGGTCTTCTGGGATGGGCCTGAACGGGCTGGCATCATGGCCTCTCGAGCCTCAGGAAGGAGCAACGCCCCTCTGGGTGCTCCGGCTGCTGGACTGGCGCTAGGTGAGTCCGTCGTCCGTCTCTTCTTTCCTAGTGCGTCCGGCCCTGCGTCAGACTCCTCGCTCCTCCCCACTTTGTTATCCATGGAGTTTGAATCTCGATGGATCCCTCCCCGTCCCTTCCAGTTACTATGTACGGTCTGCGTGCCCGCCCACGCGTGCCTCCCTGGTATATGTCATGTATACATATACCATGCTCCGTCCCACCCTCGGCCACGCTCCATACTGCTGCTGCTGCTGCTCCTCCTGCTCCTCCCTCCTCCTCCTCCTCCTACTCGTTCGGCCCACCGACCCAGTCACCAAGTCCAGGTCCAAAACCATTCCATCACAGTCCTCCTGCCCGACCTGAACAGTTCAGTCCAGGCCAGACCGGCCCGCGCCCGCGCCCACGCCCACGCCCACAAGGTCAACATCGACCTTCAACGTCTGTCTCACTACGACAACCAACAAAACAAACCCGGTCACCGCACCAAACACCAAACCTTCAACCTTTGACGGCTGTCTCAAAGCCTCGACCGCCACACCACCACCAATCGCTCTTTAATGACTAGCAACATCACCGCGCTTCGCGTCAACTGATTAAACATCCATTTTCCTCTGTCTATCCTAGCCGCCCCGCCGTCGCCCGGCAGGCAGGCACAACCCGCCCGCCATGTCGTACTCATGGATCGGACCGCCAACTCAGTTCAATGGCACCGATGCGAACGATGGTGGTAATTCAGGTGAGTCTTCGTTCTCGGTCACGCAATGCTCGACGATGCCCCAAGAGGCGGGCTGACACGCGATCCGGCAGCCACCGAAAACCTGAATCAATGGTACCAGTCAGGCGACCAGGCGTTCATCTTGATCGCCTCGTGTATGGTCCTGATCATGATACCCGGCATCGCCTTTCTCTACTCAGGCCTCGCGCGGAGAAAGTCGGCCCTGTCGCTCATATGGGTCTGCATGATGTCCTTCAGTGTCATCGTCTTCCAGTGGTATTTTTGGGGTTATTCGCTGGCCTTTAGCAGTACCGCTAAGAACGGCTTTATCGGCGATTTAACCCACTTCGGTCTTCGAAACACCCTGGGCGCTCCATCCCCGGGGTCTCCCCTCATCCCTGAGCTCCTGTACTCGTTCTACCAGGTGAGTGAGACGCGCTTCATCCCAGCCTCGGGGGCGGCAGATGGGCTTGTCCGGTGGCTGACATGAATGGCAGATGCAATTTTGCGCCGTCACGGCAGCACTCGTAGTCGGAGCCACGGCCGAGCGTGGTCGTGTGGTTCCGGCCATGGTCTTTACCTTCTTTTGGGCCACAATCGTCTACTGCCCCCTTGCCTGCTGGGCCTGGAACGTCAACGGATGGGCATTCAAGTACGGAGTGTTGGACTACGCTGGCGGTGGCCCTGTCGAAATCGGATCGGGAGCATCGGCCTTGGCCTACTCGTGGGTCCTTGGCCGTCGTAATGAGAAGATGATGCTTAACTTCCGCCCCCACAACATCTCCCTCATCACGCTCGGCACCGTCTTCCTGTGGTTTGGATGGCTCGGTTTCAACGGCGGCTCAGCCTTTGGTGCCAATCTCCGCGCCGTTATGGCGTGCTGGAACTCTTGCTTGACTGCCATGTTCGCAGCCATGACTTGGTGCCTCCTTGATTTCCGTCTCGCTAAGAAGTGGTCACTCGTCGGTTGGTGCTCTGGCACCATCTCCGGTCTCGTTGCTGCGACCCCCGCTTCCGGTTTCATCACACCTTGGTCCAGCATCGTCCTTGGCGTTGTCACTGGAGTCTGCTGCAATTTTGCGACTAAGATCAAGTTCCTGATTGGCATTGACGACGCCCTCGATGTGTTCGCTGAACACGGAGTTGGAGGCATGGTTGGGTTGCTTTTCAACGCATTTTTCGCTGCCGACTACATCATCGGCTTGGACGGAGTCAACACGGGTGCCCAAGGTGGATGGATCAACCACAACTGGCGGCTGTTGTATGTGCAGGTCGCCTACATCGTGGCTGCCACCAGCTACGCATTCATCATGTCGGCAATCCTAGCCAAGGTCATTGACATGATCCCACACCTGCACCTTCGGGCCTCGGAAGAGGCCGAGCTGCTCGGCATGGATGACGACCAGCACGGCGAATTTGCCTACGACTATGTTGAGGTATGGAATCATCTCTGTGTTTCCCCACCCCCTGTTGCTCACATGCTAACTGATTTTTCCTCCCTGTTTAGGTCCGTCGTGATTACCTTGCTTGGACGCCGGCCGACAGAGAGCAGAAGGAGGATGGCATTGTGGTTCCTCCGCAGCACGGCATCGAGGAGCATCAAAACCTCATGAACAGCTCCCGTCACGCCGCAGCCGCCATACCCGAGCCTACCGAAACAGGGGAGAAGATCAAGACAGCCGACTCTACCGATTAGAGGATGCATAGCCCGATCGATTTACAACTACCGCTGCAAGCGACTTTCTTTTCTTGAATAGAAGCACTGGATATACAGTGGAATTGGGGCGAGCGAAGTTTGCAACGGGGAGATTCGGCGTGTAAGGGCGCCTGGGTAGATCGTAGTCACTGAGGATACCTAAGTTCGCGCTTCTTTTTTGGGGGGTCTGTGTTTGTTCTTGTCTTTTTTTCCTTCGTTTTGCTTTTTCTTGTCGAATACCTATTTTCTTTGACGATTCTGGCAGAGCTGGCAGAGCGTGTATAATACCCATTGTTGGCGATTTGAAAGTTGTCCATTTAAAAAGCCTACCGATATATCCTTGTTGCTGCTCTTACCCAGCCCCGGTCCCCCTCTCTTCTTTATTTGCACACAGTCATGTCAGATCTCGTTCAAAGCCGACCGGACGATGCAAGCGACCGTGTCAATCAAAGAGTGCGGTTCAGAATGTGAGCAGGGCTTATCAGAGCTCGTTGGTGCTTCCCTCAGCTACCGGTTGCATTATCATGCAGCGCCGAGTGAGACAGTGGCGTGTGTTCCTTTCCCCATACCCCATCCCATGGTTGGACTGATAACAACAATCTTTCGTCTTTTGTTATTTTTTTCTTGCGCCTGCGCCTGGAGCTGGCTGGCCCATGCGTGCATATTTACGAGTGGACCCCGTTTATCCTAGGTTTCATACAGTACCTACCGATTAGCTTGCCTGTGATCTCATAGGACGGCGGGCATGCACACATAAAATGCGGCCGGGCAGTTCCATCCGCTCCCAAGACTGCAGAATCACACAGCTTCCTCACGCTGGGTAATACTACCAAAAGCGCCTCGTCGTCGAGCTTGGTTCGATGGGATTTTTGAGCCCTCGGCAAGTGCAATCAGAAACTGTGCATGGTTGAGAAATACGATGGCGGGCAACCGAGCGGGCCTAGTTCTCTATGGACTTTTGCCACAATCATCCACCCTCCGCTGCGCTGATGTACTTGTACATTGCGTCGGGTATCAGTGTCCGCTGAACCCAAGGTCGACTCCTGACCCCCATTATGTACAAGTAAGTGTATTTGGGAAGAGGGACTACACTAATACATTAGTGTTTATCTCAAACCTATGAAGATGGAAAGATTCTCATTTTTAATTGCCTCGCCAAGACCAATTGCGCTCTGATATCATGATGTCTCTCGGCCGATGTTCAGCCCTTGGTCTTGGCATATGATAAGGATCTCCGGGGTTCATCCCGCCCAACCTGGGCAGCTTGTCAGCCTGTCAGTTGGTCTTGGCTCTTGGCTCTTTTCCCTTCGAGGAGCTCACCCGCGCTCATCTCACATGGATCAATTTGCGAAAGGCTTATCCAGGCACTCGAAGTTTCGCTTGGCGCGATGCACAGTTCTCGTTTCTAGGCAGGTTGGCAGGTTAATTCTCAAACCACGGGAAGTTGTTACCTCGTCTCGAAGTACCGTCCTGACACACATGCACGTGAACGTATTTCCCCCAGTCGTTTACTTCTTCCTTCTTTTGTTGTGCCTTACGCTTTGTCTGTTGCTTGTCGTGTGGCCCATTCGATGTTCACTCTTTGGTGCTCGCTCACTAACGACAATGGGTCCATGGTCGACGAGAAACACCATTGAGAATGACGTTGATGCTTCTTGGTTGGATGTCGAATGCCAAGCCGAGATGAAGAGCTTTCTGGGGGAGGGTTTGGACACCTAAGTTTGAGCTTGAGGTTTTTTTTTTGGGTTGGTTTCTCATTTATGGTCCCTTAGGTCATGTAGTTATTGTGGCCGTGAAGTACTACATACCTCTTCTTGATGTTGACCAGCTGGAAGGCTTTGGTTGAACTTTTTCGTGGAGGACCGGGTGGGTATTCCATATACTTCCGCGACTCTGTTTGCTTTGCAATACCTTGCGAGCAGCCTCGTCTATTTTCTTTGTCTCCTTTCTTTTGCATTTCACTCTCCATTGTCGTAGAAATGACGAGTCTACTATTTGCTAGATCTGTGGGCATCTGCCAAACAACGGCGGCCAGTCATGCAGTATGCCCGTGTACTTACCTGAACTTATACGCATATCTGCGCCATAGAGGAGGAGGATATCAACAGAGCGGCTTCAAAGAACGATCTAACTCGCTCCATCTATCTCTACTGTCGGCCGCTTGATCTTCCTGGCTTCTTTTCTTCGCCAAAATTTGATCAAGGCACCCAAAACTTCGAGGTAAGTCACTCGTTCTTACACCCGCCCTATATCAGAGGTGAATACACTGCTTTATCGAGCAAAGCTCGCTTCTCTATAATAGCTTCCAGCGCCCCCTTCTGCCGACCAATACGCTAGGGGACGCAACGTTGCCTGGCGCGCGAGCTGTGAACATGGCCATAGTCCCGCAGGTCACTCGCTCCCGAAAGCGACCGCCAAAAGCTATCCCTAGGAGGAGTTTCGTCGGCCCTGGGTTGATTTAGATTCCCTATTCTTCGTGAAAGTAACTACCCTTGGGGTGGCATCAGAGTGTGTATATGCATCCGGTTTGCGGCTTGCGGTCTTAGCGATGACGAGACCGATAGGAGTTGCGACTCTGGGTAGTTAGTATCTTATGGATGATTGACGGTCGTCAGAGAGAAGTGATCCTATGGTATACAACGGTAAGTGAATTGTTGCTGTTAGGGTTTCTCGGGAAGCCTTCGATGGGTAAACCGATGCTTAAATATTTGTGCTGGCAACCAGGTTTGCAGGGGAGCCCGCGATTAGACGCTGTGTCTCCAACTGATATTCGCGAAATCTCAAATCAATCTTTCGACTGTGTTACACCGTCTCTGTCAGACTTGTCCGGTCTTGTAACCAACGTTGACTCGGTGGGTTCCTGGATTGTCGCGTCGATGGAGGGCGACAGGATATAGACCCTGCCGCTTTTATTGGATACACGGTTGGCCCCTGAGGACAGTTCTCAAGTCAGGTCCTGCTCATACTTGCAGAAGGTCTTTAAACTGTGAACAGCCTCTGGTCGATGGGACAATGTAGGACCTACCTATGCTTGAGGAGGGATTCTAGAGGGAAATCGGACTTGCTGACGATTGCGAGACAAATATTGTTGCTGCGATGTTCAAGGTAAATAGATGGGCCAGCGGGGAAGATAGACATTTGAACCTAAAGACAACATACAGGCCGGCGAGAGTGGAAGGTTGAGCTTGGCGGAAATACTACCCGCCCTTTTTGTTTACTTACCCCGTGATGGAGGCAATTGAGGTTGCCACAGATGGAAGAAATCAAGATGCAGGGACTGGACTGGCGAGACAACCTTCCGTAAAAAAAGGTTGAGATGAAAACCTTACCTCCTACTTGACTTCCATACTACAGCCGATTGATTATACGAGCGATCTACTGTGGTGGTAGGGGTAAATAAAACAGGTAAAGCTGGTATCGACAGGGCCTGCACGGACTTGAAATCGTTTTGTGTTGGAGTTGTGCAAGAAAACTGGCCCGTGCAGAGTACCTGACAAGGGTTTTTTTTTTGGCTCGATACCACAGTAAGTGGATGGTGTTGACTTTGGCTCATGTCTACCCTGCAAAGCTGACGACATCTCAAGTATAATTGCAAGACAAATATATTGCCGTGGTTCAAGTTACACGCGAAGGTCTCACTAACACGATGAGGTGTTCTGTAGTGAGCTTCAGGGTGATGGGCCAGGTTTGCAACCTGCACATGTCAATGTTCGTGGTGTGGCCGAGACATGATATTGAGCAAACCCTTGGCCAGAACATCAATGTTCAATCCGACTATACCAAATAATATATAGGGTTCCCCGTCACGCACCCAATGCGAAGGGGATTGTGCGACGAGCCCACCACGGGTGTGATCTGTCAAGTACCTAGCCTGATGGATCAGCCACTTCGATTGGAATGGGGTTACAGTGGATGGGTCTGATGTGTAATAATAACACCAAGCCACGACCGGAACAGCACGCTGCCTTCAGTGTGTTCGCTGCTCGCTTGCGTGCACATTCCAGCAACATACAATGCCTTGCTAGTAATGCTTGCTCACCCAATACCTTGTAGTCGGTTGTCCGACGAGCGATGATATAAAGACAGTGTCTAATATCCTGCCACCGTAGCATTCTGTACGAAGAGCTTCCCTTTGCGAGATCCCTATCGAGAGGTATTAATAGATGGGATCTGCCCAGTAAATATCAGCTCACTTCTACCAGTTCTACTTGACACAAGCTCACACGAACACAAAATCATCAGAGTATTCCAGTTCAACCTCCTGCCAAGCCTTATCGAGCGTTCCGACGAGAGTTACGTGTACCTGGCAATAAGAATGGCAGCAGCCCCACAAATTTCGACCCTATCTTGCAGCACGGGCTGGGGATGCAAGGTTGACGTCTTCCCGCGATCACTTGCGCCGAGATCTCTCGAGCTGTCTCACTCTTCCCTCTGCCGATGCCAGGGGCGATCGGATGTTGTCGTCAAGGACTACATACTGAAATGGGTCTCGTATCGGATCCAAGACCTCAAAGAGCACCCGATCAAGGCAACCACATGGGCGAGAGCGACGTGTGAATTTCTCGGCATTGCAGGGCTCGAGACCACGCTCGATCAAATCGAGGCGCTCTACAGCCCTCCTCCTTGCCCTGGTTGACGATGGGGAAGAAAGACACACGCGGATCCGAATGCCTGGTTTTGACGTCGTGTATGATTGAAAGTCTATGTTGTCGAGAGATGATGAAATAACAAGAGAAAAATGATCTGGATTTGGTTGTACTCGTGGAGTCGTGAAAGTGGACAAAGGGAAGCAGCTGTTGGGTGTACTCGGGTACCTTTCGGTTTCCAAATGTTTTAGGAAAGAATGCCACAGGAACCAAAAAAAAAAGCGCCAAGCACGAGCACAAGCACATCAGTCGCGATGGACTGCATCAATTACATCACTGAGCAGGTCGATCAGTCAGCACCACCTTCGGCACCTCTAGCCCACCTCGAACCAGCCAGTCCAACAACCTTCCACGCAATCCTCAAGCTGCAATCCTATGCTCGACCACTCAAGCAAGCGTAAATCGATATCACGATCTGATTCCCGATCGGTTTCGGGAGAAAAAAAAAGGATGTTGCGTGTACTCATCGTGGGCGCTAGTCGAGGGCTGGGAGCCTCCCTCGCGAAACAATACGCAGCAAAAGACGGCACGACCGTTTATGGAACCGCACGATCCGATAGCAGCCCAGAGGGGTTCCCCGAGAGCATCAAGTGGCTCTCTGGCGTCGATCTCATGAAGCCAGACGTCGGCGATAGCATTGTTGGTGGTGTGCAGGGATCCAAACCGTTGGACATTGTGGTAAGCTAGTGGCTCTGCTCGCTCTTAGCCCGAATGACGTCGCAGTCCTGAGGCGGGCAAGTAACTATTCTAGATCATCACGGCCGGCGTCTTCAAGACCGAAGACTTCAAGAGCGGGCCAAAGTGGAACGACGAGCTCCAAATGTACACCACTAGTTCGATCGCGCCCGTCTTCATCGTCCACCGCCTGGCCCAGTCCGGCCTGCTGCAGAAGGGATCAAAGGTGATCCTCGTGTCGTCAGAGGCGGGAAGCATAGCACTTCGCACCGAGGCCGAGGGCAACTACGCGCACCACGCGAGCAAGGCGGCGCTCAACATGGTGGGCAAGCTTCTCAGCCAGGACCTGAAGGAGAAGGGCGTGGTTGTCTCGATAGTCCACCCTGGCTTCATGCGAACGGAGATGACGAGGGATGTCGGCTTTGAGCAATTCTGGGACAAATTTCATGGTAATTCACCCCGCTGCCTGTCTTTGAGCCCAGTTACCTTCCCCTGGGACTGACAATACCTACTCTTACTAGCCGTCACACCTGAGGAGGCGGCGAAGAGCTTGATCGACTGGGCCGAGAAGCTCGACATGTCAAAGTCGGGCCAGTTCTGGGCTCCCCGGGGTCCAGAGGACATCGGTACGGTCGAGGAAGTGCTTGGGAAGAGCCTCCCTACACCTCTGGAGCTGCCGTGGTGAACGCGGTGAAGATGACAGGGCCTACCTGCCTTTGATATCAACACGTGGATGGACGGTTCATCTTGGAGTCACGAGCCCTTTCAGACACCCCCCAAACACACACAAGACTGGGTGGAGTAAGGTGGTGGTTGAGTTGGGGAGCCCCCTGGGAGGCTCGCTCACACTTGATTCGAAGAGACGGCGAGCCCCTGCTTCATGCTCGGTGACAGACAAGGATCCCTCAGCTTGGGGTCCAACTCTAAGCCGCATTTGTTCCGACCACGGCTTTGGGTTTCTGGTAAGGGTCCATTCCATGCCCGATGAGTATTTTTCGGGTGGCATACATCAGTTATTGCCTTTGAAGAGTACACACGAGCATGCGTGCCTACTGATGGATCGAGCTGGCTAAGGGTGTAATTAGTCTATCCCGTACCGTACGCACATGTGCGTTGAAGGTTGTTTGACACTTTTTGCTCGTATCAAGTTGAGGGTTCAAGTCCCCTGCAACACTACATCGTATCATTGCAGCAGCAGGTGCCGCACACCTTTGATGCGACTTCGTACAGTCCACGTACCCATGCTTCCCCGCGCATGTAGCATCGCCAAACCGGCACTAGGTAAAAGAGAGTTCGAGCGAGCGACGAATATCCGTACCTAGCGCTGGTTGCTCGGCTTGGTGCTGCGCTGAATTTGATCTTCGGTTGTTTAGGCCAAGACGAGGCTGAGGTTGCCGAGACTGGAGTGCTCAAGTGTCTTTCTTGTCTTGCGCAACACCGGAAGCGTGTCGGGCTGCGCGGCGCTGCGTTGCGCCGCGCCCACGATCCCAGCAGACCGGGTGGGTGATTTGAGTTTGGCGCCGGCGTTTGTGTCATCCTGAGTTACCCACGGTCGAGTGGGTGGTTCGGGCCCGCAGGAGCTGCTTGCTCAGTGCTAAGACAATCTCCTGTGTAGATTAAAACAGTAGCTAGTACCTCGATAGACAACTGAGCTCATTAGGTACAGGTAGTTCACGCGTTGGATCAGCGGGCGGAAATAAGATGGAGCGTGGGTTATGGATGATGAGGGGAAATAAACGGTTTTCATACCTGCCCTGCCTGTACCTACCGGTACTCATCGACTTGGCAGCTTGGGTGGGTGCTAATGGCTCATGGGGGACGAAATGCAAGCTGCAGGGCAAACGGCACCGAGACGATGCAGATTGCGGCGAGACCAATGCAGGTCACCTAGATTGTGGAGCGGCGGAGGTGGGAGGAACCTCGAAGGAAGGCCAAGGGACCTGTTGAGGAAACTAAGGTCCTGTGGTACGGGTCTGCTCCCCACAATGGAAGAGCGTCGAGAGCGGCAGTGAGCGAACGGGTGAAGCCACGGCGCGGGCAGGCACGACAATCCACTACCACCAAGAATTTCCAGGTTCCATTTCTCATTGCTGGGGAAGGTGCTGTCCCCAGGCTGCCCGCAGAGAATGCGTTCCATTCTACCTTGCCTGGTGATGATGGAATACCTGGCAGGAACCTAGGTTAAATGTACCTGACCTGACATACCTTGGGTATCCTACCTGCCCTGGTACCCCAATACCTGAGGTGTTGTTACTACTGAACCAAATACCGGCGTTGTATCCCTTCCTCCATGTTTCGCTCCTTCCCGGTCTCCTAAGAAAAGGGGACCCAGGCTCGCAGCGGTAAGGAATCATCTAACCCGTCCCGGGACATCTAACTATCCCATAACCTCCACCTGATATCTTTCTGGACCCGAGCCCCGACGACCTGGACCAGCAACCAGCAGCCCAACACAAACCCCTCTTGTCCGTTGCATTCATTGACTGGATGGTGTGCCTGGCTGCCGAGGCGTCTGTCAGTATCGCGTTATTGCAGTATTGATTATCGATCGCTGCAAAACGTCCGTCTCCGAACGCACTCGCTTCAACTTCCGACCTAGCTACAAACTCTGAACAAACCGACAAACTTCCATTGCCTAACCTACTTTACCCTGAGCTGCTTTTAACCAGGCCCTCCTGTCCGTCGTCAGATCTCGGGTTCCCGTTGCTTCCACGTCGACGTCCAACTACTCCAACTCCACGCCTGCTCCCGCTCCCAACCCCGGGATCGCTCGCGCGCACCCAGCTGTCCCCACTGATCCACAGCACGACAAGGACCCTGCATCCAGCCAAAGGACCGCATTTCAACAGGAGAACACTGGACGGCACCCTGACTTGCCTAGCTGGCTCTCGGTCGCAATCTCCCGTCCCTCTCGGATCAGTCGCGAAGGAAAACAGCCAGCTCCTTTTGCACCGCACCGCGCGCAGTAAAGAAGAAAACCACCCGCCCAGCCCGGCCCAACCGCGACGCAGAGTGACAGACAGCTTTCTCTCTGCATTTTCCAGGTGGTTTGTGTTGCGTGCCTCAGCTGCCTGCATATGCACCACCACACGGCAGACGCCTGCTGACCGTCCATCGCTTCCGACGCGGGCACCCTCTACCCTCCACCTTCCGCCCTCCACTCCCACGAACACCAACAAACAAAGCGAGCCATCCTGCGGGCCCAAGGCTCACCTCAGTTTCAACTTCGCTATTAGGGGCTTTTTTCACCCTCTCCCTCCGAACCTACCACTATCGCCGGCGTACCCACCCTATTATTCGAACAGTCCTGCTTGACCCATCCATTCGTGCAACGTCGCCGACGCCGACGCTCCGAAGCCAGTCAACGCTTTCCAGCAGTTCCGTTGCAGAAACCGTTTGGCCGACCCCAAAAAAGATATTGCCCTCTCGCATGAAGACAATTCTGGAGATAACTCGCCAATCAACAGCATCCAGAGAACTCGTCGCCTGGATACCTTAAACCCAGCTATTGCTCGCACGACGCCATTCACTGCGTGGGAGCAGCGACGGCGCAACGAGGGATCGAGCAACATTTGGATTGAGACATCTACGTGCATACCGTGGTCAATCATTTTTGGCGGCATCTTGCATTTCGCATCTCGACGCATCAACAAAGGCCTACGGCAAAGCACCGGCGACCATCGCCAGCCTGTTGCATTCACTGCACCAAGCTGCATCGTATCTCGCGCGCTTAGAGAGCATATTACAGCACCATCCTCGTGGCGAAGCCAAGCCGTCTCCATATTACGATACCCGGTCAACCTACTTTGCGAACCGCATCCCGAACGCGCGGCCGTTAGCTCGTATTGACTGGCCGTCTAACATAGTTTGGAGAGGCCAAAGTGAATGCTTGTTAGCCCGTCCTCTGGGCAAACGACTGTTGAAGGTAGCCCCCGTTGGCGTTGGCGTGTGCAACCGGTGTCTGAACCCTCCCTGTCTGGTATCACACTAGACCAGGGCAAACAGGGCAAAGGAATCTGATCTTCCAAGACATTCCGATACCAAACCACTGACCCGACCACGACCAAACGAGCCCGCGCCTGCGCAGGAGCTTTCCCAGAGCCACACGACATTTCTCTTGGCTACGCAGGCCCATACCGTCCACTGCACTGCGGCATTCTTCATCTTATCTGCCCGAGATGGCGGCCACCCAACCAGACAAAGGTGAGTGAGTGAGTAATTGATGATGACGACGTGCTGCGATCGTCCGAACGAATCCCCTGCCCAGCAAGCCCAGCACTGCCCGGCTACCCCTCAATTGTGCCAGATGTGGCAGATCGGACGGCGGTTCCTGGTCGTTTCCTTCCCACTTCCAAGTTTTTGTGGCCTATCTTGCCTCTGGCACGGCTGGGCATTGTGGTCCCTTCTCTGTCGTTCTGCCGTTGAGCCTGTTGTGTCATGTAAAGGAGATTGCTGTTTCATATCTCCCTATCACAGGCGTCATTCGCATGCACGGAGCCGCCCCAGCCCAGCCCACCTTTTCTTGACTGATGCATCACTGACGCTTGGGGGTTTCCGTTACTTGGATTTAGATCGGGCTGCTGGCCTGACGCTCAACCTTCCCTCAAACAACCCCTTTCGCAACCGCGCTGTGTCGCCAATTCCCTCACAGCAGAGTCCCGCCTCTCCTTTCGACGACCCGCCTCCCCGACCTATATCTCGGAATCCCTTTCTCGATCCTGCCATTACGAGTAGATCGAGCCTGCAGAACATTCGAACAGTATCCGAATCAATGTCGACCGCCGAGAACAGGTCGTCGCCCACGGCCGAGGACCTATTTGTATGTCCACTTTCCCGACCATGTGCTGTTCGCAGACGACAGACATGCAAATGCACCATGTGTCTTGCGCTCGTCGTACCAGGCTGACAATTATCTGTGCACAGGGTTCTCTGTCAATTGACGACAATAGGTCTGGCCAGCCCGGACCCTCTCGACCCGATGCAGCGAGACAGCCACCCGTGAACCGCCGTGCTCCTCCCCCTCCAGTTCCTGGACGGGAAAATGTACCTCCACCGTATCAAAGAGCCCCCCCGCCATACCACCGCCCGTCGCACTCGCAGGAAGAAGCTCTCCGTGCCCGAAGGGTTCCAGGAAAAGGCGAAAGCTCTGGTCCATTTGAGCCCTCCCGTTCTCCTCAACGACGATCCGATAATAGACGCCCTCGTAGAAACTCGGAATCGTCGGTCCTGGATGTCGAGAAGCCGTTGACCGAGGAGGAGAAAAGGACTCGAGAGGCTAGGCGACGGGATCGAGAACGTCGGCATCGCGACGCGAAGGATAAGAAAGCTCCGAGTCGCAAGCTCGACATCATCGACCAACTCGATGCCACGAGCATCTACGGAACTGGAAGTATGTGCATTTTACCCTTGATCTGGCCCTGCTCAAATCCTAACATGATGCGGTAGTGTTTCACCACGACGGACCTTTTGACGCTCTCAACCCGCACCGAAACAGACACGGCAGCCGTCGTGCCCCCATGCAAGCCTTCCCCAAGGATTCCCTGAACAATATACTCGGCGGCTCTGGGCCGTTGAATGCCCGCCCTGACCACGCTGCCTTGATGGGTCAGCATGACGATGAGGCTTTCAAGGAATGGTCGTCTTCCGCCAAGGACCGCACTGGTGGAGTTGACTCCCTAGGAACTCGTAAAGGCGAGACACCTGTCTTTGACCCTCTCGCTCGCGGCAACATTTTACATGGCGATGAGTCCTTGGGACTTGGGACTTCGACATTTCTGGAAGGTGCACCGGCTGCACGCTCGGCGATTCAGAAACGTGAGGAGGAGCGCGTTGCTGACACTGACGGCCTGCAACGCAAAAAGTCACTTGCTCAGCGGATACGCAACATCAACCGTGGCCCTCGCGATCCCCAGTCGTCTGGCAGGATGACCAACCCCGATGGGGTCTACGCGTCTCGCCGGTCGCCATCGGATGGTGGCATCGCAACTTCGGCCAGCATGCAGCCGTCAGGCTCGGAGCGGAACCCTTTCTTCTCCGAGTTCGAGCCAGGCAAGAAGGGCGAGGAAAACATTAGCGTGCGGAGGACAGACGCCAACAACGGAAATGTGTCCCCAACCAGCCCCCGGGGTGGGTATGGTCTGGAACGCAGAACGACGGCGGACGCCACGACAAGCCTTGATGACGCACAGTCCAAGCCGACCGGAATCTTAGGCCGCATGAAAAGTCTGAAGGGCGGACGACGCACGCGACCGCCAAACGGTGGCGACAACGGCCCCGTGGCAGCTCCCGGAACGGCCGTTTAGGGAGACCATTTGCAGATTCGGATTAGACTGCCCAGATTGCTTAGTCTTGATGATTTGACGATGGCACGGTCTGCCCGGCGTCACTGACAGTCGACATTATTGCATTGCCTGCGCCGAGTGCTGACGTCAAGAGCATGCATGTGTTTTCCGGCTTAGCGGCCATTGCTTTGCAGACGATGGGGGGTAACCCGGGACAATGGAAGAACCACCAGGCTTGAAGCACTGGGTACATACACATACCCCTTCGCGACTCCTCTTGCCCTCGACAACCTCGATGTGTGAATTATCTTTCCGACAGCAGGAATTTCTTGTACAACTTGGTGGCGGGTTATCAGAGCAGTCTTTGGCGCTTCAGTTGGGTCGTCGGCCAAGCATCGTCCGGGACATGCGCCCTACTTCACTCACACGTCACATTGTGCACGGTAGTCGTCGGCCAGCCTCGCGCCAATGGTTTTGCCGGCTTGGGCTGACGCATACCAGAGGTACTTGGCACTGAGAGTTCAACTTGTAACAACTACCAGGTATACTGGCCCCTCGTGAGCCATTGCTCTGCTCAGGACGACATCTCTTTTGTCGAGCGGTTGAAGTGGCTCTTACAGGAGGCGTGCATGGGCTATAAGGGACGAGCGGGAGAGTTGTCAGTGGTAGATTGTGACAGCTTGAGGACGGCAGGGCTTTTTGGCGTTCTATTTATCCTAGCGCCTTCCTTGAGTTGACGGATTTTAATATGAGAGTTACAATGACGAAAGTTTACACCACGCCGTGCTGGGATAATGATTGCTGAAAAAGTTGTAGCTGGATTGAAGGGCTCACTCTTCCATGCTATTGACGCTGTCTCTCAAAATTCCCCTCGCCCCTTGAGTTGAGGACAAAACGAGGTAACCAGCATAACCGTTCCCAAGGCCAGGGCGGTCGAACCATTTCAGCTCCCCCAGGCCTTGCCCGAGTCCTGCGCCGGCTGCCCGTCCTTGTCGAGGAGGGTTACGTCGCGGGGATCGCGTGCGAATGTGTCCATGACGTCGTTGTCGTATTGGCTGAAGTTGAGGGTGTCGTTGAGAGCGCGGCGGCAGCAGCACCCACCAGAGCACAGGATGAGCAGTGGGGTGAATACCGAGGTACGTTTCAATTTTGCGACCACCAAGGCGATAGAGCCTTAATAGCTTTATGTTTGTGTGTATAGTTGGTTGTATACGTCAGAACTGGACGGGGACCGCTTTCTGACAGCATTCTCCCGTTCCCGTTCCCGTTCCCGTTCCCGGTAGGACCTGTGCCCTGATTATATATAGCCAGCGAAATCTACGGGGGCGAGAGACAGCAAACAGGGCAAGGCAAGGCCATTCAAGGCAGACGCAAGACTCTGCGGAAGCAAGATAAGACACCAAAGGTGTGATGCGCTTGGCGAGGCTGTGAACCTCTTCCTGGGAAGAGGCATGAATATACCACAAGCAGACACGTTGGACTCCTTCCAGTCAGTCCCGCGACCAAAAGTGGCTATTGGGTCCTCGATTCGACGGGAAGCTCGGGCTACAAGTCGTCCGCAGGCGAGAACTTCGGCGAATATACAGATCACAAATGTGATTCAAGTCAGAGGAGGAGACGAGGATGAGAATGTGTTTTTGAATCGATAATCAAATTTCCCTGAACTGCCGTGCTATGAGCCACGAACTAGGCGAGTAGGCCATTGTAGTAGAGGCGCAGAAGAGTAGGTGATCAAGGTACCTTTAATAAAAAATATAAGCCGTCGACACAAGGGGGAGAGACGGGATGCGATGACTGCACCTCTATCCTATATCATCCACAGTAAGACAACCCTGACCCATCTACCGTAAGCAAACACACCACCAAATCCTGTTCTCACTCGAGACTGGAGAAAAAAGAGAAAAAAAGGGGGCGGTGGAGTAAACAAAACCAGAACCTACCAAAATCATAGAAAAAAATAACATACAACACCAGGGATTCGCTGGTGGTCACCCACCCAACTACTAGTCTGGCGGTCGCTTGTTTATCTAGGGCAGAGCGGACGGGATGCCGAGTTCTCAAGTGCCTATGGTCGTATGTACAGGACTGGATGAGCATTACTCCTCATAACTACCGCTGAGTCAAATTCTATGAGAAAAAGACAAAGACAAAAAATAAGAAATGAGCTGGGTGCATTTTGAAGAAAAGAGAACCACTGGCTCGAACAAAGACGAGAACCACTCAAATCGACCAGAAAAAGAAAGAACGAGAGCCCAAGAGAACCACAGAGACCCTACTCCTTGCACAATGGATCTGTATCACAAAAGGTATGATCTGCCCCTCGTTCTGTTCCTTGGGGCGTAATTATCTGCTATACTGCTTTGCCTTGCGAGCAAGTCTCGATGCCAATCCTATTTAATACATACCGACAGCCTGACCGAGGACACAGGTTCAGCGAAACCGAAATGAAATCCCCCCCTTTTGGTCCCCCCGGGACCCCAGGAACGCCTTGAAAACCGCCCATGAAGGCTTGATGGTATGAATACCCAGTTAGTCGACCGGGAAAAGCACAAAAGAAGAAAAAAGAACAAAAGAAAAAAACGCCGATGCAATGCTCCTTTTCTAGTGCTGGTTTAATTTTCAACGACACATGCCCGCTGGTTAGGGGATATGTTCTTTCTCGTCTGATGCTATTGTTGGTGATGATGATGGTGCTGATGGCGCTACTAATGTTGCTGGTTTCACCTCGAGATAGCCGTCGTCGGATGATTGGATCGAAAGCGGCGATAGCTTTGCGTCCTTTGTTATGTCTTCATCATCTCCTAGCCTGATGGCTCCTTGGCTGGGGAAGGCGCGTCGCATGCTAGATGCCCAGCATGTCAGCACGGTTTGCCCTTGGAATGGGACGACAAAGAAGGCAGCACCGACCTGCGGCTCAGAGATCCCCACGTCTCGACAGTCACAACCACCAGCAGAAATGCTGCCACCAGCAGGATGACGAGCATATCGTTGTGCTCCCTCGATAACCTGGCGTAGGGGTAGCATGGAGAAGCGCCACCTAACCTTGGCGTGGTCGGGATAGCCACCGTGACGTCCATCTCGGTGATGGAGAGCGGTTCCTCTGCATCCTCGTGCCCTTTCCCATCTCGCCATCTCGACCTAGACGCCGATTCTGGCCGGAACTCGCCCTTTCTGTGCTTGGAGAGCGATAGGAGATAGCCCGTCTCAAGAGGATGTGGAGATGCCAGGACTGCCGAAGGTTGGGCCTCGGCCGAGGGGGTGAAGGGCATGTTGTCGATCGGGACCTGAGAAGAAGGAGAAGCACTCTCCTCAAGATCTGCCCAGTCCGGGATGGTTTCCGGTAGTGCGTGCTTTGGACGCGGGCCTGGCACCATTGTGGGCGGGTATGGCGGGATGTTCGAGACGGGCTCGACGTGGTAGACCATGCTTGGGGGTATGGGCACACAGTTTCCCAATGGCGCGAGGATGACACCGAGATAGAGACGGCAAAGGAGCTTCATCTTGACGACGGCGATCCCTTGGGCGACAGTCGATTTGCTGGTCGGCAACCAGAAGATTGAGAGGGGGGGTGATGGTGATTTGTACTGCGTCGGTACCTAACCGGAACCTCGTGCATATAAGTGGCGCCGGCGACGAGAAGTGAGCGTCGTACGTAACGGAGCCAACGCCCGGAAGATCAGTGATGCCAATTCAAACCGCCCCAAGCCGAGCGGAAGGGTCCAGTCCAGGGTTTTCTTTGTGACAGCAGGGCGGGTGGGCGCGAAGGGTCCGGGAGGGGGGGGGGGGGGGGGCTCTAGACTCTAGGCTCCCAAATAACGAGACGCGATATGCCGCTGCAAGGAGGAAATGGGTCCCAGGTAATATAGGTGAATACGGGGAGGAGCCGTTCAATGGGGATAGGATGTGGGTTATTGGAGTGTTGCAGGCTAAAAGCAGCTTGCGGACCGACCGCCTGACTCTGCTTTGTCCGCGACGCAAGGGATGTGAGGCACGACAGATGGTATTAATTACCTGGGGAGGCGCCTTAGACAATGCCGTGATTAACGAAGGCGAACAGCATCTGCCAAAATTGAGTAATAACCAATGTGACGGCTCCCTCCCTGCCTTTGCTTTGTCGTGGGAGGGTGGCTCAGGTAGGTTGGGTAGGTTGTGTCTGTATAATTTGTGGCACAACCAACAACAATACAAAGGAAGAGCGGTGCGCACGTGTATGTAGGTAGGAAGGAATCCACGTGGGTGGGGGAGCGCGTTGGAGCAGTTATTCGTTTCTCCTGAGGTACTTAGCTTACCTTCCCAATGTGTGCGAGTGACAAGACACTGCATTGCATCTGCCACTTGGCGCGGGTCTCGGTAAGGTGCCTTTGGGATAGGAGAGTCACCTACGGGGTTAGCTATGTAGCCATTGAGCCAGCCTCTCCCGCCAAGCTTCGCAGCAGCTTAACGTAAGGTCGCTCGCTACATCTGCCGACGGGAATCTGGACGAGCCAGACTTTGCATGAGCGAGCAAGGGAGCTAGGCTGGTTGGTGCTAGGTAGTGTATGTACACTACGTGTAGGAGAGATGCGCGAAACAAGACATCAGTCTCGGCTTGGCGGAGAAGCTGTGCAGCGGTTCCGAATCCCTTCTTTGGGAAGGAGAAGGATCGGCAAGCATGGACTGCGACGGTGACCGCGGCTCTGGTCTGAGGAAGGAAAAGCCGCACCCCGTCTCGCTCTCTGTCTGTCTGTCTGTCTGACTGTCTGGATTGCCGTTGCTGTTGCCGTGGCCAGTGGCCAGTGGACGTTGGAGGTTGGAGGACGTTTCTTGGGCTGGCTTCATCAATGCGGCACTAACCATCGGTTTGCTGGGTTATGCTTCATGTAGACCACACGTGCACCAGGTGAAGGCCAAAGTAGCGCCAAGAGGCCGGTCCAGACTCTTGATGGAGCGAGGTGGGCGACAAGGTGCAGGCTAAGAGAAGGGGTAAGACTAGTCCGCTGGCGTGCAGCTTGTTATTGATCATGGCTTTACCCCGGTTGGACGTTGGGCAGCGCCGCGGCGTGGGAGGGATGAAAGCTTCTTGCCGTCGTCGACTTCTGAGCACTGGGCCTTCCTTGTCTCTCCTTGAACACTAGTGATATTGTTCCATGGTTACACATTTGGTGCCGCTGATGACCTCTCGTCGAAATCGTCGAAAGCGCGCCTCGTTCGCTGTCATTGTCAATGTCACCCGCTGACAGGTGCCCGTCAATTCTGCATTAATTACTAGCAAGGATGCTGTTAGTACGCCTACACCGCACACATCCACCCCCGCTCCTTCCATTCGACAGGCGATCGACGACAGCCGACAGCAGACGCCCCGGTGCCTGTAAGGTGCCTGTACGGGATATACGACGTAGTATGCACTGCCTCCCCGGCCAGGGAGGAATCGGACACTGAGCCAACCAGAGAGGTCGCGTGTGTAAGCCGTAGGAACCTGAATAAAAAAGATGCGGCAGGCGGGCCAAGGGAAAGCTTGATCCCTGGACCTCGAATACGAGAAACAAGTGGCACGGTTGTGGGTAGTCTGTTTCGGCTCTTCTCTGTTGTTCATGGAGCGACAGATGGATTCGATGCATGACGGGCGCGGCGTAAACCTTCCCATGTTGCGATTTGAGATGAGGGATGTCGGTCCGTGGGGCAGGCGGTGCACGCACGCCCTCACTGAGGTGACCGAGGTCTGAAGATGGCTAGGTAGACAAGTCTTGCCGAGCTTGGTTTCAAGCCATGTCTCGAATTGCTGCGGAACACGAGTGGATGGATAGACAATTGTGAACTTTGTCGCTTGGACGAATCGGTTCAAGGCCTTTTCTTTTGCAAGTTGTGGGTGCCGCTGATCGGACGCACGTCACCGTCACTGGCAGGGCCCGGGGAAAGGGTGGTTCAGATCTGGCGGTCCCACAGTGTGGCTCGTGCCACGCCCCCCCACCCCACTCGCTCCAAACACGTAAGAGAATCGATCGAGCGCGACATGTAATTAATCCATAGCGCGACAGGAGTCCCGAACCACCTGCCAGGCTAGCTACTGCGAGTTGTCTGCTGCCGTCGTCACCTACGAACGCTCGACTGTCGATCGTCACCTTGCATGGCGCAGACCCGAGAGTCTCTCTGATCGCATGGCCCCTCCCTCAGGACTGCATCAATCAGCCCTGCCGTCGGACTTCGAGGCGCCCTTCCCACCGCTCGTGCGCTCGTCCACCCTCCCGACCTCCCTCCCGATCACCCTCCCGGCCACCACGCTCAGGTCTTTCCGCGCCGACCCGTCCCACCTCGCTCCCGAGGATGCCTTTGCGTCCGTCTCCCCGCCACGCCGCCCCAGCCCCTTTGAGATCAGCGACAAGTATGCCAGCGGACACGCCTCGGGAAACGACTCGCGGCGGCCGAGGCGGGCGAGGCGCACCAAGGACGGCGCCCGCAGCCAGAGCCGGAGGCGGAAGCGCTTCCAGAAGCTGCTGTGGGTGAAGCAGTCGTATCCCGACAACTACACGGACCAGGCCACCTTCCTCGAGAACCTCCAGCGGAACCCCCGCGTCCAGCCCTACGACTTCTGGCCCCTGGTGGCCGACTCCACTGTCATCGTCCAGCATGTCTGCTCCGTCATCCTCTTCATTGTGTGCTTTGTCGGCATCTTCCAGGAGCGCGTCAACCCGGCCTCGGTCGTGGGCGTCGGCAGCGTTGCCACCTTCCTGGGTTGGCTCCTGTGGGACTGGTGGGTCGGCCAAGAGAGCCAAGCCGGCGCTGTCGACGGCATCGCCCGGACCCGGAGCATCGGCGGTGGTGTGGGCGTGGGTGTAGGTGTGGCCGGACGCCGAGCCGCCCCATACTCGGAGCCTCGCCCACCCCGTCGGCAGGATTCCAGCAGCCTCGGCTTGCCAGCCCATAACGCCAGCACCACCAGCATCTCCAGCACGTCGAATCTGGCATCCGCCGCAAGCTCGAGCTCCAACCTGCTCCAGGACCACTACCCAAACAACCGCCCCGCGATGGCCGGCTACTACACCAACCCCAACCCCAGCAACCCCAACCTCCTCATCCCGGGCCATGCCCACTCGAGGTCGTTCAGCTCGCTTCATTCGGCCAGCTCGCAAACTAGCGCGACAAGCCCCGCCCATGCCCGCCAGTCCACAGACGGCAACGGCGACGAGTCCCGCCGGCGGGCCGCCGCTTCGCCCTCGTCCAGCGACGGGGGCCGCGGGTCCCTGCGCATCGGCGCCATCAAGTCGGCCAGCCTCATCTCCTTCACGCTCCTCGGGCTGTCTCCCATCCTCAAGTCGCTGACGCGGTCGACCTCGTCCGACAGCATCTGGGCCATGTCCTTCTGGCTGCTGGCCATCAACATCTTCTTCTTCGACTACTCGGGCAGCTGGACGGGCGTGCACAAGGTCCCCGTCGCCTCGCTGTCCACCAACGCGGCCCTGATGGCGTCGACCGTGCTGGCCAGCCGCCTGCCCTCCACGGGGCAGGTCTTCAGCCTCACGCTCTTCAGCATCGAGGTCTTTGGTCTGTTCCCCGTGTTCCGGCGGTACGCCCGCCACCGCAGCTGGCGCTACCACGTCGTGCTGACGGTGCTGCTCGTCGCCGGCGCCGGCGGGGGCGTGGGCATGGTCCTCGGGACCGACGAGCCCGGCTGGCCGTGGAGGAACTGTCTGCTGGGCATGGTGGTCGGCTGTCTGATCACCGCGCTGGCCATGGGCGGCTGCAGCTGGTGGCTCATCTCGCTGCAGAAGTACAAGAATGAGATTTATGGGCCCTGGGACCCGGCGCGGCCCATTATCATCAGCCGTAGGCACTGGGACGATGATCCATAGGTGTATAGAAGGATGGAAAGGGTCATGATCTCGAATTGTCAGTCGAAACAGAAAGTTGCTTTTTTCTTTTTCCTGTAATGGTGAATGCGACATAATACCACGGCAGGCCCTTGATGAAATAATTCAATATAAACGGCCATATAGTATATAGTAGAAGGGCATAAAAAGTGAGACGGACTTGTGGGGTCGGGTGTCTTTACGACGCCAACCCCACCTACGAGTGCTTGAGAAAGCCCGGCCGCCCAATCTTTCATCCAATCACAAAACGCGTCAGTGGTTTAGTGGTAAAATCCATCGTTGCCATCGATGGGCCCCGTGTTCGATTCACGGCTGACGCATTCTTTTACCGATTACACACAAACAGTGTGGTTATATTTTTAACTTTATCTTTTTAGGACTCTTTTGTTCGCTTTTCGTCGTGCGGCCAGTCAATCCCCAGTTCTTTCTTGCTACCTCCCTGCTTCACAGGACGTCAACGAGAATGAACAGCGCATATGTGCGCTTCTTTTGTGGAGGTGTGTATGTGTGTGTATTACAATATTAGGCTCCGAGTCCTTCTATCAGAAAGTGTAACGGTCCATAGCCGATGGGTCAGGTAGTTACGAGTATATAATCCGCTATATGCTTTGGTATCTCTAAGTACGGTAATGAACATGAACGGTGCTATCTAGTACTCTAAAAAAATACTCTGTCGGTTTCGAAAACAATGAATCACATGCCTGCTGTCCAATATGCCAAGGAGATGTAAAACCAAAAAGAAAATGTGCTACAGTCATTCATACCCCTCGTGAGCAGAAAATAACCCCCCCCCCCCCCCCCGACGAAGAAAAAAGATGCCTCACGCCGGATCAGCATCGCTAATCTGCTCGCCCTTCCCCTCGGGCGTCGTCTCCCCACTACTACCGCTGCCTCCGGCCGCCTTCCTCTTGCTGCCGATGCCTCCAGCGCCCTCCATGATCTCCCGGAAGCAGACGCTGGGGTGGAAGGCGTTGAGCACGAGGCAGGCGATGATGATCATGACGCCCTCGAAGCCGACAAAGAGGTCCTGGCGGCGCATGAGCGGGCCCTCCCAGCCTCGGCTCAGCTCGGCGACGCGGTAGACGGAGCGCCAGAAGATGCAGATGGTCGAGACGGCCATGGCGACGAGCAGGCCCTTAAAGCGCCACGAGTTGCGCACGCGGCGCACGGCCTCGTGCTGGTCCAGCGCGCCGTCCGCGCCGTACTTGCGGATGCGCCGGCGCACGTTGAACCCAAAGTCGGCGGCGCATACCATGAAGACGAGCAGCGTGGCTACCTGGAAGGACAGGCCCGCGATCATGATGTTGTCGCCTAGGTCGACGCTCTTGTTGTTTTGGGACGCGATGGACGCCATGGCGCCGCCGACGGCCTGCAGGACGAGCGAGATGACGTCGCAGGGGATGAACTGTTTTTTTTGGTTTTTTTGGATCATCAATATAAGCAAAGGTTTACTTCTGGAGCGCGTTGAGAAAGTGGACAGGAAACTCACAAAGCGGGTGTACATCTCGGGCGCGATCCTCGAGTTCTCGGGGCCAAAGGTGTAGACGATGCGGCGGAGGCAGAGATAGATGCCGGCGGCCATGAAGGCCGGGCCGATGGTCAGGCAGGTAATCTGGATCAGGAAGCCCGTGTCGGCCCACTGGTTTTTCCAACTCATTATCCTCCCGGCATAACCCAGAATCTCACAGATGATGCCCAGCACGAAGGCGACGGTGAAGCCCAGCCCGCGCCGGGTGAGCGCGTACGTCGTCACGAAGCCGACCAGCGAGAGCCCGAACAGGGCCATCAGGATGGCGTTGGCCGCCAGGCAGATCCGGTACAGGTAGTAGCTGCGCACGTTGTCGATGCAAAAGGGGTCGGTGGGGTTATCCCGGCAGTATAGAAACCATCCCCGGTAGCCTGGAGGCGGCGGGGGGATGTTGGCTGTGGAGTTGGACATGGTGGTTGGTCCTTAACCTTTCTCCTTCTTTTTTTGTTTGGAGGTTCGAGATAACTAGACAGACGAGATGGTACTAGGTAGTTGGTCGTTCCTTGGTTGATAATTGCTTGGCTTGTGCTGTGTGTGTTGCGTGTTGTGTTGGGCCAGGTGGAAGGGGAGAGCGAAAAGGGGGAGGGCCAAGATCAATGTTTATGTAAATCCTGACAAGTTGATGGACTCTAACGGAGCCTTATCCCATGGCTAGCTACCTTACCAAGCCCGCGAGATAAGAAGGTAGGGTAGGAAAGTGGCTATGCTGTCGGTCTGTCTGGTGTTTTCCACGTAGGAACAATATGAAAAGGCAGACAGACGTGTTACGGGTCAACCGTGTGACCGACGTCAGGAGCAGGTTAGGACACGCACGCACGCACGCACGCACGCAGCGAGGCTTCGCGACTTGGAAGCCGTTTGACGTGTGTACGCGTTGGTAGCGTTGGGGCAAAACGATAATGATCGAAAGAGAAACAAATGAGTGGAAAGAGACAAAGGAGCCAAGGCTGCTCTGCTTAAGTGGTGGTGGTGGTGGTGGTGGCGGCTAGACCAAGCCAAAGAAAAAGCCAAACCAAGCCGTGTCTGTCGGTCGGTCAGATGAAAAGCGCCGGCAGTGCCAAGAAACAAAGAGGGCAATAGCTTTTTGCGATGAGCAGGCAGATATCCAACGTGTTGGAATCGGCCGTATTGCAACTGCAAGTGTAGTGTAATTCAAAGAGTGCTTGGGTAGTGCATAGCCAATGAAAGAAAGGTAAGTCGGAGTGGTTTCGCGAGGGTATCCCACCTCGGCCTCCCGAACGAGTCGCATACGTACATAACTAACTACCTGAGCTGTAATAGCTCCTATCGCAGCATCATGGCAAAACAGCCTGACCGACCCAAGAAAATGCTGACAGACTGCGCTCCCGCCCGTCGCGTTGTTCATTAATTTTACCAATGGGCCAGGGTCGCCAGGTGGGGGGGATCCGAGCGAGCAAGCGCTGCTGTGGTCTGTGGAGGCTGAGCGGCGGAGTTGCTATTGCGCCGCGCCCATTCCCACACCTGCCTGCCCACTTGCCTGTGTGGAGCGCGCTACACCACCTGGTAGGGTACACTTGGTGGTCAAATCCGCCATTGACAGCAGAGAGGAGCAACCCGTGCGGGAGGCTACCTTGGTGGATACGGATTTAGCATTGAAGACGATGGAGAACAAAAGTCGGTTAGCCCCAGGACGAACCCGCCTCGAAGAACGCGCGTGGTCGGTCAGGTCACACCGAACCAGTCTGACGGGAGTCGAATTGGCAGGCAGGCAGTGAAAGCTGCCATCCGAGTCGTCGGAAGCGAAGCCGAAAACCCATGGCAACCCAGGTTGTCGGTTTTGGCTTTTTCTTGGTCAGCAGAGCGGACGGGCTGCCTGCCATGCCATGCACAGATCAAACGCGTAAGCTGACTTTGAGAGCAACACCCAGATCCTTGGGGTGCTGTGCCACCAACAATGTTGCAGTCTTCTGCATCCATGTGTGTATTACGTGTACGCATCGCGAGATAAGCATAAATGACCGATGACAAACACGGCCATTGGGGACATGACAAGCGAGTTTCTGATTTTTATTTCGTAATGCTTTTGTACTCTGTGCGGTTGGCAGTAATGTGTTTGTTGTCCAATCTGTCTCCCACCTGTTTACAGGAGCAATGTGTGCCTCGACACAACACACATCCATCATCCCTCTCTTCTCTTTTTCCATCTTGTCTTCACTTCCTCGCCGAGCCCCTCCGCAAACTGCTCCCGTCATCCGAGCCCCCACCATTCAAACTTGCAGCAATATCAGTGCTGCTCGTCAAGCCCCCCACAGCTCTGCCTATCAAGTGGTATCAGCATCAGCATCAGCATCAGTCAGTATTGTGTCCTCATCGAAGTAAGACCGTCAACGAGCACTTGGCGGGGGGGGGGGGCGCAGGCGGTATAAAAATAGCAGATAATTCAAAGAATAAAACACATAAACTCCAATAAACCTGGCAATACCGATGGATATGCATACAGACAGTCAAAACAAGAAAAACAAGGACACTCCCCCAACGCATCAGGGGAATCATGACGTACTGGCACCGAGACTGATTCCGCGGCCTGCCTTCATCGAGTCGAGGCTCATCTGTGTATTGATCTGGCTCCCGCCCGTGCTTCTCCGTTTCTTTGGTCTCACAGGTGAGCGCGAGAATCCTTCAGGGTCCGGGTCGGGTCCACGATCCGCCATTCCGTCCAAGCCAGTCGCTATCGCCGTCTCGTCGAACCGGCCATCGTGCGTGCTTTCGCCCGGCGACGATGACTGGCTGCGGTGTCCGGATCCAACGTCCTCCGAGATGGCAGTCCGAATTCGGCGAGCCGCCCTGGTGGCAGCCACAACCGGGGGAGACTGCCCTCCGAGAGATTGCTGTTGGTATCCCTGGACGTCGCTGGGGTCCGTTGCTGCCTCGCTCCCGCCCACGGCAGTGCTCACATCGCTATCGGCAACATCGCTGTGACGGGGCTCCTGGTTGCTAAGCGAGCTGTTTGCGCGCAGAGTGTTGTGCCGCGCACTCCGGTACCTTTCAAACTGCGCTTTGGTGTTCTCTTCCGCACCCGTGAAGCTCTCTAGCGCGTCAAAGACATGCGGAAACACCTGCGTGTCGACATCCCGCGCCCAAAGGAAGTCGAGATGCTCGTAGTGCGGTACCTCGGTCGCCATCGTCTTGCTGGGCAGTTCGCGGAGCATGACCTTAATATCCACCAGCGAGTCGCTACCTCCGTATACCAAGACGATGGGCGTCTTGATATTACGGGTGGGATACTTGGCCACCTTGGTATACTTGCTGCTGGACGACAGAAGCAGAGGGGGGTGCACGTCATCGTCGTACATCTGGAACGACTTTGTGCGTATGATCTGGAACCAATGCACCACCGACTTGGTGCTTGTGAACGAGTAGAGATGCGGGTACGCGGCCAGCTTTTGAGAGGTGCTGATGTTCAGCGTCTTCCAGTTGAAAAGAAAGCTCAGTCCGATGTCGATGACCCTCGTGAACAGGGGTGGGTACAGGATAGACTGCCACATGGTCGCAGAGCTCAAAATCGAGCGCCGCCCAAAGAGCAGGAACAGAACCTGCGGCGAGGCCTTGACAAGTGCATCCACGATGCCATTGTGTAGGCCGGCGGGCGACATAGCCGGGGCGAGGGCGATAAAAACATTGACCTGGTCATTGAGCTTTGGGTGGACGGCCAGACTGGCAAATGCCTGAGCAGTGCCTTGTGAGAAACCAATGTACGACAGCGACGGCTGGCCTGTCGTGTCCAAGACGTACGCTATACTATCCGGGATGTCGTAGAAAGCGAACTCGTCGATGGAGAAGTTCCAGAATTCCAGGGTGGTCGGCGAGCAGTTTATAGACTTTTTGGAATACTTGTTGCCGCGATTGTTCCCCAGCTGTCGTTGCACATGTCATGTCATGTCGTCAGCAATGCGCATCCCACTCCACAGAAGCGAACGAATTAGGCAGGGAAGTCGAACGAGAGCACTCGACGTACCCAGACATCGAATCCACGGTCAACCAGAACAAAAGGCAGGGCCCGCTGGGCATCGGTCAAGCAGACCCAGACCTCACTGTTCATGAGCAAGCCATGATGCAGGTAGACGACACGTTTCTTGACGCTGTTTGGACCGCGGTTGACTCGCACGTCCTCTTCTCCCTTGCGCCAGGCCAGCCGGTGCAGCAGCAGGAGGTAGCCGTCCTTGGTCTGGACCAGGTGCTCCTCGGCCGTGTAGCCAAACATGGCGCAGACATCGACAAAGTCTGAGGCATTGCGAATCGACGACGAGACCGACTTCCTTCTCTCGTGGGCTCTTTTCTGCGCCGGAGACGTCAACCTGTTGAACAGGCGCCTCGAGATACCGTAGAACAGCGTGAGCAGTGTCGATGCTTCGATCGAGAGTCAGCCAGGGGATATGCGCTTCGCGGGGTGTTCTTACGCAGGGCTAGGGTGAGGATGCGGATGATGGCCTCAAGCCCGACAAGGAGGAACGAACCGACGAGCGCGACATATTCGGTGCTGGGTGAGACGAAGCGCGGTCAGCAACACCGCAGCATTCCATGGATGGGGTCCATAATATGGGAGGGCAGCTTCTCACATGTTCAGGCGCCCGAGGAACGGGACAGGCATCTTGACGGATTTTACGGCCTCATTGATGCAGCTTTGATTGGGGCGTGTGCGGTGCGGTGCGGTGCGGTGCGGTGCGGTGCGGTGCGGTGCGGTGCGGCGCGGCGCGGTGCGGTGCGGCGCGGCGCGGTGTGGTGCGGTGCGTGAACGAACGGTTTGCTAAAGAAGATGAAGCTATTTCAGGACGACGCTGTCTCACTACTACGAGCGGGAGAAAATCATTAGGATAAGGGGTTGTCGTTGTCGGGCAGAAACAGAGGTTAGGATTATTCTAACCAACCTAGGTTGTTTCAAGACCACACCAGCTAAGGAAGGGAAGGAGGTAAGGGTGGGGGGCGAATGGACGGGCAAGTTGTGATGTCACGAAGGAGTCACATGTGAATTGCAGATGAATGCGAGTTGTGACTTGAATGCTAATCGCCTGCTTTTCCATCTGTCTCTCGCCTTTGGTTGGTTGATGCGATCGATGCAGTGGAAGGAGCAAGCTGCCCTGGGACGGTGTGCAGGTGTGGTACGAGAGACCCGACGGGTTAGGTTAGGCAGTGTCGTTCCAGGCCTTCCACCGCTAGAAACGTCCGCTTGCAGCGGGCCAATCGGCTACCTTGGTGGGTGGCGGGACCTGGGCACCCCTGCCGTTTCTGTGCTGCCAGGCCAGAGGGTCAGATTCGGCAACCTCCTTGCCCGCCACAGCGACTGACGGACCACCTGCCTGCACGATCGACTGACCAACCGACCTACAACTGCACAGCACAGCACACACACACACAATGCCGAGTTCATGTAAGGAAATAAGTGAGCACTCACCACCACCACCACCGTATACATGAATGCAAGCAAACTGACGGCAACTCCAAAATGCAGGAGCGGCGCTGGCGCAATGCCTCCAGGAGTCCGAGTGTGTCATGATACAGCGCAACTCGGCCGCCGACTGCCTGCGGCCCCCGCTGGTCGACGGGCTTCCCACACGGTGCCAGCAGCTGAAGCGCGGTTTTGGTGATTGCCGCCGCGGCATGGTCGACATGCGCAAGCGCTTCCGCGGCAACGAGCCCGTCAGCTTCCGCAAGCTGCAGGACACCGAGGGCTCGGGCGACGGCTACCAGCTCTACGCCGGAAAGTCGGCCTTTTCCGGTGGCCGCCACGAGACGGACGGCAATGAGAAGGGCCCCGCCGACTGGAGAGAGGCGGAGAACGAGAAATACCGACAAGAAACCGCCGCCGCTGCGGCTGCGACAGCGGGTGCCAAGAAGTCATAACGATGACGATGACGACGACGACGACGGCGGCGGCAACGCACCGCCCATCGATTGAGACGAGACCGACCGGCCGACCTACCTACCGTGCTGTACAAAAACTTTCTTTTTCCAGTCGGACTGGACCGGAGGCTACTCGGGATCCAGTTCGCGTGGGCTGATCTTAGATCTGTCGACTGCTTCGTGCCATCGGTGGGCGGCTGTATTTACCCGTACAATACAAAAATACCCCTTCAATGCCAATTTGAGCGTATCATCGAACCGAAGACACGAGGAATTCCAAACGTGGAGAGTTTTATCAGCAGGGCGCCTCTGGCGGGACTTTTCCATCGTACATGGCCGGGTGCAGGTTATGTGAACAATGACTCAATATCCAAGGCGGACGAGACCAGGAATATATATATCCAAAGTGGTATCGCCCCGTGCTTGTCATTGTGGAAGTGGCAGGCATTGCTTGGGATGGTAAGCACTGGCGAGCCATGTCAAAGGCTGGTTGATGATGACTACAGGTCCCTGATACTGACAGCTAGAATTCATTTTGTGGGCCCGGGGGCTTCCCCGATCTCGGGTTGGTAGGAAGTCGAACCGCAACAGCCCCCAAATGCGCCCATCGTTCCCTTACATCGATCGCGAAACCAACCACATAATAACAGCCCAATTGTATGAATGGGATGCCGCACATGATAGCGACACAAGCTGGTATCTGGGTCCGTTATTAACATCGGGGTTGCCCCAAAGTTACCACAGCGAGTTGCGACAGTGAGTGAGCCCGGGGAGTGTCACTGTCCGTCAGTAGTTGATCCTGATCAGAGTCGTGCCATCTTCTGGCGAGAATTGACCAAGATGGCGCACTTTCGACCCGCCGGCCTTGCCATTCTGGCCGTGACCCTTCTATATCTCGCTCAATCGACAGCGGTCACGCCCAGTGACCCCTTTGATGTCCAAGAAGCGACCATCGAGAGTATACACAACGCCCTCTTTACTCGTTTCACAACATGCCGGGATGTTGTCTCGTCCTTCATTGCACGGATCGAAGAGTTCAACCCTACCATCAACGCCATCATCGCCCTGAACCCCGAGGCGCTCTCTATCGCCGATGAGTTGGACGCTCGGATATCCACTGGCAACATCACCGGCCCCCTTTTCTGCATTCCAGTTCTCCTCAAGGACAACTACGACACCGTCGGGATGGCTACTACCGGAGGGTGTCGAGGTCTAGCAGGCAACATGCCCGGGGCCGATGCGCCCTCTGTCGTAGCATTAAAGAACGCTGGCGCCATCATCCTGGGAAAGACGAACCTCCACGAGCTGGCCCTAGAAGGTTTGTCGGTCTCATCACTTGGCGGGCAGACCATCAATCCCTACGACCATACTCGGACCCCAGGAGGGAGCAGCGGCGGGACTAGCGCGGCCATCGCTGCCAGCTTCGCCGTACTAGGGACAGGCACCGACACAGTCAATTCAATGAGGAGTCCAGCCAGCGCAAACTCGCTCTTCAGCTTCCGTCCCACCAGAGGTCTCATATCACGGTCAGGGGTGATACCGGTTAGCTACACACAGGACGCACTTGGCCCCATGGCCCGCACTCTCGACGACCTTGCCGTTGCCTTGGCCGTCATGGCAGGTGTTGGATATGATTCTGCGGACAATGCCACGGCCTTGGCCCCACCCGAGGTTAGGGCCAGATACAGGGACCATCCTACGTCTTTGTTCAGCCCTCAGCTGGAGGACATGCGGTTTGGCTTGCTAGACGGCTTTTTCAACCACACTGCATCGCCAGAGACCACCCCAGTGAACGAAGTCATGGGGAATATAGTCTCGCGGCTCACTGCTGCTGGGGCTACGGTGGTGAATATCAGCGAGGCCATCTTCAACGCCCCGGCTATCTCTGCCACGCTCGATGTGCAGACATATGAATACAGGGAGTTCTTGGACGCGTACTTGGCCAGGCCCAACGCCAGTGGCACGCACCGGCCGGCTAGCTTCAACGAACTATACACCAGCGGCAATTTTCTGGTCATCCCAAGCCAGCATACATACATCAAGACGGCATTTCGCTCTTCGTCTGGTGACGCTAGCTACTTCACAGCCCAGCGGGGGATCCAGCACCTGACGGAGGCACTCGCGGCGACGTTCGCGAGCAACGACCTCGATGCCATCATCTATCCCGAGCAGAAGAACCTCGTGGTCAAGCTCGGCTCTGCCTCCCAGAGCGGACGGAACGGGATCCTAGCCGCCCTGACGGGAAGCCCCGTCGTGACTATTCCGGCAGGGTTTTCGGCCCCGACAATCGATGCCCCGCTGGGAGTTCCCATAGGGATGGAGATTCTGGGTCAGCCGTGGAGCGAGGATCTTCTGCTTGATATCGCAAGGCATATTAGCGAGCTCGTTCCTGTTCGGAGGATGCCTAAGTTCTCGAGCAAGATGGTTGAGCCGAGGGCCTACGAGAGCGTGCCTGTGATCCGGCCAAATATGGACAATATCCCTTCGGCTTATCCGCTCGGGGTAGTTTAGCCAAGGGAAATGAACGGTCAATATCGTCAGGCTGGACGTAGTGCAGTGAAGGGCCTGAGACAAGATGAAAATGAGTTGCCCCATGTTGCCAAGAGGGATCCATATGCTTCGAACCACTTCAAAAGAAAAAGCACAGCCAAAACCCGACCCGACCCAAAACAAACCAAACAAATACCGAAACCGAATACCAAGTAATCTCTAACCCCAATCAGACCCAAGTGGTATCGCTTCCTCGCCCAAGAAGACCTAATGCATTGCCATGGCGACAAGACCCCCCATGCCAGACAAGGAAAGCCCTGACAGAATATACAACAACATCGTCCTCGTATTTATACAAAAACCATTTCTTTATTTACCCTTTGCGGGCTTGACCTCCCCGCAATTATCACAAAAAACTCAAACAAGCAAGGCCAAATCGGTTTCGTAAGCTTGGATGCTCCTACTCCTTCACTGAGAATCTCCGCGTATACGCCACGCCAACCGGCCAGCCCTCACGTCCCAGGCGTGTACGTAGCCGACATGGAATACGGATTATGCGTCGGCGGCAATGACTGCCTTGCGCCAGCGGCCAGGAAGCTCACCGCGGCCGAGCCAGGCGACGGTTGCGGCGAGTACGACGGCTGCGGCGGTGGCGGCGCGTAGGCCGGATGTTGCGCAAAGTACTCCTGGGCGCTGTCCCCTCCCACGGCGGTGGCATATGACGGCGGGGCGTTGGACACGGTCGGGATCTTGGCGTAGTCGGTGCCGGGGTCCGGGCTGTTCAGGGGGCTCGGGTCGAGAGGCCCCGTGGCTCCCACGTAGCCGAATGGCTCGTACTTGCCGGCTGGCACGTAGCCGGCACCGGCACCGCCGTCGCCGTAGAGAGAAGGGGTGGGCGGTGCCACGGTGCTGCTGTTGATGGTTTCGCCGGTGCCGTCGCGGCCTTCGTCGATCTTTGCGTACATGCCCACCTTGGCGGTCTTGGCGTGCCGCCCCGTCCGTCCGGAGATGAGCTTGAACAGCTTGATGGGGATCCAGAGGAAGCTGGCGACTGCAAAGGCATTCCACAGGACGTAGCCGATCCGGAACCGGCGCGGTTTGTCCCCGTCTCCGTCTGCTTTCCTCTTGCGTTCTAATCATACGCAGGGGTTTGTGTGGTTAGGGGCAGGGTAGTTGGGATGGGAGATTTTAGTGGTGCCGTACCTTTCCTGATATAATAAGTCAATGCTGCGAAAAATAGCACAAAGTCTAGTGTTCCGAGGACGATAAGGACGATTGCCCAGGCGGGAAGATGTGAACCGCCGCCGCTACCGCCGCCGCCGCCGCCATTGTTGACGATGATAACCGTTGAGCCGGTGCTAGTGCCGGTCTTCCCGCTTCCCTTGGAGGTGGACCCCGAGCCGGTTCCGCTGCTGCTGCTGCTGCTGCTGCTGCTGCCGCTTCCACCGGAACTTCCTCCCTTTGAAGAACTCCCTCCCCCTCCACCTCCGCCTCCGCCCCTTCCTCCTCCCCCTCCTCCGCCTCTTGGGCTACGGAGCTCGAGGGGTAGGTACTCGTCGATAAGCGCGCCCGCCTCAAAGACGCGGTTGGGCGGCGCGATTCGTCGGTGTATGCGAGCCGGCATCTCGATAAGGTGTTTGACTGTTGCTGGATTGTCTATGTTGCACGACGGAATCCGAACGATGACGATTCCAAAAGCTCAAATTGAACCGATTCGCGGCGGTAGTCAGATGGGAGAATAGAGAGGAAAGACATCTACATTGTCAAGCTCTACTCGCGTGCATGGCTGGCAGGCATTATGAACTCGGGGCAGAAGGCGCGGAGAAAGCCCATGCGGCTGAGGGATGGGTAAGACAGCCCACCCACACACCACCAAACAGCGGGACGATGGACAGAAGGGGCGGGCGCGAGGCGGGGAGTTAGACCAACGGCTTGGATCCTTCTTTCCATATCCCGTACCCCTACGGGGTTATCTTGTGCTACCAACTCCCCCACTCGCCGGGATCCTTGTCTCACTCAGCCTAGGGGCATTCTCCCCTCCTCCAGCAGGTGATTGATTGCTTGTGCTTTGTCGCCAAGCTTCCTCTCAATCTCGGTAGATCAGCCTTGCCAAGTCCCAGAGCCTGGGAGCCGCAGCAGCTCACCGCCCAGGTTTTGCCTTACCTATTGGAGTCCTCCTTCTGTTTTCGAACCAGGCCTGGGCGAGATACCAGGTACCTTGACGAGCCACAATTTTTGCTATCATTGACAGCGAGGATGTATAAATGGCTGCGTCGCACCATCCTTTCTGACTGATTGAGACTTGGCACGCATGCCACTTCCCGCCTTTACCCTATGAATTATACAAGGAAAGCGACGGGGTTGAGGTTATCCATTTCGAGTCCGAGGTTCAAGTCCGACTCTCATGTCAGAGTGGTATTCCTCTATTTTTGATTGTTCAAGGGGGAGGTTGTTGTTCTGCTGTCGTCGAAAGACGCCTGGATGATTTCCAGGTCTGTGAGCCAAAGATGCATCTTGCATCTTTCTCCTTTCCACTCAGAGTCATGCAAACGAGCAAGCCACACACCCTCTTTCCATCCGTCTTTGAGGACTTGGTCAAGCTTTGGTAGAAGTTGCACGAATTCCCCGACTTTTCCCCTTCTTGTCTGGACTGGAGAAGTCCTAGTCGTAGGGGAGAGGAAGAGTCTCGCAGTCTCATTGGCTTGGCGGCGTCAAGGCTTCACGAGGCTTGCAGTCGCTCGGAATCAAACCATGTCTAGTTGCGCAACGGCCCTTCTACACTAACGTCTTTCTATCAAAAAAAAAAGCATGACAGCTAGCTAGAGGGAGCGGTAGAGAAGCGGGGGAGTTTAGCATCGCCACCCATTAACATAAACAGGGTATTGCCCCTCCCTCGTCGTGTTCTTTCTCACCTACATGAACCATTCTTTGGGTTCAGGCGGTCAGTTGGATATCCCAAATGTTGGCTCGATTCTCAAGTGGTCTGACCTGCCGTCCCAAGCAACAAGATCTGGTTGGACAATCAAGACATCTGGCCTGGCTAGACTTGTTGGTCAGTACGTTCACGGCAGAGCACCTTTGGGACTTCACTTCCTTCACCACACCTGCTTTTCCCCTTCCACCGTCTCCTTGACCACCCCGCGTAGAGCCAGCTCCCCAAACGAGACACGATGGTTTTCGAGGAACTCTGGACCTCCTTTTCATACACCCATCTGTGGTCCTTCGCTGGCCTTTTGGCTGTCTATGTCCTGTACGGGGCATTCTGGCGTCTGTATCTCAGTCCCATCGCTCATGTCCCTGGCCCCAAGCTGGCAGCTCTGACTTGGTGGTATGAGTTCTACTATGACATTGTCCTGGGCGGACAATACGTCTTTAAGATTATCGAGCTCCACGAAAAGTATGGGCCCATCATCCGGATCAACCCCGACGAGGTTCATATAGGCGACCCGGACTTTTACTCGGAGCTGTACCCTTCAGCCAACAGACGGCGAGACAGGCCCCTCTTCTTCACCAAGCAGTTTGGTGCCGATGGTATGTTCTGTCATTCCATCTCACCGACGGTTTCGAAAAGGCTTGACTTGTCGACCTTACTAATACCTCGCAGAAAGCTCAGTAGGCACTGCCGAGCACGATCTTCACAGAGTTCGGAAGACTGCCCTGAATCACTTCTTCTCTACTCAGAGCGTGAGGAACTTGCAGCCTATTATCGAGGAGCGCGTGAATGCTCTGCTGGCTAGGTTCTTGGACCATGCCACAAGGAGCTCTGGTCAGCCCCTGGATATTCTTTATCCCTTCTCAGCCTTCACAAACGGTACTTTCTCTCATCTATCCTACTCCACCCTTGTCTGGCGGGGACAGACACACAGTTACTAACAAAGACTCAGACGTCATCAGCGAATATAGCTTTGCCAAGTCCGATCACCTGAGTGAGTCGTGATTTCCCATCTGTGAAAGCGAACCAGCTTCTGATATTCGGCAGTTGAAGAGCCAGACTATGGAAAAGACGTGACAGATGCGCTTCTAACAGGGACCCATTACGGGTAAGCCACAACCCCCTCACCTCCTCCGTTACATTCCTAACCTGTCCTCCCCCTGCCTGTCTAGCAAATGGATCCAGCACGCCGAGATCATCCTCAAGCTCATCAACGCCCTCCCGGAATCCCTCTCAGGCCGCTTCGTCCCCGGCTGGCGCGGCTTTCTCAAGATGAAGAACGACATCCTCCACCAAATCTCGGACATCAAGGCCACCGAAAAGACGTCCCGCTGGCAACTCGACACCTCGCACCCCACCATCTTCCACGAGCTTCTCTCCTCCTCGGTCCTCCCACCCGAGGAGAAGACCCCGCGCCGCCTCGCCCAGGAGGGCCAGGTGGTCGTCCAAGCGGGAACACTCACGACTTCGTGGGCGCTCGCCCTGACCACGTTCCACCTTCTCAATCGCCCCTCGACCCTCCGCCTGCTGCGCGACGAGCTGGTCGCCGGCATCCCCGACCCCAACGCCGTCATCCCTCTCCCCGGCCTTGAACAGATGCCCTACCTCCGCGCCGTCGTCAAGGAAACCCTCCGCCTCTCGCTCGGCACCTCGGGCCGGCTCGCCCGCATTTGCCCCGACGAGACGCTGATCTACACCGACACGACGACGAACAAACACAAACACAAAGTCTACGCCATCCCGCCCGGTGTTCCCGTCGGGATGACCACCTACCAGACCGTCACGAACCCCGCCCTCTACCCGGACCCGTTCGCCTTCCGCCCCGAGCGCTGGCTGAGCCCCGAGGCCGAGCAGGCCGAGAACTACCTCACTGTCTTTGGGGGCGGCCGCCGCGTGTGCCTGGGCAAGGCCCTGTCGCAGGCCGAGCTGTATCTGGCGCTGGCCAAGATGTGGCGCGTCTGGGGCGGGGCGGAGGACCAGAGGGTTGGGGACCGGGGGGTCGTTAGGCTGTTTGAGACCACCGAGCGGGATGCGCGCATGGCGGCGGATTATTTTATCCCGATACCCTGGACGGGGACAAAGGGGATCAGGGTAGTTCTGAAGAGTACCTCGACGTAGGTCGGGAGCCTCTCTGGGCAGGAATGGGGTTCGAATGGGGGTGTTGAGGCTTTGTTGTGGTGGAAATAAGGGGGGTTGTTGACATCATCATATCACGGCCTGCCACTCACCGTTTGCATTTCTTTCACTGGTGAAGGGGGATTTGCCAAGTTACTTCGATTTTAGCGGGAATGGCATGATGAATGGATCGCAGAATGAGTTGTCTGTGTTGGGCACGTCATCCAATGCCACATCTGAACAGCATAGCCGTCTCGACTTGTGTTTCATCTTTTCGCATCCATCTGTCTATCCAGATACGGAGCCCCGTGATACAGTGGCGAGGATCGACCAGATGAACACCTCATCAAAGTATCATCACGAGATCAGCTTCTGGTCGGCATAAAGCGAGGCGAACAATGATCGACCGGGTTTCACCACAAGAGAAGGAGAGCACGAGAACAACCATCTCGCCCCGACTTTGTATCAAAACATTAGAATCACACCACATCACAGTAAAAGTTTACAACATTCAAGTAGATGGTCTGCACCGCATTACACGTACACGCGGCAGGCACCAACCGGGACCGCTCCCTGCTCCTTGAGCCATGGAACGCCCAAAATACCACTTGCGCGTGGATCTGGTTACACAACACCGCCGAGGGAAATCCCGGGGCTGCAGTGTGGCTGGCGTCATGGAATGAATCCCCCTTGGTTCGTTCACCTAAAACACAAACCAAAAAAAGTAAAATCGTCCTTTTGAGGCTGGCCGGCGGGCGGGCGACCCGAAAAGGAAAAAAAAGCTTAAACAAGAAAATGAGGCTGTCTGTCCCCCCAGTGGGTTTTGTTGTGTAACCCATATCACGCCATAGATGCCCAGTCCACGTTTCACGTTCTACACTATTTGTGCGTGTCTGATGGCCCCATTGATTAAGGGGTGGGGGCGGAAATTCTAGAACAAAAACCCAGTTGCCTCCCCCCCCCCTCCATTCTGCGGTTCAACACGCGCTGGCACCAGAGACTGTGGTTGGTGTGCACGTATGGTTTGTCTGATCTTCTACCTGCACTGATTAGTGTCTAGTCAGCATGTAACTACAATCGTTCATCAGATATCAGATATTCTGAAAGCAGTGTTTGCGCCATTAGTTCGATCTATTTATCAGTCTTGCCGGCCCCCCCCCCCCCCCCCCCCCACCCCCTTCCATTTCACCGTCCCAAGTAAACCTTCCTCTTTCCCCCTTCCCCCAATCATCCATCTAGCAGCAACCCCCTCCTCTCAGCACTCGGGATACAACACGCCTGAACCTGTAAAATCCCGGTGTGTATGTAACAAGACAACCACGCTGATCCTTCAAAACATAACTACCTTTTCCCCCGGCACGTGTCTGCGCAATCTGAACAAACCAACTTGCCACCCCATCTAATCAATCCGTTCATTCCAATACATTCTTCAAACAGCCAACAAACAAACAACAACAAGAACAGCAAACGAGACTGTATCCGTCCCCCTCCCCTCGCCCCCCCCGCGGGAAATCAGAGCGGCACGCAGCCCCCTTTTCCGTTTTCTCTTTTTAGTTAAAGCAAGCCGTACCACAGGCCGCACAGGACCGGCCGGGTATTACCCAGACGTCCTTTTCAGGGGTTGAGCAGGTTGGGCAGCGAACGCCGGGAAGCTGGGGGAACGTTTTCAGAGTCAGAAACAAAAGGTCTCACGTGGGGGTGGGTATGTGCGTTTCATTCACGGAGGGGGAGGATGGGGGAGGTTGTAATATAGGGAGAGGGTGGGTGAGTGGGTGGACTGTACCATGTTGAAGGATGGGATGAGATGGGGTGATCTCGACGCTCTTCTCTCTGTGTCTGGTCTTGGTTTGCTCTGGCGTGAGATATGTCGAGACAACTGAGACGGAAAGGGGCGAGAGAAAGAGTGAGAGATGGTATGTTTTGTACCGGTGGTTGTTTATGTGCGTGCTTGTGGGAAAATGAAGCTGAAGCTGAAGCTGAGAGGATGAGAAGATATGAGAGTTTGTTGTGTCTGACGACAGTAAGAAGCAAATATGGTGAGGGTGGGCAGGTGGATATTTATATGTTTTCCTGACGGACGGAAAGAGAGAAAAAGAGAGGGAGAGGGAGAGGGAGAGGGAGAGGGGGAGAGTCACAATGTATGCTGCCTTCTGGCCCAAGAACAACACCCAACCGGGCACACAATGTGACAAAAGCCACACAAACACCCGTGTGTCCGTGTGTGTGCGTGTGTGTCTGTATCCTCGGCCGAGATCGACTGACGGCCGGAACGGAAACATGAGCCATTCTCGCTCGCACTCCCACGCCTACCCAGTCCAGGCTAGAGAGCGAACAGACATGATAAGATCAGTCCAGCTTATCATGACATGGGGCTGGCTAGCTGGCTGGCGATCTGTCGATACTGTACACAACCTGGACTCAACTCGGGGCGGGCTGTTGCAGAAGGCGGTTGCAAGACAATACAGACTAACTGACAACGCATCCACAACCTATCCCGTGCAAGTCCTGCTCGGCGGCAGACGAGTGCGTGGGTGGGTGGGTGGACGGACTCGAGGGACGACACGACGCTGTGCCAGCCAGCACCAGGCTAATGAGGTAATTGTCGCGTTTGCCTACCTGGTACCTATCGCCATAGCATGTTGGAGGTAGCTAGAAGCTTTCCTTTCTTTCCCCTCCCCGTTCAGAGAAACCTAGCCATCCCTCATCATGGTCCCTTCCCCCCCGCGCCGGGCAGCAAAATGGCACGATTGCGCCTGGAGACCGAGCCCGGGGGGTATGGGAAGATGAATGCAGGATGCCGGGCTGCTGCAGGTGGGATCCGGCATTGCAAAGCTGCGCTCCAGTCGACTGGGATCAACATTGGGATCATGACTGGGATTAGGACTGGGACTGATCTGTGCTTTGATTCTTCCGCCCCGTCCGTGATGCGTGTGGGACTGAGGACCAAGACTGCTAACAACCTACTATAAGTCTAAGTGCCGTTTGCAACGAACTGACCGCCTCACTGTTCGTTCCCAGTCATAATTACCGTATTATGTCACCGATCAGCCCCTGCTCCGATTGCTCTCACCTTGATTAGGTATGGTACTCGACTCATCGTACCGTGGCTGTTTGATATCATCCCATCTCACTCCCAACAGCCACTGGGACTGTCACTTCTCACCTCCACCATCCCCTTTTGTTTCCGATTGCGGCTCGCTCGCTAATCTCGAAACAACAAAACCCGTTGACAGTGGGGTGGGGGGGAAACATGTCCACCAACAAATTCCGACATATGACATGTCCGCATATGTCCGTCCCGCCGTCCGTCCCCCCCTCTTGCGGCCAACGACCAGTCAGTCTCCCAATCCCAAGGGGCCAAAGAAGACCCTTTCCCCCGCACGACCGGTGTGGCTTCAGCTCTTCTCAAATGCCCAGATGACGTGGTATCGGATCAAATCGCGACTCGCAATCAGACCATTTTGACCTCACCGGGTGCCAATAAGGCAAGCTGAGGTTGTAGTCTACCACGCGTCGTGACGAGAGCCTTTCTTTCTCGTTGTCCGATTTCCTTGTTTTTTTCTTCTTCATTTCACCGTGCCACACCTCTCTAGATAACCCCAGTCGCCCGCTTATTCTTTCCGTGCTCTCCTCGCTCGCTGGCTGCCAACGACATGAGCTAACTCTGCTTTTGCCTCGCTATTAAAATGCGGGATTCCATGTTCGGCTTGCCATCTCCCCCCTGATATTCTCTTCTTCCTCTTCCTCCCCCTCATATCTCCTCCCTTACTCTACTTTGCCCATATGTACACGATAGGCTTTCCGTGATCCGGCATGTCACACACACACAACCATCACGCCTCACACCACCCTTGTGTGTGTAACCCGCGGCTGCGAATCCCAACATCCCGAGTTCGGCATTGGGACTAACCTGAACCTGACATGTCATGCATGCCTGCATGTTTACTTGCACACCCACCATCCCCCTCCAGGCGTCCGTCCCACAATGGCACACGCCGTCGATCACACGTATGCAACCAACCACACGTGCAGAGGTCGCGATTTACACTGCGTATATGACCATGGATTCCTTCCCCGAGAAGTGCCGTGCTGGTACCCAAGGTAAAGAGAGGTAGATGAGGCGAAAGACCAACAACCGACCCAGTCCGGCAACAAGAAGCACACCCAGACATACACTCGAGCGTCCCTTGCCAACCACCATCACCAGAAAGAAAGAAGAAGAAGAAGAAGAAGAAGAAGAAGAAGAAGAAGAAGAAGAAGAAGAAGAAGAAGAAGAAGAAGAAGAAGAATAAACGAATATTCCCCGAAAGCCGAAAGGGTCCGTTCGCATTCACCACCCACCCTCAAAGATACCCTTCCTCCTCCTCCTCCTCCCGCTCCCAATCAGCCCAACATCTGCACCTATCCGTCTGCATGTCTTGTTTGCTTGCCCTCACCTACTGCCCACGCCCGCATAATGACTGCGCAGTGCACGACACTAGAATCTTCCAAGAGGAATAAGCCTCGGACCCGGATACCAGCCGCCAGAACACACGGGAAAGGCATGTATGTAATAAATAATGGGCGAGAATGATATACATACACCAAACATGCCGACCCACCCGGACGGCCAACGAGCGACTTTCACTCACTAGGCCAGCGTAGCAAGCCGACGGATCCAAGCTGCCGGAAACGAATCGTTCGTCGATGTTGGCCGAGTCTTACACACCGCCAATCTCGCATTCCGAAATCACCCCTCCTCCAAGTGCCCCGACTGTTGGTCACCAGGTGGCCGTGGGTGCTCCCGCTCCCGCGCCCACATGCGATGCGGTGGAGGAGGGCCAAACGGCTGACCGACGAACGCACAGTAAACATGGTAGGTTGCTTTGTTTACACAAATGGATCCCGTGCAAGTGGTAAGTTGAGATAGATGACTTCATGAAGCCGAAGGGAATATGCACAACGCACACCCGCTCCAATGATTGATTGTCAAATTTTGTTTCTGCTCGGGTATCCATCCGACCACCCACCACGTCTGCAAATGCCTTGGCTTGCTTCGCCTATCCATCCGTCCCGTGTATGACGCCAGAAATGAAGAACGTCAGTAGCCAAAGAGGAAAAAGAAAAGGAGAAAAATGAAAGACAGCCAAACGACACAACATTTGCGAGTGCTGGCATGCCCAAAATTGCTCTTCGCCCAGTTGTCCCCCCAGAATGCCAAGAAGAATGATGCCGATAGTGATGACGACCTTTCAAGAGGCGATATATCCAACCAGTTTTAGTTGTGACGCCGAGAATCCAATGTTCGCCACGCCAAAATGCTGCACTATCCCAAAGAGGATGATAAGAAAACAAGAAAGGAAACAAGGGGTTGCGCGACCCCCTCCCTCTTCCGGTCAATCGTCTACATTGCGCAGCCGGAAGTCGGTACATCACGACGGGAGAGCAAATGCATGTCACATATGAAGATGTGTTCTCAAAAGAGAAGAAAGAAAAAAGAAGAAGAAAGAGGGCGGAGTCGCAGGTTTTCGATCCGTAGGGACGGCTTGCATCCGGGATCCGTATCCGCATCCGCATCCGCCATCACCCTCACCGAAGCCGCTTATCGATTCTAACAAACAGCTGGCCGGGACAGGGCCGGCGAGTATGCGGATAGAACAGATTGATGCATCGATATCCCTGCTGCAAGCGATCGAGGCGGATGCAAGCCCACGCAACCGCGCCATCGCGGAAGTTGTTGGAGCTGTCCTCGACTTTGAATCTATTACACCGAACCACGCACGTCAGCAAAGTCCACTATTTGAAGACTTATGTCCGTGTCCATCTGTCACCGCCGCTCTGCGAATCTATCGCGGGGGTCTGTCTGAAAGTGCTGCATTCTGGACCATGCGGTGAGGAAGTCTTTGACGCTGGTCGTCGGCAGCCGGCAGCCGGGAGCCAACTCGAGCTGCGCCTGCGTGGCTGCCATGCCGCAAGATCCCGTCGCCATTTTCTTTTGTTCTTCCGTCTCCTTTACCATCCCGGTTCATTTTCTTCCGCCAAACACGAGGAAGACTTCCACCCCCCCCCCCAAAAAAAAATATACCCACAGCATTTCGGACGAAAATCACAGACCCGAACAGAAAGAATAGGGAAAAAAAAAAAGGTTCTCACCTGACAAAGCTGAGTTCCTCCAAAACCCCGGTGACATCGAAGAACTGGAATGGCACCCCCTCATCCCCCCAGTCAGGACTGTCGCTCTCGCTCGGCGGCGTCTCCTGCACATACTCGGCCGCTTTTTGTTGCCTCTCGACATGCAGCTCAACTTTGACCTGGGGACAAAAGGTCTTATCGCCCCCGAGACCGACACCTCTTGTCTTGCGGTCCGCAGGGAGAGGGAGGAATTGGCCGGCCAAGATGGTGATGCGCAAGTTCATCGTCTTGCGTGGCATGGCGTCGTAATCGGCAGAGTCCGCGGCTAGAAAGCCCCTTGGCTTCAGCACCCAGCCGCTCGTGTCGGCAAACATAGCGTCGTTGAGCATCATGCCCTCGTCCGGCGTCTGCCAATTCATGGCCACCATCTGCACGCCCCGTCTCCAGTGGAAGCTGGGGTCTGGATTGCTGCTATCGACCCGCAGACCTTTGGGGTATATGCGCATAAAGAAGTTTCGGTTGTGTGCAAAAAGCTGGTTGCACAATCGCTTGCTCTCCTGGGCCATGGCCAGGAACCTGTCCTCGCTGACGCTGAAAATATGGCTTGGAGTTCGCGACGAGAGTGAGTCTTGGTCCGCAAAATGTTCACTGTGCGTGTAGATGGCCAGGGCAGCGAGCGCTGCACAGATTGGCGGCTTGGACGAGTGTATTGGCGAGTTGATGTGCAGTGTTCGCCCTCGTTCTCCATCAACTTCAAGCACCGGGTCATCGGGCCGCTTCACCTTGATCAGGATCTTTCTGAGCAACTCCTCTAACCGAGGCTGCCGTTGCCGGGGGTCACAGTCGTCAAAGGGCTGTTCAAGCAGAAGGCCCTTCCATTCTTCCTTCATGATTTCAACCATTTGCTCTTGCTGTTCGCGATCTGCTCCCACCTCCAAACTAACAATGACCGGCATGGGGTTTGTGGAAAAAACGCTTTCCCTGATGGCCTTGCATACTTTTCTGAATCCTACCGTGGACGTCATAGTCCCGTGGTGGTGGACAAGCGGTTCCCCTCTACCATGCGATCTGGATGAATCTCTCGACCGCTCCAAGCGTTGGGCCAGCTCGTCTGGGTCCAGACTAGTTGAGGGCTCTCGAGATACTGTTGTTGCTGATATGGGTTGTGTGGAGCTTGGCGTGCGGCTGTGACGGCTGACCCTACCGGACAGGGCCTGCCTCGCTGCCTCGATCGTCCCGGCGACAGTCTGTTGTATAGATGCGGTTGAGAGGTGCCGGCGATGTTCGAACTGAGGAGCCCGCGGAGATACGGAGGGCGTGGTGGCATTTTGCGTGGATGCAGCTGAGAGGTGTCGGCGATGCTCGTGGTCGGGGTTGGGAGGATGTGGGGACTTGGAGGGCGTCCGGGTAGATATGCCATTCCAGACGTCGATTTCTATACATCGACAGCCGTTTTGCAGCACGGCGCGGTATGCTTCTGCCGAGCTCTTGGAAGAGAGCTGGTTGCCTTCCAGGTAGGTGTTATGGCTGCTGCTGATAAAGTAGTTGCTGATGGGGTGGCTTAGGTCAGTCTCTTCAGGCCGTAGCTGTCGGACGGCCCGCCAGGCTTCTGCGTGCTTGGTCCAGACCCAGAAAAAGTCCGGAAACGTGTAGGTTTCATGCTTCAGCGGCTCGAGATTGGTCACGCCCTGCATGCTGACCAAAAAGGCCTCGAACTTCTGGCGTGAAAGCAGCGCATCGCTGCCGCGCAGCATATCATAGACGCGCCGAACGTGGCGTTGAACCGATTCGTGGTAAGAGGCGTATTTCTTGAGCACCCCGTCAGACGACCCATCCGTGTCGACAAGTGAGTTAAGATTGGGCCCGACAGCGGTTCCGAGGAAGGCAACATTCAGCCAGGCGAGCCTTGGGTTGGCAGGTGATCCCCAAGTCGTTCTTTTGGTCATTCGCCGGATGAAAGACGACTTTTGTTCCTTCTTGTCTCGCCGTAGCGAAAGACATATAGGGCCCATGGTTGCCCGAGGGGTGTCAATTGGCCCTCGGTTGCTGGGCTTCGGTCGGCTTGTGGGCAAGGCGGCTCGAAAGCCGGTCCTTTGAAGAACCCCGTTGTCGTTGTCGTGGCCGTTGCTACCTGGGCATTTGGCTTCGGCTTTGGCTTGGGCTTTGGCGGTGGCAGCGGCGGCAGCGGGAGCGGGAGTGCTTGGGGCGGGTTACTGCCCGGAGTGCAGTCGCGTGTCGAGCGGGGATCTTCCCTACCTTAGTTGAAGGCTGAAGAACCAGCTCGGTCGAGGGAGAATGTAGTCAAAACGTTTCACCACAAAAGTCCAAAGGTTTTTTTTCTCTTGTTAGAACGAAGTAGCAAGGGTCTGGTGTATCTACCCAAGTAAAGGACGAAAGGATGGGGGAGCTGCTGCCCACTGCCATTCCTTCCAGAGCCTCGCCCTGCTGGCTGCTGGCCGTTGCCGATCTGGGGGTGTCAGCCAATGTTAAAGGTGACCCACTCACAGCGCACCATCAAGGTGTGTGGGTTACAGGCCGCTACGCCGCTAGGTTCAACGACAATGCCACACCCAATCGGTGGCATGCAGCACCGTTCACAAGCCCCCGTTCACAAGCCCCCGTTCACAAGCCCCCGTTCAAGGTGAGCCCAAGGACGTGGATCAGGAACGCACTCTCCGCACTGAGACAAGGAAGCAACCCTGGAATCTCTTACACACTGGCCTTGCAGGATATACATAGATACCAGGGGCCGAAATGTCTCCCAGAGCTGTTCGTTAATGACTTTCTAAAAACAAAAAAAAAACCTACAAAAAAAAAATACCTAGCTTCATTAAGAGAGCAACTGGTCCGGATCAATCAAGCCGCCAGAACAAGTTGGGCACAACTCTCAGTGATGGCAGATGCAAGCAGAGCCGTGATGTAATGCCCGCCCAAAAGGCGTGTGGGCTGTGCAGCAGCATTTCGGTGAGAGCGGCCGGCGGGTCCTTTCCCCAACGCTTCCCCTTTCCCCTCCTTGGAGTTGAACTGCCAAACAAGGGGGCGACGAGCATGGAGGTGCTGGTTGCTTGCTCTTCGCCATTCAGCCCTATCGAGTGAGAAGAGAGAAGGGACGGCAAGAGCTGACCAGGGTTTGGCTGCATAAGGGCTGTGCTCCAGAATGCAACCTGCCGCTCCATTGCCTGCCACGGAGCAACTCGACCGATCAGATGAACCTCAAAAGCGGTCAGGTAAATGGGGAGCGTACTTGCAGGTCGGGCCAATCCTTCCCTCGACGTCGCCCTCGAGCAACAGCCTTTGCGATGGATCTCTCAAAATGCGATTAAATCGATGACCACGATGCACGATTAAAGGTATTGATACCAACCTATCATGTAGAGGCTATCTTCAAAGACAATAAACCACAGACAGACAGACCCTTTAACGGACCGGCCCACTCTGCCAAACGACCCAATTCACCGCCGCTGACGATGTCCATCACACACTAAATTCCCCTCGGCAGATATTGATTCCCCAATGCCAATCGCAGGCACAGCCTCCGCTTGAGGCACAGCACTCGGATCCCCTGCGTTGTTTCTCTAGACCAGAACGGCAGGCAGGACTGGACTCGCGTGAACAACCACAAAAAAAACAAAGACAAAAAAAAAAGAAAGAGGAAAAGAAAAAAGTCAAAACACCAGATTTAAAAGGCAAAACAGCACAGAACTGAGGCGCACGCACGCACATGACCCCGCAATTCGCATGTCTGACCTGGGAGACAGCACAACGAAGCCGGCAGTTTGAGGCAGGCAGGCAGGCAGGCAGGCAGGCAGGCAGGCAGGCAGGCAGGCAGGCAAAACCCCGCCACACTTGGGGGTTGTGCAGAAAACAGTTGGCTGACGAGCCTGCCACCATCATGGCATCGCCTCCCCTCGCACCCCTCCTTTTCCAGGCTGGGCCCAAGCACGCCAAGCCAGCAAGCCAGCCCACTAAGGGGCTTTCCCAAACCCCATTGTGCACCGGCCTATCATCACACGTATGTACACACTTCACCGTCGGGTACAGTTTGGTTTATTCCAGCAAATCAGAGCAAAGATACCCGCGCAGTATTGACCTGTCAAATCGAGCCCCTGGACTCTCCAGCACCCCGTTTTCGAAAGAACATAAACAATCAGTTTCATCCAGTCAGCGCACGCATAATCTCACTAAACCAAGACTCGCATTACGGATCAACAACAGAGACAACAAGAGACAACACGAAGCACATAACAAAAACTTTTTGCATATTCCAATGATATAGTCTGATGTTGTCTAATGATACATAGCTAGCTTCATGAGCAATAGCATTCTAGCTATAAGAATAAGGTGGAAATGAAACCTTGTGCCAAACCTGAACAAGAGACTATGCCCAGTCCTGTTCTCCTACTCCTCAACAGTAACCAATCCCGCTTCCTCAGTACCGTCCTTCATTCTTGCCCCGGGTATAGACCTTTTTTCGCTTCAGTCTCCATCTGAGCTTCTTCTTCTCTGCTCAAAAACAGAACCAGAAACCAACGCGCAACATAAACTCCCCAGTACCTTGTATGTCCCATGACCTATATATATTTATAATGACCGTTGCCTTGCGTCCTAGCTGATGCCTCGGAAGATAAAAGCCGCCGCCGCTATGCGGGAGATGGAAAGAAAGAAAAAAGAAACCAAGACAAATAAGAACAAACCCAAAAATGACCGAATCAGCTTCATCCTCCCGCTATTTCGAACCGGGGAGAGCCGCAATATTTGAATCATCGTGATATTAGACAAATGAACGGGTCGAGTTTAGATGTACAGTTCCCAGATGGGTTTCGACACAACACCAATCTGGGACACAATTGCTGATAAGCAAGAAAGGGTTCGAGAAGGAGTTGGATGCCAGAACGGGCTTCGATGATGACATGACTAAATGTAGCCAAATTGCCGCTGACGCAGGCTCAATGCTTCAAGAGAAACAATCCAAGGGAACCCCAGGAAAGAGGAAGGAATGATAGTTAGAAGGAAATTATCGCAAGCCTAGCCCCATATCGGGACGTTCCGGTATGCTGGGGAATTATAGCTGTGTAAGACGCGAAAGGGTGGAGCGGAACCAGGGCCGCTGTGGTTGCTCAGGCTGCGATGCCGGTGGTGGCCACGAGGCAGCGGGGGCGGGTATCGGCCATCCTGTGACCATTGCCCAGCCGAGGGATTAAACTGTTCGATATCCCGGGGGTCAAACTTGGGCTTGGAGGGCGCCGAATATCCATTCGACATGGACGGCGGATGCCCACTTCGAGGCCGCTTTTGTTGGTGGTTATAGCCGTCATAGCTAGAGCGATGCCGCAGGGGTGGCTGGTTGGTGGTTCGGACTTGCCATCCCTGAGCACTGGCCGGGCGCTGGAATACGGCAGTCCCGCGGCCCTTGTTAGAAGAAAGTGAATCGTGGCGAATACCTTCGTTCAAAGACGTCTGAGAAGACCGGTGGACCAAACCATGGTCAGTTTGCACGCCCCATGTCGGCACTTTAGGCTGTGAAAGCTGAGGGGTCTGGGACCGTCGAAAAGAGTTCATTCGGCGCGGGTCCATGGCGGAGGCCGTTGGTTGAGTGACGGTCGAGCCCATTTCACCGGTTACTTCCTGTGAATATGATGGGTAGTTGTGAAAACTCTCCGTGCTAACCTTCCGTGCCAGTTGACTTGTCGTGCGACTCCGAACGCTTTCGCGACTGGCTTGGCGGCCAAGGCTGGCTGTAGATGACTGCGACCGCAAAGGCGGAGGCACTCTGAGCGACATTGACCGTTTGTTCATCATGCTGACTGGTGGAGGTGTCCTCGACTTGGGTTCATGAAACTGAGCTCTGGCAAAAGGCGGACTTGGGAGGGAAGGAGATGGGATTTCCCAGTGTGATTCGAGCACATTTCTCTTCGGTCCGGCCGATCTCATATTCATGTTCCGTTCCATGGATGCTGTCAGACTCATCGTCCTTCCGAACGCTTTTGGCGATACAGTGTCATTCTGATGAGCAGACGGTACAGTGAAGGCAGCGTCATACGGATTGCTCCCTAGACTGGAGCTCACCGAACTGTATGTGGCGAGATCAGCCTCGACCGGCAGCACAGTCGTCATCTGCCCCTCTTTTTCTGAACAATTGTCCAGCTTCTGCTGGGTTGGGACTGATTTCCTAGGGATTGGCTTTCTTGGCATCACATGAGCCGCAACGTGTACGATGGATGCTGGCATCGAATTCAGAGTGTATCTCCAAACGTTGCCCTTCGTCTCGATGGCTTCGCGACACTCCGCCCCAGGGACTTCCGAAACAACCGGTATAGCGTTCACAGCCTCAAGGCTTGCTTCCATACTGCCCACGCTAAATATGGTTTTCAGCGTATCCTTGCTAGAACGAGTTTGCAATGCCAGTCTCTTGGTAGTCAAGGGGAAAAGCCCAGTGCGCTCATGAAGCTTGTATTCAACATCTCGCGGGATCGAAGGAACGCTGGTCTTCTCAGATACATGAGTCGTGTGAACTGTGAGCGGGCCGACCGTGGAGCGGCGAGCCCCGCTGAGAAGCCTTTGTAGTCTGTTGGGTTTGTGTGACGCACTGCCAATGCTCAGAGCAGAGGTCGAATTATCCGACTTGGACGATTGGGCAGATTTTGCGCTGGTTGGGGTGAGTAGAACAGCTTCGGGATCCTTTGAACCAGTATCACCAGATCGAGGCCGGTCTACTTGCAACAGGGTGTCTGTCACCCTCCTGAACGTGTCCGATGCTGTGCCTTCCCTTGGCTGACCGTGCATTGACAAGCTCTGTTTTGGAACAGTGCTCGCAGCCATCCTCGTAGGACAGCTTGGAAGTGAATCCTTGGGTGGTACCGGCGGGGGAGGAGGCTCTCGCCGGGGCGCTACCAGGTGAGGTACTGTGAGATGGCGCACCAAACTCTGGTCTTTTGCTTGGGCTGGCGCATTTCTTTGGTTTGGCTGGGACAGATGCCTTTCCAGTAACATAGTCGAATCACTTTCAGCAATGTGAGCTTTGGCGTGAAACGAACGCAGAGACACGTTGGAGCTGTATCCCGAATCTGCTTTAGTCAGAGTTTTATGAGGTTGTTCAAAGATAACCGGACTGCTGATGGAAATGAAGCCGCTGTCGGTCCTTTCGAGCAATTTGCCAGTGTCGCTAGAGGCAATCTGATCATGCTGCGACTTGGCACTGAGATCAAGGCGAACATCCAAAACTTCGACTGACGAGTACTCGAGCTGGGTTTCGTCTTCGAACAAATGGTCCTCCTGTGCGGAGGTCTTGGAAGTGGTCTGCAGCTTTGGGCTTGGTGGTTCAGATCCAGCCAAGGAAAACGGTGCAAAATTGATGTCGGCAAGGTAATCGGGTGAAACATCAGTCATAGCTGCCGAGTCCTTTGACATGGCTCCCGAGACATCACTAGCAACCTCGAGACTCATAAATGACATGGCATTTGGGCTTAGATGCACAGAACGGGGCTGCGGTGCTTCGACCCTTGTGAGAACCTCTGGCGGCTGCTTGTGACCCTGCAACACCTCACTGGTGGTATCACCAAGTTCAGGAGCCTGTATGCGTGAAAAATAGTCACCCTTCCCCAAATGTTCGTCCTTGCGGTTCATTTCGGTTTCGGGACTCATTGGACTTGCTGCGCCATTGGTTATGCGCAGAGATCCTAGCTTGAAGGCGCCAATCGACTGATAGTCATCTTCGCAAGGTGTCACCACACGCGGCATATATTCTCGATCGTTCGTAGGTGGCGGCATCGACAAGACACCATTCCTGTGGGATTCAAATGACTGCTGGCGGGACAGGTTCGGGGTTGGAGGATGACTGTGGCGAAAGGTACCCGGTCTTGACGGGGCAGGGCTGTTGCGAGTCGAATTTGACCGTGTAGCTACGCCGGGTGTCTGTATCACAGAGCGTCTCCGGACTGGCATGTAAAGAGACAAGTCGGAGTTGGCACGAGTAATCCGCGCGCTCGTTGGGTTCGGTGGGTTGGAGCTCTTCCACGTGGTCTCGCTGACCACCGACATCCTGTTCTCTGACATTGTTGTGGCTTGTTCAAGTGCTGGCTCTTCGTCGAGGTTTAACAAGCGCTTTGCTGCGTAGGAACCCATGTCGTAGTTCCACGAGGTTCGAGACCTAGGCGCCGTTGGCCAACTACGCAAACAGTCCTGTCAGTACACCCCGCAACCAGACGAGAAAGCCATGGATACTAACTTTTCCGGAGCAGCTTGTCCATAATACGACAAAGCCGACTCGTATGTCATCGAATTGGCCCTGTCCAGCTTGTCTGGCCCCCTCAACCCCGACCCAATGATGCTGTTCCGCCGCTCGGGGTCTGGCGCCCTCTGAGAGGACTTGGACCGGAAGAGACTCCTGCGCTTCGAGTCACTCTGCTCGGTCGACACGACAGAGGCCCTCCGTTCGACGCCGAGCTCGTTGAGATCGCCAGGAACATCGAAAGGGGTTGAGAGTGTCGAGGTTGGCGAGGAGGCAAGCGTCGGGGAGGGCGGGATGGTGCTCAAGCGGGTATTCGAGAAGCGCCGAGTGCTATAAGAGAAGCTGGGGCTCAACAGGCCTGCTGTGGTGTGGTTGCCCATGTTGGGCTTCGATAGCCTGTGGGACTGCCTCCGAGGGGCCTCGGCGGAATGTGTGTTGCCCATAGTGCTGACGTTGGGGCGGCTGCCAGCGGAGGTGGGTGTATGAGGGTTCGGCGGCAGGATATTGGGTGGCTATGCGGATGACAATGTTGAAACTGCCATGCCGTGAGCCCGGCCCGTGATCAACGGCGGGCAGCACAGAGCTTCATGTACACCAGAAGAGCCGTGATAATCAACCCAGGACACTCGACCCTCAACGTGAAAGGGCCGAGCCGACGATTTGGAAATGGTCGAGGGTGGATGGACGGGGCTTTAGATAGCTGGAACTGAGCGGGAAGGAGATCTTGGAAACAGGCCAACCCGTCGTAGGCCAGGCAAGGGAGGTCGGAATGGATGGGTGCTACTGTAATGTAGGCAGGGCAGGCAGGTACGGAAGGCAAGGTGAGGTAGTAGGTACAGGCAGACCCAGATTGGAGGGAGAAACTGGAATTGCCCCAAACGTATGGATCCAGCAGAAAGAAACACGTCTGGCTAGCTTGGTCGTGTTTCCCCCACAGTTCCAGTTCCAGCTCGTGCTCGATTGTTCGTGTTCCTGATATTACTGCCTCCTCTAGTGTCTGTAGAACTCGGGGACTACCCGTAGCCCGAGTTGACCTGAGACGGACGTCAAAGCACTCGACGACCCGGCGGGAAGGAGACGGAGAAGGGGGTTGGCTGCTGGCGCAAACGGTGGACGAACCCGGAAGTGCAGACGAAAGAGAGACGACAGAGACATGGATCCGTGCGGATTCCGGACGGAAACGAGAGGTTGAGGTAAGGCCGTGTAGCCTGAGGTGCTTCGAACATCAAGAAGACTTCAGGAAACATACGAGACAGGCCAATCTTGGAGGTGGGGAGCAGTGGGTGGGTGGCTTCCAGGTTCTTTGCACCTCGCACCTTGCTCTCTGCTCACTGCCCATCCTCGCCCGTCCATCCATGCTCGGCGATGGATCCAGGTCAAAGTGGGAGGAGTACGTGCGCCCAAAGGAGCAAGAGCAGCCAGCTCAAGCAGGTATCGAATTTCGAAAACGGCAGTGGCCGTCACGGCTCACGCACCCTGGCAAGCCTGGCGAGCCTGGGAAGCGGACGATGTGGGCCGGGAGGTGGATTGATTGATGGCAGGCTGGCCAGGGAAGGAGCGCTAACGCACCGCGGCACAACCTTGGTCAGTGGCGTCACCACTGAGCAAGGGTTGTCTGTGTGCTGGGTGTTGCAAGTTGCAACTCCAACTCTAAACACCCGCGACCGACCACTCCGTAACCCTCATGTACCTCAGACTCTCGATTCTAGGGGGTTGATACTTGATTGAGCCTGAATCGGCCCAGCGTCTGATCCCAGCCCCACTTCCCCTCACCTTACCTCACCTCAATTGTGATTACCTTATTTTAAAGGACTTTGCTTGCACAAAACAAACGTGGTCAGGCACGCAGAGTCGCAGACAGAGTGCAAGAGGAGTCAGAATTCTGGACCTGACGTGAAGTCTAGGTCAGGAAGGTTACCTGACCTCATTGGAAGTCCGAGAGAAGAAATGGAGGCGGAGGCTGGAGCATGGCGGGGAAACAGGGCTCAGAGTCGGGAAGTTGGACACTGAATGCAACCCTCGACGACGCTTCCCCTGGCACCGTGGTACCGAACAACAACCAACCATCCAAAAGCTTGCTTTGTACCATGCTTCCAGATTTTAGATTCCAGATTCGCCCTGGATGCTGGAAGTACGTGTACAGTACCAGACCTACCCGCAATCCGAAACCCGGATGGCCAATCGAGCGGTCAAGAAAACATGAAGGCCAGATATTACATATTGAGCCAAACCCAGATGGTGCGTACGTGTATAAGACGAGATATTATCGTCATGGGGTGGAGGGCGAGCCGAGCTGAAGACGACAGGGCGGCAAGGTCTGATTCGGCGCCTGCTCAGTAGTGAGAGAGGACTGCATCCGCACCTAGCATCTGCACGCAGTTCTGGCCGCCGGAACTGGGAATGTTTCAGACCTGTTCTAGCCGAGCTGGCGGATTCGCTGGCAACGGGCGACAGCAATGGTGCATCAAATCGACGTGAACATCACCACATCTCCGGCCTTTGGTTGAGAACTCGCACTCTGTCGCTGCGCCATGTCTCGATCCGGCGGTAGTCGGGTTCCCGGGCACCCTCCCTGGTAGTCTTTCCCAAGTAAATTGGCTGCCACTATTCGCAATCTTTTGCTTTGACACAACCTTACGAGCTAAGCTACAGCTAAGGTAACACGTGGGTTGGGAGCAATGGCGGCCGTCGGTCCCGCCGTCCCATGATGCATCCGTTCCATCCATCTAACGCAAGGCAAAGAGAGGCAGAGGCGGAGACAGAGGCAGAGATGGCAGGCAGCGCGCGGCTGCCAATTGTCGGCTCGGGATCGGATGAGGCGCTTGCGGGAATGCAGGGAAACAGTGCAGGAAACCAACCTGCTTTGTGACCATTGTGGTTGCAATCAAGATTGGAGATGGATGACAGCCTCCCAGACGGCATCTCGAACTAAATGGATCTCGGCTTCTTGATCTCAGCACTCGAGAGTCCCAATTCAAGCCCCGCAATTGACCAGGGTGCCAGGGTGCCAGGGTGCCTGTTGAGCTGCGTGAGTGAGGCTGCTGCTCCTCACTGTCCTTATTATTGCTGCTCGAGGTATAATTACCGTATCTTGTAATTGCATGTAGTGTACCTGATGCGAGCGGTGAAGAAAGGAAGGGTGAAGGTCTGAACAGGGACGGCGAAACTCTAGGTCCTGTGCGTTTTGATTCAGGTTTACAGAGAACAGAAACAAGATCTGTGCTCTGTCCTCTGACAGCATGCGGGTATCACTGTCTCGATCCAGACAAGGCTGGTGGTGGTTGGGGTTGGTCGAAGCTGCTTGCCGAATCTTGAGATGATCCTCCACACAGGACAGCAGGACGACACGTCCGCCGCAAGTTTCGCGCCATTGCCATTGAGTCGTCCAAGCCCTGGACCCACAACAACGGGACGCGACGAACTAGACAAGCTGACGAGAGAGTAAATGTTTGGTGGGTAGCCCGCAGGTGGGGTCTTGTGGTGAGACTTGCCTTCTTCCCCACCATCGAGAGAAGAATGGGAGGAGAAGAATAAACAACAACCCGGCCAACTGGCGGTCAGTTCAACCCTTTTTTCTCACGTGCGGTCGTCACGATTGGCTGCACGACGGCATGACGCAAGTGTCTATTGTTCCGGAGCTTTGCGCCTTCCTTGGTGTACACTGACTGCACTGCACCCAACACGGCCCGCTAGCTTGAGTATCACTCCAGCCTAGCTGAATTCACTGATTCCTGGGAACCACCTGGCAGGGCGAGGCGAGCCACGTGTGCGAGACACAAGCAAGATGAAAAACACGGGGAAAAGAACATGCCAAAAAAAAAACAGTGATTTATGAATAAGATGAGCCAAGGTCTAAGAGCGAACAGCAACTGTGGCGGCACTTGCTTGTAGCCGGCGGGAGAAGTCGATCGTCACTCACTCACACCGTCTCACCCAATTCCGGCACGCATACAATACAGGCCTGGTTTGTTTGTTAGAGCAAGACACCCAGAACGCCACCAGATCATATCCACTGAACCCAACAGCAAAACGACCTTGTTTTTGAAGGAGATTTTTTTTTTAGAGAAAACTCGGCTTGTTATCTCAATGCTTTTCATCAATTTTTCTGCTTTCAATTACCATTTCTTCTCGTTGCGTTGTGAGTTTTTCAATTTCCGACCATGGCCCCTGGCGCCCGGAATCACGCTAACAAATAAACCAGGCCTGTATTGTACAATACCCCCGTACACCCCTGGTACGTTCGTTAACTCTAGACAGCCAAAACGCCACCAACTCACTTTCACCAAACTCAACCACCAAACGACGCTCCTTTTTGCAGAGAAAAGACAGATAAAATCCGTCTTTGTGAGAAGGTCTGTTTTACCTGGTTTTCCACTTTGAGTTATCTTTTCTGGTCGCTGCGTTATGAAGTTTCTGCATTTGACAAGGGCCCCTGTCTCCAAGAACCGTACTAACAAACGTTTAAGGGTTGTATTGTATTTGGGATACCTAGTAGCCTACGACGTTTTTCTGCTCCAGTCAGCCCGCCTGACGCTGTTCCTGATGACTGGTACACCCCTTTTTTATATCCACGATATATATCAAACATGATTACGGCCTTCAAGCCCAGATCTTCATCATCATCGCCTGAAGATGGCAGTCAATGCACGTGTAACTATCAGGTGAGGTAGCCAAATTCAAGCGCCTTAGTTCCAGTTGCCTTCTTTCCATGGCTTGCACCACCCACCTGCAGCCTCCAACCTCCAACCGTGTAACAGAACGCAACGCAACGCAACGCAACGCAACGCAACGCAACAGCCGACAGGACAGGTTGCTGCCGCTTTGCGTCGTGTTCGTCGATTGGTTCCGGCGACCAAGGAGCGAAACTCGGCTGGGGAGGGGGGAGACGACGCATGAAAGAAGACACCCAAAACCGGCCGGCAGAACTGCTTTCGAGACGGACAGCAACAGACAGCAAAAACAAAAAGACGGAATCGCACGCACGCAGGTCACCAATGGAGCAGCCATCAGAAACAGCTCGGCGCATGACTTGAGGCAGGGTAAATTCCGTTTGCTTGAGATGCCCACCATCGATCCAATCCGATCCGCGATCCGCGTAATCTTGGTTCTCTTTATTTTACAGGATAATTATCCCCTCTTCTATTACACCGTACTGAGGTATGTATGCACCCCTCTGCCAGCCACATGCAGCCCCCCCATCCCCCCAGCCATCTTCTGCAGTGATTTGTTTCCTTTTCTCTATTTTGTTGTTCTTATCTCTCCTGTCTGCCCATCTTCCACGCCGGGGAGACAAAGCAGGCGTCACCCATTTTCAGCTGTTTTTGCAAAACCATCAAGGCCCGGGCTCGTACTATTCGTCGAGGACACCAAACTCCCCGAGAAGTCGTGTACCGTAGTGTGCTTGCGCGCAGAACTACAGCTCTCGTCATTGGCAGCGGACATCCGTCGTGGTGATACACCGTCGTTCGTAAATCGCAACTGGGACCGCCGCCCCGCGTAGAAGCCCGACTGGTTCTCTGTCTCAGATGCCGTACCGCGCTGCGGTGTCGACGTACACAAGCCCACGGCATGGGAAAAGATAGGGCGACACCAAATAGAAACACAGAAAGAGAAGATGAAAAATGATGCATGTTCGCATGCATGCCTCCTCCCTCCAACTGCTGCACTTTGCTTCCTTCCATTACGCAAGCTCTTTTTTATCAGCCGATGGCTCTGTTCCGTGATGTGATGAGCCTACGGCAACTACTCACTTCTGAATCGTTGACTTGGGTTCACGCTCAACTCCAACTCTGCTCCGTCCGAGTCCTCTCATTCCCCAATCACATACGTGCACCCTTCTGCCCCAATCCAGACCTCGTGCAAGCGGCCAGCTGCGACGTCGAGGCGGTCGCCGGCGCCGTATGTTGTCTTGGTCTTGCTGCTCGGGTCTCGGTCTCCCGGGTACGTGATAGTCAGCTCGCCCTTGAGGATCAGGTGCGTAGTCAATCCAGCGTGCGAGTGCGGCGGGTAGTCTACATCACAGTTGGGATATGTCAAGAGCTTAAGGTAAACAAAGGGCGGAAAGGGGGTGGGGATGTCATGGGAAGCAGCGCTTCACTTACGTGCATTCGGCCTGTCGGTCCAGGTAAAGACATCGGAGAAGCCCCAGGACCGAACCTCTGCCTCGGCATCCCTTCGGGATTTCATTGTCACACAAGTAGATGCCCTTTTGATGGCGGTGTGTTTGTTGAAAATACGTTGTCCCTGCGATCGGAGGAGCAAGGGAACAGTCCAGGTTGACAAAACTGGCCGTTAATAATGGTGTGATGGTCGGCACGATGACGTAAGGTATCGGCTGTTTGTTCTATACTGTGTAAATGCGAATGGGAGTTCCTCTCCCCCCTTGTTGGGGTCTCCCGGCAGCAAACCGGGAGCCGGGGACGGATGAAGGAGCCGGCCCGGAATGCGGGATTACAGGAACAAGACCCACTGTAAGGCTACATCCCCGTAATCCCAAAGACATAATTGACACCATCGATCATCTTGCCCAACTTCCTGTCTTCGTTGTCCAAACTTTCAAGACAGACACAACTAACTGCCACCAAATTGGCCACGTCGTCGCGATTTTACCCAGTGTGCCGATTTCGAGAATGCCGTCGCCGTCATTATCTGCTCTCCCGCGACCGGATATGGTGCGTTGCCTTTTTCAAGGACCTGTGCCCCGGCGACGCTGAGGAGGCGGCCCTTTTGTGTTTTGGAGCTGAGATTGAGCTTCCGCTCCTCTGCAACACTTGCCATTTTGCTGAGCCATGGAAATGAAAAAAGGGGAGAGAAGGGAAAGCGAAGGAGGGGGGGGGGGGTTATAGTTTTTCTGGCAAGACACTCTGGATCCGTCAACGGAAGGCACAAGCGACGCGAAGCACTAAGAACGGCTGAGGTGTGAGTGTCTTCACGCTTCCCGTATTGGTAAGGGACACTGGAGGAAAGGGTTGCCTGCGTGATTGTCGAACTTAGCAGCAACTCTCCCCTCCCTCGAGCAATGCCAGAACACATCAAAGAAGGCAGCAGCAGGAGCGCCCCAAGGCGTCTACCCCGTCCACCCGCAGGCTCTCGAGGTTCCTCCTGCGAGCTCCCCGGCGAAGCTTTGACCGTTACTTAGCAGCGGACTTCCGGTCCGATGTTCTGCCCACTGACAATACACATACGAAACCGCTCAGGCAGGTCGAAGCGAAGAACTCTGACCCAGCCACGGTCAGGAGAGTGGGCATTGTGCAGTCATTCAACCGGCGCTTCTCAGGTCGCCATTCAACATCTCGGATATTTTCTTTTCTTTTCTGTTCTGTTCTTCTTGTGAGCAAGTTTGTCAGGCCATCCGGTCTGTGGGTATCGCCCACCTCCCTTCCTCTACTTTGCCTGGATTGATGGAGGGTATTTATTACCTGATAGCAGACGCGGGTTTGCGGCGGCAGGCGCTTGATGATGTCTGGGCCGAGATACCCATACAGACAGAGGACCAAAAGAGACACCAAGAAAAGAAAGAGAAATAAATGACACGTCCAAGAGACGGAAGAAGAAACGAGATACTGCTAACCATGCCTCACTGCTCGTCAGCCTCGTCAGGTTCACGAACGGGGTGATCTTCCGTCCCCGCGTTAGGGGCAGGTCAGAGCAAAGCCAGGTCTTGTCCCCGTGGCGATTCGGCCAGTTCCCGTCGTGACGATCCTGTGGACCTCTGATGTGCCGCGGAAATGTTTGTGCGAAACGATCTCGGAGGTCGGCACCCACTAGACGTAATTGTCACTGGCGCCGCCCCGTTCCCTGCCTATGATGATGCTGAGGTTGTTCCCTTCGTCGAGGTCCTGAGGCGAGTCGCAGGGCTCACCGGTGCTCGGGTTGCGGTACTGGCAGCGATTAGAGTTGGATCCTGAACATTATGTGAATTATACGCGCCTGGTTGCTGGTTAGTAGACGGCTTTTGGCGGGCTTGGAACCGAATCGAGCTTACCAAGGGCAGGATAATCTGAGTCTATGATGATAGAACTACAGCTGTCACTTGTCTTGCAGGTTATGAACCATGAGTGCGGGTATGTTTAGAGAGTTGGGTTGAGGATTAATTGAGGGACTAATCGAGGGACTAATTGAGGTGAGGAAGGAGGCTTTGGGAGTGCAAGATGAGAGACTTTAATAAGCCCGATAGTAGATCTATTTGCCAACTTGGGACATGCAAAGGATGGGGGAGCAGGCAAGGACTTGAAGATACCTGCATCCACGGCCGATTTAAAGGTGCACATAGAATAGGGGTAAAGGCCGGCATACCTCCTTTCAGAGCCACCCAGGTTGGTCCCCCACGACAGACGAGACCGAACGACACATAACGGGCAGCTCCTCGTCCTGTGCCAGAACTGTCAAGTAAGCTAGCCACAACAACGCCATTTACGGCACCGAGGCGGAGGGAATCGGCAAGAAGCAAGCGAACGGTCCGATGTTGACGATCACGGCGTCGGCCCGACAGCTGATCGGCGCGCAACGGGAGAATAGGGGCGAATAAGTGGGTCAGAGGGATTGAATATCAAGGCACGGTTCGAATAGCATGTGCCTTAACGAACCGTGCAGATAGACGCGCGCACCCTAGGGCAGAGTGTGCTGCTCTAAGAGACGACATTTACAACATCGTAAAACGGCAAGAATCGCCGAAAACCACAACAAGCCTGCCGACACTCCGCCGAGCAAGACGGAGAGGGTCAAGAGGCAGAGGCGAGCAGATGCCCGCATCGTGCGAGTATCACCTCTGGCCTTCCGGGATGAACTGTGTACCTCACTGGCTATGTCTTTGCCTCCCCAGTGCCGTCGAACCTATCCGCTCCTCCTCCGTGGCATTCAAAGATGAGCGGAGAGATGTGCATTCTAGCAAAAAATACAGGGTATCATGAAGCAGGCTTTTGTGCTCCTTCTGTCGCAGTCGTAGCAGCAGCAGAATCAACAGCAGCAGAACCAGCATCGGCAGGCTTGTCTTTGGTTCCCAGCATCTTGGTCACCCACTCAGCCACTTCGGCCTCGGCTGCCTCGTCGGTTTTTCCTCCCTGTTGTTCTAACGAACGACGTGCCATCCCCCGCAAGTCCTCGATGGACGATATGTTCAGTCCCCACATCATCCCGCCGACGCCGGCGATGGCAAATGCCACGGTGTTGAGGGTGGCCAAGTACAGGGCCTCGAGCGCAACCAGGGGATCGCGCTGGTCTGCCTTTGGGTCTGGCTTCCCGCCAGTGGGCGGGCTGCTTGTCCGCCCCATGGTCTCATTTGACTGGAAGAACTTGAGTCGGGCGGCGGTGGTGTGCCGGACGACGGCGCGCCTGGTGATGAAAACTGACAAGCTCGCAAAGGCAGCACCGGTAAAGAAGAGGCCCAGCTGTTTCAAAGACCGTGACGAGAACAAGGAGCTGTCAATCGGTGCAGACGGAGGGCCGGGTGTGAGTGTGGATGTAGGGGTGGAAGAGGATTCGGGATTGGTGGGTTGCGTCGGTACTGGTGCTGATGTTGATGTTGATGTCGAGGCAGCTGGCGGCGGCGGCGCGTTGTGCTCGCTCGCTGGCTTGGAGACGAAGAAGGAAAGAAACGACACCATGCTCGCGGCAGGCAGCGGGCGGGCGGGCGCTGCCGGAAAATGACGGTGGCACGCACGGTATAGATACCGCGTTAGTTGCTGAACGAGCGAGCTGTGCTGTAGACCTGGGCGGAGATATGCTGAGTGGTGAGTTGTGAAAGGCTCTTTTTGGGGTCGAACATTTCCTCGCGCCGCCGATCTCGATCACGCTTTGGCCAGTCGGGCACTTAAAAACTCAATTCATGGGGAAACGCGCTTGTGTAACCGTACCTATGTACCTTGTAGAGTCAGCACAGAGCTGTCGGCCCCTGTAGCCTGTTTTTGGACGAGCCTTGGCAATCCCGTCCTTGAATGCCCCATTCTATGGAGACAGGGGTCCCTCTCGACATAACAGAGACGTCGAGTTGCTAGCCCGTAATCGGTATGCATCAGACTTGTTGTCTTTAGTGCAAAGGGTATTTCATCGTATTCCACACTCCTACAAAACATCACTTTAGGCTTTGTGGTCGCTTTTCTCGCATGTGACGGCTTCTTGGACGGCACAATCTCCAGCTATTGGCCAATCAAATCGAACCAAGCCAAAAGGCGGGGCATGCGGGATTGGTGGGGCAGGATGGGATGAAGCTATTCCCTGCCTGCCGTGCCTGCCCAAGACGTTGAAAGGACAGCATTAAGACAGAGCCTGGACCAGGTACCATTTTCCCAATTGTCGACGACACCAGACAACGCGCATACTTACACGCAGACGCTGTCACAAATCCGGGCCTCGAATTGCCACTCACTCGCTCACTGGACCCTCGTAACTTGCCCACAGCACGTCTCCAGTTCCAAATGGCCAAACCCAAACATGCAAAGGCCGCCGCCGCGCCACCACGACCAGCCGCACCCACTGCCGTCTCCTGGCCGCCCTTCAAGCCACAGCTTCCCGTAACAGACCTCACTCTCGAAACAATCACCCCCGAGAAGGTGGCCGTCTTTCGGTCCTTCTTCCCAAAGTCTCTATGCAGAGACTACGTGTCATTCCTCAGCGGGCTGCCGCTCACGACGACACCCGGGAAGCCCAAAAGGGGCATGGCCCTGCGAGTGAACGACCGTTTCCAAGTCGATGATCCCGCCTTTGCCCACCAGTTGTGGAGCGAGACAGGTCTTAAGGAAGCCATTTTAGATTCGAATTTGACGAGCTTGTGGTTCGTCCTCCTATTCTCTCCGGAATCTGGAATCCCGAATCGAGAAATTTCCTACTGATCGAAGAACAACCCGGCCAGATAGGGGCGGACAAGTTGTTGGCCTCAACTCCAATATCCGAATATACCGCTACTGCAAAGGGCACTTTTTTGATGCGCACTGTATGTTTTCTATCTGCTCACTACTTCCCCAGACATCTTGTTGTTACTCTTTTCTTCTTTTTTTGTTTTGGTTTCTTTCTCCGAAACAAACTATTGGCTTCAAGAGCCATCATGGGCACGATCACTTGCATGGAACACATCGGGGAACCGGTATTCACCTTCGGACACACACACACACACACACAACCTTACTTGAGAACGATGCCCAACCTCACAACAACTATCCTCCCCTTCCCCCTCCATCCAGCGCTGTCTCCTCCAAGGCAGACCCCAAAAGCTAACCCAACCCCTTCCACCGCCGCTAAGACGACGACTCAAACAACGTGACCGTCCAAATTCCAGAGCCGCCGCCGCCGCCTGCAGCCGACGGCGATCAGACACAGCAGTCAGAGGTGCAGGTGCAGGCCAAGACAACCTGGACACTCCTGCTCTACCTCACGTCCTCGGCCGACGGATGCGTGGGCGGAGACACCGTTTTCTACCCGCACGACAGGCGGTCAGCAAAAGAGGCGATCGTCGTCAGTCCGGAGACTGGAATGCTTCTGCTTCACCGACATGGAGATGATTGTCTCCTGGTATGTCTCCCCTCCTATTTTCTCTGCCATCGTCATACCCCCTTTCCTAGGGGTTTGATTCGGCTGGCTGGTCGTTTACGGTTCTCACTGACTTCTACCCCTCCAAAAAAAACAGCACGAAGGCCGCGAGGTAACGGCCGGAGAAAAGTGGATTCTTAGGACAGACCTGTGTGTCAAGAGATAGGGGAAAACCTAGTATTTCCATCTACCTTATTTAGATGGGCTTGTTAGGCTAGGTAATTTCAACCTCTCTTGAAAATCCACTCTCAACTGTAGATCAAATTCGAGTAGTAGCTTCTCTGGCTCCCTCACCCAGCCTTGACCGCTGAGAAACCTAAAGCGGCCTAATTAAGCCCCCGCTCTGTCTCAAATCCGTGCCTGTGTCGTCTCCACCTCCGGATGTTGCAGCCATACTTCGGAGCGCTTCTAAACCGACGCTCGTCGCCAACCCCTATTGTCCACCTTTCTCTCAAACATATGAAACATTGCTTTAGTCATCACCTACAAGCCTCGCCATTCTCTCCAACGCTGACTCGGTCTCTATTTCGATGATCTCCTCCTCAATCTTGACGCTGCCGTCATCACTCGCAGAACCATCAGCATCCCCACCAGCACCACCAGTCTCATCACCAAGAGACAAGCCGCCATCTGTGGCAACCGGGAATGTTCTGGGGAGCTCTGTCCTGTCCGCGAGAGCAGCGTGCACAGCAAGCTGCATAGCTTGCTCCACAGTATTCTCGACCCGAATCTCGACCGTTTGTTCCTCCACATCTGGGTCATCGCTGTCATTGGGGGTATCGACAGGATCGGCGTCGGACGATAGCCGTGAAAGCGAGAGATCGATTGGTTGAGCAAAATCGGCGGCGTCCTCTGGGAATTTGCCGCTTCTTCCATCTTGCGGGAGCGGGATTTGTGTATCCCATGGCGACCTGTAATCCGATAGCCTTAGTGTTTCTTGCTGGCTATCAGTGACTTGGGTAGGAGTTAGGCAATCAAAATCTCCAAGGAGATCTATGGTTGGCGCGCTCTGCATATTTAGCATCTCATGAGCCTCTAGGGGAGGAATGCCGTCGAGGAGATTCGGGATAAGTCCAGCTTGCGCACGGGATTCTTCACGGAAAACTGACGGAGAACCCGGTAACAGGTCATCTATCAGCTTCTCAGCTTGAACTCCTGCTTCGTTCTTGGGAGGTGTTCTGGCGAGTTTCTCGTGTTCTGGGGAAGAGCCAGAAATCTCCTCGCCTCCGTCGTTGCCGATGCCATCACCATAAAAACCATCTTCGTCCTCCTCCTCATGGTGGAAAAGATGTAAAATCTCTCCGCGGTGGATGACCCGGCCGTCGCTCGTACGAGTGTAGTCCATGTTAGTCTCATCAGGGTCCTCATCCAGAAACGACAAGTCCGCATCTGCATCCGCAGCCACATGGGGCTTTGGCTTCCCTGAGTTCTGCAAGACCATCTCTGCCAGTGTGCTATGAGTAGCACACCCAGTCGCGATTTGGCCTAAAACGGGCTCGAAAAGCCAGGGAAAGCTGAGCAAAGGCATCGAACGTGGGCTAATTCGTCTCCTCCCTACCGTACCGTTTGGACGAACATACGGCTGGCGGGACTCATGAAGAGCAATACGCACCTCTTCCGAGGCAACCCGATACATCGCGGCAACGAACGGGGCCAAATCATGGAAATCTCGGCTGCCTCCACTCTCTTTGATGCATAAATCTCGGTATTGCTTCTTGAGCGCAGCTGACTCTTGCCCAACCTTTTCCTGTATCTTGTAGCTGGTACCCACCCGAGGCTTGGAAAGTACGAAGGCTGACCAGACCTCGAACTCGGTATTGATCTCCAGCTGGCCCATGACCCTACGCATGGCGATGTCATACTGGGTCTTGACCTGCCGCGCTTTTTTAAGCAGGCTATTGTCGAGAGTATATCTGTTTAGAATTCGCTTGTCGAATGGCAGTTTATAGCTTTGTCTGGTGTCGAATGTCTCCTTCCGCACCATGTCGTAGAGCTTGCCCAGAACATTGAACGATTTATAAGGCAAGCGGTTCTTCTCCATGAAGTGTGGCCATTTTCGAGGATCGAGCTTTTTGCTCCACTCAGCCGGCACTCCTGTCTTGACATAGTCAACCGCCTTGGAATGGAGCTCTGCAAGCTCCAGGCATTTCTCGCTCTTGGCGCCGTCTTGCTCCCAGTCTGCCGTAGCCAAATGAGCATGGGCTATCAGGGGCAAATTGTTGTTCTTCATGAAAAGAACAAAGAAAGTCTTCAGGCTATCAGCTGTCGGTCCACCGGGCTCCTGAACAGGCTCAGGGGGGGTATAGTCCATCGGAGGATGGCACCACTCCGTAGGGAGAAGTCTTTCATCCCAGATGACGAAGAAGTCGTCTCCATCCAGATCTCCGCCAGAACACATTCCGGGGACATCTCTGTCCCCTTCGAGAGGAAAAACAACCACGTCCCGGATGTGTCGCAGTGATGGAACATCCACTGCCTCCACCACGCGAACATCTCCAGGGTGAAGGGAAGGATTCCGTCCAACAAGGCACAGCCCCGTAATGACCTTATAGACCCCTCCATTTTTGAAATCAGGAACTTGGAGGAAGATTTGTGGAAGCTGGCTTATCTCAATCTTCTTCCGTCCTTCGATTGCCTCTGAATGTCCCCTCAAAGTCCCGGTCTCGTCCACGCAGCCAAGAACAAAAGCTCCCTTCTCCACAACAATTCTGGCTTTCTCTCTCAGGGATTTGATTGACCAAGACCTCCAGAGCTGGAGTAAAGTCACAACGAAAGGGTCCCGGGTCCTCATGAAGCCATCGAGTACCATGCGTGCGATTGCGAGAGTCGTTTGGTTCTCGTCAACGTAGTGTCTAAGTAGATGCACAGCCTTGTTCTTGTCTGTCATAGCATCATCGTAATTGGAGAGTTGCTCTCTCATCATGTCTACGAAGACCTCGTCAGGCACGCCCAGGCATGTCAGAATGGTGATTGTCTGTCGGTTCAATGTTGCGCAGGAGTATTGCGAGCACCTGATGACTTCCAAGCCATTGAATTCGGCAAAAAACTTCTCCTGCGACTTTCGAATATGAACCTCTTTCCCCTTGACATCTGGCCACGTAACTAGGACGCCTTTACAACCGCCCATTCGAAACTGGTAAGCAGAGGGTGGCGGGTCGAGTTTCCAATCTTCAGCTACCATCCGGGCGAGCAATGACGATATTTTCCCCACCCCGTCAGTGAAGCAATAACCCCCTCGCTCTACGTCGGAGATCTTGACCAGTTGGGGTGCCGAAATGCCGGGGACAGGGCGGGTGGTCGAGAAACACTGACCAAGCCTGGCAGCATACTTGGCAACGACCTTGATATGGCTGAATCGTCCCATCCAGAACCGAATCTTGTCACAAGTTATGACTTGTTCGGGGCTTCCCTCTGGCTCACAGAAGAAAAAGGCGCCATTTTCTCGTATCTGTGAGTTGCCAAACGCAAGAAATTTCCAATGCCACCGGCCCATGCGGAATCCCCTCTGGAGGACCTGAAAGGCACGATTGTACAGCTCGTCATTTGAATCCGCCTCACACCCATTGATTCGACCCTCCGAAAGCTCGTCGATGAACTGAATACGGATGAACCTTTCCTGCACATGCTTGAAGTTTCGGATCACGCGGTTAGTCGTCTCCACGGTCGGCGTGTTGAAGTAGATTTTGGTTGGTGTGATTTCCACTCTCCGGACCAAAGCACAGTGGTTCGGAATGTTTACCGTGGTTGGGTAGTAGCTCATCGCAGAGTTGTCCTCAAACAAGTCCATCGGCCTAAAGATCTTCTCGCCTTTGTCCGCAGCATACTCAAGCACCAGTCGCGCACGGTCTGGGTTCACGCTCTGGGGGTCGGAGAGTTCCACGAGCCTGTCAATGAAGTTGCGCTCAATGCTATACTCGCTCAAGACTCCATGCGAAATGCATACCTCCAGCTGGTATCGGACGTCGAAGGGCAGGGACACTTGAGGGGTTGTTTCGAGTAAGGCCAAGTCCTCGCTCCAGGAGCCACGAGCTGTCACAGACTCCGAAACCGGGCCAGAGTCATGCAGGATTGTCCACAACTGTGGCTTCCTGTCCGGTATCGATTGAAAAGCGGTGCACTTTGTTCTTATGTTCCAGTCACGCAAGTGCGTCTCAATATCCGACCATGTTGGTGTGGTATTTTGGTCTAGGTCAATCCAGAGACATGTAGTCCAGCGGCCGATGTCAATAAGCTGGTAATCCTCCTCGAGAGAGATGGGTTCTGTCCTGCGACTGCCAGGCTCTCGACTGATTTCGACAACACGATGCCAGAGGTCGAGCTCTTTCCACTCCAGCCGATCAGCGGAAAATGACCGTCTTGGGTCCCTGTTCATCATCCAGACCGGGGGTGGATCATCGAGGATTATGACAACAGAGGAGTTCCCACGCCCTGCATCAACTCGATGGATATGTTTGATGATGCTGAACTTGACATCCATCCGATAATAGTCGTCAGGGTACGGGTATATCGGATTGTGGCTTTCGAAGTGAACTGGAAAGTGAATGGCGAGTCTTTTCTTCTTGAAATCGAACGTCAGTTTCAACGGCAACTCGGGCCCGAGTGACTGAACTGCCTTCTTTGCCATGAACATGGTTGCGTCAGTCAAGACGCCAAACGTAATTCTTGGCGGCGATATAAACGTTGATACCGGGCAGCGATTTCCGAGAGGAGTCATGAATGTTTTATCGTCGGTGGGAGTATTGAAGTCGACCAGAGGCGATGATTCCTGGTTTGCGACAATCATCCTGCACCTTCCATGTCGTACAAAGCTTATATCGGTCGGCGGAGGCTCGAAGCGCGCCTTGGCCAGTTTTAGGGCAGATTTTGTTCGCAGCTCATCCAGATCGATGTATGTGATGTTGCCGTAGGCGCTGAAGTTCTGCCAGATATCCCAAGGAGTGGCATTTGGGGGCACACCTCTGAGGTTCATCATGACACTTTGGCGGAGGCTCCATTCTAAAGGAGGAACCGAAACTAGGGGCGGAGGCGGATATCGAGCCCGGGCTTCGTGTTGGGTAAGTCGCGGTTGATGGGTCATGGCCATCCTATCCTGCCGATCTCCTGGTGATTCATGTCTCCATATTCCAAGAGGAGCTGCGCGATCCTGCAGCGTAGACAGATGCTCAGCTCCGCCTTGTGAATGGACAGGCTCTGGAAGCGTCGGGACGGTTCTCGAAGCTTGCTGCTGCTCTGGAGGCGGTGGAGGAGGCGGTGGAGGAGGCGGCGGAGGGCGTAGCGTTAGCATGAAGCTGGGCAGCATCGTCAAAGGTTCTCCGAAAGCTAATTCTAGATCTGAGGAAGGATGTTAGCTGTTGTTTGTGTGCTTCTGCTTCCAGCGCCAGGCAAATTGGTATGGTAGTGGGTGGATTATGGGAAAGAAAACCGGTAGGCAAGTGGGGGTAGGTAGCCGTTATCTTCGAGCTTCGGGGAAGGCACACCTGCCTCAATATGTGAGTTGGGCACGTGCCTGCCTTCCTCAAACTTGGGTTGGCAGCTGCCAGGAACGACGCAGTTCAAGTGGATGTGAGAAGCGTTTGAAGCACTGGAAGGTTTGAAAGGATGACCGGTGGTCGAGGTTCTAAATTCGGGAGTGGTGTGTAAGTGCGATCGAGGATGTGTCTGTGAGTTCCCGGGGAAGGAGCGGAAAGAAAGCTGGAGATCAAGCATGTACCTGATGTAGGCCAGGTGTGCCAGCTTCGGGTAGCGGCAGCCCGAAAATTTATTTTGGAAGCTCTCTACGAACGCCAGTGCCGGTGTCCAAGCTGAATTCCTGAAAGAGCGAGCCGTTGGTACTCAGATGGCGAGATGTTGTAAGAGCGAAAAAGAAGTGAAGTCGAAAGCGAAGTTGGAAAGTTTGACTCTTGGAAGGCGGGGAGTCAGCGAGGTGCCAAGTTGGTGTGCAGGGAAAGAAAAATGGGCATTTGCCAAATTGGCCTGGCTTTGATCTCCGTTTGCATTTGTCTTACCTCTCCAGTGTGTGCTGTTATGCGGGTCTTGGATAAGGGCAGGAGGGTATTTCAAGTTGTGGTTGAGGTGCGTTTGTTTATCTTCGCTTATTTTCGGGTTTTCCCTTCTGGGGGGGGGAGGTCTCGCCCAGACCATCGTCGTGATGCAACAAGACAGGAAGAGGTGAATGCCCTGAGCAGGAGATGCCGGCGAAAACAGGCCCAGGTAACGAGCAGAAGACCGGTTCATTCGAATCGAGTGCCCGGCCAAAGCAAGGCCACTAGAGTCACTGTGTTCCTTTTTAGAGTGACTGTGTGAGGCCACCCATCTGAGGCCAGAACGAATAACTCGCACTGCAACCAAGGTTAGCGGTTAGGGTCAGAGTTAATGGCTAAGGTCAGGTATAAGAAGCTAAAATTAGGCGTAGCAGCTCAAATTAATCTCCTTTTTATTTTAAGGTAACAGGGTAATAATGATATTAATACAGGTCACGATATTAAAGGTGATGGTGTTACTAGATGGTATTGATAGGCGTAGTACTAAGATGGGAAGCATTGACTTACAGCTAATGCTTGCTACGGATTGTATATACTATAGCTTAAGCTTGGTGGTCCTACACAGTCACTCTAGTGGCGTCGGGCTAAAGGACCGCAGCCACCAGAAAATATCCCAGTTCTGAAGAGAAGTGGGTGGGTGGCAGATTTGTATTGTAAAGATGCTCGCTTTGGTTGCAAGACGAGGAAGCCCGGAGGGCGATTAAATACAGGTTTGAGACCCACAAAAGTGGTCATTCAGCCAGTGGGTGCTCCTTCCTGCTCTCAGCTCCCCCGATTGTGACAATCATCTTACTTCCATTTGAGCTCAGACAGTTCTGCAAAAAGCAACAGGAAAGACAACACACATGCAATTTTTTCCAATACCGTGCGAAGATATCAGATCGGACCAGCAAGAGATGGCATAGATAAACCAGTGCAAAGGATAAAGGAAACACCAAGAATCAATGCAAAACCGAAACATGCTGCCTTCGTCTTCTACCACTCGACCCCTTGGCCCTCTGGCGACGATGCTCGCTTTTTCATTGCTCAAGTTGGCAGCAGTCAGAACCCGACCCCCCCCCCCCCCCCCTGGTCTTCAAATATGTGGTTGCCCAACCAAACTTTATGTGTATATATATGTTAACCCAGTCCACATATGCTGTTATTTGGGGTAATATGGAAGGACAAAGAAAATTTATCTAGTTTTTTGTCTACTGCCTAGGTATGACGGTCAAAAATCTTCCCAGGGTTCCTAGAAATCCCAAGGTTAGTTAAATGGCGTGTTCGTACAGATGGGAAGTCGCGGAACAGTCAAAACTTACATTATCCAGTTCGGATCCAGCGCTGACTTGATGGATTTCTGGAGGGAAGTGTTGGTTAGCCCCTTTAAGTGAAGGACGATATCAAGTGCGATGGGAATCAAAGAGAAGAACCAGGGAGAAGACGAACCATAACTCCCAGGGTATCCGAACCAACCTCCAAGAGCAACGACTCCTTTTTACCCCAGCCAATCGAGTGCTCGCCGGTACATGTCCCTTCCATTTCCAGGGCCCTCTTCACCATGTTTTTAACACAGGCCTCGACCTTGGCTCTTTCAGCCTTATCCCGCCTATTATAGATGATGCTCTCGTGGAAGTTCCCGTCACCAACGTGGCCAAGGATGCTGGCAAACAAGCCCAAGTCGTCCATCTCCTTCTTGCTGACCTCAATGATGTCGGCAAGTCTGCTGAAGGGTACAGCGACGTCGGTGCTCCCTAGAGGAAGAAGTGTCAGTCCTTTCCTTCACAATCTGACCTTCAGGCAGGCAGGATTGTTTGCCCGTATGTTCTTGTCACTTACAAACTTCCTCGCCATCTTTGCGCAGTGCAAGCATAGACCAGAGCGACTCCTTGCGCGCCGACCACAGAAGCTTTTGCTCTCTTTCGTCCTTGGCAAACTCAAAGTTGCCGCCCTTGTTCAGCTTGGTGATTCTTTGTACCATACTGATGTTCTCTTTAACACCAGCCTTGGTTCCCGAGAACTTGAAGAAGAGAGTGGGCAGTTCCTTCCATACCCGTGGAGCGGTTGCGCCGCCCATGTTGACCACTTTCATCTGAACCTCGTCCATGATCTCCATCGCATGGACAGGGATGCCTGTCTGCATCACCTCGGCAGCAGCAGAGGCCGCATCGCGGATGGTGGGGAAGGTGACGACGGCCACTGAAAACTCTTGAGGGATAACGGCGAGCTTGAGAGTTGCTTCGGTTACCAAGCCCAAGGTCCCTTCCGAACCTACGAACAGGCCATTGAGGTTGTAACCTGCCGATGATTTCCGAGGTCGCTTTCTAGTCTTGATGACAGTACCGTCGGCGAGGACCACCGTCAAATTGATGACCCAGTCTTTCATGGTGCCATACTTGACGGCATTGGTTCCGGAGCAGTTGGTACCGATCATACCGCCAATCTTCGCACTTGGACCTGGTTTTTAGGTCAGTCAGTTTCGCTTCCTTTGAGACAATCCTGTTTGTTCAGCACATGCACGCACCAGGATCGATGGGGAAGAAAAGCCCGGCGCCCATCTTGGCCAGCTGCTCGTTCAAGTCCTGCCAGCCGATGCTAGGCTGCACGACGATGTCCATGTCCTCCTTGTTGAATTGAACGATTTGGTCCATGTAGGCAAAGTCAACGCTGATGCCACCAAACGGCGCAGAGAAGTTCCCTTCCAGACTCGAGCCTCCGGAGTAGGGGATGATTGGAACACGGTACTTCTGACACACACGGGCGATGGTTGAAACTTGCTCTGTTGACCGCGGATAGGCGACTGCAACCGGTAGGCCCTCCGGGTTTGTCGTCGACCACTCCGAGTAGCCGTGGGCATGCAGGTCGTCCGGATCAGTTGATATGATATCATCCCCTCCAAGCTGTTTACGGATCTCGTCAAGAGCCTGGGGGTATTGTTAGTGGCAGACTCACAAAACTCGGGGGTTCACATCTGGTACGCAACGAAAAAGGGAGGTCGGTCTTGATTTCCACGATAAAGAGCGAGTACAGCCAACATACCAGTTCCATATCGTGCAAACTTGCATATTTAGGCGTGGGGAACATGCTGTCAAGAAGCATGGAGCCCGGCAGGCCACGGTGCCGGAGTTCTGACACGCCCCAGCCAGCCAAGCTAGCAGTGGCGGCTACGGCAAAGAGAGTCGACAACGACCATGTCGAAGCAGTCCGGGTTCCGCTGCTTTTGTTGGGGCCGGGGCCAGGGCCGGGGCCGGGGCTGTTTCCGGGGCCACTGTTCTGAATGTTGCCGGTCAGAGCACGGCGGAGGGCCGAGGTGGTAAACGGTTGACGACCGAGAGCCTGAGCCTGTCGCAGCCAGGGGCTCATGGGATTGGCAGCGGTTTCGGCCACTGACCGGCCGAGGGGCTTCGCCGCCCTCGCAAGATGGTGTGCGGACATGCAGGGCAACCCTGGAAGACGCAGCGTACCCGGCGCAGCAGGACCTTCACGGCAGTGCACAGCACTGAGCAGCAGTACCAGGCACCAAGCACCGAGCGCCTGGACCCGCTCTCCTTGATTGGATTGACCGTCACTTTCTGCTCCAAACTCGATCGTTTGGTGGTCTCTTCTTCTTCTCTGAAAACGGATGCGGGGGACAACGTTCTTGGTAATTTGTCGGAGAATTTCGCTTCTCCTCGGTGCTCCCTTTACCTGTTCTCCGTTTCGGCACGGTGCGCAGCCTGGCGATTTGACGATCCCCAGGAATACCAACGGCTATATCCACTCCTCTCAAAGCTCGGAACAGCCCCAGGGGTCGAACACAACAGCAGACAAACACACGGTCAAACAACCTGCGGAGAGCGGCAGACGGGCGGTATCGAGGGGAACAAATAAGGCGAGGAGGCTATGATAGGCCAGGTGGGAGTAGCAAAAGATGCTATGAAGAAACAGGGTAGAGGCTCGCGTATGACGAGGTCATAGTGGGCGCCAGATTCAACGTCACCGACCTGATGGGGAGACGAGACAAGACAAGACGAGAGGTGAGGAACCGAAGTAAGGTAGGGGAGATGTTATGGTCGAGTGAGTGCAGGGGCGGTGTTGGTGGGTAAGTTCAGGTCAGTGTTGCCTCTCTCTCATCAGTGGCTACCTCCTTCCGCATTCCGGGTCCGGAGCTGGACTGGAACTGTCGGGTGCTGTGTGGAGTAGTCGAGGGATCTAATCAAGCCCGACTGGGACTAAAGTGATGCCCAGCGAAGAAGGGGGTGATGCGCTAAGGTCCAGGTCTCGACGTGAATGGCGACCGGCAGTCGTGCTGATATTGTGGACCTTGACGACCGTCTGTTGTAGTGGAGGGAGGGGCGGCGCGAGACGAGCCGCTGGTGGCGGGACTTGTAAAGAACATGGCGGTAGAATGGAGGGTATATATACATCTGGTGAGGCCATCGAGCAAATACCAGAGGTGCGGATGGTGGGAGGAGGATATCACGTCGCGCACCGCATTTCTCTAAGGGCGCGAGGTGGGATGACGGGGTGACAGGGTGGTGGATGAGATCGCTACCTAGACAGATGGGGTGTCCCTCCAGGATGTTGGACGACATGCAGTGCAGCGCAGAGCTTCACACTTCATGTCACTGAGTCCTGCATCGAGGCTCGGCAGCAGACAATGGAACTCCAGATGCGGTAGCAAAGTGTCAGGCAGGTACTTTGTCAGATCTGCATGAGGTGCTTCAACTGACAGGGCGCCTGGGAGGTAAGGCAAGAAGGTACCTTGCCTACCTGTAAGGCACATTGCCTTCAGCTTGGGCTTGCCTCCACGCAGGGTATATGAAGCGCCATGTTGTTAGTGTACACTTGATCGGGTATCCTGCATGGAATCACCCAAGGACGCACTGGAACGTTCAATCCCTGTCGGTAAGTCGCCGCGAAGGTGCATGCCTAAGGTAACCCAAGGTGGGACATCATGATGTCTTGGAGAGCCGATCCGGGAACGGGATGAAAAAAGCAGCAAACGAATGGAATGCGCGGGCTAGATGTATACGTACGGTCGCTTGTTTTGCCGTGGGGTGGGATTCTTGAGGTACCTATGGATGGTCGCAGGTTCCATCGTTGACGGGAAGTGGGTGGTAAAGACATAACCAAAGAACCAACCAGGCCAGTGCAGTGCAGACGCCGGTACGGTATCGAATGGAGGGAAATTCCCGCTTCACTGCGTCCAAACTCGGATCCAGGTCCAGGTCAACGTCAACGTCCCAGGGCAGTCCAGGATCTTGGAGATCCACCGACCCATGCATTGCCTTCCCAAAGATTGAGGTTCAAACACGTACACCACACTACGGTACCAGAGATCTGGTCATCTGATATTTTCCAGAGTAATACTGCACTGAAAAAGGAACCCGATCATTTCCGTTCGTCCCAATGATTGGCTGCCATCAACGGCGGAAGGCCAGGTTGAGGTAAAGTGGAGGCACGGTGCAAGTACCTTCCGGGCATGATGGACGTTGGGCAAGCGGCAAGCGCGAAACAACGACATCCGCCGCCGCGGAGGAAGTTACCGAGACCAGACCGGAAGGGGGCGTGCGACCTCGAATGCCGCCCCGCACGTGCCATCCGCCCTCGGCATCGATTTGTGGTTGTCAGAAATCACAGTTCAGATTGTCCTGCCGTCCAAGCAAAATGAGTCGAGGTGTTTTGGACAGGTTGGAAGTAAATGGGAACCGACGAGTCTGTTTGGCTCACATCAAGGCCCCGGCACCTTATATCTGACAAAGACGATGACACCGTCTGCTGTCGCGCATGCATCGCATTATCTCCTTCCCTCCTTCCCTCCCACCCACTCCTCCCACTCCCACTCCCACTCTCGCTCCTTCCACACTCCCACGCCCACTCTCCACCACCCGATTAGGCGTCAACCGCGACTTCCGAGTTCCAGGTTGTGCGTTGTGCGGTGAAGGATGGCTTTCCACGCTGGTACAGGATAGGGAGGTACCCGAGTGTCCAATGTCCATGGCGCAGATTCCACGCCGGTATCCGACCTCAAGCCACCTCAACTGCCCTGGTCAACGGCGCTGCCGCTGTCGCGCTGACCGGTGGGCGTTACATGCCAGCCGTTAGGTACCCGCGGTTAGGTTAGGTAGGTACCTACCTGTAGTCGAGTCTTGTATGGGGTATCACGCTACCTACCAGGTATGTTCGCTCCAGGTCCATTACGGATATTGGATGGTGCCTTCCAGGTTATAGTATCTCGACGGTGCATCTCATCATACGATCGAACCCAGCGAGCCCACTGGTCCCGATTCCTGGCCGACAACGTGGGTACCTTACTCAAACCCGCGGCCGATGAATAATCGAATGCCATTCCGCAGCTGGCGCTTTATCAACCTGTCGGGGAAAAAGCAGGCGTATGGCTTTGGATCGAAGAGATCTTTCATGACCCGCTAACGTTGCTGCGACCGCCCATTGGCTTGAAATTTTCTTGATGCAGCACCACATTTGCAGCTTTGGGGGCGCCTCCAGACGCCGTCCTACATAGTACAACAAGGACGACGGTTCGGGCTCGGCCAAGGTACCTCGCCCGCCTTGGAGCCAAGGCCAGAAGACTGACTGACCGAATACTGTTTACAGGATCAGGAAAGGTCATTATCAAATTAGCCTAGGAGATGGTCATGGGAACAGAATTCCTCGTCCTTTGATCCTAGCCCTGGCCGCCTGGGCTCAAGCTTACACTAGGAGCCTGGGTACCCTGTACCGTCGCGGGATGTCGAGCTGCATGGATCCAACCCTGGACGACTTCGTTTTCCCCAGACCGCTTGCTTCAGCAATCTGAACCCTGAAATTGGGGTGACAATGCATGGAACCCATGCCATGCCGCACCAGATGGCGCTCTTCGTGCCTGCCTTGCAGCCTGTCCTACACGTATACACCAACCCGACTACGTTGGTCCATTGTCTCGAGAATCATGGTACCTGGTATTTACACTCACTCCCTTTCCGCGGTTCTTCACTATCCTTTTCTCTTTTTCTTCTTTGTTTTTCTTGGGCTATCTCCAGGTCAGGTTGCAAGCAGCTTACGGGTTATACAAGCACCTGACAGACCTTTATCCCAGAAGCCATACGTGCGGTTCTTTTGTTGTCTTGCGAGCAGCAGGAATTGCCCCGCATTCAAGGTACCTTGGACCGTCAATCGCCTTGCCTGCCGGACGTCTGATTCCTGCCAGGCCTTCTAGAAACACCCGTCGCCAGCAGATCACAAGGCTGGACAAACCTTGACAGGCTTGACATGCGGCTCCATTCCTTGGGCAGGGCAATGTCTGACGACGGCGATCCGGACTCTGAAATGCACGACTGAAGATCACTTGTCGCTCTCTCGAGCCTCTGACAGGGTGTCCTGTCAGAGTTTGCCCAACTCTCTTTTCATCTTTCCTGCTTCCCCAATTCTTTTCCGTCTCGGTGCAGTCTCCCCCAGTCAGAACCGCGCAAACATAATTGTTCTTGAAAAATTGGAACGGGTTCCCTTAACAAGCAAACCGTGTCTGCCTCAACCTGCATCCTGTCTAAATCCCTCAGTTACAGGCAAAACCGAATCAGACATGGCATGGAGACATGCTGGGCCCGCAGTTGAGGGCCTTTTCTTGTTTCTTGCCTGATCAACCCGGACCCAGCCGATGTGAAGCGGGCAATCTGAGGCTCATCCACGACAAGAGCACATGCGATCAAAAGGTATATTGACTTACGGACCATCTGCCCCGCCGCCCACCCTCCCTCTCCAAGCATATGGACAGACAGGCACACTTCTGTCCCGCGCCACTGGTCGGGGGAGGTCTCACTTGTCCTGACCGCTTTCCCTCGGATTGGTTTGCTGGGGGGCCTGTTTTTTTCTTTCTTTTTCGTCGTTCCCAAATCGTCACCGATTCTCGCCAGGTTCAGGTCCTGGCCTGGCCCCTTTCAGCTCGACAGGTTTTGAGCTCCTGCAAGCCCGGACGGGTGTGCGGCAGGTTGCTTTTTACCTACTCTTCCGTTCTCGTCCGCCACGCCCAGTCCCCCGGCTCTCGTTCAGCGGGTCCAATGATGTGGACACCAATGTGGAACATGGCCGACATCCCCCCCGCCTCTTCTTTTTCTCGTCCGCTTCTGCACATGGCCGCATCTTGAATCCCACCTCTAGTCAGGGGCCCAGGACCTGCCATCTGGAGCTAGAGCCGTCAGAGGCCCCGACTCCACGTGACCATTCTTCTCTTCAGGCGGGCGTTGACAAGACTGCATCGCACCAATGCACGAACGTCCCCTTGTGGGCACAGCCTGACGAGAACTCGCCGCCGACGACTGACGAATTGCAGTGCGCGCCGCTGCAACAAGACCCAACCCTCACCAGGCGGCCGGAAATGCGGCGCCACCCCAAAGAGCCAAGAGGCTGGTCGGGTGGATGTATGCGTACCCGCCCTTGATCCAGATCTCCAAGGGCACCCAACTGTCGGTGAATGGGAAAAGGGGGCTACGCTTACATGACACCCAAGCGGCTGACTGCCATCAACGCCGCCCGCAGACCCAAGATTCGTGCAAGCGAAACTCCTCGAAGCACAACAGCGCAAGCTGCTGGCTGCGTGTCGTCCGTACGCACACATGGTAGCACATCCCCGCAAAGTACGCGTTGTCCCGCCGTCTGAACGACGTCGTGGGTGCAACATACCTTAAACTTCGGGCAGATGATGCGAAGGGCTTGCATTCGCGACCACCTGCCTCACCTCAGCTCCCTCTGCGGCACGTTTTACCTAATTAACTTGTACTCCTACGTGGCAGGCGGGATAGCATAGCTGAAGCCGGGAGTCTCGAACGTCCTGGAGGAGCCCGATGAAGCCTTCATTCACCCCCTCTTCCGTCCGCTGCCAATTTCACTCTTGCTCTTCCAATTGTTTGCTAAGGCCGTCACTACTAGTGTAAATACCGGTGCAACATCTCGCCCCTCATCAACATCTATTTGCCGGACCATCATTACATCATGACCATGGCCGCAGCAGCACATGGCTGCCCATCCCGAGACGCAAGGTTCTGTACATACAGTCGGACACTTACGTAGTACCAACTTGGCCACCATCATGCAGGAAATAGAGCACGTGAAGAGAAGAGAAGAGAAAAGAAAAGCAAAGGAAAAAGGAGAAAGAGTAAAATCCAGGATTTACCCCTCCTCCCTCTCTCGAAGAAGCAAACACGGCCTTTTCCTTGGATGTCGGCGGTCTCCGGTCTCACCGACAAAAAGCCAGTTTCGCACACAAGACGGATGGTATACCACTGGGCCATGACAAAAAAAACGGTCTTCATCGCAGTAACCCATATACTATAGTGTACACACCAGACATGTGTGTTGGTGAGGAGGGAAGGGGAAGGGCGGCTCAAGCGCCTCCTAGGTAGATATATGTATATATTAAAGCATTTTACCCGCACGTCAGCCCATGGTCACGAGATGTTGCTAGATGGGACGTCAGTGGTTGTTTTCGAGAGAAAAGACGACGAAGAAACTTTGCTGCTTTCTGGGTGTAGTGGTTTTGCAGGTGGTTGGTTGGTTGGTTGGTTCTACACTACGATATCCGGGCGCGGATGTCCTGTGGCTGGTTAGCTCGATAAGGGATCGATCGGCAAGGGTTGAACAAAGTTACTTTGCTGATCTGTGTGCTTCTGAGGGTTGGGAATGTTTGCTGGTATTGGATCATGAACCCGACCGGGACGAGTTTATTTTATCAGCAGCCACACTTGGCCAACGAGTCCGATTTTCTAGTGATGGTGTTCAAATTCTGATACAGTTCACTCGTCTCGCTCAAACACCCCTGGCCGTAACTAACAAGCCCTCGTCAAATCCTTTGTAGCGGCATCAAATCTAGAGCGAGAATGTGAATAATTCAGATTACAGCAGTACCATGGTACCAACGACTTCAGCCAAGCCCAAGACAAGTGCCAAGGTGAGCAAAGGTGAAATCGGCAGAGACCCAACAAGGCACTCGGTGACCCAATTTTCCTTCACCGTCCGGACAAGGCCGGGGCACCTTACCTACTATGCAAGGTTGATAGACATACACCCGACCCATGGGAGAGGAAAAAAAAAGAAATAGAAAAAGAAAAAAAAAGCCCGACAGATATGTAGTGTACACGTAGAAACAGACAGGTCACAACATATCATGCCATGCTGCGGCCAGAACTCGGAGAGTAGTCTGGTGTAGAGCCGAGAGAAAGGATGGATGGATGGATGTAATGGGAAACGGCCTGGCGTGGGGTGGAGGATGCGTGTGGCGGCTTGCTTTTCCGTGGGCAAGGGCAAGCAAGCAAAGCAGGGAACTTTTGACTGACCAGGTAGAAAACACTAGTGTATGGCCATCTGAACCAAGATCCATGACATTTACAGTGTGAATCGCAGCCGACCTTCCTGTACAGGAGAGGCGAGGTAAAAGCCTCACAAAGCTTCAAGCGCTTCCCGGACCACGCATACCGTGAGAGATGGCGCTTGCTGAGGAGTTTTCATTGTTTCGAGAAGCGCAGGCGGCATCTGCACGACAACCGATAGGGAAGCAAGAGAGGGGACGGTGGATCATGGCACGGGGGTTCCAATGCGGCTCGCGAGTTGTGATAGCGGCAGGCCTTGCCGGACAGGGCGTAACAGAGATGCTCATGCCCCCCTCACCGCTCAAGGAGGCGCATCAGTTTCGATCGGGCATGCAGGACAGGAGGAGCTTCGCACAGGTGCTTCTCGGTTCACGGCTGCATAGTCTCGTGGCTGGGCAGCACCATGCATATGATAATGGTAGTGTGCAGAAAAAAAAATTCATCAAGGGTCAGGTCCGATTGTGATCCAGTATTGGATGCCGGTCTGCGGCCCATGTATACTAGGTAGCTAGAGGCTCATCAAGCCGAGCAGCTCAAACCACTAAAGTGACATCCGGTAACTCCATCCAGCCAGCATGCTTTTAAGATCAGCAAATCATAACCTAACCCTGTCCCCCAATGTTAACCCCTTAGTTGCCAGCGATGGCGTTGGCGCGTCTGCGGTCACGCTCCTCAGCGATGGTGAGCTTGACACCCTTGCCCTTGGGCAGGGAGATCCAAGGCTTCTCGCTTCCAATGACGAAGACGTTGCTCTCACGGGTAGCGAACGTGTTGTCAATGGCATCCTTCAGGTGGACGATGGCGAATCCTCCATCGTGACGCTCACGGTGGGTGATGACACCGACACGGCCCATATTGCGACCGCCAGTGATCATGGCAATGGCGCCAGTGTCGAACTTGATGGACTCGGTGATCTTGCCAGTCTCGAGATCAATCTTGACGGTGTCGTTGATCTTGATGGTGGGGTCGGGGTAACGGATGCTATTCACGCGCGCATGTCAGCAAGCCGAAGGGGAGTAGACATACCAACCGTCGAAGTTTCGCTTTTTCGTCATGAATCGTGGATGCCTTGCGGGGTACCACGATCACCAAAGCTTGGTCCAACGGCTGATAGATTGCAGAACTTACGTTCGTGCATCATGCGTAACCAAGAATGGGATTCCGCCCTTGCCGAGCTGAACGCGCTTGACCTTGCCAAGCTTGTACTTGGCCTCCTCCTCCTGGATGCGGTGGACGGTGAAGCGGCCCTTGGTATCGTAGATGAGGCGGAAGTTCTCGCCGGTCTTCTCGATGGTGATGACATCCATGAAGCCAGCGGGGTAGGTCATGTCGGTGCGGACCTTTCCGTCAACCTTGACGAGACGCTGCATCAGGATGGAGCGGGTCTCGCGGTAGTTGAGCGCATACTTGAGTCTGTTGCGAATGAACACAATCAGAGGCATGCACTCCCGGAGCTTGTGGGGACCGGCCGAAGGACGGGGGGCGTAGACGCCCGAGAGCTTGTCGAGCAGCCAGTGCGACGGGGCGCTAAGGCGCTTCTGATGCTTCTTTCTGTTGTGGCGGGTCAGCAATTGCCATCACCATCGCGAAACGCCGTCGTGGCTGTCGAGGTTTCGGGGGCCGAGACTGGAGATTTGAATGCTCGCGCAAAAGCGCAGAGCAGTTGAATCTGCAGCCGGCCGACCGAAAAGAAATGGACGCGGTCAGGAGAAGTGCTGTGGCTTTTCGGGCGACTTACGGTCCTCTACCCATCTTGGCTGTTTCTGATGTCGATTTGGTGGTCGAGTCGAGGGAAGCAAGAAGGGAAAGTCGTGAAGTCGGAGTCCAGCCAGAGTTATTTCAATTCTCCATTTGTGTCCCGAAAACCCTAGCGGGAAGGAGCGGGCCAGAGGGCGGTGAGAGGTGCCAGAAAGGCAGGTAGTTGCCCTGTGCGCTCCAACCTTTCCAGGGTTAGGGTGTAAGGGAAAATCGTCTTGGCGTCCATATCTTTTTAGTCAGGCCCCCCTGCGCTAGCTGACCTCATGCTACGTAAATTTACTTTGACAGCGCCCTCGGAATTTGTAGGGCACTGTACGGTACAGCTGTATCAGTCGCAAACTGGAAAATACACAATTTGCAAGTTTCATTTGATTCATGTCCCGCTAGGCTGATATCAAGTGCGCCAGACGAATGCATCACGGTAAGGTATTCGAATTTATCATCACACGCCACCACGCTTCTGTAACCTACCGAAAGGAAGATGCCTGACTGGTACGAATGCTCTATCACATCTTTTCCCACCAACGCCACTAGAGTAACCGTGTCTAACCAAATCTGGCTTTGGCCATGCATAGCTTGCAATACCGTCGCCTGCAAAATTTGGCCCTGTGCAGCATCCGCCAGCAACTTCTCAGTCGTTTTGCCATCCCGATTATTCCAAAAAAAAAAATTGGTTTGAAGCTATCGCCAACGCACTTCAAGCAAAGCCGCCAGCGCAATCAGAGCCACTGCCGCTGTCAAGTGCTAGGCAGTACCTTATCCAGGATACTACCTATCAACCTATAGCGCATCTGGGTTCGGAGCCTCAAATTGGAACGGCTTCCTCATTCCAAATAACCTTTAAACAGCTCCTACAGGAGCAGTAACGCCTTTTCCGCTTACGCCTGCACCCCGGCCTTCTAGGTTTTGCGAAAGTAGTACCTAGTGGTGGTGGTGGTGGTGGTGTTCGGCAGGTATTTATTTCCTTGTTGATGGGGGATGCAAACAAATGCTGTACAGGGCTAAATTTTGCAGGCGACGGCATTGCAAGCTATGCATGGCCAACGCCAGATTTGGTTAGACACGGTTACTCTAGTGGCGTTGCTTTCCACCGACGCTGGAAACACCCATCCATCCATCCAAGTCTGCCAAGCGCTCAAGTCCCAAAGTGACCCGACAGAGATAGGAAAACGCTTCCTCCTCCTCAAGGTAGAGATTGCTCCCTGTCTTTCTAGCTTGCAGAGTCATTCCCGTGACCGAGAAACGATCAATTGAAACAAGGAAAAATAAAATCCAAGGAGAAAGCCCGAGCAACCCAACGACCGTGTACGTGGTTCTGGCACACGCCCACTTCGACGTTTCTCTCCATGACGCCTGGCAACCCTGCCTGTACAGAAAAATATTGACCCAATCTTTTCCATTTTTTGGCACAAACCACAAAATACAAAGCATAACACGCCCCGTAATGACAGAGGATCCGAAACTACCTGGTACCTGAGAGAGTCCCCCCCCCGTAGTATATAATGTATCTCCCAAAACACCGGTCAGGGGCGAACCAATATGTTACGCCCGAATCGATTCCCGAAAAACACCCTCGAATGTGTGCCTTTGGGCGAATGCATAAACAGCTGACCCCCTCGCGAGGGCTCTTCTCTGTTCAAAAGCCAAAAAGTCTAATAACTTGACATGTACAAGGAGACCCGCCACACGGACATGAGCTCGGCAACAGGCGCATCCCACTACAGATGGCCTATCTGTTGTGAATCTGAGCATACCGAGGATCCGCAACAGCTGATGTCCCATTTGGTAGCCCCTCATGATGGCCTGCTGCTCCGAGTCTGGCCTGTTCACTACTGGCAGCGATCTGTGAATCGTCCAGTATTAACAGGCGCGCAATGTCCATCTCAGGTGCACTGCTGCCGCCAAGAAATGAAGAGGCCGAGGCCTCGTTCAAGTCAAAGACACCGGCCGAGCCCGGAAGCGACTCTGTAGACTCGTAGGCAGCCGTCGACGAGTTCGTATGCCATTTCGACATATCCTCCTTGGAGCTCGACCGCGTCAGCTGCGGTTCCCCTAGGGAGCCAGCCATGGCAGAATTGAGCGAATTTGCGATGGTGGTGTTGACTGATGGCTCAAGGACATTACTTGCACCTCGGCCGGAGGTCTGGCAGGCGGGTTGGCCGGCGGGTTGGTCTTTGACCTGGAAGTTCCCCTTTTCAATTTTGGCATAGGTATCCGGGTACTTGTTTCGTACGCGGTCGCGCAGGTCCGTAGGTTGTCGGCTCGAGAGATTGTATTTGGGATCGCGCTGGATCTTGGTCCAGGCGGGACCGTACTTGTCAAGACCCTCGAGGATTTCCTTGTCGTCCTGCTCCGTAAATGGCCGGCGTTCACGGCGATGTGACTTCTTGAACGGGGCGTTGATGCCCAGTTCAGCTAGATCTTCTAGCTTTTTCCGATGGGCACGGCTCTTTCGCTGCTTGGGGGCTGACTCCGATTCTGGTGGTCCAAGTTGTGGTCCCATGTCGGGAGTTGCGGCCGCGGCTTCGGGCTCGATCAGGATATTCTCCAAGAGTGGCCTGTTTGTGGGCCGTCGGTTGTCGTCCGTCCCGGTGACCGGATCGGGTGTGGCCTTGTCGGAGCGCCTCTTCGCCGTCTGGCCACGCAACTCGTCAGGGCAGCAGGTGCGAAACCGGTCCTTTAGGTCCCCCGCGGTCCGATCATTGAACTTGAAGTCTGGGTCCTCCAAAATGCTCGTCCACTTCCCCACACCATGGCGGCTGACGCCAATCAACAGATGGTTGGTCTCCTCTTCCAACCACTTCCTCCGCGGCTTAGTTGCGCGTCTCTTTCCCTTGGAGCTGCTGTTCTTGTCTACATCGCTCGTCGACGCTGCGACGGCTCGATCTTCGGCTGCGGTGTTGAAGTCTTTCAGCAGACTTAGGTTGAGAGCCTCGCTGTCTTCGAAGGATCCAGTTATGGGTGGGAAGACCGCTGCGTTGGGTGGTGGCTCGTGTAGGCCATTGATTATGGGGGGGACGACCTGCTGTGTGGACTTCTGCTTTTTGAGCGGCTGTGGAAGCTGGACGAAATCGTCCTTGGTCGTGAGCGCCCGATGTCTCTTCTTGGTCGACAAATCGTCAGGGATGTCGGGGGTGTCGTCAACCAGCATCCTGAGAGGTAGTGTTGACGAGTTCGCTTCCGAGTCCCCAAGCAGCATCTGGAGCGGGTGGCCTGAGTTGGGAAACCGACAGGAAGCATCGTTGCTGAAGCCATTGTCGGGCCAGGTATTCTGTTTTGTGCAAGAATCGTCGTTGACGGCGTAGAGGGGCGGGATCTGGGTCGACTTGTCGCTTCGTTGGCCAGCGTCGGGCTCGAGGGGTGGGAGTGACAAGGATTGATCGGCGGCGGAGCTAAAGGGCAAGAGCTGTATTGGCGGCAGATCGGGCGTTTGCGAATCGTTCAGAAGGTGGATTAGCCGTGGCTCGATGTACTTAGCCATCTTGAAGCAAATACCTCCGAGAGGGAGGGCATTGGGTATACAGGCAGGCGGCTGCACGAGCTGGAAGACTTGTAGTAGAGGGCGACCAAGACAAGACCGTGTGGGAGGAGGCAGGGTGGCCACGGCGCGGCAGACAATGTGGAGCGGTAGGAGAGGGGGAGCTTTGGACGTCGATGCCGATGTCGAGGTGGAGGCGGGCCGTCGGTCGTTTTCAAGACATTCGGTAAGCAGACAGACACGAGGAGTGGGGTGGCGGCTCCGTCAGCCTCTGAGGGTAGTCGGCGCCCTCGGGGAGTCGGGGCGAAGCTGGAGGTGTTGACCAGGCGAGATTGGAAAGGCGATCGTGAGGTGGTCGAGAAGTCGAGTTCATCTGGGATGTCCCGCAGACAGGGCACCTCGCGCTTGGGAGCTTAATGGTTGTGGGTACGGTACTGAAGGGGTAAGGTTAAAAGGTCCGTCCAGGTAACTTAAGGTAATGTAAGGTACCTGTCGGCAGGGTGGGCGAGGTGGGAAAGTTTAGGTACCTGGCAAACGGGTTTTGTAGAGGTGGATGAAATAAAGTACCTTACATGCCTGTGCCAGGGCACACTTTCATGTTTTCTGTCTACGTGCATCCAAATGCTGGGTTGCCGTACATCTGGGCTGCACTCTGGACGAGACCTACTCGGGAACCGGGCTTGGTCCAGTCCAGTGCTTGCTGAAAACGAACCAGCTCGCCCAGGCAGCCCTGGGTCGGAGGCGCTGTGACGGTGACTTTGAGTGCCCTGGTACAGCGCAATACAGTGCTGCACCTGCAACGGCGTCCATGGGACATGCGACATGCGGCAAGCAGCATTCGAACATGCGACATGGATGCAACATGCGACTGCTGGCGCTGGTGCTGCTGCAGTGCGTCGCGTGCGTGTGGCTTGAGAGGATGGTACCTCAGCTGAGACTACCCAGGCTTCTCGGTTTCATCAGCTGCCTTCTTCTCAACCTGCAATGGAATGGCAAATGGGAGTGAGTTCTCAAGCACCGAGCTGCAGAGCTGCAGAGCTGAAATGATCGAAATCAATGGCCTAGGCGTAGAAGTTAATTCGTAATTCTTTGCCACTACGGCAGGTACTGCTTCTACGGACCTTCCTCGAGGGCTCTAGACCGCGGCAGACCGCCCCAAGAGAATTTTTAAGAGCCCGATCCAGTGGGCAGGACGGGGGTGTACCTATGCATAGTAGGCGGGCGTTCAAGAGTGGGGTGGCTTCTTTCGGTTGTCAACGGTCTGAAGTTGAGGCGAGGCCACTGTCCCCCGTACCCCCTGCCTGTATCCAGCTTGGTGCCTTCCTTCCCTTCCCTTCCCGACCAACCTTCCATTGGTACCTTCCAGATTACCACGCTTAGATATTACAGTAGCTCTGATCTCATGGACGAAAAGAATTTTACCAATCGGGGTTCTCGAAGAACTCAACAGGAGCTGGCTGGCTCGGGCACTCCACACACTTCTCAACACCAGCAACGGCGAACGAAAGCAAAGACGAAAGATGGTCCACTCAACCTGGAAGCTGTCTGCGATCATGGGTACCTGTACCTCATTCAGCGCATTCGAATTCGACATGGACTTCAACTTCGACGCCGGTACCTAACTAAGGTACCTAGGTAACGATCGGTTGTTGGCCTACCCCATGCTGCAGATTGGCTGGCAGCTTCCAGGTTCCAGTGGAGCGAGACGAGCCGACTTCCGCGGGATAAATCCAGCAGAAACATCTCCGGTGGCAACTTGAGTCGGAAAATCCCTGACGGATACAGCACGACTGGGCAAAATTACGACAGCAGAGCAGTTTGCACCAAGGTACCAATAGCGGGCAGCGAAAGAATCCACTGCCCGGGCCGCTGTTCAACAGCTCGCTGCGCAGCATGCACCACCAAAGATATTGCCAAGCGAATCAATGTGCACGGAAACACACAGCGTTGAGCTAGATGAGCATCAAGAGCGAAAGATCGCCGCGGGTTACACAGCACCCACTGCACACATTGTCAGCCACGGCGTTCGTCGCTTGCGCACCTCAGTGGTTGTGGCATGGCCAGTCGCCGTGGATGGTCACACGAAGCATCATTGTCTGTCGTACAATCCTCGGCTCAAGGAAGACTGGAAAGAGACGGATTACCCCGGGCAACCCAGCCGGCGAGCACGTGGGATGTGATCTACCCCAGATGACCGCGCCCTGAACGACCAGAGGAAAAGGGGCGCAGAGCGATTCAAAACAAAGCCCATGCATGAAACTAAAAATCGGCAACAAGCATCCAGCTCAGGTAGGTACCTACCTTACCGACCATTGCATCGTCAGCAGCATCAGCGACGGTGCCATGATCCGAATTGAACAGGAGGATAGATATTAAAAGTTGACATTTTGCAATCCTCCCACACTCCTCTTCCATGCCAGGCAGGGCCCAAGAAACCGTTTAAGCCTGCCTTGAGAAAACCGGAAAGAGAAATGACATCAAACGACGATCCAAAACATGCCGTTAATGCAATACAAAAAGGATGGTCCCCGGTTACTTTATCTACTCATGCAGAATGGTTAATCATGCTCACGGGAGCTGCCGCCGCCGCCAGTGATCTGTCGTCAGTGGTATAATGATTACATGAAATTGCTCAACAAGAGATTTATACCATGCACACAAGATTGACATATGAAACAAACAACCCAACAAACATTTACAACACACAAGCTTGCTCCTAGTTCAAGCACAGAGCTCGCTTATAGGACCAAAAAGAAGGCGACCATGACGGCGGGGAAACCGAGAGCCACAGCGCTGCGACCAGCACCGGCGGTGATGGGCGACGGGCTGGGCGAGGCAACGCCGGCTCCGAACCCGCTCGCCGTCGGCTTGGGGTTGACGCCGGTGCCGGGCAGGGTATACAGAGTGCTGTCGGGCTTAGGGATGGTGAGGGTGGTGAACTGCACAGCCGTGACCTCGGTGGTGGGGGTGGACTCCTGGCCGCCGGCGGGGACGACGGTGAAGGGAGCGGGCACGGAGGGAGTCTCATAATCCTCGGGCTGGGTGGCGGGCGTGGTCGGCACGGCGGGGGCCTCGACGACGGGCGGCCCGGCGGCGTGGGCGGTGGGCGAGGCAGGAGAGCCCCCAGCCACGGGGCAGATGGTGGTGCTGACGGCGATGATCTCGGTCGTGACCTGGCCGATCTTGGCGGGGCAGTTGGTCACGGTGGGCGCGCAGCTGGTGATGGTGTAGATGCGGGTCGAGTACACGGTCGAGGTGGTCCATTCGGCAGGCGGCGCCTCGGTGGCGGCCGGGAGCCCGGTCGTGGTGGGTCCGGCGGGCGCGCCCGTGGTCGGGGTCTCGGTCTGGGCCACGGGGCAGACGGTCGTGCCGATGACGATGATTTCGGTCGTGACGTGGCCGAGGTGGGCCGGGCAGTTAGTCACGGTCGGCGCGCACGAGGTGACGGTGTAGGTGGTGGTGGAGTACAGGGTCGACGTCGTCAGGACCTCGGAGGAGGAGACGACGGAGCTTGACGCAGTGGCGGTAGCTGACACGCTGCCGGATGCGATGGAGCTGATGCTGGCTGAGGCACTGGCCGAGACGCTGCCGCTCTTGCTGGCGGAGGCGGATGCCGATGCGCTGGACGAGACGATGCTGCCACTGAGGGTGGAGCTGGAGATAACGCCACTCTCGCTGGCGGATGCGGATGCGCTGGAAGAAATGATGCTTCCGCTCAGGGTGGAGCTGGACACAACACCGCTCTCGCTAGCGGAGGCCGATGCCGATGCGCTGGACGAGATGATGCTGCCGCTCAGAGTGGAGCTGGAGACAATACCGCTCTCGCTGGCGGAAGCCGATACCGACGCGCTGGACGAGACGATGCTTCCGCTGGGGGATGCGGTGGAGCTGACGCCGCTCTCGCTGACAGGAGTCGATGAAGCAGAGACAGTCGACGAGGCGCTGGCAGAAGTGGTGGTCTCGTCGTCGTCGGAGTCGTCGGGGCAAGAATCATCGTCGGAGTCGTCCGCCGCAGTGGAGGTGCTGGCGACGGAGGATGCGCTTGCGGTAGAAGAAACAGGGGCCGAGGTGATTGAAGATGGGACGGTGCTGCTGCTGACGATGACGGAGGCGCTTGCGGTGGACGAGATGATATCAGTTGGGCTGACAGTGGACGAGATGATGTCCGATGGGCTAGCAGTGGACGAGATGATGCTAGATGGGCTAGCCGTAGACGAGACGACATCAGATGCACTAGCGGTGGACGAGATGGTGCTGGACGCACTCGCGCCGGACGAGGCAATGCTGGATGCGCTGGCGGTGGATGAGGCAATGGATGAAGTGCTGGTATCGTCGTCATCATCGGAGCAATCATCGTCGTCGTCGGAATCAGTCGCGGTCGAGGTGCTGACAATGGCCGACGGGCTCGCGGTGGATGAGACCGGGGCCGAGGTGATCGAAGCAGGCACGGTGCTGCTGCTGACGACTGAAGAGCTGGCGCTGGACGACACGATCGGGGCGGAGCTGGACACGGCGGCGCTGCTGGAGACGGCAACGGAGGAGCTGGAGACGGCAACGGAGGAGCTGGAGACGGCAACGGAGGAGCTGGAGACGGCAACGGAGGAGCTGGAGACGGCAACGGAGGAGCTGGAGACGGCAACGGAGGAGCTGGAGACGGCAACGGAGGAGCTGGAGACGGCAACGGAGGAGCTGGAGACGGCAACGGAGGAGCTGGAGACGGCGGCGGAGGAGCTGGAGACGGCAACGGAGGAGCTGGAGACGGCAACGGAGGAGCTGGAGACGGCAACGGAGGAGCTGGAGACGGCAACGGAGGAGCTGGAGACGGCAACGGAGGAGCTGGAAACAGCGGCGGAGCTTGACACGGCGGCAGAGCTTGACACGGCGGCAGAGCTCGACACGGCGGAGGACACGGAAGAGCTGCTGCTAATGGCGGACGAGCTGGCAGTGGACGAGGCAATCGAAGACGAGCTGCTGACCACGGCAGAGGAGCTAGACGAGCTCGAAGACACTACTGACGCAGACGAGGTCGTGGATGACGCAACTGAGGTGGTAGTCGAGATTGCAATGGAAGAGCTGGTGGAAGACGCAATGCCAAACTTGATGCACAGAACCTGTCCAGGCTGGAGAGCACAGTCGAGGCCAGGGTTGAGCGCCTTGAGCTGATCAACGGTCAAGTCATTGTTGTTGGCGATGAGCCAGCAGGAATCGCCTCCCTGGACCGTGACGGTCTTGACGCAGGCAGTGGGCGAGGCGGTCGGGGTGGAGGTGGTGGTGGTGGTGGCGGACGAAGTGGTTGTCGGGATCAGCACATCGTGGAGGTACTGATAGTACGTCTTGCCATTAGTCTTGTTGCTGGCGGTGTAGACATCCCAGAGCATGACGCCTCCGAACGAGGCTCTGTCCTTGTACGTGCTGACCAACGAGGCGGCCGCTGCGGGCTCGAGGTAGTAGCCGGCGCCGGCGGATCCGGGCGAGCCGGGGAGACCAATGTAAAGCTTCGCGTTCTTGCTCGCCGAGGTGGCGATATACGACTCCCAGGCCAAGTAGTTGAAGCCTGCCGCGTTGTTGGCGCTGCAGCCTGCGTTGTTGTAGAACTGGATGAAGAGCGCGTCGAAGATGGAGGCATCGATGATGCCCTTCATCTTGAAGTTGGCTGTGTCCAGGGGGCACTCAGGGGCAGCGGTAACGAGGTAAGTTCCAGAGGCGGTCTTGTACAAGTCGCGAAGGCGGTTGACCATGGCTACATAGCCACTCGTGTCGGCTATCGCGGTCTGTTAGTGATATGTTGTTCACGCCAGGCTTAAGCAGGCAGGCAGCAGGAGAGAGAACTCACGGAACTTGGTCTCGATATCAAAGTCAAAGCCGTTGACAAAAGCATGCTTGCCATTGAAATCGAAGGGCCGCACTCCATTCCAGCTTGCTGAATATGGTCCAAAGGCTCCCCACAGGAACTCAGCGAACTGGATGCCGTTTGCCTCGGTTGACACGGTGTAGTTGCTGGAGGCGCGGAATTCACCGCCGACGGAGAGGAGGACCTTCTTGCCCAACGACTGGCACTTGGCGATATCGTCGGCAATGAAGGTGCACTGGCTGAGGAGGTTGGAGCTCTTGACTCCGTTCATGTACACATCGCCGGCGCAGTGGGCGGCAAAGTTGGTTCCCGGATAGCCGAGACCCGAAGGATCCTTCTCGGGGGAGTTGTTGACAAAGGCCAAGGTGACGATCTCGAAGCCAGTAGTCTCGCAGTACGACCCAAGGCTGTCAGGTCCCGTCTGGCCGAAATACACGTTGACCTGCGGCGCAGCCCATGCCTGCGTCGCGGCGAGAGCCGCAACAAGCAGAGACTCAGTAAACATTATCGAGCTGGTTCTTCAAAAGAATGTGTGTCTGTAAACAGTAATTATCGAGATACCTAGATATCTGAAAAGAGCGTCTGAGAGAGCGAGAGAGAGCGAGAGAGAGCGAGAGAGAGCGATGGTTGGCCGAGGCCGTAAAGAATGTGATGTGATACAAGATCAACGAAAGGACGCAAACGAGACGTTTGCACGGCTGATAGAACACGCCGTCTGGTGTTGTGAGTCTCTTCTCTTGACAGGCGTGAGAAAGAAAGAAAAGAAGAAGCGGAGTTCTCGCGCAGAGAGGAACGAGGGGACGGGCATTTCTTTCATAGTGTCCCCCCCAATGCAGCATGGGTGCATACGCCATGGAGCCTGGAGTCCGAGAGCAGTCAAGCTCGATGCTGACTCTGGGGGCCATCAGTGCCATCCCCTGTCAAGCGCCTCTGGCCAAGCCGTCAACCTGGAGGCGTGATCCATCCGTCCAGGGGTGGCCTGGAAATTACCTCGCCCAGCTCAGCACCAACGTCCGGGCTGGCTGCGCCGTCACTCGTCGTTGCGGATCACGGATCACGGAACGGGCCATTGAAGCGATACAAGGCAGACAATCTGAGCCCCTTGTTGCCTGCGCATGTCTCCCGTGTCGAGCTCGTTAATTCTAAGTCATGGTATTATACAGGGTATATGAATCAAGTGCTATTCTGCAGCAATATGAATGAGGAATGAACTCTCACAACCAATCGACATTGCGCAGTAACACACCTAAGCGGAAACAATGGCGGATGAGGATGGGGGGCCGTGAGTGAGTGAGTGAGTGACTCTTTTGCTCTTCGCAGTTCATAATGTCGAGCGAGGCTGGGCGCTTACCATACTGATTTCGCTTCCACCTCACCCGCACAAATTACGACACAGGGTTGCAGTGGGAAGACAGAACAAGAGTGAGATTACCCCTGCCAAGCCTGCACCGTTCCTGGCGAGGATGGATGGGGATGCCGGGAACCCGAGTGCGGAGACTGTTGGAGCGAAGCAATGAAGGGACGACGGCCAAGGCTTTCCTCTCTCAGAAAACTTACCCCCCTTTGTCGAGGCCAGCTGGCAACCGGCACCACGAGTTTTCCTTTGGTGGCGTTGTACACGTGTAGTGTCGAAGGGGAAGAGAAACACAGGAAACCGGGGAAGGGAAATCCCCGTCTCGTGCGATGGAATTCCCGGGATATCCATCCGTCTGGAAGTGTGTCTGGGCCAATAAGTTCAGCATCGATCCGTTGGACATCGCGGCCCCGTTCTTCTCCCTTTTTGCCGGAAGCTTCTTTCTCCAAAATCCGGGAATTAACAAGACCACGCAACCTTCGCCGACCGCTGTCAACCGTCTGGCCCATAGGGGTGAGGCTCGTTTCTTCAATCGACTCTCTCTCACTTCCAGGTTGATTCTCCGCCCGGCTCTTTACTTCATGCCATGCCATGCCATGCCCTGCCTGCAGCGCCGCATAAAATGGACCGAATCCATCCATCAATCCATCCATTCATCCCAACAGGTGTATATATGCCCTGACCGATTCTGATATATAGGTAACGATAAAGATGGAGATGGTTTGGATGGCAATATTTAAGCAACCGTCGCCGTGGGTTGGCCAGTCCGCTTCTTTGGTGAAGTTTGTCCATCAGATGAATTGCCAAGCGGTCACAGCAACAGCCCATAATTCACAACACCCAAAGAATAATCAGGGCATATGGCCTTCCCTACCATACTGGATCGCGGCTGTCAATTAGTTGGCTCTTCAGCCTGGGTGGTTCGGTTGGGAGAGATGCCTCTGATACTATCCCGGATTCACCGCAATGCGCGCTCGATCGTCCACTCCTTCCGCCGCCGGGCTGAAGGAAACGTGGTGTGAGAAAGAAGCTTTACCGATATCTTCGGACGTATGCCGATTCAAGTTGCGGCAGCTCAACTTGCGACTCAAAGGATCTAGGAGGTTTTGTTAGGTCGTGACAAGCGTCTCCCTCAGGGAATTGAATCCCCAGCGTTGGCCAAGAGAAACATGACCTCTTCCCCATTCCTTTTGCGCCCGAGTTTAAAGGCACATTGCAGACAAATATCAACACAAGGAGGTGATGTTTGGCCTTGAAAGGTCTTTGTGAGTGGTTTTTCGCCTGTGTTCCAAATTCCGTCGGTAGCTGGCAAGAAGTGAATGTGTAAACTCCATTGAGACTCCTCCGTCATCAATATTTCTGAGGGAAGTTTCGCCGTCGACAAAGAAGACGGAGTTGAGACTGGGCTGATTCGCAGCCAGGGTATATAAAGTAGTATCGTGAAGAAAAGGTTTTCCTATATCAACGTGAGAGATGCAGCACTAGTTAGATAGTCCTTCAGACTTTAGGCTCGGGCCGGAGCGCACGAATTTGGTCGACTTCCACTCTGTGCGACGAGATCTATCTAGATCAAGATTTGTGATCTTGGATTGGACCGGTCATGATCAACGAACATAGTCAGCTTTTCTCCAGTTGTCTCCTGAAACGGTATACTGAGGCGTCAACGGCAGCACTGAGCGAGGAAAGCAACGCAACGTTGTCAAAAAAATCAACATGCAAGGGGGAACAATGGCACAAGGGCGAGTCTCTGTCAAGGCATACTTCCACTAGTCCTGCTAGCCTGTGTTCTCGATCTGCTGTCTCGTTGTTGGTTTGCGGTCTTAAAGCAATGGGAATGACCATTGCTGAATCGTGGTGGGAGGGGCTAGGTGGTCTATGTTGAGATAATACCTATATGTATATGGTCGCAAGCTAACTTGGCTCACGCCAAGATCGATAAGAATTTCCCGGGCATCGCTGGATCGATGTTTATCTGGACGGGCAAGGTTTGCGCAGGATCGGGATTTCCTGGATGTGAATAACGAGGCGATGAGGTGAGCCACAGGACTTGTTGGGCCATCTCATGACGGCGGAGCTGTTGGCGTGATACTATCGTCCAGTGTCAGCGTTTATCCTGTACGAATAGCGACCGCTGTGTCATGCCGTTGTTTTCGTTGTCGTTGGACCTGCGGGACGTCATAAGGCATCCAAGGGGATGAGTGGTGTAGTAGCACAGTCTGCATGTAACCGCAATGAGACGACGAGGACAACGAGGACAACGCCGTCGCCGCTGTTGTCACGGTTGTTCTGGCGCACAAGTTTGAAGGGCCCACGGACAAGATGCAGCGCTGGAGGACGATTGGCCAGTCTGCGCGATGGGGGGGGGGGGGGGGGGTGCTGTCAAACAGGTTTCCGAGTTTTCACCAGAGTTGCTGCATGCATGATAAAGAACGCGATGAGACCTCCAGAACTTTTGCATGTATTGTAACCTGGGTTTGGAAGAAAAAGGGAAAGAAGCCGGTGAAAGAAGACGTTCTGAAGAGGGGGAGGGGTGAAGCAGAACATGACGCTCTCCTGCCCGCTGGCGAGGATGGATCTTCGAAGGGTTTCCCTGGTTGATCAATCTCCCGTGTGTTGAAAAAGTTGGCTAAGGACGGATACCTTGGCTATTTTTGGCCGACCGATGCGGCGGGTTCAAGTGCAGCAGAGGTGCAGGTGGTGAGGATGTTCAGGATTTGCAAGGCGTCCCATCCATGTTTGAATGACTCCCAAGATCAGATATCAGCAAAAGTATCGGGTAACCCGGCGTCTTGAGACGACGCGACCGGCCTGTGGAACGGAGGATGGTATTACCTGTGTGCGAGAGAGACAGAAGGGGAAGGAAGTGTGTGTCGACGGCAATGCGAATGGGATTGGATGTTTCCCTTGCAGGTTCTATTGACAAAGAGTTGCTGCAGATTCCAGCGAGTGTCATGTGAGAGATGCAGAAACCGAATCCCTTGCAGACATGTTGCATGTTGCAGCCGTTCGGTTACACATGGCGCGCTAAGGTGTCCGAGAAACTGCAACGAACGGCGCTCGATAAAAAACAAGCATTGCAACACTACAATGCCTAGGTATGTTGCGCTTCGTCAGTGAACGAGAGGTGAACATAATGCGCCGTCGTCGTCCTTTGCACGAGGTTCCAGGTTGGATTCATTCGATGCTGGTTGGCCTCAAAGTGCCACAGGCCTAAGTGAGGTACGGCTGAGAATACGAGTTTTAAACACCGTGGATGGGACTGCCCGTTCCTGCCCGTTGTTTAGAGCCTGTCCGCCAATGGAACCACCTCAGCCAAACAGAGGCTCAGCATTTATGGATTCCAGGCTGGGTTGGACCCGTGCGCGCCGTGGAACCCTGAAATCCTCCATCCCACCACACCACCAGCCCCTGTCCTTGTGGCACTACACAGCACCTCTGCCCGTGTTGGTTCCCGCGCTTGGGCTGCGTGTGTTCGTGTCCACCCTCCCAGGCCTTCCATCTCACCACCTAACCCGACCCAGCCAACACAACTCTGTCAGAGATCGTCGGTCGTTTCCTTTTGTTTCCGTTTAAACCATCTTCACCCACCGCCATTCACTCGTTTACAATTTCGTATTTTTTCCAACTAATTCAACCCGCCGATTTCGTGACTCTTATTCTTGACGCAATCTCCATCGACGTCCCGTGTCGCACCACATCGAACCCTTTCATTTCGACACCCGATCTGGGACTCCTTTGTCACGATTCTTCAACTGCTTCGTGCCCACCAATTCTCCCGACCGGCTGACCGGCGCTTCCGCAAAACCGCATGAGAGAAGTGATTGCGGAGCAATTGAATACCACACAGCACTGCTTGCTCTTCTCCATACAAAATCTCGCGACATTGTGCGAAGCCCGCCGCGATGCATTTCAGGTTACTTGACCTGCTCGTCGTGGGGCTCTCGGCGGTTTCTGTTGCCGAGGCCGCTTTAGTCGACGCGAAAATCGCCGGCCAGAACCAAGGAAACATTCAGCAGAGACAGGATACGAGCAAATCCGTGGCGGATCCAGTCGTCAATGCCGCGTCCACCTCCTCTACTCCGGCAACCACGGTAGAGACATCGACCCCGCCGGCGCCGACCACGACGCCGACCACGACCACTCCGGTTCCCGATGTCCCCACCTCGATAACTACCTCGACACCGACGCCGACTACACCAACACCTACCGACCCATCGTCAACCGCTGTGCCAGCCTCGTCCTCTCCGACAACCATTCCATCGTCAACTACGGAAGCACCGGCTTCCAACACACAGCTGAGCTCGTTTTCGAGCCAGTCTTCCTCACTATCATCCGAGACCGACACTGCTCCCGTCATCCTTACCGTCACCTCGGTTTACACCAAGACCAACAGTGATGGATCAAAATCGACCGTCACTTCCCAGTACACCAGCACCTCAACCCCTAACCTTGCCAACAACGGAAGCGGCAGCCAGACCTCCGGTATGACGACTCAGACGCGAAACACCGTGATTGGAGTAGTGGTTGGCATTGGCGGTGCCATTATACTGGCTGGCCTGGGCCTTGTTGCCTGGAGGATCTGGGGGCGCAAGAAGGTCCAGGATGAGAACGACGGCCTGATGGACTACGGCAACCCCGCCGAGAAGTCGGAGGCTAGTGGCTCCATGAGTGGCCGGACGCCATTCCAGAGCACACTGGAGAGCTATCACGCACCGGGAACGGTAAACACAGCGTCGAACTTTTGATGCGACAACCACATGCGCCTGGCTTGAAATACATAAACATGCACCATGTTCATAACCGACCTCTATGGATTGCTTCACTTGTCGATACTTGACATTTTTCCCGCTCACGGCTCGGATTTCCTCCGGCGTGCTCTCGAATTTGGCGTTGTTCTCATCAGCAAGGGAAAAGGGGAATATAGGATTTCTCACGGTCTCGGTATCATCAGCATTCGTCACTATAAGTAAAGAAGGCGGGGAGAAGAGGCCGCGAGACCAGAAATGGATAAGCTTGTGAAGGCCATGCCGCCGAAACTGTGGCAATTCACTGCATTGGCAAAGGAGGAGGAACGAAGGCCGCATGAAGGGCATGGCACGCACAGTCTCTCTTGGCTCTTTTTTCTTTCGGTTCGTGATTATAAGCAACTAGCTTAGCGGTTCAGAGGGCTTTTATGGAGCGCCTCGATAGCGACATCTGCTGTAGATTGTCGGAACCTTTAATATTCTTTTAGCCATTATGGACAGCCCGCTCCGCTCCGTTTCCCCTTTTCGTACCGAGCAACTTGGTTGCTGTTCATGAGCTTCACATGTTTGACCTCCGTCCAGCGCCCCCGGCTCCGGCCCCGAGGGAAATCTCCAGTTGAGCCTCAGTCGGGACTATACCATGTACTGTCGCCGCTATAACGCCAGACGTTTCTTGTTTCTTTTCATGTTCGTCACGTGCTCCTCATTTGGGGTGGTTTTGTTTGCACCCCTGAACCTCGGTTTTACTCGTGGGTGCACGGACGCGGAAGCGGTTCTATGTGTCTCGAAATCGTTTCAGCCGCTACATATCAACACCTTGCGTTCTCACCTTGAGGGGTTCGATGTGATGGTAAAATGAATACATGATGGAGTATCTCGTAGACTGGATCACGGGTTTTCTTCTTTTTTGTGCATCTTCTCCCATCATCCCAGCTCTCTCGAACGTAATTTCTTGCTAGCTGGTAGCTATCAAGAGCTCTGCCTCACATTCATACTTGCAATTCGGTTTCATTCACGCACTTACTTTTGCCTTTGACTGCCCCGGTGTCAAGGTTGATACCGGCGACTTTCTGATAATTCCTTCTTGCATCGCCCAAATCCTTCCTCGGGTTTTCTTCTTCTTTTCTAGCACGTATATCTTCATCATGGTTGCGATGAAATGCACCTCCCCGTCGGGTCTCCTGGCCGCGTGCCTCGTGGCGGCCGTTACCGTCATGGCATCATCGGCCGCCGGGGTGGACTTTGAGGGCTCAATCCAGCACGAGTTCAGGATGGGCTTGCTCGCGCCCAGGCAGGCTTCGACCGTCAACTTGCAGACGTTCACCGGGAGTCTGGGCGGGATCAAGGCCTCGGCTATCACGAACTCGGGGGACCCCAAGAGGCCATTTGGCGTGGACGGGGATACTTTTGTATGTTTGCTGCAGGGAGCGTCATACTTGTCTGTCTGTCTGACCGTCTGCTGTTTACTGACGTGCAGTATCATGGTTAGCCCGACTTCGAGACGGCGGCTACGAGAGCATGCGATAACCAGAAGAACGAGTGCGCCCAGGCGGCCAACAACAAGACGGGCAGCTTTGCTGTCGGCGACTGTGATAAGCAGCAAGGTTAGATACATGCACACGCGCGCGCGCACACGTCTCTATATTGGCAATGTCAAGATGAATCGAAAGCTGATGAAGTGAGGAAATCTATAGTCGAGTGTAAGCGTGTTGCATCAGCGACACCCGCAAGCGCAACTGCCTTTCCGGCTGCAGCGCCGGCCGCGCCAGCTACGGCCTTGGTGAGCTCGAATGCCGATTTCGACTTCTTTTGCGAATGAGTAGTGGTGGTGTTGGTGTTTCTTTTGCTGCTGCTGGGTTGCTATTGCATGGGGTCTCTCGCCGTGACTTATGCAACCTGGAAGTTGTGTTCAAGGTACGGTATATTATGGGCTGGGCGTGTTATTTAATGGTTGCGTGGAGTTGGGTGTGGGGGTAATTGAATGGCTGAGAGTTGCTGGACATGGCTTCGCTTTTTCTTGTTTCGTTTTGCTCTGGTCAACCTTTTCTTTCTTTCGGGACCTACTTTGGTGTTTTGGAAGATGAATGGATTCGAGCGCGGGCCGGGAGGCATCACCAGCGTTGATCTGAGCTTGGATCAAGCCGCAGCGGGCGCGAGAAATTGTAGCCATTGCAAGAATACGACCTCGGCCAATGAAAAGCCTGCTTCGCTGTCATCTAGCCTTCGAAACACCAACACATCGCTGCCCGAAGTGATGAGTGAGGCTCTCGGGCTGGCGACTGGCTGGTGAGAATTGCTCGATTGTTTCCCCGCCGCGTTCATGCTCGGCAGAGTAGGTACAGGTAGCTGTAGGTAAGAACCGGGTACTGCATGGAGGTACATAGAACGGGACTCCGATTGACATGAGTACCAGCTCCGCCAAAACTTTAATAGATGGATGGCTCTCGGGTATTCGTCCGACTTGACGAGGTCTTGGGTTCGTTGAGTTTGTGGGTGACCACAGCAGTGGGTCCTCGAGTTCTCCTAGGCACGCCCTCCCAATACCTTCCTTGCTGCTGCATGTGGCATTATCTTGGAGCATTGTGCTGTCTCCTGTGTTTGTGCGGTTGTGGACAAGACCCTCGAGACAATAGGATGAAAGAATGATGCAGCTCGTCGTGGCTATGGTCCAATGCCTGATTAGGTTGTTAGGTACCTTAGGCATTGTTCACTCACCTCGCTAGCTGGCTGTGCATTAAACTAACCCGTCCATTGACATTGGATGCCATCGACGTGCAATACGGGATACTAGGCGCGTCCTGTCCAAACCTGACCACCGCTGAGGTGACCTTGAATGTTCCTTCCTTCCAGGTCCTGTGAGAGGTACCTGCCTCGCGACCTTACATAATGGGGCCAGGCAATAGCGCAGGGCCAACTGTTAGCCAGGGACCTCCTGGCAGGGCTCATTGCGTGTGCGAACCCCGGGCCCCTTACCCCACGCTGGCTGCTCTGGAGGTACTGGCCATCTGCCAAATGACAGCGAGATTATCAAGGTGGACATGTGGAGCGACAGGGAAGCCGGCAGCGTGTTCATTATATGCAGAAGCTGGTCCTGGTCCCCGGCCAGCGAGAAATAATTGTCTAGCCGGTCCACGACAAATCCTCCACCTTCCTCGCAACGAGTTCCCTTCAAGCTCGAGATCTCTTCCTCGCGTCTTCCTGGGTCCCTAGCTGCTGCGAGTTGCCGACTCGAGTCCTAAGTCCGTCCCGACTCCCGACCGAACAGTTCTCTGCGCGTCGCACTTTGAAGCCTCGATGTGTCTCGACATTCAGGCCCGCTGCTTTTCATAGCATTCCCTTTTTTTTCTTCGCTCATTTAAGCCGGCCGGTAATACCATTTGGTCCTTTTAATCTTACTTGGGTGTTTTCCCACTCGCTCAACCAGCACAGCGAGCGACGGGTCCCCCCGACGGTCGACCGCCTGACCACACGTCCCGAATTGCCGAGCACGCGTCGCGTACCTAGGCCTCCGGCTGCCGACAAACGACGACCAGCATCCCCTTGACTGCCATTTTGGAGCTCAAGGTACCTTGCATCTCCGGACCTGCCTTCGATAGCCTAGATAATACCGGTGTTTGTTGTGTCTCGGGCGATTCAACAACTACATCTTTGGAGACGCTGTACCTTACCGTTCAATTCAGAGCATCAGCTGCAGACGGCTTTTAAGCTTCGTCTGCGCTGATCTCATTCTGGTGAGCTTGGTCTAGCTTTCCGTCAACCCCCTTTTTTTTTTAATTGTCTTCAACTAACTGCCCTGCCTCGCACCAGCTCCTTCGACGACGTCTTCCCCAAAGTCGGCACCACAAACTCCTCGTCGCCAGTCCGCCAAGGACCGTCACGGAACCAGCCACGAGCCTCAGCAATCTCTGACTGCATCACCGGCGCTGTCCAGTGCCTCGACCGCCGACGGCGAGGCATCTCCCGAACTACCGCCTCTGCCACCACCTAGACTGTCCGAGCGTGTGCTTGGACTGTTGAGGACCCCGCCGACCGCGAACGTTGCGGACGAGGGAGATTCCGAGCCAAACGCAAATCTTTGGGGGTCTCCATATCCTGCCCACCTACGTCGACAGAGCCTAAGCAGCGAGGCGTCCGAGGAGTCGCTCATCCATCACCTAGAGCTTCGAACGCCCTTCCTTCGGACCGTCCCCCCCGCGCAAGATCTGCAACCCGAGAATCGGTCATCTGCAATCAGCGGAGCGGCGGCTGTGCTTGCAAACCGCGCGAGACGCATTGCCCACGGCATCACTGAAGATTGGATACGCCAGCATACTGCTGCTGGGAGTGACGCAGAAAAGCTTCATTGGTTCAGCGACGGCGCCGGCGATAGTGAGAACTCTTCATTGAGCGGCTCACTTTCTGGCGAGGAAGCTGCCTGGCTAGGAGACGACAGCATTCGAACGCCCAAGGCAAGTCGCCAACGTAATAAGCACCTCAAGGCTTCTCCAAACCTTCCAACGAAGAAGACGAGCAGCGAGACGCTTAGGCAAGCACACCTGGACAACAAAGAACCTAGAGAGGCTGAGAAAATGGCATCATCCGATGAACGGGCAACGCCCAACAGCACAGCCCACTGCGCAGATATAAACTCGACATTTGACGAGCCAATGACCGCGCTGGAGAGGCCCAGCACTCCAAAATTAGCTGGCAGCGTGGGTACGGCTAAGGAAGGCTTGGTCAAAGCTCCTAAGGGAGAGCGCAATATGCCTACTACTCCGTCAGGAACAGCCGGCAAACGTGTCTTGAATACAACGCCCCGGTTCAAGAAAAAGATACCTTGGAGGGGCAAGAGTGTTATGGTTCTCCTCCCGAGGGGAGAAGAGCGTGGTCAGCCAGGACAAGCACCGATGCCTCTGGCACGGTCTGATGTTGATCGTATTCTGCAAAACTGGGAGCAGCTTGGCTACGATACCCGCGGCTTCGACTTGGACCCTCCAACTGCATTTTCTGCACCTGGTGCAGATTCACAGAGCAGAGGTGCTTGGCCAGACTTTGATGATATAATCAAAGAACGAAAGGAACGGGGCTGGAAAGTCCTGCTTCCCGACTTGAATGGTAATCTCTCTCTTTCCCTCTCTATCTTTTATCATGACTCTAACCATACGTATGAATAGCTTGGAAAAAGTACGTCGACGAGCTGAACGAGGCAAAACTGCGTGCTCTTGGCGTCTCCTTTGGAGAAGACGATCCTCCACCGCCGTCGACCTCTCCGGGATCGACAATGAGCCGACAACCGTCTGTAACACATTACCCCCCTCTACCGTTCTCCCCGCCGATACCCAGCTCTTCGGCATCCAGTGGTCATGCTATGTCAGGATATCCGTTCCCAGGACAGTTTGGGACTTCGACGACCCAGAGCCCTGGTATTCCAGCTGGCGTATCACCAGCCTCCTTCGCCAAATTCAACCCTCGGGCTTCTATATCCATGCAATCTCCTCATGCATGGTCGCCCCAGATGATTTTGCATCATGGGCATCGCGCTGGCTCGCCGTCGCTTGCTAATCTCACCGCGATGATGTCGCCAACCTCTCCCTACTCCCCTGACGGGATGCATAGCCCGGCCGGGCATCAGCGGCACCAGTCTCTCCAGTTCCCTGTGCTGCCTCACCAGTTCCAGCAACAAGCTAGATCCTCGCCGAGATTGCAGGACCTTCGTGAGGTTGAAGAAGAAGCGCCAAGCAAGAGCCCTTCAAAGACTCCCGAACCGAATTTTGTTCACCATAATGCAAGCAATAGTCTTCAAAGAGAGATCGACGAGGCCGAATACCACTTGGAGGAACAGATGCGGTCCCAGATTGAGAACGACGAGGACTACAGCCCGCACAATGAAAACGACAACACGGAGGCCGTCACTGCTTCGAACACCCTAGCTCACGCGAGGGAGCCCTCAGTCCAGTTTGCCCCTCAGCTTCCTCGATTTGGTGGAGATGCCGACAAGCTTATCCTCCACCATCCTAGGCCTCATAGCCGTGGCCACTCGCTGTCCCAGAAATACTTTACGGACGAGGATACATTGCAGGGGCTCAACGCCCATATGGTCGAAGACTCGGAGATCGAGGTCCACCCAAGTAACCTTGGAACGCCTATCCAGCCTTTTGAGCTCTCCAAGATGGTTCACCAGCGGTCGTTCTCTACGGCAAGCAACCCGTGGACAGACAACGAGTCGGGCAAGTCCGTCAATGGCTCCATTCCCCGTCGTCCTAGCCATGCCAGCAAACCTTCGCTGTCGAAGCTGAATGTGGATGCACCCGAGTTCAAGTTCAACCCCTCGAGTACGTTCAAGCCGGCAAGCGCCTTGAACCCAACAAGCACCTTCAAGCCCGCGCCGTTTGTGTTTACAAACACTGCCTTCACGCCGACAGCCTTCAACGGCGGCCTGGTTTCCGCCAGCTCCAGTCAATTCAGCATCCCCACCACGAATTCCTCAAAGATCAACGTCAATGCTCCCGTGTTTTCCCCCGGACAGAGTGACTTCATCTTTTCAGCTTCTGTCCCTAAGTTCCGTCCCGATGCTCCTGCCTTCACCCCTCACTCGCTGTCCAATTCGGTTACGAGCCCCGTGATGTCCGGAACTGAGAGCATCGGCAAGGGTGTGAGCGCGATCTTTGGCAGCATCGACGTTACCAATGCGGATATAGTGATGCCAACCAAGAAGTCTAAGGCTGTTCCGATTGTTCGCCCGGATGGTCGTGAAGAAGAATCGGCTCGTCCTGATGGAGTACATGAAGGCCCCGATAGTCTTCTGGATGACGATTCGCGCATCAAGAGGGCCCGTGCCACTGCTCCGGACGACGGCGACGATGACGCCGTACCGCGGTTTGCTGAGCCAACCGAGGAAGCTACCCCAGTTCCCGAATCAAGGCCTCACTCGACGGCCGCTGAGGAAGACACGACCGCAGTGGAAGATAAATCCTTCGACGAATCGAACCTTGGCCAGGCCGATACAACTATGTCGTCAACGATTATTTCCGAAGCCACCGATACCAGGGCAACCGTCAGCCCTGCGGAAACTTCGCCTGATCAGGCCCCAATGAACTGGGCACCATTTGAATTCAACAGCCAGGCCGACTTGCAAACGTTTGCCGAGGCTCGGCCCTTTGGTGACGATGTGTTCCAGCGTGGGCACAACAAGTCTCTTTCAGCAACAGCGAAAGCGTTTGTGCCAGGAGTGCCAGCTTGGGATGCGACCAGCGACCAGCCTTCTGACGTTGACGATGCTGAACTTCGCGATGAACCTGTCGATCAGCACATCATAACTGGAGTTCTCCAAGACCAAGATCTTGGTGAGGAGGCAGCTGATGAGACGGTTGTCGACGCGATTGAGCAATCTGCGCTCGAACCAGTCCAGCCTTCTCCTCCGGCCTCAACCTCCTCAGCAGCTCCAGAGTCCCCACAGATGAGCCCTGCGAGGGTTGTTCTTCCTCCCCCGCGTGTGGCGGCCCCCGTGGAACAAGCAACTTCTCCACCGCCGCCCAAGCGGACCGGTCTTGCCGCATCGCGGTTTGCTGCCACTCTGTCGCCCGTCCCTGATCACGAGATTTTGAAGGTTCACGGCATCGTCTCGCCGTTTGAGATTGACGATGATCAGCAATCCTTGTCTCCTTCCGCCAGCAGCCAACTACCACCGCAGGCCGAAGAGCATGTCGATGCTGCTATACACCCAGAACCTAGCTTCGCCGACATCGATGCAATCATGCGCCATCTCAACCAAAACCCTAATATGGGTATTAACAAAGCTACGGATAGCCAAACCCAATGGAGCCCAACCCGTGACGTGCTGGCTGGTGCCGTTGCAGACTCCTCGCCCTCCCATCTGCCTCCTCAGAGTCATTCCCGAGGCGATGTTCCCAGTCCAAGCCCATTCGTTGAGCGTCATGTCTCCGTCGAGGCGTCACAGCCAATGCTCTCTACTGAGCTGGAAGACCCCTTTCTCGACCCACCACACAGCGCGATGTCCTTTGAAGGCCCAGTTCATCGCCTTAATGGCAGCGAGAGCGCGCCTGCTAGCGAATGGGACGGTGACTTTGGTGAAGACGAACAGACAAAGTTGGAATCCCGAGTCAATTTCTTTGATGGCCATGTCAACAACCTTGTTGGCGGTCTTCTGGCTGCTCGTCTTGGGCCTTTGGAAAATAGCCTGGACGCAATCAAACACGCTCTAGCGGTTACGTCGAGGAGGACGCCCTCCAGTCGGCGAGAGAGACGCAGCATATCCGGGGAGATCCAGGAAAGCGATGCCGATGATGAAGACGATGAAATGCCTGCGCCAAGGCGCTCCATGAGTCCCCGTAGAGATCGCAAGATGGACCAGATTCGATCTGCCGTCCTGGAAGCCCTGGCAACCCAGCAACGTAACCAAGCAAAAGAAGCGCCACCGGCTTTTGTTTCTGCGCCTGTGGATAACTCCATCGTTCTGAAGGCTCTTGATGAGATGAAGGAGCACTTTAGTCAATCGCTGCACCTCGACTTCCGAGGCGAGGATCTGAGGAACATTGTCGAAGAAGCTGTGGAGAGTCGCATGCCCCCTAGTCCTCCGTCGGTCACCGTGGTCGGCAACGATGACAAGATCAATGAGCTTCAAGCTCGCTTACTGGAGCTTGAGCAGCGACTCCGCCAGGAGGAGATTAAGGTGGAGACGGAAACTTCTGCTAGACGTGCAGCTGAAGATCGCGCCGCCGACTTCAATCGTGAGCTTCAATCAGCCGCGACCAAGATCGAGGTTGAGATGATGAATAAGAGTTCTCTGAATCAGCGAATAGCAGATTTGGAAGAGCGTGTTCATCATTCTGAACTTCAAGCAGAGGAGGAAACCAAGTCTCGGAGAGCTGCCGAGGACAGGCTTTCAGAAATCCAGCGCCTGCTCCGCATCTCCTCCGAGGAAGAAACTCGTCTCCGGGATCTCTCCGAGGAGAAGGATCAAAAGATGAAGGCTCTTGAGTCGACGCACAGCAAGAACGCCATGCGCCTGGCACTTCTGGAGGCTAGCCAGGCAAACGCTCAGCAGACCCAGAGTGAAGGTCAAAATCGCATCAATGTGCTCGAAGTTGACCTCCGAGATGCTCGACAGGAAGCCCGGCACTGGCGAGCGGAGACTGATCGCGCCACCGATCTTGCTCAAAGACGTGATGACGACCTTAAGCATGCCCTTGATGAAAACAAGGCATTGCGCAAGCTTATCGACACCCTCGGAACCCAACTGCAAGAGAACGAGCGCCTTCGCGACAACTGGCGCTTGAAATTCATGTCAATCCAAGAAGAAATGACGCAAGCCGCCCGGGAGGTCACTGAGGAGAACGCTCGACGCACCAAGAAAGAGCAGGCAATGCTTGCTCGGCAAGACGTCCTTGATGCCAGGCTTCAAGCCGAAGCAAGAACCCGCGAACGCATCGAAACCGAACTTGAGCGACTGGAAATGGGCGAGCGCCAGGGAATGCGGGCCGTCGCTGAATGCAAGAGACTCGAAACTTTGCTCGGCGAGCTGCGTACAGAAAACAACAAGCTGCACCAGAGCTCTTTGCGTTATCAAGCCGAGTTCCAAGAAGCCAGAGAATCCGGCGCTCGCGAGGTTCAGCGTACACGCGAGTCGATACAGGCCGAGGTAGAGAGTGCCAACTACCAGGTCAACATTGTTCGCAGTGAGCTCGAGGACCAGATGTCGCGAATGAGAGCTCAGCTTGACCAGGTCAGAATGGACGCTGATACGGCCAAGGCTCGCCATGAGATGTTTTTGGAGGAAGCACAAACATCGAAGAAAGCAGAGCTGGAGGAGCTTGAACGCAAGCACCAGAACGACATGGAAGACCTCCAAGCCCGGTATGAACGCCAGATCAACAACACAACCGAAGATGCGCAGCGGGCCGAGCAGAACCTGCTGGAGCGCTTGAGCATCTCAACCTCAAAGTCCGAATATCTCCAGGATAAGGTGGTTCACCTGGAAGAGAAGCTTGAGATTGCCAAGGAGGCTGCACTGGCAGCCGTTCAAGCGGCCAAGAATGTTGCCGTTCCGGAGTCCAGTGTAGCTCCCAAGGCTGGCCCCCGCCACTCGGAGCTGCCTGAAAAGATTTCTCCCCAGGCTCTCCGCGAATCCATCATGGTACTGCAGGAGCAATTGCAAGCGCGCGAGCAGAGCATAGAGGAGCTTGAGCAAGCTCTTGCCAAGGCTGACCCGGAGGCCGAGTCCAAGATTTCTAAGCGCGACGACGAAATCATCTGGCTCCGCGAGCTCCTTGCCGTGAGGCACTCGGATCTCCAGGACATTATCGCGGCTCTTGGGCGAGAGGATTACGATAAGCACGCCGTCAAAGATGCGGCGATCCGCCTCAAGGCCAACCTGCAGATGGAGGAACAAGAGCGTGAGCGAGCCATGAACGGTGGCTCAGCTATCAACCTCCCGAACATCGCTGCTACGATCCGGGACGCAGCGACCCCGCGCGTTGCTCAAGCAGTTGGTCCTCTTGCGGCAGCCTGGGGGAATTGGCGCAAGGGGCGAGACCCGGGGTCTTTTGGTAGCCTGGGAAACGTGCTGTCATCCCCTGGTCCGGCGAGTGGAAGTAACTCGACGCCCTCCAAGGCAAGCCCTTCACCGAGCAGCTTTCTTGGCGGGCTTCTGACGCCGCCGGCATCTGATATGCGTCAAACACCCCCAAGCGCCTCGGTTCCGCAACCCACTGCGTTCTCCAACACGGGCCGCCGGTTTACAGCCCAAGATCTCGCCAACCGACCTCGGGGTATCTCGTCAACACCAAACCAGGAAGGCAGAACGGCAGTAACGGGCACTCCACCACGTCGTGGGGTATCCGGCCCTATGACGCCTATAATGCGTCCGGCTGCTTATGACTGTGACGCCCAAGAAGACTTCAACGACGCAGACTTCTTCGACGACTAAATAGAAAGAAATGGATCCGATGGACGATCGTCAGATCACTTACACAGCAGTAGTTTTTTTCCTTTTTCCTTTGTCATTTTCTTTATTCTCAAGAGAACACGGCAGACATGAGAAGCAATTCAACATTCCCGGCTCCATAGCTTCATTCCAGCACATATTCAGGCTTTGCGACATCTTGCTTTTTGATATGAGCACCACAAGACTGGCACTAGAATGATACCCCCTTTTTGAGCACACTGTTTCTCGTTTTTCTTTCATCGTTCTTGCTTTTCAAATTTATTCATCCTGCCTTTCGCTCGAAAGGAGGCAACACGAAAACCGTTTACAAAGAGGGAGATGGAAGAGGATGTTGCCGCACGTCGGCGAGGCTTTGGTTCTTTCAGCCATTACACTTTTGAGGTTTTCCAGTCCTAACATTAGCAACCTCTTAGCACATAGTATTCTTGAGTCTTTTGTTTTGTTTTGTTATTTCTTCTATCAGATACGAACGCGAGGGTGGACGGCATGCGTAAAGAAGCGGGGAGGACGAGAAGCATGAGTCGGTGGTGTGAGGGGGGTTGGACCGAGAGACGACGACATACCTACCTAATTTACCAATCAATATAAATCCGTATCTACCCCTGTTCGGGTCGTGGTTGCGATGTCTGCATTGACCTTTCTGGGTGTTTGCTGGACCAGTGAGGTATCCATGCATAGCTCAGGCACCCTCAAGGCACCTTAGTGCCGGGCAGCCCACTGCAGTTCGGCCCCACCTCGTTCTTCACTCCACACTCTTCCCGCAGCATCGCACGGGCATCGCATCTGTCGATAAAAAGGATCCGACCTAGGTCTGTTTGGCGACCGACCATGGCCAAGCAGAATGGCATTGATATTCTGTGCGACGCTGCCCGCGGCGCGGGGTCTGATATGCTCCTATCTTCCATCTTTTCCCTCGCTGGGGCGGCGGAAAGTGGGCCGCGGGGCGTGAAGCGTGTAGCGGTGGACGGGTCCCCGTCGTCGCTGTCGTCGTCGACCACCTCCAAGAACGTGGCAGTCGCGAGCCATGTGTGCCATCAGTGCAGAAGGGTGTATGAGCGCGCCGACCATCTGACCCGCCACATCCGATCCCATGAAAATGCAAGGCAGTACCAGTGCTCCCGTTGCCCCAAACGCTTCAATCGCGCGTATGTTGTTGTTGTTGTTGTTGTTGTTGTTATTGTTTCAATTCCCATCCACATCCATATCCACCTCCATTTCCATTTCCATTTCCATTTCCATTTCCATCCACCGACCCGCAAACATCCAACCACCCACCCACAGCTCCCGAGACTCCTCCCCACCGTGCCGCCGCCTGGGCATTTGCCTACCGTACCTTGCCGTAGCTTGGCATACATTGTTGCATCAGCATCAGCATGAGCATCACCAATTCTCTATACCCAGTGTAGCCAAGCTGGCCTCGACTGACCATGCCGTTTTGGTGATGGTGATAGAGACCTTCTCACCCGCCATGAGTCGACACACGACAGGGAAATCGAGGGAGGAGGCCGGACCATCATCCGGCGGAATGACCGCACGAGTGCGGCCTGCGCCAATTGTGCCACGTCCAAGTCGAAATGCGACGACCAGAAGCCCTGCTCTCGCTGCCGCTCCAAGGGCCTGACGTGCGCGCCCTCGCAGAAGAATTCACATCAGTTCAGGACATCGACATCGGCCTCCGCAGAGGACCCCTCGCATCGTCTCGCTGACCATTTCGAAGGGAACGCAAATGCCATCGTGAACCCAGCCACCTTCTCGTCGACGTCGGTTGTGAACTCGGGCCCCATGATGATGGCCACGGACCAGATGGACACCGCATCCTACGGGATGCCCATGTCCATACCCATGCCATCGAACGGCTATGCCATGACTGTACGGCCGGCCATGTCAAGCCTGGCTGCCCACCCCAGTGCACCCACACGTCAAGGTGTACATGGCCCCGGCCTAAGTGACGTTTTGTCTGCAGCAGTTCCACACCCAATGATGCATGTGATTCCCGACGACCTGATCTACTTCAACCCCATGCACAACTTCAGCCAGCAGGACATGGACTTCACCGCGTGGGACCTCGACTTCGACACATTTGCCATTCCCCGGTTCGAGTCCCACGGGCCCAGCCCCCAGTCCACACGTACTGGCTCCTCTCAGACAGCAAACCGCACATATCAAGACTCAACACGCCGCCATGCTGCCTTCAAGCGGTCCCCTTGGTTATGGGATCCGGAGCCCACTGATTATGTGCGGAGGGACACGGAAGGCCTACACCTGAATGAAGATGTGCTCTCTCACCCTCCCGCTCTTGATGGGTTTCTGGAGCGACCGATCAACAAGTTGAGGATGAGTAAAGCCACCCGAGACCGTCTGTTTTCCATCGTCGTCGCCGAGAACAAGGACCCGGCGCGCGTGCCCTCGTTCCCCTCCCTTGAACTCCTCAACTACCTTATGCAAGCTCATTTTGTGCACGATGAGTACCAATGCGATAGCTGGGTCCACGCGGCTTCGTTCAATCCCGAGACGTGTCTCCCTGAGCTCCTTGCGTGCGCCATTGCCAACGGTGCATCGTTTATTGCCAACTCGTCCGTCTGGCAGTTCGGTCTCGGCATGCAAGAGGTTGTGAGACAGCGTCTCTCCACAGTTGTATGCTCGCCTCAACAGCATTCCATCCCTGGAGTATCATAGATGTGTGTGCGTGTGAAGCTGACCCTCGGCAGTTCGAATCCTGCAATTCCAATACACGCCGCCTCGAGTGTCTCCAAGCGTACATGCTGCAGCTGGACATTGGCATCTGGAGCGGTTTCAAGCGCAAGACGGAGCTCGCTGAGAGCTTCTTGCAGCCGTTGATGACTGTACGTCTTTTCTTCATCCACTCTTTTTCTTCCTGGCTCAAATCGAGCAGCTGATTTTTTGTAGATGCTACGAAGGGCGGGCGTCTTCATGGCACCTGCGGACTCTCCCGATATCGTTCCGCTCGCCTCAGACTCGACCGAAGTGCTGGAGATGAAGTGGCAGAAGTTCGTTGCGAGGGAATCGTACAAGCGGCTGGTCCTGCATCTCTTCTGCCACGACGTGCAGTCGTCCGTTAGCCTGCAGAAGAACCCCCTCATGTCCTTCACCGAACTGGCGTTTAGCCTCCCAGCCGCACGGGATCTGTGGATGGCGCCGTCTGCCCAGGCCTGGCGTGAGGCGTACCTAGCCAAGCGCCCTCTGCTCCCAAACCAACCACCACTCGCTCGAGTTTCGGAAGTGATGCACTGCCTGAACATTCTAGACGACGTCATTGAGTATGTCGACGCGGATCTCTGCTACATGGCCGTAGAAAACGGCTTCTGGGGCCAGATCGCTGCCTACCGCGAAGGCGTCAAGTTCTACCAGCACGGCGGGCTGAGCAAGCAAAACTCGACGCACAGACTATGGCTTAAGTCGCAGCACCAGGAGCTCTACCGCGACCTGGGCGAGTTCTCCTCCGCCGTCATCAACACTGCCAGAAAGCCCGCCATCAACCTCGCCATCGCCGCGCAGCTCTTTATGATGGTCCTGCACGTCTCTCTTGACGATCTCCAGCGCTTCGCCGGCAAGGCTGGCGAGGAGGAAGCTGGGAGAGCCTCGCTCGCGCTAGAGGAGGGGTGGGCGCGCACACCCGACTCGCGCTACGCCGTCTGGCACGCAGGCCAGGTGCTGCGCAACGCCAGATTGCTCCCGCCCACGTCGCTCAAGGGCTTCAACGCCATGGCGGTCTACTTTGCCACGCTGGCGCTGTGGGTCTACGGGATCCTAGGGTGCGGAAACGGGGATGGGGATGCGGGTGATGGCGCTCACAGAGACTTGCCTACCGTGGTCCTGGACAGCGAGGAGTCGAGGGAGGTGCAAGCCTTTTTGCAGCTGAGCAGGGGCACCCCGGGGCTTATGCACGGGAGGTTCGCCGAGCCGCTGTCGGACCCGGGGCTGGTGCTCGCGAATGCGAGAGACCTGTACCGGGATAACTTCCCGGTTCGGAGCGAGCCGCTGCCGCCGCTAGTCGAGAGCCTCGGGACGCTGTTGAGGGACTTGGGGAGTGCAAATTCCGGACGGGTGTCGAGTGGCGGGAGCGAGAGCGAGAGCGGGAGTCTGCGGGAGGGTTAAATCAAAACCCAGTTAGAGAGGAATTTGCGGAATGGAAAATTACGGATGAGCGAGGCGTTTGTAGCAGGACGGATGAAAGGAATTGGTTTGTTTTCACTTGTCTAGTGTAGTCGGTGGTATATCAAAAAGGGGGGCTGATAAAAACAGAGTTTGGATTTCAGGGGTAATGAGGAGGTACCTCGTAGGTAATGCGTGGCTGGGCTCTCAAAAGGTTGATTGATTGAATCATGGCTAAAAAAAATTGAAAAAAAATTGAAAACTATGAACATATGATACGGCATCAACAAATCTCCATTATCTACATTGTCTGTTCGCAGCTCCGTCATGACATGCCTTTTCCATCTCATCTCATTTCATCCCATTGAAGACAAACTTCCCAAGTGGAGACACGCTCGCCGGCCCGACAGCCAGCCGGGCGGCCCCACTCTGCACTCCTCCCCGCAGCACCATGAATTACGTCAGCAACAAGAATTTCCGAGGATTTAACAGAGCTTTTCGATCGAGACCTCGCAATTCTTTCTTTCCTCCTCTCCTCATCAACCCAACCCAACCTGCCAAACCAAGCCACCACCATCACTATCTCAGGCTGCGACTTACCCTCGCGGATCTGAGTTTGGTGGTGGTGATAACGGAAGCAGTGACGAGAGCAAGCAACGACGCCCTCGAGATTTTTCACCGCACGCACGTATGCACGAGCGACGATATTTTATTCGAGTCCTCAGCAACGCGGCCCTTCGCCGCGCGAACTAAAATCTCGACGGCATCGTTGCTTCTGCTCCGTTCACCAACTCCAGACAGGGGAAGGAAGGGGGCTTCGCAGATTCCCCCCCGAGGAATCGCGAAGCCCAGTGTTTGACAACAGCAAATGGTACGTTTCCTACTCCCTCTCTCCTTCCACACCAGCACACAAAAAAAACACAAAATACAAACAAACCGTTATGATGAACATAATTTGCGATTGATACCATCAGGTGGCTCACTTTCGCCGGTGATGCTATATCGGGTGGATACATGATAATCAATTTCTTACATATTCTGATCTCCCTCCCTCCATTCACATTTCACTTGGAAACTACGCATCAACAACGCGGGGCAATGGTTGCTAACTTTGCCTCAAGATTCGGATTTTTGCAAATTTGCTGTGTTTGGATTCAGACGACTCCGGGCTGGTCATGGCGGGTCCAGACCACACCTGATACATAATACCAACATTCTTTTCTTCATGAAATCGAACTGTGCACCTGAGCTCACCGTCCAACCGTGATGTGATAATACGTGATATTCCTGTCCCACCTGGAGGCCATCACAGTTTCGCGGCATCACAGGGTCTGACGCCCATGACATCATTTGCTCTCATTGTCCCGCCCCCATTGAACCCTTTTTTGCCCTCACTTTGTGTTATATGAACGAGCATGGACCAACTTGAATGGCCTTCAAAGGCACAATCGACAGCGAGCAAAACATATGTCGGACTCTACGCCCACACAGTTCATTGCGCATGTAGTGGTACACGAGGGAGACATCACAGTGGAACAAGTGACTGCCACAACGGGCGCACGTATTCACTCGCCTATGTACTTTTCGAGCTACCTACTCCTCCTTCCCTTCCGCCCTACACGAGCAGAAGAGAGACATCATACCCAGCGAGCCATCGCGAATGCAGTAGTCTGCTGCTGTTCGATATAAGATCAATAGCAAAGTGGATCGACCCCTTTCCACAAGCTCTCCATAACCACCATAACTACCAATATAAAAAAGAGACCCGTCCCCAGTTCTAACAACGCGAGCCTAAGATTATGACTATGAACCAGAAGGAAATGAGATGAAGACTCGTGGAGACAGCCGGGATCCAGCCGGCGCTCGAGTGTTAAAGCGAAAAGATGATAGCCTGGAGGAGGACGAAGAGCAGGCAAGAAATGATTGGGAGAGCAAAAGACGGCCTGCGTCTCTCTGCCACGGATTCTGTAACCTGTGCCGGGGCCGCGGGCGACGACAGAAAGGGCTGAGGCGCAGCGCCGGCACCAGTGCCACCGCTTCCGGGTGCTGCTCCGCTGCCGCCATTGTTTGGTGCTGAACCCTCACCGCCGCCGCCGTAACCGCTCACAAACGGGAAGCCTTGGTCTTGCTGGACACCAGTGACACTGAGGGTGACAGTGAGGAACGACGTGGTGGGCTCCGGGCTTTCCGCGCTGAGGCCGGCTCCCTTGAGCTCGTAGTATGCTGGTGGCCAGTACGCTGCTGGCTGAGGTGATGGAGGCGGAGGCGACGGCGGGCAAGGTACAGCGGGGGCCGGTGGTGGAGAAGGTGGTGGGGGAACAGGGATTGTTTCGACGACAGTGACAACCATGAGTGGTTGTGGAGGTGGCTGCGGCGGTGAAGGGGGAGGGCAGGTCGTAGGAACGATGGCCTCGAGGCTTGGTGAGCCGACAATCATGACAGTTTCGACAAACGGGCCTTCCATAACATCTGGACTTGGGCATGCCGTGCCACCACCATTCCCGGCTCCCATGCCGGCCCCTGGCCAGCCGTTTCCGTTGCCATTTCCATTGCCATTTCCATTGCCATTCCCATTCCCATTGCCGGAACCTCCGCCTCCGTTGTACGTGGTTGTCCGAAAGACAGTGAGGACAGGTCCACCCAGTGTGTATGGGTTAGCACCAAAGCCGTTGCCGCCCGCTGGCGACGGCGCCACCGTGATCATCTGTGTGACTGTGGCTTGATATGGCGGGCCATTGTTGCCTGCTCCTTCACCACCTGGAGGGCATGGCGGCGCTTGTCCTTGGCCGTTGCCTCCTTGGTTTGGTGCAGGATTCGGAGGGCCACTTGTGACGAACGGACCGGGCGAGCCACCATTGCCAGAACCTGAGCCTTGGCCATTGGAAGGAGGACCACTTGTGACAAAGGGGCCTGGGCTGTCATTGCCGGCAATTTCGTTGGGGTTCATATCGGGTGGACAGTCAATAAGGAGGGACGTGTCATTGGGGTTGGAAATGGCTCCAAAGAGAACACGGGCAGCATGGACACTCGGGTTGAGAGACGTTGCTGTGCTAGCCGGCTGGGGGGTCGGGGCGGCTTGGACGGTCGGGACAGGCTGGACGGTCGGGGTCGTTTGGACGGCTGGGACAGCTGACGCCGCCTGACTTATACCATAGTTGAAATTAATGTTCATCTCGATGGGGGAGTGGTTTCCAGCTGGGACGGCGACTTGTGTGCTTGTGAGGGCCAGCTTGTCTCCGGGAGCGAGTGAGGTGGCTGAGTCGGCGGGTTCGACATCATCACCAGGTGCCATATTGAGATTCACATTGAGCTGCATGGGCGAGCTCCGGGCAAGGAGGTCGCTGGACTCCTGCTTGTTGAGGAGACCTTGGACGGTGTTTGTGACCGAGGCGTTGATGCAGTCGTCGGCGATTTGCTTGAGAGCAGGGGCGTAGCCGGTGGCATCGCAGCTGGTGAAGAGGCATTGGAAGAGTTGCTGGGGTGACAAAGGGTCAGTCAAAGCCAACACCACCACATGGCACAGGGAGAACAGGAAAATACCATACCTGTAAGCCATGGTCTCGTTGGCACAGACAGCCCAGATCCGGACAGCCAGAGGCCTCAAAGGCGGGCGACACGCAGCCTCCAGCACAGGGGGGAAAACTTGGATCCAGTCCTATAACAGACGGGAGGTTTGAGAATAGCGTAAAGCCCCAGAGAGCGGTAGGCTTCATGTCGAAGAGTAAAGCACCGACGGCGGTCCAGAGAGAGACGTCCAAAAAAAGGCGGAGATGTTTGATGATTGATGGCTGTGATGGAAGAGAGAGGGAGAAGGGAAGGAAGCCAGGGAGATGGTTGACATACCCTTCAGATAGGACGGACGTGGGGGGATGGATCATCGTGAGAAGGCAGGAACGTGGACAAGAGTAGGAGCAGGAGCAAGAGCAAGAGAAAGACTGATCTGGCAACCGCAGTCGTTGGAGTAGACCGTGGCAGGCGCTGACCTTGTTTCCTATCATGACGGAAACTGCCTGCACGGTTGCTACCTGAGAAAGCCGGTCGAACCTTCCAACGACAGTTCATGTAGCTCACCGTAGACTCGCCATGGGTGCACTTCTCTTGTGGAAATTTCTTCTGCCCAAAGAACGCCAAGATGAAGGTATCATAATCTGGAATGTCTACCTGACCTGTAAGGTACCTGACAAGGGACAGCTCAGAGGCGCGCTCAATACAACATCAGTTCAACCGGCTTCTCCGCGTCGGTGAACTTCTCCTTGAGCTCCTTTCTAGAGAGCATTCTTACCAGCGGCATCATCGTCTCCCTCATGTCCATAATACCGCGCTTCTTCTGGTCGATGTGCGAAGCGTCGATGACAACTCTCGTCAGGCACTGGAGCGACAAGGCCTCTGCGGTGCAGGTTAGCAAAATGGGCACGCAATTTCCACTGTAGGCTCCTCCTCGCCGGGTGAAGGCGACGATATCTGGGCGCCATACCATTCTCAATCAGATCGATGAGGCGCTGTGGGGTGCCGACCGCGATGCCGGTGCGGTTCTTCTTGAGGAAGGCGACCTGCTCCTCGACCTTGAAGTGTTTGGCAAACTGGAAACAGCGTCAGTCACGCTCTGAGGGGTTGCCGAGATATCTTAGGGGAGTCCCTGACCAGTTTCGCGACGGGATTCCCCTTCTTCTGGAACTTCCTGACGGCTCTGACCAGGTCGGTGGCACGCAGGCCGGCGCCGGCAATGATGATGGTGTGCGGCGACCCCTGCTGCTTGGACGCCTCCTCGAGCTTCCCCGGGGCTTCAGAGAAGCACTCGAGAAACTCGGGCAGGTTGTCCAGCGACCGTGCCTTCTCAAAGGACGTGGTGTCCTTGATGGCGTTTGCTGAGATGTACAGATCCGACAGCTCGATCGAGCTCAGGTCGGATCCGAAGCGCGATGTCTTCTGGGCGATGTGGTCGGCCACGAGCTGGCCATCCATGCGTGCAAAGGCCCTGTTCAAGCCTGCCTCGGTGTCGAGGTCGGCGTCATCCTGGCGCGCCTTCTTCCGCTTCCTCCGCGAGGAGCCGTCTTCGTGAGAGGCAGGCCTCTTTCTGGTCTTTCCCTCCATCACTCCCGCTGGCGGAGCGGTCGCCGAGACAGTCGCCGTGTCGGCCATCCTTCTGCAGCTAAAAAAAAAAAAAGAAATCTCGTGGTGCCTGTGGATGGGATGGTATGGCTTAAAATACGAATCGTCTCCAAATTTCAGGGTTGAGATTCTTGTTCCTGGCCAAACAGCAAATATTGTTTGACTTGGGACGATATTATACGTTGAGCCTTCTCGTAAGTCGCTGCCCGTGTGTGAAGCCTTGCTTGGGGAGGGACGAAAATTTCTGGGCGGAACAGTGCCAATATGCTATTTTTGGGGCATACTACACACTGTATTTTGTAGCCGGAGAGCGCCAGAACGCGTTGGGAGTGGGTCGAGACTGGTCCATGCTGCACAGTGCGCATCAGCCTGATCAGTGCAAGCCCGGTGCTGATAAGTGTCGGTGGGAGACGGCTTGCGTTTCTAGGCGACTCTTACTGCTCCGGCCCTCAAACTTCCCCCAATTGCCAGCAACCGGGATTTTCTATTGTGCCTGCAAAGATGTGCTGGGTTGATTGTATTGATTGAGTTATGCCTTTCGTAGGCATATCCTCCTTCCCCCAAGGATTACCTACCCTCCCTACCTGATATTGATGGTGAGGAGTGGGCGGAGATGTGACCTAATCTCACCAAGCATCATCGAGACCTGCCTTAGGTCGGTTACAATACCTGAAAGCAGGAAGGAAGGATAGTAGCGCCAGACCTACGAACACCAAGCCACCAACAACAAAAAGACCCAAGATCCTGTCTGGCTTGCCCGTTGCTTTGTACACCTTTCATGGCGTCATGCACATCCATTTAGGAAAGCACACCAAATAATCACGCCTTGAACTTGGACATCATCTCTGCCCTTCCCTCGTCCTGCCCCGCTCCTTATATCTGCGCGGGCTGTTCTTCCCATCGTTGAGTCGCTTCAGTGAAGCAGTCCCATTATCGCCGATGGCGCCTCAGGAAAACATCCCCATTGTACGTCATAATGCATCGCCCCGTGTTCCACGTTCAATTCCAGCACAAGAAAGTCGTACACTCGGCTGTGGCTACCTGCAGCCCACAGCGGCAATGTAAATAAGGTACATGTATATTACTTGTGCTAACAGATTGCATCTGCTTCATTTTACTGTAATAGGCTGCCAATGTCCTAGGAGTAAGTCTCGATCCTCGTACACAAGCAACAACAGCCTCAACAAGCCCCCAAACTAACACTTTGGCGACTGAAAAAAGACAATCGGCACAAGTGAGTCACATACCCTATCGATAAGTGATGTGCCCTTACCGGTGCAATGCCATGTTTCAATGTCTCTAACCCTACGGCAGTGTAAGTCACGCAGCAATTACCCAGGCGCCGCTCCCCGTGTCCAACAACAAACACAGCACACCAAACTGCGGCTTTTACATCCAACTAACATTTCCGTCTTCTTCTCTCCTTGTGCAAAGACTTTGGTGTGTCCAGGTTAGTAGCAACCACCTGAACCTTACCTAAACCCCGCTCCCCTAGCAGACGAGCAGACGACGCTCACAGAAAACATCATCTTCCCCCCAGCTGGTACCGCAAATATGGACCAACTGGCGAACCAAAAAGACCGAAGGCCTCCCGGGCATCATGATGTTCCTCTGGGCACTGTGTGAGTTAAAAACCCCTCACCAAGGGCGTAGCTACCTAGCTGGTGATGGAACCATCTTTGCCCCTCGTGTTTTGTGCAACACAGGGTAGAAAAGCCTAGATGCTAACACGCGGTCACAGGCGGCGTGCCTTTCGGGGTCTATTCGGTAGCGCAGAACTTCAATATCCCGTTGCAAGTCCAGCCGCATTGCTTCATGGCGCTGTGTCTCATTAGCTGGGTACAAACGCTGGTGTACCACAGGTGAGTCTCCGGCTCGTGTCTCCCTTTGTGGCCAAGTAGCTCGGGCGAGTTATCCACGTCCAATGGCCAGAACGGGTGGCTAGTAAACAGAGGACGGATGAATTCTTTTGCGCCTCTTTGCCTCGTTTTTCGTCGTCTGTTGTCCTGGAACAGAAACTGACACGATTCTTGCCCAGAAAATGGGCAGTGTGGAAGGCATCGGTGGTGGGCGTGGCGGTTGCCTGCACTTTTGCTGGGGTCGAGACTGCCTTGATCCTCACACTCAGGCCTCTTTATGACGATGGCAAGGATGTCCCCATCTTTGTGGTGGGCGTCATTGCAGCCGCGCTTCTTGCCGCTGGCCTGCTCCCCCCGTATGGCGAGATTTGGAAGAGAAGAGGTAGAGTGGTTGGTATCAACTGGGTAAGCCATGGTTGGAGATAACCAAACTGTTGCCTACGTGAAGCGAGCGCGTATCACTGACAGCCAGCGAGTTACAGATCTTTCTCTCTATGGACTGGTTCGGTGCCTTCTTCTCCCTCATGGCTCTAGGTGAGTTGATTACAGACAAAACACCAAGGACGCTTGCTAATCATAATGTCGGGGAAACAAGTGGCGCAGAATACATTTGACATTCTTGGGGGTATTCTGTATACACTCTGGTGAGTTTCCCTTTACTTAACGGCAGAGAAAACACAGCGCCTGACCCGCTCCCTAGCTGCGCTCTTGAGGTTGGGATATTTTCCTCCCACCTCATATGGATGGCCCACACACGGAAAATCCGAAAAGATGCCGCAGCGCAAGGCAAGACATTTGACGATATCGCAGCCGAGCACGAGGCCAGCGGGATCCCCTTCAAGTTTGCCGAGAGAAAGAGCCGGAAGGATAGGGTGAGCAAGGTCGAGGACGCCGGCACAGATGATACTGAAAATTCTGCTGGTGGCAATGGCAGTGCTGGCACTCCACTGGGACGCTCGACTGATCCGGAGAGAATCACGACGACAAAACAAGAGCAATAACAGCAATCACTGCCTTCATCTGGTAGCAATGGTGTCCGGGGGGGCCTAGTTATTGTTGGGATCCGACCGGTACATAGACGGGCATATGGAGCCTCAAGGTGCCGAGCTCATGTCAACAGTCAAAGCCAAACCCTATAGCGCTCCGCGGAGAAGAGAAAGTGAAAAGTAGCATCATGAATGAAGAAAGGTGTTGGTTGGTTGTGTGAAGCGAAAATCCCCAACATCTGACATTGAGTGGTGGGAATAGCGTTGGCATGGGTGTTGTTCTTGCATGTCGTTGCTGCTCGCCGTTGTCGGTACCGTCTTCGAGTCTGTGAGGTTTCGGCAGTTCAATGTGTGGCGCCAAGCTTTTTACCCACCTATCTCCCTGCTCTACCCAGTACGCGGTAATGAATGAATAGAGATTATCGAAGTCTCAATATGGGCATGGGTTGCCTTTGGAGAATTGGAGCAATGAACCACCGCTCGCCAGACCAAACAGACCATCTGAAACCGCAGATTGTGATGCAGACGTGATAGAGACTCGTACCGCTGAAAAACCAAGCCTGAAACAACTGGAGGCAGAGACGGTGGTAGTTAAGATGAGATTCAATGGCTAGATATCCAGCCGAGCTGGTGGGTTTTTCGTCATGAGTGCAGGTTGGAGAATAAGGGGTCTGCTTGAACCCAGCGATTTGGAGCCGTTGACAGCGGCACCGGCAAGAGGAGTGAGCTTCCTGTCGTTTCGCAAGGCACGGGCCATAGGCTGCCATTCGTTTCGACGGTCCCTGAATAAAAAGGGGTTGAGCGCGGGGGTTGGGCGTGTTTGCGTGTGCGTGCGTGCGCGTGTGTCGTCTTGGTGGACCTGTAAGGTCCGGACATGATATCTGAGCAAGAGGAGGCTTGGCGGTTTGCGTGACGCGCCTCACCACTTCTGTCCAGTCGGAAGGATTTGCCGGCTCTTCGCCATTGAGAAAGCACTTGGCTTGGAGATGTGCGGGCGAATGCGTGACATAGTCTAGATACGAGCTGCGACGTAACCAGGCCAGGCCAGGCCAGGTAACTTCGTCACTCTTCCCAACCGGAAACTGAATCGGATGTGGCCCGGTGATGCCCAACCTTGGTTTCCCCCCTTGATGCTCCTTCGATGCTCAAGTCACGACCAGAGGGCGCAATGGGGCGGCATTTGTCCATGCAATCATTTTCGTTTCTTTTTTCTTTCTCGGGCTTTCCTCCTCGGATTTCTTTTCGACGCGCCCCTCCCCCTCTCCTTTTTTCCACCCTCGCCCCCTGGCACCAGTGGTTGGGGCGGTGACGTGGGTACGGCAACAAGGCGCTGCTTTTGGTGATGTTGTCGCCAAGCTGCTAGCTGCCTTGGGCGGCGTGCCTGGTCCTAGATAACGTCCGGGTCCCTGTCATCGGCAGGCCAGCGGTGCCATTTAGAAAAGGTGCCTGGAGCTTATGCTACTGCAGAGCATGCCGTGACGTACAGACAGGCAGGCCGACAGACTCGGCCTCGGACACGACGAGCCTGACTGCATTGGTGCCAGGTACGGCAACAGGAGTGACAAAAGAAGACGGGATGGGCCAAGCACGTATGCATGGTAATAGGGCAATGGAAGCGAAAAGGGTTGGAATTGGAGGGCAAGAAATCAGCGGCGCGGCGCCATTGAAAGCGATTGGACAATGACGGATCAGGTAATGGGCAGGGTGACTGGCAGCGATGCGTTGTTCGGTACAGCTTGTACTGCGTACCTTGCCCTCCAAAGTTCCATCCCATTGCCGTCTCGCCGCCTCGTCGAGCCCGCCTCTCGGGAGGCCTTTGCGTCGTCGCGGCGTCGGATCCAACAATTGGCTGCCCTGCCCTGCCCGGCCCTTACATCTGGCGTGAGGCGCGAGGCCCCGTACAAAACCTGAGGTACGCTACCGGTATCCATCCGTGTCTTGTAGTCTGCTCGTCCGTGTTACGATGCGAAAAATGAAAGCGAGAACATGGAAATGCAGGTTGGAAGAAAGGTCATGAGGTGATTGGGCTTGAGCAGAGATCAGTCCCCTACCGGGCGTCCGGGGAAGCAAGGCAAGCGCTGCGCTGCATCTCACGGCTTCCAGGTTGCCAACTGGATGTGCTCGTTGCTCGTCCCTTCCCTTCCAGTCCGGCACATTCCCGCACACTCCCGCTGCCTGCCTGCCTTCCTGCCTGCCAGCCAACCAGAATGCGCGGACAGCCTTTTTCGGTCGTCACTCTCAACCACTCGCTGAAGCTGCAAACCATTGTGACCAATCTTCCAACATGGCGGGAAAAAGAAGGAAAAAAAGAAACGCAGAAAAGGCGTCAGGTCCTCCTCCGAGACAGACTCTGACAGGTCAACGTCTGATCGATTCTCCCTTGACGCCACCATGTCCGACTACTCTCGGGACATCCCATAGCTCTCCTCGGCAGCAGCTCCCCCTTCCCCCTTCCAGGTTTGCCGACCAGGTACTTGTCCTGATAGTGGAACAAGCAGGGCGCGAATGTACCGACTGAAGTAAACCCAACACTTGGTGACCGATGAATGAGCCCAGGGCCAAACAAGTGGAGAGAGAAACCTAAATTGAACCGCAGACCTCCTCTTCGTATATCCCCTCCTTCCCATTCTCTTTCGCGTTCTTCATCCGAGCCCCTTCCGTGTACATTTTTTTGCCTTACTTCAGGTTTGCTCAGGCACAGGGACAGGCATCTTTACTTTCCTCGCCTTCTCGGTCGTCAAGGCCAGAGGCAGGTACAGCTTCCGCCAGAGACACTCGCTCGTTTTACTCCTGCTCCGTCCTTGCGGCGCGGGATAGCTGCATAAAGGAACCCCGAGCGGCGGCTCCAGTCCCACATCCAGCTCACAGCCCGGTCGTTGGCCTTGGTCCCCGCCGTCGTGTGCTGACATCCCGGCAATCAAAACGGACCAGCCAGTGCCAGCGGTCAGCGTCCAGGTGCAGGTGCAGGTGCAGGTGCCCGAGCCCTGGACTCTAGTGTAGTCTACCAGGTAGAATTAGTGTATCTGACCTACGCACAGCCCAGTAGCTCCAGTAGCTTCTTCAGGTTGGTAGCTCGCCCTTCAGCCATCCTATCCACCCACCCAGGCACTCGACGAGTGATATAATATCCGTCGCTTTTATACCTCCCAAGGCTGAGGTGGCCGGTACCTGGCGTCGCCCAGATATCCAAACTGTTGGGTGCAGCTAACTGTCTGATCCACCGTCTAGTTTCTACCTGGTGCCTCCGGCCTCATCTGGAGCTAAATTCGTTGGGTGGCATTTTCTTCGGCCTGCAGCCGGGGCATCCCGTCGGTGGGCAATCGGCGACCACCACCGCCCGCGACGCCGTCCCCCAGGCCCTTTCTGCCCTGAGAGAGCACGGGTTATCCAACCACCGACCGTCAACTGCCCACTGTCCTCTGCTCGGTATCGTGGCCCACTAAAACACTAAAACAACCATTTCCACCCGACCTCCAGCTGGACGACGGACGACGCTTCAACCGCCCGCCTGCCCCTGCCTGCCCGCCCCAACCTGCCCCTCCCCGCCTTACCTTACCCTACCTTACCTACGGTCTGCCTACCCTGAGCTACCTTGCCTTAGAGAGGCACCTAGACTGCGTCTTAGCCCCCAAATCTGCCCACCCCAAACCCAGCGACGTCCGGTGCGAGTTCCTCTCGCGTTGGAAGAAAAAACTCGTGGCGAGAAGGGACCGAGCTTTGTTTCTTTCACTCGTTCCCCAAAGCCGGATCTCTACGATCGTAGATCCCATCATCGCCAGCAGCCTGTGGAGCTGTATGCCGCAACCCGCGACCTCTGGGCCTCGAACCGCACCCGCCCTCTCGGCGCCTCGCGTGGAGGTGCTTTGCCAATTGGACCCGTCTGCCTGTGGTGTGTGAGAGCCGGTCCGTCAACAAGCCGGACGCCGGTAAGCCCTCATCTCGCCCAACCCCCGATACCATCCGACACAGTCCGATCCCGATTTGCGTAGGCGATCAATTGGGCAACCATCATCCGTCTGCCCCGTCTGCAGCCGCTTCGGACTCGTTCTGCTGAGACAATGTCGTCAAAATTTGGGTACCAGAGCCAATATCGGTGAGTAAGCCCCCCCTCCCTGAACCGACCAGAGTGAGCTACCAATTGCAACACCAAGGCTCCAAGCCAGCCTCGAGTCAACCCCCCGCCCTCCCCAACCCTAACCGTAGCCCCTCTTCTCCTGTCTCGTCATGTTGCGCTTAGCCATCCTCCAGATTCAAGTACGCCTTGGTTTTGTCGAGAATGGCTTTGCTGATTCGTGTCCCGTGTGCTCTGCAGCCGCGAGTTCAATGTAGTTGTTCTGGGAGCAGGTTTGTCTCTCACCACCCCTTCCCCCAAACGGCCACTTTCATGCCGAGCCATCGACTCACTTCCTGCTGCATTTGCTGACTTGGTCTCCTTCTACCGACTTGAAGGTGGTGTCGGCAAGAGCTGTCTGACAGGTACGTCTACATCTTGTCCCACGACGTCGAGTCCACCATGTTGATGTTCGCAAACAGCTCAGTTCGTGCACAATGAGTGGGTTGAGAACTACGACCCTACGATTGAGGATTCCTACAGGGCACAGATCAATGTCGATGTAGGTTGCCGTCTTTGGTCTCTCCCTTGTTATGCACTGCTGATCGGCCGCCGCCAGGGACGGGAAGTGGTCTTGGAGATGTAAGCCTCGCGTGCCCCCTTTTCTGAATCAACAAAGTTTGCTGACAGACCATCTCCAGCCTCGACACAGCTGGGACTGATCAGTTCGGTGAGAATCGAGCCCCGTTTTCGTGCCCGCGAGTGCTCTACTAAAGTCGCAGTTTCAGTCGCCATGAGAGATCTGTACATGAAGACCGGCCAAGGCTTCTTATTGGTTTTCAGCATCACCTCGCGGGATTCGCTCAGGGAACTGGAAATGCTCCGTGAAGAGATCATTCGCATCAAGGATGATGAAAACGTCCCGATAGTGATTGTCGGGAATAAGAAGGACCTGGAGCACCAACGGACGGTCGATCGTGCACAAGCATTCGCCATATCGCAACTATGGCAGGCGCCTTACTATGAATCCAGCGCCAGGACGCGATGTATGTTCATATTAGACGCCCATCTCCCTGCCCTCGACCACTCGACTAACACACCGTTGCTACCAGCCAACGTCGATGAAGTCTTTGTTGACCTTTGTCGACAAATGTTGCGACGACGAGATGACACTAACGACGACACGCGCGATGACATTTACTACCAGAAAGCCGAGGACCCTTTGGCGCCCAGGAAGAAGCGAAAAAAGACCCACAACGAGAGGCACAGGCGATGCGTCGTTCTTTGAGTTATCTCTTGTTCCAGAACACACACGCCTGGAGTAGAGCCCATGGGGTCTTTGCCACTAACGACCACGGCAAAACGAGAGCCCAGCATGAGGGGTTCCTAATCATGAAGACACGCCAGCCTTCTCGGATTCAAAATGGAAAAGCTAGGAGGGTATCAGCGGGTTTCCAGTATCAAAAGCACTCTTCCTTGCATCTGCATTGAAATGCATCTTGCCCTTTCGTTAGATGTCTCATGGCCTCTTTTTGCATCTTTATATTTTCCTCGTTACCACATACCCGTTGCAGGCGGGCAGGCATCTTATTTGGGAGCTGGAAGAATGAGCGTTGGAGGGCGGGGACGGGGCGGGAACGGGGCGAACACACAACAAGACATTGTCGCGCAAGCATGTGTTTTATTGGGTCTCCTGGATTTCCGCTGGCTTGGGTTTTTTTAACGACACGAAGCATGGTTATTCTTTATGTTTATGTATGAACTCAACGTGACCCCGGTTGGACTCAATGACTATTTGGAGCAATGACGTTTGATGAATGTTTTGATACTGCGTTGGGGTTCGTTCCACCTGAGCCGTGAGGGCTTCGTTGCTGCCCCTTAACGCCATGTAAGGAAGTGAAGAAACCTAACATGTAAGTCTCACGTCCCTTTTCCTTCTCTGACTGCAGGGTCTTGGCCACTGTTTGGTGTGTACGTGTTCGTGCTCAAGCCATTGCTTTGAACCCACCTCGTAGAGATCGAGTTAGCAGGGCAGAGTTGCAACCTCAGGCGTTGTGCAATCGCGCCGCCCGTAGCTCAGCGGCAACTGGTATGATGTAAGTAAGGCCAGGCGGTGCTAATCCATGCGTGGTATGGGTTTCCAAGTTACGATGCCATCGGGGTAATGTGTTCAGTCCCGACTTTGGTCGGGCAGTCATTACTTTTTGCGTTTCAAGTTCTTTTCTTTTCTTTTGGATTTTCTTTCATTTCACAAGGTTACCGGAGCGTGCTTGCTCCTTACGTAGTAAATAGTATATCATTCAATCGCTTTATTTCATTTAAGGTGAGAAGACCTTGGTTCTCTGGCAGACCCGGCCGTTTCCTGCCCAGGTCCCAAGCATCACTCCAGGTCTCACACTGGATCAATCGGTCTTTTCTTCATCCGAATTCGTACGCTCTGTTTCTTCACGCTTAATTTCTGGATGTTGGTGTTGATATCTATATAATGAATGATTTGTCCACTTTGATCGCAGCATGAAGATGCGCGAAGGGCGAGAGGAGGACAAACGCGGCGTCATGGTGGAAACTTCATCGAACACCATTTCACCAATCATGATGATTTCAGAACGTGGTATTTACAAAGAATTACTAAACAAATACAATTACTAACCCCAAATCGACTTGCAAGACCAAATACACAACCAACGATTTTGTCGGGTTTGGAAACGGAAGTGACGACAACCTCCGGTTTCCCACAGAAGGCTCCAGATCTCGGCCGGGATGTGGCCAACAACACCGCGCGTCGAGCTCGAGCCAAACCCAGCGCCTTGGGACCAATCCTGCCGGTGAAATCGGTCCATGTGAAGCGATGCAGTTTGGCAGAAGAGACCGAGGCGGAGACCGAGAGGTGCCTGTGGACGCAGATATCACCAGGATACCTTACCTGGACCTATTACACTAGTAGGGAAGTGGAGAGTGGGGAATGATCGTCCTGAAGGTTCGGCCAGAGGAAGCCTCAAAACCTTATTTTCCTTGAGCCCCGTGGAGATCATCATCGGGGTATGCCTTAATGTGCGTGCAACACCGTACTCAACGTCCCATGAGACTTGACCGACCAGACCCGCATGCAGGCCCCACGAGTGAATAACAGAAGCCGTTGTTACCTGGTAGGCTTGGAGGGGCGAGGTTAACGGTCGCTGGGATTGTTTTTTGCTGACGACTGAGAGACGATGAATGGCGACAACGCCTCCACCCGTAGTGAGGGAGAAACGAACCTCTTTGGCCGGGACGCTGCTGCACGGGCGGCCTTGAGAGTCGTGTGTGGGCTGAGGTGGGCTTCATCTTTAACCTACGCCAAGCGCAAACTAGTATCACGCAAGGACCCAGTGTTCCCAGACACCCTTGCGGTCTCGAGACGCAATGTACACGGGGTTCGCACGAACAGAAGGAAGCGGCCGGCTGGATAAACACAGAAAACAGAGTGAAGTCGGAATATCTCTCCTGCTGCTTGGGCCCCTTTTGTGACATAATCGCAAACTCAACATGAAACGCGGAAAAGAGAGTAGTAAAAGGACGCTGGGAAGAGGGCAAAACCCGTCGTATTGGAATACGAACCATCTTACATTTTGGGGGTATCGGAAACGACGAGTCGTCCGGGTCGACACTGGTCGACCAAAATGGACAGCAAACAGTGGAAACCTTCCTCACCATCGTCCTCCATCCCAGGTACCGAGGTAATGTCTCAGGATGCCCTAATAGAAGGAACGAATAGCAGCAAACAACTCTGTTTGTGATTCGTGCCCTGGGTTTGCCCGAAATCCGGTAATATATGCGAAGGCCAATTTCTTGAAATTGTAGACGCGGTTTGTATAGTGTTTGTGATGGTTGTTTGTACCGGAAATAGCCAAGGCTGCCAAGCTCGACGAGTGGCTTCCGGGCTGAGTGAAGAAGAACTCAATCAAAGAAGAGGAGGTTCTTTTCTTTGGCGAGCTGATCACCGCTGTTTGGCGGACTGAACTCTGGCCTCTTGTTTCGTTTCATGTCAGTTTTGGCCTGCCACCTAGTGTAGAAAGCTGTTGGGACCGGGGTGGATATCTAAATGGTTTTGAAGCCACCCACCTACCTGGTACCTACCTGACCTGAGCTACCAGGCAGGCATGGCATGGTTGGTGTCGTCAACACTGGATGCTGGGTACGGGTTATCACTGCCCTCTGCTATTAATAAAGTTCGTGTGAAAAGACACGACGAACTTGCTGCAGCGAGGGTGGATGATGAACGTCTGCATGCCGGGGGGTTTGTTGCAGGGGAAGAGGGTGGTTTGTTCCACTCCGCCTGATTCAAGTCCAAGATAGTGCAGTGTAGGGTATAAGATGGAAGTGGAGGCAGAATGGCCAGGGCAGACGGTGATGGGATTGAACGGTCCTCATTCTCGAACCTCTAATGGTCTGATCCGGGGTCCAGGTGCAAGTCATCACTCGCTCGCTCGCGCCTGCTACCTTAACTCACTTATCCACTTACACGTACAAGGATACCCCCACTTGGAGCCTTGGTTTTCTGGGGCTTCCGGGGGTTGGACAGGGGAAAAGAGGGTCGAGAAGAAAAGGGGAAGGGGCTGTGGGTGACGGCGCTAGCGTTTCCGATTTTCGAGTTTGTGCAACCCTTTGATCTTGGGGCTTTATTGGTTCCATGACGAGACCAACGCCAAGTCCAACAACGGCAAACGGTCATACGTGTAGTATTCCATACAATACAAGCCTGATTTGTTTGTTAGTGTGGTTCTTCGCCCCATAAAATAAGGCCCCTTTGACAGAGTCAGTATTACTTTTATTAATATTCCTGCGCTGTTATGCCGTTAGGCTTGCTGGTACTTCTGATGCTAAATACATAGTAAAAATCGTGCTCGAGCCTGGAGCATGTTACGATCAGGAGAACCAAAGGGTCCTAGAGATGGTATGGGGTCAAAAGGTAAGTGCAAGGTGGTGTATGTAACCACGGAGCAAAGGGATAGTTCTCTCGACTGTGCAATGAATGCCTAAGAACTTACATTGATTACTGGCGTAATAGCTATCTGGATCGTGGTCACGATCATGTCACAAACCAAGAGGGGTGGCCCGAAACAGGACCTGAAGGGAGCCAGTAAACAGGAAGCATGTGGGGCATCTTCTGAACTAGTGAGCAGTCGCTCTGTGTGCTCTGTGGCGTAAGCGCAGAGCAGACAGAGCGGGGTGCTCTGCGTGCTCTGTGGCGCGGGTGCAGAGCAGACAGAGCAAGAACATTCTTCAAATCTATATAACGAGTAGGGTCTGGCGACATTAGGTCCCAGACCAGTAATCAATATAAGTTCTTAGGCACGCATTGCACAGTCAAGAGAACTACTCCTTTGCTCCGTGGTTACATACACCCCCTTGCACTTACCTTTTGACCCCTACCGTCTCTAGGACCCCTACCGTCTCTAGGACCCCTTTGGTTCTCCTGATCGTAACAGTGCACTTGCCCTGTCACCGGCCAGACCGTGACACCTACCGTCTCTAGGACCCTCTGGTTCTCCTGATCGTAACACTTCCATTAGATTTGACCCCTGTCGAAAAGAGGGGCTTATACCGCGCTAACAAACAAACTAGGCCTGTATTGTACACAGCACAGGATATCAACCCTCATTGACTTTACTTACCAGTTTGCGAACGGCACGGAGGACCTCGCCGCATATCAGCTCAGCTTTCGAGGTCGGCATCCCAGCATCTCGGCATCTGAGCATCTCAAACCTTTCTGCCTTCGCCCACCTAAACCAAGATATCGCCCGACATATTGTGCCGCGCAACCCCCCATTTTGGTCTCTACGTAGTAGTGTGTCGTCCTGGCCGCGGCATTCCGCCCCCAAAGATAGCACAATCTTTGTTCCAGGGCAGAGCCGAAAACCCTATTCGTGAAGCCTCTCACAAAACCGACCCGTCGTACTGGCCCGATGGTCGCATCCGAGAATCAACACGACCGATCTTTCCCATCTGCTATTAAGGTTGTGCAGCCAGCCAGGAACAGCCAATGGCCGACCTTTCTGCTGAGCTGGATTTAGCACCCAATGATCTCGGGGCACGGATCTCACCCGTCCCTGACTGGAGATTCCAAAGACGGCAAAACGTCTATAGTTAAACATCAGCACACTGCAACACTGCATACAGACATTTATCGTGTCTCCCAAACATGCATCTTGCTTGCCCCTAACCCGTAGTGAACCGTAGGTTGGGTGAGATTCTCTTAGTGTCCCTGGTAAAACGAACTCGGGCCTGCAGGGACGAACTGCACCGATCTCCCTTCATTTCAGTTTGCGGTGTTACCTTAGGTTTACCCTCAGACCAGCAGCACTGAGCACTCACTACTGGGCACTCTCCCAGCCTGACATGGGTCGACGTTGCCCGTTCAGGGGGCGACGTCGAACTGCGAATGCAAGGTAAGGCAAGGTGAGTTAAGGTCAGGTAGGTACGGGTTACGGATCAAGGTATCCTGGGGTAAGGTAGGTACCTGGTAGGTTATGTAGGCACACACACTTCCTCCCAGGCTGCTCCTTCCTGCTTGGACAACTGCAGCGCCGTGGACAGCTTCTTTTCCCCATCCTTTCTCTTCTGCTGCGCAAACCACTCGCTCGGGCCCGAGTGAAGGCAAATTCCATTCCCTCGCTCCTCTGGTCCCAAAGCCTATTCCAGGTTCCTTCTATTCAGTCAGTCCGCCAGCAAAGCTTCTGACGACGACGCTCTTTTGGTTCTTTTCCCCCTTTCGGACTGTTGCGCGCCGTCTTGACGACGTCGCCCGCCCCCGCCGCTCTTCTTTTTCTGGTCTTTTTTACTTTCGCTCTCAAGTTCGCTTCGGCCTCTCATTTTTGTGTTTCGTCTTTTGCCTCTGGTCGCTCTTGCCACATGCAGGTCCACGCAGTTCTGCACTGACATTGCATGCATCGCCGTCACTTCCCTCGGTATACTTACCTTGCTCGGGTCGTGAGTGAGGCCAGAGTTGACTGGCTGGCTCTCAAGTCGACTGGCGATCCGCAATCAGTTCGCTGCCGCTGTCCTTTGTTCTTGGTCGTATATCCAAACAAACTCCCGGGTTGTCCCTCAAATCACGACTTTCCCTTGCAGCTTTGTTTCGCACGCACTACGCCATTGCCTCGTTCCACGAACCTCTGCAGTCACTGCAGCCCTCTGCTTGATCTACCCCCGATCGTCGACCTCAGACGTCGTCCCTCTGCTGTTCTTGAGCGTCCCGCGAACACCCTGCTGCGTCCCGCAGACCTGAAACGCTATCGGTCTTTAGGGGCATCTCACCTCTCGTTGTATGTACAGTGCACCCCCGGCCCCCTTCCTCTACCCGGCCCTTCCGACTTGGCCCTTTCTGTACCGGTGGGATCGTCTATGCCCGGCAGCCATCCACTCAGTAGAGCCTTCACTCACTTACTCATCATTATCTCTCTCTCTCACCAGTCCACCTCGCCGTCAGCCAAAGTCGAGTGAGCAAACGACTTGGGAGCGCCGAGCTCTGTCCTCGGAGATATCGCTGGCTGTCTTGGGCGAGTCAGCCACCCACACATCCAACTGTCAACGAGTTCTCAAAGGACATTTTCCCTCACCTCGAAACGTCAAATGTACGTGATTTTTTCAGTCAGCCCCTTCCGCGACCCGGCTGTTTAAGCGTTCCCTGCATGGCCCGGCCGTTGGTGAAGCGACCTGCCGCTCTCTGCCTTCCGCAGGTCGTCCAGAACAGGCAATTTTGGCAAATGGGGCTTGCGAGCACGCTGTTTGCATCTTCAGCCCTTTTGTCTTATTCCATGTTCTACGTTCCACGTTCCACGTTCCACAGTCGAAGCCGTGGCTGACCTTTCGTCTTTTGACCTGGACGTTATTAGACTACCCTAATCGCTCCTCGCGCGCTGTTGGTTGTCACCGCTGTCCGGTCCAATTGATCTCTTCCTTCATGCTTGTCTACCTGGCTCGGGTCACGCCCCCCTGGGATACTTTCTGCTGCTTTTTTACATCGCCATCCTGAATCTTCGGTCTTCGTTTGTCGCGGATAGTTACATACGTCCGGTTCCACAGCCCGGTGCTTAGATTTGAGAACTCACCTTTTTGTTTACGATACCCAGTTGTTTGTTCAGCAGGCAGCCTTGAGACTGTGCCACCGAACCGAAGGAAAGCGACTGATATACGAGCGTCAACCCTCGCGGCCACCCGTTACGCTACCTATTAATACATTCACCCTAACGATACATGCTACCGATAACGCGGAGAGAGCCGGCACCAGGTTGCTGAGGACACACCAAGAGAGCGGGACAGGGACAGGAGTGGGGGAAGAGAGCTTGGATGTTTCGTTATTCAAGGCGAATCTAACTAAATGAGTTCTCGAGATGGAAGAGATATGGATCGACCACCACCGCCGGGGTCCGTTAGGAGAGCGAGAGAGCGCGCTCAGACTGAACCCTCGAGGGACGATCGACTGTTCGAGAGGACTATGGCAAGCACGGTGGACGAGGAACCGCAGATAGCCCGGCCTTCCGTGGCTCGCCAGGCGCCAGTAATACCGAGTGCAGGTTCATCGCGACTACCCCGACGACCGCCGCCGCCGCCAGGGTTCCAGACAAAAGATGGCCAGATTGGAGTGGCCATATCAAAGCCGACCCAGATTCCCCAATGGCCGTTAGGAGCAGTCATGGCCCCGGGTAGCGGAGGCGCCGAACCCTACCGACCGCCACTCGGAAAGTCGCAACCACCGCAACGTCCTCCGCGACCGAGCAGGGTACCTTCGATGCTTGATAGCTCCAAAGTCCAGGATCACACCCCGGTCTTCCAGTATACTCCGCAATCGAGGAGAGAATCTGCAGGCCCGGAATTTCTGTTGGTTCCCGAGACCCCGTCCAGCATGTCACGGCCATCGACGTTGTCATCTGTTGTTTCAATTCCCGATTTTCCCCTTCCGGCCCAGCTGCCCGCCGGGCCCCCCCGACGAAGTGTTACCCTTGGACCTCCGCCATCGGCAAGACGTGGTGCTTCCTCATTTTACTCAAATGCTTCCTATGTATCCCCGATTCCCGAAGAAAGCCCACGGTCGAGATCACACACCTCTTTCGCATCCAGCGCGGCAATTCCTGAAAGCTGGGGTTCGCAATCACCTGGGCCAAGCCCCAACTATCCCGAAGAATTCTACGACGATACGATAGACGAAGAAGACGTTCGCGAGACATATGGGGATGATGACGCCGAAGAGAGTCGGCTCGTGAGAAACGCAAGTTTAGGGAAGAGGGCGAGACCGACACTCGTGTCCGCGACAACACCACGAGTGATGGAGAGAGGGGATTTGGACCCAAGACCTGGCCCAGCTCCTGTTCAGAGTGAGCCCTTTAAAAATGGGACAGGATATGTGGAGAACTCGAGTTCTTCTAGCTCGCTCCCGACAACAAGAATTGCGACCGCTTCGGCACTCACTGCAGATGCTATACTCGACGCATATTCATCCGCCAGTGCAACCGACCCCTCAACAGCATCGATAAGAGCGAGCGCATCGCCTCAGCCACCCCCTGGTGGCCGAGCATATAGTCGACTTTCCGCTATCAGGAGACCGCCACGCCTGGATCTTGATGCTGTCAAGAAGGCTGAATCGAGAGGAAGCTTAACTAGCTTGCCAGATCTAATCCGGCGGGCAACGAGACTCGCCGCAAGTTTGGAGAGTGGACGGAGACCAGCCAGCCAGTTTGAGGATTTCCTAGGGCAGGATGCCTACAATATGGAGAAGGAGATATCACTTGATGGCGAAAAGCACCAGTCCGGACTTTCGGATATGCTTGCCGCCTTCCCACCCCCCGTACATGCTATAACAACCAACAGCCGACGGAGCTTCCGCAACAGCATACGAGAGCAGGTCCAGTCGTGGCCCATTCCTTTCAATTCGAATCGTGGACCAAACATACTGCAAGACCCACTGCATAGTTCAGGTCCTCGATCCCCGCAGTCAAAAGAGGGTCGAAGGTGTTGCGGTCTCCCTCTTTGGGGGTTCATTGTGGTGATGATAGTGATTCTTACTCTCATTGCTGCCGCTGTGGTGATTCCCTTGGAATTCTTTGTTATCCGGAAACAAAACCAAGATCAAGGGGCCCAAGCCGCGCTGCAACAGTGCCAACAGCAACTCACCTGCGCAAATGGCGGCACCAACGTTGTCAACCAGGGGACGTGTTCCTGCATATGCTCGAACGGGTTCACTGGATCCGATTGCACCGTTGCCGGAACAACAGGTTGCACAACCATATCCCTAACCGGTGTTAATACTATCAGCAACGTCACCATCGGAGATGCTATTCCCCGTCTCATCCAACAATCGCAAGCTAATTTCTCCATCCCGCTCTCGGCCTCTGAGATCCTGGCAAAGTTCAGCGCAGGGAATTTAAGCTGTTCAGCCGAAAACGCACTTGTCACTTTTGACGGCTATGCTACTCGTCAGGGAGCTGCCCTTGCTGAGGTGTCAGACCCTTCCTCTGGCCTGGTAAACGCGCAAAACGTGATAAATGGTGTAGCATTTACAACCGTTACACTCATGGCAGGACAGTTTACGACCATCACTTTGGAAGCACCCACTGGACCAGCTGCAGCAGCACCGACCGAATCGTCAAGCGGTGGCCAGACTGGAAGCGGTAGCGGCGGCAGCGGCGGTAGCGGAAGCGGGAGTGGTTCCGGAAATGGTTCTGGGAGCGGTTCTGGGAGCGGTTCTGGGAGCGGTTCTGGCGGAGGAAGCGCGAGTGCTGGAAGCGCGAATGGTGCCGCGAGTGACAGTGGAAGCGGCAGCAGCGGCAGCAGCGGCCGTGGCAGCGATGGGACCACGTTTAGCACGATTGTTACCGCTCCAAGCACGTTTGTCACCACAATCTCGATCGGGAGGGCTTCAACAACTCCTGCTGCTTCTCCTTCTCCTTCGCCTACCTCGACCAGCACAATGACAACCACCATGACGTTGACGTCTGGCACCCCGGCTGCCACGGCCTCGTTCACGGTAACAGAGGAAGTCCTCGACTTTGCTCGGGTGGCTGTGTTGTTCATTCTCCAAGAAGAGTCTTTGAGCGATGCCGAAACAGCTCAGTCCACTCTGCAGAGGTTCTTCACTTCTGCTAGTTCGGGATCTAGCTCCACTTCCAGCAACAGCGTCAATGTGGAGACGGCACAGAACGTTACCCTAGGAAACGGCAACTCGATCGATTTAGTCGGCTACGGCATTGTTACCCCGAACTCAGGCGGTAGGATTGGTTCGAAGCCTGCGACGTCGTTGAAGAAGGCTCGAGATTTGCTAAAATATGATGGTTTCTTGAACTCCCCTGCGCATGCGCCGTATCGGGCAAGAAACAGATGGCTGGGCGATCCGGGATGGTTGTGGCGAGCAGGGAATGCCAGATGATGTCTCTCTGGAAGGGCTAGCATATACGCAGACACACAATGAAAAGCATCGGCGCAACGGCGGCGTTTCTTTAACGGCGACATGGATCATTTAAACGATCATGAGATTTAGCACAAGACTTTGTTTTGGTTGGCGGTTTTTTTGTCTTTTTGCTCTAATAAGAAAAGTTACTACGGTTACTAATAATTGGAGGATGATGAGGAGGTTCGTCAAGAGTTGGGCCTGACCTTATCAGAAGGATTCGCTGGGAGAACTCAGGGACGAAGAGGGAAGCTCAAGCTGTTTGTAATACCACCGTCGCGGAGAGATGGATACCGTGATTTCTTTTTTTTTTTTTTTTTTTGGGAGGTCCTGAGAGTTTAGGGGTTCACATGCTGTACAAGTAGGAGTTGGCGAGAGAGATATGATGGACGCGCAAGAGGCTGGCTTACTCGATGTTTTTTGGGCCATACATCTGTCTACCTACCTGATATAATAGCATAGCCTGAACGGCACGAGCCGGACAGGGCTTGTAGCAGACAGCTTGCAGCAGATGGGCGCGATATATGAAATCAATTATCTCGGCAATAGCTTTTGCTTCCTTTGTTGCGCTTGTTGCCCGAATCGGGGATCGCCATGCTGGAGTTGAATCACCGTGCTGATGCATAACATTTAGAGTCTACAGTATTGATCAAGGCAGGCGTATTGGCCGATTCACTCTTTGCCTTGAACATATAGCAACTGCATTCACTGCACTCTGGGTGCGTGGTGCGACTTACTTGGATGTGCGACTCTGATACCTAGGAAAAGGTACCGTGTCTATAGGGAGATATGGAAGGCAAGTTCGCTGCATGCCGAAACACGTACCTGTTTGTCCGGCGAGCGGCACTCCGCTCCTCCACACCCGCCTTTGCCTCGGGCGACACAGCAAAAAAGGAAGGTAATGTACGGGTTTACCCATATTTTTCTAGTTGATACGGGGTCACGCAGGTACGGGTACGGGTTACGCAATGTGTGAGGTCTTGCAGCCAGTTTGCTTGGCATGCGAGGAAATTCTTGGCAGCGGGAAAAGAGCCACGCGCGTTCCGAACCACCATCACCCATGTCGTGAAACAGCGTGGGATGGGATTGGGCGTGCCGGCTTGTCATGGTCTTTGTCGCGCTCTTTCATGCATGCACACTGCATGCGAAAGAGGGAGGAGGATGGTCGGACTCCAGTGGGACATTGCATCTTGGAGATGGCGGGGGTTATTTTGTGGTGGATAGAGCAGCAACTTGAGAGTGGATCGAATAAAGGGTTTTGTGACCCATAACCGGAGGAGTTTGTTCTTGTCGGGGAACCGCCGTGGGAAAACTTGCGACTGACTGTGTGAATCAGAGGACATACACTCAATGCTGGCTGGTGATTATCAGACGGTACCCGGGTTTGGTGGGTTGAAGAAAAACCTTAATTGAGGTTGCCTGGTGGTTATGTGGCTTTGGGCGGGCGCTGATGCTGAAGGGGTCACTCACTCCCTTTGTTCCCCTCCTTCCTCGGAATATTTTAGATCGCTTACCCTACCCATGAATAGCCACGCCGCCATCGCAAAGAATGGACATTGTTATATCTGAGGCTCTGAGCCGGTAGTAGGCGCGACCAGTTTTCAACGGGACCGTTCCCTCGGTAGAAGGGCTGTTGGGGCGAGTTCTAGTGCAACCTTTTCTCACACGAACGCAGCTAGGTTTGCCCCTTTTGCAGTACGACGGCCAAGGGGCGATACCAAGATACGCGAGCGAGGCTAGATTCACACGGCAAAAAAAAAAAAAAAGAAAAAAAAAAGAAAAGAAAACAGAAAAAAAAAACCCCCCGACACTAAAAGTATGAAGATCACATCTCACGGCCAAACGGCAGCACATGATGCGTGCATGACACTAGATAGCACAAACAGGCTTTCGGTTCCAACGAACCAGTACCTCATACAATAAAGTAAAAATGAATAGGAAAATAAAAGGGCGCACGCATAAGGCGCTATCTCCTCACAATCTCTGCTCCATCCTGCGGTGGAGTCTTGGGCAACCGGACCGACCAAGGCGAGCAAGCAAGTATATGTAGCAGGCCGATCCCTCGTATGTGGAGGCCCTCGCTCTGGTCAGCACCCGCGCCCCGGATTTTGTCGCGTCAGAGAAGAAATCTTTTTAGGCCTGCCCAGCAGTCGTCCCGGCTTCTTGGCCCGTCAACTTAACGCGTCGACGGTGCAAGCACACACACGCCCACACAACGACTGGGCACATCAGCCAAGCAGGAGCTCGCTTTGCTCACCCACCCACCTACCAATGGCGCGATCTGTGTCATCTACGAGTGCGCCCGAGGAGCAGACGAGCCGCGACGACAAGATTGCCTCGGACCGTGAGGGGGCATGGAACGTCTCCTCGGACAATGAGAAGAAGGGGGATGGCAACCTCATCATCCCAATGCCCAAGCTCCAGCGCAAGCTCAAGAGCAGGCATCTGCAGATGATCGCCATTGGTTAGTCTGGTGCTTGCCTCTCTGATCTCTCTGACTCACCCCATCCCAGATGGTGACAACCCTGACTGACACGGAGCAACAGGCGGAACCATCGGCACTGGTCTCTTCATCGGCTCGGGCTCGGCGCTCGCAACGTCGGGTCCGGCGGGCTCGCTCATCGCCTATGCCTTCATCGGCTCCATCGTCTACTCGGTCATGGTCTCGCTCGGGGAGATGGCCACCTACATCCCCATCTCGGGCGCCTTCACGTCGTACGCGTCTCGCTTCGTCGACCCGTCGGCAGGCTTCGCCATGGGCTGGATCTACTGGTTCTCGTGGGCCATAACGTTCGCGCTGGAGCTGACCATCACGGGCCTGCTGGTGCAGTACTGGGACCGGTCGCTCAACATTGGCATCTTCATCGGCGTCTTCTGGGTCTTCATCACGGTGTGCAACCTGCTGCCCGTCAGCTTCTACGGCGAGTTCGAGTTCTGGTTCTCCATGATCAAGGTGGTGACCGTGATCGGGTTCCTCATCTTCGGCATCTGCGTGAACGCGGGCGTGGGCGACGAGGGCTACATCGGCTTCAAGTACTGGAACGACCCGGGGGCGTTTGCGCTGCACCCCGACTTCCCCGACCTGGCGGCGCCCGTGGCCAAGTGGGTGGGCTTTTGGTCCGTCATGATCCAGGCCGGCTTCTCGTACCAGGGCACGGAGCTGGTGGGCATCGCAGCGGGCGAGACCGAGAACCCGCGCAAGAACGTGCCGGCGGCGATCCGCAAGACCTTCTGGCGCATCCTCTTCTTCTTCGTCTTCACCGTCTTCTTCATCGGCATCCTAATCCCGTACACGGACCCGCGGCTGCTGTCGAGCGCGTCCGACGCGACGGCGTCGCCCTTTGTCATCGCGGCGCAGCGGGCGGGGGTGCAGCACCTGCCAGGCATCCTCAACGGGGTGCTGCTCTTCGTGGTGCTGAGCGCGGCCAACTCCAACGTGTACGCCGGGTCACGCATTCTGGTGGGGCTGGCCAACGATGGGTCGGCGCCGCGGTTCCTGGCGCACACCAGCTTCAGCGGCGTGCCCGTGTACGCGGTCGGGCTGACATCGGCGCTCGGGCTGCTGGCCTTCCTCAACCTGTCCGAGTCGGCGGCGACCGTCTTCAGCTGGTTCCTCAACATCACGGCCGTGGCCGGCTTCATCACGTGGGGCAACATCAGCATCTCGCACATCATGTTCATGAGGGCGCTCAGGTGCCGGGGCATCAGCCGCGAGTCGCTGCCGTACATGGCCTTCTGGCAGCCCTACTTCTCCTACTACGGCCTGTTCTGGAGCATCCTCATCACCCTGACCCAGGGCTTCACCTCCTTCATGCCGTGGGACACGTCGAGCTTCTTCGTGGCCTACATCTCGCTGATTTTGTGGGTGCTGCTGTACGTTGGCCACAAGATCGTCTACCGCACTCGCTTCGTCAAGTCCGAGGAAGCCGACATCCAGACGGGCTGTGTCGACTTCGAGGGCGAGGTCTGGGACGAGAAGGTGCCGTCCAACCTGTGGGAGAAGTTCTGGGACTGGCTGTAAGACACTGCAGAAAGGCCTTAGGTTTAGGGGTTTTTTTTTTCTGGGTTAGATGGGAAGGGAAGGGAAATGGATGGAAAGGAACAAACGACAGCTACTGCTATGATAAATGTATTGGAACAGTGGGCGGTTACCTGGTGCGTGCCTGGCTTGGATAATTATATATCATGGGTAATGTCGGAAGGTAAAAATGCAGGAATGGAGATGACAATACCTTCCACTATTTGCTTGCGCTCTCCCCAATGTTTTGCCGATTTTTGTTGATGATGTCGAGCTTGATGCTTGTCGTCAAAGGCCAGCTGTACTGTGTACCTGGTAGTTTGCAGCAGTTCCGTATCGGTCGTTAGGTGCTACCGTGCTAGGTCTGCTCGTGCTACTGCACCTCTGGAGGGTTAGTGGTGGGGCGGATGGACCCTTTATGCGGGCAGGCCCCAGCTCTGCTGCTAAACCGGCTGTTAAACCTGTGGTTTGGGGGGGGGGGGGGGGGAGGTGACGCACGCCAACTGCACGCCAAGCCCACTCAGTCCGAGGGGTCCGGCTGGGGCAATCCGGGCCATTGATTCGCCACGAACAAAGGCCAAGGCGCAAGGAGAAGTGGAGAAGCCAGGGACGGGAGGGAATGCATATCACCTCACACCAGGGCAGGCTCCATCCAGTACCTCAGCCGGCGTGACAGGGGAGACTTACACACCGGATCGACAATGGAACCACTTCCATGACCTTCACCCGTCATCCTCCCTTTCCATCACCTTCGACAGTACGATACACCTAAACAAAACAACAACAGCCACAACCACCCACCACTGCTATTTTCACGATTCAGTCACGCAAACAAGAACTCGATCGCGGATTGATTTATTGAGCTTAGCACCACACGACAGGACAAGATACCCACCCCGCAAACCTCACGGACTGGCCAACATGCTCCTAAAGACCGTCAGCATCGGTCTCCTGGCCGCCGCCGCCACCCAGGCATTCCTCCTCCCACTCGAGGTCATCGAGCCAGATGCGATCCATGTCGTTATCCAAGGCGACCTGCCCAAGACCCAAGTCGTCAAGCTGGCCTGCCCAGGCTGCCCGATTCTGGTCAAGGGCCGACACGGAAACGAGGGCAAGGTCTTGACTGACAAGCCCAACCACCTCGAGCTCGCATTCACCTTCGCCGACGACGTCGTGCTCGTCAACGGCTACGAGCTGTACCCCCACGACAAGCCGTCGCTGAACTCCCTTTGGGCACCCCAGGTCGCCGATACGAAGCCTCACAAGGAGACGTACCCCATGCCCCACCATGGCGACCACGGCCACAACGACGACGACAACGACGAGCACCCCCATCACCGCCGGCCCCGGCCGCAATCTCTCAACCACCGCATCCTGGCCCAGAAACTGGGGTTCGGCTCCCAGATCAAGACGCACCTTCCCGACGATGACCACAGGACGTTGATCGAGATCGACTTCCAGGTCTTCGAGGTCGGCACCACCTTTGTCGACGGCATCCCAGCAGTCCACCTGAAGTTGGTCAAGGACCCCGCTGGCAAGCTGGTGCTTGCCAACATCGAGACGGGCACATCGCAGACGCTCCAGAAGACACCGATGGACAAGCAAGAGGAGTGTGCCACCCTGCTCTGCAAGTGGAAGGCTCTCATCCAAGACAAGATCAACCGCATCAAGGCCGCCAAGGGCTGCCACGGCAAGGCTGGCGCCAAGGCTGCGGAGAAGCCGTCGCAGGAGATCAGCCTGGATGAGTGGGAACCGCACAACCGCCCCCACCACGGCCACGGCCACGGCCACGGCCACGATGCCGCTTTCAGAGAACGCCATCACAGCATGGGCATGCTGTTCAGGAGCATCGCGTCGCACATCCTCCTGCCCATTCTGATCGGCATCATTGCCGGCGTGAGTGTGAGCCTGGTCGGCATGATTGTCGGCACGTTTATCGTGTCTGTGTGGCGCACCTTTATCCGGAAGCCCAGCCATCCCCACGCCGGACACTCGCACCACCACGCGGCGACGAAGGAGGCTGCCGTGATCGAGGAGAAGGCCGGCCTTATGGAACACCAAGACCCGCCTCCCTCTTACGAGGCTGAGGCTGAGGCCGAGGTCGGTGAGGTTGATGTGAAGAAGGCCGACGTTTAAGGATGTGTTAAAGCATATAGGGTCGTGAAAGTCCTGCCAGCAGCGGCTGGCTTGTGTAAGAGTGGAACTAGGGTGTGGGGAAACATGGCCTCGTCCAGATTGGCACGCCACAGAGGCAGGCGTTTCTACTCCTTTTTTGGTTTTCTTTTTACACGGAGGGGTTGTTTGAGAGGGCTGATATGGGACTTTCATTTGTCTTTCTTTTTGGACTGGGACTGGGACAGGGGAGGGGGTCAAGTCGAGAATGTTATCTCGCAGACGCTCATTCATTCGGCAGCTCTCTTCCGTAGCTGTGCTGGCCTTTTCGTCGTTCATTTATTGACATTTTATTTTTTATTTTTCTTACTTGGCTGTAGACGATTAGCGAGAATATCAGATATCTACGCTCCTTGAAAGTGCCAGAGAGATCTACTACGATAATATACAAAAGTACACCCCGCTGAGACGAGAGGCAGGTTTTGGGGGGGGCCCTTTAGGAGACAATTAGGCCGAGGGACGCAACTTGGCCATAATCGATTAACCCATAGCCGGGTCTTCCAGACATAATGGCACGAGACAGCGATACAATGAGATGAACACGCACATGTGGGTATGTGTGTGTGTGTGCGTGTGTGTGTCAGACGGCAAGCCCCTCGATTGTACTATCTACCAAGCGCCGTATCTGCCGCCATCGCATACACAGCATCTCGCGATGGCCCGCCTGGCCGACGTCGTCCATGGCCTCGACCGTCTCGAGCGTGTCCTCTATCCTCTCGCTATACTCGCGCAGGATCTCCACCAGCAGCGCATCCACCTCGTCCTGCTGCGCGTCCTCGTCACCCGCACCTGCCCCCCCGCCGCCGCCATCCGCGGCCCCGTCGACATAGCTCCGCCACACGGGCAGCGGCACGCAGAGCAGCCGCAGCGCGACCTGCGTGCGGTAGCACACGGTGCTCGCGTCCAGCATGTAATTGCCCAGGAAGCCGACCTCGTCGAGCAGCTCGCGCTGCCGCCGCGACAGGCGCGGGAGCACGGCGTCGTCCAGGCAGGCCTCATCCCAGCGGTTGTGCGCCAGCACGAAGCCGTACTCGGCCAGGAGGAAGTCGTTGCTGTGCCGCCCGTAGCTAATGCACACCTCGTCGCCGGCGGCGTACTCGCGCCGCGCCGTGACGGTGAAGGCCGCGGCGTCGAACTGCACGGCCGCGCTGCGCGCGTCGTCGGTGTGGTTGAACAGGTCCGCCACTGGCTGCATCACCATGCGGTCGTCGCGGCTGCGCAGCATCGCCTTGCTCCGCGCGCTTTCGTAGTAGAAGGTGCGCGTGTTGACCAGCACCCACGCGTACATGTACTCGTCGTGCGTGGGCTGCGCCGCCGCCGCCGAGGGGAACGCCGTCTGCGCTAGCGCCCAGTCGCGCGCGAACTTGGCCGCCTGCTTGGCCAGCAGCGCCCGTGCTGTCGGCGGGAAGTGCACGGTGAGCCGCGCGTCCCAGGTCAGCGGCATGGTCGCCCGCACGTCCTCGCGGGTCGGCAGCACGGCGTTCCATGCCGCGTGCGGCGACGGCGTCGCCGTGTCCAGGGCTAGGTCCGCGGCCAGGAGCCCGTGGATGCGCATGTCGTGCGGGAGCTTCTTGGCGATGCGCTTGGGCACCGTTTCGGGGGTCCGCAGCGCGGATGTTGGGACTTGGAGGAGGACGTCGTTTTCCTGAGCGGTGGTTAGGTATTATGGTTGGTTGGTTGGTTGGCTGGAATTTATGGGGAGATATATACATACCTGCAGTGGCTTCGTGGCCACGATGCCGATGCCGCGGTTGGGGAGCTTGCGAGGCTCGATGCCGTTGAGCACCACCCCCTTGTCCTTCGCCCAGCGGAGGAGGTTCTTGTAGATGTCCATGTCGGGATGGTCTTTGTCCATCTTGGCTCACGTGGTGGTGGTGGTGGTGGTGATGGTGGTGGTGATGGTGGTGTCACCTCTTGAGTTGATTTGAGAGAATGTGAAAAAGGGGGGAGTGTGTGTGATAAGTTAGTCAATAATGGGAGTGTAGAGAGGGCGAATGAGTGAGTGAGTCACGGTGCTGGGGATGGAGAGATGGAAGTCGGTCAATGATGAAATTCAAATTCAAGGTTGATACTGGATAGCCTGCGAATTGCCAGCGATTGCATGCTTCGAGAGCGTCTTTCACGGTTTTGAGGATGATGTCTCAAATGTGTAAATTGCTAGCTAATGTACCGCCGACCTTGTGATTCTGCATCGTCGTCTTTCCCGCGTCTCTGTGACCATATGAATTCAGCCTTCTCCTCACCCTATGAATCATGAGTGTTTTTCATCCATCTTAGAACTTGCCTCAGAACCTTGCCAGATCGAGAGGAAGTTGGTGGTGGTGTTCTAGCGGACCTTGGCGCATTGGGGGCGCGACTAACCCCTGTGGGTGACACCTAACCCCCCCTGTAAACGCAGGTAGCCCGGTAGCTCCCGCCCGCCGCCCACCGGCATCATCGAACGATTATCCCGTCCGTCCCCATCCAACCTCACCTCACGCCCTTCCACCGCGCAATCTCACGATGCGCACCAAGTGCCGTCTCCCCAATTCGTCATGGAGGTCACACTGAGACGCTCAGCGGGCGTGTTCGCACGCAAAAGCCACGGGCTGCGGGCCCCCACCATTGCCACGATCATCCCGTGCGTCGTCGTTGGCGCCTCCTCCTCCTCATCTTCCTCCGCCCACAAACAACGCCAGCACTTCTCCGTCCTCAACCGGCCGCCCCCCAACTACCCGGGCCATGTCCCGCTGACGCGGCTCGAGAGACTCGGCATGGCCGTCGGCTCCGGGCTCATGTCTCTTCGGGACCCCTACCGCGGAGGCAAGCAGCATCACATTCCCCTCTCTCCTCTCTCCCCTCCACCAACATCCCTTCCCAACCCAGCCTGCTATATCAACTAACAACCACCCCCCTCACCCTCAACAGACCTAATCGCCGCCTTCGCCGAAACAACCGCAACCCCGTACTTCATCTACCGCCTCCGCGACGCGATGCTGGCCTCCCCAACGGGCCGCCGCATCCTGCGCGACCGGCCGCGCATCACCTCGAGCTCGCTCAACCTGCCCGCACTGCGGCAGCTCCCGCCCAACACGGTGGGACACACGTACGTGACGTGGCTGGACCGCGAGGGCGTGACACCCGACTCGCGATCGGCGGTGCGGTACATCGACGACGCCGAGTGCGCGTACGTGATGCAGCGGTACCGCGAGTGCCACGACTTCTACCACGCGCTGACGGGCCTGCCCATCGTGCGCGAGGGCGAGGTCGCGCTCAAGGCGTTTGAGTTTGCGAATACCCTGCTGCCCATGACGGGCCTGAGCGTCTTCGCCGCCGCCACGCTCAAGCCGAGCGAGCGCCGGCGGTTCGTGACCACGTATCTGCCCTGGGCGCTAAGGAACGGGCTGCGCGCCCGCGAGGTGATTAATGTGTACTGGGAGGAGGAGCTGACCAAGGATGTCGGCGAGCTGAGGAGGGAGCTGGGCGTCGAGCCGCCGCCGGATCTGAGGGCGATTCGGAGAGCTGAGAGGGAGGAGCGCGCGCGGCGGAAGGCCGAGGCGGCTGCTGCTGCTGGGGGGTCGGGGTAGTCTGTGGTTGTGGTTGTGGGTGTGTGTATGATATGATATCATGTCGGAGCTGTATGACTACGGTGATTTGTCTTTCACAAGACTTGTAAAATATAGACAGACGGACAGACGGACGGACGGCTGGTGGACACCAAAGGGCTCACTTCCCCTCCATCAACATAGGTAAACCATTGTGGATATCACATTCGTAACATACTAATTAAGACGAGAACTACTGCTGCTTCTGCTGCTGCTACGCCCTTCCCTCTCTGTTCCTTATCCTGCGCCTCCCCCGCTTACAAGTCAAGCAAGTCGTCGTCGTCGTCGTCCGCCCAGCCCTTGCGGCGGCTGACCACAATCTTCTCCTCCTCCTTGTTGTCCGACACGGCGTTCAGGAGCTCCTTGAGCTGCTCCTCCGTCACCTTGGCGCGCAGCTGTCCCGACTGCGCCAGCGCGATCAGCCGGTTCTCCACCTCGGTCGCCCGCTGCTCCTTGACGAGGCGGATGCGCCCCAGCCGGTCGGCCGCTTCGGGCTGGAGGATCTGGTTCAGCATCGACTGGCGCTGCTCGGCTGTTTTGGTTGGTTTGGTCTCAGTCGGTATTCTATGTTACACCCGTGTGCATACATCGCTCGTGATGGTGGCTGCAAGCTAATTACTACTCACCTTCCTGCTGTCTAGTGTACGCCAAGGCGTGTCAGTGCCGATTGATGGCCATGGCCGGCGGACCGACGGATGAGTAAATGGAAACTAGGCAGATGGTCAAACTCACTGTCTCTGGTCCTGGCCGCCGCCGCCGCCTCTGGAGGCAGCCTTGCCGAGCCCGTTACCGGCGCCGCCGCCGCCGCCGCCGCCTTGCGCCGCCTTCAGCTGCTCCAGGCGCGCCTTTCTGATCTGTAGAGACGGGTCATGGTCTGGTTAGCCGATGGGGCAAGGGGAGAGCAGCAAGCTCGCATCATCGCTGCATGTCGCAAAGACCGGGGGGCACGTACGGCGTCGAGCTCTGCGTCGTCCATCTTGTCGTGCGTTTTGTCGTTTTTTTTGTTTTGTTTCGAAAAAGAATGAATCTGACTGACTGACTGACTGATGGATGGATGGGCGAATGGATCGCGGGGTCACAAGGTTTTGGTGGGGTCATGAACGAACTCGAGGCACCAGCGTATCGTATCGTGCCGTCCCTTTCCCCAACTCAACACCCCAAGCACGGCCAGCGGTGACGGGATGAAAAAAAAAGGGAGGTGTTCAAATAAGCTCGTCGTATTGACAAACAACAGTTAATTACATATATATTCGTACAAAGTCCCTCTATATGTCTGTATCATCCGTCCTATATCTACTTCTACTGGTATCCCCATATTGTACAACGGACTAATCACAACCACCAGGAATTTTACCCACCAATATCCGGGGGTGGTATGGTGTATATACATATCATACAAGGCACAAAAACAAAAAGGGGCGGCGCAAATCCAATGGACTGGTCCAAATAGCTGAGCCGCTCATTCCATGGCTGCCCGGGGCCAGAATTCCCCATTTCCTTGCCATGCATGTACAGAGAGCGGCGATATTCGCTACGTCTCTTGAGGGCCCTCCTCCAACGGTATGTCGTCGTTTCGCTGTGACAGTAGAGCCTGCTTCTTCGCTTTGACGAGGAGCATGAGATTCTCCAACCTCGGGACCGGCACAGACAGCTCGCGGGCCCGCCTCACGAAGTAGCCCGTCAGGTAATCGATATCCGTGTGCGCCCCCAGCCCCGTCTCGGTCCGCATGGGGCTGTCGGTCTCGTTTTTGAGCCTCAGCTTTTTATAAACGAATTTCCGTAGCTGGTTCCCTCGGAAGAAGACCGCAAACTTCTCCTGGTTTCGGCACTCGGGCAGACGGGCGACCACATGAGTGATATCGCCCACGAACTGGTCCATGAGCTGTCTTGTGTACGTGTTGCGCGCCACCTCGTTGTAGGTGCTGTCGAGAATCGTCGCCAACGGGTCGGCCACCGCCCTGAACGCCACTGAGGGCAGCTTGTATCGGAAAAAGTCGGCCATGGGGTGGCCCGTTGCGTTGAGCTCCGGCATTGCCGTCAGAAGCTTGATCAGTTGGGTTGCCCGCTGTGTTCGCTCGATCGGTGGGTGATGCTTGATGATACGCTTCATGCCCTTACCCGCAGATGGCTGGAATATCGACAAGTAGAGCCGCCCTGGCTGGAACTCGGCGAAGGAGAAATGGTGCCCTGCAGATCCTATGGCAGTCGTCATGTGGCCCAGGAGGAAGGTCGGCCGCGTCTCCACGTCGGGAAAGTACTCGTCGATGAGGGCTTCAGCAACCCCGAGCCCAGTCTGGATGAGGCAGATTGTCGACCTATAGTCAAGTCTATGCCGAAGATCTGCAAGTGCCGGGACCGTGCTGCCCGGTGGGACCGTTATTATCAGGTTGTCGATGCGTTCGTAGTTCAGGGGCGTCTTAAGGAACTTGTTTTTCGGGCAGTACTCCCCAACCACTCGACCGCGGATGTCCGTTTCTTCACCCCGCTTCCTGGTCAGCTGGCGGCCGGCTTGGTCCCATGCCGTCCATAGGTTGTACCGGTGGATGATATAGCGAACTGGAGGAATGGTTTTGCATCCAGCCAGAGCGTGCGCAATGTATCGTCCCACGACGTCGGTACCCAGGATATGGATCTGCTCCGAGGGCGGCGTGTATGGTGGCGGTGGGGGCCGGTCTAAAGCATCCTCTTCAACCTGTCGCTCCTGAGCTTCCCAGAAATCGAAGAGCTCCTTGCCTGCCGTTCGGTAATGTTCCTCATGCTCCACGCTGTCCCGGGCGCTCTCGTTCAGCTGTGATTTGAAGTCTGTCGCGGTGATGCGGCGTTCGGGGACGCTCATGGTCTCTAATATCGAGAACTGGTCCGTGGAATCCTCGTATGGTATTGACTTTGATGCGGACTGCTTGGAGTGCGCATCTCGATCGTGACCTGCGTCGTGCGACTTCGGGCCCTTCTTGCCCTTGCTGCCCTTGTTGCCCTTCTCCGCTGCCGTTCGATGGTGTTCGTTGTGCCCTTGCACATCGCCAGCGGTCGCTTCCAGCTGTGGCGTCGTCGCTGATCCAGAAAGAAGATGCTGCGCTCCCGTCGGCTGGGGGCGGGTCGCATTGGGCTCGACTGGTCGCGCTCGAGGTCTCGAAGCGGTGCTCGACATCCATCTGACGGCGCCTCTGGTGGCCCCCCGGCCCACCGAGATGTTATTGGAAGACCATTGTATGTGTCTGCAGGGTATTCGCGCAAACACCGGCGATTGTGTCCGTGTGACTAGGAGGAAATACAGGTTGCCGGATTTCACGCAGCCCCCCGGAAGCGCATGGTACGGGACGGCTGCGGTGTGGCGGAGTGCCGAGGAAGTTCCTCTTGAAGGAGGGTCGCAGGATCTATGGCTTGCGTGGTAGCATTGGAACAATGCAGGTTCTTGAAAAGACGAAGGGGAAAGAAATATCGGGCTCGACGGGTTGTCTTGTGTCTCGTGCGTGCGTGCGTTTTCCCCCAGCAGAAAGATGCGGGATGCGTAAGGTACCGGGTAGTCAAGGAAACCGAGTCGAGTCGAGTCGAGTCGAGTCGAGTCGAGTGGAGGCGCAGATGGTCAAGGTCTTGGGCTCAAAAGGCAAAAATTATTCAGTATGTCCCCTTGCGGAAAACAAGTCGCAGTTGAATAACGGGCTCTCAAAGGACTGGGATTTTTTTCTGAGAGGGGGCGGCCGATCGCAGCGGTTTGGACGCGTGCAGACGCTTGCCACGGCGCTGCTCAGAAAAAGTTATTTGGCCGGCACCTGATTGGCTCCCAACCACGACCGGTCGGCTCCAGGATCCTGCACCCCAAAACGAGCAACGACACAAAAACACCCATCCCTGTAAAGAAGTGCCTGCCCAAATGCGAACGGGCCTTGAGAGCCGCCATATCAGGTTGATTCACTTTGAACCGCAACGCAGGCGGCCACTCACTCACCAACCCACCCACTCAACTCATCTTGCTCACCTTGACACAACCAAACGTCCCGCCAAGATCAAATATCGATCTCCTCATTATTATTTCTGGATCTTCGACCATCGTCTTTTTCCAAACAGGACTTGACATTTTCTCATCACCCATCTCCGACCGTCCGAGGAAACGATGGATGTCACCGACATTACCCCAGAGCTGGACCAGCTCGATGTTGATCTTGACCAACTGCAGGATGCCCTGAAGCCTCTGCTGGCAGATGTCGGCGATGTCTCTGCCAGGCTCCCGCTCCTGGACAGGGCCAAGCTCTACGTGCTGGTTTCATACGCCATCGAATCTTTGCTATTTTGTGAGACCAACCAAATAGGCGCCCTTTCTGGAAAGAAAAGATAGACAAGATGCTGACGTTGGGGACAGCTTCACTACGCTTGAATGGAGTGGAAACCAAGAACCACGCCATCTTCGCCGAGCTGACACGCGTCAAGCAGTATTTTGACAAGATCTACAAGCTGGAGAACCCCGTGCAAGAACGCGAGAAGACCCTCAACACGGCGGCTGCCATTCGCTTTGTCCGGTCTGACCTGGTATATCCTCCTCGCCCCCACTGCCCCATGGAATATCGGCGCTGACGGCATGTGCAGAGCGACGACAAGGAGATCAAGGCAAAGTTGACGGAGCAAATTGCAAAGGAGCGCGCCAAGGCTGAGCTCAAGGCTTCGAGTGCTGAGAAGAAGCGCCCGGTGGACGAAAGCCCTACCGAAGATGCACAGAATGGCCTCCCAAAGCGGCCGAAGCACAGCGGATCGAGAAAGAAGAGATGAGCACGCCGTTTTGCCGTCAACCAAAGGGATGAGTGGACGTTTGGCATCATTCGTAACCGAAAGGTTCCGCTGTTGCGTCTGGCCGATTCGCGAAATGAAGAGATTTTCGCCGAGGAAGCATGTCCGCAAATTCTCATATGTTTCAGTCAAGAGGAGTTTATTTCGAACCGTGGCTAACAGGAGCCCGCAATCATCATTTCATAGATACCCCAACGTCCAGGATTCGGGCGGGCGGAATTCTCAATGGCCTGCCACGATAGATGTAGCAAAGGCGTTAATCAGGCAGACAGGCATTAAACAGGGTCTGGATTTTAGGTGACCAGAAACCCAGGACGGATTGACGGGATAATTCAATGAAAGTTACCAAGAGGCATGATATGTATGTATCTAAGCATATCGACAGACTACCTGAATGTCACGACTAATCCATCAGTTCTTGAACCCCTATTAAAACCCCAACCCTAACCCCAGCCAATGCCGCTCAAACTCAAAGTCACAATGCGCCACGGGCGGGTGGATCTCACGTTCCCACCTCCGCGAGCTTCGATTGGCTTCCAGTTCTTCGGCCAGGCTCGTGCTTTAGCCGGGGAGATCTTCAGGGCCGGCAACGAGGTGGCCAATGGCAAAACGCCAATTCTCCAATTCCCGCCGCCTTCCTCCCTGCACTTCCGGCATCTCTGAACTGTTGACCTTGCTCCTTGCTCCTTGCTCCTGTTCCTCCCGCTCCATTTTGTCGCAAAACCATCATCACCACCACCACCAACAACAACAACAACAACAACAACCACACTCTCCCACCACACATAAAAAAACCAAACCCAACATGCCTCGTCAAAGATCCTCGGGCGGCGCCAGGGCCCCTTCGCGCCCCACCGTCCCCTCGCGCTCGGCCGCTCCCCAGCAGCAGTCCCGCCCAGCAACCACCTACGCCCCGACAGCACAGCAGCCTCACGCTCCGGCCGCCGCTGCCCCTACCGCTGCTGCCCCGTCGCAGGGTCCGGGCCTGATGGCGCAGATGGCCAGCACGGCTGCGGGCGTGGCCATCGGCTCGTCGGTCGGCCACGCCATTGGCAACTTCTTCGGCGGCTCCAGCAGCGCGCCCGCCGAGCCCCAGCAGGGCGCCGTCGCGACCCAGGACCAGAGCAGCAGCAACAGCAGCTGGGGTAACAACTGCCAGGGCGCCACGACGCAGTTCACAAAGTGCATGGATGACAATGGCGGCAACATGCAGATCTGCGGGTGGTACCTGGAGCAGCTGGTAAGTTCTATTTTTTTGCTCTTCTTTCTTTTTGCCCAATCTCGCTGCCGGTAGTAGTCCGTCCGCCGAACTTGGAATAGAGGGCTAACACACACGGAAAAACAGAAAGCGTGCCAGTCTGCCGCTAGCCAGTACTAAGTCCAACAACGAACGACTCGATGACCATGGTGGGAGAAAGAGACCGGGGGAGGGATGGATGTACGTTTACGCCCAATAATTAGGAGGAAGGTCCCTCTCTCTGACTCACATGCGAGAGCTTTTCTCGTAGGCAAGTTCGATACATTCAATCCAGCCTGGGGCTTTATGTCTTTTCAGCACGGTGTTTGATTGATTGTTGCTCTGGTGAAGAAACTCCGGTTTTGGTCATGGAACCAAGACTAGGAAAGACAAAAGATCATGTGTAAAATTACAGACAAAAATGAACAAAAACCCCCCTCTCGGGTAGTACCACAACCTGAATTTGAACCTCTATTCTCATCAGATACCTGAACCACCAACTAAACTTCCACGCAAGCTGTCTAACCTACTCTTCATTGTCGTCTCGCCTGGGCTGGAAATTCGTCTGTGCATGTACACGTCAGCAAACACCGTGCCACCCACAGGGGAAGCGAAAATAAACATACCGAGTTGCCGTTATAGAACTGCTGCTGCTCATCATTCCGTGTCTCGGGCTGTGTCTGGCCGAACCCCCTTATCCTGCTCCCATCACGGCTCGAAGACTTTGAACTCCCCTCCCCTCCGCGGACAGCCGAAGCCGGTGCCGGCGCAGTCGCAGTCGCAGCGGCGGGAGGACCACTGGTGCTGAACAGGGTTGAGAAGAAGCCAAACACGACTCTAAAGAAGCCCAGGATGTAGGCGTAGAATCTCCACAGGACGTTCTCCCCTGTCGACGGCCCGCCATACGCGGCCGCGTATTTCGGCACAGAGACGAGAATCAGCGTCGCCGACGGCGCCAGGTCGAGCGTCTGCAGCGGCTGCTCTTCCTCAGTGACGTCGATGGGTTTGCTCGGCTGCGGCGTCAGGAGGACCTTGAACGTGTAGGGCGTCGTGGGCCTGCCAGTCTCGTCGACCCATTTCCTCACGTCCTTCAGCGTGTCGGTCCCGCTGGCGAAGCGGCTGCGGATCGTCGAGCCGTCCAAGAGCCGAACTTGGATCGCGCACTTCTCGCTCCGGCTGCTGGCGGTGGAGAGCGGGAGCCGGCTTGCTGCCGCCATTGCTGCTGCTGCTGCCGGGCTCGTCTTATCTCCGCGCCGCTCGGCTTCCTTTTCGGACTGCCGCGCTTTGCGCGCCGCCTTGTCGTCCTCGATGGCCTTGAGGATCCGCCGGCGCTCCTCCCGCGCTTCCTTTTCTCGTCGCTTCAGCTGCTCAGCGTGCTTGCTTTGGGGGTCTGGGTCGTTGGTCCCGTTAACTGAAGTGTTAGGTTCGGGTTCAGGCGCCGCTTTGCCTTTGCCTTTCGCAGCCCGGCGGAGCCTGGCTTGCTCTTCTTCCTGCCGCCGCGACTGGACTTGAGATTCGCTGGATGATGGCGGTGTGGCCTGGCCGCCCGAGCTGCCTGTTGTCGAGTTCTCTCCGGAGTAGACCGGTTGGGTTTGGATGGTGGGGGGCCTAGGGGCCGGCTGGCTTGCCGGAAGCTGGGGAGAGGTGGCAACTGGGACGGGGGCCGGCCGGCTGGCTGGATACTGGGTGGCCGTGGAAACTGGATCTGGCTGGGTTGCAGCGGGCTGTGTGGTTGCGACAGAGGGCTCTGGTTGACTGGGTGCTTCCTGTGTTGATACAGGGGACGCCAGAGCCGCCTGGATGCGCCTCATGAACTCGTCCTTGGATACACCGGCAGCAATATACTCCTTCAGCTCGCCGTTCTTGATGACGATGATAGTCGGCTTCTTGGGCACTGGGAATAAAGCCACCAGGTAGCCCTCCTCCTGCGAACCGGCCGTCAGGCGGAGTGTGACCGCCTGAGATTCCAGCAAGGATGCGACCTAGCAGAGCGCTCGCCGTTAGCAAGAGCGAGCGCGCAGACAGTACCAAGGTATACTGGGAAAACCAACAGTCTCATCCGTCAGAAACTCCGTCTCCCATTGCTGGCTCCCGGCCTCGCCGTCTGTTGAAGTCGTTAGCTCATGGGCTAGGCGGCAGGACTGAAGGTCGGGTACAACGAGCGAGGTCTTACCCGTCACAAAACAAACGACGGATTTCGTCTGCTGGACCGCTGTGGCAATGCCTTCGTGCAAAGTTCCCTCGAAGAACATGGTTTGGCGATCCAACAAAGACAAGCTGGCTTTGCAGGCATATAGTGGAGCAAGGACCCAGGGCGCTCAAGTGAAGGTGAATTGACGAGCGTTGAGCGGTGGTGGTAGTCTTTGGATCTTTGGTGTTGTTACTAGGGTCAGGAAGTAGAAGCAAAGCTACAGAGAGCTGACGGAAGGCGCCTGGAATAGAATGAAGAGTCCAGCACGCGAGCAATCAAGGAGAGAATCAGTTATACAAGATAACCGAAAGGTTAAACAGGAAGGCGTTAGGAACCTAGCTGGCGACGTGATGAAAGTGTGGAATCTTCCGCTGCAGGTAGTAGAGGTGGCTTTAATTACCCACCGAATAAGCTGTTGTTGGTAGCTCAGCTGCCTTACGTATGTACGTAGTACATTACCTTACATTACCAAGATCCGCGTATCCTTACCTCGAGGTGAAGGCCATTGGCCCCTGCACGACTGAAAGAGCCTCTCAAGATTGGAATGGCGCTAACAGCCAGGCGGCTTGCAGGGCACCGCAGGCGTGACTACACAGTACAGTGGAATGACGGTTACCGACGGAAAGTCACCCCAGAAATTATCCACGACCGGCCAACTCCATCTTATCTTCAAAGACCCTCCCCTCATGGGTCCCTGATCGACTGGACCGAATCCCGACAGCCAGGAATCATGGCGAGCAGCAGCGGGACACTGTTCAAATGCCTCTTGCGCCCGTCCCCGGCGCGCAAGGCGGCCGCAGCAAGCCCGATGGGAAGGCCAGCCGCGGCGGCCTTGAAATGGGGGACAACGACATCTAGATCAGCAACGCCCCGGCGTCTCCTCTCAACCTCCCCCCGGCGCCGCGCAAAGCAGCCAGGCGACGACCCCAATTTCACCTCGATTCTCGACAACCCGCCCGAGCTCGTCCGGACCGGCCGCCGACACGGCTACGGGCTGATTATCCTCGGTATGACATTCATCACCCCACCCCGCCTCCGCTTGCGCGCTCTCCTCGCCAACTAACCCGCTCCTCCTCCTCCCTCTCGGCAGCCATCATACCCGTAACGGCCTTCGTCCTGGGTACCTGGCAAGTGAAGCGGCTGGAATGGAAATCGGACCTGATCGCAAAGTGCGAGGACCGGCTCGTGCGCTCGCCGCTGCCGCTCCCGGCGCGCATCGACCCGGACGCCATCGACGACTTCGACTACCGGCGCGTGTGGACGACGGGGCACTTCCGGCACGACAAGGAGATGCTGGTGGGACCGCGGATGCGCGACGGCGAGCAGGGCTACATGGTGGTAACGCCGCTGGAGCGCGAGGGCGGGCCCGAGGCCACGGTGCTGGTCAACCGCGGGTGGATCTCCAAGAAGCTCGAGGACCAGCGCGCCCGCCCCGACAGCGTCAAGCCCGGCGAGGTGCGCATCGAGGGCATGCTGCGCAAGCCGTGGAAGAAGAACATGTTCACGCCCGACAACAGGCCCGACATTGGCGAGTTCTATTTCCCTGACGTCCACCAGATGGCCGCCTTAACTGGAAGCCAGCCCGTTTGGGTCGAGCAGACTATGGGTGAGTGCAGCCAATTTGCTTGCTATGGATGTCCTTGCCTTCTGGTAGTTTGCTGGAAGACATGAGACGCATGTCTGGTTCTTGCATCATATCATCGAGACTGACGCAGCAGCTATGTGTAGACCCCGACCTCCTCCAAGTCTATGATTACGAGACCCGTGGTATTCCCATCGGAAGACCCGCCGAGGTGAACCTGCGCAACAATCATGCGCAGTACATCTTCACATGGTATGTTTCTCCAAACCCCGTTGCCTCGTCTCTTTACAGAGAGATGGTGGATAGCCGGCAGCCCCTACCTACCCTGTGAGCATCAAGCTGACGCCGCCCTCCCAGGTACGGCCTTGCTTTGGCAACATCCGTAATGTTCTGGATGGTGGTGAAGAAGCCGCCTTCCGACATTGCCCGACGTGTCCGCCAAAACAAGACCTGGTAATAATACGCCATACAACAAAGTCGCCGTGCACTTTCAGGTCACGTCCTCGTCCTCCACTCCTCCACCGTGGGGCTTCCGCCGCTGCTTGACGGGCGCGGGTGTCATGCGCAGCTCTTGCAGCAACTCCCTAGGCAGATGCCGTTGGGCGAGAGAAAACAGTGTAGTGTGTGCGTTGGTTTGCCGTTGTCTGAAATGTGTCAGCCATGTGTACAAAACCGTGTATATCTGAGATACCCCCCCATCATAGATCGAGGCTGCTGCTGTCAAACGTACCTCTTCATCAAAGTGAGCATGTCGCTCTCGTCGATCGTCTTCCGGTGCGCGTGATTCGCGTATGCTGCCAGGTCATCGCCCAGCTGCTCAAAGAACCATTCTGAAGCCTGCATAATGGCCTGGAGCGCGTCTGGCGCAATCTTCCCCTTTGATCCGCTCGTCTTAGCAAACGTTTGCGCGAGACGCTTGACCACGGCGGGCGGGAGAGAGGGGTACTCGATGCCATGTTGCGAGATCTTCTTCCCTCGCTTCTTCGTGCTGCGCCGTACGGCTGACTTGGCAGACATAGCTCCAAGCTCGACCTGCTGGTCGAGTCCAGTATCGTCGTTTATCTCTTCAGCTGCCTCATTTCCCACGTCGTCATCCTCATCGTCGTAATCATCGCTCCTCTGTTCCTGTAGATCGAGATAGCCGTCGAACTCGACGGGCTGGCGTGTAGGCGAATCTTGGATTTGTGGCGCTATCACAAATGTGCTCTCTTCGTTCATGTCTACAGGCATCTCCATCCCGAAATCACTGGCCCGGCCGGTATCGTTACGGCCCACATCCGAATCTAGGCTGGTAAAGTTAGCAATCGTGCTTTGTTGTGAGAGTACTCGGTCTGGTGGTGTTACCGATCGTAGACCGTCATGTCCTCGGCCCCCGTCTCGAAGTTGGCCTCGTCAAGAGCATTTATTGGCGGGAAGAAGCCCGAGTCAATGCCGACATCGTCGCTGCGAATGATCTCGTTGTTGAAGTAGTCACTCATGCGAGTGCTGCCCAGCGAAAACCGGCCCCCGGGCTGCTCGCTAATGGCCCTCCGCGGCATCTCGATCGACTGGACGGTGAAGTTCTCATCGTCGAGAACCATAGAACGGTGCGGATGGATGTCGTCGTCATCGTCCTCTTCCACATCAATAGGAAGAGAAAGCCGTGGGCGCCTGGGAAGATCCTCGTCGTCGTCATCGTCGTCGTAGTCACCGCCGCCGATAATATCCTCGTCCGCCTCCTCTGAAATCGTCGAGTCCTTCGCATCAGCTACCGAGCTTGCAGCCTTGTGACTACCTGGCGACGAAGACGAAGACGCTATCGGCTGCGTGTCTTTGGCAAGGGCGCGGCCCAGCGAGAGCAGGAAATTGCGCGGTGTCTCGCGCGCATCGCGGACGCTCTGCCGCCGCTTGGCGCGGTGGGGGGTATGGATGGCGGCGCGGCGCGAGTCAATGGTCCGGAACGCGGCGCGGGCATGCGGGGTTGCAGTCGGGGGCGCCGGCTTTCTGGCCGACGCCGAGAGGCCTTGCTGCTGGCGCTGGAACGGGGTGCGGCCCTGGTTGACGGGGGTCTTGACGGAGCGCCGATCGGCCGAGGAGGGCGGCTCGGCGCTGACGGCTCGTCGCGCCGGTGTGGCGACCGGTGGCGGCGGACGGCTTTCGCGGGCCATTGGGACGGATGGCTGCGGTTACGAAGTCAGAATGTATTGTAAATTTTGGTGCTTGCTGGTGATCCGGACTCGGGCTTATTTGCGGTTGTTGATATTTGCTGTGTGTTACTGCTTCCCGGTGTGGGGCGAGCCCAATTCGAAGGTCGACTAATGGCACCTGTCTCGCTTTTGCAAAAAAAAAAAAAAAAATGTCATGGCCTGTCTGGGTCTCAGTCACAAATGAGCTGACTGTGTTGCCTGCATTGTGCACATCAGGGAAGGTAGCGACACTGCACTGTTGTACACGATTGCCGATCGTGGCCGCGACGAGTGTGACGCGCCTTCAGGGTTGACACGCGCGTTGGATCGGCCACCCTTCCCTGACGTCAACCCCACAAAGTCAAACAGCTGAGGTAATCAATGGTGGGGCAGTCCCCACCTGGCCGTTGAACACTGGAAACTTACCATAGCAAGTATTTGTAAAAGGGTCTAACCAGGCCCGATCTTGACCTTATCTTCATCAATTCATTCATTCAATGGTACACTACGAGCGACTCGGGTGTTGCTGCCGAGATCCTTAGCGACCTTCCATCCTCCAGCTCCGTTTAACGGCAATAATTGCCGTTGTATACTTCTTTGATTCTCTTGCATCAGTCTTGGGGCCTCGGTCGACGCTATTCATCGCTGTCGCCTCGGACAATCGGCTCAAGTAGTACTGTAGCTTTCCTCCCCGAGGTACCCAAGGTGCATATCTACCTAAGGTACCTGGTACCTAGTGTGTGCTAAAGTTTTTGGTCACATTTGACACTCCTTCCGTCAGTCAAAGTATGACTGCACTAAGGCATGCGATTCGTGTTTGAATCAAGGCGTCCCCAAGTACGCCACTATTGATCTACCCATCGTGGCTCACATGCCTCCATTCGTCCCTCCCTGGGATAAGAATAGGCACAACGACAAACACTTTCGCACCGATCATGATCCGTGCCCGATGGATTGTATGTCGACATCCCACATGCGAGCGTTATTAGTGCCTATAATAAATATGTGACGAATGGTACCCAGATATCTAATAGGCTGTTGGTAGCTTGTTGAAAAGCAAAAGGGGGTCTTGGCCCGTCCAAGTGGCGCCGTCACAAGCTCGATTGAAACAGACGGGGTGTTCCATGAAAAGAGCCTGTTGCAGACATGCGTCAAATGCAACGCCTGGACAACCTCAGCCGACCACCACCGACGGGCAAAGTCGCTTTGTCGGTGTAACGTACATGCATGTGTCTCTCGGCTTGTCTGCATGTCCAAACTCCAGATAGACCCCGTTCGTCCACATGCTCCCGCGGCCCCCAAGCAGAAAACAAAACAAATGGATATGTACAGAATGAGAGACTGCATCCGAAGCGCGTTGAAACTTTGATTTTCATCTGGTAAAACACATTTTCATGGTTACGTCCCCGACTGCCGACATCTTCCTTGCTACCACGTGGTTGTCTACACGTATAGGTAATCAAGGTACCTTGCTTCACCACGCCTAACTGTCAGCCAGGTAAAGGTGGTAAAGTCGGTACTTTACCTGCATTACCTGGGCTGTGGCTCATGCAGATATCTTGCCCTTCATTCCCCATAACGTAGACAAATGATGCAAGAATAAAATCCTGCTCCCGTCTCTGGGTCGCGGCCGGCCAAAAGATGCAGCCAGACTACGGACGTAGCATCAGAGTCAGTCACTCAATCAAAGGAAGACTTGAGGTGCCCCGACATTCCTTTCTTCGGCCGTTTGACACGCCGCTTCACTGCCCCTTGTTGAGCCGCCATGACTCTAGAAGGGGGAGGTCACTGCGTAGTAGACTAGTACCTGACCTCTCCATGGAAGTCATCGGGACAAGCAAGTGGGTTGTGGTTTCCATGTTGTTGCTGATATCGTTCGTTGGGTGTTGCCACTCCTCCTCCTCACAGCCCAGACAACCCCAGATGTCGCCGCATCCTCACGTTGCTCTCTGTGCACATTACAATCCCACGGGCAGCAAAAAGAGCGGCTATGGGCGGACGACCTTTTTTTTTCCTTCTCGTTGAGCAGCGTCTCCCAATCGCTTCGCCTGGGCGGCAGGCGGGTTGGCGCCGGACGTATAAGAGGCGTCGCCGGGAAAGAGCTGGCTCTTCCAATCGAACGTCGCCCCACGAGCAAAGATAGGTGCCGCCAAGGCGACGGTGCTAGGAGCTCCACCCATTACAACCCCCGCTACGTCGCCACCCACCACACCAGCTGCAGGAGCACGCAGGACGCAGGACGCAGGATGCACCTCAGGAAGAGGAAGCGGCCAGGAAGCAGCCTCTCACGCCCGTCGATGCGCGACTGCCTATTGCTGTACACCTCATACTGAGGCTACCTACCGACCACTAACAGAACATGCATCTCTGGTTGCACACCGTGCCTGCCCTGACGGCCTGCCACCAAATGATAGGTAGGTGTGACGGGACCGAAGCCTAGTGGACATACACAATACTTCGTAGGTTCCAGGCAGGCAGCACAGCACAGCGGCAAAGCACCTCCAACAGGACAGTGGGGGGGACCTGGGCCGGGCAGCCTTGCCCGACTTTATCTCGCCCGACTCGCCCCGTCTTGTCCAGACCTCGTCCAGCGGGATTCCAGACTTCAACAGGACTCCAGGGGTCCACGGTTTGCTGCCCGCCTCAATGTTCCATGTTCCATGTTTCCAAGTTCCATGCTCCATGCTCCATGCTCCATGCTGTGATGAGGCCCGTCCCCCAGCTCGAGGGTTTCCAGTTTCACCACACCTGACCTGAATTGATCCGTCCATCTCATCCACGGCCCCAAACCGTTCCGGTCTGTGTCAAGAACAAATTCCTCCGACCTTCTCGAGCATCCATCTTACATACCGTACCTTACATCCTGTGAACCCTTTTCATAATTACCCGAGCTCCAAACACCGGTTTTGTCTACCTGACCACACGCCCTTACCTACGGTACCTTAGATAGCTGAGAAGGCCCACCAAGAACCTACCCTCGGGCTCCTTGCAAAGAAAAAGTCGAGGTCGAAAGTCACAAAGAAACCTGGAACCTCTGGTACATACACTTTTACACTCCTCCAGACTCAACCTGCCCGCTGTGCTGTGGGACTGCGCAATCTTGAGCTTCCCCTTAGCGCATTTTCATTCTGATTCTGGCTCGACTGCCCGTGCTGCATCGCTTGCTTGCTCGCCGCTCCCTGTCTCCTGCCTGCCCCAGCCAGCCAGCCAGCCCGCCAGCAGCCCGCCTGTCTGCTCCCTGCTCCCGATTCCTTCCAACACCCACCAACCTTACCTACTACCTAGGACCAACCCCCGACCGACCGATTGCAACTACTTAATTGCATCGCCATTTTGAACGCGAAATTGGGCGGTCGCACAGAAACCTAAATCTTGCTCCGCATTAGAAGCATTTCAACTTTGCAACCATGGCTGCTCAGGGAGCAACTAAGTCGCTCAAGGTTCGTTTGCCGACCCGAGACTCGTCGTCCGTCCATCCATCCTGACCCGCGATGCGGATCGGATGCTGTCCTGTCCTGCCCGTCCTGTCCTGTCACGGCGCCACCGCCAGTTCGAAAATCCCTAGGCAATGCCAGAGGCAATGGCCCCCGATGCGAGAGACGTCCAGAATGCTAACTACCCATCTCCATTCAATAGTGCGTCGTCACAGGCGATGGTGCTGTCGGCAAGGTGAGCAAAAGACCCTTTGTCCCCCAACCCGCCGAAATCGCATTCTCCTTCGAACGTGAGGCTAACCATCGGACCCTATAGACATGCTTGCTCATCTCTTACACCACGAACGCCTTCCCGGGCGAGTACATCCCCACAGTGTACGTGAACTCGATGGCCTCGCCTCGCGCTGCGCGCCATGGATGGCATCATCCAGAAAAGGAGAGACACTGACGAGTGCACCGTGACAGATTCGACAACTACTCGGCGTGCGTAGTAGTCGATGGCTTCCCCGTCAGCTTGGGGCTATGGGATACCGCAGGCCAAGAAGATTACGACAGATTGCGGCCTCTCTCCTACCCCCAGACCGATGTCTTTTTGATTTGCTTCTCCGTCGTGAGCCCTCCATCGTTTGAAAACGTCAGATCCAAGGTTAGTGGCGAGAAGACATGAAGCATGTGAAGACAGCAAAAAAAAAAGGCAACATCAAGAGACTGATAAATTCCTCATAGTGGCGCCCCGAGATCAACCACCACGCTCCCGATGCTCCCATCATCTTGGTCGGCACCAAGCTCGATCTGCGAGAGGACCCCAGGACCGTTCAGGAGTTGGCCAAGAAGAAGATGGCACCGTTGTCATACGAGCAGGGCCTAGGCCTTGCCAAGGAGATCGGTGCGGTCAAGTACCATGAGTGCTCTGCCTTGACACAAAAGGGTCTCAAGCAACTCTTTGACGAAGCTATCCGGTGAGTGACTGACTGAACGCCCGATTCCGCCATCCATATGACAAGCAACCCCAGAAAGCTAACAGCGCCCTGCCAGAGCTGCACTTAACCCCAAACCGGTGGCCCCGAAGCCAAAGGGACCCAAATGCTCTATCCTCTAATTCGCCATACACATCCTGGGCTTTGGCCGGCTCGACAACCCCGGTGTTCCCCGGCAACGTGGAACCCATCTATACCCATCGGACATATACTTGGCGCCTTCTTCTTCTCCCCATAGCCGTCCTTCCCCCAAGCATTTCTTGGATCTGTCTTCTCTACAACGCGCGGCCTGCAGCATTTCGCCGGTGGATGATGCATATCTGGGATACCTTGTGAATAAAAGGGCTTTGCGAGGAGGAAAAGCGCGATGAACGAAACACTTGTGGAACTGGCGAGCTCTGCATCGAGGGAGGTTTCATCTCGGATCTGTTTTGTTTTCTCTCTGTCTCTCTCATGCCCGCAAGCTCGGTAATGCTCCTCCACCCGCCCCGTCGCCTATTACTACACCTATGAGTGCCTTTCCCACGCGAGAAGAAACGGGTTGCAGGCGTCTGTCATGTCTTTTTTTTTCTTCTTTCTTTTTGCTCTACACACTGGTCTATCTACTCTTTGTTCTTTTGCGCTGCAGCGTAGCAAATTCGCATTATCCACTCTATGCCCCTCGAAGAAATATCCTGCCTTTTCTGTAGATAGCTGAGAGCAACTCCATTCCCCTGCTATTAGCCCGCATGATTGAGGGTTGGAGATGATGAGAACATGGTTGAATGCAAACGGAATTTGTCAATGTAAAGGAAACGATGCCCAACCTCTTTGCTGTTGCCCCTGGAGTGCAAACTTGTCATAGGATGTGTCTTTTAGTTTGTTGTCTATTCCGTCCAGCGATCCTGATCCTTCCCTTAAAGGCTATTACGAAACCTCTTGTGTCTATTGAACCGTAGTCCGCGCACGTACATGGGTTGTCATTATTCAACGACCGTGAGATCAACCAAGCGCCACGCCGCTGCTTTATCCCCAAATCTCTTTCCTGGAAAATGGAAGCGATCATGCAAAGCCGGCCTCCGTTCATTCACTCTCTCCCGCCTATCTCCGGCCACGACCGCCGCCGCGACCACCGCGGCCGCCACGGCCCCGCCCTCCGCGACCTCCACGACCTCCGCCAAAGCTCCGCTTGTTGCCGTAGCCGCCGTTGTCCTGGTTGTCGTACTCATCCTCGAAGCTGCCCGCGTTCTTGGCGTTCTCGGCGTTGAAGGGGACGATGGCGCGTCGGCTGGGGTGGATGTCCTGCTCGTCGCGCTGTTCCTGGATCTTGACCTCCTCCTCGTTCACCTTGGGCTCCGCCTCGCCCTCCTTGGCGGCGCCCTCCTTGCCCTTGGCCAGCTTGGCGGCTGCTTGGTTGTGCACGCGGTTGACGCGCTCCTCGTTCAGCTTGCGGTTCTTCTCCTTGATCTTCTCCTCGCGCTGCTTGGTCTTGCCGCCGCCTCCGGCGCTGTGGATATATGGTGTTAGTATTGCTTTTTGAGGTTAGGGAAACGAGGGGAGGGGGGCTCACGTCAGCTCGACGTTGATCTTGCGCGCGGGCGACAGCTTGTCGTCAAACTCGGTGTGGTGGAACTTCTCGAGGCACGTCTTCATGTGGTCGAAGCGGCCGAACTCGACAAAGGCGATGCCGCGCGACTTGGTCGGGTTGTCGCGCTCCGTCAGCAGGCGCACGCTGATGGGGTGCACCGAGGCAAAGTGCGCCTTGATGCTCTCGGCCGTCGCCGTGAAGGGCAGGTTGCCGATGAAGCAGATGAAGCGCGAGTTCTTGCTGCTGGCGACCTCGGCGTCGGCGGCTGCGGCCGCGGCCGCGGCTTTCTCGTCCTGTGTGGGCTGCGCTGTGTCCATCGCGCCGTCTGTTGCTGGTGCGGCGGCGTCGCCGTCGGATTTGGCCTTTTTGCTCTTTTTCTTGTCCTTCTTGCTCTTCTTCTCGGCGGAGGCGGGGGCGTCTTCTGCCGGGGCAGCGGCGTCGGTCATGTCGACGTCGGCTGTGGCGGGGGTGTCGGCGTCTTTGCACTTCTTGCTCTTTTTCTCCTTCTTGTCGGCGTCCTTCTTCTCGGATTTGTCCTTCTTGTCCTTCTTCTCCTTCTTGGGCTTGGCTGCTTCCTCCTCGTCCACCTCGGCGGCTACTGCGACAACCTCATCCTTGGCGCTCTTCTTCTCCTTCTTTTCCTTCTTGTCCTTCTTCTCCTTCTTCTCCTTCTTGGGCTTGGCGGCTGTCTCCTCCTCCTTGACCTCCTCCTTGACCTCCTCCTCAGTCACCGCTACTGCTGCCGCGGACTTATCGGCCTTCTCCTTCTTGTCCTTCTTCTCTTTCTTGTCTTTCTTGTCCTTCTTCTCCTTCTTGGGCTTGACGGGCTCTTCGTCGGCGGAGGCAGCGGCGGACTCGAGAGGCTCCTCCTTGGTGACCTTGGCCTTGCCGGTCGCGTCGGTCTTGTTCTTTTTCAGGACCTTGGCGTCCTGAACCTCGCCGGCGGGAATATCGTCCTCGGGCGCGCGCTCTCTCTTCTTGGATGATGATGATGATTTCGCCATTGTGGGTCTTTCTGGCGCGACTTTTTCTCCTCTGCAGAGGGTATATATACTGGCTTGGGGATTGACGTGGGACGAGTTTTTCCCTCTTGGTATTACAGTTGGAGTTCAAGGCGCGACCGGGAGCAGCTCGAAATCTTCACTCGGCTCTCCAATCCCCCGAGAACTTTTTTTCTGCCGGTTTACCACTAATTCCTGCAAAAGGCGGGGAGCCGGTTTTGGGGTGGAGTGTGGAGCCGATGAAAGTGGGGCATCTGTCAAGCGCGAATGCAGCCCACTCGGCGACCAGGTTGGAGGGCACCCACCCACCACCACCATGTCGGGACGAGCCGAGTAAACTAGGAAGGGAGGTTAATATCTTCCCAAGTTCCCACAGATAACTGTCCAGGTGTTTGTTCATGTCAACGATGTCTTTTTTTCCACTTGGGTTTGGGGGGACGTGACTGCTCCACACAACATCCATGGATATCACCATGCATCTCATTACGTATCTGCCTCATCCCCGAGTCCGCAATCGGTCGCCTGATAAATGGACGGTAACAAAAAGGTTCGTGTCGAGAATAAAAGTAATACTCTAATTATCCGAGACGCCTGACATCGCGACATGTACAACGTAGACAAGGCAAAACCTGGCAAAGTAAATATCACAACACTCCAAAGGCGCTAGCTAAACAATTCCAACCCACACCAGCCCATCCTTCACACCGAGATACCTGAGTCACATAGATCAAATCTCAACAAATGCAAGACTCCGTCTTCATCAGACCACGTCCACCACTTTGATCAGATATTGGCAAGAGACAACCTGGAAGCTTTGATTCCGTATGGAAAAGAAAAAAAACCCACGACCAAACCCAAACATCTGAATCCTTCGACCGGAGCAAAGGAACTGAAAAAGAAAACAAGCAACCTGTATATAGAGACCTCGAAACGCCAATACCGACCGCACGACTTCGATGGCTGCCATAATAAGTAATACAATTTCCCCATGCTCTCACTATCAACAACCTCCTCCAATCCGACAGCCGTCTTGCCTGTATTTCCTCACCTACGCCAGTCTCCCTCTACCACGAAAAAAGGAAAGAAAAAAGAAAAACGAACTCGTTCGCGGGAGAGCACACCTCAATCTCTTTTGACGAGGATGAGGGAAGCAATGATACATGGCTTCATATCGAAACGACATTGGAGTTGGATTCCAAGGCCTTTGTCGCTCGTGTGCCACTTCGCAACAATGCAAATGACCGTGTTTCCGAAAGCCTCGACTTCTTCCACAGCAGGATGAAAGAAGCCTAGCAAATCCACACTCGGGATAGGAGGGGTCGTGATATCAGAAACCACGAGACGCATTCTTAATCATCATGCTGCCCCGCTTTCTCCTGTCGTCACCCCCATGGCATCCGTACTGAAAGGCGCTCGAGCTTGGGGATTCCTATTCGCCGCGAGCTCTCTTGGTGCCATGTGGGTTCTGCCAGTCGTTGGCTTGGTTTCCGCCTCCGAAGAAGGCCGGATTGAACTGCGGCGCCATGCCCTGGAAGCCTGTGGTGGACATATTAGTGAAATGATCAGTTATTTGACGTGTTCTGTCTGGCAGCTTACCAGCCATACCGCCTCCCATCATGCCCATGGCACCCATAGCTCCCATAGCAGGCATACCGCCCATGGGCATTCCAGCGCCAACGCCAACACCCACGCCCATCGGCATGCCGCCCATCATACCGCCACCGCCGCCGCCACCTCTAGGGCCACCGCGCATGCCCGGTCCGCCGCGCATGCCACCGCCCATCATGCCGCCACGGTTGAATCCACCGCCGAAGCCGCCACCGGCCATTGGATTGTTGTTGTAGCCCATGGCGTTGTTGTTAAACGCACCCATGTTGTTGGCGCCGAAATTTCTGTTGAAACCGCCTGGGTTCATGCCACCGCCGCCTCGGGGTCCATTAAATCCACCACCCCGACCGCCGCGGAAGCCGCCTCCGCTGGTGTAGTTATTATTGCTGTTCTGGTTGTTGTTTCCGGCGTAGTTCGAGCCGCGATCGTTGTAGTTGGGGCCGGATGGCGCTCGGCTCTGCACGCCATCCTTCACACCACGGCTGGGCGCGTCCTTGGGCAAGGTACGGAAGGGATTGTTGGTCGGGCCCGCATAGATGACCGTGTGCTTCTTCTGGATCTGGCCTGGCTGGTTGCTCTCGGCAGCTACAGCATCGAGTCGATGCTTGGTGGCGGTGGCCGCTTGCTGGGAGGTGAACTCGACGTATGCTTGTCTGGAAGTTGTCGGCAGTTAGCAGAGAAGCCAGCAGTGTAGAGAGCTTCACAGATGAAAGACTTACCCTTTGCTCTTGCCGTTGACTTTGTGCTCACTAAACGTTATGTCCTTCAGCTCGGCTTCGCAGTTGGCCTGTACAATCCATCCCCGGATATCGTCATCTGTGTTCCACCAGTTGAGCTCGGAGATCAGAAGTGCCGTGGTCGCACCGGGGTCCACGGGTCGTTCGTCGGAGCCTTCTTTGCGCTTCAAGCCTTGCTGGGGGCGCGACTGGGATGGTGATTCCGGTGACCGTTGCTGGTCGTGGCTGTCGTCCATGGCCTCTTCTCTCTGGTCGCCGTAGTTCTGTTGGGCATCGCCATTGGCGTCGTTAGAGCCCTCCCCATCGTACGTATGCGAGTCCGTGTCGCCGTGGTCACCGTTGTCGTTGCCGCCCTGCTCGTGGCTGGCGTCACCATACACGTCGATCTCAAACTCCTCCTCGGCCATCGTGCTGGTTTCGAGGTTGGGTGGCGGCTGGTTGGTGCCTGGTGTGATTGTGTGTCAAGGAACGGGGAACCTGTCTTTCTGAGTGTATTCAAGTTGTGAATTTGTGAGAGCCTGGCTACGGATCAGAAATACAGCATGTCTGTAGTTGTACGATCCCAAAATCAGCAGCTGCCAACATGTACCAGACTTTTAACAAGTCCGACCACCACGGAGGATGACGGCGAAATGTTGGAGACGACGACGTCGGGATGATTTGAGGCCGAGAAGGCCCAAGAGCAAACGACGGAAATGAAAAGAGAAAGGAAAACAGAAAGAACAGGTAAACAAAACATGTAGAGAGTAAGTGATACGTACACTCCGATCCCCAAACTGACGATGGAAGACTGATAATTTCAGAAGACAGATGGACGGGCCCTGTAAAAGAGAAGAAGAATATTTCCAAGACGAAGCTCTGTGCTCGCAGTCTTTTCGACAGGCGTTGGGGCCTTGAGTTTTCTCGAGTCCGCCTTCTTTCTGTTGTTCCTCTGCTTTTTCCCTTGCACCGTCTTGAAGCTTTCTCTGGACAAGTTACAGGGAATGTGTGCGGGTGTCGCCTGGATATCCTCCTCCGTCCGAGATTCACAGAAGTTCTTTTTGAGGCGGTGCTTGACTCGCGCAACGCGAAACAGTCTCGCGCTTCTCCTTCTGCTTCCAGAGACCTCTTCCGTAGGATGACCTCCACCAGAGGGCTGGCAGCTGGCAGTTAGTGGTTAGAAGGACGCCGGGGGCGAAAGATGTTGATGCGAATGTTTGCGCGGTGACGAGGGCGCTGCTGTTGGCCGATTCGGAAGGCGCAGTGCGGTGCTGCGTTGCGGTTGCGTTGGCCACCGAGAGCAGGACAGACCGCAAAACTGTCAAGGCCGGGCAGAAGAGGAGTGATATCGAGCTTAATTTGGTCGGCGTCGACGAAAGGCAGGCCGATAAATGCCAAAGAGATGCTGATCGGATAGCCTGGGCTGTTAGGTCCCAGTATGTGGAGTGGTTGTCTGTTTGAGACCCAAAGAGTTGCACGGGGAAAACTGGAGCTCCAGGTAAGGCAACGCTGAAGCTGCACCTCAATTGCTCAGGCCTGGGATTGTTCCAGGGCGGCGCGACACGAGGCTGAGCTGTCTCGCTCAACCCTGTTGAGGCTCGAGCCCCACGCCGGTCCGTGCACTCTGCCAGTAGTTTGAAACTGGCAGGCACTTGCAGGCATAGCGAACATCGCAAACGCAATCCAGGCCAATGAAATCCAAGCATCATTGTATATACAAAACTGATGGTAAGGAGGAGCTACCACACATCGAGTAGGTGTGCAAGAACGGCGGACCTGAGGCCCTGTGAAGATGTTTTCAAGATGCAGTATTTCTACCAAATCAAGCACCTCTACAACTCATCCATTATACTACGTATACCTCGGGAGATAATCGAGAGTGGATCATGTAAAGACATTGGATGAAATTCCAGGCACCGTTTTTCTTGTTTCTAAACTATATAATCAGAACTGCCCCTGTAAAACTACCAATAGTGCAATAGATAGATTTGCGGGCGTTTTTGGCTGTTTTGCAGGTAGTTTTTATCCCTCCCTAACTTTGCGATAGTGCTTTACAGCTATTTGTATGTGAAAACCTAACATTTGATGTACCTTGTGTGTTAGTGCAAGTGTTACGGACTAAGGTGTTACGATCAGGAGAACCAGAGGGTCCTAGAGACGGTAGGTGTCACGGCCTGGCCGGTGACAGGGCAAGTGCACTGTTACGATCAGGAGAACCAAAGGGGTCCTAGAGACGGTAGGGGTCAAAAGGTAAGTGCAAGGGGGTGTATGTAACCACGGAGCAAAGGAGTAGTTCTCTTGACTGTGCAATGAGTGCCTAAGAACTTATATTGATTACTGGTCTGGGACCTAATGTCGCCAGACCCTACTCGTTATATAGAAATGAAGAATGTTCTTGCTCTGTTTGCTCTCCGCTTACGCCACAGAGCGCATAGAGCGCCTGCTCACTAGTTCCGAAGATGACCCACATGCTTCCTGTTTACTGGCTCCCTTCGGGTCCTGTTTCGGGCCACCCCTCTTGGTTCGTGACATCAGGTAGATGTAAGCCCTGGGCCTTGGGTAACGTGGTCAGAGTAAGAGGTCCAGGCAGTTGGTGCAACAAAGATAAATAACCATCGTTCGCGCTAGCGAACTACCTAAATCTCGTGGTCATTTACTGCCGTACTACTATTTCTCGCGCTGGAGTTCCGCCAATCCCCCCCATCATCAATGAAATACTTCGCAATCAGGGCACCGAATTTGAAGGACATTGAAGCACCTAAGATGGTGTAGTCGCCCACATCCCAAAAAAAGAAACACGGCAGTCCATACAACTGGACAATTCGCTCGTCCGCGTCTTACAGAAAAATAGCAAATAAACCATGATATCATGTGACAAACGAGGGTATGGAGGCACTAACTACCGCACGAAGCCGCAAACCCAAACTCCATCCGTACTATGACGAATCTCAGAAAACATTTGCTACCAGTTGCTCATTCACCGAGATACCCATCCGTGGCTCCGCCTCGTCTTCTTCGCTTTCGTTGAACGAGTGCACCGAAGCTGTGCCCCCGTTCAGATTGGGGCCATTCCACGCCGAGGCTATCATGCATGTGTTAGCCAGTATTCGATTACAAGACCACATCCTCACAAGCCACTCTCGACGACTTACCAACAAGAAGCGGAGCATTCGGATGCCAACCAACGTCGCGGACGAGGGTCATCCAGTCCCTCCCGTCATGGTGGCCCAGCCGAGCGCCGGGCCGGACGCCCTTGGTGACAGACTTGACGTCGATCTTGCCTGCGAGGGTCGCGTCCAGGTTCCAGACGTACACAAACCCATCTGCGCTGCCCGAGTACACGTATCGAGAATTTGTGCTTCCTGGGGGGGAGAAGTGGCAGCGGATCAGGGTTCGCTGGATCTTGTGGCCGCGGAACGTAACTAGAGAGTTATCGTGGGGATGCTTGAACCAATTGTTGTCACGATACTCTTCCCACCTGTAATCATACATGTGCTCGCGCACACGCGTCACACGCGACGGGTCGAGCTCTTCATATCTTGTAAACAGTTAGCGAGTCTGCATTCAGTGTAACAGAGAGATCAGGACATACCGTGCTGTCGACATCGCCATGCGCAAGTCCCAGAGCTTCATGCTCTGGTCCTTGCCGTTGCTCAGGATGTAGCGCCCGTCGCCCTTGCTGTCAATGTAAGTCAGACCTTCGATGTGGCCAACAAAAGCGCCGGCTTCCCGGTTGTCGCCCATACTCCGAGTATCCCACACTTTTATCGTGCAATCGTCTGAACCGGAGTAAAGAATATGTGGCGATAGCTTGTCGGCAAAGCATACGGCGTTGACGTCGTCGTGATGTCCCACGACGTGATGGATTGACTGACGACGTTCGATGTCATAAACGACGATGGAATCAGCGCCGGTGCCGGCCACTAGGCTCCTTCCATCGCCTGAGAAGCGGACGGAAAATATCGAGAATGAGCCTTGGAAGCGCCATCCGGCTTGATGGCGTGTATCACCAAGGTCCAAGGAGTACGGGTCGCCTTTATCATTGGGGTCGGTGGGTGCGAAGCAGACGCTGCTCTGAAGTGAGGTATAAGCAAGCCACTTATTGTCAGGACTCAGGTCTGCATCCGTCAATGTCCATTGACCAAATGGGTATGTAACGGTTTTGTAGTGTCTCCAGTTGTAAGGATTTGATGTGTCGTACATGCGCACTCGGTAGTCCTAGAGCCGATGTTAAAAAAAGCTTCCTTTCGGGGGGCGGAGCGTAGGTTTGGTAGAGAAATACCGACCTTGACACAGGCGTAGAAGAAGTTGCCGTCATCCGAAAATTGACCGCAGCAGACCGGATCATCGTAGTGTATGATCATCTCTGGTTTTGTCGACGGTATCATTTGCTTTCGAGACAGTGTTAGCATGGCAGGCCGGGGAGGCCGCATCGGGGGAGGGGAGGGGACGGCCTCGATCGGATGCTCACCTGGGCCATAAGATGCTGATTCATGCTGCGGTCAACGCCATTACCCAAGCCCAGCTCGCGATCCAGGATTCTCCGAGCAAGTCTCTTGCGGTCCGGCTCGCGTGCATCAAAAGCGCCAAACACACCTGACTCCATCAACTTCCGGCCTTCCTCACTCGGGACCTTGGGAAAGCGGTTGGGATCTGGGGGTTGCCTTCTCCTTCTTGTCGACCATAAGTCACCCTCGTCGGCATCATCATCGAAGATGAAATGGCTGGGGTCTTGGCCCCGGAGAAGAGTCAAAATCTGACGGTATGTCAGATATGTCGCCCCGGCGCGGCCTGTGCAATGAGGACCGGTCAGCTCCAGCTCGAGATCATGATGAAGTTTGCAGGAGGCAGGCCACCGGCTCACCTCCGACGACTCGAAGCACCCGGCTCTGCAGCGACTGCTCGGCAGCATCCGCCTCGTCCCCAGCCTCAGCTTCGGCCTCGGGCTGGTCATTAGCAGGCCCGGCGAAATCGGACGCCAGCTCCTCAAACACAACCTCGAGTTCCATGCCGTGGCCTATGGCGTCTGCTTGATCATAGTTAGAAAAACAACTCGGTTGGCAGAAATGGCGTGACAGGCGCACCCATGAACTCATCGTCATCTTCGTTCTCCTCTTCCTCTTCGTTCCCGTCCTCGTCATAATCGTCGTCGACCTCGTCAACCTCGTCGACATACTCCCCATCGTCGTGCTCGCTGAACAAGCCGAGAAGGTCCTCCGTCTCGCCGACAGTTGCCTCTTCATCGCCCGAGCTTGAAAGGTGCTCGTGAGAGCTCTCATACGCCTCACTTTCGTGGTCCCCGGGCTCCGGGTTTGGAGCACTCATGATGACTGGCGATCAGCGTGGTTGCACTTGTTGGTCCGGTTTCGCCGACAGACGCTTGTCAACGGGTCAGGCAGATAAGCGAATTAATCAGCCGATAGGATGCTGATGCCAATTTACAGGACGGACAGGCGGCTGCTGTTGGATCTCTCGATACGTTATCTCGATCAGCTATACAGTGTAGGCCCGTTTGCCACCAGGAGCGACGATGGAGGCAAGCTGTGTATTTCGTAGCTGGCGGATGAAGAGGCGAGATACCGTGGATGTTATAGCACCTTGTGACCTTGGGAGTTAAGGTACCTGAAGGTGGCTAGCTGTAATTACAACCAACCTTACTTTAACTGGTGTTCATGCCGTGCTCCCAGTGACGACATGCCGACGGGAGGTGTTAGGCAAATCGGATGAAAGTGCGAGGCTCAAAGGCGGGGAGGGGTCCGTTCGTCCCCAGCGGATTTTAGCCCGGAGATTAATCAGCACCGAAAACTGCCCTGGGAGCTTTTTTTTTTTGTTTTTTTGAACGTCGAACCCGATCGCCGACAGATTTGGGAGCATGTGCAGAATGGTTTGGATCGAACCCTTCAGGGCTACGGTATACTAAGATAGAGCTTGGTCGTCATGATGGAATGAGTGTCTATCGCAGGGCATCTGCCTGCTGCCCCAATACCTATCAATGCACTGCATCCCCAAGTCCCCCCACATACATACTCCAGCCAGCCAGCAGCTGATCACGGGGAATCACCAGGGCACTTCCCCAGCTTTGCCAAGACAAGCAGTGTCAGGGACACACCTTCCTCGACATCGTAGGTAGAATTACAGGAAAGAACCATCTCAGCCGGCCACCTATTTCGTTTTGTTCTTCTTCTTCTCCAGCTCAAGCTGTGACCTGTCGGGACCAAAACAGCCAAGCAAGTACGAGGTTCGGGTCAAGAACAAAAACATCTGTTTGGTTTTTATATCGCCAGATAGTCAGCGGCGGCAGTTCGACTTTGACGAAAAAAACATGGAAGCTAGGTGGGCTTCATCTTCTCATGTCATCAAAAACGTATGGAGCAAAAAGGCAAACTCACAGTAGCCCCGATATTGCCCCACGTCATGGGGTTCCATGCCCCGACATGGACAGCCCGGTCGTGGCCCAGCGCGAGGTAGGTAATGGCCATATGGCCGATATCCGCGATCCAGAGCGCGATGAGGTAGTTGCGCACCACCCTGATTTCGTTGGTGGAATACAGCACGGCAATAGCCACCAAGAAGGCCAGCCCGTAGCAGTTTCCTAGCTGCTGAGCCACGACGCGGCTATTGGCCGTCACGGCGGCGGACGTGGTGGAAGCAGCTGAGGGAAGCTGCTCGCCGATGAACCAATCCGGCAATAGGACCGCCGGGAAGAATCCTGCTAGTCTTTCATATTGCAGAAGCGAAGCAGACGCATATATCATCAGTTTCTCGGTCTTGTTTTGCTCACCAAGACAGCCTGTCTACCAGGTATTATCTTACAGAGAGATGGGCTCAAGGACGGTAAAGACCAGTCGCGGAAATTCCGGTAATTGGGCAGCCATGTTCCTTGTGGTCTAACAACAAGTATAAATGTCGGGTGATTCAGGTAATCAAGGTAGGTGCAAAACGGTCAATTATAAGAACCGAATTGACTTTTGTTATTCGTCCCGGAATTTTGTAACTGGAAAAGCAGAAGGTGACATGTAACCCGCCCCCTGTAACCCGTAACCCGTAACCCGTGCGCCCGGCACTTGGTCCCCAGGGCAGCTTCCATCTTGGCCGAGTTGCCCCACTCGCAATTTCCGCAGCACTCCCTCCCAAGCAGGCGGCACCTACCACAGTAGGTACCTAGGTATATATACTCCAGACCTCTCCATCAGCCGATGCTTCGCCTCCTCTTCTGCTTCTCTTTTCCCTCATCCCGGTGCAGAGGTTTCACGTGTATCAGTGAGGATTCGTCCGAGATCACGTTTTTGCTAGTTGAAAACTACATACCTGACCGCTCCTGTTGGGTCTCGACCTGACAGGGAATTTTTGGCGCAAACACAAACCCCAAAACGGTTTTTTCATTCTCTTCCCTTTCATTTCCATCAGCCCCTTCGGGCTGAGGCGAAGAAGGGTTTCACGGCTCGCGATCACTATTTTCAAAGTTTCTTTTATTAAACGAAAGGTAGGTAGCTGAATGAGTGATATTCGGAGCAATGCTACATATCTACAGGGTAGTCACAGGTCATATATCTCATGGTTTCGTCTCCAGCCTGTTCCTCATGCGGTATCCAAAACAACCACTTCGGCATCAGCCTCCCCCACACTTTCGATCGCGAGCTTGTCCCCGGCGTTGACGACTTCGACAAACGCCCCATCGCCCTCCTCAAGAACCGCGTCGTCCCTGCCGTCCACCCGGATTTTCGCCTTCCCGCCCTGGGTCATCGTTAAGTGAACATAGACCTTCCTCTTCGTTGCATCGGTGGCCTTGGCTCCAACATTCCACTCAAAGGTGGAATTCGGGGCAATGATACCAGCGCCCATGACGAAATCAGCATGGATGGGAATCGTGCCCGGAATCGTCGCCTCGGCAGCCTTCTCCTGCTCGCGCGTCGCGTCAACGCCCCCCTTCAGCGGACTGAGGATCGTGACGAACCCCTTGCGCTTCTCTTCATCATCAAAGTGCTGCGTGTGGTACCGTGGCGTGAGCCCCCGCTTCCACGGGAGAGCCCATATCTGCAGGAAATGGACGGTGTCCTTGTTGTGTTCGTTGAACTCGGAGTGGGCGATGCCGGTCCCGCCCGTGGTGAACTGGACATCCCCCCGGTGCATGCGGTAGAAGCGGTCCGACTGCCCGCCCTCGGCCCCCTTCTTGAGCATCGAGTCTCGATGGGTGAGCTCGCCCGAGAGGATGTAGGAAAAGATTTCGAAATCCCGATGCGGGTGGGTGGGGAAGCCCGAGTTGGCCTTGACGCGGTCCTCGTTCAGGACACGCAGCGAGCCGAAGCTGCCGAACTTTGGGTTGTACCAGTCGGCAAAGCTGAACGAGTGGTATGTGTTGAGCCAGCCATGGTCACTGTGACCTCGTGCTGACGACCGGTGCGGGGTGATCTTTGCGTTGTGGAGAGTTTTGGACATTGTGTTCTTGAGCGTGTTGAGCATGGGCGGCTGCTGCTGCTGATGCTGCTGCTGCTTGCCTGACGGAATTGTGTCTGTGGTGATGTTTGTGTTTATATTGGTGTTTGGGCTTTTGCTTGTAGATGAACCAAAAGTCCAGTCGAAGAGTAAACTACTCTGATGCAGTAGAGATTGCAGGTTTGAGTGGTAGTATGCGATGGAAATCAAAACGACGAGGATGGACGAGACCAGAACGAATCGCCTCATATATAGTCAAGATGCGTGCTTCTCGACAGGGATCGAGAAACAGCTCGCAGATTCGGACAGTAAGTTACCTTGAGGAGAAATAGAGATAACACAATGCTTGGGTGAGCATTCGAAATTGAGGAAGGGGTTGTTTTCAGATGAAATGGCCTAGACCAGAAAACACAAAACATCCACTTGACGTTATCAATGATCTAGATTCCGATATGTCAAAGCATGCCGCGATGAGGTTCCAGGTTACCATTTGGAAGGATTAAGGATTGCTAATGTCCAATGAATTGCGACGGCCGCGACAAGGAAAGGAAAGGTGCCTGCCAAGAATGCTGACGGGTGCTTACCTCATGTCTCTGATCGCTTCCCCGGACTTGTAAGGCATGCTGTAACCATTTAGTCAGCCCCACCAATCCCAAACTCTTGGGCATCTCGTCGTTCGACACCCTCGAGACACCCTGCTGGACGATAGATAATAGGGAAAGACGAAACCCCCAACCCAGGAGAACGACTCCGTACTACCCAATGTACTTCTACACTAATTCGCCTTGATCAAGGTAAAAAAAAATACAATTATATTTTGCTAGGTTGTGTATGTGCCATTGGTTTGGTTGATGCCCCATCCTTCTTGACTACCCGAAGCCTCATTCGTCACATACGGGTATCGAGCCGCAAGACTTTGACTCGGGGAACTTTTAAGTTACGGGGCAATCAGATCGTTATCTTCAGCCATAGATCAGATGGCCACAGGGTACGTACATCTCATCGTATCTCATCACTCTACGACGTCTTGCTGTTTTGATCAAGCCAGTCTCATTGCAACGAACCCAGCCAGCTGGCAGCGCGCCATGAGCAAGAACGTAGTCAGCACCTTCAAGCCGTTTCAGAACCATGAAAACGAGTCAGGCAAGTCTTTTATATAGCGCCAATGTTTAAGATACAGGATCTACCCTTGGCCCATCAACATATCGGCATACTAGTGTATACTCAGACTAGCCTGGCTACCAATGAAGCTGCATGGAGGTGACCTGAAGGTGCCTGTATCTTGACACCTTGACTAAGTGCATGGTGTAGGTGGGGGTATAAACGAGTTTTGGGAGAAGAGTGGGAGATATTGATTTCCGAGGCAAGGTACATATTCCCAGGTATCTGCTCCGACCTCGGTTGGATTGGACGGCCTGTCGGACCCAGTTTAACGGACGCTATGCGCGGGATGTGGGAAAATGGAATTGTCCATCCGTAAGTTCCAGGTTGCTGAAATGTGCGGATACTTGCAGGAAGCTGATGGAGCTGGACCTTCCTCAGGTACCAGGTAAGCACTGGAAGGGAAGGTATCTGGTATAAAAGGGCCCAGATATGGTACGGGTACGGGGTACGGCCCACAAGGCAATCAAGCATTGATCGCAGCTGCCATCTGGGGCGGGATGACGTCAACTGGAATATTTCTTCCCAGGGCCTGTTGCACTTACATACCTCCGGTACCTCAAGTACCTTGGGCAGGTGAACTTATCTAAAAGTTCTACTGTAAACCCGTACGATGCACCTCACCTGGCCCCTGCATTGGCGATACTATCCCACCCACATCCATCCCTCTGCTTCAAATTTGATACTCCACCAAACACACTTAAAGCCTTGAGTCCGGAATCACACCGCGATGGTCCACACCTCGCAGACATTTTCACCTTTTCGGCTTCTCGCCTTTCGGCATTACGTGAGCCATAAAAAAGTCTTCAGACTGGATGATCAGTTTGAACCTGGCAGCAAGTAGCAAGTAACAACGAGCGAAGGGCGAGCTGGCCGGCCGACGTGTCAAGCCGGCCGAACCCTCACGAAATCCGCTGGTCGTGCTTTGGATGTCGTCAGCGAACATCACGACGGACATCGATACTGGTCATCACTGTCGTTGATAATGATATAGCCACGATCCCTGCTTCCCTGCCTGATATCGACTCGCAAGATATTTTGGACGGCGCTCGGAGCTTTGGGCTTACCCTGCCACCGACTCAATATCACGTCTCGCAGCATCTCGATGTCACTTCAAGCATACCGCCAAATCGGCTTTTGGGTCGGAGGCCGAGCGAGCCAACGCTCGCCAAAGCTCTTGACTTCTCTCTCACACCAACCTGCGAAACCACCAGGGATGCGTCGATTGGGAAGCCGATCTGCAGGTAAGAAAACCCTGCAGCCTGTTGGTTCCCCATCCCGTCGTCCCCGCTCAGAGCTCAGAGCTCTCCGAAATGGAACACCACGGACGGGGAATGGTATTTCGGCCAGTAAAGCGGGTTTGACCTGCAGCTATCAGACGGTCGGTCAGTCAGAACCCCCCCAGGCCTGTTACCGCCGGGACATAACGGGCAGAAACGACGGAACATTATGCTGGTGCAAGAATCCTTCTAGAACGGGACACACATGCAAATTGGACGCCAAGACTGCCACAGCTTTGCCCGATGCTCAGGGGCTAACACACTAGAACGGCGAGAGGCGAGGGCATTCAGATTTACACCTGACACCATATCTTCGGGGGCCAAGAAAAACAGCCGGCAGTGAGCAAATTGTGCCACGCTGAAGAATACAGGGATCATCATTGCTCGTCGCCGAGTTCAAGGGGAAATTGGTCGCGCCGCCTCTCGACATGGCGACGCGTTCAAAGGCCGGAGAGCGCACCCCCGACCCCGGCATGGTTCTTCTCTCTTCGACCTCAACCCTCTGACGATGTTACTTTTTCGTCATGAAACATCGAGGCTGTTTTTGTGGTGGATTCGTGCCTGGCCTGGCCAACAACCTCGGTATTCACCATCCACTTCTCCTGAGACCCAAGTACAACCCGGAACGGGATCGAAATAGAGGCTCTCGCAGCTGTAGGTGGCATGAAGTACCTCCTGGGTCTCTATTTCACTGTCTTTGCTGCTGTGATCAACGGCATCTCCTGCCAAATGGCGCGAAGGACTGTGTGATGTCGAGCTTAGTGTCTCGCGTCTGATTCTGCCTTTCAAGTGCTGACATGGATAGCGTGCTCGGGTTGGAAAATCGAAGCCGAGGGACGCAGGTTGCAGTGACCAAGCATGCCCCGGTTCACCCCAAGTAGGGTCCACGGCGAATCATTGAAGGCCCCGACAAGGCATATTTCGAAACAAAGAAAGATAAAATCGATGCGGCCGTGCTTCTAGACAGTATCTCTGACAGCTGAATTGTGCATGGAAGCGTACCAGGGAGTCTACAAGGCTCCTCGGCATGCCAGCTCGCTACGTACCTTGAGGACAGGATGGGAAGAAACCAGGCGGGGCGAGGTGATAGGCAATGTGCCATTTCGGCTGTCAGGATTGACAGCTGCTGACGATGATTCATGACCACGGTCCCGGCATCGTCCTGAAGGAGAGATCCTCGTCAGGGGTGACATGATCCACAAGCTATCCAAACACAGTGGGATTTCACCGGCAACAATAAGGTTCCGATCTGTTGTCGTCACTGCACTACTGGACGGACACTGGACATTACCAGAGCTTCTTCTGCGCGAGGAAGGGTCCCTTTCGGCAATCCACTTCCGTACATTTTTGTGCAAAACTAAACACACAACACGCGCGTGCACACACAGATGCACACACAGAACAGTATGCGCAGTGGTGACAGGGCACCCACCCAACAAGCACCTAGCGTGGGATGGTGATCAACCGTCTCGATTCTTCCCAATCCCGCGGAGAGTTTCTTGCTCGCTGCTCCCGTTTTTTGGGCTCTGCAGCAGGACGGATTACTCAGGGCGCCGTGGTCGGGGTTTACGGCCTGTGATCTCCGACGAAAGTATCGCCAGGTATCTCCCTGTACTCCGTCCGCAAAAGCTGCGATGCCAGTGCCATGCTTTTTCATTTTTTTTTAAAAATGCATGGAATGTTTTTTCCCTGCACCTGCACCTGCATCTGCTGCTGGTCTGGTGGCCTGCATGCCACGACAGCCTCTTCTTCCCACCGAGGGATATCATCTGCTTGTCGGCAGCCTGAGAGGCCAGGTACCTGGGGTGCGAGGCTTCCCGTTGGCCGTATCTGACTCTGCTGTCTCGGCGCCGCCAATACACAACAGACAACCTCTTGTTGCAGACTCGATGGACTGACCGCACGCACACACAGCCTCCAGCCGTCCGTCACCGTCACCGTCACCGTCACCGTCACCGTCACCGTCGCCGTCATCAGCCCCTCCCCATAAGCCCCTCCAGCGAGCGAGGCCAGGTATCGACGAGACCATGTCCTTGCCCAGGATCATAGGCTCATCTGCCAAACACTAACAGGTGAATACCCTGCCATTGCCAGAGTTCACAATCCTAGTCTACGTCTCAGCACCGCTGCGTCAGCACTTGCGTTCCCTTCGCCGTCGTCTCTTTTCTTTCCTCGTGGCTCTTGGCATCCCTCACGGTGGGTATGAGCTCCTTGGGCCGTTGAAGCTTGCCTTGTGCACTCGGGATTCTTGCTCAGGCAGCAGATCGTCGTCCAGTTCCTGCTTCAGCACCCTCGTGGGCTGTGTGCCGTGGGCGATTGCTGCTCAAAAGGGGGATGCAAGCAGCATGCTTCTTTCTTCTTTTTCCTTTTTTCTCTTCTCCAAGTTGATCACTGGTCATGCTCAGATCATCGGAACGTCAAGGGTCTCCGCAACGCTGGAGCTCGAGAAATCACGTTGCGACTTGCGGTACAAGCCCGAGACTTGGGCCCACTGTTTCGTAAGTTGGCCGAGTCCAGCACAAATCGAGCATTGGCCCGCACTCGGACATAAAGAACAGGCCGACCGTTGATGCCACCCGCGCGCGCGGCGCAGAACCCCGAGAGATTAAACCCCATGTCGTTCCAACCCCAGCCTTATTCCATTATTAATCGTCGAGTCATTTGCTGCTTATGCACTTTCGTTCTTGAGCACTCGTCGGGGACTTATATGACCCGTCTGCTGGCTTCTTTCTGGAGTGCTTCCCTTAAACCTCTGGTTGGCCCCTTTTCTCCTCCGAACTAGCTAGCTAGCACTTATACACAAAACACACCTTTCACTTACACAATCACACACACACACCAAGCTCTGCCGCCCCTCCACCAACGACTTACACACGAACTTGCCTCGACTATACACATCAAAGTTCGCCTACCATTCTGCTGGCTCCGTCCTGTCCCTCGACCGCCCAAAATGGAAAGTTTACCCACCCCTCCACACGAGGAGCAACCTAAATCCCAGGCCGCCTCCAAAAGACAACATTCCAGCTCCAAATCAGTGAAAACAGTACATCGAGGTGCGAAGCGTGCCAACATACATGCTCACCCTCCGTCACCTGCCCAGGAGAGCAGTTCTCACTCAGTCGCGGATGGGAGACACAAACGAGTGTGGAAGGCCTGCGAGAGGTGTAGAATGAAGAAGACAAAGGTACATCATTCTCGCTGCCGCTCGCCCGCATCAACGTGACGGCCTAGGATGTGCAAGCCCCGTTGCTGACAGGGAAACAGTGTGACGGAGAATTCCCCTGCAAGAGGTGTAAGGACGATGGTCTTGTTTGCACCGCTGGTACTCGGAAAAAGACTGAGTACAAGCAATTGCCTAGAGGGTATGCTCTTCCCGCGCTGCTACACCTCAGCCAACTCCCAGTGACTTACACACACGCTCAGGTATGCCGAAGTGCTGGAAAATACACAGTTTGCCCTGATTGCGACAGTCCACAAGCTCTACTCTATGGTGCGGAACCAACAGTCGTGGGACTTGGGAGAGCCAGAATTGAACGACCGAGGCCAGCCAGTAATTCATAATATCGCCTCCAAACTCGGCTGCATACGACCTACTAGCGACATGGATCTTCCAGTGCACTCGGTTTTCCCCGAGGACGAGGCAGGTCTGGCGGAACTGGCCAGACAGCTGGAGGAGCAACAGAAGGAAACGGGCTTCACGAACAACAAGCACGACGGAGATTCCATCTGCAACAGGACGGACCGCGCCAGCTCGTCGGACCTCGACCACTCGGATTACGAGGACTATCGCAAGTCGGCCTTTGGAGGAAATGCCGTTACCATGTCGCCCCAGAGTCTCAATTACAGCGAATTCGACGGCAGCTCGGCCACTCCGTCCGACGTCTTCCCCGGCCAGCCATCCAGTATACCCGCATCTTTCCAGTCGTGGATAAGTCGACCGAACTCGATGGAATACTCGACGCAGCAATATATATCAAATCCGCCTTTCCTCAACATGGACATGCTAAACCAAGGGGTACTCGAGTCCAGCTTTGGCACCATAAAACCGCACGTGCTATCGTGTCCGAATCCCGAGGTCATGCTGGGCATGGGCGATCCCATGATCTACTCTGGCTACGATGCCGAGACATTGCGACTCTAGTCCAACCGAGACGGGACTAAAGAACAGAGCAGCAGCATCATTCAATAGGACGATAATAAGCATGGAGCCGGCATCACGGTGTTTTGGTTTCAAGGCGTTTCCGGGGACAGGGACTGGGACGGGGCGGAATCAGGTGCAGCAGCTCGTCACAGAGCAATACATGAGAGTCTTTTTCGCAAGGAGTTATAGGCGCAACGGGGCGGGTGGAATGCGGTTCGGGAAAATATTCCCAATTCACTTCAGGGCAACTGGCCATCTATCTCGGTCGTGGATATGCACCACAGGATAATGGACGTTACTGGGACGGCTCTGCACGCTTACTAGGCGACTATGGGTTGGGAGCGCACTTCAGCTTGCATCTACCCGCAAGGCAACTGGCTGCTTCAACGCATTACTATCGGGGTCGGGGATGCACCAGCCGCCGACTTGGGGCCTCTGAGAGAACCAGGTGGGAGAAGAGGAGGAGGGAGGGGATCGGGGTCCGAGCCGCTCCTTGGTTCGCTCCCGTCTGTCTTTGTTTGGCGAGCAGCTCGAAAGCGAGTGAGCGACCCCAGCCATTGGCGGTAATTTGAAACATCCCTGGACTTCTTAACTCCGGGGCCTGGCTGCCTAATAACCCGTATTCCGATCGTCTTCTGCGTGTGACCCTTTGCCCTTCCCCGCGATCCCCAATCCTTCTGGTGGCTTGGCTAATGAGGTGTGCAAATGCAACGGATGCATTCCGCCCTGCCATTGAGTTGACTCCCACGCTGTGCCCGTTGGTTTATTACTTGCTCATTCATCTCCTACAGGTCATCTATTATCGGGGACCTATGAGGTAGGTCTGAAAGGGAGCTCTCCTCTTTTGCCAACTGCGGCGCGGAGCGTTACCCTGGCTGGTTAGTCAGTACAGGACTCAGGGAAAGACAGACAGACAGACACACCTCATGCATAAAGACGTGCGGAGTTACTAAGTACCGGTGCAGCTGGTGCAGGCCGATGGTGGTGGGCAGAAATGATCCGCGCGCCTTATTAATACCGTGCATCCCGTCTGTTTGTGCAGCAGCAAAAGCAAGTCATTACGGATGATTTGAATGATGCTTAGACAGGTACTGGGGTAGGTAGGAGGCCAAACCTCATCGAGCAAAGTGAAGCCCATCCATCACTTACAAAGACACCGCCGCTTTACTCAACCAGACCCCACCGCCAAAGGAGGCTCCAGAAGTTCGAGTCGTTGCAGTCCGATTCGCATTACACTGCCAGGTACCTAGGTAGGGAGGTCGGTAGGTACCTGACCTGATGTAAGTATGCATCTCCTTGCACGCTCACTGGTGGGTGGATGGATGGGATGTCGTCGTCGTCATCATGGTGCAAAGCCACGCTCCCCAACCGCCATAAAAGGAACACAACATATCAGAGGCCAGGGTGTCCATTTGTGCCTTGCCTTGTCTTGCCCTGCCTCCCCCAGCGATAACGAGGGATTTTGGATTAGGTATGGAATTTTTTTTTTGTGTTAAAACCCCCCTGGCTGGTGGATGGATAGGCCAAGCCGAAGCCAAGGGCCATGGCATTTTCTTAGCAGCAGCGTATGAGTGAGTGATGGAGATGATAAATACGCGGATGCACACTTGCTTGGCTGGCTGGCTTTGTTTCGTTGACCTGCCCCCCTGGTTGAATCTCTAATCACTGATTACCTACCTGGCAACAACACACCGGTGGGGTGATGATTGATGACAATTTCCATTGTTGGTACCAGGTAGGTAGGTCAGGTAGGTAGCTGTGCTAAGTAATCGTGTTTATTCCCCTTGAAGTCTATCTGCATTCAAAGCCGAGGTTCACGCTCGGTTAAACGTGAGACCCTGTATCGCAGGTACATAGTAAGGTAAAGGTAGGTGTCACAAGGGGAGACAAAAGCAGCACGACATTTCTTCTCACGCACACATGGATTACGCGCACCATGCAGCTCGCTTGCCTGCACGACTTTACCGTGTGCAATGGAGAACAAACGCCCGGCCCGCGGTTGTTGCGCCCGCGCGCGTGTGTGGTGTTGTGTGCTCGCCGGAGGTTTCAATTGCCCGAGGACCACCAACGCCCGACGGAGACCGCGGGTCGCCGACGGACGGACGGTCGAGTCGAGTCGTGTCGTGTCGTGTCGTGTCGGACGGTTGGTTGGACTTGGACCAGTTGTTTGATATTGCTTTCCATGCTTGATGTGGAGTATTGACTTGCTGGCGATGTACAAGCCACCATCACCTTCCCCCCCCCGCCCCTCTCTCTCGGCTTTACACGCTTCTGTGTGGATGGTCAACACGAAGATACAAGACAAGCAAAAAAAAACGACAGGGGGGCTTGCTGATGCTGTTGCTGATTCCAACAAACATAATTACCTATCCTCCATTCGTCGTGACGCTGAATCCAAGGCATGCTCGCCCCAGTGTAGTGTAGTGTTGTGTATGTGCCACGGCAGTGTTATAGCAGACCCTTGCAGCAGCGATCGTTTCCCTACCTCCCTTGCTTCACCAGGTGGGTAGTACTGTGCAACGCCCTTCCCAGAGATGTTGAACCAGAATGGGAGGTCAAAGCCAACTGAAAATAGTCGGCGACTTTTTTTCTTTTTGGTTGGTTGGTTTGGTTGCTGCTACCTTCTGCTTATACATGGCGTGGCATGACATGGCATATTCCTCTTCCCGTCCCTCTGCGAATAAATAAATGGTGGGGCGGGCACTGCATATCGACTGCATGTTCTGTGCAGCACCGAACGCTGATCGGTCCCTCCCTTTCTTCGATGCGAGACTGGTTTCCCATGTTGGATGGCTTGCTTTTGCAGAAGAAGCCCAATTGGTGGCTGGATTTCCGAGGGCCGTAATTGACGAGAACATGCAAGTTGGAGGCTGTCTTGATACAGTCGGGTACCAGGTAGTTGCGTTGAGCTGTCAAACTACATGATGATCAGACAACTCCAGGTAGGTAGCATGGAGCAACTATAACGGAGCCCGATGTACCCCGGATGTATCGAATGGCCGATTGTGAGAGGGCGAGGTAAGGTACCTGATGCAGGTAGTAGTGCTGTGATGGCCACCTGCCTTAAGTGCATACACTAATGGAAGGTGAGGTAACCGACCATGTACCTCAGGTAGTTGATGATATTACCTTGCCTGTTTGGACTTGATGTCGTTTGCTTACTGTGTCCTGTGACACGATAGACTGCGCGTTCTCACAAGGTGTATTACTGAGCGGTAGCTGTGCAATGGAGACATCTGGCTCGGGTTCTGCTCAAAAAGGAACGATACGCGTATCTATCCCTACAAGGAGCGGCCTAATTTGTGTGCAGGACATGGTTGGTTCGGGCTACTTCCTGCATATCGAGGAAACTCAAGACCGCGATATGCTGCACAAATGTAGAGAAAGCCGGAAGAAATGCCAAGCACAACCGCCAAGCACACGATCAGTCAGTTTTTGGCGTTCGTTTTGTTGGTTCCATGCTGCCGGTTTCCGTGTTGCCTATTTTTAAGTATTCGTGGGGTATTACTTGCCTAAAGGATGGAGATGAGTTAAGCTTCTCTTCTCGTTGTCTCGACCGCCGTCCTCCAAACGCTCTCCCTATCAGATGTGGCACGGTAGGTGGGCCGAAGACGGGCGGAGCAACAGCCGATACATATCATGAAATGAACACAATGAATGTCACCCAATGCCTTGCACATCTTGAGATGAAATGCAACGGCACTGGTTCCACAGCGGGTTCCCTTAGTGTTGACCAGACACATGGGACGAGGATAAAAAGATGGCGCCGGCAGAGCATGTCGCCGGCGCGCCGATGCTCCGCAACCCAGCTAGCACCAGACTACCTGGCAAGGAAGGCAGCGCGGAGCCGGAGCGTTTTGCAACAGACGACAAAAGCAAAAGTCTCCGGGAGCATGATGCTTTTGTGCAAGCCAAGAGAGGCGCGGTCAGGAGAAGGAAGGGGCGTTCATTTCACACTCCACCTTATCGTCTTGGCTTCCGGTTAGATTCCATGCAAGTGAAGTTCTCGATCGATCGCGGATCTTGCTGGCTCCACACCTTGACCTGCAGGTTCGAGGTTGGTATAGAGTTGCTGGCCTATGCTTCGAGGTGGGCTCGAGGCGTAAAAGCTTCACATGGAATGATGAGTAGATAAGAACGACAGGGCAACAATCGGTCTTCGGCTTCGTGATCGGCCGCTTCCCGGGGCCTCCCTCGGTGTATTGTAGGGGTAGGCAAGGCAGGTGCCGATCCAGCTTGTCGGTGCCGATGCGCCAGACAGGTCATCCGGGGTGGTCGTGATCGCGGGCCGTGGTGGCTGGTGATAGGGTGCCTCCGGGTTAGCTGCCTTAACTCCTTCGCACGCACGGCCAAGTAATTCTATCCAAGGACGAGCAGTGCAGAGTCCCAAGCCCTGCTTCGATCGGATACCGAGTTTCCCTGGGTGGATTAAAGGAGAAGCAATAATGAACGAACTATTGAGGGTAGCCGCGTGTCGCTGGGCGCAGTCGTTGTTGTCGTCGTTGTCGACGTCGTCGTGTTGGACACTCGGCAAGTAATGATTGCCGCCAGTTGCTGGGTCTGGTCAGGCCATTGGAGTATCGGCGGTCTGCCTGTTCGGTGTTCGCAACAAGACCACTTTTGGAAAATGGGTCCCCAACGACCCAATCGGGACGGCGCAGTGAGGTCGGATCTTTACATCGGTCTTGGTGTTTGTGTAACTTCTAGCTTTGCTGGATCGAGGGTTGGAAAAGGGGAGGGACATGAAGTACATGACCCTCAATTGCGGTGCTTCGAGACGACTCGCTCTTGCCCTCACAACACAGTAACGACAAGCCGCGGGATTTCCAGGAGAAGGAAACTCCCGCCCACCCTCCTCCAACAGCAGCACTCTGCGGCGCCAGCCTTATCTCCGGCCGCTGAAACAGAACGGCAACGCCCTCGCTTTCGGGCTCGCACTCGCACTTGCCTCGCGCACCCAGCCTCGAGCACACCCGACACCGTCAAAAGTTGCAAATTCCCATCCTCAAAAGTGCCCTTGTGCTGGCTGGCGGGCTGACCGCATTTTTCCAAGTCCCATGCATAATGCAGACCACAACGAACCAATGCCGTCCAAAGTGTAGACGTCAGCCATCTTGGCTTCTTTTTCGTGCCTGTCTTGTGACACCTTACCGATTCGTGCATGTTGCCTCTTTTTCGTCCTTTCCAGTCCTTGATCGGTTTTCCTACCGCTTTTTTTGCTCTGACCATCGCTTTTCTTTCTCGAATCAATCGCCGAGCTTTTGAGCGCAGCAGCCCCCCTCCCATTTGTCAGCTCGGAGTAATTGGCACAGGGGGAAAGACAAATAGGGAACGCCGCATCCGTACAGAGCATGTAGGTGTTATTGATCCCCGAGACGATATTACCAATGAACCCCCGGACTTAGGAGATTCGCTCCGCTCTTCTATCTCCCCCACCCCGCCCGTAACCCGTAATCCTGCAACTCGTAAGCCCGCAGCTCGTACGGGTTAATCCCGTCTTACTCCCAATCCCCGCTCCGCCCCGCGTCGGGCACTCTCGCGGTGGAAAGTCCAGGAGCATGTCATGTACCTTCGGGATATGGTAGCCCTAAGACGAGGATTAAGAGAAACAGAGAGGCAGAGGAGGAAGGAGGAGGAGGATGAGGGTTTGTCTGTAAACTGCGAGACAGTGGATGAGGGGACTGGGACATGGAAAAGGAGATTAGGTGGATATAGTCCCCTAGAACAGAGTTGAGTGTGGAGTCTATGTAGGGCAAAGTCCGCTAATTTTGGCATCAAATCAGCAAAGTCGCGGTGGCAGAGTGGTCTAATGCGCAAGACTAGAAATCTTGTTCTTTCGGGAGCGTCGGTTCAAATCCGGCCCGCGACTGATTTGTTTACTTTTTGCTTTTACCTTCAATTCTGCATTCTCTTTTTTTCCTTCAACGTTTGCGAAGAAAGATAATATGTTCATCGGTGGTTCCTTCGTATTTTGCACAACACCACTGGCACTGCGTCGTCGTTCCGCATTTTTGCTGTGTTCGTTCAGATGTACTCCCACCGCATACCGAACTCGAGGATCATCACACCCACGAGACAGCAAACATCAGCAGTCGCAGAGAAAAAAGCACGGAAAGCAGAAATCGAACCATTTGTGAAGAAGTATATGACCTTTTTCATATGACAATATATATCGCTATTATTAAATTACATATCCGCCAGGGGTATATTTTCTCGGTCGGCAGATTCCACAAAAATGAAAAGAAACACACATGCTTTTGCCTCACTCGGAGCGATTCACTACCGGGAGAAACGGGATCTGGAAAGGAAAAAAGATGACAAGCCACCCCAAAATAATACCACCGGTATATGCCTATGCTAAAATGCTGTTGTATGCATGTGTCGTAAGGATCGTGAGAATTGAAGGGAAAATAATGGTTTCGGTGTATACGTGTGCAATGTGTGCGTCAAGCTCCTCCTCTTGAGATATCGATCCTGATCGCTCGCTTTCTGCCCTGGTTTTTTGCGTCTCGGGGACTTATGAATGTGTCAATCTGAACCGTAGTGATGTTCGGTATTGGCACTCTAATGATACAGAAAATGTACAGGCAGCTTCGAAAAACTTAGAGGGCAATGGCAAAGATGGCCATGGCGATGGCAAGGCCGAAACCAGCGTTGACGCGGGCGCTGCCAGCAGTGACGAACACGCCCGTGGTGGTGGGGCGAACGGCGCCAGTGCCGACGGGGGCGGTGGTGGCGAAGGCGGTGGTCGGGACAAAGACGCCAGTGTTGGTGCCAGTGACAATGGGCGCAGCGGTAGCGACGGGGACGATGTCGACCGAACCAGAGGAGCCGGTGGTGAAGTCAACCTGGGGCACGGTGAGGGTAGTGCTGACAATCACGGTCGAGCTGGAGCTGGGGATGACCGAGCCAGCCTCGTTGGTGCAGGGCACAACGGTCGTGACATCCACAGTGACGGTGGTGTACACAGGGGCGACTGAGGTAGGAGCAACAGTGGCAGTGATGTAGGTGGTCACGGTGGCGTCAGTAGCGATGCCCGGGTTGCTGCCAACGTACGGGGCGCAAATGCCCTGGAGGAAGATGACGGCCTCTGAGACGATCTGGTCGGACTCGCCATGGGCGTAGATGCAGTTGAAGATCTCCTTGATGAAGAGGGTGTCCGGGCAGTAGCAGGCAGAGTCAGTGTTGTCTGAGCAGCCGGTGCTGAACAGGAAGGTGTTCAGGCAAGACGGGACAACAGAGGGGCAGGGAAGGGTCTCAACAGGGGCCGCGGAGGTGGCAACGGCGCTGCTGGTGGTGCCAACGGCCTTGGTGGATGTGCCAACCTCAACCGCCGACGAGGTAGCACCAACGACAGCAGACGAGGTAGCGCTGACAACAGCAGACGAGGTCGCGGCACCTTCGGGGGCGGTAGTCGGGGCCACGCTCTCGCTGGTGGCGCTGGTGAGAACGGTGGTGTGAGTCTCGGTGACGGGGCACACGGTGGTGGAGATGGCCACGGTAACCACGGTTGTAGTGGCCGAGCCGGCCGGGCAGTTGGGGACCTCGGGGCCGCAGCTGGTGATGGTCGAGACCACGGTGCTGAAGATAGTCGACGTGGTCTGGAAGCTGGTCACGATGGTGCTGGTAATGAGCGAGCTGGTGGTGGAGCTCTCGGGAGAGACGGCGCTGCTGGAGACAGTGCTCTCGGGAGAGGCGGAGCTGGAGACGGAGCTCGAGTTGAGGAAAGGAGGAGCAGTAGAGGAGGCGACGACAACAGAGCTGGTCTCGACCACGACGCTGCTGCTGACGCCCGGCGCAGAAGTGCTCACGCCAGGGACGACGACACTGCTGGAGATAACCGATCCAGAGCTAATCACAACCGATGTGCTAGAGGTCTCACCAGGAACAGTGACGCTGCTGGTCACGGCAGGTGCGGTGCTAGATACAACCGGTGTGCTGCTGGACACTGGAGCGACGCTGCTCGATGTGACGACCTCGGAGGCGGAGGTGGAGACCACGATCGAAGCAGAGGAAGTAGTGGTCTTGGCGGTGGTGGTCTTGGGAGGGACGGTGCTGGAAGCGCTGCTGCAATCGAAAGACACGGTGGGGACTTGGATGCTGCAGCTGGGCTTGGGCTTGTTGGGCTGAGGAGGATAGACAATGGTGACGTTCTTGGCACCACCACACTGGCTGTTCACGACAGTGGTTCCCGATGACTTGCAAGAGTTGCGGTGCTTGCAGGTCGATCCATCGGGCATGTCGTAGTGGAACTCGAGGTCGCAGTCAAACTCGGGCTTCACGTGGATGGAGCCGAGGGAGAACTTGTCGACCGAAGGTCCACAGCCGAACGAGGGCGACTTGCTCTTGTCAGAAGAGCAGGTGCCGCCAATAGCCTTGCTGCCCGTGCGGGGCGCGAAGCGCTTCCCAGTAGCTCCATTGCAAGTCCAGCCCTTGAAGTTGAAGTCTTTGTAGTTGGAAAATCCGCCATTGGGTAGGTCATCGAAGCTGAAACCGGGCTTCTGCTGCTCGGTGCACTTATTGTTGGTGTTGCTGGGGCAGGTGAATGCAGGCGCCTGGTGGAAACCCTGTTGTATCATTGCGTGTAAGTCACGAGCACGGTAGAGGATGACGAGTAAGAGGACATACAGTAGCCGCCACCGAAGCGACCAGCGCAAGCAAAGAAAGGGCTTGCTGCATTTTGACGGATAAGGTCCTGCCTAGTTGGTGATGTTGTATATATAAACAGTTGAAAAGATGGTGTTGATGATGATAGTGATAGTTTGCTGAGCGAGTCTTGCTCCTTCAGCTGGATTGTTAGAGATAGTCGGGCACAGAGTCCTGCGAGTCAACGAGAGACGGTGCAAAGGAAAACGAAAGTTTGAGCAAAGAAGCGAATGACTTTGGCTCTTGGGAACAGAATGTTGCGAAGTCGAACTGAAAGAAAACGGGCGACGATGAGAAAATCTTGTGGAATATGGAACAGAACGAGGGAACTGAGAAGAGGGCCGGCAGGCTATGATATAGCAACTTGAGACACATGAATGACTCCATCCATCTCCGCCGTCCTGCGTCCTCACTCTCTGGGGGGTGAGAACAGATGGCAGGGGGCCCAGGAGGCCAAGGAGGCCAGGATGTGATGGTTGTCTCTGTGAGGTTCTCCACAACGAGCGTGGTTCGCGAGTATCCGCGGATGCGGGTAGCCAGTGACATCGGTCGTGGAGAAACGGACGGTGCCCTTAACGGCATAGCAAGACATGCTGTAGGAGAATGAATGGCTGTCGAGGGGCCTCACTGAGGACCCGCGGTTGCAGTCAATAGGACAACAGACTGGAGGCTTCAACGCCTCACGGAGGAGAGATGTAACCTGGCAAGGGCCTGTGGTCTTGGCGTGGTCTCCAGACCTCCAACCCAGGGACTACACTAGGGCCGGAGGAGGCGAGAGAGGTCACGGTGGTTGCGGTGCGGTTGCGGTTGTAGTTTGTGGTCAAAGTGTAGCGCGCCTCTACACTTCGGGGTGTTTGTCGTTTTCCTTTTTTTGCCGGGGGCTAGCCATTCAAGACAGCGACCAGGAGCATCCTGGCAAACGTCAAGGCGGCCTGGCCAATCGGTTACGGATTCGCGACCCAATTGAGAAGCGCGCTCCAACGTCGGAAGAGCTCCAGAGACCAGTCAAATGGGAGAGATCCAACCAGGAGAGACATTGTTCGCACCGAGAGAAACTGGGGGTCCGGAGAGAAAGGACAAGAACAAAAAAAGAAGAAAATAACAACAGTAGGAACCGGGCATGATCAATGACGCGCCGTGCATGAACAAAGAGCTTTCACAGCCGACCAAAGCTGTGCCAGTTTTAGAAGTTGGAGACGACGTTTTCCAAAACTGCAAGGAAGAAGCTTGGGCAGTTCTGGGATGGATGTCTGAAAGGGTACCGACTGACGTTGGTGACAGGTTCGGAAAAAAGGGCAACGGAAAAAGGTGCGGGTGTACCACAGTACGGTGACAGGTACGAGGTGAAACACGTCGATTGCTCAGCCACAAGCGATGCGCTACTGCAGGTACGATGCTGCGGCCCACCACGCCCAATCGATTCCTTCCCGGCGGCCGACACCAGAACTTCAGAACCTGGAATCGGCCAGACCAGGACCAGGGGAACCATCACAACCACCACCACCACCACCACCACCACCACCACCATCGTCACCCCGCAGTATCTGTCCTAATTCGTACCTGCCTAGTAATGCAAGCAGTGGTGATGAACCCCGCCGACGTTAGCCCACCATCGAATGCTCGAGCGTTGCATACAGAGCGAGTTTCCACCGTCAAAGTTGCAATTGTTGAGCTTGGCGTAAACTAACTGCATCCATTTGCACATTTGCTCCATCTATACACGTAATCGGACGGCTAATTCTCCTCCTCAACTTGTCAGGTACGCAAAAACAATGAATGGCTCTCTCTGATTGATGTCTTACTTCCTTTTAACATTAGGTACGGAGGTAGTGTTCGTGTAGTGTACACGTGTAGTGTACGGGATATGGCCGGCCCAGCGAGCGGCGGCAAGTATGTGGCCGGGCGTGACGAGCTGGATGGGGCGGGGTGGGCATGGTGACAATTGGGTGTGAAGGAGGTTTCATGTTTTAGCGATGACCCAGTCAGGCACCTCGCATCATCGCATCATTGCATGCATGCATCCAATCCCTGGCCTCCACTTTCCCTCCAGACTTTTAAGTGTAGTATAGTACACGTCAAGTAGACTTCCGTTCTGCCAGGTGCAGGCCTGGGATCGCGGATGCCTCCAACTCCAGGTATGGTCTGCGATGTCGCTGAAGAGACTTCATTTCCAGTGAAAATTTGAGAACCGGAATTGACGGCATCCTAGAACATCGTCGTCGTCCGAGACCCGACCTGTCAAATCTATCTCCACTGACCATTGCCTTAGGCTGCCCGTCACGCGGGTATGAAGTCGGGCAGAATGTGGGGAACAAGATCTACGCACGCGCTCTCGTGCCGTGCTACTGACGTCGTTAGGCAAGAGACGGCAGCCGCCAAAGTTGAGCGCCGCCCAAGCGCCAGCTAGTGTAGATGGAATTACTGTGTAGAAGCGTCCGCGCCAGCGCGCGGATGGAGCACAAGCCACCTACAACATAGTACTCTAACAGTTCGGCGCAGGCTGCGCGGCGAGATCTGCTAATGGCTTAATCTCTTCTCTGTCGGCGCTTCCGGGCCGAGCGCTTTTGCCCCGAGCGGTCGGAGCCTTTAGATGGAAAGCCTGCAATTTCCCGCCGTCAAACATGTCGGTGCTGAATCGGCTGCTCAACCAGTGAGTTTGGATGGGACCTGAGGCAAGTGGTCAGTTGGTCAGCTGCGTTGTCTCAGGTGAGCCCAAACGACCCATGCCTGGGGGTATGCACACCCCTCCGCTAGAGCCCGGACCTTGCACCGTGAAGACAGGCACCTGCTGAATTGACACCTTCCATTTTTAGCTCTCGCAGGGGCCTTGATTGAACTGGAAATGGAACAACGATCGAAAGAAAGGAGGAAAGAAGGAAATAAACATGGCCAATGCTTGTGGCTTTCTGGAGAACGGTTCAAACCTCGGTGTTCGACTTGCCTCGTATCCAAGTTTCAGCATTTCGGACAGTATATTCCTTCACCGGGTAGCACCAGCCCCAGGTTCAGCATCAAGACCAGCGCCGCCGCTTAAACTTATGGAGAGCTTCAACTATAACCCGTACGTGTACCAACCATCCGACGTCGACAAACAAAAAAACGGATCGCCATTGCTAGGCCGTTCAGCTGGGGGCGGGCGGGAGTCGCCAGAAGATCGGAGCGATTACGGTGATCGACAGTTTTCATGTTACCGCACGCCATTAACAAACGTCGTCCCAACTCAAGGACCCCACTACACAAGCTGACAAGTCTAGGAGCCAGCTAACAAAACACTCCATTCATACCTCGATCCATTTTGTTCTCTGAAAGGAAAAAAAAAGAAGAAGAAAAGAGAATACAAGGCAGAACATCACCTTGACATGCACACTAAATGCCATCGAATTCCCCTGTCACGTCACACATTAAAGACTCACAACTCACCAGCCCAAGGACAACTGAGTCAGGCACAAAAGCCCCACGTCTCGTGTGCAACGAGCGCAACAAAAAGAAGAAAAAAAAGGGCACAACGCCAAGAATAAACCATGGTCTGAGAGTTCACCCAGCCAAGACCGCGGATCACCCCCCTCCCTACGGTGTAACCCTCAAACCGAACCAGAAAAGAAAAAAGGGGGAGCTCTCTGCCCACAGGCTCTTTATAGTATAGGGGACACAGACAGATGTTTCGGGTTGCGCTGCTCAGCCTCAACCATCACATCTGTGCGTGGTGTATTACCTATACTCCTGCGCGAGAAGCGCTATGGGCTCCATGTGATCAAGATAGAGCAACGCCCGGACCTGCTCTCATCTAACTCCCTAACGAAGGATGGAAGCAGACAAAAAAAAGACCAGGACGAAAAGAAAGAATACGAGAAACAACATCGACAGAGGAGACAACCACATCCCATCCATCCCACAACACACAGAGTGGACCACGCCGAGCTTCCGGAACTCGGCAGCCCAGAAGCCGGAGAATGTTTCCCGTTTCCAATCCCTGGATACCACTCCCCCGGCTCGAGTTATCTTACATCCCCCCCCCCCCTCTCTTATTCTAATTTTTTCTTCAAAATTTTTTTTTTGAGGTGTGCTCTATCCTGTACCATTGAATTTTTTCTCGCGGCCACCATCTGCACGCGTATTTCCCGCCAGCCGGTCTTTGCTCAAATCCGACATCGTAATGTAGAATGAAAGAAAAGGGGCAATTGTAAACCCTAACCCTGCTGCCCAATGACTTACACGCAGCAGCTAGCACGTCTCTGAGGTTTACGTGCTGCTTCCAACTCTTCTGGGGCTTTATAGACAAGGGGTTTCTCCGATGAAGCAGCTGAAACTGCCATGTTGAAGATCAATGCGGTTGGTTGAATAAGCGATGAGTGAGCATCCGGGTGAAAATACGGCATTTGGGAGACTAGCCAAACAAATGCCAAGGCAGAATATTTACCAATATTGCACACTCATTTGCGTATCATAACCTCAAGAAATCACAGAAACCAGTGTTCTACACCCCATAGAGTGAATGATGCTAAATACATCGCAACAAGCTGCTAATCCGAGCCGTCGGCCTTCCATCTTCCTACCACATTACCAATCCAATAATTCCAGACCACACCATGCTAACAAAGACATTATTTTCGTGTCTCTCCCGACTCGAAATTGCTCAAAAAGCAGCCTCATCAACCACCCTCCCTCATCTTCCTCATCCTCTCCTCGGCCGCTCTCGCCCTCCTTTCCCTATCCAACCTCATTCGCAGCTCGGGCGTCAAGCCCCTGGCCTCTTCCTCTCTCCGCTCCTGGGCCGTCTTCAGTGGTGCCCCGCCAAGGATACCTCCCTTCCTTGCACTCGAGGGACCGATTTTCGGCCCCTCAGTCTTGAGCCTCTCCTCCTCCGCCTTACGTTTCTCGTTCTCCCCCTTCTCTATCTCCTTCTTCTCCCGCTCGGCTCGCTTCTCGGCTTCCTCCCGCTTCAGGGCAGCTGGTACCCGTGCCGCTTCCCAGTCCCAGGCGGACTCCCCGAGCTCGGCCCGCCCGACACGGAAGGCGTCTCGTGTCCCGCGTTCGCCGGCGAGTTCAAAGGCTGTTTTCCCTTCGCCGTTCAGTATGGTTGGATCGGCGCCTCCGCGGGTCAACAGGCCCGTGACGAGCGGTGCCGAGTTTTGTGCCGCGGCGAGATGGAGGGGCGTTGGCGCGTGGTGGTTTTGCTGGGTATCAGCCGGTTGGAAGCGGAAGTTTGTGCTTAGAGATTCGGTTTTGAGGTATGAAAGAAGTGCGGGAAGCTTAGAGCGGCGAATCATGGCTTGTAGTTGGGTAGTGTGGAGAAGCGCCGTCTCCTCCTCCTCTGTCAGTTTGGGTACTGCTGGCTTGGGCGGCGCTTTGGGTGTCGAAGATTTCGCCGTTGTATCGGCGAGGCTAGCTTCAGCAGGTTCGTTTATTTCCTTGACTTTGAGCCGTGTTAATTCGATAAAGGCACGCATCAGCTCGTTTTGCGTCGCTCTCCGGGTATTAAAGGGGAATCCCCTGATCCGAGGGTCATTGGCGCGCAGAACCTGGTCGTCATAGGGTCCAAACAATGTCCGCCTGTTTGTCATGCCTGTCGCTCGGATGAAGAGCAAGTCGGAGGTGTCAATCAGAGGCTTCCAGTCCCTGAGGAGGGCTCGGACATCCTCGACAAGCGCCTGCTCGTTGTATCGACGGATCGAAGCACCGGCAGAGTGGGCGGCCCCTTTTGCGTTGTCGTTGGCGGATTGCGAGCCACCCTGTTTCCGACGCGTCGTGTATCGGTGGAAGGTCTTGTGCGCCAATACAACCGCTTCCCTGTTAAGCGGCCCGGTCGAGGAGTGCTTGCTCTGCCTCGGAGCTAGAGAGACCAGCATTGCAGCGAAGTGGCCTCCCCCGATCATGCAGAGAAAGACGTGGCGGCCCTTATAGCCCGCTGGCACTGCGCTGCCATCCTTCTCGGGCTTTGGTGCTGGCATCGGCGCCAGCTGCCGCTGCTTGATGGTATCGATGATGGCATCTTCCCTTTCCAGCTCTTCCGCGGTGAATAGCGCTTTGTATATACCGAAGTTCGTCTTGTCGGGCAGGGTAGGAGAGCTGAACCACAGCAATGGTTGGTGCCCGCCTCCTACTCGTTTCCTTGCGGAATCCTCGGTTCCGTCGTCGGACTTTGAACCAAGCTTGTCAGCCAATGTGGCTTGTTTCCTCAGCAGGGCAGTCAGTGTCGTGTCTTTCCGGCCGGCCTCGTCTTCCTCGTCTTCGCTATCGGAGGGGTCGGACCCGGAAATGCTTTCATCCAGATTGCTGACGAGCTTCTCAAATTCGGGCTCGGACACTGGGGTGAGGCCGTGGAGCTTCTGCTTAAGATTGTAGTGGTGCAGGTCGGTCTTGAGATGGTCTCTTTGGTCGTGGACCGTGGCAAAGGCCAGGCTGCAGAGGGAGCAAGCTTGCGAACCGGCGACATTGTCGGACGTAGAGGATGGAGTCGGGCTCTGTTCGCGCGATCGAGCTGGCACCTCTTCTGCCGTTTGCTGAGCTGTTGTGCCGTTGCCGGTGTCTGTCCGGAGAGAGAGGGAGTTGAGAATTTGCAGAGGGAGGTCGTAGACGTAGAGAGGACGGCGCGGGGCCTCGCTCTGGTGCTTTTCCGTAGACTTTTCCATGGGCGACGTCATCGTTCCTCTGGTCGTTTCTGGGCTGGCACCTCGAGAGTTGTCCTGGAATTGGCAGCCTTGCTCAAAGAGCTACCTAAGCTTCCGCCATTCATGGCGGGGGCGGGGCTCGTTTTATCGCCGCCGGACCGCACAACAGGATAAGAGTCACACCGGGCAACCCTAACCCTTGCGCTAGACGAAAAGGGGTCACGACCAGATATTGTAAGATAGGAGGCCGCCAAGCCCGAGGACATCGCTAAAGACCAAGTCAACAAAAAGAAACGAACAAAAAAAGAAACCCATACAGCAATAAGTAGGTGTGGATTGAGAGGGTACATGTTCAAGGAACCTTGTGAATCGAGCGCGTTTCCGTTGACGTAGACAGATGCTACTGGAGTCCATGTTCGCGATACCCTCACAGAGCTTAACCAGCAAGTCCTGTGCCATAACTGAGCTTTGCATTACCCAAACAGCATCCCAGGCTGTGTCTCAAATATTTTTTATAAGCGGCGACATCGGTGAAGGCAATGGGCTCATCGCTTCCACCATCCACGCCGAGGGCCGAGAGAGCGATGGAATCCACCAAGTGCCCATGTGCCTTCCCTCAGGTACGGTACCAGGCACCTTCCATGTGTACAATGGCTGCTCCGGTATCGTAGCGCTTCTGCCTGATCCCGTTTGCAGCTGCATGACAGAACCTTAATTGGAACACCGATGGTCATTCTGAAATCGGAAACCTTGATACGGCATGGAACCTGGAAGGTATGAGGGCCAAGCGAGAGCCGCGAAGTTTGTGAAAAAAACGTCCATAATAGCAAATTTTCCCGAGCCTCACCAGAACCACTTGCCAGGCTCTCGAGATCAGATACATCATCATCAACATCAGAGTCTTCAGTCACCTCTTCCTCATCTTCAGAGAGAGCACCATCACCCTCGCAGCTAGAAGTTCCTCTCTGGAAACCCAGACAACGATCCGCACTCAAGAATCCCCTAGGAAGCTGCGGCGCGCAGGACATCACTCCTTCCGTCGACTTCTCTTCAACGGGGAGGCACATCCTCCAGCTTACGATAAGGAAGCGACCCTTGACCAACACAGAGGCAATCTTCACCAATGAGGAAACTACGCCCGGCCAGATCGGAAGAAGAAGGGGGCACATTACCCGATGCAAACATGGACGAAGCCAACAAGGCACAGGTCCAGCTATCCCTCGAGCCTACCCTCCGCAATCTCGTCAACATCGTCAGGCTCTGGTGCCGGTTCAGCTCGACGGCAGAGGAACCCAACCCCATCCATATCGCACTTGCCAAGGGCAGCTACTGGCTCCAGTCGCACGTCCTGCGCATCTCCGACCGATCCGGCTACTTCTCGCCCGGGCCTCTCGAGCTCCAGCTGGATCAGGGTGCCTCGCTGGCAGTGGTGACGGCGTTGATGACCGTTCTCAACTCCATCTTTTTACTCTCGTCGCTGTGCACGGAGAGACCCACCCAGTGGGATAACAACATAGTTCACCGGAAGGTGCCTTGTGAGGAGGACAGGTAATAGGTACCTGCCCACAGAATCTTTACAAGACACAAACTTTCAGAGCAGACCGCCTAGACTAGCCGAGCACCTTTGACAGCACGCAGTGCTTCAGGCACTCACTCCTTGCGCTGTTTCTTCCGTGGACCTCGTTCCAGGTCTTGCTCCCGCCGCCATCGCCTCCACCTGGCCCAGTCGAAATCAGGATCCCCCCGCTTATCGCGCACCGACTCAACCCACAAGCACAGATACATGAGCATGTTGTCCATTACGAGGAGTCCAACCTTCGTTCTGTCTAGGCAAGCTTGCCAGAACTTGGATTTTGCTCTCCCACTGATCGTCGAGGGACCGCCAGCTCAGCCAGTACGGCATTGGGAGCAAACACCTTTTCCAGCCGAGAACCAGATTCGTGGGAACAGGAGCACGGCGCCCCTCCGTCGAAGACTCCCAGGCCCTCAACCTTCTCGTCTAGGCGAGGGAAGGTGGCCATTGTCTAAGCCCTGGAACGCCTATAATGGGCGGATCCAGACCAAAAGACAGTTCTTGTCTTTTTGTGGGGTTTGTTGGCTCTTATCATCTGTGGGTTGTTGGCTCTTCAGTCTTGTCATATGTGGGTTTGCTGGCTCTTATCATCATCTGTGGGTTGCTGGCTCTTCAGTCTTGTCATCTGTGGGCTTGTTGGGATCTCGAGATCGCTGCAGGGTGGTTCTGGTTCGCATGTCCGGCTCCTTTTCATTTTGTTTTCCACCTTGATCATGGCTTCATGTCATGTCACGGAGGAGGGACATGTCTCAGATGGGTCTCGTTATTGGGTTGAACCAACCTGTGTGCTCTTCCTCTTCTAACAAAAGATCCTCAATACAGTTAGTACGTTGGTCTTGGTCGTATTTCAATGCCGTGCCGATATAAGGATGCGTCGCAAAGACACGACCGGCCGTCTTGTTTCTGGGGGACCAGCAATCAGCACCCGGCATGATTCTGCTGAGCAGCTTTGCGGACTATGCCCTGCTTGTCGTTGAATGTAACCGCCTCCATCGTCCGTGAGATCGTTTGATTGTCTGAACCACATCAGATGGATGTTCTCCAATAATTGTGGGAATGCCGGTTAACGGTTGGTTTCGATGCCACTTCAGGGTGATATATGTTTTGCCTTCGTACACTACTTCACAGACGTCTTGGCCGGATATCCAACACAATATCGCCAGCTAATACTACCGTCGTTATCCAGGAACAGAGTCTTAAGCACCTTCTGACACCACAAAAGAGTCACAGAAGGCATGGTGTTGATACAAGACAGGCCGAGCACGCAACGCAGTCCGAGCTTGTACAGATAGGTATCATTTTGTGAAAACCATTGTCCCCCGGAGATATACAAGAAAAATAAAAAGATGTCATCTCACTACCTCGAGTTGGCGTCGGCCCGTGCAGCAATCGTCTTCGTGTCGTCGGGCATGCGCGTGATGCACAGTGCTCGGCAGAACTCGCCCAGCTCGCCGCTCGTGGCCTCCTTGACGGCCTCCTGCAGGTCCTTGCCGTAGTGCTCGCGATACGCCTGCTTGACGAGCGCCATGTGCGCGCCGTCCCAGTGGTAGCGCACGAGGCGCGAGATGAGCAGCTCGCGTCGCAGGCCGTCGCGCTTGGAGGCCGTCAGCGCGTGGTGCAGCAGCATGGCGTCGCGGACGGGCTTGTTGATCACGCCGTTGAGGATGTGTGTCAGCACCTCGCCCTGCAGGATTTGGTTTCGTTCAAGTTAGCATGCTGGCAGAGAGGAAACGGAAGAGGGGGTTGCGAGATGGTAGACGTACGACCAGGTTGCCGCTCTTCTTTAGCGCGTCCTTTGCGAAGTTTGCTCCCCTGTACGTTTCCTTGTATATCCGTAGCACCTCGCGCAGGTGGCTGTCGCTGCGCTGGATGACGATGGAGATCATGAGGCTCTCGCCGCCCTTTTCGCTGCGCACGGCATGGTGCAGCTGCTTGACGTCGTCGGCGACGAGTTCGTAGTCGATGCGGAGCGGGCGGCCGTAACCATCGCGCTCCTCCATGCGCGCCTCGTCGAGCACCATCAGCACGGCCTTCTTGAACTTGTCCTCCTTCAGCTCCGTCTTCATGCACCGCGAAAGGCTGTCGCCGTACTTCTTGTCGGAGAACCCGTTGCGGATCGCGCGAATCTCATCATTCGTGCGGCCCATCAACGACTCGATCAGCAACTCTCGCCGCGTTTTGTCGCCGTGATACCAAAAATTTGCCCAGTAAGCCTCCGACTCCCACCGTCCCAGCGCCGTCGCGTAGCACGCCTTCATCAGGTTCGGGTCTTCGTCCTTGAGCCGTGCGCGGATGTGTTTGGCGATGTTGACGCCCTTGCGCTCGGTCCCTGTCTTTACGAGGCGCTTGTATTCGACGCGTAGCTCCATGACCTGTTCGTGGGTGAGTCCGGGCAGGATCTCGATCAGGGGCTCTGTTTCTGGCGCCCGCTTCTCGCCCTTGAGCGCCTTGGCGAGTCGCGCGGCATCGTCGACGGGATCGTGGAAGCGGGCGCGCCGCGAGCGCTTCTTGTCGCTGGACCGCTCGTCGTCGGAGCCGATAGGCGAGAACACGTCGAGAATCTGTAGGGAACCGCTGCCTTGGCTGGGGAGGAGCATGGGGGATGGCATGGGTGACATGGACTGATAAGTTCCGTGATATGACTCCAGGAGTGGTGACCCTGGGGCAGAAGCGAGCGATAGAGAGGCGGTATGATGGCCGGTCTGGAGAGTGAGGCTCGACATGCGGCCGACGGGGGGCAGGGGGGATGTTCCGCGCTTCATGGCCGATTTTCTCGGTGCCGCGCCGCCGGGCTCAACCGTCAACACGCTCGCAGAGGTGCGTGGGTCGCTGGAATAGGGGTTTGGAGACCGCCGCGGCGGGCCGGGACTGGGAGAGCGTCCTCCGGGGCGTCCCGGAGCACTCAGACCCGCTGCCGCGCCGCCATATGTGAGTTGCTCTTCTGGCCTGGCGTACTCCCATGGCTTGGGCTGGGCGTAGCCGCCATATGCAGACGGCGGAGACGCTGGCCGCGAGCTCTTAGACGGCCCAGGGATGCTCCCGTAGGCCAGGTCGTCGTCGTACTTGCTCTTGCGACGTTCCTTTTCGCGCTCCTTGCGCTCGCGATCCGACTCCTTGAGCGACTCTCGCGACTGGCGCGCCGACTCCCCCGGCGGCTCAGCTGTCTTGATCTGGGCGGCATACTTCTGCGGCAGGAACATGGCCACTCGTTGCCTGGCCTGTTCCCTCTCTCGGTCCGAGTCTCTGTCCCGCTCCTTTTCTGCGCGACGTGGATCGCCGCCGTACCGAGGGGGCTCAGCCGGCGGTTTGTCGCGTGACCCGCGATAGTAGGCATCGTCCGAGTCCGAGCCCGAGTCCGAGCGGGCGGGCGCTGCAGGGGTTGGCCATTTCGGCACGCGCTCATACTCGTAGGAAGCCGGTGCCGGGTCACGGAATGCTCCGGTGGAGCTCGGGTACGGCACGGCGTCAACAATGTCCGGCCGGGTGCGGCTCCGGTCGCGATCATCGCGGCCCCCGGGAGAGCGGGACCGCCCGCGCCGGCCGCGGTCGTCAATTTGCAGGGACATTCCAGGTTCCGCTACCCTGAGCAAGAGTGCGGGGTATCAAGTGATGGATGTCCGAGCTCACTGGGGATAAGCCAGGGGTTGCTTGTTAAAGAAGGGGTCGGTTAGGGTATATAAAGTGCCAAGTAAACAAATGCGGCTCTCTGATTCTGTGCACTGCGACGAGGAGAGAGGGGAAAACCAGTTCAACCGGATGTGAATCCGCTGACAAGACGCGGTCTTGAGAGAGCTGACCTGGGAAAAGAGAGCTGGTATCTGGAAGGAGTAGCAGAAAGAAAGGGGGAAGAGGCTGAGAAAAGGAGGGGTTGGAGGAGCTGGTCGGACGGGTTAGTGCGGCTGCGTTCGATGCAATGCATCCATCCCTGGGGTCTCTATTTTCTGCAAGCCATGAAACGCCAACGCTGAGACCCGCAGCGCCAGTCTGACCTTCTGGAGATCTTTCTCGTGGAACAGACCAATGGGAGACTTGCGTAGGATCGCCAGGGACCCGGGTCACGTTGCAGACTGGTGCATGTCAGAGGCTGACTGACCATGCACACGCGCACTGCAATCTCAACCCTGCATCATCTTTACGGGCTACTGGATTCAAGTGTAAGTCGCCCAGCGCTGACTACACATGTCGACTTTGGCCTACGATTGATCAGGCTACGACGGCGAGTCAGACGATGATAGCGCAAGGGGATGTCAGGAAAGCGGATCGCATTCTGTGATCTGGAAATATTTTCCGTATCCGCAGCCCTGAAGAGTGAGCCCATCCATTCCCTAGCGCGATCTTGGGTCGTTCTTCCGCTTGGCATGATTGCCGTTCGAGGTGGGGGGGACGGGTGGAGAATGTTGCGTTGGGTACCGGCGATGAGAATCACTCGCCTTCTTCTCAATGGTGGCAAGAGTGGCACAATAACAGCCTGGTTCAACCGTCCAATACCGCGACTGCGACGCGGTGGCCAAAAGCACATGACTTTTGATTTGGCCGGAAACCGCGGCATGCCTCTCCTTTCTGCCCGCTGGACGAGTATCGGGTTGAAGTCGAGGAGTGTTGTCAGCCTGGCCACTTTCTTCTCGTCGCCGCCAATTCTCAGGTTGAGAAGGTATCCGCCATGTCGTAGAGTGTTGTTATTGTCCAACATACATCAATGATGTTTTAGTCGGCATTCTCTCGTACCTCAGATTAGTTCGCGTGGCGGTAAAGCTGGAAGATAACAATATTCGGTCTTTGGCAGGACAACCAATGAGCGAAGAACTCATGAGTGTTTCGGTCACCTCGACGCCATCAGACCGCGGCACCGCTTTGAGCACGGAGTTTGACGGCGCATAGGCTTCGGAGATGGAGTCGAAGTGGTGCTCTTGGCGACACACATACTTGTCGTGGTGTCAGTTCGCGATGATCAATCTCCGGGATGAGTCTTGACGTTCAGTTTGGCTCAGGGGTAGCAGCTGTCGTCGTCGTTGCTCGACCATCTCGAGACGGGGACTCACTCTGTCTAGTCTATGCTCGCACGTAGCAATCTCCCACGTAAATAGTATGATGTTGGCAATGGGTTCTCTCTGCTTCGTATTCTTTTTGGGTGAATAAACCAACTGTTGCATGGCGGCTGGAACTCTCCGACACGGACTTCGAGGGATGCGCGATCGCATATGGCTGCACCCAGACGATCGACACGCAGCTGGTTTATAGTAGATGTGGGCAAACGGCGCTGGTATTTGTACCTGATGAGACACCTTACTACAGTACACCTCATAGCAGTCGTCTTCTGTCTGGCAGGTGCCATATCTCAGCAAGCCAGGCCTAGGTACATAAGGTACCTGGTACGTACACGTGTACACGCGTAAGGTGACGAGGTGACAAGGTGAGGAAGGCGCCTCATCCTTTCCTTCCCGCTGCAGGGACCCGCGCGGTCTCAAGCTCCAAGGAAGGCATGAGAGGTCGCAGGCGATACCTCATCCACCAACCCGCCCGGAAGCCACCAGGTCCAAATGAGCATGTGACAAACAAAGTTTAGATGAACGATGGAACCTGGAAGAGATTGGACGTTGAACGCTTGAACGTTGGGAGCCGCCATGTACCTACCTACCCAGCCCTCAAGGTTCTCTCCCTCGTACCTTCCTCCGTCTCAAGTACCTAAGCCCGTCTCGTCCTTGCTTCCCGTCTGCGGTAGGAGGAATGAACGAGCTGCGTGTACATAGCCAAGGTTAGCGGGGAGGTGTGCAACAACAAAGAAGCAGAACCCAAAACTGTCCATTTGGCGCAGTGGTATACAGCCCTCGTAGAAAAATGGTAATTCGCCAGACTCCTAATCTGGAGATTGCGGTAGGTCTCTCTCCCCTTGTTCCCTTCCCTTCACTCTAGCTGACCGAATCCAGGGTTCGAGTCCCGTCGGGGGTGGTTCTTTACACATTTTTTTTGTTTTCTTTTTTGACACTGTACTTTGGTTCTGTTTGTTCGAGTCCGTGCTCTTTGCTTTTTATCACTTGTTGTATCGTTCTTTCCATGCCTTGCATAAGGTACCTCCTACCTAGCCTTCATTCCTTGTCCTCGCTTTGTTGCTCCACGATGTCCAACTTACATACGGTGCAGCTAGTATGCAAGCCCGCAGCGCAACAGCATGAAACGATAAAGGTACGACTGCACGGAGCAAGTTTGAAGTATCTAGAGGGCGAAAGCTCATGTTTCTGCAGAACGAGCCATCTTATTCCCCGTACGAGGTACTTCTGATTTGAGAGTATGTACGATAGAGGCCCCAGCATCTATATCCGGACAGTATATAGTAGTTATGATCAACACCACGAAAAGCATCTTACAAATCCTTTTTCTCCTCCTTAGCTGCAGTTCCCTTAGCTTTCACAGAGCCAGGTGGTGTCTTGAGCCCAAACAGGACAAGCAGGCCAACTGACGCAATGCCGAAAGCACCCATACCATACGCGACTTCTCTACCAGCCCACCAGTATACACTGGTGAAGAGAACCGGGCCGAGACCTCTCCCAAGCTGTCCATAGCTTCGGAGGATGCCCAACTTTCCGCCGCGCTCCCCCTCATTCGCCTCGAAGCTGCTCAAGGCGTTCAGTCCTGTTACTACAGTAGCTGAGGTTGTCGCCAAGCATGTGGCGGCCAGGTAAAGAGCCGACACCGTGTTGGTGCGGGCAAGCAGCACAAAGGCAACAAGGCACGCCGCCACGCCAATCCTGACCGAGAGCAAGGGCGGCAGCCTGCGGGTAACGCCGCCTTGCAAGATCGAGGAAACCAAGCCAACGTAGCCCAGCAGCTTTCCGTTGTTTGCAGAGCTGTACCCGAACAGGTCATATGTCATGAAGGGCAAGGAGAACTCCATGCCGGAGAAGAAGAGAAGGAACGTCATGTGTACGAGGTTGAGGAGGAAGTGCGAGTTCGTCCTCTGGGCAGCAGCCGGGGGCGGGGCGGGCTTGCCCGACTTCTTCTCGGCGGCAAGCAAAGCTTCCGTCTTGGTCAACGACGGAAGCGTCTCCGGCAGGTTGAAATACAGATACAGCGTTTCTGTGAGGATCAGGAAGAGCGACACTCCAGCGGCAGTCGCAAAAGGATTGGCGGCCACGGTTCCGATGGAACTGAGCCAGGCGCCCAGCGCGGGACCGAATGTGAAGGCAATAGAGAAGCATGCGCCGATGAGAGCCATGGTGGATCCTCGGCTGTTCGAATCCGAGATGTCGGTGGCGATTGCTGTGGCCATCTGTACATTGCCCTCAGACAGTCCGCCGACGATGCGCGAGGCCAGAAAGGTGCGGAAATCCACGGCCACTACCCACAGTAGCACCGACAAGATATTGCCGGCCATGCTGGCGAGCAGCGCCTTGCGTCGGCCATACTTGTCTGAGAGGTGGCCGATGAAAGGCGAGGCAACTGCCTGGAGCAGCCTGAAGAGAGGAGAGGCCTGTTAGAAACCGAGACAAAGAGGGGAAGGGCTGAGAGGGGTGGGGGGGGGGGGGGGCGAGGGTGTTTGCGTACGAGAAGAGACTCCCTAATGCGCCGCCCAGCAGAACAATATCGTATCGCGAGTCAATTGGCCTCGCAAAGGCAGCCTTATATGCGTTGAGATAGCCCAGAATGCTTGAGAGCAGAGTCTTGGATGGCGGAGCGGAAGCGTCGAGCGGGGCCTCGACGTTGCGATAGAACTCGAGCAGGGCCGGGAACAGAGGTAGGATGAAGGTGAAGGAGATCTAATGCGACAGTCAGCCGGTCAGCCGCGCTCTTGGACGCCCAGCGAGCAACAGATGGGGGCAGAACGCTCCACGTACCAGGTCGAGAAGCAGGGAGATGAAGATGACTTTCAAGACCCTCTTGCGGGTGGCAGCATCGACTGGTGGCGCCATCCCTGCGGCCGAGCCGGGTGAGGGGTGGAAGGAGGGGACGGGGTAAGGGATTGATGACGAGGATGACGATGACGCGGACAGCCTCGCGAACTTGGGACTCGGCGAAAAATGAACGATGATCTACAATCTACCACGGCCAGCACGTATAGACAAGAACACGGGGACAAGGGAAGTATAAACAAGAAGACAGAATAGAGTTGACCAGCAAGGGAAGGATTCAATTGTCGACAGAACCGACGGCTAATGAAACGGCAAGAAAAAAAACGGCGGAGCTTGGAGCTGTCAGAACAACGTGTTGTGTTTCCAGCCTCAGCTGGTGTGGCACAAGCTCCCTCCATCCGACACCCGTACCCGCTGGGACCTGCAGGTCCCCCACCCCACTATCAATTTAGTGTAGATACATTCCCAATTATCCCGTATTCCGCCGTACCTGCCTTTTACCACTGGAACTTACCACGTAAATTGAAAGCAACCCAGTACATTAATTGATACTATCCAGCTGACGGCTGCGAGATCCGACTTCCTGGTCATGGACTGGCCACATATTTCGAAACCCATTTGCACCACGTTTTTCGACGTCTTTGAGGTTGCTTGGCGCTCCGGCCAATGGTTTTTTCATCCGCTGCGTGCTTCGGTGGATCCCACACGCGAGACAAAATTACCGCCATCATCCTCCTTGGCAAGGCGGCGACTGGGTTCTCCAGGTTTTGACGTCGGTCGCGCTACGGGTTACGGGGGGGCTTCTTGGCACGTCGGACAGCGCCCGAACTCAACGACACTTTAAAACAAACTACGTCCCGGCCCGAGTGAACCGGAGCCGTCTCGAGATGGGACGAGGGAGGCCTTCATCGGACACCAGCATGTCGAAAGACACACCTACACTTTGCCGAAACACAAGGGCTCTTTGTTCTTTTCTTATTTTCTTGTTCTTTTTTTTTTTCTTTTTCGCCTTGCATCACTTCCTCCCCATTACCGAGTAACGAGGCAGTGACGCTGGGCCCCTGCCATGGGAAGAATCCTGGAAGTTCGGCGGCGGGTGTTTTGCGGCTCATCGCTCCCTCCTGCCATGGCCTTGGATTCGATACAACCACTTGCGACAATTTCTCAGCATCATGATGGTCCTCAAGATGAGCTCCTTATTCTACACTCACCGATCCATGCCGCGAGTTCCTTCCACACCATCATCTTTCGCATCAAGCGACGGCTGCTCAGCTCGGCTCAGTTCATCGGGATGCTCAGCGCCGCATTTCCTCCTTTTGCACATTACCAATTATTATATCGCCCTCCCACGTGCCTCCATCTCTCCCTCATTGACGACCTTTGGCCGGTTCTCGCGAGCTAACCCCCAGGTAGGAGAGATGACTCAAGTCGAATCACCTTACGTCACTGGCCTGGTCATTCTCGCAGTCGAGACGGGACTCTGGCTCGAGTCTGGCAGCTGCTCGGAAATGGCGTGATGGACGAGCCGATATACGTGCAGCTTGCGCATGTCAGTCAAGGGCACATACACGCCATCTGAAGCTTTTAACTCATCATCCTCCTCGTATTTTCATTTGGATGCAGGAACGCATCGAAGCGCTCCACATATGTCATGGAAAGTTGCGCATCGCGTACGTATCTGACACACTTGAGCTACCTGCACTAGTACCTTAGTCCCCCGAGCCCACGCGCAAGGGGAAAAGGGGGGGGCACCATGCAGTGGCCGATCAAAACCTTAATTCGAGGCCATCGGGAGAAGCCCCTGGAGCCATCATTTCTGTCCTGCATACATGTCTTGCATATCTCATATCCAAGTGCAGGTCGATCAGGTCCGTCGGTCAACAAGCGTTGGTCCGTCAAGGTGCCGGTATATACACCACCTCCCTAGACATCGTAGACAGCTTACACCATAGATCCAGACGGCGAGTTGAGGGACAGTCGTCTCTCCTTTAGCCGCCTTGATCGGCATGACCCAGCACCTCTCGCCCCCGGATCTTGATGCTTCGCCCTCTCTATCGGTGCTCGAAAGTCCAAGTCAGCAAGCGGCGAGATGTAGACCTAGCCGATTCCCCCCCCTCTCCTCCCTGACTCCGTCATGCTCATGGGAGTCTAGTCTGGGATTCAAGCTATCGACTAGACGCTTGGTAAGCTCCCCCCCTTTTCTGCCCTTGCTGAATGTGTATATTACAGGATCGGCCACCCCAACTTGGACTGTTTACATTGTCTCCATCCTACCTCAGTCCCCGTGTCACTGGCATCCTATTGTCCTTTTATTCCTTATTTGACTGCCTGGTAGACCTACTATCGAGAACTTCACCGTCGACGGAATACCGACGAGAGCCAGTCCTTCACGAAGCCCAAGATGAAGATTTACACGGCCGCACTCGTCACCTTTGCTGCCTATGCGGTAGCAGATGGGGAGACGCCACGATCTTCCTCGTGGGCACCAGGAAAATACTCATGGCCATCCGGAGTAGCCCGGCCTTCAGGCGCAGCAGGCTGGGCACCGGCGAAGCCGTCCTACTGGTCGACGAGCACCATCTACTCAACCAGCATCCACACAGTGACCAGCTGTGGTCCGACTGTGACGAGCTGCCCGGCTCACAGCACTGTTGAGACCACCGTCATCATCCCCGTCAGCACCACCATCTGTCCCGTCACAGAGTCTCCCCATCCCGCCCCGGCAGTCGCACCGCCTGCCTCGGTTGCGACCCCTCCACCACCCCCGGCGCCAGCGGTTCCGGCGCCGAGCTGGTCCTCGAGACCCAGTGTCTACGCCCCACCAGCTCCGTCTCACCCTGTTGCCTCTCAAGCCCCGGCCCCAGCTCCCGTCTGGTCCTCAAAGCCCAGCGTCTACGCTCCGCCAGCTCCGTCGCACCATGTAGCCCCTCAAGCCCCGGCTGCGGCCCCGGTCTGGTCCTCGAGGCCCAGTGTCTACGCCCCACCAGCTCCGTCACACCCTGTTGCCTCTCAAGCCCCGGCCCCAGCTCCCGTCTGGTCCTCAAAGCCCAGCGTCTACGCTCCGCCAGCTCCGTCGCACCCTGTAGCCCCTCAAGCCCCGGCTGCGGCCCCGGTCTGGTCCTCAAGACCCAGTGTCTACGCCCCACCGGCTCCGTCGCACCCGGGTGCCCCCAAGGCCCCGGCCCCGGCATCTCCGGCCCCAGCTCCGGTCTGGTCCTCGAAGCCCAGCGTCTACGTCCCTCAAGCCCCGACCTGGGCCTCGAAGCCCGGTGCCTACGCCCCGCCAGCCCAGTCACACCCCGCCTACGCCGCGCCCGTGCCGGCCCACTCGATCGCCGCTGCCGCCCCGCAACCACCACACGCAGCGCTCCCAGCCCCGGCTTCCTCGCCCGTCTGGGCTCCGACCGCTGCTCCCCCTGTGCCCGCTGCTCCGTATGTCCCGGCCGCGGCGCCCGAGGCCCCCCCGAAGCCGGTCGTCGGCAGCGTCACCCCTCCCGCCAAGACCACACATGCTCAGGCGGTTGTCACGGCTGGCGCAGCACATAACGCGCAGAGAGCCGGTGCCGGTCTCGCTGTGATTGCAGCGGCCGCTGCCCTTCTCTAGATTGAAGAGATAGTCTCGGTGGGAGGAAGCCATGTCTGGACATATATGGATAGGGGTTCCATCGGCTTGGAGATTTCATGGGGCCAAGTGGTGAGAAGGAGGTCGCTATTCTGTGTGCCTGTTTCGGTTTCTTGTTCCCTGTTGATTCGCATATGATAATTTGCCGTCCGGCTGTGGCGGTGTTCCTAATTACCCTCCTACATACTCTTGGCTAGATTGAGATGGCTCAAGCCGTGCGAGTTTGTCCTTTGTATTATTCACATTTGTGTTTATTTAGTTTAATATACATTTCCCTTTGTGTCGGGTGGCCCCTCTACTCGTAAGAGCTGATGAGAATGTGTGATGTCGGTGGCCCTTCATGGCACTCTTAATGATCTGGCACAGCTGCCCGTCCACTTCTTCCGTCCTGTTTGCTAGTTTTACAAGCGGGTGTGTGAGATATTCCCGGTGGCAGGTAGCGTTGCCCTATGGTTCTTTGCTTTCCAAATCCCGAATGTTGGTAGAGAAGACAGAAGAACATGTCGGATGCTTGAGATTGGGGTGGGCTTGTGTGCTCTCCTCCAGCCCCGATCATTTGGCCCTCATTGTTCGTTTATACGTGGCTTGTCTCTCATCTATGTCAATAATGCTTAGGAGCAGCTGTGCGTAGATCGGGATATGATGATATGAACGGTGGGTCTCTCGCTCTGCAGCGAGTCGATGGTTTTTAGTCGCCGGGCTCGGATGCCTTGCTCTGCGTGAAGCCTTCGCATTTGGTTGGGTCGGTGCCATTGGGGGTGATCCAAATCTTGATTATTGACGGTTTCATCTGGTGAACTTCGAGCCCTCCAGACAGACATCAAGCGAGTTTGGCCCTTTCCCGATCTTGTGAACTGAACCCAGCTGTTACCGCGGCTGCGTGAATCCGACGGTGGTATAATGCGCAAACCGTGTGTCCCGGCTCCACCGTGGTCTCTGGAACAGTCTCGGGGACGCAATGAAGTGAAGCGACTCCCGCCGAAGCACGTCCAGGGCTCGAGCCAGAGATGACCTGGAGAATTCCCAACAAGGAATAGCAGTACACATCACTGTGAATAGTTAGCTCCAGCTTATTCACAAAGTGTAGAAAGTGCCCAGCTACTCGCCCACGATCCAGAAATACCATCATCTCAGACCACGACCTCTCTTTTCACAGTCGGACGAAGACGACCAGACCAAAACGTCAATATCACGCATTACCAGCCCTTGGCCGCCGCCAGCAAGCTCCTGACAACATCATCAACCCGCAGCGCACCACCGAGAAGCTCCCTCGCAGCCTCGTGGTCCCTGCCCTCGTCGCCAAGCGCAACAAGCTTGAGAATCTCCCCGTCGTCGCCCATGACCAAGCGGCCGGTGCGGCCATCCGCCCACTCGATGCTTAACTGCCTGGCTTCGGCGTCCGCCGGCGTAATATCGACCAGCGTCTGCCCGGGCAGCTTCTCTCCCGCGCCGTCGCCGTCATCACTTTTCTCCGCCCCGCCCAGCCCCGCGGCCTTGCGCAGATCGGCTACGACCCCGAGGCGGTGGTGGTATCGCACGATCTCGCGGCGCAGCGCGCGCGCAAACCGCGGCAGGTCCTGCATGCGCCCGTGGACGGCGCCGTCGCCGCGTGCCGGGGGAGGGAGGTGGCGCGCCGCGAGCCCGGCGAGCGGGATGCACGGCGGCACGGTGTGGCGATGCAGACGCAGGTGGCGGCGGCTGGCGGGCCCGTAGGGGCGGTTGAGCAGGACGTAGTAGGGGCGCAGGAACTTGGTGCGGCTGAAGACCTCGATGCGCAGGCCGAGCACGGCGCCGCCGTCGACGGCGTTCGGGTCCGGGTCCTGCACGCGGAAGGTGGTCAGGGCCGCGCAGGTGCGGTAGAGGCACTGCTGGTTGTGGGCTTGCTGGGAGGCCGCGTGGGTGAGGAGCTTTTGCCGGACGGGGTTGGCATCGCTGGGGATGGTGGATTGGGCGGTGGTGGTGGGGGGCGCGGCGAAGAGCTGGCGCGTCGAGGGCGACGCGATCAGTGTTGATGTTTGGATGCGGAGCTGTTTTTTGAGCGTTGAGACTGTTTTTATACGTTATTTTCGGTTACTTGATTTGACTGCAGGGAAAGGTGCACTTTAAGGTTTGTTATTACCAACCTCGTGCTTGAAGATTCTCAATCTCATCGTCGAGATTTGGCGCCGTCGACGACATGTTCAGGCAGAGCTGTGAGATGAAACCCTGACGCGTCTTGCCGAGTGTGTTTGTTGTCGACCATGCGGCCCAGGCGAAAGACTAAAGAAAAAGACTGCAAATACTCTTCCGGTCTTGGCTACAGTATAGATTTATGAATAAACAAGACAGGAGGTATGTATGAGAGGCAATGTCTCCAACCTCAGAATCACTCTCAGCAGAATACCGAGATGGTCACTGAAGATGCATGAGTTGCCCTAGGCAATAACGATGGCATCCATTGCCAACCTGGAAGCTTTATCGTCGGTGCCTGCCGAGACATTTCTTATCCGATAAGGATAGCTCCAAGCCTCAACAGCTCGCTGCTCCACTTTCCCCAGGTCCCAAGATTCCAAGGATCCAGCGACAGAAGGAACTTGGAACTGGAAGGCGGCGCCCCTGTCGATGTTCGTCATCCAAATTCGCGTCCCGCGCTGTGAATGCCCTTCCAGATTTTGAAAGACTGATTGGCCTTGCTTGGTGGGTTTGTGCCCGATATATGGATGCATAACCCGTAACAGATGCTTGACATGCTGGCCGTATCGATACAAGTCCTTCACCAGCGCATCAATGGCCTCCCCCCCAGAAAAAGATCTGTCATAACGCGAATCATTATTTGCCACGCAGAGCCCCCGTTGTCGTCAAGACCTACACGTGTACACGTGTAGAGACTGAAAGCTTGAAATCCGAAATGTTAAAAGGCCACGGTCGCAAGTTCCACATAGGCTTCCACAGTAGATTCCGGCCCCGCGATAGGCAGGGGTTGCACGCCCCCGAGTCGCCGGGTCCCCAGTTTCTGTTCCGTAACCCGTACCCGTGTCCTTTTCCCGTTGAATCTTACGGGTTTTTACCTCCTAGCTACCTGTACCTTTCCTGTACCACTGTTGCATCACAGTCCCGCAAGGTGAAGTGCAACTTTGGGTGTCAACTCTCCGTCTTTTTATTTTCTTTCCACATTGGCTCACGCGCCCGCGCTCCTTTTCCCTCGCCCTCCAATTGGCCTTGGCAGCCCTGACGAAGAGGCTACTTTCCCTTCTGGACTACTTTCAAGATTCCCATCTTCGCTGCCTCAGCCCCTGCCTGCCTGGAACAAACTTTCCAACTTGCATTGCCACCAAGCTAAACTTCTCGTCTCTCATTCCAAGCCTCCATTATCGCACAACCCAGCCAGAGTCCAGGATCCAGGGTCCGGGTTTCAGACATATTCAGTCCTCGGTCCTCGATCTTCCCACATCTGCTCGCTGCAGTCGAATAATACGACATCATCCAGCCAACGGCAAAGGGCCCAACCAGCCAGACATTCGCGCGCGCCGGCTTCGACAGCCTACCTTTTCGACATAGGTCTTGGGCGGCCACACACACACGCGCACACACCCAGGCGCATCCACCAACATCCACCACACCATACCTATGGGTCCCCGGCCCCGTCGCGCTAAATCGCCGACGCAAAACGGGACGACGACGTCCCCATCCTCGGCGCAGGAGGCCGAGACCAAGACCAAGACCGCTGCTAGCGGCAGCCTCCGCCTGAAAAAGACCATGAACAAGAACGTCGAGCTGCTGCGGCGCAACGTATCCCACGAGTCCTCGGACGCCATCACGGCCAACCTGATCTCGCGCGAGTCCTTCTCGCTCGACGACCCCGTGCCGAGCACCCCGCACGCCAGCAACCATGGCTTCTTGGACCTGCCCAAGCGCGACCAGCGCAACTTTGGCCTGCTGGTCCTCCTCTACTTCTTGCAGGGTATCCCGCTCGGCCTGGCCACCGGCTCGGTGCCCTTCCTGCTCAAGAACCACATGTCGTACGGCGAGATCGGTATCTTCAGCCTGGCCTCGTACCCCTACTCGCTGAAGCTGCTCTGGAGCCCCGTCGTCGACGCCGTGTGGAGCCCCAAGGTCGGCCGGAGGAAGAGCTGGATCCTGCCCATCCAGCTGCTGTCGGGCATCGGCATGCTGTTCCTCGGCTCGACCGTCGAGACCATGATGGAGATGACGGGCAAGCCCGGCGGCCCCACCATCTGGGCCTTCACGCGCTGGTGGTTCTTCCTGGTGCTCATGTGCGCCACCCAGGACATCGCCGTCGACGGCTGGGCCCTGACCCTGCTGACCCCCAGCAACATCGGCTACGCCTCGACGGCGCAGACCGTCGGCCTCACGGCCGGCCAGTTCCTCTCCTACACCGTCTTCCTGGCCTTCGCGTCCAAGGACTTTGCCAACCGCTGGTTCCGCACCGAGCCGCTCGACCACGGCCTGATGAGCCTGGGCGGCTACTTGGCCTTCTGGGGCTGGGCCTACATCGTCGTTACCATCGGCCTGGCCTTCCTCAAGCGCGAGGAGAAGACCAAGAACGAGGACGGCATCTGGGACGTCTACAAGATCATGTGGGGCGTGCTCAAGCTCAAGAACATCCAGACCATCATCATCGTGCACCTGATCGCCAAGATCGGCTTCCAGGCCAACGACGGCGTCACCAACCTCAAGCTGCTCGACAAGGGCTTCGGCACCGAGAACATGGCCCTGACCGTGCTGATCGACTTCCCCTTCGAGATCGCCCTGGGCTACTATGCCGGCAAGTGGTCGCAGCAGTTCACCCCCATGCGCCTCTGGTGCTGGGGCTTCATGGGCCGCCTGCTGGCCGCCGTGCTCGCCCAGCTCACCGTCATCATCTTCCCCGCCTCGGGCGTCACCTCGTGGTATCTCGTCGTCGTCATCGCCGAGCACGTCTTCTCCACCTTCACCAACACGGTCATGTTCGTCGCCGTGTCGGCCTTCCACGCCCGGATCGCCGACCCCGTCATCGGCGGCACCTACATGACCCTGCTCGCAACGTATGTCCCCCACTTTTCTTTTTCCCTCTCCCTTCCCTCCCGCCAGAAACCAAAACCAAATCCCAAAAGCCACCAACCTGACCCCCTTTTTCCCCACAGAGTATGCAACCTAGGCGGCACATTCCCGCGCTACTTCGTCCTGCGCCTTGTAGACTACTTCACGAGCGCAACCTGCATCCCGCCCAGCAGCAGCGCCGCCAAGCTCCTCTCCGACCCCATCGCCCAGCCCTTCAGCTGCTCCATGCAGCCCGACAAGGAGCGCTGCCTCGCCGGCGGCGGCACTTGCGACATGACCCGCGACGGCTACTACATCGTCAACATCATCTGCGTCGCCCTGGGCGTCGTCACCTTCGCCCTGTATATCCGCCCCAAGGTCTTGCAGCTGCAGGCCCTGCCGCTGAGGGCGTGGCGGCTTTCATCGCCGCCGGCGCAGGGCAAGTACTGAGCACCCGCGCGGCTGGTTGCTTGCATGGGGGGCATGATCAAACGACTGGGCATGTATTGTCTTGGGATGTGGGGAAAGGATCAACAACGTATATATACATGGGTAGATGCAAATCAATTGACCATGAAAGAATGAAAAGGAACGCAGATAAACCACCGCTCAAAGCCTCCCCTGAATTTCCCGGTCCTGCTTACCATATTTGTGGTAACTGCATAACCGTCTGCGGTGATTGAAGAATGGTCCTCAGAGTGGCAAGTCCATCATTCTACAAGAATTGTTGCCCCTCTGACATCCTGGATTCAGTCACGTCTCCAGGTCACAACACCATATATGCGCTTTTGAGTCGTTTCTGTGGATGGTTCTCGACGCTTGCAAGCCCTGATCACTGGCACTGGAAAAAATACTTGTAGATAATACCATACACAACCGGACATTCACAGGGTCACAAGAGAGAGGGCATGTAGGATTGCGAGTGCAGTATTCTGAATTTCCGTCTGAACTATCTAACCGGGAAACTTGAAAAGGTTATGCGGCATCCTAGCGAGTTCGAATAACCCGTAATTTGACCATCAACCTCGACCATGCATCCACGATAGCTTCATCCGAAAACTCATGACTTCCAGTCAAATAAGGCAACACAGTGCCGCCGAACACAGCGCATAGAAAAGCAGAACCTGACCGATTAGTCCCGCTATTTATCAAGGGAATTCCAGACGCTCAAATAACCACCACAGACTGGACTTGACAGGCTTACCACCCCGAGCCAGTGTTCTCGACAGCAGCAGAAGCGGGAGCACCCCATCCACCGCCGTCACCTCCATTACCAGCGTCAGCATCATCTCCGGCAGCGGTATCGCCACCACCTGCTCCCCAGGCATCTCCGCCAGCGTTATCGCCACCAGCATCGTCACCATCCTCGAAGTCAGAATCCTCCTCAAACTTCAGATTCACGCGGCCGTCGCCCTCGGGAATATACTCCTGGAGGAAGTCGGGGACCTCTTGATTGGTCTCCAGGAGCGTACGGGTAAGCACCGAAGCAATGGGCTCATCGCGCTCGGTGTAGAAGGACGTGGCGAGGCCACGATGACCAATGCGGCCAGTTCGACCTGATAGTAGTCAGCAACCGGTCCAGAGATCTAAGTCGGGAAGAAAGCTTACCGATACGATGAGTGTACTCTTGGATGCCACCATGGTCCATGGATGGCATATCGTAGTTGATAACATGCATGACATTGCGCACGTCGATTCCGCGCGCGGAAACTCCAGTAGCAATGAGGACAGGCGACGTTCCAGCCCGGAACGCGCGCATGGCAGCCTCGCGCTCTCTCTGTGTACGATCGGCGTGAATAGACACACACGGCACGCCCTGGTTGAAGAGAAAATCATCGATCTCGTCAGCCGTTCTCTTGCTGTTGACGAAAATCATGGTGCGGGTCGGCGGGACCGAGTTCAGCAAGTCCATGAGCGCTGTTCGTTTCAGGGAGGGAGCCACCATGACGATGTTCTGCTTAATGTTCTCATGAGAACTACCAGCGCGTCCAACCCGAAGTCGAACATGGTTCTCGGACAGATACTCTTTGGCGAGATCACGAATCCGCTTTGGGAAAGTTGCCGAGAAGAGCATGTACTTGATGTTTCCCTCCTCCTGCTCTGTTCATGGGTTAGATGAGCGTGTATAAGATGGTTGGACTAAACTCACCGCCACCAGTCAAAATCTTGTCGAATTCCTCCTTCCAGTCATCATGAAGCATCTCGTCAGCTTCATCGATGACCATGTAGCGGAGCCGGCGCAGCGTGAGCACGTCAGGGCGCTCCATGAAGTCGCAAAGACGACCAGGCGAAGCGACAAGCACATCGCAGCCTTTCTGAAGCTGCTCAATCTGGTCTCGAATTGGGCCACCGCCATAGGCAACACAGGGGCGAAGCATGGTGCGGTAGCAGAACTTGCGTGCCTCGTTAAAGATTTGCACCGCAAGCTCACGAGTTGGGCAGACGATGACGACCAATGGCTCCGCGCGCACGGGAGGGTCGATGCCCGGGCGATACGTAGCCGGGTTGGGACGCGGAGCGGCCAACTTCTTGGCCTTGCCCATGAGCTTGTTCAGGATCGGAATCAGGTAGGCTCCCGTCTTTCCCGAGCCTGGTTCTAGTGTGTAAGTAAAGAACATGAAGCACAGCGCAGGGTATATATCCACCTACCTGTCGGAGCAATTCCAATCACATCGTAACCCATGTGGATTGCGGGCAGGCAATAACGCTGGATCGGGGTCGGGACGGCATATCCAGAGAGTTGAACATTCTTCTCCATTACCGGGTGAAGACCAGCGGTAGCAAAGTCTCCAATAGGGTCAACTCGAGCAGGGCCCTCTTGGTACAGCTTAATGGATGCAATTCTAATCATGATGTCAGCACGGTAACATAGGTCCTTGCGGAGACTGAAACTTACTTGGTGAAGTCGATACCGCGGTGCTCACGATTGGACGGATCGCCAAAAAGAGACAACTCCAGCTCAGGATACTCGGGGCCGACGTCGCCTGCCTCGCCATCCCATTCGTAAACTCGGTTGTTTCCGTCCCACTCGACCGGAGCCGTGTTGGTGTAATCATACGGAGCGGCCGCAACCCAGCCTTCCAGCTTCGGAGGGATCTTCTGCTCAACACGAACGGGCTCGGCAGACTGAGACTCAGCGATATCGCCATTATTTGAATGAGCGGCCGGCTGCTCCGGGAGTGCAGCATGCAAATTGCCAGTGTCCCAGACTCCTGCAGACTCGGCCGGGTGGGTGTCAGTCACCCCAGGGGCCGCATTTGGGAAATCCCAACCGTTGCTGGCCATGTTGATCGAAGTTTGGCGGATGGGAGAAAAGCTAACGCGTGGATGTCAGTCAGGTGATTGCAGGTAGAATGGGAGGCAGATTAGAAGGTGTAAATGGCCAGCTTCGACTGAAAGTGAGAGAAGAAGGCCACTTAAAATGGAAAGAGAACCTGGAAACCAACAATTCGCCGAAAACTCCACTGCGCGGTGGTGTCGCCAACACCAGCCGGTTGCAAACGGGAATATAAGTTCTAGAATCTTGGGCAATTGGAGCGATGGAAGGCAAATATGGTGATCAAAATTGCATAGGCTGGAGGGAAAGAGCCTTGGAGTTCGCCAATCTTTTGCGGTGCCAACGCATTCGAAAGTGACAACAAACCTTGAGAATTGGATTGGGCGGGAAAGTCCTATTGATATCGGGTCTTGCCAACAAGTGACCTGATGGGGGAAAGTAATGGTGTAGATGAGGGAAGAGAAAGACAAGCAGGACGACGATGAGAGACGAGAAGTAAGGTAGGCAGGTAAGGTAGGTAGCCGAGAAGGAGAGCGAGGGAAAGAACAAGGGGACCGAGATCACGCGTGGATACTGTGCTTGCAGAATGCAGGCATGTTTGAAGGGAAGGAAGCATCTTGGACGCGGAATCTTCCTTGCGGCAAAACAGACTGATGGGAGGCAGAACGGCCGCGGAAGGACGAATGATCAGAATACTCACCTCTATCAGATGCGACACTCGTCGAGAATGGTTTTTTGAATGACTACCGATCGGACTGCAAGCGGCAGCACCAGATAGGTAGGCGACTGGGAGATCAGGGCGAAACGTGTGGGTGTTGTGGTGTGGAAGAGGAAGAAGAAGGAAGGAAGGAAGGAAGGAAGCAAAGCCGATCGAAAAAGTTTATAGGAAGGCAGGAAAAGGTGGAAGCGGCTCAAAAAAATCTGCTCAGATGGGGCCGGATGCCTTATCTACTAGGTAGGCACATACGCTATCTTCGGATGGAAGGTGCGTGTCAATATGGAAGGAGCAAACGGTTTGAATGTTGGGGAATGAGAGCAGATGTTTGGGAAGGAGCACGGGCGTGGTCTTCCATCTACGTGATTGGCCTCGTCTTTAACATCACCTCAAGGGCAACTTGACGGTGGAGCAGGCACTGCAATGAAGAAATTGGCAGTAAAGAGAATCAGGTAGGTAGCCTGGGCAGCTATGTTTGTTGCCCCGTCCCCACGGAATGATCACCACCTGCCATGGCTCCCGCAAGCGTGGAATTATCATGTCATCGCTCATCCACTCCAGATTCCGTATGCCAGGAGAACCTGTTGTTTATGATGAGAGCAAACTAATAACCCGGTAGAAAACAGGGCGAGGAACCATGGCTGGCAGGAGTGATCTCGACTTCTACATGTCAACATACGGAGAGCATGGAATACATCTGGACTCCGCTTCTATTCTCAGTGCTGAATGAACAGCAAATCTGCTGCTTCATGCACCGTTTCTTCCACGGATAGATTCTTCGAGACCAAGTCAATTGTAAGTCATGTCGTAAAATACAATGTGTACTCGACCGGGCCGTAGGAGGGTAGGGGTGGGGGGCTTGCGACAGGAACAGGTGGAAACAAGGCCGAGTATTACGATAATTTCCGCGGGACAGAACTTTAAACAGAATAGACCATTCCCCCTCAGTATTGACGGGTAATAGAACAAGAATTCTTTCTTGCTGCCCCTATACTTGCTATTGTGCTTCAAGGAACCATAACTTCCTTAACATAGATTGCGTCTTTCCATTCCATGGTAGGCTTGAGGCGCGCTTTATCGGCCAGGGCGGAAATCTGAGACGAAGCCCGAAATCGAAAGCATGTAAACGGTCAATTTATTTTCATTCCGAGCGTGCTTGATGATGCGGTTTACATAAGGTGTTATAGCAAACATTGCAGACCTCGGAGTAAAAAGGGGGGCCGCAGTCAAACCAACATCAGATTAATAAGTCAAACCACCAGCAAACGAGGATTCGGACAAACCACCGTAAGGAACCCGGCAGCTACCAGCCGGCAAAGTTCATTTGGGGAAATTGATATGTTTTTTGTTTTTGTTTTTGTCTGTTCATCTTTACGCTATGAAAGCTCTTGATTTGCCTGCTTGTGACCCTAAGCCTGCGTAGACTTGCTACCATTGACCTCATCATTCAATACTTTCTCCATGCCCGAGGCCGCTCTTCCAACTAAGCCTCCCTCCTTCTTGGCCCCAGTCATGCCGGCTACCATGGAATTCTCCCACTTCGCCTCAAAGATGCGCTGTCTGGATATGCGATCCGGATACATCTCGTTATCCTCATCTCTCGGCACGCCAAACAGGTTCAAATAGGCAAACGGATTCGCCCTTGCCGGCAGCTGGTAGATGTTATCCCAGTACGCCATCGGGCTGAACGGCGCGGGGGTCTCCTGGCGGAATCCGACCTGCAAGAACTTGGCCAGGACCTCGATCTGCCTGGCCTGGACCTCTCTGCCGTTCTTGGATCCCATGCCGATGGTGGTGGTCTTGGAAGCCGACGTCCAGCCCTTGCTGACGAGGGCCGAGCCAACGCTGGGGTTCCATCCCAGCATGCAGCTGAAGCTGTTGAGCGTCTTCAGCCACCCGCCCGGGCAGGAGACGACGTCATCGCCGGCGACTTCGAGGAGCCACTCCATGACGTTGAGCGTGTCGCTTCGGACATCGGTCGAGAGGTGCGTCATGCCGCCGCGGATGTACATGAGGATCTTCTCCACGTGCGGGCCGACCTCGGCCGGGGGGAAAACGCGGAAGAGTTTGAGCAGACCGGTGCGCACTGGCGGCGAGCCATCCGACAAGAGGGGGAGGAGCTTGGTAAGAAGGCCGGCTATGCCGACCGGGTTGTTGGGCGGCCGTGCCGACAGCTGGTTGACGAGGTAGGCGAGCGCATCGCGCCTGGCGTGGTCGGACTTTGCTGCGACGGCCAAGGACAGGTTTTGCTTGAACTGCTCAACCTGATCGACGCCCTCGGCGATGATGGACTTTTGGTTGATGGAGATGGCTGCATCGCATTGTTAGCTGGGGTACAGTAGTTAGGGACGGGGGAAGGGTGACGGTACATTTCGACTTGAAGCTCGTGTCGGTGAAGTTGGCGGCCTTTGCCTTTTCTCTCCCGACCTTCAACTTGGCTTTCTGAAGATGAGTTTTAGTGGGGAGCGTCGCAGTTGAGATTTCCGATGCACGGATACGGATTCACGACGGGACACCATACCGCAAAGTCCTTCTTCTTCTCCTTTTTCTTCCTGTTGCTGGAACCCATCCTGAACTCATTGGTCCAGTAACAGAGCCTATTATCACATCAGGGTTTTGTTTTGGGGTCCCAGGGCGGGATGTCAACGTGAATCGCAGGCTCACACCCAGGCCGAGTGTCTGCGACGGCAGCAGAGTGGAGACCAGGGAGATGGAAATTTAAGCGGTGAGATCGGGCAGGACAGAACCCCTGCATGCCTTTCACGGGCCTTAGCGTGCCTGGTGTGCCTGCCTGGGTCAGGTACCTTATCTGGTGGCGTCAGAGGTGCCTGCCCGAGCGGCTTCAATGAGCTCCATCCAGTCCACTGGAACGGAGCCATCCATTCGTCATGGTCGATGGGCGCCTTCACATTGCAGGTGCTTTCGACTGCGACTCTCTCTAGCATTTTGCACAACACCGCCTCCCCGTACCTATATGCACCGACAGAGCTCAGGTACCTTGCCGGACTTCCTTCGTCACCCGCGGTTTGCGCTTCTCTTTTCAAATGGCAGAATCGGTTTTGGTACGTCTAAACCGGTCCAGATGCATACCCCAACGAGTGCATGCAAGCTCCATTGCTGTGCTCCCCTCCCATCTGACGGCGTTTACGTGACCAGGGCGCCGGCGCCGATGCCCTTGAGGAAACCCTGGGCCGTCTCTCCAAGAAGGCGGGTGTCAAGGCAACAATCGTGCTCGACCGCGCAACAGGCGCCATCTTGAAGACGACTGGCCAGGTTTGGTCAATTCTCAAGCCGAAGTCGCCCGGTTCCGCGCTGCCCGGCCAGACGACCGCACCGTTCTCGGGCGAGGCCCCCGTCAACACGTCGAGTCCAGACCAAGGTGCAGAGGAGCTGGCGGCAATGGTGTGGAACTTTGTTGGAACGGCGGGCAGCCTGGTTGAGGAGCTCGACACAGAGGTATCTTACCGATGCTCAGACCCGATTGGCATGCACGGCGGGCACTTTGCGACTAACACACGCAGGACGAATTGAAACTGCTGCGGCTACGGACCAAAAAACAGGAGCTTGTCATCGTCCCAGATGCGAAATATGTGCTGATTGTGGTTCACGATACCCCTCCGGCATGACGAGGCGGCGATTCCATTGTTTAGGTGGGGGGTGGAGACACACACTCATCGGGTCCGGGGAGTCCAGTACGTATGGTCAGGTAGTCGACACAGGACCTCGGGACCTAGGACTAGGACACAATGGCTCGTCTATCTGCGACGGATGTTTCGTCAGGGCATGGGTTGACAGTTGACGCGACTTGTGAGACAGTCAGCGCGCCCTCGCGGCCGGTTCGTTGTCGAGAAGGAAGCACGAGTCGATTGGCGCGCTCTTGGAATTTGGAAAATGATACCCCCGAGATTGCCGGGTTTATCTATTTGTCGAGACGGCTGATAATCAGCGAGGCACTCTGGCAGCAACTTGCAGCTGAATTTACTTGAAAGGCGGCTCAATGTCACATCCAACCCGACCCGTTTCTTCCGGGGCCAACTCGGCGAGCCCCCCAATCTAGGGGAGGCGGGAGACGCCGCTGTTGACGTTGAGGCTCGGCGCATACCCGGAAAGTGGATGCTGGCTCGGGGAAGCGGCGCCCACTCGGTTTCACGAGTCCGAGGAGAGGACCCATTCAGCCTGTCGTCGAAGGAAATGAGTGGGGGATTCTCTTGTGCATTGTATCGACGTTGGGCAGGGGGGCTAAGGTGGTAGACGGGCAGTATTTTCACTTTTACTTACTGTTACATAGTCCGACGGATAGCACGGTTGGTCGTCCGTCATCCGTCATCCGCCATCCCCGTCAATGTACATACCTATGCATCATGAACATGACTCTAGGTTGATTCCATGGGTTACCCCAGGCTCTGTGGTGTAGTGTAGACAGTAGCATCCCGCCGAAGCTTCCATTACACTGCAACCTCGCGAAACAGGCTCGATCTCGCTTCAGGGTTCCGATCGGGTCTTGGCGAGGAAGTGCTGCAGACCGACACGAGAGGCAGAGCAAGGCATGGGAATCCCGATTAATTACATATATGTATACCTGATTCCCAGACCTAGCATTCGTGAAGATACCTTAGCAGCAGAGGGAAGAAAAATCTCGACTTTATGCGTGTGCTAGGGCTCTTTGGATCACTTCCAAGATTACAGGCGGCCTGGTAATGATGGATTCGAAACAAGCCAGCCCGGTGCATCTCATTCCTTGGGCCGTGAGTGGCCACCATGCCCTCCCTCCCTCCATGTTAAGGCACGTCAGCTACATATGGCATGTCTCTTATCTTACTACGTACTAGTAAGGTAGGCTGCTGTGGTATGGTATGATATACCTGACCTTCACGTAGGATGAGATGAATGACCTGGAGATGATGAGCCCGACGAGGCGTGATGAAGGCAGGAGCGCGGTTGCTATTTGCTTGTTTCTTTGGACCCAACCCGGCCTTAATCCACGTCCCTTGGGTGATATCCATGCTTGCAGGTTTGTTGAGGTTTGTGATTGACCAAGGGGTCCTTCGCACCATTCATTGGCTTCCCAGTCTTGGGCCACCTGGTCTCCCCAAGTCCGGGTGGATTCATGGAACCAAGAAGTGATGATATAACAGAACGTATGGACCTTGGACCTGAGACAGTTAGAGCAATCGGGAGCTTGGTGTGCTCTCCAGGTCGCTTGTTCAAGCTACCTTGCCTGACCTTCCTTCCAGGTTACCTGCCCGCCTATCCTGCTCCGCTTCCTTCGCTGTTCTTTCGACGTTGTTCTACCATCTTGGTTTTTGTGTGGATTATCCCCTCTCGCTCCTAAATTCTTCTTCCCTGGATACCACTTATTTACCTACCTGGTTCACCTCAGTCCGGCAGCCAGTCCATGCCCACCTAAGCCCAAGCAACTCGACACGACAGAGGCAAAGTCTCTTCCAAGACATTGAGGCCCCTAACGAAAGCATCCCTACACGGCCGCCAACTTTATTTTGAAACGAAAAGCTGCTCCTCCACTGGACTTGGATCGCAAGTCTTCGACGCGGATTTCGTGCGCGTACCGCAGGTGCAGTGCAGTGCCGTGCACTGCAGACAGAGCCTGGCGCCCTTGGATGAGACAGACCACCTTGGCCGCCGCACACAGCTTACAGTGGCGTACCGCTTATCCCCGACCCCGACCCCAGCGCACCTAATACACCACGATGCGGTCGTTCTCGCTTCTGAGAAAGTCGCCCCGAAAAATACAAAATTCGAGTCCAACAGCCGTGGAGGACGGAGAAGTCGAACAAGATCGCAATGGCTCCAGCATATCGGACGACAAAGGTCCGGAGGACGGGCGAGAAGGCGGAGAGAAGAAGGAACGGCTACGAGGCTCCAAGCGAGATATTTTACACAACCTGCACAGCCGACTAGTCGGGAAGACGGCATTGGCATCGACATCATCGACCCCTCAGCGGGGAAGAGCTGCATCACTCTCACAGCCTGGGCGAAGCGCATCACCACTGGTAAGACAAACCTGTTCATTAAGTCTATTCCGTTCTATTGTATGCCCACGACCGCCCTTGCCTGTGCATTTCCGTCATTCGGTCACTAGTCGCACTTGTCCTTGATGGCTCTTTCCTCTCACGCCTCTGCCCAGTACACCTGCAAAGCTTCCATGATTGCGATGCACCGCTGCAGCCATTGATGAGGGCATTGCGGGCAGTCAACCGGGAAGTCAAGTCCACCGTCTCCGTCTCCGTCGCTCTTGCTTTCCTTTTTCGTTGCATCTGCAGGACAGAACAGAACAGGACAGAACAGGACAGGACAGAACAGGACAGGACAGAGCCATGGGGCAAACCATGACGTGAGGACCTGCCTACCTGCCTGGTACCTGAGGTCAATTGCTTGGAGTTTGCGATTGGGCTGCCACCAAACAGGCTCAATCCCCAACCCCAATTCCCAGGACTTTACTTGGTTAGGCGGATGGAAGCTCCTTGCGTCGGTACCTGGAAGCCAAGCAATCACCGACACATGATCCCCAAGACTTCCCGGTTTGTCGTTCGTCACTCAAGCAACACCAATCAATGCTCGCGTGACCTGTCTCGCGTACCTACCTTGCCTTGATTAGGCACTCCCTACCTTGTCCCACCGTTTCCAGGTTCTCGTCTGTTTCCGAGCATTGCATCAGCCAGGGCAGCAGTCGTACGAGGAGATCGGCAGACACAAGACGCTTGTCACGAGTCACCCCAGCGCAGAAAGACTCCCGTCTGGCCCAACCTCCAGTCGAGCTTCACAGCTAACCAGGCGGGCGGGCAATGGGCAATGGGCAATGGGCAATGGGCAATGGGCAATGGGCATGCAACAATGTGGCTAACTGGCTGTTTGTGATACCTTTCAGATCTCTCCGCTGTCACCATCATCAGAGACATCGACGCCCCGATCCCCGAGCCTTCGCTCCCCAATTAACCCCAACAAACCACTGCCCTCTCCTCCGCCGCCAGGCAGCGAGCAGACCAGGGACCCTCCGGCGAAGCCCGTCTTGAGGCTGGCCCGCATCATGGCCACCTTGTCCGAGGTCGAGGTCGAGAAGCTCTTTTCGGGAGCCCCGCAGTACTTTGCTCGTTCCGAAGGTCATTATACCGGCGCCCCCCACCCGTCGGTTGCCTTCCCCTGGGACGAGAAGCTCGAGATCAGGGACCTCACAGATCACACCCAGATCGAAGATCGAGCCTGGAGCTGCGTGACAGCATGGCCTCACATTACACGCGATATCCAGGGCGACCGCTCCGCTGCAGTCAAGGCATCGGGCGAAAAGAGGCGTGCGCACTTCTACCCGAGGTGTCGCGAAAGGCCTAACATGCTGAGCATGGGCGGCCTAGAGAAGGGAAGCGTTGGTTACCAGGCGGCTCTCGAGCTGGGAGTTGCCGATGCCCTGCAAGAGGAGCAGCCGGGGTTTGATACCTTGGGGGCCAGGACGCCTGCGGTCGTTGAGCAAAGGCAGAAGATGCTCACATCGAAAGACGGCCTCCGCCACATGGAGGAAAACCTGATACTGGAGCAGTTGATCAAGAACGGCCGGAGATACAGTCTTCAGCACCCGCGTGAGCGTCGGCTCTCGAGTGAACTTTACAATGAGTTGTTCCTCCAGATTCTTCATCCGCCAACAAAGGTCCTTGACCACAGAGACCCGTATTCTCTGTCTGTACAGATTTCGGCTTTAGTCAAGGTCCTGGCCGCCCCAAATATGTGGATTGACTTCTCGCATGTCGAGTGGCGGATCCGCCTTGGCCAGCTGCTCTGGGGCTATCCCGTAGAGGACGAAATCGATGACAGGGCGTCGGCGAAGGCCGGCGATTCCGCCACCGAAATCCAAGAAGAGAGATACTGGCTTCTGATACAGATCTTGTTGGCTTGCGAGCTGCTCGTCAGGCTGGATGCGATCACAGAGGGTGAAGAACTTGGCGTCGAGAGCATCCCTCCATCCGAGATCCACAAATTCGAGAAGGATGCAACAAGATGCGTCAAGTGGTCATTGCATTTAGCCAGAGCGTGGCTGGAGAACATTGAGGTAATCAAGACCGAACAAACCGAGTCACTGCCAGACCCTGAGCCATCCGGCTGGTTGGCGACACTGACAAAACGAATGTCGATTGGCGCATCCCAACACAGCCATCAGCACAAGGGCCCTGTATATGCTATCAAGGGAAGACATATTCAGCGCCAGGTCGCTGGTCTGACGCACTTCGCAAAACAGCTGCGCTGGCCTGATGCCGACTACGCCTCCAAGATATCAGACAACTGTCGCAGTGTCACCGAGGGGACACCCCTCAACACGCCACTCTCCAGCCCTCTCGGTCGAACGGACAGCCCTCGCTCCTCGTATTTTGGCGGGTCCGATTCCGAGGCAAAGGTCAGGCGCATGCCGTCCAGGCGGAGGAAGATATCGGCTGCACTTCATCCCTCGGGGTGGCTTTCGAAAAGCTATGTGTCCGGTTTGATGCTTCCGGGCGAAGGGCTGTCTCATTTTCTGATGGCAACCTTGCTGGAAAACGATCAGGCGGCCATGGCGAGGCTAGGCCCCTTGGCCAATCTTTGTGGCGGCTTCGTCTACTGTGGCAAGAGTTTCTGGAGCACCGCATGCATCGTTGGCCGCGTCCTTGCGGCTGGCAAAGGGTCGGCCGAGTGCATGGGCTGGGTTTCCAGTGACATTGTGCCTCTGGGGCTCGGTGATGGGTGGGTCAGCATTGAGGTAGAGGAGACGACAGGTTAGCAATCGCCGTGACATCAGTTTATGGCCGATCAAAGATAACTGACTTGGCCGATTTGCAGAGGATGCCCTTCATGTGAATAAGAAAGCGAGAATCTGGAGCAAATTATCAGTCGAAAAGGAGTCTCGCGTCCTTGGGGATGCGGATCCCTCGTCCGTTCTCCCAGCCGACTTTATCATTCCATTCGAGAATATATATCGAGATAGAACACCCCCCAGAATCAGGATTGTGCTCAAGGCGTTGAAGCTCTGGGCTCCCGTCGACTCGGTTCATACGACTCCAACCGAAGACCTTGGGATAACACCGCTTTCCGAGGCCACCTCAGCACCCGAGATTCATACCTACCCAGCGGCCCTGAGCTTTCTTGTAACGGAAACCGAGTCGGGAGAAGAAAAAGAACACACCTTCAGTCTAGCCAAGGACGTCAGTTTTGTCACGGCCCACCCCTGCGTCCCCTCCCAGCACGTCAAGATCATGAAGTCGCCGTCTTCACCTACCATTCAGCAAGTGGATCTTTCTGGTCATGGCATTGTAGGTAAGAATGCCAGTGTCATTGGCCATCCGCTCCACAAATACTACACGTACACCGCTGTCCATATATCGGAGCTTCTCGCCAAGCAGGATTTCTCTCTTGAGGCACTTCTGGGCGATTACTCCTCGACGGCTCATCGCCCTAGCCTTACCCCGGCCTCGAAGAATGCTGCCAAGGTACTTGTCATCGACTGCATCACTGGCTTCCAATCTCTTCCCCAAGAGCATGAGATACCCTTGTCGCCGGTCCTCAGCCGGGGTGAGAGCTGGGCCTCGACGAACCGCTCGCCACAGCTGTCGGAGGTTACATCCGCCGAGGCGACCTCTCTGCCCTCACCAACCAGTGCCTCTACCAGTGCAGATGGAAACTTCTACCTCGAGAGCGCGTCGAAAAAGATGCATTCAGAGACACGGCGGCGGCAATTCGGTTCCGACGTAGAGATCCTTGTGAGAGCCTTCTGCGCCGAGAAGGGCTGGAATGCTCTGATCAGCCGAAAGCGGAGGGGATGTCTCGCCTGTGCGATCCGCGAGGCGGGGGCGTTGGGTTGGAAGGTGATTATTCGTGTGGATTAGACCAGGCGGAAGGTGAAGAGGTTATTATACAACGTCTTAGGTTGGCGTGTGGGAGGGAGAAGGGCAGCATACACATTTGCATCGTTCTCTGGGAAGGATACAGTTACATTACGGTATATACAGACACCCGCTGGTCGAGGAATGAATCAGGTATGAGGCCGAAGTGGCCGCTCGACGGGCGCAGGGATGGATGGATGAAAAAAAAAGCGAGGTTTCGGTTGATTGTTCTGCAACGTCGTATTATGATGCATTTATGTCATGGCTAGGTTAATTGCACTGATACTCTAACGCTACCACGAACACCAATGTGCACGTGTGAATGTCCCCGTGCTAGAGATAATTAGCGATCTTCTTGTGACTAGACTGCGTGAGAAGTGAAAGCAGCTCATTGACTTGTGGTGGGATTATGTTTGTCGTTCGTGTTGACCTACGAGTTCCGTCACTGCGAAATACACCTGGATAGTATATTGCTTCAGTACCAGGAAGGCTACAGAGGAACATCTACGAGACACCTGCCTATTTAACATTTTGCTCATGAGCAAATGCATATGCACGATTCTCAAGCAGCCATGATTGAGCGGGGGTGGTTTGTTGGTCCTGAAATCTGGAATTCGTCGCCCTTCCCATATGTACGTGGCATGACGGAGCCCCTATATCACATCACATCTGAACGTAAAACACAGCAAAAATACTAGTATCCAACCCGAACTTACCTGAACGAGTGGACACGAAAAATCCGAGACTCTGCCCCCTTGCCGGCAATTACTGATAAACAAAAGAGGTTCCATCCTTCTCGCTCGTCGTCCGCACTCAAAGATCACTAACGGCACCGACAGTCCACTCCTTCCAGCCCTTCTTCTCACCGGGCAGCCTCACGGCCTCCCACTCGGCGCGGGTGACGTTCTTCCACTCCTCGACGGGGATCCAGCCGATGTAGGCGCGGTCGCCGAAGCCGCCGACCCAGTAGACGTGCTCGACGACGAGGCGCACAAAGTGCGACTCGTGCACGCGGCTGCCGGGCAGCCAGTACCGCGCGTCCGGGTGCGCGTCGACGAAGCAGCTGGCCAGCTTGGCGCCGGCTTCGCCCTTGTCGAGGTTGTCGCCGTCCGGGATGGGTTCGACGTGGCCTAGGATTGAGAAGCGCGGGAGGTTGGCGGCGGAGTAGGGGACGCGGTCGTGCTCGTGCTCGTGGTGGTGTTTGGGAGAGGAAGAGAGGCCTAGGAAGGAGAGAATCCTGGACGGGAGTGACTGGATGCGTTTTGTGGGCGGGTGCGGCGGCGTCCAGGACACGGCGAGGCTGACGTTGCTGCCCGCGGCGATGTTCTTGAAGCTCGTCTCGATCGTGATGGCTAGCAGCGTCGGGTTGCCCACGTCGGCTGAGGTCTCGCAGTCCGCGATGTACTCCATCAGGCCGTGCGGCATGCCGCCCAGGCCGGCCGGGCGGTTCTCCAGGGTTGATGGCGCGGTGTCCGCGGGGAAGACGGTCGCGATTGTCCCGAGAGGTGTGAGCGCGAGGATTCGCCGGCCCAGAATGGCCGACTCGCGCGAGGTGGGGATGCGGAAGCCGGCGGAGGGGGCCGGGTTGGTGAAGAGGAAAGGCGTTGAGGGGGTGTCGGGGTAGGGAGGAGGAGGAGGAGGAGGCGCGACGGCTGCGCTGCAGCACGAGGCCAGGAGGAGGCTGATGGCCGTGGGCTTCATGGTGGTCGTCGTTGACAGGGCCAAGGGGTTCGGATGCGGGAAACTCCTGTTTTCTTGTATTTCTTTTCCTTTTCTTTTCTTTGGCTTTATTGCCCCGGGCGACAGCAGTCAGGGAGCTCGAACGAAACGAAGGAAGCTCGTCTCGTCTCGATAGCGCGCGTGATAAGGAGGAGGACTTGGATGACGATCCCCGGTAGGCCGGAAGTGGAGGGCGGAGAAAGCGGTTGGATAACGTGGGGCCGTTCGCGGAAAGGCGGGGGAGGAGGAGCTAGGGTTACGGATTACGGCAAGCGTCGAGCCCTCGCCCGGACACTGCCTGGGTATGGCATGATGATGACTGCAAGCTTTGGCCGGCAGAAATGGTCAGATGAAACCATATTGGGATAGAGCAAGGACTTTGGATCTGTCGTTGATGCTGCGAATGATGAGATCAGGTATGCCCGAGAGAGGGGATACCTACATTACCTGTAGCTCAGTGTTTGAAGGTTGCACCACCGGCTAGGTGGATAGGCACATGTACCTTGGCGTGCTTCGGGAAGCACGTGGAAAGGTAACGGAGAGACGCCCGGGATTGGTTGGCGCTTTTATGAAACTATAAGGTTCGGGTCAGGCAGGTAGGTAGGTATTTGGTGTGATAGACGATCAGTGTTTAATTACCTAGTTGGCCCGTGAGCACAATTGCCTTGCCCATACGGGATATATGCCCGTTATTCCACGACGAAATATCCTCTCGTACATGTAATCTGAAGACTTTTGAACCCTCTATCCTGCCCCACCCTCGACGGTATCTCCAGATATCAAGACCGAATGGTCTTCCTTTTTTTTTTTTTTTTTTTTGTAAAAAAAAAAAAAAAAAAAAAAAGCAATGAAAATGGTCCGGTGAGCACAGTAGTCTCCCAGTTCTCATATGCGTTTCTCCATGGCTTCCAGCATTTCACAACAAACTCACTCGACCTCTTCCTTGCTCTTGCCTCTGCTTGTGTTATGAGACGATAATGACCATGACTAGACAGTATAATGACCGAAATCCGCTCGAACCAAGTGAAAAGTACTCAGATAGCCAGGGAGAGTAATTGCCAATACATTAAAAAGGCGGCACAAGACATGGGAGTTCTTATAACCTAGAGACAAACTTTCAGGGAGGAAGATCAGCACACTTGGCATATGAAGATTCCGAGATTCCGATAGCATGAACATTGGATTTCAGCCATGTACATATACCTCGACCAGAGTGCGCAGAGGTGTTTAAAGAAATCTGAATGAATCACCTACCTAGTGCATGGAGATTCACAGTTCAGATTGACGCCAGGCTGGAGTATCATATCGGTGACTTGGCCGAGAACAACTGCATTCCATCATAATGATGATGATGAATACCTTGCCTACCAGGTAGTTAACGATACTGGGTTAATGTACCTCAAGTCATGTATTTCATAGACAGATGAGCAGGAGGCCTTGTTCGTTGGCACGCAGTGAGTCCTGCCATGATCAGTCGGCAGATCCACCTCCGCTGAGAGAGTCTTGCTATAAGCAGCTCCTTCACGCCGCCGGGATCGGTTATTTGTCGACTCTGTTCCGAGTTGTCTGCCCTTCCGTGTCACACTGCAAGGCCAACCCTGACAGCGTTGATCGGAAAACATGCGTGCGTACATGGGTGGCTGAGTGAGTTTTCCCACTGCCAGTGGCGCAGGGGCGTCTCGAAGCAACCAGCACGGCTCTGGGATATTGGCCTGAGAGCTCGCCGTCCTAACGCGCATGCTCCCTCCCGTTCATGTCTCATGCCGCCAGCCGGGAGGGAGGATGGCGGATGGAGGATGCATGTATGCAAGTATGCACACTTGCGGGAGGCGTGGTGAATCAAAGGTTGATCCAGCCCGGTCTGTGAATCTTCAAGCTTCGCTTCAGAAAAAAATAAGCGTGCAATCGGAAACGGATGATGGCGTGCCCGCAACATGGGGTTTCGAGCGTTGGTTTCATGATCGGGAGACTTTAACTCCATTCAGTTGCGAAGAGATAGATGAGGGGGATGTGAACAGCTTCAGCTTCATTTGTGGCCTGTCTGGGCAACTGCATCCACGCTCAAGGTAGTTGGAGAGGTGTTCTCCAGCTTTGCTTCACCCGTTCACTCGCCAAGTAGGCCCGATTGGAAGTGGGCGGCGGGATCGGGGACAGCATGGAGAACACGGCGGTTTCTTGTCACGACAATAAGCTTCCGGACATGCAGAGCTCAGCGGCTCGACCGCATCTGACCAAGTCTCCAATGGAATTGGCCCAGTAGATCTGATAGACTCATGGCTGCTGGCTGTATTTGAGCTTTTGTTGGACGTTTTCAGGCTGCGTCGATGGGGGTTATTTTAACTATTGATGTTGCATGCGAGACACAACCTCGGGGAGGTCTATCGATGGCCAAGGTGATAGTCGGGGCGATCTCTGACGATCCCGAGGCGTCGCATTGGCTAACCCGCCTGCGTTGACGTATTTCCAAGACTTCGTCATTCAGCATCCAGAAAGCTCGGCTCAACCTCATTCACTTGGAGATGCGTTGACTGCAGTTTCAATGTAAGGAAATAGAAGGCAAGCCAAGATTTGGGACAAACAGAAGCAACTCCATGGGATATTTCGACGCCGGATGCCTTCCCTTCGATAGCGATACCATTCCGTGAAGCGTGCCTACCTCATGAAGTGTAAGGTACGCAACTTCCAGGTTATTATTAGCAGCAACCTGAATTTGTGGTTGGGACGTCGGCGGTATGGAAGTCACGACCCTTCGACGACGCAACGGCTGACCTCCATGCTTTGCTGGAGCCAATCCCAGCGAGTGTGTGTGCAACTTTCGTGTTAAGCACAGGACAAGCTCCCGTCCTCAGCCGTCAAAGCCATTCCGAGAAGGCCCACATCCCCCCGCCACCAGGTCTTGGTGATTGGGTGCCATTCACAGTGCGGGCTCTCGATCTTGGGTCCAGCTGGAAACATAGCCACTTCCAGATTCATGATCTGTACGTGTCGTGTACAGTATTCCACATGAGGCTGCTCGTCTCTCTTGTTAGATTGAGCCTGAACTTTGAACTGCCTGCCTGAGTGGGACCATCTATGAGCTTTCCTATGGGTCTGAGGAACAGAGATAACTACCGCAGCCAAGTACAGGGGCAGCTGGAGTTATATAGTTTAGATGGACGCGAGCTGGGACTTCAACCAAGTCCCACCTGCCTACCAGGTACCTACTACGTAGGTACCTGTGCGGGTGTGGGTATTGATTGATGGAGGGCTCTGGAGGGCCTGGAAACGTCGGGAGCCATACATTTCATATCGAACACTTTACTTTTGCGGACTTCCGGGACCAGCGACCAACAGCACCGGGCGATGATGGCGCAAGCTTGGACATGTTGACCCTTGAAAGTACGGGATTCTGTTCAACGTGTTTCTGGTGGCGCCACATTGTACCTACGCCCAGCTAGCCTGGACGATCGAGCAACACCAAACCGCAAAGGCAGCATCCAATTGGCCGCATTGCGAGCGCTGGGAGTGGGAAGTGATGATGCAGAAGCCCCTGGTGGATTCGCGCTCTTCCTCTTGAGCCTCCAAATCGGGACAGCCAACCAACAGGTTAATAAGTCGCCACAGCTGGTCAAGGATTCAAAGAATGGAGCACCACTTCCGTCATTCAGTCAGCCTTCGACCTGACCTGCACCCAATCTTCTCTGGCAACCCAAGTGCAAAGGTGTTTCATAGGCCCGGTGGCTTGACGATCGAGAGGGGAGTGAGCTGTGCGGGCAGGCTTGTTGCTGCTGCTGCTGCGGGGCTGCGACGGTCATTGTTAATGTGAGCGAGCGAATGCTGCTCTCGACGTAGCGGGCAGAATTACCCCGACTGCAGTCAGTCCCTCCATGTCATCAATCGGACTTTGCCAGGTTCCCGTTTCTCATCACCAGCCTCCAGAATCTAAACCGTGGGCCGTGAGCTGCACCTTGGCGTGCCTTGGGTGAGCAGGCTCCAGGGCGGTAATTACTGTGCAGGTTGTCGAACCGGGCGCCTTCTTTCGTGTGGGTGGCTTGTACCAGCCGCTCGGCGGATGGACACTGTGCAGCCACTGTGCACCTCACTCCTTCCATTCCCTGGTTCGCTTGAGGCGGTGCCTTCTCGAGCAGTTCCCACAGCCCCCACCCCCTTGTTCAGACCTTGGCTGCGTGCCTTGCCAATCAATGCCTTTGGCTGTGGTGGTAGGTGCGTGCCCGTCTTCAGGTCTTGAGGCTCTCCAGTCTTCATCCCGTCTCTCCTCATCAGCCCGGTCACGCGCATTCACGCATCCTACCTGCAAAGAACTTCCAGTGACGGGAGTGACCTTGTCGTTTGTCACAAATTATTAGAGACAATCTGCTGCTGGCCCTTTCCCCGTATACCTTACTGTGAATTTTATTTTATTTTCTGCGAAGACCAAGCTTTCTTACCTCCTCTGTCGCGCAGGCCTTTTTTTTTGTTGCTGCTCTGCATTGGTCCTCCGACAAGGCAAATCATCCGCCCCAAGTCAATCCCTTACCAGACTACCTTTACCCACCTGCCCGTCATTCTGCCTACAACCCTGAATTCCGAGCTCTCGCCACGATCCCCAGCCACACATCAAAACCTCCAGCAACCCCGTGCAATAACAGACAGGCCACCGACGACGGCGGCGACGACGGACAGCTAAGGTACACTCGTTCAATCGGCGATGCGTTTTGGCCGACGGTGAGCCTAGGCCGAGCTGGTGACCTCGACAGAAGTGGTCCTATTTTCTTTCCTTCTACGCAGGTGCAGACGTCCTCGGCTGGGCGCATCCCGATCAATCTGTGTTTGGAGCCACGGCCGCACCGATGGCTGCTCACGAGAAAGGGGCCGTCGCGACTGGTGGAGGAGGAGAAGAAGGAGCAAGGCCAAGGTCAAGGCCAGGGCCAGGACCAGAACCCGATGAAGGAGCTCAGCCTCTCGTGACGTCCTCCGCCGCCGCCCACGGCGCCGCTCTGCAACCTTCGCCCACCGCCGCCCCAGCACCAACCTCAACAGCCGCAGCCGCGCCCGTCTCCTTTGCATTTGCCCCAGATCCCGCCCGCGCAAAGTCGCTAAAGAGGCAGCGAGAGACCACCCCGACCCCCGCCCCGATGTCGCCAGACATGGGAACCGTTGGCGATCTCTCGCCGTCCAAGATCGCCCGGCTCATCGGCTTCGCGAGACAATCACCTGCCTCGCCCCTGACTGGCGCCGCGGCGCTAGAGGACGAGAGAAGGCGGAAAGAGGAGGAGCATCACCACCATCAGCAGCAGCAGCAGCATCACCACCACCACCCACAGGAACATACAGCTCCACCGCCGACGAGCCCGAACCCGTCGCACAGAGTTTTGGCCGACCTGATCCCCGCCATGAGCCGACCCCAAGATGCGCCGCCAGCAGCCCCAGAATCTGCTATGCCGGCCTCCGATGTTTCTCTCGAGGCAGCTGCTCTTGCTACGGTTAGGGCTCTGGACTCCATCTCCAACTCAACCAACAACGCCGACTCAACCGAACCGAAAGATAACACCAGTCCACAGGGCGCCATGAGCGCCGCGAGCCTCTCAGACGGGACCGGTGAGGTGGTTCACAGCCCGGGACAGATGGATGTTGATTCCCACGACGATTCAAGGCTGTACGCGCAACAACCTGACGCACAGATGGAGGACAAGACTGCTGCTTCCCTCTCGTATCCCGGAGTCCTGCCGCCCGAAGGTTCCATGTCGGCCCCTGCTCCACCCCGAGGGATGAGTCTTCCAATGCAAAACTCGCAGAATCCCGACCTGGCTCCTCGCTCACCAGGGTCTAAGAAGCACAAATGCCCCTACTGTGATACAGAATTCACCCGTCATCATAACCTCAAAAGCCACCTGCTCACTCACAGCCATGAAAAGCCCTATGTATGCCAGTCATGTCAGATGCGGTTTCGCCGACTCCACGACCTCAAGCGTCACAGTAAGCTTCACACGGGAGAGAAGCCTCATATCTGCCCGTCGTGCGATCGAAAGTTTGCGCGAGGCGATGCGTTGGCGAGACATAGTAAAGGCGCTGGCGGCTGTGCTGGTAGGAGGACAAGTATGGGCAGCTTTACGGGAGATGATTTCGACGATAGAGCGGACGATATGACCGGCGTCTTGTACGCTAACAACACTGACGGCGACATGACAGAGGATGAGCGTCGCCGCCTAAGTTTACCGGGCATTCAAGCACAGCATGTTCCTGGACAGCCGCCACCGCCACCACCACCACAGAACCATTCCGCCCACCCAAGCACGTATCCCCCAGCAGGACCACGGCCGGCCCACACCGGCGGTCTGTATCCTCCCAATGTCGATCGCGGGTCATCGAGTGCGACCACCTCACCAAGTGTGCCCAACAACCACACGCCGCACACCAGTATATCGTCCATGCCTGTGAGCGCCGGGAGCTCGTCCATGTTTTCACAGAGCGGTATGACGGAAAGCCCCAAGCCTCTGAGCCCCTCGGGGGCTCAGCAGAGTCAGACTGGCCACGACACTTCTGCTCTGGGTCATCAGCGCTCACCAGCTCAGCAACAACATTTCCGGCAGCCGGAACAGGCTGCCTCCGGGTTGTCTCTGCCTTCCCATGGTATGTCACAAACGGCTCAGCAAGCCTGGCTCTCCCAATACCCTCCTGCTGACCGAAATCTGGCTCAAGGCAACGCGGCCACAGTCTCATCTCCCACAGCTCCCGCGAACCTGCAACAGACATCCGCTCGAGCACGCCCTCGCGGCTCGAGCGGAGCCAAGCCTCCGGGTCCGACCAGCAACGGCAGTTCGGTGGATGGCAACAATCTCTTCGCCACTGGTGATCAGGGCGTGTGGGCCTATGTGCAACACCTAGACGATAAAGTCAAGCACTTGATGGCCGAGGTGGAAGCTGGAAACCGGGACAGGACGCAATTGATAGAAAAGCTTAGCGCACAGGAGCAGCATGTTGCGGACCTCACGACCGAGGTTGCTGCCCTACGACAACAATTGTCAACACCGCAAAGGCTGGAAGTGCCCGCGCCTCAGCAACAGCAGCAATAGGAATGGTGCTCGTACTCTGAAGGGCTGGTCAGAGAGGATCTATCCGAGTGATGTGGCCGCGAGAGCTAGGTCCCTCCTTGGCATACCCGGGGAAAAGGATTCATGCGGTATGACGAAACTTTGGCGGAGTCAGCAGAAGCTTTCTTCTCCCCCTTTTGACTGTTGGCAAGAAGTGGTGATCAGAAATATATTCTCGTTTTCGAGAGGGGCTGGCGTTCTCTATATCAAGGCGCGAAATGGTTTGGTGTTACGGGATCAAAAGCGGTTATGAGCGTTCTTCCTCAGCCATACACCGTAGTTGGGTGGATATCATTGCATGGAAAGGGCTTTTCAAAGGTGGACGGACTCCTGCCGTCATCGTTATCTGTTGTTCAAATTCTTGTTCATTCCTTTCCCTGAAGGATTGCTCACCGTCTTCAGGGTCAGGACTGCCAGATGATCTTGCTTGAAAGTGGCCCGAGGTTGCGGGGATCCCAATTGTTTCTCGCTGGTCAGTGTCGTTTTCTGGAGGCGAGGACAAAGGGTGTCTTCATCCAGTGCCACCTTCGGCATGAGTTGACTCGAACGGCGTCTGAATGCCCATGTTTCTGATTGCGCTGGTTGTTTGCATCTGCGTGTTTCTTGTCCTGGTCGACGTCACTTTTGCTCTGTTGTTACATACAAAGGGTTTAAGTTGCTTTGGCTAGTGTGTACAGTATTTACATATCCACCGTGTGTGGGTGTTGGATGTGAAGGAGGCTAAGTTGTGATCATGCAGAGAAAGGGCGAAGAAAGTAAGATCAGATCACATCATAAACAAACCAGACCAGGCCAGATCAGATCGCCTCGAGGCAGTTGAATAAAAACAGGAACAGAATAAAAAAAAAATCGAAAGACATTCAGGTCAGCTCGAGGGCCCTAGGTCCATATCCGCAGGTACCTTCTATACTTGGAAGCCGCCGAGCCGAAAACAAGCCTCGAGAAGAATGGAACCTTGGCAGGGGTGGGTATGTGGGTGCTTTAGCTGGTGTCGTTTGGAATAATAGCATGTGATGATGGTGAGGGTCCGTTTTGCCGCCAGCAAGCCAGCCAGCCAGCCCGTCCGTTTGTTCGTTTGTTCATTTGTTTCCAGGCTGTTTTGAGATTCTCGGACGTTTGTTGACGCTTGTTGCTGCTCAATTGGTTATTTGATTTATGTGTTTTGTTTTCTTCTCTGTATGGGGTAGTCCGGTTGGTCGCCTAATAACTGTCTAATAGCCTTGAGCGTAAATGAACTTGTTTGCTTGACTTTTGTTTTCTATTAGGTCCAAGAGGTTGTTTGATTTCCCACGTGTGTGTGTGTGTGTATGTGTTTGCTGACGTTCACTTTCCGGGTTGTTTATTCATGCACGCATTTCATGCAGTTGTAGAAAAGGGGCGGTTTCCTGGTGGAGTAAGTGCATTGCATGGTACCTAGTGTTTGTTGTTGTTGGCGGTCAGATCTTTCCGACTCATTGTGCCTGTGCAGGAACGGAGAATGTTGATTTGTGGTGGCCAGGAATCGCTGAGCACTGAACAGCGAAGGCGATATTACGACATGGTGGTGTAGTGTAGTGTTTGATACCTCGGAACCCGGATTGTCGCCTATGTCTTTCGAGGATTTGAGCGGGAGTCTTGAGATGCCCGGTAAATGTCCTGGATTTCCTAACGGCGTTCGACCACACGATTGAACACCTGGAAGTAGCGACCCCAGGCCATATTGAATGGATGGCCCGGGACATGGAACCCCACAGCAAGAGACGTCATAGCTCGTCTAGGCCGAGACTTGGTTCGGCTGCAAGCGGCAAGCGGCAACCTTAAGGTGAGTGGTGCATTAGCACGGAGCTTGAGCGTGCGGACTGTGGACTGCAGAGGAACTTTCGGCCCTTCCTTCCCTCTCGCCCCTCATCCTCGGTCTCGCCTCTCGCCTCTCACCGCGGCGGTCATCCAGCTCCCTCCCCTGTGCGGCGCAACCGTCCAACCACCGCAGCCAGCTCAGGAAGGTCCATGGAACGATGACCAAATGAACGAACGGGTTGCCGAACATTATACATGCTGTGTTCGTCCCCGGTGGGTGTGATGCTGCTGGCGCTTCACGAGGCGACGCATGGATTCTGGGACCTGGACCACCCCCTCCCACCCGCGCTCCATCTTTTATGTCTGCGCCGTCGCCGCCCTTGAATCAATTAAGCTTTCGAGTACCTACCTTACGTGGATCTAGCGACTACTGTGATAGAATCCCGAAGCCCCAATTCCAGTCCGACTAGCCTGCATACCTACAGTACCTTAGGTACCGCCTAAATACACGCGCCCGCGTCCTTGGCCAGAGTTATGTCTGTCATGGACCCCGTCTCAGTCTCCGTCCCAGGTGAGCCCGAGTAGCATTGCCATATCCGTACCCGCACCCGCACCCGCACCCGCAATTTGCACCCGTACCCGTACCCCGTACTCGTGCCTGTACCACCATCCTTCATCGCCGCGCTGGCTGGAAGAGAAAGAGGAACCAAGTGAGACCCGGAAGACTGGAAAACGGGAGCTGGAGCAAGAGCAAGAGATGGAGCACCACGAGCAAGTGACGGCGAGCCCTTCCCCGGCTTCTTCAACCTCCAAGAAGAAGAAAGGCTCGGGGAAGAAGGCCCAGGCCAAGAAGGCGCCCCCGAAAGCCCACCGCAGTGAAATCCCCATCCTGCGCATCGTTGACACGAACGCAGCTGCCCACGACGCGAAGGGTACAACTACTAGCACGACTTCCAACAGCAACGACAAGGCCAACAGCAACGGCGACAACAGCAACAGCAACAGTAATAGCGATAGCTTAGCCGAGCCGGCATCCCCCACTGCGAGCAAAACAGAGTCGAAGCACAAGCCCTCCGACGATAGCGTAAGCTGGTTGCTGCCGGGCATCCCAAGCCCAGTGTCAGACACGCTGATCTCGGTTGCTAACAGTTCATATAGACTAATAGTGAGAACTATGGAACGCCCACTCGCACCCGATCCGCAGCCTCGCAACGGGCCAATACTACCAAGAAAGAGGATATGGAAACAAGATCACACGACACCAGCAAAAAGGCTACGGTGGAGGAGGATATAGATATCTCATCCACGCCCGGGGTGGGGAGCTCCAAGTCGGGGAGCATCAGTCGGGCGTCTATTTCCATGACCACGAGCTTTGACTCCTCGACCGACACGAACCAAACGAGTCCGCTTCATACACAAGACGATAGCCCATTTGGGCCAGACACGGGAACCAAACAGTCGAAGAAGGATGGCGAGGAAGAGCCCGAAACTTCGGCCAAGGATGCGAAGGAGAGTCTGGACAAGGACATCAGGAATGGCTCAGAAGACCAACCAACGAGAGACGGCGGTAAATCTGAAGTGGGCAGCAAGTCAAAAGACGGCAAGTCAAACGACGAGAGAGGGGCAAAACAAAGCAAGGCAAATGACGAGGACAAGTCAGATGCCAAGTCCGAAACTGATAGCTCGTCGACCAACAACACTTCAAAGGTCAAGCAACGGACACCGCGGCACAAGCATGATCAGGGTCATGGTTATCCTCCCCTATTTGTCAACGGCGTCGACGGCAAAGGGTCGGACGGGGATGGCAACTACTACCAGGCCGGCGGGCTCCGGTTTGCGCCCTGGAAAATCCCTGGCAAGCGGCGGCTCCAGACGCTCGCGGTGCTGACGCACTGCATGAGCATCGTGACCTATGTGGGCTTCTTCTTCTTCCTCTGCGCCATCCCCCTGACGTGGCCGATCCTGATCCCCTACCTCCTGCACATGCTCCTGTCCAAGACCCACACCGACGGCCGGCTCCGTCTGCGCTCGGAAAGGTTCCGCCGGCTGCCCATCTGGAAGTTCTTTAGCGACTACTTCCCAGCCAAGCTGCACAAGACGTACGACCTGCCACCGACGCGCAAGTACATCTTTGGCTACCACCCGCACGGCATCATCTCGCACGGGGCCTTTGCGGCGTTCGGCACCGAGGCGCTCGGCTTCTCGGACAAGTTCCCCGGTATCACCAACACGCTGCTCACGCTCGACTCCAACTTCCGCATCCCGCTCTACCGCGACTACATTCTGGCAGCGGGCATCCGGTCCGTGTCCAAGGACTCCATCACCAACATCCTCACGCGCGGTGGGCCCAACGGCGAGGGCATGGGCCGCGCCGTCACCATCGTGGTCGGCGGCGCCCGCGAGTCCCTCGAGGCCTACCCCGGCACCATGCGCCTGGTGCTCGGCGAGCGCAAGGGCTTCGTCAAGATGGCCATCCGCACCGGCGCCGACCTGGTGCCCGTGCTCGCCTTTGGCGAGAACGAGCTCTACGACCAGGTCAGCCCAAAGTCCCACCCCAAGCTGCATAGGCTGCAGATGTTTGCCCTGCGCACCCTCAAGTTCACCCTGCCCTTCCTGCACGGCCGCGGCATCTTCAACTACGACGTCGGCCTCATGCCCTACCGCCGCCCCCTCAACATCGTCGTCGGCAAGCCCATCCAGGTCATGCAGAAGAAGGACGGCGACTACGAGAACAGCGAGGTCGATCGCCTGCACAGCGCCTACGTCGGCGAGCTCGACAAGATGTGGCATGCCTACAAGGACGTGTTTGCCAAGGACCGCCAGGAGGAGATGGTCATCCTCAAGTAAACACGAGCCGTTTGTTTGTCTGTCTGTTGTTTTTTTGGTGGCTTATTCCCGGTCGGTTAGAGGGATGCTTCGTATATGCTCACCAGTAGTTGGAATTCATTTTCATTTTCTTCGGTTGCTTTTCTCATCCTGTTTTCCCCCGCGGATGTCTAAAAGTGGCTAGGTTGGCTGTACTTGTACTTTGGTTCCTGTTAATGGACCGTTTTCTTTTTCCACTTTTGTTCTTTTCCGGGAAACGCTTGCGTCTGCTGTGGTTTTCGCCGGGCGGTGTGGTACAAAGTCTGTAAGAATGGAGACCAGATAGATTCTTTGGAAATGGTGCGGGACGCTTGGAAAAGAAAAGAGAGGTGGGATCTACATGTTGGGAAAGGGGGGCTTTTTGGGGGGTGGTGCCGTAGTCATGTTTATCACATGCGGATATATCAATGCATAAATCACTACAATCTTGTATCGAGGCTCAGGGCTATGCTTCTTTCGAAAACCTATGCTTTGAAGCGTCGGTTCATTCCGTTCATTAGTATCATGTTACAGCCAACCAATCAGACTGTCTCTAACCTCATCATCGTCCCGAGCTTTCGTTTCGACATTATCATGAGAAGGGCGTACGCCCCTTTCCATCCCAGCCTTGTATGTATGGGTGACCCTCCAGTTGACCCCATAGGATCCATGCTATGCCACGCTATGCCATGCTATGCTATGCTAATAACACATTGTTCGTAACTCACATCTGCTCTAGGGTATCCCCCAGCGACAACCAAAACAAACACCGCGCCCTTTCGTCCGCCGGCACGCTCTCTATGCGAGTGTTACCCGTCTCGACAACAAGCTGGCTCATACCACCACCACTCCTGTCACCGTCCTTGGCAACATCCATCTCACCGCCGCCCCAGCGTCTCCAAACTGGGCTCCCTTCGCTGCGGTGCGGGTTGGGGTCCAGCATGCGGACGAAGCTGATCCAGTACGACATGAACAATGGCACGATAGGCGCATTATAAGTTTTGTAGCTAGCAGACGCGCCCCCGATGTTATCCGGTCCGAAAATCGCCGCGGCGTCAAAGAGGTGCGGGACTCCCAGGCCGGCGGCCGTGTTACCTTCGTCCTGGACATTGAAGCGGTATGCAAAGATTGGCGGCTGGTCTGTTTGCGTATTTGTGCTTGTTATGTTAGTAGTGTTCATAGAAGCCTCCGCTGTGGCCGTCGTCGTCGCCGAGCTGAGCATGCCGGCGTGGATCTCGTTCAGGACATTCACATTCGGGCAGATGAACGTCGCCTCACCGTAGGCCTGGCTTGCGGTCGGGAACCACGGGGCGTGATTGGGTAGCGAAGGCAGTAAGGGGTAGTGCGCCAGCACGGCGTCGGTCTCGCTGGCACTCAAGTGCGGGTAGTTGTTGCGGAGGAAGTTGGAGACATCGGCTTGGGTGTCAGCGTTGACGGCGAAGACGGAGCCCTCGTTGGCGCTCGTGCCGAATAGTACAGGTACTTTGACGAAGCGGCCGTCGCGGAATAACCTATAGGGGAAATCTCGCAGAAGATCGCCGTCGATGCATGGAGTGAAGTAGAATAGCGGTAGGGGCGGGTCCGGACGGCCGGGAAATTGCTGTACATGGTTCGCGGCTTGGAGTATAGCAACGTCCTTGCCGCGGAGGCATGAAAGTTGGCTGCCCCGTGGGACGCTGTCGCAGCCTGTCTGGTGCGCCACGCGGTCGAACTGGTATTCCAGGTTTGTGACGGCGGGCTGCGCGGGGAAGAAGACGGACTCGGCCATGGCACCGACGAAGAGGTCGTCGTTGCGGCCGCCGTATGCGACCATGTGCATGGCCACGGACCCGGCGCCAGCTGAGGCGCCGTGGATCACCACATGGTTGGGGTCGCCCCCAAACGAGGCAATATGCGTCTTCACCCAGGCGAGCAGCATGCGCTGGTCCAGCAAGCCAGCATTGAGGTCCCCGTCCTCGCACACTCGCTCGCTGGCTAGGAACCCCCACATGCCAACACGGTAGTTGAAGTTGACCATGACGATGTTGTGGCCCGACTTCTGTACCACTTCGGCGCCGTTCCAGTTCGCGTTGGTGAGTGACACGTAGCCTGCGGGTGACTTAGCATCCAAGTCATGGTAATTATGGCCCGGCTGGATGAGAGAATACGTGCCACTCACCACCACCTTGAATAAACACCCAGACCGGCAGCTGGGACTGCGACGTGGCGTTCGTCGGGGCCCAGACGTTGACGAAGAGGCAGTCTTCATCCTGGCCACCTGCGGGATAAGGGTTGTTGATACCGAGGCATATCGGTTGAAACTAGGACAAGGTCGACTCACGATTAGGATCCCACCCTGGACATCAAACACAACAAGTCAAACACTGCACATACCTGTGTCGCTTGCTGGACAGTGTTGGTCCGCAAAGGCTCAACCGGAGCTCGCCACCTTAGGTCGCCAACAGGTGGAGAGGCATAGCGCATGCCCAAGAAGGCGCTTACCCCGTTTGACAGGCTCAGTCCCTCATATACGGTGTAGTTGAGGTCAACAATAGGAGCCCTTCCGGGCGAAGTTATGTTCTGTTGGGTGGGAAGAGCTGCTGTCAGCGTACGGACAAGACAGAGGCTCGAGAACAGCCAGAGTATGACAAGGGGGGCCATGTGTAGACAAGATGGCGGTAATGATGGGATATAAATGCTTGATATAAGTCGTGTAAGTGAAGAAAGACAGACAGAATTCGAGATAGTGTTTTATCGAAAAAGGTCTTTAATGTAAGCCGCCACGACAAACCTTGTGCCTGGAACCTGGCAGTCAGGGAGGTCACTGAGGCTTCTTCGCTCCTTCCTCCACAAACCTGGGGGCGCGCACACATGGAACTTCAATCCTCGAATGGCTGACACATGCGCATCTGTTACCACCTGCTGTCCGCCTGTCTCCAATCGAGGCGCTCTCCCACGCAGTCGCCCAAGACAAAAAGAAAGGGAAAGAAAAGAGTCGAGATCGCGCGAGGGGCCGGCGTCACGCTCGCACAGCAGACCGCAGAGGCAGCCAACGAGCTAGACACTTGTATGGGCAAATACTGCAGTGACACGAAAATAGCGGCGACGACTGGGTGAACAACAAATAGCAAACAAAACCCAAAATGGAGCGATGTGAAGAGAATAGGTAGTGGGACGTGGGACGTGAGAAGAAAAGGCTGGATGGACCATTGACTCACATTACCGTTGCCAGGATCCTCCGACAGGACCAGAAACCACAGGCACAAGATGACGGTCGAGACGATGAGGGTCGCGACTGCCAACCCAGCGACAAGATACCGCCTCGGCACCCGGGGCTGTTTCCTGCTCTCAGCACCCTCGGCAGAGGCATTAGATGTAGGATCGAGGCTGCCCGATGTACTGGCGGTGGCGCCGTAGTTTTTGAAAGCAGCAAAAGGGCGCTTCTTCTTCTTGTTCTTCTTATCATGACTTCCTCCCATCGCGACTGTTCACCGGCAGGTGGCACACAGGTAATGCACGTGAGACGGTATGGGTAGCTGACCAACTGACTGAATGTGTGGGTTTGTGAAGACGAGAGTCTGAAAATCGGTATTAGCCTTGTTGGCCTGCAGGCAAGTGTAAAGGAGGAAGAAAAATAGAGAGCGACCGAGACAGATATGTCGCGATGATAAATAGAACAACTGCCCTGGCAGGAAGAAGTAAAAGGGTGACCAACCCAATCGGCATCAGCCCCCGTCTGTTTGGCCCGAGTGAGCCGGGTGAGATCCTTCACCACCAGAAGGGCGGTGGGTGCCCAAAGGGGTGGATGGAGAATGGTTGGAATAGAACAGTGCGAGAGAAAATTTGAGAAGATCAAGAGCCGTTCCCTGGGCTCATGGCCGTCCCAAACGACATCGGTGAACACTCAGATTGCCCAGCAACGTCCCTCCAACCCTGGAGTCTAGCTGCAACCTGCCGCCAAAGCCAGTACCCCAGAAGAGTAGACCAAAGAAAAAAGAAAGAAAAGGAAGAAAACAAGCATCGGGAAGATAAAAATGAAGAGTGAAAAGAAAATGGAGACGGAAGAATGTAATGTCACTCTTCTTCCTGACGTCCAACCAGTATGAAAGGATCGCTACCGTACTCACTTACCCGCTTCTCTTATTCAAAGGTTCATCAAAACCAGACCAGCCAGTCGATGTGTCGATGGATCAATCGCACCCGTGTTGCCAAATTCATCCCACAGAATCCAAGCCAGCATGCGTGAATCAACAATTACAAACAGAGAAAACACACAAAAAAGAAACAAACGCAGGGTTTCCCAACAAAGCACGTAGGACGAAAAGCAGGTCGGTCGGTACCCGTCGTGGACGGCTAGCAAATGTGGGAAGGAGTGGTCGTGGTCCTGGTCATGCGGCTCGTCCATCTTCCCCGCATTGCGGGTAGCAGACAGCTCAGGAACCGTCCACGCTTGTTGATCGTGGAACTGTGCTTGAGTGATTGATTGGCTTGAAGTTCTGGATTCAGGAGGACAGACAATGCCACACCTACTTCACCCACACACACATACAGAAGAGCACTGCATGTATCTAGGCCAACCAAGATGTAGAAATAAATAAGATCACATCAATGTACCTAGGTAAGGGGTAGCCTCGTGGTAGCTAATCAATGAGATCGTCTCAACTTTGAGCAATGTAAAGGGGGTATCTCTCGCGTTTATCTACTTCCTCCCTCCCACCCATCAACAATCCTCGTCGTCCTCCCCCCCTCCACCATCCTCGCCTCTTCCTTCCTCCTCAAAAACACTCTGATATACCACCACCGACGCAAGTCTCTCCCCACTCGCGGCGTCCCACAGCGACGCACACGGCACCACCGGCGCAGCTGTATTCTCGGAACCACTTTCAGACCTCCCGACATCAACATACCGCACCAACGCAACCGGCATCCAATCTGCGGCATCACAAGCCAGCGAGAGGTCGCCGCCGCCGCCGCCGAGCTTTGCGATTGCCCTTTCGGCAGCACGATCGAGATCGCTGAAACTGACCATACTGCTCGCGCTAGATGGCGAGCCCAACTTCTCCGCCACGACCGTTTGGACGAGACTCAGCCCCGTGCCCGACCTGACAATAGTATGGGAGATTGATAACCCCTCTTCCCCTCCCACGTCCTCGCCAACGATTGGGTTCAAAAGAGCAACGCTCGTCCCCGGTGCCTTCGCAATGCCCAGATGGGCATGCCACTCGACCATAGCCGCCCTGGGCAGCTCGGCCACCTCGGCGACGAACAAACGAGGAAGCCGAACCGCACCCCTCTCCTTTCCACCGACAACAACCTCCCAGTCCGGCAACTCCTGGCCCCCCTCTTTCTCCCTGCCAGCAGCCCCCGCATAGCTCATATACCTACGGTCAAACGTCCGATCCCATAGATCCGGGCCATCCTCATCCTCATCATCATCATCCTCGCCTTCACTACCAGCAGACCATCGATGCGACGCCTCCCACGCCCTCGCAGCCATCCTCGCCCGCCCCGCCATCACCGTCTTCTCGCCATCACTGCCGTCCCCACCGCCGCAGGCCGGGAAATATGCCACGCCGCTGGTCCACCACTGCACGCCCATTTCGAGGCCAATGCGCCACAGATGCTGCAGCGAGAGCGTCAGCTGCAGTTTCAGCGCGTCGCCGTCGCCGTCGCCGTTGGTAGTAGGTAGGGCCATCGTTGCCGGCACGAGCGGGATCTGGCCCGCGATGCTGACAAGCTGCGGGCCGTCTGCGGTCGCTGCGCCACCCACGACAGGCGGCTTCGATGTCAGCAGGCTTCGCAGCGGAACCGCGACGGCCTGGCTGTAGGGGCCGATGTTGGCGGGCGCCCAGTACGAGCGGGACTGCACGTGCAGGCCCTGCCTCTGGCCGGGGCCGAGGCCGCCGGTGTGGACGGTGAGGTAGACGGCGATGTTACCGTCTGCCGGGGAGAGGAGGCGGCCGCACGAGATGGTGACGCGGGCGGGTGGGTTGGGGGCGTCGAACAGCGCGCCGTAGATTGTGTTGATGGTGGGGAAGTCGGCCATGCGACGCAGCAGGATCGTGGCGTTGATGATGGCCGACGGTGCGAGGGTGGCTTGCTGGAGGCGGTGGTGGATCTGCTCGACGAGGGACGCTGTCTCTACCTCGACGGATGCGCCGCCGGTCGAGGCGTTGCCGACAAAGCACCATTGCTGAAGCTTTGCATCCGCGGGGCATTGGAGAGTCCCTAGGTCAGGTACAGGTTCTGGTAGTGTCTCGCTGAGATGCGACTCTAGGCTGCTCCGAGCTAGGTCTCTAGACAGAGCTACGTCTGTCTCAATAATCCTTTCTACGGTGGAGAGCGTATCTAGCACGCTGATAAACCTAGGATCGAGCAAATCAGGAATCCGAACCTCGTTGTTGTTTTCATCCGCAAGAGTCTTCTCGTCTTTAGCCTCCAGTTTTGCGTGCCGAAGATTCAGCCACGCAGTCCCGCCGCCCTCCATGACGAGCCGTCGGTCGGCTTCCGCAACCACGATGCGCTTTCGAAACAGCCTTGCTGGCCCATCCAGCACGATGGTCTCGAACTCGCCGCCTTCACCTATGATAGCTCCTCCCTCGGCCATGCCGAAACGCCGCATGGACCGTGCAATCTTGTCTCTGCCGCCTGCACTCACGACGTTGGTCCAGAGAAACGAGTCGTCGAGGCCGCCACTGGCAACCTTGACGATACGGGCCTCGAGCCCTACGGCAGCCATGTCGTCCAGGAGCTGGGCATCAGACGCACCCGACGACTCTGGCGTTGGGAGGGTAGGAAACTTCCACAGGTAGGCTAGAGGCACCAGCCCTAGATGTGTAGCCACGGATTCCACTCGCGTGCGCTGGTAAGTGCTCAGGATGGCGCCGGCGCAGATGGCGTTGGCTTCTGGGTGGGCGGCCATGATGGCGCGTAGGAGCGGGACCATGGACTCGGTCTCATCGCCGTCGTCGTCATCGTCAGCCCCTCGGACCTCCGGCTCTGCCTTTGTATCAGACGAGGGCGAAGCAGCTCCGGAAGCCCTGTTTTCAATGACATCAGCAGAGACTTTGGACGACGAGGGTGCACGGTGCGAGTAGTAGTCCTTTCCGTGGTGGCCGGCGCCCCCGACAATGGCTCGGCGATACAGCGGGATGCCCGTGGCATCGGCGTAGAGAGGAATCACTTGGTGGCCCACAGTCTGGTACATGAAGCTGTTGAGATCGTGCTCGTCCTCATCCTGCTGCTCGTCTTGGCCGCCATCGTCGTAGTCGTGACCACCAGCACTCTCGACGCTTGGGTCATGATCCCCATGCCCCTCACCCGCAGCCTGGCGCTGGCCAAGAAGCGATTCCCCGCCATCACGAGTCGCGATATCTGACGTAAGCTCCGGGGCGGTCCCAGCCGTGGCTGGGATCACGGCTGGGGCCCTGTCAACCGTGGCGGCGGGGAGAGCGGCGGCGGCGGTCGAGGAGGAGGAGGAGGAGGAAGCACCCCCTGCATCAGGCCCTGCCCCTGCCCCTGTCACTGTCACTGTCACTGGCACTGTCGCTCCCACTCCTGCGGCATCAGACCCGAGTCCCGGCACCGGGCCCGACCCCGGCAGGGTTCCCGGATGCAGGTTAGCCAGGGCCACGACACGGTGGCCATTTGCTTGGCAGTGGAGGATGGAGAAGAAGCTGTCTTTGCCCCCAGAGACCAGGGCAATGACGCTCAAGCCGCCTTCAGTCGGCCGTGGTGGTGGTGGTGGCGTCCGACTTGCCGCCATTTCTGGTTGTGAGGAGCGGAGGTCGACAACGGCGGCGAAGCAGAAGGAAAATGAAGGAGGGTGGGAACAGATGGACTGAAAATGCGCGGCCGGAAATCCGAAATCGAACACGAAGAGGCGATGCGAGAAACGAGCTGAAACTCTACGCAGTGTAGTAGGTAGATAGGTACCTAGATTATTTCCGAGTCTCTACGGGATAGTGCATTGCAGACTTCCAGGTTGCTTTGGTTGTCTGCCATAGAAGTGGACGTCGTCTCCCTGCGTTTTGGCTTCCAGTTCTCGCCTAAGGTTCCTGTAGCTTCGACGCTCGACGCTAGAGGCGGACTACCCTAGGTAGTCGTAGCCTTTAATGACCTGGAGATACTATACCTACCTGGTAGGTAACTACAGGTACCTGGTAGATCGGAGGCACAGGATACCTGTTGGGGGTTGAAAGCGTAAAAGCACAGAAACACTGGAGTGTTTGTTTGAAGCGGTGAAGGAGGTTCTGTCTGATGGATTGCATGCGCTTCTCAGGAGGCATGAGGGAAGTGGGCGCTGGGTTCCTGGATGGGATTCCAGGCAGGCTCGCATCCCGTCCGTCAGTGTCTCTGCCAACAACGGTGAGAGAGATAGGCAGGTGGAGCCGTTGCAACGGGTCGGAAGCACGCTAAGAAAAAGAAAAGCGTACGGGATAGGAGCCTGCCACAAACCGACCATCCCCAAGGCAGGAGCGCCCGCATTAGTTTGCGAGTTTGGTGGAAGCCATCTGCCGTCACTGACTGGTCGACGCCGCAAACCACGGGCGATTCCTCTTTGCTTCTTTGGCTTACGCTTGTTGCCTTTTGTCTCAGCACAAACAAAACCGATCGAGAAAAAAGAAGAAAAGATGCAGGAATATTAAGTTTGCCTTCCGGGTTTGCCTGCCGCCGCTAACAACACAGGCTTGGGTTCCGGTGTCGAAGACGCAAAGAGGTACCTTGCGTTGATTAGGTACCTTACTTCAGACGTCAGGTTCTCTGTCCAAACCAAGAGACTCCCGTCGTTTCCATTCCATTGGAAGTTACTAAGGCAAGCCGTCTATTCATAGGTTCTTATATTCCCTCCGCAATCCAGGAACTATCGATTTGATCAGCGTCAGAACCACCCGGTACGGAGAGAGGTAAGGACTTGTTTGTTGAACGGGAACCCAGTGATAGGTCGGTTTGGTACGGGATATATATGTGTAAATACGGCAATATTCTAGGTACATGGTCTCTCTCACAACCAAAGGACCTGTGATCGCACTTCACCTATCCAACATTTGCTTGGATATACCCGTGAGTCAAGAGCCTAATGTCCGTGGATCGAAGTAGCAACCACCACATCATCACAATGGAAGAACACACGTAACATCTCACTCACCAACAGCACCCGTCACATCCTGCTTTTCCCTTCCTTCAGCCTGCAGCGCCAAGTTCTGAGCAACAAAGTCGTGTGTGTAACCCGTAACCCCGACATGAGCAGGCAAAATATGCGACATGTACACAGAATCATGGAATCCATCTCCACCTGGTACCTATCCAACTCAGGGCATCACCTCAGTCTGCGTGCGTGCGTGCCAGAACAAACCTAGAAGTAACCCGCAATGTATACGCACACCGATAATACAAACAGACTTCAACCAAACCCCAGAGAAGAACGAACGAGCCCAGCGCCGGAAACTTTCCCGTCCCTTCCCCATCAGACAATTTTGGGTCCAAAAAGTTCGCGTTTCAGACCCCCCACATGCAGTTTACTGTGTACATACATCCCGCGCCACCACCAGGCATCTGTCATGTCAGGTACAATCTCACTCGCAGCTCCAAACACAAGAAAGGAACCCTCTCTTTTATGCAGCCTGGCACACACAAGCACACGACCGGCAGCGAGGTTTTATGCAGGGGCAGTTAAACTCGCATCTGTCACATCCCATTACGTCTAAGCCAGACCCACCAAAAAAAGAACGAGGAAAAGAAAAAGAAAAAAGCAGTAGCCACGAAAATATCGTTAAGCGAAGCATTGCAACGGGGGGGTATCTTGGGTGGCGGCGGAAGAACATCTCTCAAAGCCCCATTCGTCAGAAGACAATGTCGAAAAAAATAGCTGATGGTTGTACATTTGAATTCTCATCTTGGTCGCTTGCTTGCTCGCTTGCTTCCCTGCCTGCTTGCGTCTCCCTGCTTGCGCAATTGTATGTGTGTCCTGCACGCTACCACCGCCATCATCACAGCAACAGACTGCCGGATGACCATCCTTCGAGAAACACTGGATAGTGATACAGCCGAGGAAATGAACAAGATATAAAAACAGAACAAGAATCAGATAGATAGGCCCACTTTGCCAACCACACTTCCTGTTGTAGTACCTCCTGCAGAAGCCTCCGAGTCGAGGCTCGGGGTTGCCAGTGCAAGGACGGTCGAACCAGCTGTTCCGCCCTGCTGTACATGCACAACGAGTGTGTTGAACGTGAAAGCCGCCACCAAAAATAAAAAGTAAAAAGGGCTGCAAAAACAAGAGCCCAACCGTCGGGACCGCCGTCCTCCCCCGGCCCCCCCCCCCATCGCAAATCGTGTCCTCTCGTCGTGTCCCCAAATGACATACACAACCGCCCCGTATACCCGAGCATCGACGTGATTCTCGATAGCGTCAATGCGTCAGACAATCTAGGGGCCCATGATTTTGCCTTGCCAGACGCAGAAAAATGTTGTGAAAATCGGGGGGGGGGGGAAACTTGATTGTACAAGAAGGCAAGATGCAAATGCCGCAAAACACCGTTGCTTTTAGTTCGCTTGTCGATCCACCTCTCGGGAAGCCGCGCCGTGTAAATCAAAAGCACCGCTCATGTCGTGTCAGCCTCGTGAAGCGAGTTGCCTCTTTTATGTTGGACCCTATGTTGACCGACCTGCCCAAAAAAAGGAAAAACGGTAGCGAGGCAGGTCTGAGAATGAAGAAGGTCGTCATCATGGTCATGTCGTGCGTCAATGACGACGGTACGTTCCGCTGCGAGAACCACCGGCATTGTGAAGAGTGTGAGAAGAAGTGAATTATGGGCAAGCCAGGAGAAAAGTGTCTACTCCATTCTTTTCCTCTTCTTGGAGCTGTTTTCACTGTCTTCGTCTGACGAATGGTCGCTCTCACTGCCGGGGATCTCGGCCGCGACCTGGAACAGGACCTTGCCCATGTTGTGGTAGTCCTCGCCTCCGCCGAGCGAAGGCATACCGGCCATCATGGCATGGTGGTAGGCAGGGTGCATGTTACCCATGTGATCGGGATGGTCGATGAGGTCCATGACGATAGCACCAGAGCCGTGGGTACGTGAGTGCTGCGCGAGGTTATCGGAACGAGAGAACTTCTTGCCGCACTCGTGGCACTCGAAGGGCTTATCCTCGGTGTGCAGGGACCGGTAGTGACGCTTCAGGTGCTCCTGTCGGCGGAAGCGACGATTGCACAGCTCGCACTTGAAAGTCTTGGAGGGATCCTCGGTCAACGATTGCTTGCGTCCACGACGGTTGGCAGGGGCGGGGAGAGGGGTGGAGGCAGAGTCATCGTGGTTCTCTGAATTGGCGTCGTTATCCTCAGAGTTGTTCTTGACGTCGGAGGAATTGCTGTCCTGGGTGTTGCCGTCGTTGGCGGGAGGCGCCGACTGCTGATCGGGGGTGCCGGATTGAGCATCAGCAGATTGGCCATCATCAGCGGTATTCATGGCGAGGTTGCAGGAGCCCTGGCTCTTCTTCTGGCGTTTGTGCTGGTGTGCGTCACTGTCCGCCTGGCACGAGTCGGGTGGACTGGGCAGGCAGTTGGCACTGAACAGCTCGGCGTCGTCAAAGTCTTCCGAATCGTCCTCACAAACGTAGTTCGATTGGCAGAGTGACACGGCGTCGGAGCTGGCACGCGATCGGCCGATCTGGGTTGTGGTTGTGGTTGCACTCGCTGTTGCAGTCGCAGGAGGGGCAGCAATGTTCTCGCCGAGGTTGACCAGACCGTTGACAAAGTGGTCCTCTTGTTCGAGGTCGGAGAAGTCGTCAAACGAGAGGACACACGAGGGAAGGCCGTGGTGGAGTTGAGGGTTGAACTCCAATTGCGGGTTTGGCGAGAGCGAGATTGCAGGGGCGGCCGCCTTCACGAACGCTTCACCCCTGAGCACAGATCTGTGGTGTTCCTCGTCGTCTCGGGCGCACAGAGCGTGCAGAGGCGAGAATTCGGGTGTGAGGGTCGAGTCGGCAGCGCCCGCAGAGCCCACGGTCAGGTTGCGCGGATCGCAAAAGTCGATGTCGTCGGAGGATACAGATCGTGCGTAGGGTGAAGGAGAAGGAGAAAGTGAAGGGCAGGAGGCAGTGGAAAGGAGGTCGCTAGCGTGGTTGTTAAGCGAGAAAACATTCCCGGTCGACGACTGCGTGAGGCTTTGCGAGGGGAGGTACACTGCAAATCAGAACACAGGTCAGCTCAGCCCCCCTAAAGAGCACCAAAAGGCCCAAGGTTTCGGGCAGGCAATTGGGCAAGCCCCGTCCAGGGCAGCACCCCAAACGTCCCCCCTCTTCCTCCTTCCGCTGAAATCGAAATGCATCCATCCATCCACATCCCGTGAACTTTGCTTGATTCATTTCAACCTTCTTTGGTCGTATCGTCCCTCAAACCCGTTTACCGAGAATACAGCACCTGGTATTCTACCCGTCGGACCCACTGAAAGAACGGCGACAAACCAGGCCAGGAGAGGAATACAAATCAAGGAATACAGAACAGAACGAATCAAAACGTACCAGGTGTCATTGGGGGTGATGCACAGCTGGACCAGTCCAAGGGGGAGTGGGCGAAGCTCTCAACTTTCACGTCGCACCCCTCCTTGCGGTCAAGGTGGTCGAGTCCTGAAAACATGGGGTTGCAGGGCGTCTGGAGCATATCACAGCTGCCAGGACTGCTGATCGAGCTTCCTGAGGAAGACAGCGTAGGTGTTGACGGGTAGTACAGCCCGTTGCTCTCGTTGAGGTCGGTCTCCAGCATGATTGTCGGCTTCTGGTGCATAGGCTGGGGCGATGTCATGCGCAGAAGTGTTGAGGGCAGGTTAGGCATCGCCGTGTAGATTCTGTGGTGCTGGAGCTGGAGCTGCTGTTGTTGTTGTTGTTGTTGTTGTTGTTGTTGGTGGTGGTGGTGCTGAAGCTGGAGCTGGTGTTGGTATTGGTGCTGATGTTGGTGTTGTTGGTGTTGCTGCGGCTGGGAGCTGGACGAGCTGGGTCTCGAATAGATGGGGGTGGAGGGCAGAGTGGGCACGACCGGGAACATGCCCACCTGGTGATGCTGAAAGCCCGGGTGTGAGGTGAAGTGCCCTTGCTGCCGGTTCTCTGGGCTCGGGTCCGGGCTGTAGTAGAAAAACGTCTGGCCCATGGCCTGGGACGTCATCATGGTCTCCATCTTGAAGTGCTGTCTGCCGCTGCTATTAGCTTTCTCGCCTCCCCTAAGCGGTCTGTCGGCTCCGGGGTAGACGGGTACCCACCAGGCAAGATGCTCTCTTTGGCTAAAGATTTGTTGATGGTTGGCCTTGTTGTTGTTGTTGTTGTTGTCGTTGTCGTTTTAAGTATTAGTTGTTCTATATCGGGTGCAGTGGTAGTATACAAAGTTCGGGTTGGACGGTCTCTTTGAGGTGTCGGCAAGCGGCCAAAAGATGGTGTGGTTCGGTCTAGTGGTAAAGAGTGACTGGCAGTCAAGATCGATAGATCGAGGACTGGCCGGGTTATGAGTCTCGAGGACTGATGTTGTACATGAACTCGACTGAGGGGTGCTGTCTCTGTCTTGTCTACAGCCGCATGGGAACGGTGGCGTGGTGTGGGTGATATGGATGGATATCGACGAGGACCAGACTGTTCGAGATCGAGTGACAGTAAAAGAAGGGAAGGAGTGTGTGTTTCCAAAACCTCGAGTCCTAAAAGAAACAGAACCGATAAGTAAAGAAGAAAGAGATCACACGTCCAGGTCGACAGGTCTGCCGATCATGAGGTGGGAGGGAGAGAACGTGGAGAAGGGGACCCTTAGAGGATATGTAAATCCACTCAGATCAACGGGCGAAGATGAAAGCCGCTTCAGAGTGCTGGCTGGCTACTGGATACCCTCGATACCGTACCGACCATCCATGCCATGTCGATGGCGGCACTGGGTCGACCAGGTACGTAGGTACCTAACCCGTCCTGACTGGGCACCAGGCACTGGGCAGGCTTCTGCCGTGGGCTTCCAACAAAGTCCAACCCGTCACCACCTCCATCATCGTTACATGTATCCAGGTACCTCCCATACCACACCGCAGCAGAGCGAACGCAGACGGTCTCGCTTGAGCTGACAGGGACAGGGACAGGGACAAGGACAAGGACAAGATGGGCTTTGGAACCCACAGGCCGGCAGGACTGGACCCTCCATCCCTGCCCCGCATGTCTGGGGCAAGTTTACGGAAAACATCAGATGGGTGGTGTGTGGGTGGTGGGCTCTGGATGAAAGATGGCGCAGCCGCTAGTCCAATTCTAATTCTGGACCGAAGCAGCAGCCAGCGTGATGGAAGTACCGCAGAGCTGGGGGTACCTCGACCCCCGTCGACGAGTGGTGGACGGATGACTGGGAGGGAGCGGCGATGTGGAGGGAGCCACCTGCACACTGCACACACACACACATTCAGTTGCCTCCCAAGCCTGTACCTAGGGGACGCACCTCAGGACAGTACGCGATAGGGCAGCCACAGAGCCAGTGAGTGGACGACATTCCGTCTTTGCGTCCAGCCTACATGGCACTAGCAGAAGGCGGTGGTGTGCCTGCAGACAAAGTCGAGTGCAGTGCGCGTGCGTACGTGCAGTGCAGAGTGCAGACACTTCCAGCAGCAGTCACAATGCGCCAGAGCTGAATCGTGGTTCGCTTGTCTCAGCGGTTTGGCCCAGCTCCGAGGTCGAGCAGAGAAAGGCAGCGGGACCTTCGTCCGCAGTGCAGTTCAGGGTCAAACCTGTACCTGCATATCCCGCAGGTACGTGAATAAACGCGCGAATGGATTCAGTCAGTAAGTGGGTGGACTGCCCGCCCTCTCAGTCCGGAGTCTCTCTCTCTCTCTCTCTCTCTCTCTGATCCGACAGAGAGAGATTGTTGCTAAGTTTGTCGATGAGCAAAGTGGATGGCCACGACAAGAGAAACCCACCCCATCCGCTTGGGAATGGAGCTGTACTTGGTCCATGTTTGGCCAGTTCCTGTTGGGCAAAGGCCAAGACCAAGACATGGTGCCAGTGTGGTGGAGTTGAGTGATCACTTCCGATTGTCGTATTAGCGTTGTCATTCTGCAGCTGCCGAGTCCAGCTCTCAAGTCAGCGGATGGGATGGGGAATGGGAATGAGAATTGAGATACCGGATACGAGCGAGTAGGTACCTGACTACCTAAGGTAGAGAGCTAAATCCCCAGAGCTCGGAATACATGGATAGTGCTGTCGGGTCCAATCCGCCTTGGTACGCTATGGGCCTGTCATTTGGTCCAAGATATGAATTCCAAAGGGCCAAGGCATGGTCTGTTCTGCAAAATACCTACCTGAGGTAGGTCATTGTACTGTGATACGTACGGGCGATTCGTAATTTTTTAGGGGAACTGGAAGATAGAGAACCTGCGGCCCAGACGCCGAGACAGCAACCAAGCAGCGCGTCGCTCGGCGTCCTTCGAGTGCAGTGCAGGTCAGGCAGAAGCGTAAGTACCTGGTAGTGGGTGCAACTGGAACGGACGGCGAGAGTGTGGTGGGGAGGGGAAACCAAGTGGGATGGAAGAGCAAATCATGTCCAGCGACGATGCACAAGGATATCCACCGACCAACAGGAAGGAACAGGACGAGGTCAAGTGCATGCATAAAGCCAACCGTGCTTGCAGGCGACCGAGGCTCGGAGACGCCTGATAGGCCGGGGCCAGCACAAACGCCCTGGAAGCGGCCTCCACACAAATGCACAAATAGCCTCTCCCACAAGTCTCGTCCCCAGGCGCATTGTCCGACGGCAAGCCGAGCACAGCCATTCGCTGCAAGACGTCAAGTCACACCTAGCCGACTGCGAGCGAGTGCAGGCCAGTAGCGACTGCAGCTTGGGTATGCAAGGTACGAACAGTCCGAAGAGGCCACCTACGTACATCACACATCCATTGACCACACACATCGCACACATCGCCCATCACAGGTAGCCCAGGGAAGGGGACAGGACAGGAATAATCAGAGAGAGAGAGCGAGAGCGAGAGAGAGAGAGAGGAGCGGCGTTGCGCCCGCCCATCACGATCATCTTGCGGCGGTCCAAGCAAGTGCTCGATCGCTGCGATTGCCAGCAGCAGCTCGACAGAGCAGGCGCCGTGGTTGGTGCGCGCATTGAGGTCGACGTCGATGGTGGGGGTGACAGAGATGGATCACCAGCGTGACCAGGTACAGAGCTGTGATGGAGTGAAGGTAGTCCGTAGGATCGATCCTGTCCCGTCGATGAACGGCAAAGATCAATGGATGCGCTGCTGCTGCTGCTGCGTCGTCGCTCATGCTCTGTCTCGCTCGAAACACGCAGCGAATCACGGTGCCTGGGTATTAGTTGGCTGCGCACGGCTGACAACCGCGTCATGACAATGGCATTGAGCTTGGAGTCGAGGATCCATGGAAACGATGATGATCTGCCCGTAAAATCATGCCTCTTTTCTCGCGGCAGCTTGCCCTTAACACACCAGGTATACAGTACCAACCACTTGATATACCTTGGGGACCAAAACCGGGGGTCGACCACTTATCGATAAGCCCAGCTAACAGCAAACCCGGGTTGAGTTCCGGCGGTTTCTAAGAATATTCCAAGAATATCCTTTTCTTACCGAGAATTGCTCGACGCAAATTAAACGGTATCCATGGATCGATCATCGGTTTCGCAGCTATCACCCGCGTCCGCATGGAGGGAGGGGCCACTCGCCCTCAACCAGTCTGACATAGGTGCAGCATTCAATTCATGTGAAATGGATAGAAATGTGGTAGATGAATGCTTATTTGCGGCGCGAATAGTGGCTCTACACTGCATCCAACCCCCGATTTGCATGTGTCTGCTCTGGTGCTGAGGTGCTGTCTGTGATTTAAGTGCTACGCGTAGTCCATTGTCGTGTGCGGTGCGGGAAGCAAACCCGCAAGTCCGTTCGCGCGCACCTTCCCCGCCTCAAGATATGACACCACCCACGAAAATGGAAAGCGCCCTGATCGCTCGGACCATCTTCCTGCATGAATGGCCTATGGACAGCTTCGGAAAACCTCCATGGAACCTCAGGTACCTTCAACTTGGTATTGCAGCAAGAACCAAGCAGGGACGACACGGCACCTCTTGCCGCGGGTCTTTCTTCTCCAAAGGTCGATGCAAAGCAAGAAAATAGACGAATGGCAAACTGCCGTCATTGGAAATGGAACCGCATCGAGATGACCCATAGAACCGCGTTTCGCTGAGAATGTGATAATGCAGCCTGCAGGTCCCAGAATGCCAAGGCGCGTCAACCAAACGCTACCACAGCCACCAGCACCATTCCCACTCCCTCCACAACCGCAACCGCAACCGCAACGCTCACCAGGCACCATCCAACCGTCGTCCAACGGCAGCCGCAGCGCCAGTTATGCGGATCCAAAATCCAATACTAGGTTTCATTTTTTTTCTCACGGCGGGCGGCGAGCAGGGAGTGGGCAGTCATGACGAGCAATCCCATTGCCACCCACCCACCAATCCACTAACCATACGCTTCACACAACCCCTCTTTGCTGTGCAGCAAACATGAAACACCCGAGAGCGGTCAATCCACCCACTGCGGCAGGCAGCACGGGACGCCGATTGTGACGGAATGCGGCCGCCATTTGTTTTATTCAGAGTCAGACACCGAAGCGAGGACGTCAGAAAAGCACCCAGTCAATCAAGAAACGAGTTTGACACCACGGGATAGTGGGCCAGAGAGTCCCTCGCCGGAGGAGTAATGGACCCTTACATCAAGCTGGTTGTCCGAGGGCTGGCCAGTCAGAAGTCGGAACAACAAAAGAACCAGAATCTGGAAGCCTCCTCTCCTCCTTCAATTCTGCAACCACTCAACTATTGACTGCCCAGTCGGGGAGCGCCATTACTGAGTGTCGGTGACGGTATGGGAAAATGGCGACGAACTTGTCCTCTCCTGTCATGTCATAGGGTATACCGGTACTGTAGTGTTCCTTGAAAAAGACGTCCGTCCCTCCCCCACCACCTCCAACCACCACGAACTTCTATATTCAGCACGTGCATGGGGCGAGACAGCCAGATATTCTTGATTCTTCTAGCCCGCCAGAATCATGGTGTGATAGTGTCAGCCTTTCTCTATGACGAGAATCCAGTCCCACGGCTGCTTTTCCGCGCCGAGCGCGTTTACCCCTGAGATGGGATGCCCGAATTTTACAGTCGCCTGCAAATGGTGGCAACAAACATGACAACATTAAACACTAAGATGGCTGGAGAATTCGGAGATGATCGAGATGGACCGCAACAGAAGCCCAACTCGTCAACCGGAGCGCTGCAGCTGGCCAGTCAAGTCAGTGTTACACAATACGCCACTGTGGTGGGAAGAAGAGAAGGAAACGAAAATTGTTTTGACATGGCACCGCGACATTTATTGTCGTGCGTACATGTATTAGCCAAGAAAGTGTGTGGTTGAATTGCACTATCGAAAACAAGGCCGGGTAACCTCCACCACTCCCCCCACGTTCTTCGTTGGAGCTTATTGTGTAAGGATAGACCGACCATTACGGGACGGGACGTGGCGATTCTTAATATTGACGCTTGAAAAAGAAAAGAAAAAGAAAGGAAAAACCCGTGTTCGGTCTTCCGCGGGACGAGCCTTATTGACTCGAACACGGCGCCAACATGTCCTAGAAAACACTGGCCGGCACACACCCACACTCGGAGAGGCCGTACACGCATATGTGCAGTGTGTGTACATCCAACAAAACAGCATCGTTTACACACGGCACACGACACACCTACCTAAACTACTTCAACGAGGAACGGAATCGAGTCTTATCTCGAAGGAAGGGTCTCGAAGACTCGGCTTCCTTCGAGAACAAACCCCACAGACCCTGTTATCATTCTGCAGACTTGAGTTTGGGGGTCCCTCGAGATAGAGGTTGCGATACCCTTGCTTGTCAATCCCAAACCGAGGTTCCCTGTCCAGATCGTAGGGCAACACACCACACCACCACTCTGCTTTCCGCTGAATCCTGTCTCTGCAACCTTTACGTAAAATGATCGGGTTGTCAACAAACAGACCGAGCCGCGAGTTTGATGGCGAGACCTTTTCTCAAGAAGATGTCGTTTTTGCGAACAATCTTCTCGAGGCATGTCGCGATGTGGAGCGTTATGTAACGTGCTAAAATGAGAATGGGGACTACTCTGCTCTCAAGTTCGGCAGTCATCTCCAGCGCAACGAAACCCTGCCCTACACTATAGTGTACGCAGCCCTGGTGGAATCAGAGAGGCAGAAAGGGACTTGTTCCTCTGCTCTTGATGCTTCTTTTGGCCACCGACCGGTAAATCAACTCACTGCAACCAATAGTTTGGCGGGATGATACGAGCGAGTCCTGTCCTGTCCACAGTCGCTCGATAAGGCGCAACTTGATAATCCTGGGACGGGACGCAGGGTCCCAGCCGGGGAAACGCCAGACCGAAAAAAGATGACCATGACCCTGTGCGGGAAAACTGACCCTGAAACCTTCCAGAAGGCCCATCGACATGGCGCGCGGAACCGTCTATTGGCTTGGGTGTTGGTCCTGTTCCTGCGCTAGTGCACACTACACTCCCCCACCGCTGCTCTTGTGTGTCCGGCTGGATGGATCTGGGACAGCTCGATGCAGCAAGTAAATAGGTTCCAGGTTGGTCGCAGCAGTCTCAACCCCATGTGCTTTCTTCACTGGCTGTTTCTCGCCTCGCCTCGGGAGACGCCTGAGGAGAGCCGTGGAGCTGCCAGGAAGGACAATGGACATTGGACTGGCCAATCTCCAATTCTCCATGGTGTTGGAGCTGCGGGCCCTTCAGTCTTCACAGCTTCCGAGGCATCACTGCAACGAGTGCCGTCAACGAGAGCCGGGGACGAGACGCCCTTGTCCTGGCTCCCCATCGCAGAGAGTCGAGAATTCCGGACGATCTGAACCGGTCCCGCCGCCATGGAGCGAATTGCGCGATGCGATGTCATTTCTCCGTGGTACCCTACACTACGCCACTCTATCGAACCATGATGTTTGATAGGTACTTGATAGGGTACCCATCCCACGGGCAGGGCCATCTGGTCCACAGGAGTGACAGGACCAACGCACCTTGGGAAATGGATAGCGGGTTCAGACCAGGAACTGCCCGAGGCATGGTACACATACGACCCCAAAAGCTGGGCCAAGAGTTATCGCCAGGACAGAGAGAGGCGGTGGGCGGGGAAATGTCTCACTCACCTTGCGCCAAATGACAATGGGGGGCCGGATTTTGCAGGGAGGCATGGACCTTGTCAGTCTGTCTGTCTGGCCGCCGTCGCCGTTCACGGTTCCGCAAATCCGGGGCACACACCGGGACGGCCTTGACCTCCCCTTTTGGGCCTGGGCTTCCGAAGCCGATAGGATACGACAGCGTGCAGGCTGGTACGAACGTGGAAGGGAAGGGAACAAACTCAAAGACACTATGTGGTGTGGCCCACTCCACGGCTATCTATCCGCGGCCCGTTAAGCCCTCCTGCTTGGCCAACGGTCCCGTGCCTGTACGTGTACGGCGCACACGTACGTACCATGCAGAGGATTTTCATTCTTCGCGGAGATCAGACCGCTAAGAGGCTATTTTGATAATGCTACCCACAGAAGCAGGAAACATGATCTGAAACCGGTTGCCTTCCACACGAGCCTGCCTGGCTGTTCCGTAGTGATCGGGTTGAAGAACGGAGATTTTGCCATGGATCGTCGACGATCATGGCCATGGAACCGGGTATGGCAATGTTGATCCAAATACACCACCACCTACACTATCTCAATAGCGCGGGAAAAAAGGCCGACCAGGCAGCGAGCTCGAGAACTGAACGACCGATAAAAGAGGCCCGTAGTGTCGCTAGTTCTCCATTCTTTGGGTGCTAGGTTGCAGTCTAGAACCCGACTACCAGATTGATTTCCCCACTCGTCGTCGACAGTCTCCGACAACAGGACCACCCGCTGCCAAAATCGCTTTGGAATTTGGACCGAGGAGAGACCACCCGGCGACCTCGTCCCGGAGAATGGGGAGCACTTCGCAGGTGTTGAAAGAATACCACGGGCGGACGGGCTGGTGTACACTACACAAACTACGTAGTACTACGTACACTTCACTAGGTCCCCTTGCAGACGGGAAAGAGAGGATACCAACCTCATCACGTTGTTCATCCATCATGTCTGGCTGGCAGCACAACGTAACGGGTGTTTGCCACATGGCCAAGCGGTTGGCTAGTTCGAGGACATGATTCCCATCCTGGACATGATGTCCCACGGGTTCCAAGCCCGACCGACGACAACAAGGGCATGGTCCCGGTCTCCGTCTTCTTCTGTCCTCTTGTCTCTCCAAGTCCCGGCTTGGGGCTTGGGGCTTGGGGCTTGGGCCCGGGGCCGTGGTGGCGAAAAGATAGTGAACGCGATCCACCGGGTACCCAGCACCGATTCGGTCCTGTCAGGGTTTCAGACCATGCTGAGGCACCTGCGGCCGTCCGTAAACGGTAGGTGGATGGGGGCCCCGAGGGCGGGCGCGCTGCCCATGTTCGAGACAAAACGAGAGAAAAAGGGCACCTCTCCGGATTTCGACAAGCATCTGAAAGTGTGGAGGAGCTTCTGCCGCTTCCGCGAGCCCGCGAACAATGACACCAGGCCTGCCTGCCCACTTGTTGACTCTGGGTTAGTTGGGTCTCGAGACCCCACCCGCGGTAGTGGTGGTGAGACTGAACTGGATTCCGCTGGGTTCATGGAAGGATTGGGATGGGATGGGATGGGACGGGACCAGCCACACATGCACCACTACGACGACAACCACGACGATGGGACGGGTAACTTTGCCCCGGCCGGCTATGTTCTGGAGACATTTGCTGTTTCCGGAACACTCTCCCTCGTCAGAGAGACATTGCTGATGTGCCTACAGAGGTGGAGAATACTACATAGTATCTTCCCGAGTTATCCAGACTGGATGGCGCGCTGCTAAGATGAGACCGTTGCAGGGCGACTCCGTAGGACGAGAAACGCTCAAACAACGAGTATTATAACCCGCAGGAAAGGTGGATCGCCCTTTTCTGTTTGGACGAACACAAGCACACACATTGATCGACTCACGACGACCCAAGCTAGGCTAGTAGCAAGAAAAAGCAGGTCCCTACCTATTCCGAATCTGCTCGCGCGGGCAAGGGAGGGAATATGTAGTGTCCCTACCTACCTACACTATGTGACGAGAGCCGCAGAGAGCGAAAGAGAGATTTTTCCCTTCCCAGTACACTACGCATGCAGAGGGAGTGACAGAGGGAAAGAAAACGACTGGTTCGGCCAGGATAGGAAAAGGAATCCATACACGTCCGTACGGACCTGCATGGTGGCATTTTCTCGCCTCCCAATCCAACCAGTAGGGTACTTGGCCCATCATGCAGGTACCAGGCCTGCAGGCGCCGGGGTCGTGGCGTCGAATGTACTCTGTCGCCCTCGGTACATTGCGTCGACCACTACACCGACCTGCCTGCAGCTCAACTAACAAAGTTGGGGGGTGGGTGAGTGAGTGTGATGTTGCATGAACACGGCAAAGGGTTTTGGAAACCGCTGAAGGCCCATTCCATTCCAGCAGCTCGGTTTGCGGTTTGTCCCCCCCACCCGCCTCAACCTCCTCCTGCGCCGGCAAGCTGCCTCATCGGGGACTTGGGGCCGCACGAAGGGCTGGTCTGGTCTGGTTTGGTGCCTCTGTACGCACAGCACCTACCAACCTACCTACCTAATATGTGTGCTCTCTGTTATCCGTCCGTTCCTCGTCTGGATAAGTTTGGTGGATGGCATCAGGCAACTAGCTATCTACTCTTATGCAGCGCTGGCCGATGGCACAGGAATCGGTCATGGTGGTGGTGGTGGTGCTCTCCTGACACTGTGTGCATCACCCTTCGCTCCTTACACTGCACCACTCCACTACGTATAGGCAGAAAGAGACGTGTGTCAGCAAACTGTGCATGTGCAAGGCCGTCGTTCGTTATCCCAAACCCTTGCGCTATGGGCTGTCAAACGCGTCATTGTCAGTCTCAAGGCGAATCCGGGGTAGCGAGCCTCGCGAGGGTTTTGTGTCGGTGGTTACTCGCGACTCGTTTGGGACCCTCCCTAGGAAGGGCCGAAAAGCATCACGGCCTGGGAGCGAGCTGCGTCCCCAAATGATTCTAGAAGGAGAACTAATGTGAGGCTGGCGGTGCTAGTGTAATGGGCACGGTAGCCAAGGAAGCTAAGGCAGCTTACTTTTTTGGCTTCTTTGACATGAGGATGGAAAGAAAGCTGCAGGTTTGAGGAGCAAAAGATGGCGGTCGATAGATGCCCAGAGCTGGCTGAGCTTTTTCATGTTTGCTGAAAAGGGACAGAGGGGGGGCGAACTGCCTTGGTTGTTTGTTGGATGGTCTGGACAGCTGTCCATGCTACCGGTGCATTCGTTCGATGTTGGTCGGCTGCCATGCCAGTTCCATAACCTGTTGAAGGTGAAGTTCGGGACCGGAATGCAGATTGGGATGCGCAGTTTCTGGCAACAGTCTTACCACGAATACGCCCTCGGCCCCTCACGGCATATATCACAACATACTTTAAATCACAGAACCAGTCAAGTACTACGCAGCGAATATCATGGCGATTTGGAGCATCCAAAAACCCCCCGAAACATACTTTGCCGTAGTCGTACATGAAGCTGCTCGGTGCTGACAAGATACTTGGTATATATTGAGAGGAAGCCGCCATTCACATATATTGTCCGGTACGGACCACCACATCCACACTGCCCATGTGCCTCCCCCAGCTGATGAAGGAGGGGAAGGAAAAGGGCATTCAAGTTGCGAGTCCTCAGCATGAAGCTGCGCGCAACTATGCGGCGTCAACATGGACTGGTGACTCCCAACAAAGGCCCTCCTTTCCTAGCATACACGATTCCACCTGGCACTCTCTCAAAGGTTGATGACTGCCGAGTCCTCCGTTGTGCCGATAGCTACATTCCACAGCACGAAAAGTCCAGGCGTGCAGCATAGATCCCTATCTTGTCACAAGCCATCCCAACTTCCGAGGTGCCTCGCTTGAACAACACTTTGTAGATGCAATGACGAGTGAACAGACCTCCCATAGCGTCCAGCTAGCACGACACGGTCTGCAGAGTGCAGACCCTCTGGCCGTGCGGCCATATCCAGCAAGTATTTTGGCGTCTCGACGGCGACCAGCAAGAAGCCTGTAGGTGCGGCTGCGTCCAAGGGCCGAGAGGGCCTCGGACCACAACGAGGGCTCTGCTAAGCCCAATGCGCACGCACGAAAAAGCTTGAGAGCAGATCACCCGGCCCATCATCATCTGCTGGATATCAAGACGCAGAAAATCGTCTGTCGGTTCTCCCGAACAGACGTCAAGGCGACTGCGGGGTAAAGGGGGGATATGGAATAATAGGTACGTCGATGAAGGATTCGGCAGTCGAGCAGAAGCCTGCCGATTTTTGACGTAGGTCTCACTCCAAACCATCGGCATGGAGCAGGGAGAGCAAAATTCAAAGACAATATCCATTTGGTTGTTGTAAAGTCTCAGCCTCATGTGGGAACAACGGAAGAGCACGGCGAGGGAGACACCGATCAGCTCGGAAAAAGCAAAACCCACAGATCAAGGCCAACGTGCATAGCCCATGAATGACAGAAGTGTCAGCCGCCGTTGATGTACGTGCTAAGGATCTAAGCAACCTCAAGAAAAAAAGGAGAGAAAAAGTCTGCGTCTGACAACCGCCCTTGCCGGCTCTGCCGCACATTGCAGCAATGAGCAAACTTTGTCGCCCAGACGTCATCCGCATTCAGCCATGTCTCGCCCGTCACTCGATGCGAGCGAACATGAGGAGAGTGGAAACGTGCGGGTATTAACCTGAGGCAGGCAAGGCGTAGACTCTCCCTGACGCCCGCATCCGCTTGGCTTGGGGGTTTTGTTTCTTTTTCTCCGTCGCGACCAAAGCATGCCGCGGGGCAAAATGGAGAGACCGTGCTCGGGTGGTGGTGGTGTGTGTGTGTGTGTGTGTGTGTGTGTGTGTGTGTGTGTGTGTTGCACGGGGTATACAGGCAGGACCGACCTGCATCGCTGACACGAGGCACAGACAATGAAGCCTCCGAGACCACGGTGAGGAGAATATTAGCCGAAGAATATGTTCAGTGATGGTGTGTCGATGGTGAAGCTTCTCAAAACGAGGGAGAGTGAGAGGAGCGGGAGCCGTTGAGCCGTTGATGGAGGCCATCAGCACCAATGTGAGAACTTTGACGGCCTAGACGATAATAACGGCTCGGCAGGGGAGAGAAGACGGGCTGGACGACCAATAGCGCCGGAGCCGCCCAGCTCAGCTGGTCCGGGGGAGCGTATCTCAGGCCACAGGAAGGAGGAACTGTTCCGATATGTGATCTCGTTTCTCCGGTGGCATCAAGTGATAGTGATAGCACACACCACCACGCTCGAGAGGCTGCATGCTGCGACCTGTAAGGGCTCAATAGTTCGCTTGCATGCTTCAGAACGAAACAACCAAGAGGCGCCCTGCGACTACTCGACAACGGCTTCACCTTTCGATGACTAACGTTCGCTTTTTTCGAAGGACAAGGACTTGCTGGCGTGGGTGGGTGGAACGTCTGGGGTACTGTCCATGTTTCTTGATTATGACATGTCCCATACTAAGGCACACAGTGTACGATACGATATCTGATTGCCAGGCGTGTCGAGTGGGGGTTTTCTCAGCTCGTCGAATAAGGGACGGTATGTGACAGTGACTGCTCACAAGCTGAGGTGTGAGTTTGTCCAGGATTTACAAGCCATTTGATGCCACAATGCAGTTAGTTGGCTGGCGATGATATCGAGCATCAAACAAAAAAAAGGTTGGTGGGAGGTAAATCACATTCCAACCAGTGCCAGCGCTCGCTGCTGGGATAGGAAGAGTTCTTGGGGAGCTGCCTACATCCAACGCAGTTCACGTGCCCTTCTTGTCCTGTCGAGGAAGGGACGGGCCTGTGGTTTGCAGCATTGGGCGAGTGTGCCTGTCACTCAACAGAATTACGCCACTACAGCTGCAGTGGGAAGTGTCGCCCGTTTGGCGCCTTCTTTGTCGAGATAGAGTTCAAGAGTGGCAGCACCGGCCGTCCAACCCATACCCGTACGCCGTTACATTCCCTGCCCAGTCTGCACTTGCATACTTCGAGAAGATGGCCCATTGATGACTGACTACATGACTTTCATACATGAAGAAAAGTGCTATAGTTAATCAAGATAGAGTGCATTAACCACCTCCTTAGTACCTGCCTGCAACTGCAGCCTTACACGGCATTGTACATGCATGGTCTTTTGTGTTGCCAATCCTTTGCTTGGTCGGGGATCTAAAGTAAGTAGAGGAAGGTACCGGGCAGTTTGCTAACATACAGTACCATACCTACCGGAGCCTGATAAATCTTATTTGTTTTTGGAATACTTTAGGTTACTCACCTGGGATCCATCTTACTATTATTATTGATCAGGAAGTTATGATTTGATTATATGGTTGCTGCAGTCAAATCTGCTCATCCGACCTGCTCTCATTGAGATGCAGAAACCTCGAGTCGGATCTTGGCAATTGCAGTATGATTTACCACCGTAAAAGCATCGAAGCAGGACTAATAATTGGCTACTTCGTGTAAATGGTGAAAAGAAGCCGATATGGCATAAATTATACAAGTGGGCAGCATGACCAAGTCGAGATTCGATTATCAAGGATGGCCATCTGATTGTGGCAACGGGCAGGAACAACCCCTCCCCCACATTGGATCTCGAGCCTCATCTCAGGTACGGACCGATGGATTGCACGTTTCCTTTCATTGAACCGTCTTCTCGCATCGCTCTCAATAACCACAGCACCCTTCCACGTGTACCAACGAGACTTCATTCAATGATTAACCTCATGGCTAGACGGGACCCAAAACACGCTCTCAACACCTCAACAGGTTGAACCTTGCGCCAGAAAAAAAGAACGTATAAACTCCCGTCGTCAATCCGTCCGTCTATCAACACCAAACCCGACTTCAAAAACAGAAGCAACAACCAAAAGCACGGAAAAAACCAGTCTCCCACCAAACTCAGTCATCACCGCCCTGCAAAAACAATAAATAAATAAACACATACCACACGCACACCCGCAACACCACCAGAAAAAAAGAAATCGAAAAAGACCATGACCATGAACCTCCCCCACCCCCCGCCGGTCCCAGCCGACTCCCCCTCCGACTCAGAGGACGACTACATGAAAATGACCTTCACCGACACGCCCTCGTCATCCACCCAGTCGCGTGCGCAGCCCGAGACCTCGCTCCAGCGACGGCAACGCGAGCGGCGCGCGGCCGAGATCCGCGGGCGCGTCAAGTCCAAAGCAGAGCTGGCAGCCGAGGAGACGGCAGCGCGCGAGGCGGTGCTCTCGCGCTCGATGCTCAGCGACCCCAAGAAGAGCAAAGGGCTCGCTATGATGGCCAAGATGGGCTTCACGGGCGGGGCGCTGGGCAGCAAGGACACCACGACGACGACAGCGGCGTCGCGCGTGGTGGAGCCGATCCGCGTGGCGGTCAAGGATGGCCGCGAGGGCATCGGGCTCGAGAGCGAGCGCAAGCGCAAGCTGCGCGAGGCGGCCGAGGCGCTGGGCGAGCGGTCCAAGCGCGCCAAGGTGGACGAGGACGGGTACCGCGAGCGGATCCGGCGGGAGAGGGAGGAGGCGCGGCTGGAGCGGCTGGTGTATGCTGCGCAGAAGGTGGCGGAGATGATGGATGAGGAGAGGACGGATGGTGTTGTTGTTGGGGAGGAGAGGAAGAAGGAGGGCAGGAACGCATCCTCGCGCCCGCTGAGGGCTATCCCCGTCGTGTGGCGGGGCTTGATCCGCGCCCGCGAGGAGGCCGAGCGCGACAGGCGGATGCGGCATGACCTCGAGCAGAGCCTGTCGCGGCTGCCGACGTACGAGGACGCAGACGAGGACGAAGATGACAAGCGGGCGCTGGGCAGAGAGAAAGGCGCTGCAACGGCGGCAGCGGCGTGGACGATGTATGTCACGGCAGAGGATCTGGACGAGGAGGACGCGGAGCTGGACGAGTTCAACGCGCTCCCGGCCGGGGACAAGCTGCGGCGGCTGGTCGAGTACCTGCGCGGCGAGCACCGGTACTGCTTCTGGTGCAAGTTTGCCTACCCGGATGCGGCCATGGACGGGTGTCCGGGGCTCTCGGAGGAAGACCACGACTAGGAGGACCGCGGTCTCGAGTCTGAGAATAACTGTCCCGTGTGTGACTACCCGCCGGAAAAGGGCCATGCGGATAACTGCTCCAGGAAGTAGTGGGTCTGGTCTAGTTGGTGTTTGGTACGGTACATGGCGATTGATGCTTTTTGGGTCACGATTGGAGTTGTGGGAAATGCATAGATAGGATGGGAGGGTGGGCTCTTTATTTGATGCTGCAACGGTTGGGGATGGGATGGGTGTCAATATCATAGTGTACCTACACGCGGCTGCTTTTCCTTTTTTACGTTTTATACTCAAATGCATGGGTCTATCCTCATCATATCGTGACTGTCCACTCATCCTCTCACAAGAAACGCAGACAGCTACCAAGAAGCACTGGTGGTTATTGGTGTCAAGTCTAGAGCGGATACATATCCCCCACAGTATATTTATTGTACAACTAATATCTACATACCTCACATACCTTACGTACCTCAGGTACCTAATCATCACCGGCGTCCTGCCGGACAAGCTTCTTGCGCCGCGATATCAGCACGGGATCCCTGGCAATTACAATATCGTACACGCCCATATCCCGCGCGGTCGCCTCGAGCAGCGGCCGGACCTCTCGGGGATCCGCGTCCTGTGCACCGGCCTTGATCAGCACCAGCTGCTCCAGCACGGCGCCGAGCTCGGCCGCCTTCTGCTCCGGCGTCAGCGCGCCCCCTTCGTGTCCCACCTCCCTCCTGTGCCGCCGGATTAAAGCCTCGATGGTCTTGCTGCCCTCCATGATGCGCTCCATGTTGCGCTTGGTCTTCACGCGCAGAGTCGCCGTGCCTGCGGCCAGCTCGATCAGGAGCGCCTCTGGCGGGGTGAAGTCGAACAGCTCCTTCATCGCCCGGGCCGCGATGATCATGCCCGTGAAGTCCTTGGCCTTGAGCATCGAGAACAGGACAGTGCGCGGGAGGATGGCAAAGGTCTCCATCGAGTCGAACGACCAGTCTGCGTGCACCATGTCGCTGAAGTGCTTCCTGCCGTTGATGGCGTCGATGACGGCAAGCCCCGTGTCCCGCTGGAGAAGCCGGTTGACGGAGAGGGTGTTGAAGAGGGCCAGGAAGGTGTGAGCATCCGGGCTGATGCCGCGCTCCTGTGTCATCGTTTGGTAGAAGTCGACGGCCTCCTGCGCTTGCGCGTTCTGGGTGAACGACCGCATCAGCTGGTTCATGATGAAGCTGGTGGTGCCAATCTCGGCGGCTTCAAGCACGCCCCACAGCTCCTGGAGGCGGTCGTGAAGCCCGCGGACGCTGTAGTTCTCGGCCATCAACGAGAAGGTCTCGGCAGATGCCCTCGTGGCGCAGACGAACTCGGCTGCGTCGTCGCCTTGCGCGCCTGGCGTTATGCGATTGCCGGGATCGTATAAGTGAATAGATGACTCCATGGCGGCCTCGCGCTGGCGGAGTCGGACGTAGCTCAGACGCGAGCGGATCATATCCCACGCCAGCTTCTCGGCCTTCTCCAGATTTTCAGCCGTTTCTGATCGCAGCCAGGCCCCGATCAGACCGTTGAGTTGAATAGGGGAGGCGACCACCCCCCTTGACTGAAGGTATACCACCACCTTGTAGGCGCCGTCCAGGTCGCCCGCCCCTATTAGTCTCTTCAGCCACTTTCCGATAAAGAAGTGGTTGCCGACTTGGGTGGGCAGCTTGGTCCTCCCGCGGATGTCAACGGCGCCCGAGAACATCATGTCGACGAACGACTGCAGTCCGTACTCGACACGATTTGACGAGAGGAACGCGGCAATGATCTCGTCGTAGTCCTCGATTTTCATGTCACCCCCGAGAAGTTCCCGTAGGCGCTGGTACGAGTCCCACGCTTGCTCGTAGGCAGTCTCTTTTGTGGCCAGCGCCCGGATGATGGGGATGAGAATCCTGGGGTCGGCATCTTGCGCAGGTGAGTTGAGCAGGGTGTCGGCTGCCCGCAGCGCCCGGTCTGTGTCTCCGTGGAGGCAGCACATGCGGATTCCGAGCTCCCAGTACCCCCTGAAGATGTCTGGTTTTGACCCGAGGGTGACGACAGCCTTCTTCCAGGCGTCGATGGCCTCTTCCTTCCACCCTTCGATAAACATGGCTTCGATGGCGAGGAGCTGCTGGGAGTCTCTCAGTGTGAGGCCTGCAGCACGCATGTCCTTTGCCAGGATGTATATGTGCCTCATCCGGTTGGGATTCTCGGCGCCCTCAAACGACAGAATCATCCACAGGAAATCCCAGGCCTCGCGGGGGACATTGGACCAGTTCGTAGCCAGCGTGGCGCGAGCGGCCGAGTAGAACTTCCAGCACTCTACCAGATCCTTGGGCTTCGGAACGCCCCCCTTGACGACGCTCTCGCGGGCCAAGAAGCGGTTTAGATTGGCCACAGCCCTCTGGCGCATCCCGCTGAAGCCGGGGATGCGCAGAAGCCCATACTCCTCGGCCTCGGGGCCTGTCTTGCCCTTGTATTTCTCCCTCAGCGTCTTCTTGAACTGTTTCCTGAGCTCGTCGGCCTTGTCTTGGTTGCCCTCCTGCTCCATGCGCTTGAGCATCTGCACCGTGTTCACCATCTGCTGCTCCAGATCGTTGATGGCGGTCTCGATCTCTGCGTCCAGCCCGCCGCTGGCGCTGCCAAACTCCTTGCCATCGCGCAGGCGCTGGTACTGGCCGGCCTCGTCCTCGTTGAAGTAGCGCACGTCGATGGGCCGGCCGGCATCGTCGAGGGCTGTCTCAGGGGGCAAGTCGAGCGCATCTTCAGTTTGCGCTTGGAGGAGGGCCTTCTGGAAGTCCTGGGCTGTTGGTGGGGGAGCAGGAGGAGCAGCAGCGCGGGCGGGCCTCAGCTTCCTGGGCGTCGGCGGGTATCGTGGTTGGGGCTTCCGCGCGGCATGGGCATAGCTTCTCGTCAACACCTGCTGCGAACCCGGGCGCTGTAGGTTGGTGAGACACGACTGACAGACGTAGCTCGTTCGGCTCAGGTCCAGGGAAAAGACTCGGGGAGGCATAGGGGACAGACAGCCACTAGCGTCTGCGCAAAAACATCAACTCGGGCGCGCAACGAAATGAAAGAACCAGACAGATTATTACAAAAAAATGTATCGTATGTATGTATGCACGGGATGGACCTGATGCGGGAATGACTGGGAGGTTGACGACATCCATGGAGATGCACTTTTACAGTGGAGAAGAGGCTATGCGTCTCCAATCAAGAAACCATTCCAGCGACTTGCAGCAGCGGGTCCCCCCTTCCTTAGGCTCCTAGCCGACGACCCCAGGCCTCGCTACCTTATCCCGTAATGGGCACTTTTTTCTTTTCTTATCAGCGCGACGCCCCAGCCGATAAGCCCGTCAAACTTTCGCACCGCCCGGCAGAATCAGCGGGACCCTCCAAAATTTCTGGGAACCTGGGCAGAGAGCGTAGAAAGACCGTGAGACGGGCGCAAGCAAGCAAGTCTGCATCGATCGCTCCCAGCCGGATTGGAGATTGACTTTTGCCCCAAATCAATCAATCCGCTTTTTTTGCCGGGAAACAAAACCACCACCACCACGACGACGCACGCAGCGAAGCGTAACACAATCACAGCACACACCACAGCGAGATCCTCCCCCCTAAAACCCCCGAATCCAACAAAAAAAGATAAACCGACCAACTACCTACCTACCCACCCACGCACCCACCCGCAGCAGCCATGTCGGGCTCGAAACCAGAATTTCTGCGCTTCACGGGCCACCGGCAGTTCGCGCAGCGCCTGGTGCTCGCGACGCTGACGGGGCGGCCGATCCACATCTCCAAGATCCGCAGCTCGTCGCCATCGCACCCGGGGCTGGCGCCGCACGAGATCTCGTTCCTCCGCCTGCTCGAGGCCGTCACCAACGGCAGCGTCATCGACGTGTCGTACAGCGGCACCACCATCACATACCAGCCAGGCCTGATCACGGGGACCGTCGCCGGCGCCGGCGCCTCGGTCGGCGACGTCATCGAGCACGCCCTGCCCGCCAGCTGCACCCGCGGCGTAACCTACTTCCTGCTCCCGCTGGCCCTGCTGGCGCCCTTCTCCAAAGCCCACGTCAACGTCCGCTTCTCCGGCCCGGGCGTCATCACCTCGGCCACCCACGCCACCGGCGACATGTCGGTCGACTCCTTCCGCACCGCCGTGCTCCCGCTGTTCGGCCTGTTCGGCATCCCGCCCGCCCGCATCGAGCTGCGCGTGCTCCAGCGCTCGTGCGCCGGCCCCGGCGGCCGCGGCGGCGGCGGCGTCGTCGAGATGCGCTTCGCCAGCCAGGTCCGCTTGCCCAAGACGCTGCACCTTAACCGCCGCCCCGGCAGGATACGCCGCATCCGCGGCGTCGCCTACTGCACCGGCGTGTCCGCCAGCCACAACGCCCGCATGATCCAGGCCGCCCGTGGCGTGCTCAACACCCTGGTCTCAGACGTGCACGTCGCCGCCCAGTATGACCCGGCCCCCCTAGTCGGCGACAAGGCCGGCCCCAAGAGGAAGATGGGCATCGGGTTCGGCCTGAGCCTGGTCGCCGAGTCGAGCACCGCCGGCGTGCTATATTCCGCCGACGTGGTCGCCCCGCCCGAGGGAGGCGTGGTGCCCGAGGACATTGGCACGCGGTGCGCCTACCAGCTACTCGAGATAATCGCACAGGGAGGCTGCGTGACGGGGGCCGCCGCGTCGACGGTGCTCACGCTCATGGCCATGGGGTCCGAGGACGTCGGCAGGCTGAGGCTGGGAAGAGCAGTGGTAGGCAGGGAAGAGACAATAGGGCTGGCCAGGGATCTCAAGACGTTTGGAGCCAGCAGCTGGGGAGTACGAGATGTCGATGGCGACGACGACGATACAGATGATGTGACCATCTCAGTAAAGGGTAGCGGTGTCGGGAACGTGGGGAGGAAGGTAGCTTGATGAATTGAAGCTTTTTGTGAAAAGATACACACGACCCAGCAGCCCCTGCTGGGACGACGACGTCTGGCGCGCTCCAGATGCACCGAACCTACTAATATAGCTCCAAGAAACACGTTCGCTATGAAAGTGCAGTTATCAGAGAGAGAGAGAGAGACAGAGAGAGAGTTTTCATTGCCCCCGCTGATCCCCGAGCCGTGCCCGTCTCTCGGCGGCCATGGCGGCAGCCAGCGCTGCAGTGTAGCCCAGGCTCTGGAGCGAGTAGGCCGCGGCGCTCTGGTAGTCGTTCCCAACAGATCGGACGGCATGCACCACATGGAAATCTGCCAAGACCGCGTTGCCCGACCTCATGATATCCACCATGTCGACCCCGGCCGAGGCGGGTAAATAACCACTCCCCATCCTCTCCTGGATCTCGGGCCCTATCCCGTATTCCCGATGGCTGTGGTGGTGGCTCTCCTCGGAGAGCGGCTGTCTCTCGGCCCCATCGTCGTTATCCGCCGCATACGCCTCGTCTCGCAGAACCCCGCGCTCCTCGGCGTCGTGATCCTGGGTCGAGTCCGGCACGGGCGCGGCTGCCGCGGTCCCAACCCCACCCCCAGCAGCAGTCGCCTGCCCGGCCGGGCCACCACCGGCGGCGGCGGCGTTCCGCAGCGCGGGCAGGACAGCCTTCCTAAGCTTCTCCCGCTCCTGGTGGACCGCCAGCATCAGACACTGGACGCCCAGGATGACCAGGTCGAGGAACAGAAGCCCCAGCCGCGAGGTCGGCGGCTTCTGCCCGATGAAATCTATTATCACGCCGCCGTGCATGTAGCCGCGCGTGGCCTCGTTGGCGCGCGGGAGGGAGAGCAACAGGTGGAGCACGATGCATATTAGGTTGGGTATGAGGATGGCGAAGACGTGCGGGCGGTGCGCCGGCAGGAGGAGGAGGCTGTCTTTGGGCGAGATGAAGATGTAGTGCGGGATGATTCGTAAGAGGAGGCGCGCGAAGGAGCATCTGGTGTAGGTTGGTTGTTTGTTAGAGCGGGTGGTGGTGGTGGTGGTGGTGGTGTAGATGTGAGTGGGGGGAGGGGGCCTTACTCCATGTAATACAAGGCGCAGATGTAGGAGAAGACGACGGTGTCCAGGCTCTTTTGCAGGTGGCTCATGAACTGCAGCTTCTTGGCCATGCCTTCGCGACGCTTCTGCTTGCGCGAGGATCGAGAGGCTGCCGCTTCTGTCACCGCCGCAGCCGCAGCCGCAGCCGCCGAGGACTGGCCGGCGTCATCGTTGCCGTCGTCGGTTCTGCTGGGCGCGCCGATGTGCTCGTGGTGCGCGCTGGTGCTGGCGTTAGGGCTGTCGTCGTCGTCGAAGTCGCGGTGGTGGGGCTGGGACGGTAGGGGCTGGCGGGCCGCGAAGCTCGGGGCGGGATCATTGTTCATAGCTCGCCGCGGTTGGGTGATGAGATGGGGCGCATCAAGTTGGTGGGTGGTGTCGTGTGTGTGCACATAGGTACCTGGCTAACCCGTAGGCGGAACACAAGCTGGGAACTAGGTGGTGGACTCAGGACCAGGAGCTAAGTAGATGCTTCATTTGACGAGATGGAAAGGCAGATGGAAAAGGGGAAAGTTCAGTTCAAGCGTCGACCAAGGGGTCGTGGACGGCGATGATGAAATGTCGGGTCGACAACGCGGCTGTCGGTCTGCCTGTCGTCGCCCTGTCATGGCTCCTGGGTGCTCCTGGAGCCGCCGGTTGGTGTGCCCACTTTACGGATGACGGGTGCGGGCATTGGATAGGCGGTTGCGCGGCGGGCAGTTGGCTCGTTCCGTTGCGTGGAGCTTGGACACTGGCGACTGGAGCGGGAAGCTTTGAGGCTGCGGATGATAAATATGGGGTTAGGGTTGGAGGTCTACCGGACAGTAAAATCAAACACGTCAAACTACCTGACTCTGAGAGTTTCTCCAGCATCTTTGACCAGGACCATTAAGATGATGCTGAGACCATCCGGGATACTAGACTGTAATCAGAATTTCTGGATCAACACGACAAGTCTAAAAATAAGAAAAAAGAGCATAATTTTATGCTTACTCCGGGATGGGCATTGTCTTAACAGGTCGGCGGGCTGAGACATGGTTTGGGATATTACTACTAAGATACTTCGGACTACAAACCGTACGTATCATCAATTTTACTAAGGTGTCCACCGCCTCGCGGTCTAGGTTGGTAGATCAGCAAGTGGGCAAGTACCTTAGTTTGGCGTATTAACGAAGATTCATCAACAACACTCTTCTCCTCCCCTCCGGCAGCCGGGACTAGAGAGACGCATTGTCACGATTGGGACTTGTGGTACAATCGCGCCTGCAAGGCAAAGGACAATGGGCCAATCACAGGGGTCCCGTAGTCCCGTTGGACGGGACCACGGGACCATGGGGCGGTCCCGTAAAGAAAAGGAACGGGACCCTCCAGGTCCCGTTATCTCGAATGACGGGACCCCCGAGTCCCGGGGTTTCAAGGAACGGGACCAACTGCTTCATCTTCTATATAACGAGTAGGGCCTGGCGACATTAGGTCCCAGGCCAGTAATCAATATAAGTTCTTAGGCATTCATTGCACAATCGAGAGAACTATCCCTTTGCTCCGTGGTTACATACACCCCCTTGCACTCACCTTTTGACCCCTACCGTCTCTAGGACCCCTTGGTTCTCCTGATCGTAACACGCATATGCAGACATAGATCGCATGTTAATACATTGTTATCTCAGCCCTGTATCTCTATTGTGGAGCGATCCCCGCGAACCAACGTGTATGATTGGCATCTTGACTGGATCGCCCTGCCGGATAGTCTGCTTTCCCCCTTGACGTAGGATACGCGGCGAGAGTAGCTAAAGGGCAATTGAGACGAGATGTAGGTAACATCCTATTCTATTCCCGTCTTAACAACTTTCAAGCGGCCCCTCAATAAGGTTAGGGTGTTTGCAACGAGAGCCCTGGGCCTCAGTCGAATTTGGCTTCATTATTTTGAGGCATTGGTGAATCGTATCTTATGAGGCTGATATTCTGCCCCATGGCAGGCCATTGCATGGAAGCAAGCGTCGTGTTTGGCGCCGTCCTTGGTTGAGCTGGCCTGCCTATATGCGGCCGTGTGGGGAATCACAGGAGGGGCTAACCTAAAAATTAGTCGTGCCCCCACAGGCATAAATAAATGAGAGCCCGTCCGAAAGAGCTGGTTATCCAAAATTGACTACCGTCTAAATTGAGCCACCATCCACATTAGCCACCGTCCAAAATCCACCTTTTAATTCACCACATCCACAATCTAATCCATGTTACGATCAGGAGAACCAAAGGGTCCTAGAGACGGTAGGGGTCAAAAGGTAAGTGCAAGGGGGTGTATGTAACCACGGAGCAGAGGAGTAGTTCTCTCGATTGTGCAATAAATGCCTAAGAACTTATATTGATTACTGGTCTGTGGCCTAATGCCGTCAGACCCTGCTCGTTACATAGAAAGTGCAACCTGGGGTCCCGTTCCAGAATCCCCCGGGACTTGAGGGGTCCCGTTCTTTCCTCCTACGGGACCGTCCCGTGGTCCCGTTCAACGGGACCCCGGGTCCCTTATGATTGGTCCATTGGCATTGGTCAGCATCATGCGTTTAGGCGGGTCCCGCCTCGGAACGTGACTGCCCCTCCATGGTGCAGGCACGATTCGTGACAGAGGTCCCAATCGTGACATTACGCCTATATGAGCGCTCGAGTCGGCCGCCTCATCCGCCGGAGGCTCAACCTGCTCCTACGTCTTGTACAGCCTGTTGCGAAACAATGGCCGTGTTTACAATCAACGTACCCGACTAGCTCCCTTGGCAGGTAGCCGGATCGCCGTTATGGCACGCCCGACGAGTAGCTGGTCGGCGAGACTGCGAAAAGACAATTGGGCTGCAGATTTGGCGACCTTGTTTGGAACTCAAGTGGCCAATCAAGACACAAAGGAGTACGTGAAGATCAAATGCCTTTAGAGATCGAACTGGAATATAAACTTCCCCTTTCTAGCAGCTTCTTCCCCGCGCCTGCTTTGCCACGAATTCCTCACATTCAACCCTCAGCAGAGGATGTTCCGCAGCAATTTCCTCAATCGCTGCTCGCCTCAAAGCTTCGTCTTTAGCAACAGTCCGTCCAAGCCGGGAAAGGACGTCTTGCTCGACGAACGCGATAGATGCATATTCGCCGTGCCAGCACCTCGTCGTCACGTCGCCAAAGAGCGGATCTGCCGAAACCGACGGAAACTCATTCCTGATCAGCTTCTCACCCCTAGCTCGGGGATCAAGTTCGTGCCAAGGCCAGTGTCCAAAACGGATGTTGTATATGCACGAGGCAAGCGAGAACTGCTCACTGACCGGACCGGCAAGCGGCGTTTCGAGGTTCTCGTCCATCTTGCAGAAAGGCTCGCTCGCTACCATAAGTTCTGCGCCCGGCTTGACGGTTGCGTCGAAGTCGCTAAGTTGGATGTTGTCGTTTGCGTCAAGAAGGATGTTGGCCGGCCGGAGATCGCCGTGAACGAAGCCGAGGCGTTCGAGCCAAGCGACAGCACTGGTTAGCTGCAGAACCCATCGTTCCTGGGTGCGGGCCGGAATGGTAGCTGTCCGAGACTGGGATAGCCGTTCTTGAAGCGTGGATTCCATTCGGCGCAGGAAGATGCCTTCCGGAACACAGAGGATGCACTGGACGATATTTGGGTGTGGGTGCTCCATCAAGACGCGGTAGACCGCCTTCTCGGCCTCGATCTTCTTATCGCTCTCTTCCATTTCCTCCATCTGCTCGGGGAAGGCATTGTCGAACTTGGTGGGACATTTTAAGACGATGTTTGGGTTGATATGGAAAACATGGCCGGCGGCACCCCTGGAGATAAAATCGTCAACCGAGAGCGAGCGAAATGGCATACGGAGGTAGGGTGCCATTGTGGGGTAATGTGAAAGGAAGTCTTTAGCAGTTGCAGGCGATTTCTTAACGAAGCCGGCGCGGACAGCGAATGGTGGCTGGGCGACCCACTGGTTATCAGCAATGAATCCGCACAGACCTTCTATTGCGGGGCGTACCGGCGTGTTGGGTGGTCTGTGGCCAATCCAACGAGCGTTTCGTCTTGGGTTGTGCAACGCCTGTATATCACTCAAAATGGCCAACGGGGACGCGCTTCGAGATCGTCATATGTCTTCTTTAATTAACACCCAACAGCTTCATTTATGTCCATACACCCTTGTTACACCATTTGACATCAACTCTCTTCGCAGTCTGGGCAGTTGCCCTTCTTGGATGAAATGCCCAGGTTGTAGTTGTCTTTGGGGTTCTCGCACTCTGATCCTCTTTCCTCTGCTTCTTTACACTTCGCGATGTACGACAGCTGCTCAACCTCATGGCGGCAGGCATATCTGACTCTTGGATGCATTCGTTGACACATGGCGTCTCTGGCATTGTGTAATTGCCGCTCGTTTAGTGGGACTCGACTTAAAGTTTTTCAAAGCATGAAACCAGACGTACCTAGGCAAAAACTTGCTTCTGCTTGTGGTTCCTCTGGCGGCGGATTCGGACAAAACTCGAACTTGGACTTACCCCTTGCAGAATGGAAATTCGTTCAACTCACTTAAACCAAAAAGATGGAGAGCGAACCGGTAGCTTACCTGATCGTTGCTGTGTTGTCGTAGAGCGGCGAGAGTTTGGGGGCACCAGTGAAAGCTTGACAGAGTTGGGTCTGCGAACATGACTGGGAGGCGAATAAGCACATATTTTATAGTGTCAGCAGCACACTTACCTCTGCAAAGTATAATATGGGAGTGTAGGAATGAAGATAGGGCCTCCAATTGAGGGCAGGCAGGTAATGACACTGCCTTGGCCGGATGAAGTCACTGGTACCTCGATCTACACGTAGGACTGTGCATTGCCGTTGGTTTAGCTGTGTCGCAGGCACAACGTACCCTGTGCCATGGATTGGCCATGCCTGCATGGTGCTCGATGTTACGATCAGGAGAACCAGAGGGTCCTAGAGACGGTAGGGGTCAAAAGGTAAGTGCAAAGGGGGTGTATGTAACCACGGAGCAAAGGGATAGTTCTCTCGACTGTGCAATGAATGCCTAAGAACTTATATTGATTACTGGTCTGGGACCTAATGTCGCCAGACCCTACTCGTTATATAGAAGTGAAGGTTTCCTCTGCTCTGTGTTGCTCTGCACCTAATTCTTCAATGGGTGCAGAGCAGGACAGAGCAACCCCATGATTGGTTCTTCCCTGGCCCAATCACCGGCCTACCTTCTGTGGGTTCCCCAGCGCCCCCCGCTTCTGGGCTGTGGCGTTCCTGCCTTGGGTCGTGACACGATCATAGAGTTAAGCTGCCATACCAATTGTTTAATCTTTGTTTGTAACTTTACTTTTGAGTTTCCATGCTTGGAGTGCGGAGTTTCGGGACATCTCCAAGTATATTCTATCTACGTTTAGGAAGGTGAAAGAGCTGCGAATCTTCACTCTCCATCATGGCACCGCATGACAGGACGTCGTGTAGTCTTTGAACCTCGAACAAACATCCTTGCGTTTCACAGCATTGCGACATGATACGCCATCACGCTCATCCTACCTGGCATAGGGAACCCTCGAGCACGTAGATCTGTACACAGTACTATATAGATGTGCCATCGGTGCCCGTTGCGCGTTAGCAGCTGCATGCCAACAGTTCGTCAACGTCGCACCGCATCCGCTGTCGGAAGTGCACACAATTCACGGGCGGCACGCGATGGCTTTAAATTTTTGAAAATTTTCACCTGTCCGCCCCAGGGTGTGCCAGGCCCGGCAGGAGTGAGCGAGTGGGCAGCGAGGGCAGCACTGGCATTTATTGGAGAAAGAGTCACATTAGATCCGGCTTATCTCTTATCGTTCCCCACTGAGGGTCAATCTTTTGTTCCCCTACCTTGCTTCCGGCAGATAATCGACTACCCGTAGCCTGTCTGTCTGTCTGTGCCCGCCGACTCTGACTCTCCTGCTTCCTTTCTTCTCTCTTTTCCGGAACACCACCACTGACCTAACGGACGGGCGACTTTTAATATTGTCAATTGGCAAGAAGCAGGGACTGGAGTGCTGCTCGAGACTTGTTCTGCCTTCCATTCTCTGTGACCCCCCAGCCGGAACCCTCTGCGACTATGCTGTCGACTGTGTACAAGGCAGGCCGTGCCCCTGCCCTTCTCCGTCATGGTCGACGAGTCCCCGTCCAGGCCACCCAGCTCAGGTCGCTGACCTCGGCATCGGGCATCCAAAACACCCTTTTCCGCACCCAGATCGAGAACAAGACGGCCCAATTGACCCAGAAGCGCCTGCTCTTTGCCTCTGCCGCCAGAGCTGGTCTCGCCGCTGCGCAGAACGCCCCCGACCCTAAGGCCTACCTTGCGAGCGGTGTCATCAAGCCGAGGGAGGCCATCGATGTCAAGAAGGTCCTTGTCATTGGAAGCGGTGGTCTTGCCATTGGCCAGGCTGGAGAGTTCGACTACTCTGGTATGTGGTTCTCCTCCTCCTCGAAAAGCAGCCCTCCCTCACCGTCCCCCCGAGATCGACCCCGGGCGGTGAACGACGTGGATGAGTCACACGAATCTTGGCCATGGTTGCAGGTGCACACCGCGCACGAAGCTGACCGCAGCCCACCTACACAGGATCACAAGCTCTGAAGGCGCTCAAGGAGGCCGGCGTAGCCTCTGTGCTCATCAACCCTAATATTGCTACCATCCAGACCAACCACATCCTCGCCGATGAGATCTACTACCTCCCCGTCACCGTGGAGTACGTCGAGTATGTCATCCAACGCGAGAAGCCCGATGGAATCTTCCTCTCCTTCGGCGGCCAGACCGCCCTCAACCTCGGCGTCCAGATGGAGAAGCTGGGCCTGTTCGAGAAGTACGGCGTCAAGGTCCTGGGCACCAGTGTGAGGACATTGGAGCTCAGCGAGGACAGAGACTTGTTCGCCAAGGCCCTCGAGGAGATCAACATCCCCATCGCCAAGTCCTTCGCCGTCAACACCATCGACGAGGCGCTGGAGGCGGCTGACAAGATTGGCTATCCCATCATTGTCCGTGCTGCCTACGCCCTCGGAGGTCTGGGATCTGGTTTTGCCAACAACGAGGAGGAGCTCCGGAACATGGCCGCCCGCTCTCTGACCCTCTCCCCACAGATCTTGGTTGAGAAGTCTCTCAAGGGCTGGAAGGAGGTTGAGTACGAGGTCGTTCGCGACGCCAACAACAACTGTATCACTGTGTGCAACATGGAGAACTTTGACCCTCTGGGCATCCACACCGGAGATTCGATTGTCGTTGCGCCCAGTCAGACCCTGAGCGATGAGGAGTATCACATGCTCCGGACCGCCGCCATCAAGATTGTCCGGCATTTGGGAGTCGTTGGCGAGTGCAACGTTCAGTACGCCTTGCAGCCCGACGGTCTGGACTACAGAGTCATCGAGGTCAACGCTCGTCTTTCCCGGTCGTCCGCCCTGGCCTCCAAGGCTACCGGCTACCCATTGGCGTACACTGCCGCCAAGATTGGCCTGGGTCACACTCTACCCGAGCTCCCCAACGCTGTTACCAAGACCACGACGGCCAACTTCGAGCCGTCACTTGATTACATCGTCACCAAGATCCCCCGTTGGGATTTGGCCAAGTTCCAGCACGTCAAGCGTGACATTGGCAGTGCGATGAAGTCTGTCGGAGAGGTCATGGCTATCGGCCGAACCTTCGAGGAGTCTTTTCAGAAGGCCATCAGACAGGTTGATCCCTCATTTGTCGGCTTCCAGGGCGTCAAGTTCGATGATATCGACTTTGAGCTTCAAAACCCCACCGACCGCCGGTGGTTGGCGGTCGGCCAAGCCATGCTCCACGAGAACTACACGGTTGATCGTGTCCATGAGCTGACCAAGATCGACAAGTGGTTCTTGCACAAGCTGCAGAACATTGTGGACTGCACGAAGGAGCTCCAGGAAATCGGAAGCCTCCAGGGCCTGAAAAAGGAGAATGTCATGAAGGCCAAGAAGATGGGTTTCTCTGACAAGCAGATTGCTGCGGCTGTTAATGCTACTGAGGACGAGGTCCGTGCTCTGAGACTGCAGTTCGGCATCAGGCCATGGGTCAAGAAGATCGACACCCTCGCTGCCGAGTTCCCTGCCGATACCAACTACCTCTACACTACCTATAATGCCTCCACTCACGATGTTTCCTTCGAAGACAAGGGCACTGTCATCCTCGGAAGCGGCGTATACCGTATTGGAAGCTCGGTCGAGTTCGATTGGTGCGCCGTGAGCGCCACCCTTGCTCTCCGGGAGATGGGCGAGAAGACGGTCATGATCAACTACAATCCCGAGACTTACTCAACCGATTTCGATACTGCTGACAGGCTCTACTTTGAGGAGCTGAGCTACGAGCGTGTTATGGATATTTACGAGCTTGAGAACGCCAAGGGCGTTGTTGTCTCGGTTGGTGGCCAGCTGCCGCAGAACATTGCCCTCCGCTTGCAAGAAACTGGCGGCGCCAACGTTCTTGGAACCGATCCCCGCGATATCGACAAGGCCGAAAACAGACAGAAATTTTCAGAGATCCTCGACAGCATCGGTGTTGATCAGCCAGCCTGGAAGGAGCTTACCTCTGTTGAGGAGGCAGAGGCGTTTGCTGATGAAGTCGGTTACCCTGTCCTTGTCCGTCCCAGTTATGTCCTTTCTGGCGCTGCCATGACCGTGATCCATAGCAAGCCGGACCTGAAGCACAAGTTGGAGGCTGCCAGCGACGTGTCTCCTGACCACCCGGTCGTCATTACCAAGTTCATTGAGGGCGCTGAAGAGATCGACTGCGACGGTGTCGCATCCGACGGCAAGCTTCTCCTTCACGCCGTCAGCGAACACATCGAGCAGGCTGGTGTTCACTCCGGAGATGCCACTTTGGTTCTCCCCCCGGTAAACTTGGACCAGACCACCATGGACCGAGTCAAGGAGATCGCAGAGAAGGTCGCCAAGGCCTGGAGAATCACAGGTCCCTTCAACATGCAAATCATCAAGGCCGAAAACCCCGAGGGTGGCCTTCCCGCGCTGAAGGTCATTGAGTGCAATCTCCGTGCCTCCCGCTCGTTCCCCTTCGTCAGCAAGGTTCTTGGTGTCAACTTCATCGACGTTGCCACCAAGGCCCTTGTTGGCAAGAACGTTCCCGAGCCGACTGATCTGATGGCTGTCAAGCGTGATTATGTCGCGACCAAAGTACCGCAGTTCTCTTGGACTCGTCTGGCTGGTGCCGACCCCTTCCTCGGAGTTGAGATGGCGTCGACAGGCGAGATGGCCTGCTTCGGAAAGGACTTGGTCGAAGCCTACTGGACTTCGCTGCAATCCGCCATGAACTTCCGCATGCCCGAGCCCGGTGAGGGACTCCTCTTTGGTGGCCAGCTGGACAAGAACTACTTGACCACTGTTGTTGATTACCTCAGCCCGCTCGGTTACAAGCTGTACGCCGCCGACAAGGAGGTCAAGCAGTTCCTTGAGTCAACTTGCAAGAACAAGATCAATGTCGAGGTTATCGAGTTCCCCAAGGAAGACAAGCGTGCCCTCCGTGAGGTATTCAAGAAGTACGACGTTCGCGGCGTCTTCAACCTCGCCCAGGCCCGTGGCAAGACCGTCATGGACGTCGACTACGTCATGCGTCGCAATGCTGTTGACTTTGGCGTGCCGCTGTTCATGGAGCCCCAGGTAAGCTTTGACTCATTCTCACCCCCCCCATAACTGCACCTACGGAAACTAACACACTCTGCAGACCGCTATGCTCTTCGCTCAGTGCATGAGTGAGAAGCTGCCTCGCCCCGAGGGCGTCCCCTCCGAGGTTCGCAGGTGGTCCGAGTTCATCGGTGGCAAGCCCCTGTAAACGTGATGTTTTGATCAATTTTGCAGTGCATTGTTTCACGCGTGCGTAGCATCATGGCTCGAGCAAGAAAGCAATCAGCAAGTGATAAAAAGAAGGGCGTTCAAAAGGGCATTTTCATTGGATTCAGCGGGACGGGTTTCTGTTTTTTCCTTTTTCTTTTTCCGACCCCGATCTGTTGACATTTCTTTTACTCAATCTTGTCTACAATTCCTGGCCTTTGTTTCAGTGATTGTTGTCACCACCTCTCCGATGTATCCATCGTGTGCTCTGTCGGTAGGTCGGATGGTTTTCTTCGTCACGATGCACATAAAAGGAGGTACATTCTTTCCGAAACAAGTGAAGCCATTTCCATATACCCTTGCGGATTCGAACAAAAAGGCAATTGAGGGCTGGAAATCAAGCTCTGGGTGAAGTGCAAAAGGTCTTCTTGGCTATCTATCAGTTTTTTTCGTCTTTGGCCCCCCTTGTTCTGTCTGGTGAAAACCACATGTGCTTGAAGGCATTTCTGTTCATTCACTTCGTCTGAGGAAAAGCAGGATGATGTGGCGTTTCGGGAGCCCAAAAGTGTTTTGCTGCTGTTCGTTTCTGATACCAAACTGAAAGTCTGGAGGCTGGATGCGGTGTTCTTTCACTCCATTGCCGCTACCGCCACACAGGTTGTTTTTCTCTGCAGACAGAAAAAGAACAATGCCAGAGTATTGAAAGCTACCTGAGTCTGCCCCATAACGTGAGACTGATGGTGATGCCGTTGCTATGGTGAAATAACCCCAAAATATAGCAAGCAAGAACTGTGCAAAATGAGGGATTTTGTTTCCTAACTTCTTAGTCACTACTGACTACGGCAATGTTGAATACAAGCGAAGCCAGCCAAAGGCCACCCTTTTGATCCACTCCTCTCATCTATGGCAGCCGAGAGGGAGTCAAGTCAGCCAGTCAACCCCGTCTCCTTTTTCTCTCCTCTCCTCTCAAAGCAGCCAAACGCCAGGTCCCAGCCAACCGATACAATGCCCATCATTTCGTTTTGGCTCCTTTCCCAAGTCCATCATGTCATGTACTCCGTGTAATCTCTCGTCTCTCGAGAAATTGTAAGTCAGTCAGGCCCCTCTTCGCCTTCCATCTCCATCTTCGCTTCAGCCTTGCATATCGGTTGTTGCAATGACAATTTTGCCTTTCTCCCCACGTTTCCTACCAACTTTCCACGGCGATATTCAGTTCGCCCTTTGGCCCAGTAGTTCAAGCGCTCCTCGCGATTCCTATTTGGGGAGACTTCCGGGCGGTGCGAATGGCGATGGTGTGCGGTCTCCGTTCAGCCTGACAGCAGCAAAACGCTTAGCAAGAGGTTCATCGGCGTCGTTGAGAGACGGGTTGGATGAGGATCTGAAAGACGACGACGAAGTAGCTGCCGACCGCGCATTGGCTCTTCCCCCGTCGTCAACATGTCTGGGGCGCTTGGGAATTCTCTCACCGGTGGATTGCAGGATCATATGTAGTGTCTGCCACCCTGTTGTCGACCGCAGCTGGAATGACTCGGCCAGGTCGTGCTGTGTAGCCACCCGGCAGAGCAGCGCTTCTTCATCCTAAGCAGTGGAGAGTTTGTCAGTTTCATTTCATTGACCAGGACGACGATACGGATTGAGAGAGAACGAGAGAAGGGGCGGGCGCCTTACCTTTGACAAGACACCCATCTGGTGGATGAAGCACAGAAGATGGAAGTTGGAGACATCCAGCTGATTGGCCTTTTCGTTCACCTTGAGCATCTTCGCAACCGCCGAGTGCTCCTGAGCCTCCCCTACATGTTCCCTGTTTTCGGTAGGGAAACCATCGTCCTTGAACAGCGGCTTAGCTGCTTCCGGGAAACCGTGGGTAAGGGTGACGAAGAGGTATTCGACCGGAAAGTCCGGTTTCGCGTTCTCCTGGACATTTGCGCCGTATTCGTTGATCTTGCGGTAGAATACTTCGGGAATGTACCGCGTTCGACTCGGTGAGCCGTCATCTTCCTCCTCCTCGCGGACCAACATCACAGTGGGGTCGGCCGAGGGTTCGATAATGTCGGCTCGGACCATCTCCACGGCATCATTAGACATCTGATATGCCGAGATGGAGATTGCGCCCTCTTCGTTGCCCGACACCACGCAGGTCACGAAGTTGGAGCCGAACCGGCCGGTGTCGCTCCACTTGGTCGCCTTTGGGTGTTGGGCCTGGAGCCGGGCTGCAAAGCAGATTTCCTGGGACGCGAGGAAATACGAATCCGCGTGCCGCTTGCAGATGGCGGTGCCGTCGCCCTTGCCAGAGTCTATCAGATCGGTCCATATTACTCCGACTTGCTCCAGGCCGCATAGTTTGGCAATCTGGTTGATCTCCTGCTCATTCTCCCACGGATTGAGGGAGATGCCATCGACCTCGTCGACTTGCGGGGGCTCGTAGATGGCCTCGACCACGGCCTTGATACCAAGGGGCACCACGTCATACTCGAGGTACTTGCCGTAAAGTATACCCAGGCGCTGAGATCCGGTTCGCCGCCAAGCATCCAGAAATTTGTCGATAATCTGCGGTGCCGCAAACTCAACATGGTCGACGGTTCGGAAGGTCTGCGGTTGAAGAATGATAGCGCTGGGCTGGCACTTTGTGCAGATTCCCTCGGGCCACTGAGGATGGCCTGACGGGCAGTCGCGCTTTACCCGGTAGTAGGGCTCGACCAGCGGGGGGATAAAGGAGCTGCCGAGCTCGGGCTTGTTTGTCGCCGAGTTGACCTTGCGGAGGTATGAGTGTACCGACATGTATTTGATCTTCTTCTCCTCCAGATACTGGGGGTTGAATGGGTCCATGGGCATGCAGTAGTCGCACATGCCCTTGGGTCCGTGACGGCACATCTTGGTATCCATCTTCCTCGGTATTTTGCCATCCTGCCTGTCCAGCCGGTCGTCCAGGGCCGACTGCCTAACAACCTCCCAAGGGTTCTTGATTCTCTCATCCGACGCGGTTGGCAGGGTGGGCGGCGGGTCGATGGGGAGGTCTTCTGTTGGGAGAATGGGCTTCCCGTTGAGTCGATTTGTAGAGGACAGAACATTGGGCTTGGGGGCGTCGCCGTTAGCGTGACCGTTGGACGTGGCATCGTGGTGCTTGTAGCTAATAAATATCAAGTCACCGTGACTGTTGTTCCATGGGGTCAGCTCGGGGTCTCGGCGCAACGGTGCTGGGGCGGTCAGGCCAAGTACCTTAACCCAATCTGGCCTATCTTGAACTTGGCGATCTCGGAAATCTTCTTCGCGTCGCTACCGGCCGGGTGATTCGAGAGCGTAATAGTTCGGGGGTCGACGGTGGGTGGAAGCAGTGGTAGGAGCTGGACGCCGAGTTAGCCAAGCGTCACTCTGGTGGACTCTAGACAGATGCTGGAATACCTTGCTTCCAAGCTCGCCAAACGTGTCGTCCTTTTCCAAAGTCAGGCGGAACATGCCATCGGGGGCGCGTAGTCTGAGAAGCATGGCGGCTGCGGTGTGGCTCGCGGCGGTAATTTGTGGTGTGTTGACGAGGCCTCGTGATGTTATGTCGAGACAAATCGAGGTGGGTTAGGAGTGAACGGTGGTGAGGTGAGTAAAGTGGCCGTCCCAAGCCGCGGGATGGAAATGGGGATAGGGATGAGATGTCACAGGAACGGAAAGACGAATTTTATTCTATGTATTGCCTTCGTTGCAAAGAGTATTGTAGACCCGGAGGGCAAAACGAGCCAGAAACTAGCAGCAGGAACTGAGACGAGCCTAAAAGACCGACGTCGATATGAGTTTGGTTCCGACGGAAGCTTCTGGCGGTTTGTTAGGTATCACCTTATCTAACAGCCCGGATGGAGGGGGTGGGTGGGTAGGTAGGTGAGGTGGGGAGCTCGACGCTTGGTCGGCGATAGGCTAGACAGCTTCAGGCCGTCGTCATATCTTCGTGCCTGGCATGGTCTATGGAAGCACTGGCCGCCCACCCACAGGCCACGGTTAGGTGACCCTGGCCGTGCCTGCCCTGGCTGAGAGAGCGGACGCGCTCGGTCCGGGTATTGGCGGGTCTTGAGCAGTGTGCTTAGGTAAGGTGAGGAAAGGCAAGGGTTCCACGTATGCCATAGTGGACAAAGCTCCTCAAGCCGCTCACACTCACACACACACACCCCTGCATTCGTCAATCGCAGGTGATCGCAGCCAGTCAATCCAAAGTTGTCAAGCTGTTCTTTCGGGACAAGTCCGGTCAAGCCCAGTCGTTGCGTCGCTGCATACAGCCGGCCTCATCACCCATACCCATACATGCACTTGCCGAGGAGCCACGTTATCGTATTCTCGCGCCCATACCTTTTTCTCTCGTCTTTTTGACAAGCATTGTTTGAGCCTCGAGATCTGTACATCGCAGATCTTCGATCCGTCTCCTATCCTCTCGGTAGCCGTTGCCCTAGCCCGCCGCGGGAGCGTTGCCAGCACATCCAGCAATCACCATGTTCGACATCGACTGGCGGGGCTTGATAGTCCCCTTTTCCTACGTGCTGGTTCTGGGCGGCACCTTCATGACATTCTCCACCATCTACCGCAAGAGGAAAGCTGGTATGTTTTGGGCCTCTCTCTGCTAGCAAAATGGAGCTCGTCGCTGACCCTCGTCCCCGTCTGTCTGTCTCTTTAGTCGAGAGCGCGAACCTCGAGCCCTGGTTCGGCACCCATCTGCAGCGCAACGTCTACCTGTCACTCCTCCACCTGGAGCCCGAGAACGAGTCTGAAAAGGCGCCCAAGGTGCCCGACAGCATCATCAGAGCGGCCCTGCTGCGCCGCGCCGTCGAGGACATCAACCGCATCATCCAGATCCGCACCGCAAAAGCCGCATGCAGCTCGCTGCTCCAGCGGGGGAGTGTCGGCGACGACCTATGGCAGCGCTTCCAGCGCGCCGAGAAGGAGATGGAGGAGGAGCTGCGTGACGTCGTCATGGAGGTATGCCTGCCCATCTAACTTATCCCCTCCTTGTCTCAGCCCGTCGTGCTAACCTCTCGCAGGCCAACGCCCTTGCCCCCAACTGGGGTCAAACCATATTCCAGTCCGCGAACGAGATTGCCGCCAACACAGCGCTGCGGGAGCGCCTCGACGAAATCCAAGCACAGACAGACACTGAGAAGGAGTGGTGGGAGAAGCGCCGGGCGAGCATCAAGGACGAGTTCCTGAAGGAGCTGGAGGATGCCGACAAGACGCAGACCAAGACCGGCAGCGAGGACGAGCCCGTACTAGTCGACACCGACACACCATCAGCAACACCGTCAGGAGCTTCCAAGAAGAAGAAGCCCAAGAAATAGATGGGCTTGCTGGGCGTCAGATTGAGACGCGCACTTCTTGGTGTTTTACCTCCGTCGTGCTGTATAGTAGATGATTAAACAGCGTTCGGGTGCTTGTGTCGGGGCGGGGTGCATTCTCGCATGGCGTTATCAGGATCAAGGTACGTGGAATCAAAAATTATGATTGGCAGTTGTTCGCTTGCTGTTGCTATGGATCCTGGATCCGGCTCCAGGACCCGGTTCCCCAAATTATCTCCGCATTTTGCAGTCATTTATTGCTGCCGAGTGAAGGCTGGGGTTTGAGTGCATCTATCCAGAACTCTGCGGCTATGACAGATACTGAGGACTGAGAATTGGTGCCAAAGGCTTTTTTACCCTGACGACGGCTTCTTTTGTTTCTCTTGTCATACTCTCGGCTCGTCTGGTCAACATGGGGAATAGTGGTGGTGGTGACATGGGAACGGCTGCATTTCAAAGGACACTCTTCACATTTATGAAATTCATGGTGGAAATATGGTGGACAAATTCATGGTTTCTACTACATTGTTGTACTGCGACTGATCGATCATGCATAAAAGACATGATGGCTCAAGCTACGCAAACCTCCCTTCCCTGAAGAACAAAGGACAACGCTCGCTGAACAGAGAAAGCCAAAGAAAAAAACAAACCTCAAAAAAGAAAGGGGCCAAGCCTTCAGTACCAGCCCATCTTCCGATTGATCTCGTCATCCCTCGCGGCCCTCGCCCGCCTCGCGTCCTCCTCGATCTGCTCCTCGGTCCTCTGCCTGAGCACACTCATCCTCCTCCGCCTGCTCTCCCACTCCTCACCATCATCGCTGCAACTATCCTTGCGCTTCCGACTCCCACCCAGACTACCACTCGACGAAGACGACGAAGGACAAGAAGGCGACTCCATCCCGCGCATGCCAATGAACCGGCCAAACTTGCGCCTCTTGTCCTCGACCCGCAGGCCCTGCCGCGGCCAGTGCACCGGCATCGGGTACCGGTGCGTCCACGCGCACGGCGTGCTCTGGTGGTAGAAGTGCGCCAGCGCGTCCAGCTCCGCCTCGGTCAGCAGCCAGAAGGCCAGGCGCGTGCGCGGGAAGGAAGGGTGCGCCGTCAGCGTCGTCTCGCTTACGAGGGGGTAGAGCGGGAGCCGGAGTTCCCAGAGCTTGGCCTGGAAGTCCGGGTGGAGGGCTGCGCGGCGGGTGCCGAAGCTTTGGGTTGTGGGGGGGTTGAGGTTGGTGTTGTTGTTGTTTTCCATCTTTTGCGTGTGTGTATGTGTGTATCTCTGTGTGTGTGTTTGGATTCTTTCCTCCTTGAGTGTTTTTCGGTTTCTTAATGGTGGTTTTCTTTTTACCCACTTGGGTTTTGGGGGCTGGGTTGACTTGGGGGGAGGCTCTCCTGCTTTGAGGCTGTGAAAGAAAGAGATAGAGATATATAAAAAGAGAGAAAGATAGAACCCCAAGAACGTCAGGACGACGTAGGTGATGGTGAGAAAGAAGACTCGAGAACAACAGTCCAGTTGTTCCAAAAAAAAAAAAAAGAAAAAAGAAAAAGACAAGACAAGAGATGATAAGTACTTGAGCCTGTCGCTTGGTAAGGTACGTATATAGCGTAGCAGTGTTGCGTGTTTATAAGGCTGGCCAGCAGCTGCAGAAACAGAGTTCTATGGTAATCGTCAAAAAGACAATGCCCTTTTTTCTTCTCTCTTTTCTTGTCGCTGGAAGGTTAGGAATGTCGTTGACCGAGGGGGAGAAAAACTAGAGACAGAGACAGACGTATGGCGAGTCCTGCGTTCTTATAACCAACAAACCATCAAAGAACGAAAGGTTCAGTTCTTTGAACGGAAACCCATCTCGTCGCAGCCCTCTTTGTTCTTTGTGTGCTATCTTGGGCGACTTGGACCCGAATGACTTCTTTGTTGATGGATGGAACATTGTCTTACATTGTCGCTATTGTCGCAATGCAAAAACCCGACAGACATTCCAGGCCGAGTACTTTCAAAGATGGAAAACAATGTGCATTGACCTAGACGCCGGAGTCAAAGATGAACGAACCCCTTTCCGGCTATATACACATACACACACATACACACGCAAACCACCAACCGGCTTAGAGCCATTTCAGCTTGGCCACATGATCGGCCTTCTTCTTGCTCGGCTTGACAAAGCCCATCAGCTTCAACTCGGCCAGGCCCTGGTAAAAGCGGACGAGCGCGGTCCGCTCGTCCAGGGCCAGCTCGGATTCCTCGCCGACGAGCGTGTAGTAGGCCGACCACAGATCCGCGACGTTGAGCAGCGCGCCGGCCTCGAGATACAAGTGGTACAGAATCGACGTCGTGGGAAAGGTCGGGACGAGCCCGCCGTCGGGCTTGCTGCAGCAGGCGCAGCCAAGGTAGTCGTGCGGGCGAGACAGCGCGCGCGCAAACGTGGTGGCCGGCCGCGGCACAAACACATCGCGGTACGGCGACTTGGAGTCGTAGACCCACGCCTCGTGGAGGAGGAGACCGCCGACGGGCTCGCAGTGGATGAAGCGCGACAGAAGCTCCGTCAGGTTGTCGACGGCCTTGGAGAAGGCCTTGTCCGCCTCGGTCAGCGTCGCCGTGTCGTGGCTGAGCTGCACCTTCTGGGCCACCACGGTTGTCCGGAGGATCTTGCTCTGCGAGCTGTACTTGCTCTTGAGGGATTTGCCGCTGAGCTTAGACTGGTCCAACAACGCCTGAACCTCGTCGCTGAGATCCGTCAGGCAGGATCTCAGCTCCTCCGACTCTTCCTGGTCCTCCCAACCCTCCAGGTCAAGGTCTGGGTTCCCTTTGGAAATGGCGGTTAGAAGGCGGTGCACCAGGTCTATAATTTGGCTTGGATTAAGCCGCCGTATAGAGTCGAGCATGGGGGGGACATCGGAGGACAGGTCAATCCCGTCGGCCAAGGCTGACACATAGAGATCAGTGAAGCGACCGGGATGAAGGCCGGTGGCGGAGATGAGATGTAGGGAGCGTAGGAGTTGCGACAGGTAGTCTTTTCTCTTCTGGGTCTGCTCCAGGACCTGGGCGACTAGATATTCGTCGTTCTCGAGGAGCGACTGCGCATGGGCTAGCTGCCTCGCGTCCACGGCTGCTTCCACGTGCTGCTTGAAAGAGTCTAGGGTCCGCACGGCCTCGAGATGTTCGGGCTGCAGAGGCTCGATGGCCAGAACCCCCTCTTCAGCGAGCAGAACACTCAGAGGGTTCGCATAAAAGTGGCACATGTATGCATACTACAAGAGAAATCTGTAAGCAGCCAACAGCAGACGAGGACGAGAGGAAAAGGTCTACCTTCAGCGAGCTGATAAAATTGTGGACCCCTGCAACCTGGTCCTTCTGGCGCTCCAGGAGACTCTGCAACAGCGACGGCCCCAGCCTCAACGCCGCTCGGCTTCCGGCGACGGCGCCCATGAAGACGCTCTCGAGCACCGAGTCGGCCTGCACGACATCAAACTGAGCACCGTACAGCTGCTGTGCCGTGGCCTTCAGCAGTCTCTGCTGGAACAGGTCGACCGAGGTTGCGACACCGAACAGCACGGAGAAGTGGATGCGGTCATGCCAGGAGCTGGGTTGGAAGTAGTAAGCAGTTGGTCAACGCCGGGGACAGAACGGAGGAGGGGAGCAGCTGCGCAAATCCAAACATACTGAAAGAGAGCAATCAAGTCAGCCAGCAAGCCGCTGTCAAAGGCCTCGCTATCCTCAAACGCCACAATGACGCGTCGTGAGTCTTGTGCGGTGAGAAAGACATGCAGAGCCTCCAAGTCGTAGTTGAGATATTTTCGGCCCTGTTGTTCACAACGACAAGGGTTAGCAGCTAGCACCTATCATCCATCGCGGCAGGGAGGTCGTTTGTCGAAGAGAGAACACGAGCCAAAAAACCGTACATCAGAGCCAACAGAAACCTCGGCGTCATCCCCGCCGTCGGCGCCCCTCGACGTAGCATCCCTGATGATCTTCTTGAGGACGGCCTTGAGGTTCGGCGCACCGGCAGAGCGCAGCCTGACGACTTTGGCCCCCGTCGCCTCGGACAAGCCCTCGGCCAGCTGCTCGAACAGCAGGTCCTGCGAAGCAATATTGGGCCCTGTGATGATGAAGCCAGCGGGGATCTTGCCGCCTGCGCTATTCGTGGGGGGATCGGGGATCGTCAGGTAAGTTCTCTTCGTGCTTCGTTTTGTTCGAGAGGGGAGCACTCACGTCTCAGCCTCGGCCCCGGCCTCACGCATAAACAGCGCCACCTCGTCGAGGGTTTCGCGGTTGGCTCGCCGCAGGACATTCTGGATGCGACCGTTGAGGACCGGCCAGGCCGTCTCGAACGTCGTCCTCCTCAGACCGGCCGCGTGCAGGCTCTCGGCGCCGTTGAAGAGGGGTGGGAAATCGGCTTCACCTGCACTGCGCGGCGCCCCAAGCTCAGACTGAGGCTCAGGCTCGAGCTCAGGCGCAGAGGCGTTTGCGCCCTTCTTGGACGTCCTTCGCCTCTTTGCAGGCCGTGCATTCTGATTCTGAGCGGCAGTCTGCTCTACGCCGTACGTTGGGGTGAAGATGTAGGCCGTCTGGTTGTCGTTGATTGTTTTGTTAGCGACCGATGCAACATCAATTATAGGAATAATGTCGAGCCATACCCGGTGATCGTCTTCCTGGAACAAGAGCGTGTTGGTGTCATCAACTTCTGCCATGATCGCAGCTTTGAAGATAAGGAAGTCGTGATGTGAAGCTCTTAATGACCTGGATGCATGAGACGCGTTTGCTCCCTGTAATTACCAGGTAGTGGGTGTCTCTGTAAGATGTGAGAGGGCAGCAGCAGAGGCGGGACGGACCCAGGCCTCCCCCAGCTAGGGGCTGGCTGGTTGGCTACCTCGTAGCTTCCAGTTCCATCCTACCTGGCACAGTACAGTACCTAGGTAGGTACCCAAACACGCGACAAGGTGAAATCCGTCGTTTACGCGGAAAACGAAAACATTCACATATTCCAAGACAAGTTATTAGGAACAAGATATCAATTGAGTGCAATCATTTACCTTCAACATCGTCGTGGACTTGCCGGTGTTTGCGGTCCGTTCAAATTTTGCGATCAAGAACTGACCAATACCAGACGGCAATACAGCCTACCTGAAGAGTACCTACCTGCCTGCTCACACAGCAGCCACCTCAGCTAATGAATCCCTGACCTCAACAGCAAAAGCAAACAAACAAAATCCGCCGTCCAAAACCGCCCTCTCCATACTCACCAGGACAACAAGCGATACCCAAACTAATGATACACCCTAACCCGTACACACACATACTAAGAGAGACGGAGACAGATAGACAGATAGACGGACAGACAGACAGACAAAACACACCAGATCGATAGCAAGTTCTCTGAATTTCTTCATCGTAATAAACAAAACCAGGTTACAGCACAGCCACTCAGTATCCCAGCCAAGGCGAGGCAGACAGATACCCGAGATCGATAAAACCAGCTAGAGACAGTTCGACGAACGGACGGGCGGCACCGACCCCTCGTCAAAGCATTCTCCTCCTCCTTCTCCTCCATCTCCCCCCCCAACAACTCAGCCAGCCAAGCAAGCAAGAGATCCCCTCTTCATCTGCTCCGCTACCACCCACCCATCCATTATCTACCAAGCGCTCCCCTCGCCCTCTCATCTCTCCAGCGCCATCCTCGACTTCGCAAGTCGAAAACTGAATTGGTTTTCCCACCCCCCTCCCATACGATCCGCCCCGCCCTCACTCACCCTATCCCGGCTGGGCCCTTTGTACACGATTGGATCCCGTCAGGGCTGGACGAAGATAGACCCAAGAGGAAGGAAGAAGAAGAAGGAAGAAGAGGGGGAAAGAAACCGGGAGAGGAAGGGAGCCAGCCAGATAGCAACGCGACCAGGACCCCCTCGAAAAGCAACAGACGCGAAGACGAGGAACATGGAAAAAAGAAAGAAAGAGAAAACGGCCAGGAAAAGGAATGCCCTGTATTCATTCGGTCGAGCCAAACAACAACCACCGCCCCTAACAAAAAGGAAAAGGAAAAACAAAGCATCTCACTGTGCAGAACGAAGCGAGACGGTAAAAAAAAAAAGATCCACCTAGTTTTACAAGCGGGAGGAGAAAAGGGCCTGTTCTTTTTTTACTTTCTTCTTTTCCTCTTTCATTTTCCTTTCAAGGAGAAAAAGAAGAAGAAAAAAAAAGAAGAAAAAAGAGGCAAAACAAGAGAGCAAAAAACACCCCGTCACAGATCTTTTGCGCCCTGTTTTTGACTTTGCCAATCTCCCTGGCCCATGATGTATTCTGACCCGCAAATTCCCAAAGTCCGCTCCGCCATCCGCATCAAAAAGGATATATCGATGGCGCACCGCGGCTGTACTTTTTGTGACATTGGTGTGTGAGAGTGTCTAATATGAAACATAGCCCTCCGCGCTACAATCAGGCAGATGCCTCGACAGCCTCAGAGGCCTTGGTCTACGAGAGTGTCGGTCAGTCGGTCGATCCAGCTGTGAGCTGGGGCACCACGGGTCTTACCTCTTCGACAGCCTTCTCAACCGCAGCGGGTGCTTCCTTGTCCTCAGAAGTATCCTTGGACGCCGCCTTCTCGGGCTCGGCGGCCGTGCCGTTCTCCTTGACGCCGTTGGTCTTGGTCTCGTCCTTCGAGGCCGCGGGCTTGGACGAGGTGCCGTTAACACCATTGGCAGGCGCCGCCTCGGCGGAGCTGGCCGCGTTGGGCACTGCGTCGGTAGCGAGGAGCTTGTTCCACTTCTCCAGGAGGGCTTGGGAGCGCGACTTGAACTGGAATTCGTCTTCTTTGGGGATGTTCTCCAGCTTCAGAATGGCCTTGAGAACCTTGTTGATCTTTGTCTGCCGGATGATGCTGACTTCCAGGTCGGGGAACCCCTCCAGCTTGAGGATGTAGTCCGACATCAGCTTCATCTCCTCTTCCCGGGGCTCCTGGTCTCTCGTAAGAAGACCCTTTTGGAGCTTGTGTCGGAGGAAAAGCACCTCTTTCTGTAGTTCGCGTGTTAGCACGTCGCCAACTCCAACGGAGCGCGTGTTTGCCTACCTCTTTTCTCGCGTGTTTCTCCTCCGGCGAGAGCTCGGGCTCCTTGGGAACCGAGGCTTCCTTCTCGACCTTCTTTTCCTCAACCTCCTTGGTCTTCTTGGTCTTGGCCTTGCCAGCCTTGGGCTCTGCCGCAGCCTTTGCAGCCTTTGGTGTTGACGACGCGCCGTTGGCGGCCTTTGGTGTCGAGTTTACCGTCAACTTTATTCTGGGCTTCTTCACCGACTCGGACCGCTGGGGTGTCTGTTCAAGAGTTAGCCGATGCTGTCGTCTGGACGGACGCTGCCCAACCTACCTCGTCGGCGTCCTCCGCCTTCCGCTTCTTTTGCTTCTTCTCCTTGGTTTGCGGCTCCTCTTCCTCGGCCGCATCGGTCATCTCGACGTCCCCATCCTCGTCCTCGTCAACAGGGGCCTTGGCCTTCGACTTCTTGGGCGTGGCGGCCTTCTTGGCTGCCTTGGCCTTTTCCTGCTCCAGCAGATCCTCTTGGAACTGCTGCAGCACATCTTTGTAGAAAGACAAGGGATTGCTCTGCGACGCCAATTCGTGCGCAGCCTGCAAGTCCTTCCTCATCTTGTCCATCTTGACGTCCATCACCGTCTCCGGGTCGAGATCAATCAGCTCCGTGTTGGGGACCCAGCCGCTAAAGATGACGATGATGGTTAGCTTCCGCTCCGGGGCGCCAGGGCCACCAGGGTCAAGCGCCAGACCACTTACAATTCGTTTGTGTGCAAGTACATGACGGGAAAGGTGCGGTCGGCAGCCTTCTTTGCACCGTCGGCGTAGTCATCACGGTAGGTGCCGTCAGCCCGCTTGGCGGTGACTGGCCTCGACTTGAGCAGCGATTGGGGGAGCATGTCCTCGTCGCAAATGATGACAGGCCACTGGGGGAAGCCCTTGAGCTTCACGTAGAAGTGGTCGCCTGGCTGTGCGTCGAGGTGCAAGATCCGGGGCTTGGACGCCTTCTTGTTAAGCTTCTTGCCCGTGCTTTGCGGACCGCTAATCGACTTGCGTTGCCGGGATTTGCTCTTGTTGGGGGTCTGGAAAGCCAAGCTCGCGTCGGTCGACGTGGCCTCGGCCGTCGGCTGCTCAGACTCTATCTTGTCGGCCGCGTCGGCAGCAGAAGCCGCCTCTGTGCCCCCCTTTTTCTGTGTCTCGGACGCGGGGGCATCCGTCATCTCGACGTCAGCGTTGTCTGCCGACTTCTCTGCGGGCTTCTCGGTCGCGGCTGTTGCTAAAGGCGAGTGATGCTGTCGTTAGCTAGTGTAGCTGATAAATGAGTGTAGTTATGCGTTGGGACGCGCAAATTGAAGACAGAAAGGGGATGATTAATTGATTGATTGATTGAGTGGTTGAATGAGTGGGGACATGGAAGATGAAAAGACGAATGGGAGCTCGGTCAGGTCAGCAGAGGGAAGGGCAGGTACCTTCAGCAGCAGGCTTTGCCGTCTCTTCCTTCACAGCTTCGGCCGGGGAATCTGACGCCGCTGAGGGCGCAGTCTTGGAGTCGGTGGCCTTGGACTCGACGGGGGCAGCTTCTTCCTTGGCAGCCCCGGTCGCATCGGTGGTAGGCGCGTCCTGTTTCGCGATTTCAGCTGCAGGTGGCGCCACGTCAGAGGAGGTCGACTCGGGCGCAGGCGCAGAGGCGGGCGCAGAAGCTGCCGCAGCCAGCGGGTTGTTGTTGGTAGTGGTGGTCTCGTCAGCCATTATGGCGGTGGTAACGATAATGATGGCGGCGGTGATGTGATGTGATGGTGATGGGGCGGGCAGGCGGGTTGGTGGTGATTGTGGTCGAGATGTGGTCGCCGCACTATTAGAGTGGTACTGTAGAGGCAGGCAGAGTCAAAGTCAGGTGGCGACGTGATGCCGGGACCGTGTCGAACAGTCGGGGGTGGTCAACTCTCAATGTTTGTTTGCGCAAAAGCGGAACTCGACGCGTTCTTCGCGTAAAAGAAAGAATTTCGGGCACGGCGAGAGTGGGCCTCTGCACGTTTCGATGAATCGAGATGGGTTGCGCAAATTGGGAAGCAAGGCACATGCGCGGGCGCTTGGACGGTGATGGTGGTTGAACGGGAAGTTTTCCACGGGATGCACTCGAGCAGCGAGAAATTATTTAGGTGAGGACTGGACTGGCGAGCGACCGACTAGAACTACCATGTACGGGAACGAGCAGCGAGAGAGTGTGGTCCGAGCGTCTTTGTGTGGAAGCTCCGCGGGTCGTTCTCTGTTCTGCTAACTACGGCGTAAGGCACGGTAACGGTACATAAAGCTGGGCCAAGCTGGGCGTTTTGCCTGGGCTGCTTGGCTGGGGAGTGACTGGGGAGGAAGAGTGAATCTGCATGCGGCGTCAGATCCACGACTGCCACTGACTGACTGACTGACTGACTGACTGACTGACGCCAACACCCGCCGCGCCCCATCCCCTCCCCTCCCCTCTGCTCCCCCTCCCATCCGATACCGAGACCGATGGGTACTTGGAGACACACCTCTGCACACCTGGACCATGTCACCAACCCTGAGTTGGAGTCTGAGCCCGGCCCAGCTCAGCCCTGAACATCTCATCAACTGCCCGCCTGCCCCTAACCGCTCCCCGCGATAGGCCCATCCTTGGTTTGATCTCGCACCTGTCTTGTGCCCCCTCACCCATCCATGACCCGTGGTCCCGTGGTGACAAGGCGCAACTTGCTGCCTCTCCGCCACGCAAAGCCCCCGGGGAACCGAAAGCCAGGAGGCCCGCCTGCCCGCCTGCCCTTGGCCCCCCCCGGGCACAACAACAAAGGCGATACCCCACACAACTCCCGACTTTACCCCAAGGGCCATGCGAGTAAGAGGAATCCATCGGTTTGTCCGTCCAAGAACCAACAAGAGTATAATGACGTGAAGTGGAATAAAAACAAAACATTTTTTCTATTGCGCCATACAATTTCCCCTATACCGTACACCCATCCAAAATCCCCAGGTCGAGTTCCAATCATCTCCCGCTTCTGCTTCGCCCTCCTCACTCGTCGTCCGAGTCGTCCTCTTCCTCCTCGTCCTCGTCCACCTCCATCCCCTCCGCAACCTCGACCGAGAAGGATGGGTCCTGGTCCACTCCAGCATAGCTGTCGCTGATCAGCAGCAGCTTCAGGTCGTGGTGGCCCGCCGTGGGCACCGTGTATTCCAGCTTGAGGTTGAGGTTCCGCCCGATGGTGACGCGCTTGATTGCGAGAAGCGTCTTTGTGCTCTCCTCGCCCACCACCAGCCACCAATTCTCCGTCTTCTTAGCGGGGTAGAACGGTGCGTGAACGGTAGGGTCAAACTCCTCATCCTCCTCAATCTCGCGCTCAATCTTGATCTTGAGATACGCCGGCTCGCCTGCCCGGATGTTCGCCGCGTCCTCGACCTCAAAATCCAAGGAAATATCGGGGTACTTGGTGTTCGTAAAGTTGGCGGCTTGGGCCAGCTGCGCCTGTGAAAGACCCAGCTCCTTTACCAGTGTGCCGCAATCCGGATTCTCGTCGGGGTTCATCTTCTCCATGAAGTCGAAAATGTCCTTGATGCCAAATCTGTTCGCCACCTTGACCACTTCGGGTGTGAAGTTGGGGATTTGCTTCAGCGGGCTATCCCGGTCCCACATCGCCTGCACCACCATCTGCGACATTTCCATCGCATTGACCGCATTCAGATGGCCATCCGACGACAGAATGTCAACATTGGCGCTCAGAAGGCTCAGGATCTTGGTCAGGATGATCTCCTGGTCCTTGGCGAGATCGATCGGCAGATTCATCCGTGAGAAATGAGCCTGAAGCAGAACGAACGCCTTGAAATGCGGTGAGTCGTAGATTGGTTCAGCCATCTTGACGGGAACATTGCCGTAAATGCGTCGCAGAATAGGCTCCTCGTGCCGCCTAATTTGGATCGACTCAAATTCGGTCGCCGAGGTTACAATCTCCAGAATTCCCTTCAGCTTCGTCTTCTGCGTCAAAGACAGAAGGAACGTCTGCATCGTAATATACGATATGTTATAATATGCCGCAATCATTGCTGCGTTCTGGGGAGTGACCGATCCATCCTCATCATCGAACTCGATGATCTTCGACTCTGTGAGCTCCTTCAGAGTTGTCTCGACCATGTCGGAAAGATATCGACTCAGACCATCGTGTGTCGGGTCCGTCAAGGCGTAGTATGTCGGGTTGGCAAGCAGGCGTCGGTAGAAGTAGGTAAACGTAGCCCAGTTGATGGCATCCTCGCCCGATTCAATCATCTTTGTGCTGATTTCCGTCACAAACGCATCATGAAGGAACTCGTGCAGATGAGACTCCACCGGGAGTGCTTCGTTGAGAAACTTCTTGTAATATTCCCGCTTCACGGCGGGAAGCATCAGGACTCCAGAGCCTCGGCCAGCCTTTGACGGCTGGGCGGCTTTACCAAACATCTGGAGAATCTCGCTCAGAGGATAGTCGACATAGCGGTGCTCCCTGCCCTCGAAATACTGTGTGCCCATCACGATCACCAGATGAGCGGTGCAGTCAAGCTCCCAGCAGGTATCGCGAGAAGCAATCAGGACTTGAATGGCGCCGTTGTTGTAGAGATGCTTGACGATGCGCTTGTCGCTCTGGCTCAGTGCCTCATGATAGTAGCCCACACCATGCGAGAGAGACTCGGCCAGGGCCTCTTCCTGAACTCGCTCAAGGAGCTTCTGGATTTGCTGAATGTCGACATGAAGGAAGCGATCCTCGTCATCATCAGCCAAGCAAGCCGTGAGAAGATCTCGTGCTGTGGCTCTGGTCTGTTTCCGGCTGGGCACGAAGATCAGGGCAGGTTGTTCCGGAGACATCTGCGTAACCGCAAGATACGTAGGCTTCGCCATCGCCAGCATGAGGGAGGGGAAGTGAGGGATCGTGTATGACTGAATATGCAGCTCCAAAGGCACCTGTCGTACATGCGGGTTGAAGTTGTAAATGTCGTGCTTTTTGGCATCGATCCACTCCCCAACATCGCGAGCGTTGGCCAGCGACACGCTGAGACCAACAATTCTCAAGGGCAACTCCGTCTGTGTGCGGATGTAGTGCATACGCGACACGATGATCTCGTAGACGTACCCCATGTGGCCGCCGAGCATGTGCAGTTCATCGGCAATGAAGAGCTCGACGCTCTGCACATTCTTCCGTCTCTTCCATTGCCGCGACAGAACATCCCATTGAACTGGGGTGGCAAGAATCAGGTCGCCCTGTTCAAGGAGCTTCAGATCGCTGGTGGTCTCGCCCGTCAGCTTCACGATGTCCTTGCCGCCTCGGAGATGCGCAAGCCGTTTCTGCCAATCGTCGAAGCGAAGATCTACCAGCTCCTGGAAGGGCGCGATGTAAACCGCACGTCCAGAGTCCTTCTTCGCCCAGTGGCGCAGCAGAGCGAATTCTGCGCAAACAGTCTTGCCACATCCCGTTGGTGCGCCGACGAAAACGTTGTTGTCAGTGTTGTACAGCGAGTTGAAAGTTTGTGTCTGAACCTTGTTGAACTCTTGCCAGTTCGGATAGAGCCCCGAGAAGTCCTTGGCCTTCAACGCTGCGACGGGAAGCGGCTGCAGGTCAAGCAGTTCTGTATGAGGAGGAAATCTCTCTGGCAAGATAAGGTTTCTGAACGATACCGGCAGTCGAGTCTCGGAGTGCATCCATCGGTCAGAGATAACGGAGATGAAATAGTTGGGCGGCATGGGCTCCGTGATAGGCACCGTGAATTCCACCACGTGTTCGTTAGACTCCGCCTCGACATAGTCCTTGCGGAGGATGAACTGGTCATGGAAGAGTATGTCCTCGCCATCGCAGTCCTCGACTATGATCCAGAGGCTCTCGGCCAGTCCGTGAATCATAACATCCCACTCGAAGTTCGGGGTGATGGTGAGCTCAACGCGCAGCATGGATCTCGTCATAGGCTGAACACGAGCTTGGACATCAACTCGGGGGAACTTGGCTACAAGGGCACAGACGGTCTTGCCAGCCTTTGGTAGGCCGAGCATTTCACCCATTCTGGGAGGATCGAGATCCATATAGCTGGTGAAGGGGACGTCTATCCTCTCTGCCTTCCTCACAATATCGACAGGGCAGGTAGGGAATTGCCTGAGAGGCGACATCGTGGGCCACATCCTCTTCTCGGCCATTTTGCACATATTCAGCGCGAGCTTGGCGACCGAGGCCCACCCCTTCTTCAGAGTAATCTCAAAGATAGCCCGAAGAATACGTCCGGCCGACTGAGTGACGTAGACCATGTCCGCCATCAGAGCCAGCCCATCCAGTTTCAGGCGCGAGATATACGCCTGGAGAAGAACATTGATCTTGGCAGTTGGTTCTTCTATGCTCTCCTTGACGGGAATTGGTACTTTGGCAAGCAACTTGGCTAGCTCGAGCTTCTCTTCCTGGCGAACCGGGATGTATTTGAACTCAGCACTCTGCGCAAAAACGCGGAACAGCTCAACATCGGTAATTTGAGGCTGGATAAGCTTGTTGTAGATGTCCATAGACCCGTGCGTAATGTAATAATGCGAGGCGATACGCCCGAGCTCGGTGGACTGTAGCTTCCCGGTCTTCTCGTCGTATTTGATCAGGTTGGCCTTCTTGAGCACAGCTGCGGCAGAATGTACCAAATCAACTCGCTTTTGTTCCAAGGCCTCATCGTCTTCGTACTCGGCTCCGACACTGTAAAGTCCAGGGGAGCGGAGCATACGGATGAAGAGGTAAGTGTAGCCAAGCCATTCCACACCTTCATCACGACTTCTGACGTTCCCGAGCACAATCTCGGCGTTGAGATTGTCGACCAACTTGCTGGCAAGTTGACTTTCGATCGGTAGCTGTTGGTTGAGCAGCGAGAGATAGTACTGCATCTCCCCCTGGGTCGTGATGATGATGCCCTCTCCATAGGTGTCGAACTGGGGTCGTCCGGCACGGCCGAGCATCTGCAGTACGTCTTGGGGGCTCAACTCAACCCAGCTACCCTTCTCCGGCGAGTAGACCTGCGTGCCTTTGATGATGACCGTATGCGCGGGAAGATTGACACCCCATGCAAGGGTAGCTGTGCAAACCAGAACCTGGATGTGGCCACTGGCAAAGAGATCTTCGACGTCAGTTCTGTCAGCTCGGCTCATGCCGGCATGATGGATACCAAAGCCGTACGGCAAGATGTCTTTGAGGTCGGTATTGTTGACCGCACTTGCTGCTTCGCTAAGGACTTCTCGGGTACCCGCATCATGCTTGAGAATCTGGTTGATTGTTTCCATTTCCATCGCCTTATCTCGAATGTACTTTGCGGTTTTGGCCGTTTCCTTTCGAGAGTGGACGAAGATAAGCATCTGGTTGCGATTCGTACCGACATGCTCAATGACCTTGGTGTAGGTGATATCATTCATCGTCTTGAGCTGCTTGATGGCCTTCCTCTCGGTGACGCCAATGAATTCCTGTCTTAGGGGACACGGGCGGAAAGAACCGTCAAAATGGAACAAACCAGTCGCCATGTCAACGCGGAGGAAGCTTGCAACGTCCTTGTAGTTTGGCAGCGTTGCGGAGAGACCGACGATACGGACCGGCTCGCCTGTCTGCTCGGTTTTACGGATTGTCCTGGCAACAATGCTCTCGAGCACAGGTCCACGGTCGTCGTGAAGCAGATGGATCTCATCAATGATAATTAGACGGACGAGGTTGGTGTAGGACATATCCGTGGCCTTTCTCGTGATAACGTCCCACTTCTCAGGTGTCGTGACGATGATCTGGGTCTCGGCGATTTGCTGTTTGGTGAGTTGGCGGTCGCCCGTCAGCTCAGACACCTTGATACCGAACGGCTCGAGGCGCTTCCCAAAGTTGCCGACCTGCTCCTGGACCAGGGCTTTCAAGGGAGCGATGTAGACAATCTTGAATGCGTCCAGGTCGATGTCACCCTGCTCGTTCCTGTTCTTGCCAATCTCCCGGAGAATCGTGAGCATTGCAACGTTAGTTTTGCCGCTACCTGTCGGGGCGCAAATAAGCATATTTCCATCGTCCTTAAAGGCTGTGGCATAGCATTTTGACTGGATCTTATTCAGCGACTTTGTTGTGCTAAAGGGAGGTTGTGCCCATTCGGGCATCTCAGAGACCAAGACGTTCAGGTCACTCGGGTCATTTCGCTTCTTGGGTGGAGGCACGTGTATTTCCTCGTAGCCCTTGAACGTCCGTTTTGTCGAGCCCTCGGGAAGCCGGACTTTGGGGTTCGTATTCAGGTGGTTGCCCTGGTCGAAAATGAGGTTTTCTAGGTTGATCAGCTTGCGTGGCTGAAGACCTCCCACCAACTGCCCCTCGGACCGCGCTGGTTTCTGGGCGGCCTGTTCTGCAAACGCGCTTGAGTCGATATCCATCTTGATCTCCATTTTGGGTTTCTTGTTGTCGTCTTTGGTTCTGCCGTGGATTTCGTCCAGGATCCACCTAAGACCCTCTGAAAGCATCTCACGCTCAATGACCTCGCGCGCCTCCTGGTTCTCGGCTCTTGCCAGTCTGGTGAGCCATACGACCTTCTCGCGGTTCTCGATAAGCTTCTGGACGATCTCATGATGCTCGTAGTCGAAAAGCTCCATCAGGTCGTTCTCGATGTCTCGGAGCTGTTTCTCTTCGCCGCCTGGCTCGTTGGGTTCTCCCGACAGAATATGAAGCGCGGATGACGTCTTGTCGTGTTGGGTATGTGCATCAGGATATACTTTTCCGATCTGGCGTTGCAGCCAGTACGCATCGATGTCTCGGGCGGGAACGTAGTTCTTGTCCTGGGTCTTGCTTTTCCTGGCGTCAGCCGCGGAGTCGATAACCATAGCATCGCCATCTGCGAGGCCTGCTTCTTCTTCATCGCGGTCTTGTCCCGCTTCCCCAGCGTCGGCAGCTTCCTCGAGATCTTGACCATCTTCCTCGTCGGCTTCGTCCTCATCTTCCGAGGAATCCTCCCGGACGACATCCACCATGCCGTCATCATCTTCGTCGTTCTCAAAGTTGACGGCAACGCCCTGACGGCCATCTATTTCGTCGTCGGCGTCTTGCTTGGTGTTTTCCATCTCCTCGTCGTCATCCTGGGCATCATAGTCGGTGATCTTCTTGCCCAGATTTACCAGCTCGTTGAACTCTTTGGGGTTCATCGAGACGCCCAGAATATCATCGATCTCCTTCTTCTTGTCGAAATCCTTGAGGTCGTCGTCCTTGAGGTACTCTAGTACTGCGTCGGCGGCACTGCGCACAACCTCGTGGGGAACATCGCCCAGCTGGTCGGCGACAATGGTGAGAATGAAGTTGAAGGCATCGCGCGTAGGCTGTGTCCGCGGTCGATATCGAATGCCTTCAATGATGGCATCGGCGCCCGAGAGAATGCCGCCACCCCGCGAGGCGGACTCGACCTTTCCCTTCTTCTTCTCGCGCTGGAGGATGTCTGCGCCTTCCCTTAAGCTGCCTCGCTCCACATCCGGCATGGCGCTGGCCTTCTTCTGTTTCGGTGCTGCATCGCGGGCTACGCGAGAACCCATGTCGTTTATTGAGAGGCGCCCAGCGAGCGACTCTGGGTCACCGGTGGCCTCGTCGGTTCGTCTGGTCACGAAGCGACGGTCCGCCTGGAGAACCAGGTTGGACATGGCCGAGTACTTGTACTGCGAGACATCGCGATGGTGGTCCGCCATGGTGCCGGTTGTATGTGTTGTGTGCTGGTGTTGTTGGGAGACGCCGGGGAGGAGGCGGATCAATCGAAGCGGCTCGAGAATTTCTATTTATTTTATCGTGAAGAGGAGGCAGTTAGAAGGCAGAGGAGGTGTTCTGCCTGCGCTCGCTCGGTGGCAATGCAATGATTGACCCGACCCCGCCCCAAGCTGTGGTCACTCTGGCTGGCAGATGGTGACTCGAGCGGCGCATCGAAATACCAAATGACCGATATGTGACTCGTTTGCGGGAAGGTGATGCTTGAAATTCGTTGGTGTTGAGATGGGTACCTGGATATGTGGAAGTAATCGATCGCGTCGGCTACCCAGGCGTTTCTGGTGGTTGGCCGTCAATGCGGGTCAGTCGTTTGGCGGGAAATTTTTATGCAACCGTAGGTGACGGGATCCTCTCATTGGCCCAGAGTCGGCAAGTCTACTACAGCGCAGCACTCCGCTGGGGCGGGATAGCTATCCCGGACCTGATAGCTTCCAGGTTCCATCCATTCTAGCGCACCTAACTAGCGCCCGGTAGCTTGGTGCTTGGAAGCTGTGTCATGCATCCAACGAATCCATTGATGAAACTCGACGTCCACTACCTACACAGAAGAACGAGATGAAAGCATCTCACCTCATCTCTACCTCCCCAAACCGTGCATTTTCCCTCTCAATTGCGATGCACATGTTGACATGTTGATCTCCATCCTGGCTGGCTGAAATCTTCCCGAAACCTCCTTGCATCCTACCAACCCCCTCTCTAGGTGCATATACATGACACACCGCATGAGATGATGAGACTTTGGCGACCTTGAAAGCGTCTGTGTTGATTTTCATCATGAACCTAGTCGACGATCCCTCGGCGGCGATTCAGAAGATCCTGGGTCCATATATCAGGCCCCGAGAGGAAGTGGCTCAGATACGGCGGATCCTGGCACTGCATCTTGATTCTTGCCTCAAGGAAGCATCAGTCACCGCACCGTTGGCACTGGTGGAGTCGAGCGAAGTCAAGCTATCCACGGCTCGAGGCCTTCACCGAGAGTATCTCGAGGCATTGAGCGCAAACAGGAAAGCGCGAGATCAGCATGATGCTTACTGTCAAGACGCAAATCGCCCCGGGCATGAGCCTGCGTCTTCCTCTATCGCCCCGGCGCCTGGGCACAACCAACTGCAAGCCCATCTTGAAACCCTCAGTCTTCACAAAAGACAAGAAAAACTCCAAGTCATCGAGAAGCACCTGGGCCAGCTGAGACAAAAGCCGGCAGCCGCCCAAGACTTCCTAGACCCCAACGAGATATTCAAGCATTCCAGGTCCCTTCCGGAGATACCAAACGAGATAGTCAACGCCATATCACTTGACCAGACTGCCTCGAGTACCCAGCTCGAGGAACTCCTTGACCAGCTGGAAAAGCACGTTCTCCAGGCAAAGATGATACTCAAGCGTGAAGAACAACTCCTCGAGCAAGTCAAGTCACGCTCATCAGCGAGGGCCGAGAACATCAGTGGCAGCGCCAAATTCGAGGCACTGAACACCACCCGCAACGAACTCATCAGCTGGATTGAAACAGAGCTGGGGAAGGCATCAGGGGAAGGGCCCTCGGAGGACGACCAGCGCGGTCAGCACAACCGCGGCTTAGCGGACCAGACGCGCCGCATGGACGAGCAGCTCGCGAGCATCAAATGGAAATACGCAAAGTATCTTGAGGCTCGAAAGGCGCTGCTTCAACTGGCCAGCCAGCAAGCTACGCCCGACATCAAGCCTCCTCCAGCAAACCCCAAGCTGCAGGCGGCTCCTACTGTCCCCCCTCCAGCTGCTCCCTTTACACATTTGCTCTCTCCTTACCTCAAGGAGCTGCTCGCCCTCGCCCGAGAGCAAAAGGGCCTTATCACGCAGAAACCGCATCTCAACACAGCCATATCCAAACAGCTCAAAGAGAACTGCCAAGGTCTCGACCACCTAGCCGAGGAAAGCCAGCTGATCCCTCGCCACCCAATGCCAGGCGCGTCTCGACGCAAGCAGACGTTTGGAGACACGGTTTCAGGCTCGGAGGGTCTTGATCCGTTAAGTCGCGTCAAGCCCTGGGTGTTCGCCGCGGACTCGGCCAAGATCTCGACGCTCGAGGCCGTGGCCGAGAAAATCGAGGAGGGTCAGATCGCGCTTGAAAGTTCTATGAGAACCATTGGTGAGATCGATCAGCTTCTGGGGCGAAAGCCGCCCCCACCCGACGGGCTCGAGCAGGCAGGTCAGGCTCTTAAGGATGATATCTGGCTCACTGAGGGTCAACCCGCTGGGAAGGCTGCCATGCTGAGAAAACATGCCGACCGAAAGGGGAGCGTGACACGCCCGTCTGAGGATGTCTGGGACATGTTGGATGGGAAGCTCGGGCTCCTGCGAGCGGACGATGATCAGATTTGATATCTGGGCGTGAAAATGTACATACAGCAACGGATTTGCCCCCCTAAACCACCCCTAATCTGAGTCAAAAGGCCTCGGCGAGTCACTGGCTGTCCGAGACGCTGAAGTCGCACAACCTACTTCGTGTAATCATTTCTGGGCTTCATGTGTATTTCATGTTGCCAGATGTCTCCCCAACTTCCCTGGGACCCAGAACCCTCTTACCTTTCACTCATAATTCCTGATATGCGCAACGCAAGATCCAGGATCGAGAGATGCTCGTCAGCACCGTCAACCAGCCTCTTGTCCACCTCGGAGAACACCATGACAATCCTGTTCTTCTGGGTATCCGGAATCATCTCGTCGTAGACAATGGCCTGGTAGAGCTGGGTCATAGTCTGCCCTGCGCTCCAGCCATCCGCCACCATCTCCTCCACCACCTTTGCAACAGACTGATACGTCTCGCCCGCCCTGCGCGGCCGCATCGCGTTCACCAGCTCCTGTATGGTTCTATCCGGAATCACACCTGCAATATCCTCCACGATCTTGACCGTCACCTGCTTGGCATCTACGTCCATCTGATCCGCCTCATCGCCGTCGACCCGCGCAATCGCGCCCACCAATCTCGCCGAGCTCTGCAGGTACGTGATCGCCTTTCTCAGATCGCCGTCGCTGGACTGGATGAGCGCGTCTACCGCGCCGGCCTCGAGCCCCACGCCCTCGCGCAGGGCAATCTCCTCCAGCCTCTTCTTGGCATTGCCCTGGTCGAGGCTTTTGAAGCGGAACTTGCTGCAGCGACTGGCCAGCGGGTCGATGATGCGCGTGACGTAGTTGCAGATCAGGCAGAAGCGCGTGATCTTGCTGTACGTCTCCATGGTGCGGCGCAGGGCGCTCTGTGCGTCCTGAGTCATGCTGTCGGCCTCGTCGAGGATGATGATCTTGTAGGGTGGGCACGGGTAGCGCGCCTTGTAACCTGGCGGGGGGTTCGTGAGCTGCATGCGCGCAAAGTCCTTCACCTTCTCGCGCACAATCGAGATGCCGCGCTCGTCGGACGCGTTGAGCTCCAGCACGCGGGATTTCATCAGCTCGGGCCCGTACAGCTCCTTAGCCAGGGCAAGGATTGTTGACGTCTTTCCGGTACCGGGGGGCCCGTAGAAGAGCATGTGTGGAAGCTGGCGGCGGGTTATTATTTGGTCAGTGTTTTGCTTTATCTGAGAACACGGTCGCCGGTGGAGGGGATGCACCAACATTAGACGCCTGGAGTGTCCGCTCGAGGACGGTGATGGTATGGTCCTGGGCAGTGACATCGCTGAGTGTTTTCGGGCGACTATTCGAGCGTTTGTCAGGGCGGGGAGCGGTCACATCTCGGATTGTTTTCCGTACTATTTCTCAACCCAAGGCTGCGCCCTTTTGTTTTCTCTAGTTTGCTTGTCGGTGTCTTTTGTCGATGTTCCATTTGCAGCAGCGGCCTTCCGGGCCTTGAGATCGAAAAAGCTTGCCATTATGGTGGCGGCCAAACAGTGGACTAGACAAGCACGATTTTCAGTGCTGATTTGGCATTCGTATGATTGTGTGGATTCGATGTTTTCGGGTATCAATCGCGGAGGGGAGATGATGGAATAGTGGTGTTTGTTTGTAATATTCAGGCGTAGATAATGAAACCTAGAAGATGGAAGGAATCTGGTGTCTGGTCAGTGGCGGGCACTTTACGCGTCTTAGACCAGCAAGACCGCGTCGGATTACCGCGTTTTGGGTTTTGGGCCGCCCCAGAGCTCCAAATTGATCTTCGTCAGGGACCCACCTCGCCCACCCGCACTTCCTCCACCCTCTTTGCTTGATTGCTTCTACCCCTGGCAGGATCCCTCCAAGAAGCCCATATCAACAGTGAACCTGAAAGGAACAAGCAACAGAGTTGCTCGACCTTTTCCCGTCTTTCAAGAAGAAGCGGTTGGCAAGCTGCTCCAGGTTTTGACTAAACTCGGAGTTTGCCAACCACGGGAGTTTTCTGGTAGGACTTGACAGAAATTGCCTGTCGTACTTGATCATGGAAGGTCCTGAATACGGGACAAGATTCCGGTGTCTGTTCTTTGAGCTGCAGTTCCATTATTAGACCTTCGTGAGACGGGCATAGAATCTCGTGCGTTCCATCGTGATCCAACTCATGCATCATCCCGATCTGTCACGACCGAATTAGATTCATACAGCCAGTTCCAGGTTGCCTCGCGAGCTGCGACAGTTCGGCGCTCAGATAACTTACACTGCTGCTCCCTGCGGACGTACCTGTCGTTTGCACTTTGCTTGGGGCATCGCAAAGATTTGTCCCCTTACCACAGTAGCACAGTCTTCTTCAATCTGAATCCCATAGGATCTCCCTCCCGCCTTTCTGGAGCGTTTGTCAGGTTCTCCTGGCATGCACGAGTGTTGGTCTGGAAGGTACAAAGTTGGTCCAGTTGACACCAGGTACCTCAGGCAGTCTGGGGATCCTTAAAATCGTCGATTGCCCCGCACTCAACTGACTGGCTTGCTTGTGACGCACCAGCGTTGACCCCCCCCCATAACCACACCCCAATTTCAACCTAATAACCTACTAGGTAGTTGCCTAGGTAGGTACCTTACCTGACCTTCGGTGGGACCTGGAGCCAACCCGGTCTTGGTCCCCTGCCTGCCTCCAACACCACCCACTTCACCAGGTTATCAACTCCAGCCTTTTCCGCCTTGCCATTCTTCTTTCCCGACACCAACACATAAAGATCCGGTCACATCCGACACTCTGTCGAGAATATTGATACGGTACATGAAGCCTCGCCATCTCAAATATCAAGGAGCTTCTTGACGAGCGCAGTCATGGCGGACCAGTCAGTCTTCCGCATCACGAAGGTGGGTCGTCGCATCTCTGGTCGACAGCGGGGTTGCAACGAAAACTAGCAAGGCTGACCATGGCGATATATTCCGTCAACGACAACAGGAGTTGAGCGAGCTGCAGAAGAACTCCGATCTGTGTAAGCCTGCCCGACCCTTCCACACCACGCTGTCATCGTTCAAGAAGTGGACTTGAGCTAACCTTACTTACCATCACCCAGCTCTCGCCGTCGCCTGCCAAGATATCGATGTTCGCAACGTCAAAGCCCTGATCATCGGGCCCCACGATACTCCCTACGAATTCGGCTTCTTCGAGGTATGGCCGCGCCCAGACACCATGCAGATGGCAATCGACTATGGCTGACCCGTTCGGTAGTTCAACTTCAAGTTCAACAAGGGTGCGTGTGGCCAAAACTAAAACGTCCAAGTGCTCGCTTCCAATACCGACTCTGTCATATAGATTACCCTCGAAAGTCGCCAGCAGTCACCGCGACGACCACAAACGGAGGGCGATGCCGGTTCAACCCAAATATCTACGCGAACGGCAGAGTGTGCTTGTGGGTTTGCTACTGCTTGGACGATTACAGTGTCATGCTCTAACAAAATTGCAGGTCCATCCTCGGGTAAATCCCCCCCGCGCCGCGGTCAATACGCTTCCTGGCTTCCAACTGACGTGAACTAGAACATGGCGTGGAGAGCGAGGCGAAGAATGGTCCGCTGCACAGGGACTTGAATCCATCCTGTTGTCCATCCAGAGCTTGATGTCCTCGAATCCCTACGAGAACGAGCCTGGCTTCGAGGATGCCAACGAAACGTCGGACAAGAAGAACCAGAAGGACTACGTTCAGAAGGTACGACGGTCATCTACGTTCCGCCTTTTCAAGGTAACATGGACTGACTTCATGTAGATCCGGCACGAGACGCTGCGAATCTCGGTCATCCAACGGCTGGAGGAATATCTAGGCATCGGCATCGATGGTCAGATCACGGCGCCGGTAATCAATAAGGAAGACTATGAACTCGACATGGACGTAATGGACGACGACTCGAGCGTTCCGTTTGAACCCTTCAAGGATCTGTGCAAACGCCGGTTCCTCTGGTACTACGAGTCGTATCTGATCACGATCCAGAAAGGGAAGGAAGAGGTCAAGGACGGTACACCTTTCACACGAATGCCATTCGAAGGCTCCAGCAACACCATGGAGGGCAAGTTCAACTACTCGGAGCTGGAGAGGCGGCTGCGCAATATCAAACAGGCTCTTGACGCCGAGATGGAAGGGTGGGCGACCGAGGGGCTTGCGGCCAAGGCCAAGGAGGATACTGTGGCTGTCAATCTCCAGCGGCAGTATGAGCAGGTTGTGGAATCATTCAAGAGCTCGGTCAGCCCCAACAACCTCGCTCTTGTGGACAGGAACCCCTTCGTCTGGGATCTTACATACTTCGGAAAGCCGATGACGCAACTCGATGGGGGTCTATTCAGGATCAAGATTCACTTTAGCCCTCGCTTCCCCGAGGAACAGCCCAGGTTCCGCTTCGAGACACGCCTTTTCCACCATCGGATATCGGCTGACGGCACGCCTTGCTACTTCTCGGCTCTTGGCCGACGAGAGGACGTCAAATCTCACATCGAGGCGGTTGTGGAGGCGTTGGAAGAGGAGCATCCACCATACGACCCCAGAACGCTGGTCAACCCCGAGGCTTACAAGCTGTATTGGGGCTCTGCCGACGACCGGAAAATATACAACAGGCGACTGCGTCGGTCTGTTCAACAGTCTGTTGAGGATTTCTGAGTAGGGGACCTGACAATCCAAACGGCCATGTAGTTCCCGCTAACGCCTTCAGGGACTCACCAAGCTGGTCTAGACAAAGGTGTTTTCGATTTTTGATTTCTATGGTGCACCCATGCGTCTTTCCCGCATGCGTGGCATCGCTCTAGCTCTTCGACTGTTTTTGCGGCACTATCTTGCTTACATCACTCGGATCCCCAGGCGTTCGGATTCGGGGCGGAAGAAAGGAATGGATGGACGGGCATTACCAGGGAGGATCGGGGCAATGGGTGTTATTACAAGGGCTTTGGAGAGTTGGGGGTTTTGCTTGATACGACTGTGACGATAATTCGGACTAGCGAAGTTGATCACTTTGATTCCCTGTTTGCGTGACGGGCTGTGTGTAACCTTTCTTTTGATCTGTTTTTGATGGCATGCGTTGTCGGCTCTAGATATCCTCGGAGAATGGGTCTTAGTTCACAGGGATAATCGAAAAAGGAATATCGGTGGCTGGAGATGAGCGAACAAGTGAGATAGATACTGGACGAATATTCATGATGAAACACAGTACAGTTATGAGCCACGCCGGTTTCACGGCCAGTATGCGATGAAGATTCGTTCCTTGCGTGAATTCATGACTACCAGGTATAATAGGGGGCCGTGTATTTCCGTTGATCCCCGGGAGGAAAAAAAATCCAAGTCATGCACAACGGATCCGGAGATTTTGTTCTTCGATAGGCACGTACCAGGTATTCTATACTCAGCGCTCAACAACCATCATCATCATCGACCTGGTGCAGCTGCTCCACGGTCCAAACCCACCCAAAAGAAACCGAGCTCCCTCCAAACGCCGCGCTCTATGCAAACATCTCAATCATCATACGTAGGTAATCATGCACTCATGAGAGTGAGATAAAAAATATAAAAAAAAGATCAGACTTCCACCATCCTCGAGCCGCCAAGCAACCAAACGCCCCATGTCTACTCTCAGCGCTTCCCGCCCTTGGTTTTCTTGTCTATCTTGTCCCTGCCAGGCATATACGCCGCCGCGATGCCAACCAGCCGCTTTCCAGACTCGCCCGTCGCCAGTGGGCCCGCCTTGAACTCGTACGTCCCGCCGGGGCCGAGGACCGTGGGCGCGCCGGGCGTAGGCGCCGCGATCTGCTCGGCGTGGAGCTTGTCGAGCGACTCGCCTATTACGCCGTACTGCGCCCAGTTGACGGGCGGGCAGCGGACCACGGTTTGGGGCTTCGGGAGCTTGCGCCAGGCGGCTATTGTTGTTGTTGTTGTTGTTGTTGGTGGTGGTGGTGGCGAAGTAGAGGGGGAGTCCCTGGTGGATTTCCGCTTGCCTTTTTGTCGCTTGGTTGTTGGCTGTTGTTCTTGTTGAGATTCTATGGGTTGGCTATCCGTGTTGGTGGTGGCGGGGGTGGAGCTGGAGTTGGAGTTGGAGTTGGATGGCGGTGGAGAGGCGGCTGTTGTCATGGATATGTCGCCCTCGACGTCTTCAGCTTGCGGGGGTCTGTTGTTGTCGATGCCGGGCTCAGATTCGGACTCGGCTTCAGAGTCGCTGTCCTCGGAGGAGGAGGATGATAACGACGACGAATCTGAATCGACCATGGCGTCGGGGTTGGCCAGCAGCGGGTCCCCCGTCATGCCGACCCTCCCGGCTGCGAGGTCGGTGACAAAGGCCGCGGGGTTCTCGATCGCCGCTACCTTGGCCCGGCTCAGCGCCTGCATGTCGGCCGTAGCGCGCGCGCGCTGTAGCTGCAGGATGGTGATGGCGCTCTTGAGGGCGAGGACATCGGGGTTGTCGTCGAAGGCGATGGGTTCCGGCGGTGCGGGCGGAGGCGGTATCCCGACTTGGTCGGGTTGTGAATGTGTGAAGGTGGGTCGGCCTTGGGCGAAGCTGGGGATGTTGTTGTAGTCGATATTGTTGGGAGTTGCGCCACTGCCGCGTTTCGAGGGCGACTGGTGTAGCGATAGGGGGCTTGTAGAGATGGAGCCGCCGGGCAGTTGAGCCGGGGCGAGTGTCGGGGTGATGGGGCTCATGGGCGGGCGCGTAGGCGACGGGCTTCGCGATGTCCGGGATGAGGTTGTCGGGAGCGGCGGTGGGTTCGAGGCTGCCCCGTGCGCGACGGTGGCGACGACCGAGGCATTCGTGGCAACGGTGAGGCCTGGCATGGTCATGGTCATGGGCAGGAAAGAAAAAGACGGAAATACGCAGTGGTCCGGGCACGACGGCGCCTTTGTGCCTCTGTCTGACCTATGACTACGACGGCGACAGCGACGGCGACGGCGGCAACGACGGCGGCAACGACGACACGAGACTCGTCGAGGGCGAGGTCCACGATCAGTCAAATCACATGGAGAGCCACGGAGCGTCTGCAGGCAACAGGCGGGAAACTGGTTGCGACAAGGAAGCGCTTCCCGTGAAACGGAGAGCAGATGCGGGGAGTTGGAGCTTGCCCGTTTGATCGTCGCTAGCCCCGCCACCTGTGGGCGTTGGTCTGTGCACCAGGCCCCCGCCAGTCACGCCTTGCCCTTGTCCGCCCCGCTCAACTCGCGCAGCCCCGCTATGGGCATGGCATTTCATGGGGCATTCTAGTGCCCATACCCGGTACAAGAAATATCGCGGTCTTCTCAAGGGCACTCCCTAGCCTAGGTAAAGGCACTCGTGAGCAGTTCTTTCACATGAGTTGAAAACCTACCAACGACAACAATGGAATTCGAACGTTTCTATTTGGTCTTTCGTCCCTTGATCTGCCCGCATGATAATGCAGGAATCACACTGTGCAGTGTGCCAAGTAGGGGAGTTTCCCGTAGGGAAACGGAAACGACGGCAGTGCGGCTCGTCGATGCTCATGAAGTCTACAGTAGGTAACTACAAGCCCCCAGGGAAAAACAGATGAAAACAGGAGCAAGGTTCGTGCAGTCTTTCGCAAAATCTCTCAGACAAACAAGACGTGATTACAGGCAGTCAGTCAAGTCTGTCACAGAAGCGGCCTCCTAAGTTCGGGGCGCTGATCAAGTCAGTCCAGTCTACCCGGGATAGCTGGCGAAGTCCTTGGGGGGATAGAAAAAGTCGTCAAAAACCCAGATGATTCCCAGCGAGAGTTGATGATCCAAATTCTATCGAACCTTCAGCTAGCCAGATAATGACTTGCAGACTTTGATTTGCGACAAGTGATATATCAGATACCTGACATACACGTGTATTCGCACATGGATGGATGGCCCCAGTTCCACGTCTGGCTCCGGCTTCTTCTGGACTCTTCTTCGTGCAGGTTGCATGCGCGTGGGCTCACCTTGCAGGACATGGCTGTTCCAATCATCCGCCAGATCCAGCAATAACCCCCGCCGCCCAGCCAGCCAGCCGATGCTGCTACCATGTATCAATCAGTTCCTCGACGGAGTCCTTCCCCTTCGTAGCCAAGGGCCGCAGTAGGTTTGACGCCCCTGAAGCAGGTAAGAATCTAGAAGTTTGTGTGCATGCTGAACTGCGTTTACATCGGTAGTGCATGACCGATGGACTAGGGAATACACTACAATTATAGGAACATTAATAACCATTATAGCCCATTCACTCGAGCCCTTCATCATTCCCCTGGTGTCTTCCCTGTTTCTTCCCACCATCCCTTGTCTACATTCGAAGTAATTCATTCAATGCTCCCGGGAGGATAGCGTCCAAACTGACCGGCCACAGCTATTCAAAGTGTTGGCAGGGCTTGGGGAACTAGTCCTGGCAGGTTCGTCCAACATGTCTCACACTTCACGGCCTGCCTGCGAATAGGGGCTAACTTGCTTGCTTGAAGAATCACTGGAACACAGCAAGGCTGGATTTGCAAGTCGTTGTGTTGCCACTCTTTCAGTCCTGTTCATTGCCGTCGGCACGGGATTATACCCAGCCTTGGATATCTCATCCCCAGTATTAGATTGACAGACTCTTTCCACGATCTAGCGTGGAAGTCGATTTCCTCCTCGATATCTGTTGGGTAGAGGACTAGTTCTTGCCATCGGAGGAAAGTTCGCATCGCCAAACCGGGGCAAAATCTTAGCGTGTAGTGGTGAGAGTAACGCGCGACGATACAACCACACACGAGAATCCTTGTTCGACCATGTTATAAGCCGAGACTTTTGTGTTGCCCGTCTGAATCACATCTCTACGACCCCAATCGCCAACTCACACTCCATTCGCGAAACCGGTAACCGCACATTCGGGTCCAGCTTCATCTAGGGATACTGGCCCTTGGCGACCTCACCCTAAGCATCCAACCAGTCCAGAAATATCAATGCTATACCGTCAATAACGTCTACATATGGTGTCGTCCGCACAAGGACTCCAAATCGCAAACTCTATCAGGTCCTTCCGTCAACTAAAGGTTTTCGACGTCGATCAGAGGCCCTTCGGCCATGGAGTACCGAGAAAGTCCCACCATGTCCGCGGCGGGCTCACGACGGGGCTCAGACACCGGGTCCTTCTGGACAACAGGTGCGGAGAGCCATGACACAACAGACGACAAAGTCCGTCACAAATCCGGCGGGAAGGGTGGGAAAGGGGGGCTCTTCAGGAAGGTGAACAACTTCACAGATTGGCTAGCAACAAGCGAGCCCTCCGCCCAGGCCTACAGACAGCACAAGAAGGAGACCTTCCGAAAGGCAGGCATTTCTCTGGACGACGACCGGGACAGTGCCAAAGCCAAGCTCCACGCTCCTACGGGGGAGATACCCAAGGATGTAATCAGGCCGAACATGGGACCGAGTCCCGAAGAGGTTGTCAGGAAAAAGGCTGAGGAGCGACGAAGGGCTAAGCAGCCGTCCTCGGGAGGTCCCGCGGGATCTCAAAAGTCCCGGTCGTCGATGTCTGGCTTCTCCTCGACATCGACGTCCAGTCGGAAGGGATCCGTCACTTTTGCGGACGATGATTTTCCCTGTGACAATCGAAGGCGCGTGCCACACTACCTGAGACCAAAGAATACCATGGGGGCAAATCGTACAACTCGATCCATACACTCTCACACTTCATTCCTACCAGGCCCTCAACGCATAAAAAAGATTTGATCACCACCCTGGTTCCCTTGTATCATTTACTCCAGCCACCAGTTGCCGTATCTGAAAATCCACGTGTAGTCGCGATTTGGCTGAGGATCCAAGATACTGATTAAACATGCATATTTGTCTGATAGCAGGTCGGAGGTCAACCAACCATCACACCACTGCCACGCGTTTGCACGACTTCGTCTGCAATATACATGTACGGCAGTTACGACCCAAAGTAAAATCCCCTTGTCAGGTACTGCGCACGAGCCAGGTACTTCTGCGATTTATGCAAAAGTTGTCCGTGCCCGCCCGGTCGCTACCTGGCAGGCAGGTTTAACTTACCCATAACGTTACCTACTAGTAATACACAAAGATAGGTCGGGTATCGAGAGATCCAGATCCCAGCAGGGCAGGGGCGCAATCAAGACGAGAACAGGCCATGTGCCCCCAGGGTAGCAGGGTTTGGGGCTAGCGCGGCGACTTAGACTCCATTGTCCAATCAGCGGGACGGGTTGCAAGAGGGTGAGCCATGAACGAGTGTCGTCATGACGTACTTGACAGTCTTGGAGGGGTCGCGCGCGCCGGGTTGGCTCTTTCCCATCATCGTCGAACGGAAAGACCATCGTCCAGCACGATTCGAAGGGGGTTCACCACACACCTCTGGCACGGGGCTTGGTTTGAATAATGAACAAAATGGGCTCTGCAGCTTGCACCATCAGGCAGCTGCTGCCCGTAGTGGTGGTCAAGAAATTCATTCCTTTCAATTCTCTGGAAACAAACAAACGTGTGATATCTCAGCTACCCACCTACTTCATACCTGCACAGGTGCCTACCTGACCCGAGCTAGGTATCATCCCATCGGGCTCACTCAATAGATCGATCGATCTACCTGTCTCATTCCTTAACTTGCTGTTTCTTCTTCTCGTTCTCTTCCCCCAGACACTACCACGTTCACCATAACCACCTCCCCGTACATGGTCGACAAGGAACTAGAGAGGACAACCCCGAACCGATGGTCAAGATCCAAACACAATCCGCAGAAATGAACAAGCCCCATCACGAGGAGGAGGAGGAGGCTGGCCCGGACCAGGGCACTCGGAGCTCCCTGGACTACCCGCCGGACGAGCACACGCGACTGCTGCCGAACCGCCTTGAAAGCACGCCGTACCTGTCGCCCGACGATCCCGCCGTCTCGCCGTATAACCTGTGGTCGGTGCGGCTCGTCCGCTTCGTCACCGTGGTGCTCACCTGTCTCGCCTTTGTCTGGTGGGTGATGATGCTCGTGTCCATGTTCATCACGCCGCCTGGCCTGCACGCGCGTGGATCACCCTTCTTCAGCTTTGTTTACGCCTCCATCGCCTTTCTCACCTTACTCGTCGAACTGCTGTTTTTCTCGGTCCCCAGCAAATCCGTGCGCATCCTGAGCTTTGTCACGGCGGTGCTGCTGCTCGTGAACGTGATTGTCATTCTCGCGGTGCAGAAGACGAGACACGAGGAGCTGTGGGTTGGCGTCGTGAGCGTTGTCTGGGCTACGTTGATGGCGGTCTGGGCGGTTGTCGCAGACCGTACGGTTCAGGTACGTTGATCTCCTGAAATCTCCCATCGAGGAGTGATTCAGATACTGTTTGAGACCAAGAGTGTCTTGTATTGTCGAGACAGCTAAGCAGCACATACACGCCATGAATGTCGACAGACCGACTAACTGACCTGCGTGCCTGAATAGTGGGGCAAGACAGAGGAAGAAGAGCGCCTCACAGGCAGGCCAGAGACTAGGCGAACGCTGCTGGAATGGACTCAAGTTCTGCTATCAAGCGCGGCACTGACGCTCATGGCAATCGCCGTATTGCTTATGACCACCACGCTGACTCTGCGGGCTGTCGACTCCAGGCTGTCACCACCTGGAGAGCGATACTGGGTCGACGGAAACAAGTACCAAATTCATTTATATTGTTCCGGAAATAAGACAGACGCCAAGGGAAACCCGGCCACCACGGTGCTCATTGAGGCGGGCGAGGACGCGGCGGAGCGCGGCCTGTGGCAGCTTGCGGAAAATGCGGTCAAGAACGGGTCGATTAGCAGGTACTGCTTTGCTGACCGGCCGGGAATTGCATGGAGCGACGTCGCGCCGTCGCCGCTATCTGCAAGCATGGCTACGGATGCTCTGAGCGAGACGCTGACCCGCGCTGGAGAAAAGGGCCCGTAAGTGACTTCTCGGGGAAAGACCGACTTCCACTTCTATGTAATTCGGGATGTCGTGAGACTTTTGTTCGACGATGCTGATATATATATGCTGTAGATGGGTGCTTGCGAGCGCAGGCATCGGCTCGATATACTCGCGTGTCTTCAGTTCGCGACATCGGCATGAAGTCCGAGGAATCCTAATGATCGACCCATTACACGAGGACCTCCTGGGTCGTGTCGGTGCTCCTGGCCGGGGCTTTATGTTGTGGCTACAAGGCATCATCTCCCCTTGTGGGATCGACCGCATACTCGGTGCGCTGATCAGGGGCAGAGGCTCTGCGGATCGCACCTGGGGCAGATCTGCTTACCAGTCCAGCGGGACGCTATTTGCTAAACTACAGGAAAGCTTGGTGGCGAACTCCTTCACGAAACGCGAGGTCGTGTCGACGAGGGCGGTCCTCCAGGACGAGAAAACACCAGTTGTGGTGATCAGCTCGGGAGTGCAGATTCGTAGGGACAGCGAGTGGGAGGCAAAGGTGAGCAAACCAGCCCCCTTTTTTTCGCGTGGTCGTCTGGATTCGACTGCTGGTGTGGGTAAAAATAGTATCTCCGCTGACTCTAGGATTCCAACACAGCAACGAGATCTGACCCATCTGACGAAGAACCTCGAGGATTGGGACATTGTCGACCAAGCGCCACACCAGGTTTGGGAAACCTTGGAAGGGAGAAAGGTGATTGAGAATAGGCTGAGGAAATTGGTCAAACTATAAGTGGTTGTGACGAGTATCGAGGCAGCGGGAGAGGGCAGACGAAAAACTCTGCTTGGGATACCTATGCGACAAGCGCCAGCAGATTTTACCAAAGATTGGAAAGAAGAACATCGGGATTCGCATGTCATGTTGGTTGTACTGGAATTGCGGAGTTGGCGAGCTTACGGGGGGTAATAATCAAAGGATGGTGCGAGAACACGAGACATGAGGCACTGGCAGATTGATAAGGCGGGCGGAGTGTCGGAAGCATATGTACAGCTAGCTGTTTTCCTGGGAGGCACAAGACGGCGAGATGTAAGCCGTGCATATCTGTAATAAGGTTTCTTTTGTTGGGAAATACAAATAAATATGTGAGTAATGTTTTGTTGTCGCCTCTCCCGGATTTCGGAAGTTGGAGTACAACTGAGGTTTAGTCGTGGGATTCAAGATGTCACTACCAACCTACCTGACCCACCATGTAACAAATCATACGAGGACATCTCTGTCTCTGCAGAATCAAATGCAAGATGACAGGGTGGTCGCCAAGCAGGTGACTGGGCTAGTCTGAGGGAGTGACGGGCTTAGATGTTGGCTTTGCCGGCGCCGACACCCTGGCGGACGGATGGTTTGGAGATGTCATACGGGTGGCCCCCATCTGATAAACCGTCCGGTATACCTAGCCTTCATGGCATAGCTCCGGCTCTTGAGCGGGTGATGCACACTGGGGGAAATCCACTCGCGAGGAACTTGCTCCTCGAAAATGGCTACTGGGTACCGTGGGGTGGGCAGATTCTTATGGTTGTTGTATCATGTGCCGCTGCTGAGATTAGCTGGCCAGGAGATAAGATGGGTGCCCGGTGATGATGAAGTTTGAGTGTTGGATCGGTCTTTTTTGCTTGGGTTGTGGGATTTACCGAGGGTGAACTGAACTGCCCGCGTCGTGGATTGCAGTGGTGACTCTTAAGAAGACAAACCAGCCAAATGGAAGAAGAGCTCAGGTCGTCACCGGATAGAGATATTTGTGTATTGATCGAGTATAAGACTGGAAGGTGAACTCGTTGAATGTGTTTTCTTTATCCTGTATGGAATCTTTTTTCTCGTGGCTCAACTTTCCTTGGGCCTAATCCCTGCGTTATCTCCATGCGTTGCCATTGACACCCCAAAGGCGGACGGCGGCGGCGACGATCAATGCACAAATCATCGGTACGGAGGTATTATTTTCTGTGGAGGGATGGATGGGTGGTTCTGTACCTTATTCGCTCTCGTCTGTTGTTTTTCAGGAGTCGTTGCGGCCGCTGATACATGCGCCCTTCCTCAGCATCATCTTTCCCCTGGGCCCTCCATCCCCTCAATTTCCATGCTGCTTTGATTGACCGGGCATGACCCTTGTATGGATGGGCGGGCGTCCCCGTTGCCCAATCCCATTTGCGTTTCTCGGCATCAAGGGTGCTGCTAGGTACCTTGTATTCAAACAAAGCGGCATGGATGGGAGCAATTAGGAATCAAAATCATCCTAGGTTTTATGGACATTCTGTAGGTGCACTGCACCTCGTACTTTTGTCCTTGCACCTGTGCATGTCCGTGTGCGTGTGCGTGTGCGTGCCTTGGGAGGTGATGTCGTCTGTCGTTGGCTCAGGTTCCTCGAATTGCTGCTAGTTGCAGCTAGTCGTACGGGCTGAGATGCGAGGTGGCAGGAACAGGCAAGCTTCCATGCATGAGGTCTTGAGGCTGGCTGGTTGCTGACTTCAAAGCCTGGAAATTGCACTCCGCCTTTGTGGCGGGGACTCGTCGATCGCTGCCCTGTTCCGTTCCCATTGCTGTCCTGTTCTGACACCCTACCTCACCCCTACCAGCAGTGCCAGCCAAGTTGCCAGGGCAAGCTGCCACCCGACCTCAACCTGCCACTCAACCAACCCCAGGACCAAGGCGAGGTGAGGTGCGGTACCAACTCCCGCCTGTGCGCACTGCCCGGACCACTATCGTCTCTCCAATTCTCATCCCAACCGACCACCGACCGTCTGTCTAACTGCAGTGCGCCGGCATTCATCAACACAAGCGCGCATCACCTCACCTCACCTCACTCCCAAATTGTTTTGGGCTGCTGGCGGATTGCTGTCCTCGCTGCTGTCCTCGCTGCTGTCCACCTTTGCCCGGTCCCTTGGGTACCTTACTGGACCCTCGACCCTCCTCACTTACCCTGCCTGCCTTAACCCATACCCTGCCTTGGTCTTCGGTGTCGGTACTTGATCCCTTCCACAGCCATCGCTACTACCCGACCGTCTCGACCGCCCAACCCTCGCCCGACCGACTTTCGACCTTCGACCTTCGCCCCCCCTTCTTAGTCCCAGGCTTCAAGCCCTTGACCACACTCGGTGCTTCTGCCGTCGGTTTCACACGACCTTGGACCCGGGCGGTTTCCAATTTCCGATTTCCAGCCCCGTCACGCGCCCAACCTCCGCCCGGCCTGGGTTGCCGTTCCATACCGTCGTGGCTACCGCGGGCATCGTCCTAGACCGTCTCCCGATATCTCGCTGACGTTGGGTGCTGATCCATCTATCCACCTCTTATCTGCTTGATGTCGAGTCCAGTATCAGTATCGATCCCACGTCACGAACACGTTCACACCTGCGATCTGCCGCTCGACTTCAGCATCAATAATCCTCCGCGTCTGCGACCCGGATTCGCGTTCCTGTTTCCGAAGAAAGGTTCCATGATTACGGGTCGCGAATAATAAAAGCACTAGCCAGCCACCGAGTGATTGACTGCGAGTCAATCCATGATGGCAGGGTCCGACTTTGACGGCGGCGGCCAAGGTAGCGGAAATGACTGGGCACACGGACATAGCCAGGCTGGCGATGCACCCTACCAGATGGACCAGGACCAGCTCGCAAACATTACGCCCACTTCATCACGCCAGAATGGGGCCTACGGCAACCAGTTTGGACGGCCGCTAGCCTCCCCCGCTCTGAGCGCTGGCGATACCGACACCGAGTCGAGACGCAGCGGAGAACGCAACAGATCCAGGGCGAGAGCGTCAAGGAACCCCAGCGGCCAGGTGCGCGTCTGCAAGAAGTGTGGCGAGACCTTGATGGGGCAGTTTGTGCGTGCGCTGGATGGAACATTTCACTTGGACTGCTTCAAGTGCCGCGTGAGTCCATCATACTGTAGCGCTGTCTAGATCTCTGGCTGATGGTGATATTTCTCAGGACTGTGGCCAGATCGTTGCATCCAAGTTCTTCCCCGCCGACGACGACGATGGTGAAGGGCAGTATCCGCTCTGTGAGACCGACTACTTTCGCCGGCTCGGCCTCCTGTGTCACCAATGCGGCGGTGCTCTGAGAGGATCCTACATCACGGCTCTAGAGCGGAAATACCACGTCGATCATTTCACCTGTTCCTTGTGCCCAACCGTCTTTGGCGCCCAAGATAGCTACTACGAACACGACGGCCAGGTCTATTGCCATTATCATTACTCGACCCAGTTCGCCCAGCGCTGCAACGGCTGTCAGACCTCGATCCTCAAACAGTTTGTCGAGATTTTTCGAAACGGGCAGAACCAGCACTGGCACCCAGAGTGCTACATGATACACAAGTTCTGGAATGTTAGGCTCAATCCGCCCCAAGATAATCTCAAACCAGTCGAGGATGATCCCCAAGGGCGCGAGCTCGTTCGGGAAGAAGAGGAGCGAATGGAAGAGAAAGTCTATCGCATCTGGAGTGTTCTCTCCACATTTGAAGAGTCTTCTGCCGCCTGTATATCAGACATGCTACTGCATGTGAGCAATGGAGCTTATGTCGACGGGGTTATGGTTGCGAAGAAGTTCATATGGCATGTCGACATCCTCTTCCGGTCCGCAGACGGTCTAGACGCCACGATGAAGCGACTGGACATCAAAAGTGAGTGCATCGAACCAACCCTCAAGCACGGCAATATCCTTGGCCTATTGTGGCTAATATCTTGTAGGCCTTTCTTACGGGCGAGAAGCCAAGCTGCTTTGCAAGAAGATTGTCGCCTTCTTTTCTCTGCTGTCCAAAACCCAAGACAAAGGAGTGCGCAAGCTCGGCGTCACGCAAGAGTTGTTGACTCTCGTCACCGGCCTCGCCCACTATCTCAAACTCCTCATTCGAATATGTCTGCAAGGCGCTCTGCGTATCGAGAAGGAGCGCAACGTTGCCGATGGCCTACACCAGTTCCTCGATGAGCTGAGCGATCTCGAGGCGTTGAAGGCCGAGGATAACTCTACTACCACCCTCCAACTAACAGGCGGCCTGTCGCGACTCTCAGCTAATGACTCAGATCAATGCATGCTGTGCCGGAAACCTATTGAAGACGAATGCGCAAAGAATGGCGACAAGAGATGGCATATAGCCTGTACCAACTGCTCGCGCTGTGGTAAGGAGCTCGGCCGAGCTCTGCACGATGCGCATTTGAATCTTTACGATTCCAAAGTCTTCTGCAATAGCTGCGAGACTTACAGCTCCGATAAAGCGCCGCCCTTCGAGCGCATTTCAAAACTGCAACAATACATCTTCCTCCTGCAAGTCGCCCTGGCTAGGCTTCTGGATATATTACGAACCAGTGGATCCATTCCTCCTTCCGAAGATTCTGGCTTGCACGTCCCTGGCGCTACTGATGGCAGACCCTCGGCGGACGGCCGCTCCAAATCATACGGGGGCGAACAACCACAACATCATCGAGAATCGTCTTATGAGAGCGCTCTCAATGATGTCAAGAGGTTGAAGAGCACTCGGCTAGATAAGCATCTGTCCTCGAGCTTTAGAAAAGCCAGGACGTCGCGAATTATGGATGGTCCTGAGAGCGGCGGGCCACCTGGATCCAGCGGCGGCGGGCCAGGGAATGGCAGAAGCTTCCACATCGTGGAGGAGCAAGGGTCTGCCGATGAAGGAGAAAGGCTGTTTCACAATCAAGATGCGCTTACTTTGGACGATATCCCTCGAATTGTTGCTGCCGAGCAAGCGCGAGAACAACGGTCGAATCCGCCGCTGGCTCGGCAAGAGCTGTTTCGCTCTCCAGCAACTGAGCCCTTTTTCGGGGCCGGGTCTGGTGCCGGGACCGGGACTGGGGCCGGTTTTGGTTTTGGTGGTGGAGGAGGTGGAGGCGCAATCAGTGGCCACCAGCGGAGTTACTCTGATGGCAGAGGTCCAGAAACGCGAGCTACGGGAGATCCGTCGCCCCAGCGCGGGACCCGGAGATACTTTTCGGAGCTTTCAGGCTTGGAGTATTTTATTGTCAGGCATCTCGCCGTTCTGACCATGCACCCCATGATCGAGTCTGAATTTACGCTCGATGAGCTGCTTGGCTTCATTGAGAGTAGGAAACCCACTTTCTGGAAGAACATGACCAAGGCGTTCAAGCCTGACGGGAAGAAGAGCACCAAGAAGAAGGGAGTCTTTGCTGTTCCTTTGGACATAATCGTGGAACGGGATGGCGCCGAGTCAACAGATGGCGTCGGACCCGGCACCCTTAGGATTCCCGCCATTGTTGACGACATCATCTCTACCATGAAGCAGATGGATCTCTCGGTCGAAGGTGTTTTCCGAAAAAATGGCAACATCAAGAAGCTCGGCGAGTTGGTCGAACAGATCGACAAGGAAGCTGATGTGGATATCAGTACCCACAACGTTGTCCAAGTGGCTGCACTACTAAAGCGATATCTCAGAGAACTACCCGACCCCCTGATGACGCACAAACTCTACCGCCTCTGGCTGGCGGCTGCGAAGATACCAGACGAGAACAAAAGACGGGACTGTCTCCACCTGACATGCTGTTTGCTCCCAAAATCTAACCGCGACTGCCTAGAGATTTTGTTCAATTTCCTCAAATGGGCTGGTTCGTTCCACCAGGTCGACGACGAATCCGGCTCCAAGATGGACATCAGGAACCTTTCTACCGTCATCGCCCCCAACATTTTGTATGACAGGTCGAAGACGTCAACTCTCGACAGCGACCCCATGTATGCCATCGAGGCGGTTGAGGTTATGATCGCGAACATCGAGGAGATGTGCTTGGTAGGTTTCCTTTGCACATGCCTTCATCTCCCGCGTATACTAACCTGCCTGCTTAGATTCCCGAGGATCTGCTCGATGCATTGAGTGATCCGACACTCAATAACACCAACCGGGAGGGGGATCTTACTTCCAAGGAGATCCTGAAGCGATTCGGAGACCGCAGTGCAAATGGTTCAGGTCCGCGGCAATACGCCGAGGTGACCGAGTTTGTGGGTCGGCACGAAAATCCAAGCCGGCCTCCTCCGCGGAGGATGGAGACGGATCCCTCGTCGTGGCAACAGGAAACGAGTGTGCGAACAGTTCAGGAACCTACGATACCATTCACCTCCGGGCCGCAGCAGGGAACACCGCCTCAGACAAAACGAGGTTTAGCTGACGGCGCCCCTATACACCAGTCTCCCTACGGGCAGTTTGAAAGGACGACGAGCAACACAGCAGTGCCGGAGGGCGGCGGCGGCGGCGGCGGCGACCGCAAAGCCAAAGAATGGCGGAATTCCGGATGGGGCAGGCAGAGCGGTGGGGCATTAACGACGGGGACTGTCTAGGTGACGAGTCCTTCCTCGCCTTCTCTGTCGTGACAATAAGGAGAGAGAAAGGGCGAAAGAAAGGGAAGGGAAAGAAGAGAGAGAACAAGAAAAGAATTCCTTGAAAAATTACCCACTTATGCTTCACGTTTTGGGTGTAGTAGATGGCATATTGCAAGCATGGTTACGACACGGCGTTCTTCGTTATCTTTTTTTTTTTTTTTTTCAAAGAAAACTTAAAGTTCTCCTACTGGCGACGACTTGACCCTTTGCCAACTACCCTGCGCTCGCGTACGATCCCGATCGTGTGTGACAAATATTTTCAGCAGGTGACAAAAGGGGGAGTCGGGGGGTTTTTCTTTCCTTCCCTCCCTCTGATGAACGATCACAGGTGATTTTGTATTTGTTCGACTTTCCGCGGGCTGGGAAAAGTAGGGCTTAGCTAAGGTACTTGGGTATTCATCTTCCCTTTCCTGCGGTGAGGTTAAGGGGGGAAGTGAGTGAGTGAGCGAATGGTGATGGTTGTTGTTGATGTGTAGAGGCAATGCGGCGAGGGTAGGAATCCCCTCCCTCCTCTTCCCGTTTTTCTTTGGGGGGTTTTTTTTTCCATGATGCGTGCGCGCACGCTCTTCCTTCTTCTTCTTCTTGGGTTTGGCTTTGGTTTTACGGAGAGAGTGAAGGTAGTCTTGTCCCGGTTGATATAACAGAAAAGAAAGAAAAGACTTGGTTGCGGACCGGGCGGGAAAGAAAATGGGAGAGGTGGTATCGAGGTTCCAGGGTTTGCGGCACTGTTTCTCCTTCTCCCTCTCCTCCTCTCTTGTCTTAGGCCTTCTGTCTCTTTTTTTTGCTTTGTTATGTATGTATCTCGTTTGGAGTAGTGGGTGATTGATTGATACCTCCCGTCCTTTATCGAGCCGAGGCTCTATTATATCCAGCACAACACAGCACAGCACAGCAAGCACAGCACAGCACAGCACAATATTGCACATTGCTTATTCTCTATTTCATTTTAGGCATACCGGCTATTTAACCTTATGGAATAAAATTTGTGTGGTGTATCCTTTCATGCTGTGCTGTTTTATCTGATTTGACCAAAGCTGGCTTTTTGTATCAAATGTCCGGGATGGAAAGGGAGAGGGTGAAATAGCGAGGGGAGATAAAACAGAGCGACGAAGCATTGGACAAGGGGCGGTGGGGGTAATCAAGGCGGTTTGTCAAAAGGATGAAAATAGCTAGTAGATATAAATACCCATGAGCCGTGAGGGGGCGACTTCTTCCCTTTAGAAGCTCCCTCGTACTTATCTAGGTACATAAGACATTAATATGTAGATAAATAAATACATGGCTGAGTTATCACATCCCATCCGTAAAAAATATACAGGTACTCATTCCTCATCGTGTGTCGTTCAAGCTACATAGTTTCTCAGACACGATCCATATCGTTGGAAAGATATGTGTAGTCTTCCCTCCATTCGATGGATGGATGTGGGAACTTCGGGATTTCCTTCCTCTATTGGCAACCAACCTCTTTTGCCCGCCGCTATTAAATTAAGTAAAACCTGGACGGACAAGATGACAGCAACAAAGTATGTAGTGATGTGCAACATCTAGGTATCAAAAATGCCGGCGCTCTAAACCACATTACCAAAAGAAACCCGTGCGCAGACAAAAAAACAGAAGAAAAGATCATGAAAACCCATATATGCCCCCGAGGTTGGCAAGGGCGGCAGGGGGGGGGGGGGGGATAGAGCCAAGAAGCGACCGCATATTTCATATATATTGTCCATTTTCTTGTTGGCTTAGTTCTTCTCCTTCTCCTGGTCCAGCGTCCACTTGACCGACCTCCTGACGCCCTCCTCCAGGCTGACCAGCGGCTTGTATCCCAACCGCTTCTTGGCCTTGGTGATGTCGTAGTAGCGCGTCATGCAGCTGAAGATGATGCGCTGGCGGTTGAAGGTGGGCGGCTTGCCGATAATGCCGAAGAAGACCTCGCTGAGGTAGCCCAGGACGATGCCGAGGCCGCGGGGCAGCACGCGCACGCTCTCGGTGCCCTGGGGCGAGCCGGCGGCGGCCCACACGGCGCGGCAGAAGTCCCAGAAGTAGACGGGCTGGTCGTTGGTGATCAGGAAGGCCTCGCCGTCGACGCGCTCGTGGTCCAGCGGGATCGTGCTGGACGCGGCGGTCAGGAGCAGCGCGCGCGCGGCGAGCAGGTGCCCGTGGGCGACGTTCTCGACGTAGGTGAAGTCGAAGAGGTTTTCGTTGTTGCCGACTTGTACGTTGTTGCGCCCTTGGCGGTAGATGTTGATCATGTGGTAGAGAACCATGGTGTCCCCCTCGCCCATGATGCCTGACGGCCGGATGGCGCATGTGAGGAGGGTGGGAGATTCGGGCGAGCGGTTGGCGGCGAGCACGAGCTCCTCGGCTGCGGCCTGGGTTCGGTGGGAGAGGGACGGGTTAGTCTTTTCTGTGTGTCTGCCTGGCTGGCCTGCTGCTTGCTGTGGAATGTGTGGGGGTTGCGTACCTTTGTCTCGGAGTAGTACTCGCTCTGGTCGGCGCCGCGGATGACGGGCCACCTCTCGTCGGCGTTGATCAGGTCGCTCTTATTGTCGCTCATGACGCTGGCGGAGCTTGTGTAGACCAGGGCCTTGACACCCGTCTTGCGGCAGGCGTCGACGATGGCAGCGGTGCCGTCGACATTGACCTTCTTGAACAGGGCGTGGGAGACGGCGTCGTTGGACTGGGCGGGGGGCGATGCGGTGTGGATGACCACATCGGGGCGGGCCTTGGTGAAGATGTCGACCAGCTTGGCGCCGTCGGTGATGTCGGCCTCGTAGTAGGCCACGCCGTCCGACTCGGGGCGCCGGTTGCGCGTGCAGCGCAGGTCGACCACCGACACTGCCGAACACAAGTAGTCGCGGAACAGCAGCCGCACGACGTGGTGGCCCAGGAAGCCGCAGCCGCCAATCACCATGACGGAGCCCAGAGTCGGCTTCTTTTCGGAGGCCATGGTCGATGGGTGGGTTGGTTTTTGTTCTAGTTCTTGTTCTGGTTCTGGAAGCTTGTGGCGTGCAATCGAGGTGCAATTGGGATGTTTATTCCGCTGGTTATTAGGTATTTACTTTGTATGTAACCCGTAATGTATGTTTTTATCAAGAGGGCAACAACCAATTCCAATCGTGGATATCTTATCGTGGGAGGACCTCGCTGTCTTCAAGTAGGTTTCCAGTGTAAGCGGGCGCCACCTCCTGTCAATCGCTACAATCGCGAAATTAGGCGGAACTACAGGGCAAAATACAACAGCCAGAGCGCCAAGCTCCGTTGATCGCATCCATTGAGTGCATTTGTAATTTGGATGCTGCTGCCCCCCCCTGGAGCCTGGGCAGGGGCAGGCACCTCGATCAAAAATGTGGGGTACCTTAGGGGTCTGCTCCTGCAGTTGCGAGTTGCAACTTCTTTAGTCGTGCAGTCAACTTCATGCATGTGGCAGGCACGGAGGAGTGTTGTACGCAGCCTGGAAGCATCTCAACTTCACTCCACAAATGAACGCACCCCTCCCCCCCCCGCATCATCAACCCTTCAGTTTCATCCAACCTACAAACCGTCAGATTTCCATGCTACACTAGCCTACCGGCTGCGAATGCGGCGGACCCAACCTGTTTACATTCTCGAAATGGAGCCTTTCGGTAACCTAACGCACTCCGTCTCTTCGCTTTGATCGATTCGCATCGGCTTCCTTGACCTATATATATATGCTCTCATAACTTCATCGTTTTCTGTTACATTCTGCTTTACTTGGCGCATCCGGGCGAGTCGAGATCTCCATCACCTCTGAACGACATACCGTTTCGAGGTCTCCATGGCTGCTGCCAGCTCTCGGACCACGGACTTCTGAGAAGTTGCAATGAGTCGGGGAACGACCGAGATCCTGGTCCACATCACGGCTCCGAGCAACGCTGTCGATGATGAGGCTTATCGAGCACTTGCCGGCGCGTATCTGGACTTTGATCCCGGCAGACGGACGGCCGTTTTTGGTTCAAAGGATACGCCAAGTGCGATCGGCAGGGACCACGATGAGGCCGCCACCGAGAGAGCTTCGTCCCCGATCGGGGAGGAAATTCCACCGCAAGTGATCCTCGAATCCCCCGTCATGTCTTTTCGGAGCGTCTGTGACAACCTAGAATCTCCACGCTTGCGACGGTTCAGAGACAGAGACAGAGACGGAGACAGAGACAGAGACAGAGAGGAAATCCAACGATCGCAACTCTCTTGGCAGGCGCCCCCAAGTGTCGTCCAGGATTCGGTCCCTGACAACTACCTTGCGATTCCCGGGTACTGCTCACCAACGAGAATCCTGGAACACTTCCTCTCTACTATCGAAAGCAGTCACGCTACGGACCAGTCTCCGGTTAGGCATCAACTGGCCCTACGTCCTTCTAGCGATGAGCAGGTGGCCAGTCAGTCGAGATATGACGGCCCAATCAACACCAATGGAAGCTTTTCACACCCGCTGCTGCAAACACTATCCCCAATAAGACACAGTCGCCCAGTTTCCCCAGAAGATCCCGGGGCGGCCGAGCAGCCGTCCCCATACACTGCGTCGCAAAGCAAGCAGGTTGAATCCTCTCCGATTTCACTGCCCTCAACTAACAGCCCCGACGACAAACAAACCAACGCAAAAGTCCAAGATGGCCCCAACAGCTCGAACGGCCCTGGAAGTATCCAGAGGACAACCAAGGAGAGCGAGACGGTGATTCCATTGTCCCCTGTCATGAGCAGGAAGCGTCTCCGCTATCCTGGACCCTCGATGGACGCCAACGAAACCCGGATATTCTCTTCCTTCCCCGGGGAGCTCATTCCATCATCGCGATCCGAATCCGAGCCACCGGCCAAACGCATTCGAAAGCCACCACTTCCAGACCCAGGGAAGCCCCTGGCCAGAAGCGCAAGCGATATCGGGCCCCGGCAGGGACGGGCCAAGGCTCAGAAGACTGCCTTTCTACCCCTCGGAAGCCTCGAGATATACTCACCAGCCCCGCCCACGGATGTGCATGACATCGACCCGGCAGACCTCATCCCGGATGCGCTCGCTCAGCTCGCAAATCAGCTGAGCCTGGAGAAGCGGTTCGTGCCCGAGTCGCAAACCCGGGAGCTGCGCTCCTTCGAGAGGGGCTTCTGGCTCGTGGACTGCACGTCCTGGAACAGCGAGCTAAAGCAAGCGTGCTGGAAGTTCCTGTCGGACTACCTGCTCGGCGGCTCAGCCGGTTGGGGTGTCTGGTGCGGACGAGACGGAGAGTTCTCCAGGCTGAAGATGTGGTGCTACGGGCACGCGGTCGGTCATATCTATCTTCTGTTGCGCCTCGCGAGCAAACGCATGGTTAAGCAAACGGGGGCGTGCTGGATAGATGCGCGGGAGGAGGTTGTTATTCGGATGGCTGGCCAACATGCGCCAGCTGAATGAAGGGGACGTCATATTATACTTTGGGCTTGGTTTCCTTCTTCGATATTCTGGGTTTTTCTTCTGATACTATGGGCTGCAACGTTCTTCTTACCTGGGCGTAAATAGGGTTAGGGGGGTAGGTCAAATCACGTTCAAGGGTGGGGTTTTTTACTTTGCGAGCATTGGGGGTCTATTTAACATACCCGTTTCTTTTGAATGACCCGGAGTTGGAACGGCTGTACTAGACTCTTATATGCAGGACTGCTAGCCTCCCAAATATCGCTATCCTGTCCCTGATTGCTCGCTTTCTCTCGCATCTCGAGACCCCACAGCAGTAAAGTTAACACGGCGGTATTGTACGACTCCCCCCTTTCCCGGAAACAAGAAAACAAAACGATTTAGTAATGGTACATGGGATATATGCGACGTGAACCGCCAAGCGTCTGGGCTTTTAAACGTAGTGGAACTAGTAGTTACAGAAAAGAGCGCGCGGGCGCAGCTCCCCTCACCTAATAGTACATCGACGCGTGCAAGCAAGGCCGCTTTCGAGATTTCCTGACCGGCTCTCAAGCAGCCCACTCGTTCTCGCGGGGAGTCCAGCTAGCTGGTTCCAGGAAGACGGACGCGATTTTCTGCAATCGAGCGTTTCTGCGTCGTGTGAATGGTATACCGACCGCTCACCGAGAGCGTGTGGTAGCAGTGTTACTCATCGCCTGAGGACTCCTCAGGAGGATTGAGAGCATGTTTTGGGTGTCGCGGGCGAACTGAGCGGCCGAGAACGGCTCGGACGTCTTTCACGTATTGGGCCCTGTCACGCTCGTACTCGTCGATGAAGGGCTGCAAAATAAAAGACACCTATCAGCACGGTAGATGGTTGGGGGGGGAGGGAGATTAGTTACCTGGCGTTCCTCAGGGCCCAGGGCTTTCCATTCGGCTCCGACCGCGGCCGGACCTCCTTCTTTGACCTTGGCTGGCGCGTTCTCCTGGAGGTATCGCGCTATGGAGAATCGGATATAGGGATAAAGCGGATGCTTGGGCAGACGGTCGTCTTTGAGGAGACTGATCCTGACGTTGTATGTATTCCTCAGGCGCTTGCGAGCCGCGTTGGCCTTGTAAATCTCGATCGGGGCGAAGGATTGAACCCAGGCGTTGAGCGCAGCTTTGTTGGTAAGCTTGTTCTGATTGCATATCGCAATCATTTCCTAGAGAAGGAGTTAGCTACCTGGTAGGTACTTGCCTTTGCCGCCGGGACAAGACGCCGAGTGGACCAAGTTCGGTGGGCGGCGTCGCAGCTCTTCCGGCGCCAGGACTGATGCGGATGGACAAGCAAGCGGGGGCAAGGGCGGCATTCTTACCTCCCGATCGGACGCGGGCAGAGCCTTGTATTCGGCAACGAGCCCGCCCATTACCTCCCGTGACCACTTGCCCTTCAGCAGGTGCACCTTCCGACTGATGAAGAGGACCCACGGTTGTTCAGGCAGCTTCTTGGGCTCGCTAGCAATCATCGCGGCAGCCTTCAACCCAACTAGCTCCTGAGATTTGCTGGCCTGCTTCGTTCTCGCGGCGTTGTGCGCGAGCTTTTCCTTCTGCTTCTGGGCCAACTCTTTTGCCTTGGCTTTCTTGGCCTTCTCTGCCTCTTTGGCTTTCTGGGCCCTCGCTGCGGCAGCGGCTTCCTTGGCTTTCTTTACGGCGGCGACCCTCTTGGCCTTCTCTGCGGCGGCTTCTTTGGCTTTCTGGGCCTTCTCTGCTGCGGCTTCTTTGGCTTTCTTGGACTTCTCTGCGGCGGCTTCTTTGGCTTTCTTGGCCTTCGCTGCGGCGACTTCCATGGCTTTCTTTGCGGCGGCGGCCTTCTTGGCCTTCTCTGCGGCGGCGACCTGCTTAGCCTTCTCTGCGGCTTTGGCCTTCTTAGCCTTCTCTGCGGCCTTCTCTGCGGCGACGGCCGCCTTCGTGGGCTTCTTCGCGGGTGTTGCTGCGGGTTCTTCTGCTGCTGCGGCGGCGGCGGCGGTACCGGCATTGGCGATGGCATCGGCATTGGCTTCTGTCTTGAGCGCTCTGGTCGTCGCTAATCCTCGAAGCACGAGGGCACTGGCGACACGACTGCTCGGGGCAAGGGCGGCGAGGCGCGAGGCATTGCGGACGCCCACGGCGCCGGTGACGCGCAGGCGCAGGCACCGGGCCGTCGAGAGCCCAATCGCTGTGAACATGGCGGCGGGCGGGACGGACGACGCGCTGGGCAGGTCGGGAGGGCGGGTTCTTGGTGGTGGTGGTTGTTGCGCGCGCTGTGCTTGGGGAGGAATTGGTGGGCGCAAAGCAACCGAACCTGGAACTTGGGAAGAAATTGGTTTATGCGAGCTCCAGGCTGGCTGGGGTTGGTTGTTGGGGTGTGACGGATGGAAGGCTCGTGCCCACCCACAGCTTCAGCCTTCAGGTGCTGTTTGTTGACTGCTGTTCTGGTCTGTTGCTGCTGCTTCAAAAGCTCCAGCCTCCTCCAGGTCCTTCCTCCCTTGCAGAGTTCCTTCCATTGCTTGGCCCAGACAGGACCATTCCCTGTTGGTGATGGTGGGTCTCTAAAGCAGCCTGGACACCATTTCGCGCCCAGCCAGTCGGATCCTCTCCTCCACTTCCCCCGCCGCCCACCTCAGTGCCCTCGATCATGGTGAGTGAAAGATTGAGGAATGGCGATATCATTGACCAGTTTCTTCTTTCCCATGCTCGGTGAGCTCTTCGCATCTCACCAAAGTAAAACGATGTCAAGCTCTGGTTGATTGGAGTATTAGCCTGCAGACCTGTTTGGGCATTCATTCGTCACCCAGCTCCTTTCAACTGGTTCCTCTACCTGGAGAGACTGAAGAGGTAGGTACAGGTACCTATCTGGCCATGTGACTTGGCCCATGAACACCTATCCGGTTCTAGGTAAAACATGGAGGTATCTGTGCAGTGTAGTGTAGCGCATAAGAATTCAACCACGGGCGCGTCTAAATCATTCCAGCTTCAACCGTCGAAATGGTCATCCCCTCGGGTAAGGTGAGTTCGATTTTAGGTGGAGGCTGCTAGCGCACACGACGGGACACTGCCCTGAGGACTGATGCTGCCTGGGGAGCTGGGCGGACAGGGCAGTTGCCACGCCGCGCCACCCAGGCCAATTCTAGGTGCACTTCGTCCATCTTCAAACTTTCTCCATCAACGCCTGTTCATCCATCCTGCTGCCCCAGCACCGTTCTTGGGTATCTGTCGCAGCGAAAAAGATCACCGCCACAACCAAACAGGATGCATGCCTACCTCTGACTGGAAGCACTAACTGTCCACCCGACTGCCGTTCAGAAAGTACATTTCACCACCAGTGTCATTGCTGAGCCACCGTAACCAAGCAGCAGTTATGGCTCGGCTCAGAGACTCGCGCTCACCATCTCCTGCAGGAAGTCACTCTGCGAGAAAACGGAAAGAGGACGAGCGCCGTGAACCCGCGCCATCCCGCGACGCCCACCGCGACCGCCGCGATGACCATGGTGACCGTCGCCGGCGCTCTCGTAGCCCCGTTGACGTGAGTAGTCTCTCTCCAGGCCGCCGTCGTGGGGGCACTGTCCGTGATGCTAACAATCTCCCGCCCCGCAGCGCCGATACAATGAACGCGACCGCGACCGCGGCGATCGTGCACGGGGTAGCCGTGACCACGACTCATTCCGCCGGAGGGATCGGTCCCTAGACCGTCGAGATGATGACTACTACCGCGGTGCGCGCCGTGACGGAGGCGGCAATCGTGACCGGCGCCGGTCACGCGACCGGGGCGACAGGCTCGATCGGCCTCGCTCCCCCGACCGGCGTGGACTGCGAAGTCGAGATGGGGACCGCGATTACCGCAGCAGGCGAGACGACTCCCGCGACCAACCAAGAGGCCATCGCGAGGGCACTGCTGAATCTGCTTCTCGCCGTGGGGATGACGCCCGCACCCGTGGTCCGCTGAAGACGGACCCCAAATATGTCAAGGAGAACGAGGTGCGCTTCTACAACTGCAGCCCCCCATCATTCTTCCATCCCTCCTTTGTTGATCATCCAACTAATCATGTCCGAATCTTCCAGCCAGCTAAGTCCACACCGACCCAACCTCAACCGGAGGCGGATAAAAAGGCTGAACGACTGCGTAAACTCCAAGCAATGAAGGAGAAGCACGCACTCAAGGAAGCCAAGGAGGCCGATGTTTCGTTTGGTAGCACTAGAAAACTTCTTGCTGAGATGGACCAGAAAGTCACCGGTGTCCCCAGCCCTGGATACAAGCCGTCTCCGCCCCCCTCAAGCCCACCTGCCTCGGCGTCTCCAGCAACCCCGGCCCCCTACACTGGCAAATTCGACCCCAAGGCCATCGCTCGCAACTCAAAAGTCGCCCGGTCACATTCTCCGGCCAGGCTTGGTGATGTAAAGCTAGGTGATGTGAAACTAGGCCCAGCTGGAGGAAATCCTCCTCTCGGCCTCACCGATGATACTGTCCCGAAGGCGGGGCTCCTCCCGACAAACCGAGCAGCCATCAGCACGTTTGGATTTCAAAAAGCCGCTGACACCCAAAAGGCTGCGGCGAAGCGGAAGCTCGACTTGGACGACGAGGAGATCATCAAACGCAAGCTCGTCAAGCTCCCCAACTTCGCCCTCGAGAACGCCGACGTCACCCCGTATGCCGACAACGATGCGGACGAAGATGCGGATGATGACATTGATCTCCTGCTGGCCAGAAACGAAGAGGATATAGCCGAGGCGCACCGAATTCTGCACGAGAGGCGCGAGGAGCGCATCCAAAAGGAAACCATGGCAATGAACGTCGACGAGGAAGCGCCCGAAACTAACGGAGAGACCAAGGATGAAGCCGAAGCCAGCCCGCAAGACAACGCAATGGAGATTGACGACGAGGTCGATCCGCTCGATGCCTTCATGGACAGCCTCGAGCAGACAGGATCCGGCGCAAAGGCCAGCTCAAGACCGGCCAAACAGACAGCCGGAAAGACCGCCGCCCAACCCGAGACCTATTTCAACGATGATGATTATGGCTATGAGGCAGAGTCGGCCGACCCGGCTTCTATTCTTGCCATGGCTGCCAAGAAGAAGAAGAAGGACATTCCGAAGATCGACTATGCCAAGCTTGACCTCAACCCCATCCGCAAGAATTTCTGGGTAGAACCACATGAGCTTAGCCAGATGACCGAAGAGGAGACGGCGGACCTCAGGCTTGAGCTAGATGGCATCAAAGTCTCTGGAAAAAATGTCCCCAAGCCCGTCCAGAAGTGGTCCCAATGTGGTCTCACGGTTCCGCTCCTGGATACGATCAAGACTCTCGGCTTCGAAAAGCCGACTCCAATCCAGATGCAGGCCCTGCCTGTCATTATGTCGGGCCGCGATGTCATTGGTGTCGCCAAGACGGGATCTGGAAAGACGATGGCCTTTGTGCTTCCTATGCTTCGTCACGTCAAGGATCAGGATCCGCTGAGCGGCGATGATGGCCCAATTGCTCTGATCATGACGCCCACTAGAGAGCTGTGCACGCAGATCTACACCGACATGCTGCCGTTTGCTAAGGCCCTGAAACTCCGGGCCGTCGCTGCTTTTGGCGGGAACGCCATCAAGGACCAAATTGCCGAGCTCAAGCGCGGCGCTGAGATCATTGTCGCTACCCCAGGACGCATGATCGATCTGCTTGCAGCCAACGGAGGCCGCGTCACTAATCTGAGACGTGCCACCTTCTTGGTCCTCGACGAGGCGGATCGCATGTTTGATATGGGCTTCGAGCCCCAAGTCATGAAGATCTTCAACAATGTCAGACCAGATCGGCAAACCATTCTGTTCTCAGCCACCATGCCGCGAATCATCGATGCTTTGACGAAGAAAGTTCTTCGGGAGCCCGTCGAAATCACAGTCGGTGGTCGTAGCGTTGTCGCCCCCGAGATCACCCAATCAGTGGAGATTGTTGACGAGAAGGACAAGTTCGTCCGGCTGCTCGAGCTTCTTGGCGAGCTCTACCGTAACGATGACGACGTCCGCTCCTTAATCTTTGTAGAGAGGCAGGAGAAGGCCGACGAGCTGTTGCGCGAGCTGCTGCGACGGGGTTACGGGTGCATGTCTATCCATGGCGGAAAAGACCAGGAAGACCGTAATTCGACCATCTCCGATTTCAAGAAGGGTGTCTGCCCTATTGTAGTTGCAACTTCCATCGCAGCACGTGGTCTTGATGTCAAGCAGCTGAAGCTAGTTATCAACTACGATGCCCCCAACCATCTAGAGGATTACGTTCATCGCGCTGGCCGCACTGGGCGCGCTGGTCAGACGGGAACAGCAATCACCTTTATAACCGAGGAGCAGGAGAACTGCGCCCCTGGCATCGCGAAGGCGCTAGAACAGAGTGGCCAACCGGTACCCGAGCGTCTTAATGAGATGCGCAAGGCCTGGAAGGAAAAGGTCAAGTCTGGCAAGGCCAAGGATGCGAGTGGCTTCGGCGGAAAGGGGCTGGAGAGGCTCGACAAGGACCGCGAAGCTGCCCGACTCCGCGAGCGTAAAACCCACAAGGCCGAGGGCGAGGAGGAGGACTTCAAGGAGGACGCACCTGAAGAGGATGAGAAGAAGGAGAAGGCCAAGACGGCGATTCTCTCGGCCACGTCGGCCATTGTCTCGCGTGACGCGGCCAAGTCGGAGGCAGAAGCCAAGGCCACGGCGGCGGATGTCGCTGGATCCAATGCCGTCAAGAGTGCGATTGCGAGGGCGGTGGTTACCAAAGGCGCCGCGCCAATTGTTGCCAAGGGCGGTGCTCTGGACAAGGCCGCCTCGGCCATTAGCGAGATCAACGCCCGTCTCGCTCGCGCTGGGCAGCTTCGGCCTGGTCAGCCCATCGACAACAAGGGACCTGATGCGGGTGCCTTCCATGCCACGCTCGAGATCAACGACTTCCCCCAGAAGGCCCGCTGGGCTGTCACGAATAGGACCAACGTTGCCAAGATTCTCGAGCAAACCGGCACCTCAATCACAACCAAGGGTAACTTTTATCCTCCTGGCAAGGAGCCGCCCTCGGGTGCGGAGCCAAAGCTCTACATCTTGATCGAGGGCGACACGGAGGTGGTGGTTGGCAATGCTCTGTCTGAGCTCACTCGCCTCCTGCGGGAAGGCACGGTGGCTGCTGCAGAGGTCGAAAGCCGTGCGCCGGCCAGCGGCAGATACACGATTACATGATAGCCTGCTCTGACGTGATGTATTTCCTCTGCCTGGAAGGTAGCAAGCATGGTGGGGGGATGGGGATTGGGATCGTATATGGGAGGACCGGGAGCACCTCTTTGCCCGTATCGAAAGAAAGAAAAAAAACGACCCATGGTTTATTCAAGTGCCTTTCATTTTTGGAAACTTTTTGATGGAACATTAGTTTGAGCAGCGTCGGTTTCTACATATGCCCCCTTGTACGATAGATAGCACACAAACACACACAGACAAAAGGAGCTCTCCTCCTAAGGGGGGATTGGGTCTCTTATTCGTAATGAGAATTGACGGAAGTGTTTCATACATCTAGCGTGTGATGCCTACATACGATAGGTATTCCGTTGTGACAAGATATCGGTTGAACCAAGTTTGCTGGAGGAGAAGAGTTTTAGACGATATAGTTTGCGGGTTTTGTTGTCCAACTTGAGGAGGAGAGATGGTCAGGTAGTATGTCCGCGGATGGGTTTGGTCGTAGATGGGTATGATAGATGGCTTTACCCCCTCCTGCTGGTGAGAAACGGAAAAGGGACATGGGAAGAGAGAAAGGAACAAGAACAACGACATCTTCACAACAGAATATCCACCTAGATATCCTTGGCAACATAAAATCCACGCCGCACCCCCGTAGATAGGTAACATGAACAGAAAGAGGATAACGACATGAACGGAGGAGACTTTTTTCTTTTTGTCGTTTTCGATTTTAATTGTAGTTGAGCGTGTCGGCGTTGGCGTCCACCTCGCGCTGCCGGAGCTTGGCGCTGCTGGCCTCCTTGAGCGTTTCCAAGTGCGTCTGCTTCTTCTGAGCGGCGAGCTGGGAGCCTAGCTTGCCGACGGTGTTGGCTCTTTTGGTCCTTTGCTGCGCGGGTGGGTCAGTATGTGTGGTGCATGTTGCATGTTTTATGGGTTTTGTTGGATGGCCATGGTCAGGATGTGTGATGTGAGTGAGGGCTTACCTCGGCTGCTGCTGCTGCTGCGGCTTTTCGTCGTTGGTCGTCGGCTGCGTTACCGGAACCGCTGCCGCTGCCGACGACGACAGGCCGTGGGGTGGAGGCAGCGGCTGGGATGGGCGCCGACGAGCGAGGGGCCGGCGCCGAGCCCAGACGGCGGCCCGGGCGCGCGAAGGGGTCGGAGGAGGAGGACGAGGACTGTTTCCCGCAGAGGTTGCCCATGGTGCGGCGAGGCAGCGGTGGTTTTGATGGGCAGTTGGTTGAGGTCGGTCTAGTGATGAGGGAGGGGAGGAGGGAAGAGTGGTGATAAGTGATGGAATTACGGTTAAGGTATTGGCTTCACAAGTGTCAATAGTCAAGAGATAAAGCTCCCATGACATGCGTGTTTCGAGATACTTTATTAAGGTTGGCATGTAGTGTATAAGACGGGTTCTGACCTAGGCTAGGCTGATGTTTGTTTGTCCCATACGTCCACCCATGCATTACGCACACCCGCGAGGCTTTGTTCCATGAGCGAGTGAGCGTGCCAAGCAGGGTCCCTTGAACCGCCGTGTCGGCGCCCAGAGGAAGGGAGGAGGAGCTTGAACGTAACCTAGGTACCTTGTAGGTAAGATATGGCTGGCATACGGGGAACGAAACGCCATCCGTACGGGATGAAATTTCCGGATACAGTTTCTGGGGTATTGTTACGGGTATCGATGGTGGGATGACGGTGGACAGTTAGTGCCGGGACCTTGGTAGATACCTCGCTGGATAGCGACTTTTAACTGTTGTCCTTGAACTCTCCAGCTTCACAGCGAGGACTATTACAGAAAAGACAGTTACTTCCATACTCTTGAAGAAAGGAGGCCAGGGTTGACGCAGGATATGGAAACATATTGAAAGAGAAAAGAAACGGCCAGGTCAGCGACGGGAGCAAAGGGCCAACTGCCCTACGACTGCCAATTGGATAGTCCACGGAGCCGGTCTTGGCAACAGCGATTGCCATTTTTCATCTCAGGGCCAGGCAGGCAGGCTGCTGCCCCCCGCCCGCTCCCCGCTGCCCTGCCGCTGCGCTCAAGCGTGTGCACCTCCCGTCGCTGGTCGCAGGTTGCAGCGTGCAGTGGGAAACAAGGTCATCAAGTCAGGTCCTTCGACCCTCACCTCAACCCTACCTACACAATTAACCAACGAGCGCCGCCAGGAATGCCTGTCTCGAGGCATGTCCATGCTCGCGACACCCTCGACGCCGTTGCCAACTCATCGCGATTGACTTCTGCACGTCCGCGCACCTTTTCCCATTGTTTTCAATTCCCGTCAGACGGTTTTCTCGAGGGTTAGGGAGTCATCAGTTACCTGCCTCGGTTTCTCGCCCCAAGCCCCCAACCAAGCAGCAAGCAGCATAGGCAGGTTCGCGGGGGCCATCAAGGTTCTCCGGTTCTAACCTTCTCAGCGCTCCCGCACTAAACACGGTCACCACACCACGAACTACCGGGTGCTCCATCATTAATCACGTCGCCTTATCAAAGATACCAGAGTCAGCTACCAAGTAGGCTGGGCACTTTGTCAGACGCTGCGCTGCGTGCATCCATACTGCTGATCGGATCTATCTTTGACGATATTCGCAACTCTGCCAGCGACGGAAGGACAACCCTTTTTGTCGCAAATCTATGCCGTTCTCGCCCTCGCCGTCGTCCTCGTCCTCGCTATCACTGCCAAAGCCGAAGCCGAAGTGCAAGCCCGAAGTTGTCCGTTTACGTGCACCAGATGCCTCCTGTCGCCAGCATATCTTGATTCTGCTTTGCCTTGCTTGAACCCCGGTCTAGAGCCCAGGGTTCAGAGAGTACAACACCATGGACGGCTCCTACGAGCCCGTCGGCCATTACTCGAGGCATGCTTTCCAATCTGCTTCCCAGAGCGGCGCCGCCAGCGCTGCCGGTGACCACTTGGGTCTTGACTATTCTATGATGGATGCGCCCTTCCAGCCCGGCCAAGGGTCAGCTGCGGACATCGCCCGCTCCCCGAACAATGGCACATATGAGTCCCACGACGACCTTTGCCTCGATCGGTGCACTGGCGTCGGACTTTACAATGGCAACTCGCAGTACTTCAACCACCGTGGCGCCTCGAGCGGTATGCCCCCGAGGTGGTCGGGCCGCAACATGTCGTTAAGCCACAACACCTTGTACAATTTCGACCTCGACCTCGACGCGATGCAACCCGTGCAGTACCGCGCTGGCACGGGCTTTGCGCCCTCGCACTCCAACGACTACCAGCACTGGTTCGGCCACCAGACCCCTTCTGGGATTCACGGGAGCGAAGAGGACTGCCTTTCAATGGACGATCATTCCATGGGCGGCGACAGCTGCTGCGACAGCCAGTGCACCATGATGGGCAAGTGTACCAACGTCGCATGTGCCAATAAGGAGGACGCATGCACCGATCAAAGCTGCCCTAGCCGGCCAGACGCCGTGCCGTCCGAGATTGCCGACGGAGCAGCCGCCCTCATCATGATCAATCATGCCCCAGAGCCGCAACAACACAGCTTCGACATGCGCCCACCTGGTAAGTCCCGCTGCTCTCCTCCTCCTAATCTCCTGCTACCTTGCCCTTGCCCTTGCCGCCGTCCCGCTCACAAAACCCTCACAGTTATGAGCGCTCTGGACTTCACCCTCGCCCACTCCTCCTCTGCTCCCCAGCAGACCTCAATCTCGCCTCTCGACCTGCTCCCGAACTCAGTCGGGAACATCACCAGCCATCTACTGGCCGCACATCGTGACCTGGACTCGTCTGATTGCATAAGGCCATGCCCGCTTGACGACCCTCACAACTACCCCAACTGTCACATGCCCATCATCTATGAGCCTTTTCAGTTTACTCAGTACGAGTCCGTTGGTTCACATCTCCAGATAAGCCAGGAGCTACCAGTCTGTGGAGCCGAGATCCGTGACCCTGAGGCTTTTCTGGCACACTTCAACGCGCAGCACAGGCCGTTCTTTGTTGGCAACCCACAGCCTCCCTCGGCAAGCTCAGGGACGCTCTCGGATGATGCAGTATTGCCGTCAACTGAGAACATATCCCAGTCGCCTGTCACCCCTTTCGACACTTCCGACTCGGGCGCGTCAATAAACACGCCATCGCCCCTTACCCCACTCTCGCAGGGGCAGGAGTTGCCAGACACCAAAGCTCGAAGCCCGTCTCCTGCGCGGAGTACGTCGGTCGAATCGTCGTCGAGCGATCCCCTGATAGGATCAGACCATGGGCACACATGCCTTTGGCGCGAGGATGGCAGCTCCGACATTTGTGGGGAAGTATTCACGGACCCTGGAGAGCTGTTCACCCACACGGTCAACAACCACATCAGGTGTGCAACAAAGGGGACAGAAGGGTTTCGCTGCGCCTGGAAAGACTGCCCACGCAGCGAAGCAGGCGCGCCGGGGTTTCCGCAGAGGAGTAAGATCGAGAGGCACATGCAGACTCATATTGGTCGTAAGTTTAACTCTGCCCTCGCCTCCCGTAACGGTGCCTGAGCTCACCTCGATCGACACAGACAAGCCTCACGTGTGCCCAACATGCCACAAGGGGTTTTCTGCCAAGCAGGCCCTGAACCAGCACATGTTTATACATACCGATCAGAAGCCACTCGAGTGCGCCACCTGCAAAAAGACGTTTAGATATCCTAGTGCCCTCAGTAAGCCATTTCCTACCAGCTTCGGTTTCATGCTCTAACATATCACTCTCCCATTAGCGATGCACCAACGCGTCCATTCCGGCGCAAAACCTCTCAAGTGCCCCGTATGTGGCAAGATGTTCAGCGAGTCGTCCAACTTGTCCAAGCACAAGCGCACACACGAGGTCAAAGGCCGATTCAACTGCAACGTGATGGGCTGCGACCGCAACTTTCACCGTCAGGACCAACTACGCCGCCATATGAAGACCCACTACAAGGAGGGCGTCGAAAACAGCAGGCAAATGGACATGCTTGCGACCAAGTTCGATATCTTCTTTTGAGCTTGATTCTTGTACTACCGAGGTCATGTACACCCGACCGCTCCTCCTCCAGCTGCAATAGCAAGGCGCGAGCTTGAATTATGATTATGAAGATATCCCCAGGGACACGGACACGGGCATCAAAAAGGCAGGGGCCAAACACGGTCGTTCCGAGTGGACGAGGGAAATAGATGGGCATGGAACTTGGAGGGCCCACAAGGGCATGGTCGGAGCGTGATGATATCATAACTTTCTGTTTGCCGCACAGCAACAGCTGGGCCAATGAACATGGAAGGGGCCACATGAGGAGTCATGAAGGATAGAGGGGGGGGCGGTAGGAGGCGAGGAGCATCTGAATTACCAGTTACTTAATCTGACCAGCGAGATAGACGAGATACCTTCCCACTTATCCTGGGGGAAGGCAGGAACAGGCCGTCCTGAGTAGAGGAGCTGCAAGCGGCATGGTTTTCTAGCGTATGTAAAGATACCAATGTCGACGGATACCAGATCGGCGCTGGAGATTGTCCAAGTTGGACTAGCTGAAGCAGTCTTTTTAAATGTTTTGTTTTCTCCCGCTCAGTTGGTAGAGGGGGGCTGTTTGTTGTTTTTCTGATTGGTGCTTTTGGCTACTTAGTACTTGAAGCAGTAAAAAAAACAGGGGAGTAAAATCCACAGAGTGCTCAGTGAATCTACAAGTCTTGATTACTCGTTGAATGCCGGATCTTTGAACCTTGAAATGTCGTTCAGAATGTGAAAAACGCTGATACTCTTGGGGCAAGTTCCCTCCAGGTTCATGTTCAGAGGGCGGCTGGCTCCCCTGTCCGTATTGGGCAAGCACGTTGATGAGGTGGGAAAGAGCAACGAGGCTGGATCTGGATAAGGTGGCGACGGGATTCCGGTTTGAAGGTCCGTCAAACGGAAAGAGCGGGCAATGGGCGATGAAATGAAAGAGGCCTACATAGAAAGAAAGAAGGAGCTTTGGATCGGCTTTGGCAGGTGGGAGGGTTGGAAAACGCATGAAACTCGCGCCGTGTCAATGTCCCCTCGCAGAGTCTCAGCCCCCAGACATCTACTCTCTATTTCCCATCATCTCTTTCGATCGTCATAGTCCACAGGGCTTGCTTTGACGCTGCGCATTTGTCACGCCTCGATCAATTATTTTTGGACTACATTCTTTCTTGCCCGGCAACAAATTGATTGATTGGGTTTGCTCCCGTATTCATCGACACAACCATCATACATACAGATTTCAATCCTCGACACAGCCTCTCATTATAGCCGTACTAGACAGCGACCATGGCCTCCCAGGCCGCCCCTGCCCCGTTCAATCCGCCCACCCATATCCTTAATGCCGATGGGCTAGGTCCCTTCCTTCGCCTCCAACGCAACTTAGAATGCAGGGAAATCCCCATGATGAGGTGCCGATCCACATCGGACCAGCTTCTCACGCCCATAGTGCAAGAGGCGGTAGGGTGGATGAATAACCTGGAAACTGCATTTCAGGCCTCCTTCACAGCAGCTTCCAGACCGACCCGTGTCGGGGAGCTGAAGAGGAAGACAAATGCTCTCTTCGGGAACCGAATCCAACCAAACGAATGGGTGGTCGGGATCCCGCGGACTATCGCAGGCTCGGCCGGTGCGGTTACCGTTGCTGAGCGAGTTGTGCCGCGACAGCGGGTGGGGTACGCGTTACAATTACCACCAGGTGATGCTGTTGACGAGGTCTGGGTTGCTCGACGAAGCGTGCACGAAGATAGAGTCGCGCCTTGGACAGCTTGCTGGGCCGACTTCGAACGCTCGTTCAGAGGCTTACAGCATCTTCTGACGGAATACTCAATCACCAAAAGTCTTAAAGCGTTTAACAGGGTAGTCAGCTGGGACAATACTCCACACTTGGTATGTCACCCGTCCTCGTTGTTGGTCTACACCAGGCTGCAAAGGCGCAGACTAATCTTCCTTCAGGAAGTACAAACACACGGTGCGACTTACCGCGATTTCAGTGTCGCCGTATATGAGGTTCGCCACGAGCACGCGCTTACGACTCCCCTGGTCTTCTCGATTCTCCAGATAACTTTCATGAGGCAAGTCGCCAACGGCAGCGGAGATGGGGAGTTGACGGTCGTAAGCCTACCAATCTCCGACCTTCATCTGCTGCAGGAAGCAGTGATCACGAGAGAACCCCAAACAAGGCGCGCCAGCTACGTCGCTGTCGAACGTTTCCGCAGAGTGCTCGACGGCAACGATGCCCGTATCGAATGGCTCATGGCCACGGCGACGGACCCAAATTTCTCCAGGGGTAGTTCTGCTATGAAGAATGTCGCAGATGTAACGCTCCCTAGTATCATCTGCGAGGATGTTTCAGGTTTCTTCAGCTGGCTCAAACGGCGAAGGGCCGAGGAATTACTTATGGGCGTCCAATCAGTACAAAATGACTTTGCGCGGGAACTATCAAGAGCAGACAAACAGGCAATGACCGAGCAAAATCCAGCTCCGGGAGGGGGAACTCAAGGGGGGGAAGCCCAAGAGGAGGAAGCTAAAGGGGGGGGGGGCCCAAGGGGGGGAAGTCCAAGAGGAGGAAGCTAAAGGGGGGGGAGCCCAAGGGGGGGAAGTCCAAGAGGAGGAAGCTTAAGGGGGGGGATTTTAAGAGGAGGAAGCCCAAAAAGAAGAACACGAAAGCGAAGGATTTAGGCCGCCAGAGGACAAGCTGCGTCATGAAGAGGCTATTCCACTGCCTTGTCCCCTTTGTTCTTTTGCCCTGACGGACTGCTCAGCGAAGTCAGCATTGACGGTTGATGCGTGTAGGGGAAAGTGGTGCAAGGTCCCGTCACTGGACAAAGGGACACCAAGACACACAGCGTCCTGTAATTTGAATATGTTGTATTAGTAGTCATAATAGTTATGGTAATGACCAGCGTTAGCCATATTCTAAAGATGGTACCTGGGTATCCCAGTACACCGCGAAGCATTGTGGTTTCTGTGTGCTTGTCTTATTCATATGAGCGCCCCGAAATTGGATAAGTGAAACAGTGAAGGTCGGCAGTGATAAAGCTCGTGCGATTTCACGATCTGGCAGGGCAGTGAGTGGAAACTTCTTGGCGTTATAGTGTCAGGTTCCCTTTGAGCACTGCTCTCAAAGAACCAAGTCACTCCTACGTATCCAGTCTGGAGGACAGACGAATGAGATTCAATGCTGTTCTTTTCGTAGCAGCAGCAGATGGTTCTTAGTCAATAATCATTATTTGGTTATGTTGTTGCAACTAAGGTAGGTAGCCGTAGGTACCATAGCGCGCCAAAGAGTATCTGAGAAGTGATCTCGGGTATAGTTTTGGCCCAGGGAATCGTTCTGCCTACAGAAAACAGTCGTCTGTGGATTTTGCCAGATCAAAAGTACAACGATTTCTATCCCTTTGGTGAATAGCTTCCAGTCATAGCAAGTACAACTAGTCCAAATGATTGTTTTAGATCATTTTCTAGCTGTCAATCCATTTTCTAGACGAGAGGTTTTAATTAGAGAAGGTGTTTAGCGGGTAGTTATTGCCCGGTTTATTTTTCCTCACGGCAATCTAATCTATGAGGATCCCACAGGTTTGTTGTCTTCCTTGGAGTTAATACCAGGTGCTGTCTTCCAGTGCCAAAGCCGTAATAGAGACCAATTCTCAGGTACCCACCCGCGCGCTATGGTAGACATATAGCCTTGGTGCAAGCGGTTTTTACGAAATGATTTCGGGATAGGTAGGTAGATAGGCAGGTGGTGTGGGGACATATGGATTTATAAGTGATATTTTGAACTGGTCCAATGTCGACCTCTGAGCGCTATTGCCTGGTGAACGAAAACTAACTGTTATTTTATTTGTTTTGTTGTATTGATTTCAGGGGCATTTCATGGTAAAGAAAGAAAGGTCTTGGCGGCGAACCGAGTACCCGGAACGCTTCGCTTTTGTCTAGAAAACCCAGGGACACTTACCCAGCGATTAGATTAAAACCTGATGGATCTCTACTAGTCTTGTACGATATCAACGAGCGGAGGTGAGCGAGAGTTAGAGGCTTGAAGTAAGGTTCAGATCCCAACGTCAGTTTCTTTTCTTTTTTTCTTCTTTTATCTTCTACGCTGCCTAAGGCGGTAGGTCGGTACCGTTTCCTAGACGTCTCTGTCGGCCCAGCTCTGGATGACGCCCTCGACGGTGGGCTCGTATTGCTTCAGAGATACCTTGCCGGTAGCCTCGTCCAGGTACGTGTTGGCTTGCACAAACACCTTGCGCGGCTGCTTGTTCTTGAGAACCACGTCCCGCACCGTCGTTCCCCAGTAGTCGAGCCCGACCCCCGACATCTGGGTGAAGAACTTGAAGCCGGCTTCTACGTCGGCGGTGGACTTGTAGATGTGAATCTTTTGGAGCATGTCGCCGACGGCTGTGAGGCTGTTAGTGGGTGGCTGCAAGTTTGGGATGTTCAGGGAGTTGCTGTTAAGAAGAATAAGGAGTCGTGCCTTTTCTGCCGCTCGTCAGGATCTTGGAACGGTCGAGCTTGATGGTCAGGTCGGAGAGGTCGTCATTCTTGTACTCCAGCTTGCAGAAGTCATCCCCAGCTTCCAGGAAGGCCTATTTGTTTTTGCACGTCAGAACCTTACCCGTCTTAGCGTGAGGGATGGGGCAACGTACCTTGAGAATGGCGAACCGAGCTTGGCAATGCGGCTGGCCCCATTTCTGGCTCTTGGGATCCCAGAACTCTGTAGAGACGAGGCCGGCGCGCGCCATGCTCAGATACGAGGCGTAGAGGATGTCGCCTGCCTCGCCGTCCATGTCGGTGGACCCGTCGCCGAAGCCAAAGATCTTGAGGGCTGAGAACTCACAGCTGAGATACATCGCGACGAGCTCAGCGCGGCACTCCTCGTATGCACCGGCCAGGCCGCCAAACACCGATCCCCAGGTCTGACCGGGCTTGTACCACGTTGTCACGGGCTTGTTGGACAGCGGGCTCACGGGCGGGTTCTCGTGGTCGAAGTTGTAGACACCAGGGGCTGTCTCCTGGAGGAGTTTGCCACAGCCATGTCCCGTTAGCTCGTGGAGGCCGACCTGCACCTCGAAAGCCGCGTCGCGGTACTTCTGATACAGTTCCAAGTCCGCCTCGGCGATGAAGGGGATCTTCTCGTTGGGAGCCTTTGCGCTGAGCACGTTGCCCAGGCTGACGTTCTTGAAGCCTTCTTGCTGGCGGATGTCGTCGTAATTGGGGATGTTTATGCCGGCCGGGATGCCAGATCCGCAAAACGACAGGACCTCGAGAGAGGTGAAGTCTGGAGACAGGAACTTGTCCTTCTCAAAGTCATTGGTCCAGGGAAGCAAGGGGATCAGCGCCGGCGCGGACCGCACGAGCTCCTCAAACGCCTTGGTCCGCTCCAGGTTGACGATGGCGGCAAAGCCCTCCCACTCGCCCCTAACGCCTGCGGGGTCGCGGTAGGTCTCGATAAAGCCGATGTTGGACTCGACGGCCGGCGCTTGGTCGCGGATCCAGTATCTCTGGCTCTCCTTGAAGGCCAGTAGCGAGCCCTCGTCAAACGACTTGGCGTACGCAAGGTGCATCTTCTCCTGCGTTTCGTTCTCGGCGTTCTCGGCCGCCTTCTTGATGTAGCCGGTAATAGCGGCCATCTCGGAGGCGTAGTCGCCGTATACCAGCCTGACGGTCTTGCCGTCCAGCGGGCCCTCGGTGATCTTGTGCTCGGTGTCCTTTCCGATATCGCCGCCCTCGCTGGGGATGGTGGTCTTGGCAGACGCAATAAGCAGCTCAAAGACACCGTCCTCGGTCTTGCGCAGGCGGGTGTTCTCGGGGAGCAGCCCCGTCTTCTGCATCCATTTGGCCACCGCCTCAATCTCGTCCTTGGTGATGCCGGGCGAGTCGGGGTAGTACGTGGTCATGTGGCCGTCGTCGAGGAAGCCGAGGTGCAGCAGACCGGGCTTGTCGGTCGAGAAGATGGCGCCGGCGGTGGCCTTATAGTGCTTCTCGGCGTCGGGCGAGGTGGAGGCAAGGTCGAAGAAGACCTGCTCATCGCACCTGGGCAGGAACTTGGAGTCGCCGAAGCTCTTATAATTGCCGCTATTCCCGAGAAACTGGGCGGCATATTGCAAGAAGGCTGTGAGGCCGGCTTCGTCGACACCGGCCTTCTCGGCCAGGGCCTTCCAATCCCCGCCAGAGGCCTTCTGCAGGGCAACAATGAAGTCGTAGATGGGCTCCGACTCGGGGGAGACTTGGCGGAGCACAATCCGGTTGCCGGCAAAGGAGGCTCTGAGACTGGGTTAGCGGGGGACCTTGATATGTCCCAGGTTTTGCCTTGCACGTTGCCAGAGAACATATTGTCACGCATGTCAGTCACATTGCGTGCCGTGCAACAATAGAATGTAGGTCGAAGTGCATGTGTGTATGCAAGTACATCATCTCTCTCGTCTATGGACAGACAGCATAGAAAGGCAGGGCAGCAGCGACCGTCCTAATAGTTCTTACCGGCTGATAAAGTGGGAATAGCGCTTCTGCTTGTCCGTCAGGGCCTCAAAGTGCTTTTCGATCTCGAGTCGTACGACGGCGGGCGGGGCATCCGCCAGGTACTGCTTGAGCTCCTGGGTGTTCATGGTGAAGGAGCGACTGAAGTGCTTCTTCGGGTTGTTTCTTAGCAGCAGCGCAGGTGCAAGTGCAGGTACGCGCAGGAAGGTCGTCGTTGTCAAGAGTCCCAGACGCTGGGATCCGAGAACGAGGGGAAAACGCATCGAAACCCCTGCCCCAAAAAAACCAAACGACGTAAACAACCAAAAACTCCAAGGCACTACCTCACTGCTGGTCGGATCACGGGTTGCTGCTTGCTGCAAGGCTTCGCAACTTTGGGCAGGTCGTTGGCTGACCACCAGCGATCCAATAGAATCGCCCAGATTGGCTTGCCTGCCCGCAATCTCACGTGGCGCATTCAGCAAAATACCCACTCTCCCAGAGTCCCAAGCGGGCAGGTGCCAAACAGATGGATAGGGCGGAAAGGTGGGCAAGCGGGGAAAGCTGGGGCCACCAACGGGAGGCGGATACAGCCTTGCGTGGCCAGCTCGCCGCGTCTCAATGTCAGCCACAATTGAGGGGTATGATCCTGAGGGGGGCTGGAACTTGAGAGAGGGGCAGGCAGGGGATGTGAAACAGCGATCGAGCACCAATTCGATTCGATCGGGTGCTGCGGGGCTTGCCTTCTTCTTTTGGTCATTCGGGAATTCATTTCTGTCCTGGCGGGGAAGCTGGCTACTTGACCGACCTTAGGGAAGCTCTGAGGCTTCGATCCCCTTCACATTTGTTCTACCTGGAAGAGCTTACTTGCATCCATCCCTCGAGGCAAAATTCCGTCGCCGCCCATTTACACGGCTGGTTCGAGTTGCCATTTGATTCGCCTGAAAGGTGGCTCTGCTCAAACAGACAGTGGTTCCCGTCCTCAGCAGGGGCTAGCAGTTCGTGGGTGATGCTGTGGGTTGTTTGGCTCGGTTGGCCCTACCTGCCTGCCTGCCTGCCAGCGGCGCCAGCAGCACCGGCGGCCCAATGCGCACTGTGGTGGGAAGTGGTCACGACTTGCAATGATGACGCGAGAACACCACCATCCTTCTTGTGCAAACCGAACAATAGATCTACTTCAGATTGACCGCTTCGTGACAGCCAAAGGCTCCTGTATAGAGATAATGCGCCCTGTACACGATAAGAGACACCGATGGACCAATGGCCAGCGCCGACTTATTGCGATGTCGGCGATTAAGGGAGCTGTGAGGTGTGATGTGGAAAGCTCCATGGCTTACCTACCTGGAACGAACCTAGGGGTTCAAGCCCAAATCCATGTCATGCGGGCTGCCTCACGGGCGGTCAGGTATCGAGATGATGATGGGACGGGCGGCACTCCGAGTCTGGCGCCATCCATCCTGGGATCCTACCTACTACGTAGCGGCGGCTTCTAATCATAGAAAGGAAGAGCGGGTGTGGGTTGAGACGAGGCGGGAGAGATGAATGGCTTCCGGCTGTGAGATCCCGACATCGCAACACAACACTGATTCGAGATGTGAAGCCACCAGGTGCTTCCAGGTTGAGGGAGGGACGTGCACAGTACAGGCAACTTCAGATGACGCGCTTGTTGACCCAAGAAACCAAGTTCCAGGGGCAAGCGACGGTGACAAGCACTGTGTAGAGCACCACTTTTGCCGACTGAGCTGGGACTCAGTCGGGGAGTCAAGGCCGGAGAGCGTACAGTGCCTGGTCGCCGAACGTCAAGAAATGGCTGATTGTCGGCCATTAATGTTTAGGCAATTCTCCAGTATCCTCCTCTCGTCTTCAACTGGTCAGCTGCCCTGCCTCCAACGAACGGGACCGGATAGCGGGACGTCATTTTCTCGTACTGCCTGCCTGTAGCCATGGTCAGGTACCGTACCTACAGGCAGGTCCCATTTCAATTGTAATATAACCTCTAGTGGCTAGTTCGACGGGAAAGGGGTCAAGCAGTTAGCACGTCTGATCCTTACAAGCTTACAAGGAAAGGGAAGCTGGATTCAAAGACTGGGAGACTGGCATCCAGCAAAGGTGGAACTGGAGACATAAAACCGCTTAAAAAGGTTTCTGACCCGCCTTGCCAAGGTGCCTGTCTGGTCGTCTGCAATCCTCGTGACTGGACCCGTTTGGCCTTCGGGGGGGTCCGTATTCTCTTACAGTGTGCTCGGTGGGTTTGATCCCAGAAACTCGATCAAAATGGTGCCTTAGCTTCGGAAGTGACTGATGGGGGAGGACTAACGGTACCGGTGAGCATTGCCGTGCGGATGCAGGAGGATACCACGATGGCGACAGTTGAGCAGTTTTCTTGACGTGCCGGGGTGTGCGTAGTGTACGTGTAATCTGTCAGCGCATCGAGACAGGATTTCTTCCACAAGAGCTTCCATGCTTGAGGTTTGAGTACGCCAAAAGAGAGCTGGTTGCTCGTGGTCTGCGATTGTCCTGCGGTTTGCGATTCCTGGCCTTCTGCTCCGTGGGGTAGTTCGGCGCAGGGTCAGCACAGGGAGCTATGCCCGAGTTGGTTCGACGTGTTTGAGAGCACACAGTGTAAGTCCAGGTAAGGTACCTCACCTGGTACCTAACTGACATGAGATGGGGAGTCTGACCCGTACACAATTTGTATCAAGGTATCCTGTAAGAGCATTCGCAATGGGACAGACGGTGATGAACCTGCATAATCCCCGCGCCGACATCAATGCAGCGGGATCCGCCTTCTTGCGGCGGGCTGTGATGAGCGGATGATGACAGACGATCGGGAACGCTCGCCAGTGGGGACTTTGAGCACGCCCTGCCCCAGCGAGCTACGAGCTGAGTGTTGCTGTACTGTGTAGAATGTGAACGTCGTGAATGTGCGGTGGATGAGAACTCGAAAGACAGAACGGGACGTGTTTCAACCTCCATGCTTCCACGCCTGAAGAGTCTCCTGGAGGGACAAACAAGATGTGAATCCGCCACTATGCAGAATTAGTGCTGACAACTTAAAACCTCCATTCACGCCTCTACTTGCGGCACTGGAAGTTTGAGTAATTTCTCCAGGTTCCTGTCTACCTGGTACTGAGGTAGGGAACCCTATAACCTATGTAGGCAGGGCCGGGGTGCCAATAGTAATGGTGAAAAGGTACCTCATTATTGACTCCCGCTCCAACTCCCGTGTTGAAAACGCATCTCCGCATGTATCTTACACATACGAGCTATACGTCCAGGAAATAGTCCAATAAAGGATGGACGCATTGGCCAGCATTCAATATCCGTACGCATGCAGAAACCGTGCGTCTAAGAGCGTCTCGCTGGCGCTGGCGTTGCCTGTAAAGGGTACAGGCGACTGCACAGCGCACACGGGCCGAGCTGGTCAGTGGTTGGGTGAGCAGACGCTGTTGCTTCCACGTCGTCGTCCTCACAAGCACATCATTGAGCGGTGAGGGCCTTTGGCTCTTGTTGGTGGTAGATCCTGTGGACGCCTGCTAGGCCGTCCATTCAAAGGCGCTGGAGGAAGGCCATATCCGAAGCGGGCAAAGCTAACCCGGAAGGCCGTAGGCGTGGTGTGGGGCTGCCGCCGTGGAATGTGGATGGGCTCTCGAAGCTATTCCCACGTCCGTCCCGACAAGAACGCTAGGAGCTGGCCGTCGGACCCCCCTTGGTCTTGTCGGCCACCTCAGGCATTGGAAACCCACTCGGATGCACCATGTTGCATGCAGGAGGAAGCTACCACAGCTGAGTGGAGTGAGCTGCTCAAGGATCGCTCTTTTTTAGCGGTCCACGCAAACACGGTATTTGAAGGCTGACCTTTGAGTCTGACGGTAGATCGGAACATCTTAAATGCCCCAAAGATCGATCCGTGATTTTTCCTGGTTCCATCCGTGAGGACCAACAGTACCTCCCTGACCTGGTCTGGTAGCCCTGGGCCCCCCCTCTCCTCCTCATGGAAGCCGAGCCGAACTGCTGGATGGCAAGAGCGGATCCAGGTGACAACAGCCTTGGAACTTAATTCTGCTTCGCTGTTCCACAGCGTCCAATTTCGCGAAGCTTGACGCCATGAACTGAACGAAGCGCTCGTGACAGGGTCTGGGTCTGGGGCAACGCAACGCAAATCCGCGGCACGTCACGAGGCCAAAAGAACCTAGGTCAGTAAGATTCGAGGAGACCAGGATGGAGGGGCTTGGAGCTTCGACCCGGGGCAGCCAAGGAGCCCAAGATACCGGGTCTCTGGTTGCCTTGCTGGCCTGAATGCGGGATTACAGGAAAATCTGGTGATTGATCATTTTTTTTCGTCCATTCTCGTGCTGCTGAGGAGGAAGGAGCGTTTGAGGCGTGCGAGATCATTGGTTAAGCGTATCAACAATGATGTAAGCTGGGAAAGCTACCGCGGGGCAATAGGAACCATGGCTTGAGTGAGAGCTTCGCTTACCAGCCACACACCACGGAAGGGGCCAAAGCTTCCTCTCCCCTTGGAGTTTCCTGGGCGTTCTGGGGGAGAGTAAAGGAAGGAGCCAATTGCACACAACCCGACGCTCATGGAAGCTACATATTTTAACTCATATTAGGCAGGCATGCAACACAACCGGCGGGAGTTGAAAGCCGTCCACGTAACTCAATGGCAGACGAAGCTTCTCCCAGGAGCAGCCAGACTCCTGCCTGTTCGTCACTTCTCACTCTATCTGACCTACAAAGTACAACCCTCGTGTGTTGTTTGCTGTGAACCTGGAAGTCAGGAGGTGATCCTTAGACACCTGGACGGACCAGTCTGCTCCCTACGATTGCACCACGTTTCCGTTCTCGTTTGGATCGTTGCAATTTCACCTATGCAGCTTAGAGTGATCAATTTGACACGACGGTTGTGGCCTCGACTTCCTGTCGTTGGCTGGGTTTCTTCTTTCCGTTCTGACATCTCGTTTCGCAGACGCACATCCGTACTGACACCAAACGCACGCACACACTTCCTTACTGGCCCTATATCTCGGCCGAACCCCCCTTCGGCAGCTTCAACCCCCCAACCTCGCTGAGGCCGGAAATGGCGGCCCCCACGCGTCCGCCGGGGCGCTAGCAGGTGGTGGGCTTTGAGCTTTACAGCGGGACTGGCCCCGAACCCTCGAGGTACCTCGCGGCGCCGGTACCTCGTCGGTCACCTTGACCTCGCGGTGGCAGACTCTGATGGATGGTTGGATGTGCTCTTCCCGCCCCTTTTACCGCTGGTCCGTCCACCTCTCATTGTTCGCCCAAGGAGAAGATCATTGATGAAAAACCAGCAGGTTCTTTTCAAGTGTATTTGCCCGAGAAGCTAAACGGACTAGGCAGATGATCAGGACGGCCATTTCTTTTCTCGCGGAAATTAAATCCATGTAACCTAAGGTTGGTAGTGAGCTTCCTGGGCCAGGTCAGTCACGACGGAAGCCCGTCGTGCCCCGACACTGGCAGGTGACTCCCCCCTCGGTATTCCCCTAACATCCATGATGGAAGCGGCGGCAGAAAAAGCTCCAGGAAATCCAAGGCACGTTTGTATTACAGCTTACCTACCGTAGGTACCAGGCGGGCTTGGATGGTAAGGTACGGTGAGGCCTCCCTCTCCTGATGAGGTGCGTCCCTCGTCTCGTCTGAGTCCTACGATCCGTACTTTGTACTTGGTTCTGGACTAGACGCACAAAGTAGACGGCAGTCTCACTATCGAGCCGGTCCACCACAGCATCGGCTTACGGTGGATTGCAACTCGCTCACCCTCCACTGACCATCTCACCCCTCCCATTCATTCAATGGAATCTGGCCGTTGGGGAATGCGGGAGATTCTGGTGTGTAAGTTGTCTCCGGGCTCTCGGGGTTCTTGGCTCTTGGCTTCCTGTGCCCAGGCTCCCAGAGTGGTGGGCAACAAAGTGCTTCAAATCACTCGGACTTTGATTGATGCATCTTGGGTGCTGTGGGTGTGCCACCTAGAATTCCCAGCCAGTGCCATCTCAAAGTCGTGTAAGTGCCTTTCCGCGCGCCAAGAACCAGCGACTGCCTCGTTTGACAAGCCGCCCGACATCACCTACCAGGTCGGTCAGGTACTTCACACTGGAACAGAGGAACTCGCTCAGACCAGGCGGGGGAGGCTTTCCTCACCCATACCCTCACCCACCAGCATCAGCAACAGCAACAGCAACAGCAACAGCACAGCTCATCATCCCACGCTCGCTCCAGAGAAGCAAAAGCTTCCCCAGAGTTGCAAACGCGGGACTGACACCCTTGGGCGGACAAGGCGAGGTACTTGGGGCCGAAGTACTTGGTCCGTACTTGCGCTACCTCGCCTTTGGTACACCTGTACACCTTCCCGACACACACCCTCCCTAGCTTTGCCAGTGGAGTCGGCCTGTCATTGCTTGGGGTCGAGGTTTGGTTCTCTTCCCGCTGCGTACCAATAGGACGTTTCTCTTAGTGAGTCTTTGGACTCGCCAAGTTTTCCATTATTCCTTCCATTGCGGGCTGATGCGTCGAGGCACCTCATGCACGGGTAAAGGACCAAGGTACCTCGACCCGGGGGCACAGTGTCGCCACAGTACCCATGGAATCCCTTGCACTCTTGCCGCTGGCGGGCAATTGGAGTCCCGCCTAACAGTCTGCTGGATCGAACGGGCGAAACCTGGAAGCCGTCGACCTGGACGACGCTGGAAAATTCTAATAAAAAGTCAATCTCGGTTTTTATGGTACCTGCGCGTAGGTACCTCTACACACTTCCACTAGACACTTTGACACTCCCAGGCCCCATTTTAGGTTTCTTTCCATGGCCCGGCATACCCCAGCCTGCCACCATGGGGCGTTGAAATGGGAAAAAGTTTTAGGTCATCGCTGCCAGTGTGCTCTCCTGCTCTCCAACGCCTCAGGTATATAATACCCCATGGACCACCATCGGCCTGCGCAGCTGCCTCCTATTCCAGACTCCGTTCTTTCGTCCATATTTGCTTGGATGAGGTCGCCAGACGTTGCTCTCAGTTTATTTTCCTTTCTTTCCCCCTCGGGCCATGACACGTCGTTTAGTGTTGTGAATCCCTCACCCTCACTGCCTTGTCTGCGTCCCAAGTAGTGCCCGCCTGCCTGCCTGCTTCTACCCCTTCCTCCCTACTCGCTCAGCATACTGCAGCTTCATACATTAGCTCCTCACTCTTGAACCTGCGTCTCGTCAAAGAGAGACCATGCTATCCTACGACAGCCCTCTCTCGGTGAGCGGGCCGAGCCCGGCATCGGCTCCGACCCTCTCGGCCACCCGCCAGAGCATACCCTCGTCTCCCAAGACGGTCCGTCTCACGACACCGGGCCTTTCAAGTGGCGCCGTATCCTCCAGTGCGACAGCGGCCGCCGGCAAGCCCCCAATCAAGGATCGCCACATCTGGCTGGTGACAGGCCCCGCTGGCTGTGGAAAGAGCACGGTTGCCCAATACCTGGCGAGCTCCCTTCACTTGCCTTACATCGAGGGCGATGAGGTGTGCTTTTGCTATCCCCGCTGTGTTGCTGCCGCCAGGGGTGGTGAGCGAACTCGTATGCTGACATGATACGTCTTAGTACCACCCCCAAGCAAACATCGACAAGATGGCGGCCGGCATTCCTCTGACAGACGCGGACCGGTGGGACTGGCTGACTGCCCTTCGGGAGGCGTCGATCCAGGAACTCGATGAGGGCAATGCCGGCGTGGTGTTGACGTGCTCTGCGCTGAAGCGCAAGTACCGCGATGTCATCCGGGTCGCGCCGTACTTCATGCCCGACATTCATCTGCACTTCATTTTCCTGCACGCCCCGGAAGAGGTGCTTCTCAAGCGGGTCCTCGCGCGCCAGAACCACTACATGGGCGCCAATATGGTGCACAGCCAGTTCGACATCCTGGAGCCGCCCACCGCGCGCGAGTCGGACGTGATCGCCATCGACGTGAGCCGGCCTGCCGACGTCGTCATGGCTGAGGCCCTTGATAGAGTCCTCAACACCATGGATGGTGTCCGGGCGGGTTCGCAGTAATGACGTGCATGGCCCGCGACGAGACGATGATGCACACAGTTGCATGACGCTAAACTGGAGCTGTCAGCCCCACCGTCACATCACAGCAGGAGTTGGACTCGCTCGTTCCAATTCCCACTACCTACCTTATTTTGTTTTATTTTTATCAGGCGCACCATAGGGGATTCGGGCATGGGGAAAACTCGGAGATTCGCCCATATCGCGGACTGGGCTATCCGCCACTTTGCATTGGGACAGAGCGGGTTGCGAAGCTGCGTCTCCTGTCGTCGGCGTTAAAAAAGGGGTTGTGCTTTTTAATTTCTGCTCGGCTCATGGCCCTGCAATACTGCAACGAGAGAGAGAGGGAGAGAGTGTGTGTGAGAGTGCGTGAGAAAGATTGAAGGGGTATGCTTCAAGGAGGGCAATGAGGAGCAACGGGTTCATCTTGAGCACGCAGAGCCATCGGAGATCGTATGGGAGGTTTCGATGCGACCTTCGGTCTCCGAGCTTTGCGCCGATCTCCTCCGCAACGGATTCTCTTATTGGCATTCAGTCCTGCATTGATAATAAACTCGGCCAGACCCCGCCTCAGGGGTTCCGCTGGCTACCCACCTTATTTACCTCCCATACACATACCTCCATTGCCTCTTGTATCACCCGAATTCATATGCAGCAACCTCCTAGGGGCGCAATCCTTGACATGTTCGGAGGAGCTTGCACCCAATCCCCTACCAAGGCTGAAGAAAGACCAGCCTCACAAGCAGGAACACAACCTCGTAAACCAGCCACATAACCTCCTTCCAGTAAAAGGTCGACTTCCAGCTTGATATGAATTATATTTAACTTGAGTTGCCATGGGCAACTTCTTGCGCTCATGACAACATATTACAGAAGATAACAACCAAGTCTTATCGGAATGGATATGATTGTAATACGCACGACGAGAAAACGAGAAACCACACGCAACAATAAAACGGATATCCTCGACGCATAATGATAAAGCACTTGGACGCGCGGAGACGCATCATTTCAGCTCCAACCCATCATTCCATCGACGAGTCTGACTCGCTACACTGCTAGGACAAATTGTAGAGCATCAAGAAAGACCAAGACTTCACTGGGGAGGTTGATATTCCCGCCGCCTGCCGCCCGCCCGTCAGCCGATTACCGAAATCTCTTCAGATCAAGAAGAGGTGAAAGTGAACAAGTGTTGGGGAGGAGATATCAATTGGTGAGGGGTTACGACCTGGACCACATTTTTGTGCTATTGTTAAAAGTTTTGATAAGAGTTGCCCCTTTCCCCTCTCTCGCTCGTATAGACCTAGCTTTGCATTAAATCCTTCTTCTTTATCTCTTTTTTTTCTCTCCCTCCCCTCTTCGTCTCATCCTACCTAACCCGTAGACTACCCCGGATTACAGTAGCTGCTCGAGAACGTGAGGGGGCCCTCTCTATGTACACTTAAATAGCACCCGAGTCCGTCTCGCTCTTGGCCAGCGCGTCTGACCGTTCCCGGCTACCGCGATGCACAGTTGCTCGCACTAGGGCCTCGCAAACAGAGCAAGAGGCCAAACCAGACCACCATATCGAAGCCGTCACACATTGAAGTCGAGGTAAGAGGTAGTTGCCACCGCTCGGTGTAGCAACGGCCGTGGAATAGCCCGAGCTGATATGGACCTAACCCATTCCCACCTACCTACCGTAAATATTCCGCTCTACGAACTTGCTATACAATGAGCAACATCAACATGATGCCAAGAACAAGTGTTTGATGGAACAGGCACCAACCCCACGGCTAGATGCCCCCCCTTTCGGACAAGGCCAAAGATAACCGAGTGCCACTGCTACAATCTAGATAACTCGCTGCTGCTAGATAATCGGATAGCCGAGCCTTGAAGACCACTTGTCAAAGCTGACCTGAGCCCACGAGTGCCGACAAGACTAATGCGCTGGGACGGGGGGGCGTGGCGTGGCGGGGCGGGGGGAGAGGGTAAACAGGGAACGGGGCGGCGGATGTAGATGTGGGCTGATGATTTCAGCTACAGGTATACCCTCCCGTGTTAGGTACTTACCTGAGGTAGTGAGAAAAGAAAAACCAAGAAAACGGAAAAATAGAACCTTCCATACATACTAACGTGGTATATCCATACATCCATAACCCGGTCCGTCGTGCAGCGAGGTGCAGCTGTGCCAAGACCGACCAACTAACCAGCCAAGTTACATGTAGTGTACTATATTATCCATACCCCCCTCGCTTCCCAGTCAAACAGCATGGCATCGCTTGGCGCTGTAAAGCAGAACGGAAGGGCGCAACAACGGATTATAAAAGAGAAACGGAACGTCTTACTTACCTCAGATCGGTAGGTAGGTAGGTAGGTAGGTAGATAGTCAAGCAAACTCAAGGCAGTCAGGTAATGTCGGCAGGTAGTAAATAAGTACCACAGACGAATACCAATGCCGACAGGCAGTCTTGCTTGCGTGCTTGCGTGCTTGCGTGGGAACTGCTGTGGTAATCATGTACCTCCCTCCCCCTCCCCTCGGCCCGGCCGATCCGTCCAAGCAAGAACGACAGGCAGGGCGAGCGAGGAGATACCCTTCGATGATGACGGCATTCGTCATTCTGGTGACCGGTCGTAGCGAGGGGGTCAGGTCAGCCGGGAGTTGGAGGCAATCGGCGTTTCACTAATATGACGGGAGTTGCGGACCCCGTGTGTAATTATGTGAGGATTATAGACCCAGAGTGGAGGACGGGCAACCATTTTACACGGCAGTAACAGGGCAGTAACAGAAGTATTTGTGGTCTTTCTGTATGACTGGCAGTTTGTCTGTCTGTCTGTCGGTCTGCATGATGTATTGATATGTATGTATGGAATGCAATGCTTGAATACAGGTATTTATTTTCGTTCCGTTTCTGTCGTCATGTTCTATCAGAGGATACGCAGGGTGGTAGCCCGCTTCTACCGTTTCTCTACCGCCCTCCATCCACATCACACCACCTCGGACCCGCATTGCACTTATACGGCATCGGCTCGGTGGCCCCCGCCTGACCGACTGCCTTGACCTACCATCTGCCTGCCTGCCTGCTTTGCATGCATAACGTGCGTCTGTTCGTCTTTCTGCCTGCCTGCCTTCCTAGGCTGGGCGCGCATGGAAGCACGCGCGTTAGGACGACAGGTTGCGTAAAGACGGAGTTGAGTGACAAAAGGGGGGGGGGTGGGTCTTGGCGGCAGTGCTTCCGTCTCATCGGCTGCTTGCGTGCATGTCTGGCACAACGATACCTTTTGCATGCATGCACGCCCTTTGATGGTCCTCACCGCAGATGCATGACCATGACATCCGGTTCCTCGACGATAGTTCGCACGACATCCGCGGCCCTGGCCAGCGTCGCGCCGTCGACCACGCGGTGATCGGCGCTCCAGCTAAAGTTGCACACCTGCCTGCGCACCACCTTGTCCTCCTCGCCGGGCACGGTCGAGAAAGCGGGCACGGTGCGCATGCGCCCGATGCCGAGGATGGCCACCTCGCGCTCGACGATCACGGGCGACAGGTAGGTCCCGCCGATGCTGCCGATGTTGCTGACGGTGATGGTGCCGCCCGACATGTCCTGGGGTGCGAGCTTGCCGGCCACGGCGAGGGCGTGCAGCCGCGTGAGCTCGGTTGCTATGCCGAGAACGTTGAGGCTGCCGACGTTGCGGACCACGGGCACGAGGAGACCCGACGGCGTGTCCATTGCTACGCCGATGTTGTGCTGGCTGCGGTGCACAATGGTGGGCTTGTTTCCGCTGGCTGTGCTGTCGACGTCGACCCGCGCGTTGAGGATGGGGTATTTGTACAGCGCCATGGACACGGCTTTGATGATGAAGGGGAGGTACGAGAGCTTGCTGGCCTGGGACTCCGAGATGGCCGACTTGACGAGGACCCGGTTGAGCCGCGCACGTAGCTCGACCAGCGAGGTAAAGTCGACTTCGTCGGCGTACAGGAAGTGGGGGATGCTGAGCGACCGCGTCATGGTCTTGAACATCATCTCTTGTGTCTTGGTCATGGGCACTGGTGTTTCCTTTTGTGCGCCGGCGGTCAGGGCCTCGGGTGACGAGAAGACGGTCGCATTGGCGGTTGCCGTTGCAGCTGCGGTTGGTGAAGCTGGCGCCTGGGTGGATGGCGAGTCTCGCCGCTGGGTGAACTTGAAGATATCCTCCTTCAATACACGTCCATCCCTGCCGGTCCCGTCCAAGTCCAGTATATTGACATTCAGCTCTTTGGAAAGGTGCCTGACCGCAGGTGTTGCCAGCCCGGCATGTGTCCCCTTGCGCCCCTGCGACTGCGTGTTGCTTCCATTCACGCTCTCCGATGCTGCCGCCGGCTTGGGTTCCGAGGGGGCAGGCCTTGTATCCATATCAGGTGTGGGTTTATCGCTGGCCGTGACGGGCTCGGGCGGTGTTAGGGACTCCAGGTCCTCCTTGCTGGCGGCACCCTGGATGTCGATGTCAACAAACGGCTTGCCCACCTTGGCCATCTCGCCGGCTTCATAGTGCAGCTTCTTGACTACGCCGGCGAAACGGCTGGTGATCTCGACCGACGCCTTGTCGCTTTGGACCTCGCATAGCGGGGAAAACTCTTCCACGCGCGCCCCGGGCTCGACGAACCACTGGATGATTTCGCATTCGACGATGCCTGCGGCGGAGCAACATGGACAGTTAGCTTTTAACTGGCATAATAATAACCTTATTTATCTCCATCTTCCCCAAGTACGTCCATACTGCAAAGGGCGAGGGCCAGGGCCAGGGCCAGGACCAGGAAATTGAGCTGCACATGCCTTCTCCTATGTCGGCCAGGAGCACTGGCTTGACAACCTGGAGGGTCCTTGTCGAATGGAACAGCGCTCTGGGGGACAAGGTGGAGGGAGAGGAGGTGAGCGGGAGCTGGTGACGTGGAGACGGAGATGGAGACGGAGAAGGGAGGAGGGGCGATCGTCGACTAAGAGCAAGGCCGCCGCCGCTGCTGCTGCGACGCCATTGATGCCGCACGGCGCGGGAGCTGTGCTTCCAAAACATCTCTGACGTTGCTCGGGAGGTCAAGATAATTACTGGCTGAAGGATGGCAAAAGGAATAAAAAGATAGCCCTTCTAGCAATCACATCTTTTCAGTTCAATCTCTCTTTTGGCGCGTAATGGGAGGTATTAGTCTAGAGGCCAGGCAGGTCAGGAATGGATGATGGCCGCTGGTATGCCGCCAGCCAGATGGCTTCCAGCGGCTTATGGCCTGGCCCCTGGCATATGACGTTGGGCCGAAGGGGCAGCTGGATCACCCCGTGAATAGCCGAACTGGCTTGGTGGGGACGCAGGCCGGCTGACAGCGCTAAACCCCAGGTGCCCAGACTTTTGGGCCGGTGAGGCTTTGCGTCTTCCCTGCCCGCCCTGCCGCCTTTCCAGCTGCTGTGGGGCACGCCAAGCTGCTGCCGCTGCGGCATTGGAAATAATTTCTCTGGGGTGCGAGCTGAGGAGCGTCCGGGACGGATACGGGATAGACGGACGACGGAAAAGAAACCCACCACTCGGGTACCTTCACCTCCGCCGCCACCGCCCAGCGGACACGCACACACAAACGCAATGATCACCCGGACAAACGCGCGGGCAGCGAGCTGTCTGGCCTGCCAATGGCGATCCTTCAGCGTCTCGTACCGACGATTCGCAGCCGAAAAGCCCTCCCCATCACCCTCGACACCCCCCGCCCCGCCGTCATCATCAGAATCCAAGACACCCCCGGCTCCCAAAGCCATTGAAGCCGGCAGCAGCACAGCAGACGCCGCCAAGCAAACGCTCCCGGCCAAGCCAGCTGGACCCTTGGCGCACGCGCCCCGCGCATATGGCGACAAGCTCGAGGAGTTCACGCCGACGCCGCTCTGGAGGCCCATCGGCATGAACGCGCCCCCGAGCGCGGGCGAGAACACGGGCATCGACCACCGGACGCTCAAGCAGCGGCGAGACGACTTTGTGGACTACGACAAGCATATTGCGCGCCGACAGGAGCTGTAAGAAGAAGCCCCCCGCCCTTTCTGCAAGCAGCAAAACCGCTAACCTCCCCCCTCCCTCACAGCAAATCCAAAATGGCGCGCCCCTACTTCCGCGACTGGCGCAACATGCAGTTCCACAAAGGCAAGACCTTCCTCTCGCCGCCGCGGCCCTTCAAAGCCGACCTTTCGCTGTACTTCCCCAACCTGCACGGGCGCACGCTGGACCGAGCCACCCCCGCCTCCAAGGCCGCGGACACGACGCCGGTGCTGCAGGGCCGCGCCTCGGTCGTGACCGTCTTCAGCAGCATGTGGGCCGAGAACCAGGTCAAGAGCTTCACGGACGCGGCGCGCAACCCGGCGCTGCACGCGCTGCTGGGCGCGAGCGGCGGCCGCGCCCAGCTGGTGCAGGTCAACGTGGAGGAGGACACGCTCAAGGCCTGGCTGATCCGGCTGTTTGAGTTCTCGCTGCGCCGCCGTATCGCCAAGCCCGACTGGGGCAAGTACTTCCTTGTCCGCCGCGGCATCACCGACGAGATCCGCGAGTCGATTGGCCTGCTGAACAGCAAGGTCGGGTATACCTACCTCGTCGATCACCAATGCCGCATCCGCTGGGCTGGCAGCGGGCTCGCCGAGCCCAAGGAGCGCGAGAGCTTGGTCAAGGGCGTGCAGAGGGTCCTGGACGAGATGGCCAAGGAGAATGTCGGGCAGACGCTGGTCAGGAAACCCGTCGTCAAGGGCGGCGGTGCGAAGGCGGGCGGCGTGAGTGTGTAGATGTTGTGGAGTGGAGTGGAGTGGGCCGTGGTCGGTCTTTCTGAGGTTGTGTGTGATACCCACCCCCCTTTTCCTGTGTTGACTTTTTTTATTTGCGTGTGTAGTATATTTGGGAATGTTAGATTATGTATATGTACGTTAGGTAGCTAGATGGTAGGCGCCTTTTGAGGTTAGTAGACGTGTACGGATACTATAACGAACAGACTTGTTACGAGAGCCGAACTTGTCGAAGTTTGGTAGTCTCGGGACATTCAAAACTGGAGCATGGGTTCGCGTTGTTCAGAACCGATTGCTTGCTCGTCATACAATTGGGTGACAGTTTATGCTTGCTTGCTTTCTAAGATAACCGCCTTCCCGTACTTAGGTACTTGTACATGTCCAAGAAACAACCAAGTTTTCCCCCTCCCGGTTCCTTTCCTTGCCTTACGCCATAACACCAGTTTCCACGCCATGCTTGCCCAGGAAAAAAAAGATTCAAAAACCCCCCCGACAAGATGGTTGTACAGGTCTGTTTCTGGGGATTCCCAGCCATCTCTCGGCTACCTTCATAGTCCCGCCTCAGTTTGACCTTGACTGCCCGTTCCCTTATTAATATCGAAAGCGATGATGATGGCCCCCCTTTTTTTCTCTTCCTTCTTTCCTCTCGAGTCATCAGACTTTCTTTTTCTGCTCTCTTTTCTCCCCTTTACAGATCCCAATCCCCGGCCCCTCACATGAAGAACCACACCATCAGGAAACAAAAGGCGATGAAGGAGCCCATAATGACACCGTCGCGGCGCTTCTTGGCCGAGATGCGCCCGATCAGCGCGTTGATGCCGGGGACCTGGGTGGCGGCGTGGGTGATGCGGCGGTTGATGTTGGCCAAGGTCTCGCGCTGCACGGCGAAGCTGTCCTGCACGGCGTACGCCTGGCTCAGCACGCTGTCGGCCACGTCGTGGCTGCGGTCCAGCCGGCCGCGCTCGTCCAGCATGTAGTCGGCCTCGGCGGCCTCGGGGTTGGCCGCGCGGTACGCCGAGATGTCGTCGCGCACGCTGCCCAGCAGGTTCGCGCGGTTGCGCGCCTCGTGCAGCGCCGTCCGCAGCCGCGCCAGGTCCCGCCGGTGGTCGGCTAGCTTGTCGCGCAGCAGCGAGAGGTTGTTCTGCTTCAGCGCCGACGACGTGAGCGTCGCTTCCGAGTCGAGCAGGCGGCCGAGCTGGGCGACGACCGATTCGCGCTGTGTAAGGGGGGGAAAAGCGTGGTGTTAGTTGGGGGTATGGAAGAGAGGGGGCCTGAGAGGGGGTCAGGTGCCTACCCTGTCTAGCAGCTCTTGTAGCCGGGCTTCCGTGTTCTTCTCCTCGTCTGTCGGCTTCGCGGGGATGATCGCCTGCGTTGAGAGCTGCGAGTATGTGTGGAAGAGCGTTTCTGTCTGTCCGGCGTGGGTTGCAAAAGGTCAGTAAGTAATGAATGCCAAACAGCCCATCATCTGCAGCCGAACAGTCACTCGACTCAAGTTCCGGGCCCGGATCCGGATCGCATGCTGCCTGCCTGCCTACCTGCGTTTCCAAGGTGCGGGCTTGTTGCCGCAGCTGAGCCCAGCCCTGTGCCGTGCTTGTCGCCATGGCTGGATTATAGGAGATTACGGGGAGCGGGAGCGTTGTCGTGGAAGAGCATTCGGATTAATACCGTGGGTAACCAAAGCTACTGCGCGTTGTGACGTCGTCGAGGGCAGAATGGGCGGTTTGGTGACCAGACAGGGAACAAAGAACTGGTGTACAAAGTATGGGGTGGGTTTGAAGCTGTCCAGGCTCGTTTCTGACACGCCAACTTCAGCTGAACTCCCAACCGATTCGCTGTGCGGTTGCTGTGGCCCTGGCTTTGTTCCAGCTACACGTAGTAAGCGCCACAGCGAACCCGACACCTATAAACGGCACCTTTGACGGGTCACTAGCCGAGGCTGGGTCAGGTCGAGAGACGGGTTGACAGCGGCAAAATGGCGGTCATGTGAGTGTGTCAGGTACCTGCATTATGTGACAGATAATTTATGGCAGTCGAGGGTGTGTTGACTTGCACACCTCTCATTCCTACCTTCCAGGTTCTCAAGCAGACTTGTGGTGATGCTGTTACGGATTGTCCAAAGTCGGGCACCTCACCCAGCGAAACAGTGGCGCTAGGTGCCTGCACGAGGAATCATGACAGCCAGCCCGCTTGTGACTGCTGTTCCGGTTGTTCCACAGCGGGTCTCGGCTGGCGAGCGAGCGGGTCCGCAAGAGGACACAAGACGACATCAAGGTTCTCGCACCGCGTTCCAATGTTCCCAAGTCCAGAGACAAGAGTTCGGACTGGGTTGATAAGTTCACCGATAAGGCTGAGCGTGATGTCGAGCGATGGCCTGGTAGCGGGCCTTTTGGTAGAGGTACTGTTTGAACTGCCAATTATTTACAGCCAAGAGCCCTGTAAAGACAGATGTTGCATCTTTGCGGTTTCGCTGTGTGATGCATGTTCGTCACCCAGTGAACTGGCAAGTCTGTAGAGTTCCGCATCAGAGGCGACACGCAGTGCGAGCGGCTGGCCCTCTGGCGCCTCTACAACTTCCACAAACACGAATCACGCAGAACGTCTCTTTTCTGGACTCGGGAGCTGTTTGTTGTGCTTGTTGAGCTTGTTGTTGTTCATGGCTCTGATTCCTTGCAAAGCCTAAGGCCTGATTTTATGATCTCGATGACTTTAAAACCCTCATTACGGACGCCGTAATGGACCAAGAACCGTCAAACGTCCAAATGCAATTGGCCAAGCCAAACCAGAAACCGCACCGTCCCACAACCCCAAACCACCATATCGCCATGATCTAGAACTTCATCTCATGCGGCTTGTCGCCCTTGCGCAGGGAGAAAGAAGACTGGAGGTAGCTCGCGAGCATGTCAACCTTCTTGATGCTGGCCAGGAGGGCCTTGTCGATGGCCTTCTGGTCCGCTACCCGGCTGCTGGAGATCTCCTTCTTCTGCAGTCGACTGTTAGTCACGGATGCCCGCCCACACACATACACCCACGCAGGGCCAGTTCCCCCCATCACATGGGGCTCGTACCTGTGGTGCCTCGCCCTGCTTGAAGAAAGCCTCCTCGCTGGCCTTCTGGCTGGCCTTCTCAGCGGTGAAGTACTTGGGGGCCGAGACCTCGTTGAGCTTCTCGGTGCTGACGCCGGAGACATCGACCTTGAGCGAGGTGGCAATGACGTATCTCGAGTTGACGCGACGGAGGGGGACGCCGTTGATCTTGAAGGGACCGGTAACGAGGAGGACGCCCTGCTCAAGGTTCTTAAGGAGAACGACACGCTTGCCGCGGAAGCGACCGGCGAGGAGGATCAGGACAGTGCCGGGCTGGAGGGAGTTGCGAGGAGTCCAAGCGCGGTAGGCCTTGCGGACCTGTGAGTTGAGCGACAGTTAGCAATCGCGAGTCTGGCTCCAATGACCCCATCTGCCATCTTCCATGCTCCTTCCTGCCTATGCCTAGAGGTGCACGCGTGCGAGCGTGTTGCTTGCGTGCATGCATGCACGCTGGATCGCCGCTTAATTGATGCCCTGATGCCCGCAATTGCCATCCCGGCCCAGGCAAGGCAAATCAATCATTCGGCGGCCCCATCACGCCAAATGCGAGCACCTCCCCAAGCTCGCACCACGCGCCCTCTGACGGCCATCCATCGCAAAGGGGGGGCTGCATCCACGTACCGTACGCGGCTTGGCCTCGTCCTCAGCAGGGTACCATTTCTGGGCCTTCTCGGAGGCGGCGGGAATCGTCCGGGTCGACTTGCCAAAGGTCTTTGTCGTGTGAGCTGCCGAGGACGACATCTTGAAAGATTTGGCTGTGTGTTGAGGTTAGTTGGGAATCGCAACGATCAGAACTTTGACGGTTGCTTGAGAATTTAGATGGATCGCTCGCTGCTTCCGGATTGTGCGAAAAGCCCCAAGCTAAGCCGCATCGGGATGGGCGCCTCAGGCACCACGCGCGACCAGGTAGGGCTTTCCTTCCCCACCACACTCTATTTTTTCATTCAAGAGCCCATTCCTCTCCTGCAAGACTCGTCGTCGCCAATCACTATCTCACCTATCGCCATTTCGCTCGACGACAACCCTCAAAATGGTAAGCACGGAATCGCGCCGATTCTGACATCGGCCATTGTCTCGGAAACCCCCTCGCCCTCCCCCCAAGACGCGCCCCAAAACACCGACCGATTTGTCCACGGGGCAAAAGAAAAAAAAAGACCACGATGCACAGTCCAATGCACACCCAGCATTTCAGTTTTTGAGGGGCACCCGCTCACCAGTTTTTGTTACAGTCTTCCGGCAAGGTTAAGGCGGGTCAGCTATGGACCAAGAACAAGGAGGAGCTCACCAAGCAGCTCGGTGAGCTGAAGACGGAGTTGGGCCAGCTTCGCATCCAGAAGATTGTCTCTTCCGGCACCAAGCTCACCAAGATGTACGTCCAATCCGAATGCAGCAGCGACCCGCGATGGTCTCTGTGGCCTTGGGGGTTGTTGGGTTCTGCGACATCTGCCACGAGGGTGGGGTAGACAGGTGTTGTTGGGTTGGGTGCTGACATCGTTCTCTTCGCTTCTGTGCAGCCACGACCTCCGCAAGTCGATCGCCCGTGTCCTTACCATCATCAACGCCAAGCAACGGGCGCAGCTTCGTCTGTTCTACAAGAACAAGAAGTACCTCCCCCTTGATCTCCGACCCAAGCAGACCCGCGCCATCCGTCGCCGTCTGTCGAAGGAGGACGCGTCCAGAGTTCTCGAGAAGACCAAGAAGCGCCAGACTCACTTCCCCCAGCGGAAGTTCGCCGTCAAGGTACGATAAACAAGCGGGGGGCCTCGGCGAGGTGTGCGGTGGGAGACACACAGGGCAAAAGTGCTGACCGATTTCCGCAGGCGCAATAGAGGAGTTTTCGGGGTTAAAGGGATGGTTGTGTATCTAGGCACGGCGGCGCGGGTATTGAAAAACAATTTCGCACTCCACACATTGCATCATCCCAGGGAATCTGCTTTCAAAGGGTTTGGGGTGTTTTCTACGAGGTCATACGAATTCTCGGTCCGGCTTGGTAACCAGATAGCTGCCAAAATACGCTTTGCGTTGCCAGCACAACGGACCCGTTTTTGGTGGTGATTCTGTGATGGGATGTGTTCCGTCTAGGGCCGCCGCTACATAATCGGAGACTTTATCAAGCAATCCATGGTCCGGCCGTGAGATGCGCAAATGTCGGCTTGAAATAAGCGGGCTGCTTCCTGCTTGCAGAGGTGGTTTATCCACTAGGTGCCTTACGCAGATCCGCCAGCGAACCGTTGGGGACTTGAAGGTTCCCCCTTCCACTCGTATTTCCCGTCTGCATTGTGAATCTGAACCTGGGAAAGCCGGAGGAATCACTTGGTACCTGTTGATCGCCAACATTGCGGGAGCCTTCTATTTTCGTGCCCTCCAAAGCGAATTCCAGAGACCAAGCAGTCAGCCACTCTATCTGTTTGACTCAATCTTGCCTGGACTTGTTTGTGCCCTCCCGAAATAGTTCCTTCAAATTGAGGAATAGATACATGTGGATGAGAGTCTGGGGCCTCGTAAAAAGAGAGGATACGTAATTATCAACGGCTTACGTGGTATGGATAATTTGTGAATCGCAAAGTCGAATTTCCCCAGACTTTTAGCCCAATATTACCACCGCCTGGCAGAAAACACGGCCGCTAAAACGGCTAGAGCCACCCCTTCAGTGCGGTAATCAGCCAATGCACGCCAAGGACGACAAGGGTGCGGGACTCAGGGACGTGATGCGCAAGCTCCAAACTGTCCTCTCCAAACCGAACAGCAGCGCACTTGTCGGCGCTCCTTGTCGACGCTCCCAACTTCCACCCTCAGCGAGAGGCAGCATCACTCAGACAACGGCCACCATGACGGCCAATTCGCTTGAAGCTCTCGCCAGCGCGGGTAAGGGAAGGAGCACCCGTACGCTATTACGGGTTGTCATTCTCTGCCTGATTGCTGGTGCTGCAATTGCAAGCCGCCTGTTCTCTGTCATTCGTGCGTATCCATCCAATCCATCCATCTGTCCATCCTAGCCCCAGCAGCCTATCGTGAAGCTACACACTTGCGCAGCTAGAGCTCCTTGCTTGCTATTTCGTGTCCAGAAGATGTGCTAATCCTCCATCTGCTCAGGTTTTGAGAGTATTATCCATGAATGTCAGTAAAGAATCCAATATCTCTCGCCCTCCCCCTTTCTCGCCGTCCATCCCTTCCCTTCCCGAACCTGCCAAGCAAGGCGCAACCCTCGACACAAACAACGCAAGCCCACTAAACTAACATCTCTCCAGTCGACCCCTGGTTTAACTTCAGAGCGACGAAATACCTGGTCGCCAATGGTTTCTACAAGTTCTGGGACTGGTTCGATGACCGGACATGGCACCCCCTCGGCCGTGTCACAGGAGGCACCCTCTACCCCGGCCTCATGGTGACGAGCGGTGTCATCTACCATGCTCTCCGGACCCTCACGATTCCTGTCGACATTCGCAACATCTGCGTTCTCCTTGCACCCGCCTTCTCGGGCCTCACGGCCTTCGCCGCCTACCTGCTCACCAACGAGATGACGACGACCGACTCGGCCTCGGCCGGGCTTCTTGCCGCTCTCTTCATGGGCATCACGCCTGGCTACATCTCTCGATCAGTTGCTGGCAGCTACGACAACGAAGCCATTGCTATTTTCCTTCTCGTCTTTACCTTCTACCTCTGGATCAAGGCCCTTAAGCAGGGCTCGATGCTGTGGGGAGCCTTGTGCGCCTTGTTCTATGGCTACATGGTCGCTTCGTGGGGAGGCTATGCCTTCATCACTTGCCTTCTCCCACTCCACGCTTTTGTTCTCATCTGCATGGGCCGTTACAGCTCCAGGTTGTATGTCGCGTACTGCACCTGGTACGCCCTGGGAACATTAGCTAGCATGCAGATTCCCTTCGTTGGTTTCCTGCCAGTCAAGACCAGCGAGCACATGCCTGCTCTGGGTGAGTTTTGTTCCCTTGTCGTCTTCTGCCACGTCTTCTTTCTGACTCGCCTTAGGTATCTTCGGCTTCTTGCAGCTCGTCGCGTTCCTCAGCTATGTTCGGTCGGCCATCCCCGGCCGCCAGTACCAGACCTTCTTGTGGCTGTTCGCCGGCGGCACTTTTGCCGTGGCGCTCGCCGGTTTGGTCATTGCCACCAGTGCCGGTATCATCGCACCCTGGGGCGGCCGCTTCTACTCGCTCTGGGACACCAGCTATGCCAAGATCCACATTCCCATCATCGCCTCGGTGTCGGAACATCAGCCAACAGCCTGGCCCGCCTTCTTCTTCGACCTGAACCTGCTCATCTGGCTGTTCCCCGCCGGCGTGTACCTCTGCTTCCAGAACCTTGCTGATGAGCATGTCTTTATTGTCGTATACGCTCTGTTTGGCAGCTACTTCGCCGGTGTGATGGTTCGTCTGATGCTGACACTCACCCCTGTTGTCTGTGTCGCGGCTGCTCTGGCCATCTCCAGCGTCCTCGACACCTATCTCGTTGCCAAGGCGCCAGCTCCTCCCCAGGTACACAACGCTGAAGATGCTTCCGAGGCGTCCGTCAAGAAGGCATCAAAGGGTGGGCTCAAGTCAACGAGCAAGCCTGTTGTCGGAGTGTATTCGTACATCTCCAAGGGCGTCGTTGTTACCGCCATGACTATCTACCTGTTGCTGTTCGTTCTGCACTGCACATGGGTGACCTCCAACGCATACTCGTCACCGTCGGTCGTTTTGGCGAGCAAGATGCCTGATGGCAGCCAACATATCATCGACGACTATCGCGAGGCATACCAGTGGCTGCGCCAGAACACGCGTGAGGATGCCAAGATCATGTCCTGGTGGGACTATGGTTACCAAATTGGTGGCATGGCTGATCGCCCCACTCTCGTCGACAACAACACTTGGAACAACACACATATCGCGACTGTCGGCAAGGCCATGAGCTCTCGTGAGGAGGTCAGCTACCCCATCATGCGCCAGCATGAAGTAGATTACGTGCTGGTCGTCTTTGGAGGCCTTCTGGGTTACTCTGGCGACGACATCAACAAGTTCCTCTGGATGGTCCGTATTGCCGAGGGCATTTGGCCCGATGAGATCAAGGAGCGCGAGTTCTTCACCCCTCGTGGCGAGTACCGCGTGGATGGGGAAGCTACCGAGGCCATGAAGAACAGCTTGATGTGAGTATTTCCCCCCTTGGCTATTTACCAGCACAATACTAACTCCCTCAAAGGTACAAGATGTCCTACTACAACTACAATGCGCTCTTCCCTCCCGGACAAGCCCAGGACCGTGTTCGTGGAGTTCGTCTTCCCGACGTCGGCCCCACTCTGGACACGTTGGAGGAGGCCTACACGAGTGAGAACTGGATCATCAGGATCTACAAGGTCAAGGACCTCGACAACCTTGGCCGCGACCACACTTCTGCTGCAGCCTTCGAGCGTGGGCACAAGAAGAAGAAGGCCACCAAGAAGAGGGGCCCAAGAGTCCTCCGGGTAGAGTAGAAAGTGGAGTGGGTGGGATAAGTGGTGGTTATCATGTAAAAAAAAGAGAAAGAAAACAAGTCAATTTTAGAACTTATTTCCTTGGTGGTTTGCTATAAAGGACGGGAAAATGCGGCCAGGTCGGCATTGTACAAAGCAAGCAAGCGTGGATATTTGAATGAATGTCATTTTTTTTTTTGGAAGGCAATCTGTGCCGTGCCGTCTTGAAACGTATGGTGACGGTGTGGAGACGACATGTTGATGTCCGACTTGATGTTGAGCAGAGCGAAGACACGACTGCCCGAGGCCGCAGACATTCCTTGGAAAGACGGATGGTTATTGAAGGCGAAGATAGCGAGGGTCATGACACTTCCCGCTGCTTTGCTGCAGGAGGGCCCACGTTGAGAGGTCAACAATAGGGACAGAGCAGACGGTCTGAGAAAATCTTGTCCTCATAATCAACTCACCTGCGGACCTTTCAAAGTACCTACCTTACCTCCCAACAACCAGGCAGTATGACGTGTACTGCCGGGTGGTGAAAAAATACCGAATACTGGGAACAACCTCGACCCTCTTCTCTCTGACTTCCTGCCTCTCTTTCTTCCCCTCTTCCTCTCTCACACCACCACTTCTCTCAGCCTTGGGACCGCACGGCAGAGGTCGTGTGCGTCTATATCCCGTCCTCCATCTGATCTCTTCTTCATCCGATCTCCCCACCTGACCGATACTTCTTTTCTCTTCCTCGACAAGACAAATCGACTTTCCAACCCACCAACATCAGGACCAACGACACAAAATAACACAAAACCTCGAGCTTTTTTCGACCTCTACTCGCCCTGCCACTTGACTCTGCCACTCGACTCTTCCACCTCCTGCATTCTGACTACGGTCGCACTTCACACGTCAAGCTTTTGCCATAACGTGCCATACAATATGGCTCCGACGCGAGCAACTCGTGGTTTGGAGTAAGTATTTAGTTGCCCGCAGTCCCCTCACTTCTCCTTCACTCTTCTGGTCTTTATCCTTTGTCGGGCCATAGTTACTGACTAATTTCTTTCAGCATCAACTCGGCCAATGCAAGAGCTCAGCGGCGGACGCCAAACATCCACCCGTTCGATATTGCTGCCAGGCTTGCCGACAAAGCCCGAGAGGGTATCGCCAAGAAGTTCAGATCTAATGGCTCTACGGACCCTGTGCGGACTCCTGTGAGGCCCTGGGATGACCTGGAACTCTATGACCTCGAGTCCGATGAAGAAATGGACGACGAGACGCCCCCGCCCAGATACAGTTTCTCTGGTACAACAAAGCCGGGCAGCGGTGATCGTGCCGTGAGATGCCTCAAGGAGCTTGACGGCAGCATAGACTGGAGGCATGACTGTGCGGTCAAGGTGAATTACGATAGCGAGATCGACCAAACCCCGATCCAATGCTTGAAGAGCGAGGCCAAGCATCAAAAGAAGGAGTCGTCTCTCACAGCACCGGCTCTAGACTCGAGCAAGATGAGGGCAGCATATGCAGGTCGATCGGCGGCCTACGAGATTCCAAGCATGGAAGGACAGCCATGGGCTTCGCCTGCATTTCTTCCGCACACTCAGCATTTCGGTCTACCATTCATGGCACCCCCGCCAGGCCTGCCGACGGTAATGGCCTTGCCCGCCATGCCCGCCATGCCTACGATGCCGGTGTACAACATCCCGCATCCTCGGATGATGCCCGCCTTTGTTCCCGGCCCAGTTCCCGGCCCCGGTCATGTCAATATACGACGACCTGTCTCTGTACCTGTCCCTGTCCCTGTCCCTGTCCCCGTTTCTGTCCCTGTCACGGTCTCTGCGCCGTTGACGGACCCATTTGTATCTGAGCCCGTTGTCAACTCAGCACCGGCGGTCATGCCTGAGCGAGCCAGGTCCAGGTCCAGCTCCCGCTCCCGCTCCCGCTCCCGCTCACGGTCCCCGGTGCATGTCCATAATCGGGTATCTCAGTACCATCTTGTGAAGAGGGCGCGTGAGCGATCCAGAGACGGCGATACATCGGCCCCGCTGTATCAGCACACCTGCTACCTTTGCGGAGATCGGCGGTCCAAGGCCTATTCCGACAACCACAAGATCGTGCCGGGAAGAATGCCTCAGCACAGCCTGTGCACTTCATGCCGTGCCCGCCCAGATGTTCAATTTTATCTTGCAGCCGGGCTCGGCCCTGATGGTTACAACGTGGAAAACGCTGGGCGCCATTGGTGCCCCGAGTGCGGCATTCTGCGCTCGCTTCGCTATCACAATAAGTATCCCAAAGGCGCAAAGGCTTCTGAGTCGGATGTTTGTCACAGGTGCGAGGAGTTTGCAGACTATGTCGGGTCACCGAAGAGGTGGACAAGCACCTCGCCTGACAGTTCCCGGGAGAGTTGGGAGAGCTGGGAAATGGATAGTGATAGCCACATGGTAAGCAAGCTTTCTTTCCTATTGCAACACACAATACTAACAATGTGGACTTCATCACAGGACCCGGAGACAACTCCGACAACTCTTCGGAGCACCCATCGGTCTGAAACATCCACCGCTGACAGCAGTGCCATCTATTCCATTGGCATCATCACTCCTCCCCGGAGTCCTGTGCTCGATGCCTCCTTTCGCCCCGAGCCTGCAGAGGGTGGGTTCATCACCCCTGTCGGCAGCCAGAGTCGAATCCGGTCCTGCCTCAGCAATAGGACTCCGTCGTCGGGCACCTCGGATTCGCGGAAAGGGGGTAAGGTTGAGTGGAGCGACCCGTTGGTCTCGAGCGAGCAGATCGCCGAAGACTACGACCGCAGCCCTATTGAGACACCGCCTCGGGACTATGGAGTGCGTATCGCGGACCTGCTATCCGATGAGTTCAACCGCTCTCGTCTGGCCGAATCCAACCGCCAAAACGGAGCCCTCAAGGGCCCATCCTATGAGCGCCATCAGTCTGAAGTAGCCCGTCGGGTTTCAGACTACATGTCAGAGCCAAAGCCAGAGGATCAACGCAACAGCTCCGACGGCGCCGAGGTGCCCTACTGGCAGACCGAGGCATGCCGCGAGGAGCTCGCTAGCAACCCCTTTTTGTCCAGCAGTAGCAGTGAAGCTGAAGCCAGCCATCTGGAAGCCGCCAGCACGAACTGCAGCGGCAGCAACGACAACAGCATGTCGGACAATACCGACACTTACACGGCCACCAAGCCCGAGTTTCCGTCTGAAGGATTACTGTACATGGACGAGGCCGAGGTCGCCAGACGCACTGAGCGGCTGCGCGAGCTCGCGAGCACGTCGTCCTCGACAACCCACCCTGTTTCACTTTCACCTCCGGCAACGCCCGTGGCCGGTCACCGTGGCCACCATAGATCCAACCATGTACACCACCCGTCATCCTCGCCTGCGCCCGAGTTCAAGATGCCCAACTTTTCGTATCCGACTTCGCGCGTATACTACACCGGTAGCCCGTTCTCGGTCATCAGTGTCACCAGTTCCGCTGCTGCCGCCGCCGCGGGCGGCGCCTCGCACCGCGTTGCTGAGCCCGAGTACTTGGAGAGCGATTCGGGCTATACCGGGACTCTGCTCACCACCGAGCGTGCCTCGTCTGGCAAAGCTCATGGCACCAAGTACAAGGTCAATGATGATAAGAAGAAGTACTCTTCCCTATCAGGCATCCCGGTCCCCGCGCACCAGACCGTCTACGACATGAGCGAGGAGTCCACTGCTACCCGTCCGCTGTCCGGAATCCCCGCCCCCGCATCCTGCATGCCCCTGTCCGGCATCCCGATGCCCTCGCACCAGGACCCCTGCTACACGAGCGCCATGGAGGAATCCCCCTTCTCTACCGTTTTCGACATCCCGGCCTCCACCCCCTTGTCCGACGTGCCCTTGTCCGGCATCCCCATCCCGCCGCCCAAGACCGGCAGCAGCGGCAGCGGCAGCGGCAGCGACAGCGGCAGTTCCCGTCGTGTGTTTGAGACAGTCGCCCGATGGCTGGCTAGCAGCGGCGACGACGACGGCGTGGCGACCAATGTCGCGGCTTCTCATTACGCCCCACGTGCCCCTCGCGCTTTCGCCGACGAGGCGGACTCGACATCGGCTGGCAGGTGGGCTTCGGACCCGATGGCGTCCTGCGTTGCGCACACGGGACACAGCGAGCTTGGAAATGCCTAGTCGCTGGCGTTTCTCTTGCAAAGATATAGCCACCACTGTCTATGATACCACAGCTGCAGCGGCTTTAGCATGCATTTCTTCCTGCGCAAAAAAAAAAAAAACACCAAGAAGACAAAAGAAAAAAAGCAACCGTGGGAATCTCAGCTCTTCTTACCCATTCATCCCCAAGCAGCATTCATTCACTCTTCTCTCCGTGCAACCAGTCAGACAGAACAAACAAACAAAGCATGCTTTTACAACTCAGGCACTTTTTTCTTTCTTTACTTTCTCTTCTCGACAACGGTCTCGGGAGAAATACCAAACAGATAATTCTGTAGTTTCTTCTCCCTTGCGACTTTTACTTTTGAGCCAGCAGCAACCAACCGTTTGCAGCGTACTACTACTTACTATTCTACTTCAATGTAGTGTGACCGAGTCACACAAAACACCACCAAATGAGCAAGTTAGTAGCAGAGGGTTGGCACGTACTATACCGGGTACTACTGACTCTCTCCTTCTTTCCATTTCTTGTTCTTTTTCTTTTACCAAAAAGCCCGACCCTTTGTCTCGATCAAGAATGTCAATGCCCACGATAGATGAGGGGAGTGATGATGATATACACCCCCCCCCCCCCCTCCCTCCATCGGGGTCTTGAATGGGAAATTTTCGACTAGGTACGACACAATTTACTGAGCGTGTATGCTGCCGCCGCCGCTGCTTGTGTTGGGCACAATTTCAACTATCTGGAGACGAGAAAGATAAGGTACATACATGTGTACCAAGTAATTACAGAACGAGAAAATAGGAGAGATTAGGGGGGGGGGAGAAAAGAGGCATCGACGGGATGTCATTTTCAGACCTCTCCTCTTTTTTTCATTTTCATTTTGTTTTATCTTCTCGTCGGATTTCCAGGGAGGGCGGATCAGAAAGCATTTTCGTTCCCTTTTCTTTCACAGTATACATACATGTCTTACAATGCAGATGGACGGTTCTCTTCTCTTCCCACAATCACCACCACAACCACCACCAGATACCCAATCTTGTTTCATCTTTTCCCCTTTCCTAGCGGGGAGGGAATGACGGATAGCAAGGAAACGGAAGCGTGGAAAGAAGGGAAAGGGAACAAGAGAGACCTTCATCACAGAACTCATGAAAAGGAACGAACAAAAAACAGGGGAGAAGGAGAACCAAGAAGGTCTGTCCCGAAGGTACAGACAGGTAGTTAGTTAGATAGCGTGTTACCAAGGAATAGAAATCATAGCACACGCGCCTACTACGTTCTTATCTTGCTAGTGCTCCTGGGTGTGAGTGACCTTGATGGCAAACAAGTCGTTACCAACATCGAGGCAGACCAACAATTCAAGTCTGTCGTGTTCAGGATATACCTAGCTTCAAGAGGCCACCCAGAAATCCAGCAGCACACGAATCACAACCTCCACCCGCCGCGGGATGGATAAACATATATAAATGATATGGGGATTTTATATACCAAGTACTCATCTCCTCGCTCGCTCTACCCGCCTCTCTAAAGCGCCCAAAGCCCCATGGCCACACCGACCAGCAACTGTGTAGGTATTTACGCCCCATCACCCCAAACCAGCAATCTCAGACACCAAACCCCAGACCGCAGTGTAGGTAGTCAACTAGATACTAATCATCTCTCCCAAAATGGCCTTGGGTATCCGCATTCACAACCACACGCCGCCCGTAAAAAGCCCCTGAAAGGAGACCAATACGTAAGTAGAAAAAAGCTGAACAATTTGGCGATGATCAACGTGGGAAGTGGGTGTCCACTCTCTCCCACGCTCGCCAGACCCAGCAGGCGTGTCGCCCAAAATATGCTCGGGTAAGGACTGTAAATATGTTTGGAGAGAAAAAGAAATGTCGAGAAACCAAACTGAGATATAAGTATGGATATTTTCCGTAACGCCGATTGTCCAAGTAGCAATTGTTAGATCAAGAAAAATCAGAGAGACAGAACAAAAGACACGGCCATCGGAGAAATCATCACAAGGTGAATCTGACCCGCGGCCATCTTCAGCCTCGTCGGGCAGTCCTCAAAAGATCAGCAGTGCCTGGCGATGCATGGCGAAAAGTCGGAACCGTTCGGCTACCTGGGACGTGTGACGACCAAGGGCTGTGTGCGCCTACGCGGTCGGCGACGCTAGGTGCGGGACTGACTCTCCTTTTGACGCCTAGAGCGCGACATGCTTCTTGCCTCTTGAGCTCAAAGGCACGCGAACGCTCTCTCTCGTTGTCGATGTTGAGCATGCGTTCGTCAACGTCGTGATTCGCCTCCTCCATCCTGAGGTCGTGCTCACTCAGATTGCGCATCTTTTTCTCGGCCTTGTAACAGACGTCGTCCAATCTTCGCGCGATGGAACCGGAAACGAGGGATGGCTGGGGGGAATGGCTCGGACGCGGCTTTGCGCTTCCTCCCCAGTTGCACCGGAAAGTGAGCTCCGCCTTGCTAGACTCGTCGACCATTTGCCAAATGACGACGCTATCTCCATCGTATAGCCGAATCCAGTTCTTGCATGGCCCAGCAGCGTTTTTACAGTCGTCAGAAGGCAGGTGAACTCCATTAATCCAGATACCGGCAGTAGCCTTGGTCGAGATATAGAAGTTGAACGCGTCTTCGTCGATTTCGCGGGTTCGATTCCAAGGCCGGATGTTTTTGGAGGGATCGTACTCGTCCTTCCAGAGCAGAATCTTGAAAGCGTACTTGGGCACTTTAGCCTCGGTCTTACGCTGATAAACTCGCGTATTTTCGAGTGCTCTGCCCCAGGATGCCATTGACTCTGTGACTGGCACCATGATCTCGGGGACGGCCGACCCCGGACTGGATTGTAACGATGCGACAATACGCTTTTCCCAGGGATCAGATTGCGCGAGCATGAACATGCGCGGTTCTGTGGGTTGTGTATCCGGTATGTCATCTAGATCGTCACCCGGCAATAGTTTGCGAGGCCTCGATGACGACTTGTGACTTGTGGCCTCCTCATCATGGGTGTCTGGAAAATGCTTCATTGCCAGATCCCACAATGGGCCCTTCCCTGGCCCGAACTCCTCATCCCTAGCTGCCGCTGCCACCTTAAAAGCATCGAGCTGCAGTTGAGTCATTTCGGGATATTTCAGGTGCCACGTCTTCCGATCCTGGGCCGACCAGTAGGTAGATTTGTGCACAGGGTTGTCGATCTGGCGTCCAGATTGGTGACGAGAGATTGATGGGATATGCGCAAGCAGCTCATACTCGCGCTGAGTGTCAGGATTGATGGGCAACAGGTTGACTGAGCCCTCGGACCTGAGTCTCTTGAGGACACGCCGATCTTGCGCTGCTGTAGCCTCGGTGTCATCGTTGTTGTCGAATGATGTCTTGCGCTTGCTGGAGTTCAGGTCGCTGGTCTGGGAACGGAAAAGGGAGCCCACGCGGGACTTCATGTTGAGGTGTTCTAGGATAGACTCGGCTCCGCCCAAGCTTTGCGATTCAACGTCGAACGTCAAATTGTTGAGTTCATCAACCGACCTGCTCTGGCCAGCTGACAGAATCGAGTCATCCAGACTTTTTGAGAGTGGCTGGGACTTCTGAGACTTCTGCGACTTCTGTCGAGGTGTTGAGCTGTCTAGTGACTCGTCGAAACTGTCTCGAATTTCATATTCGTCTTCTAATATCTCTGTTGTCCCAGAGCTTGCTGCCGAGACCGGTAGGTTGAGACGTTCAGATGGAATGGCGCCTGAGCTACCGAGTGCTGAAATATTGACTTCGCCAAACAGGCGCTGCTGGTGGTTACCAGGCCCAAATGTGTAGTTCTCTTTCTCCGACTCATATCCGTGGAATTGGTTCTCGTCATAGAATTCCTCGTCCTCCTTCTCCTCATCGTCAAGAATCTCGTCGTCACTGTTCGGTATAACTTCGAGCTCATCTTCTGCCTCCTGCTTATCCTGAAGACTCAGCTGAGAAGCGTCTATTTGCAACTCCTCGTCTGATAGCTCGTCGAATGACTGTGACGCAGCTGGTTTTGGAGGGAGGCCTGAACCGCCAAACCAGCGGTGGTTCTGTAGAGATTCCACGCTTGCCCGTGTTTCAGGTCTCCGATCAAGCATGCGGGATAGAAAGTCGATGCCATCAGCAGAGACTCTTGCTTGTACAAGGGGTGTGATGTCCAACGGCTTGGTCATGATTTGGTGCAAAAGCTCCGAATGACTTGCGCCGTTCTTTGCTGGGAAAGGCGGCTTCTTTGTCAGGGCGTAGAAAAGCACGCCGCCGAGTGACCATATGTCAACAGCGTGGTCATATCTCTGGCCTGGCGGCGGACGGTTTTGGCGGCTACGGGGCTGTCGACGCCCACGGTCGTCATAGTCGTTGAACTCGGAGTACACCTCGGGTGCACAATAGAGCAGAGTCCCGCAGAAAGTCCTCAAAAACGTTTCCTCGTTTTCGATCATCTTGGACAGACCAAAGTCGGTGAGCTTGACGACAAAGGGGTACCGAGACCTGACGAGAATATTGTCGGGCTTCACATCGCGGTGTGTGATATTCATGTTGTGTAAGTACCCAAGAGCATCCAGCAACTGCTTTGCAATCGTCTTAGTATCGCTCTCGGACAAAGGCCCGGTTTCCGAAATTAGCTTTCCTAGGTCTCCGCCTGCTATGTACTCCATGATAATGATGAGGAGTCGCTTGTCCCAGTCAAGATGCTCGACATATCGCACAATGTTGGGCTATGGAGGCGTTAGCAAATTGGTAGAGTTCTCACCGCAAGGGACGCTGACTTACATGTGTCACCTTCTGCATGATCTTCATCTCGTTCTCTACCTTTTGATCGAGAACGCCGTTCTTCATAAACTTGCGCTTGTCAAGCTCCTTGGCCGCATAGGGGAGACCATTGAACTTGGACGTGACTTTGTAGACGGTAGCAAAGGCGCCTTTCCCGATTTCGCCAACGCGGTTGTACTTGTCCGAACCGTGCCATGCCTTTTGGAGTTCATCGAGGCGAACCGCGCTTTGGCGGTTTTCTGAGTTGTGTAGCTGGAAGTTGCGGGCAACAGCCCAATCAGTAGCTGGCTGCTGGGCAACGGGCGTATTGTTGAAGAGATCCACCTTGTCGGTCCTGTCAGAATGGCGATCGTTTGGGGGAATCCTGGGGCTTACATGTCCTCCGGGGCCAGGCCGAATCGTTGCATTTGCGTCTTGCGCCAGGAAAGCCCGGTTACCCATGTACTCGTCCAAGTTTCGCTGGTAGGCCGCGTGGTACTTCCCATCACGCAGAGGGACTCGTACTAAAAAGACAAGATCGCTTTCGTCCTGGTGCATCAGAATTTTGATTTTGGACCCGCTGCTCAGCGTTCTTTGGGTGTCGCCTGGCGGTGACGCTTTCAACTTCAGCAGATGATCGTCGACTATTGTACCGTTGGTCGACTGGTCCTCCAGCATCAAAACTGCCCATTCGTTGAGAAAAATGCGAAAGTGTATGTTGCTCAGGCGCCGATAAGGATCGAGGGTGAAGCAGATATCACAGCGGTTTGGATTTCGACCAAAGGTGAAGCCTTGCAAGGGGTTTTTGGACTGAGCCGAAAACCTCAGGGCAATATGGTGCTCTCCGACGTCCTGCTGCGCAAGGCCGAAGTTCTCAGCATCGTCCTCCAACTCGTAGTCTAGGTCGAGCTTGTCGGTATCATTCCGCGTAACCATGTGCTGTGAGCTCTGGCCTGCAATCCTCCTTAGTTCACGGCGTGCGCTTTGCGAATAGGGTACGAGGAGACAGATAATGTCGGAGATATCTTCGTCTGAAAAGCCCGAATTCTGCTGTCCCAACCGGCGAGGATCGACGACATTTTGGGTCGCTGTTGCGCATCAGTTAGAAAGGAGCAAGCAGGCTAGACCGATGGTGATGGACGGAACACACCTTGGGTCAGCTGGGAATCCATTGGGCTGGTCTCGAGGAACAATCAAGATTGAGAGCCTGGGGCGTGGAGTGGTGGTGGTAGTGGTGTTGGCGGCGGTGATGCACGCAGCTGTCGAACTTCGCACCACGAGGCGAACAGCGGGCGCTGGCGTCAACGCTGGGCGTGGACGGCAACGGGGGGCCCGTCGACAAAACGAGGCGAGGAAGCGACAATATGGCACTGATTTGGTTTTGTCGCACAATGTTGAATAGCTAGGAATATCGTCGGGGTTGAGTCGACTGAGGGCGGAGACGATCGCGTGAATGGGGATGACGGTGGGATGGGGCGCGTGGTTGCCGGGTGCACGACTGCTGTCCGGGTGCAGAATGCAGCGAAACGGAAGGCTTGCCGGGAAGGGCAACGGGCAGCGGACAACGGTCAACGGCGGCCGTCTTGACCAGGTCGTGCCATGCAAAAAGCTTGAAGGCGACAGAGAAGAGGTTTTGTATTTGTTGCATCTCCTGCGTTGGCTGGATGCAGGATTCCGAAGGGTGTTGAAGACAGCCAGATGCACCACTACCTCAGGGCAGCGACTCGGTGGTGAAGAAGGAGGGGTACCTCAGCCAGAGCTCGCTTCCAGGGCGCCAGGACTCGAGCTCAACCCGTCGGGTTCCAAAGAATGGCAGAACTGAAGATCTCAGAGTGCTTGTTTGGCGTGCACGGCGCGCTCGCTGATGCAGGTGCAGGTGCACGGGGGTACGTGCCGCTCTCTTGGATCTGTCCAGGGCTTTTGGACGAACAGTCGTGGGTTGCCCATGTTGCCCAAGGCAGTTGTTGTCCTTCCGGCGCTAAGCTTCAGGGGATCAACGCCGCTTCCCGGGCTGATGGGACCTGGGGCAGCCACGGCAGACGAGAGCTGAAGGGGAAGGCTTACCCCGGCAAGAACGGCTACTTTCCCCGGAGGAAGCACCATGCGGCCGTGTTTGCCAGCCCTATTGGTCGTCCGAAGACAACAGTGTGGGACGGCATGCAGTTTGACATCTCGACTCTCGCGTTCTGGTTTGTGGGTGGAGAGCTGAGGTGTTTTGGACACCTTGATTGGCTGCTCGGAATGGCTTTCAGTCATCGAGTAGTTCTGTACACTAATCTCCAAATGTAATCGTCGAAACCAGGAAGGACTCGTGGCGACGGGAGGACGCAGGGGCAACTGCGAGAAAGGTGGATGAGGACTGATGACCAGTCACTTTAGGTAGGCACAGGTAGTGTAAAAGTATTGCATCACTGACTGCAGTAGGCCGCACACTAAAGACTTCAGAACAGCCTGGAAGAAAGGGGATCGAAGATGGCCGGGCGAGGTGACAGACGGGAGTTTCTAGTCCGGCGAAGAACGTGTTGTTTCATGATAAAGACCCAGGACTTTTCTTGTTGCAAAGTTATCAGGCATCAAGACGACTGCCTCGCGAATGTGAACCTGGAAGGTAAACGAAGGATGGACGTACCTGAGATGTGCTTACCTCGAATCAGGAGCTCCTGATCCAAAAGGAGAAGTCGCACCCAACAGCCAACCTGCTTGCCACGACTCGCTCCTTCATTGAATCCCACTCCAGGAAGGTGCACCTTTGGTATCCCCCATGTTTGTGATGCCGCAGACCTAACCTCGTAGATAAGGTAACGTCGCGCTAGTGGTGGCAGCCTAGACAAGCGCATGGAATCAAAAGCAAAACTTTGGCCAATGCATGGTGTTACTTCTATACCCGTTTCTTTTCTCCTCTAGGTTTCTTTCTTCTCCTTGACGCTATCAATAATCGTTCCGGAGAAAGGTTGTGCAGCAGCAGCTCGTTCAGCTATTCTTTCTAGGCCTTTACTTCGTCAATCCCATATACAGTTGAGACCAGACTGCAAGCTTTCTACTGTAGGTGAAGCTACGGCTTGTTTGCTTGCTTTGCAAAGCGGTCTCTACCTATGTCGGCGCGATAGAGTCTAAGGCAGCCCTGGTCCACTGGCCTGATCACGGTCTCCGATGAAAACTCAAGTAAGAACCTTGTGTCGATAAGTAAAACCTGGCTTCCCTACAATACCGGTACACTGCCGAGTTGCTGCGACCCAATCGAGCCAATGAAACATTGAAACGATATTTAAGATATGAGTTTAAGGTATGAGCACCCAGGGTGCCAAAGAATCACAGATCGACGGCGGCGGCACAGAATTTAACCTCGCCGATTGATAAACCCCGAGTGCCAAGAATCCTTCCGAGCTGTTTGTGGATGTAACCTTTTATCCTAGAACCCGGTGCGCACCCCACGCAAAGAGGGCAGTGTACTTTACCAGAGGAATTCATACCAGACACTTGAATACTTCTCCCCAGTTCTCATTGTGTCAAGGAGGGATTGCCAAGACCGAAAACGTTCGGGGCGCGTGTTCGTCTCTCATGGTCTGTCTCTGTAGTCCCTAGCTGGGAGTATGACGGCGAGGGGGAAGGAAATTATGTCATTTCGTGTCATGCGACATCGAGTATACCATACCGTGCATAAGTACATAGTATGTCGAGGCCCCAGGCGACATATCACAGCCGAGATCAGGACATATGACGTACTCGAAGTTTTGCCAAGTTTACTGGCACGCTAATCAGGTGGCATACCAAGACTTCGAAGCTTGCCTGCTCATTGGCCGTGGCCCAACCCAGCTAGATGTCTGTGTGTTTGCGGCTGGAGACAGTTGCTGTCAGATCAACGTGCATTCGTTCTGTGGCTATAAATTGTGGCCTACCTCGAAGCTACCCTTCTTCGTTTGCCTTGGTATTAGACTTATTATCCCGGTACCTACGTGTAGGCACGCGGGGTGGTAGGGACTTTGATCTTTGAGCTGCTCCGGGGTATGAGCCTTGTACATGCAGCAGACTGTGGGCCGCAGGAGAGGAGAACTTTTACCGTCACCATCCTATATACTTGCCCTTCGTGGCTCAGCCCTTGCGTGGCCCCTTGTATAACAGCGGTGGTGTTCGAGGAATCGCCCGCCGGAACCCGCATTAGGTACCATTATCGTACTGTACGCAGTGCATCCAGCCTGGCTCTGGGCTCACATGAGATGATCGGTTGCCTCTCTCTGGTATTGGAGGTTTATCGCCTGTTTACCGCAGCGCCAAGAGGCGACACGCAACGCGACGGCTCCTGGCTCTTGGCTTTTGGCTCCAGCAGCAGCGCCTTGGTCCGGTCCCGACGCCGTAACTGGCGGTTGAAGGAGATCAGCTTGGTGTTCGACAAGACAGGGCCCTGCTAGGGTGTGTGCGAAAGAGGAGACATCGAGATTGGCGCTTGATTGTCCAGCGAAAATTCACCATTTGGCATCCATCCTGGGTATGCAGCATTTTCTGTGGGGCGACCACAGTGCGCTGTCCAGGGGATCGGATCAGTTTCAAGCGCTGGGCGGTGCTGCTGTAGCTGCTGGTTCTGAAAACTGAAATGCGGTTTCGTTTCAACTTCCGACGTTGTCCAGAAGACGATGGCTCCTCGCTGCCGCCTCATTGCCGCCAAAGGCCGCCCGGATCGATTGGCGAGGGGCGATTTTAGCGGGCGGCGGTGGCGGCGGCGGTAGCGCTAACCAACGCGATCTGCCCGACGACCACCACCCAGCACCATGGATAGAGATGCAGATGGATGTCGTGTCATAAAAATGGTAGCTATGTAGCTGACGTTCTGGAAGAAACACGAATTGGAGGTGGGACTTTCGATTTCTTTGTATTGGCAGCCAAGTGAGAAGAGACTATAACTTACAGTAGTGGAGCTACGTACTCAATCGCTGCCGAAACGGAATGAGGCATTCTCAACGGTCTTCCCACGAACTTGAGTGGATTGGGCAAGTCGTCAAGTTGAGCGACATGCATATACGCGTGAAGTGCATGTGCCTGCACACGAAAAGTCACAGCTCTGACGCCAGACAATGCCCCGGACGAATACGCCGTGCACCACCCAAGCCAAGGTGGACTAATATGTCAATCTCCGAATTTGGTTTCCTGCTTCTGCCCAGGTCAGGTATCTTGTCGAGTAAGCGGAACCGCATCGTCACCAGGGCACGTTTCTAGGACATAGACAAAAGTCGAACGGAGTGGCTGGGTAAGGTAGGGCAGGGCAGGGCTGGGCTGGGCCTCTTTTTTCTGACTTGTCCATTCGGAGCCGTCGGATGGAGGTATAAAATATCTTACCTACTGGAACCATGATGCAGATACTGCCGCCAGGCCGGCGGTGGACTATCAGCGCACGGAGGTAAATACAGCCGGTAACTTGGAAGGTGCCCAGTCAGATACATAAGGTGGTGGTTGTCTTCTGATTCAGGGCTGTGACCTGGCAGATTGGGTTTGTTGTCCCTGTTTTCTCTTCTTCAGGTCGACATTTAGAGTTTCGGCGGGCGTATCGCTCCTCATTCCACGTGCAGGATTGCTCTTTCCCAAGAACAGGCATTTTTTAATTTCCATTTCCCATCTGCGCACCCATTCCAGGTTTGCTGCACCTCTTGTCCGCACTGACGAACGCATCTTGCGCATTCCTGCCAGCGACCCGGCAACCAAAGAGAGAGAGACAGGGACGACCAGGACCCTAGAGACAGAAACTCAGAACCCTGGAAACCAGAAACCGGGTCGCATGTCGCCTGGTACACGTAAAAAAGGGACCGCCTGTCTTTTTGGCCGTCTTTGGACTAATTCTGTCGACAGTCCTTTCGTGACTTCCTTTCCTACCTACGCATCCGCGTAAACATATCGGAATCCCAGAGGGCCCCAGAGCTTTACTCGTTGTCGGAACCCAGTTCCAGACTGATTTGACGCCAAGCGTACGCTAGTATTTCCGACCGCTCCGTCGTTCCTTTCGGCCAAGCCGTATCCCGTCATAGCTACACGTTTTCGACAGCCGAACAAACCCCCCGCCCCCCTTGCCCGGCCGGCCAAGTTACCTGCCCGAGAGGGAGAAAAGCCATATCGAGGTGCTTTATCAAGCCAAAATCCCAGCCAAAATCCAACAGGACAGCTTGCATTCCCATCTGTCTACTACGTGCTGATACATAACGCACTGCCCATTCGACTCGGTTAACTTGCTGGAACCCCGGTTGTATTCGTGGACTGCACAACTCCATCCGACAATTCCGCCCACCTCCACTCTGAGACGATTTTCCAATGGAGCTGCTGCCGCAATTTAACGAAGAATGACCCAAGACTTTTGTACCCCTGTTGCTGGATATTTTTTGATACAACAAACCAAGAGTACGACGCATCGCCCACAAAGAGATCGCTGTGTCGCCAACCGTGGACCCCAACGCTCCGGTTCTTAGGTTTCGTTCTCTTTTCCTCGCATTTTACCTTCCTGGTGTCCCCCTTTCCGGTGGCCTCTACCAAGTCGATAAATATCGCCAAGGATATTCCAGCTCGGCACTCGCAATAAGACAGAGAAGATGGGTCGCAATCGAGGTATGTAGCGCCCAACCCGAACGCCTGGCTTATCGATCGCATCACCCGCCCCCAAAATAGTACTGCCCATGTCATTTGACCCGTAACCCCTCGCTCGCTCCCGTCTCGCTGCTGGGTGTCGCCTTCGACCCTGGCTTTGGTACCACTGGACTTACCAAGACTCCCGCATCTGCGCCCCTTGTTTTGGGAGAGTGCAAGAGTGCGCCAGTTGCGCAAGGACGAGAGTCTTGGTCAGCGCCCAGCACCCCATGCCACCGAGCTACTACCTTTGGTGGGACTTCTGGACGCTGCACAGCCAATCGCCAAGACCGCTCACCTTTCAAAAGCCCAGACTCGCGCAGACTCGAGCCCATTTGCCCACCCAGTCTTGCGCTTATTAGCTGACTACTGGCGCGTCATAATCCATAGTGCTCTCGTTTATATCCAGCCAGTTTTCGGCACCCCATTTCAAGGATTCGAGGACCCCGACTCCTGCCGCCTCCCCCCCTAACGGCCCTGTCCAGAACCCTCATCCACAACTCGATCTCAACAGTGATTCCTTCAACTCCTCGACGCCATCTCCTCGACCTTTTCACTCCGGCGAGCCCTCCCCGCCCGCAACCGGCCCTACTTCGCCCACTTCAGGCGAGCATGCGCCTTCACCTGTCTCACTAAGCAACGAGGCCCCTTCAAGCCCTGCGCGGCATAATAGATCAAATCCTCCATCCATGGTTCAGACACACCAACCGCCCGTCATGGACGTCAACGACGACACTCCGCCGGAGCTTCAACCCATCTTCAATCTGCTGAATAGCCACACGAACAAGTTATACCAAGAGGGCTATTTCTTGAAGCTGGACGATCAGGACATAAGTGCGTGCTTTTAGCCATTCCGCCGACTCGCATAACATGCGCAAATGTGCTGACGTGGCATAGAGGGAAAGCCAAATCTAGATCGGACGTGGACCGAGTGCTTTGCTCAGCTGGTCGGCACTGTTCTGTCTCTTTGGGATGCCGCCGAGCTGGACGCGGCTGGGGAGGACGGAGAGGTCCTCCCCAAGTTTATCAACCTCACCGACGCATCAATCAAGATGGTAGCGTATCCTGGATTGCTTCTTGTTCTTCGCAACTGGGAATCTGACACGGTCGCAGATTGAATCGCTTCCGACACGATCGACCGACGAGCAGCCGCTGCAAAACATTCTCAGCATCAGCACTGCTGGGCGGAATCGCTACCTCCTCCATTTTAACTCGCATCATTCCTTGGTCCAATGGACCTCGGGAATACGATTAGCCATGTATGAACACTCCACGCTGCAAGAAGCATATTCAGGGGCCCTGATAGCTGGAAAGGGCAAGGTCCTGAACAACATCAACATCATAATGGAGCGGGCGAGAATGCCAGTTCAAGAATGGGTCCGGGTCAGGTTTGGTGCCGGCGTCCCCTGGAGACGTTGCTGGTGTGTCATCGAACCCCCAAACGAGAAGGAGTACCAAAAGGTGCAGAAAGAGTTCAAGAAGAAGAACCCTTACGACAGGAGCCACGCCCCCGTGTTGAAAGGCTCCATCAAGTTCTACGACACGAAAAAGGACGCCGAGAAGAAGAAAAAGAAGGGTGCACTCCCAATTGCGTCAATTACCGATGCGTACTCCGCATATGCACTATACCCTCAGTCGAGGACGCTGATCGACGGGTCGACGCTTCTGAAAATTGAGGGCAACATCACCATCCACTCGGACCCGCCATCAGCAACAGAGGGCTTTGTCTTCGTCATGCCGGAGGTTCCCCCTGCGGTGTCGGGCTTTGAGATGCTGCTCCGATTCCTGTTTCCAACGTGGGACACCTTCGGGCTGTATGGCCGTCCCGGACGCATCGTCGCGAGTGTTTTGGATGAGCGCTCGTTGATGTTTGCCATGCCAAAGCACAAGCGATATGGCTACCTCGAGATTCTGGATGTGAGCGGACTGATCACGACCGAGGGAAGCTCGGCATGGTCAGAAAGGACGTGGAGGAAGAAGATGAAAGAGTTGACTGGTCAGCGGATGACCGCGATGGAGGAAGGGGGCAAGAGCCACAGTCGCAGTGGAAGCCGGAGCAGCAAGCGTCTGAGTTTTGGGCCTCAGTCGGGGGTTGCCCGCCCACGAGTGAACTTTGCCGACGACGGTGCCTCGGTCAGATCGTCGAGGTCCCTGTCGTTGTCCCAGCCTGGGCCCAGGACGGACTCGGCGCCACCTGATCCCCACCGGGAGCATGCGCCGCCGGCAATGGGGACCCATTCTCGACACTCGCGCAACATCTCCGATACCCAGCTCGCCGGTGCGCTATCCTCCCATGGCTTGGAGGGGCCCGGGGGTGCATCTCCTGCAATGCGCGTTCCCGAGCGTGCCAAGACCTTTGCAACCGACTTGGCTGCCACGCCCGAGCGAGTGAGCTCCGAGGACGACTTGTCAGGGAGAGAAGCACCGCCGAAAACCATCAACGACATGCCACGCTTGCAGACACCTGAACCCGTCAATGCCCCTCCAGCGTTCGCACACGGTGCAGGATCTCGGCCTCAACAGAAGCCTTATCACTCGCCTGAGATGCGCAGAGCAACGAGTCGATTGTCGAGCACGACGCTGTCACAGCTGGCCGGTGCAGGCGGTTTGACTCCGGATCTCCTCGCCGATGATCCCTTCGAAGGTCCTGCGACTTCGTTGCAAACAGACCCCCGAGGTCCATTGGTACAGCCACAAGCCAGCGCCAACACCATGGGGATGAATGCTAATTTTAATGGATCTCGTGAAGGCCTAACCTCGCCGACCAACAATCCGGTCCGCCTTTCGCCAGGACTTCCACCACCAGGACCGCCACGGGATCGTCGCATGGGCCCTCCACCTAATCAAGGCCCCCCGAGCGGCTATCAGTCCTATCAGCAACGTGGACCACCACCAGGTCAACGTCGCACCCCTCCCCCTAATCAAGGAATGTATCGGCCTCCTCAACCCATTTCACCGCCCGTCAATAGGAAGCCGCTTCCCCAGAGAACGACCAGCCTGCAGCGACGCCCTGATGATGCTGTCTCTCCTCTTTCTCCCCAATCACCTGGTAGCGGTGGTTCAATCCAACCGGCCGCGCGGCCACCGCTGCCACAGCAGCACCCGAGCCGGCAGAACAGCGAAAGGAGCGCAGCGAGCAGCCGTTATGATGACGCTTCTTCCACCGCGAGCCCAGACTACGCCAGCACGCGCAAATCAAGTGATACCCAAGAATCTGTGGACCGTCCTCGTGCCGGTGTCTTGAAAACAATAGGGGACGACTCTTCCGCTTCAAATGCCGGACCTCACGGCACCTCCAAACGCGAATATGACATTCCTGAAATCAATTTCGGACGGACAATAAACTATGGCGCACCGGCCCTCCCTTTGAATGCCATCCAAAATAGCAACGAACTAAGTTCAAGCGCTCAGCTGCAACGCCCCTTCTCCCCTACTAAGGGAAACAGGTCTCATGGCCCTAGTCCTGGGCCGTCTCATCTCCGTCAGGAGTCGGATGGCACAGTCCGTCGCACGGTAGCCTGGCAACCAGGCACTGCGGTCTCCTCGTCAGCTGATAACTTGGTTTCCGCCGAGCAATTCGTACAGCAGCGTGCCGCAGCCGCCACGACTCCCATGTTCGCGCATCAACGCAACCCATCCGCAAATACGCTGACGGAATTCCGAGCTGGAACACCAACATCTCCCCTCAAGCGACCCGCCAGCCATGGGGGCTCTCACTCTCGGAACAATTCTGCCGACCTGCTTCAGAGTGGGCGTCCAACCAGTCAGGGCACCGGAGCTGCACTCTCAAGCGGAGAGGTCTCGTCCCACCTGTCTGCTCGCGAACAAGAGCATGTGGCGCGCATCACTGGCAGCCCGTTGATTGCGTTAAGCGGAAACAGGGCCCCTGGCGGACAGCAACAAAGTGGCTATGTCGGGGTCATTGAAGCGAGACAGCGTGAGAAGGCCCAGATGAAGCAAGGAATTGGAGGTCAAGCCGTTGCCCAAGCCATTGATCAGAGACAGCGGGAGCAAAACCAGCAAGCGCAGCGGGCAGCACAAGTGGCATACGCCCAACAACACGCTCAGTTTTCTGGTCCCCAAGGGTACGCGGGACCGCAAAGCTCGGGCATGATGGGTGGTGGTGGCATGAATGCGCGCAGTATGAGCCCAGGCCCAGGCATGATGGGCATGGGCGGTCAGGCGCACTTGGCTCAGGGCTTTCAACCAAACCCTAATTACGGGCCTCAGCCTCCACGACCTCAACAGCACGGCGGTCCAGCCGGCCAGCCGTACCCGCAAGGGGCTGGATGGATGGGACCAAACATGCAGAATCGACCACCTCCCCAACAGCCTCAACCGGGTTTTGCTATGCAAGGTGTCCCACCACCGTCTCCAAGCTTCCAAGCCCCAATGCAGGGCCAATACTCACCTGGGACACCAGGCGGCGGACCTGGAACGCCGGGTCGGATGCCATTCCAAGGCAACGCTTTTTAGATGAAGGTCAATGTCATGGACCTGAGGAGGAAATTCGAAAAAGATGAAGACAGGGATGATATGGTGACTGCTGAGGTCAAGTTGATGCATTATCGGCGATGGAGGAGTTTGGGTCAGTGACGTGAGACGACACATTCCGGAGACGATGAGAAGATGGCGCTTTCTTGGAATAGGGATTGACTGGATAGAGGAGGATGGATTTGCTGCGAGGGCTGCTGCTGCTGCTCTTATACTATCTATGGCGGTGGGACTTTTTTTTTTTTTTACTTGCATTGGAGGCTGGGCGCCATGGATCGCGCCCGGAAGACGCCTTGATTATTTTCTGTCCGTGTGCATCGGTAGCGGCTGGCTAGGTTGGCCGAGGCGGTTTGCGCTTTGGTTGGGGTATTTTCGGTCATACTATTCTTTCGATATTCATGTGCATGGCTTGGCTGGTAGTAATGGTATATTTTTCTTCCTTCACTTCTTTCGTTCTTGTTGTTCCTCTAAATATCGAGTGTTTATGGCGCAGGTAGGCATTTAACTGTTGGAAGTATTCGGCCCCTTTGAGGGCTTCGAGTCGAATATGATTGATTGTCTACAAGGTACCTCGGCCCAGCTCTAGCATTCTGAGGATGCGTCGCAAGTATTTATGTAGCCCGTGGAACAGCTTAATCGAGCACTTTAACCCCGGACAGGCGTGCAGATGGAAACAGCCTTTCGATAGTGGGACACGCCGTCTTGAAATCCGGGTCCTGCGGGTTCGTAGCCGAGACGGAGCAGGGGCAGCCCCCTGTTCGTCTAGACTCTCGGTTCCAGGCTAGTGGCTAGGGCGGGCAGGTCGATAAGATACGACGCCCACGCGGTTGCATTCATTGGAGGGCTGAGGGTTGGCGCGGGAGTCGTTGCGTCGTGGAGTGGTGGTCAGCCGTAAGTCGCAAGCTTGCCGGCGGGAGACTTGTGGTTTCCAGGGCATTGTGGGTAGGTGAGGTAGGTACACTCGGTACAATACTGTGCACCAGGAAGGTGTTTGACGTAGGTACGGGTTAGGCGCATGTCTATTCGGACCTACTACCTGAACTTTCCTTTACCTACCTTCCTTGCCTTCCAGCTTCCGAGCTTCCATGCCTTTCCCACCTACCGTACCTGGTATTGACCTTGGCTGCCTGACACGTTCAATGTCTGCCCGACATTGCACCAGCTTTCCTCGCAATAGCAGCAGCTGCACGCCCTTCTCCCGAATGCTGCCCGCCAGCACGACACCTCATCGATTTGTGCGCACGTCGTTGCTGGAATGAGGAGACTACCTCCCCGACTGCTGGCCTCGACACCACACGCACGCTTGCGGAGGGGCACTGCGCCGAGCCGCGTCTCGTCCCCGTCCCCGTTCCCGTCCTCGTCCTCGTCTTTGTCGTTATCCTTGTCCGTGTTCTTGTCCTCGTCCGATCCGACCGTTCCCCGTCCCGGCGCTCCGGGGCAGCGACTCGCGGCATGGCGGCGTCAGATGTCCCTGCTGCAGCTACAGCAGCAGCAACGGCCACGGCAACGAGCAAGCGTCCTCACCGCACTAACTCCGCTCCTCCTAAACGCTTCCTCGCATGCACATTTTCGTCCGCTCGGCAAGGACGGTAGCAAAGCCTCCTCCTCGACAGTAATAACCCCACCACCATCGATCTTTGACCCCGCCGCGCTCCCCAAGCTGCCCTTCCGCTTCGACACGGGCATCGGCCTGTTCGCGAAGCGGGCGCCGCGTCCCTTCCCGCCGCCGTTCCTGTCGCCGCCCTCGGGCTCGTTCAGCGACCCGCTTAGCACGCACAACCGCAGTCGAGACCGCCGTGCCGCCTATGTGGGTGGGCAGGTCATACAAGGCCTCACTAACGGCGACGATGCTGTCTTTGCCAGCGAGTATTTTATCTGTGCGAATGATGGGGTCGGCGCGTGGAGTGCTCGGCCTAAGGGGCATGCTGGGTGAGTTCTGTTGTTTTTCTTCCCGTTCGCAAATGGTCGGGGAGGGCATAGTTTCCATGTCCAACGCCCATTTCCTCATGGAACTCCCCCGCACGTATGCGCATTTACATCCTTGGACTAACACACGCTGTACGCAATCCGCAGACTTTGGTCCAGGCTGATCCTCCATTTCTGGGCAACTGCCATATTTGAAGACGCAGCCCGCCAAGGCGACAGCTACAAGCCCGATCCCGTCGCCTATCTCCAGCGCGCATACGAGCAGACCCTCGAGGCCACCAGCGCACCAAACGACTGGCAAGGCACGACCACGGCGGCCGGGGCGCAGCTGCACTACCGGCGTCTAAGTGAAGATGGTGGCTCCATCTCCACCCCATCCGCCGCTGCCGCTGCCGCTAACGGCGAGGTGGAGCCACTTCTCTACGTCACGAACCTCGGCGACTCGCAGATCATGGTGGTTCGTCCGTCCACCCGCGAGGTAGTGTTCAAGTCGACGGAGCAATGGCACTGGTTTGACTGCCCCCGACAACTGGGCACCAACAGCCCAGACACGCCCGTCACGCGCGCTGTCGTGGACGAGGTGCCCATCCGCGAGGGCGATGTCGTGCTGGCCATGTCAGACGGCGTCATTGATAACCTGTGGTCGCATGAGATTGTCGAGTCGGTCAGCCACAGCCTGGAGAAATGGCGGGCCGGCGAGGTCAAGGACCACGGCATCAGGGGTGCGGATCACGGACAGGAGGGTGGTGAAGGTGATGGGAGCATGGCATATGTGGCTGGGGAGCTGATGGAGGCGGCCAAGACTATTGCGCTGGATCCGTTTGCCGAGAGCCCGTTCATGGAACATGCCATTGAAGAGGGCCTGGCTAGCGAGGGCGGTAAGTTGAATTCCGTTTTCGCATTCTCGAATCTGCTCCCCGTGACTGATAATTGAATTGCAGGGAAGTTGGACGACATCAGTGTTGTTGCTGGGCTTTGCCGGAAGAATAATTGACCCGTCTTTGCAGCCTGGGACAACCGAACATTGGATCCGGGTACGTCGTCACCGCGCAATATGATAGGGGAGACATTGGAGGCCTAAAAAGGATACACAATACATGCAGGCGAGCTGGGCGGCGTGTCTGATTACAGCAGGGAATTTGCTACCGAGGAATGAGCTGGAGCTGCATTGTTCTATTTCTTTCTGGTTTTGCTTTAGTTTCCTGGTCTTCTACTCTGTATTTTCAAGGGGGTTGGGGAAAGGAGTTTTGGGCAGAACCGAACGCTCACGAACACGACAACCACGCCCGGAAAATGTGGTAAATTCAGGGGATGGATGAAAGCAATGGGAGTTTGGCGTCGGTCTGCTATTGGCCGATAGATCTGTTTCCCATTATTTGTTTGGCTTGGGTTTTCAATCTGTTAGGTAAGGCTATGTGTATTTACACCGAGGTTTGCAATCGAATCGTGCCAATTGATGAGGGGTTGCTTTCCCCAACCCACGCACTCCACAACAGCAAAAGGGGATCCATCCGCTGCGGCTGAAGCATGCAGCCTTGCTTTTGTCATCCCTGTTACTTTTCCGATCTTGCTGCAGCGGCGGAAGGTGGGGTCTACGGCTAGTTCCGGGATGAACGTCTGGATTTTTTTAAGAGAGTGCAGGCTCACTCACTCATTCATCGCACGCCCAACCTTTCTCGTGACCATTTTCGGTTTCGGGAGCCCACTCACTCTTTGGAAGGAAACCCAGCCTGCCGCCTGCTAAGACGACCGACAAGAGGATACTTTTATTCATCAACCGGCATTCCTACCTTTTTTTTTTTTCAACTTGGTCTTCCATCGCGGGGAGGTTCTCTCTATCCACCAGGCGCCGCCTTCCCTGACCCTACCCAGGCTAGGCACATTAAGACCATTTTCTCACGATGGGCAAACGAATCAAGCAGTACAAGCGGCTGATGCGGGACTTTGAGTTCCTCGGGTTCCGGTCGCCGTACCAGGTGCTCATGACGAGCGACGTGATCCTCGAGACTCTCAAGGTCGACCTGGTGCACCTGTTCAACAAGGCGCTGTCGACCAAGGAGATCAAGCCCATGATCACACAGTGCTGCATCCGCGCGCTGTACGGCAAGAACATGGGGCCCAACCGCGACCCGGCGGCCGCGGCGGCGATCGAGAGGGCCAAGGACTTTGAGAGGCGGCGGTGCGGGCATCTCATGGACCAGGACCCGCTGACGGAGCGCGAGTGTATGATGTCGGTCGTCGATCCGAAGGGGAAGGGGGAGAATAAGTTTCGGTATATCGTCGCTACGCAAGATGAGGAGTTGGTATGTGTTCTCAATTTGGGGGCTTGTGTTTTGAGGATGTTGCTGACTGGTATTGTTCTTTTTTAACAGAGAGAGAAGCTGCGGTCGGTCGTGCCCACGCCGCTGATGTATGTGAAGCGGAGTGTCTTGGTAGGTTTCATCGCGTTCTGTGGTTTATGTGTGTCTATGTGGGATAGTGCGCTGACAGTTCGAGCAGATTCTGGAGCCTATGTCGCAATCGTCGGCCAAGGTCAGACAGCGCGAGGAGCGTGCCAAGTAAGTTTTATTTTCCGGCTATCCTCGGTCCTTTCCGGCACCTGTTGACAGAGCTACAGGTTCACGGATGGTATCGTCAGACGTCCCAAGAAGAGGAAGAGGGAAGGAGAAGACGATAGCGGCGATGATGACGAGGATGGCGACTCTGGCAGCGATGACGAGGGCGACAAGGCCGCAGAAGCCGCCGGCGAGCCGAAGCCCAAGAAGAAGAAGAAGGCCCACGGCAAAAAGGGGCCCAATCCCCTCGCGGTCAAGAAGGCCAAGAAGGAGACGGGAGGAGAGAAGAAGGAGGCGTCGAAAACGGGGTCGAGAAAACCAGCGGCGGCGCCCGAGGGAGAGTCATCGGAGCAGAAGGCGAAGCGGAAGCGGCGCAAGAAAACCAGTGCCGCTACAGAGGGCGCTGCAAAGGAGGGAGCGCAGGCAGGGGAGGCGGCTGCCGTGGAGGTTGTTGCGGCTGCTCCTGCTGAGGACTGAGGAGGAAGCTGGTCGGTGCTGGTGTTGGTGTTGGTGTTGCCTGCATGTAGGCTGTAAGGTATACCTTGGTGGTTTTGCCGTTTACTTGAATGCGGTCCTCTGGTCTTTTACACCAGCAAGGTCTTTAATGCATCCAAAATCGTTGACTACAAGTATTTTGTGGTGGTTTTTTTATGTCTTGTCGTCTTATCCCAATGGGTGTTCTGTCACTACTGACCCAACGTATGACTGCACAGGTGCATGTTTAACTGCACGATCTAGAAATAACGCATCGATGTACATCCTTTGAGTTACATAATGTGCCGTGCCTACCGTGCCAACCGTGCCATACATTAGGTTTCGGTAATTGAGGTGTGATCCTTCTCGACCTGTTTTCAATGCGCGGCTGGGTCGGACCACCCACTTCTGAACGTGCGGTGCGAGCTTCCACTTTTTCAGGGGTGCTTGGCTGCAGAATGCCACCCACCACACCGCACTGCCTGCATATCGACATGCACGTTCGGTTCCGTTGCTTCCATTCTTTTAGTGCAAGCCATGGGCGTTTTCAAAATCCGGTTGACCCTCACCATGACACGGGGACACGGGGACACGGGATGCAATTCACTTCTCAGTCGTCTTCACTTGATGCGGGGCCGTTGCTTGATGGATTGGACTTGCTCCTTTTATCTTGATCGTTCTTATCGCCAGGGGTTCATCAGGGACCCAGTTCCAAAGGCGGATCCCCACGGCCTAGCTTTGTTCTCGAGTCGATTAGTAGCCCGGTCTTTTCTTATTGAAGGGATGTTCCAGGAACCGTGAAAGGAACGGGCAGGCAAACACACAGTGGTTGGTTGGGCCGCAATGGAGGGATGGCACGTGGTCTAGCTGAGGTCGCATCATCATTCACGGTCGCTCCTCCCTGCATCTAAGCTGTAGCTGTCTTTGTAGTGTAGAACTGGCTCTGTGTAATCATGATAATGATAAGGCGGGCAGCTGACTTGTACGGTGTAGTTCGTGGCAGTGCCCTCTGTCTCTCTCTTCTCACTCGGCGCGCTCTGTCGGGTTGTGTTAGAACCCCTAAATGAGCCCCTGTAGCTTAAAGGCGGGCAGTGGCGGTTGCTTACCTTAGGTTGTCGAAAGTTTTGACGAAGCAGCAAATCCATTCAGCACCAGAGAGCAACCAACACCAACCACTGCAGGAGACGACGCTAGGGTTGGTGGTCAAGAACACGAATGGGAAGTGGATGCTCGCGCTTTTGAAAGTTGAAACACGCATTTGCAGGCCCCCGGTCCTCGTCCCGCCTCCCCCCCTGATCTCCCGCCTCCCGCATCCCGTTTCCTGCCAGAGAACGTTCCACCGACTGAGACCGACCGCCCACCGACCGACTGACCGACCGTGTTGAAGTGCTGTGATTGCAGGTCGCAAGGGAGTGGATCCAAACTTTCCGATCCGTTCATCCAGTGTCTTGTCAATACGGGCTGCGGGATACGGGATAACGGGACACAGCACACGGCAGACTCACCTCCACCACGACAACACTACCTGAATTAGTATTGCAACTGCAAACATACCCACCCGCTGTCGGGACGCGACACAGGCTTGGGAACTACTCGCGACGACCAGACCTCCGACGCAACCAGGACAAAACCCCCAGCCGCAACACCAACCATGGCTATCGAAGCCCCTGAACTCGACGACTTCGGCCTCCCCGTCAGGAAATACACCCCGGCCGAGCAGGCCGAACGAGACACCGAGGTTGCGACTCAGACGGCGGCGGCTGCTGCTGCTGCTGCTGCCACGGCGTCGACAACCGAAGATGTATCCAGCGGCAAGCCCAACACAGCCGCGAGCAGCTGGGTCGCTGGCACCGACATCGACGCCGACAACGAAACGAAGACGAGGACAAAAGCAGATATACAGGAGGAACCCGTGGCCGCGGTAACACCCACTGCCGCCAACCCCACCTCTGGCAGCACGAGCGAAGACGCAGCCACCGCCGCAGCCACGGAATCAGACGGCGACGAGGACTTCAAGGATGCCGTGTCGGCTCCCCAGTCCGATGCCGTGTCCCGCGTCGATAGCGAGGGAGGAGAAGACGACGACGCGCCCGCGCCCGCCATCCCTACTAGTCTTGCTGTCGCAAACCCCCGGGAGACATCGAACGACGCACCAACACATACCGAGCCACAGATCCAACCACAGCTTCAAGAAAGCTCCCCACCTTTCGAAGACAGGGGGAAACCAGACGAGCAACCGGCAAAGATGGATGACCAGGCCATATCGTTATCTGCAGCCATGGACGAACCGCGGCAGGCAAGCGGCCATACCCGCGACACCAGCACCACCAGCATAACGGGCGGGACCGCCATGGGCGCGTCCGAGTTCTCTCACCAGCAGCTCACCCTCCACCCGCTTGAAAAGAGCCCCGAGACAGACGATGGTGGCTGGCAGCAGATGCCCGCGTACGCGCCCTACGACATATACGACGACGATAACAAGCTCATTGCCAAAGAGCATACCGAAGCCGAGGTGGTGGAAGAGACCTACGGCTATGGCGGGCTTGGCGGCGCCGGCAAGGGGTACACAAAAGTCCTTCTGGACGACGACGCCGAGTCTGTCACCAGCATGGACGACAACACAAACTACCTGTTCAAGGACAAAGGGCCGACGACGAGCGTGACCGAGGAGGAAGAGACCCAGCGCGACGCTGTGAGCCAGCTGCAGGCAACCAAGGAACTCCTCACCGAGGGCCAGCGGATCGCCTACGTGGGCCTCACGAGGCTCGAGCTGTCCACCATGTTGACCGAAGTCGAGGCCATTGGCCACTCCAGGAAGACTAAGAAGCAAGGGTCCGTCGCCTCAGAGAGCATGAAGATGTGGGGCCAGAAGATGATGATACGGCTATACACACACATGGACATCAGCCCGGCCGAGCAGGTCATGATCGAGCAGCTCAGCTCCCACGGCGTCATGCCGCAGGACTTAACGCCCGTGCTGATGGCGAATGCGAGGGTGAAGAACCCCATGGCCGACAACGACGACGACGACAAGAGGTCGTCAACCTCGGGTGTCAAATCCCCACGCCCGTCCTCTTCCTTCTCGCTATCCTCAGAGCCGGAACAAGTCGCAGAACCGCCGCCGCCCTACGCCGTCGAGGACGACACAGAGCTCTCGGCCCCCGTAAGGACACCGTCGCAGATGCCCACGACACAAAAGATCGACATCGACCTCAGGTGGACCGTGCTGTGCGACCTATTTCTTGTCCTCATCGCGGATTCTATATACGACGCAAGGTCCAGGGTCTTGCTGGAGCGGGTTGGCAAGGACCTCGAGATCCCGTGGATCGACATCTGCAGGTTCGAGAAGAAGGTGACGGACGCGCTGGAGATGCAGCAGAACGCCGAGAAGGAGAACTGGAACGAGGCCGAGCACATGGAGAATCGGCGCAAGATTAATCTCAGGAGACGCTACGTCATGATGGGGCTTGCGACTGTTGGCGGTGGCCTAGTCATCGGTCTGTCTGCGGGTCTCCTGGCCCCGGTGATTGGCGCCGGCCTGGCGGCTGGTTTCACCACCATCGGCGTAACCGGCACGAGTGGATTCCTCGCTGGAGCCGGCGGAGCGGCCATTATCACGTCTTCTGCAGCAGCGTCGGGCAGTATCATTGGTGTGAGGGCCGCAGAGCGGAGAACTGGCTCCGTCAAGACGTTCGAGTACAGACCCCTGCATAACAACAAGCGGGTGAACTTGATCGTCACCGTCTCGGGGTGGATGACGGGCAAGGTCGATGATGTTCGGCTTCCGTACAGCACGGTAGACCCCATCATGGGCGATATCTACTCTGTCCTGTGGGAGCCCGAGATGCTGACGAGTATGGGTGACACCATTAACATCCTTGCTACAGAGGTGAGTTCCGATTTGCCGTCCACGTTTGTTGTCGAGGCCGGGTTCATGAGCTGACCAGTCCACCTTAGGCTCTCACACAAGGTCTGCAGCAGATTCTGGGCAACACTATCCTAGTCGGGCTGATGGCTGCGCTTCAGCTGCCCGTCGTGCTCACGAAACTCTCCTACCTGATCGACAACCCCTGGGCCGTCTCCCTTGACCGTGCCACCATGGCTGGTAAGATCCTGGCTGACTCGCTCATCGACCGAAATCTGGGCACCCGTCCCGTCACGCTCGTGGGCTACTCCCTCGGCAGCCGCGTCATCTTCTCCTGTCTCCAAGAGCTGGCCAAGAAGGGCGCATACGGCCTCGTCCAAAATGTCCTTGTCTTCGGTAGTCCCGTGGTGGTCAAGCAGGACGAGTATCTGCGCGCGCGCACCGTAGTAGCCGGCCGCTTCGTCAATGGATATAACCGCAACGACTGGATCCTGGGCTATCTGTTCCGCCTGACCAATGGCGGAATCAGGCGTGTGGCCGGCCTGGCTGCCATCGAAGGGATCGAAGGTCTGGAGAACATGGACGTCTCCGAGTTTGTCGTGGGCCACATGGACTACCGGACGGCAATGCCGCGCCTGCTGCGAGAGTGCGGCTGGAGCGTCGAGAGCGACGAGTTTACAGAGATTGAAGACCCAGACCCTGAGAAGCATCAGGAGAGGCAGCGCGAGCTGATCAACGAGATCGAAGAGGCGCGGAAGGAGCTCGAGAAGGAGGGCAAGGGCGAGAAGAAGGGCGTGTTTAGTATCTTCAAGAAGAAGAAGGCCCTGCCGAAGCAGGAGTGGGAGGTGTACGAGGACTCGCACAAGAACGGCGCCACGGGCGCGAAGACCGAGGACAAGGAAGGCAATAACCACGGCGTACTCTTCGACGTCGACGCCATCCGCGCAGAGCTCGCAAAAGATACGCAGACCAAAGACGGGTCCATCGACGAGGAGCTATTCCAGGTTAGGGAGATCAAGAGCACTCTTCCGCCGATGAAGCTAGACCTGAGCCCCAGCCAGCCACCGCCAGCGAGGACGTCGCGGGAAGGCGCCCGGGAGTCCAAGAGCGCCGAGGCGGTCCCGCAGTGGTCGCCCAACGAGCATTACAAGGCGCCACAGCACCAGCGCCAGCCGTCGTACGAGTACCGCCTGTCCAGCGAGCGGACACCCACGTTCCCTCTGTCCAATGCCGGCGAGCCCAAGCCTGAAAAGAGCGGGTATCACCAATACAGCAGTCATAACAACGGCGGCGGCGGCGGCGGGTTGTTTAGGGCAGATGACCACGACGACGAGATCCAAATGACGTTTGACACAGCGTTTGAAGAAGACCACAAATACCAGCAGCAGAACCAACTACCACCGCCACCGCTGCCGTCTAAAGATATAAATACCCACAAGAACAACAATAGCAGCGTCACATCCTTCAGCAGCAACAAGCAGAGTCCTCCCGCCCCGCCGTACACAGCGCCACAGCCGACGACGACAACGACGAGACCGGAAATAAGGTCCGCGCAGACGGTGCAGAATATCACGCTCGCGAACGCGTGGGCGGACGACGACGACGATGATGACTTTGGCAAGGAGAAGGAGATTTCCATGGCGTTTGCTTAGAGATATAAAGACCGGGCGACTGCATGGGCTGCGAAGCGGGACTGGTCGGGAGGACCTGTATTATCATTAATGTGCGTGGGCACGACGCATACATGTCTGCAGGATATTATGCATGGGAGTGTTGTTGGTGGTACTACTATTACCGATGGTGTTGTATCGGGTTTGGGGTATGGCAGAGCTATCTTTGTATATATGCATCTTTGTCTGGTCTGAGGGAAGCGGATTGACCGAGGGAGGGGGGAGGGTGTGTTTGTGTGGTGGTTGTGAGAAGGGTTTTTATTGATCAAGATTCATGGCTTTAATGATGGTAGCGAGAGAGAGAGGGAGGGAAAATAGAGAGGCATGAGAGTTTTTTCTTCATTGGTTTTTGGTCTGGCGTGGTGAGATTGAGCGGAGTTGTGTTGTGTTTGTGCATTTGCTTTATAACCAGGTAATAAACCCACCTAACTCAGGTACCTACCAGACGATATGCTTCGCGCAAGTTTCGGGTTTTAGTTATTGCAGGAAAAAATAAGGAGGGAAGGAAGGAAGGAAGGGGCGCCTGAGGGGTATAATATGTTGTTCCCGCCGGCCGCGTTCTCATAACACAAATTAAATCTGGGTGGCTTAGTTGGCGTGACCGCCACCGGAGAAAACTGCGATGGATGCTATGTTTCCTGAACTTGAAACGACGATTATGTCCCGAGCCTCGAGCTGTACGTAGTAAGTGGCCAGCAGTTCGGTGTACCTGCCCGTGGTAGAAGAACGTCACGACTTCGACGCCTGCTCAGACAGATCTGTTTTGCAATTTTTATGCATTTTCTTTTTTTTTTCTTTTTGCATTTGTCGTATTTTCCTCTTTTTGGTCTGTTTGGTCTGTCTGTTCCTTCCCCGCGATGGCTTCTCCCAATCGATGATGATGATGATGATGTCACACGCACTTTCATCCGTCCATCGCCGAGGATTTCCTTTCCTGGGAAGAGTCACGCAACGGATAAAAACAAAAGCAAAATGTGCTCTCCCAGAAAACCGACGGCCTCCTTCAGCGGCGCACCACGAACCCAGTCTCGCCGTCGACGGCGTCGCGGTCCTCCTTGCTCAGCTTGACCACGTGCGCGTGTTTAGGGCCCTTGTCGACGTCCTTGAGGAAGCTCTTGACGGCGTCCTCGTCGCCCTGGGCTTCGCCCTCGACCTGGCCGGTGTTAGTTCACTGTCATGGCTGCAAGGGATACTTTTTCTTCTTCTTATGTTTGGGGCTAGGAAGGGGGAGTCATGAAACTAGAAGTTGACGGGGGTTTGTTGAGTGAGTAAAGTGAGTAAATAAGTGAGTCTCTGACCTTGTTGTTATCCGTGTTGCGCACCCAGCCGGTGAGGTTGTATTCGTTGGCTCGCTTTTGGGTAAAATACCTTTTTGTGAGTAGGATTAGTTAGTGAGTAGGATTAGTTAGTGAGTAGGATTAGTTAGTGAGTAGGATTAGTTAGTGAGTATCAGGATTCTCGTGAACACACAGTATGAGAATCGCAAATGGCATGGGATCGTTATCAAGATGAAAAGTATAAAAAGGGTATCCTGTCGCTCTCAAAGCGACTCTGTGATTGTTGACTCGGATTTCCACAATAACTAACTCCAAAAAAGGGGGAGAGGGGGGTTAACTTCAGATACCTACCGGAATCCAACCCCTAGATATCGTATTATTTGCACATATTAGCTTGATAATTAATAAGAGGAGTCCTCGAGTAATATCCACGAATCCCAAAGCAACATGGAGACAACCAGAAGACGCACCTTGCACCACGCCGCCGTGGGCCAGGAAATAAACCTGCGAAACATGGACGTTACTCGACATCCCTCGCTCTGCCTGCAAACCAGCAAACACCAGCCAGCTAGCCAGCCAGCTTTGAACCCTGGCACGGGACACTCACTCGCTTGACCATGTTTTATGTATTTTCGGGGTTATTTCCCTTCTTCCCTCCGTCGGAGCTCGCGGACTATTCGTACGTATATTGTGCTCGAGTTGAATACCAGTCGTCTGGAAAATGTGCCACATGTAGTTGAAGCTCGAATGAAGTGCATTCCCGATATGTGTGATGTCACTCATCCACGGGCTGGAGGGAGGAAGCTCCGATAAGATAAGACGAGCGAGCGGTTGGCGAGCTACGTAATCAGCAATGGTGGGGGTGTCTTCCCATCTGTACAGCAACGCAAACTACTATATAAACTAACGACAGGTATTTATATCGGCCACTGACCCTGTACTATTTGTTCGAAACTCTAAAGGATAATGTTTATCGGGGACTGGTGTGACTGGATTGAATGGCGAATGTATAAGGACGTCACGCGGAGTGTCAAGTGAATCGCGCCTCCAATCTCAAAATAAGAAACATCTTGGACTCCGTCTCCCCAAAGATGGGCTCACAAAGGCCCACCGGTGCAAACAACACGTCCAAGGGGAAAAGGACAGATACATAGGTATACCACAGGCTTTCAAGTACAATACAGTCATGAAACCCAAACCATTCTAAGAGTTCTCTTGATGCCCGTCCGCTTGTAATTCCCGGATTACAAACACTCGAGCCAAACACCACATTGTAGACCAACCTACAACCCGACCTCCCCAATATCCCGCCCAGCCTGCTAGTATCACTTGGAGTCAAAGCTGTACTTCAACCACCCGCCCAGAGCTCGCAGACTCTCCCACCGCGTATTCTCGTCCGCCTCGCCCATGAGCTCCATGACTCTCGTCTTCAGGCCCAGCTTCTCCAGCTGGCTTCTCTTCTCAGGCACTTCGCGCACCAGGCAGCCGACGTCATTGCATGCGATAGCCAGCACCGCCTTGTCGTTCTCCCATGGCTTCTTCATGATCTCGGCCAGCTGGCGCACTAGCGCACCGTTCTCAAACTCGAGGATCTTGCGCGCATTCTCGGCCCAGAAGACCGCGTTGCGGTGCGGCGGCGACCAGCGCAGATGGCCCGAGTTCACCTCGGCCACGTACTCGTCGAACGTGGTCTTGGTCTTGGTGTACTCCTCCAGGAGCTCGCGCAGCTTGGCGAGATCTTCCTGCAGATCCGTATCCGACAGTTGCCTGCCTGTCAGATTCTGCAGCAGGGCGGGGAGACCGGCGAGCACGGCAGCGGGGAGGAGTGAGCTCTGGTTTACCAAGAGGAGGTTGTACAGGGTTGATATGAGCAGGCGCGTTGTCTTCTCCTTGGGCGAGATGCGTAGGAGTCTTGTGTAGAGGAAGACAATGTCGTATTCACTTGGAAGTGGGGGTCAGCACAGGGGCTAAGAAAGAAGAGGGGACGCTCGAGGGATATTTACTTGTTTAGGTCATCGCCAACATCTGCAGCCTCGAAGCTGAGCTGCCACATGACGAGGAGAACATGGTAGAGCAGCTGCAGTCCAACACCACCGCCGAGTGAGCCCTCAAAGCCGCCCCTGGCGACGGTTGTGGTCCCGCTCCACAGACTGGCCGACCCATCGCCGTTTTCTTTGCCGGCTGTCGCGCGGAGGATGTCAACCAGAGGTCCGACCGTCTCGCTCCTCTGGTCCCAGAACTGTTGCCTGGAGACACTGCTGTAGAGGAGGGAGGAGTACTCGAGCACGCCGATGTCCTGGAGCCCGGCGTCCGAGTTCTTGGTCAGGGAGGAGAGATAGCTGAAGATCATGGGGAGGGCCTTGTCGGCGGTGGGTGCAGACTCGTCTTTGGCGCCGGCCATGAGACTGACGAGGACGGTGGACGTGAGGAGCGGGATCGGGTCGTCGGAGCTCGTCGAGTGGGCGAGGAGGGGCAGGAAGTGTCGGTATGGGTCGCCCGACTTGAACAGCGCTTTTGAGAGGGCGGGGATGGCTGCGAGGGAGGAGGATGCATGTCAGTCAATTGGAGGGAGGTCTGGGCTGGTCTCGGTGCAAAAAACGTGGATGAAGATTGGCATTGACATTGACATTGACGCAGGCAAGCCAAGGCAGCGACATCTCGTCTCGTGAGATGGAGGGGAAGGAGGTAAGGTGCTGTGGGTGACGTACTGTTGAGCAGATCGCTGAGTAACACGAGGATGTACTGGACGACATCCTGGCGCTTGGCTGCCAGTTCCAGGACGCTCTTCTTACCGGGGGCGCCGACAAACAACTCGCGGTATGCATCGAGGTTGGCCTCGACCGTGTGCTTGCGGACGTCCTTCTTGACCTTGTCGACGGCGCGGATCTTGGCGAGCTGGTCGTCGGTCAGGGTGCCGGCGCGCACAGCTCCATCCCACGGGATCGGGCGCTGGCGGATGTTGCCTTGCAGCGAGGCCAAATATGTCGGCGGGTCGAGCGACATGATCAAAGCCGATGCGCTCAATGCTGGAGCTTGGAGGGCGGCTTTTGCGTGGTTTGTGTCGTCGTCGTCGGTGCTTGCTTGGTCGGGGGTTTGGAGCTTGGCCTGGCCTAGCCCGCCCGCCGCCTAGGTCCTATGGGCAGGCACTGTATCCCGTACCGTACCGTACCGTAGGGGGAAGCTTGACTGGTGTCGGGTTACGTAAATGCAGCGGGACCCAGGTGACATCCATGGCTGCTGGCAGTTCTTCCAGCGGCTCCCTGCACCCTGCCAGCCTTGCCTGCACCTCGGCGCAAGGCTGTCGAAAGTCAAAGCTCAGGATTGGGATTGAGCGGCATTAAAGGTTAAAGAATACGAATCAAGAACTCGGTGGAAAAGCAATGATGTCCATTAAAGATACGATGTTAAGGTTTACCTGGGTTTGGGCCATCAACTACAGGAGTACCTTGTAGACTTTCTGTCAAAGAAAAGGAACGCACCTTGGATATCGCTCAAATTGCTATGCTAGAGGTAGGTACTTACCTGACCTGACATGTCCCTGTCCACTCGCCATTACTTTGGACATAACCTTGGAAGGTGTATCTTGAATTTCACAGCGGGTTATATGCGCGTCACTGCCTCGCATCGAGCCAAACCCCGTTGAAGGAGACTGGACGGCGGGCCCTGCTTTTTGAATGCCCTCCAACCGACCCACAGAGGACCCTTGTTCGGAGTTGCACGCGACTGGGCTGACTGAATGAAACAAAACAGCAGTGGGGTCTGGGATCTGGACCGACCGCAGCGGACGGACCACCCTGGGCCTTGCAGGGACCACGCGCGATAAGAGAACCTGGAAATCCTGATTGTCGTCCCGTGAGCGAGGGAGGGGCCGAGTAAACATGAGATGGGCCAAAGACGGGATGAATGACACCCACTGGGCATTGGATGGCAGCTGTCACTACGAACTTCTCCCCCCGATCCATGCATGCATGCACTGGATCTTGCTCTCTGTTTCTTGGGTTGCAGCTTGTTCCCAAGTCCAATGCCAAGTGCCAACTCATCGTGCTCCTCCACACCCCGTGCCTTCCCCCATCTTCCCGCACAGCCTATTCGCCCGCTTGCCATTCCATTCAGGTACCACACTGGGCTGCCCGATAAGATCTGATCGATATCCAGAAGCGCTGCAAAAAAGAGAGGTCCCCCCCCGGGTCGTTTTGCAAAATCACAAAGCGGGAAAATATTCTTGCTAATTAACAAGCAGACCCAATCAGTTACGAAGCAAGGAGGTATCCATCCATCAAATATAATAAAAAGGTGGGAAATCCGAGGGGCTGGGGGTTCCGTCGCAGCGGCTGTCACCCTCGCTCGCTTGTCCCGTCGCCCTTCAGTTTTCGGGAGGTTGGGGAAGGAGCCAGACGGACGACGGGTTACAACCAACCCATACACGAGCCCTGCAACATTGCGCCCGACCACCCTCATTCATGGACCTGGCTACCTGGTATTAAAATCTGCAGTGACATGAAAGACACACACCTGCTTTGATTTCTCGCCCTTTTCTCTCTCCATTCCATTCCTTCTCTCCTAATTCTGTAGTCAGTACTCCGCGCACGCACGTCTCACTCTTTTTTCACGACGGGACTTTTCGCGACGCCATTCATTCCTGAGACAATTAGACAAAGGCAACAAGGCGCGCTTCCATTCCTGAGCGCCCCCACCTCACCTCAGGTACCGGTCGCCCAAAGCAAGCGAACTCGCGGGGCGGACCGCGGAGACGGCAAGGAAATTTCCAGCACACACGTCGAGTCGAAACACTCAGTCTACGCTCTGCACGGCTTTCAGATCGCAGCAAACCCCCACAGCGACCCAGGCCGGGAGTTCGGCCAATTGGGCTGGCTGTCTAGCAGCAACAAAAACACCAACACCCATTATCACCACCACACATCACCAGCATGCGCATCCGGCAAACGACAATACCGGGGAGCGGCCTCCTAGTGCCGCTCTGCCTCGTGCTCGCCGGCTTGGCGCACTTCGCCGTCGCGAACCCATATCCCCGGGACGAACTTCAGCGCGCCGGCTATGGCTACCTCGTGCCGCGCCAGTGCGCGCAACCCTGTGGCTACGGCAACCGCTACTGCTGCAGCGCCGGCTCGACCTGCTACACGTCGGCCGACATTGCGGGTTGCTCCGTTGGCGGCGCGGGCGGCGGCTACGCCTTCTACACCACCACCTGGACCCTGACCGAGACCTTCACCAGCACCTTCAGCTCCGTATGGCCAGCTGCGACAACCATCGCCGGCCAGAACTGCGTCCCGCCCGAGGGCTCTGGCCAGATTGCCTGCGGTAGCATCTGCTGCGCAAGCTGGCAGTACTGCGCAAACCTCGGCCAGTGCATGGCGAACGGTGTAGGAGGCGGTTCGGCTTTCCCGTCTGGTGTTTCTAGCGGCGGTCAGAGCATCACGACCGGATTCATCGCCCCCTACCGCCCAACCAGCGTCGTGACAGAGACGGGCACTGCTGCATCCTCGACCGCCACCTCCACGGGTATCGTGGTTGGCGGTACGGCTAGCTCCTCGCTGAGTCCCGGCGCGATCGCGGGCATTGTCATCGGCTCACTCGCTGGTGTCGCTTTGCTCCTCCTGCTCTGCGCATGCTGCGTGGTTCGTGGCCTCTGGCACGGCGTGATGGCGCTTCTGGGTCTCGGAGGGGCCAGGAAGAAGAAGTCGGAGACGGTTGTTGTTGAGGAGGAGCGCTACACCCGCCGCGGCTCGACACATTCGCGGAGAGATGCCCACGGCTCATGGTATGCTGGCGGTGGTCGGCCGAGCACCGAATCAGGGCGAAAGGAGAAGAAAAGCAGCGGCACGGGGTTGCTTGGGCTCGGCGCTGCCCTCGGCACTCTGTGGCTCCTGTTGGGATTGAAGAAGAAGGACAAGAAGAAGTCGAAGCCTGTAAGAGCGAGAAGTGATATCAGCAGCAATTACTACTCGGACTCGTACACGGCCGAATCTCCAAGTAAGTCGCAGCAGCAGCCTCCCAAAGATTTTCCTCAATGAGACCCAACTAACCACCAATCGCAGGTTCCCTCAGCTCCGATAGACGCACCCGCCGGTCAAGGCAAAGTCGCACCAGTAGAGTAACAAGAACGACCCGAGTATCGCGCGCCCCGTCGGCCGCAAGATCCCCCCTCAGATCACCACCGAGGTGATAACGCCAAACCGCAATCGCGCGCCAACCACAGCAGCAACCACCACCACCACCACCACCACCACCAAATAACATCATAATGAATGAACGAATCTTGTATATATGTCCGCTCTCTCTCATGCCAAAGAAAATGCATGTACGGAGCTACCCCCAACAAACGTCATCTAAGCACGCCCCTTTTCGCGCCGCGCCATATTTTCGGCGGCGGCGCACGTACATATAGACCTTTCTTGTTCTTGTTGTTGTCGTCTCACGATCGATCTAAACCAATCCCCAATCCCAACAAACCTCGTTTTGTTTCTAACGCAGCACATTTCGGGCGTCATCTGGAGTTCAGCATTGATGAGGCGATATCCCATGTCATTGCGAAATCTCAAACTGTTTTTTCTCTCTGCGCTAGTTGCTGCCTTTGGTTTTGATCTAGAAGACAAAGGCGAAGAAAGGTTGAGCGGAAGGAGACGAGGGATGAAGTCGTACGCTAGGGAGGAGGGAAACGAAGGGAAGGAATTGACGAGGACTGGAAAGACGGAATGAAAGCCACATGAGAATCACGAGAAGAATCTCGCGTCGACAGGGAAGGAATTGTAACGTTTGAGCAGGAACGGAAGGAAGGAAGGATGGAAGACATGGCATCTAAAAGAAGAATGATCGGTGGGTGTGAAATGCAGACCTGACACAACTAAAGACGGATTGAAAGATGCCCATTCTCATTATATGTGACGTCTGATGCGGATAAGAAGAGAGAATCACATAAAACGCCAGCCGAGGATACTTTCTGTCCATGATCCACGCAAAGCATTGAGTGACGTGAGGAGTGGATGGAGCTAACGGCTAAAGCTGTGGATCTCAATCATCAACTCATCACATGCACAAGCGACATAACGCCTCGCCCGCCCGCGTCCAGGCTGGCTCTCAGAGCAAAGTCATAATCATGTGTTTGGATATTCGTGTCTTGAGGACCTTTCGTAGCGTTTATGATTAATTCAAAAGTGGCAAAAGAGTCGGTTCCCCTCTCTGGTGTTGCTGCTCGTTTGGCGTACACGTCAAGCCCCCCAATATTTCCGTAAAATGCATCCGAGTTCGATCGCACTTGAGATCTCCCATTCACATTCTCTGAATCTCAAATCGTGACTTTGATGGCGTTGTTGGAATTTTTGTTCTCATGGGTCCGCATCCGACTGCGTTTCCAGGGCCGGAGAACGCTCCCTCAGGACACGCAACCCCGCAGACGCTGCTATTCGCAAGAGCAAGATGGGGGAGGGTGGACCCAAAAACGAGGTTGGAGACCATAAAGGTGATTCTTCAGAAGGTTGCCCGTTTTGTGCTGTAGCGGTTATTTTACGCTACAAAACATGCAAATGCCAATGACCCCTTGTCACTCCGGTGAGACCCATAAAGCACAAAGAAACCCCCAGGCCGCATTACTCTTCGACAATGTTGCCCTTCTCTGAGACGTAGAGACCGTCCAAGAACTGTTCACGTGTGTTAGCAAACGCAACACCATTATATGTGGCCCATGATGCCGCAGGGCCCCCCCGGAGCGAGAGACCCCGCGCATCCAGATGTTGGAATTGTTGTTGTAACGCACCTTACGAATATCCTTGTTCCGGACCTTGCAGATCTGCTGGATATCTGCGGCGCTCTGAGAAACGGCCTCGAGGGAGTTGCCGAATACGAGGAGCTCATCCTTCTGCGCCTTGGAGATCTCGACATCGACACCGGGCTGCATGACGATCTTGCGAACGATCTTCTCGCCGATGAAGTTGCTGCAAACACAATAGTATCAGCATCCAGCTCCGAATATTCCAACAGAGGGGCGGGGCAGCGAGCCAACTAGCCGGCCAAGCAATCAAGCAACCCAGCTGATGCCTCCCTTGGCCATGCCCAGCTTGCCCATCCTCTCTGTCCCCTCCTCAAATCCTAGACATACCGGATCTCAACCTCCCAGTTGCCAGTCTCGCCGTTCTTCTCAACATTGACGTTGATGGGGAAATGGGCGTAGACGTAACGCATCTTGTACTTGAAGCCCTTGGTGACACCGATGATCAAGTTGTTGATGAGCGTCCGGACGGTACGAAGGGTGGCGACGTTCTTGCGGTTGCCGTGGTGGATCTCGATTCCGATCACACCGGGCTTGAGGATGGAGAAGTTGACGGCGACATGGCTGAGGTCCTTGACGAGCTTGCCTGTGTTTTCCCTCCTTGTTAGAATTGTCGCGCCCGGCCCCGCCCAGAGAGAGGGGAGGTGGTGAGCCGTGTTTCGCTCTGGGCTGGTCTCGTTTCTGTCGGAGTTGTTATTCCTCACCTCTGGGGCCCTCGACCGTTACAAGTCTGGACTTGATGGAAACCTTGACTGCAGTTGGGAGAAAAAAATCCGTCAGCACTTCGTCCGGGGCAGCATTTCAATTCCTTCCCACGAATCCTCCGCGTGTCCTTCGCCGTTCCTTCCCCCCTCCGCAAAGGCCACTGGTGCCGGGTCGCTTCCCGACCGTCGCCCGTGGCCCTCTCCGCGCCCTTCCTCTGTTTTTCCTCCGGGAGTCGACCGAACCGCAGATCTGCGGCAATTGGGCTCACGTACCGTCACTCGGGACCTCGAGGGTCTCCTCACTGTGGATGTAGCGCATCTTGGCGTCGGTATGGGAGTGAGGAGGGATGAGGTATCTGTCGTCGAGGTGGACTGGAGATGTTGTGCAAGCCCGAAAAAATCAAGGGACGATTTTTGGGCCGGAATAATTCCAGTTGTGTGCCTCGCGCCTTCCTTCTCCGTCTTTTAGGGCAGCCGCTGTCATTGGCCAGCGCGGAAAGCCGTGGCCCGTGCAGCTAGCCCCACCCGCCCAGCCAGCCTTCCTCTCTCAAGCATCCCCCACTATAACCCGTAAGTCGAATGCACCACAGCAGAGCAAAGAGCATCACGGGCAATTGCGACAAGCTCTCTTACAAGCCCGGTTTAGGCGAATTGGATTGCTTTACTTCCAGTTCCTCTGCAACTTGGAATCGTTGCTTGCGCAAGTGAACCATCACGGGTTGACTCTGCCCATCCGCTGTCTCTCTCATATAAGATAGCTTGTCTGCGTTTCCAGATCTTCACAAGGTTTACAGCCAGAAGCATCCGATGCGCGATTGCACCAGCCATTGCTGTCTTCTATTGTAAACTTGGAGAACTGCGTACCAGAGAGCCGTCACGCTCAATATCCCAAATGCCGTTGTTGTGAGTTGGTAGATAGTGGCGCGCTAGACGGCAATGTATAATCATCAACCCGTTCAAGAACCTCATCCAGCCAGTGGCACTCGAGACATGGAAGTGAGTAAACCTGGAATCTCCGCCCGCCTTTAGAGCGCACTCTGGTATTATCTGTGCAGTGATCAAGAAATTTTAGGTCTACCACGGGGGACGACGTTGATGGTTCCCACTGTAATTGTTCTGGTCTAGCCCCTTTTTATTAGCAACTCCCGTCGTAGGTACCTCGCATAACCTGTAGCACAACTCGTATCAATCATCATCGTGGGTACTGCGCAAGCTCCACACGTCGGGCTCATGGGGACTCGAATCAAATTGTTGGTCGCTGGCTCTGTTGTCCACTGTAAGGTACCTTATGTACCAGTTCGGGCGGGGCAGTCCCTTCTCCACCCTTTTGGCGCAGCTCCATGTGTGGGACCGGCAGCGAGCACCAGATTGGGGAGCTCATCACCTCCACGCTCTGAGTGAGTGGCAGCACGCCCGGCCGGCAGGCTGACGACGGCTCGCTGGGGTCCATTGCCTGGTACCTGGGTGAGGTGGGAACTGCTGTCGTCAGTCCGTTCCCGCGTTCTTACACCTGCCTGCCTTGCATGCAACACCACCACTCACCAAAGCCAAAGCTCCCTACCGACCTCTACCTCACCAGCACCAGCCGATCCACACCAATCTACGAGCTACGACAACGCTCCCCTTCTTGCAGCAATCCCCAACTCCTAACCAACCCGACTCCAAGCAACTTGTCCCAGAGATAAAAACAAGTGCGATTGGCATCGCGCATCCAGCCTTGCTTGCTCCCCTTCGCCTTTCGCTCCGTGCCTGGCGCGCCCACGCCAGCCGCCCTCCCTCCTCCCTCCGAACCGCTTGATCCGACAACCTACCGACCAACCAACCATGTCTTACTTCTTTGCGACGCCCGTCGACATCGACGTGGTGCTCGACGATGCCGACGACCGGTCCATGGTGGACGTCAAGCTGGACAAGAGCCGGCGCGAAAAGGCGCCGCTCTACCGCGACGGCGAGTCGGTCAAGGGCGCCGTGACGGTGCGGCCCAAGGACGGCAAGCGGCTGGAGCACACGGGCATCAAGGTGCAGTTCATCGGCACGATCGAGATGTTCTTCGACCGCGGCAACCACTACGAGTTCCTCTCGCTGGTGCAAGAGCTCGCGGCGCCCGGCGAGCTGCAGCACCCCCAGACCTTCGACTTCAACTTCAAGAACGTGGAGAAGCAGTACGAGTCGTACAACGGCATCAACGTCAAGCTGCGCTACTTTGTGCGCGTCACCGTGTCGCGCCGCATGGCCGACGTGATCCGCGAGAAGGACATCTGGGTCTACAGCTACCGCATCCCGCCCGAGATGAACAGCAGCATCAAGATGGACGTCGGCATTGAGGACTGCCTGCACATCGAGTTTGAGTACAGCAAGAGCAAGTACCACCTCAAGGACGTAATCGTCGGCCGCATCTACTTTCTGCTCGTCCGCCTCAAGATCAAGCATATGGAGCTGAGCATCATCCGCCGCGAGACCACGGGCGCGGCGCCCAACCAGTACAACGAGAGCGAGACCCTGGTGCGCTTCGAGGTAAACCACACACACACACACCCTCTATCATACCATATCAATAAAAATACCATAACAATGCTAACCACAAACGACTAGATCATGGACGGCTCACCATCAAGAGGAGAGACCATACCAATCCGCCTCTTCCTAGGCGGCTTCGACCTCACGCCCACCTTCCGGGACGTGAACAAGAAATTTTCCACGCGGTACTACCTCAGCCTAGTACTAATCGACGAAGGCAAGCCCCCCTCCCCCTCTCCCCATCATCACCACCACCACGCTAACACGCCCAAACAGACGCGAGGAGATACTTTAAGCAGTCCGAAATCATACTCTTCCGTCAAGAGCCCGAAGCAGCCAACGGGCAAGGCGCGTTACCGCCGACCCCCGAGCACAGAATCACATCCGTGCCAGCGTGAGAAGCGGAACAGAGCGAGAAGAAATGATTCCATAAAAAACCCGGTATTTTATATACCTTATGTATAGCCCAACCTAATGGAGCGGGGAAACGTCGCGGTGTTGTTGAGTCAGCGTTCCTTTTTTCTTTCTTTTATATCTTGGTTTGTTTTGTTTGAGATGATGATAGGGGGGATGGGGTAGGGGAAACCGGTTCGGCTGTGGGCGGTGGGTTAACGATAGCGGTTTTCGCCAGAAGTGTGTGTGTATGTATGAGAAAGACAGAAACACACTTCACTTGTTCGTTTTGTCTTGTTTAATTGGGGTTTCCTTCTTCTTCTTCTTCTTCTTTTATTAGCATGGGGCATGGCGTTGGTTGGGGAACAAAACAAAAGATCACGGAACAAAGAGACAATTATCTATTCTGGCCTCGATCTTTTGCTCCTCTGTCCGTTGTTTTTCACCGTTAGTTTTCCTTGGTTGATTGGCTGAGCAACTAAGCAGATACCACTTCTCCATTATCATAATACCATCAAAATCCCTATACCACAGGAACGAGCAAAGTGATTAGTAGTTGTAGTTGCAGTAGTAATAGTAGGTAGTCAGTCCATCGAGGTATCATTTCCGCTCTACGTCTCGTGGTGTGTGTCGCAATAATAGTCATACAAAAAACATCCCGATAATTCCATCCAGGGGGCCCCCTCATGTTCTTTTGATTTTCTTTCCACACACATACACACACACCCACACAGCGAGGAACCCAATCATCACGCGCCCGCATCGTTTATGCCCAAACAAGCATTTATCAATCAAGCGCCAACATCCATGAAATCGTCCTCCTCCGCCGAGAACCCAAACTGATTATTCTGCATCGCGACGATCCGGTCGAGCTCCTGCTGGTACTGCTTGCGCAGGTCCGCGAGGGTCAACAGCTTCCTCGACGACAGCGGCGCCGCGCCGCCGTGCAGGCTCGCGAACCGCTTCATCCTCTCCACCAGCGCCTCGTCGTCCTCGGCCTCCTCGCTCCGCCCCAGCGATGCCGACGGCGCTGCCGCGGACGCTTGCAGGTTTTGCGCGAGCTCGTCGAGATGGTCCTCCAGGTCGTCCCGGCCGTTCTTGAGGGCATGGGTCTCTGCGGCGGTGCGGCCGGTCTCGTGCTCCTCGAGGATGTAGGCCTCCTTGGGGGGCACGCAGCTCAGGGCGTTGATGAGCAGCAGGTACTGTCGCGTGACTTGGGTGTCAAGGGCGTCCTCAGCGGCGCTGACGGCGACCTTGTCGCCCTCGCCCATGAGGCGGAGCTTCTGGAGCCTGTCGAGCAGGATGGCGCCGCCGCCGCGGTAGTCGTTGTGGCTGATGCGCCAGGCGTAGAGCACGCGGTGGTAGGGCACGCCGTTGAGCACGTCCTTGGTCGCGCGGCACTTCTCCAGGAGGATGTCGTCGACCTTGTTCTGCAACCCCGAGAAGGGCAGGCTGATGAGCTCCGCGTTATCGCCCGTCTCGCACATCTTCTCGACCATCTTGCGGAGGTACGACTTCTGCATCGCCTCGTCATCCATGGAGAGGAGGGCCGAGTGCGCCACATCAAAGTGCGAGATGGCCGTCGCGGCGGTGAAGAGGCGGCTGAGCATCTCGGACCGCGCGCCGGGTGCGTCGTCGGTATGGCCGTGGATGAACTGCAGAGCAAGGCGGGCGAAGTCGACTACGTACGAGTAGGCCTTTTGCCTGTCGTAGAGATTGACGATGTGGGCGTAGTAGTTTGGAAGCCCCGTGTTAAGGAGATTCCATTCCGTGTCGTCGAGGAGGGAGGCGCTGTGGCGCTCAACGTTCTTCATAGAGACGCTCAAGCCGACCGAGGCCCTTCGGAAGTAGACCGAGGCGGTGTCGAACTGGTTGACGGCCAGGAAGACGCGGCCCTGCACGTACGTGGAGAAGGGGTCCTGCTCGGCGAACGGGTTAAGCTCCAGGGCGAGGTCGGGTCGGCCGTGCTTGAGAAGCCAGCATTGGAGAAGCCAGATGGATAGCTCGGTCGAGCTGCCGGGAGAGCAGAGGTCCAGCACCAAGTCTGTGATGCTCGACAGCATGGGCATGTTGTTGGATTCAGACAGGCCAAAGAGATGGCCAGTCAGCCCCTCGAGCGCAGTAATAGAGTATGTCTCCTCGTTCCCGCGCTTGGCGGTTGGGGAGGCAGTGCCCGAGTTGGAGCGGTCGGCCTTGGATACGGGAATGCTCAACTCCGTCTTCGCCATCCACCTTAGCTGCTCCAACCTACGGAGCGCATCGATGAGACGTCGGTAAACCGAGCCGACATCGAACCGGGAATGAAGGGCTGCCTCCTCGTCGTCTATCTCGAACTCCATGTGAACAAGAAGGATCAGTTGGCTGAAGAGGATCTGCCAGTGGAGTTCGATCGTGTCTTGAACGGTATGCACAATGACTTTCCGCCCAAGTGCCGTAAATGGCTCTCGAAGCTCTTGCGAGTTTGTCTCGCCATCGGAAGTGATTAGGTCGAAGAGGTCGTCGTATAGTCTCGGAGTCAGCATTCGGAAGTTCTGACCCAGTGTCTCGACGACTTGACTGCAGTCTTCCTCGGTGATCTGCCGCCAGAACCCAGCCTTGTCGAAGAATTGCTGGATGCGCTCGTCGTCAGGCTTTGCCGAGTCCTCGTAGATTTCTGCCCTCAGAGCGGCCCGGCTTAACTGTGACATGCTATCTGAGAAGCCTTCCACGAAGCTCAGGCCGGCTGTCACAAGCGCCGCCACACCCTCACCTCCTTTCGGTGGAGATTCAAGATTATGGTAGATGCGGTCAAGGCCACTGCATTGCCTAATCGCAGAGACGGAGTCGGCACAGGCAACCCAGACTATTACGTCCTCGGGATCGAAGACCAGGGAAAGCGCTTCACCCCTCTGCTTGTCGAGTTCGAGCAAAAGTCGCCAGAACCGCATCCACTGTGTCTCGTTTGCCCCTCTGAACTGTTCGTAGTCCATACCTCCCGCACCGCTCCGGTCCAGCGTTGTCGTTGACCCGAGGACTGAGCATATAGATTCGGCGATGCTCTTCCCAGCCTTGGAGGAAGTCTCCTTGTACGTGCCCAGTCCTCTCTCGTACATCGCAAGCGCTGTTTCGAGGGTCGACTTTGAAAATCGTCCGGGAAAGAAGATGAGGTCGAGCCATTTTTCAGTTGAATCAACCGCATCGCAAGGTCCCGATGATTGTGCAGCCGGCATCCCATTCTCAACAAAGACCCCTTTCCAGCCATCTGCAAAGGGTGTCTCACTCCGCGAGTGCACCGTTAGCTTCTGGACACGGTATGTGGTGTTGTTTTTCCACAGGACCCATAACTCAGGGGTTTCTCCCTGCAGGGCCATTGAGAAATCGGCCAGGGTCCAGACATCCAGCGAGGATGGGCTCGAGGGCGTTAGTCGTGCCTCGGGGAAGCAGTCTGCGACGTGAACAGACCCTTGGTTGTTTGCCTTCACCTTCCAGAACTTGAACTCGCCGGCGCCGATCGGAGAGTACGTTGCAACCAAGCATTGGCCCGGGCCGTTATCTAGGATCCGAATCAGGTTGACTTGGGATGGGTCGATAACCCACTTGCCCACCTCCTGAGGGTCGCGCTTGGTGTTTAGAATGTCCCCCGTGTAAAGGATCTGGCCCGTTTGCGCCTCCCAGATTCTCATCCGGTGATCAAGACAGACCGTGAACAAAAACGACGTGTCGTGCCCCATGCTCGTTATTGCCGTCGCCGTCGCCGCCGTCAACTCCATGTTGATTTTGTCGTATCGGATGGTCGCATTTCGCTGGAAGGGAACCAGCCCGCGCAGACTCTGACCCCATCCTGCAACGTTGTAGATCGTCTCTTTCCACATCGTCCCATTCGTCGCTGTATTGTGTCAGTTACCCCGTCCTAGAAGTGTGTACACATGGAGAACCGAACCCACCCTCATGTGCCCTATTCCTGTCGAATCGCAAGATGCCGCCATCGTGCATGGTAATGATCAGCTGCTCAGAGCTGATGACGACCAGTCTGTGTGGGTGCTTGAAGCCGAATCCGGGCGGGGAGTACGACTTGCAGGCGTCGCCCAGCCCGCTGTCGGTGGCTGATCTCCTCCTGAAGTGATCTGGGCGGAGGGTGATGGTGTGGAGCTGGTTGGCGTGGTCGACGACGTGGACGCACAGCACATCGTGGTCCTCGGGGTCGGAGAAGCCAATGCACGAGGTGCGGATGGCGGCAGGGAAGCGCAGGTTCAGGATTAGCGGCGCATCGGCCGTGTTCTGCTGCTTGCACACATCGGCGGCGCGGATGCTCAGGACGGTGTCGTTCTCCAGGACGCGCCAGTGGAAACCGCGCGGGGAGGCGTGGTGCTTGCGGTAGTATATGGAGGAGGCGGTGGCCAGGTTCCGCGTTCGGTATCCCTTCTCGTTGTCGGCCGCGGCGCTGTTGGGAATGCGAGTCGAGTTGGTGCGCCCGAAGGAGCTTTGCGACGCCACGCGGATCTGGACAATCGACGACGGCGACGTGGGCTCCAGGTTCAGCCGCGTCTCCTTGTAGAGAATCTCGAAATCGCGAGACGTCATCTTGGCGCCGTGTGCATGCGGTGTTCGAGATCGGAATCGGGGAATCTCGAGGTGTTGTCGCGTTTGGTTGCAGTTGGGGGACGCGGCTCGTCGCTCTCGGTGAACCTGCTCTGGTTACTTGCTGTGAGTGGGAGCTGAAGGATGGCAGAATTTCTGGCCGCCTTGCAGCAACCGCATCAACAGCACAAGCTAGCTCCCGCCCTTGTCAACGGCCCCTGCTACCAGGCGGGCAGCTCCAATTGGTGCTAAGCGAATAGCGGGACCTTAACGTCACAAACGGGGGACTTGCTGCGTCAACAACAAAAAAGAAACACCTGAAATCAATTAAAACGAGAAGATAAAGAACTCAAATATTTGAATGGCCCTTTTCATTAGTCTCGGTAAAAATTGCAGTCTTAACAGAGATAGAACGCCTGATATCGCTCTTTCCATCCCGAATGTCCAGCAACTGCCCCTCCTCGATTGATTGATTTACACGAAAGCTAAGAACATACCATCTAAGTCGTCAAGTCCCTCCATTCCACATCAACGCCAGCTAGCCACCATGCATGCAAAAAGATAAAAGCTCCAGAATTCAACCACATAACCCACCTCCCAGTAATAAGCACCCGCCATGCCTCGTTAAAAAGATAATTACTCTCTCCTCGCCTCTCCTTCTACTCCTTCTCAACCATATCCTTGGGCGCCGGATCGCCAATGCCGTCCTCATTGATGGCAAACAGGCAATCGCTCTCCGGCAAGCAAGGGCTGTCGTAAATCTTTGCTATTCTCGTCTCGCCGCGGCCCTTCTTCAGGCTGATGCGCGTCGTGCTTGCATGCGCAATGATGTTGCCGCCAATCGGCTTCTTGGGGTCGGGGTTGAACATGGCCGACGGGCCGCCGTCCACCTGCGCGACCACCTGGTTGGAGATGACGACAGCGATGCCGAACTCGTCGGCAAGACGCTGCAGCGTGCGCATGAACTTGGCCAGATGCGTCTGTCGCGAACTCAGCTCGCCGCGCCCTACAAAGTCGGTTCGGTATAGAGACGTGGCCGAGTCGACAATGAGCAAGCTGAAGCGGGTTTCGCACATCATGGCCGCTGCCTGGTTCAGCAGCTGCAGCTGATGGTCCGAGTTGTACGCCCGGGCGTAGGCAACGTTGTCGAGTACTTCCTCGCCAGACAGGCCATAGCGATTTGCTACTGCCAGCAGGCGGACCGGCCGGAATGTCCCCTCGGTGTCGATGTACAGGCATTTGCCCTCGCCGCCGCCCATGTCGAATGGCAGTTGACATGTCACAGCCAGGGTGTGGCAGATTTGTGATTTTCCCGTTCGGAACTCGCCAAAGATCTCAGTCACACTGCCCGTCTCGACGCCGCCTGCCAACAGAGTGTCAAGGTTCTTGGACCCGGTGGTGATTGATATCAGCTCGCTGCGGCGCTGGTGCATCTCGGTCGCGGTGGTGAAGCCCATGGGCACAAGCTTCGAGGCTTCAGGTCCGAACCGTCAGTATTGCAATCAGGGAATACAAGTAGGGTCAGATAGCTTGAATATCTTGCTTACCTTCGGCAAGAATTTTGCCCGCCTTCTGCTCCGAAATGCCCTTGATCTGCTCAAGGATTCTCCGAGGTGTGTAGGCAACAGACTCGACAGTGTTGTACCCCCCGTCGACAATCAATTGGATGTCGCGTTTTGTAAGTCCAGAAATTCCCTATTGTGGTGTCAGCACCCACATCTGCTGTCATCCAAATGAAGAGAAGCTCAAGGCAGCGCGAACACACCTCCAAAGCCGAAAGAGGCGTGGGCGCGCCGGGCCCAGCGTTTCCACCATCGTCGCCGTTCTCGACATCTTCAAATGCCTCGTCGCCTGCCATTTTGTGTTTGGTTTACAGAGATCACTGGGTGCTAAGGGTTACCGAAATTTGTCGGGAATTCACGACAGCTTGGATTTGTAAAGCGCAGTTGCGTTTTGTTGACAGAGGCAAAATCGCAAGGGCGCGGAGACGCGACAACTTTGGGAAGGCGTGACACGCGGCCACGTGACCACTTCAGTGGTTCCTGCCTGGCCCCGGCCCACTCTAAGAGCCTAACAAAGTGCCCTATCAACCCCTGACGGGCGGCAGGCTTCGACGTGAACCCAATGAGTTGCCACCTGAATCGTCTTTCAGCAGCTACCCTCGGATGAGTGTACTGTTGCCAGCATACGCCCAACACTTTGATTCTTTCCTGACCAACAGATCAAGGTCCGCAACAGCGCAGTTCGTTTCGTTCAGGTAGTCATCCCCGAGTCTCGTCCATTTTTCATGAAATAAAAAAGGCAAGGTCGACTAGCTCAATAAATATACAAACAATTCCACATGTGCCTTATCGAAGAAAGCTCATGCCAGCCAAAACACTGCATCCTTATTTTTTGTCGCCCGCTCAACGCCTAAATGCCCGATCTCCACCAAACGACAATGAAAGCAATAGTCTCGCAGAAAGGGCGCCCCCAAGAGATCATCTCCAGGCCAGGAAACCATCATGGCTCCTTTCCGGTCCTTCCAGAAGCTTACCAGGTCCCGAGAAGCCGGCTTTAAATACTTTCCGTTCCCGGCCTTCCTACCCAGTTGTCGACTCTCCAGCTTAGTGGTGTGGGCCAAACGTTCCGGCGGGCAGGACCTCGAAACCATTGTTAACTCTTCGGGACGACCTGTTGACATGCGGGTCCCCCGGCCCGAACGTCGGCTCAAGCCGAGATGGGTCCTGGCTCTGGAGAGGGCGCGAGTAGTTCTCGCTTTGCGAGTAGGGTGTCCGGGCTGGGTTGTATGGGGGGTCGCGCTGGTCGTTCTCTGGCCATGTTTGAGGGACGGCATTGTATTTCTCCTTCATATTCCTGGACATGTAGAGTTGCGAACTGCGCGATGACGCATAGCTCCTCCCACTTGCACTCCTGACGGAATCCCCTGATGAAGACGCCGAGCTTCGCTGGCTGGGCTGGCGCGGGTTGTGTGGGGACGACGTCGGCTGGTAGGTATCATAGGCGGACTTTGATTGGGATTGACCTTCGAGTCTCCGCAGCGTATCTTCGTTCAAGACACTGGGTTCTCGGGATCTTTGTTTCCCCTTTGGCGATGCGAACTGGGAAACAGGCGGGGCGAGGGTCGGGGAGCTTTCCCCAGAGTCGCCGACGGCGAGTCGTTGGAATATCGAACCATCGGATGCGTTGTGTCCTGGAGCCGCTCGTTCGGGGTTCACAGTAGATGCCGGAATCGATCTCGTATCCTCGGATGCGTTATTCGCCCGTTTTTGTGGCTCCGGGTGATCGAGGTCCACAAGAGTGCTCGTCGACGGTACTTTTGCGACTTTCTCGTTCAGGAGGGGTGTCGCCGGTCTTGAGATCCAGATGCCATCAACCTCCACCCCGCTTTGGATCGCCCGAACTCCGAAGGGAATGCCATGAGCCCGCTTTGTAGGAATACCCGTCTTACGCATCTCCTGCAATCGCGCCCTCTTTTCCTCGTCCAAGATCTCTTGCTTTGCCAGCAGGCGGTTGATCCACCACAGCTTCACCAAGCCCGCACAGAACACAGTGACGATCGCCATGGCAAGAACCTGGACAATGGTTAGCGATGGGGTCCAAGCGAGCAGCGCGAAGAGGGCTCATACAAAGGTCATCTGCTGCCATAGCTCCCAGGATATAAAAAAGATGCCGTTGGCCATTTTGTGTTGGATTCTCGGACCTGGGGCCGATGTCCACTGAGTATACTACCAAGTCTCGAGTGTAAGGTGAGATAAATTGCCGAGCGTTTGGATGCGATTCTGCCTCCCAGGCAAGGTCCGTGGGAACTGAAAACGCTGGTTGTGATTGGAAAGGTCGGGTGAGTCAAGGTTGTTTGCTCTCGTCAAGGAAAGAGCCCCTGGCTTCTGCAGCTGCGCGCCCAAAGTCGGGGTCCCAAATTTCCGACAGTTTCTAGCGGCCGGCGTAATTCCAAAACAGCAAGTTGAGAAGGCGCAGGACGAGAGAAGCCTAAAAGAGCTGTGAATCCAGATAATATCCCCACTCGAATGAGGTGCGTTTTTGGTCCGATCTCGTATGGCTGGCCAGGGAAGTATCGACCCAGACAGTTGCCACCACACTCAGCTCCTCCCGACAATCTCGGAGCAATACGAAAGAAGCCGTGTAACGAGTGACGGCGGTTTTGTTCTGGCACTTCAATGGCGACACAAAATCCTCAGCTTGCTGCCGTGTTCGGATAGCTGCACGAGCAGGGCTGATGATGTGTCTATGTGCTCTCTCTCGGCAGCTCACGGGACGGCGATATGGCGGATGACTGTAGTGTAATTTAAAAAAGATGCGATGGCCGAGCTGGAGGGTGGGACAAACACCCAGCAATGAATGACGGACTGAAGAGTAGATGAATAAACCTCACTTGCAAGGCATCCAACAAAAGGCAGGCAAGCAAACAAAAAATCCCAGCAGTTCCTCTTACCGCAAGCAAGGCAGCTCGGACGGGACGGGCAGGTTTTTGTACTATATGAGACGGTCTCACGGATAGCAACAGCAAACACACACCGCAACCCTCATCAATGCAACGTGGAGCCGCCCACACTGAGTCCCCTTGGAGCCAGTGACGGGCCTGACACTGGCCAGACTGGATGCACTTCATCCATTTCTGCCATCCAAACACTCACGCTTTTCCCCGGATATCTCGTTTCGTGCGCTTCGAGATGGGGCTTGGACGACCGCGCGGCGACGGCGGCGGCAGTCACTTCGAGCTCGCCAGGCTAAATGGGACTGTCACTCTCTTTGATCACGGAGTAACGCCATGGCAAACTGAGAAAACAAAAAGACGGAAAAGAAAGGCGTGTGGCCGCGGCTGGGGGCCATGGGTTTCCTTCCAGATTGCCCTTGAAATTTCCGACCGGCCGAGTGAGAGAGCGAGAGAGAAACCTGGCTCGTGGACCACCAGCTGCAGCGGTAACTTGGTGGTCTGGTCTCAAGGACAGTTTTTCTTGCCTTGGACGCCGCAGTGCAGGATGCGGCCGTCGAAATGGGACGAGGTGGGATCAGATCCAGAGCCGGCTGAATAAGGTACCGCATCGTACCTTCCTTCCATCGGATTGGTAGGCAAGGCAGGAGGTACCTTTGAATGCAAGTGGTCCAGCCCGGCCGATGACGATCGTGGGTTTGCTTACCTTCTTCCCCACAACCCCATCGATGGAGCATCCGCAGCCCGTTACCGTAGATTAACCACCTCCATACTTTTTTATATTAACCTTGAGTTCATCCAGATTGCAGCAACTCCGGGGCTTCTAGATCATCGCCTGGCGCCCGCCCGACCGGCAAATTTTTCAACCACCACCGACTGGGACAGTCGAACCCATACATGGAATTGATGACAACGCTGACATGTCCGGCTTCTGCGCTTTCTGGACCTGATGGTGCGCTCGGGACTGGCCCAACAGCACTCGCAGGACGGGTACACGTGGGGATTGTCAGGCGAAGGCGTGCGACGAACCCGGTTGCTGGTCGAAAAACATGGAGAAGCCAGACCAGACGATATCGGGAAACTGAAAAGATGGTGTTGGTTGAAACAAAATCACAAGCATCGTTGAACGAGACGTTGTCGAATGACTCGCTGCGCTGCTATGGATATCATGAGATTTACGTAGCCCTACGTATGAAAATCCACCACACAGAGCAGAGGCGAATCGTAAGCCAAGCTCAATGGAGTAAGGCCTCTCGGGAGATCGCCAGGGGACACACGTTTTCTCACGATCCATCTCCACAACCCTTCATTCGCCATCCTCCACCACTCGCCAAGCATCATGTATATATTTTGCAAACATGGACTAGCGTCTCGGTCACACCTCCCTTGACCTCTCTCACTCACAGTTCTCCAGAGAAGAATATAGTATGAATGCCTTCTTACAAACATATATCTCCGAGATTCCCAATCTGGCCTCAAGGCCCCTTTCCTCCATGCAGCTTTTGCTTTTCTACCCCGGATGCAATGTGTGGATGCATGCTGCCCCTTGACCGTCGTGGGCTTCGGGTTACATAAACAAGGTACAGCTCGCCCCGGCATCGTACCGATGTCACATTGGACGCGTCAACATCGGCGAGGGGGGGGTCTTGGGCTGCACTTTAGTCACCATAATTTCATTTCCCCGACAATCACAATATAGTTCTGAGTAGCAAACTCCAGCTCAGTTGTGAAATTCCAGTTAAGCCCATTTCCAATTAGGCCATGTAATTAGAGGTTGCAATAGCATTACCCCAGGGCAGGACAGCAAAGACAAATTCTAGCCAGCAAGCAAGCAAGAAGCCACTTGAAGATGACATATACTCGCTAGGGAGGTACTCTCCTACAACCGCTCAACTCCCCTTAAAGTTGATTAGCTCTCCCCGCTCTAACCGCCTTAAGCTTTCCAAAAAAAAACAAAAAAAAACAAAAAAAAAAAAAACGTCGCGACGCTCGTCGTCGTCGTAATCTTTGTCGTCCTACCCGGAGTCGTCATCGCTGTTGACAATAGTCTTGTTGCGTTTGGGGCACTTCAAGCCCGGCCGCGGAGGGTAAGCCCCAGCTTGCTTGGACCCGGCCGCCGGGTTGCCGATATCTTTCTCATTGGGACACTTCCGTGCCTTCCGGTGCTCTCCCTTCCTCGCGTCTTTGCACGCCTTTTTGATCTCCTGGAAGAACGCCGGTAGAGCCCCGCCGCCGTCGGTCAAGTCCCAGCCCTTCTCCTGTCGCAGACTGTACGCCTCGTCCAAGCTCATCGTCATGATATGCCGCGGTACCCAGGCGCCGGGCCCGCCAACAGACTCAAAGAGGTGCCCCGGGTGCTTCGCCTCGTGGCAGAAGAAGATATGGAAGACATTGTTGTCGAGATCGATCAGATACGCCCAGGTGCACTCCAGGTTGTTGGCGAACCCCAGCTGGAAGTTCGGGTGGATCGGAAACGGCTTCATTCCCGCCGCAACGCGGCTGATGTTTAGGACGAGAGTCTCGACAAGGAGCATGCCCGGGCTCGACTCGCCCTCCACGGTACCTGTTGTGAGTGAGAACGAGTTGCCCTCCTCTGCTTGCACTGCCCAGAACTCGCGGATCGCAAGCGCGAGCTGTTCGTAGAAGGGATCCGTGATGAAGGCGAAGATCTTTGCGCCTTGTCCATTCTCACTGAGTTCGAGCTCTGGCGAGTTGCCACGTTGCGCGATCACGAACCGACCCCCTACGAACACGCAGACGAGATGCTGCTCCAGTATTCGACCTTCGTCTTCTTCCCACCCAAATGACATCGTGTACGGCTCGGACTGGGGGCCAGTCAATCTCTCGGGGTAACTCTGACTTGTAACGTGTGAGGGGCCTAGCTTTTGTCAGTAGATGTCGAAACGACACAAACCATCGCACCGCAAGCTAGAAATCGTGGGCTTCAGCTCACCTAGTGATAGGGGTTATCCAAGAAAGACCAACAAAGCTTGTAGCGGTACAATATAGAAAGGATGTCCATCAACCTGTAACAACGTGGGAAAATCGCGCCGTGAAAAGAAAAGAATGGAAAGGGAATAAAGTTAAGAACTTGAAGCTTGGATTCCCGACTCGAATTCTTCGCGACGGAAGTTGCTGATCGCAACCCTGAGAAGGTACGCTCAAACGTCACCATTGTCTCTCTCTGCCTTCGCACGTTGGTGCCTTCCTATCCAAAGCCCTTGTCCATAGGACGACGTTGGGTACTTGCCTCTTTCCTCTCTTATTCAAGAACAAGAGCAGGAGACCCACCGGACCCTTTCGTCCAAATTCGAACCGGAGAATAGTACTGCCTTCCATCTTCTCATTCCCATTGTACAGCAAACTTCCCAGACCAAGTAAATAAACAAAACAAAAGGGGGTTGTTTACTTACAGCAACGGGCCGCTCTATCCTCCCCCACAAACGTCAACACAACTACTAAACATCAATCTATTGTTTGGTGACTCTCTTGGCTAAATGAATGAAGAGCAATGAATTAACTGACGGAAAACATTTGGGCCAAAGGAAATTCCGATTCGGAAGTTGAGTTTCGGCGGTTGCTACCAGATACACTTTTGGACCATTCTAGAGCACTTGCTTGTAAATGAGAACATACCCCTCTGGCCCAATGCTGCCGGCCATCATATCAAGACCACCTCAATTAGTTCACCCATCTCGCAAAACCGCCCGCCAAGTCAAGAAAACTAGCATAGATATCTAGCCATCATTCATCCGTATATAATACCCCACAGAGGCAGGTGGGTATATAAAATCGTAAACTACCTATCTGGAGAAGGACGGGACGTGACTCGAGCTTGTTGAATGAGCATCAAAAAGTCGAGAGAACTTGGTGAGCCAAGTGATGTGTAGTCATATAGCTCGTAAAGGAGAAATAAGTAGGTATCCCATCCGATAGACTGACTGACTGGACCGTCTGTCATGTATTCCAGAGTGCAGGAGACCAAGAAAAAAACACCTCAATGAGAACGACCCCTTTTATGTCTTGGACCAATAAAGCAAAACCGCCCAGTCCCAGCCCCGATATACTCCTGTTCTGATGCAGAAGAAAAATATAAAAATTCAACAACGATAAGATGAAAATCTGTCGCGGGTATCCAAGAGAATGTGGAAGAAAGCGGTATCCTGGAGTCTTTCCCAACGCTCCATGAGCGCTAGGTCGTGCTGTAAGCTAGGTATATTGGTAGATGCGCAAATTCGTCCTTCCAAAGCAAAGCTAGGTAGTGTGAGTTCGTTTCGCGGCCTGGAGAATTCAATCAACGCAAACAGCAAAGGGGCAAACGGTCCGAAAGTCAAAACAACCCAAGTCTACGCCGGGCCCGTGTAGTAATGGACAAAAATCAAAGGAGAGCAAGTCAAAAACAGCAACACGAGAGCGCTACCTAATGTCCAGCTGGAAAGGCTTGAAACGACCGCCAATGGTGGCGCAGCGGGGACACTTCCTGCGGGCACCTTGTTCGCCCATGAGGATGTCAACACAGGCCTGGCAAAGTCCGCATATGCATTCCGTGCAGGCGTAGGATTCCCTGAGGAGCGAGATACCCTGGCACGCAGCGCAGTAGATTTGGGTGTTTTGGGATGAGTAGCTTGGGGATGAGTCCGACAACCCCCGAGACTCTATGTGGAAATTCTCTCCGCTTTCGCCGCTCTCGACCGACGGGAACGGCTCGGGAGCTTCAGGGTTATAGGACGGAGGAGTGAGAGCTTGCTGCAACGGGGATGCCTGGTAGCTCGTGAAGGCATTCTGGGGGAATGGCGGCAAGGATGCTCGGTGAATTGATACTGGCGACTGTGGCATCTGGCTCGTCAGCCGTTGGTCGAACAGGCAAGGGAAGCTCAGACTCACTGGAGTTCTGTCCTCATCTATGTCTTCCGTGGCTGAAGCGGCTGCATCAATCAGATCTTCCCAGCGTTTGCCAAACTCGCTCGAAGGCTCGACCGAGTATGCTTTTCTATCATTACCTCCGGGTCTCAAGAGATCGTGGTTGCCGTCGTTCTGCAGTCGGCGAATCCAGTCGGCGGCAGCGCCCTTGGACCTTTTCCTTTGGTGATTACGCTTGGACACAGACTGTTTTCGAGGCCGGTTGGGGCCCAGAGGTCTTTGTAGGGGCGGGAGTGTCGAAGATCGGCCGGGTGGTGAGGTTGAAAGAACTGAAGGTAAAATATCTCTTTGTCTAGCCGACTCAAAGCCGGGGAATGGTACGCTGGTTACCTCGGAGTTTGATAAATGTATCGGGGGCAGTTCAATCGATGATCTCGGGATCCTCCCCGATTCGTGATCTGAATGCCAGTCCTGGCGAGCAAATGCTTAGCATTACGCTCCATGACATGGTGGCGAAGGGGGGTCGGTCCACTTACGACTTCGGACTCCCAGCCGGAATCGACCTTGTGATTGTGTAGCTGCGCGAGGGCGGCTGCAGCAGGAAGCAATGCTGCTCCCGAGTATTCTTCCTGGTTGCGCGGTGTCCCGGGAACGCTTGAGTCGTCCCGGCGGTATGCATGTGAGAAGCCCTTGTTCTGGCTTCCATGCGGAGACTGGCCTGAGCTTGGTTGGGTCTGCGGTCGGTCGCTCGGGGGGGTATTGATCATGAGGAGAAAGCTCTCCTCGGTCGCAGGTAGCTTGGCAATATAGTGCTCTGGGTGCGCCCGGCGAATGTGTTCCTGCATTGAGCGGTACCGCTTCTCCTATTATTCGGCGTGCATGTTAGTCTGACGGAACTTGAGATAGATGGCTATGGGTTGGAATGAAGCTCGGCGGCGGTTGTTGGGACGAGGAGACCGCGCAGCTGGCAATCAACGTACCCCGATGCAGCGCTTGCGACAGCTCGAGCCATCTTGGTTGCGCAGCGGACAGACGACTTCGTTATTGGAGTCGGTAATGGAGAAGGACGAGGTGAGAGACGACCTGGGCGGCATCTTGGAGACCCCACCATGTGTAATCGAGGGGTGTTTAGCGGGGAGGAGGCGCGGACGATAACCGTCGATAAGATAGCTGGCGATGATGGCAGCTCAATTGAAATGTTGCTCGCTTGCGAGGCTGAAGCTCTTGGTCCCGGTCTATGTGGTCGGCGCAAAGCTACATGAGGTGAGCTCCGAGGCAGGGCTCATTGGCACAGAGCTCCAAGCTCCTCTGGCAGGTGTAACAATAGGTGTTTCCAAGAACGTGGGTGGTGGTTTTGTGGTGTTGATCAGGTAGGGTAAGGTAAGGTAGGGGCATATAAGGTCGGCAGGTTGGTAGGCAATGAATGATCTGGGGCAGAACAAGGCAATAGAGCAACTTTGGATGAAGGGCGGGGATGAAGATGGCTGCAACGGAGCAACGCCAGTTGCATATACCAAGGTCGGTGGTAGATAGATAGATAGGTAGGTGGTAGGTCGGTCAAGAGGTAGTTGGCAGGTAGGTATGGAAGCGACTCAATCCTGACTTGGGTGCCAGACGGGATCTCGTCCGAGGTATTCTTGTCCAGGGAGGGGGGCGCATGTATAAGATAGAGGTAGTAGTCAGTAGAGAGCAGATCTGTAGGGTTGTCCGAAAGCAGCCCACATTTCCAATGGACGACGCTTTGGCGACCTGAGCTCAATGGAGAGAGTCTCTTCAGACTACGGGCTACGGATTATGGACCTTGGGTAAGAAGAAACCTGGTCAAAGAAGACTGTGCTGTCACCCAAACAGTACTTGGCCACGATGCCCAGTGAGGCCGTCCTGGCAGGTACCGACAGAGTCAGGATGGCAAAGTCCCACTGTGTCCAGAACAGGATCGCCTCGACGGGTCGGGTCAGGAGCTGGAGGTGTGGGGGAAGAGAGAGCTGAGCAAAGGAAGGGGAGGGTAGGGTAGGTAAAACAAGAAGGGAGGGCGGCGGCCATGTCGTCAGGGTCGACAGGGGCATGCAACGAGGAGGGGCAGAAGCGGCACAGGGGCAGTATTAAAACGGCTTGGTCGATGGCAAGGACAGCAGCTGCAGCAACCAAGGGCAATGTCCGTCCCTTTGACCTGGAAGCTCTCCCTATCTCGACCACAAGAGTGCGTATCGGGTGGTGAAGCTTGTTTCTTTTTTCCCCTTCTCCTCGTGGAAGTTTCGGGTCTTGTTATCGCAACCCCCAAGGCTCCATCTCGCCCAGTCTCAGAGTCTGGAGGCCACAGTCGGGGGCAGGTTGGCGTTTCTTGCTTGTCGTTTGTTGTGTCAGGATCCGGCGCTCTCGGCGGCCAGACCGGGCCGGAATGGGCTGGGACGATTCAAGCGCGGCCAAGAGGCGACAAAGTTGAAGCCACAGTCGGCTCCATTATCCGCAGAAAAACTGTTTCTTGCTGGTTCTGCCACTGACACAGCGGTCTACTGACTGGCCTCCCCATACCTGTGGCCAGGGCAAGGGGCTTATGAAGGTCAGGTAAGGTACCGAGCAGCGAGGTGGGTGAGCATGAATGATCGACAACAGCTAATCAGCAAGCACCAGAGGCATTTCGTTGGTGGCAGCTGGACGAACAATTGGCCGGAACTAGAGACTAGTTTGCGGTTGGATGGTGGTGGGTGCTGGTGTCGCGAAGTGTCTTGACTCGATTGAGCATCGGATGGGGAGTGGCCCGGATGATGGAGGGGTGGGGTGCGCCGTCGAATTTTTGCTGTGAAGAGAAGCTCCAGAAGCCAGCGTGGACTTGATTGGCCGTCGAGCTCTATGGAGCTTCCAGGTCCAGGCGAGGGACGAGGGGGAGCTGATTCAAGCTTCCCATGTACCATGTGCCATCCAAGCCCAGCAGCAGCAGGGCATGCAGCACCATGACACCTCAGCCACCGCCGGCCGGGCACTCAGTGCACCACAAGCTCCCAGGTCACCTCGCGTTTGACCTCTCCGAGGGCCTGGCAGAGCTGAAGTTCAGATGTTGGCATCCGTCCTGCCCGTCGAACGCCTGTCGGATGCATCCGTTGCAAGGGAACTCCGAAATGTAAAATCTAGCGCAGAATCGGCGCCTTCCAGACAAAGCAGCAGTTCGAAATGGAAGCTTCCCTGTAGCTCCCCAGCAGGTACGGCAGATGCAGCCTGCCTGCCATCAGTGGGCGGTGGGCGGTGGGCGGTGGGCGGTGGGCCTTCTTGCTGCCGATTGAGGGGCCCAGGGCATGAATTTGTGGGGTCGGGAACAATATGCGGGGTCTCTCACTCACCTCAGCAGTCATTCATTTTCAAGGCATTTGCCCCCCGGTTATTTTTGGGGCTTGGCATCTTCGGACCCAACCTAGCTTGCTTATCCATGTCGTCTCCACTTAAATCCCACGATGTTTTACGGTTGGAAGGCCGTCATTTACATGTGGCATGCGAATAAACCGTCACCAATCCAAACATTTTCAAGATATACAGTGCAGCACGGAAGTTCTTTGAGAACAAGTCACTAGCACAAGTAAGCTCCGTCCCAGCCCCTTGTTATGGCGTTGTACGTGTATGCCTGGTTGATTACCTGGTATGCAGTTTTATTTTGTATTATGTTCCGATGCCATTGTCACAAATCTGCCTACTCCCATCTGACTCAGCTCGTCCTGGTGCAACTGGTTTCGTTGCAACTCCTCCGAACTGTCAGTATGTGAAGCATTTGCAAAGTACACGTACAGGACCGAGACAAGGTTTCAACGTGGACAGCTCCACCTAACGCCCAGCAGTACAGGAAACAAGCCGTTGCACATGCGGTTTAATCCAAGGTGATGTACTTTCCAACGGGACTTTACAAATACAACCTGTCCCGCAGTTCACGGCTTCACAGCTCAAGCCGTCACCATCTCTGGTCATGATGGAAGCGCAAGACTCTATTTCTCGCCAAGCACCTCGACCAACTGGGGTGAGAACACGACGGCCCGTTGGACGGTATCTCGCTCTCAAAACCAAGATATGCCACCACTTGGTACCTAATCATATCACCAACGCGTTGAGCAGATGTTCGTGCTGGAAAATGCATATGGTTCATCGAGGGAACCCCGTTTCGTTATTATCCTTCCAAAATCTACGCCCCATTTCTCGCCTATCATATCCAGACTGACAAACTTACCCCCAACCATGACCTGCATCACTCATCATTCCCATTCACTTCATGAATTACAACAGCCCAACAACCCCCCCCGATACCATCAAACATGCCCCCCGTTCCCCAGCCCAGCATCCCCCAGGACGCGGCCAACAACACTCTCATACGCGCCCCTCTCGATCTGCGCCCCATAGGTCAGACACCTGGCCACCCCAGAAAACTCGCGCTTCAGCGCATCCAGCACCTCGCGCCGGAGCAGCACCTCCATGGGGAACCGGCCCGCGAGCTCGAACCAGGCCTGCACGGGCGTGATCTCGACCGTTGGCGCCGTGAGCGAGCTCGCGAGCCGGTGGAGCGTGTGTAGAGTGAGACCCGAGGCTTGCCATGACGGCGCCCCGATCGGTGGTGGTTGGGAGGCAGAGGCGGGAGATGATGAGTGATGGTGGTGGTGGTATGCGTGTGCGTGTGAGGTGTTGAAGACGGACTCGGGGGCGCACCGCAGGGCTAGGCTCGTGGCCATCAGCGTGTGGCCTGATTCGCGGTCGGTGACGTCTTCAACTGTGTCGATGTCGAGGTCCAGGTCGGGCGCGGGGTGGAAGTCTGAATGGTGGAAATGGTTCCAGCAGATTTGCTCGAGGCTGTGTTGAAGGGATGTGAGTTAGTACCTATCTCTTCTTTTTGCTCTTTTCTCGACCCTTTGTTTCCATTGTCTCCTTCTTGCTGCGGTCTTGATTTCCATCAAGATCTGAAAGGGAAGGAAGAAGGGGAAGGAAGGACGAAAGGGTGAAGCATACGCCAGTATAAAATTGATGGCCTCCTGTGTCTGCTCGGGCGTCATATCAAGCGCGGTCGGCTCAGCAGCGGCGTCTGTTCCAGGTGCTTGCAGATACAAGCTCGATTTCTCGTAGTTCCGCATCGACGGGGAACTGCTGACAAAGTAAGACGGAACGCTCGTCACATCGTCGAAGCCGAGACTCATGGTAATGTCCTCGAGGACGACCGGGTTGGTTCTAATCTCGCCGGACCATGGCAAGATCGCATCCGCAAGAGGAGACACAAGCAACAAAGCCTCGTCCAGGTCGAAGGGTTTTATCTGAGCCCGGATAGCATCGTTCTCTCGCGTGAGCTCCTCGACCTCCTTCTGGGCCGTGGCTATCATCTCTCGAATACGCGTGGCATCGTCCTCGAGCTGCTTGGCGTAGTTTGCCTTGCGTTGGCGGTGCTGGATCTGAGCCCTCCTGACTTGTGCACGTCGTAGTTGGCTCTTGTCTTGGTGGGTTATCGTACCAGCCGGTTGGGAGCCTTGGGTAGGAGCTGTTTTGCGGGTTAACTTGGTCTTGAGGAACAACATCGGATCCGGTCAAGGGAGTAAACGGAAAGTCTGAGGGCAACTAGATACAAGAGGAAGAGGGCTTTCCAGTGATACATCCAACAGCGGATATGGACATGTGGGATGTTGGATAGGTATGCTTCAGGGGGATGGATGTATACAAAGGTACAGAGAGCCGCCCTTCAGGGGGAGCGAAACATCTTTATACGATCCGGCAGTTCGTTCGCCCGCAACACTGAAGAAATTGATCGACTGCAGCTGCAGTCCGACACATGCAAAGACCAAGTGACTAAACAAGAGGGGGTTGATACACATAGTGCTTGCTTGCTCATCCTGGCTCTTGTCCACATGGTAGAGAGGCGGGAGGGGAAGCGCGGCCAAGAAGGAGAAGGAATGACAAATACTGTCAGTGTGGGCTCCGGCCCCCAACACCAACACGCGGATGTCACATCTCGCCCGCACCCATCCATTCATTCTCTCACAACACGTCACCCAAAAAAGAAAAAAAAGAAAAAGAAAAAACAGACAACGAGAAACTCAAATAAAGCAGAAATGAATGAGAAGACCAACAGAAATATCACACATCGATAGCCAAGAAAAATAGCAGAAAAAGAAGAAGAAGAAGAAGAAAGAAAGACCCACCAACCGCCGCTCCCTCCGCGCCCGACGAACCCACCGCATCAGCATCTCCATCTCCATCTCCACCTCCCCCGGGTCCAACAACTTTGATATTCCTCTGACTCCCGGTCCTCGACAGCAGGACCTCCTTAGACCGCTTCCAGAACCGACTAAACGACGGCCGGCGCCGCAGCGTCTCGTCGTCGCTGCCCTCAAGACTCGGGACAACAGCAAGAGAGTCAGCCATCTCTGCACTTGCTCCCCGCCCTCTTCTCCCAGGTCAAGAGGTAGTCTTCCTCTTTCTCGTCCTTTTCCAAGCGTGCATGCGTGCGACGTTTGAGCCAGTCCCCTCTCTCTTTTCCCCCTCCCCTATCTCAACAAATTGATCGACCGACCTCCGCCCGTCGAAGTCTTTTCGTCGTTCGCGTAAACAATCCAAGCAAACGACGGCCGGGAAACGCTCGATACCCTATAACCAAAACCGAACAAAAAACGTAACAGCCAGCCGCGCCGACAATGCTTCAAACCACCACCAGCCGGAACTTGAACGGGTAACGAACGCGACAAAGGATAGATTGCGAGGAACCATAAACGCGCCTCAGGCTATGTGAGGTGGTCAATAAGTACGTAGGGTAGATATTCGTTGATTCAAGCCAGGAGCTGACGTTTTTGTTCTTTCTCTCTTTTCTCACCCGTCCGTCCCTCCGTTCCAGCCGCAGCCGACGTGATATAATACGTTACAAAAAACAGATGGGCCACCAATCATGTAGCGAGGCCCCAAAGTTTTGAGTCGCACCGCGTCATCGCATCTCCAGCAAGGGGGTGGGTGACTTGACGCACGCGGGACGAGCAAACAGCTCAGTGATCCATCGAGCCATCCTAGCCAGCTCGCATTTTGCAGTAATCCGAGGGGGAAAATTCTTTGGTCCCGCCCGCCCTTTCCTCGTCATTTTCATCTTCTACATGTGTCCTGTCCTGTTCAGCGCCGCGGAGAAAGCCCCTAGGCTCTGCAGTGTCCCGTGGGGTGGACACAGTCAAACAAAAGAAAAAGTCCATCTCATCGGAAAATACAACATCGCTACTCGTCATAGTCTCTATGCCATTCGATTCCATGTTACTCTGTTTGACGGGGAACCGGTACGGTACGTACGCACGTCTGTTTTCTAAATCTAAACGCCTCCAGCGCCGTGGCATGCTCCACGCCGAACCCCGAAGCGCGAGCGAATGACAGAAATGACGAAAAGAAAACAAAAAATAAGAAGTCCCGGTGACTCCCTTCCGGCATTTTGATAAATTGAATCCCAAAGAACCGTTTCCCTAGCCAGGCCTGACCCGGCATGGTATAAGACGCCAAACGCCTCTTAAAAAACAAACAAAACCCCTTTTAAAATAAACACGGACGACGCCTGCCCCTTTCGCCAAAAAACAAGGTGAAATAAATGCGACCAAAATCCAGCAAACACATGTTGCATAAAACATCTCGGTCGTCTTGTCTCTCTGCCTTCCCCCCTTCGCCACTTCCATTAACCGCGCATAGTAACTACGCATTCCCATCTTCCGTTGCTGTATCCTCCTCAAAGCGAGTGGGCTTGTCCTCGCCGTCGTCGTCCTCATCGTCGTCGTCGTCGTCGATGTCGCCCACCTCGCTATCGTCCTCGTCGTCTTCCCTGTTCAGCACTGCCATCGGCTGCCATGACACGTAGTTATCCTGCAGGTCGAGCCAGCGTTTGGCGAGCGGCAACTGGAAAGGGTCGAAGGGGAAGCAGGCCTCAAGATGGGTCCACTTCTCGTTGTCAAACTCGAAACCGGTGTCGCGAAGGGCACCGCCTGTGGCGTAGCTGCCCGTAAAGTATTGCGAGAGCTGAACGTTCTTGTTTTTCTCGATCTGGGGGTATCTGATTTGTAGTGTAAGCCCTGGTTCGAGAAGCAATTCCCCAAGACCAACCCGAAGTTGTTTCATAGACTTGTCGAGAAACTTACATGTAGATAAGGTGAAGATGATGAGACAGCCTCGCAAACTCCTCGACAATCACCGGCGAGCAGCATTTCAGGGGCTGTACATGGGAGTTAGCAGAGTCCCCAGGATAAACAAAAAACAAAAGATCAAACATGTTCAAAGAGCTATGCTAACGAGGAGAGGAATAAGCAGTACTTACATTCAGCTTGCTGTTGATATTAGCCTGCAACCTCGAACCCAGGCCAATCATCCACGGCAACTCCTGTCCTATGAAGGATGTAGGATCATCCCAGTCCACACCGGATGGAAGGCGGTCCTTATTGATGAGCTCTCGCCAGCGGAAGCAGAAGATATAGAGTAGGCCTTGGAAGTACGCATAATACTGGCCATATCGCCGTACGTCTGGGCCACGGCAGCTGAGATGTGTGGCCCGGTAATGGTCAATGTAGTCCAGGAATGTCTTGGCTATCTTCTGCACCTGGTCGCTGTCGACCCTCGCACCTCTCGCGGTAAAACTGGCCAGATAGGCAACTGCTGCCTGCTTGACAACAGGCGGCCTGCTGGACTCGAACGCAATGTTAAACAGGGTCCCGATGAACATCTCCATGAGCTCGTGGGACTTCGAGGCAAACTTGAACAGCAGATACTGAGTGTGGCGGGACTTCAGATGCGGAAGGATAACATTGGAGAAATCGCTAAGTAAATCCTGAAATGTCTCGACTGCCTCAGGACTTTCCGGGTCCTCGAAAACAGGGTCATAAATCGAGAACAGCAGATCCAGAATCGCGTCCATTGTCTCGAGCTTACTCTTGAGTATAAGCACCCGCCGCGTCTTCTCGTCGTCGTCGTCGTCGTCGTCGTCGCTGAGGATCGAGTCGATCTCGCTGTCGGCATCGTCGTCTTCCTCGTCGTCCTCGTCGTCGCCCTTAGCGTCCGAGGCCTCAAGCTGCCGCATGACTGCTCTGGTCGTCTCATCGTCGTCGTTTTCCAGATCAAGTGTCATCTCGACGTCGAGCTTGACGAGACGCGAGAGGATCAGCTCCATGATATCCCTTTCCAGCTCCGGACGATCGGTCTTGAGCCGCAAGAGGTGGTCGATGTACTCCATATGGGTGGTCTTGGACTCCTCAGAGAACGGGAACTTGACGGAGATGAGGCCGAGAATCATCTGCCGCCCGGCTGGGAAGAGCTCGAGGAGATAGTGCATGCCGAGATGCAGCCGGCGCTTTTTCGTATCGGGGTCGACGGGGAGCGCTCCCGGTATGCTTGTGGAAGACGAGCGAGTCTCGGTGAACTTATCGACCATCATGGAGAGAATCTGCGCGAAGAAGGACCCTTGAACGGACGATAGCGCAGCCAGAAGCTGGATGTACGCACGTGAGAAATTCTCATCCTTGTCAAGCCAGCTGCACTTGAGCACGCTCGTGATCAGGCCGGAACAGGATCTTCCAAGCAGGGTGACATGGCTGGTAAGGGCGACGACGTACACCACTAGGTCCTGCGGCCGGGCAGCGTCTGCTCTGTCCTCGGGCTGGTACGACTTGGTGTTAGGGGCGAATACGTCCTTCAGGATGTCATAGTCCTCGTCGTCTCCCCGGCCATGTCCCTCCAGGGCCTTCTTGACCTCGCGCTTCGCATCGTCCAGAGACTTGGCGCCAAGGTCCTTGACCATGTTGAGGCTCTCGTTGAACATGACCGTCTTCCGCTTCTTGGTGGGACTCGAGAGCAGATCATCTCCATCGTCGTCGTCATCCCTGGACCGTGTGCCGAGGACGGTGTTCGGCTTGCGAAGGATAGGCTTGATGGTCGACGAGGCAGTGATAGGCGCCAGGTGTCTGCGGGCAACAGGGGTGCGAGTCGTCATCGTGATCGAGTCGTCCGATACTCGGTCCACCGGTGGTGGAGTGTGGTGGGTGGTGGATGGTGTGTCCGTGTTCAGGCAAAAGTCGGGGCCGAGCGTGGTCTATAGTATGTGTGCATGTGTGTGACGGCAGATGCGGAGACGGAGGCGGCGACAGGAAGAATCAAGACCGTCGGTGCCCCGAGAGCTGGCGGGGTATGGAGATGGAGACCGGAGACGAGGACGAGGAGCAGCAGCAGCAGAGAGGGTCTAGAATATCTTGTGGCGAGGTAGGTTGGGCGACAGGACTCGGCCAGGCATAATTGTCGTTAATTATTATCTTGTTGTCTCGTGCCGTCTAACTTGTTGGCGATTCGCCTGCCAGTTTGCAGTCTAGAAGCTCGAGGTCTCGAGGGTCGCTCGCGGTCATCACGCTTTGCCTGCAAAGATAGGCCCTTATCGGAGAAAATTGTTGAAGGCGGGTGGATTTCTGGAAAACCGAGGGGACTGATTTCCCCGCCAGAGAGAGGCACGTGCACGGGAGCCTGGGGTGGGCTCCCGCTGAAATCGGGAAGGCGGTCAGGGAGTTCTCACCTAATAAGGATTCTTGTGTTCGGGTAATTAGTACTGTGTACGCCCGTGACGACCGCGGATCGGCCATGCGTGTATGCTAAGGTACTTACGGGAACGAACCATTTGGTGCCCACCCAGTGCAACTTTATCGACTGTGAGAGTTTGACCTCTTTCTTTCACCACAGGGAAACATAACTGCTGGACCAACTATCCAGGTACAGAGCAATATAATGCCAATGTCTCGTTCTTTTGGATTTGGAGCCTGACACTTCCGCATCCTGTTTGGATCATTTCAAGCAGTCAGACATGCACAGTTGACCCCTTTCTCATGTGAGACCTGACAACAGCAAGAGAAAAGAGGTTCGGGGGACTTGGAGCAAACGGTCGCGTCTTCACGACACCACGCAACTTCTCATCTCAAAGATCCTCAGCATCAGGGGCCAAACGACTGCTTTTCTTTTTCGGGTTCAAATACACTGACTACCTGACCTAAAATCTCTCTCTCGGGTTAGACGGACAGCGCCGTCTAACATCCAAGCCCAAAAGCGCGCTGGAGTTGACTTCTCAACTCCCCAGGTAAACCGATCTGAGGCTTCTCTCAAATTATTATTGAGCCGAAGCCGGGGGGCTATGTGAACAACGGGGTGATAGAATGGAACAAACGCCAAGGGGGGAATCAACCACCATACCAGAAGCGAGCAAAATGACAACCGTCCCTACCACATTGATTTTCGGGCTGTTTTCCCCTTCCCAAGTTGCCCCCAAGTTTCATAGTAGCCCTCCTTCATGTACTCCTTGCCCACCAGCATAGCATGATACGAATTCTTCCTCTGAAGAAGAACCGCGTGCCTGCTAGCCCGAGTCCGTTACTTATACACGCCCAAAAAAATGAGGAAGGGGAGGGGCGGCTATTCTTTGTTCGATGAGTCTGTTAATCGCTCGATGTTTTCGCGCAACCTTTCGAGTACTAACGACTTGAAGTCGTCATTTGAGACGGGGTCATCGGCAGAGGGCTCCTAATACTCGCCGCCGGCGCCGTTATGCCCCGCCTGAGCAGCGTATAGGTTGTAGCCTTGAGCATCCCCGCCTTCCTGCTGGCCCCCGAGGTCTCCGCCGGGAAAGCCGCCCGGCCCTGGGTTGCTGCCACCAGGAGCACCATAGCCCTGGCTATTGGGCCGGTTCTGCTGGTTCTCGCCCCTGTTTGACTGAGACTGCTGCTGTGTCCGAGTTAGCCCCGGCGTTCTCTGCTGCGAGGAGGGCTGAAGGAAGAGAGCACATTTACTTCTCGGTATTTGGACAGATAGATCTTCAGTGCCTCGGCGTAGTTCTCGAAACCGAGGGACGTCATGGCAAACAGGATATCCTCGCCATTGACTGTTTTTCTCTTTTCCTGATGGCACTTCTCGGACGCTGTGATAGGTCAGTTCTCTGTATAGCCAGTTGTCTGGCGCGGCCAGCTCCGCTGTCTCAACGCCAAGTGGGGGGAGGCAGCGGTCTTCTTACCCTCGCTCGTGATGAAGGAAATGAACTCGCTGACACATTCCTGCATGCACTCCTTGGCCTCCTTCGCGATCTTTGCGTTTTCAGGGAGGGCATTTTTCATGATGCGGGCGACTGGGGCAAAGTTGCGTATGTTAGCATCGTAGACATCGTACCTGTCGGCTTTGGAGGAGGAAGCGCCGCCTCGCGCTTCGGGCGACTTGGGGGACGAATCGTGAGACATGGGCTCGTCGGGATCCGCGGCTGTTTGAGAGGCAGAGCTGAAGCGACGCCAGTCATGGAGTGTCTCGTCGCCATGCAAGCGCAAGCTTCAATGCCAGAAAAGCCCGACAAGCGCACGCGAATCACGATGGAGGAAGCAGAAGAGGCATGACATACCATTGGCTATGGGCAACCACCGGTCCTGTTCTTTTACCTCGAACTCATAGGCGAGCGCGCTCGAGTGTGGGTCTTGGGGATCGTTCATTTGTGCGTCCTCGTCGGGTGTCGGTGCACCTTGTTCGACATCCTTTGGATTGGATTGGGGGGAGTCGGACATATTTGGCTACCTGCAGCGGCTGCTGGCTTCTTTGTAAATTCCTTGGACTGCCAGCTCGCACAGCTGGAGTAGAGTAGATGATGTGTCGTTGGACACGTTGCAGGGTGGTAGGGCTTGAGACTTTCCGCCCCCCTTCTGGCGGCTTAACCTGCAGAGTACTTGGTCAAGCGTACCGCCTTGTTCCCGCGTGTTTCCAGGATTACTCTGACTGGCTTCCCTGCCCGACCTTTCGGGCTGTAACGACGACCGCCTGGGGCTGACGCGTGACGACGAACAGCGTACCTACTTAGGTAGGTAGGAAGGCAGGCAGATGTGTAAGGGAGGGGAGGGTAGTGGGAGGGTGTGGCGATGAAGGGACGAACGTAGAGGCCTAGCTAGAGCCTGACACACTGAGTCTGCGAGCCTAAGCCTGAAGTGCCAGCGGCCGCGACAGCGACAGCAACAGTGACGGGCAGACACACAAGTCAGTCAGAGTGTATGGGTGAGCGAGGGAGTGAGTGACGGCGTGACGGCGTGACGGGAACCCTGAAGGCGGGAACGAGGGGTTGATGCGTTACTGCGGGTCCTACGCAAGGGAGTGGTCTCTAGCGCTCCTGTAGCTCTGCCGCTGGATCGCCCTGCTGCAGCATGCACTGACTGCGACTGCGACCTGCGACTGCGAATGCGACTGGGCCTGCAAGGTGGTAAACAGGATGGCCACACGATGTTTGATGCGTCAGGCAGTGGTCCGCTCTGCCGTCCGTTGTATTCTGTACACCACAATCCGTATTCCGTGCGCGATGTTCAACGACAGGTCTCCGTCGCCGTATACGGTAGTAGAGCGAGGTTTGTATATGTCTATGTGCGTGCGTGCGTGCGTGCGTGTGTGTCTCTGTACACACTCGGGGCGCGGTTACACCAAACGGCGGTGCGATGGCAATGGTTGGCTGCCCAAGGCAAGGGAGGTACGTCAAGCCGGCACAGGGCAGGTTCAAGGTTGTCCAGGAGTCGCGCGGGGGGTTTGTTGAGCGAGGAAAAGATTGGCTGTGCTGCTACGGGACCGTCTTGATTGCGTGCCTCGTGTGGTGCTCGTGGGGATATCTGCAGAGTCGCGTCAGAAAGCGGTGCTTGGCCAAGTGGGTTGGGAGGCGGGCGGGCAGGCAGGTTGGCGAGGTGCGGAGCCACGCAGCGCGGCGATGTACGGAGTGACTAGAAAGCAAATGCGACGGATGATGCGCACCATGCCATGCCATGCAATGCGCCATGGCTTCGTGCACTCGGCAGGGAATGGTAGGAAAAGATACCGTACCTCGTTGGACTGGCCTGTTGAGATAGTGTAGAGGTAGATGACGATGGATGGGCTTCCTTCCTACGCTGTGCTGTGCTGCTGTCGAGTCCACGTTGAACTGGGTAACCCTGGATTTCTAGTGGGTGGTGTCTGAGCTGGCCGTGATCCTCCACTAGTCTTTTTGCCTGGGCTGAGCGAGGTAGGTGCTTGGGTCTGGTCTGAGATGCATGGAACACCGGATGCAAGAGGGCTGCAGGCGTGGGGTTGTGCAGTGAAAGAAGTTGATTGAGAGAGAGATGCGGGAGAAGCGGGTCTTGAGTCCACGTCTGATCCGGTCGCTTGTCTCACGCGTCCCCAGTTAACCCTCCCACCACCACCACAACACGCCTCCTTCGACTCCCGGAGCAGCCAGCCAGCCTGCACTAAGTCTGCGGCCGCCCACGTCCCAAGCCGCCGTCTCAGCACGATGCGATGGATTTATCGATAAGGCCCCGGTTGGGAAACAATCCAGGTATCCTGCACGTGGCACTGCTCCTTCTACTGTACTGCTGGTGTCCATGCCACAAAGGTATCAGATACCTCTGATGTTTTTGATTATAATTGCACGTTTGATTCCCATCTGTTGGAAAGCATATTTTTGTTTCCTCGAATTTCAATGGCGCCCAAAATGGCGTTAGGTCCGTTTGCGTGTTTTCACAGGGACCTCTCGTCTCGTTTGCACAGGCGGTACCTTAGTTCGGGTACCTTGCCATGTACCTGGTCGTGATGCCTATAAGTCACGGCTTCCAGGCTCCATCTCCCGCCAGACCATTGTCAGTCAGTTTGAATACGATGTGGAACTTCGCTCGGCCTCCCCCATGAGAGAACCGGCAGGTTCCAGTACTATGCTTGGGGACTGGTTGATGTAATGTGACATCTCCGTGTCCTTCTGGAAGCTGGGAGTCACCATGGTCCACGGTTTTGAGTTTTCGAGGTGCATGAGGCTGGGCTACCCGCTTCTTTTCTTTCAGGTTAGCTCTTTTTTCACCTTTGGGCGTTGAAAACGGAGCTGAGAAAAAAAAAACAGCCCATACTTGCTCATGTTTACCACCCGTGGAGCATGGGGGAATCCGGCATTGAATCATCCTGGATGACTCGGAAGCCAGCTCGTGGTTGAGTTGCTGTCAAAGCCAAGAAAGGGACCTTGCCTCGGGTACCCTGGTCGTCGTGTTGTCCCGCCGTGTCCAGCGCGACGGGAAACGGTATGAGTGGGTGAGTGAAATAAGTGAGCGAGTGGGTGGGTGAGCAACCCAGATGATTCGGCAATTGCTGCAGATAAACAAGCAGGAGGAAGGCTGACGGCCGGGGTGCCTGATGGAAGCCCCAGCCAGCCCAGAATGACGACGTTCTTTTGGGCCGAAATGTGGAACGACTGGCTGGGCTTCAAGAGGAGCAATTAACTGTGTCCCTGACACGAGGCTGCGACAAGATGAATGGCTGTCCCAGCCAGGCAATTTCTGCCCAATCGTAGAATTGCGTGGGAGCTCGGCGGTGTCATTGGAAGAAAACAAACAAAGAATATCTCGGTCTTTTCCTGTTGGTTGAACGCGTCGTTTCAGAATGCAGAGACACTACAAGGTTAGTTGCTGAAGCTGCGGCAACCCATTCACCACTCCCAGTGGTCTTTCGATAGATCGCCTCGTTTTACTGTCGGAGGTTGTCTAATAGTAAATTCTCTCAGCGAGGATTCCCAACAGAGCTGCATACAAGTGGCTGCAGCATACACGATCAATCACGACTTGGATTCGATCGATTTTCCTGACAACCTACCAGGGTACATTAGTGTGGTCCCGTCTTGCCTTGCCTGCATCTCCGCCCCGAGAAGTTTTCTTTTCATGTATGATGTCGTGAGCAAGCCTTTCGAGCCCCAGGATGCTGGCTCTTTTCCGCGGATGTCAGTCCAATCGAAGCCCAACCGCTCTTCCGGGTGTTCGGACTGCCGGTTGGGCATTGAGACGCCCTTGCCGCTAGGCTGCAGCCCGACTGACCGAGTGGGCTTGTACAACTCATCAACACACCCTCAAATTCAGATCGATGATAAGTGATTTTCCCTTCTTTCTTTGCAGGTGCCATGAGCCACCACGACAAGGCGAAATTGCACAAGAAGAATTCCTGGTACTACTCTGGGCGAAACGCCCTCGGGGATAAATCTCCCGTGTGCTTGGACTCAGGTCCCCGGGCCTTGGTCACATCTCTCAAAGCCTGCCGAGACAACGAGACGTCACTCCCTGGAAGCGGTTTGGGCAAGCTGTGTCTGCCTGCCACGACCGTCTCCTGATGCCGCACATGCAACACGTCGGCCAGAAAATCCTCCCGCTGGTGACATGGCATCCACACCTAAACATGTTCATCCAACTTTGGCTCCGAAGCCTTGTCTGCGTGCGAGATCATGACTGAACAACCTGGACGTTGTTCTTCTTCTGTTGTGGGGGGTCAGGTCGGGTATCCGAGCAGGCAGTGTTAAAACATATGACGCCGGTCGACGTACCTTCCACTTCTCCATCTCGTCCTGTTTGGACCTGTACTGCTTGACCAGATCCTCGAGGACCTTCTTCAACCCCTCGGCATTCGTCGAGAGAGCGGGGACCACATCCTGGACAGTCCTCTCCACAAGCACACCATTGATCATGCGGAAGCATTTGCGGTCACCCGAGAGGGGCGTCAAGGTTTCGAGTACCAGCCTGTAATGATCATAGATGAGCGGTGAGAAGGCAAGGCATTTAGAGCACCGAGTGCTGCACGTTGAGCGGTGTGATGATGGAGACATTAAAGCCAAGGCAGCGCAACGGGACGCACATCTCCTCTCCGTCTCTGCGCCTGCGCCTGCCAACGCCAAACCCGGCCGCCCGTTCCATGTTCGGAGTAGTGGACGTGAGCGGGGTATGTAGGCAGAGAAGAGAGCGAAGAACAGGTTGGGTGACCCGACTTACTTGTGCTCCTCGGCCTCTTGCTCGACATCGCCGATTTTCTGCGCAATCTGCTGCAGTGTGTTTTTATAAGTGGTGTACTGCACCTGGAGATCTGGAAAAAGGCGAGAAAAGGTCAGGCGCTGGTTTTCGGTTTCGTTTCACGGCAGGTTGAAGAATGAGACTGAGAGCGAGTCGCTGACCTTGCTGCCTCTTGGCTGGTGCTGCCTGCGACGCCATGACGGTATGATCGGGGGCTCAAGATGGCCGCTCGGGTTTGACTTTGCGGTTCAACTTCTGTGTTAAGGTCGGAATCGTGGAATATACCAGGCACTAGGTAAGGTATGGAAGTGACGGGAGAATTTGTGATGTTGGGCACCCTGAAGCTCAAGAGTCCGGACAGTGGGCTCCAGGTTATGAGATGCGCTGCGACGAGCAGGTGATCTTGGGGAGGTGGTCAAAGCTCCACCGTCCAAGCAGTCGCCAGAATGCGTGCACTGGGCTGCGCTTGTTGCGGGCAAAAGTTTCTAGGGGACCGCGCTTTAATTCTAGTCTCTCACGCGATGAATACCATCCATCGCCATCGCCAAACCACAGCCACAGAAAAGGAACTCCAGCCCAACCCAACCCATACCTGTCACAGTCCGCCAAGCCGCATCCTCGAACACAATGCATCCTCACTTGCACACCAAGGACAACACTGGTATGTCGTCTGCTCTCGCCTGGCGTGTCTACTCTCCCCCCTAACGGCGCGGTTCAGAGTGCGAGGCCGTCATGATTGCGCTCGAAGAATGTCACGCGAAGGGGTTCATGTGGAAGGCGGCGGGCATGTGCAACGACGCCAAACAGGCGCTCAACACATGCCTCAAGGCAGAGAGAACCAAGCACCAGAGTGCGAATCGGAACGGTGTCGTATCGAAGAAGGACCAGATCCGCCAGAAGTGGAAGGAAATCGACGAGAACCGTTAAACCCCGATCCGGCACAAATGCCCTCCTCTCTGACGACGTCCGCCGACAAACCCCTTCGATTAATCGACTGATGCGCACCACATTGCCACGATGACGGCAGCCCGTTGGCGGAGTTGTCAAGTGGTCAGAGGGCCCTTCACTCCATGCATCACCTTTAGCACAGGTGTCTAGGAAGAGGGACAGACAGGCCATTCGCACGATACCCTCGAGCAATCTGCAATTCTGTAACATTGGGCAAGAAGAGGCAGCGCTCGCAGCACCTGCAGGAGCAGGAGTAGGCACTCAACGTGGTACATTCAGGTTCTTTTAAGACAAATCTCCACTCCAATCTTTGTTTACTGGGGCACGCCCCGCCGCTCCCTCCTCGACTACCTCGCTGAGCCTTCTTACAAAGTCTTGCGGAAGGCGTTTCCGAATGTAAGCAAGCCGAAGGACGCAAGAACGGAGAGTGCGACAGGCACCGGCTTCCGCAGTCGGATAGCACGAGGGATTGACGAGCCACCGAGGACGGCGCTCGCCAGCAAGCTCAGTTCAATACCATACGGCTCGCCGCTCTGGATGCGATATGCGCCGAGTCCGTCTAGGCGCATCGATCTGATTAACACAATTATTCTTCACCGAGCCGCTCCCCTTGGTGCTCTGCTCTATAGAGCACTCGATGGCATACGACTTACAGAGGATGCCAACACCAACACCAGCGACAATGCTGGGAACGCTGCCGGTTTTGGCGAATCCGATGATTCCGCCCGTGGCAGTCAGTGCCCCCAGGATGTAGGAGGGGAGTTCAAGGCCCTGGCTGGCAGTCAGCAAAATATAACACAAGCCTTTTTTTTCACGGAGACATGATGCGTACCATGGTTGCTGGTTTGGAAATACGTCTGGTGATGCTGTATGTCTTTCTGTTTGGGTTACTGTTTGGTTTTGGTAGTTGTTCCTGCAGAGCAAGCTCTCGGACGTCTGGTAGGTGTCGGAGCCCCGGTAGGTGTCGGATCCCCGGTAGGTGTCCGCAACCGATGCGATCCAAGGTGAGCGCGGCACGGCATCAGCCGAGGTGAGTGGGAGTGGGGGCTGACAAACCAACCATTGGGTGCGATTGTTCAGGTTCCAGGTTGTTTCGGGCAACGCCTTGCGACCCCGCTTGGCATCAAAGGGGGGGACTTCCCCAACATTGTCAATGTAAACAAACGCGCTCCATTAGGGGCCGACCATTTGGCAGGCGTGTATGGAACATTGAGCTTTCTTTTTGCCAATGTAAGAAGGCTTTGATTGAGATTACGCAGTTAATCATGCCATCGCGACTATGGCTGACCCCCTATTTCAAGAATAGGGGCTGCGATTCCCCTACGTCCCTTTTTCATGCACTTCTGCTTCCACTGCTTGATCCTCGGGGTCTATCTACTGGCTGTTGTGGCCCCCTGTTGCCGGAAGGCATGGAGGTACCTGAATTAGGCACCAGGCAGCTGATGCAGGTAGACAGGAACTACCAGGTAAAGCAGGCAGGGACGGGTGTCTGGGATGCAAGTTCGGGTTCGGATGTGGACGTGGCAGTCTCGATGATCAGGTGTCCCAGACGTACCTACCGAGTTGGAAGGAACGCCAGACGGCTTGATTTTGGCATGAGTACATGTACCTATTTACATAGGTACATTTACCTTACCTGGTACCCCTCCGAGATCCGTGAGTTTCGTTTACACCTCTCCCAGACGAGGCCCGTAAGGAAACAAGGAATTAACGACTAGAGGGGGGGAATCAGTAGCATGCCCAGGTGGAGGAAGTTACGTGACGTGACTCGTTCGTTCTGTATCCCATATCTTGCCATCACACTTCCACGCTCCTTCCGTTGCTCAGCCTGTCATGTACATCGGGTGAGGTAAGGTAAGGTGGGAATCAATGGGCATTGGTCTGGGTGTAAAACTCTCCGTCCCCATCTTCCTCCGGGCGCCAAACTTGCAACCAAGCTCTTCCATTTCCCTTATACATCACAACAATTGAACTTCACTTCTTGGACTTTATTGCTACGCAAGACCCATTTATCACTGATATCCTTGCTACCGCCGCCCCTGCATAGCATAAATTCAATCAGCCATCAACGCCAACACCATGAAGCCGATTATGCTGGCCGCATAGAGCGCGGCGACCATCTCCGTCACCCTAGGCTCGCCGCTGAGACGCCAGGCACCGCCGGATGGCGATGTCACTGTGGCAATTGGAGCCGACAAGAATGTGCTGGTAACGGGCTTCAAGGCGGTAAGTCCGGCCTTCTTGCTTCCCCATGCTACGGCAAGCGAATGAGAGGAAACCCACCACTGACACTGCCACGAAGGAGGGAGAAAGTTTCTACAACTTTTCCAACATTCGATACGCGCTGGCCCCCGTCGGCGAACGACGCTTTTCCAAGCCCGTCGCTGTCCCATATCCCCCGCCGGGTCAGACAATGACGCTGTCAACCAACACATCTGCCATTTGTCCCCAGGCAATTCCTGATTGGATGTGCACAGAAACAATCACTTGGGAGAACGATTGGCGCACCGAGGACGTCAAGGAACAAATTGTTCAAATGTGTAAACTTGGGATGGACAAGCTGCTGAACGACCCAAGGCAAACCGAGGACTGCCTTACTCTGGATCTCTTTGTACCGCAAGGTGTATTCGAGGGTGAAAACTGTCCTGGAACGGCGCCACTTGCTCCAGTTGTGATTTTCCTCGGACATTCGCTGCCCTTCGTCTCTGGTATGTCCCAAGGTTGACCGTACCACTACCAATCTCCAACTAATGGGCACTAGGCCATAAAAACGAGTTTACCGCAGACGGTGTGAGCCCTGCCGTTCTCACCAGCCACGCGGCCAACGAAGACCCCTGTGGAACGGATTTCCCTGTTGTTGTCGCCATCAATTCCCGTCTCGGATTGTTTGGCTTCTTTGGGGACCATGCCAGTTCAGCAAACGCAGGGCTTTGGGATCAACGTCTCGCGATGGAATGGGTCCATGCACATATCGAGTCATTCGGAGGGGATCCAAACCGTATCACCATCCACGGCGTGGGGCCATCAACAATGTTGCATGTTACGGCATTCGCTGGACGGAAAAACCCCAACCCTGCGTTCTATCACCCCGAAGCCTATACACCGTTCTCTTCTGGCATAGTGATGACCCCCTATTGGGACTTCACTCCTGACCCCGTTTGGATCTTTCAGAGGGTGTCAAGCGTGGTTTACGAAGTAAGCCGCAGAATCACCCTCGCTGCTGACCACATTCGCGCCTTGGACTCCGCTACGTTGATGGAGGTGAACCGCAGAGTTACAAAGGCGGCCCCTTCTCTAAAATTCATGTTTGGTCCAACGATTGGAGGAGACTTTATCCCATATCATCCAGGAGTAATGTTTCGAGAGAGGCTGCTCAACGATTCGATTCAGATCGTGACTGGGTCTGGGTTCAACGACATGTGGGGGATGCCAAAGAGAGCGACCTCGAGAGAGGAGGTGGATGCCCAGCTGTCCTCATTTCTGTATGGCTTCTCAAACACCACACTGGAATTCATCGAAAAGCAGCTCTACAACGACAGCGTACGAGAAGAGCTGGTCAACCGGGACGGCCCGACGTTAGCAGCAGCACCCGACTTTGTGGTACTTTCTGAAGCCCAGATCTTGCAGGAGATTCAAGTGGGTTGCAACATCAGGAACCTGGCCCAGGCTCTCCCGAATAGCACTTACGTCTACGATGCAGGACAAATGTCGGTCGAGAATCTGCTTGGGATTTTCAGGTTTCCTGAAGACCAGCATGGTGCTTTTTCTCATGGGCTGTTCAATTTCAGGCAAAGCTTGCTGAATTTTATCCAGGGGCGCGAGCCGCTTCCAGGGGTCTGGGAGGTCTACGGCCAAGACAAGACTGTCCTACACACTGGTTCATCACCGACATGGGGTAGAATTTGGCTCGCTAGAGATATATATGACAACGAGCGTTGCCGGTGGTGGCAAGAAGAGGGATATGACAAGTTGAGGGAAGAATCACCGGGGTACTGGCTCTGATTACGCATCATCTATGTGCTAGACACAGTACTGGGTCGGGAGATTTGTCGAGTGCGGTAATAGGTTAGGAGTGGGCGAAGAGCATCGTTTCTCTCAATGGGTTGGAATTAGCAGTGTTACCATTGCCTGTCAATAGATAGACCCAACTTACCTATATAGTTTTGTTCCAATAATTCTATTGCGTCCGATCTATTAGATGACGATTGTGGGAGCCAACTAACATTTCAAGATAATGTGAAAATGTGTCATATTTTCTGTCTACTAAACTTCCCTTGGCGACAATGACGGGACCTGCTTGGACATATAAACCAACGAGGCCCCTGTGTCATTATCCACAGGCCGTTTCGAGACCGTTCACAACAACACAAGACCTTATCCGTTGGGTTCCTGGATCTAAGGCGTGGTTGCTTCCCGTGTCCAACGTTGCGCTTCATCACCAGTTGAGCCCCCGGGGGACATGCATCATTTCGAGTATGACATCACATCTCGGCTGAAGACTCTGTCGAGGTAACGTTACTAATTTGGATCTTTCTCTGAAGGCTCAATGCGTTCCATAATTATGCAATTCGAGTGCGTTAAATGGATCAGACGAGGCTAGATATTTTGGTTGACCAACACCCCGTAGGTGACGTCGGTTGACCCCCCTTTATTCTTGAACATGTCTCCATGCTCCCAGTCTGATGCGGGGGCTTCCAATATGGACTGGCGGCCGGTGGACAGGCCCTTTCCATACAGGAGACTCCTTGACACCGTAAATCTCGAACTCTTTTCGCATTTTCGGCGGGCTTCTAGGCACGCCTTAGCCGACATAGCCGGGCTTGCCTGAGTTGTAAAATGATGTTGGGTTTGTCGTTGATACGGCCTAGCCTACTCCCCGTTGGCACATGCTGAGAACTAAATTTCGCTGCATAGGTTCTTTTGTGTTCGTGTCCTCCTTTCGTTGCTTTTTTGGACTTTCACTCATTGTACGCGAGACACAGTCTGGGCTTTCTACGAATCACCCGTTGAATTTCGTCAACAAAGGCACGCTCATCAGTCGGGGTTCTTCATTCCTCGTTGTGGTGCTCTCACTACTTCGAGGGTCGCTACAGCAGCCCCAGGACCGCGCGATACACATTCCGCACGACCACGGGGATGTTAGCTGGTCTACATTTGAGTTGGCCGTGGATCATCTGGCCTGCTTAGCAATGTGTATTTTCCAGAGAGGATGTTGGAAACAATTTGAGGTACTTTCGGCGATAAGGGAGGAGTGCGAATGTGGAGTTGGGAGAATAAACAAAGCTCGATCGTGGAAAAGGGGGTATACTTTTCCATCCCAGAAATAACACAACTCGCTGATACCTTACCTTGCCTTATGCATGGATGTATTTCCGGCCCCTCCAAGAAGAAAAAAAGTCCCTTATGTCCATGCCAATCCAGGGGCTGAGGAGAACCGCAAAAGGGGCACAGAGAAACGCCACTCAGATCAGTCCCAAGTTTGTCATCATCCAGCATGCAAGCCAGCGGCGTGGAAGCTGGGGCGTGGTTATCGTGCCGTCTACCTTGGTGGATGGTATGTCTTTACCTGTATCTCAAGAGCCAATTGCATGCACTTGCAGGGACAGATAACCATGTGATGTTTGCTGACCGCAGAGGGGTATTGTAAATGTACCGTGTATGTTTGGAGTGCAAGAGAATGGTGCTGGGGAGATGCAAGGCGACGTGAGAGAGGATTTGGCAATGTCTTGGCGTGAGGCACCTGTTACCTGATCTGTCATAGATTATACTGTCGCAGCAGGTCCCCTCTACCGCAAGAGCGGGTGCCATACAGTGCCCAGCCTTCGATTAGTGATCCTGTTGGCCTGCCGTTGTGAACGGGTTTCCGCCGGTGGACGAAGAGGAGAAGGATCAACGATGAGGAGTAGCCTCGACGCTAGACGTTAGAAAGTAGCTGGGACGGCATTCAAACTCCAAATCCGAAACCCGAGTCCAAACTGAAGTTGAGTTTGACAAAGCCACTGATGGAAAAAAGAGACTGAGCATGATACCTATGCTGACCAGCCAGCGCCACGTGGCTGTGCTGAGCTGCGGTGTTCTGCCTGCTCAAGGCAAAACAAACCATCAACGTTCATGACGAGATCCTACCTATGCCGGAACTGTGGGGCGTGTGCGGGCGGGATACCTTATTCTGTCCATCGTCGTCCAAATCATGGGCCCCGCCAGTTGCTTTCGAGTCACACAAACAGCACCAAATGAGATCCCAATTGCTAGGGCTTGGACTTTGGACTTTGATCGGTGGCTTCCAGTTCTGAGATTGCTAGGTGCCTGGTAGTTCACTTTGGGAATGTCGGGCCTAGAACACAATACGGATGGTGGACAAACCACCGTAGCGGTCTTGGCAAACTGATTGGCTGGTTTCCATGACGGTGTCCCAAGTTGGTGGCCATGGAGGCTCGCCAGGTAGGGTCCTCCGGGTTGAGGCAGGAGGAGCTAGTAAAATCACGTCAGTCCAGGCAGTATGAAACTTGGCTTTCGGTGTTTCGCTCGGTGGTCTCCAGAGTACGCCTTGCCGTTCAAACAGACAAGGACTGTGGTGTGTTGGTGGTGGTGGTGAGGCACGAGAGCGATGTGGTGGAGAGTCACTGATGGATGGGCCCGCGGGGCTGTGACTTGCGCCTCACAGGTACCACCCTACCTCAGGTAGCAGGTAGCACCATCAAAGAATGCCTTGTGGATAGTGGAAAGCGGGGTGGTGGGGCCTCGACAATCGACAGTCAATCAAGACTGCTCGATTGATTGAGCCGTAGTGCAAAGGAGTGGTCCATGCCGTCTCCATGGTCCGCGCGCCTGCCCGTCCCCGTCCCTGCCTGCCTGGCGGGACGAAACTGGCGCGGGGGGTTTTCTTCCTTCGCGACTTCTCGAATTCTCGAATCTGCCAGCTGCTTTGCCCACTCGGAGAAGATGCCCTGGCACCACACCGCCACCATCCCAGTTCCACCAAGATGGGACCAAGTCAAGCATCTGACATGGCGTTGGAGTCGAAAGCCGTCCTCATTTGTGCCAGCACGCGAGGTCAAGCCTCAACCTGGAGGGACGCTTGAGGCTTGAAGGTGGAATGACAGACCGCTCAGCCCCGTCGTTCTCAACCTCCCTTACCTTCGAGGCTTCCTGGTTGGCCAGGAAGGTAACACTGCACGAACAGTACATTTCCATGTCAGAGGCATGGGAGACGGACGGAGATGTGGCGGGGAAAGGGAATAGCGTCCCGTTCTGTTCCTGCTGAGGAGAGGCGGAACTGCTGGCTTTCTCAGGTGCAGGCAGGTTCCATGTTGCTGAGGTTCTTGGTCTGGCACCAGGTGAGCAGCATGGCAGGCAAGTCGGCAGGTTGGTTGTGTCGTCTTGGTTCATTTTCCACGCCGACTTGGCTTCAGGTAGGGTAGATGCACATCACATTGACTCTCGGTGATGCACCCTACACCACTTGAACAATCAACACCGTATGGGAGGTTACCTCGACGGCTGCGTAGGTAGGTACGACCTGGGTTAGGTGGTTTGCTGCGGGTGCGACATCCCGCTCCTTCACTCACAACGTAGGCGCTCCGCCCGTTTACATTGCTCCCGCATGCTCGCACACGATCGAATTTGACAATTGCTTCAAGTGCAATGCCATGCCCCAGTTCTCCAGACTTCCACTCTGTGAATTGCTTGATTTGATGGAGAGTCGGTTGACCTTATGGACTGCCCTGGGACAACCCCTGCTCTCGCTTACCCACCGTACCTACCTTTCCTGCACACAACTTAGGCCGGTTGGTCGCTCCTGGCCAAGCTGGGTCTCGTCCTCCTCACCTCGCCAGTCACCACCACCTTCCATACTCTGTGCCACGCTCGCGTCTCTAAGCGCTCATCCAGGCTAGGCAAGGTACCTTGGATGGGCTCGGAACTGCAGCCGTCTTCTGCGCCTCGCCCCCAATATTACTTGACTTACCAGCCCAGCCCAACCCGGCCCTGGCCTGCCTTTCGTCTTATCCATCTCTGCGTCTGCCGGCTACGAGCGTAAGTGAACGAACATCTTTGCCCTTACACCCATCCCTTCTCGGCTGCTATTCCAGGCCAGATTCAAGAAACGCTCCCGGTCACTCTCGAGTCGCAATCCTACTGCGACTTTGCTTCACGATTTAACGATTGTCGCCGTCAGTTGTTGCTCCGAGCATCGTCACCTTACCTCCCCACCCTGACCTGACCTGACCTGGCCTGACGTTGCTTGCTTGCTGCTACCTGGGCCTTACTCCTCGCTCACCTGGGTTGGCTTGCCCCGCGTCTCCTACCGACCATCAAGCATCGCAGCGCCTCTCCCCCGCGCAGCCGCACCGCACACGTTCAGTTCCATTTCAGAGAACCATGAGCGCCGCCTAGCCACACTCCAAAAACGGTTCGGGAGCTGATCGCATCGGCTTCCTCTCGTTTCTCTCTTAACTGGGGCGCGCCCCCTCTTCCCCCCCCGGGTTCCGATATATACAAACAGGACCATCGGTTCCTTCTTCTCCAAACATGCCTTCGGCTTATATGCAGTATCCATCGTCCCCTGCTGTCGACAGTGCCTCAGCCAGACGGGACCGAATGAGTGATCCCCGCTACAACGTCCAGACACAGGACAGCCATAACCATTTCCACCCCTCTACCCCCGTCGCCGCCGGTCACCTGTCTGCCCAATCGCCCCAGTACCAGTACCGGAGCAGCTCTGCCTCTCCGCTCAATAACACAAACACCCCGGCCGAGTCCATCTCGACCCTCAGCGTCAACTACCAGTCAAGTGAATTCAGCGAGATTGACGACCAGTTCTTCGGTATCAGCTTCGACAACGTCGACGACGGCTCGCCCGCCTTCCTAGATAACTCCTTTCTTCAGCTGGCCGGCAATGATCAACTGATCGACCAGTCAATCGACCAGCCGGTCGACCAGCCAGCGCTCCAGTCAAACCTTCAGGGTGTATACCAAACATCGCAGGCCGCCCCTTACCTCCCTCTCAGTCCTGACAAAACCCCCTCCCTATCGATAGCTTCGCCGAACGGAGAACGAAGGGGGAGCCGGCCGACTTTTCCGACACTGTTCCGAAGTTCGGTTGCGTTACCAGAGCTGGCCACCCTCTCAAAGCAGTCCTCTGCTTCGCTCCAGGACCAGCAGTCCAGCTACCAATATACTCCCGACACGAGTGGAAGTGGGCAGTCCAGCGACGACGGCCTCGCGCCGGCTGCTATCGTTATGCCTAGCCAGAGCCCGCGTGTCACTGTTTCCGACTGGGAGAAGGATAGCACCGGTGTCCCGCGTCCCCTCAATGCTGTCAATTCGGATCAGCATCCAGTCGTTTCCACCGGAATCAACGTTTACAGCGCCCAGAACCAGGATCACGATATTTCGCCGTCCTCTGCTGTGCGAGATGATGGTGGCCGCTGGGTGCCGAATCAGGCCACGGGGCAGAGCGGCCTTGACCCAGGCAGCCGCACTTCAGCTGAAGTACCAAGCTTAAACGAGTCGACTGCTCAGCGGGCCTTGGACGAGCAGAAAAAGAAAGTCAATGAATGGCTTCATCATCAGCCTAATGAAACTGATTCGGCTGATGCACCACAAGCCTTGGCTGTGAATGTCGATGAAGACGATGGCATTCCTCAGCGTGAGATTGCGTTGGGCCACGAAACCGAAAACAACTATGTCCCTGGACAAACGTACTACACGGGAAAAGGCGGCGAGCTGACCCAGCAAGACGTGGATATCATGCGCGAGAATCGCAACTGGGCTGATGCGCCCCTCCCCTTCGCCATCTCTCGGGCAGACTCGAGGCACTACCAACCAGAAACCGCCAACGCCGCCATCATGAAATTCGAGAAACTCTGCAGAGATAACGACTCGGTCGTATCAAGAGCAGCAACATGGGGAACTCGACGTCGCAGTTTGCCAAGCATATCGGATTTCGAGGGTATCACCAGCGGAAACTTTCTGAAAAAGCTTTCCTTGAGCCGAGGAGACGTCCGCCGACCGAGCATTCTCAAAGAGCTGCGAGGCATGGTTAGCCGGACCCCGAGCACCAAACGATTCCGAGTTGAGAACGACGACAATTCTGGCTCGGCCGAGTCTTTGGGAGACCGTAAAGAGACGCAGACTAACCTTGCTCCCCCGGCCCGTTCACCGAGCTGGAAGAAACAACAGGCGGTTCCGAGCATCAACACCGCCTTCTATGCCATGGGGAGCAAGGTTGCATCTATTGGGACTACCCATGCCAGGAGCGGTTCCGTCAGTGCAACTCCGATCACCTCACCTAGGAGCGCAAGTGGATTCTCGCTCAACGTCATGAAACCACTGAACCGTATCCGGAGCAAGTCGGACCTTACCAAGAACCAGCCAACATCTAATCTTGCCGATATATGGAGGCAAAGCGGCGGTCCTCCAGTGCCTACTTTGACAAAGACGGCTTCGAGCGCAGCCGAGCTTGACGATGATGATGATGAGGAAGACGACCTGTACGAAGACGGGGATATGAAACCCGAGGCTAACAAAATCCTTGACGAGATTGCGCCAAACTTGGCCGGTTTCCAGCAGCATGTTTTGAAGCTCAATCCCCTACTGAACACCTCAAACACCTACCTAGTCGACCGTATCGCCTATCAACAGATCGTCCGCTATAAGAGCCTTCTCAACTCTCGAGTGAAGCACATCCAGCAAACTGCGAACCAAAATTGCTCCTCGGGATCAATGTGCATCGCCCAAGGCGGCAGTGCGAATGTGATCGACTCAAAAGGAGATGCTCGCGGACTTGATCCCATGTCCGCAAGATATGATGGGTCAGACGGAGACATCACCCCACTGGAAGGTGTACTCACCTCAGACAGCTTCCCTCCAGACATCCCCATGCCCCCAACTACCTCGTTGCCAGCCGAGTTCGAATGTCAGCTATGCTTCCTTCCGAAAAAGTTCCAGAAGCCGTCCGATTGGACTAAGCACGTGCATGAAGACGTACAGCCATTCACATGCACCTGGGACCGTTGCAGAGACCCCAAGATTTTCAAGAGGAAAGCCGATTGGGTTCGCCACGAAAACGAAGGTCATCGTCATCTTGAGTGGTGGACCTGCGACGTCGATGATTGCCGTCACATCTGCTACCGCCGCGATAACTTCCTCCAGCACCTCGTGCGCGAGCATAAATTTGCCGAACCAAAGGTCAAGACCAAGGCCGCCATCAAACGTGCTGGCGCCCCCGATCCAACGTGGGCAAAGGTGGAGCAGTGTCACCAAGACACTCACGTATTGCCCCAGCAAGAGCCCTGCCGGTTTTGTAACAAGGTCTTCCCGTCGTGGAAGAAGTTGACCGTCCATCTGGCCAAGCACATGGAGCAGATCAGCCTGCCAATCCTCAAGCTCGTCGAGCGCAAGGAGCTTGAGATCGACACTATAATCAGCCCTGTCCAGGAACCGCCACCAAGGCAGTTCCCCGCTACGTTCCCTGCTCCGTTCTCGATCAAGCGTGAGCAGATGCCCTATGATATGCCGTCGTCCATCTCCCACCCGCCACAGATCAACCACTACCAACAAGCACCACAGCAGCAACAACCATGGTACCCCGTTGTCCCTCAGGGATATCAACCTCAGCTGTACAATACTCCGTTTGACAGCATGCATCACCACGGTCTGCCTAATCAGTCACCTTTGAACGTCCAGCAAGGTCACCCTCACGGCTTCGGGAGTCTCAACTCTCACACCCAGCCGGGATATAACTCAGCCCTTGCCGTGACAACCAGTCCCTTTATGCAAGGACCGAGCCACCAGTTTGGTTCGGAGCTGGGCAGTGGCGGCGGCATCCACCCATCCTCGGCCGTCGAACCCTTCCCTGCCACGACGAACAATGCTCTTGGCCTGCAGGACCCGAACATGTATAATGTTATGATGGACCCGCATAGCGCGGGTGGGCCTATTATGGACGGGTACACGCCCCAAGGTTCGGTCAGTCCGTTCTCGCACTCGCCGAACCACGGGCAGTTGCAGGGACAGCAGGGCGGGTATTATGGTTGATACGAAATCTCCAGTGGGATGGGATGAGGGTTTGATGTTTGGTTTGCAACGTGGATTTTGATACCCCCCATTTTCTTTTACTTATCTGCCTACCTATCTTGCCTCTATTACACCTGGCTTATCCCCTGCCTGCCTTTCTCTGCCTCCTTATTCGGTCTTGGATATTATGCTGCTGGTGGATTCAGGGAGCTGTGCTTTGGGCAACGAATGGCTGAATATACAACGAATGATGGCTATACCTCAGGGAGGTTTTTGCATTCTTGCTCTTTTCTTGGAGTGATTCTTTTGCTGGGTATTTTTTCTTTCTTCCTTCGGTCAATGAAATATATACTTGTTGACTTCTAGCTTGGTGTCAGATAGTGGGCGATGCTGCAGATGTGGAATATACTCGAAGAGACGAAGTATGACTGGTACTGAAATTTGCTGTTGGGTATGGCGTTTAGTTGCTGCTTGTTTGCGTATTTGGCTTATGTGTCTCGGCGTTGGATAAAAGCGGTTGGTGGTTTATGAATGCTTACCGACTCGGTAGTTTGTTTGTCTGTAACATATTTATCTGTCTCTTCTTCTTCAGCTCGCGGGCGCATCAATGACTCTTGCTCAACACCGAGCAGATTAGTGGATAATTATATGCCTCTGCAGATAAACCCGCCTCTCTCTATAACATCGAGTAGCATTTGCTCTACAATTTCGAATTGATCTCCACGACGAGGGGTAGGCATTCTTGCAGACATTCCCGTTGATGTTTTGTACGCCTGCTCCGGGACAAGACACCGTGGCTGTGTACTATAGGTACCTGTATACCTAGGTATGTGTTTACGAGACTCGTGATCTACCGGACGCACTGCCCGTCTGTGGGGTTCATGCACTCATTGTCTGCACACCTTACCTTACCACCTCACATACATGTATGTGCATGCAATCAAATTGTTTGACGGTCGTACGAATGGGTTGATCTGATAGTGAGTGTGCGCTTGCCCGTTGGCCATGCGGGTCTGGGCGGTTCACGGCCCGCGGGAAGGAATGTGCATGTGAGGACGTTGCCGTGGCCTATTTTGAAGCCTTCTTTTTTCTTCTTCTTTTTTGTCTGTTGCAAAAACAGACCCGCAATTGCAAGGCAGCAATCATGTCTTATATTTCACTTCTTGCCGCATTCTCTTCTGTAGGGGATGGGACCTTTGCCTGCGATTCAATTGCAGTATCTGTAAACGAAGGTGGAGGATCATTCTTCGCAGCGTGTGCGGTTTCTTTCCAGTAACCACCCGGTAGGAGCTGAGGCAGGCGGGTACACCGTTCTTTCTATTGGCGGGGGTGGTTGTTGTCTTGTGTTTGTCTCTTTTTGCTTCTTCTTCTTCTTCTTCTTCTTCTTCTTCTCTCTTCTTGTTTGCCGTCATTCTGACACACGGTTGTTGAAGGCGCGCGGAGGGGGTAAACCGGGCCGATGCTGCCTGCCTTCGGCTGCTTGCCGGCCACGCCCACGGTTCTGGGCCGGGTTAGAGTTTTGTCCTTCCTTACGGCTTGCTTCATCAATATGCAGGCTACCTTGTGAGTTAAATGAGGCTAATCATAGTGGTAGCACCGTAGGGAGGACACTTAGGCAACACATGAGCGGTTACACGACCTACGGGTTACATAGGTAATTGTTATTAACTGCTTTGCATAGTGGAATAATTTCCGAAGGTACAATCAACGTTTGATGCGGCGATGGACCCGTTGCTCCGCTCCTCTCCCTTGAATTGACCATGGTATAAAGATCTAGGCAGGAGGTGAAATACCAGCCATTCCTGTCATTGTTGTTCTTCCGGTTCCAAGACTACAACATGGTCAACATCTCGTCACATGTGAGAAAAAAAGAGAACGCGACCCGTCACCACCAATGACCAACCATATCCTTTTTTTGGGGGAGGGGGGGGGCGGCGGTCTGTCTACACTATTTGCGTCTGATTCTTTGCATAAATCTGACGCACATGGTGCCTCGCGGCATGCAAGGGTAGATTTCCTGAAGCAGACGTGCAAGAGCCAGAAAGAGAGAGGCCTCAGCCGGGTTGATCACGATGAGAGAATGTCCCATACCTCTCATGGTATTCGTGGAATGCCCGGGGGCTGTGATACGGGGTGCGTTGAATCGTGGGACTCAAAACGCTGTTCCTACTTGTGTACCGACAAATGACAGCTCGCACGCACGCACGCACAGTGGCGACGGCGCATGCAGTCCGAGGTCTGGCGCAGCTTCCCGAGCTCCATGGCACTTGCCAGTCTTGCCACAGAGAAGCCGATCTAGTGCCAAAGCACAAGGCAGCCAGAATTGGATATCGGGTATCTGTTGTTGCTATCGCTGCAGTATTATAAGATCGACCGAGTCATTGATTGAATGCCAAAAAATGTCCAGAGTACAGATGGCATTGTCCATTGCTGCTGTCATCTCGTCAACGACAGAGGATCTTCGTCTCGTTCCTGGACGCCCCTGGTCTGGGCATTCTTTTTGCTGGATGCACGGGTTTCACAAAAGCCTAAAGAATCCCAGGGGCCGCCCACAGCCAATCAAGAGCCGCCCAAAAGGGTGGAATGCTAGACGTTCCCTTGTGCCCCCCTTGCGCCCCCTCTCCCGCTACGGTTTCAGATGACCACTCGGGAGGCCCGTCCTTGGAAGCTGGACGCTGGAAGCTTAACCGAGTCCCCACCCCGCATCATGTCAGAGATGCCAAGGGAAGGGGGGGCGGCGCGAACAGCATCGCAGAACTGCAACTCTTTCGTCGCTCCTCGACAGGCCTCCCCCTCGTCTGCCACCCTCCACCTACCCTGCGCACCCAAGGACTGGTGAGAGATCGCCGGTTTGGGCCGTCCCTGGTGTTGAGCAGAGCACGGCCAAGACGACTGATCTGGCTTCCCACCATCGCCATTCGCCATTCGCCATTCGCCATCCGCCCGCCCATGCTCGGTCGTTTGAATGGAATGTTCCCTGCCCTCTGGAGTCGATACGATGCCGTGCCAGCCCGTCCCCTGTCAAGCCGCCGTGCATCACTCGGCTCGTCGTCCATCCCAGGACCCAGCACCCAGGACCGCTTTTTGGGTCCCCTCACTCACTCCGCCACGCGCTGCCATCGTTCGCTTTTCACATCTCCAGTTGTTTCATGTACCCGCTGGGTCCCTATTTTCCCTGCCTGTGATTCTGCCATGTCTCGTCCTCTCCCTACCTAGGTAACTAGGCTAGACGTTTGTCTCCTTTCGCTCTCCGTTTCTTTCTTCTCTTCTTGTTTTCTCACGAATCGTCTTCTTCAGACTGACCGAGTCAACCGAAGAGCAACGTTCTCCCTCGAGGAGCAACTTTGCTACCCTTTCGTTCTTTCTTCTATTCTTTCCAGGTTGATCCTTGGCCATCTTTTCCGAGGACGTTGATTGTCTCTCGTTTCTCGTTATTTCTCCCATTCCGACCAGTTTTGAGGACCCTTGTATTTTTCTGCCGAGCCGACGTCACGAATCACTGAACCGGAGAAGGACTTACACGAGACGGCCGAAATCACAATATCTCATGTACTAGTGGTACTTCAGAGAGCCAGCACAGGAAGGATATCAGGTGGACGACACCTCGCTGGGAACAGGAAGATAGGCACCAATACTACGAACCATTGATTTACGATCTCGACGGCTTAGTGGGAAGCAAGGATTTCACGATGGTGGCGCGGCGGTCCAAGGCCCGGTTTCTGCGGGCAATATTGGCCGGGACAGCTTTGATAAACGGTGCATTGGGTGACGACATCCTCCAGACGATTGGCTTCAGCAGCTGCACAACAAACGCTCAAATTTCGGTGCAGAAGGCGGATATCAGCTACAACAACGACAACAAGACTGTTACCTTCGATGTGGCCGGGACGAGCACCGTGGTTCAAAATGTGACGGCCGTCCTCAACGTCACGGCGTACGGCCAGCAGATCTACTCCAAGGCCTTTGATCCTTGCGAACAGAGCACTTTCGTTCAGCAGCTCTGTCCAGGTATGCTGACATATATATGTTGTGTACTCTAAGTGAATATCGGCTTACCGTCCAACTAGTTCCTGTTGGTTCCTTCTCCGCTAGGGGTGTCCAGATTATCCCCAAAGAGTTTGCCGACATGGTTCCCTCGATCGCTTTTCAAATCCCAGACATTGCAGCCATGGCGACGTTGCAGTTGCAATCAAAGGTGAGCGGCGAGAAGGTCGCTTGTGTCCAGTCCCAAGTGTCCAACGGCAAGACTGCGAGCGTGCCGGCAGTCTCGTATGTGGCGGTGGGCTTGGCGGGTGCAGCACTGGTCATGACGGGAGTGTCTGCCGTGGGCGCAGCCGTTGGCGGAGGCAGCGCTGCGGCGGGTTCGAGCTCGGCGGCTGGCGGCACAGGATCACTGAGCCCGAGCTTCACTGAGGTTTTCGGGTGGTTTCAGGGCATGGCCATGAACGGCATGCTTTCAGTCAACTACCCACACGTCTACAGGAGTTTCACCAAGAACTTTGGCTTTTCAACTGGCCTTGTCCCTTGGAATCAGCTCCAGACCTCCATCGACGGCTTCCGTGCTTCGACCGGCGGCAATCTTACAAACAACAGCGTCGAATTTCTGAGGAACGCCACCTTGGTCTATCCCGATGGCACGACAAGCACGCCCAACACGAACGTCAAGAGGGCGATGCAGGACTTTGCGCTTCTTGCCTCGAGGCAGATCAGCACTACTGTGAACTCCACCGCAAGCCCGGCTGCCCCGGGGGTAGGATCGCCCGAGAGCTTGCGTGCGGCGGTCAGCGGAATCCAGGCGTATGTGGAGGAGCTCAGCATTCCTTCGGCCAACACATTTATGACGGTACTTCTGATCGTTGCCATCGTCATCGCGGCTATGGCTGTTGGCATCTTGCTTGTCAAGGTTATCTTGGAGTTCTGGGCTCTGTTCGGCAGCTTCCCAAAGTCGCTGACGGGCTTCCGCAAGCACTACTGGGGTTCGATCGCTCGCGCAATCACCAACTTGATCTTGCTGCTCTATGGCGTTTGGGTTCTCTACTGTGTCTTTCAATTCACGCAGGGCGACTCATGGGCCGCTAAGACTCTGGCTGGCGTGACGCTGTTCCTCTTCACGGGCGTCCTGGCCTTCTTCTCCTGGAAGATTTGGAGCACGGCACACAGGCTGAAGACCATGGAGGGCGACATCGGTGGTCTCTACGAGGACAAGAGCATCTGGGTCAAGTACAGTCTGTTTTACGAATCGTACCGGAAAGATTACTGGTGGATTTTCGTGCCCACCATCGTCTACATGTTCGCCAAAGGCTGTGTGCTGGCTGGGGCGGACGGCCACGGCATGATTCAAACCATTGCACAGCTGATCATTGAGGCTGTCATGCTTATACTGCTGATCTGGAGTCGTCCGTATGAACGCCGCTCTGGTAACGTCATCAACGTCGTTATCCAGGTGGTGCGCGTTCTCTCGGTGGTGTGCATTCTGGTGTTCGTTGAGGAGTTTGGTATTGCCCAGACCACGCAGACGGTTACCGGTGTGGTTCTTATTGCGGTGCAATCCGCCCTTACCGGCATTTTGGCCATTTTGATTGCCTGGAACGCCATCTCGGCCTGTTGCAAGGAGAACCCTCACCGGAAGCGCCGCAAGGAGATGGGTATGTTTTGTCCCCCTGTGCACCTTGGCATCCAAGAGACCCATTTGCTAACACAGACCGACAGAGAAACTGACGCAACGCGACACACTCACATCTCTCGACGCCCGCAACTCTCTTCTTCTAGACCGCTCCATAACGGGGGCCTCAGACCTGTCCGAGTCGCTTTCCATCAACAAGACAGGCTACGGCTCCGATGTCAAGGAAATCCATCCCCGAGAATCGTCACCTGATCGGTATCTGCGAGCGGAGCCTTTACCAAACCCCGTGTTCGCCCCCCGTCCTCCTACCATCGGCTCGGCCGCATACCGCCCGCTGACACCGTCTACTCCGTTCTCCGACAACCTCCTGAACTCTAGCCGCGAGCAGCTTACCATGACTGGAGTTTCTATTGGAGATGACACCCGCCGGCCTACACTGCCCAGCCTTGGCGGTGGCGGTGGCGGGTATTCCAACGGCGGGTATAGTGCAGGCTACGGTGCTCCCGGGGGAGGCTATAGATCTGCTTCGCAACCGCAACCACAGCAACAGCAGCAGACGGGTTATGGAGGGTATGGCGGCCAGGGAGGCGGATATGGCAACGGTGCCAATGGATATGGCCGTCATGCAAACTTTTGAGCGGCCCTCTTGATGAGGTGGGACAGTAATTGTACTTTATGCGCTTTCTTCTCTCTTGTCTACTGAGATATACCTATATTTCATTTGTTATGCGATACCTGGGTTGGTGAAGAATGGCGGGGGTTTTTCGGACTGTAACTATATCTAGTATGGACGTCCCATGGTATGGTCTGGTGGGAGGAGGCACATGTCGTCATTTGAAAGCGTATCATAATTGCAGGTGGGATAGAAGCATTTAGTCGGAGGGATTACCTATCTTGTGGGGATGGCTTTGAGTATCAGCAATGGCATTGTATGCATGGACGTTGTTGTTCAAGACCACTTTGAGACTGTCGTGCAAGTTGAGGTGGTTTGTTTACCAGCGGGATTCATTACGGTGCAGTGATGAAACTAAGCTAAGAGAGCCAACCAGATGTCAGTTCAAACGTCCACGAAAATTGTGAGGTAATTGGCCACATCATCAAACAACTTATTACTCACTCCTACCTTTGTAGGTTAAGGATGAACAGTGAAACATCTTGAGATGCTGGTAAGGAACAGTGCTTCTTGGGTTGGCTTCGCACAGTATTTCTGCACGCGCTGTTGCACACACGGGTACCTGTACGGGGTACCACCCGCCGCAGAATACAGTGCGGCTGGTCCCGGCCGGGCGGGAGGGTGGAGACGGTAATCCAATGAGGTGGGCGAGGTGGGATGACCTCACTCACTCACACACGACCACGGCCAACAAGGCCACCACCTCAGCGCACATACCATACAAACACTGTACATTGATGAATGGGTGCTCCTTTACCGCGCGGACAGCAACTCACTCACCTATCAAACACCAGAAAACTCCATTAGTGGCCAAGCAGCGTACTGTATGCAACACACTCCAGTGGCCGTCGACGTGAACCCGACCCGCCGCGGGCACCTTTTGCAGTCGTTATTATTGGGTCGTTTTTATTTCCCACTTTGGTACCTACCGACTGGTGACAGTCTCCAGCAATACAACGCTCGACGAGCGGCGAAGCTGTGCACCGCGTTTTCTGTCTTTGTGGAGGGACAGAAACTCACCTAGAAAACACACCACTTTTGAAGGGGTGATTGTTTTTGACAAAGCTTTCATTGCCCCGTCGGTGCCCAAATAAGCACTGGCTACAGAGGTACCTTGGGAGATACCTTTTGGAGTGGGAAAGCCGGCGATACACCGTCAGCTGTTGACATTACGCACTCACGCGGTAGTCTTACACGACTGGCCCTGGCACGGAACGGCACAGACACACAGACATACAACCAGACAGACAGCCTCAGGGGGCGGCAGGACAGGAGTGGATAGCAAACAAACAAGGCATTCGCACCCGCGAGATCGATTCCAACTAGTCCGCCCACAGATAACCAACCAACCCCAATGAGCGATCTCCAAAAGAAGTGGTAACTACGTACCCTCTCATTTCATCCCATCCCGAGTGCACCACCGAAGCACTAGCAGCTAACCAGGCAAATCAAATACATATAAAGGGCCAAGGCAAAACTCAGTGCCATGGAGTTCAACGAGCTGGACGAGGACCGGGAGAGTGCCGGCGGCGGCGGCGGCGGTGGTGGAGGATTCATGCCCGACGACGACGACTCGTCCTCGGCCTCGTCCGTCTCCTCCACCGGCACCGTGATCCCGTCCCCGGCCCGTGCCCTGTTCGCACGACCACGGGGGTAACATCCCCCCCTTCCCCCCTTTTTCTCTCCCCCCCCCCCCCCCCCCCCCCACCCCTGAACAAGCTTCCCAAAGACTAACTAAAACCCAACCGCCCCCGTCGTGGTCAGATTCCCAGGCGGCCGGTCCCTCGACCCGATCCCCTGGACGACCTACTTTGAGCGCGAGCTCTTCCTCCCCTCGGAAACCGACCCGGGCACAATCCACCACGCCTACTTGACCTCGCCCGTCGCCGCGGGGCCGCTCTTCGTGATGCACCACGGTGCGGGGTCCTCGGGCCTCTCCTTCGCCGTGCTGAGCGCCGAGATCCGCAAGCGCCTCCCCACAGCCGGGATCCTAGCCCCGGACGCACGCGGCCACGGCTCCACAGCAACAACGGACCCGGACCTAAGCCTCGCGACCCTCGCCGCCGACCTGCGCGCCGTCATCCTGCTCACGCAGACCGCCATGGCCTGGCCGGCGCTGCCGCCCATAATCCTGGTCGGGCACTCGCTCGGCGGCGCCGTGGTCACCGATCTCGCCTGCGCCGGCACGCTGGGCCCGCCGCTGCTCGGCTACGCCGTGCTCGACGTCGTCGAGGGCTCCGCCATGGACGCCCTGCAGTCCATGCAGACGTACCTCTCCACGCGGCCAAAGGGGTTCGCCTCGCTGCGCGACGGCATCGAGTGGCATGTCCGCAGCCGCACGTTGCGCAACAGCGTCAGCGCGCGGACCAGCGTGCCTGCGCTGCTGGTTGAGCGGGGTGGTGATGGCGATGATGACTCTGCTGGTGCTGGGGCTGCTGCGCGCAGGTGTCGGTGGAGGACCGATTTGGCTGCCACCCAGCCGTTCTGGGAGGGCTGGTTCGTCGGGCTCAGTGGAAAGTTCCTGCGGGGCAAGGGCGGGAAGTTGTTGCTCCTGGCCGGCACGGATCGGTTGGACACCGAGTTGACGATTGGGCAGATGCAAGGTTTGTTTTTCTGTTCCTCACCCCACTTTTTCTTTTGTTTTGTTTTGATTTGTTTGTCGAGGACTGGAGCTGATGCGTGTTGCGTGTTATATGTATACAGGCAAGTACGCACTGCAGGTCTTCCCCGAAGCCGGCCACTTCATCCACGAGGACCTGCCCGAGAAGACGGCCGTGGCGCTCGTCGACTTCTACCGCCGCAACGACAGGAGCGCGCTGGTGCTCCCGCCTAAGGTGTCGGAGCTGCTGGCGCAGGGGAAGAGGGTTTGAGCTCGTGGGCTGGTGGCGTGTGCGTGTGTAGAGAGTGAGCATAGCGAGTAAACAAGCAGGTACATTAGAGCCTCGTAAGTCATTTATTTTATGCATTTGGTTTGTTGTTGGTGGTTGCCCCCCCCCCCCTTCTTTTGTTGAGGGGTGTATGGTTATCGAGCGAGCTGTGTACCTACTACTGCCTTGGACATCGTCTATCTACCGAGGAGATAGATATACATACGGTGTATTATTCTGGCCAGAAGGAAACTGACGCGGACATAATGGAGGACGAACCCATTGAGCTCGTGCGAGACATGCTGCAAGCGGGCTGTACCTAGGTAGCCATACTAAATCTCATAACATGCACTTTTATTCTGTCCTCCAAGAAGGGCAAACCATTGGGATATCATATTGAAAATAAGAATAAAATCATCAAAAAACAGAACCCGCCACTATTGCATGCACAGCCCGGCATTCCCTCATAGTGTTAAACTCCAGCCGCTCCAATGCAGGTTTATCTCAGGTATCTATCCGGCCAAGTCCAAGCATATCCCGGGCGTCTAAATCGCAACAGCAGCAGCAGCAGCAGCAGGCAACGGCTCAGCAGCCACTGCCGTCGCTCCCACATCTATCACACCCGTTTCGCCCTCCACAGCAGTCTTTTTCTTATTCCCCGCCTTCCCACCACGACCAGCGGCCTCCGCCCACTTCCGCTTCTTCGACTGCTGCCCCTTGTTCTCTTTCTTCTTCTCCTCCTCCTCCTCCCCAATCCCCAGCGTCTTGTCCAGCGCGGCCGCCATCTCCACCAGCCCGTCGAGCCCCAGCGCCTCCACGATGGCGCGGTACTCCTTGCAGCGGGCGAGCTCGCGGTAGACGTCCTCCCTGCCGGGGATCATCTGCGTGAGCATAAACTTTGTGTTGCCGAGCTTGTTCTCGACCTCGATGGCATAGCGCAGGTACCGCTCGACGGTCTCGCGCCAGGGGGCCAGCTCTCCGCCGGCGCGGAAGACGCTCGGGTTCTTCTCCGCCGCGGTGGCGATCATGGCGCCGTCGACGGCGAACTCGTCCATCAGCGCGACGGCGCAGTCGCGGCTCTCCACGTCCCCGTTCATGACGCAGGCGACCCCGGCCTCGCGGCAGATGTCGGCGACCATGCGCAGCTGGCCGCGGATGGCGCGCTCGCGCGGGCGCATGGGCGTCGTCCGGCAGTGCACCGTCAGGCCGGTGATGCCCGTGGCGACGAGGCGGCGCACCAGCGCGGCGGTCTGCGGCGCCGTCTCGAGCAGCCGGATCTTGACGCTGATGCCCACGCCGAACGCGGGCGTGATGTCGCGCACCAGCGCCTCGAGGATCGCGGCCAGCTTGTCGGGCGTCTGCAGCAGCATCGCGCCCATGCCGCCCGTCGTGCTGAACGGCTTCGGACACCCCGCGTTCACGTCGATGCCCGCCACGTCGGCCGCCACCAGCCGTGCCGCGGCTACCGCGCGCTCCGGGTCCGATGTGCCGATCTGGAAGATCAGCTTGCCTGCCTCGCGCACCGGGTCGAGTCGGTAGATGACGGATTCGGTCGGGTGCGGGTTGTTGGCGCGGTGCTGCGGGTTAGTCGGCAGGCGCGACCACTCGAGCATGTTGGTGCGCGGGTTGAGGCGGCGCGTCGTGCCGATCATGGAGCGGTCGACGGTCTCGGGGCCTGGGATGGGAGGAGGGAGGTTAGATAGGGGTCGGGAGGAGGGATGGATATAGGATGGGAATATGGTTATTTACCCCAGACGAGGTCGGCGCCGTAGTGCAGCGCCAGCAGCCGCGAGGGCAGCTCGCCCGAGCGCACCATGGGCGCCAGCACCACCTTGCCGCGGTAGTCGACGCCGCGGGGCGGGATGGGGACTCGCATCGCGGGCGCGGGCGCCGGTGCGGGTGTAGGTGTGGGGAGTGACGGCGACGGAGACGGCGATGGCATCTTTTCGGCAGCGACAGCCGTGGCCTCAGAAGAAGACGGCATGACGGCTCGCAGCAGTTGACGGGGTCCAAACCATCTCATTTGTGGTCGATTACACTGCGCGCAGTGGGAAAAAAAAAAAGAGGGGGTCCAGGTCTGGCGTTGCAGGCAGGAGGGCGCGCGATAAGGAAATAAATTTATCAGGGTTCCCACTTGCTCGGTGCTGCGCGATGAGCGGGTCGGGATCGAGATCTGTAAATTCCATTCGCTTTTGCGCTGTTGGGGAGCATGGAGAAGTTTACCCCATACGGTGTACACTCAACTAATTAGTGCGGCTAGATCCCTAACCCTGCAACATCCTTTTTCGGCTTAAGTGAAGGTAATTACAGTCCCTAGAGGTTGCAAATAGACCGAAGCCTGCACACGGGCAGCTTTCTAAACGATTGTGTCCATTTATAATTTCCTATCTAGGTAGCTGTCAACTAACAACCATTGCAAATGAAAGCACATATCGTCCCTCTCAAAATATCGCGAGGGGTGCTGATGGGCTGCCCATTGCTGGCCAGCCTTGACATGATGCCCGTACATGACGCGCTGTTTCAATCACCAGACGCCAGTCAGCAGCCCATCCAGAAAGCCATCAACCGCTGAAAGAGAGGGCCGAGTGCCTAGCAAACATCCCCTGCTGGGAGCCTATAGCACGCTATTCTGGCAGATTCCTGACAGCTCTGAGAAACATCTGCCAGCCAGCTCGCGTTGCTTTTGCTCGTATCCTTCTCACCTTCTATCCTCGACCGTTGAGCCCCCCAAGAATCAAACATTTTCCGTGTCCAGTCCAAACATTGAGACCTCTCAAAGTGCCTTCCCAAGGACTGGTTGTATCAGCCCAAGCCAGCCTCCAGGTCAAGCTCAGCAACAGTAGCTGCAAAGCTCATGAGCCATTTTCATAACCTTTCTTACCGATCTATCATCAAACATCAACGTAATTGTCTTCCGACTCGTCATCTTCGTTATCATCTCCTTCCAGCCAAGGGAATATCCGCCAGGCCTGCCAATGTCGCGCGTGTGCGTGTCTGGGGCATATCTCGTGACGCAAACTCGCCTCGCCAAGTTGAACCAATGTCTGAATCACAGAACGAGAGCCGGCTGATCTGACCACTAAATGACTCCTGCTTCAGGAGCTTAGCTAAAAACAGAATCTCTATCTCCGTCTTTATCCAGTCTGATCTCGAGGCGCACTCGCGACTCGTTGAACCGTTCTTTGATCAAATCGGGCACAGGCTGGGGCGAGTCACCCGCGAGAGACAGCCGAACCTGTCTCAGCGGATGCTGGCCGTTCGTCAGATCCAGCTCGTCCAGAAGACGCATGATGGAGAGCTCCAGCTTATCGTCAAACGGCGGGAGGTGGTCCTTGATGCCGAACTTGCAGCCGTGGAGAGTCAGGTAGACAAGCGTCGGCGGGAGCAGGTCATCCAGAGTAAGATCGCCCCAGGTTCTGCGGGTGAAGGGGAAGAAATGATCTGGGTGAGTGCGGAGCCGGACCAATCTCCTGAACTTGCTCCATTTGAAGTTGGTTAGTAAGTCGTGGTGGAAGTCGAGAGTATGGAGTGATGGGAACAGCGTGCAGAATGATCTGGTCAGGAGCTCGTCGGTGCTCGTCTGCATGAAATCGCTCACAAACGATCTCGTGGCCGGAGCCTTGAATTCCAGCCGTAGATGCCTCAGGTGCGCTGGTAGCTTGAGGGCGTGTTCCACAGTCTGGATGTCTAAGCCCGACAGGACGAGCACATCTAGCGATGTGGAACGGGGCTGCACTCCGTCGAACTCCATCAGAGTCCAATCATCAACCATCTCGGGATGGTTCTCGATATTCAGGTACTTCAAGGAACCCAGCGCGAAGATGTGCCGATGAGCACTGTGACAAAGTTAGCTAGTGAAATTCATATTTGGCAGTTTCCAGCACCGCCAGGGCCAAAGAAGTTGACGTGGCTGCTATCAAGGTGACCGAGAATCGTCGCAGGGGGTTCTCTGAACTCACTAGAAGCCGGTAAGACTCTTTGGGCTGCCCCAGAAGGTTATGTAGCCTGAAGATAGATTGCTGTTAGCCTGCATTCTCACAAAACAATTAACCAGATCTGGCTCTCCACATACACCTCCTCAGAGTTCTCGCGGCTTGGGACCGCGTGAAGAGTGCCGGAAGCACTCGATCACCCCCTTGCATGCCCTCCTGGGGGCTGACTGAAAAATCTCGCCACATCCACCATCCTGCCACAAGCTTCAGTACATCCATGTGAAGAAGAGGAACGACGCTGGGCCCAGTCAGGAATGTGTTGCGGTCTCCCGTGTCCACGATTAGTGTTTTGCATATGTCGGCGAGGCCCGGCAGCAGCACTTGCGGGCGCTCGTTCTCACCGTTGGGGGCAAGGCGACGACGCCTGGCTTCCCGGGCGAGACGAGCGGATATCTCGTTGAGCTTCTCGTCACTATCAATCGTAACTGTGGAGTTGTCTTGGGCCGTTGCCTGCTGGGCGTTCTGTTCTGCCTCTTGGTTGGGTTCTTGCCCGTTATTGGCGGGTGCCTGTGGGAGACCGTCCTGGCCGTTCGCAATAACCGGGGGCGCGGCGTTGCCAACTTCATCGTCCATAGCAGCTATGTTGTTGGCGAAAAGATTCGGACGAAGGATTCTAAACAGCTCCTCCCACCTGCCGTCCATGTTCAGACCCTGCTCAAAAGCATCGAGGACGTCAAGCACACCGTTGGTCTGGCCGGTCTGCTCGGTCTGCTCGGTCTGCTCGGTCTGCTCGGTCTGCGCGGTCTGATCGGCCTGGTCGGTCTGGTTGGGCACGGGCTCGGCCATGGTGAATCTCAATCCGCACCAAGGCAGGCGATGAATACACAGTCACAGCTCAGACCCCGGATTTCCGGAAAGCTACCGTACAACCTGCTGCACAGCGAATGGTGGGGATTCCAGTTGTCGATGGATGGATATGATGAAATGGATCAGGTAGGTAGGTAGTGCACTTGATCACTGAGGCAGGCAGGCTTTGGTGTGGTGTGGTGTGAGGTGGTTGCTGGTGAGGCTCGCTTAGCTCAGTTGCCATGTGAACATGAGCTGAAGTGGTGGTTTTTGAGGAATGTATATGATCACCTGAGACCTGCCTGATCGCTTCGTGCGAGGGGATGACGCCGGGGATGATAGAAAGAAAAGGAGAGACGTTTGGTATGGCGAGGCAAACAGATCTCTTGAAATCGAGAAAAAGACGATCAGAACATCACAATGGCGGTGAGTTTGGTGCAAGAGGGGAGAAAAAACGCAATGCTTTCCGTGTCGATTGATCCAGCCGTTAACCTCAGGCACGGGGTCACGTCGCACCTTCCCCAAGACCGCAGCCGCGACGGGCGAAACGGGAACCGGATGGGATGAAATTGGTGTTAAACTTCAGGCAGCCACCCCATGGATGCAGGTTTGAAGGGAAAAGAGAGAAATAAACAATCTCTGCCCATTCGGCTGGCCTTTCTCTTTACTACACCCAGTACATTTACTTGTTTAAGTTTGTTTGATAAACACCTCTTGCAGGCATTCATGCATAGGGTGAAAAGGTAAGGCCCAGGGGAATGTCGAGATGCATTGCGAGCCCAAGTCGGACCTTTCTTTCCCTTCTGCAAGTGTCTTCTGGTTCAAATAATTATGCCACAGGAAAGGTAACCGGCGTTCGTTACAATGCCTGGCTTGCCTCGATAGTTTGATTAGGTATATTACCTGCTGGATGCTTTCGCGTGCGTTTGTGGCTTTGGTAGAACTCCTTAAATTTTTATTGCTTATGTATACGTTTTTCAGAGGCGTCTAGGAACATGTAGTTCATTCCGATCACACTGCCCTGTTGGTCGCCGGGTGGCTTCCGATCGCGGGGTCGGATGACTATCCGTGCGGGTGATGGCGACTGTCCCTGTCTGGTCTCTCAGCCCCTTGCCTGCCCGGCTTCCATAAGGGAGTGCGGGGAGGCAACGAGCGGGCAACGAGCAATGAGCAACGGACACCGCAAAGCCATGAGGAGAGCTGAAACGAGTTCGGCTCATGGCTTGTGCTGTGTCCGTTGGCATTCTGGCCCTAAATCGGGTACAAAAAAGGCAATGGGGGCTATATCCCTCGTTAAAGAAAACCGAACCTGATTAGTATCTGCTATCCTTTACTTGTTGTCGAAACGGCCTCCAGTTCGCGCTTCGTTGAGGAGCACGGGTAGGTGGATGACCAGCTCGTAGATCCCCTCATTTTTTGCGCGACAACCAACTCGAGAAAAGGCAACCTCAATGTCTCGGGATCGACATCGAAGTCGCCACCCGACCGGCGGCAGCCAACTGGCACGATCTTTCAGGGTCCTGTTTATCTGGGGTTTCCGGCGTGGCACGTGTAAGTAGATACCTGACTGTTACGTTGACAGTTGCAGCCCCAGACTCACCTGGGGAAAGGGAGGGTCGCTCAGGGAGCACAGTCCGCTGCTCTCCTGAGTGGCCCTTGGCCCCTGGGGGTCTTCTTGGCACGCAATGGTGGTGAAGGTAGGTGGGGTGGTTTTGCTCGAAACACGAAGCTTCTGCATTTTGATGAATCGCCGTAGATCTGTATCCCATCTTTGTCTTTTCATCTTGTTTCAGCTCCGCAGGGAGGCCGCCGTCGTGAGTCTTTGATATTAAGCAGAAAAAGGAGATGAACACTACTGTACGTACCTGGTACACTATAGACCGGACCCTAGGACCCACCACCAAGAAGGGAGCCAGGGGTGGATGTGCAATCTTTGCTGATCAGTCCAATTCATCCGAACATGCCAGAACGAAGAACCGGGTTTGAGGATTGACCATCACTGAATACGACGTACAGGCAAAGTATCCGGTCTGTGGGACGGATATTTTTGCCCATATCCTGGCCGTCTGGGTCATCCTATCCGGTAAATCAGCGGCCTGGAGGATGGCATAGGTAATGTGTCTGGCTCCTTGAATCATGGCCGACGAGAAAGCCCAGAGAAAAAGAAGAAAAGGCTTGACAATCAGCGACCAAAGCAGCTTGGCAGGCTTGATAGGTCCCACAACGGCCTGGTTTACACCACCTAGTCTATGCGTCGTCGTGGCTGCATGAGAACGTGTCGGGTCATATGCCATGTCGTCAGTGGTGCATTTCTGGTCGGTTTGTGAGGGACACCAATGTCTGCATGTCTTGAACAACCTGTACAGGATAACAATCCGCTAGCCGATAACCCGTACGAAGGTGGGCGAAGTGGCGGCTTCCCCCACAGCAGCTTCCCCCAACTCCCAGCCGCTCGGTGACGTCAGTGGCTCTGCCCGGGACCCCGGCAACTAACCCAAGCCAAGGATCCACGTCTCCATGTCAGACGGGGGGACAAATCGCGAAGAAAGAAGCGCATGTTCCCCTGGGACAGAGAGACCACATGTCCATGAGCAAGTCCCAAATTCACACGACAGGAGTGTGATATCTAAAGAAGAAAGGCACCTGCGGGTTAGTGATCTTCAAAGGACTGCAAACTGCAAAGCGAGGCAGCCCTAATGGGAGCGACCCGCTGGCAGGTTGGATGGCAGTCCTTTCCGCTGCTGGCCCTGTCGATCCGTCTGTGGAGCGACCCATTTGTCAACTGGCTTGAGATTAGGCCGTCTTCGAGGGAATGACAGCGCTGTGAGGATTGCACCTGCACTGAAGGAACGTTCCAGGTTTTTTTTGTTTTTGTTTTTGGGCAATGAGGGAAGTGAGTGGCAAACCCACCTGTGTCTCCAATTGTCCCTTCCGCGTCAAAACCAAGCCGTTGGCACTGTGCAGCCATACAAATCAGTTAAGCCAGAGAGGGCGACCTCCTGCACACCACCACCACCATGGCCAGCTTCAAAGCTTTCATGTCCCCAACACCATTGACCTTTGTGAACCTGCCTGGCCGCTCATCACTCCGACTCGCCCTCGGCCGACATTGGACAGGCTCGACAGGGGCCAAGGTGACTAGCAGTGTGATACGACTCCTCGCTGTGATCGCCCCCATGATTATTGCGACAAGCCGTCGTCCAGTCAGTCGTCTTTCCTCTCGGCTACCCACCTTGGAGTATCTAGACTGTCGCCCGTAAGGCAAGGCAGCGATCTCATGCCGGTCAGCCAAGGCGGGCAACGACTCTAGTCACCGTGCGCAGGGGCGGCAAGCAGGCATCAAGTGTAAGGCAATATATCTTAGAGCTCTCTTGGCTCGAAATCCGAAACGGTGGCCAGATGCATGCTGACTTGGGCGTGCTCGGGGAAGCCTCGACGGGTGGTGTGTGATTGTCGGCGACAGTTTGACGGCTGACTGGTCGACGGCGTGGTAGCCCGTCGCGAATTACTAGGTATCCCAGGCCCGGAGCCACAGTGCTAGACCTCGGAGCCTTGTACGGAGTACTCCATGTCGCAGGTCGTCGTTGATTTTTTTTTTTCAGAGCACCAACCACATGGACTGGTTCCTGAGCTCTCAGATGCCAGGTATCAAGGGAAAAGGGATGAAAAAAATACTTTAAAATATAGAGAAACGAGGGATTCCCAGACCCAGGTTCGCCAAACTCAAATACCTACCTCAGGTATATGACAGTCATGGATGGAATAGAGGCCCTACCTGACCAGACCTTGGCTTGGGATGAGTGGATGCATCTGATGCCCAAGAGAAAGCGAGCGAGCAAGGGGGGTGGGGGGGGGGGCACTCTCGCGTACTACAGTAGGTAGGCTAGTCGGGCCCCTCCATTGAAATAAATGTCCAACCTGGAACCCCTCGCGGTGGGTTGAAGTTGCCTGAACACATGGGACGTCCTTTCTTTCATGCTCCAGCTTTCCACTTGCCGGGGCGACATCCATAAGTCGAGGCCAATTCAGTCGCTCTGCTTTAGCTCAGGTGGGAACTCTTAAATATAAAAGAAAATACGAAAAAGAGGCCCACAAACACCTCTCCGTTGCTCCCTGTTTCGGCGTTTACTCGAGCAGTGTCGAGGTGCCAGCAGCAAAGAGAACCTGGAATCACGCCCCGCATTGTGCCCACCGCTGGTTGCCGCCTGCCGCCTGTCGCCTACCAGTTATCTGGGCCTTGTTTCCGTCTCCAGCAGCTTCCTTCCTTCCCTCCTTTGCCGTCTACCTTACCCGTCCTCCTTCTCAACCGTACTCCAGATAGGGTAGTCTTGTTTCTCTTAGTTTCAACTTCCCAAGCACGGCAAGCCTAGACTGCAGCGATTCGGTCTCTATACGGTACAAAGCCGACGGGTTTGACAGCCGACCACAGCAACCTTCTTTGCGCTCCGGGCTACTCCAGGTCGCAACGGTGACTTCAGCATTGGAAGCAGCCGCCTTTTCTTCGAGATACCTTGCCTTGCACCTTGGACCTTGGACCTTGGGTTGTGTTCGAGTCTAGAGTATCGACGGGAGTATCGAGCATCGAGTGTCGACACAGTACATACAGTATGTATAGTACTTCACCATATACACTGCCTGCACTACACTAGGAGCTGCCCAGATCCGAGATACCGCTAGCCACCAAAAGGACTGTGGTGCAGCGACCGACGATCCCTCCCTCACTCGGCGACTTGACCGGCCCCCCTTCGCCCAGCTCCCTGTCTTCTCTCCCGTTGTCAAAAGCAGCATCCATCCTGCCAGCCCAGCCCAGTGGAGTCCTCGTGGTCGTCCTCCTCCACCTCCACCTCTTCCTCCTCCTCCGCATCCGCCTCACTTCTTTTGCCAGCCAACAGCCAACAGACGACTTACCAACACAAGCAGGGCGCATCTATAGGGGCAACGAGACAAGACGAAACAAGACCCCACGACGACACCACGCTTTCGCACCGCGTCGTATTGCTTCCTCGCTACAGGATAGCCAAGACCGGCTAGGAGTGGGACATTCACAAGTGCCTTTTGCTTGCTGAACAAAGTATGTAGCCGCACCATTCCCAGAACCTGTATGATTTCCCTCTTCCGCCGCTGACGCTTGTGCAGCTCCGCCCCCAACCCGATCGGCTCGCTGCTGGTCTCGTGGCCTCCCCCAAGTTGTGGGACCAAGCCAATTGACGCTCCTTTCTCTTTCCCTATCCCCCACCGATGAGGTCGCAAGTGCCGCTCAATAAACCATAGCCGACCGACCGACCGATATCTTCCGTGCTCTTTGTCGTCTTGGGTGCGGCGCCATCCACTCCTTACCGCAGATATGACGGACGAATCGCCCCTCGCAACGATTACCACGCTGGTGAAGTCCCTAGCCACCGACCCGATATCTACACCGTCCCTTAGGGTCCGCTCGAACAACCATGTCAGAATCCCCGGCCCCCATACGCAGGAGAAGGCAGATCTTGAACGCGAGCTCGCTGCCCTAGTATTGCGCGTCCAGCAGCTGGAGGCCAAGGCAGCTCCCCCGACTGTCACCATCTTCCCTGACACGCCAGATGTAACCCCGGAAGCCCTCTTCTCAGACGATGGAAGCTTGTCATCTGGTGCGGGTAGGACGCCCATGTATTCCCCCTCGCGCAATGGCTTTATTGATGAGGCCCTAGAAGGGCTTCGAGAACATGTCGACGACCAGTCGAAACTCCTCGACAGTCAGCGACAAGAGCTTGCTGGCGTCAACGCCCAGTTGATTGAGCAGAAGCAATTGCAGGAGAAGGCCCTCGCCATCATTGAACAAGAGCGGGTCGCGACACTGGAGCGCGAGCTATGGAAGCATCAGAAGGCGAACGAAGCTTTCCAGAAGGCGCTTCGGGAAATCGGAGAGATTGTCACTGCCGTCGCGCGAGGCGATCTGTCCAAGAAGGTCCGCATGAACACAGTCGAAATGGACCCTGAGATCACCACGTTCAAGCGCACCATCAACACCATGATGGACCAGCTGCAGGTCTTCTCGAGCGAGGTGTCCCGTGTTGCCCGCGAAGTCGGAACCGAGGGGATTCTCGGCGGTCAAGCTCAGATCGAAGGTGTCGATGGCACTTGGAAGGAGCTGACTGACAACGGTGCGTCGCTCGGGTGTCGTTTCCATCTCTTGACCAACCAACTAACTCTACTCTAGTGAACGTCATGGCACAAAACCTCACCGATCAAGGTATGCTATTCCCCTCCCCGGTCGGCTCCTGTCTGCCCTTGGGCAACTCTAACACACCCCTCACAGTGCGCGAGATCGCATCCGTCACAACGGCCGTAGCTCACGGTGACCTGACCAAGAAAATCGAACGCCCTGCCAAGGGCGAGATTCTCCAGCTTCAACAGACAATCAACACCATGGTAGACCAACTTCGGACGTTTGCCTCGGAAGTCACTCGTGTGGCCAGAGATGTAGGAACGGAAGGCATGCTGGGAGGCCAAGCCGACGTCGAAGGCGTACAGGGCATGTGGAATGAACTAACGGTCAACGTGAATGCAATGGCCAACAACTTAACCACTCAGGTTCGAGACATCATCAAGGTTACTACCGCTGTGGCAAAGGGCGACCTCACTCAGAAAGTCCAAGCCGAATGCCGAGGTGAAATATTCGAACTGAAGAAAACCATCAACTCCATGGTCGACCAACTGCAGCAATTCGCGCGAGAAGTCACAAAGATCGCCAGAGAGGTCGGAACTGAGGGAAGACTCGGTGGCCAAGCTACTGTTCACGATGTTCAAGGAACCTGGCGCGATCTCACCGAAAACGTCAATGGCATGGCCATGAATCTGACGACCCAAGTACGAGAAATAGCAAAGGTTACGACAGCTGTGGCACGAGGCGACTTGACAAAGAAGATTGGTGTGGAGGTGCAAGGAGAGATTTTGGATCTGAAGAATACCATCAACACCATGGTTGACCGTCTCGGAACGTTCGCGTTTGAGGTCAGCAAGGTCGCTAGGGAGGTCGGGACTGACGGAACGCTTGGTGGTCAAGCACAGGTTGATAATGTTGAGGGCAAGTGGAAGGATCTCACGGAAAATGTGAACACCATGGCTAGCAATCTCACGTCTCAGGTATGTCGACATATCCTCAGCTCCCCCATCTCAAATCCAGCGGTAAATACGCGTAATGCGTGGATCGGCGCTGCCAGAACTCGGCGTATACTGATTTGATCTTAGGTGCGAGGGATCTCGACTGTCACACAGGCCATTGCCAACGGTAACATGAGTCGCAAGATCGAGGTCGAGGCCAAGGGAGAAATTCTGATCCTGAAAGAAACCATCAACAATATGGTTGACCGCCTGTCTATATTCTGCAACGAGGTGCAAAGAGTCGCGAAGGATGTCGGTGTTGACGGCATCATGGGAGGACAAGCCGATGTTGCAGGCCTGAAAGGCAGGTGGAAGGAGATCACCACGGACGTGAACACCATGGCGAACAATTTGGTAAGTCCTTGCAGCTTGGGCGTGCGAACATTAGACTGACTTGGTCTACAAGACCGCTCAAGTGCGCGCTTTCGGCGACATCACGAATGCTGCCACCGACGGAGATTTCACCAAACTCGTCGAAGTGGAGGCCTCGGGTGAGATGGATGAATTGAAAAAGAAGATCAACCAAATGGTCTACAACCTAAGAGACAGTATTCAACGAAACACGCAAGCAAGAGAAGCAGCAGAACTAGCCAACAAGACCAAATCGGAGTTCCTCGCAAATATGTCACACGAAATCCGGACGCCTATGAACGGCATCATAGGAATGACGCAGCTGACTCTGGACACGGACCTGACAAACTACCAACGAGAGATGCTCAACATCGTCAACTCGCTGGCCAACAGTTTGCTCACAATCATTGATGACATCCTGGACTTGTCCAAGATCGAGGCTAGGAGAATGGTCATTGAGGAAATTCCATATACACTGCGAGGAACCGTCTTCAATGCTTTGAAGACGCTTGCTGTCAAGGCCAACGAAAAGTTTTTGGACTTGACATACCGCGTCGACAGTTCGGTGCCGGACCACGTTGTCGGCGATTCGTTCAGACTGCGTCAAATCATCCTCAACCTGGTTGGCAATGCCATCAAGTTCACCGAACATGGAGAAGTCAGTCTCACGATCCAGAAGGCCGCACGCGAGCGATGCGGTCCAGGCGAATATGCCATTGAATTTGTCGTTTCGGATACGGGTATTGGCATTCCAGCGGATAAGCTCGACCTGATCTTTGATACATTCCAGCAGGCTGATGGCTCAATGACACGAAAGTTTGGTGGCACCGGACTTGGGCTGTCCATCTCGAAGCGCCTGGTAAACCTCATGGGAGGCGACGTGTGGGTCAAGAGCGAGTATGGAAAGGGCAGCAGCTTCTATTTCACCTGCGTTGTTCGCCTGGCGTCTGCTGATATCGCCCTGATCGCGAAGCAGCTCAATCCCTATAGGAGTCACCAGGTCCTCTTCATTGACAAGGGCAGAACAGGCCATGGACCCGAGATCGCCAAGATGCTTAGGGGCCTGGGCCTTCTCCCCGTCGTGGTCGACTCAGAGAAGAGCCCGGTTCTCCAGAAGGCGCAGGCTCAGAACTCATCCCCATATGACGTGATCATCGTCGATTCCATCGAGGATGCACGCAGACTGCGGGCTGTTGATGACTTCAAGTATCTGCCCATTGTCCTCCTAGCGCCCGTCGTCCACGTATCGCTCAAGTCGTGCTTGGACTTGGGTATCACGTCATATATGACGACTCCCTGCCAGCTCATCGACCTCGGAAACGGCATGGTCCCGGCTCTCGAGAATAGAGCAACTCCTTCATTGGCAGACAACACTCGCTCGTTCGAGATTTTGCTGGCCGAGGACAACACTGTCAACCAGCGGCTCGCCGTGAAGATCCTCGAAAAATATCACCACGTTGTGACGGTCGTTGGAAACGGCGAGGAAGCTGTAGAGGCAGTCAAGCGAAGGAAGTTTGATGTCATTCTGATGGACGTCCAAATGCCGATCATGGTATGTTTTCCTTATCGTGACTCCTGTGCTCTCCGTGTGTTGCTAACGGGGTTACCAGGGCGGGTTCGAGGCCACGGCAAAGATTCGCGAATACGAGCGTAGCTTGGGGAGTCAGCGGACGCCTATCATCGCCCTCACGGCCCATGCCATGATGGGAGACCGGGAGAAGTGTATCCAGGCGCAGATGGACGAGTACCTGTCGAAGCCTCTCCAGCAGAACCACCTCATCCAGACGATTCTCAAGTGCGCAACACTTGGAGGTCAGCTGCTGGAGAAGAACCGAGAGCGCGAGCTCACCCGAGCAACTGATGCGGCAACTGGCAGCCGGCGTGACAATGGGCCGCCAGCTGTAGCATTCGGAGGCCGGGCGCAGAGTGATCTCCGTCCATCTCTGGTCTCACGGGCGATTACCGCCGGCGATGCGCTGACTGGGGGCCTCGCGAGTCCGTCGCTCGTGACGGGAGATCAAGAGGACCCCCTGAATAGGGCACGTACCACTAGCCTCTCTACACCGAACATACACGCGTCTCGCTGACCGTTGGCTCTCGCGCGCTGTTAGTTGCTTTTCCGAGCCCATAGCGCTTCATAGCAGCCACAAAACCACGGCCGTCATGACACTTGTTTACATGCTGGTTTTTTATTTCTCTTTCTTTGTCGCATATGATACCTAACTTAGATGGCTCTTCCTACTCGGCACGTTTGGATCGATGGGAGGCGGAGAATTTGCCGCTATTCCGAGAGTCTTCCGCTTTCTTATCCTTTATCCAGTTCTTACCGGTCCTCGAGGCAACGAATATTTGTGGCCCACTATCCGTGTTGAACCGAACGACGTCGCCTTGTCCTTCAGTTTGAGCAACCAACGAGAGAAGGAAACCCTCATCAAAAACAATACAAACAATACTTTTGACATGACAACACTCCACATTGGCCAGAATGATGAAGCCGGTTCGTTCATTCGCCTTTTTTTCCTGTGATTCGGCTGGGCAAGTTGCGTCTGTGATGTCGGAGTTGGGGGCAAGAGACATCGCTCAGGGACGGGGTGCATCAAAGCACATGGGATGCGGACAGCGGGATAGGGGCTAGGGGATAGGGATGAGTGGAGTAAATGAACTGGGGTTTAAAGGGATACGCTGCCTTGTCTGACTTGTAGCGGATGTGGGGAGATTTCATTTTGCTATTTCTAGTTCGGGGACAAATGACTGCGCGGGTGGACTACATGATATTTATCCTACGGGTCTTTTGTTTTTTTTTCTTTGTGGGAATGAAATGGGACACACGCCCGGGTTATATGTGTTTTTTATGTTCGTTGTCCTTTTCTCTCTCGATGACAAGTCTCGTTGCTGTTGGATGTCTAGTCTTGTCTTGCTCCCGTGGTTTGTCCCGTGTCTGGCTGGGTGCGGTTGCATACTTACCTAGGTACCTGAAGTGTATTGGCGTGGTCGGTCTTCTTTGGGAGAGGTTGGGTTGGGTTGGTGACTTTATTTCTCTGATATCTGGGGTTTGCAAGTCTAGCCAAAGTCCACTTACCTGCCTGCCTGCCTGCCTGCCTGTCAATCGCTACTTTGCTGTTATTTTTGCTATGTTTTTTTTGTTTATATGCGTGCGTGCGTGTCTGTTCGCTGGGCGGTTGGTTCGTTGCTTAGTGCTTGCTTGGGGTTTATCGAGAATGCATGCGTGGAGAGGCTGGACCGCTCTGCATGAGGGGGGGGGTGGTGGGATCACGAGGGTAGGTTGTCATTCATGTTGGCGAGAGTCGGGGTTAAGTTGTCCGGGGGTAGATATGATGGATATGAAATGCAATGCAGCGAGCTATGGGGGGTTGAATAGATGGATAGATGGGGCACAATGACAATGGGAAATTGATCTTGCGTTTTTTGGTCGCCGTTTGTCCATGTTTGCGTGTCGAGTATTGCTTCCAGGTTGCGTTAGATATATGAGTGATGTCTGTCTGTTGAGGGTTTGTTCTCGGTGTGGGTTGGTGGGTCAGTTGGCTACCTACTACCGCGCGTATCAGGTATATTAATCGGGCTCTGGGACTGCGTGCGTGCGTACAGTTTGAGATGCGGGTTGGTATTATTATCTTTGGTGTGGAGTTGGGGTTTCTTTTGGATGCATGTGTGTCTTGCATAGCATGGAAGTGGAAGAAGATTGTATATATGTTGCCCTTTCCATCTCGGTGGGTTGTCACTTTCTCTCTCGCTCTCTCTCGTCCTTAAAGCAGTCCATCTGCCCAGTCTTGCACATACGACCATAGGCACTTGAGAACTCGGCATCCCGTCCGCTCTGCCCTAGATAAGCAAGCGACCGCCAGACTAGTAGTTGGGTGGGTGACCACCAGCGAATCCCTGGTGTTGTATGTAAATTTTTATTCTTTTGGTGGTGGATTATTTTTGCTCGAGTCATTTGGTGTGGAGGTTGGAGGTGGGAGGTGGGGGGCGTGAATGGGGACGACGAGCTTTTCTCTTCTGTGCACTTGCTTGTTGGACGTATAAGGGAGTATGCATGCCCTGAGTTGGAGAATTGGATAACTGTGTTGAAGTTTACAAGATGCAGAAGGGAGGAAGTGACCATAGTGGGTGGGGTGAATGAGTGGGCTTCAAGGGGTATAAGTGTGCCACACCACCCTTTGTTTACATCGTCGGAATTGGCCTTTGACAGAACACACCACTTTTTGGACACGGATGGGGCTCAAGCGCTGTCATCAATCACAATCCTCGTGTGACGTGATACAGATGAAGAATAGTTGATGCGATCTTTGCCGTGAACGAAATGGGATGCGCCCGGGGCAATCGGCGGACGAGCTGACGGACAGACAGAAAGAAAGAGAGGGACAGACAGACAAAAGCGCATCAGCAGTCGTTGTTTATCCCCTCCCCCCCCCCCCCACCCGCTACTTCCCATCATATTGGCCCCTGGGTTCCACAGTCTCGGAAGGGTGCAGGAGCACGTAAGAGCCACACAGATGGTGCCGCCGCACCCGATGACCACCGCGCCTTTTTCCATCCCGCAACCCGGTCAAGCCAACAAAGCCTGCAGTGTTCTTGGATGGGTAGCTATTTCGCGCGAGACTCAAGCATCCCAGTCATTGCATTTCCCAACCTCGTGTCTTTCTTTTTACGTTCTCCTCTTTGGAATTTGTTGCATTATGGTGTTTGCTCTTGTCTTAGTTCTGTCCTGTTCGCTGCTTGATTGATTGCTTGACCCCTTAGTATTGTTCTTTTTCTTAGTATTGTTCTCCCCGCGTCATCATCATGCCCAGCCGCTCGGTTTCCTCCCAGGCACAGTGGCTGGACTATTGGCTGCAGCGGCTTGCAGGAAAGAGGCACCGCATTATTGTCTGCTTAGCGGATGTTTTGCGCGCTTATGTCTCTCTCTCTCTCGCTCTTCGTCTTACTTACTTACACCAAGCGTGCCCAGCAACCCCAGCCCCAGGAAGAATCCTTCTACTCTACACGCTGTATAGTAAGCAGACTGTCTATAAAGTATTGGAAGGTGAGGTGAGTCTGAAAGTGCATATTCCAACACGGAGAATGTCCGCTTTGCAAATCGCCAAGGTCGATGGTGAGAATGTGCCCCCAGCCGCCGGTCAACCTCGCAGAAAAGACAGTGCCAGTCAGTCAGTCTGACTTGACTTGACTTGGCTTGGCTTGACTTGTGATACTTTTGTAAGCGTTGCATCCAGCCGCCGCCGCCGCCGCCGCCGCCGCCGCCGCAAGGAATCCGACTAAGATCTCGAGAGAGCGTTGATGAGGATGATGATGGTGATGGTCTCTCCGCTTTGGCCATCACCGCCCGGGGGGAGGGGAGGGGAAGGAGGAAAATGGACAAAGTCCAGACTGACCAGACATGCGGTGAAGCCGGTGTCTCGTGCATTTAGATGACAAGTCGATATGCAAAGCCTCCATCCCTATTATCCTCCCATGCCTACCTGCCTGGGCTATTATCGACGAGACGCAAACAATCGACTTACACACTTACATAGGTACGACCGGAGTATAAGAAGCGCCTCATCAACGACCACCCCCATCCCGTCCCTTTCCATCTCATCCCTACCCCTCCATACTCTACTACTCTCTCCATCTACCACCCACCATGAAGCTCACCTCGCTCCTCCCGCTCCTCCCGCTCCTCGCCGGCGCGCAGGCCTGCCTGACCCCGGCCGAGCTACAAGGCGGCCACATCGCCCGGCGCACGACGGGCACAACACCACCAGCCAACAACACCAACACGATCCCCGTGGGCAAAGGCGACCGCTTCCGCAACGGCGCCTCATTCCCCCGTGGCATTGGCACGCAGCCAACCGCCAACTTCACCACCATCTTCAACCTCGTCGAGCTCCGGTCCGCCGTCAAGGGCCTGGCCAAGGAATACGGCATCGTGCCCTTCGAGTCGCCCTTCAAGACGGTGCAGCACAACACCATCTACGGCGCGAAGCTGGGCAACACAAGCAGCACCTTCTTCCACGTCCTCCTGCAAGCCGGGCTGCACGCACGCGAGCGCGGCGCGCCCGACACGCTGCTCTACTTCATCGGCGACCTGCTGTACGCGGACAAGCACCACACGGGCCTGCAGTACGGCGGCGTCTCGTACACGCTCGACGACGTGCACGCGGCGCTGCTCAACGGGCTCGTGATCCTGCCCGCGCTGAACCCGGACGGCATCGCCTACGACCAGGCGACGGACGCGTGCTGGCGCAAGAACCGCAACCCTGCCAGCGCCACCAGCGGCAACCCGGCCACGGTCGGCGTGGACCTCAACCGCAACTTTGCGCCCGTGTGGGACTTCGCGCATGCCCTGGCGCCGGGGATTCAGGCGGCGTCGACGGACCCGGCGTCTGAGATCTTTGCCGGGACGGGCCCGCTGTCGGAGCCTGAGACCAAGTCGGTGGACTGGGTTATGGATGGGCTGCCGAACCTCGGGTGGATGGTGGACATCCACCAGCCCGCGGGCGTGGTGCTGCACGGCTGGTGCCACGACTCGAACCAGGCCACGGACCCGTCGCAGAACCTGCTCAACCCGGCCTACGACGGCAAGCGCGGCGTGGTGCCCGACGTGCCCGGGCTGGCCTACAAGGAGTACAAGCAGCTGACCGAGTGGGACGTCGAGGTGCTCACGGCGGGCCGCATGGCCGACGCCATGACCGACGCCACCGGCCGGCCCTACGTCGCCCTGCAGGGTCCGCACCTGTACCCGTCGTCTGGGTGCAGCGCCGACCACGGGAACTGGCGGAATGCCGTCAACAGCACCCGCCACCGCGTGCACGGGCTGGGGGTGGAGGCCGGCGCGCCCAACCTGGACGCCGACTGTCCGTTCTACCCGACCGTCGACATGCACCGGCTGAACATTATCGACACCAGCGTGGCGCTGATGGAGGCCCTGCTGAGTGCGGCGAGGCACAAGTGGTAGGGAGGGAGAGCTGGTGGTGGGCGGTGCTGCTGATGGTGAACTATTGTTTGTTGTTAGTCGTTGCGGTTCAGAAAGGGGAACGGGGAAAGGGGCAAAGGGGTAGTGGAAATAGTGCATATATGCAGAACCATGGATAGGAACCAACGACAAACGGTATCCCCGTCCCTGCTTTGGACAAAGTGACCTGTGTACAGTCCGTGTTTTGTGCCACCCTAGGTAAACAAGAAGGTTAGAAATTAAGCAGTAAACAAACAACTGATCAAGCAAATGAATAGACAATCTCGCATCAACTTACCTGCAGCTCTGTCGATCAGTCCAGGTCGTTACAAATACCCAAGTTCCAAGTATGAATAAGTTAATATATAATTAACCTTCTCAACCAAACATCCCCGGCCCCATTGTAGACCAAACAAAAAACATGCGCATCCTCTTGTCACCATATGTACCTCAGATAGATAGATCGACTGCCCCGACCTGCCAGGAAACAAACGACGGGACCAACCAAGGGAAACGAGTTCTGTCCAAATTACCCACCCACCAGGTGGTATTTCCCTGCCTGCCTACCTAACCTACCTACCTACCTACCTACCCACAGGCAATACACCAATCATCCAACCAAGCCGAGGTACCACAATCTCTTCTTTCTCACTCATTTCAAATGCAAAAGGCAGAAAACACTCCCTATGTACAAAACACCGGCGACATAAAACAGAGTCTGCGCTCATCCAAGCAGCAAAGAAAAAAGAGAAAAGAAAGCTTATCGAGAATATGCGAGCACAAGCAATGCATTGCCTCGCCCAGCCCGGATGCGCAATCACAACCACCCTACCCTAGGGACCCGGACCCCTTGGGAAAGTGCAGGCATGAACTGCATTGCACCACCCAGTGTAGATTAACGCCATCGTTCTCACATTTCTCGTTCTTTCTTTCTTTCTTTCTTTCATTCTTTCTTTCTTTCTTGTTTTGGTCGTCGTAGATCAACGCGGATGGTGGGCTTTTCTTCTTCCTCTTCGTCATTGGCCTATTCCGCCCGCCCGTCTCGTGTGTGTGTGTGTGTGCGAAAACTGTGCCATTGAGATGGGGAAAAAAAAGAGAGGCTCGCCCAAGCCAAAATCAGCGAGGCGTGCTGAAGGGGGGTATCCGATTTGCAATTTGAATAATTTATGAAACAGTAAGAAGCCAGCCAGGCCCAGTCTCGCAAAACCCACACCCTACATCCACCCCGTGCGTGGGTTGTGTGTGTATCATGAGACGGATCCATGGCGGTATATCATGGTCGACAGTTCGGACAGAGAAGCGAGGAGGTGTTGACGCCGACGAGGCAACGAACAAGTGCTGCAGTTATGGGTCCAATTCCCAGCCAGCAGTCTTTTATATTTTGATTTTCTTTTGTTTCAAGATAAAGGAATCATTGGTCGCGGCGGTCGACAATCTCACCCTGTTGGCATAATTAGCGATCATGACCCCTTACGTCCTTTGGCACCTCGCAAGCTCCGCCGGCAGCGCAGCCCGCCGGGAGCTGTCTAGGGACAAAAGAGTGCTTGCCTAGTTTCCTGCACGGCTCCCGGAGGCGGGCTCCCCATGGAGCTACAAGCAGCCTTCTGGGGCGGGATTTTCACAAGATAGTGCTTACTGCCTTCAAGAGGGCGCTCATCCCGTCAAGGTTGACGTCTGGTTTCCTGTCTTGACTTGGGACGCCCAATGGTGGTGGCCCGGGCTGTGCGCCGTACCCATAGCCGGCCGGATGGCCAACTATAGAAGCGTGTGATGCCGTGTGCTCCCTACGGTAGTCTGGACACGGTCCGTCAGTATCCCCTGCATTTTCCGGGGGGCACACGAGGGGCCTCACCATTCGTCAATGGCTGGCCAACCCCATTAGGGGCGTGCTGCAGGAAGGCCGCCTGATGCGGCTGCTGCTCCTGGACTGCTTCAAATGAATGATTCGGCTTCGACGAGAGCAGGGCGTGGATCGGCAACGGGCCTTCAATCGGCGTCCGCGGATACCCAAAAGAGGACCTCGATGAGCTGCTTCCGGTTGATGATTGATCCGTTCTAAAGCCTGGCCGAGGAGCATCGCCATTGCTGAGGCTGGATGACGGAGCAGGGCTATTGGCGATGTTGCTTCGCGGAAAGGGGAACCCGTTGGCGTCGTTGGCATGTGGCATGCTGCTCAGAAGGCCCTGGCCATCAAAAACATCCGACAGCGATGGAAGATGCCTCTGCATGCTTGGGTGTTCCACACCACGCTGGTCGTCATTCCAGCCCGATTCGAGGCGGCCAGGAAGCGAAGGGAAATCCCTCGGGCTACTGAACACGGGCGAGCGATCCGAAGACTGGCGGTCCATACTGCTCGCGATGGGCGAGTTCATCGATTCATCCAGGGAGGTGTGATACGACCCTGGCGTCATCACGGCTGAATACTGCGAATCGCTGACCGAGATGGCCGAGCCGATTCTCTGCTGCCGGTTGGGCGGTGGCTCGCTCCCGCGATGGCTCTCGCTGCCACTGCCGCTCCTACTGGTCCTGTTCGGTGTGGCGTTTGCACTGCTCCCACTCAGTGCTCCTCCATCCGATAGCTTCACTCGTTTGGAGACTTCCTTGTCTGGGGTCGCCATGACATGCATGTTAGACAGTGTACACTCACTCTCGGGAATAGGGGCAAGTCAAGCATCGAGTGGCCGCAAACGCCTATTACACACCTTGGGATTGGACTGCGTGCTTGACCTTGAACTCCTGCAGGTAAGCCATGTACTTTTTGTACGCGTCCGTCTTCTTGTACTCTACCAGATCGTTCTGGTACTTATCCTTGACGGCCTGTGCCTGAGACTCGAACGGCTCCTTCTCAACAGCCGAGAGGCTCTGCCAATTCTCCCCGACGAGCTTCGCGATCTCGGTGAATGTCAAGTTACGGCCCTTGAGATCCTCGCGCATCTCTTCACGGCGACGAGCGTTAGTGATGAGGTCCAATCACATGATTCAAGAGACGAAAGGGCTGGGAAAGCTCTTGTTCGCTGTGGAACAGTGTACACAGAGCGACACAACGCATAGCGACGACTTACTGTTGGAGAACAGCACGTAGGCCGAGGGTGGTCGTTCTGGCGCATTTTCGTCCGGCTAGTCACGGCATCATGCGTCAACCACGGGACAAACCCCCTTTTGCAACCAACAAGGCCAAGCGGGAACCTACCTTTGGATGCCGTCGATATTTACGCTTGGCAACGACGGCGCTGCATGTTTCTCGGACTTCGATCTTCACGACCTCGGGCTTTTGCAAGTCGACTGTCTTGACGTCCTCGACGCTTGGTTGCGTGAGCGGGAGTAGAGAAGCATCGGGAGCGAGCCCTCGGGAATTCGCGATTCGCCTTTGAAGTTTCTGCCCCTCGGTCGTCAGTACAATAGGGCCCGGGCACAAACATGGGCGCGCACGACGCGACATGCCACCTGGTGACGAGGGGAGCCGTCATAATCATACCCTTCGATGACCCAGCTTCACACCCAGCGCATCTCTGTATCATCCCAGCCGTGTGTCAGCGGGGAACAGCTCCCGTCTCGGCGGAGGAATTCATGGGCGAGCCCACGGCAAAGCTTACAGGTCAGACTCGGTAATGTCGAGGATGGTGTCCCACGAGTCGAATCCTTGGTCGACAAATGCATCGAGATAGTGAACAATGCCTAACTCCCCAAAGATGACCTCCAGTCGTTGCGTCATCCAGTCCGACAACTAGTTGTTGGCGTGGCTTGTCAGCTCGGTTCAAGGCCGACAGTGCATGAAAAGTCCGACAGAGTGCGGGCTGGACTAGAGCTGCGTGCTCGAAAAGCTTCTTCGTACTGGAGAAAGCGAGATTTCAATCATGGATATCTTCCGGCCCCGCGTGCCTGTGAGCCGGGAGGGGACGTCTGCGCGTAGAGAAAAGACTCGGCTCCCGGTGTTGGCGTTTTGCTCCGGGATATGGCAAGTGTTTCCCGCCTCCGTGTTTCGCTTTTTTACTGCGTTTGTTCCTGTCTTTGCGGGTTCGGGCGAGGACGCGTCTCGTTGCAGGCCGGGCGGGGTCTCGATCTCGGTCCGGAGCGAATTGGGGGTGTAACCTGGCTGATGTCCGGGCGTTGGAGAAATGGATCGGAGTGCAGACTGTTGAAGCTCGAGATGGGACGACGCCGAGTATCAACAGTCACGGCTAAGGCGGGCGAGTTCTCGGTAGCTGCGGTTGCGGGCGGAGATTGAACAAATCGTGCTAGAGAGCTCTCGCAGCAGTTGGATTTGGACGGGTTGGCCTTGAAACAGTGTGGTAAAGCAGGACAAGTTGTCGGAGGTGGAGTCAATGGCAAAGCAAAGACGGGATTCACACATGACATGGGATTCTTGGAACTTAGCCCATTTGGCTGGTGGGGTGAGAGTAGAGATCTCGATGACCATGCTGGTTTGCAGGCGAGGCAGCAATCGATTGTAACACAGAATCGGCACGGCCAAGGGTGTCAAGGGTGCCCAGGGTCAGCTTTTGATACGACCACAGGGGGAGGGTACATGCAGAACGGACCCAATGGCAAGGTTAGGTACAGGATACCGCAGGTACGGTGGGTGGCTCGCCCAGGCAAGAGTCTCCGTAAAAGGCACGGTCAGTGAGTGGCCGCCAGGCGGTCCTGCTATTTAACGGGATTCAGATATCATGCCTACCTTGGGTAGTGAGCCTGTCGGCGTGCTTGGATTGTGTGGACGGTGTGAATCTAGGAGGGACGGTATTCGAGCACGATCTCTGCGCGCGCCCGGTTGTAGGTTACCTGTCGAGTCTAGACTCTTTTGCGCGAAGTGAAGGCAGGAGACGAAAACCCGGCGGTTTAATCTAGAGGCAGATATTGATCAGCGCATAGCTTGACATCAGACCTGACCTAGCAGATAGCATGTTGGCAACCAAGCAGACAGGAAGCCCATCAAAAAAAAAAAAAACTAGCTTGAGCCAAAGTACCTGGGCCCCTAGGGTAGCAGAGGCAGTGACTAGGGCCGCGGCGGAGGTAGCATACGTTGCACATCCATGAGAGACAAGTTTAACCCGTACATCCACGTACCTGCCTTCGGGGAGTTGCTGGTTGAGGAGGTCCACATCTATGGGCGCGATTAGGGATCCCGTCTTTCTGGAAAGGAACCCAGTGGAGGCCGGATGTTCTGCACAGTTGCTTTCAGTTTTCGAGATTCGACAGTAGTGTACACACAGGTGTTCGACAGCAAGGGCATTGAATCTGCTTGGATACCTGTAGCTCCCCGTGTCTCGAGGACGTTCCCAGGCCTGAGGTCGCAGCAAAAAAAGAACGAGCCAGCGAATCAACCGTGCCAGAAGGAGGCGGGGGGGGTGTCGACATGTAGGAGCAGACCAGATCCATAATCCGGACGAGGTCAAGCCAAGTACAAAGTACCCTAGGGGATGTCGCAGAACCCATGAGTACTTATGGACAGGGGGCTGGTTCGAGGCCTAGGTTTCGACCCAAGGCATGGGCAGGGGGAGGGGGGGGATAGGAGATGGGTTGACCTTGGGACACCCCGTCCTTGCGCCATGCAACACAGATGGATGTTTCGATTGGGATTAAATACGGACTTGCGTCAAGAGGAGGCACTGGAGATGAAAGTACCGCAAAGTACCGAGACAGTCCCGTGCTTTCAATCACATACACCACAGCAGGTGCTGTTAGTGGAAATCCGTCATCGTAGAAGTACTGGAAGGTATGCAGATGCCGGCCGATGACAAGATCATCCAAGGTCCAACGGCGGGTGGATGGGTGAGCGAACGATAGAGGGAAATGATTGCAACCTTCTCCACCGCCGTCTGACCTCCCTCCACATGGTCAAATATCAATGGGGCATCATGCTGGTTGATCGTCTTGCTGATCTTGGTCTTTGTCTTCATCGTGTCAGGGAGTACGAGATAGGTAGGTCGGTAGTCACAGGGAATGATGAGCGAACTGCTCAAGTCCAGACTCGGGACAGACTGCGCCGGTCTTGGTCATTAACTCGCTGCGTGGCTTCCGCTCGGGTCCAGCTTTGCGGGAGAGAGAGGAGAGATGAGATGAGTCGAGTGGTGTTGACGGTATCGGTTGCTACCCGAGTCTCAGAGCTGTTATAAAGCCTGCCAACTGGGCCCAGTACAGCATAGGTTCTCAGAATATAATGTCTAGATAAGTCTCGGCGTCATCTGCAACTCCCCGCGCTGCGCTGGGTTAAAACTATGAGTACCTGAGGTGACGAGCAGATGGCTGCTCCTCAGTCCTCACCAGACGGGCATTCTCACATTTCCCATTTCCCATTTTGCATTTGCATTCCGCTAACACGAACGCGTGAATCGGGTAGATGGCGAGAGAAAGGGAGGGGACGGGGCGGGGAAAGGAATGCCATGCTTTTCGTCCAGCCGGCTCCCAGCTGTGATCGAGCCAAGGGATGGTGGGACTCGCTTGCGTCGGGCGTGGCGTGGTATGGCATTGGTCAACGGAGAAAATAAAACGGTGCACGTGAAGGCACGGGATACTGGTTCGTCAGTGTCGACTGTCGAGTGTGCGCTGCGAGTGTGAGTGAGCGTGAGTGTATGTTGTGTGTGAGAGTGTGAGTGCGGTGTGTGTGCAGTGCCAAGGAATCAAAAATGCCATCAATCAATCAATCGCAAAACTCGGATGGCGGTCTCGCTCATGGGCTCGCGGGCTGCGGAAGAGGTGGCCCTCGAGCGAGGTGGGAAAATGGAAAAGGGAGGGATCTCGATCCCCATCGATGCCAGGAGCCACATGGAAAACGTACGATTCTGATGGGATCCATCTGGCACCACCCTCCCTCTCTTTCCAAAACTGGCGCGAGGTGGCTGCGTCACAGACTCCCACCCGCAGCGGCAGCAGCTGCCACCAGCGGCCGGCGAGCAGCCAGCATCTATCCATCCACTACCTGACATGCAAGGCGCGAAAGCTTGACTCTTTGGGAATGACGGAGGTAAAATAAAGCAAAGCGACAGACGACAACCCGGGGAAGTCTTTCCTCACTTTCCTCAGCCTGGCTGCAACTTCCCAATTGCAGCTGCAAGCACAATTCGAAAGGCAAAGTACCAGTAGGGTAGGTGCTGCCCTGGCGGGGAGACGGAGTTTGACGCACCCAACTGGAAGCAGCCGTGGCAGCATGGAAGTGCATACGCACCGCCCCGTGGGGCCCATTGACGACCCTACGGGCTACGCATCACACTCTTGACAACGGGTTTGTTGCCAACATCGACGATTTGCCCAGTCATCGAGACAATTCCGCCCTCACGAAGCACATCCATGATGACGCCGCCTCGAGAACCCACGATGGTCGGGTCTTACCGCGCTGCTCCTGTCAACACGAGCTTTTTTCGCAGTCGCGGAGCTGAAGACTGCTGGACGTCGTTGCGTCATCGGCATGCACGATCATCGTCAACGATGGACGGTCGCCTCCACCCATCGAGGATGTAAGAGTCGATGATGACGACGGTGCTGTAAGGCCTGTGAGGTTGGAGGTCTGGACTCTGGATAAATATTTTTCCCCGATCGCACATCGCCAGCGAGTGGGAAACCCCAGTCCACAAACACGATGCCGTCACAACCGACTTGCGGGATCTTAGCCTTTGGGGCGCTGGCACTGCTCGCTGGGATTGTGTTGTGGTTGGGGGCTTTCTTCGATCATCAATGGAATTATGGAATCCGGATAGCTCCATTGCTCCTAGCTCGAAACCCCCTCTGTCGCTCAAAAACAAACGTTCTCCGAAAGGGACTTTGGTTGAGTCAATGCCGACTCCAATTGGCCCACGGCGGAGCCTAATCCCTGGAATCGACCGAGGGCCTAGAACTTCCATCCCGGCACACAGTACACTAGCCTGAAGCCGAAGCCCGTAAGCTTGTAGCCTGTAGCCGTGGCCCGCCCGTAGCACGCACAGTCGCCCACCCACCTCGGCGGCTTTTCGCGATCATGCATCTCATTCTTAACAACATCCCAGACCTCCAGCACCACCACCAGCACCAGCCCGAGCATCCCGGGAACGGATACCGCCTTGTCTTGCTGCGACCGGTCGAACGGGGCCGTAAATGACAACGTTGGGTTATTCGATACCCGAACAAGGCCGTTGACGGGAATCCCAGGAAGCCATCCATGGCCCCGGTGTTCAGAAAGTGACAGAATGCTAAAGAAAAAGGCGTTTACGTGTACACGTTGTAGTACAATGTACCTTTTCCGAGAGTTGCCAACGTTCCCAAAGTCTGGTACTCTCAAATCTGTTACTACCTTACCTAGTAGTTCCAAAGTCCCCGATCAATGCGATCCCAGTCTCGCTGCTGCAAAACATCATACGAGTGGCATTTCCCGTCTGTCACCTATACTACACGTAGTGTACAGTGTAGTGTACATTACCTACCCTAGATGCCTCACTAGGGAGAAGGGGGTTCCCAGTGTTCCACCGGCCGCTCGGTACCCCGTTTCTCCTTCTCCCCGGCAAGCACCTTCTCCAAGATCCAGCAGGTCACCGTGTCGTCTTCGGGATATCGAGGAAGTTCTCAAATGGGAAATGGAGATGCTGTCTGGAATTCCTGAGATTGAGTGAGACTGTGAGGTACAGTTGGCACCTCAGCTCCTCAGTTTCAAGAAGCGTTCGTTCAGTCCTCGAGCGCCAAGGGCCCATCTTTGCCGAAGGTATGAGCCTGCCCGAGAACTGCCCGGCAGGCGAGTGGGTTTTTGAGAATCCCCAAATCCAAATCCCCCATCGGGATTATCGCGTTTGTCGCGACTCACGATGGAGTCTGATCACCGAGAGTCTGACACGGTCTAGCTCAGCGTTCGTCAAGTCACGGAAGGTACGCTACCACTGCCCTGGCTACCAAACCGTCACTCGTCGCACTTACCTAAGATACCTTACGTGCAACCTGCGAGGCCGATCCCCCAATCTGAGCGAGCGCTCGCCCAATCCTCACCCAGAAAGCCCGCGCCTCTTGGATCTTCTCCACCGCTATTCCTAACACCGAGCTGCCTTACTGGTAATTTCTGCGCAACTCAACCATCAACATGGATCCCACCACTACCACCACCACCACCACCACCACCGCAGCCGCTGCCGACGGCAGCAGCAGCAATAACAACAAGCCAGGCGCAGATGCTGCCTCAGCTTCATCAACCACTGGCCATCTGGCACAGGTATGCAACCCCTGCTGGACACCTCGTCATAGGGTCACTTGTGCGGGATAGGGTCGGGCACTTGAGGGGTGGGAAGGAGGATAGGCAGCCCTACCACAGCACAGCGCAGTACCAGAAGTTCGCTACGTACCTTACCTGGGCTGCTGGACTTGAGAACCCTGGCTGACTTGCTGGTCTAGACCCTGAAAGACCTCGCTAGGTATGACATGATTCTGTACTTTGTGTCTCATTCTCTGGCTTCTCCTCCCAGGTCGGGTCACGACCCAAGCGGCCGTCGACAATGCCGCCCTGGCCGCTGTCGCTGGATGGGCGTGTTTGCAGTACACTCCGGTACAAGTGTACAGGCTACGGTAGGGGATTTGCGGGTTGCCGGTTGCGGGGGAGTGAAAATCAGGGTCCTGTTGTCTACAACTCTACCTGCTCCTCCTGCTGTTGCTGCCCACCCCCCTGTCTTGCATCGCATCCCATCACATACCATCCCCATCATTCCTCGTCCAAGTCCCCGTCTCATGCCGAACCACGGCCATCGTTCCGCACCCCTTTCACCGCCTGCGAGATGCCCCCGGATGTCGAAACGCGGCTTGAAGTCAGACGACTCCGCCCAACCTGACTGGCGCGGGAGCCTCCCGTCGTCTGCACCTTTCCCTCTTTTGGGACAGCACGACGACTTGTCATGCAAGCTGGTCGACGGGACCCTATCTCCTCCTGCCACAGAGCCGGGACGAAAGGACCCTGAGAAACCACCCGGTGCTGCAGGTCCCGAGAATTCCCCAAGCGTCCCCCATACCATATCAGCAGTTTACTGCTACGGACGTCATGCTACCTTGCACCGCCCGGCCGTCTTCACCTCCTCTCACACAAGCGTGTGTGGCGCTAGCCTCATTCCCTACCAACCCCCTCTCTTTGCTCGAAGTGCCGCCCTGAGCAAGTTTTCGGCATCTTCCTTTTCTCATCAGCACGGTTGGAGCCGGACTGGGACTTGACTGGCGCTATCCATCACGTGTCCTGGTACTGCAACCTCATCATGTAACCAGGGTTAGAAAGGCAGCTATAGCTACATAGGCATCTTGTACATGCTGACGCATCGGTCTAATATGCAAACAGAGGCGAGACGACAGCCGCCGCTCTTGAGGCAAACCTGACCAGCTTGGAAAACAAGCTGGACCAAATTCTCGCTTCGCTCATGGATGTTGACGAGAGCCCCACCCCTAAACAAAATGGGGATGAGGATAAAGGCGACAAGGAGTCTAGCAACGACAAGACGACAGAAACATGAGGTCTCAGCTGCCCGTCGGGCTATGAGAGTAAATTATCCTATAAATTGCGAGGGCTGGGAAGAAATTTTGCTCGTTCTCAGCAAGTGATACCACTTTTGAGGAAGGCGTTTCCTGTTCTGAGCCGCATAAAACATAGCAACGGCATTAAAGAAATATTAACCTTTGACCATATTATCGCCAAGGAGGTGTTTTTGTTATTGTGAACGGCCGATTCGTACGCACACACGCCCTCTATTTCTCAAAGAACATATTATCAAACACTGTAGAGGAAAATATCAGGTATCATAAAGGTAAACAACCAAATATGGGGGGATGAACCACCTTTCCATCAATTAACAAACTCAAAAAACCGCCCAAAAGGAGTATCGCCTGTCATGAAGCTCGCTCACATAAGAGATCACCAAGGGGACGGACAAAGACGTTGGACTTTCCTTCGTGATAAACAAACAGACCACCTGGTGCATTCATTCATTGATCCCGTTCACACACACGCGTTAAAAAGAAACATCATTGTTTGTTTGTTTCCCCCCCCTTCCCCCATGCTCCATCCGACCCATCTCTCACAAATGCACACTTCCACACTTCCACACACTGACAGCCCAGCCCAGCCAGACAATCAAATCCTACATCAAGAAAAAACAAAGACGCAGAAAAAAAGACAACAAGAAATAAAACCAAAGCTATCAGCCGATCAATCAATCGCCCCCCTCGGTAATCTCGGCAGACCAGTCCTTGCGGATGGTCAGGTCCGTCAGCGCGGGCGTGTTGCTGATGACCAGCCCCTTCTCGTTGGCCAGGTGCAGCAGGCAGATGAAGCAGAAGCTGGTCGAGATGTCGTCCATGACGGGCTTGGGGTAGACGCGCTGCAGGTCGTTCATGACGTCGGTGAAGTTGAGCGTCGGGTTGTTGCTGCTGGCGGCGTCGTCCTCACCTGGTGCTGGGGATGAAGCGGGCGGCGTGGGCAGGCGGGATTGGTTCGGGTCCTGCGTGTCGAGTTGTTAGTTTAAGTTTGGATGGGTGGGTTGGTTGGTTTTTTGGTTATTTCGGTGGAAGCGGAAAGGGGAGGGGGTGGGGGGAGTGGCTTGGAAGGTTGGTATTGGGGAAAAGGGGTCATGAAGTAAACAAACAAGAGCAGAGGAGAGACATAAAACACAAACCTTGTCGAGCTTCTCGAAATCCATCCCCTTCCAGATCTCCTCCTTCAACCTCCTGACGTCCACCTTCTTGGCCACGCGCGCGTACTGCAGGTACTCGGGCCTGGCGCGGCGGTTCTGCGTGACGAGCATGGTGCCAAACGCCAGGTCGGCCGGGTTCGTAACCGTCAGCCCCCCGAACGCGCCCGTCATGCCCACCTCGGTGAGCATGCCGCCGCCGGGGATGCCACCCGCCGGCCCGGGCGAGAAGTGCTCCCTCGCGTCAGCAAACTCGTCAATGTCGTCGTCGTCGTCGCCGCCCGCAAACGGCAGCGCGTCGTCCTGGAAGAAGTTGGCGTCGTAGTCGCCCTGCGGCAGCGCCGCCGCATCGTCGTCGTGGCCGCCTGCCGCGTCGGGGCTCTGCGCCGGCGCCTTCTGCGACGCCCAGTAGGCCTCGTCCATCTCGCCCTCGGGCACGTCGGCGGGGTTCTGCCCGTCGCCTGCGCCGGCGAAGCCGAAGACGCTGCGGCCGCCGCCGAGCTTGCGCCGCTGGCCCATGCGCGCTTTGGGCTTGAGGAAGAGGCTGATCAGCTGCCGGGAGCTGAAGTGCTTGTCGTCGGGGAGGAGGTTGCGCGACTTAGACTTCCAGTCCTTCTTGGGCAGGGAGATGGCCGAGTTGGTCGAGGCCGAGGTGTAGATGACCTCGGCGAGGGCCGGGTCGAGCGGGGAGGTGAAGTCGATCTCGAAGGGCTGCTTCTCCTTGCGCTGCCGTGCGGGCTCGGCCGGCTTGTTGACGTCCTTGATCTTGCGTATCCTCCAGTGCTCGGCGCTGGTCCAGTTCTTCTGCAGCGCCTGGTCGAAGTAGCCGAGGATGTCCTCGTGCATCTTGTCGGCCTTCTGGGTGTTGGTCATGGACACGACAAAGTCGCCGTTCTCGTCGCCGATGAGGTCGATGCCGTCGCCGTCGCCCTCGGCCGTGGCGCCGTCGCCCAGGCCCAGGCCGGCGTCGAAGACGCGCATCATCTGTGGCTCCAGAGCCGCCTCCCGCGCCCAGGCTTCGCCGCCCTCGCCAAAGTCGACGTCGCCCCCGAGGTCAAAGGCTCCGAGACCGTCGTCGTCGTCGTCGAATCCAAGCGGGTTTTCTTCGTCGATGAACATGCCGGATTTGTTGCCGATCCCACCCGGGCCGGGCGTCTTTTCCTTTTCTTGTTCCTGGCGCCAGTCCTCGGCGGATTTGAGGAAGGGGATGTCCAAGGAGCCCGATGGATCGCCGAGATCGAATGTCTTGAGTGAGTGACAGACGTCCATTTCGTCGAGGCGGTCGAGGTCGTTGAAGAACTTGGCGCCGAGGGTCGCGAGATCAATCTCCACGTCGTCGTCCTCCGCCGCTTGTGCCTTCTCCGATTCGGCTGTGGAAATATCCATGTCATCGTCGTCGTCGGCATTCACGGCACCCCTCTGCCGGGGTTTGGGGCCGGACTGGGAGGTTTCGTTGGAGTCGTCGCTGCTGTCAAAGACGATGCGCCCTTGCGAGTCAATCATTAGGTGGTTGAGAAGGAGGCCCTTTGCGCCGCCCTCGTCGAAGTCGGCAGAGGCCTTCTTGAAGAGGGGGTCGACGGCGAACTCGAGTTCGAATTTCTTGAGCTGGAGGGACGCAAAGGACGGTGCTAGGGTGGCTTCGGACGACCTCTGCGCCTTCTTTCTGGGCTTCTTCCTCACGTTGCCGTCCTCGTCCACCTCGTCCTCGTCTTCGTCCTCGCCCTCGTCGCCCTCTCTGTTCTTCTTCTTGCTGTCGCGGCTGTCGGCCAGGCCGCTGAGCAGCTTGCCCGTCTCGGTGGCCACGCTGTCGACTCTGCTCGTGTAGATCTTGACGCAGCCGTCCAGGGTGCAGCTGGCCTTTTGGAAGTTGACGCCGTCGCCCTCCTTCAGCAAAGACATGTCGTGGAAGTAGTCGATCAGGGCAAAGTTCCACGAGTTGGCGGCGTTGATCTTGTTGTCGGTCGCCATCTTCATCCACTCCTCGAAGTTGGCCAGGATGGGGACGCGCTTCATAGGCGTGACCGCGGTGCCGCCGACCACGAAGCGGTCCTCGTCGTCCAGCATCATGGCGTCGTCGCGGGCGGACCCCCCGCCCACCCGGCTGCCCCGCGGCGTGCGCGGGTTCGAGCTGGGCGAGCCGCCATTTTCGAGGTCGTTGAGCGCGACGCTGCTCTTGCGCGCCGGCGTGCCTGTCGCTGCCGCTCGGAGCTGGTTGAACTGGGCCTCGTGCAGTGCCTTGCGCCCGTGGGATCGCCGTGCCTTTTCCTGCGCGTCGTCGTTAAGCGGGATCCTGTGTGATGCACAGCCGGCCGGTTAGCAGATCCGTTTTGCGTTTTGCATCTTGGGTTTTAAGAGTTGTGGGTTCTTTCTTGGGTCGCGGGTTTTGCCATTTCGGTTTGCGCGATGCGCCGTGAACTGAAATGAAATGAAATGCGACGAAAAAAAAACGAAACGCAAGGAAAGGGCGAGACGCGACTCACTTGACGGGCGATTTGAATGGTGAGGCCGAGATGTTGCCGGACACGGTCCTGCTCACGCTTCTGCGCGGTTGTTGGGCTACTCGAGGCATCGTGTCGTGCGTGCCGTTTGGGTCGTTGTCGTCGGGCGAAATGGCGATTGAGATGTGCTGCCCCCCCAAAGATTTGGCGGGTGTTTGTTTACTTTCGCCGACCCGTAACCTGTATCCTGTACGGCCTGCCCGCTTTCAGGCTTGTTCCAACCAATGCGCTACGTCGCTAGCGCCCGTGCCTGACCTGGCTTCGAGGTGGGTCCCTGCAGGGCGTGATGGGCGACTGGGCGCGTGCACGTGCCGATAAGGCGCGCAGGACAATACAGGCAAAGATGACATAATCCGTCTTTCCCGCTGCTCTTCAACTCAGCCTTTCACAACTTGGATGCGGCTGATAACACCCATCTCAGCTTTGGACAATGGCTTGGGCTCCAGTGTTCGGCAACAATTCATTTTTGACATGTTCCTAGTTTTCCCCTAAATATTCCACCCATCTTTTTATCTCTCCTCTCTTCCTCTCCAAATATTGATACAAGTGGGGATAGCTGTCGATTGTCCTTTTTTCCCCTGTTGCAATAGTCAAGAGAGCGGTATGATTATGCACCAGCTCTGCTACGCAAAACGGGGCCAGGTGATTTGGTTGCTTCACTGGGCTTTCTTGCCCTTGCTCTTTACTGAGCTGCCTGCTCGTGGGACCACCTGAGGAACGGACCACGGTTTCCAGTCCAGCATCAGCTCCTTCTCCTTGCCTTCAAGGGAGCGATTAAGCCACAACCGCCATAAAATCAAGTGGTAAGCTGTGACACAGGTTAGCAAGGGGGAATTTCCAAAGCAGTGAGCCGGTGGCATGTCTGGGTTGTGTCATGCGTACCCCCTGTGTCACAGTTTAGCTTGATTCTCGTTGCCATAAATTTCGGGGCGAGGGATACTCACCTAGTCCAGTCAGAATGTGCCACCAGGCATGTCCTTCGAGCAGCACAGCCCAGGGCAGCTGAATTTGGTTTCTTGTCGTGACGAGGTGGTGGCAAAAGATATTGTCCATGTTCCAGATGAAGAAGCCAAACGTGAATTGGACGATTCCTGCTCGCATCGGTATGAATTAGCATCCTCACCAGATCCAGCCAGCAACTAGCCAATGTGTGCGTCGCTGAAGTTATCACGAACCGGTCATAGCCAAAGTCCACATTTGGTTCATCTGCTGATCGCATGTGGCGAAGCTTCTCTTCTTCAATGCTGGCCGTAGCTCATACTCCATGGCATAGAATCCCCGGAAGGTGGCAGCCAGCGTGAGGATGCCATACGCAACCTGGTGAAAAACCGGGTCTTTTCCGTACAGATAGTACACCTAAGACCAGCATCAGTCGATCGAACAGAACAGGGAGGGGCAGCCAGCAGAGAGGCGTGCGGCACAGTACGGACCGTAATGAAGGTGGCCAGTCCCACCATGATCGTGCCAACCATGACTTGGACCTTTGGAGATTGGTTGAACGAGAACGCCGCGTAGGAAAGAATGCAGACAGTGTAGATCATGGGAAGCTCATCGGCAAGCTGCATCTCGTCTGTGACAGTGTGAGTTCATGGAGAGACGGTTTTCTGAGACTTGAATCTGGGCTTCTTCTGACATTTGAGAGTGGTATGAAACGCCATGGAACCGAGGCCAACGATCATGTAGCCCAAGAAACTCAGGATGAAGACGGGCGAATGCGAGTATTTGACGACATTGCGAAGGCCCTTGACTCCAAGCCAGATGAAGATCAGGTTGGTAAATGTGTTGATTGTTTCGGCGCAATAGTAGGTGATGTTGTAGTCCTAGATGATCATACACGGCGGAGTGAGCCCGAGCTACAAAGGGGGCCACAAAAGGGGGCCATTGATAAAATCCGTGACATCAGTTTGGGTTTTCTTTTACCTCTTCACACCAATTCAAGGTCGACGTCTGCTCTCCCCAGAGCCCTTCGCGGGACTCGCGATAGGGGATGTTAAGTGCCATCGCGGATGTCACCCTACCCTACGGCATGTAGATTGGCCAAGAGCTGGGGGCCGAGACGAATGTTCTTTTTGGCAATTGGTAGTACACAACTCGTTCGTTCCTGAAATAGAGCGGCGGGATGCCGAAACGATGCGGCACAGGCTCATACAGTGTGCATATGCTGGAGTTTCGTGACAGTGACACGGAGAGAGAGAGAGAGAGAGAGAGAGAGAAACCGTTTTGTTTTTGAAAGATGAATAAAGATCAAAAGGGGTTCTGCCGTTAGCGCTGACGGCGGGGATGGAAAACCCGGACGGTCAGGTATGAGAGCTGGCGCGTGGAAAATCCCGGTTTAGGGAAGCTGCTCGCGCCGGATCGAGGATCAAGCTGAGCGGCACGTCGGCGACGACCTGTTTCGGGGTTCACTATGGGTACTGTAACTGCGGAAGAGATAGAAAACAGGAACAGAGCGGTGGCTTTCCTGTGTGGATTGCGGCTGCCGATACGGTTTATACGACGCTTGTCAACATTTCCAGCCAGGTTTTTGGACCCAATCGTGTCCCTGGACAAAGTTGCAGACGCCACTGTCGCCGTTGGTCGTGTTTGCGGGTTACTGTAGGTCAGACAACTTGGAAGGTACCTACCTGACTTTGCGGGAGGAGGCCTGGTTGCATTGCACAGCAGAGTACGCAGCTACCTGTACCTACACTGCCAGGTACAAATTAGTAGCAAGGCAGTTGGTGCATGAAGAGCCTCGTCCTTAGCGATCAAGAAGATGCCAGGCTTCATGCAAGGTTCTCCCGCTCGATTATAGATGGTGAAATCCATCTAGCAACCGGGTTCCCGCCTGCAACCTTCCAGGTTGCTTTGGACAAGAAGGTTTGCTTCCCTCCATGGCTGAACCTGGGGATCTCCAGTGGATCGGGTTCTTCAAGCTTTCGCCCATCGTCCCGGGGCAATGGGGGTCTGTGCTTCTCCCAACCATTGTGGACGCTGGACTGCTTTAGGGACAAACCTGGAAGCTTCGGGTCAGACAATGGACCTCTGCTGGCGGGAGCTCCCCACACCAGCCTCACCTTACTGGTCCGTGTTCGGCCAGCCAGAGCCAACCGCTGAAGACAGACTGGAAAGTGCAACTCAATGCGAGTCACTGCCCGTAACCTGAGGTTTTGGAATGCTGGCCGCCAAGTGCATCGCCAACGCCGCCTACAGTATAGGTAGTACTTTTTCGTATTCACCACCTGCAAGTCCGTTGAAGGAGTGCGTTCGTGGCCTGATTCGAACTCGGTCCCTGCACACACACCGAGACCACACGGATACATCACCAAACTCGACACTTGCTGACGACGACATGTGTGTCTGGCTTTCCGGCAGATAGTTAGTCGACACTCCAGACTGGATCCAAACAGCCCAGGCCGACCCAAGGTACCGTGGACCTCTGCGACGACAAGGTCCCCCCAACAGCCACCTCACGCTCGCCCATCCACTCGAGAGTTTCCAATGTGACGGGGACAAACACACACTGCCGGCTGTCAACCACCACAATCTCGTCTTTTGATGGCTAGACTACACCGTCGCTCTACTTGGCATCCCGCTTGATCAAGCCATGTCAGCACCCGCGAAGCAGTCCTCGCGGTGGGGCTCCTTTCTTTCCCAGGCCGTGGCAGGTGTCGAGGCCCGCCTGGACACCATCCTCGCCGATGAAGACGCATCTGGAACCCCGAGGGAGGCCAAGCAAGCGCCGTCCGCCGCTCCCGTTGCGGCTGCAGCTCCGACTTCCACTCCGGCACCAGCTCCGGCCCCCGCCCCTGGTATGTCTCGAACTCCACCCAACCCCCCCCCCTCCGCCCAGGTATTGCCCAGCTGACAGTTCTGTTTGCTTCCAGCCCCCGCGAGGACCGCCTCGACAAACCGCATCAATGACCGACTGCAAGAGAGGCTCGCAAGAGCCATGGCAGCCAAGTCTGCTGGCCAGAAAACCGACGGCCGGGTGTCGGCACAAGCAAGTCCGCGCCAGAGCATCGATGCGCCAAGCCGTGGCTCGATGGAGAGTGTGGACAGGTCGAGTCCCGGTCTTAAGGAGGCCCCTATCGATGTCCCTTCCGTGCGCAGCTCGCAAGAAGTTGCAAGAACACCACAGGTGGTGGCAGCAGAGGAGCCCAGTGCAACGCAGAGTGTGCCCGACCAGGAAAAGGAACCCACGGAGCCTACGGGAGATATAAATGGCGCCAGGACTTCTACAGATCAACCGCCCCCGGCGACAAATCACGCTGAAACGGTCTCAACTATAGAAACGAGTATAGAGCCGGCTCCCGAGCCAGACAGTCCCCACGCGTCGGAATATGTCAGCGACGAGGAGAGACGAGCAAAGGAGCTTCAAAAAACCCTAGAAGACACACAACTCCAGTATCAGGAAGAGGTTCACGGCTACGTAGAACGCATAGATGCGCTCGAAGCTAAACTACACTTTCTCGCGAGGGAAGCAACGGACTCGGCCAGGAAGGCGGTGTTGGCTGCGCCGGCTGGGAGCACCGAGAAGAAGTTGGCAGAGAAAGACCAACAAATAGCCCAGTTGATGGAGGAAGGTAAGAACCTAGCAAGCACCGAACAGAAACACCGTACCATTCTCAAGAAGCTGCGCGCCAAGGTTGCCGAGGACGAGAGGGAGCTCAACAACCTCAAGGCAGCCAAGGAAAAATCCAATCGAGAGCTTGACAACCTGCGCAGGCGTGCGCGTCAAGCCGACGAGCTTGAGAAGGCACACGACGACGTGCAAAAGCGGCTAGAACAGTCACAAAGAGAGCTCAACACGTTGCGACCAGAGATGAAGAGCAAAGAAGGCACTATCGCGGAACTCAGGACACAATTGCAAAAGGTAACCGAACATGCCGATGTAATGAGCGCCAAGGTCAACGACCAGGCGCGGGCCCAGGACCGGCGGCGCATTGCCGAGCTGGAAGAGGCTGTGGCGGCCCTCCAAGTCGAAAAGAACTTGGTCGCCGACCGCGCCAAAATACAGGCAACGGAACTCAGGGAGAAAGCCGAAAGGGCCACCGAGCGTTCACGCGCCCTGGAACTGGAATTGAAGGCCGAAGTCCAGGTGATGGAAAGCAAGCTCGAGGCCATGCGCACTCGTGCCGAGGAGGCATCATCGGGCGCTATCGGCGATTCACAGGCCAAACTGCTCCGGCAGGTTGAGACGCTCCAGACGCAGTACTCGATCGCAAGCGAGAACTGGCAGGGCATAGAAACCACGCTGCTGGGGAAGATAGCCAGCCTGGAGAAGGAGCGGGATGATGCCCTGCAGCGCGAGTCGGACATGAGGAGGAAGGCTCGCGAAGCTGTAAGAACCCCAAACCGATACCTTTCACGCGTTGATCGCACGATATTAACTTCTCATAGGCCGTCCGCGCCAGGCGGAACGAGGAAGAACTAGAGATGGCTAGAAGCACCACCCTTCCAAACATTGAAGAGGATGTCAGGTCATATCGTGTCCAGCTCGACGCTCTGAAGAAGCGTGCCGAGGAAGCCGAAGCCGCCCTAGCTAACGCGAGGGCCGAATTCGAGAAGCAGAAGCAGCTCTGGGAGACAGAAAAGGAAGACAAGCAGTCGCGACAGCCCGGCGATCGCCGGTCATGGCTAGAAGACCTTCCGAACGCGCCATTCTTGAAGAGCGACAGCCGCCCGGCATCTCCGCAGCTCTTTGCGCCGCCGCGAACTTTCAGCACAGACTTCCTCGGCATCCAAAGCCTTACCAACAAGGTCCGCAAAGCGTCGGCACCGTCCAGCAATAGCGACGCGGGTGCTGGGCCAGGTGATGGTAGGGGATCTAGCCGCCGGCCCTCGGCGCAACCCTTGGTCCGGCCGGCTGGCGGCCAGTCGGGGGGAGGCAGTCTCTTCAGCCCATCTGTGTCTGCGCTGAGCCCCACGATGGATCTGCACACTACGCTGTCCTCGACGCATCCGTTGGACAGGGAGCCGCTGCACAGGTCGGATACCTTTGACAGCATGGATACCACGTCGTCGCCTCACCAGGTGCTGCAGGATATGGTGTCGGTCTCGACCGTGGCGGCCGGCCCATCGGTGCAGCTAGTCGAGCGCATGAGCGCGGCGATCCGCCGCCTGGAGAGCGAGAAGGTAGCCGCGCGCGAGGAGCTGGCACGGATATCGAAGCAGCGCGACGAGGCCCGGGCTGAGATCGTGGCACTGATGCGCAAGGCGGAGGGAGGGAAGACGGCGCTGAAGAGGGTTGCGGAGCTCGAGGCCGAGGTCGCCGAGGTCAATGCAAGATATGAGACCACGTTGGAAATGCTGGGCGAGAAGAGCGAGCTGGTCGAGGAGCTCGAGGCCGACGTCCAGGACGTCAAGGCGATGTACAGGGACTTGGTGGAGCGCACGATCACGTAGGGCGGCGACGGCACGAAGTCAATGAGCGGGCGGGGATGGCGGTGGTGAGGGGAAGTTATAGTGCCACCCAGCTGTGTTGAGGAAAATGAAGATACCATTGAGTCATTATTACCTTGCTTGTCCCTACCTACCTGGGAGAGTGAGAAGAGGCCGTGGGTTAAGTAGTGCACTAGCCCCCCTTCCAGCCTCCAGGTTCCACGTCGGCGGCGCTTTAGAGAACAATGCCCTCCTTTTCTGCCTCACGCTCAATGAACTTGCGGACCTGTAGTGGAGCAACGAGCGTGTGTTAGCAAATCAAGACCTTTAGTATATATATATACCCATCAGGAGAAAGAAACAAGCAAGGGGAAAACCTTACATCCCGATCCGGTGCCAAATCCAGCGCAAGACAGCCGTCGGCGTCCTTCTTGTCCAGCTCGGCGCCCGCCTTGATCAGCGCCACGGCCGTGTCGCCGTGCCCCTCGGCCACGGCGTGGTGCAGCGCCGTGTAGCCCGCGCTGTCGGTCGCGTTCATCGGGCTGCGCTGCTTCAGCAGCAGGTTCACCATTGGCACCGAGCCGACGGCTGCCGCGCGGTGCAGCGGGTATTGGCCGCGCGCGTCGCGGACGCGCGCTGAGGCGGGGGGTTTCTGGACGAAGAGCTTGCGAGCTGTGTCGAGGTTGTTTTTGGAGGCTACGAAGTGGAGGACTGTCTGTTTTTTAAAAAATTTATATAAGTGCGTGGGTGAGTGAGGGTGAGTTTTATGTTGGGCTTGCCTGGCCGTTGTGGTCTGGATTGAGTTGAGTATGTTGTTAGTATTACACTGCATGCATGTATGTATGTATCTAGGGCTACTGGCTGGCTGGTGAGTGGGCGGGTGGGTGGGTATTGGATTTACTTTTCTGGTTCACGTCCGCGCCCTTGGCGAGGAGCAGGTCCACGATCTTGTCGCTGTCCTTGACGCTCGCGGCTATCATCAGGGGCGTCCAGCCGATATCGTCCTAGGCGGGGGCGGGGGATCATTAGTGGGCAGGTGTTTTATTTACTCCCGTCGTGGCAGTGAAGGGGAGGGATGGAGGGGCCGCTTCGTACCTGGGCGTCGGGGTCAAAGTCCTTTTGCTGGACCAGCAGCGAGGCGATCTCGAACTTGTTGGACGAGGCGGCCCAGTGGATGGGCAGGCGTCCGTCGTCGTCCTTTTGCCGGGCCAGTTTCGGCTCCGCCTGGCTCAGACAGACAGTCAGTCAGTCAGTCAGTCAGTCAGTCAGTCAGACAGACGGTGGCTGCTTGGGGGTTCATGTCCCTGGAACTGGAGGCGCATGTACATTTAAAAGGGACTCAACGACCGTGACTATTTTGTTGGGAATATGGAGCCGTTGTTAGTCTTTTATTTTTCGTTGATTCTATTTTGAGGCAGCTCCCGACTCACCCTTGCCCTCCCGCGCAGCGGCATGAATCGCGAACTTGGGTGGCTCCTCCATGGCGATTGCCTCTTTTTTTGTCTGAAGGAAATATGTGTGTTAGTTGGTTGAAGGTTATGTTCGGCACCGGATCACAAAATAGATCTGATGTGTGAGGTGTGGATAAAGTAAGTGCTGCTGAAGTTTGGTGCTCAACGTCATGTAAGTGATGCCTTCAGCGGGTCGTGTGAGCTGTGAGCTCCTCCTTTGGGCGACGGTTGGGAGGGAGGGTCGGGAATGCACTGTGGGGTTCGCACCGTGCGGTGCTGCCAGATGCGGAGTGCAGCAGGGACCGAGTGGCTCGAGCTTCCAGCCAGCCACTTGTGCAACCAGAAGTTTTTGGAGACATGGAACCTTACGCGACAAGAGGCGACGCTGGGAGAGACACCCAATCGCCATCACCATCGCCCTCGCCCTCACAATTGCCAACCACGTCCACGCGCCACGAACGAAGTTTCGAGTGAACAGCCATCGAAACCGGCGCACATAATCGAAACCAGAAGTGCATCTGCTGAGACCAGCCCGGCATCAATCGGGTAGCTTTTCCCCAAGAGAGCTTAGGAGATTCCCAGGTCCCAAAGTCCTGGTCTCGAACCCGCCCACCATGGCGGCCGAAGTAGCCACCACCGTTGCCAATGCGAACGGCCCCGACCTCAGCCATCTCGAGTCCATGATCCGCGAGAACGCCCGGAAATCAAAGTCCATCTACCTCAGCTCCACAGCCAACGCGTCCGGCAGGAAGCGCATACGAATCGACCCGGCCCTGGCCTCGGAAGACCCCGACATCACCAAGTCCGCCCTCTCCCTCCGGCTGCACGCCGAGTACAACGACCTCCAGACCCTCCCCGAAGCCATCGCCTCCAAGCTCCCGGCCGCAGGGCCCCGCAAGAAGAAGGCAAGGGCACCCACCGCGGCCGATGATGCGCCCTCACAATCAGAAGAGCACGCGCGCAAGCTCATCGAGGGCATACCGGCCAGCAAGAATGTCGCCGGCGGCGCAAACTCGAGCGCCCTTGTTCTCTCCCGCAGACCCGCCGGCAGCAGCGGCGGCAGCAGCAGCAGCACCCCGAACAACGCGCAACGCAACGAGCCACAGCATATGAGCCTGACGCGGCGATCCGACGTGCTGGCCCAGCCCCGGCCAGACTGGCACGCGCCTTGGAAGCTGATGCGGGTCATCTCGGGCCACTTGGGCTGGGTGCGCGCGCTGGCCGTCGACCCCGACAACCAGTGGTTTGCCTCGGGCGCGGGCGACCGCACGATCAAGATCTGGGACATGGCGTCGGGCGCGCTCAAGCTGACGCTGACGGGCCACATATCGACCGTGCGGGGGCTTGCCGTCTCGCCGCGACACCCATACATGTTCTCGTGCGGCGAGGACAAGATGGTCAAGTGCTGGGACCTGGAGACGAACAAGGTCATCCGCCACTACCACGGCCACCTGAGCGGCGTCTACACGCTCGCGCTGCACCCGACGCTGGATGTGCTGGTGACGGGCGGCCGCGACGGCGTGGCGCGCGTGTGGGACATGCGGACGCGGGCCAACGTGCACGTCCTGGCCGGGCACACGGGCACCGTGTCGGACCTGGTGTGCCAGGAGGCCGACCCGCAGGTCATCACCGCCAGCCTGGACGCGACGGTCCGCCTGTGGGACCTGGCGGCCGGCAAGACCATGGGCGTCCTGACCCACCACAAGAAGGGCGTGCGGGCGCTGGCGACCCATCCTAGCGAGTTCACCTTCGCCACCGGCAGCACCGGGAGCATCAAGCAGTGGAAGTGCCCCGAGGGCGCCTTCATGCAGAACTTTGACGGCCACAACGCCATCATCAACACCCTCTCCGTCAACGACCAGAACGTCTTCTTCTCGGGCGCCGACAACGGCTCCATGAGCTTCTGGGACTGGAAGTCGGGCCACCGGTTCCAAGCGCTCGACACCACCGCCCAGCCGGGCTCGCTCGATGCCGAGTCGGGCATCATGAGCTCCATCTTTGATCTCTCGGGCGAGCGCCTGATTTGCGGCGAGGCCGACAAGACGAGTAAGTTCTTTCCTTCGGTTCTTTTTTGCATCCTGCCCCTGGGGAAACATACAGCCATGTGATATCACAAGTGCTAATATCTAAACAGTCAAAATCTGGAAACCGGATGAGACAGCCACACCAGAATCTCATCCGCTGGAGTGGAAGCCGACGTTGGCAAGGCGGAGATTCTAGATGCGACGGGACAAGGGGGCAGAAGGAAAGGGGGTTAAAATTAGGTAGATGTAACATATGTAATGTCCATAACAACCCCCAAAAAAGGCCACCGGCGCCATTTCCCGATTATCACATCATGCCATATTATTCTTTCTTTTCATACACGGACGCTCGACGTCCCACTCTCTATTATCTGTCTGGGTATCTCAACAAAAACTCCAATCATCTACAAAACAACGCCCAAAGCCTTGATCTCGGGATCGTCACGAAACGCCAGCCTGACCTCCTCGTCGCCCACCGCCAACCGGATCTTGCTCGGCCGCTCCGCCTTCTGGCCCTCGAGGTTAATCACCCCGGCCCCCGTCAGGTCCACGGCCGCGATGCCCAGCCCCGCGGGCCTCATCAGTCTCGAGTCATGCTTGGACCGCGCCACCGTCATGGCGCCGTCCACGCCCGCGGCGGCACCGATCGCTTTGCGGTCCAGCAGCGCCAGCGGCCGGCTGTCGCCGCCCGTCGCCATCTTGAGCGTCCGCTGCATCTCCTCCAGCACGTCGCCAAACGTGCTCTCGGCCAGCCCCGTGCGCTGCGTCCGCGTCAGCAGCGCCGTCAGGAGCAGCCGCGACGCGAACGGCAGCGACCGCAGGTACAGCTGCAGCGGGTTGCTTGTCGCCTCGTTGATCGCGCGGCGCACCGTCTCGATCGTGACGCGGCCCGAGGGGCCGCCTTTCTTTTTTTGCGGGGAGGCAGCGGTGGTGGTGGTGGTGGTGGTGTCTTCCTTTATGCTTTGCAGCTTGCCGGGGCGCTTCTTGCTCGGCGTGGGCGGGTTGTTGTCGGCCATGTTGCGTGCGTCGGCCTCGGCGAGCTCGACGGCGCGGCGGCAGATGTCGAGGGCGCGGCGGGCGTCGCCGCTCACGGCCGCGACCTTGCGCGCGGCGAACTGCACGGCGTCGGCGTCGACGATGTCACCCGGCACGCTCTCGAGGCGGCTTTGGACGATGCGCATCAGCTGCTCGTGGTTGTAGCCCGGGAAGGTGATGCGGGTCAGGCCGAGGCGGGAGCTGATCTTGTTGCTGAGCGTGCGCTCGGGCAGGTCCATGGTGTTGGCCACGGCCAGCACGATCAGGCGGCTGTGGCGCAGGCCGGGCCAGTTGAAGAAGTTGTACATGACGCCCTGATTCTTGGTCACGAGCTGGTCCAGCTCGTCCATCAGCACCACGCACGGCACGCGCCGCGGCGACGGGTGGCTGAACTCGCGCTCGAGCAGGTCGAGCGCCTGCGACGGGCTGACGCGCTGGCCCTTGAGCGCTTCCCACAGCAGCGAGTAGGACTGGTGCGGGTCCGTGATCTTCATGCCGTTGATCTCAACAAAGATGAAGTCGTCGAGCTCGTCAGCGCGCACCGCGTTGTCCAGGTGCGAGACCACCTCGCGGACGGTCGCGGTCTTGCCCGTGCCTGGGGTGCCCGAGATGTAGATGCACGTGCCGGTGCCGTCGGTGATGGCGGCCTCGAGATGCGAGTAGACCAGGCTGAACTCGGACTCGCGGCAGGGCAGGCTGGTCGGTACCGAGGCCACGTGGAGCTGGGTCCGGGCCAGCTGGTACGGCGAGGCCTGGACGTGGAAGGGGGACAGGATCCGGGTCGCTAGCGGGGTGAACTCGAGGTGCTTCTTGATCATGATCTTGCGGTGGGAGGACGGGGTCACGGCCGCCCCTTTGCCGCCGGGGGTCTTGCGCTTGCTGCTGGGGGTCACGGCGTCGCGGGTTTTGAGCTTCTTGGGCGTGTGCGGCGCTGCATCGTCGGCGGCGGCGTTGTGGTCTGAGGTGTAGTCCCGCTCGGGGGATGCATCCTTGGGCGGCTGCTTCTTGCGCGTGGCGCGGGTCCCCTTCCGGAGCAGCTCCTTCAACCCCTCGATGTCTTCCTTGCCGCGGTAGATGCTTTCCCAGACGAATTCGTCCGTGTAGGTGCACGTTCTTGTGTTGCAGCCTCGGCGGCAGACAAAGACCTTGCCGAACTCTTTTGACTTGCGAGGGACCTTGCCGGTGGGGTACGTCTTGAGGAAGGCGTCGTGGGACATGACCTGGGCTTTGCCGTTGACTGTGGTCAAGGAGTTAATATCGGAGGAAGTGGTTATGTAGAGCTCGTGCTGTGCGAGTTGGGTTAGCTGGCTTTCATATATGGGGCTGTACTTTGTTGGTCGGTCAATGGACGGACGGACGGCCGACGCACCTCGATAAAGTCCTTCCTCTTCTTCTCGCTGTTCCGGATCTCCTTCTCGCTGGAGAACCACATGAAGTTGGCAGCCTTCTCGCCCTCTTCGTCGTCGAGGAATTCGCATATTATGCCAACCCACGCTTCGTTGGACCCTTCGGCCTTCAGCAGCACCGTATCCCCCAGATGACACCTGAAGTCGCCCATGCGGGCGCCGATGATCTTGGGCGGAAACTCCAGCAAGGTCGCTCGTTTCCGCTTCTTGGTGCCCGTGCCATCCTCCCCCCCAGCAGCGTCGGGTTCCTGCTCGTTCTCGTGCGCGTTTTCCTCGTTTTTGTAGATCCACTCCCAGGGTAAGTCGTCTGTCCCGAGCTCATCGTCGGAGTCTTCTCTGCACACACCGGGGAGTCGCCGTTTCGGGCGGCCAATGGCGCCGGGCATGGTGGTGGATGAGATGAGATGATCAGAGGGTCGCGAGAAAAGGCCGTGTTTATCTTGACAAAACACGAGGGGATACAAATTGGGAAGACGATTAGGTAGGCAGGTCGTGTTGGTGTCTTGTTCGGATTGGCATTGGCGTTAATAGCAAAGTCGTGTATGCACCTGACTTGTTGTATGCGCGGCAGGGGTCCCAATGCAGGTCAAGGGGAAACGCCATCGTGGCCCGGCGCACACGGCGCGTAACTGTCGAGACGCGTTCAAAGATTTAGCGCGTCAAGACCCCATCAATATCCCTGCAACACCCTGAACAGCTACGACGTGACGTCGGCGGGGTATGTCTCATGGGTCCTATAGGGGTACCCCGTTACCTAATATCTGGATTACCGTATTCAACTAATGGAACGACAAGCCTCTGAGCTTGTGAGCTTGTCAGCGTCAAGATACATTGCGTTGAACGCACAAACTTGGGCAACAAGATCCCAACGCGAGGTTCAAACGAACAACTACAAAATATGATGCTGTACTCGGTGCTTGTAGTTTCTTTGACCATTCACGGATGTGCGGGATGGCGTGTTATTGGCACCAGAGTTCTTGGTCATAGGAGTGAAGGTAAAACGATCTCAAAACGAATTGTCTTTGCTATAACGACATGATTTTAGCAAGCCAATGAGGGAGTTAGCTAAGAGACCTCACTCCAGCAGCACATCAAACCAGCAGGCTATGACTGCCAAATATTATTTCCAGGATGGATACACAGAGCTTCCATCATTCATGGCAAACACCGGGCAGCTATACCTGGCTTGGGTACAACCCGTTGGTCTAGCGGTAGACATATAATCACTGACTGTTCTTCAGGCGATTAGTTTTTACTAGCACTTTTCTTTTTTCCCGTTCGTCTCGTCTTCGGTGCATTCTTCAAATCGAACCACCGTGACTGCTCTGTATCAATGCCCATCGCCATCCGAAGTTGGCACCACGGGCCATAAAAGAACTGTCCAAGGCAGGTACGTTGTGCGTGTACGATGCTTCCGTTTGCCACAGCAACCATTCCAGGCTGTTCCCCACCCGCCTCTCGTTCCTGTCGTGCCTGCCAGATAGTTGAGCCGATGACGTGCTTTCCCTCCGTACCCGGGCAAGGACGACTCGAAACCTAAAGGTCGACCTCCTTCCGTCTTCTCTCTCCCTTCCACCTTTCACCTTCCACCTTCTTCCTCCACCTCCAGTTTCCACCCTCGACTTCTCCCACGTTCAACTTCGTCGATTCAAATTCACCGTTCACACCTTCGCTCCTTCTCATCTCCAATATAGTTTGCGCGAGCAGCGATGTTACCGGAAGAGTTACCGGCGGAATTGACGGTTGGTAAGCACAAACCCTCATCCATCCATCTACTCTCCTTCCCACACCTATCCAAATCACAAATGTCTTCTACGCCTATGAGCCTCTCGCCTTCTGGGTCATGAACAACCCTCGAGCAAAGAAAATATCATCCATGAACTCGGTGGTGAGAAAGCTAGCCAGCGCGTCGATAAAACCGCTGTGAGCCCCCACGAGAAGATTGGCTTTGCAGAGTAGTTCACGACCACAAGAATGGAGCGAGAATCAGTCAAACACAATCCTAAGATCCCTTGGACGGATTCAAAATGCCGAAGTCGGCTAGTACAAGGTCATTCCTTTTTCTTCGCGATCTCTCTGATCGCCATGCTGCCAAAGCCGGCCAGCACCAGACCATCGCCGTTTCCTGAGTTCAGCGGTCTTTTCCTTTATGTATACCGAGCCAAAGTAGCCAAGTTCTGCCTCTTCGCGCCAGTGCGCGCTCTTCATCTCGATAGCTGCTGTCCATTACTTGGCCGTACATGACCAGCTCGTCATCCACGCCTCAACATTCCGTCTTGGCTGTCCTGAGCCGAGTCTCTATTGAACTGAATCACCTAAGCGTGACCTGAGTATTCTCAATCTTGCCCGATAAATACGTCCACAATATCCTCCCTTGTTCGATACTAGGGCACCTATGCCACCACCATCTTCAGTTGATTGAGCGTGTATCTCCAATCTGGCTCCTGTCAACCGCCTGCCACGCCCGTAATTTGTCGAGGTCAATTCCGTTTCGTTGGATCAAGATTTCTGCCCTCATGCTCTCAAGCTGGAGTAGCCATTGGGTCATTGGGACGGATGGCTGGCGGGGGACTCTGGACCAATAGTTCTTCACAATGGGCTCGGATTTATTTCACCTGCCTCCTCCTTCCCTCCCCACCCGGCGCTCCTTCCTCGACTGACAACTTGCTATTTTCATTCCCCCGCCCTGCGACTTTTGTGCCCTCTTCTTTTCCCAACCACACCAAATTATATTTTCTTTCGGCAAACCTTCGCGATTTTCCACCACCTACCTACCTGCTCACGAATTTTCAAGTACACAGCCCGCAATCCATTTCCTCTTCTTCTCGTGTTCGGAGCTAACCAAAAATCCACGATATAGGGGATGTTTCCTCCCCACCGTCAACCGCGTGAGAAATGGCGTCTCCCGCCCAAAATCCGACGCTGGTAGGCCAGCCCGACCTGGAGTGTTCTGTGACCAACGGCTAACATTTCAGCTCTACATCACCATGCCACTGGCGATGCATGGGTTCAACCAGATGGACCCGACAAACGTCGGTCTGAGAACCACGATCGACCAAATCCGTCACAATTTCAACGTCAAAGTTCAGCCGACCGAGACGGGTTCGGCCCTATTTATCACAGCGCCGAACAAGACGAGTGCAAAGGAAGCCATTGCCGTGATCCGGCAAGTTCTCATCCGAAAAGCCGGAGAGAAAATCATGTGGCAGCCGTTGGTTCTAGTCACTCCTCCCAAGAGTGGCCCCGAGAATCTGCGGGCCATCCTTCAGCAGAAGGAAGGTGTGCCTGGGGCTCGACCCACCGCTTTCCCTTCTTCGACGGATGCAAACAATCCAGCTGGCCAGGTCACCGTGATGGCTGTGAAGTCAGGATACAAAGAGGCCATGTCAAAGGCTCTCATGAACGCGGCCGAGAACCTGCGCTTTTTGCCCAACAAGATGCGCATGAGGGTTAGATTTGGAAATCTCTACCTCAAGGAATGGAAGAAGGGCAAGGACGAATACACCTTGACCGACCTGGAGAGCCTTCTCCGTCGTGCTGGACCAAGAGGAACCGCGGCCATGGATACCTTGTAAGTTGCCATCCTACTGTCTGTTCCCCTGAAACCGTCTGATTTGGTGTTGTGTTAGCATCGGTTATGAAGGCATCGTGGACTCCCTTCGGGCTCAGTTGGTCTCACTCGCTGCCGGAGGCTTGCAGTGCGCCACACTGAGCGAGCCTGTGCATTCACTCGTCTTCGTCACGAAGAATTTGAGCCGGGAGTCCGTCCTTGAAAAAGTTCGAACCACGGGCAAGATTCAAGCCAATGGCAAGTTGCCTTATCGCTACAGCCTTGGACCCATTGAGGCATTCCACCTTGAAAAGCGTTACCGAACTGTGGAGATCATGAGTGCATGTCCAGAGAGCCGTCACGACTGGATCCTCGAGGTCTCAAACCACATCAGCACGGACGACTCGAGAAGCAGCGCGGTTTTACCGTTCGACGACAAGAGGCTGTCTCACAACATCAGGTTCAGCAGCGACGTGGTGGATGAGAATTTCCCCCGAATTAGCGTCAATCCAGCATTTGTTAAGTCTTTTGGCATCGAGAATATCGTCGGCAAGACTTCGTGGACGTATCTGATCAACTCCAAATACTTTGTTGAAGTCAGTATGTACCGCAGATGGGGCCAGAATACCACGCTCCCGCCCATCAGTGGCGTGTGTGTTTCCATGTATGGTGACAGTTGGGACAACGACATGGAATTCAGCGACCTGTCAACCGGCCCACGGGACTGGAAGGACTTTGCGAAGCAATTTCTCGTATCAGACAGCCCGAAGTACCAGGACCCGTATGACGACTTCTTGTACTGGGTCCATCGTATCCAGGGCATGCTTGATGGGTTGGTCAAGGACAAATGACTTGGGAGACAGGGACAACGTATGTCAACTTTTGTGAAGAGCGTTGGGTACCTGGAATGGCTGGATGGGCGCAGAGAGATGAGTTTCGGAGTGTGGACTTCAGAGCGTTAAGTTTCGGAGAGATGGTGTTCGTAGGAATGGGCATGGGGGGTGGCGCTACAGGAAATCTTGTCGGAGCTACACTACCAGGTAGAGAGCTTCAAGGGTCGATGAGATTGCTCTGGGGTCAGGACATCGATGACCAAAGTTGCACAACACACTGAATGAGGCCCAACGGAATCGAGTTGATGGCATGGATTTTCAAAAACCATATGTCTGTGTGCGCTGCAGTAAATGGACCACAGGCACGGTGATTATGTACTCGTCCCTTGCTTATCTTGGTTACCTTGGCTACATGTCTCCTATCATGACTGCTGCGGTTGCCCACCACCCTGGGCCAATACCTTTTGCCGCAATACTAGACCGACGGGTTAGCATAGAACCCTAACCGGATCATAAATCAAGAACACAGGTAAACTGGGGGGAACGGGTAGGCAGTATTTTACCTTCTTCTACCACACGCAAGCTGTTGGACTTGTTCTGCACGATGAGCTCGAGTTCTTGAATGTTGTCACCGAGCTCCTTGACCTTGGCCTCGTAGAACTGGCCGGCGCTCTTTGTGTCCTGTTCCCCCCCGAGGTCAGAAGTGAGGTCATTATAGATGAACCAGAGTGCTGGGGGATTTACCTTTTCGACATAGAAGCCTGTACCGACGTCGACGATGACCCTGTCGGGGTCGGAGAGCTTGCCCTTGACGTAGAGAGAGTTGGTGAGGGGGACTAGGATTTCTTTGCTGTCTGCAGATTGGGTTAGCTTGGATGGCGGCGACGGGGTGGGATGGTGTTGATCGATGGGTGGAATGGGTAGCTATGGCCTGGTGGACTGGATGTTATCGGGGGGGATTGAATGCGTAGGTTTTGTTTACACAGGACCTGAACGGCCCCCCTATATGCTCAAAGAAACAAGGAGACGGAAATTGGAGACTGGGAAATAAACTGGGGTTGACAACGCACTGTCGAACGAAGCGCTCCCCGCCTGGACGATGCGCAGACACTCCTTGAATTTGCCCTGCGCGGCCGCTAGCTGGGAGTACGACCCCGACAGGGACTCGACCTCCTCGTCTAGCTGCTTCTTGACGGCGCTGAGCTGCTGCGCGTTCAGAGTGTCAAGACTCACTTTTTGGTGAGAAAGTAATAAATAAAGACAAGTCAGCGAGGAAGATCTCTTCACGTATATATGTCTCTTCCTTTTTTCACCACGGTGGGTGGGTTGGAAGTTTGAGGGAACCCTGAATTTCCAAAACGTGAGTGAGTGACTGACTGACCTTGCTCCTGGCCGCGGTTTGCTGCCATGGTTTCGTTCGCTGGTTGGGAGGATGGGATCCGCCGTATTTGTATGGGCAAGACACGAAAATCCGGCAGTGGTATTTCGAGATGCGATTTTTTCCGGGTTATTTTTATTTTGGGGACGAAGCGTTCCGGTCGGTCGGCGATTGGGGGATATTGGATCGTGAGGGTCGGGTCAAGCGGCGACGACAAGGACGGCGAGTGAGGGCTGGCAAGGTTGAAGGAAGCCGAGGCGATGGCCCCGCTAATTGAGCTATTGTTTGGGGGGTTGAGGGAGCTGTGATGTTTGTCCGGGAATGGATTGGCGATTAGGTAAGGGTTATGTATGTAGGTAGATGGAAGTCTTGTACACGGTTCATTGACGATGGGACTGTGCATTCCAGGCCACTAACAGTTGCTGCGGTGAGTCTGGGCTGGGGGTGTTAGCGAGGGAGATCTTCCACGACTTTCCACCATCCATCCCTCTGCCAGGAGGTCTTCCCCTTTCCTATCTCACGACGCTGCATGGGAAAAACGACTGGACAATCCGAATTTTGGACTGCTCTTCTTACTGGAAGTGCATGAACTTCTACTGGCGACTGAAGAATTGGTTGAAGAAATCTGCTACTGCAGCGTGCTTGACAGTTCGGACTCAAGTCGGGACTAAACGTTGCTGGACTAACAACCTACCTACCCGGCAACATGGCTGCTGCCGCTCTCCCTACAGCTCCCGAAAGCACTCGGATTGGTGGTGCTCCTGGATTTGGTGATGGACGATCACTGATCGCTACGCGCTCCTTTAAGCCAGGCGAGGTCATCGCCACCTTCAATGACCCGCTACTTGCACTGCCTGACGGTCCTGGCATGCGGACAACATGCAACTTCTGTCTCGCCGTGGAGGTTCCGCTGAAGGCATGTACCGGCTGCAAAGCAACCGTCTATTGCGGTGCCCAATGCCAGAGGGCACACTGGAAATCGATACACAAGACCGAGTGCAAGATGTTCAAGCGCGTGAGAGAGCAGTCCAACAAGGACTGGCTGCCGACGCCTGTGCGCGCTCTTGCACAGGTCTTGATACTGCTCGAGGCTGGAGAACCGAATGCGACCGCGGCGTTTGGGGACGGTGGCTCGCTGGAGGGCAATGTCGATGGTTTCAGGCAGGACAGTCAGGTCTGGGGAGACTTTCAGCTCCAGGCTGCGGCCGCGCTGGTGTACCTGGGCATGATGGCGTCTGAGGAGTGGCAGGAGAAGGCACGTAGGGGTGCGCTGGATTCAGATGAAAAGTTCCAGAGGGCTTGTGAAGTATTATGCAAGGTGAGTACTGGCTATCATCCCCCGAAGCGGAGTTGCGGTTGCGGGAGAGTGGCCGTTCACTTACGAGAACCGCAGATACAAACCAACGCATTCAACAGACTGGATCAGGACACAGCACTGTCTGGCATCTTCCTTCACCCTGGCCTGGCCATGGTCAATCACTCCTGCATGCCGAATGCCTTTGTTGGCTTCGACAAACGGACCGCGCAGCTGAGAGCCGGAGAACCAATTGACGAGGGGGATGAGATTCGGATATCGTATATTGGTATTTTTTGTCCATAAAGAATGTTACCGTTCCACCAAAATCGCCTCTGACCATGGCTCGATCAGATTATACCATCCCCAGAAACGCACGGCGAGAGGCACTCAAACTGTATCATTTCGAGTGTGGCTGTCCTCGCTGCACACTTGATCTGGATGTATATCAAGCATGTCAAAGATCACCCGTCATCGATCTCAATGCGTTCAGCGTACAACCAGACTTGCAGAAACTACGGGACCCTCGAGTCGACCGATCCAGTATCTCTGCAGCAGAAATCGAAACAGTCTACAAACAATGGAATTCCCAAAAGGTCCCAGCATCAGACGAGGTCGAAGCAATGAGAGTCACACGGGAACAATGGAAGCTGTGCAAACCGCTGGTAGAGGCCAGGATGTGGGCAGTCGAGCCTCTCCCAAGCACCATCCTTCAGCTGATGCAGTCATATGCCGTCGGCCGCAACCAGATTGCCTACGCGCTCCCGCTCGCTTGCTTTCTCCAAACAGAGTACGAGCCGGTCAGATATGTGGCACCGTTCATGCCGTGGAGGATCAAGGGCGTCATGCTGATTGCAACGATGCTGAGCGAGACCGCGTATCTCACCGCGAGGGGCGAGCTCGCAAAGACATACCCGCACAAGGGCCTGGTCAACATTCTGACCAAAAGCGACCAGCTTTCGATGTGCGAAGCGATGCTGCGTCTCGTCGTCCACTGGGCCAGGATCGGCCAGACGGAGCAGTGGGGCCCGCTGAGGGAGGCAGTGGAGATGCTGCGGGATATCGAGTCCTTGGAGGGCCGGGCGAGAGAATCGAGCCTGCTCAGGAAGTGGGCGAAGAACCCGGAGGACTTTGAAGGGAGGGCTTTCTTTCAGGCCGTGGTGGTGGAGCCCATCAATGCGCTGGCGGCTTTGGCGCTGGAGATAGTCGAGGGAGAGTTGGGGGGCGATGAGAGGAGTCTGGTTCGGAGGTAGAGTTGTAGGAATCATGGACCGAACTGGGACATTTACACCGCGATCAATCAATGCTCAACGACATCTTGCATTGAGATAAGCCTGTCATTTAGTTCAGGCTGGAACAAAATGCGCATCATAAGCAGAGGTGATCGGTTGACAACCACTTTTTCGTTGGATATTTTATCGGTCATCGCATGATATGGAGTCAGTGTCAACGAAAGTAAGCTTGGGAGTGTTCAAGATCAATTCTCTCGCCGGGCATGTCGAATTATGTTCATATCCCACATATGTAATTGAAGATGAGGCATACTAGTCAGGTGTTGACCAAGAAAACAAACGGTGGAATCTTCCTTGTGACCGCTGTGCTTGTGATGTAATGGGATGGGATTAAGATTCATGAGATGGGACGATAGGCAGTACCGGCGCCACAAGCAACACCGTTTGCCGTGCATCAGCCACTTCGCCAGGCCACCCTTGCCGAGCTAAAACACGTCCCAGGCTGGCTACCAGCCACGGCCAAGAGCCTAGCCGATAAATTATTTGGCAACCCGCTCAATCGGCATGCACCTCTCTGGCCTGGTTGCTGCAGCTTGCTAAAGTGTTTCCGTAATCTCTCTCTCCTCCGACTACCTCACTTTTCCATGACCGTCAGCGCCATGGGCAAAAACAAGAAAAACAAGGCTTCACTGCCTGAGGAGGCCGCATTGGCAAATGGCACTAACGACACACAGAGCATTACCAGCGCGAACGAAGCCTACGGCGCCCACTGGACCTCCGCCGCTGCCGCTGCCGCCATCCCCCCCCAGCCACAGAGCGAGTCTTCAGGCAACAGCCTGAAGCGCCGCAGCACAGACGATGCCGACGGCGGCGACGACGACGGCGAGGGCTGGCAGACTATCGAGCGCGGGCGCGCCGTCAAGAAGCAGAAAAAGATCCCCGGCGCCGAGTCCAAACGCTACCCCGGCATCTCTTTTTCCGAACAGGCACGGCTTCAGGCCAAGATCAACGTGTCGTCCCTCCGCGACCTGATTCTCTACATCTTTGCCGACGGGCCCGCTCCGCAATGGGTCTCGGTGAAGCACCGGCCCGAGTTCCGCAAGATCGTGGCCATCATGGTGCCAGGCCTGGAGGAGGCCATGTTCAAGCCGAACGTCGACTTCTCCGCCTACAGCGACCTCGCCCCAGATCAAGCGATCAACCGGGTCGCCACCTCTCCAGATGACTACTACCCCCGCGCCCTGAAGAAGGACGCCCTGCCGCAGCCGCTGCAGCCCTTTGCGGATCTCTTCCCGCACCTGTGGCCCGTCCGAGCCCCCGGCGATGACAAGTATGGCAAGCTGCACTCCCCGGTCCACGCCATGCTCACGGCCCCGCCTCCCAAGTCCAGCGGCGAGAAGAAGAACGGCGTCAAGGCTGTATCAGACCCCCATGGGTGGAAGGACCAGAGGACGAGAATCACTGAGTTCCTGGCCTCCACAGAGGACCTGATGGAGAATGGCTTCCCCACACACCCTGCCATGCTCCCCGAGGGCGAGCGGAGGGCAAACTTCAAAGATCCCGCTGGCTGGGTACATACCCGCGTCGAGCGGCTCGAGGACGGCGACGTGCCCGAGGTCGACATCCAGCAGGGCAGCGTCACAGCCGGCCGAGAAGTCCTGGCCCTCGACTGCGAGATGTGCGTGACGGGCGAGAACGAATACTCCCTCACGAGAATCAGCCTAGTCTCGTGGGACGGCGAAGTTGTCCTGGACGAGCTCGTCAAGCCAGACAAGCCCATCATTAACTACGTGACGCAGTACTCGGGCATCACCAAGGAGATGCTCGACCCCGTCACCACCACGCTCCGCGACATCCAGTCCCGGCTCCTCGATCTCCTCCACCCCCACGCCATCCTCCTCGGCCACTCGCTGGACTCGGACCTCAAGGCCATCCAGCTCTCCCACCCCTTCATCGTCGACACCTCCATCATCTACCCCCACCCCCGTGGCCCCCCACTCAAGTCCTCCCTCAAATTCCTGGCACAGAAGTACCTCAGCCGCGAGGTCCAAAAGGGCGGCGGCACGTCCGCCGGCCACGACAGCATCGAGGACGCCAAGACCTGTCTGGACCTGGTCAAGAAGAAGTGCGAGAAGGGCAAGGCCTGGGCGGCCGGCGAGGTGCAAGGCGAGAACATCTTCAAGCGGCTCGCGCGCGCGGGGACCGCCTACCGCGCCACGGCCGGGCCCGTGGCCACGGGCGGTCTTCCGACCGGCAAGCTCAGCGCGGCAGTAGACTGGGGCGACGTGTCTAGGAGCGCGTGCAGCGCCGCTACTTTCACCATCAGCTGCAAGACGGACGCCGACGTCGAGGCCGGCATCGTCCGCGCCGTCCGCGGCGACCCCGACGGACTCGAGATCCCCGGCGGCGGCGTCGACTTTGTCTGGGCGCGCATGCGCGAGCTCGAGGCCCTCCAGGGCTGGTGGAACCGCAACAAGCTCGCCACCGACGACGACGCCGCCGGCCCCCCCGCCGTCGACGCAGCCGACTGTGATGACGGCGCCGCGTCTTCGTCGTCGCCTCTGGAGGCATGTCTGACGAGCCTGGCACAGCGCCTCAAGCGCATCCACGACGCCCTCCCGCCCTGCACCGCGCTCATCGTGCTCAGCGGCACCGGCGACCCGCGCGAGATGAGCCGGCTGCAGGCCGTGCAGGCTAAGTTCAAGAAGGAGTACAACACGCCCGGGTCCAAGTGGGATAACCTGAGCGTCAAGTGGACCGACACGGAGGAGCAGCTGCTCCGCAAGGCGGTTCGCGCGGCTAGGAGCGGCATTGGCTTTGTCGGAGTCAAGTAAGGGTCGCGAGTCCCGTTCGTTCGTTCGTTGCTTGGGCGTGGCATGGCATACAGGAATATGTGCATGGTATTGGAGTCTAGGGAACGATTACGTTTGGTCGGTTGGTTCTTTTTCACACGAAGAAATTACATGGCACATACCGTTCGTCCCATTGGGGGGCTTTTTGATACGAGCATAAATAGACAGACAGACAGACGGGCAGGCAGGCAGCGCATGTCCATTGATACCCAACCCACCCGCCCCGTGCCCCTCGTGGCTTCTTTCTTCACTTGTGGTGTGGGAGAGAGCGCAACATGGCAGCAGCAGAATAAAATAATAGACCATAACAAAACTTACCCTTTATCACGCGTAACATCGCTGTCGTGAGGCTGTGTGTGGCTGTTTCTTGTCTTTGGTCTGTCAAACATGTCATACCAAGATTGCATCAGCGGGCCGCCTACTTGATGAAGCGAGCATCTTTCACGCGCGTCAGAAACTCTTCGTGTCTTGTCTCTACCTGCATTCTTCTTACAAACCTTGTTCGCGTCGAGGCAAAAGACGAACGAGGCAGGCAGGCAGGCAGGCAGGCCTAGATACCTATCTATAACCTATATACGCTAGCAAAAGCACCACCACCATCATCAACAACAACGACAACGACCACGCCGCCGGCCCCACTCCCGCCTATGTATATTCATCCCATGTACTCTTTTTGTATCCCATGATGATATTTGTTATTTCGCTCTCTCCGTCCGTGTATGTTCGAGGTGGGTCGTCAGGGGTGCCTCTCCATCGGCCGCAGCCAGCCACACCCATTAAGATGCCACAGCCGCCGAGGGATATGCTGCTGCTGCTGCCGCTGCTGCTGCCTCTGGTCCGCCTCACCGTCCGCGTCAAAAGTCAAACTCGCCCCTGAAGATGTCCGGGTCGACGCCGACGACAACCTTCTCGGCCAAGTCGCGCCTGCCCATCTGCGTAAACACCCGGCGGAGGGTGTCGTACAGGGTGGTGCTGCGGTTCTGCGTCGTCATGGCCTCGAGGCGGGCGTCGGTGAGGTTGTCGCCGCCGCCGAGGATCTCGCGGGCCTTTTCCCTGCCGCTCTTCTCGACGCTCTTGTGCATGTCGAGTGCGGAGAGCAGGTGGCCGGCGGCCTCGGCGTGGCAGCCAATGTTGATGCACGAGACGCCCAGGTTGTAGCGCGCGCGCACAAAGTTGGGGTGGATGGCCAGGGCTTTTTCGTAGGCGGCGATGGCCTCCTCGGAGCGGCCGCTGTTGGCCAGGGTGGCGCCCAGCCGATTCCAGAGCAGGTGGATCTGTGAGCGCTCGTTGGACGCGCCCAGCTCGGAGCTGTGCAGCGCCGCCTGGAAGCAGTCGACCGCCTTGTCGTAGTCCTCGGCGCCGTAGAAGAGCACGCCCAGCCCGACCTGCACGTCCGGGTCCATGTGGTCGCCGTCCGGGGCCAGGCGGGCCGCGTCCAGGAAGAGGTTGGTGACGCGCTCGTGCAGCTGCGCGCGGTCCGTGAAGCCCAGCTCGGCCGCCGACGAGAGGTCCTGCGGCGCGATGATGTGCGGGTACTTGACCGACAGCCAGCGCTCGAGCGTGCGGTAGGCGGTGCTGTCGTAGCCCTCGTTGGTGTAGGACACGGCCAGGCCCATCTGCGCCGCCAGGTTGTTGGGGTCCAGCTTCATGGCGTGCTCGAGCGCGCGGATGGCCGCCTCTTCCTTCTCGTTCTGCGCCTGCGCGCTGCCCAGGTAGACCCAGGCCTCGACGTGGTCCGGGTTCTTCTGCACGGCGGCCTCGAAGGCGAGCGCGGCGAGCGAGAGGTTGCCGCCCTCCGACATGATGCGCACGCCCTCCTCGAACGGGTTGGGCTGGTCCTGGAACATGTTCTCGTCCTCGAACAGGTAGTCCTGTATTGGCGGGTCGGCGCCTATCCTGCCGTGCATGCCCCAGTCGCCGAGGTTGTCGCCGCCAAAGTTGCTGCTGTCGAACTTGGCAAAGTCCTCCTCGACGTCCATGTCCTTCATGGCCTCCTGCTCGTTCTGCAGCCCGCGCCATATGGACTCGAGGTCGCCGTAGCCCGTCTCCGAGTGCAGCAGCTCCTCGTCCATCTTGTTCAGCTCGGGCTCCATGGCGAGCGCCTCGTCGGGCTGGTTGTGCAGCTCCATCTGGGCGAACTGCTCCTCCCACTTTGTATCGTCGAGCTCCACCACCTTGCCCTTGCCTTTGCCCTCGAGCGCCTGGTCGTGATGCTGCGGTTGCTGCTGTTGCTGCTGTTGCTGCGATAGTTGCGGGCCGTACATGGTGCTCATGGGCTGGTACATGGGCCGTTGCATCATTCCGTAGCTCATGCCGCCAATGCCCATGCCCATGCCCATCATGCCGCCGCCGGCCATCATGGGGCGCTGTGCCTGGCTCATCATGCCGCCGCCGGTCATGGGGCTGGCGTGGGACGACGATGCGGAGCCGTTCATCTGCTGGAACTTGGAGAACTCGTCGGCGCTGAACTGGGTGCCGGGCGGCACGTTGAAGGCCGCCTCCATGGCCGCCTGGGGGTTCTGGAAGTCGCCGGCCCATGTGGGCGACGTGGACTTGGCGCGGAGGTGGACGGCGTGGTGGGGATCGACGTGGACGTGGGCGTGGCCCATGGGGCCCTGGTGCTCGAGGGGCATCTCGGGCATGTTGGGGGTCTGGTGCAGGAAGCCGTTCATCATCTGCGGGGCCGTTCAAATTCAGCACGTTAGCTATTTTCGCGCTCTCTCTCTCTCTCTCTCTCTCTCTCTCTCTCTCTCTCTCTCTCTCTCTTTCTCTGACGTACCTCGTCCTGAGGCGTGCTGCGGCCGGCGCTCCGGAAGCCACCCAGGGCGCCATTCGGACCTCTCCCAACCAGCCGGTCGTGCTGGAGGCTGTTGTCGTTCTGCACATGCTTGGCGAACTGGCTCAGCGGGTTGCCCGCCGTCGAGCACTCGGCGCCACCCAGGAAGGACATGGTGGGATGTTGGCTGCTTTTGTTTTGGTGTTGCGCTGTGCTGCGCTGACAAACGACTGGATGCTCAGCGTCGTCGTGCTTGCATTGCCGGCCGTCGTCGGGCGGCACAAGTGGCGGGGCGACGTGTGCTGAAAGATACCAGGTAATTGCCTTGTAGGAAAGACGGAATAAAATATAATAAATACAGTTCGATACGGACAGTTGCTCAAGAGAAGAAGAAGAACAAAACGATACTGGTTCCTTCGGCTCGAAAGTTTGGAAAGCAATGGAAAGAACGGAAGTTCGCTCTCGTCTCTCTCTCTTGGAGTGAACCTACGCTCTGTCGGGCACTCCGCATGCCGCACTTGGGGTTGGGCTGCCTACCAGGTAGGCCGCTGGCTCGCTGGCTGCCGCCACCCTACCTATTGAAATGCCGAGGCCCCGCCCTAACCTAGCTAAGAGCAGGCAGGTGCATTTCCGGCTGCCCCACCCCCGCATGTGCGCTGCGTGACTGCTCGGTGGTCGACCCGTTGGAGAATGGAGACTGATCCTTGCGTAGATCCTTCACCTCTTTGATGATAAAAGGTGGCCGGTAATGTTGTAAGCATACGGGAAGAATTTCCGCAAGTCAGAGAGAGAGAGAGAGAGAGAGAGAGAGAGAGAGAGAGAGAGAGAGAGAGAGAGAGAGAGAGAGAGAGAGAGAGAGAGAGAGAGAGAGAGAGAGAAAGAAAGATTGAGACCTGGGAAAGGAGATGGTTTGGTATTAATACAGTTTGTTGTTAGTGCAGTGGACAGAGAAGGTCTAAACGGGCTTATACTACATCTACTCGCCTATGCCTTCCATTTGCCAGCCAGCAAGCACGGTCCGTTCCTCTGGCCAGGGCTTTTTGTTCCACCAGCGCGCTTCCCAGATGGCCGAATCCAGCGCGCATCCCGCATCATTGTTATACATTAGATTCAAAAGAAGCCAGTCACCCGCGTTCACTCTCTTTTCTCTTGCCACCTCAGATGAGATATCTAGAAGTTGTCCTCAAAGCCGCTCCGCCTGTCCTGACGGGGCTCGCGACGCCCAAAACCCGCACCGCCCTCGCGACGCCCAAAACCTTCACCGCCCTCGGGACGCTTGACGTATCCCGAAGCAAAGTCGATGACGAGCTTGCGGTCGGCAAGCGTGACACCCTGGAGCTTCTGGTGCGCAGTCGTGGCCGACTCGACATCGACGAAGTCAGCGTGAGCAAAGCCACGGGGCCAGCCGGTAGTGCGGTCGACAGCAATGCGGACATCCTTCAGGTTGCTGAGGCCATTGAAGATGGCATTGAGCTCCGAATCCGTAGTCTCATAGGGGATGTTTCCGATGAACAGCTGCTGCGTGGGCTCGCCGGGAGACTTGGTCGCACGCTGAGTGCGATCCTTATCAGCGGCGAGCTTGGGAATGCACGTGATGCGACGTCCGTGCCAGAAAGAGCCGTTCACGTTGGCGCAAGCCTCCTTGAAGGACTCCAGGTTGTTGAAGTAGACGAAGCCAAAGCTAGACAATCGCAAGCATGTCAGCTATCTGCACTTCTTGTTTCCGCGTGCTTTGCGCCGGTGCTTACCCCTTGCTCATGCCGCGAGGATCCCGGACGATCTGGATGAAGTTGACGCCGCCATATTTCTCAAAGAGGCCGTGGAGGTGCTCCTCAGTGGCATCGAAGATGAGGTTACGGATGAAGGCGCCGTAAGGTGTGGGCTGGCCGGGCGGGAACGACTCGGTTCCTACATCGAATTGATCGGTTAGAGCCTGTGGAAGAAAAAGAAAAACACTTGTGTGAAAATGGTGTATCTGTCTGTACCTTGGGTGGACTCCTGGAGAGTCTCAGCGAAGGGATCCGAGGCCTGCTCGGGGGTGTTCTCCTCGGTCTTCTCCTCGATCTTCTCCTCGGTGTTCTGGAACCGAGTGGTCTGAGAGAAGAAGCGCGCGGCGCATACAGAGCCTATCCTGGACGCCTCGGCCCTGCGGGCAACATTGCTGGCGAAGGGAGTGGGGAGAGCCTTGGTAGACACTGCTCTCGTGGCCGACGAGGCAGATCTGAGGGCGGCACGACGGATGGACTGCCTGCATTGCAAAGTCCGCGTCAGTGGAGGGCTCCACGGGGCTGAGAGGCCAAAACCAATCCATTGGGGAGTAACCTACATCTTGAATGACGGGATGCAGTTGATGACGAGGGTGGATATCGACGGTGGGAGGACGAGATGGTGGTTGACTGCGTCAGGCGGCAGGCGGATGGATGGATTGATGGATGGATGGATGGATGGGTGGACGGGTGTATGGAGAGAAAGTTCACGGATGGATGCGTCGGCTCGCGTCGCCAGAAATGTTGGAAATTTTCCAAGCGCCAAATCGTTGGCCAGCACCCCGAACCCTGCAAGCGCATCAGCTCATCGCGTGCATAGCACGGGGCTCCCACTAGCGGTCCTGAACAACCCTAACCCTCGGGCTTATACGACAGTTCTCGTGCGGGCGGGTCAGAAAACTCCACTTGTTCCCAATTGCTTCTTCCTGAATGGAAACTCTGGACGAACATTACTCCATCTAACTTGGGCACTCGAGATCAGGATTGACATGACGTGATCGAGCACCTTGCGCAACAATCGAACACGTAAAAATCTCGTTATTTATCTGGGCATCTTTATTGCAAGAGAAACCGATTAGTTGCATGAAACTCCTGGATTTACTCCGCAAGATAGGCTGAGAGAAAAACAGAAGTCAGAAACTCATTCACACGCACAAAGTAACCAGGGAAGGAGTCAAAGCAGCTTGAAATCGCTCATATCCATTCATAAAGGTCTATATATCATAAAGTATCTCATAAATCATTCATTATTCATAAATTGCATCCATCCAGCAAAGGGGTATCAAAGCCATGTCCAATCCTCCATCCAATATGGCCTTCGCCTTGGCCTCGTTGGCAAAATCCATGCCAATATCCATACATAATTCCATCAGGCTCCGCTCCGATAAACCATGCGGAGGTCCTGATCACTCGTCCCGACGGGAACGAGATTCTTCGCCCTTCGAAGAGCCCGGGCGTGCGCCGCCTGAGAGGCAAGTGCTTGGGTGCGAGTCTCAGTCTGCGACTGCAGTGCTGCTCGTGTGGGTGCAGAGAGCACCTTCCACCTGGACCCGGCGGTGTCGTCCGCAATGTCTCGGTCGCGGCCCAGCTGGAGAGGTATCAAACCGTTCGCCAGCCGGGGCTTGTCGGGGCCCGGCTCGGCCGTGCGTGGTCGCTGGGGGAGTGTCTCGGGAGGCGCGAGAAATTTCGAGGTCGACGCGAGGGTCTGGGTGCTCTTTGTCTTTCGCACGCTGGGGTCTCGGTGGAAATACACCGGGTGGGAACGGAGCCCGTCGGCGGCGGTCAGCCTGTTTCGGCCTGTTGGTGGGTGGTTGACGCTGGCTGAAGGCTGGGGTCGGCTCGGGGATGGAAGCGGAGAGGCTGTCGGCTCCGGCTTGGTGATGACAATCTTCACCTCGCTGGACTCGTCCGCCCTGCTGATCCTCCTGCTTTTCCGCTGGGAATGGGCGCGACGTTGCTGTTCGGACCCGGCCTCGCCCGCTAGCTCAAAGATGGATGTCCAAAGCGAGCCCGTCATTCCATCTTTGGAGGCCAGGCTGAACTGGTCCTCGCTCATGTCGGTCCATGGTCGCTCGCTCGGGATGAGGAATTCACGGTCCTCCTGTATCGCCTCTGTCTTTGATTTCCGTGAGGTCCAGAAGGAAAGGAAGCCATAGCCATCCTTCTTGGGCGTCTTGGTGACTGCGCGGTATGATTTCGGCAGCTGGATATGATCATACGGGCTCTGCTGTGGGAGGTAGGTGTATTCCCCCTCCAGTTCCGCCTTTGCGGGCGGGAGTGGAATAGGTACCGAGATTCTCCATTGTTTTGCATTGCCCGACTCGATATCACCACGCCCATGCGTTGCTCGTACACGGAGGTAGACGACGATGGCCGCGCCGAGCAGCAACAAGACGGCTCCAGCTAGACCAGCAACGGCTGCTACCTGGGTCCCGGGATGCTTGAGAATGTAGACGACGGCATAGATGCCGTTGGTAGCTGCGAACAGGATGATGGTAACCAGCAGCACGAGCTCGAACCTGGAAAAGAGCCGCCGAGGCCCGGGTTGGAGACTTGTTGGGAGACTTGTTGGGAGTCTTGTGAATGAAGCTGGGCTACCCATGGTGGCGAAAGATGTCCACGTCGAGTTGAGCTTGATGATTGGGCGGGTGGTCTCCCAGCTGGACAGGGTCTGGCAGCTTTCATTGCCTCCTAGTCTGCCTCGAGAATGCTGGGATCTGGGGAAGCTGCATTATATGACGGCGGCCCAGAGACTTCTTGGGGTGACGGCTAGGGTGGGCGGGAGGGCCTCCAACGCCTCCATCTCAAATCCTCAATCTCGTAGGGCTGACGGGAGGAGCAGCCACGGAAGGAGCCAAGCAAGAAGGATCCCGCCTCTGTGCGCGTTGCGCTGTTTCGTGCCTAGTGGAGACCGTGTTGGCGTCCATCCTCCGCCATTGCCTGGAGCTGAGCCAAGATCTGCCCAAGGTGCCAAGATGCGTAACTACAGCACGTCGTTGCGTGGCCAGTCAGCAGTGCAGCTTGCAGCGCTCGCCTTTTGTGCTGCGCCACGCGCCCGTGCTGCGCTGTGCTGGTGCTGTGCTGTTGCTGCCCGTGAATGTGGATTCGAAGTTCAAGGCGCTGATTGTCTTCCCGTCTTTTTCATGCACCTGCCAAACGAGCAGCAACGAGCATTGACCCAGCCAAGTCCCGACAGTTGTGGTGTAACAGCGTATGACTAAGTTCCTAGTCACCGCCTCCCGTCTGGTCTTATGTCCTTTACCGGTCGCGCTTGGAAGCGTCGACTGTGATAAGTCGGTGCTGGACTGCACTTGATCCACATGCATGCCATTGGAAATCGTTATCACGCTACGTTGCTTCCTAGCCCCCACTCGAGAGAACCGCCGAGAGCGCCACCCCGACAGCACAAATCAAATAATTGCAGCTACGAGAACGCAGCAAGGCAGTGCACGATACGCGAGTCTGCCTTGTGCCATGTGGGCTTCCATTGCCCTTCCGTTGTCCTTCCATTGCCCTTCCATCGCCCTTCCATCTGACTGCTCCCGGAAACTTGTCATCGGCTGGGGCCAAAAGATTGTGCTTACGTTGGCATTAGACGACCATGACCAGATCTCCCATCTCCATTGCGACTCTGCATCGGCGTCGACGATCGCTGCGGGAAGATACCTCCAACCCATTAATCATACCCCTTTTGTTTGAATTTGACAGCATCTGCTCACACCAAAGTCATCATGAAAAATATCAGCATCGGGAGTCGCAGTCGGATTTTATTGAACGCGGCACTGTTGATAATATGACAGAACAAACTAGAAGAAGAGATGCTGCCTGCTGCCTATTGGTGCTGTGTCATAGAACAGTCAACTTACCCGACCCGTTGGCCACAAAAAAGACTCAGGCGCCCTCGTTGGGGTTGATGTTGAAACTAGGTGTTGATAGGATGAGGTTTCACTTGACGAGACAATCGGTGCCCTGAGACCACAGCTGGTGGATGACGCGGAGTTCATATCTCGATTCTCAGGAACAATCTTCTGCGTCAAAACAGAAAACGAGGTGCACCTGCTTCACTCATCTTGGTCGATTGGTGGGGATATATATCCAGGTAACTTGATTTTGGCATCCACATCCCACATCTGCACCCATCGAGGGCGCTTCGAATATACTCTACATATCGCCCTTTTCCCTGCCTAATAGCCACACAACATGCGCGCCAGTCATCTGGCGGTTAGCGTAGCAATCTTGCTCGTTTCGCACCAGAGCACAACCGGGACTTTTCTCGACACCTGCATAGTCTGCACCGACAAGAGCGGGTGGGACATCCAACACCTTGGCGGCGTCCACCGGGGCGAGTTCACTGCAAAGCGTCACCAGGCGGATAACAACCTGCAGGTCTACAAGACCTACACCCTGGACCTGAACCAATGCATCGCCAGAAAATGAAATGGAACACTGGGGGCCGCGGCAATGTGAGTCTTGTTTCTGTCCTTGGATGCACTCGCAAATGATAGTCTGGTTTCTCATGGCCTGGTCAGGGGCAACTTCACGATCGGCGACGAGCACAGCCGTGGCTGCGTCATTTGCCATGTCGACCTCACACTTGACGGGGCTCCCGTCATATGCATCTGTGCGACTCAACGTGACGCGGATAAGCCCGAAGCCATGTTTATGGGGCTCAAGCTCGGTAAGCCACCCCTCCCGCGTGCAGTTGTTTGTTCGTTCGACATGAAGCTGACGGCAAGAAATTTTGAATGAGGACGACGTCGTCCAATTCACGCAAGAAACTCCGCATGAAAAAGGGCAGCAGGGCACTCCAGCTTCCCTGTGGTGTGTTGACACGCAATACTCAGCACAAGAGGTGGATAGTTGCCCAGAACCATAAGATAGACCGAGGCACATGGTCACGGTCCTTTGCTGGTAAGTCATTGTCATTTCGTTTCTCGCATCGGCGTTGGTGGTGATGGCAGGAAGCTAACCGCCTCAAGGAAGATAGCAGTGAGAAGAGTTGGAAAACAAGTCTTGGGCTAAATAGTAATGAAGTCCGAGCCTGGGCACATTTTGCTGGTCACTTTGATAAATGACATTTGGTTTATGTTCATTATCTCACACTCATCCCTAACCCCCATTCTGCCAGATGATAACAAACCCCCTTTCCCCCTGAGATGCGCCGACATCCACCACCACACACCGCAATCCCCACAACTCTCTGAGTTGGGCAGTTGGTGGGTGGCATTTGCTCCACTGGAGGTTTCCAAGACCCGCTCAGCTAGGTGTTGCAACCCAGGCCGAACAAGCCTATCCCGGCCCGAGTCCCCAATCCACCGAACCCGCACCGAACCCGCTCCACTCGGCGAAAAAAAGGTGAAGAAAAAAACTCTCACCAGGATGCCAGGGTCCCATTGACATCCAAAACTAGCCGACAGCTCCTCAACAACAACAACAACAACAAGACAGGGCGTGTGGCTCAGTTGGTAGAGCGTTCGCTTAGCATATTCGAGCAGAAAATCGAGGAGGAGATTTCACATCTTCCTTCTTCCACCCTGCCTTCGAAATTCCTGCGAAAGGTCCTGGGTTCGATTCCCAGCCCGTCCAGTGTTGTTATCCTTTGTCCTTTGCGACCGTGGTCTAGTGGTTAGGATTCAACCCTTCCAAGGTTGAGGGAGGGGTTCGATTCCCTTCGGTCGCAGCGATGTGAGCAGTAATGTTCACACACTTTCTTCTTTTTGCTCCGCTCATGTCCCTTCCCGGGACATGTGATATTTTACCCGATGCTCGGCTCGTCGTGGCGGCATAGCAAGGAGCAGGCAGGGTGTGTTCAAGAAGAAAATCAAGTCGCGGTGGCAGAGTGGTCTAATGCGCAAGACTAGAAATCTTGTTCTTTCGGGAGCGTCGGTTCAAATCCGGCCCGCGACTCTTCTAATCATCAAGAAACAGTGACGTGTTTCTGTTCTCCTTTTTTTTTTTTTTTTTTTTTGCATCGGCTTGCTTGGGAATGGACGGCTGCCATAGCATGCACCGAGCTTCTACGCCTTCAAGGACCGTGACAAGAGCGAGGCAATTAGGCACGTGGAGGGTTGCAAATGTCAGAAGTCAGAAACGATATACAATTAGAGGCCCCCGAGAACCTGCTTGGGATAATGAAGGGTGGTGAAAACCAAGGGAGGGGTGTTGAATGCTGGTGACGGGGTGGTTCGTCGTGCCGCTCTTCTTGTCTTTGCCCGGACGGTTATGACCATCACCAACTAAGATCAGTGGTGGACTAACGTCGCCTCTGGGCAACTAGTATGCGCTGGTGTCGCGGTTCTGTTCGTCGCCCAACGTGAAGTTGCCCCTGTGCAGAGAAATCAGAAAGACGAGATCCAAAAGTCAGCCGTCAAAATAAACACCGCTGCATGTCGGTGCAGACCTCGCAGCTTTTCAGAAATTCGCCGGCCACGAGTGGACCCTGTATCTGGATTACGAGTGCAGACATGAAGAAGACAAAAGGACTTAACGTTATAAGCATTTTCCCCGCTGTGCGTGGGGCAAAGGTATATGATGATGTGTGTGTTTCTACCTATCGAGGGAGGTGATGATTGTGGCAGATGTGAACGCAAGAGGTTAACATATCGATGTCGGGAAAGCGAACTAGCAGAACATGGGGGGAGGTAAGGGTGCCCACCTCAGATATATATATATATAACGTTATATGTCTTTGCCCGGCAGAGCAGCATGAGCTCAGTGTATCTCTCTCCCTGTTTTGACTAATAATGTCTGCTGGTTTGGACACCTGCTTCGGGTGTCATCCATCTGCTGGTGAGGCCCGGTACCACTACCTGTAAGGAAAACTTCATCCCGTTGCGCACCCAATACGGATCTCAAACCAACTGGATGAAGGTCTGAAAGTCCTCCTTGTGACCAGTGGTTCAGCAGTCACGGCGATCATCCGACGTCTTGCCTGTCACGCTCTTTGGCCCACAGTCTTGAACCTGCGTCACGTAGCAGTGTACCACGCATTGATATCCCGGATTATTGGCGGATGGTGGTTGCGAAATGCTTCAAGTTCTGTGACAGGATCTCAAATTTTCCGCCCAAAAGAACTCGAAGAAAAATAAAGATTCAGGGGCAATGGCTAGCCTCAAATATGCGCCAAAACTGCTAGGCGCTCAGCAACAGTGACCTCTTCCCAAAGAGAGTGAGTACTGCACAGATGTCTCATGCCGTCCTCCTGTCGGCCTCCCTCCCCCTTCGAGTATAAGTGCTTTGATACCTATAACGGAAGGTCCACTGACAAATAAAAAGACCTCTGGCTCTCTATCCCCTTCCAACATCACCACCTCCAACCGCGAGCGGCATCCCATAGCCATCTTGTTTCGAGGATTCCACGTCCACTACTATTGCAATACCAACACGCAATATGTACACCGCGGCCCTTCTCTTCATCGTCACCGTGATGAGCTTGGTATCGACGGCGGCGGGTGCCTTCCGACACGGTGGCTGCGACGTCTGTGCCGGCGACGACCTCAGCGGCAGAACCAACAGCACCGACGCGACCATCAACGAGACCTTCATCGGCATCGATCTCCGCAAGCGAAATGGCGATCGGGCGCGTAATGTCTCTGCGGGGGGTCCCAATGACAAGACTTCATCCCGTTCTGGATCTATCACTAGTGCTTCTGAAGCAGATGAACGTCTGATGATATGTTCTCTGGCCAACGGGGGCGCGAGCTGTGCGTTGCTTTGAATGAGATTTCAAGCTTGCATGAAGGGCGTGTTGGTCGCTCGTGTACATGCATCACCGCCATGATTTCTCTTCTAGCATCCTCCACGAAACGTCCTGCTCCTTCACTAGCTAAGGTGCCTATGTTTCTTGTGCGTCACTTCATGGTGAGTTCAAGACACGAATCTCATCTCTATCGCAGGTCTCATGCCGGCAACCTCAGGAGCACGACCAACAATTGCACAGGATCTGGTCCGGACGGGCTAGTTATTATTACCCAAGGGGATGTATCTTGGGGCAAGCTGCGCACCCCACAGCTCTCACCAGTGGGCTGTAAATACATGTACGATAGGATCACTTTCAAACCGCCGGATGTTTTACATTGCCCCCATTTGCATGCAAATTCCAGCAAAGATACCCCGGCCATCACAACACCCTCACATAATAAACCAGACGAAACTCATCCAATGCCTACCCTCTCGATCCTCATCACCGCCTTTCTCGGCCTAGCATCGCGCGCAGTCGGCGAGTTTAGGTCCCGAGTGCGACATCTGCGCCGGCGACAACGTCGGCATCTACAACGACCCCGGGGCACGACACCAGCAACACCAAAATCACCCAAAATCGCCAGGCTCGCCAGGCCAGACGATATCATCAGCGACGAGATGAGTGCCCACGGACCCAACATCGGCGCCGTCGTCGGCATCGACCTGGACCTGCGAAACGCCACCGTCACGACCATCTGTCCCGTCGTCGACGTCAGCAGCGGCCTCAACCTGCCGACATTTCAGATCACGGCGTTGGACCTCAACCGCTGCCTCGGCTGGGACCCGGACAAGCAGATCCTCAGTCTCCAGGAGTGGTGAGTCTTGCTGTTTCAGTACCTACCTTCCCCAAGTACTATCATTCATCTGTCCGTTGCTAACAACCGTGTCTGGATAATTAACCAGGGGCAACTTCACCACCGTGGGCAACTGCCGCCAGTGCTCCCTGCCGCAGCAGAACGTCAACGCCACGATGCGGTGCAGCTGCCCAGACCTCAACGGCAACATGGTCAACGTGTTCACCAACCTGGACCCGGTGCTGGAAAAGCTGGGCGGGTATATAGTCTGCTTCAGCATGAAGCACCTCGGCGACATCGGTCGACACCTGTCCCAAGCTCAATCCGCCTGGAGCCGAAGATCTAGCCTAGCTGTTGGCCGGGGCTCATCTGTTGATAATTCTTTTTGGAGGAGACTGAACGCTGCGGTCATTTCGGAGAGCTTTGGTAGTTTTCTTTTCAAGCAAATGAAGAAAAAAAAAGGGGCGGCTGGGTTGAGGGTGGTAGGACAAGGCCACGGCAGCCTGCCAGTGCTTGACGATGCTCAGCTTTCCGCAGCTATCCTACCCTTCCGCCAGTTACCTGAGGTCATGTTTGTCAAGCAAAAGACGCAATTCTGTTGAGCGGGCCGAGAGAGTTACCCGGTAGTAGGCGGGATGTCCGGATAGCTGCAGATGGCAGTGCAGTGGCATGGCAAATCAACAAAGAGCTTCTCCTCGCGAGGCATATTTCTGGATACTCATACTTCACTAATGGGCATACACTATCCCACGTTACATGCTAGATAAGTACCTGGTAGGAACAACACAACCAAACAGCAGACGCAAACATGCGCATCGTCGTTGGTGCCATGGTGACGACCGTCCTGGCCGTCCCCCAAGCCATGGCCGACTTCCTGGCTTCATGCCGACTGTGCAATTCCGAATCCGTTTTTGGCGGCCACAGGATCGTTGCAGACTGCGACACGGAAGAGTCGGGGATCACCAGAATCTCGTCGCTGGACCTCAACTACTGCATCGGAAACGACAACGGGACCCTCAAGGCCCAAGACCCGTGAGATGACATGCCCATCCCCTTGGACTCTTAACTAATTATTTGTGTCTGTCTTTCTTGCCCAGGGGTCTCTTCGCCGACACGTGCTACGCGTGCCTCTCTCTGCCCACCGTCGACGGCGACAACAAGGCTTACATGCAGTGTGTCTGCAAGACCCGGGACCAGATCCGGGACTACACTCGTATCAGTCTCAGTGCGACAGACCAGCGTTGCGTTACTGCTCCTCCCTCGGTCTCTGTGTTCGGGGGTTGACCATATGCTAATGAGGTCTGCTCATCCAGACGACATTGTTGGACAACCTTGATGGACTCCTGGGCTGCTTCGGCGGCAAGTGGCTGGGCGAGGATGTGACATGCGAACACTAGTTGGCGAGAAACGATGGCTGTTCGTGGTTATGATGACTGCTGGTCCGGAGAGGGTGGATTCAGCAGTTGACTCCAAGGGTAACTAAACCGGCAGTTGAGTCCAACGATGCGGATAATCACTTACCTACCTACTTACCAGGTAAGCGTTTGTGAAATGGAAACATTTGTGTGGGAGTAACGCAGCCCGGTTAACTACAGTTGATTGCCCGCCCCTAGATATCTGTGAACAAAAACCGGCAGTCATCTCCGTGATGCAGCAGCAATGGCTGAACTGTTGATGGACTGCTATTCACAAGTGCATCAAGCCTCAGGCTAGAAGAAGCCGCCCTCTATCACACGAACATCAATTTGAGTTTTCCCAGAACAAAATCATCACACCGGCAGCCCTCACTCAACCACCAGAAGCACAGCCAGAAGCCTCTCAACCAAACCAAATACACAGACAGATAGACAGAGCAAAAGCCATGAACCCAACAATCACAGCCATCCTCGTCGCTCTCCTAGGCATACTCGTAACCGCCGACCCAAACAGCCTCGCCAACTGCGAAATCTGCGGCTTGGGCCGCGACAACTTCGGGGAAGAACCAAGCCGGCTCCAGACCATCTGCAAAGCCAACGGGCCAGCTGGTCTCGTCGGAGCTGGACCTCAAGGACTGCCTGAGCAACAACAACAACAACAACAACGGGACAATGGTGCCCCAGCTTCCAGTTCGTTCACCGCCCCCTCTTCCCTCCCACCCCTTGGCAACAGTTAGAACGCTTGAACAACAAAGGGAAACGTATGATAGTAGGAACCTCCAGAATACCCGCTAACATCACCACCACCTCCCACGAACCAGGGGAAGTTTTCAAAAGACCTGCTTCTTCTGCGACTTCTCGCGAAGCACAGTCGCGGACGCCACCCTAGCCTGCTCCTGCGTGCGCGACGACAAAAGCAAATACAACGAAGCAGTGATCAGTCTCGGTGAGTGAGCCAGCCAGCCATCCAGTTCGACTGCCTTCAGTTGCATTGTCGATAGTACCTACCTGGTAGTTAAATGCCGCACTCATCGACACCGCACTCACAATGGAAAGGAGCGAGCTAATAATTAACTCTCGGCGGCGCAACCGCATCCTGTAGCTACATTCCTCGCCAACGATAACGGGTACCTGACCTGCAGCGATGGCCTGGTCAGGGGGGTAGATCATGCTTGCGGCACTTGAGCCAGCGTTGGCTTCCACCAAGTCATCATCACTGGTATCACGAAGCATTTGTTGAAGCCGGGCTGGGGAGATGGTATTTCGCTGGTGCTGTTGCTCTTAATTAACGTCATGTGATTGATTAATTAGTTATCTGCTTGAATTGGCAGGAAGATCGTCGTTGTACAAATTTCATATGTGATGCTGTCGTGGGAGACAAAGAGCGGTTTGTTCAGTGTTATTGATTTGGTAGGCAAGGTATCTGGTATTGAAGTTGCTATACAGTACCGTGCAAAGTCCCATATCTACCTGACAGAGATATTCACAAGAGAGGGGGATATTAATCCTGCCGTGAAGCACGCAACAACCAAAGCAAAACATCGAAAAATAAACGCTACTAATTACACCATCAAGCTGGCAGCGACACTAGAACCCTCCATAAACGCACGAGTCTCGTCAGAACCCATATATCTGCAATGTTTGCAAAACTGTCAGCGCCCATGTCCACCCCCTTCTTGACTTCGTTTGGTGGGGAAAGCGATGAGAAAAGGGAAACCTAATGAACAACGGTCGGGGCCACTGCACTCACGTCGACAGCATGATCTGGGCGAAATCATCCACGGCGTCACGCCTGCCGCACGTCAAAAAGTCGTCAAACGAGTAGTTGTTGATGACAAAGTGCGGCTTCTTCTCCTCCCACATGCGGAAGAAGGAGAAGGACGAGTCGGCCTCCCACAGGTGGCGCGACAGGGTCCATCGGTGAACGTACTGCCAGGGGTCATGCCCATTGTCTGATGCCATGACTAATTAGCTATCGAGCATGTAGTAAGGTGCCTTGCGGGCTGACCCTGGCACTAGGCCAAGGAAAAAAAAGTCTTACCGTTTGGAAGCGGACTTTTTCGTAGAACCTCGTACATGGCCAAGACGCAATACGACATGAGGATCGTCCTTCGAACGGACTCGGCAAAAATCCATCTCTGCATCGAGTTGCGGCCATCGCGTTTAGTATTCAAAAATCATGCAAGTCAAAACAGGCAGGCATAGAGGGAAAGTGGCCTCGACTGGAGATATCGACAGAAGATAAAGCAAGCACGCACGCATAAACGCACCTCCCAATCCTTCGGCCGCTGTGCCTGCTTCACCCCGTCCTCCGGCAACGGCAAATCACCCAGATTCTCCCTCACGCGACAGAGATCCAACAGCCACTTCTGGAGCAGCGGGATATCCTGATCACCTTGGGCGCGCAGTGTGACATCGCCATCGAACAGGCGAATCACCTGGTAGATGAACAAGGCCTGGGCGCGGGCCAGCTTCTCCCGCGGCGTGGTGGCGGCCCGGACCGAGTCGCTCAGCAGCTCGGCGACGTTCTTCTGCAGGCCGCGGAGCATCATGGACTTGTTGGCCGGCGTGCAGTTTTCATACATGACGCTGGTGCTGAAGCAAGCGAGGATATACGGCGGGGCGTGGTCCTTGTAGAGATGCCGGTGCATAAAGGGGGTGGTGTTGGCCGTGGCAAAGTCGGACGGAAAGGCCTTGATGCGGTTGATGATGTAGTATACCGTGGTGTTTGGGTCGTAGAGCTGCCAGGACTCGAAGCCGGCCTGTCATGTAGAGTGTCAGAAGACGGGAGTGCCCTGGCATGCCTCGTCCCGTGATGGCGGCAGCGGTGCCATCAGAACCAGCAATAGTGGGAAGTGGGAGGGAGGACATTACACAAAGGACGCTCATCCTCTCGTAGGACTTCATGACTCGCTCATCGGCCGGGGTGCCGGGACGGCCTAACGTGAGGTCTGGCTCGGCCTGCATGAGCCACATTTCACTGGCCGGAGGCGAGTCGATGCCGGTGAAGTTGAAGAACGGATCATCTGCACCCGTGTCGACATTATCCTTGGTGCCGTCAGCAATAGCACCAGTTGTCTGATGAGAAACACTTGCCGAAGGCGGAGAGGATATGGTGTGGCCCAACAGGTCAAACAAGGCAAAGTCAGTGAACGAGGCGGCTGAGAAGGACGATGGTGCTGCGGAGTTGACCATGTAGGCTTCCGGACCCGGTCCGCCTCCACCTTTGCCTCCGCCTCCACCTTCGCCTCCGCCTCCACCTCCGTCAACCGTCACGGTGGCGTCAAAGTCTGGCAGCTGCCGGGGAGAACCACGTGTCTTTGCATAGACGCATCTATCCTTGCGCTCGGCGCATCGGGAGCAGATGGGTGCACGCTTGTCGCACCGGCGTTTGCTCCGGACACAAGCATTGCAGTTTTTTTGCCTCGAAGTCGACGCCGAACTCATTTCAGCTGCAAAGTCCTCCATAGCGATAATAGTAGACAAGATGTCAAAGACAGAGACCCGAGCAGCGAAAACGAAGCCAAGGAATATGCGATTGTGAACGAGAATGCTTATTGCCAGAGTCCAAACAAGATGCTGACAGCTCCCGACCTAACCACAGCCAGGTAGTTAGGTAGCATCGGAAGCGGCCCGAAGAGGAAACGCTGCCGATGCTGCAGCTCCAAACTCCGCCAGTCGAGAGTCCACGGGTCCATGCCCGCAAACTCCGCTCAATTCTCCGCCACCCCACCCGACCGACCGGCGAGCCCGGAAGTTAAACGGGCCAACCGGGAAATACGAATCGTCCAAGACTGCATCCCAATCAACAGCAGTGCAGCAGTGCAGCAGTGCAGCAGTGCAGCAGTGCAGCAGTCATGCGCCGGAGACATCTGGTGCCGCCAGCTTGCAGCCCGGTCTCACAGCGGCATCTCGACTCCATGATCGTCAGCGGCAAACAAAGCCTCTCGACGATCCAATGCGTCAACAGACGGAGGCAAAGAGACGCAGCCAACAACAAAGCGGCGGAGGCAGGAGAGTCGAGACAATGTCAACTTCATCAAGACACGAGAGACATGACTCAACTGTGCCAAGGGTGACAGGAGAGACATAATTATCTGGCTGTTGGCAGCGACCCGGCCTCTAGACTGCCACAGAAACCATCACACCGCACTCTGCCGCAGCATCCGTCTCACTCGAAGGCGGCCAAAGCAGGCAATCAACTCTGGATGGGACGATGAATGCGGAACACCAGTCCCCAGAAGCTGCTCATACGGGACCTCGCCGCCCCTCAAGCCCGAGACAACATACGAGCTTGGCCGTCCAGGTCATTCAAGGCAAGCAAGCCATGCGAGAGAGCTGGCTTTCAACATGAGCAGAGCCAGCCAAGCCAACGATCCTTGACCTGCCTTGACTTGACTTGAGAGCACTATCTCGACCATCTCTGCCATCTCTGGAACTGCTGCTGTCACAGGTGAAACATGCACCTGCTTGCGCGAGGTTAGGTGCCTAGGTATGTATCAGACACGCGACAAGGCGATCGCACAGGTGCAACCTGCTGATGGACCACAGCACTCACGCACCCCTCGGCGAGCCCCCTGCGACAGCGTGACTGCAGCAAAGGCAAACAGTCTGGAACATTTCGCCCAACTCAGCAGGCAGGCGCTTGCCAGTTTTCGACACGCCCAAGAGGAAAGACAAGCAATTCGGCAGCCAGGCAGGCAGGCAGCCAGGCAGGCAGGCAGGCAGGCAGGCAGGCAGGCAGGCAAGCGGAAGGCAGTCAGTCCATGGCCTTTACGGGCGTAGCCCCAACGAATGTTTGGCAGAGCCCGTGAGAGGAGGAGGGGAAAATAAAGGGGGAAATCCTGTGATCTGTGCACCGTCAGGGCGGCTCCAAGCATCGTAAGACAGTCAGTCCTCGAATGCCATCGCCCTCCCGGTGCAAGCAGAGGAGACCAGGCGGGATCATTAACGGGCCTGGAATTTCCTTGGATCCTGGGAGTGCTGCTGGGCTCCCACGTCTGGATGCGGTCGTTGGGGGTGTACCAAAGTAAAACCAGCAGCCGAGGACAGAAGGAAACACGTGGGCGCAAGTGTACAGCGTCATCTCTGACGGCGGGGTCGGCAGCTTGCATCTCCCAATCTTTCTTCTGGAGAGCAGAGAAGCACGAATTCCAAGCTGTGCGTGTCCAGAGGTCGGTGACGGGAGGCAACGGGGGGACCGGTCTCTTGTCTCGGTCCCCCACCCCCTCTCCTCGTCCGCCATCGCCATACTTGTCACGGTGCTGTAGGCCGCAGACCGCAGAACCGCAGACGATAAGAATGCAGACTGGCTTTGCTGCTGTACTGCGTACAATCCTGAGAAGCCCACCCACTATGCAGCGCACGTGTGGACTTCGCCGAAGGCATGTTGCAGCGGTGGTGGTACCTCATCTCATGTTCCCTAGGGGATGCTTGTCTTGGGGAGGGAGACTGTGATGCCAATCGGCCGTGGCACCTGGAGGTCTGAGCTGGATAGCCCCGGCCAAACCAAGTGCGAGGGCAATGACAACCCCCTCGTCTGCATCCCATGGAGCAGCTAGTCGTGCGAGTTTCGCTTGGCCCCTCGTTGCCAGCCAGAAGAAAGCAGCCGAGAAGGTTGCAGCACTGGACGGAGCAGCGGAACAGCACTCCAGCTTGGTGCTCGCTGTGTTGCTGCCACAGGGCATCTTTCGGCGCTGCTAGAAACAGTCCTTGGCTCATCGGTATTACTCCAAAAGCTCAAAGCGAGGTCTCGCCTCCCGTGGCTCCCCGTCCTGGGAAAAGAAGAAAGAACAGACGGCTCACCTCGAGCACAATAGGAAAATTCGAGCCCTCTAGACCGACGCCTCGCAGCAATTGTTGGGTGAATTGTGACAAGCTGCGCTGCATCCTACGAGTCCCATGTGTGTCCAATCCTGCTCGTTCGTACCATTCGGAGCCATCACCCCGGGAGGCAGCTGGCCAAGAAGCAAACCCCCTCTGCGATTACTGCTTGAAACATTAGTTCTTGCGCCTCCATGCCGCCCAGAGAACATACACGGCTAGTAAGTTGCCGCTTCGAGGCTGCTTGCTGCTGGCCGCCGGCTGCTTCCTCCCAGACCCTCAACTGTCCAACCCCTCAGTTGTTCAATAGTGTGCTGACTGGTCATATAACGTGCAAGCAGCAGCTCTGAGTGGCCAGGAGAGCATGGGTACCTTGGAAGTGACTGATTGGCCGAGGATCAACAGCCCCAGGCTTCAGCTGGGCGCCCGCCTCGATCCGATCTCCCAGTCAAAGGTTTCGCAGCGGGAAGGATGGCGACATTTGCCAACCACAGGCTACCCCAGTCCTTTGGGACACCCCTCTCCTCAGAGAATACCATGTGCATCTCACTAGCTGTTGTTGCGAACCGCCGGCTGTAAATGCGCATACTTTGCACATCGAATTTTCGGTGCAACCAAGTTCGTAACCCGAACAGTTTTTCCCGTCCCCCACACCTCACAAGCAAGCGAGCGAGCCCCCCTTTCCCTCTTTCTCACCTCCAGATAGGTCTGCAGGTAGGCAACGGAAACAGCGAGGGAGCGAAGAAAAAGCAAATACTGCCTGCTACGGGTTAGTCGCGATAGCTATTTCACTCTAGTGCGTCCTGGAAATCCTTGTATCTGTGGGAACCGAGGAGGCCTGGGGTGCGGAAATGGCGCGGCGGTTGAATCGCGATGTGATCGGCTCCCATGTGGATTCCTCGAGACGGGGCCTGGACAAGGAGTCTCGGGAGTTTGATGATGGGAACTTTTCCTGCCGCCGGTTGACTGGCATCAGGACCCAGTGTACGGGTTAATCAGGAGACCATACCGACCCACCACACATGTTGGCGGGGGGCTGCCGTGATAACTGGCGGCTCTAGAAGTGGGGCTCAGGCGGGATTGCGCCGCCCAATCCCGGAGGGAGGCCCGCGGCTTTGCAGGTGGATGGGCTTGCTTTCCGGCAGAATGTGCTTGATTGCCCGCTAGCCCGCTAGCCTCGCCGGGGACCACTCGAGCGGATGTGGGGTGCGGAGGCGGATGAGTGCTGCTGAGTTATCGACAATAACGTTGATGATGCAAGAGGCCTGGCACGCCTGGCAACGCCATCATGCAGTTGATAACCAGTCAGAGACGAGATTCGACATGTGACCATTTGCATGAACACGCACTTTGTGCACTTCAGTGTTGAATTTGCCCGAGGAGAGACATCTCTCAAGCCATCTTTTGTACGGCTCTTTTGTACGGCGGTCGGTGGAGACTGGACACTGGCTGGACTGAGACAGACTGCGGATGGGCCAAGGGAGAACCGTTGGGGCCATGTCTCGTTCCTATTTGGCGTGGGGAACCAGTGCAGGTAGGCGGCGGATCATCGTGATCAAGCCATGCCAGCCACCGCCAGGCCAGGTCAGTTCTCATCTTCGTCTTGCGCTCAAGTTTCCATCAGTCAACATCCCTTGCATTTTGTCACTGTACCATGCTGCTCCCGCTGAAAGCTGATCCGCACCGAAGAACAGCGATGCTAGGAATGCTTGTCGAGAGACAGCGGGAATCCTCAGGCCTCGTAGAGCTAGTGCGCACTCTATCATGCCCTCCGGCCACATGACGCCCATGAAGTGTTTTGCTTTTCCCGCAGCTTGGTCTCTAATATCTGCATGTCTCTCGGCCACCACCGCCTGCGTGGAGAGGATGCAGCAGACATCGGGACTCGTGAGTGTGGCCATCAGCAGCCATCGGGCATGGGGAGAATTCAGAGGTCAGGTCTAGAGCCTGGACCACCCTGGAGAAGACTCGGCTTCAAGTGAAGAACCACGAATGCTGTGCACAATCAAAGGATCCGCCAAGGGGTCCCAGATAACAACCCAGGGGCCAGGGGAAATGTAGATCATGACGTGCTACGTATCAGTCGCCGGGGTTTGATCCACGAAATGAGAGTGGTGAAGCAGTTGGGAAGGGAACGTAACCCGTCCACTTCACCACACTAGAAGTGGTGTAGTGTACTGTGGTAGTGTAGGAAAGCTTGGTCATGTCGCAGCGGGTCGGTAGGTGACAAGCTTGAGGGGCGGCTCTCGAGGGAGGGGCTCAAGCTGAGGAGGAGAAATGTCGCGGGAATAATTGTCCAATCGGTGGGGTCGTTTGGCGTTGATATGAATGCAAGCCATCAGGAAATTCAGAATGCCTATCGGCCGGATCGGAGAGGGATGGATGCCGATACAGCAGGAGTTTGGCGCAACGAGTTCAGCGTCGCCTCCTTGGATTGGTTGGCGGGCTTGGACCAAGGCTGGCCGGGAGCCTGGGCAGAGAAGCAATTGGAAAAAAGAAACTGTGCACGGTGTAGCTGGAGTTGATTAATTCCAGAGGATAGGGACTTCGCCCAGCGCAGGTATCCGTGTCCCGTGGTGCATACATACCGAGGGATGCATCAGTGCCTGTGCCTGTGCCTGCGACAATGGCTGAAGCTGTCCTTCCGAGTTCCGTTTCGATGTCGTCTTGCCAATTTTGTATTCTTCTCCCGCATCGCAACAGGATAGCGCCGGCTTCCAGTGGTTCCAAGTTGTTCTTCATTCGGTTGCCTCACGAGGGTTGAAATGGTTTCCCTCGCAAGGTTCCACGGACGAGTTGTCGGCAGCGCCCCAGACGTGCCAACTGCCAAGGCCTATGCGTCTCAATGAGGCGCAAAAGCGTACACTTGGCGCAGGTAGGGATGGCCCAGACCCAAAGTTCCGGCTCAGGGGGCGATCAGCGCTCTTTTGGCCTGCCATGGAATCGTATTTCGCCGAGCGAGATTGCAAGATGGATCAAGGCTGTGCGAGCCGCAAATCACAAATTGAGTGTGGTGCCTTCGTGCTTGTCTGCTTTCGCGGAGAATTCCTCGAACTCTACCCGCTTTCCGCTTTGCCCACAAATGAGAAACGTGGGCCAGCATCGGAGCACGCACCACCAGCTAGCCCGTGCGATCACCCTGAATCCTGGATTGAATCGTCGCTCGCTCGATCTCCCGCAGCACCACAGCACTGGATCGCTGCGATCCAGCTGCGGTGGAGCCAGCCAACCCACGGGCTCCGAGGGAAGGAGGGAAGGTGCCGCGTGCAGCCCTGCCTGGGCGAGCCTGCCCAAGCTCGGACTGTGTACTGTACATGACCTGAGTCCATGGTTTTTGAAATCTTCGATAAGATGTGCGGCGTCCACACGTGGATGAGGTGGGCTGCCTCGGGTTGGCAGTCACCAACCTTCCTGACCCGACCTCGGTGACGGGCATAAAAGTCGTTGTCATCTACAGACATCGCCACGGCGCAGCATCGAGTGTCACGCCCTACCACACGGGCCTGGCCCATCCTCTGACAGTTGACGGGTGAGATTTGAGGCACGGGGAATTCTCAATCTCCCTTCCCACACGCCTGCCACACGCACGCATCGCATCGCATCGCATCGCATCGCATCGCACACGACGAAACTGGCTGGGGCGGGGCGGGGCATGGCTATCCCACCACATGGGTGAACTTTTGGATTGGCCCAAATATCTGGCGCCTTTCCGGGTAGAAGGTGACAGGGGCCGCCCATGGTTGAATGGTGTTTTGCACTCTACCTTGGGTAAGCGGGCAGGTCTTCCTTGTAACCCGAGTCCAGTCAACCCTCCGAGCGGTGATTGCTAGAACTGGGCAAACCGGCCATATGGAGGTCCTTGGTAAGTTGTGCCAAGCGAGACACGTGGGAAGAACGCGTACCATGCCTCGAGGGAAGTAAGGAAGGGAGAGGTAGGTACCTTCCAGGTTGGGTGGGCAAGGTTCAATAATATCTCATAAGGCAAGTGGGATATCCTGTATCTTCAGGACAGGACCGTCTCTACCCCGTAATAATTCTGTAAAAAAGCCACCTGAAATCCACACAAGCTCAGTCTTACGTCTGAGGCTACCTTTGCCGCAGTGCATGGAAGTGTTGGTACTGTACATACAGGATACCAGGTAGGGAATAGGTTGCTTTCCGCCGTTGGCCAACCGTTCTTGAATGGCCATTGGTCGATCTGGCCGAAAAGAGTCGGTAGAGTAAGTGCGGGAATAGCAGTGTTTGTGTTCGCTGCGGGGAAAATCGACACCTCTCCGAGAACCGTAGTCTCGAATTGCGGATATAAACCGTAGCTGAGGAGGTGAACTCGAACTCTGGGAGATGAGAGACCGAGGCTTCAAAGATGGAAGCTCAGCGCATCGTGATACCATCTCGTGAAACCGAGGAGAGCCATAGCTGCCATAGAGATGCTAACTGTTCGTTTCCACATGTCGTCGGGTCTTTTATACGACGGCAGCTGCCTGGTCTAGAGCTGGAAGGCGTGCTGAGGTGTGTGGTTGCCTGGCGACATAAATGCGCAATCGTTGAATTTTACCCGACAAAGGGCGAAATTGTTGGATCGATCAGAGCCAGAGCACCTCAAGGTTGTCATGAACGCCTAGATACTGAAGTAAAGAGCTCTGGTGTAGAGAGTTTTGTGAACCGCATGAGGATCCAAACCTGCATCGTCGTCTCATAAATGTGACGACTTTGGGTTTTGGTTTTGCCCCGCCCCGCCCTGCCCCGCCCCACCTCCGAACCGCCTGCCGCTGCTTGTCGCCTTCCAACAACGTTGGATGTAGGTTTCTGTTTCGGCCCTTCACAAATTGACTTTCTGAGGCGTGGATTCTCGCTTCAGGTGGCTGCTATGTGTACACCTGACCAAGATAGCTCCTCGCTGGCCGGCCGGCCTGGCCCACAGCGTAAGTCCCAGGCCAGGGCACATATCACAGACGGCAGTCAGCAATCTCGAAGGAAGCTGGGCTTTCTCGAGTGCCGGCCGGCTTTTTTTCATGTGGCACTGACGGGAGGATCTTCTTGACACTGAGCACGCACATGTATGATGGGCTAATGGGTGAGTCGCAAGTTAGGTACCCTCCATACCTTGAAGTGCATTATCATGTACAGTGCTGTGCTAGAGTGCTCGAGGTGGTTAGACCCACGCGCTACCCGAGCCATGAGCCAGCCACCCCGCGTGACCGCCCTGACGGGCAAACTCCCATAGCAGCATGCTTCGGAAACGGGGACGATAGAAAATAGTCCACAAACGTCGCCCTACCTGAGAGACCGGGCCCTTCAAATCGATCCGGGTTGTACGACCGGCACAAGCATCGACTCGTGAGATGGCATGGAGATGACAGGGTGGGAGCAGACAGAAAGACGGAGAAACACCCCACTGAGGAACAAAGTCTGTCAGACCCTGCCGTGGGCTCATGTAAGATTCGAGGATCTCGATCGCCGAACAAAAGGGGACATGTACCTTGCTCTGCATCAGATACCTCGCGTAAGGTCGGTACCGCGGTCATACTACGTCCACGGGTGGCTCATCTGAGCTTTTTACAAGGCTGGATAAGATACCCGGAGATCCAAGGTAGAGGACACTCAAGGTGCTGCTTTTGGATCCTGTGGTCGGGCACCGTGAGCATTCGTCAATGGCGCACTTGAAGGAAAGTCAATTCAAACCTCTATCGCAGCCGAATACCGCACTCAATTGTCTTAAGGCCGTGGTGCGTCACGAACTCAATTACCTGAATTGAGGGAGGTATCTCGGGTTCTTTGGGGCCGTCCAATGTGCTCAACCAAAAAGTTTCCAGCAGTGCAGTCGTCTCAACCCCACTTTACAGTCAGGTACTGTCCATGTGGGCAAGGCGCAACAGTTGACATCCATCCCATTCATGGGGCAGGCATCCTCCACCCACATGTTATTGTTACCTTGGCAGCATGCAGCTCGTGGCAAGCCACGCCGAGACAACTGGCCAGTCAGGCTTTGGTGTAGTCCGGAATTTGTGCGTGTGCAGGCCGCAAGGTAGCATGCACCGCTTGGCTAACAAGCCGCGGGTTATCATGGTTCACCAGATAACCTGGGGCACACACCACTCCTGGCCGGGCCTTTCGTGCGCAACCCAAGAAAGCCGCCCCCAACGACGCGAAAAGACCCCCAAAACGCAAGGACCCTGGGACAGCGTCACCAGATTTCATTGACATGGGTCATTCCAGCTCCTGCCACATCCGGCACGCTGTTATGGCTTCCCGTCGCTCTACATGCATGGGTTCTCCCGCCCGCATCCGTTTCGCTATCCCAAGCCCCGAGCTAAGGCAAGGCCAAAGCAGGGCCAACACGCGGGCTCCATCGCTCGCTCGCTCCCCCCAGGTTAGGTACAACGTCCATCAGGTCGTCAAGGGCAGCATGGTTCGGTAAAGTGTAGACGGGTCGGTCGCCTGTCGCTTGTGGCCTGTCGCATGCCACCCAGCACGCCTGTTTCGGTTACCGTCAAAGAGGGAGGTAACTTGCTGTTGACCAAGGCAGGGTAGCCCGCAGCTTACCCGGAACCTACCTAAACATGCGGGATGCATGTGGGAATCCAGTTAGGTGGTGGTTCCGTGGTTCTCCATTAACGGTTTTCACCTTCGCGCCTCACCTCGCTGACCTCAGGAGGCCCTGCCTGCCGACGGCTTTTCCCAGGCGTATTGCCTAGGGTTGGTACGGGTAGATGAACAAAACTCAATGGGGCGCTTCGAACCTACACTGCATTATCTACGGCTTGAAACGTTTTGCTTTGGCATCCAAGGTTCAGGTACCTGACTGTACCTGCCAGATCCAATATACGGGTACTTTACCAGACGATACCTAGGTCATGTAAGGTAGGTAACCTGTACTCTGTAACCAGCGCTGCATGCCGCACATTGTGCAGGTAGCCCATACCTCAACCAACAATCACAGTCGCATCCAGCCAGTCCTGTCGGCAATCTCTTTCTTGCCCTGCTGGGATGGCGTGTGGGATGTTGCTCCTCGACCAATTCCCGCTGGTCAATCCCGGCAATGCAACTGGGGCACCCCTACTGGCGGCCCCTCTGTTGCTCCTGCCCAGGTGGCTCCTTGCGGCGGGCCAGGTGCACCCCAAGCCCGTGCCAGCCCAGGCTTGAGCTAAATCCAGGACGGGCGGGATGCTGGCTCTTTGAAAAACGTGCTGGCCCGTCTGACGTTCGTCGTGGGCTGCCGGTTCCAGGTCGGGTTCCTTTTATCATTCGTACCTTACCTTACCTTGCCTTCCAAACCTTACCCTACGGGTTACCGACCTGATCGTGCCAACCAGAGCGAGGTACCTGCCTCAACCTGCCGAACCGCACCCGCACACGCACCACGCACACGCACCTTCACCTCGCCTTGCACTCACTCGTTTTAAGTCCCCTCCCATCCCCTCGCCATTTCTTTCCCACACCTCTCCCACGCTGTCCAATCCTAGCATATTCTCCTTGCCACGTTCAAGCAACGTTGTCTCGATCCAAAAACCTCCAGTCCAGATCCCAGTTTGGCATTGTACCCTACTGTCTTCATTTTCGACAACGAGACCAGCACTTCCATCGTCAGTCTTCGCAGACTGTATCTCACCCGCCCAACCCTTTGTCCTCGGGTTTGCGTCTTTGCTCCTGAAGACCTCCCCCCGAGATACAAGACGCCAGAGGCCAGTCGCAGCTGCCCTGCCTTGGCTACCTGATCTGTACGCACGCGGTCTCTCGTGGCTCGACTGCTGTCCTTGTTGAACAATCTGTGAGCATTCGTTGAGACTTTGCCCCCAAGCGCTGCCATCTCGGAGCTGGGTGAGATCAGCCTGGCTGCATGTGGGTCGACCAAGGCCTCTGAAGCATATCGTCGTCCCTTCTACCCTCACCCTCACGGGGACACCTAGGAATTGGCTACGTCGCCGCCGGTCCAGGAACCACCACCTTGTCGAGCTTCGTTACAGTATGGATCAGCAGCGGCCGTTGTCGCAAAAGCTTCCGTCGGGCCTGGCTGGGGTGTTGAACTCGCCAGAAGACAACCGCGATTCCGCTTACTTCTCCAGCACGGATGCGTCAAGCAAGCGTCAGTTCCAGGGACCTTTAGGCTCCAGGCCTGTCGACATCAATTGGCTAACTAATCTCGCAGACAACTCGACAGCATCAGCAGCGATGGGCGTGTTAAGCCCCACGGGCAGCCACCATGCCTCCCCGGTCGACAAGACACCGTCGCCCACATCGACCAACAACGGCCACCTGCCACTACCGCTCGTGTCTCCGGTCAGCAACATGAGCGTTGCCTCGATGGTATCGCCAACCACGCCGGGCAGTGCCGATCCCCGCGGCTTCGAACGCCCGCAATCACTCGATTCCGCGCCGAACAGTGCCACATTCTCAGGCAATGGAGACTTTCCTGACTCTTTTTCACGGCGGGAGAGCGTGGACAGCCGGATGAATCAGGGTTTCAACGACATGCGGCTGGGCAACTCCCCCTACGCAACAAACAACCACTCGTCAGCGTCAATTCACAACACCCTGCAGCAGCAGAGGAACCCGCGACCCGGCATGGACAGCCTCGCTAGTCATCGTATATCCAACGGATACCAGCCAAACGCGGAGCGTAATCCCGAAGGCCACCCCAAAACGTCGAGAATAGCGCCAACTATTACAGGGCCGACCACAAGCCAGATTGCTCGGGCCGCGGAACCCACCAAGGGCCAGGCATGGGCGTTCCCTGAGGAGGATATCCGCCAAATTCCCTCGAATGCAAGCCAGTCCCTGATCGACTCTAGAAGGAGCAGCATTGCGGACTCATTGGCTAGCAGTCAATATACGACCGAGTCGAGGCTGCCGCCAGGACAGCGACGGTTGGATGAAGGCTTGGGTGGACCGGACTATCGGAGACTGAGCGCATCCGGAGAGTTCTCCACTATCCATCATCATTCCCTGCAGCATAGGCTGATCGGAGATCTGCAAAACGACGATGCCAGCATGCACGGGGGCGGGCAGCCTTACAGCAGAACACCTGAATTACGCGTCAGTCACAAGCTAGCGGAGCGTAAGCGGCGCACCGAGATGAAGGAGCTGTTTGAGCAGCTCAGAGATTTGATGCCCCAAGAGCGTGGCTCCAAGGCCTCCAAATGGGAAATTTTGACAAAAGGTTTGGTCTTGCCAATTCCAGCTTCTTTCTTGCTCTCGCACGGTGCGCTAATTGCATTTGTGTGCAGCGATATCTGAGCATCATAACCAGTTGACTCAAAAACAACAACTCCAGGCCCAAGCGGTAGCCAGGGAGCGCGAGAATGAAATGTTGAAACACGAGTTGCATGCACTACGCATGGAGCTCGAAAGCCTGAGAAGGGCACCGCCGCACCAGATGACAGACCACCCGTACGCCGCCGCGGACCACTACAGACCAACGCAGCCTGAACATCTCCCGCCGTTGCGAACAGCAATGCCTTCAGTTCCATCTGCGGGCCCAGAGTCGATGACGGGGATCCAGTATGACTCTGCCAGAGTGAACGGCTTTCGAGGCCCGGAACAAAGGAGATTCTAATGGGGCCTCACATACCACCCAGCCAAGCCAACATCTCACCAGCTAGCAGTGATCGATCCGACGCTGAGGCACCCTGCAGTTAGCAATTACGGCTCCGACTGCTCTTCTCCCTGGGTGTATTTCGATATTTCTTGTGTGTACACAATAGAAAAAGGAGAAAGAAATCCCGATGGTCTGCCTTGAGTGGTCTATGTATCTTTTGTACCTTTGTTTCTTTTCTGGTGGCTAGCGGCTTGCTCTTGTTTCTTCTTCCTTATTTGATACCGTTCTTATTATGAAGGTGTAGGGAAAGATTTGAGCGGACACCAAGACCGGCTGGTCGAGGAGCACTTCGTACATCAGCAATGCAGCGAGCTCAATGATGTTCCAAGTGTGCTGTTCGTGGGGTGCTCATTCTCTTCCCCCCTTCCTCCCTTCAACCTCGTTCCTGGCCTAGCCTCTGATCTTGTTTCTGATCTTCCTGATCAGGTTCCTGATCAACATCTATATTTCCTGCTTGTGGTGGTGTGGGATGGGTCGTTCTTATATCTTAGATGGAGAGGTTTGTTTTGCACGCGGGCCGAGGTGGTTGGGCGATGCGACATCCATTATACCCGAAGCTTACGACCTCGTCATCCCAAATGGGGCGCCTGGCTCTTGGGTGTTCGCAGCACCCTTTTTCATTTTCTTGTCTTGTCTTGAGAGTCTGGCGTTGGGGTTTGCGGTTACTCGTACTGCTGTATTTTGGTAGGTGTTTCGAGAAAGGAGCAAGGAAAAGAAGACCTCGACGTGGAATCCCGGGAGGGCTGGCGGCTTGGGGCAATCACAAATAAAGGGTGGCTTCTTGGGCGGTTGGTGAATGGGTTTACAAAATGAGCGGATTGGGTTGGGTGGTTGGTGGTTATTGGAAGGGCTGAGCGCTAAAGGGTCTGGAGTCTCGATACAGACTGGACTGGCCGCACTTTACCCCCGACATTTGCAGACGGATATCGGTTATCGAGGTGGATGCGAAGCCCGAAGTTGTTCTGTCCGTGCTGGGCCGTTGCGACGAAAGCCGCGATGGAGTGCATCGGACACGCATAGCTATTTTGTAGGTTACTTTGAGGTATGTGGGTTAGCTCGCCATGTAAGGTTGGCTGTGAGCTCCCGTTGTGAACGGTATAAGGAATGCAGCAGGACTTTTTGACTTTACATCTTTATCACGGCACGTGGAAGGCTTCCGCGTGAAAGCCAGGTAAGCTTTCGAGGACGATATGTTGCGCATACCTAATTGCTTGATCGTAGAAGAATGAAGTGCAGCCACGTTCACGGCCCCGCATATTTGGCTGCCTGGCCAGGACGTGTTGTTGGGGGCGCCCATTATCTGGGGTTAAGGTTCGCGTAGAACGATTTTACATCAATTGGATGCATATCGGCCAAGATAATTTAATACCCCAAGCTCATGTATCTTGAATTCGTGGTGCTCTTGCCGCTAATGACTTTTTATTGATCTGGGGGGTTTTTGCTTTTCTCGATCCTGTCGAGTGATTGGCGTCCGGTGCTTTCTTAGCGTTTGATATTGCAATATAAATTGCCACCATTTTCCCGTGATCCTGGTTGCCTGACAGCCACATGGCAACTTGGAAGGTACGGTACGTGATTTGAGGGAGGTCGGCTGTGAATAAGGGAGGTGTTGAATGCATGCGGCTCAACGAGGCGTGCACGGACCACTCGATTTTTGTATAAGTCGCCATCATGCATGTTCGGTTTTCTAATTCCACCTTTATAATCTGGGAAAAAAGTCTTTACGACGCGCTCTTTTTCCTGCCAGAAATCGCGCATCGTTGCAGTGTCGTCACTCGGATTTATTCCGATATCAGGGCCTTGATTTTTTGTGGAGGGCGTTGCACAATTGGCCGAGCTCTCGGTGTGTGGTGCCCCATTTTTTCGCGTCTTTTTGCCCCAACTTTTTGATCTGATCTCTTGCCAAGCATCACGACCGCAGCGTGACCAACTCCCAGCCACGGCCCTTTTTTTGCATTTACATTTTGGCGTCGTTGCCCTGGCTACTCCCACTTCTCTTCGGTCACTCGGGCTGATTTGGATCTTGCTGTGCGTGTATAAATTGGCGCCTCCATCCTCTCGATTTTCGATTCCCAAACCTCTTCCTTCTTCGCTTTTCTCTCTGCAGCAACAGCAAAGAGCGGCCGATTTGACTGCTTTTCGTCCTTTCGATCGCATAATATATCTATTCTCTTGCTGCTTTCCATCATCATCACCCAAGCATTTACTTCTTTCTCCGCCAAGCACAATGGCTTTCAAGCGTGTCAAATTCCTGGCGGTTCTCAACACCGCGATCTCTGCCAGCGGCCATCTTGCTGCCGAAGCACTCCCAGGAGCAGTCAACGCCAACCTCAACAAGACCCAAGCCACTACTACCGTCAAGGTGTCTTTCATGGCAGCCAAGAGCGACAAGAAGTCGCCGGGCAAGTGGCTGAGAGCCAAGATTCTGCGGAACAAGTCCCAGAAGGGCGAAACCTCCCGGGCGGCCCCAGTCATTGCCATGGACGAGACCCCGGCGCCCGCAGTCATTGCCACGGCCGAGACCCCGGCGCTCATTGCCGACATTTCCATGGCTGAGACTCCGGCGCTCACTGCCGACATTTCCGCAGACGAGGTTGAAGTTCGTTCCCGATGCAACTCTATCAGGTACGCAACCTCAGATGATCCAACGAGCAAGGAAACACAGCTGACGCATCATAGCACTACATCGACCACTTCTGTATCCATCATGAGCTACGACACCGAGACCAGTGGAATCTCGTCTACATCACTGACGAGCATGTCAAGCGTGAACTTCAGCGCTCCTGAGAAAGCTCCCGAGCCAGAGCACCGCGATTTACCCTCTCCAACCATGTCCTCCACAAGAGACATTGGAACACAAACACCCATTTGGCCTGACGAAGTTCAGTTGCCCACATGACCGGTCTTGTCGCCACCCAAGACCGATACAGCACCCATCACTATCACGGCAGAAGATCTCACGGTCGCCCCTGTGCTTTCCGTTCCGCAACCCGCTATTCCCCAAAAGTCCCGCCGCGGCAACAGCAAGAAGGGCTACGGTTCGCTCTAGGAAAACGAACCTATCCCCACTGCAAACAGGCCGAACGGAAACCCCCAAGCCGATGCCGCTGATGACCTGCGTCGTTGGGTGTCCGAGTCGGATCCCCGCGAGCAGAACTATGAGAACGTTGATGAACTCGAGGAGTTCGTGGAGGACCTGTGCCGGAAAACCGCGCATTCGCACTCAGACGCCGAGGGACCCAAGCAAGAGAATTTCAAACTCAGTTGGTGGGGATCGGTCCTGGATATTGGAGCCGAAATGGACAAGAATAAGAAAGAGTATGACGACGAGCAGCGTCAAGCTGAAGAGGCTTCAGGACGCCCCGACACTTCGGCAAGCATCCAAGATTCATCGATGTTACATCATAGCGCAGGCGGCACTCATATTCGACAGGCCCGCAACCTCAACGGCGTGCAGAGCTTTTACAGCCAAGAAGAGCTGGCAGAACTTCAGCTGAGCTGCCGCCAGAGCGATGACCATGAGAACATCAATTACCGCGGAGCTCCTGGCCACCGAGTCATGAGTGTCATCCGGGAGGAAGATGAAGACGGAGACGAATATGAAGTTGAGGACGAAGACGAATATGAATATGAAGATGAGGACGAAGACGAATACGAAGATGAATATGAAAACGAAGGCGAAAATGACGACGGAAATGGAGACCAAGACGAATATGACAACGACGAAGATGAAGAAGATGACGACGATTACGAGAATGCATTTGACCTTGGCGAGGGAGATTTGGAGCGGGGAGTATTCAGATTGAGGGGTTTCTAAGAATTATACACTTGTCCGAGGACCTGTGTTGGGGGGTGCGGACAAGGAGGAGCTTGCTTTTCTTTTTTGTTTCCCATGTTCCTTTTCTGTTTCTTTTTTCTTTGGTATTTCCTTTCTAGTTTCGTTTCTCTTTGAGACTGACCCCCTTCGTGAAGATTGATATATTAAATAAGAGGATAGAGTGGCGCTTTGACTTTGAGGTGTCTGGTCTATGTACTAGTGTGGTTTGGGTCGGGTGTTTGGTTTTTTCTTTTTCTTTTTTTGTTCAGGAAGAGGGATACAACAGTATGGTATGAACACGATTCAAGTCCTTAGGTAGTTAGTATCTTGATATTAGTATGGAAAGCATCATACTATCATTTACTTGATATAAACTGGTTATAATGAATCAACTCTCTTCGTTAAGTTCTTGTGAATCAAATCACGTTGATATTTCCACGTTTCCACGACTCCCAAATTGGCCAATCGTCTCCATCGGCCGAGCCAGTCCATCCGCCGTGTTCGAAACGCCGTCATGTCATCACCGTCGAGCTTACTCATCTCAACTATTTCAATGGATGCCCGAAATTCAATTATCTTCTCTACGCTTGATTACAAATAATGATTAGCTCTCTGTGCTGCAGTGCTTTTCTTTTCTTTTCTTTTCCTTGTCCACGCATCTTTGCAGCGAAAAAGAAAGCATAGTTACCCAATCCCGTAGCAATCGATATCACTGCCACTCAAAAGCTCGCCGTGGAGCTTACTACGATCTGCATGGAATCTGCAATCCTCGGAGACGTCGGCGACACCAGCGGCATTCGGGAGGACTCGGATTGGTGGGCCTCGAATTGGCTGCGGGGTAGTTACTATTAGGGAAAGTGCCCGATGGAATTAGACAGTCAGTCAGTCGAGAGTTCCGAGTAACAATGGGCAGGCAAGGCAGGAAGGAAGTGACACTGACGCACCTGCCGCCTATCCGGTAGTTTCTGTCGGTCACTCATCGCCGCCAACATTGGGTCTCATCAACGCACCTCACTCACCCACATCGCTAGGTACCTTGCTCTCTCCAATTACCTCACCGGGACTCTTTATCCATGGCCACCGTCCTGGCGCCGGATCCCGACTTCCCACCAGCCCAAGTCCACGACGACAGCCACAGCCACAGCTGCTGCATCCCGACGCCAGAGGAGGACTTCATCTCGGGCGACCACCCGCTCGACCCTGCCGACTTTGAACGCTGCTGCCCGCTCGACAATGGGCGGCATCAATACGACTACCAGCCGGGCCAGACGGCGCACTCTGCCGGCCAGCTCGACAGGCTGCCCCTGGAGCTGGCCCAGACCATCCTCCTGCAGCTGGACATCCCCACCCTGACGCGGTTCCGGCGCGTGAACCGCTGGGCGGCGTGCCTCGTCGACTCGTTGCACCCGTACAGCCAGGTGCTGAAGCATTGCCCGGGCGTGCTCCGCGCCATCATCGGCCTCAAGGCCAGCTACTTCAGTCTGGCCATGCTCTACCAGACCCTATCCTCCACCGCGCAGTGCGCCTCGTGCGATTGCACAGGCGGCTACCTGTACCTCATCACCTGCCGACGCGTCTGCCACCACTGCTTCACCACGCGGCCGGAGTATCTCCCAGTAGCCCTGAGCCTCGTCACATACCACACCGAGCTCACGCCGCACGAGACGGCGTCCCTGCCGAGCATCATTACGCTGCCCCGGCCCCAGATCATGCGGCGGACCATCCCGCACGGCACCATCTTCATCGACCGGCAGGCCCTGCTCGATAGGGTCGGCGAGCGTGACATCACCGCCTGGCCGCTGTGGATCGGCAGGAGTCTAGCCAAGCGGGCCACGCTCCGCTACAGCGTGGTCATGGCCGTGCCGTACATCCACCCGTCGGGCCAAGCGGCGGACTGGGACGCCGACTGCGAACGGTGTGTCGACAGGAGGAACCCGCGCCTGGGACGGCAGGACGTAGCTCCCGTGTTTCGACCAAACGGGACACTGGGTCTTCTTTTTTAATTATTTAATAAGACGACGCCGACGCACATCATTCTGGAATGAACTTGGGTCGTCATTATCTACCATGCTACATGCGTATTTCCTCCTCTGCTGAGCCCTGCCAGATTGTTAGCGGGTCCGCCCGTCACAATGGCCTCGATTCGACGTCATGCCACCGCGTTGACGCAACCGGCCAGTCACTCCACAATTGAATTCACCAATCGTAGAAACCACTTTGACTGGAGCCATGCGGAGTGTAAGGGGGCGGGTCAAGAGACAGAAAAGAAAAACGTCAAAGAGTTCTCTGTCTCTCCGTGATAACCGAACAAGCATGGAACACCCATTGAAGCGAGGGACCGTGGTGAAAGGGGGGGCCCTCATATCTTGTGACGTCGCTATCACCAGCCCAACGCTCCAGGATGACGAAAATCATTCAACGCACACCCAGGCCGCCACCGTGGCATACTTTAAGACGTTGCTTTGAGTCCCTCCCCCGCCCGTCCAAGTTTCAAATCTCCCTTGCGGAATGATTTCTCCCTCCCCTTTTCACGTACCCAAAAAAAAGAAACCAGTACGCAGAACACGTTCAAAAGACCACCAAACCAACAACACCTATCAATCATGAGCGGCTACACAGACGAGGTGGCCGAGGAGTGCCACGACCTGATTGAGCACGCCGAGGAGGAGGCCCACGTAAGTCCAAACGAGTTACTTCCTAAATAACCAGCCGTAAAAGCAAGAGGAAAATCACCTTGGCTCACCTACCTTCGTTCCCTAACCAAATCTACCCCCTCCCTTCCCTTGTCAATTATAAACTAACAAACTGACCATCTCCTCAACAAACCAGATGCTCGACGACCAAAAGATGGCGGCGTCAAAGTCCAAAAAGAATGCCAGCCTCGGGTCCAGCGGCAGCGACAGCCAGATCTCCAGCGGCGATATGGGCACATCCATGAGCCAGAAGAAGGACGACATGAAGGAGGCTCTGCACATGAAATGATCAGGCGCTTCAAAACAAACATTCCTCCCAAAACAACAAAAAAAATCAGGCACGATCAAGTTAGCACCGCTGTACATATGAATCCGGATAATGACCGTCTGGTAGCTGAGGATGAATTGAATACCTGCAGTTTTTAATCACTTCGACCTCACTTCAAGTCCTTCATCGTATTTAGATTATCAAGGCTAGCACAGATTGAGAACAACGTGGAGCGTGAGGAGCTTTCTTTATTGTAGCGACAGTTAGGTACATGGTACTAATTACACGGAATAAAAAGACAAAAAACAGTACACGCTCAGATAATACCACAAGTACCCTCTATGGTTTGCAGAGTCGGGGGGGGGGGGGAAGGGGGGGTTGCCTTCTAGAAGAACCCTTGGGACACTCCGAGGACGTGTCCATGACCGCGAAACACAAAACATCATTGATCACATGCCCAGCTTGTATGAATATGACACGAAGTATCGATATCCATCAGCAAGCACCCACTTAGATATCCTATCTCTAAATCACAATGCCTTAGCAAAACAGTCGAGAGTTTGAAACCTTCGACGAGTTGCACCCACCAATACCCCCCTCATGCGTGATGATTAAAGGAAAGTCTCGCTTTCGAGCGATGTAAAGATATATAACAACAATGCAAATGCAAGACAAAAGGAATGTGAATGTGTTAAAAATGCAACGCAGGCCACAGCATCGAATAGTCATCAGCCGTTGCGGCTGCGGCGCGAATCCTCGACTCGGTCGTGTCTGGCCGTCGTTGCTCGGCCCCGTTCTCGATGTGCTCCGCATAGTCCTCGGCCAGACGATCTGGGGGCGGAACGCTGCCCACCTCATCAATGTCGTGTTTTTCCTTCCTGTGCTTCTTCAGATTGTCCAGCCGGCTGAAGGTTTTGTTGCAGCCCGGTTCGTCGCAGGGCAATCGGAGACCTTTATGCGTGTTCTTGTGTTTGCGTAGGTATCCCTTCAGGTTTTCACGAACACCGCGAGGCTTCCACTGGCATTCCTCGCAGATGAGATCCTCCGTTGGGGACTCGAGCCCCGTCTTTCGATGACCTAACAGGCCGTGATGGTCGTGATGGTCATGGTGAGCGTGGTCCCCGTGATTATCATGTGGCGGCATGGCTCCAAGCGGGTTCCCATTTGAGATGGGCAGTCCGTAGAAGCCAGGAGCGCCGACTTGCATTCGGTCGTGGCTAATAGCTCGAGACATCGGATGCTGAATTTGTGTCTGTTGTACTGGGTAATACGGGGACGGGTGCCCTTCTTCCATGACAGAACTCGTGCAAGGGGAGGTCGGAGTGGGAAGGTCACCGGGCATATTCTCCACGGGAAGCATACCAGATACCGGGGACTGGATTTGGAAGCCTACATTTGCTCCGGAAGAGACAGGAGTTGGGCATTGTGTTTCCGAGCCTGGCTTCTGGCCCCACCATGTATGATGATTGCTTGCCGTCGGGGATCGTAATTCGCCCGATGGTAGGGCGGCGTCAAGCGGCTCATCCAGAGACATGGCCGACAGTCGATTCTCATCAAATGCGGACTGCGCGAACATATACTGCGGTGGCGTCATGGCATCGTTGCCCCCCTGGGTTGACGGGTTGGGGGCTTGGAAAGAGGGGAATCTGGGGTCGGTAAAGAGAGTGGTCTGGGATGTATTTGCAGTGACTGTCTGGGAAGGGTTGGTGCAAAGCGTTGTTGACGGCGCGATCGACGGCACCTGAGACTGCGGTTGGGACATGTCGTCTGAGCCAAATCCCTGCCAAAACATGCCTCGATCAGCCCCAGGGTTGCCCACGCAAACCAGAGGTTTCTGGGTATTCGGGAAACCTGATAGAGACCCATGCGCCATGAACGGGACCGCGTGCTCGGGGCATCCGCCCATGGTTCGTCTCTGAGAAGCTGCGGTGCCCGGTCTCATGCTGTGGAAGAAGCCGTGTTCGATCTGGGGTTCTGGAGACGCGTTCATCCTTCTCGCAGGCTCTTTCCTTCCAAATGTGAAAGTGTCTCGCATCTTGGAACCGAGACTGCGCTTTCGCTCGAAGGGGGCGGGCTGGGACCTCCATGTTGTCCATTGCGCCCATTCCTTCTCGGTGGTGGGAAACTGGTGGTATTCATTACACTTCTCGCAGTCAAAGACGCCATAAGAGATCTCGGGACAAGAGAGCAGATGATGAATAAGTGGCAGCTGCGATGAGAAGGCCCTGTGGCATTTCATCATCGGGCAGACGTAGCTCTGCTGCAGCTGGGCGGGCTGCTCAACAATGCCACGCAGGAACATCAGCACCATGCGCGCCGTCGTGCCATTCGGAACAACCTTGTCCTCGTACCTAGAAGGGATCGCCGTTAGCCGTCGGTTGTCAGTCAGCCAGCAGCAGCAGCAGAAGTAGCAACGGCTGCGGAGGCGGAAGCGGAAGCGGCGAGACAATGGAATGCTGAGTCTGGGGGACATACGGACAGGGCACTCCGTGGCTGCTCGTCACGGAGGCCTGAGTGAGGCTGATGCGTGAATCATTGTTGCGGATGGTCGACGGGCAGGGTCCTTCATCCTGGTGGTTCAGTCGGGGGTGAAGACTCGACATGGAGGACTCGAAGGACGCAACGTGGGTGGTTCACTTGACGGGTGTGCATCGTGAAACCAGACTAACGAAAGCCCAGAAAGGCAAACCAGAGAAATGTCTCGACCTTTTGTGGGATGGTTGAAGGGTACGGGGTGGCATCGATGCCGCGACCCCAACTTCCCGGGATGAAGGACCTCTTGGTTTCTCCACGGTCTCCCGCAGTCCCGGATGCATGGTCTCATGGGGTGGTGGTGGTGGTGCCGCTCGCGGGTGGGTATGTGTGCGTGCGGGTGTGCGTGCTGCGGTGCGCTGTGCTTTTTCTGCTTCTGCTTCTGCTTCTGCTTCTGCTTCTGCTGCACTGTGCTTTGCTGGTGCTGTGCTGTGCTGCCGCTGCCGCTGTGCTGTGCTGTGCTGTGCTGTGCTGTGCTGCGCTGTGCTGCGCTCACCATGTGCTGTACGCGGCAGTTGTGTTGCACCGGCGGGTATGACGCTGGCCAGCCATGGAAACCAGGTGTGCATCCATATTCCGCCCCCGGGTCTTCCATTCGAAGCACGCGATGGGCTGGGGCCGTTGGGGGGACGCTGACCATTTGCTGGGACAGGGGGCCGTCTGACCAGTGAGACAGGCCGGGCAATTGACGTCAATTCATCTAGATTGCGATGCAATCAACAACACGACTTGATCCGGGCTTGGCAAATGAAACGCTACGTATCATCCAGCTTTTCCGAGCCGAGAATGGGGTTGGCATGGAGGTCCAAGGTGGGCGGGGACTGGCCACTGCGAGATGCTGAAAGTGTGTCTAAATAAGAGAACATGGGTGCAATCGCTTCCTGCCGAGTCCCTCCTGGGAGGGCATCCAGGCTGGGACTCGGGAGAGGGGATGGGCGGGGAAACGGGATCATGAAGACGAGGGAAATTGAGAGTGGTAATGGCCGCAAAAGAAAGAAGAAGAAAAAACAGATAAAAAGCGGATAAGATGGATTAGAGTTGCAGTGGCGTGGGAGTCGACAGAGAAAGACAGCTGAGGGCAAAGACTAACGTCAATAATTAATCAGGGCAGCCACATGGCAGTCGCAACATTGGATTTCAGTCCGTTACTCCCTGTCCTGGGCGGCGGCGGCAGGGCAGGCAACAACCACCAGGCAGATCGTCAACGGCCAGGTTCCGTGCCCGGGCAGGGCAGTCTGTCTGGACCTGAGCCTGGGCTCCTCACATGTTGTCCTGTCGCCTTTAGATGAAATGGGGCCTCTGCAATAAAGGACCGCGTCCGCTCCTTCCCTCTATTCGCGACCTGGACAGAGCAGAGCAAAAACTTGCGCAAGAAGCCTGCTTGCCGACAGCATTGGGCTATGTATTGGCAAGGTAACGTGACGCTCTGATTGATCAGTTCGACTGCCGTCCACCTCCAGAAACACAAGTCCGTGACTTGGTGGGGGAGGCACGAGGGGGACCAAGCAGGGAAGAAACAAAAATCAGAGGAAGCCACGAATCACCGTCGGTGCTGGGCCAAATAGCCGGACAGCAGACCGATGTTTTCCCGTCCAGGGGTGCCTGCCTTGCCCGCTCTCGCCTGCCCAGGGCACCGGGGAAGTTGACCAATGGACCTCGCCCATCTATTCTAGGCAGGCTCGAGGCAAGGTACTTACTTGAGGCGCGCTTCCTTCCATCCTTCGTCGTGTTCGGCCACGTCGCTGCCGCTGTTGCTGTTGCTGCTTGCATGGGGCGCAAGCTGTTCAGCGCACGGCTCACTGATCAGCTGGTCATGTTCTAATAAGTCGGGGTCTGCCTCAATAAATCGCCAGCAGCCTTCAGAGCCGTCGCTTCAGAAATTTCAATCTCCAAACAGCTGATTTCGGTCGGTGTCTACCTATGTAGGGCCGCGACAATTCATGTCGGCGAGAGGCGACATAGATCCCTCGATCCACTCGGATCAATCAAGTCTGGCCTGTCGTGTCCTGTCTTGTCCTGCCCTGTCCTATCCGTCCTTTTTGGATGATGCCAGTCGTCCCCGGTGATCCAGGTAGACAACGCGCCGAAACACGAACCGCGAAGAACGATCCAGAACACGCCCCGAAATGCTTCCATCGGAGGCAAGCAGCCAAAGTTGTCTGAAACACCCGATCAAAAGACCAGACGGCATGGTGGCTGGTGGAGCCCCGGCAGAAATACCCTTGGATGTATGTTTGCGACATAATTATTTCTTCAAGGATTGTCGCTGGGGTGCATGGGTAGGTATTAAATCGTTGAGATAATAACAAAGCTTCACACCTCTGTTCTCTCTCTCTTCTGTTTGCTGCCCCCCCCCTTGGGCCCCTCCACAGAAACGCCAAGCGCTGCGATGATCAACAGGGCGTGAGGATGGCGAACCGAGAGCTCGGGACACCTTCTTCAACTCCTCCCTCCCCCCTGGCATATATCACGAGGTGGCAGAGGCTGACTGACAAGAACCGAGGGAGGCTGTTCAAAAGGCCAAGAGCCAGCTCCAAACGGGAGGATGCCATGGCGTGGTGGCAGTCACTATCCGCTGCCGCTGCGAGAGGTATCCTACGTAGTAGTGCGTCGCACCTCAAAGGCCCCATGATTGTATTTTTTTCCCGCGACCGAACCACCCGCAAGGTGCCCATTTGCGTGGCCAAAATTGGATCTTTTGGACAGGCTAATAGCAGAAGCCGGGGTGTGGAGAAACAAGCTCGAGAGTGAGGCAACCAGGCTAAATCAAAGTGACGGCTTGGCAATCTTCTCCCCGGAAAAGACTCAAATACCATTCACCTCGCCGAACCGCCGACTCGCCGACTCGCCGACACTCTAGGCTGTCCCCTTTGAAGATCGGTGCCGGCTTCCGGTCTGTGAGGCTGACCAGCTTGTCTATTCATTGCAGCTCCTTCTGTTCCATACCTGGTACCCACACATATGCCGCACATTGCTTGCTCGCCGGGGCACGATAATCCACACACGCGATAATATCCGATGAAATCATCCTCCTGTGCTGGTATACTAATCATTATGATTGCGGAGGGGGTTGAAGTGGGCCAGCAGACAAAATAATATGTCCCGCTTCAGTCGAGTCGCTTGTGATACAGAGGTGCTATGGAAATACGCGTAGCCGAATTGCTTTGTCTCGACTGTGTCTCTGCGCCACGAGTCCTACATACGGACGGGCCGAATTTTGCAGGCCGAGCCAATCTACCAGACTCTCATACACATCAAGAGACCAAGAAACGGTGCCCAGTTTCAGAGCTTGTCAGAGTTAGTCATCGGAGTGCCATACCACCCCCTGAAGTCAACATCGAATAAAATCACTTTGTACATCTCAAACTCAAGCTTCTGTCTCTCTTTCAGCTCATTTATTCAGCCCAAGTAAAACAGTGACAGATAAACAGTAATAGAAACAGGAAGAAGTCGCCCGTCCTCAGACTCGGAAACAGTTGAAGGCAAAGAGAGAACGCAAACGACGCTCATCATGCAGCCCTTTGTGAAGCTTCCGGCCGCACTTGTAAGAAAGTCGGATCATGAGAGATTGTTGCTGGAATACATCAAGGAGGCCCCAATGCGACATTTTGTTCTCCTAACACCTATTAACAGTTGGAGGCTAACCTAGAGAGTACCTCGCAGTCACATCATACAAACACCACATACTAGAATCCTAGATAAAGAAAGGTGCAAGGCTGTTTCCAGATATTTGTTCGTTTCCATCATTCACCGTAGACTGTCCCACGACCGTAAAGACAGTGCAGCCCATAACATCAAAGTCGCTGGTAGCAGCCTTTGGGAGCGTCAAAAGACTAGTACCCGGGGTACTTAAGCCCCTTGTAATAGAATCTCTGCTGTACCGCCGACCACTGAGACGAACACCAACAAGAACTTGATGTGATGGCAACATGTAATCGCCAGGAAAATACTATTTACAGAAAGGAGACCGCCTCATTACCAAGTCTGCATTCCCATCCGACGGATATCTCCAGCACACCGTTGTAGCACAGTTCCCAGTCAACTCGCTGCGTAAACCGTGGTAGGCACCATAGGTAGGTAGGTATTTGCCCAATCCGGCCTTGACGACAATCAAATTATTTCGTTAACGCGCATCATCTCAAGATGGCAAGTCGACCGCCGCGAACATTCCTCAGATCCATACTCTGGCGTCCCGAGGAAATGGCAGGCGCCCTGGATCCCTACAAATCCATACCTGGGCTTCAGAACTGGACGAGACCTCGGAGTTCCCGACTTTGGCGCACGCTCGAGACCCGGGACCCGTATTCCGACGCCGAGGACACCACCAAGGTGGTCGTTCTCAACAACCTGACTGTGATCATGAGACTGTGGCTCTGGTACCGAAACATCCGGGGTGACGACGACAAGTTTCCCAAGGCTGTCTTCAACTCTCTCGGCATTTTCGCCGTGGAAGACCGCAGACAACTCTACTACCATCTCAACGGCCTATTAGACGTCCTGGTTTGCGCGCGGCGGCTATACCTACGCGCATTTCCATATTTCCGGATCCCCCAAAACACAACCCCGAGAGTGACTCGATTTCTCAACCTCCTCGACCAGCTGCTCGATGACATTGACCGCCGCGGAAGGAGGCCGGAGGTGAGCCCCTCGGACTTGCTTCAGCTGCATGGCCTGCAGCGAGACTGGAACCGGGCACGCCAAGCCGATCCGAAGTCGCTCATTACCAGCGATCCGCCGGCTGCTGCACCGGAGGGACTGTCTCCTCGAAATCTCGCTGCCACCCTGCCAGCTCAACACGCGGGACAGAGCGGTGTGGGGCAAGTGTCTACTGTGTTAGAAGACGATTCCGATAACCAGACCCTCGTGGGAGACACGCCTCGGCATGTCAGCGAGCGCGATGCCAGCGAAAGTGAAAGTGAAAGTGACTGGGACCATTCGATTTTCGGGTCAAGCCCTCCGGAAGGACAAACTCTCGATGAGACATTTGACAGCGACGACGATGAAGGAAACAACAGCAGCAACCACGAGAGTGACGACGACTCGCTTTTCGTTCCCAGGACACGCAGAGGAGATTCCTCCAGCAGTCCGGCTGCGGTTTCTCCATCTACCGGTATCAGTGGTCGTGACAGCCTACAGCATGAAGCCGACATGGAAGCCGCACCAGGGGCAGTCTTGGGCACTGTGAGGGACACGTTTGGATTTAGTCGCGGGCTTGTGGATCAATTGGAGGCGGACATGGTGGAGCATCCCCGTCGGGAACTGTCTTTGGAGAGAAGGTTGCAGGTCGAGGAATGCAAGAGATGGCTGGACAGAGTCGTGAGGGAGTGGCAGGAGTTGTGAGAGACGATTAATCATTGGGGAGGGATTCGCTTTGCAATGTTTTGCCAATTAGTGCATAAAACACGCTGCTGATTTGAAGCCCCTGAAGTAAACAAATAAATCAGCAAGCCCAAGGCAATGCTGAATCAATAAGCCTCGAAACCAATAGCTCTACAACTAATTGCCTAGACACCCAAACTTAAGCGTAACTCCTAATTGATTATCATGCTCCCGAGTTTCAAACGGCCCCGTTACTTAACATGGCCGTGATTTGGAAACAGAACAACCGCCAAGTCTCCAAGACTCCTTTGCGGGTTCTAATGAAGGCCCTGAGCCTCTCCCCTGCACACATTCCCAGCCCCAAACGACATGCATCCGTTATGCTAAGCCGCCTTAGTGTCTACTAGTCTCCTGTGCTGATCAAGAACGAGTGTTCAGCTCAGCCTTGCTTAATTCTCCCATCATCGGTTTCGAACGAGAATGAACAATGAAAGTGTTGTGAGCCTGGCAGAATCATATAGACCCTCTATCCATTATTACCAAAGTTACTACTGAAGACACCTGCACCTAGTCCTTAAGGTACTCATCCTCCGAAACAAACGCCCACAGCTTCTCCAGCTTGGCATCCAACGCCTCAGCCGCCTCCCTCAACGGCACGGTCGCCGCATCCCGCACAATATACGTGCTCGGCTTGACATAGACAACATCCGTCCCACAGCCATCCTCACGCTCAACCAGGAGCGCCTCGACGGGCACCCACAGGCCGCTCTGGTAGTCGTGGCGGATCATGGTGATGGCGATCTCGGGGTTGCCAAAGACGAGCCGCACGCTCCGGCGGCCCGGGCGGACCCCGTACAGGCCCGTCCAGCGGCCGTGGTCGATGGCCCCGAACTGCATGAACTGGTGCGGGCCGAGCATCGACTCCACGGCCGCCTCGAATGACGCCAGGCTCGAGGCGTGGTGGAGGATGCTCAGCCCTTCGCCGTCAAAGGCCTTGATGCTGGATTGGAGGCGCGCCAGCACGCTGTCGTAGGGCTTGGGGATCGTGAGGGTGACACGCGTGATGGGGTAGGTTTCTTCTTGTCTCGTTGCCATTGTGTTGATTATCGCCCTGGGTATCTGTTTTTATTTGTGGATTGTAGGGTAATATGTATCCGAGGTACGTGAACTTGATTGTGCAGAACTAGTAGTCGTAAACCCTTTGAAAGTTACTGGGTGTTCTGATGTGGTTCCGGATAGTGAATCAAGGAATGATTGCTCGAGATGTGTAATGAATTGAAAGTGTGGGCAGTCGTAGTTTGTCAAACAGGGGTAACCACCTCATTTAGCGGAGAAGGACAAGGAAATGGCTCTTTGCCGTGCTGTTTGTTATCGAGAGACTTTATAACCCAAAGTTTGAAGAATGTGCAGCCCGAGATTCGAATACAACCCTTACCTACTTGACTCAGGTAATTACTAGAAATTAGTGTGTCTCTTTGAGACTCCAACGCGATTACTGATCATGCCAAATACTTGCTTCCCCGCAGCATGTTCGACTTGAAAGAAGTACCTCAGACACCTCGGGAATAATATTACAAGTAATCGGTCCTCAATCTCGGCATTGGGGTAACCGTCACACAGGGGAGTACTGATTCAAACATGATTGTCAAGGAAAGATCACTTCAACTAGCCCCGCCGTCCGCATCAATCATTGGTGGTGTGTCAAACGGAGACAAATCCAGAGACTTTACCAGGTACAGTGCTCTCCCAACACCGTCGGCGGGTAATAGTTGCATTATTTCCGGTAGGGTCAACCTACCTGATGCCTAAGGGAATTATCTAATACTTGTTTTTGTCCAGCTCGGTTCTGCACTGACATCCGGTTCTTTGACTTTAATTTACCTAGGTAATTATTTGTTAGCAAATTATTGCCAGAGTCAAGTTTCTTTCGAGACTTTTCTCGATACCACCCCACCAACCACCCCGGCCTCGTTCCACAGTCCCATACACACGCCAATGTCCCGACCCAGCCATCTACGTGCAGGTACGCTTGGCCGAACTGAGCACGACAATCGCTCGCCCTTATCGCGGGATATCCGGGTTTCCAGTTCGTCCAATCCCCCGACCCCAAACTACCCGACCGTCAACTCCTACGGGTAATTAATTACCTGACCTGACTTTATGATATCTCGGTACAAACTCCTGACAAAACAAAAAACACTCCACTTCAGGTCCTCCTCATAAACCACCCGCAAGCTAATTAATGACTTGAAACCCCACAACTGACATCATCACCACCATCGCCATCATCAAATATCATCAAATATCATCAAATAATCATGTCCTGCCCGGACTGTCTCAGGGGCCACGTCCGCGACGGGACCCCGACGGGGAAAGTGGCCCAGATCCACGGCCGGGCCACATACGTCGCCGAGCCGCCGGCCGGGGTCCAGCCCAAGGGCGTGGTGGTCATCGTGTCGGACATATTCGGCTGGGACTTTGTCAACAGCCGGCTGCTGGCCGACCACTACGCCGCCAGCGGGGGCTTTCTTGTTTACCTGCCCGACTTTATGGACGGCTCGGGCATTCCGGCCTGGCTGACTGTTCGTGTCCCTTGCTTGTCTCGTATTATTGAACTTACCTACCTTGTGTGACTGTGTCCCAGGTTGGTTGTCACTGATTATTCTCTGAAATGTAGGACGTCCTGCCCAAGGCGATGAGCAGCAAGACCATCGGCGACTGGCTATGGAAACCGTGAGTCCCAAGGGATATGATATGCTCATCCCCAGGTGAATCATCACTGACGGCCATGCAGGTGGTACATGTCGCAGATAGCGTTCTACGTCGTCCCGTGGATGATCGCGAACCGCTTCGGCGTCTCTTGGACCAAGGTGCGGTCTTTCTTCGCGGCCGTCCGCCACGATGAGGGCGGCGCGAGGGGGCTCTCGGTCGGGGCCGCGGGCTTCTGCTGGGGCGGCAAGCACTCCGTCTTCCTGACCCACGCCGAGAGCGTCACCGACGACGGCAAGCCGCTGGTCGACGCCATCTTCATCGCCCACCCCAGCGTCCTGAAGTACCCCGACGACTATGCAAAGGTGGCCAAGCCCGCCTCCATGGCCATTGGCGACAAGGACATGACGGTCACGATGGAGCAGGTCGACATCGTCCAGAAGACGTGGGGCAGCATGCCGGATGTTGATACCGAAGTGGTCGTCTACCCGGGCGCGAACCATAGGTTTGCTGTGCGTGTCGACCCGTTCAACGAGAACTTGCTTAGGCAGTGTCAGGAGGCCGAGGACCAAGCCATCGCATGGTTTGGCAAGCATTTCAAGTAGGGAGCAGCCTAGAGTAGAGTTTCCAAAGTAGGTAGTTTAGACGTCCTCATGGTAAAACTCCAAAACCAGTTTCCTACCTGCCAGAGCCTGAGCGGGGTATAAATATTCTCGTAAAAAGAAACAACGCCATGACAAAACAACGCCCAGCCCCTCAATGCTTGGGATCAAACCACACCATGACCTCATGAAACCCCTTGCCAACCGACGCGCCCATCCCCGCGACGATCTTGCCCAGCTGCCGGGGCACGTAATTCGCAACCCACAACAGCCCCCTCGCAATCCACCACAGCACCTGTCCACAGAGCCCAAACAACGCCTTCATGACCGCGTACGACATCTCCCCGAACTCCCTGACGCCGGCCCAGACGGCCACAGGCAAGTCCACCACCACGGCCGTGACCACGCGCACGACACCATTCCACACGTCCCGCAGCGTGATGGTTCGAAAAAAGTCCACCGCCGCCATGACAGCCGTGTGCACCGCCGACGCCGCCGCGAGGACCACATCCCCGACCACAACCCCAACCTTCTTCAGACTCTCCCACACCCACTCGCCCACGATCCTCGCCGCAGCCGGAATCCTCCCAACAACCTTCCCAAGATAAACCACACACCTCACCACAGCCCCGGGGATCTTAACCACGCCCCTCCACACGCTCTCGGCCGCAGCCTTCACCCGCCCCGGCAGCGCGCAGACCTGCCGCACGCACCACCCGCCAAACTCCCCCTTATGTGCCCAGCAGTACTCCACCCCCTTCTTCACCGGCAAGACCACCACATACTTGGGCAAATCCCACAGCAGAAACTTGGGCACATACCACCCAAAGAATTTCCCAAAGGCACCTATCTTGCCCACGGCCTTCCGCACGCGCAGCATAGCCTTGGCATGGTGCGTCTTCCACCGCCTGAACGCACCTCCCCGCCGCGCAGGGAGGAACGCCACGACATCGCGGTGTCCGTTATCCGCCGCCAGGCGCAGCGCAAGCGCGCCGTCAGGCGCAATGATCCCATCATCGGCGCCCAGCTCCATGAGCAGCTGCACCAGCGCGAGGTTTCCCCGCGCGGCAGCAACCATCAGCGCCGTGCGCGGGATACGCTGCTTAGGCGGGACATACGCGCGGCTGGTGCTATTCGCGAAATACACGCCAGGGAGGTCGAGGCTGGCGCCGAGGCGGACGAGGGTGCACACCATGGCGCCGCTGCCGGCAGCCACGGCGGCGATGAGCGGGGTCTGTCCCCATGCGTCGGGCACGTCGGGCGAGACGAGCCCGCGCTGCACGAAGAGCGTGACGAGCTCGTCGTTCTTGTCGCTCACCGCGCGGAAGAAGGCTGTTGTGATGCGCGCGACGGGGGAGGAGAAGACGGTGAGGGGTAGCGGCGTGCCGGCTTTGCGCGCTTCGAGGAGCAGGGCGTCGAGCGAGGACGAGATGTCGTCGGTCGAGGCGAGCTCGGTGTAGGCGGGCACGGGCGCGTCGCCGTCGACCCAGGTTGTGTCGGGGGAGGGGTCCATGGTGGTGGTGGTGATGGTGGGACCGCCTGATGGGTATGATGATGGTGGTGGTTGGGAATGATGAGTCTCGAAATACCAGCCATGGGTCACGGTGGTGAGGGTTGGTTTGATTGAGATGGAGACATTACATCAATCCATCCTTATATAACAACATGTCCCATCATCACGCGTCGCATCATATCATCTTTTATGGTTTTGCCAATCATGATGGAAGAATCCCAGCACGGCCGCCCTCCCGGGTTGACTTCTTGATTCGATGTAGTGTACGGGATAGCATGCGTGCACAGGGCAGTGATGCGAATGGAGTGACTCTTTTGCGCTGAGACAAGATACGTGTGCTGCCTGCTCAACGCGGCGCAGCGGCTGGGCCACCACCAATTTCCCCCCCGCGCCTCCCTCCATGGGTGAGGTGAGGTGAGAAAGTGAGTGAGCCTTGGAGCGCCAGGGCAAACTTTGCGTCCTCACCCTTAAGGTAAGGTAACAGGCGGTAAAGGAGTGCCGAGGTCGATTGGTTGAGGACTGATTAATTGCCTACCAGGTAAAGTTACCGAGGCTGCATTTATGTCATTGTTGGGATACGAAAGCTCAGATACCTGCCTGATCTTCAGTCTTGGACTCACAAGGCATCAGCGAATAACTGACAGGAATGCTTGCTAGGCGCATCACCGACAACCATGGAAAGCAGGAGTTGCATGCCGGTACGAATCAAGTAAACTCGGCTTCATTTGAAAAAGCAAACGCGTCAATCAAGCCAACTGGCATCCAATACAGGTCCATCCATAACTACAAGGTAGTACAATTCCCAAACATGCTAACTTAATTAAACAACCAATCTCTAGTTCTAAGCACCCTTTTTGTCTTGCTCTAGACCACATAGACGCCAAACATCTCACCAGTGCCTATCGAGCCCATATATACTATACACACGACTTTCAAACAACCCCTTGAACTCGTACCAACTTTCATCCCGCCTACTTGGCGCCCGTCTGCGCGACCCAAGCAGGAACGACCTTCTTGATGAAGCGCATAAACTTCATGAACCCCACCGCGTACTCGACATTGCCCAGCGGATCGACCGTGCGCTCCGGGAATGCAATGCCCGCGCCAAACAGGCCCGGGACCGGCTCGCCCGTCGCGGCGTCGGTGAACCCGCCCGTGGCGTGGTCAAACACCACCTCGACGCTCTCCATGCTCGGCAGCGGGTCCGGCGAGAACCCGACCGCCTGCACCACGTACTCGCACTCGGGCAGCTCCGCGGCCAGCGCCTTCTGCTCCTTCTCCGCGCCGCCCGAGCAGTCCACCCGCGTGATGACCTTGCCGGCCGGGCTCGACGCGAGCGCGTCGCCCTCCAGCTGCTGGCGCGCGAACCTGGCCGCGTCGCCCTTGAGCCCCGTGTTGTCGTAGAGGATCCACCCGTCCCGGTACTCGGCGTACTTGAGCTCGGGCGAGCGCGCGAACCACCGGACGCGGATTTTGGGGTGGCTTGTCTGCGCGAGGCGGACCAGGTTCATGAGCACGAGGATGGCCGAGTGCGAGCTGCCCATGACGCCGATGCGGAGCGGCCTGTCGCTGGGCAGGTGGCGCGCGATGGCCGAGGGCTTGAGCGCCATGTCGAGGCTGAGGAGCCGGAGCGAGTTGGAGAAGGGCGTGGGGAGCGCGACGGTGGTGGGCGACGAGCCGGTGCAGTAGACGACCAGCGGCGCGGAGCGGACAATGTCCTCCTTGTTCGCGTAGTCGCGGACGCTGAGCGTCCAGGTGGATGTCGCGGCGTCCCATTTGGCGCTGCCTACGCGTCCCACGCAGCTCTCTACGCGGTCGTGCTTCGCCAGCCCGTCCGAGAGGAGCCTGAGCATGTCGCCGGCCTGGTGCAGCGAGCATGTGTGATTTTGCGGGAGCTCCTGGAGCGCCGTGATGGCATTGGGCTTGGACGCCGCCTCGCAGATCTCCTGGAACGGCTTCACGGCATCGGCGTAGGCGAGAAAGAGCCCGACCTGGGTGTTGCTGAGATGGCGCGCAGTGTTAATCAAAGTACCAGGTAATTACTATGCATGTAAGGTAACTCTGGTGGTTCCGATTTCGGAATTTCGGGTTTGGGATTGTGGTCGTTCCTACCTACCTCGGTACCTCGCGGTAAAACCTGTTGATCCTGCCGCCCCGGAATGCGGGATCGATCCAGGCAACCTTGCCCTCGCCCAGCTGCTCGATAAGGCTCCCGACCGTGGCGATGCCAGCAGGCCCCGACCCAACGACAATGGCAGCGACATGATGCTGCCGCGCAAACAGCCGGCCGACCGTGACATAATAGGCGGCGCTGTAGCTCGTCCACTGGCGGGCGCTGCTGGCCTTCGTCCGAAGACAGTCGCGCCCCAGGCTGTAGCTTTTTTGTCTTAGCGAATACATCTTTTTTGATTTTAAGGTTCGGATGATATGCACGATATGGGGATGGGATGAGCTGCTTTGAGGTCCGGTGCTCGGTGGGTTGGGCAAAGAAGGTTTTTGCTGGGATCCACCCTCTTGGTTTCACGGGTAGGCTTGGTTCTGGTAGGAATTAAGACTGCCAACCAGCGCTAGGCCTAGAACGCGACGCAAGGAACTCCCACTTATAAGCCCGGTACACTGGACGTGCGTTGGACGCCTAGGTCTATTTAGTTTGCGATTTTCCAAATCCTGTCTCGATACTTTTCGAACGGGCAACTACATTTCATCATTTGATTGGCACCTCGCTCAATAATTTATCAATCATACCTACGGAAACAATACCTGCCCGCTACCAATCACCAACAAAGAAAAAAAGGTCACGTCACGTCACTCCAACACAGACACTATTCACGAACAAGAGTCGACTGCTCGGTGGGCAATCATTGTCAATCTATTCCAAGCCGCTGTCTTCCGAGGTCATTCTAGATAAACGCAAGCGAGTCCTTCTTCTTCCTCCCCAGCACAACCCACCCGCCATCCGTCTCGACATCCCGCCCCTCACCATCTTTATCCTCCCCCTTCCCAGGCTCAGGGTACTTTCTCAGATGCTCTAGCGCCCAGATGACGTCGGCCCCGATCGCAGGCGGTATTCTCCCCTCGCCCGTCAACGTGCCCAGCCCAGCAATCCGGAACAGCCCGTCGATCCAGCCGAGCGTCTCGCCCTCATCCCACGGTATGTCATGGAATTTGCCTCCGGCCTTCCTCGTCCTCTCGACCCTCTCGCGCTCCCACTTCTCCTGCTCCTCGACCGGCGGCAGGGGCAGCGAGTTCCTGCCTGACCACAGCCGCGCGAGCGCAATGGCCTGGTACTCGAAGCTCCTAAAGGTCAGAGTGCGCGGCATGCCGACGATCGCAAGGGTTGGAAAGTCCTGAAAAAAGGTGTGCCAGTAGCCCTTGAGCAGCCTGCCCGCCTTGTAGTCGTACAGCGGACGCCCGTTGGCCTGCGCGTTCCAATACGGGAATGAGGGAAGGTAACCGGTACAATAGATGACAGTGTCGACGTCGTCCAGGTGCGTACCGTCCTCGAATACGATCCTGCCGTCGAGCTGGAACTCCTTGATGACCGGCTTCCACGCGATTCCGCTAGGGGGCTCGTCGCCGTCCCACCGGGATGCGGAACGCCTGGACTGGTACACGGGCAGCTGAGCGTTGGAGACCAGCTCGGCAGTCACGTCGTGGCCGGAGGCCGAGTTGCCGATGGTGAGCACTTTCTTCCCCGAGTAGAGGAGCGGCGCGCGGTAGTTTTTGGAGTGCACCACCCGGCCGGGGAACGTCTCGACGTATTCTGCGAGCCCCGGGACATATGGGACCTAATTGTGTGGGTGGCGAGTCAGCTCACACATGGTAGGCAGGCGATATCAGCGCACATAGCACATACATAGGGGACGGAGTAATGACCGGTAGCGAGAATGACGGCATCAAACTCCTCTTCCCACCAAACATCCACATGGCGGACTGCATCGTACTTGCGAAGGGTCAGCTTCCACCGCTCAAGCCCGCCCTTCTCGGCAGGAGGGATCCTCGAGAGGTCCTCGAGCGTGGTGTTCAGCACCAGCATCGCGTCGGTCTTGTTCTGGGAAAAGTAGTTTTGTATGTACTGGCGAGGGACGTAGTGGGGCGCAAACGGGCCGTAGGCAAACCGTGTGTCGGAGAAGCTCATGGCGATGTCAGGGACGTTGGTTCTGCAGCGGTATTTATCTTGTTAGGCTCTTCTTTCTTTTCGAGGGGAAAACAAACTGTGGTCTGCCTCACGTGAGACTACTGTAGACCGGCGTCTGGTCGTATCGGTGTTGTTGGTTTGGAGGCGTGGTCTGCGGCAGCTGGCTCGGAACCCTCAGGGGCGGATCAACACCCTCGTTGGGAAGCTTGCCGGGACGGATAGGAGGAAGCGGCCGCGGATCGCCATCGTAGAGCCTGGTGTCTTGGGTTAGACGGCGAGCTCTCGATAACGATTAAACGGTCTCAGGATAATATGTTGAACGCACCATGTCCCACCCGGCGACTCCCTGCGTTCATATACTTGAATACGTTCATAGTAATTCTCGGCCTTGAGAGCCGCTGCTGTCACGGCTCCTGAGTAGTTTCATCCCATATCAGTCCATTTCCATTGTCCAAGAGAAGTACCAAACGTCCGCCGGAATCCGATGGCATTTTTTCTTCATTAATTACGTACCTGCCGCACCCGCGCCGATGATGGCCACGGATTTGACCCGTGTTTCCCTTTCTTCACTCATTGCATGCATGAAACTCGTTTGTTTGAATTTTCAAATTCGAAACCCCGTCTTCTTCGCGAGAACCACAAATTGAGGATATAGTTGTGGGACAGAAAACGTGGGCTCGAAGACGGAATGTCCGGGTGGCCGGCGTGTAGGACGTCAGGGATGCAATGATCGCCATCTGCGGAGGGTATTTCACCATTGCGGGGGTTGGTCATCCCATACGCACTCCTTTTTGTGCCATCATCCGTCCTTGCTATTAGACCCTTGAAGCCCAAAAAAGCCACCAAAAACACCGCTCCAGCAGGCTTCTCCTTTTACGGAATTTGTGATCATATCCCCTTTCCGTCTGTACTCGTTCTGTCGCCCCAATAGCAACCAATGAGTTTTCCCAAGGAGGGGCTAATAAGGATAGTCTCAGTCTGTCAAGTCGAGTCATGACATGGTGCGCCTAAACCATGATTCAACCGGCCGCCATTTTCTGAACGAAGTCAGATACCCCAGTCATGCTGGGGTGTGATCATGCCAATTGCTCCGTGGCGGGGGGATACGTATCGGGAATGGCGACGGCCCGGTCATGACCCTAAACACTTTCCGGTTTTGAGGTTCAGGTATCTACCATGGGTGATTCGCGGATGTCCCCATGGTATAAGTAAACGTAATAGCAAGCAAGTAGACGGCAATTCCTGTAATGATCTGCGCCTTGCGTGTATGCCTTCGAGCCGGGCTTGGCCACCAAGCGTTTGAAGTGGTCGGAGAGCTGCGACCCAGAGGCGACGGGGTACTCATTACTGCGTACGTCTCGGTAACAAGATTTAATAACTATATCGTTATCGGGATGTCGCGGTGGATGATCGGCGGTTCAAGCCCATGGAGGTGATCGACTGCCGACGAGATCTGTCCCAGGGTGTGGCGAAATTCGATTCCCGTGAAGGACTCGTACGTATCCCTCAATAGGGTCTCTAAACGGGCCCCCTGGCATGTACTCGAATCGTAATGATAGCAGCGGCTCATCGCCCAAGGCTAACGATTTAATGATGTGAGGCTGGCGAAGGTCAGTCCAGAAAAAAACGCGTGGGAGGGGTTCAGAGGGAATTGAGTGCTAGATCAGATGAGATACTGTACCCGACCCAGCAAGAGTGCCTCCTGCTTCCACATCTTGAAATTCACTTTCCCATCATGCCCAGTTCCAAGATGCCAGACAGATTAATTAAGATAAAAAAAAATAAGATGAAGGGTGTGGGGTAAACATGCCAAAAAACGGCAAAAACTCAAGCGCCAGTTCTCGGCGAAATTCGAACCCGAAGGTTTAGAACCAGATACTCTGACGTCTTGCCGAAACTGATTACCCCGCGGGCAACCGTTTGCGACGGCAATAGGTTGTCTGAGGCAGCGACCACGCCACTGCACCAGATGGCCACTACTCTACTAAGCCGGTTGAAAACAGGACGCAGTAAACATAAGTATATGGCCCTCTTCGCACATCACCGCCACCATGATGGCCAACATGAACGAAACGATTGCGCCCTCGTTTGGTACGCAACCAGTGCTACATGAAGACAAGCTATTATTCTCCCAGGCAGACATTAAAGCTCTAATGTCTGGAGGCGTGCCTGGTCGGTGGTTGGCGGTGCCTGCACGGAAACGGTCGATACATCCATGCCTACAACGCACCCAAGGCAGGAGGAAACCATTTCCCTCTGGCCCTGGGGCTGGCTGCTGCCTGCGCCATCTGCGGGCTGTCAGTGCTTGTTTCCAGTGCGGATTTCTAGGCATTGATGCCGTTAAGCTGCTTCTGCTTGTCGGTTCTGGACGCAGTGATCGTGGCGCATCATTTTGTCGGTACGTCCGGCGTCAAAGGCGTTTCTGGTCGCTGTGTTTGCCGCTCTCCTCCACTAAGCTCTGGCTTCGAGCGCCGGTTTGCAACCACAGCCGAGTGACCAGCGTTTCATATCGTTGTTGCGCCAGATTGTGCTGGAGATCCTCTTCCAGAGAGGTAACGGTGTTATCCCGGCGGTAGAGGACGGGTCTCTTGAGTCACTCCTTCTTCCGGCGGGGTGGTTTGCACTTGGCGGGGCCGATGCTCGTGGTTGCCATCAATCATGGCTTGGAACTGTTATCTCGTTCACTGTGGTGAATGAACTTGATAGCCGCATACGGTAACGATTTGAAGGGAAGATGATGGTGTCGTAAGCGATATCGAAGAACAACACGGCCGGAACTTCGTGGCTCTGGGCCTGCCCGTTCCGACCAGGATATACTTCCAAAACTCTTTGCCGTCCCGCCACTCAAAGGCAAGCTCCGCGTCCTTGCAATACTATGTATTGACGAGATGTTTGAACTGAGGGCTTGGTGCCGTGTCACTTTTCTTGGCTACCGACAGGATAACCTAGGTACCTGTTAAAGTATGCGAGCGATGATGGGGCGTTCGCATGGTGGCACCGTAGTTGGCTGGCAACGGCGCTGGCATTAGTGGGGACGAAGGCAGGAGCGAAACGCGGAGCTATAGTGTATTGACGGTTTAGAAAGGGGGAAAGAGCAGGGTGCATTTTATGGATGAGGTGGATACAAATGGCAACCGAGCCCGGAAGGGGAGGCACGCTGCTTCCGCCTGCCTAGGGCTCACTCCGTCGTAAACCACCTCCACTGTGGCCCCTGATTACCTTATTTGACGCCTGATGGACCTGCGGTTGGCCGAGAGGGATACCTGATTTTCTGACGTCAGGCAGTGTGTTGACAATGAAGATTTTAGACAACATCAGGTACCCCCCTTAGGACCCCGATGTACAATACACCGTATGTGTCTTGTGGCTTTTATGCTGTTAAAACCTGTCCATTGAGATGCATAAAGATGTAAGTGGACGGGTTTTCCCGCGCATGGCCATCGGGTGAACGTCCATGGAGGTCCCTTTGGATGCAAGGTGTCCATCACATGCAAATTGGTGGTGCTGTGCACCACAGCCCTGCATGCGCTCAAAGCATCCACACCCCTGCATCGCAAGTAGGTGGGCCCATTGGACAAGCTGCGGGGAAACCCCGGGCGCCAAACTGTTCCCGAACTCCCCCAGCTTTTTGAGCCGACAAGTGCCGTCATTCCGCATCTTTAGGGGGGGAGGTTCGTTTAGCACATGCACGCCGCCCCTAAACCCATTATTCTCGTTCTTGACATTCCACCTACCCCATCCATGCTTATCGTCTACAACACACTTTTCGAGCCACGATAGACACCTGGTTGATTCCAGATGAGGTAGAGACACAGCGACATCTTTCCCACCCACGCAGTGCGCAGTGCACCGACCCGCTGCCCGGCCCTTCGCTCTCCACTCGCTGCCCACTGCCCGCTGCCCGCATCGCCCGACGCCGCCAATTGCCGAGGCATCATGTCGTCGAGCGCTGTCCAAAGCCTCAAGGTTGGTACCTCCGGCGCCGCTCAACACCGGCACCATCACCACCTCCCTTTGCGCTGCGCAAACAGCTTCGAGTCGGCAGTGGCCCGCTGACAATGCTACAATACAGGCTTCCGTCGAGCGCATCATCCTTGACCCAAAATACCACGACGTCCTCGCGATCGTCAAGGCGGCACGCAATGGCGCAGTCTACGGGACGAAAGTGCGCTTCCCGCACGCGCTTGTGTATGCATCCCAAGGATACCCACTTTGCTGTCGCCAATAACAAGACAAGACCGAAAGCTGACGAGTCGTGGGTGAAAACAGAATGATAATGCTATTTCGCTCCGGGACGTATGTTATTCGCTCCCCCGACCGCCCAGCCTCGGCTAACCTCGTCTCCCTATCCGCAGTGTCCGCGAGAAGCTATGGCTTATCTTTCGCGCAACGAGGACGCACGCCCGTAACCTCGCCAAGTTTGCGACCATTTACAAAGCGACGAGCATGCTATTGAAGAACTACGGCGCAACACCGGGCAAAGAAGGTCAGCGGCCCTGCCTAGCGAGCACTCTGGGACATGGCTGACATTCCAGTTACAGGACCCTACGATAGCTTCATCTCGGGCCTGCTGGGCGGCTACATCGTGTTTGGCCAGCGGTCCAAGCGGTCGGGCAAGATCTCGAGCGTCAACCAGCAGATCGTGGTGTACGTGTTTGCGCGCGTCGTGCTGGCACTGGCGCGCCTGGCCGTCAAGCCCGGACACGGTCTGCCGGTCATATCGGAGCCCAACCGGAGTGCCGTAATCAGCTACTACGCGTGGCCCCTGTTCGCGAGTCTGTCGTGGGCGAGCGTGATGCACCTATTCAGGTGGCAGACCGCCGAACTGCAGCCCAGCTTGCGCAGCAGCATGACGTACATCTACGCCAATGCGGACACGTGGGACGGGCTGCGTAACTTTATGTGGCATAATCAATGATGACGGAACGAGGGAACCAAGAAACGGGGGGGGGGCGAGATGAGCTAGACATTGATAGTTGGCGTTTGCGGGCGGCGGTTAGATCTTGTGTGTTTACTTGTCTGCGCATTCAACTGAGAAGCACCCGGGTATTGGCTTCTTTTGCATCGTATTGGCTTCTTTTGCATCGTATTGGATAACTGTGCTGAATAAAAAAAGTATATACCAGCAAGATACAGAATATCGTGCACTGTTTAAAGTAGCTTGCATTTTGCATCATTGCAGTTGGAATATCTGGGCTGCAAACTTCCAGGCTGTACGCAGCCGGTGGTCTGGTCAGACATCGCCGGGACCCAGGCACCCAGGCTCCCAGGGTCGTACCTGCCCAGTGCTGCCCCTATTTTGCGATCTTGGGGCCAACCTTCCATGCTGGGATAACATCCCATGGCGCGACCTAGCACCAATTTAACTTTGTGCCTTCCCTCTGCAATATGTCTCTCGAGCACAGAAGTTGGGAGGAAAGCGGGCAGTCCCCTCCCGAGTACCTGGTAGGTCCCAGGTTGCTCCGCTGGCCTTTCCATGTTGCCATTCAATGCTATGGCATTCTCGACGACATGACCGACCCCAGCAAGGAGAAGAAACATCGCAAACCCATCGTCATCGTAATTCCCGCCGTCGCTAGTACACTGCAGCTCTTCGGAATACACCAGCAGCAAGCGAGATATCCGCCTCCTTTCCTAATCGGATAAGAACCATGGACTTCATTCCCTCTGCTAGCTCGCTTATGAACACGGCTTTGGTAGTATTGGCAAGCTCGGGCACTCGCGGAGAAGCAGCCCTCTGGTGGCTGCTGGCACAAGCTGCTGCTCTATGGGTCGGGATCTGCCTCGGGGATCTGTTCAGTATCGCTTTGGTGCGTTCTGTGGAGGGTGTCGCCTTTATTTCGTGTCTCGCTGTCGCCTACTAACTCACTCCTCGGCAGCAACACTTCAAGATCTCAAATCCCCGCCGACGGCCTGAGCCAGTGCCGTCGATGGCATCCGTCGAACGGCATACTCCACATCCCCCAGATCCCCCCGATCTCTCGGATCTCTCAGGCCACAAGCACCATAAGGATATTCCAAAGCCCAGAAGCGGGCTACACTCAGACACATCTTTGCACGAGCTGGAGTTTCTTTTCGAGCTTCTGGATGCTCGCGAAAACGCTCTGTTCTTGACCGTGGACAATGAATCTGTGCCGGGCGACGATCGACCCGCCGACGAGCAGGTTCGGCATGACGATCATCCATTGATAATAGAGGTTCAGCAGCTTGGTGACGATGTCGAGGCTCTGGAGGCTAGCCAGGAGTCGCTCCTGTCCATGGCCACAGGTAGCGAAGCCGCGACGAGCGACGACGAGAATATCGAGCCCCAAACCCTCGGAGAGCCTACCAGAGCCCACGATGGACCCGAGATCGTCGTTGAAGGTTGGTGGCGCCCAGCCTTGCATGTGCCGCACTCGCTCTCTTGACCGCTTGTCGGAAAGGCTGGAAGTGGAACGCTCACGCTCACATATCGATATTGCCTAGTTATCCCGGCCGCAGAAATAGCCCGAGAACAGGACAATGGGCAAGGGATGATTGCCATGATAGCACAAGTACGTCAAGCAAGTCTTCGTTTGAAGTTCATTCTCAAAACACCCCGTCCATGCTTTTCCCCAGCCCAGCCCAGATGACGGCCTGAACAGTTTGCTTGTTTGTCCCTGCGGAAAACACATTGTTCTAGTTTTGCCGTGTTATTTTTCTTTGGCCCGTATCCCAGACTTCCGTCCAACGCTTTTGTGATTTCCTGGTCAGAAAGCCGCGTAACTGTCTGCAATCTCTCATCCTCTAGTTGCGAGCGGTTTTGGGTCGGAAGACTAAGAGGAGATTCAGGGGATCTTGTGATGTTATTGTGACTACACAGTACAGATGTCACTCCGCCTTCATTCTGTCCGTCACCAACCTCATTTTACCTACCTGGCAGTAAGGTAGGTAGGCTGACTTATTACCAGTCGGTGAGGTGGCTGCAAGCAACAAGCAGGCAGCTGAGATGGCAGGAAGACAAAATGCAGGACCCCGCCCAGGCACAGGCAGCCATGCAGCCTTGCGCCCATTGTCACGCCTATCACCAAAACCACTTACACCCTTCTTCATCCTCACACGGGACATTCATGAGCTGAAGTGGCATGAAATCGCGATGATTCGGGCCTTCAAGCAGCGCAGCTCATCCAGCCTGGGGCTTGCCGGGAGTATCACCAATGTTAACTTTCTGGCCAAACCCTGTTCTACAGCCCACAAACTTGTGCCCACGAGCTGCAGTTGCGGCAAACGTGCCGACTGAGCTCTTTCAGATCGAAAGTAATCGAGCCTTCATATTCTCCATTCGAGCGCCTTCATTCACTACTCTCCTTCCATTCACCTCACTCCCAGACCTTGAGGAATCGGGCATGGTCCAATTACCACTTGACAACGAAGAAGAGAGCCAGCTTTTACTTCATTCGCCACCTGAACTTTGTTTCCCTCAACCCTAAGCCCAACCTTGCTTCCTGGGAGTCGATTTTATCTAGCAAGAGCTTTCTGGGCTGTTCGACGAGAATACTCACAAAAGGTTTCCTTTCAGGCACGACCTCCGGTTGAACGCCAAACGGCTCTCGCTCACGCGACACTGGCAGACACACAAACAGTCATACAACAAAGGCAAAGAAGGATGACTGTCGAGTGCCTGATCTGTACGGCGCCCCTCCCGGCCTTGACAGCGGGAGAGCTTCGTTTACCGTGCGGCCATGTCCAGTGCGAAAGCTGCCTCCAGCGAAACTTCAGCGTTTCCGTCAAGACCATGCCATTCCAACCAGTGCTCTGCTGTGCGCGCATCGATATCACCGTATTCCGGCGCCTGGTGCCCTCCGCCGAGTTGGCCGTCTATCGCGAAAAGCTGTCTGAGTTTCTTGACAGAGCGAAGCTCTATTGCTGGTTCGTATTGATCTCAGATCTCCCCCATTCAGCAACTCCTTGAAGAGGCAGGAACTAACGAGTCATCTCACAGGGACCCTAACTGCAGCGCGTTTATCCCAAATGCTCTGCGTTCAAGGACCGCGAGCGTAGTTGTGGGCAAGTGTCGGCGGTGCCACACAAAGACTTGCATGCGTTGCCGAGGGAAATTTCACTGGGGCCCTTGCGCTGTCAATCCCGACAGCGCCGCCGCTGCCCGGGCTGCTGCTTCGGACCGGGCCCGGAGACGGGCTCTACTGGAAGAGGAAAAGTTCAAGGAGTACTCGAGAGCGCGAGGCTGGAAAGAGTGTCCACTGTGCCGGAGGATGGTTGAGAAGACTGAGGGTTGCAACCATATCCAGTCAGTAGCGCCCTTCCTACGCTTCTCCTTAGATGTGCCCCTTAGACGATACATCTATCTGATGGCTGACACCAAGCAGATGCTTTTGTGGCTGTCATTTCTGCTATCGATGTGGCAGGCAACCCTACAGCACGCACCGCGGCTGCGCGATGTGAGTGGCGTCGGAAAGGCAAATGTTCGAGTTAACAACCTACAGAGGCACGTGAAAGAATTACGCCACGTGAGAGAGATCAAGTGCTAACTCAAATGCGGGTTGTAGACGAAGAAGAGGATATACCGGGCGGGCTAGCTACATACCTTACTTGCTCGATGGGCGGCAGGTAGTCTTGCTCGCCAACAGCCCCGGATTCAGGGCATACACAGCTTCTTCAGCTACTAGATATTTCATATGTTTAGGGATACCGTGACCGGACGTTGGCGTTTCCGGATCTCGTCGCTTTGTTTTACTCATGCTCGATTTTTATTCTTTCTTATATCAAGGCGCTTCTCTGGGGAGCAATAACGGGGATTCGGTTTTAGGATTGCCACCCACATTGGTTGATGATTCTGGTGCCGGCTAGACTATACAGAGAAGCCACCATAGCATACCTTGGCTATCTAGTTAGTGGGCGAGAATGGGGGCGAGTGTGGAAGGGATTCAAGACAAATAGCATTTAGCGCTAGATGATAATCGGTGTCGATTTGCCCATATCACGAAAGCAGTTTCACATGGCGGAAAGAATACCTTTTGCGCGAATGAATGTTATCAAGTGGTGGTAATTTGCTCTTTGTCAAGGCTTAGATATTGGAGAATGGGTTCTAGGCACGGCTCTTGGCGCGTGCTGTGAACAGTGGAGGTATAAACAATGAGCTCATCACGAGACCACCGCAGGACACACAGCAACCTTCACAGACAAACACAGAAGTAGCCGGAGGAGGGAGATTGGAAGCAGTTATTTTCTTGTTAGTTTTTGGATGTATGTCTCCAGCCGACAGACAGTTCTCTAACACCAAAAACGCCATCCCATGCAAAACAAACGGGGGGTTGTAACGCAGTTCAATTCACCCTAGTGAGAGAAAGAAAAAAGACCAGAACATGTTTGTTGATTCGCCCCACACCACACCCTCGCGCGAGCCCACATTTTAAATCAGAAGCACCGCGTTCAAGCACCCGTCGTTCTGCGCGTGGGTTTCGGGTTAGTGGGTTTTTTTTCTTCGTTTTCTAGGCACGTATCATCGTGGCTTCTTTGAGTGGGAGTGGGAGTGGGGGTGGGGGGACATACCTCGGGGTTGTTGGTGACCTGCGCGTAGCGGCCCCAGGCAATCTTTCCTGACGCCGTTACGATTCCGAGGTCGGATACGTTGACCTCGATGCTGTAACGCGGGTTAGTTTAGTACCAAACCATTGTTGATGTTTAATAGAAAGGTGATCTGGAATGCCAGTTTCATCTGCGTCGTTACTGGATCGGAATAGGGGTAGGTAGGAAAGGAGGTGAAGGAGAGACACGTACATGGTACCCTTGGATAAAACTCCAAGCTGGGTGTACAACGGGTTGTTGGGGTTCTTCTTGACGCCGAGGATGGGGAGCTGCACCGTGACGTTCAATGTCGGGTGCGTGACGTTGGCCTGGGAACCACGGTTAGCGGGTGTGAAGCTTGAAAAAAAGAAAAAAAAGAAAACGAAAAAGAAAACGCGAGGGGAAGGGTAGGCTTAGGAGTTCGCACCTTCTTGTAACGCAGACCCATGGGACGGATGAAGCGCTCGTACTTGACGGGCCGTCTGGTGAAGTCGGGGCCGACAAAAGTGGGCTTGGTGACGACGCGCTTCCAGCCCTTCTTGTGGACCTTTGCGCCCGTCTTGACGACCTTGAACAGCTCCTCCTCGCTGATGCCCTTGACCTTGGGGATGGGCACGGAGAAGCGGGCCGCCTTCTCGGCGCGCTTGTTCTTGATCTGCGAGCTTAGGGCCTTGGCCGTCGTCGGGTTGGCGCGGTCCAGCAGGTAGGCCGGCACCGGGTTGCTCAGATCCCTGGCCTCGGCGGCGCCCTTGACGTTGCGCTCCTCGTGCTGCTTGATCGTCTTGCGCAGCTGGATCTTCTGCGAGTGCCGCTCCTTGGCGTACAGCTTGGCCCGCAGGCCGCGCAGGTTCTGCGCATTCTCGCTCTGCTTGTGGCCCTCGCGCGCTGTCTTCTTGCGCGCCCGCTCCTCCGTGTCCAACCTCCGGCCGTGGAGTTTTGTGGCGCGCTCTGTAAAAGGGGGGCAGTTCGAGTTAGAAATCTGTGGTCTGTTGTTCTTGTATTTTGTCTGTGCTGTGGGTCTCGGACGCAGCGGTGGCGGATTGGGTAGAGGGTAGTAGTGGTAGCAGTGGTAGGTGATGGTGTAGCATACCGATGTATTCGTTCTGAGGCTGTATCGTGGGAAAAGAAGACGGTGGTTAGCTAACAAAGTCGACAGCGGCCACGGCCAGCGGAGCAAGCGTCGAGAGAGCTTGGAAGTCCACGTCCAGACATGCCGGGGATTGGGGATGCCGCGGGGAGTGTACGCACCATGGTGACTGCTGATGCCCTCTGGAGGGACTTGGATTAGGTGCTGGGTGTTTGGCGGATTGTCGTCGCTTTCTCCAGGCCGCCCGCCGACGTTTCTTGACACCCACCGATAAAAAAATTAGCGCCTTATCGCTTTTCCATGCGGCGGGTTGTGGTGGGGCAGCGTCGGCGCTCTTGATTGGCCAGGATGCTGGGATGCTCCAGGATGGTTCGGCTGGGGCCTGGGGGGCGGGATGGGACAAATTCGCCAAGATGCCGAATCTCTGACAACCTGGAAGCAAAGCTGGTGAATGAATTTGGATACCTTTTCAGTGTACGCGGCTACCGCTTATACCGTCACCCACGATAGGTACATAGGTAAGGTAGATGACAACACTCCTAGCTCAGGCAAAAATGAGCTAAAAAGCAAGACAATAAGATACGATCTGAGATCATCTCTTTTTACGGTCGCCCTTTCACTTCATCAACATCCATGTCACTCAATCACCAGTCTCTCGACCTCGATCCAAAGGGGAGCTGGTTTGCATCAACCTCAGGCCTTTTCACTAGCTACCTGCTCCTACCCTATCTACCTTATCTATCTACCTAACTAGCGATCGGATGTAGAATGACCAACCCTCCAGCCAACCTGGCAGCGCTCGTTACCCTAAATGATCTAGACACTGCCCATGCATGGTATTAGACGTGCCGCGGAAAATGACAAAACTCCACACGCTTATGCAATGACTCTGGGCGTCCGTCCCATCTTCCAGAACACCGTTGAGAACGTTCCCAGAAAACGCAAGCCCGACAATGGCAAACCTTAAAATGAAAAGAAAGAAAAATGAAAAGAAAGAAAAAAGAAAAGAAAGGAAAGAAACGGGCCACCTCTCAACAGGGGCCGGCACAAGAAGGCAGACAGGCGGGCGAGCCCCACGCCATCAACGCTTTGCAGTCTTGTTCCGGATAAGATCCAGTTGCTTTTGACGCCTCTCCTCCTTTTCCCGCTTGAGTCTCTTTTCCAGAGCCTCCTGTTCCATATCCTCGCGGCGGGCCAGGTATTCGGCCTTGCGCTCCTCTTCGTCGATGTCTCCAAGCCCGACCTCCATATCATCGGAATCGTACTCTTCTGACTCGTAGCCGCCCCGACGTACGCCATAGGCGGGCTCGTCCTCCTCGTCATCATAGTCGATGAAGTCGTCCAAGTCCTCGTCGTGATCGTACCTCCGAGATATCGACGGGCCACCGTATCGAGCTCTCTCGTCGGGCCGCGCGGTCGTACTAGGCCGCGAGGGGACACCGGCCTTCGCTGTTGTTGCGCCTGGCCGAGGTCGTGCAGTGCCAGTGTATCCCGTCGTTGCCAAAGCAGCTTTCTTGGCCTTCTTCTTCTCCTCCGCCACGGGTGCTGGGCTGCTTTTCGCATGGACGCTGGGTGTCCTCGACATGCCACCATGCCGTTCTGATGCGTTCCCCGTCCCGTTGCGTGAAGGTGCAGCACTTCCACCAGCCCTGCCTCCATGTTGCTGCTGCCTGGTTGATTTCTTCCCAAGCCGAGCCTCCTCAGCTTTCAGCTCTTTGCGTTCCTTCGTGGTCGACGCCTTTCCGAGAGGCTTGTGCTGTATCTTGCCGAAGAACTCTCTCGCCGTCGCATTCGCCTCCGCTCGCGCCATGGTCTCCTTGAACGAGCGCTTCCTCGGCTCCGATGGCGTTCCAGAACCCGAGGCTAATGGCTGAGCGGCGAGCGGTCGAGACGGTAATGGGTTGGTTCCATTTCCATTGGTTGAGGAGGGAGCCCTTACGCCAACGATCCTGGACGGTGTGGCAGAGCTGGACTTGGAGATTTGCGGGTTTGCAGGTCTGGCTGCAGGGCGGGTCGTCGATGCAGGCTTCTCGGTCAGGCTTCGCGCAGGCCTGTCAGCCGGACGAGGCGATGCCTTCTGTGAGTCTCCATTTTGTCGCGAGGATCCATTTGCGAGCGGTTCGGTGCGCGCAGCCTTCGACGATGCAGGTCGAATGTCCTCCTCTGCCTTGCGTTTCGGGACTGTCAAGCTCGGTTTGATACTTGTGGTTGGTGATGGCACAGGCTTCTCGCCGGTGATCGACGCAAGTAAATCCGAGATCTAGGATTGGTGGTCAGGGTCAGCGCTGACTCTGAGCGTCGTAAAGGCACGGCGCTTGAGCAGCGACTTACCGGCATTGTCGCGGTCGTGATGCGGTAACAAAATAAAAAACTGAATTGTCCGGTGTGATGTATTCCTTCTCCAGTGTCATACGGCGTGTCGGTTGTGAGTCATTGAGAGAGGCACAGAAGAAGAGCGACGCCGAAGGCCTTGGTCACCGATCGATCGTCCGCCTGTAGCTGCCACGGCGGGGAAAGTACCCAAACGAGCCGATAAGCAAAGAGTCAAATCGCCAGAAATAGAGATGCGACCGGAGCGCTGTTGTTGGTCGAGGACGGGGCGTGGGCGCTGGAGGGGCGAGGAGCGAGCAAGTCGGGTGTTTGGTATCGATGGGGAAGGCGAACAAAGAGAACGTTGAGGAAGCCAACTTTTGCTGGAGGCGCAGGTCCCAGCGCTGGGCCACCTGATGACCACCTCGCAGGCAGTGGAGGAGGCTACAATTAAATCGGATCTGGGTACGGCCGATTCCGATGCAAACACGCTAGAAAGAGCTAGGTTTCACGGCCCCACGGCACTCACGGGCACTGAACCCACCTGGGAGGCGGAGCACGTTGACGATGACCGGTTACGTCAGCAGGTCGTGAGCCGGCCGAGGGAAAGAGCAGCTGGCCCTAAAGTGGGTCCCCGGGTCAGGTGACAGGTGGGGTTCCAGTGCGGGTAGCGTTCACAGACAGCAAAATTGGAATAATTCAAGATCGGGGCTAGCTTTCGATCTTCTTCCGAACCCACGCTCTGCATCTCAGAATCAAGAAGAGTCTTTCTCCGCACATCCAGCGGTTAAAATTGATTGACCTCTCTTGTTCTCCAAACAACCAAATTTGTAAGTTTTTTTTTCTTACCTCACGATCCCTCTGTGCACTCGGTCCTAACTCTCGCCCAACAGCACCGACAAAATGAAGTACTTGGCTGCGTACCTTCTCCTTGGGCTTGGTGGCAACACCGCCCCCTCCGCTAAGGACATCACGAGCGTGCTCGAGTCCGTCGGCATTGAGGCCGATTCCGAGCGCGTCTCCAAGCTTCTCTCCGAGCTTGAGGGCAAGGACATCAACGAGGTACGACGACACGGTGGCGGACAGTGGTGGTGGTGATGGTGGTGATGGTGGTGGAGTACAGAGGGGACATGGCTGACATTGTGTGCGCCAACAGTTGATCGCTGAGGGATCCTCCAAGCTTGCGTCCGTCTCCAGTGGCAGCTCTGGTGCCGCCCCCGCTGCCGGTGGTGCCGCCGCTGGCGGTGCCGCCGCCGAGGCTGCCCCCGCTGAGGAGAAGGAGGAGGGTACGTGCCCGCTCGATACCCGCGTAGTATTCACAGCCTTGCTGACAACCACACAGAGAAGGAGGAGTCCGATGATGACATGGGATTCGGTCTCTTCGACTAAGCGCCATATATCTCGGCCAAGGCTACCTAACGCGGTATCGGACCATCCGAGGGACCTTCACAAGCTATGCCCACGTTGCGAAGACATTTGCGTGTCGATTGCCTGGGCGCCAGAGCTGGCTTTGATGGATTTGCGGAAACGTGTCTTTGAAGATAGGGCAACGGCATATAGACGCGACAATAACACAAAGGCTCTCTTCGGAATTTGTTTCCGCGCAAACTCTCATGGATCTCGACGTGATCCAACGTCAAAAGACGTGCGGTCATGATTTGCAGTGATTTTCCTGATGTAGACGTGAATTAGGCGATGATTGGCAGCTGCTAGAACTAAGATCCTGGAGACGGTGGAGTGTGGAGTTGTCCCCACCGTTTTCATGCCTAGCTCATGAACCTTGCCGGTTATTCAAGAAAGCTGCAAAGTCTGTGCTTCCACCGGCTGCCAGCCAGCCCCAGATCCTTGGTAGGTCGACCTCTGTTGGCCTCAGGCACGAGCAGCAATGGTAGGCGTGCATGAATCGCGCAAATTTTGACAAGGCGATTGGTTCTTGGCGAGCAAGGATTGGAGCAGCTCGCTTCACCGTTGCCGCGTAGCAACCAATTAGTTGACGACTCGCGGCTTCTGATTGGCTCCTCCTCCACAGTCCAAAATATTCCCGGCAAGCGGGAAGGAGGTAGCGCCAGTAACCCAACATGAGACCTGTTGATCCATCCAGCTGCACTCGCGCCGCATTGCTCAGTTTTACTCAAGGAGTGCGATTGCTCGGGCAATGAGCCGATTCGACACGTTAATCATTAATTAGTCGACAAAGAACCGGCACATTCGCTTTGCTCTACACGTGGAAAGGCGACGCGAACACGCGAGCAACACAAGCTGCCTGGGAAGGGGACGACGACGGCGACATCGACATCGACATCGACGACATCTGCCCAAAATAAACCGGTCAAGCCCACCTTGGGACGAAAACAACGCCGCACCGTACCACAGCCCAACACAACATATGAACGATATGTCGGCCGCATCGCCAACGCCAATGGGCGCCGGGAGCCACTTTACGTCTCTGGGAAGAAGGACTTCGGCAAGACAAGCTCTTCGGCGCCCAGTCTCGAGGTCGCGTCTCAGCCGGAGCGAGTCGAATCCGGCCGGCAACGCGGCTATGCCCTCGTCGGCAACAAAAGAGCCAAAATACCACTCCCAGCCACAGCCGCAGCAGTACGCGACACTCAACGACAGCTCCGACGATGAGATTCCGGTGCCCATGAAGCTGAGTGCCCTGACAAAGGCTCTGCTGGACGACGGCCACTCGGAAGCCACGCACCGGACCGCGGCGCCTCGTCCATCCTCACCACCCGGCCGTCCAGCCTCCCGCGTAATGACTAGGAGAAGCGCGGTCGCTGCATCGACGTCGATGGTGGCGGATGAAAGGGAACCGGGGAGGGAAAGTATCAGGCAGCGCGAGATAAAACGGCCGGCCCGAGCCGGTAGCGCGCAGCTCCCGTCGTCGAAACCATCATCGCCGCTGCGCAGCGTGGAGACCAGCCCGGCCCCTAGGAAACGCGTCGTGCGCCTGAGCAATCCTGCACCGGCAAATGCAAGCTTCCAAAACTCCAGCTATCAAGGGGGCCTGCGCAGATCCCTCTCGTCGTCGACGCAACGGAAGAGGCCAGAAAGCAAGGAGAGGCTCGATGAAAGGAACAGCCAACCTCCCCTGCAGCAAGAACAGCCGCCGCAACAGGATGTGGTCCCTAATGTCAACACGCCTGTGCTCCCTGTCCGAACCGTCAGGATTGTGGTCGGATCTTCCGGGAAAGGGAGGTCGGGGGGCTCGTCCGGGGTCTCGTCGAAAAGGTCTGGCGGAAACAGCGACCAGGAGATGCCAGAGGATCCTGCGACCATCGGACGGCCCCAGACCGCTGCACCGCAGAGCTCAATGCGAGTCAAGAGGGTCGCCAAGGTCCCTGGAAGCTTCCTCAGCGGCCCGGCTCGCCGGGGGCGGAGGCGCCAGAGCGAGGAAGACGAGGAGGCGCAAGCCGAGAATGAGGCAATGGGTTCCAGCCAGGAGCCCGAGGGTCAGCAATCGCAGTATGCGGAACTGGGGCTCGGTGAACAGCCGGCATCGTCCTTTTACGCTCCGAGCTATCGCGACTATGCTGCTCAAGGGAGCCCCGTCAGTGCCAGAGACTCGGCCCGGGCAGCAATTCGCAAGCAGGCGTCGAACGCCAGTCTTGCCGCATCGCGTCAGAGGGAATCGCCAAAGGACCATCTTGAACTGGTTTACAACATTCCGGCGCCACCCCCTGAGGTACCGTCGACCCACGACAAGGAGAATGAAGCACCGTCGACTTTCAAGCGCGCAAAACCGACAGCTGACACTATCATCGAAAAGGAACTCGGGAAGCCGGCTCGGCCGCTCAATGTTGATATTGGCAGCTTTCAACCTTCGCATGCCTCGCCAGAACGCAAAGCACTGGCTCCAAAAAGCCAAAATACCCCCCATAGAGCCGCACCGCAGCCTCCGCCAAAGATGTCGGTGGTCGAGACGGCTACAGCTGCAGGCGGCGCCTCTGCTGCGGCTCCGGCCAACAAGAAGAGGCAGCTATTGCTGAGGGTCAATGGCAGGACTTACACCCGCATCGACTGCATCGGACGGGGTGGTTCTGGCAAGGTCTATCGAGTGTCGGCAGAAAGCGGGAAGATGTTGGCCTTGAAGCGAGTGTCTCTCGAGAATGCCGATGAGAACACTGTCAAGGGTTTCAAGGGCGAGATCGACCTGCTCAAGCGCTTACATGGCGTCGACCGCGTCATCCAGCTCATCGACCACGAGTTGAACCTCGAGAAGCAGATGCTTAGTGTCGTAAGTGCTTGTCTCTCCTGGCTCAGATTTAAACGTCGGGCAAAGCGATGCTAACCGGGATATCCCATGTCTGCAGTTGATGGAAGTGGGAGAGCTCGACTTCAACACTCTTCTCAAGAGCCGTCAGAGCACGCCCGAAGGCGCCCGGCTCGACCCCGTGTTCATCCGGTACCACTGGAAGGAAATGCTGGAATGCGTGCAGGCGGTGCACGGGCGCGACGTGGTGCACAGCGATCTCAAGCCGGCCAACTTCGTGCTCGTCCAGGGCCGGCTCAAGCTCATCGACTTTGGCATCGCCAACGCGATCCAGACGGACATGACGGTCAACGTGCACCGCGAGACGCAGATCGGCACGCCCAACTACATGTCGCCCGAGTCGCTCATGGACTCGAGCCAGTACGCCTTCACGTCGGCGCACAACGGGCGGTTCTGCATCCCGCCGCCGCTGCAGCAGTACCACCACCAGAAGGGCGCGCCCAAGGTCATGAAGCTCGGCAAGCCCAGCGACGTGTGGAGCCTGGGCTGCATCCTGTACCAGATGGTCTACGGGCTGCCGCCGTTTGGCCGCATCGCGAACCAGATGTCGCGCTGCCAGGCCATCATCAACTGGGGCCACGCCATCGACTTCCCCGACGCCGCCGAGGACGGCAGCCGCGTGCCGCCCAGCCTGATCCGCACCATGCGCCGCTGCCTCAACCGCGAGCAGAAGGAGCGCCCGACGTGCGAGGAGCTGCTCGCCCACTCGGACCCGTTCCTGTATCCGCAGGAGTTTGACACATCGGTCTACGCCGCCGCCGAGCAGGGCAAGGTCCTCCCCGTCACCGAGGAGCTGCTCTCGCGCATCGTGCACAGCCTCGTCATGCGGTGCCGCGAGAAGATGCCGACGGAGAACGAGACCCTCGCGTCGCTGTCGTCTGCGTACTGGGCGAGCGTCAAGAAGGCTGTCACCGGCGGTGGTGGTGGTGGTGGTGGTGGTGGCGCTGGGACGAGTAGAGCGTGATGGCCTGTTTTGGTTTGTGCTGTTCCGGTGCGGCGCGGTGCGGTGTCGCGCGTTGGCTGTTGGGTATACGCTTGAATAGTGGGATGGATAGCCTGCGCTCTGCCTGTTGGATTGGCTGCTTGGATTGATTGATGGCTGTTGCTTTTTTTTTTTTTTTTTTCTCAAGACTTTGACGAGGTTACGAACACCAAAAATGGGACGTGGGTAGCACCGCTTGGAGCTTGTCTATTTTCTTTCCCTCTTCTTTCATGGAAGGGGAAGACGGGGCGTTTTTCTACGTTCGTTCGTTTATTTATTTATACACTCGGGGGCATGCGCTCATATTGGCTTCAGGTTTTTTGTCAAAGCCGGTGTTTTTTGTTTTTGTTTTTGGAGGGGGGGAGGCTGGGAGTTTTCATGTTCATGTCCAAGTTCGTTTTATACCACCACCACACTTCGGCTTGTACAGCAACGAAGGTGTGTTGCGGAGCTCGTGCGTGCACTTGCCTTTCTTGCTTGCCTGTCTTGTCTTGAATAGCTTGGGAGCTTGTTTGGCGCACGTATTTAATCTCTTGGTTTTTCCGTTGTTGTCTTGCTTTCTTTTGCGGTGCAGATAATTACAATACCACTTTTGATTGCTGTTGTTGTTCTTGTGGTTTGGTTGAGACTAGTTGGCTGGTTGGTTGCTTGGTTGATGTAGAATTATGCATGCATCATCATTTGGTGCTTGGTGGTGTTTGGGCGGTCTAGCTCTAGGTTTCCAGACTCGACGTCCTGGGACTGTTGTAGAGTACCTAGATAGATCCGTTGGGTCGGGTCGGGTTGGTTCTATCTAGGTAGTCTCAGCGTTGTGCCATCGCGCCGTTAGCTCAGCTGCCGCACCTGGTATGATGCAAAGCCAGACGGATAGAAACTGTTTCCATGTATCTTGGTATGGGTTTCCACGATTCCTCGGGGGCAGTGTGTTCAGTCCCTTTCCCGATTTAGGTCGGGTAAGGTAGCCATGACTTTGCTTTTTGGTGCTGCTCCCAACACCGGTACACGCTGTCTATCCCGGATGAATTATGAGTGAACTTGACGAGGCTCCATGCGTTGTACCTGTCGTCGGTATATAGCCTGCTTGTCTGTCTTGTGTTGTATGATCAACATATCGGCTGGTTATTTGTCTCTCCCGCCGTCGTCATGCGTCTCGTGCTTTGCTTTCGGAGGTATCGCACCCAGACTTTCAAGGAAGCCAACTCTTGGAGCAGATGGCAGATCAATTGACTCCTTGACTTGGTGCAGTTCAACATAACGAGAGCTTTCCGAGCTTCCAAATTCCCACCACCACCTCTCACTCATTATCGGGCAATAGCATGACAGCATGGGCACGGGGTCTGTCTTGGGTCAGGGGCCATCGAACACGTGTGGTCGCATATAGGTATACATATACAATTCGATCAAATCCCTGCTCGTGGTTGTTACAATGCAAGACAATACAATTACAACATGTCCTGTCCGGGGCTCACGCGCCTGTGTGTATGTGTGTGTGTGTGTGTGTGTGTGTGTGTTTGCATGCGCATATGTGCCTTTCCCCCTGATCATACAAAACATCCTCTCCCTTCCTGCCTGCTTGCCTGCTTGCCTGCCTGCCTGCCCGTTCAGCTCTCAATCTCAGCAAGGTTGGCAATCTTGAGCTCGCTGATGCGCAGCATGGTGAAGCGCAGCTTGCTGAACTTGTGGGTGGTGCGGCGGGTGCGCCTCTTCTTCTTGACCACGACGCGCATGGGCTCGGCCTCGGTGCCCGTGACGATGGCGCGGCAGGCAAACAGGCGCTCGTCGACGTAGGGCGCGCCCTGCAGCGTGTAGTCGCGGCTGCCCACCACGCTGGCGCGGTTCAGCCGCAGCACGTCGCCCGGCTCCGCGCCCGGCATCTTGAACGGCAGCCGGATCGAGTCGCCCTCCGTCACCAGGTACGGCCGCCCGTGGATGTGGATCGTCACGTAGTGGCCCGGCTGCGCGGCCAGCAGCGGTAGCAGCGTGCGGATGGACTCGTCCAGCGGCGCTGCGGGGGTTGTTGAGGGCGCCGCGGGGGCGTCGGTTTCGAGCGTGAAGGTGGTTTCCAGCTGCTGGGCCTGGGCGGCTACCGAGGGTGATGGTGATGCTGGCGCCGCTGCGGATTTTGCTGCTGCTGCTGGTGGTGGTTGGGAGACGGGCTCGATGATCTGGGCGGTCTGGTTGAAGAAGCGGGCGGCGGTGGTCCCGAGGCGGATGGGCATGGGCAGGAGGAAGGCGGGCGGGAGGCGCGTAATGGGAGTCCGCAGCTCCAGGACGGAGCGCAGCAGGGCCCGGCTCATGGTGGGCGCGTTTTGTCTAGGCAGGTAGTGCTCGAGAGTTGTCGTGGCGGAGGGGGGGGACGCTGCTCCGCAATTCGCAGTCGGGTCGGGACGAAGCTGAGGAAAAATCGGGCGTGTCGTCCTTTGGCTGGCGATGGACGGATGAGGTTGGGGAGACTGACCTGGCAGAAAATACAGTGGGTCCGAGCTGCCAGCCGATCCCTTCCCTAACCCGGAACTTGCTTAGCGACAGCGAGCAGCAAGCTAGGGTGGGGGTGGGTGGGGACCGAGACTCACCGAGGTGAGCTGAGGTGAAGTCTCCGCTGAGAACGAACGCTGCTTCTTCTTGCGTTTCTTGGGAACAATGCAGCTGACTTGTTGCCACGGGGAGTAGGTAGCTGTGGGAGTATTAATAACTTTAACCTCAATTACATCAAAAGAAATGAAAGGGATTTATTATTGCGTAACCTACGACGATTGCTGTGATATCTTGTTGACAACGGGGGTTAGGGTTAAGTACCACCACACAGCTCAAAGCGTAGCAAGCTGGAAGTGCTGTGTAAAGGACGACTGTTCCGGAACAATGCAACTTGAACTACGAACTAAAAAAAACAGTCGCTCCAGTTCATCCACGTGAATATCTCAATTCAATTACAGCAAGTTCAGGGAAATGGTATGAATCTTACCCAGGTTGTATCCACCAGCATTCACTGCTCGAGAACAGTATACAACCTGGAACAAAAAGTTTGCATGAGCCCTCTTCGCTCATCGTAAGTACAACCTGAGGTACTCAGCTTATAGCGCTGAGGCAGGCTGTGACTGTTCCAGAACAATACAAGAACCAGAAGTTTTAAAAAGAGAAAAGGAATTCGTAGCTCAGTTCGCTTCACATGAAAATAGCATGACTTGAACAAGCTGCCTGGTTAGTCGGGAAAATCACAAAAGTCGTCAGTAATGGGAAAAGGGGCATCGTAAACATGAACATGGGCAATGTGTAGAAAAGAAAAGAAAAAGGGAGTTTTATTAAGAAAAGAATGTCTCGTTAGCTGAGAACCAAGGAACGCAGCCAAGGTGAAGAAAAGACACAAAGAGAAATTCCGAATGGAAACTCACTTGAGACCAAAAGAAAACTTGCACACGAAAAAGAGAAGCAAGTGTCAATCGCATGCATGTATCTGCTCACCTAGGTGACGCCTATTGATCATTTGGAGGTGGCCTGCAACAAAGTTAGTCCAAGTCGCAGCATTCCCAACCGAAATAAAGAAAAGCAGGATAAATTCTATGGTGTCATGATAAAAAGACAAAAGAAAAAAAAAGAAAAGAAAAGAAAAGAAAAGAAAAAAAAAAAGACTACCCCTACCTGTTTTTCCTCGGCCTCGCCGCGACGGGGCAAGCGGGATGGCCTTCCGGCACTCCGATGCACTCAAACGACAGATCACTATCGCTTTCATTCTTTTTCTTTTTCCGCCGTGGGGGGGCGGAGGATGAGGATGGGTGTGGGTGTACCGACCTTGACGGCGAGAGCAGCTTCTTCAACCAGCTGAATCCCGACGAGGACCTCTTCTTGGGACGCTGTTCCTTCTCCTTGGCCTTGGAGACCCTGGCCGCCCTGGCCTTGTTCTCCTCCCTCACGCGCTTGTCGTAGGCGAGGATCGCCTCGCGCCGCTTGGCGGCGGCTTCGGTGTTGGGCGAGGAGGAGGAGCTGTCGGACCTTTTCCTCGACGAGGACGAGGTTGAAGGTGAGCTGGGGCTGGTGCGGTAGGGGGGCGGCGGGGACGGTCGGCGAGAAGAGGCGCGCGTGCGGCTCGAGCTGGTGGGGGTGTTTTGGTGGGCACGCCGGCTTGAGCGGTCGGACGGTCGCGGGGGTGAGAGCATGGCTGCCGCTCGCTGGGGTTTTTGTTTGTTGGTGATGCCGTGCGAGACGGGCAGCGGGGGCAGGGGCTTGTCCGGGGGAGGACCAGACGGGGGAGGCACTGGCTTCCGTCTCATGTTGAGGGGACGGGGGGACTCCCGCTCTCGCGGAGCTGATGGGGCTTGGGGAGTTGGGGGTGGGGGTGACCTAGACTGCTGCTTCTGTACCCGGGCACTTGGCGGCGAGAAGGGAGCGAGGATAGGCTTGCCGTCGTCCTCCTCATCCTCAAGCACGCTATACCGAAACTCCTGCAAATACAAACGCGGATGGAGCGTTTGTATGTTGTTGATCTTGCTGTTGCTGGGGTTGCGGCTGCGGCTGCGGTCACGATTGCTTCGTGACTCTGAAGGCCGAGGCTGCTGCTGCTTCGGGATTGCGTGGCTGAAAAGAGGAGGATTGTTTTCATACGGGGAGAAACTCAGGGGGCGCTTGCCCTCCGTCTGGGCACACGGAGCCGAAGAAGGGATGAATGCCTTCTCCTTCTCGGGGCGTGCCCGCCCGGCACACGGCTGCAGGAGCTCCCAGCAGGTCACACCGGTCTTTTTCTGGCACTTCCTGCAGGTGGCAGTCAAGTTATTGTCAAACCTGGTCGAGCAGTAGCCGAGCTGGAGGTATTTTCGCCAGCCCTGCCGGTACTTCTCGGTAAACTTCTGGCAGTGGACGGTCCGGTTGTTGATCTCGGCTTTCCTCCCGCACCGGCAGTGCCTCTTTGTGATGAATTTGCACATACTGTGTGGTTGTGTTTGTCTTGGGTGACAGTTTGGTCGGTTTGTGTTGTGTGTTGTCTGGATAGACTGGGTAAGGTATTTTGCTGTCGGTTTTGGGATGTGATCGTTTGGGGACCACAGGGAAACTGGGCAAGCAAAAAAAGGTGAAGAAACAATGGGAATTATTCAAAAAGGAGCGGAGGGCCACCGTATTCATATTCCCTTGTGTTTTAGTTGCTCTGCTCTCTTTGTGTGTTAACAATGACATAGTCTTTGCTTGACGTGGTTGTCTTTGTCTCCGGACTCGCTGTTGGACGTCAAGTTGAATGTCCTCCTATGTACTAGCCAGAACCAACTGGTTCTGTCCCCGCTCGCGTTATTCTCGCTCAGCCTAGCTGGCTCTGTACCACCGAGTTGTTGGTAGCCCCTGATGTGTGGAATCTCACCGGTCAATCTTGAAGCCATGTAAACAAGAGCCTGTCTCTTTGGATTAGGTTCCATTTGTATCTGCCACAGGTAGAAAGATAAACTAAACCGAAGGAAACCAACTGGCCCACCCAGCGTATAAGAAGCAATACACAGTGCCTCGCAGCACGCAGCCAGTCCAACACTTCCAGGATCTCACAATGAACGATCAAGACAACTCAACGAAAACGGAGAGAAAAAAAAAAAGGAAAAACACAACGAACGCAAAGCCCAGACCACCAACCCCTTAAACCAACAAAACAAACCCCCTCTCTCCCCGAAACGCTCTCTACAAACCTATCCCATATCTTACAAATCACCAAGACAAGACAAGCCATGCATCCAGACACCCGCACCCTCGAGCCCCCGCGACCCAAACCCAAACCCGACCTTGACCGCCAGCAGCCTGCACCCGGCCGCCCTCGCGGGAAGCGGTCCCACAAGACAACGCATGCAGAACCAAACCAAACTCTCGGCGCTCCCCTCAATGTACCAGAAACAATCAACACTCTGCATAACCTCCGCTGCGGACCGCCAGCCGAATACCACGACGGTGACGGCGACGCGAAGGGAAACCAAAACCAAAAAAAAAAAACGCCATATCCACGTACAGCCAGCGCACAAACACGACAAAAGGCCACTGCTACCCCAAGCAGCAGCGGCAACAGCGGCATCACCCCCCAGGCTGTTTCCGAACAAGCGCTCGCTACTCGTACTCGTGTCCGCCACGGCCAGATCCGCGGATGTCGCTCAGCACCAGCATGTCGATCTCGATTCTGGCGCGAGATTTGGCTCGGCCTGAGGCGTGGGAGAAGGCCTCGTGGAGGGTCATGCTGGTGGCGGATGGGATCAGTGTTGGTGTGCTTTGTTTTTCTTGGGTTCAGGGGGGAGGGAGGGAGGGGGAGGGGGAGGGGTGGTGTTATACGTACTGCAGACCTGGGGGGAGGGTTTGGCCACCTTGATTATCAACCTCGTCCTCACTCCCGTCATCATCATCATCATCATCATCATCATCATCCTCCTGTCCACCGCCGCCCATATCCCACACGCGAATTTCGTCCATGACGCCCGCAGTAGCCAAGTCCAGGAACCTCGTCAGCGCCGTGGTCTTCTCAGGGGCCCGGATACTACTACTGCTGCTGTTGCTGCCGCCCAAGATAGCACCCACCACGCCCGCGGCAAGCGAGCCAGGCGCCGCCGCCGCCGGTTGGAACCAAGCCCACAGCGCCATAGTCCCCTGTCGCAGCAGGACCTCCTTGATGGCGACGAGGTGCTCCCACGCCGCCGGGTCGGCCATATGGTCGGGGTATGCGTTCGCGTAGGCCATGCCGCCGAGGGCCGCGAGGTGGGCGAGGTAAGCGAGGTCGAGGGCTGGCAAAGCGTGGAGGAAGGCGAGCTGGGCGAGGTGGGCTTTGCGCATGGTGGACCGCGGGTCAGCGGTGAGACAGGGGGCGTCGTCGTCGTTCCCGGCAGACTGGACCATCTCGCTCTCCGCCAGCAGCATCACCTCCGCGACACAGTCGCCCAGCCGGTCCGCTAGCCGGCACGCGCGCTTCAGGCCCTGGATGAGCTGCTCGACCTCGCCGGCCGGCAGGGCCTTGAACGGCCTGGCCGCGTCGATGGCCAGCCGCAGGGGCTTGTTGTCCTGGAACAGCACGTCAATGCGGCGGGCCCGCATCTCGAGCTCCTGGACGACGGCAAACGTGTGTGGCGCCAGCACCTCGCGCTCGGGACCAACCGAGGAGAGCGCGGTGCCGAGGGGAGAGACCAGCAGCGGGCTGCCACCGCCACCGCGCTGCGTGAGCTTGGCTTTGACAATGGACTGCTCGTGGGTTCCGATGAGGCTGTTCATGCCTCTGCACGTCCGCATGAGGGCTGAAAGAGACGCGACATCGTTCGTGTGCTCGGCGAAAAGGAGGGCGATGTCGGGGTTGAGAAGAATCGACATGTTGGACGAAAGACTTGGGGTGGCCTGGCTGCGTGCGTGTTGCAAGGCCCTGTAAGAGAGAGCCCAAATATATGTTCGCTATGTCGTGTTATCTTGAAACTGTTGCTTTCGAGCCAAAAAAAAAAAGGAAAAAAAAGAACGAGCTATATATAAATGACGTGCACTGCCTGCTGGTATGTGGACGGCAGATGGATAATTCTCAAGTGATGTTCGACGTGTCAGTAGGGAGGAAGAAGATGTGGATGTGGATGGGTCGTATGGGAGGACCTTGGCGAGGGCGTGCACCTTGACGACTGGAAGAAGGGGCGGCCAGCAAGGTATTCCCCACCCCCCCCCAGGGAAGTCCTGACTGACGCAGGTGCGGTACTTGGATGCGGTAGGATAGCGGCGACAGGTGTGACTGGAGCTCTGTTCCGTGTGGAAGGGCCGGTGGACTGGAGTACTGTGCTGGGTGAGAAAAACCACCAGATTATTCCCCTGGGAATAACAGGCTGCGTGGTATGGTGAATTATCATTTTGAATTAGGAGCGAGGATGGTCGTGCAGTGCCCCGACCCAAGCCCTGGCTGGCCCTGACCCTGACCCTGACCCCCTCTTCCGTCCGATGCTCCTGAATTACTTCGAGGCAGACTGGCGTCTTGTGACATGGCCTCTTCCAATTGTCGAGGTTCAATCCAAGTCCAAAGCCAAAAAGAAGAAGGCCTGCATATGGTCGCCCGCATTTGCCGACCCCTTATCGTACAACAACAAAGCCAGATAATTCATACAGCCGAGAGTAAAAAATGTGCCGAATGTTTTGCCTCCGAGCCGCCGGTCCAGAAAGCCTTCCATCCTGGATGCTCCCCAACGCCAATAGTGCAAACCCAGCAACCGTGCTTTCTACACGTCTTCGACGAAGCGTTCAGACACCTCGATAGGTTTCCCGCCGACGGCCTTGATGGCGGCAATCAGCTTCTTGTTCTTGTCCAGCTCGGCGATATCGTCGCCGCCGCCGATGCTCTTCCCGTTGATCATGATGTTGGGCACCGTTGTCCTGTGCGTCATCTCTCCTAACCTCGCTTGCAATTGGGGGCCCAGAGGGTGCTGGTCCAGCTCAACGACAAAGGGGGTGGGGACAATAAGGTACTTCTCCAGAAGAGTCCCCTTGGCCCTCTTTGAGAAGGGGCAGTAGGACTTGGAGAAAACGATGACTGGAAGACCGGTCAGCAGCTGTGTCGATGCCACACTCACTCACCGCAGGCAGGACAGGGAGGGGGGGGGGGGGGGGGGAAGGGGGGAATCAACGTACCTGGGGATTTCTTGAAGATGGCCTCGAGCTCAACCTCGACCTTGTGCTCCTCGGCGGTCTCCTGAGCCTCGCCCTTTTCTTTGCTCCCCTGGCCACTGGCCGAACTGCCGACTCCGACAATCTGCTTCGGATGGTCAGGCTTGTTCGGTGCTTTCGCGTTCGCGCTGTCTTTTGCTTTCTGCTCGGCTTGTCTGAGGCGCTCCGCCATCGCCCTCGCCACGATCTCGTCGTCCTCGTCGATGTCGCCATCGGCGTCATGGTCATGACCTACAATTATCTTTTGCTTGGCATCGCCGTCCTTTGTTCCCGAGCCTCTGCCAAAGGCGTTTGTGGTCTTGTGGTAAATGTCTTGTATCGACCGCGTGTCTCGTTCTTGAGCCTGGCGGAAGCGCGAGGTGATGAAGAGCATCGTGACAACGCCCGCCAGGACGATGTAGAAGAGAAGGCGGACTCGCCTGGGCGACGGCATGGTGGGCTGAGCTGCGAGGGGATTGACTGCGACGATGGGTGATAATCCGCGAGGCTTCTGGAGAGAGGGTTGGATCACAGCAGCCTCGCTCGTGGATGTTTGGTCGCTCGCTCGAGAGGCAGGGGGTTCGGTTCGGTTCGGATGGGCCGGTGGGGTGCTTCAATAAAAAGCGATGGGGATCAAGGATCGAGGATCGCAAATCGCAGATCTCAGATTCAATAATAAGCGACTGATCCGTCTGCTGTTGAGCAATTTCTGTGTTGGCAAAGAGACAGGCGCAGCATGCTGCTTGGCGACCGGTATCGAAGACTTGAAGCTCCCGTCTCGGTATTTTGGATTGGTCTGGGGGTGATTGCTGCCGGTTCGGTCCTAGCGGATAGTGGATTGGAGGGAGCAAGTAGTCGCGAATTTGCGAGGGCAAAGACAACGGAGCCGGATGGCCAGCGGAGCTCCTGGTATACTACACGTGTAGTTGCTGTGGATGCGATGGAGTTTAATGCGCACGTCAGGGCGTCATGTTATGTTATGCTCCGAGGTAGGCACCGGAGGTGGACTTGGGCTCGCATTGCTGTCTATATTGTGTCGTCGTGGCGCGTCTAGTTGGTGCTACGTCAAGTGGCCCACGGATGGCTCGATGGAGTTGGTTGATCTTTCATTAAGTCCGAGACCTGGAGTGCAGCTAAGGCAAGGTACAGGCACCTAACAGCCCGTCGCAATGCCTCCCGTCTCTGTAGTCTGTACATGCCTGTACTGTGCGGAACGCGGCTTGGCTGGGATATTGCACGGGCTTTCGTCCCCCTAAAAGCAAGTGTCGGTTGAGATGACGGGCACTGTGCGAAAAGTGCTCTTTCGGAGAGATCGAACGTCAAGGCTCGCAAGCTGTTATTGCCGGGGGTCTACATACCAGGTACCTCGTGCCTGGCAAATCCAGGCAGCTTCTCACGACGGGCACACGACGACAGGTGAGCTCATCAGGTTACAAAGAGCCCAAGTTTCTCTCGATAACACCTGCCTCAAACTTGGGGAAGTGGGCTCCACTCATTGACACAAGACGCCGCCGCACAGACACCTGCAGTGATCAGAGCAGCAACGTGCCAAAGAAGGAACGACGGGAACCTCTGTTTTGCTCCGAGCATCATCCAAACCTGGAAGTCCAAAACGTCATGCCTTTTCTTTCGACGCCACTATTGTATGACCTATATGAGAAAATGAGCATGAGAACGGAGCCCAGTGCTGCCTTCGTTCTCGCTCTAGAGTTCTCATGATAATCACTCTCCTTATAACCACTATTCATCTGTTGCATCTCCCCTCATCGCGCCAAACCGACCACCCTCCCAGCATCCCGCCAACCCGGAGCTAGATGCTCTTGAAGACATCTATGCTCGTCAGCGCGGCCCCCGAGTTCGAGAACATGCAGTTGTTCGCGCAAGACGAGCCCAAGTTGGCATTGTGCACCCACGCTGGCTCCCAGTAGAACAAGCCGGCCCCGCCCTTCACGCCGGCCACGACGCTGGCCACATTTTTCATCCAGGTGGACTGCCCCGCTGCGGTGTATGGAATGCCCCTGGTGTCGTCCGGGAAGGCTTGCGACGGCGACGGACACGACACCGGCCAGTCCGTCTCGGCCACGACCAGTTCTTTGCCCCACGCGTTGCCCATGTTCGTGAGGCTGGACTTGAGGTTGGCCAGGGTCGCCGACGCTGAGTAGAAGGGGTAGAAGGAGACGCCCATCATGTCAAAGTCCGACGACACGAGCGTCCCTTGTTTCAGGACGTTGGTGTACCAGTTGTTTTGCGTTGCCCAGTTCCTGCTCATTTCTACGGGTCAGTGTCTTCCTACATCACATGCCACGGCATGTCCTGATCTTGGATGGGGAGGGAGGTAAGTAGGGAATTGAGCGTGCGCACCATCCATTGTCGAGATGAATCATGATCTTGGGCTTGGGACTGAGCTTCGAGTCCTTGATCCCCGCCGAGGCTGAATGAAGCAGGCGCGCAATGTTGCCCCACGACGACGTCCTCCCCGTGGGCCAGAGCAGACCGGCCGTGATCTCATTCCCGATGGAGATGATCGAAGGCTGCACGTTTGCACTCTGGAACTGGTTCGCGACATCCAGCGTGTAGTTATACAGCTTCCACGCGAGATCATCCACCCCTGTGGGCCATCCGGATGGGGTGCTCTGGTGCGCTGGATCGGCCCACGTATCGCTGTAGTGAAGATCGAGGTAGACGCCCAGTCCGGCTACCTTAGCTCTCTTTGCGAGTGCGATATTGTACGCAAGGTTATAGTTGCCACCGGACGGGTTCACCCAGATGCGCTGCCGAACGGTGTTGACGCCGCTGTCGGCAAGGATCCTCTCGAGCGGCTGTGCGTTGCCGTTTGATGTCTTGTAAGAGACGCCGGCCTTCTCTTCCACCGTTACTGAGGACCCTGATCAAGATATTAGGAAGGTACTCTGTGGTATGCCCGGCATGAAAACTCACAGTCCACCCCTTTGTAGGTAAACGCTGCCTCAACGGCCGAGAGGCCAAGGACAATCGCCGCCAAGGGTGGGAGAATCATCGTGGGATATCCAAATGCAATGAATTAAGATATCCTCTTTCACCTCTCAATGAAAAAGAGAAATGTGGTCTTGTCGCCCTTTTTCATGTCGAGCAACACACGTCAATACAACACTACTCCTCTTCATAATCCCTCGAGTTATTGAAAACCCCGGGATGAGCTCTTGGAGCCGTTTCACCATCGACTCCGCGGTCATGGAAGGAGCCTTTGATAGTGGGCCGTGTGTACAGGTGGCCAACCTCGCCGGGAGAAGTCACCATCCCGCTTCCACTGTTCATTTGGATGTCATTAAGCCCACCAATCAATCCATACCAAGCAACTTCCCCACATCCACGATTGCTCCCGATGGGGATGACGGCGGCTCATCCTTCTGTGGGAAGATATATGATCTGCCTCGGCACCTATTTACCGGGTTTCTTATATTCCCCCCTCGCTGATTGGAGGGCATGGGAGTTGACTATGCCCAGCGGTGCTAGAACTATACCAAATGAATCCTCGGCCCACACCCTCCGGGAGGGGGCTCTTCAACAACGACCCTGGATGGAAACCCCGTAAGTGATGTCGCCTCACAGCCACTGATATGACCTACGGTAGGGAGGATGTTTATTGATCCTGAATATTTTATCAACCGCAAACAAAGCTCCAATCATGTCCTGAATACTTCCTAGTTATTCCTCGTCCGCCACCCTCCACACGAGTTTCTCGCCCGACGGGGCTCGCTCCCTTAGCAGACCGAGGGCATTCTGCGCACGCTCCAGCAGCGTCTTGCCCTCGACGATGCGCAGCCTGTTGGGCTGGATCACGCCCTGTTCCAGCAGGGTCGGCACGATCTCTGTCTGGAGATAGTCCCTGAAGAATGTGTTCTGTCATGCACGCAGTTAGCTATGATCCCAAGTCGACGGCTTCGCCGGAACAGCAAAGCAGAATTAACGACTTACATTGAGAAAATTATGCGTCCGCGTCCCGATCAGCTCGACGCCCTCGTCCCACTCGCCGGCTAGGACCCTGCTCATGTCCATCTCGTACTCGGGGAGCACGTCCGCGCTCGCATGCACGTCAATCACCGGCAGCATGACGGCGACCTTGCTCCCGCGCTCCGCGATCTTGGTCAGCGGCCGCAGGCTCCCGTCCCGCGACCCGATGCAGTCGAGGATGAACGGGATGCGCGGCTCAGCAGCGGCACTGCCCTCCGGGGAAGCCGCCGCGAGGATCTGCTCCGCCACGTCTGGGGAGTGGTAGTCGAAGCAGGCGGCGGCGCCGAGCTTCGTCAGCTCGGCGTGGTGCTTCGCGCTGGCCACGGCCGTCACGTTCCTGTAGCCCCAGTGGCGGAAGACTTGCAGCGCGTAGAAGCCGACGCTGCTTGCGGCGCCCCAGACCAGGATCGGTTTGTCTGCGACCGATGGCGGGGGAGACCAGCCGGTTGCTGGGACAGGCCAGGGCAGCGCGAGGCCGAGGTCGTTGGTGATGGCGTGGAAGGCCGTGATCAGGTTCGTGGGCACGGCCACGGCTTGGGATAGTGTTAGGTTGGGCGGCAGCTTGCTGAGCATGTAGGCGGAGGTGGTGAGGTAGGTCTGGAAGCCGGCCTCGCGCTCGGAGCGGTGGGCGAAGCCGAAGACCTTGTCGCCGACCTGGAGCTGGCGCCGGTCGGGGAGTGTGGGGTCCTCGGGTCCCAGAGCGGCTACGGTCCCGGCGAGGGAGCCGCCTTGCACGGTGGGCTTGCCCGGGGTGACGAGGAGCCCGCCGTCGGCTTTGTGCAGGTCCAGAGGCGTGGACGACGTCCAGAGTACGTGCACCAGGACCTCGCCTACCCCGGGCGCTTCTGTCGGCACGCTGATGATTTGCAGCGGCTTGCGGACGGCGACGATGGCGACGGCTGGGTGGGTTTCCGGGATGCCGGCCGGGAGAGAAGCGGTGGTAGCCATGGTGTTTTGGTTCTTTGGGGGTGGTTATTGTTGTTATCCACGGGTAGGGAAAAGGGGTTCAGGGGTGGAGGTGGTGGTGATGGTGATGGCCCCACTTTTGGTGTATGTCACGACAGGCAGTGGTGAGGGAACGGTGATGGTTAGGTCTTTGAAGCTTCAGTTTTTTCTAGGTGTTCTGCGTTTTATATAGCTTGCTATCTAGGTGTAGGCCACCGCTTGTTGAAGGCCGTCCTGGTAGACCGGGCTGCATTGCTACGTCTCGTCTCCATCCGATACATGTGTAGGATAGAAAGGTGTTGGTCAGCAATCGTGATTTCTAATGACAAGTTGGAGCGACCTCACACGTCTGCCATCCATCCCCGCACGCAGGATCGCCACCACCCCGGATATGGCACAAGCAATGGCACGAAGGGGAGTTCGTAATAAAGGAGCGGGAAAGCGGTGGTTGGCGGACGCACCAATCACGCGATATCTGCTGTTGACGGTTGGCGGTGGTGTTGGATCCGGGTGGGGTTGCAGATTGCACAATGCATTGCACCTCATAGCCTTGTGCTCTTCAGTACTGCTAGGTATGGTACCTGGGAGGCATGTAGTAAGCTAGAGAGCGGAAAAGAGCCCACTCATGGCTCTTTGATGAGATCAGGAATCAAGACTGCTCAAAGCACGGCATACCGGGCGACATGATGGAGGAAATCTCCAACCCCCATCTTGTCGGACGGTGGACGGAACAGCATCATGGGAGATGTAACGACACAGTCCAAAGCGCTGGGCCCAGAATGTTGCAGCCAGACGCTCTCATCCACAGGTGGATGTGTTCTTGGGCAGGCGCGTGAGAATGTAATCAGCCTAGGTGCCCGACATTCCAGGTTGTTTGCTGAACCCAGGTTGTTTTGTTTGGCAGGAAAGTTCCAACCCGGAATTCACATGAAGACGAACTGAACAAGTCTGAGCTAAGTGAGTTGCTGGCGACAGAGCGCTTGCTGCCATCGTTGCTTGTTGCATAGACGAAGGTGGTCCGTGCCAAGAGACCAAGCCCAGTGCTGAGTCATCAGCTACGAGCTGTCCACCACGTGACCGAAGGGTTCGAGGGCTCTGCCCTACGATTTCCAACAGTGGAGCTGAGCGACCGAGCGGCCCCATCCACTCGCAGCGTGTCGCGGAAGGGCTGCCAGCAAGCAATATCTCAAACCCACTTGAGATTCCTCGCCCTTCGATCCCCAGCAATCATCAAAGCCGTGATCTCTCATACCCGCGAAGATGGCTGACGAATACGTACGTGCTGCTGAACGAAACTTTTTTTTAAATGCCTTGGCTTGGCTTCCCGTCGAACTGGGGCTGCCGTCGATTGACGAACACGACCGCCCTCTTCCCCTCCCCGCCGCCTGGGAAATTTTCGACAATTTTTTCGGGGGGAGGGGGGGGGGTCATTCGGCGGGAGCTGGGGAGCCGAGCAGCGTTCTTGCTGCAATCCAGGGGGAGATTGACTGACAGTATGACGATTCTAGGACCCCGAGGTGGCCGCCGAGATTAAGAAGAAGAGAACCTTCCGCAAGTTCTCTTACCGTGGAATCGACCTCGAGGCGTAGGTGCCCCCCCCCACCCTAGCTGCATTATCCCCCGCCCGAAAAACAAACGCACCAGAGATGGCTCGTGGGAGGAGAACGTGGCGGGAGAAGAAGAATGATGAAGAAGGGAGGAGGAGGACTGGGAGCGAGGCATCACGAGCCTTCTCTGAGCTGGCTGGGGGACATCAATTGCACACAAGACGCAGACTTTGGTTGGAGCAAGAGTTGCTGACAAGTACGGCGTTTCCAGTCTCCTTGACCTCGGCTCCGATGAGCTCCGCGATGTCGTCCACGCCCGCGCCCGCCGCAGGATCAACCGCGGCCTCAAGCGCAAGCCCATGGGCTTGATCAAGAAGCTCCGCAAGGCCAAGCAGGAGGCCAAGCCCAACGAGAAGCCCGACCTTGTCAAGACTCACCTCCGCGACATGATTGTCGTCCCCGAGATGATCGGCAGCGTTATCGGCATCTACTCCGGCAAGGAGTTCAACCAGGTAGAGATCAAGCCTGAGATGGTTGGCCACTACCTCGGCGAGTTCTCCATCACATAGTACGTCACCCACCAGTTCTTTTCTTGAAAGGCCCCCCACCGCACAGCAGAGCAGACGTCCTAACCTCCCTTACAGCAAGCCCGTCAAGCACGGTAGACCCGGTATCGGTGCTACGCACTCTTCTCGTTTCATTCCCCTGAAGTAAGGGGTTGCGTATGGGATATGGGAGGTTCTTGCATTCAGTCGTGGGGATTCGGCGAAATCGGACAAGGTTCTGCTCATTGGTATTGGCATTGCAATGCCTGGTCTATCTTAGAAGGGTAGAACAAAAGAGCAAAAGGGCGTGTGCAGCTTTCCAAACCAAGCGGACGAATTCATTCATGATAATAAGCAAAAGCCCGTGAAAACCAAACAAAAGGCGTGTGAAGTGAATCGATTCATTCGCTGGACCCCAAACACTATCGTGATGGATGGATGCTTCAAAACATATGAACGCTAGGCACACTAATTCCCAAAGACAGACCCGCTAAACCAACTCCAGCGAACCCATCCCAACACGGGCTTGTTCGGCCCGCTACATTCAAGACACACAAACAGACAGACAGACCCCTGATGGTTCCGACATTCCCGGCATCAACATTATGTACGAAGGAAATAGACCGAGGCTATCACCACAAGCATGACGCCAACCCCCAAAAAGAAGGCCTTGTTCGCATCAAGAGGCAATATCTGCCAAGGCCGGGCTCGCTGTTGGAGATCCGGGGTGTCTGACCGCTGCTGCATACTTTCCTACAGCACCCTGCAGTAATGGGCGACGAGGTTTCTCCTGCAGTTGGCACACTCGCAGACGAAGCTCTTCTCGCGCTTGCCGTAGTCCCACGTCAGCTGCTCGCCCTGCTTGATGGCGCGCCGCGCCTGCACGCAGATGTGCCTCGGGGGGACGAACTGGGCGAGCCCCGACGACCCGATACGCCACTCGCAGTTGGGACCCAGCCACGCGTCGGGAGCGCCGCCGCCCGCCGGCGTGCAGCAGTGGTTGATCAGCGACCCGAGCAGGTAGATGCACGCCTCGTTGGTGCTCGGGTTCGCGGTTGTCAGCCCGACTGCGTCCGCTGCCGCTACAGCCGAGGCGGGAGGGTCCAGGGGACTGCTTCTACCAATCCCGCCGGCCAGAGATCGGCCCAGCAGCCCCCTGCGCCGCGCCTGGAACGCGTAGTGCTTGAAGAAGTCCAGCGCCGCGCGTCGGCTGTCCTCTTCGAGGGGGAACTCCGCCACGTGGAAGCGGCTGCTGTAGCTCTCGTACTCGACCTGCGAGACGGTGGTCGCGCCGAGCCGGCCGTGGATGAGGTTCTTGCCAATGGTGGTGACGAGGACCCGCTGGGCCTCGTTGTACGACAGCGGGTGGAAGCCGTTGCGGGCCGCGAGCAGCGGGAAGGCCGTGTTGAGCTCGAAGCGGCTGTGGGCGAGCGCCTCGCGGTACGCCTGGTGCTGGCTGTGCACGAGGCTGGGGTCGGCCACGTACATCTCGTTGTACAGCCCCGTCATGAGCGGCGCCTCGGTGAAGATGAACTCGTTCTTGCCTATGTCGCGGGCCGCGAACAGACCGTAGCCCACGGTGGGGCTGACGAGGCCGACCGTCACTGCCGGCAGGTCGCTCGGGACGTTGCCGAGAAAGTCGAGGGGGAGCTGGGGGGAATTGTGTTAGTGGGTCGGACGGGACGGGATGTGTTTTTTTTTTGGGAGAGAAGGGGGGAGGGGGGGGCTTACGCTTCCTTGCTTCGCGGCATCGAAGCCATCGCCGCCATCGCTGCCCTCGGCTGTGTGAGAGGACGCCATGCTGGTGATGCCAGTGCGTGGTGGGTTTGGCTTGACTCCGTTTTGGCGCGTGTGACGTAGATAGTCTGATGATTATTGGCGATTATTGGTGTTGATTATTGGTGTTGATGTTGTTGTTGTTGTTGTTGTTGTTGTTGTTGTTGTGAGAAAGATGGGTGATGATGACGAGAGTGATGCAGCACGAAGATAACGGACAGGATGGGCGCGTGCGCAGTGGCTCCTGCAGCAGCAGCAGCAGCAGCAGCAGCAGCAACAACAGCAGTAATGAATCTCTAGAAAGAACCGACTGCCCAGCTTGGCCCGGTCCTGCACTCCCGAACAGTATCAAGGAAGTCGACGACGACCTGTCAAGGCAAGGGGGGGTGGGCAGGTGGCGGCGGGCAGAAGGAGCTCACATCACCGTGCAGCGGTGGAGGGCGATTGGATAAGATGGATGATTGCCGCGGCGTCTATGTACACGTGCCACAGGGGACATGGAAATATCAACATGTCCAAAGTCCCTACGGGTGTAAACTGAGAAGGTGCAAGAGGCGAAAGAGAGAGGGAAAAGCAAAAAAGGAAAGAAAAAGCTGGAAAACCGGAAGCTACCTGGAATGTCCACGGCATGCGCTACTCAGCGACCGCTGCTGCTGCTTCCAGCTTCTTTGCCTTGCGCGCCTCCTCGTCGAGATGCTGCTTCCTGTAGTGCGAAACCACCTTGTCCAGGTTCACCGAGTGGCCGGCGGGGACGTTGAACGGCGAACCGTGCTGGAAAACCCTGTGTCACGTGGTCAGCCTCTTATCTTGCAGTTCCCATCCATCCAATCGAGTCTCGACAGGACAGAACGTACTCGGGGTAGTTGAGCTCAATGTGGCGGTTGCGCTCAATGTTGTAGAAGAGGTGCTTGTCCCGCGCAGCCTCCTGGATCGCCGACGTGGTGAGGTGGGCTCTGGTCTCCCACTTCTCCTTGTTGTCGGATATCTTCTCAAGCCACGTCGCTACGGCCGAGGGCTGGCCGTCCTTGCCTGGCCGCGAGATGGAGTAGACGAACATGGACGCGGGGATCGCTCCGATGGCGATGTAGAATGCGCTCTGCGGCCCAATTGGTTAGTCTAAACCCAGATTATGGCAGCCGGCATGACAGCGAGAGGCTCCCTCTGGGCAGCAGGGTCGGGAGGAAGGGCGAGACGGCGGTGCTCGCTGCGGGAGACCTACTCCAAGCGACTCCTCGACCGGCGGGGCGTGATGTCCGTGGCCGTGGCCGTGACTCTCCGACGCATATGTTCTCGTGTTGCGCACGCCGGTCGGCCGTGCCTGCCGGGCCTGCCTGACAGCGCATGCTGCCCTCTGTCCAAGTGCCGACATTGTGATGGTGGCCGTCGTCGTCGTTGTCGACGTCGGTTGCGCGATTGATGGAATTGGCGGGAAAGCCGCGGGATAAGCAGTCGAGGAAAAGCGGCCCTTGTGTTCCTCCGCGAGACCACTAGTGATCTCTAGGTGTGAGGTGCGGCAGTCGGGGACCGAGGCGAGCAGTTCGGCCTCAGAGGAGTGTCGTGATGCGTGGATGGGCGGCGAGCGACAAATGAGCTTGCTTGCGTCCAACATGCCCCCGGCGGCGGGTATTGAATGAACATGGCCACAGCTTGGCAGCTCCCGAAGCTGTCCCCACGTGATCTTCAATTGAGAACCCTGCATTTGGGGGCCTGGGAACCAATAATCGCCTGCCCAGTAAATCTGCCCCCACCTGTCTGTACCAAGGTACCTGCCTGCCTGAAGAGCCCCATCATCAAGACATGCTTACAGTGCTTCAAGGGCGAAACTCGTCCATACCGCCATCTGTCCTTTCTCAACCTTGGGTGTCGGGCTTCTTTTGCCTTCTTTTTTGACTCATTGTGAGAGCAGCTAAGATTTAGACGCAAGAAGCCATCTTGCATGGATCTGAAATCTACATTTTTGACTCATCAACAGCCTTTCCCACTCCATCACTTCTAGACACGTTTTCATCTCCGGGGCAAGTTCTAAGTTGCCTTTGCATAAACTCACCGAGCGAGCTGTGAGCTGCCCATCCCCCTTCATCTTTCTCATGACAACCCCTCGCCCGCCCAACCCAGCTGCATAAACACAAGCACCACCACCAAACAGAATGGTCCGCTCTCAATTACCCGCCGGCCTCCTGGCATTAATAGGAGCCTTCCTCTGCGGCGCCGCCACGGCCGCGGCCTCCTCCTCAGCACCCGCACCCTCACCCGCAGCCGACGTCGACCTCATATGTCACACCGACAACCCAGCAGAATGCTACCCCAAGCTCTTCCACGCCACGGACGAGTTCCAGAAGGTGCACCCGGACCAGGACCTCCCGATGGGGCTGCACGTGCGGCTCAACATCTACACCGGCGAAAAGGAGGCCAAGATCAACGTGCCCGACGAGATCAACCCGGACCTGGACGGGCTGCCCGTCGACTCGTCCCTCATCACAGTTGACGCAGCAGCAGCATCAGAAGGAGGAGATGCAGCAGCCGCGCAACCCGGGATCCCGCCAAACGCGCCCGTCTACGACCCAGCAGGCCAGATCAAGGAGCCGCGGGCAGCGAGGTCAGCCGAGGGCAGCACCTTCCACCAGTCGCTCTCGATTCTCAAAAAGGGGCTAGACGTCGACGCGGCCCTGGAGATGCTCGAGGACATCTCGCACGACATCTACTACGGTCTCAAAATTGCCGAGGACTACGAGACGGTGAAGCAGCTCCTGTGCCTCGCGAGCAGCGACGGCCCCTCTCTCCGCCGCGCCCGCCTCGCCGCGCAGACCATATCGTCAACGGCGCAGAACAACCCCAAAGCGCTCGACGAGATCGAGAAGCACTGGCCAGCGCTGCAGAACGAGCGCTGCGAAGGCTCGACCGAGACGCTGGACATGGCCACCTTCCGGCTCGTCTCCCCGGCAACCGACCCGACGCTCGCCAAGGCGCGCGTATCCGCCATCGGCGGGCTCCTCAAGAACGCCGCCATCCGGCGGCACTACCTGGCCAACGGCGGGATCGACCTGCTGCTCGAGGTGCTCGCAACAAGAAGCACGGCGGAGGCGCCCGAGTGGGAGCCCGCGCAGCGGCGCGCAGGGCTCCTGGTGCTCGACACCTTCCTGGACGAGGACATGGGCGCCGTGCTGGGCGAGTGGCCGACGGGCGGCCAGGCCGACGACAAGACGTGCGCCGCGCGGGCCGACGTCTCGGGCCAGTGCTGGGATTGGCACGCCAAGAAGCTCGCCGAGCGCAACAAGGCCGATAAGGGCCACTGGAGCGTCGAGCTCTGGGCCAAGCTGAGGGAGCAGAGGAAGGCGAATCGCGGCAAGGCAGCGGGGGCGAGGGAAGCCAAGGGGGAGTTGTGATTTTGCGGCAGCGGTTCAGCTTGCTTTCCTTTCTTCCTTTTTTTTCTTTTTCAGAATTAGCCGCCAAAAAGGAGAATTATACCCCCGCGTTGTCTTGGCACGGTGTTGTGGTTCATACTGGGTCGTCCTTTGTTTCGTTTATGCCGAGAATTATTTTCCTGATAAAATAATTAATATCAAGGATAAACCAAGAACCCAAGTTATAGATACATACACGCACCCAGCCGCCCTTCGTATCACATAATTACCTACAGGTTTACAGCTACCAGGATGGATCATCGGAAGACATCCGAGCAGATCCATTACAGATTGTTATGTGCCATAAATTCAAGTTCCTGAGGGGAACCTGTTTTTTAAGCTTTTTTCTTCTTCATTTTTCATGTTTGAAGAGCATTAAGGATCACCGAATCTAACAAGTATTTATTGTTTCGAAAAGCTAAGATAGCTTTGATAACGCGACGTATCAGGTAGAAACCGAAGAAAGAATGGGGGTTGTCACAGATTCGGCTTCTAGTAAAAAGGGAATGGAGGCAAGTCTGGAACGACGCGCGGGGTCAGGAACACGTTCAGCCGGATGTCTACAGAATCTGGACTGTATGCTGTCAGTGAAAACGAAATCATCAACAATGCAGACACTTCCACACTGTTGCTCCTTCAACTACTTTCGGCTCGATTTTTCTTCACCACAGTAAGCAACGTTGTGCCACGACTCAATTGAACCTTTAACGCCTACACGGCAGGTTGGACCAGGTTGGACCAAACATCCAAGGTCAGAAAAAAAACCACAAACTTGAATGGATGTCTCCTTGATGCAAAGAAATGTGGTTTCGACCACGGAACTCCGTGGAACAAGGACGAGAGGTATCTAGCTTCATCTAAACCATTTTGACCCAGCCATTGCCATTGAACCACCACTGTTCTAAACCTGGTCAAAATTGACACCCGGAAATTAAACGAGGCAAGGAGAAAAGAGAACAATGCAATTCTTCCACAAGGCTGCTGACTAACAACCAATGATGATCCCCTCACGACCCGACATCTCGACGACGAACTCACGGTGCAGTTTCAATCCCAAAACTACATCGTATGCTGACCATGAGAAATGGAGATCGCCATCATAGTCACCCGTCCTGCAATATCCCCCCCATCCCCCAGAGATTTAGAGAACTCGCCCCGTTTCAAAGGGAAGTTTACCGATGCGACGCTGCCCGATATATCTACCAGCATGGCCGGTTGAGGCAGCTTAAATCGACAACCACGCAAGATTGAGAATAGTGAATGGGGCTGGAAGTTGTCTTCACAACCCCGTCCAGAAGATAAGCGAGAGCCGCGCTCGACACTGTCAAGGCTCAGTCCTTCAGCGTGCAAGATGACGGCAAGTCCCCTCGATAATTAGACAGGCCCGAAGGCAATAGCCGACGATGAGCCAACGGAAGTCGAGAAATTAAAGTCCGCCCTAGTCGGGGACGAATGCTGAAATGAAGTGGGTCGTCGTCAAGCTGAAGCAAATGTCCGTGTGATGCGAATTGATTCGAATGGAAAAGAGATGAGTATCGAATTGATGTTCTTTGACATGGCCGAATCGACTCAACCCTCGTTGGGCCGGACGCCAGTATTACCGAAGCCACTAAGATTCCAACCGGTGTATTTCGGTGCTGGACCATGTGAGACCACGCTTGGCGGCGGGATGGGAGGCAAGCCATTGCCAGGTTCCTTCTTGGCTGGGGCTGGTGGCAGGGAGGACTGAGAGGCAGGCTTCTTGTCAGGCTGCGCATTCGATGCTGCAGCACCGATTGATGGACCAGATGTCATATCCTTCTTCAACAGACCCTTCTCTTGAAGATACTGCAGGACCTGCACAATGGTGAGATCCTCTTGCTCCTTGTCGTTCAAGATGAGACGTTGTTGCAGGGTCATGCGCCCGCCATTCATCTCCCGTTCCTTGAGAGCGGCTTCGCGTACGGTCTGATCGTGGACGAAGCGGCACTTGCCCCGCTTTCCACATGTGCCCCCGGTCGAGAAGTACTTGCAGTGACGTGTTGGATCGGCCTTTCTTGCAGGAGGGGGAACAGAGCCAGGCTCCTGACGAGTGGACATGACTTCAGGCTTCTCATCATCATCATCCGACTTGGTGTCGCTCGAGGCTGATGAGATGGCGTCAAAGTTCCGCATCTCGTCGCCCTCGTCTTGCTGCTCACGTTTCCGCTTGATGCTAGACTCAACTTTCTCAAGCTGCTTTCTCAGCTTCTCAGCCTTTTGCTGCTGTCTCTCGAGAATGGCATTTCTGTCTGCACCACTTTTATTGCCATCGCCATTCTGAGTCTTGGCTGCCGCATTCTTGGCTTCGATCTTCCCCTTAGTCGGGAAGTTGGCGCGGCGTTGGGCGATCCAAGCGGCAATCTCGGAGGAGTCGACAGGGCTGGGGCGAGTTTAGTATGGTAACAAAGATGACAGCGTTGTAGGTAAACTTACTTGGGTGCTTCGGCACCATACATCTCATTCAGCTTCTCTTCCTCGTTCTCGTCATCCTCCTCAGACTCATCTCCCGGTGTCAAGCCGAGTGTATTCGTCTTCCTCTTCTTCTTCTTCCCGGCAGAGGCAGCATCAGGCTTCTGATGATGAGTGGGGGGAGTCTGCACACTTGGGCCCCGGGGGTTGCGGTTGCGCATCTTGTCGCCACCACCAAACTGGCCAGCACCCCGAGGCTTGGAGCCAAAGGCGCCCCGATTATTATGGCGCGGGCCATTTGTAGAGTATCCATCATGAGGGGCTGGAGCGGCCATGTAAGGCGCCGGAGCTGGGTATCCTTGATAAGGCGCAGGCGGATACGATGTGGGAGGGGCTTGAGGGGCACCATATACTTGCGGTTGGTAAGCATTGCTCACTGGAGCGGGACCTGCTTGGGGGTTATTCCCGTCAAAACCTATTCTAAGAGGAGGTCCCATCATCTGTCCCTTCGCGCCACCTCGATCATTGTAACCACGACCTCGACCGCCACCGCCATACTGGGGTTGACTCAATGGTGGTTGTGGGTGGCCGCCCCATTGCTGGGCTGGGGGTCCTGGTTGCGGTACGGGAGCAGGATATCCCTGAGGATACTGGGGCTGAGGGGCCGTAGGGTATGCCGGTTGGCCGCCATATTGTTGCGGTTGCTGCTGCTGATATAGCTGTGGCGCGTAATTGGGGTGGTAGTTCCCAGCAGCCAACGATGTATGCGGCGCTGGCTGCTGGGGATGCTGTTGTCCGTGCTCGGGATGCCACTGCTGCGGCAGTGGAGGCTGCTGCTGCTGCTGCTGTGGTGGAGGATAGGCTCCTTGGGTAGGGGCATGAGGACCTGGATATGGAGCAGGATTCGGTTGGGCGTATTGAGGAGCGTGTTGGGTATAGGCATACGCAGAAGGCGGCTGGTGATAGCCAGCACGATCCGGGGCTCCACGGCCGCGTGAACCGTGGCCACCACGCTGGGGAGGCTGTTGATAAGACTGACCGTATTGAGGGGCATAGCCGCTCGGCGCGTTGGTTGGAGGCGCGGGTGGAGGAGCCGGAGGAGGCGGGCCGTACTGGTAAGCCATGGTTGCTGGGCAGGATGCCGGTGCGGATGCGGATGCGGATGCCGATGCCGGATTCCGACGCTTTGTCGAGACACAAGCCAAGGGGGACGACCAAGCGCGGTGTGGCTGTAGGTTAGACTTAGAGAGAAGGCAGAAGCTAGGTGATGGCTCTGAACTGGATGACTTCCAGCGAGAAAGGGCACGGTCGGGAGATGACACGCGTAGACTTCTGCTGAAGGGCGTTGTGTGTGGTTGAGTTGAGGTGAGGTGTGACTTAGGATGCACCGAGCTTCACTTGGATCTGAAAGCACCGACTGTGCTGTGTCAGAACAAGCAGGCGATGACTGGAATGGAGTGTCCGCGGTCAAGATTGGGAAAGAATCGGGATGCGCGCGGGCTGTGGCAACGACGCGAGCAGGTGGATGGAAAGGACAGAAGGAAATGAATTTCAACGGAGTTTGTGAAGCAGGAAACTGGAAGGCAGGGCAGGTTTCACAGTTTGGGCGACGGTCGGTGAGGTTGGTCGAGAAAGCCGCGGTGGAAGGCCAACGTTGTCGGTGGCCGTGGGTGGTCGCACGCGAGACAAATATGCGCTAACTGGGCGGTCTGGCACGGGAAGGCGCTGCTGAGCTTGTGAGTGCCTGGTGAGTGGTGACCGGACGCCCGCCCGCTACCGCTTCAGCCGAGGGCGGTGAGAAGAAGAGTGACGACCAGATGGGTTTGAGGAAGGTGCGCGGGCAGCGCAGGGGACAGGTGCCCGGCAGAATTTTGCAACGACCCGAATTCTAGCGTCAAAGCCCCGCCAGCGCTTGAAGCCAGTCAAGTTTCCATTGGTCGCAGGGCTGTTTTGGCTTTTGAGTCCAGCGGATAGCACGTAATTTCAAGATCTCGCAAGGTGGACCACTCAGTGACTGAATAAACTCAGAATCTGATGATATTATACCTACGGTGCCTGTGATATTTTTTATTCCTGTTCCATTCAGCGTTCCAGGTCAACAAGGTACCAGATAATTAAAAGCGCCTTCCCTCACCGTTTACCAAGCCAAACACCCCTCCAGAAAGCAAAAAAACCCCCCCCCCCCCAGAATCCCAGCAATTATTCACACCTTTAAACCGAACCCCACCAAATCAAAGACCGAGAAAGCACCTTCAAAGTGAACGCCCGGCGGGTTCACGCCTTACATGAAATAAACACCTGGCACACCACACACACCTTGTCTCGACGACGACACAACACATGCCGCCACAATGTTCATCCTGGTGCGTCAAAGCCATCTTTTATTTTTCTCATCTTCCCTTGACTTCACTCAGCGACCGACCCCAACTTTGAACGTCGCCAACTAACGAGGAGTGCTGGCTGAAACACAGACAAAGATAGCCGACCTGGTGCAGATCGCGCCCGAGGACTTTGGCAAGCAGAGCCTGAGCGCCATCGAGGACAACATCAACGCCAAGTATGCCAACAAGGCCATCCAGAAGCTCGGCCTGTTCATCTGCCTCTGGGATATCCTCTGGACATCCGAGGGCCTGATCGGCCACGGCACCGGGCTGGTCAACGTCAATGGTAACAGCACAATGCATCCGCAAAATGCCTCTTCATTATTTCCGAGTTCGGGCCACTAATTCTAACCTCGCGCCTCCCCCGCAGTTGAATTCCGCATGGTAGTCTTCCGGCCGTTCAAGGGTGAAGTCCTCGTTGCGCGAATCGCTAGCCAAACAAGAGAGGGCATTCATCGTCAGTCCGAAAACCTCCTGCCCACCGTCCCATGGCGAGCTGACGTGTGTGTATTCCCCCTGCAGTTGCCACCGACTTCTTCCATGATATTTTCGTCCCCTTTATTGAGCTTCCAGAGGGCACGGAATTGTGAGTCACAAATCCCTTCCCCGCCCTTGGCACGTTGAGCGACTGACAGCCCCTTTCCCAGCGAGCCGTCCGAGGGGCTTTGGGTGTGGAAAGACGAAGACCAGGTCATGTACTACGATAACAACGAGATGGTGCGCTTCTCGGTCATAGGGGAAGAGTGGCATGACCAGACGCCCACGGGGCCCGTTGACATGGCAGACGAGTCCGCAGACCAACGCAAGTCTCCGTACCAGATCACGGGCTCCATGAAGGGTCCCGGCCTGGGCTGCTATCTCTGGTGGGAGGAATGATAACCCCTGGCTGGCTGGCCCTTGCAAACGGCCCATGAAGCGGACAGAGGAAGAAGACGCGCGATGTGAGGGGGGGGATCCACATCCGTATGAGGCCGTCTATATGCGTCTACGTGGCTTGGATCTATACAGTGATACCCTCTAGAAGACGCTGCTCAACGCCGTCGAGCACGGAATAATGCTCGATAACCGCGAGGTTCTCGACCTCGGCAATGAACTGCTTGTCGGGATCGACGCCGGGGCCAAACATCTGTCCGGTGGGCGGGGCCATCTGGCCCATCTGCTGCGCCATTTGACTCGCGGCTGCATTCCGTCAGCAAGCGAGGCCAGACAAGGCATTTGCGCCGTGGGGAGCACAGGAAGTAGATCGACGTACCGTTATCATTGCCAAGCAGGAAATTGAAGACGGATTGCAGGCCAAAGATGCACAGAAAGTACCAACTGATGCTCGACATCCACCGGGGGTCCATGTCCTTGGTTGCCACGCCGGCCTGGAGCATGCTCTTGAACTTGATGGTCAGAGGGAACGGAAGTTTCACTGCGCCCAGTTAGCCATCAGCCAAAACGGCAGGTGAAGGTCTACGAACTGATGACGTATCCGCTGAAAAACGCGTTGATCCAGCTCATGATCAGGGTGTTGGGGATGATCATGGCCATCTGGTTCTTCATCATGCCCATCATGCCCTCCATGGAGCTGGGGTCGCTCATGGGGTTCGGCGGGGCCTGGCCGCGACGCTCGGGGTCCTTGAGGTAGGCGCCGGACTCGTAGGCGGTGGTCAGGGCATCGCGGCGCGTCGTGAAGGATCGCTTCGAGAGCACATGGAAGTTGCTGCGCACGTTGATGCCGTGGAGGAGCGATCGTTGCTCGCGAATCGTCTTCTGGTCCAGCTTTTTCGGCGCCGTGGCCATCAGAACTGTGGCATAATGTCGCAACACGCCGGTCAAGATCTGAGAGGTTTAAACGTCAGCGCGATGGCTCTATCCGGTGCGAAGGGGAGCGTGGGCGCGCACCATGACGATGGTGATGGGAACGAGGATCCAGTAGCTGTCCGGCGTCTGGTTAGCGATTGAGAACACGGGAGTTGCAGCTTGGCGGTCCTACAAGAGCTGGGGATCCCTATGGATCGTCTGCACGGGAACTTGCGCCATCGTTGCGCGTGGTGGGAAGCAATGCGCTGCTTGCTGCTCTTTGACAGGGCGTTCCTCGGGCTGGTGGTTCTGGGAGCAAGGTGGAAGCTTCGCCTGCGATGTCGTTGAGTGTCGTCAACTTGTCTGGGAGGAACGGAAGGCTAGGTAGCAGGTGGTAAGCTAACTCAAGCACAAGGGGGCGCTAAAAGACCCCTGTCCAGCCACCATCTGGCGTCAGTTTACCTACCAAAGTGCTGGCGGGGCCGAAGCTCCAGAGCGGCAGCTCCCAGTTGGATGGAACCTGGACCTGGAGCTAGGCGAGGCGCGGCGCAAGCCATCGCCCGCTGTGCATCAGCCAATTCCTCCAATGTGGCCTTTCCAAACCTCCATGAACGTGTATGACATCCGCATCCACCCCCAGGTATCCGTCGTCTCTGCCTCCCAGGTTGCTAGTCTAGACTCCAGATAGGTATTCAACAGTCCACCTCCAATCCATCTCTGTGCCAGCCCCAAACGAAACCCCGATCGTCAGTCAATTGGAGTCTGTGAAAAAGGGCGACTTTCCCTTCCGCCCCACACCCCCTCCAAACCCAGCAAACATGGCCGTCTCGCAGGAGAAGATCACGGTCTACAACCTCGCCGACCTCAAAAACACCTCCGACGACGCCATTCCCAACTACCTCAACAGCCTCAAATTCATCCAGTCCCACCGCCTGACCGACGTGCGCCTGGCCCTGGGGTACACCGCCTTCGCGATCGCCGCCGCCAGCTTCCTGTGGGACTACAAGTTCGGCTTCGACTCGACCAAGTACTACACGGCGGCGGCAGTCGCCCTGTACAGCGCCATCAACGGCGCCCTGACGCTGTGGATCTTCTCCGTGGAGAATGGCACCGTGTATGAGGGGACGGCCCCGAGCGGCGAGACGCTGCGCATCGCCACGTCGGTCCAAAAGAACGTGCCGCAGTACCACCTCTCGATCCGCCTCGCGCCCGCCAAGGGCAAGCCGGGCAAGCCTGAGACGCTGACTGTCGTCAAGCCCTTCACCAACTGGTTCGACGCCGCGGGCCACTTCGTCGCCGGCCCGTTCCAGTCCATGCTGGCGAACGCCATCCCTGTCGTCGGCAAGCTGGATCCCAAGCACGCTGCTGCCCCCGCGGCGGCACAAGAGCAGACGTTGTCGGGATACACGGCTGAGATGCTCGAGGCACTGTCGAGTGCATCTGCCGCGGCGGCGGCGGACGCGCCAGAGGCTACGACAACGGCAACGGGCGCAGAAGCGGCGAAGAAGGGCGGGAAGAGGAGGAAGGCGTAGTCTGGCACGAGTAACGAGATGGCAGGTTATGGATAGACAGCTGGGTGAAACCAATAGGAGCGTATGCAGGAGACTTCATTTCCTATCTGCTAGGTGTGCTTGTTTAGGTGGTTGCATGGTTGCGGCCATCACATGTAGGGGACACTAGAAAAAGGAGGGAATCCCCGACCGCCAGGGGGAAGCGAGGGAAAGAAAGCAAAAGACATACTTAGGCGTGTCTATGGTCGGGTGGATTCGCAAGCCAAAAAGAAGCAGAAAATTATCACAAGAATAAATATACCCATACTTTGAGCCTTCGTTCAAGGCACTTAGTGCATGATGTACCTTGTCTGGATATCAGAAAGCAACTCATGCTCAGCCGATCATGGATAAATCAGCCGCCGCAAGTTTATTGCGCAAATAAATACCCACCCTTCAAGTTGCATCAACACCAAGAACGTATCGCCAAAGACAGAGCACTCAACTGTTGCATTGATCGCTGATTTCTTTGAATTTCCGATGAGCATCGGCCACTCACTAGACACAAGCTTGCAACCATATCAGTGGCTCAACAAGGCCAAAAGATGCACCTTTCAAAATCACCATCCCATCATCCTAGACAGATTCCATCCAGAGTCCAGCATATCGCTGAACTCTCTTACCAGCCGCCCAGCTACCCTACCTGCCCACCATGGCTCTAAACAACCTTCTCCCAGTGTCCCCTCGCCAATAAGGCAACCTTCCGCACCTCGCGGACCGGATCTCCACTCGCCGTAGCCAGCATGCGCTTCATCTGCAGCGAGTACGGCAGCAAGTGGCGGTCCTCAAACTTGGTCGGCAGCGCTCCCAGCAGCTGCAGCACCAGCTTCCGGCACGTCACCAAGTACAAGTCGCTGGTGCGGGTAGCGTTCTTGACCTGGTACTTGAACTTGTCTGCGTGCTCCTGGGAGCACTCCTGGTGGACGTTCATTGCGCCTCCGATGATGGCCTTCAAGTGGCCCTTAAGGGCCTCCGGCTCGTTCAAGAGGATCTCGACTAGGACCTCGAGAGCCGACGCCACCTGCCTCCGCGAGGTCTGCCTCGAGAGGCCAGTTTGGCTACCGAGCGTCGTGATGAGCAGCCTGATCAGCGGCTCTAGGTCATCTTCGTAGACCTTGAAGGGGCAGTTGCTGACGATCGACAGGATAGCGGTGGTGTATCGCGTTGCGGCCCAGGGGTCGTTATCGGCGGTGGGGAGCGCGAGAGCGTACAGGGGTTTGGCCATGTGGCCATATGCCCACTGCTTGTAGAATCGCCTGACAACCGCATGGTTCTCGGTGGTAAGGAGATCATTGCCCTTAACAAGGATCCCCATCGAATGTGCGACTGCCTCCCCGTTGAGATGCTGGCTCGCGATGGCTTCGTGGAGCACCGGAACCAATTCAAGCACAGCCTTGTCTTGGCGTGCAGTGGCTCCGGCAATGACATACATTGCGATTGTGTTGTAGGCTTCGAAAGTGTTCGTGTCGATGTCGATCGACTTAGTTGCTAGCTTGATCTGAGTCCCCCAGAAGTCCAGTACCTTTCTCAGGGCTTGTGACTCGGGATCAGGCGTTGAGGGTCCGCCCTTGTACTTGTTCGCAAGAACTGCCCCTATGGCCGCCCGTATTTGGCTTACTCGCGATGGGAAGGGCCCAAGATTGGATGTGTCGCACATGAAAGTCTCGGCAATGCCCTTAGGCGCGTACTGCAGTCAGGTGTTAGCGTAACCTCCTGGAATTACACACCTTCTGTCAACGTACCAGTCCAGCCATGGCTCCAGGCCATAGCCCTTCAAGTATCCCGAGTGTCAACAGTTCTGTCAGAGGTTTCGCCGGATTTTGTTCGAGTAGTGATGTTTCAGTCGAGTTATTGAAAAAGTTGAAGGCCTCGGAAGCCAAGTTTGAAGATACTTGCATCTTCTCATCGAGGTCTCGCACCACGAGTGCCGCAATGTTGCCAACTTGGGCAAGAACTCTTTCGCACCAGGGAATTGGTGCCCCAGAGGAAGCTGCTCGATACAAGTATCTTACGATGAAGAGGCTGATTCTCAAAAACTGACGGTAGACCTCAGGGTCGTCCTCCGATAAAGAGTCCAGCGCTCTGTCAGATACTCCATTGCCTTGGAGCTGTTGCAGCCAGTTATCTGGAAGATCTTTGAAGCCATCAAGCCAGTTGCTATCGCTTCCGGAAGTAGATGCCAGAGCTTCCTTCGAATACTTTGCTGCACATGCATCACGGAAATGGAGTATGCTGCTATGCAGTGCGGATATGACATAAGAGTTTGCCAAGGGTTCCTTTACGGGGCTGGTGAAGCGTGCAGGGCCAGCTGGTGACGAGAGAGGGAAAAGGTCGAACAGGGTCGTTGCGAGGGTGATGAAATGTTGGAGTGGTGAGAAGGATTTCGGGGTCGAGTTGTTGATTGCCACGCTAGACGGAATCTCGGAGCAGCCAATGAATGCAAGACGGCACAGAAGGTCTTTCAACGCATCTAGAGAATACTGTGAAGGATATATCCACTCACGTTTCTGGATTTCCGCCTTTGCTCTGTTTGCGAGATCAGCATACCCCTCGGTATAGCTCGTGACAACCGTACGGAGGGCCAACACAGCCTCGTCTTCCAAGGCTGTATCGTTGGCGAGATTATCGTTTGAGCTCAAGGTCAGGCCCTTCACAATGCTCTGCGTTAGTAACGAGCAGACCTCAGCGCAAACTGCCCCAGAACAAAGCAGGGAGACTTGGCCATCTGATCCCACAACTTGTTGGCTAATCAGCAAGGCTAGTCCTTGGGTGACCTTCTTCAGTATGTCAACCGTTTCGGAATCCGGATCCTCAACTCTCGCGACCCAGATCGGCAGGTAAACGTCGTGGAACAGTGTATCAAGATGCGCCCGCGGCTCCGTCTGCAGCAGCGCCTCATCCCCAGGGTGACCTTCCCTTCTATTTTTAACAAGCTCTGACCTAGATTTGAGATCAGAGTTGATGAGAAGAAGAAGATCCCTGGTGTGAGATGGGGATTTTGGCTGACGGAGATTCTGACGGATGCAGTCGACGAAGCCGGCATTTTCCAGGACATAGGCCCTGACATTGGCGGTTATGACTGTCATCAGAAGTAGTCCGGCTTGTTTCGTGTAGGTGGGGTTCGAGAGGTCATCGCGGCAGTCGTGGAAGACGAGGTCAATGTAGTCCTTCAACAGGGCGGCATCAAGCTTCTGGGTCTTGGTGCCATCCAACTTGATCGCAATGGCGCGAAGTACGTCCAAGGTGGCATCAATGGTTTCCTTTGCTTCTCCGTTCCGCACCTCATACTTGAGAGAGTTCCATATCTTCTCGATATATGGGACGACACTGGTCTGCGGGCGATCATAGTTCTCAACGCACGCCTTGATGGTCCTCAAGATGTCGACCTTCACAGCGACTGTGACGGCGTCGCCCTGGTCAAGCTTCTGCATGAGAAAGGGAAAAGCAAGACTCGCCACCCGTTGGTGAGCGGCAAAACAGCTCCGCACGGCAGCCTTGAGGTCCTCGGCGGTGATGCCAATCGGCGTGGCAGAGCTTCTCAGCGATATGGGGAAATAGGCCGAGAATGTCTTGAAGATCTCCTCGGTAAGCTCTTGGGAGGGCGCATAGTCAGCAAGAAGGGTGGCGAGGATCTTGAACCAGACCATGAGGTTCCTCGGGTCTCGTTCCTGCTGACACAGATGGAGAAGGTCGACAATGAAGCCGTTGGTTGTTCCATATTTGTGTTGGAGTTCGCTGCTCACTGACGGGTCCTGGACGAGACTGAGGAAGAGCTCGTAGAGTTCCAGCCTGGTGGGGGCGGTTTGCAGCCGGAAGTCTTCCTTGATCTTGCACACGGCCTCGATCATCTTGGCACCCATGTCGGGCTTGAAGTTCTTCATGGAGTACAGTTGGCGTAGGGCCTTTGCGGAAGCCGTGATGCCAGCCTTGTGGTCATAGGAGAACATTGCGCCAAAGAAGCCGACGAGACGAAGGACTTGATCTGTCCTCAGCACGGAGCGGTCTAGGGCCTCGAGAGTATCGGCAAGGAAACTTAGAGCTTTGGCTCGCGCGATGATGTCGCCGTTGAGTGCGTCGTCCCCGTCATCCCCGTCGTCCATCTGGTCTCCGTCGCTGGCATGGGCAGTGCTCAGCCATTGCTGGACCGACGCAGCCCAGTTCCCCACGACGGCGCTGCTTGCCCGCGAATCCTCGATTTCTTTGGCGGCCTTGGCAACGATCCCGCGCTTGGTAGGCTCCTCGTCGGCGAGCACATACTGCAACGCCCAATCCTTGAAGCTTGCCATGGTGAAGGACTGAGGCGCCAGGCGCCAGGCGGGGGGTAGTTGTCGTGAGGTTTGGATGACGGACAAGGTATTGGCGGGTTGTGAGGGTGGTGTGAAGATAGTCAGGTAGTCAGGTCAAGTAGTGAGGTCGGGTGGGCGCTGTCAAGTTGCCTGGACTTCTGTATTCAGGGTAGATGAGGACTTTGAAATTCTGAGTGAGGTGCTATTTGTCACTTTGGTATGCGGTGCCTCGTAGGCAATGAATGTCGTTTACTCAAGGCTACCTTAGGTACAGAGGTACAGCAAGCTTCGCGAATCGATAGAACGAGAGCTCCAACGATGCGCCGTTATCGCTCTTTCGCCCCGCGCGCGGCAGTAAAAGACGTTATCGTGAGGCGGTGTCAGGGGCAGATGGCAGCGCTAGGCCACAACGAGATGGAGGGGCAAAAATGTTTCCAGGGCATGCATGCATGCAGCTGCCGGGTCGCGCGTCTCGATTTTTTTATTTGGAGATGGACGGGGAAATGATGGAGTCTCGACTGCCATGCCCCCACACTTTACAGGGGGGGTTGAACCAATAATATCGAACAATACGGTACTGAAAGGGCCAGAGGGGCGTGCTCCAAGTGAACATATAAGCTGAGTTACAAAGCTGTACGTACATACATTACCTGGTACTAAGTCGTCGTTTCTGGCTTGAGCTCCTCCGCGCAAATCAAGCATCTTTACCACGCGCCAAGACGCGACGAGAATCTGCTCTACTTTGTATGTTCTGTCAGGCGTCCATCTGTTGTTATCGAGACTTCCGAGTTTCGAGGTGTCGAACCTGGATTTAGGCACGAAGTGCCTCGGGGATCAACAGCCCAGACGCAGAACGAGCGGATTAAGTGGGTAGTGTTGTTCACGTATCTGGAACCGGCAGATCTGAACCGTGATAATGACTACCCGTACACTGCGACTTCCTTTCCAGTTTTTAGGAGTCATTATCCCTATGTCTCTCACCTCGAATCTGGGCCGCAATTGCCCGTTTCGAGACAACGGTTTCTCCGCGAGCATCACATGGACGCCTGCTTCCGGTATGAGCAATGCGACGTCTGCCGGGCTTGCACAGAGTAGGCAAGCACACCTGCATCACACTTGCAGTTGCCCCATTACCCAAATGCGATATCTACGTGGTAGGTACAGGTAGTCTACCAGGGCAGGCACCAGGTAGGATAGGTTGCTTACAGGAAGTCGAGCTGCTTGGTGAAGTGCATAGGGACTGGCGATCGTCTGCGACGGTGCAGGATACCTGGTATGTAGCCGCATTATATACTAGAGGTATCTACTCGTCGACTTCCACAAGCAGTGGACCTTGGGTGCCTAGGGGTCAAGTACGTGCCCGTACTTCTGATCGTTCAAGCGTGTATGGCTTCAAACTCCCCTGGCTTCCCCAAAAACCACATGGAATCTATTCATTCTGATGCTGGTGGCAGGTGCCCGTCGCAGGAAGGTGCTGGCCACAGAGTGGAAGAGACTATATGATAACGCTGAATTAAGGAAGGCCCAGAGAAGTCCAAAATCCATCGGTTTCTAAGTCTTCCGTCAGCACTTTCCTTAGATACGGACACGTTAGGAGACAGCCAGAGCCGTTCCTTCTCCATCTCCAGATCCCTCGTCGTAAGCACAACAGGACGCAACGTACCTTCTTGTAAAGATGCAATTGTCCAATCTGCTATATTTCCCTCGCCCCGAGATGCCCTCTCGTGCTGTTCTTCTTCTCTTTTCCTCAACCGTCCAGGAATCCGTAGTCTCCTGTATGGTCTTACTTCACCATGTATTTCACCTTCTCGTACATCGCCCTCTTCTTCCTCTTCCTGGTTGGGTTCCAGTTGCAGCACAGACTTCAGAGGTTGTTTGCCTGGGTTTGCCCTGTGCTTTCATGAATTGACTCTCCTTGGAGAGCCAGACTCAGATGGTGGGGGTTCGACATTGGGCTAGCCGCCTGCATGACCATTGTCGCGACCTCCTTTACCGGTGGTACCGATTACATCGGCAGACTTGCGGTGCGTCTGACATGATCAATTTTTGTCTTCAGTGCCATCCTAGGCACCACGGGGGGTGGTAGCTATCTCGATGAACGCTGGGCGGTGGCCATCGGCATCCGCTAAGGAGCTTCGCAAGAAGCCACCGGCTTAGGCCATCACTGTGGAGTGTCGGCAATGATATCGGGACGGTCGCTACTCGCATCCGTTAAGGAGCTCTCCACGAGACACCCGGTATGGTCGAGAACATCCACGAATTTTTGAAATTTTTCGTCAGGCCACCTCAGCCTTGCTTCTAGCTAAAGAAAAGAGACTCTTTGTCCACACCAGGCTACCTTTGGCCTTGCCAGATGAGGATTTGTTCCGATGGCTAGAAAAGGACTTCATCGAATTGTCTTTGACTGCGGGCGGTAGCCTTTTGGCATCCCCCAAGGAACGTTTCTGCCACCTGTGGGAGGAGCAACCGTTGGTAAATCAATCTCCAAGACCTGATTCTTTGAGCTCTTGAGGTGGGCGACTGTTGGCCCACGAGCTGCTTTCACATCCGGCGAGGAGCGCCGTTAATCACGTCTTTCAGCTCGATGCGAACGTCTTTCTTTGCAAAAATCCAAGGGCTGAAGCGAGACTGACCATGGCTTTCATGACAGATGCAACAATGCTCAGACACCTTCAGCACATGTTTCGAAATGGTCGAGTCGGAGCAACGAAGCGGGAAAAGAATTGGCCGTCGTCCGCCCATGACATACTTGTGCTATCAGATGGGAAGTGAATCTTCCGTGGGGCGGTGGACGAAGCGATGGGCAGGACGTGGAGGCAACACCAGAGGAAAAATGGCGAAGAAGGCAGAGAAGGAGACTGGATACTGGTTAGTCTAAACCTGTAGAGTAACGTGAGGCTACCTGGGTAGTCTGTACGAACCAATGTACCATAACGTTCACATCTGTCCTGGTAACAAGTTTGAGGTCGAAAGAGGATTGATTGTTCGGAGGAGATGAGGCACAATGAAGGCATCCGCTATCAAGCAGTTCACATTTGTCTTCGTGATGTCTGAAACAGACTCGTGGCCAATGTTGATGCAGCGGGCTTTATTGAAGAGTGATGAATCCGATAAAGAGCGAATTTGACACGGATTTTGGGCGCAGCGACCATGTCGATATACATGGAATATGACCACGATCCAACTACTACCGCATGACCACCCTACGACGTTTTCCGAATCAGCCTTCCCTGGTCTGAACATCCTCGGTAATTCCAGGCCAACCACGCAACTAGCAGGCATCATGCTGGGCCATGTCATCAGGATGGTATGGTGGTATTGGTGTTACCGTTGGTGCTCCGGCTGCAGCGTGCTTCCAGCGCGTCATGACCCAAGTGATGATGGTCTGTAGGTACATGCCTCTGAGCATCGTGGTCCCATCACAGGATCATGATCAGACAAAATACTTTAAACAAAAGCAACACCCAAGTTCCTTCAGTAGGGTGAGTCATGAACTGAGCCACCGAAAGATTAACCCAAGCCACCGCCAGCCAAACGCGTGCAAACATGACCGCGTATTCTGTCAAGGGCCTGGCTCCTCGTGTCAGAGGACGGAGCAGATGTCCAAGCTGTGCTCCGCCATATATATCTCGATCCCGCCAGATGAAGTAGGTATTAGCATGATGGTGATCAACGTATAACTATATGCTACGTCCGTGTAACCCTCGGGAACGGTGTCAGGTCGACGGAACATGCGGAAACTGGTCGACGTGGGGAGGCCAAGCATCCGGAAGAGGAGAGTCTCGAGCCAGAAGAGTGGCATGGCGAGAGAGCTGAGGATGAGGTAAATGATTCCAGAAATGTACTCGATCTGGTCCTCGTCCATCGTTAGGCTGTTTTGAAGCGTGGAGAGCGAGAGAGCGTCAAACATATTGAAGGAAGTAGTGTTAGCGGAAGTGGTGGTTCCAAGAGAAAAGAAACGAAAAGATTCCAGGTAACCGGGCATGATCGAGCGAGTAGATCTGCTTTCCATTTGTATTTTCCCTTCGTTTTTGACTACTTTGGTACATCTCGGTAGCACCTCCGGGCAGCGGCTGCATTAAACCTAGTAAGGACTAGCGCATTTCAGATGCCCCTCGCGAGATCGCAAAAGTTTGGAGGTATTTTATTACCTGGGCCGCTGTAACAGCGTCCTCCGGGGTCGCCTCCCTTGAGGACTTGCCGGGTAAAATTATTATGTGACGGGAACTTGGATGAACGGGCAGCAAGTCGCCTGCGACTGCAAAATCTCTCAAGTGACGTGTTCCTATTCCCAATCTCCCCTACAACCATTTTTGTGATATCTGCAGCATCTCCTTTACTTGTGAGTAAACCTTTACCCCATGGCATGTTTGCGCCTGCACCAATTCCATCTCCAGTGCACTTCATGCAAGTTCTTAGCGGGGGAGATCGCGGGGTACATTCAAAGTTGTCTTGCCCTGACCCTCCGTTGTGTAAGCTGGGCGGTTTTTATTCCCTAAAGTTTTCTAGATGACTACACCTTCTCTATTTTTTGTCTTTATTTGTTATCGGGACACAGCTCGACTTGCCTCACAAGACCGAGAAACACACAGCATCCACGCAATGGGCAACACAAGAGATGGGCGTGCTGCGCAAGACCCAGAACACCCCAGCTAACCGCTTCTTCTTCTTCCTCCATCGCCTCAGCATCACGACAACAACAACCCGACCCAAAACACTCGCGGCGGTGCAGCAACAGCAGCGACCTTTCTGGCAAAACGACCCCACCATGGCGTCGCAAGAAGCCCCCAAGACCTGCAAGGTCATCTTGGCCGACACGATTGCGAAAAAGCTGCTCGCCGAGGTGCGTGATTCGCTTCCCGGGCTCAAGGGCGCCGATGCCGGCAAGCCCACCCTCGCGGCCTTCCTGGCCAACGACGACCCGGCCGCGGTGCAGTACGCCGAGTGGTCCAAGAAGACATGTGAGGAGAACGGCTTTGCCTTCGACCTCCGCCGGGTCGACAAGGAGGACCTCGAGGAGGCCATCATCACGGCCAACAACGACGCCGCCGTCGACGGCATCATCGTCTACTACCCCATCTGGCCGGGCAACCACCAGCAGGACAAGTACATCCAGGAGACGGTCTCGCTGGCCAAGGATGTCGAGGGCCTCTGCCACACGCACCTGTTCAACATGTACCACAACGTGCGCTTCCTCGACCCGCCCGCGAACCAGAAGAAGTCGATCCTGCCGTGCACCCCGCTGGCCATCGTCAAGGCGCTCGAGCACCTGCAGATCTACAACCCGATCCTGGCCTACGGCAACCGCCTCTTCGGCAAGACCATCACCGTCATCAACCGCAGCGAGGTCAACGGCCGCCCGCTGGCCGCCCTGCTGGCCAACGACGGCGCCACCGTCTACAGCGTCGACATCACGGGCGTCCAGCTCTTCACCCGCGGCAGCGGCATCCGCGCCCTGCGCCACCAGGTCCACGAGAAGGAGGGCTGGGGCCTCAAGGACGTCCTGCCCCTCAGCGACGTCGTCATCGGCGGCGTGCCCGTCGAGAGCTTCAAGGTCCCCATCGAGCTGGTCCGCGACGGCGCCGTCTGCATCAACTTCTCGAGCTTCCGCAACTTTGACGGCCCCGCGGTCAAGGAGAAGGCGAGCATCTACGTACCGAGCATCGGCAAGGTGACCATCGCCGTGCTTTTGCGGAATTTAGTCGTAAGTGGCAGCCAAGTCTTTCTGGTTTGTCGCCTCCACATCCATTGGGCTCTGGCTAACACGTTATTGTCCTCGTCCTCTCTTAAACAGCGGTTAATCGCCAATCAAGCAGTCAAGTCATGAAAAGAAATGAGACCATTTCCCACCATCACAATAGATCATACACTATATAAAATATAAAAGGGGGTAGCTGGCTTTCGTTATGGGCCACCGGATCGGGGGCATTGGATGTTCAGAACATCTCTCCCCTGGTGACATACGGTGATGAAATTTTTTTTTTGAAAAATAGAACGAACGGGTTTAAAGGGGTGGGCAGGCGGGGCAAAGCATATTGGACATATATATACGCGGGAGATATTGATCCACCGTAACGATATACACAAACTCCGCGGCTTCGATATACTAAAGGCTGCGCTGCACAGGGCATAGACAAAATAACCAAATGTTGTAAAAACGTAACTAGGTACCAACCTGACTGATCACCGAAACCGTGTCATGTCCCTCCTCAGCTGAGTACCTTGATAGCTGCCGTCTCTCAGCTGCCGACAATGACTTAACTACGCCAGTCACCCCACACATAGCACACATCACGCGGCACAAGATCTTGCAGGGTGTTGTTGATGCCAACAAACACAGTAAACAATCGTATCTTCGTCTTCAATCACTAACCTATCATATCATCCCCTCACCAAAAAGAAAACCACAACTGATTCTAAAATAAATTTTTGAAAAAAAGAAGAAGAAAAGAAAACCGGGTATCGAACAAAGAAGAAAGGAAAAAGAAGAAGAGAAAGAGAAAAAAAAAAGATCTATCTGCCTGTCTCACCGACAACCAGCCAGCCAGCTAGCCAGCCAGACAAAAAAAACACGGAGAAAATGGGGCCTCGCGCATCCCATCCAGGACGACCACGAGCCGTGCGCCTCAATCCCGCCATAACGAATGGGGAAAAAAGAAACATACACAGATACCCACACGCACGCAAACATGTCGTGTGTGTGTGTACCTCGCCATCTCCGGATTATATACATCGAAGCAGGGCAGCAACGGCAACAGGAGGAGAAAGGTAACGGGGAAAAAAGGATAGAGAATACCGCTGCTGCTGCTGCCGCCGCCGCCGCCTTCGAACCATTGGTTATTATCGAGTTCATCCTCCAGCCCATCGTTACCACATCGAAAGACTTCGTTCCGCGCATGTGTTTGTGTGTGTGTGTGTATGTGTGTGTGTGTGTGTGGAGAAGAAACGAGGACATGGACAGAACAGCCGAAACACCAACAAGACTCCAAAAAGAACGCTCGCTTGCTCGCTCCGGCGCCAGAGAAGGAAAAAATAAAGAAGAAGAAATGAAGAACCGCCATGTCAGCGCCCTGTCCACTCTCTCGTTTCTACTCCCCGTCTATGCCCTCCAACATCCTCCTCGCCTTATCAATGCGCCGCCTGTACATCCTGCTCTCCGCGCTGGCGCGCCCGTTCTCCGTCAAACCCAGGACGCACTTGCCCAGGTCCGCAACAAGCCTCTCGACCAGGAACTTATCCTCGCGGGCAAGTGTCTGAAGCGCGAGAGGCGCGTTGGGGTTGCTTCCCAGGCCGTTGTTGTAAACATTACTATTAGGCATTCGTTTGCTGGGTCCCATCTCGCTCGTGCCAGTACTCTCCCGGCGGCGTTGGGGCTGTGCTTGTTGCTCATCTTGTTGGCCGTAGCTATCGCTCCCTGATTCCTTCTGCTGCTGCTCACATATACTGGCCGTTTCTTCCATCAGCGTGTGGGATATTCGTCTGAGCTCGTGGTCGGGGGACGAGTTTGGCGTCAGGACGCCGGTGCTGGTTGCCTTCTTGTGTGTGTTTGCGGCGGTGGCCATCGTCGTCTTGTTGATCAACGGGAAGCTGCGGTGGGTTCCGGTAGAGTCAAAGGACGATACCGAAGGGCGATGGAGAGAGTTCGAGGCCGAGGTCGAGGCTGACATTGGCCGACGAGCAGCAGAGACACGCTGGCCGGGTTCGGAGTTATGAGGGTCGGAGACTTCCTCCGGGATTGAGGAAGTGGAACCATCGCTGTAGCTCACTGCACTCGAGCTCACGATACTAGACACCGACGGATGAGCCGTGCCGTGTGTCTTGATCGGTGCCCCGCCGAATGCCGACCTCAGGGGCCTGCCTGTGCTTTCTGGTCGGATCTTATCTGGCGAGGCGTTGAGCTGGCCAAAATAACCCCCGTATGCCCCCTCGGTAGCCATATCGAGTTTACGGCTGCTCTCTGTGGATCTCCTCGCCCGGCCCTCTTCCGCCGTGGCAAATGTCTCGATGGTTGATATCGAGGCTACGCTGTGACTCCTGCTAACGGGGCTGGAGTGAAAGCTGTTGCTATCGTCATCGTCGTTCGAGCCATCGAGCTGGCTGTCAACGGCCAGGCCACGGGTTGTTTCCATTGAGCCCTCAGAGGTGAAACTGTCCGTGCTTCCTCGCCTGTCAATCCGTTGTTGACTCATGGTCCCCATGGCACTGTGCAAGAAGAAATGCTCGTAGTCAAATGCATCTTCGCGGTCTTCGTGTGACAGGGGATGCTGGACGGTATCATGGTACATAGAGTCGCCGCTCTCACTCGCATAGTCCAGATCCACAGCGTCCTGGAAGTCGGCTTCCCCGTCGTCGTCATCATCGTCATCATCATCGCCATTCTGGGTCAGCATGTCAGAGTGATCATCATCTTCCATGTCAACTTCGGCCGCGTGGCGTGTCAAGATCGGTAAAGGCACAGACATGCGCTGTAATGACCGGTCACCCGCCGGCCTCAAATGCGTTCGGTTATCGGCGTCATCAAATATGGAATCCTCGTCCTCTTCCTCTAGGCCGTCATTGTCGTAGGGTTCGTTTGATTTGTCCTTGCCATCACCATTGACGCTCGACTCTTCGCCGTTCCAGGGGTTTCTGCTTTTGGATTGTTGATTGCTCGTGCCGGCCTCGGAAGACTCGTCAGACTTGGGCTCGGCATACCACTGATCTATTTGCGAGTGTGTAAATGGGCTAGGTGTTCGGAGGCTCTGTAGGCTCCTTCGTTTTGCGCCGTCGGCTCGTGCTTGCTCCCGCAAGCTGGAAATTTTTCCTTTCAGGTCCTTCATCTGGTCCTTAATGTCTCGCATCTGAGCCGCAGAAGCGGACCGCTGGAGGCCTCTTCCGCTGCCGTGAGTGCCTTCGTCCTGGGGGGCTCCGAAGGTCGGACTTAGAAGCTGATCCAGCTTTGCTCCTTGGCTTTCTAGCTCTTCAAGCTGCGCAGCGTCATCTTCGTTTAACGGTTGCAGCCCAGTTTCCCTTGCTGTGCTGATCTTGTAAGTCGAGCGGGCATGTTTCTCGTCCGCGGTCCCCCGAATGTCTCCAGCGCTTTTTGATAGCACCAGAGGCTGCCTGTAGCCACCGGCCGCGCCCATAGCGCTCTGGGATCTTTGCACAGAGACTCGATACGGTAGCCCGTTCCGCATTGCAATGTCGCTAGATATCCGCGCATGCCCGGGAGAGGTACTGGCTGGAGCAGGTCGGCCGCCGCCTCTCGAGAACGTTGTAGTTGAGGCGCGCTGTAAGGGCGGAGAGGGAGTTGATCCATCGGACCCGTATGGAGGGGATGTGACGTGCAGCGAACTTCGCGCGCGAGTCAAATTATCTTCCATGGTCTGTTCACGGTTAGCCCGAGTTCAACATCAGACCGAAGCTTCATGGAAACACACAGTTAATCTTTGCTTGGCGTTGGCCAGAATTTCCTCGGCCTTTCGACTAAGAGATGTTGTAGAGTAGGTGGACAGCCGGTCTAGATTTTCGACACTGGGGACCCCAAGCCGGGCAGGCCCTGGAGCTGGGGCTGGTGTCCCCTCGACGTACGACGAGGCCATGCTTTCTTCGTCGTCGCCCTGAAACACGCTGTCGCCCACGCTGACGGTGTCGTCGAAGTCGGCAAACACTGCGGGCTGCTCCTGTGTTGTGATCGTGCTGTTGCTGTCTATGCTCGAGCGCCGCTCTCTCATCGCAATCAGACTCTGCTTCGACTTCTTGATGATCAAGGCCGCCGCTGCCGCCCCCATGGTTGGCGATGACCGCAGCGCGACATCGCTCCCGCTGCCACGTGTAGGGGACTCGAGCCTCCGCAGAGTCCCGGCTCTTGTTCGCGACGGTGACGGCTTCCCGGGCGTGCTCTCGACCTCAGTGACCTCGCCGATATCCGACAGCATGGTGCCGTTTCCGTAGATTATAGGTGTGGTGGGCGTGACTGCGCCATTGGATCCGTAGGCATGGCCAGCGCGCTGCATGGCCCCGGCGGTGGTGGCATCGAGGTGGCCGTTGCCGTTGCCGTTGCCGTTCGTCCACATCATCAGGGGATGGTCGCGACCATCGAGCTGGGGATCGGGGGAGTCGCTTCGGTAGTCGTGCTCGGGCAGTATCATGTCGGGGTTTGTGAGGGTTGGGGAGGCGGGCAGCGACGGGTACGGCTGTTGGCTCCCATGGTTGCGATGATGGTTTGCTGCTTCCATGGCGGCCATTGTGGAGGCGGGCGCGGTGCGGGTTGTGGGTGCAGGTGCAGGTGCGTGAGGTAAGGTACGGTAGGCAGCTAGCCGGCTTGTGCGCCTTAGTTTGGCTTCTGCGTGGATGAGGTGGAATGCGATGGGATGGGGACTGCGGAAAGCCACCTAGGCCCACGACCACGCTCACACCCACGCCTCGCTGGCCCAAGAGGCTGCCCGTTTCCCCTGTCACTCCCAGATCCCCTTGGAATATTCGATCGCGCAGCTTTCAACAGTAAACAGTGAACAGGCGGGATGTTCTGTGTTCACAAAGCTGCGGGTGCCGTGCAACCCACACAGCCAAGGAGGGGGAGGAGGGAGGGGTGCGAAAAAACAGCTTCTGCGGGAGGCTGGCAGTTAGCCGCGATCTGAGCTCTAATACGAATGTCTGTCGACGGCTTGATTGGCGAGATTGGGCTTCGATGTCGGAAGGTCCAGTTGCTCCAGCGGGCATGGGCGCCAGGGAACGACTGGGGTAGGGCGTCGTCAACTCAGGTCTGTCCACGGCGCATGGGGACTGGAGCGACCAAGGTAAGGTTTTTTGACAGGTGACAGATCGAAGACGACATTCGGGCCATGTCAAGGTTTGGCCATTGTCACCTCGGGTCGATCGCGAGATGCTTGGATCCCAATTGAATAATTGAAATTCTGGGCTGGCAGTTGGCGCGGGTCGACGCGATAGGCGAGGTACCCTGCCCGTGTCTCGGCCGGATTTTGCCAGCCAAGGTCCAACCAGCTGCAACCCAAGGCCAGATTAGCTGCTGACTGTTCCGATGATGGTCTTTGGCCGGCGCCTGCCAGCTGTGCGAGACTTGCTTGGCGTTTTCTTTTCAAGCCTCCCGTCCGCGCCCGTTATATTGGCGTCGTGCTCCCACTCACATGGGGGCGTCCTGCCGCTTCCCTACGGCCGTCAACCTCAATCAAACGCGACCCCACCACCACCCAAAGACGGAGATGATGAGCCTCGGGTGGGAGGTTAATGATGACCACTTCACCAATCCAAACAAAGAAAGCCTCAAGGTGCTTGGTTTATATTTTCTTACGAGCTCGACCACAGGACCTAAGTTGATGAGGTGAAATCACACTGGCTAAGTCTTGCCGAGGGTCCAAACTTGTCTGGTCTGGCTACGGTTGTTGATCGCCGTATCAAAACGGGTTGGAATTTTGTTCCGGTCTCGTCAGATTCATGTTGGCAGCTTCTTCGTGTTGAAATGTAGACCCCAAAGCAAAGCACAAAAGCGGCAGCACTCCGAGTTACCTGAAGGAGGTCGCCTCGGTACGCTCCCGTTCTCCTAAGTCGGCCCCGCGATTCACGTTTTAGGCGCACGTTGATATAAGCTTGTCCGCAATTGAAGGGACGGAAGTTGCTGCGAATTGCGATGGGTACAGGTGGATGCGATTGAGATTAAGGTACCAACCAGCAGCGATAAAAAAAAAAGGCGAAGAAAGAAAGAAAAGCCACAAGACAAAGCGAAGGAAGGAGCAGTGAGCCGAGAAGCAGACGATTGATATCGGTGGGAGAAGAAAGCTGGAAGAGAAATGGGGGTGCATGCCACTTTTTCATCGGGAGTACCACCCGTAGCTTACTACTACGTCCGTCTGGGGATTCCAACCACCACCCCGCACCGCAAACAGTGTCCCGAATTCATCTCAACATTCTTACGTAGTACAACTCAGGTTACACCGGCGTGCGTGACCGGTACTAGTACCAGTACACCCGCATTGTGTTCTGGGATGACCGCGTCGCATCACCCACTCTGGCCTCTCTGCACACGGTCTGAAATATATCTGCACTGGAACAAAGCTCCGCGAAAAAAACAATGCAACTCTGCGGGTACTACTCTCACACGAAATTTCGTGTGATGAAATTGCCTTTACCCCTGAACTGCACGTCCAGCAGCATCCCGGGGGAATGAGCTGTGCCAAACATTGGCTCATGCAGGTCCGATGCTTACATCTCGTCTTATCGAGGGTTCCCGTCGTCGGCCATTGTTATGTGTAGTGTAGAAAACTTGGGATGACAAATCTCCCGCCTGTCCGATCTTTTGGGCTCACTGACGTGATTTCTCTATCGCAACTCTTTCCTCACTACGTGAATAGTATTCCATCCCCCATTCAGCCTAAAAAGAAGGGTTGCTTCCAAAACCTCAAAGGTCACAGCGTCGAAGGGGTTCTGCCACTGAAGATATCGATGATGCCATAGCACGCAAGGTCATCCATCGGACAGACATCGGACGGCACACAATCGCGAGGCACAATACCAATACTCGTCGTTCTGGGCCATCATATGTCCGTCTCAAAGGGTGTTGGATTGAAGTGCCAAAGAACATTTGGGCTACTACTATACATCGGTGTCCTTTGATCCTTCCTCACGACCCAGAGTCGCACCAACCGCCTGCTCTTCTTCCCGTCCACCAGGACTGCGTCCTTCGGGACACCCCGTCTTCCTCTCCCGTCCTAATATTCCACAACCTCATTATGTGCGGAGTCGCCCCTGTCTGATCCTCCGCCCAAGCCAAGCCAAAAAGACGTAATCGGCTTCTATAATGCAGGAAAATTAAAGATGTTGAAGTTCTTTTGTTTTTCCCCAGTAACGCCGACGCTTGATTCCTTTATGCCGTCCCCCATTGGGTATCGCAAAACGTGTTGAATTTGGCCTCTTTGGCTCATGTAGTCTTTGTTGAAAGACACCTACCACCGGTCCGACCCTCTGTTTATGTCGTGACTTTTATGATCGTAAAACTCCGAGGCATGGACGCCACCATGAAAAAGCAAAAGAAAAAGAAAAAGAGAACGAGCAACCAAACGAACCAAGCGGAATCGAACCGTGGCCTCATCGGGCATACCAAACAACCCTCAGGACCAAAAGGAAACGATGTGGATATATATTCTAACCGCCGAACCAGGTTTGTTGAGAACCGTACGCCTGTAATGCCTTGCCCGTAGAATGATGCGAGAAACAAAAAGTCTAGAAAACTAACTGTCCGAAGACAAGCGAGACTTTATCAGCAGAAGAAGTTGAATCTTCTGCGACAGGAGAGTCTCAGCTTAGAACTTGAGGGTCTTGGGCTGCTCCCAGGTGAAGCTCTGGTTGGTGCCGAAGTGGCCGTTCTTGGCGGTCTGGAAGTAGATGGGCTTGGTAAGATCGAGCTCCTTGACAATGACACCGGGTCTCATGTCGAAGTTGTTGCGGATGATCTTGACAAGCTCGTCAGAGGTGTGCTCAGAGGTTCCGTACGTGTCGACGTAGATGGAAAGGGGCTCGGCAACGCCGATGGCGTAGGAGAGCTGGACAAGCGCGCGACGAGCAAGACCGGCGTGCACGAGCGACTTGGCAATCCAGCGACCGAGGTAGGCGGCCGAGCGGTCGACCTTGGAGAAATCCTTGCCGGAGAAGGCGCCACCACCGTGAGCGCCCCAGCCACCGTAGGTGTCGACAATAATCTTGCGACCGGTCAGGCCAGCATCACCCTGGGGGCCACCAATGATGAAGAGTCCAGAAGGTTGGATCTGCTCACAGTTAGCAACTGACCGGGCTCGTAGGGGGGAAAAAAGGGTCGTCGACTTACGTGGTAGATGGTCTTCTCATCCAGGTACTTGGCAGGGATGGTGGTCTTGATGATCTTCTCCATGATCTCCTTGCGCAGCAGCTCGGTGGTGATGTTCTCGCTGTGCTGGGCAGAGACGACGACAGTGTCAACACGCAGGGGGATGACGGCGCCGTTGTCGTGCTTGTACTCAACAGTGACCTGGGTCTTGGTGTCGGGGCGCAGCCAGGGCAGAGAGCCATCGCGACGGGCGCGGGACATGGCAGCGTTGAGCTGATGGGCCAGCATCAGGGTGAGGGGGAACAGCTCGGGGGTCTCGTCGGTGGCATATCCGAACATGATGCCCTGGTCACCGGCACCAAGGTTCTCCAGACGCTCATCGAGCTTCAGGCCTTGGGCGATATCGGGAGACTGCTCCTCAATGGCGACGAGCAAGTTGCAGGTCTTGTAGTCGAAGCCCTTGGAGGAGTCATCGTAGCCGATGTCCTTGATGGCGTCGCGGACAACCTTCTGGTAGTCGATCTTGGCCTTGGTGGTGATCTCGCCAAAGATCATGACCATACCGGTCTTGGTGGCAGTCTCGCAAGCAACCTTGGAGAGGGGGTCTACGCGCAGGCAGGCATCGAGAACGGCATCCGACACCTGATCGGCGATCTTGTCGGGATGACCCTCGCCTACTGACTCGGACTGCCGAAGACGGTCAGTGCCGGACTTGGATGGCCCCGAAGAGGGATATTGCGAGGGATATTGCGTCGGCGCAGACTTACAGTGAAGAGGAAGGTGCCCTCATTGTAGTGCCTCCACCCGCTAATGCCGTTTGTGCCGTTGGTGGCAGCCATTGTGAAGAGATGCGATGTGATGTGGCGGGTCAAAAAGAAGGATTGAAGATCTGCGAGACACTGTTTAGTATTTATTTTGGCCAGCGACGCGAAATTGCACTCAGGGCAGCCACCCAGAACCAGGCTAGGACCAGGACGGTTGCGTGGGCATGGGCATGGATGCACACCTCGGAGTAATTAATCTCTCGGAGAGGTCGGAAAATCGACGGCAGGGCAAGGCGGGGTCGGGTCGGTCTGGTTGGGATGGGCAATCGTGTCAACAGTCAGATTCGCCAATGCTTCATGAAAAGTAAAGCGAAGTGAAAGTGAAAGCGAAGGAGAAGATGAGCGCTGCAGGCAGCACACTGGGCATTCTCTTGGGATTGGGACAGATGGCTGTGATGATTTGGGGCAACTGATTGAATTGGAAGGCAAGGCAGTGGCGGGCGGGGGGGGGGGGCTGATGAAGGACGGACGAACGGCGGCAGCAATGGCCTGGCAGGCTGTTCTGTCTTGTCCATCCATCCATCCACCTACCCATCACACCCATCGTGATGGGACCCATCCGGAATCGTCGGGGGCAACGAGACAAAGGCAGAGAGCAGAGAACCGCAAAAAACAGCAAAGGGGGCTGGTTGGCTGGGCTACTAACCTTCAGGTGGAAGCAGCTGAAGCCAGAGGGCGAGGAAGAGAATGGAGAACCGTAGAAAGGCGGCGGGATGGTGATTCTATTATCAAAGATGCGTGGAAAGAAATGGGAGGGGGTGAAGGGGCATCGGGGGGATGCGGGAGTATTTGAGCAATTCTGGCACCTGGACCCTGACGGCCGAGTGTCGGCCACTCTGCACTGCGGGCTCAAAAAGACGGGACGACATGGTACTGTGTCACTTTTGCCCAAGACCCCCGGACAGAATATTGCCCGGGGTTCTGAATCGAGGCTTGCCTTGACCTAACAATTTATGACGCAGAAAGCGTTCTCATTGAAGAAAACAAATGCACGAAAACATCGATAGCAGCCGTTGATAAGTCCTAAATAAACCAATATGGTACCAGCGTAGGATGAATCGATAAATCAAACCCTCACAAGCCAGCAGACCGTTTTCTTTTCTTGTCTTGTGATGCAATGTAAAGGATGAGGCAAGCGACAGAAAGAAGGAGTGAATATTTGGGACAAAGCCCAGGACGGATGCTTGGTATTGTTGCACTTGGGACTCCGGGCGGGATTGGATTGGGCCCATTATTCTGTAGACCTTCCTCCTCTGCGAGACTTTGCGAGTTGCCGAGCATGTACCCTGTACTTCGGGCATCAGAAATTGCGCCATTGCTTCAATTGTCTCCGGCATCCTTCAACAAACAGACTGCCCCTCAGTGAAGCCCTTCTAGGACTGCCTGTCTCACCGCTCTCATCCTTCTCCGACCCCACTGCGGGGCAGACGTCGCAAAAAACTTTTGGGTCCAGTGCCCGCCGCTTGCCGTGCCACGCTTCAGCAGGCATTCCATCCAGTGGGAAACATGGAAGGTGGGTGGGACTCCTGGTCGCGGAGCGGTTGCGCCAAACGCAAACGGGAGAATCTCTTTCGGGCGAGCTCCAGAATCCCCGTAGCCGATACCAGTTCCATAGGTGCCGTCACAACGATCAGCCTTGCTTTTTCCTATCGTGAAAAGTGCTTCTGGCTTACAACACAGTAAATCACGACGATCAGCTAGCCCAACCGAGCCCAGCCGCCGACGCGAGCGGTACACCACAAGCAGGCTTTTTCAACGACGAACGGCGCTCAAAGCCAAACGACGCCTCCCTGTGCTGCCCACCTTCCATCCTGAGTCTCGCGCATCGCCGCATCGCTGCATCGCCGCAGCCGCCGCATAATCATGAGCAAGTATGGAGTCATGGTGATGGGCCCCGCGGGGGCGGGGAAGGTAAACCGAATGCAGTCTCTCATGTCTACCCCATTGGCATGCGACCTACGTAGGCTAGATGCTTTTAGCTAACAAGATGTCTCAAACCAGTCCACATTCTGCGCGTCGCTTATTACCCATCTCCAACTAAACCGGCGGTCCGCCTTCTACGTGAACCTCGACCCCGCGGCCGAGACCTTTGAGCACCAGCCCGACCTCGACATCAAGGATCTGATCTCGCTCGAGGATGTCATGGAAGAGATGAAGCTCGGCCCCAACGGCGGCCTGATCTACTGCTTCGAGTTCCTCATGGAGAACCTCGACTTCCTGACCGACGCTCTCGAGTCGCTGACCGAAGAATACCTCGTCATTATCGACATGCCGGGCCAGATCGAGCTCTACACCCACATCCCCATCCTGCCGACGCTCGTCAAGTTCCTCACACAGCCGGGCGCGCTGGACATGCGGTTATGCGCCGCATACCTCCTGGAGGCAACCTTTGTCGTGGACCGGGCCAAGTACTTTGCAGGGACACTGAGCGCCATGAGCGCCATGATCCTGCTCGAGGTGCCCCATCTCAACATCCTTAGCAAGATGGATCTAGTCAAGAACCAAATGAAGAAGAAGGAACTCAAGAGGTTTATCACCCCAGACACGACATTGCTGGACGACGACCCCGCGGACATTGGAAGGAGAAAGGCGGGGGTCGTCGTGGAGCCCGAGAGCGCAGACCCCCAGGACAAAGACGCGTTGATGTCAGGTTCGACATTCAAGCGCCTCAACATGGCCGTTGCAGGGCTCATCGAGAGCTTTAGCATGGTCAGCTACCTGAAATTGGACTGCACCGACGAGGACAGCGTGCAGTCAATCCTTAGCTACATTGACGATTGCATACAGTTCCACGAGGCGCAAGAGCCCAGGGAACTGGCCGGTGAAGAGTTTGAAGAAGAGGAGGCATAATTACGGGCGACTGGCATAGGTAGGCAGGCAGGCGGGTTGGTAGGCAGGTATTTATCAGGGGTTCGGCATTTGGGCGGAAGGTTTTGTGATTTTGTTTGCCCATCCTGAGACATTAGGAAAGAGACATGCATAGCGTTGGCGTTGGGAAAATAAAACATCACCGTAGGGCAGTGGGCAATTGACATCGCTCTTCGTTCCCAAGTTATACAAATGCAGGTTCCTGTCCAAGTCTTGCCGCAAAGGCTAACATGCCCAAAAGAAGAAAGAAATCCCGACTCCTTGATGCGCCTTGTTTCCTACACCACCTATTTCCTTTCCTCCCGTCCATCCCAAGCCGTTAAACCGTTTCCCCCTTGTAAGAACGAAACTCACACACCGCCTCACCACCGCCGTCCCGCACCCGCGGTGGCGCCAGCCCTGGCCTTCTCCTGCGCATCGTACTTTGCATACTCGCGCAAGAAGATGTCCCTGACGCCCGCAGCGTATCCGACCACGGTGCTCCCGATCCGGACGGCATCGCCAACGCTGGCCTCGAGGCCGCGCTTCCACACGATGGCGGCGACGGCGGCGAGGCCGGCCCACAGCGCCATGTAGAAGACCAGTCGCGTCAGGAACATGAGCACGCGGCGCGTGAAGTTGAGGATCTGCACCACGGCGACCAGCAGCAGCAGGAAGGTGGCGACGAACACCACGTCGGGGCTCGCGTAGATAGCGGCCATGACGCGCTCAAAGGTCGGCGCGACGAGCGGCCACGCCACCGCGAAGGCGGCCTCGCCTGCCGCGATTACATGGCCCTTGAGGATCTGGAGCGAGGCATCCGGGTGCAGGACATGTTGCTGGAGGAAGTCGACCGAGGAGTCCGGGAGGAGGCCTGGATGGGGGGGAAGTGTTAGCGTTTGGTTTCGATGCGGTGGTATGGTATGGCATGGCATGGCCGGTCCGGGGGTGAGCCGCCGTCTAGCCTTGGCTGGGTAGCGGGATCGGGGGTGTGATTTTCGTTTTCATTGTTGCGTTACATGAGGGAGACGCGCAGAGCACGGAGGGGCAGATGCATGAACTTGCGGTCGCACATATCAGTGGGAGAGAATAGGAAAGGATAGCGCGTACCTTGCAGCTGCCGCGATGCCCACTGGGTGTAAAGATCCATAATTTTGCTGGAGTTGACAGTCCGATCTGTGCCCTGTGTAGTTTGGTGGTTCGTGATTTGGGAAAGTCGAGAGCGTCGGCGCTGTCGCGGAACGTGGGGTTATCTGGCGATAAGGAAACAAAAGATCAAAAGATTTGGGGTCGGTTTTTGTCCTTTGACATTTTTTGGGGGGCTTTATGCGCCAGCGCGGGCTAAAGAGAACGAGCCGCTGCGAAACTACCTACCTACCTACCTTACCTACAGTGGCATATCTTTTGACTCGTGGAGTCCAGGTTTCCAGTGGCTGCGTGACACCGTGCAAACTACCAGGTACCAGGTACCACTCCTTTTCCGATGGATGCATTCTTTGGAAATATATCTACGTATGTATAAATTGTCTTTAACCTTTTATTTCGGAATCTCCCTATTTGCTGTCTTCACTGCAGGCACCTTACCTAACAGTTTCAGGTAGGTACGACCGAAACCTTTTATATTTGTAACTCGCGCCCTAACTGAGATCTGACAATAAGCTGCCCTGGCCCGGCACCTAGCCAGCCATCTCAGCTCCATTTCTCGTGAACGAGGATGAAAGTAAGCCGAGTCGCTTCGAGTCTCGGCTTTGGTTTCTTGGTAAAGGAAAAAAAAAATAGGAAAAAGCAGAAACCCTGTCAAACAATCCAAACTAGTACCATGGAGGACAGGCAGGACTGCCCGGCCAGATGAAGTCGAAGTGCAGGTATCATATGTACTTTATCATGGCCGCCGGTTCCACGACAAGCCAAACTAGAGTTTCTTTCCCAGGGCGTTGTCTGCCACACCTCCCAATTAACATTCCTTTGTCTCCCACCCTGTAATCACCGACGCACTGCCAGCAACTATATCTTCAGCCCCGTTCTTGCAAGAATCTGGCAGCGCGCGGAAGAGCCGGGCTGTTCCGAGGTAGACGCACGGCGCAGATATAACCAACCTCGCAGGGGAAAGACGGTCAGAGCGTCTTCTCGGCTTTCTCGGCTTTCTTTTCGGCCTTGCGAGCGCGGTATTTGGCGATCTCGACCTCCACGGCCTTGTCCACCCGGGCTTTGAGGGACGGTCTGTAGCCCAGCATGAACAGGAGCTCGAGCCAGACAAAGAGGGGTGCCAGAAAGATGGCCTGGAACAGCGAGTCCAGCAAGGCTGGCGCCCTGCCCTCGAAGGTCCCGTGGCCCAAGAATTGCAAGAGCCAGCAGACAACGTGCACCGCGATGGCCGCCTTGTTGGTGCCCGACGGGTCCTGCAACCTGAGCTGGTTTGTGAAGCCGGCGGCGACAACACAGATCAAGCCAAGGAGCGTGCCGGCCACCGGCTCAAGAAGGACGTAGAGCCCGCCCCATGTGAAGGCCGCAAACAAGCCCAGTGTCGGCTCTAGGGCCCTTAGGTAGGGTATTAGAAGCCACGTCGGCAGGTTGAAAAGGGGTCCCGAATTGGAGACCTGGGCGAGGCGTTAGGACGAGCGCGCAACACATAGATATCCCGGCAGGGAAGGGAAGGGCGGGGGCAGGCCTACAAGCTCAAATCCTGAAAAGAGAATCAACGGCACACATATTATATGAATGAAGACGTTTACGGGGTTGCGGTGGTACGCTCCATACTAGCATGGCAATCGTCAGTCTTATTCATCGGTCGCTCATTTGGTCGATGGGGACGACCTCGAGAGCCAAGACAGCCAGACATTGATGGGCGGTACCTGCACTTACAAAGATGAGCTGTTTTTCTAAATCGAGGGGCATGGCGACTAAAACGTGTGCTGCGCAACCCGGACGGAGGTGATGTGGGAACGGGGCCGCTATCGGGGGAGATATTCGATGATATTTCTCTTTTTCCCTGCTCTTTCTTGGGCAGTGGTTTTTTTTTTTTTTTTTTTTTTTCTTTTGGATGCTTCGCAGTAGCGGTCCTGGGTTGATGTGGCAACGGAGGGAGAGTGACCAGCATGCACAGTATTTATGTGAGGTAAGGGGAAACCAAATCTGATGGCAGACGATGAGAGGCGACCTAGGTGTTTCGTCAGGCAGTTGGGTTTGGTGATGGTCGGTGGTGGCCGATTTGACGTTGCATTGTCAACCGTGTGCCTCGGATGTGGGGGACCCCCGCCTGGGGTCGGGTGTGTGCTGAACCTGAAAGGGGCTGCTACGACGACCTACAGGCCTTCCACGTTCCAGTCTTCCTTCCTGGAAGCAGCATTCACTCACCATAGCTCCATGTCTCGAGCAAGAGCTCCTTCCGTTTGTGGGTAGACACAAGTCCAGACGAAGAGGGCACATTCTTCCTTCCTTCGTAAGGCAAATAAGGAGGGTGACTTATTCATGACTGTTTTGTTTATTTATTCTCTCAAAAACAGCTGCTTCTAGAGCGACAGGGCGTCACAGCAAATGCTGTTTGGTTCTTGTATCGCAAAGTCAACACAGCCCCCATCGTGGCACCGTGGTTCTCTCAGAGCTTTCTTTATCGACCCGGTATTTCATGCAAGATTCAATTGATGAAAAGTAAACTTGTGATATCGGGCATTAGGGTTGCCATGTTTACCGGTCAACGTTCAGATCTCTCCAAACGACGGGCAGAAACCCCCAACAGAACGCCGAGGGGTGGTCGGTGCTGCTTCACGCTTCAACCCGTCAACTAATTTCTTCATAGTATTGCAAGCAGATCTACAACTACCTCAATTTGATCAAGCTTTGTTCGAATGCCTTGTAGAGAAAAGTGCCCAAAAATTGCACCTCTTTTCGAGGCGCGCATGAGACGTACCTAGATGCATCAGTTACCCGTTGGGTGTTCCTGCAGATCGCCGCACAGACCATAGTTTAAATCACACCTTGGTGCCCGGCTTGCCGCTGCGTGGCTGCCAAGCCCAGCCAGCCAGTCTCCAGCGATTTTGTTAATGCTGGGGGGGGGTGCATCCGCTCCTCCTGTATCGCATCCGTCAGCCTCGTCGAACTGCTGAACTGGAACTTTCCGCCTCCCCTCGACCACGAACTGCCTACTTTGCTGCCCGCCGCCCGTCAGCGCATCAAAGAAGACCTGCACCTCCCTCGGCGCCAATGACATTAATACACTAACAAGCAGACGGAGGAAGTCGCGATCAACTCGCATTCATTCACTTCACCGACCCGCCGCACGACGTTTGCGAACCTGTGGGCCTAGGATCGCTTCCACCACCCCCCCCCCCCCCCCCCCCCCGGAGTTATTGACTTTCTTTCTTTCATCCCTCGACACCCTCGAAGCGAACGCTCATCGAGACCCCCCATCCCCGACCCAGACAGCAGCGCCTGTAGGAGCTCCCAAGGGGCCGCCGCGCGTTATCCGATCCCGCATCCGAAGTCCCGAACCCAACTCCAGCGGCCATGTTCTTCCTTCACAACCTCGAGCGGCGGGTGACGCTGCACCCGTCCTACTTTGGGCGAAATATGCACGAGCTGGTCACGACGAAGCTGGTCAAGGACGTCGAGGGGACTTGCGCGGGCGACTACTACATCATCGCCATTATGGACACATTCGACGTCTCGGAGGGGCGCATCCTCCCGGGGAGTGGGCTGGCCGAGTTCACGGTGGGCTACCGGGCCGTCGTCTGGAGACCGTTCAAGGGCGAAGTGGTCCGTCACAGCTGTGATTCCCCGGCGTGCGCGGCGCTTGCTTGCTGACGCCTCCCTCCCTCCCTCAGGTCGACGCGATCGCATATTCGGTGAACCCTCACGGCATGTTTGCCCAGGCAGGACCGTTGCGCCTGTTTGTCTCCTCGCACGTACGATGACTGCCCCCTCAAGGCCAAGACCGATCGGGATCCATGTTCCTTCTTTGCTGACGGCATCCGCACAGTTGATGCCCGATGAGATCCAATACGATGCCAACGCCACGCCGCCCCAGTTCACCAACAACGCCGACATGGTCATCGAGCCCGGCACGCACGTGCGCGTCAAGATCATAGGCATGAGGACGGAAGTGGGCGAGATGTGGGCGATTGGCAGCATCAACGGCGATTTCCTTGGGTGCGTGCTGCTGCTGCTGCTGGCCGGGATTGCCATGCGCCATGGATGCTAACAAGACTTTTATGACCACAGCTGCCTCCAGGCATAGGGCTCCGAACCTGAAGATGACCAGAGACAATCGTCGTGCAAGGTTACCGACCTGAGAATGCTACTCCGCGTCCTCGCCGTCAAAGCTGGCAGCATTGATCGTGGATATGATACAGCAACATGTCGCTATGCAGGTCTAGGCAACCAGCACTCACTTTGCTCGATCCTTCAAACAGCTGCGGGCATGCGCGCCTCTCAAGTGGTAAGTCCACCATTGACTACATTTTCAATGGCGGGCGGGAGAGAGAAACTACGACAGCTGAGAAGAGAGAGCCCCCCTTCACACAGTGCTTGGGTGACATGGAAGGGGGAAGAAAATCAACATACAAAGTAGATTATGGAGGAGCACGAATACGGTTTGTAAATGAAGGAGTTGATCGTGATACCAGTCAACATGAGAGGCCCTTTATGTTAACCTCTGGCTCACTCAAAGGCTAGAAATGGGTAATACATATCTTAAGACGAATAGGGTCTCCGATCTCTGTGTTTTGCCTGTCGTAAATTGAATTGCATGTTCCTTGGTATCGTTGTGGCATCTTGAACTATCAACGACAAGTGACGTCCTAGGATTCAAATGCAGCCCTTACAACCAACCCAACGTGCCGTCTGCTCCTCATGTTTGTCAATCGCCGGCCATCGCCGGCCCATCTGTTATCTATGACGGTCCATGGCAATATCGCAGTCAGATCATGATGTGAGCTCGTCTCGAGGAGAACGCCATAGCCGGAACACCTGCAATGCAGGCAACCGTCCTTTTTCGACGCAGCAGATACAAAAAAAGAAAAAGGATTTTTACTGGTCACCCCATCAGCGTTTCGCCACCAACGTCATTCCTTGGCTCCTCGACGGATAAATCTACCGTCTTTTTCTTGCCCAAAGCAGGCGGCCAACAGCAAAGCAAAAAGAAAGTTATCCAAGATAACGCTTTGCTTAGAGAGCTCACAGCACAGTGAACTCACTCGCCATCCCATGCGCACCACGAACTGCTGAACGCTGTGCATGATATGAAAACTCAGGTAATATCCAGCACTATTAACTCCCAGCAAAGACTCCAAGCATAAAATTCCAAGCAAAACGCCGGCTAGATTGTGCGCCCATCGGTTCACGAGACAAGTACATCGGCACCGCCGATGGTGAGTCCCGTCTTCTTCACGTCATCCAGCGCCTTCATAACCGCGGCCACCTCGGCTTTGAAACGCAGCTTCCTAGCCACCTCGGAGATGGGAACCCAGCAACTAACCTGTACGCAATCCGTGAGTTTGTTTTCGCCATAGGGCTATTTTCTCTTCTCTTCAGCTTATCGCGAGCCATGAGAGCAGGCCCAGGAGCACTCGGGGAATCAACTTCTTCCGTGTCAAGCGTCCCAGTGACTGCTCGTATGACTCTCCGAAACGCCGAGAAAGCACCGGGGAAGGGCAGTGTTTTTGAGAAATTGGCACTACTGACATAGTTCTCCCAAGCTTCTTGCGTGCCCGTCCGCGGCGTGATGGTCGAATCGGCCGTGGCCGCAAAGAAGTAGACCGTCTTACTCGCCGGGACGACGGTCTGCGGGTCGGAGTAGGTGCAGGCGCCCACGAACTCGTAGCTCAGCTGGCCGTCGGTGGTCTCCGGGTTTCGCTGATGCCCGGCGGGATCCGAGGGAGGCGTTGCGCGTGTGGCGATGTTGAGCTGCAGCGGCTTCACCCGCACGCCGGCCTCCTCGTACGTCTCCCGTAGCGCGGCAGCCAGCAGGGGCTCGTCGAGGTTCCTCCTGCCCTTGGGGAGCTGGTAGATGCGGTGCTTGTTGCTCCAGAGGATGAGCACCTTGCCGAGGTCCAGGTCGAATGTGACGGTGCCGCACGAGATCACGAGAGTCTCGGCTGGGTGGAACGCCATGTCTGCGTCGATTTCTTCCATGTTTAGCGGCACACCCAGCGTCATTGTGGCGGCCCGGGCCGCGACGGTATCTGGGATGAGTGTCGCTCCTGAATGCGTGTGCTCGATGTATACCATGGTTGGTCCTCCGTCCTGGTGGCACTCCAAAAAAAAAGCGGCGAGCCTCGTCAGTTGTATCAGGGGGGGTGTGGGCTCAATCGCCTGTTGAAACACGGTTGAGAATATCAACCTGGAAGGAGATTGCGCTCTTGCGCTGCGCTGGGCAGGGCACGGCTGGAGACACTTCCCTGCTGAGGAGAAGAAAAAGAACACCCCGGAAAGAAGATCTGCTTGACTGCCTGCCGAGCACTTTCCGCCGTTGTCGGTGATTCAGAGGGCGTGCGTGCCCTTTTTATCCTCGACCTTGCCCTTCCGTCCTGTGCCTTCAGGGCCGGGCACCTGCGCACTTGCACAACCTGGGAGGCCAGACTGAACAGACCGGTGAGTAACAAGAGCAGCCCAAGCCAGCGGTGAGACTCCGAGACCAGTACATCCATGACACAGAAACCCATCAGAGGCCCGAGGGTCTGCAGGTGATCTGAAGATGCAACACGACATGTGCCCCCACCGAATCAATGTATGGGCGACGGACCTGCATATGGCCTGGTTCTCGTGTCGCCATCCCAAGACAACTGGCCTACCTTGGCCTGGCTTTGCCTTGGTTTGGCTCCAGTGTCACTCGCGCTCCACGGTGTCTTCTCAAAGGCTGCAGAACATCGGGATTGCGAATTCGGGTTTTCCGACAAAGCCCAGGTGATGAATGACACTAAGTCTGGCAAGCCCGTTTTGAAGTGGCTTCAACGTAGCAACGGCTGGCGCCCGTGGGGTATTAGCCTGTTGCCGTCGAGCGAGCCAGGGCGAGCCATTGCCAGCATTCGCACCAGCACCCGCCCCGGATGCTTCCCCGGATTTAGACCATGCTTGTCTGTTGAAGCTGATGATCGCGCAGCCTGCGTCAGCCGTCGTGCGGCACAGGATTGACAGCAACCCAATGCGACGCTAACTGCCGGGCCAGAGATCGAGGAAGCAATACCCCAGCAAGCCGGTGAGCTCTCCTCGATCACCGGTCACACAGCTGACCACTCGGCCGCGGTGCCGGCCTTCCATCTGAACCTTGGAGTGAGTCCATCGTGGCGAGGTTGACGCTTGCTGCGCATCTGGGGATGCTCAATCCAATATGGCGGTATCGAATATCCCTCACTGCTCGCTGCCTCTGGAGCGGTCGGATGAGCCGCGACAAGGCGAAGTTACCATCGACACGGCCATTCGGCACACCTGGCAGGCGGCAGGTATGTCGTCGCCGCCCATGGTTGACGGTTGTGTTCTAGCGTGGCCTTTCTATAATCAATCTCTGCTATTACATGGCGCGACCGAATGACCACCTTGTGTGCCGCTCGGGAGATCTTGGCGCACCTGTGTTGTGTGTTATTGCCCATGCTTGGGAGGAAACGTTCCTATCAACCAACGGCTGGACGCTCCAAATCGTACGTCGTTCTGAGTGTTACGCATGCGATGCCATGGATGGGACTCTTGCTGACGGTCCAGTTAAGAAGACGAGGCTGAGTAAAGTATTGGTGGTCTGTCCCGTCTGGCCCATCCCTCCCTCCAAAGTAATTGGTTGATGCGAGGGACGAAGGGGAGGTGCCGGACGGTACATGTCGTCGCTCTCTGTCATTGTCAAGCATCAAGCCAGGCTATTCGGCAAGGCCCGAACCTAATGTACCGAAGTAGATGCAGCACTACCAGGGCCACTACCAAACTCCCTGGTAACCAGATCGGCTACTATTGGAGCACCAGCATCAAACCATGCATTCCAAGCTGACGGGCAGCTCCATGACCGACTACATGGATCCTCGACACGACGAGAACCTAGCCACCTCCCATGGATGAATGCCTCGACGTGCCCCTCCTTTGCCGTTCCCCAGGTTGTCCTCGTGTTACCGCTCGTCGAGGCTCTCGCGACTATGCCGTCGTAGCACAGGAGGGCTGGGCCGTCCCATGGCCCCAGACCACGATGACCAAAGCCCAATCGCGGAGTGCCCACCTCGAAAAGCTTGGGGTGTAGTAGCAAAGAAACGTCGGTATTGGTTGTCTAGCCCGGCCCGCATTCCGGTCTAGCTTCCAGCTTCCAGACGGACGATGACGCGAGGCTGACGGGATCGAGTGATGTCAGACTGACGGGACTGCGGCATGGAAGTTTTGGAGGCAGTCGACCGGGGTATAACCGGGAAAGGGGGAAGGCTGACTGGACCAGGAACAAGATGTCGTGAATCTTGGATCTCGAGGCCCGACTGGTCCGCCCGCTTGGGGTGTGCAGCGGGTGGTGTGTGTCTCTCTGCAATATGCCACACCGCCGTTCCAGCTAAAAGTCGATCGGGAGGTCATGAAGAATGCCTCTATCGCTCACCGGTCTCCGCGAAGTGGGCAACCCAACAAGGCCACACGACAAGTAATGGCAGATCAGTGCGTTCGGCTGGGTCGGGGTTTTCCTCATTGGATGGTAAATGCATCATAGGCAGACAACGAGGGGGGCGACGACACAGAGGTGCGGTGGTACGTGAAGGCACTGACAAGGTCTGTAGGAGCAACCGGATTGGGTCCCGCCAGATGCAGACATTAAACGCACGTTTGGCGGGTGGTATTCGTTATCCGCGAATAGGAGGGACGGTCTTGGTCAGGGCAACATAGCCAGAATATGCGGCTCTATATCGGAAGGTTCTCTCGGGAGCGATAGGTGGGGGTCAGGACTCGGATGTGAGCACAGCGTGATACATTGGGAGCCGTGTCAACGAAAGACAACGCCTTGGTCGCGAGTTGGGTGATGGCAAAGAGACCGCGTGGATGGTGGGCTCATGACATTGTGTTGTTGGAAAACTGATGCCGGCGTCTCGTTCACCCGCATTCATTTGCTGCATGCGAATAGCATGCAGAATGCCTTTGCCTGCAGATGACTTGTGTACTCGGTGACTTTGTAGTCTAGATATGCCTGTAGGTACGTGGGCCATCTTCCTTGTCCCGCGGGACGACCCGTCGACTAAGTTGACAGATGCGCGTATTCCTTGTTGAATGCACGCCCGATTACCATGCGCCTGACCTCCGATGTGCCCGCGCCAATCTCATACAGCTTGGCGTCACGCAATATCCTTGATGCCGGCATCTCCTCGACATAGCCCATGCCCCCCAGGACCTGGATACAATCCAGCGCACACTCAGTGGCTCTCTCGGCGGCGTAGAGGATGGCACCAGCACAGTCCTGAGTCTTGATGATGCCCTGCTCGTCGACGATCCTGGCCGTCGCGTACGTGTAAGCCCGCGAGGCCTGGAGCTTCGTGTACATGTCGGCTAGCTTTCCCTGCAGGAGTTGGAAGTGGGCAATGGGAGTCCCAAACTGCTTCCGCGTGTGGGCATACGGAAGAGCAACGTCCAGAGCAGCCTGCATGAGACCGAGCGGCCCAGCGCTGAGCACCAATCGTTCCAGATCCAAGCCCTCCATCAGAACGCGAACCCCGCCGTTGACCTGGCCGAGGATGTTCTCGGCAGGTACGAAGACATTGTCAAAGACCAGCTCTCCTGTGTTGCTGCCGCGCATGCCCATCTTGTCGAGCTTGCGGGCGCAGGCGAAGCCCTTGAAGCCCTTCTCAACCAGGAAGGCTGTCACCCCCTTGGACCCGGCGTCGGGCGCGGTCTTGGCGTAAACGACGATGACATTGGCATCGGGCCCGTTGGTGATCCACATCTTGGACCCGTTAAGCACGTAGCCGCCGTCGACGGGCGTGGCCTTGGTGCGCATGCTGACGACGTCACTTCCGGACCCGGCCTCGGACATGGCCAACGCCCCCACCTTGAGCCCGGCCACGAGCCCAGGCAGGTACTTGTGCTTCTGCTCGTGTGTCCCGTTGAGCTGCAATTGGTTCACGCACAGCTGCGAGTGTGCCGCGTAGCTCAGGGCCACGGACCCGCTTGCCCGCGACAGCTCCTCCATGACCACGCAGTGCGCCTGGTAGCCGAGTGCCAGCCCGCCCACGTCCTCGTCGGCCGTGATACCTAGAAGGCCGGCCTCCCCGAGCTTGGCCCACATGTCGCTGGGGAAGTTGTTGGTCTTGTCGGTCGCGGCCGCCACCTCCTCGGTCAGTTCGCGGCGGGTGAACTCTTGCACACGCTCGCGCAGCTCCGCCAGGTCGGCCTGCGACGGCGGCTCAAAGCCCTGAGGGTGTTTCGACGAGGCAAGGCGTGTCTGCTGACGGCGGGATGTTATGGACCCTGGCGATGAGGCTGCCATGACCGATGTGAATGACAAGGCGCCAAGACGAGACTCTGTGGTGCTCGTGAGAAGACATGTTGACCTGGCCGACTTCGCCAGCGCGCGAGATATCCTGGAGCTATTCATCGTCGTGACTGCTGGCGAGAACTGGTGCAATAAGGATGAAGAACGGAGGAAGTATTGGAGATTTGTTTCTTCATTCCGCGTCGTGTCGTCCTTGTTGAAACGACCCTGTGGCGGGTGTTCACTAAGATCAGGTCGGCAAGGTAGGCGTTCGTAGCTTCCTACCTAGGCGTGCTAGGTCAGGTGGGTGGTTGCCAAGGGAGCAGCTCCGTGTGAGCGACCTCGGCTTTTCACGGCTAACAGCGGGCCGCCGTAAGCCATTCGCGAGTCCCCTGTTCCTGTTCCTGTCTCGTTCCTGCCTCCCTGGCCAGGGCTTGCTTGGGGCGACGTCAGGAGGGCCAGCTTAGGCCGAGCGATCCTTCCCCAAGGCCGTTCGTGCCTGCCTGGTAGCCCTCAAGACCGGGAGCCCGCCGATGAAATGTAGTCGTTGTCTGGAATCTCTTTACACACACTGTATCTTAGCCTGCTGTCGCTTACGGTCTCAGGTAGGCCTTTCGTTGTTACAACAACTGCGACAGCAAGTTCATTCGAAAATCCAGAAATGCCCTTCTCAGCGCCGCCGAGGGAGATGCTGCTCCTGTCGCGCCAATGGAGTCGCCAATACACTCGGACAAGACCAACGAGACCGTTGCACCCCCGCAGCCAGTGCCTCCTCCCCCATCCCGATTCCTCCCCATCCAAGACGCTTCGACGGTCGATTGCCACCTTCACGCCCTCTCACCAGGCCGGCGCAATTTCCGTAATCAAGAGCAATGTCGACTCAAGCTCTGATGAGTTCAAGGAGAACGAGAGACTCATGGGAGAGGCCATGGCCCGCCTCGAGACGCTGACCAGGAAGGCGCATCAAGGCGGCTCGGCTAAGGCGCGAGAGAAGCACTTGGCGCGAAAGAAGATGCTGCCGCGGGACCGCATCACAGCACTGATCGATCCCGGCACTACCTTCCTCGAGCTGTCGCCGCTGGCCGGCCACGAGCTGTACCCCGAAGCTGACGTCCCTGCCGGCGGCATCATCACGGGTGTCGGTGTTGTCGAGGGGGTCACTTGCATGATTGTGGCCAACGACAGCACGGTCAAGGGCGGGACATACTACCCTATCACGGTGAAGAAGCACCTACGGGCACAGGCTGTGGCTCAAGAGAACAACCTTCCGTGAGTTCATTGCCGCCCTTTGCCCTTTGAAGGAGCGCGGTGTTCTGCGCCATGTCCGATGCGAGTCGCTGACTGGAAACCCAATGCCTCTCGGGACCCAGCTGTATCTACCTCGTCGATTCGGGCGGCGCAAACTTGCCGCACCAGTCCGATGTGTTCCCTGACCGCGATCACTTTGGCCGCATCTTCTTCAACCAGGCGCGCATGTCCTCGACAGGGATCCCCCAGATTGCCGTTGTTATGGGCCCTTGCACGGCCGGTGGAGCGTACGTCCCGGCTATGAGCGACGAGAGCATCATTGTTCAAGAGCAAGGACATATCTTTCTTGCAGGCCCTCCGTTGGTCAAGGCCGCCACGGGCGAAGTTGTGAGTCCCGAGGACCTTGGAGGCGGCAAGATGCACTCGTCAGTCTCGGGTGTGACCGACTACCTGGCTGTGGACGATGCGCACGCCATTGTTCTTGCGCGGCGGTCCATCAGCAACCTGAACTGGCCCGCGGAGAATAGCAGCAGTGCCTCGTCTCCTATCGAGGAGCCACTCTACCCCGCCGAAGAGCTGCTCGGCATCGCATCGACCAACCTGCGGAAGCCTCTACCCATTCACGAGGTTATTGCGCGCATTGTTGACGGTTCTGCATTCGCCGAATTCAAGCGCGACTACGGTACAACACTGGTGACTGGCTTCGCAAAGATCTACGGTCACCGTGTCGGGATCATAGCCAACAATGGCATTCTCTTCAGCAGTTCATCGCTCAAAGGCGCGCACTTCATCGAGCTGTGCGCGCAGCGTGGCATCCCGCTCGTCTTCCTGCAGAACATCAGCGGCTTCATGGTGGGCAAGGATGCCGAGCGAGAAGGGATTGCCAAGAACGGGGCGAAGCTGGTCACCGCCGTAGCGTGTGCCGATGTGCCCAAGTTTACGGTCGTGGTCGGCGGCAGCTATGGAGCGGGCAATTATGGCATGTGTGGAAGGGCATACAGCCCGAGGTTCCTATGGATGTGGCCAAATGCGAGGATTGGTGTCATGGGGGGAGAGCAGCTGGCGGCGGTCATGAAGACGGTGGGGAAGAACGTCGATACAGAGCTCGAGGCCCGCATCGAGAGGGAGAGCGACGCCGTGTTCTCGTCTGCGAGACTGTGGGATGATGGAATCATCCCTCCGGCGCATACGAGAAGGTACCTGGGGCTTGGACTCAGGGCGGCCATGGGCGGTCGCAATGAGGCGGCGCCAAGGGGGACAAGGTTTGGTGTTTTTAGAATGTAGCGACTAGCTTAAGCGTTGATCCGTTGCGCAGATTGTCGCTCCTACGCATTGTCCAAGGCGAATAGGCACTGGTAGGATGACATCTAGTGAGCGAGTGTCGTGTATGCATACATGTACCCTACTGTGCGTATCTCAGGCACATGTAGACAAGATAGGTCCGCTGATCGCCTCATAACGATGATGCCTTCGCCTGGAGCACCAACGGGTTCGTCATTGGGAGGCAAGCTCGAGGCAAGGAATAATCAAGGCGGTCGCAGGAGATCAGTGGAGCGGGGGCGCAAAGCGGCACGAGCGGATCGCCCCCCGCGACGATCAAAATTGGGGTACGTATGACCCCAAGTGTGGAGAAGATCTGCTTTCCCCCCTTTCCCCGCAGGGCACCGTCTGGGGCAACTCCCTGTAATCCACTCGGAAGGCGCGCGGGGTGCCAGCAACGAACCAGAAAGCTACCCCTAGCTAAAAGGTTCACCGGTGATTGCCTTTCGAGGCAAAGCTCAGGACTAGGCATCCACGATATCGGAGCGAGGGACATGAGGCCTGACATTGCATCAATCCATACTAGGTAACTTTCGTCACATCACACTTGCTCGACCTATAATGTCTTTGGTGATTTCAGGTGTACGTGTACCTACCTCAGGTAGTGTAGTACCTTAGTGTAGCTGCTTGTGGGTGCCTCGCACTTACACGTGTACGGGCATGTCACTGGAAGACTCACTCGCCCATCCAATCCACTGGGCTATCACCTCGCAACACCGCCTCCTGTGTTCAAGTGCACCGCCAACTGGTTCCGACAAAGCAAGCTGCCTATTCCCTTCTCTCGGTTCCTCCATTCTGAATCGACACGCACCACCCGCCCACCATGATGTCCCTGCTCAGCAAAGTTGTGCGGGGTGGCGCAAGGGCGACAACGGCAGCACGCCCGTCTGTGGCCTCCGGGATGGTCGCTGAGGGTGCTCCAGGCCGAGTCCTGCGTCGACCCCTCGCGCTGGGCTTTCACACCACCCCGGCGCGCTGCAGCGTCAAGGATCGCAGCACACAGCAGGCCGAGGACATCGCGGCAGCGGCGGGAGGCTCAAATGCCAGGACCGACGAGTCCATCACGGTCGAATATCCGACCGACGACAAACTGCCGTCGTCTCAGCCCGTAACTGGCGCTGGACGGGCTGGTGTTCATGTCTTCCCGACTCTGGCTACCTTCTCGCTCCAGGGCAAGGTCGGCGTGGTGACTGGCGGCGCGCGCGGCCTGGGGCTGGTCATGGGCCAAGGCATGGTCATCAGCGGAGCGGACCTGGCCATCGTCGACCTGAACAGTATGTAAGGAGACGCATGAAAACAACAGCAGCTGACGGGGTCCCCCAGAGGAGGAAGCCGCCAAGCAGGCCAAGTCGATTGTCGAAAGGTTCAGAAAGGACCAGCCAGAGGCAAAGAAGTTAGTTTTACTCTGACGTCTCCCGACGCGAAGCTGATACGACACGTACAGACTCCCCAAGGTGACTGCGCATTACGCCGATGTCTCGGATCCGGCTTCCGTCGAGAGCTGCATCGCTGAGATCATTGCCGAGCACGGCAAGATCGACAACCTGGTGACGTCTGCTGGCTTCACCGAGAACTTCGAGGCGATCAAGTATCCCATCGATAGAATGCGGAAGCTTTGGGGCGTCAATGTAGACGGCACGTACCTGTTTGCAACCGCAATCGCGCGCCACCTGGTGGGTTGGCCTTGTGATCCTCCCTAGAAATTGTTATTGCTGGTTTGCTAACGGCAGGGCCTTCAAAAGATGGAGCGCAAGTCCAAAGGCAGCATGGTGTTTATCGGTTCCATGTCTGGCTCCATTGTTAACGTCCCACAACCGCAAGCGTAAGATCCATTCTCATCCAGACAAACCCCTGGATCTCGATGTGGCTGCAGATGAGGCGCTTTTGCGAAGCGCCTGGTGGTGGTGTGTCTCACAACGAGAAGCAGACTGACTTTTGCTTTTTAGTCCCTACAATGCAGCCAAAGCGGCTGTTCGCCACCTAGCCGCCTCCTTGAGCGTCGAGTGGGCAAAGGCTGGGATCCGTGTCAACTGCATCTCGCCTGGCTACATGCTCACGGCGTTGTACGTTCTTCACCCCTTCTCTGAATGTCATTGATCCCTTCGTCAGATATTGCGTGGAAAGACACGGGACACTCGATATTACGTGTACACCAGACGGCTGCTGACAGGCCAACAGAACGCAAAAGATTCTCGACGACAATCCGGACCTGCAAAAGCAGTGGACGTCGCTGATTCCCCAGGGTCGCATGGGTTCCCCGGAGGATCTCATGGGCCCGGTGACCTTCCTGCTCTCGGATGCATCGAGCTATGTCACAGGCGCGGACCTGCGTGTCGATGGCGGTTATACTGTTACTTGAATGGTGGCGGGCGGATGCTGCTATAGTAAGTCGGCAACAGACATGCAGCTCTCCATCGCTTTCCATACGGTGGCGTGACAGGAGCACCGAGATTGCATCCCTACCTACATACCAGGTACTGTAGAACGCGTCCACCCGCCAGCCATTGATGATGGAAACTAGCACAGTGCCTGACGGGTCGTTGGATTGGGGGAATACGCGGAGAGAGGATCAAACTACTGATACCTTATTGTAAAGGGATGAAAGCTACTCGTCCCTCTCGGGACGGAATCCATCCTGTTCCCCATATAAGCCCCCGCAGCAGCAACAAGCATTGGTGGTGGGGATACAACACCCCCGTCAAGAAAAGAAATCCTAGGTGGGAAATATAGAAATAAGCCCACTGCTTCAGTCGTTTTTTTTGGCCGGGGGGGGGTGGGGGGGGGGAAGCCCAGGCCAGGCCGTGATTGTGCGACACGTCCAGGCGGGCCAATTGTGCCGTCTGTCATCCAGCCAAACCAGGGAGCAAAGCCAAGGGGATAGATAGACGGATGGCCCGAAGAACATCGAAGCCAATGCGTTTGTGCCTGAGATGTGAGTTGTGACAGCTCGCTCGCTTGCAACCGCGTTTACCTCCGCACCGTACCGTCGACCGCCGCCCGAGCAGCCGGCGGGGTGTGAGTGTGTCCGGATTTGGTGTGGGTGTGCATGTGATAACTATCCTGTTGCCGCATCGCGAGACAACTGCCGGTACCGTTGGCTTGGGACGGAAGTGCCGGGTTTGCTGTCTGCTGGGCTGAGACTGGGATCCTCGGTGGTCGGATTTAATCGCCAATGATGGCGCGCCAAGACGTTTGGGGGCGTTGACATCAGTGTGTTAGTGGTGGTTTAATGCGTGTGTATGTGTGCGTTTGTATATGTGTGTGTATGCGGCGCGTGTATAAGATCTCTATGCACGGTCTGTGATTTGTTTGCCTCTGGCCCTTACCTCCAGAATGTAATCATATTGTTTGTTCACGAGTAATACATTTTACGAGGATGGAGCATAACAAGTGTCGTAGTAACTGCGCAAATATCATTCCCGCACGAGATTATTCAAAATGGAATGGTCCGTTTTTGTAGAGAGGTAGGTACCCATCTACCGTAGGTAGGTAGTGCAGTAGAGAAAGCGCTGGTCAAGGTCAGTGGCATATTGTGGGCTTCCTGAGCCCAATGGAAATTGAACTGCCAGGATTCATGTCTGTATCACTGGTGGAATTCGATAGTTTATTACGTACAGATTTTGTCCGTTGAATCTAACTCATGCGTGGGTGAGGTGTTGAATGTCTCACCGCCTCATTGTCCCGAGGTGCGTGAGGTTGATTAGTTCAGGTTTGTCTCGAAGACAAGACCTATCTCCACCAGGCAGTCATTGATGATAATTCAGGCAGACCCGTTATCAGTGTAGTCGTCAGTCGTGGCCATAGGTACCAGGTAATTAGCAGTTAGATCTAGCATGCCAAGGTACCGAGCATCGTGAAGCTGGAATACCTACCTGACCTGATTGCAAAAGATGTGCCCTGCCTTCAATACTGTCGACTAATTGATGGCCCCCTGAAAGAACCAGTGAAGTTCTTGGAGTATGCAAGGGAACTATAGCCGATATGGCATGGGAACACTTGGGAAGTGATACACACCAATGTTTTTTTTTCTACTTGCCTACCTCCCTGGTAGGTAGCACCTGGGTTACCTCAACACTCGTGAAAAGAAAAGCATGGAGCATCCTGTACTACTAATGAGCTAAGGACCGGGAGCCTGGGAGGTAGCACAGCAGAGGACTCACAGCAGGATGAACGAGTCTAAGGAGTCCTCGGTTCTCACCCTATTATATCTCTTATAAGAGAACGGTCCCTAAAACGAATGTGCGGTGGAGGACACTGCGGAGGAGGAAGACTGTGGCTATTCCGACTCGGTGAAACTGCCGGCTGCCCAAGCTCAACCAGACTCTGATCCCCTCCTTCTCGCAGGCTTTGCTAGATGGACCCTGGAATATGGAAGAAGGAAAGGAAGGCAGTCAAGGTAGCTTTTGGTTGCGATGGAGCTCTTTGACTTTGTTGCGGCTCTCTCGACCAATGGGTACTGGTTATCTGTGTCGCTCGGTAGGTCAGACGACGCGGAGGTTTCATCCCCGCAGACGGGAAGATCAGAAGACCAGCACTTGGCGACGGTACCGAGCCTCAAAGAGATCATCGCGTGGGGCGACAGCTCTGGGAGGTAGGCGGCCAGGGCAGCGTTGCATACGGTAGTATGCAGAGGTATCAGTGGGAATGAGAAAAACAAGAGGAAGAAGAAAAGAATCTCGAGAATGAATGACTTTGTTGGATGGAAATATCCCCGTTACGTACTGTTACGTCATGTTACGTCGGGCTCCCTGGGCGGTGGAGGTGTTTCGGACAGTACACTAGAAGCACAGGGCAGCAGGGCTGGATTTCCAGTCCAACGGGTTTTTACATCCCGCAGTCCTTCTCGAATACTCCCAAAGATCGGTGTGAGACGCCATCGCCCATGGTCAGGTACCTGTAGTATGGCGGGGAGACAGCTCCGTTACCTGGTACTTTATTACACCGCCAAGGTACCAGGTAGGAAGGCACCTTCCACGTAGCCCAATTCCCGGTGAGGGTCCGACGTCACAGGCGGTGACCGCCTAACCTCTATCCCATCCAAGCAGGTACTTGCTCTTGAGTACCTTCCTTACCTTTAGCAACCTCCTAGAGTACCAGGTACACTACCTACCGGACGTAGTTACAGGTAGTTAATATTTTTTATCTTGATAACGTGAAGCACATCGTCGCTGTACCCGGCCCTCCGTATTCTTATTTATATTCACAGCTACCTGGTAGATACCGTAGGGTCGGTGTCTTCGAGATCGGGCATCCATTAGATACCTGGGTACCTTATACTACCAGGTACCTGAGATGGTGCCAGGACGTCGGGGCGCGCCTTCGGCCACCGACCGGCAGGGCCACATGGATACACAGTTCACCGATGTTCCATACTCGATCATTTCTGATATCACACCTGATCAGCTACTGTCGCTGTATCCCGTACCTACTCCAGATTACGGCTGACGAGTGAGTTTCCGCTGTCTGCAGGCAGCTGCAGGCAGCTGCAGGGCGCGCAGTCTGCATTACAACCAAGCCGGTGCTGTGCGTTACCCCAAAGACCCCCCAGACGTCCAGCTGAGCAGGCATGAGGCGGACCGAGGACGACGCCGGCTGGGACAATGTCCAGGCTGAGTGAGCTTCAGTGCGACCGCACTTGCATTTGTGGCCCACGTGCCTGCTGATATCGCCATCTCGCCAGCTCGACGTCTCAACTCAGTTGACTTCGTCCTCGTCCCCAAAAGCCGGAGGTGCAACCAATCTCGGTGTGCCAAAACAGTCAAGGGTGACGACCAAGAGAGCCTTTCGAGTTTGGCCTTAACCGAGACAGAGGAGCTGTCACAACACCGCTAGCCCACGTGGTTTTCACCCTTGCCGTCTCCCTCCTGAACTCTTTTCGCTTTGTTCCGGTCTTTTGTCTCTTGGGTTCCGGCTAGCAAGAGGAGCTTGTTGATGTGACATGGGACACGGGCCACGGGACATGGGACGGCGGCAGGTGTTGTCGGGACTGTTTACCGTCTTCTATTTCCACCACCGAGATACGGCGAGGGACACTAAGGAAAATAGCGCCAGCCGTACGGGTTAAGCCAGGCACAACGGAGACCATGGCTTCTATCCTGTACCGACTGGATTTACTGCCACCTCGCGATGCGATGGGCGATGGGGGGAGTGTCAATGTTCCAACTTGAGTTGCACGACCGACTTGGGGGGCCAAGGAGGTCTGACAACTCCCATGGGTCCTCCAACTTATACCTTCTGCTTTCGGTTGTCTCCGGCCTTCTGTGATTCGGTTTCAGTCCAACCTCCAATCTCCAACATCAGGTAGGAGAAGCAAAAGGAAGCCCCACATGAAGCCAAGGACCTACCACAATGCCTTGCCCAGGGTGACCGACCAGGCAAGTTCCCGCCCCCGCGTGACTGGTGACCAAGGTGGAGGTGCCCTATGCTAGCATCCCCCTCGGGTTATCTTTGGCCAGAGACTGCCCTGGACGGGAAGCAGGCGTGTGAAGCGCCAAAACAAGGCCAGTGCGTAGGCCTGGAGTCGATGAGAAGTGCCCTTCTCAGTGGCAATGAGATCAATCCAAAATGCAGCCGGTGTTCAAAATGCAGGTAAGGTAGATGCACCAACCACCTAGAATGCCTACGAGCATCCCAAAGCTGGAAGACAATATATGGAAACGGACGAGAAACGATTTGAAGGTGGGGGGAACTCACAGGTAGCTCCGCGCTGGGTGTGATTAGCGCAGTCACGCCTGGACGTCACGGTGTCTGGTGCAAGTCCTCTCAGCCGTCCAGCGTGTGCTGGCCTCCCCACTTACCAGGTTCTCTCCTGAGAGCCGCAGCCGGGCGGACCAGCCCGGACATTCCTGTTACACCCAAGGTCAGGTAGGGAGCAACTCAGGATGATTACACAATACCTTACATACATGCGCACTCGCGTACATGGCGATGGAATATGATCAAACAATGCCTTCCTGGAACTTACTTCCCCGCCTGCCTTCCAGGCCTTTCCACCCCAGACCGGCACACCTTCCTTACGGTACCCGCACACAGACACAGTACCTGGTAGTGTTCCCAGTGATTGGCACCTGCCCCAGTTCACAGCCCACAGTGCAGAGTCCACACATGACAAGGCAGGTACGGTACCTTACCCAAGGAAGGTGAGGAATGGACCTTGTCTACCTTAGGTACAGTACCTTCCTGTATCCGAATCAGAATCCAAGCCAAATCCACTCTCAAGGCAATTTCTTATCCTTTCTGCGCACATCCATCGTCACACGCCCTCTTTTCCAACGGCAGACAAAGGGTCGCGGCACCCCAGCTCCCAACCTGACCTTAGCTACCCGTCTTGCTAGCTCTCCGACCAACGGGCTGGCTACCTGCCTTAGTCCTGATTCTCACCCGCACTGGGTTCCTGACTCAAGCCCCCCGCCGCCTCCCGCTCCCCGTCGACCGCCCAAGTACCCCCCTCCCAGGCCCAGGGCAGTCCCAACTTCCAGTCCCAGTCGCAATCGCAGCGAGCCCCAGGTCCCAGTCGTCCCAGCCCCAGTTCCAGTTCCAGTTCCAGTCCAGCTCGGTCCAGTCCAGCCGCACAGTTACAACCCGTCCCGGTCCCAGTCCCAGTCACAGTCCCACTGCCCCGTCGCCCGCTGGTGGATGCGCCGTGTTACAACATCACTGTTGACATAGTCCCGGTCTCGTCTCTTCGCCCTGACTGACCTAGGGACCTCATGGACTTCGTTCGGCCTCGGTCCTCTCCCCAACCACTCGTCTTCAGGGTGACTCCCTTTTCACGCCAGACCAGAAGCCCGACGCCATACTGGCTCCAAGTCTCAACTTCTCGCTCATAGGTTCCATATTCAAGGGTTATCGCATTCTGTCATATCATATACCTGACTCTAAAGGCTCGTCGCTCGACCGCTAGCTTGGCTGCTCTGCTCGCCAGCCGGATCCAGAGACCCACGCGCGCGCCGTGGGCACTTCTTATTCTTCTCACCCATTTCCACCTCCAAGTCGGCGCTGAGGCCCAGCTGTTGTCACAGCTGTCTTCTCTAGGGCTCCGACTGAAGCCCGGCCTGGATCTGGCCTGGTCTTGCCCAGGTAGCACCCTGCCGGGTATTTTACGATTGTGGTACGTGGTGTCCATGTATCACTGCGCTCTGCAAATATGCGGCTTCCTCGGGGGTAGCTCTCACAGCCAACTTCCTACCTGCTGCGTCTTGTTACCCTCCCTCTCCATGCCCTCCGAGTCCAGGATCAAGTGCCAGGCGCCAGCATTCAGCACTTCCGCCCAATTGCCCAGTCCTCGAGCTGCAGTGTCATTTTTCTGACTTTAGAAAGCTTCTCCAGTCACCCTTTGTCCGTTCTTGCCCAACACTTGCCAAGCTGTACAAGCCGCATAAGTGTACGTACCAGAGTAGCAGAGCTTGTCCTCCATGTCAGCTCCAGCCTGCACCCATTTCTGTCTATGAGCACCAACGCCGAATTTCCCAGCCCTCGGCGTTGCTGACTAGGTTTCGGCAGTTCTGTTGCCCATCTAGGTCAGGCTCAAACGACCGTCCAGCCATTATAGAGAAGCGATTACTAACTCCGCTCATCTACATAGCTTCGTTCCCCTCGGATATTGAGGAACCACCCAAGACGGTTGACGGATCCTATTGGAGCTATGGTCAGCAATCTGCTCAACGTCCATCTCGTCACCAACTCGCGAGACTCCTTTGTCCGCTGCTCGGCGCTTCACGATGGCGCAGCAATTACCCAGTGGACTTTTGGAGACCACAAAAGAGATTTATGCCGAGGTGGCCAGTTATGATGTGGTTCCCTGGCAAAAAATACGACAGTACTGGACTGGTAACGATCAAATCCTGGCCCCGTTTGTGTCTTGGCGAGCATGTAAACTGACACCGGATCCATCAGTTTATACCACCACCTTCAAGATGTTGCGTGACCCTACCTCGCAACGCTTGGAGCACTTTTGGTGGCATGTTTGGGGCAGCAACAGGAGGTTTTTGAGTGGGCCCGAACTTGCCAAACTCTTCGAGCAGGTCTCACTTGGTCCGACGTTTGTACGTCTACGGGCTCCTGTGATCAGGATCCATGGTCCCCCAATCAGCCCCGAGCTTCTTCGACGTTTGGAGCAGGGGCAGATTCCGGAACGTAATCCCTCGAAATCCAACATGAAATCGCCAACCCCCTCAGCTTCTCGCCCCCCTCCGCCACACCCGATATTGAAGAAAACCAGTGAACATTCTACGCCGGAAACGCGACCGACTGCTAGGTTTGCTGAGCCTCAGCCTCCCGATGAGCAGGACGATGACGATGAAATCTCAGATGACGATATCTCAGACGACATCTCAGACGAAACCTCGGACGACATCTCAGATGATATTGCAGACGATCCGAGGACAGGAGTGCCACCGGCCGCACCATCTTTGTCACCGAGAAATCAAGCCAGAGCCGCTTCTTCAGCTGCAACACAGAGCGTGGAAATGCCACCGCCGCCGCCGCCCGCCTTAACGAAGCGAGAAAGGTCGACCAACTCGACCTCAACAGCACCTACTTCTGGAACCGGAATGCGACCACCGCCGATCCCAAAAGCATTGAGGCGAGATAGCGCTACCGGCCCCTCGACCGCGGCGGCGGCAGCACCGGCCCAGGTTCTGGCGCAAGGCAAAGGAGAAAAGGGTGCAACGTCAACCAGGAGAATCGTTGCGGCGACAGCGGCCTCTAGAAGGAGACCAGCGATGCCGCTTCGCAGGCCAAGTTCGCAGTCTTCGTCGGGCGAGCCCGGGGCAACTGCTTCGGGGACAGCGAAGCAGTCCAAAGGTAGCCGGCAGACGACTCAGAGCGAATCCTCTGGGCGGCGAAGTTCTAACGATAGTGTAAAACCATCACCGCCAACAAGTGGCACGATGAGTGCTAAAGCGGCCGGGAAAAGACCAGAGAGACCGATAGGGCCTCCTCCGTCGATTAGCAGCATGACGAGTACCGAATCAGCCGGAAAGACCCCTGGAACACCTCATCGTCTGATGAGCGGTGTTACGGCGCCGAAAGGCGAGCATAGCTTGGAAGGAAGGGATGCCCCTCTCGACGTAACCCATCCGGGCGGGAATAAACGAGGCAATACCACGGCGCCCATAGCTGGGTTTGTGACAGATCAAGAGTACGCATGTGGTCTAGCCAAATGTGGAGTAGCCATCGCTAACAGGTGGTAGACTCGCTCAGGTGGCACCGCGGATGGTGCGTTCGAGTTCGAGCACGGAGACTCCGCAGCGGCTGAATATCAAATACGTCCCGCCGAGGGCCATGATAGGAGAAAGCCTTGTGTCGATGTCCAATACGACTGTGCAGGGCCAGTTTGACTCGGAGATGATCATCGGTAGCTCGTTGCCCAAACCTCGAGACTTGCTTGATGTAGTGGCGCTGAGGTCTACGGTGTCCGATGTGCTAGTTCCGCAGCTTCAACCTACACCGCCGAACCCCTCTCCGCCAATTCCATTCAGTAGAACGAAGAGCCAGTTGCTATTGCTCCTCGATCGGAATTCGGCCCGCAAAGAGAAGAAGGATAAGGGCTCCTGATTTAATTTACATCGGGCGAGTAACTACTTTGATCAAACCATTGGGTGTGATATGGTGGCAACGATGTGTACTCTAAATGGATAGCGAAACAATCTTACAGGGGAATCAGTGCAGTCATCTGTTTGGTATCGCATGGAGAACTTGGAGCTTGGGGTGGAAGAGGGCGAGTTTGGCTCGGGGATTCATCGACATGCCAACTGTGTCGAGCTTGTCGTTGAATAGGGGGTTTAATCCACATCAGCATCTATTGGGCGTTCTCGGCTTGGCGTCACTGCCCGTGCGGATTTGGCGTAGCGTTATGGAATACATTGTGCTACTCTCTAGGCACGCACGCATCTGGTTGGTTATGAGGCCATGTCGGACTGTGAGTTTGGTTTTGGTTCTCTTTTTCTTTTTCTTCTTTTTTTCTTTCCAAAAACAGGTGAAAAAAAGTCAGGCACTTTGAGACTTTGAGGTCGTGTCGTAGCATGCGTGAGGTAAGGTGAGCATGGTAAGGTATTTCGAAACTGTACCTACGTATGAAAGACGTATTAGAGGTGTATCAACCCGTCAGTCAGCAATTACCTGGTTGGTATCTTGGTGGTGTGTCCCCCCACGTTTGTATTAGTAGTTTGAATAGCATGTACACGTACCCGTGTTGGGGCGAGGGAGGCGTGCGTAGTGTAGTGTAATAACCGGGTTGACAACCCGTCCGGACGTCCCCCTTTTCTTGTCTGTTCCATTCTCCCGTCCCCCCTTTCCAGCCCGCATTTCTGGTCAGCTCTCCGTGTTTCTCTCTCTCTCTTTCTTTCTCTCTCTCTCTCTTTTTGTTTCACACATGAAGACGGTGCGGCTCATTCCCTTGCAAAAGAAAAGAAAGGAAAGCGAAAAGAAAGGGAAAAGAAAAATGTAAAGAAATGACAAATGAAAAGGGGGTGGATGCCGAGAAATGTGGAGGCCTTTGTCGTTTGTTGCACATGCCGTTATCTGATCTTGTTGGCGTACCATTCCCGTCCCCTTGGCGGAGGTACACGGCAGGTACTGCAAATGGGCCGGCCGTGGGCGAAGTTTGTACCGCTCACATGTGTGCATTTTGATGCGGTTCTTGTCGCAAGGCAAAACAGGCGGTAGGTGTCCTGGTGCTGGTACTTTGCATTGTTTGACATTTACAACTGCACTACACTACACTCCGCGAGGCTGGCTGGCTGGCTCGCTCGGTCTTGTTCGTGATGATGTTTCTCTTTTCTTCTTTTTCTGGGTTGCTTATTTGTCTCTTTTTTCTTTTTTCTTTTCTTTTTCTTTGAAGTCCCCTTGCTTTTCTCTCCTATTCTCTGTTTTCTACTCATACCCCCACTCCTCCTTCTTTCTGTCTGAGGTGTCACCCTTCCTTCCACTTCTAACCGAACGCCAGCTGCTTCGCTCCCTCCCCAACCTACCGTCAAGCACACCCCGATTCCCCCATCTCTCTCTCCCCCCTCTCCAACTTCCGCCCCCTCCCTTCAGCCTCACCTCAGGTAGGTACCTACCAGCTGTACCGTCCCCAGGTACATAGTGAGTATACAGACAGATCTTCGTTTCACCTGGGCTCCCGCCCTTCGACACATGTCAAACCCGACAGCCCGTGGGTGGTAGGTCCCTAACACCGGTAAGTCCGGCAGGTATGTACCTGTAAGCAATCCGCTCCCTCGAGCCATTGGAAAACCCGGGACTAGCCGCACACGGGACGACGCAGAAACAAAAAGGAACAATATCGATGACGACGACGACGAGATCCCGCGCGATAGATAGCTGGTCAGAAAAAAAGGGGGACGCGGGAAAAAAGAAAAAAAAGAAAAGCAAAAAGAAGAAAGATACCGAGGGTAGTCAGTCAGTCTGCCTGCCTGCTGCTACTTCTGTTTGTGGCTTTCTCTGGGTTTCTTTCCCTCGCGCAGTCAGTTGGTCGCTCTCATGCCGCGGATCAACGAGCAGAGATGGAGCGGATACACGAGGTAAGGGATAAAATGCCACATAGATATCGTAGAGTAGAGTACCTAGGTAAGGTATGGGTATATGCAACCAAGAGGAAGTATCTTTTGAGAATCAACGTTCCGAGGAACTCTGTTCATCCGCCTTTTTTCCTGCTCAAAGCTAGTGAGGTACCTTGAATAGATAGATAGGCCTTCCCTCCTTTCCTTTTTCCCGCCATCTCGTTCCGCAAAAACCATCCGCACCACTGGCCGTTGACAGCAGATCCTACACATCTTGCCCCTGTTCCTCACTCGGGTAGAGTACTTCCCCGGCTCGCGAGGCTAAGAAAAGAGGAAAAAGAAATAAAAAAAGAAAAGAGAAAGCCCCGAGAGCTTGTGACGGCCGCCTGTATCGCCAGGGGGTCAGGCACGAAAATATACCGGGCTGATCGCATATCCCTTTTCCTTCTCCCACCTTCCCACCACGCCTTTTTGTTATCCCTGTAGTGTCTGGCTAGTCCGGTCGTGGAAATACTAGATATCACATTTTTCTTTCTTCTTGGAACAAGAAAGCAACAAAGGAAAGCAACTGATCCGGAATGACCTTGGTTGCTGAGATTGACACCGCTCGTGCCCCCTCCTCTCGTCTGGTATAGTAAAACTGCGAGAGCTGGAGGACAGCAACGCCCCAACCCCCTTAAACAAAAGCGAGAGAGAGAAAAGAAAAAGCACCAGCAAGCTTCCGTTACAACAGCACCCAAAGCACGACCAGCCTCTTCCAAACAAAACAACTCCGTCTTCTCCGGTACCAACACAAAAAAAAAAAAAAAAAAAAAGGCAAAGTCGGTATGTCCTGTTGTTCCGTGCTTGATTCCGCCACCGGCGCTTATTCATCCGTTGTTCATCCTATCCCATCCCATTACCCCCAACTCATCCATCCCATTCAATCATTGAGTCCAAACATCCTTCTCAACGCCCCGAATTTCTTCTTCTTCCCCGTCGCCGTCGTCCCCGTGGTCCCCGCGATACTAACCGGGGACCGGCCGTCGAGACTCGCCAGCCCCGCAGACATGGTCCTGCTCTGGAGGAACCCAGGCCGCGGCGGCACGTTGTTCGCGCTCATGGTCCTGGTGCCCAGGTTGCCGGAAGTCTGGTTCCGTCTGGGCATTCCGAACTCTTTCTCGTCAGTGCGGTCTAGCCCGGGCGTCGCGGCCGGACTTGCTGTCTTCTCTTCAAACACAGAAGGTGAATGCACGCTGCCCGCCGCTGCCGCCGTCGCGATTTTCTTCTGCAGTTTCGGACTGCGAGGAGCCTGAGGGTGGAACTTCTCCTCCTCATTCATGTCTTCCGCGAGCGTGCCGGCGTCGCTACCACCAGCCACGGAGGCGGTCCGGATACCGCGGAGCTGATCCGCGCTGCGCTCAAGCTTGGTATCGCGCCTTGCCGCGCTCTCCGAAACGCCCGGCCGGGAGATCTTGCCATCCACGGAGCCGTGCTTCTTGCGGCGGAGCACAGACATGAAGCTGCTTCGTTTCGAGGCACTCGAGGGGCGCTGTTCAAGCGCCCCCGTCGACGAGATGGCCGTGGTGACTCCGAGAGCCGCTGGGCTGGTTTGTGAGCCCGGGAGTTCGCCCCGGCCGGACCTGGAGCGGCGAAGCTCAAGGCTGGCTTGGTCTCTCGGCTGATAAGGCGCAACGGTTCTGGTTGCGGCCGTATTCTGTTTGCTGTTTCCGTTGGCGTCGGGGAACTCCTCAGACTCCTCAAGCTCTTCAGCCAGCGCCGTGCTGGCGATAGAGTCCTGGTTCCTGATGTGCCGGGGCGGCGCAGAAGCTGACCCGGATGTCCGCATCGTCCTCTTATTCATGGCGGGCAACGGCATCGGTGTCACGGCCTCATCGTCGCTCGAGTCCTCGAAGCGGCTGCGGAATCCAGTCGATATGCCCGCGTTGTCTTCGTCACTTGAGTCGCCGAACCGACTAGAGAACGACTTGGAAGCTCGCTTTCCGCCAACGCTCTTTTTCCCGCCAGAAGCGAGTCCGAACGTCGGCAAACGCATTCCACCTGTGGGGCTCTTCCGTTCGCTCGACGAGTCGCGCAAAGTTCGGCGCATCTGAGGACTGCTAGCGGCAGGAGGCGAATCCGGCGATTGTCGGAACTGCGACCCAGAGGGAGACATGGATCTCAAGGAGAATCTCTTGTTGACAGAGCGATTTTCCCCCTGCGCCGACGGCGAAGGTTGTCTCATCGACTTCCGGAAACTAAAGCCTTGTCCGCCGGGAGCCCCCCGGGCCCGCTTGAAACTGCTTTCACTGCTTGTGGAACCACGTCGTTGGGTGGGCGGTGGATTGTAATTGGCCATGGGCGAGCCGCTTGCCGCCTCAGATCTGACCCCAGACACTTTTCGGCGATTTGCCGTGGCGTGAGGAACGGTAGGTTGGGGAGGAAGCGAAGCTGGGCGCTGAATCCCCGAGGCCGTGACCCTACCACTGGGTTGTGGGACCTCGGCGCTTCTCGCACTCGAGTCCGTTCGCATCGACTTGCGCAACCGGGGTTTGCCTCCACCGGGTGTGGCGGCCGGCTGGTGTTGCGGCTCGCTACGCAGGGATTTTCGCATCGTGGGACCGTTGTCACTCTCGGACTGGGCCCACTTAGTCCCAGGCTTGATCATGTAGCTGCGTTCCGGATTTGCGCTGTTGTCCCTTTCTTGTTGGACAATGATCTGCTGCGCCAGATGGACAGCTAGGACCTTCCGTTCCGAGTTCCTTCGTTCCACTGACTTCTTCTTCTTCGGCTTCCGTGATAGTTCCGTCTCTTCCAGGTCGGCGTCGATTCCAGCGTCTTCCAATGCCTCTTTTTCCAACAGAGCACGCTTGTCCGCCGTCAGGCTTCTCCAAAACGCTTTCGCCTTCTCCCAGTCATCTTGCGGGGCCTCCGCAGGTTGATGATCTACAACAGTCGTGGCTGTCGATAGCTCGTTTCCCAGTTTGGGGGCTTCTTCGAGAGCTGCTGGTTGTTGAGAAGCGACCTCTTGGGGCGTGCCCTCTGACTGAGTGTTTTGATAACTCGGGCTTTCCAGCACGGCGTCGAGGGATAGAAATCCGTCTCCTTCAGTTTCGGATAGGTCTTCGTAAGCATCGCTGTAAATGCTGCTTTCGGAATCGCTTGGGGGATCAACTGTCGCGAGTTGGGTGGCAGGTACTGTAGTTGGCGTTTGAGAGGTTGCTGCGCTGTGGTGCTGCTGTACCGTGGGCTCAAGGATACCTTCTCTCGCGCAATCGAATTGGATACCCGAGGGTACGGATGTGTTGGCCTTGCTGGAATCGGCAACGGACGGGTCCGAGTCATCATCTGGAAAACCCCCGGGTACGTCGACGAAGTATGTACTGGGGGCCTTGTTTTCCGGAATCCCGGGACTCGGTTGTGAAATCGATATAGTGGGAATACTCGTCTCGCCCGTTTTGTCATTGTCATTCGCTGCCTTTTCTGGAGTTTCGTCGCCAGTTCCAGTCGAGCCGCTTTGTTTGGTATTAGAAATTATGTTGTTATGGTCCACGTCGACGTGCTGCTCTTGCTGGACTGGAGCCGAGACTCCTGGGAATGCTTGCGACTCCTTAAACTCGGAACCGCTCGAACTGCTCGAACTAGTCGAGCTATCACTGGCATAGCCACTGCCCTCGACACTTGTCACAACGGGAGGCAGCGGTTCTCTAAACCTAGAGGTGTTTGCTAGGATCCTTGACCTCTCTTCATGCTCCCTCGCGAGCAGTTCACCGACAGCATGGTCACTGCTCTGGCCCAACGGGTCCGGCGCAGGAACGGGAGCCCCGATTGTAGTTGGTGGATTATACTCGGCAATTGGCCGAACAAGCGGCCGTTCCCCCTCGACTGGACTAAGCTCCCGGGGTTTCCTATCCCTGACGCTACCAAAGCTGGGCAGTGCCGGCCGCGGTTTCATCACCTCGTCGTCGTCGAGCGAAGCCAGATCTTTCTTAATGCGTCCGATATTGCTGTACCAGGGGCGACGATTGGCAGTCTGAGGGCTGGGCAGCATCGGCGACTCGGCTCGGGTTGGGGAGGCAGAGTCGCCAACCACCACGGTGTTCTCGTCGTCAAAGCTCACGCGCACCGACTTTTTGCGCGATAAATGAGGCTCTTCGCGCGGGGCGAAGCTGATTGACGCTTCTGACGTGTCGTCGGTGGGTGACGCGCCACGGGATGGGCTGCTATGCTTCATGGCGGATTTTCGCGGGGATATCGAGCGAGCCGGGGGGGAATGTATGACCATTAAACTGTCTTGGACAGGCCCGAAATGTGCCTGCCGGGCGGGGCTATTGGAATGGGTTCTTTGGCGCAAGTATTGGGACGCTATGCGAGATTCGGGGCTTCCGTATCTCGTTGGCTCGTGCAGCGCAGTATTGGGAGAGAGCGCAACGTCGGCAGGTTGTTTCTGGTCGACAATTGTTGGCTGATCTGGTGGGAAAGTACTAGGAGAGGCGGCAGCCGAGGTATCCGTCCTCTGCGGCTCCTCCGTGTGCGAAGGTGTATTCGGATCCGCTACCGCAGAAACCCTCTGCCTCGAAGGCACGGCATCCAGAGCGTCTGATATAGCTCTGTGGGCTGACCTTTCGGCATCTGAGTGTTCCAGTTCCGGTTCCTCCTTGACCGTGGAAGGTTGTCTCCTCAAAGTCATCGGGGAATCCTTTGGTACTGGCACGGAAATAGCGGTTGATGGAGCATCTTGTCGCGTATATTCTGGTGGGCTTTGTTGTTCAACGCTTTTCGACTCTATCCTTGGTGGAGTGCCCGCGAACTTGACGGCTGGCTCTCTCTGGTCAGGCTCAAGCACGCGCGGCTGATGTGGCTCTACTCGAAGTTGCGGCCGTGGTGGGGAGACCGCATTGCTGCTCTGGCCCCCGGCTGGCGTGGCTCTTGAGGTGGTAATCTTAGTACGACCCATTGTGCCCTGTGCAAGATGTGATCCAGCTCGTTGAGGCGTCTGCTTCTTTTTCTTCGATCTCGTCGGCTGCTCCGCGGAATCCAGGACGGCCTGCTCTGCAGCCAGCAGATCTGCGCGCCGCACCATCCTTCGCGAGTTGGGATCATAAACCAAGGACTGGTCGGAGGATGCAGACACAGACCGCCTCCTGGTCGATGAAGCTCCCGATTCTGATGTCCGGCGATTCGACAGGTGCCCTTGGCTCGGCTGGCTGCCCGGGAACCACTGCTGTTGCTGGGCCACATGAGTAGAGCTCTCGAGGGGACTGCGATTGTCGACTGGGGAAGCAGTTGGAGATCCAACTCTAACGCGCGATGGGTAGGAAAAGTTGATGGACGAAGCCTGGCTGCCCGGCCTGCCAGCATCGGGCGAGTATTCGTCCTGTACGACCTGGGGCGGACTCGAGGGCGGGCTCGCCATGGCAGGGTCAGTCCTACGAACATTACCGGGATCGCCCAACCTCGCGGCGCCAAACCATGACGGAGCATCCTGGCCCCCGAGTGTCTGCGAGGCAAGGCGCAATGGGGTAGTGGCCATCCCTAAGCTGTTGGTCTTGTGATGCGGCTGCTCCTGACGCGCGCCTGTTTGCACATCCCTCGGCAGGGCCGGAACAGGGGGGAGGTCGGCCGCGTCGGGGAGCGAACGGCTTTGGCGATGTCCGGATCCGCTGCTAGCAGGTCGATGTGGGCTAGGGCTCCGAAAGGTCCTCTCGGTCATGGAGCCGCTGCTCTCGCGTCTGCGCAAGCCGGGCCTTTGATACCCTGCATCGGAGGCTGTCGCGGTGGATGAGGCTACGGACGCGCTGCGGCGAAGAGTTCGTTTCGTCTGGACATCGGCGACACGGGTCGGCGTCATCGGTCGCGCGCGTAGTGCGGTGGCGGCGGCGGCGGCAGACAATAAAGGGCTGGATTCATGGCGTTTGAAGACGGCGGCGGCAGCAGTGGCAGCATCGGGGTCAGCGGTCGCTGCGGTGAGCGGCTGTTTGAAGAAGAACGGCATCGGTCAGTCAGGTTCGAGTTGGTGTTTGGGTTCAAATTCAAAGGTTCAGTCGTGACGGCTCCCACACCAACACCAACGGCGGCGGTAGCGGCAGCGATGGCGGCGACAACAGCAACGATGACGATAAGGGTGTCGGTGCCGATGCAACAAACATCATGCGACACGCAAAACACCGCTGGGACGCGAAACGATTGGGAAACCAAACTCGGCGCATAACCACAATTATGTCCAACGGTCCCATGGTGTAGTCGCGGCTGCAATGCGGAAAAGAGGCGCATCTGTCAAAGAAAGACAACGGGGGCAATGACGACATACCGGATTAGGCGGCCTGTGTCTTCGGGTGCCAAACATCCTCCTTCAGCTCAGCAAAGCGGCCTAGAAACAGCTGGCAATTGCTCCGGCGTAGCGTCTCCGTCCCCAAGCTCGCAGCATCAACTAGAACTACCTGGCGAGTGGTGTCATGTAGGGCTGCAATTAATAGCGAAGAGATAACAAAAAAGGACAAAAAAGAGGAACAGGGAGGGAAAAGACAAAAAACAAAAGCAGAAGGGAAGAGAGAGAGAGACACTGGCGTATGTACCGGGTGGCTACCAAGGTACGCCTAGAACGCAGGAAAAAGGGCACGAAGACGGCAGGCCTATGGCTTGGAAAGAATGGAAGAAATTGAACGTGGGTGAGTGATGGCTGGTGCTGTTTTGGGCGATTATGGCAAAGCCGCCATCGTTCCATGGCGACCGGGGAAGCCTGCTCAAAGAAGCTGAGCTAGGCCCATTGGGCAGGCACGGCAGGGTCGCTGTGCGCGCTAGCCCTACCTGAGAGTTGGGTGGTCCTTGTACGGCCGCCGGCTCCATTCCACCGCTTCTCCACTCCCCTCCATCGTCTTCATCTTGCCCACTCCATCGCAGCTCAGGAAACCAAGGTCGGTTGCTAGGTGGAAACATGATAGGACGTGCGCCGAGTTGTTTCCGACCACCACTATCATCACCGCCGCCGCCGCCGCCGCCGCCGCTTTCAGAGCAAACTCTCACGACCCGTTTCCTATTTTCGCCTCCGTGCTAGATAAAGAACTTGAACCTCAGCTAAGGTAATCATAAAGGCTACGGGTTGGAGCTAGAGGTTGTTGCGACTAATTGCCGCAGCCGAAACAAATAACAGTATGTAGTACCGACTAGGTAGGCCGCCAAGCTTTCTCTCCCAAATCTTGGTTTTCTGGTGCACTGTTTCTTCTCTCCCCCTTGGAGCTGGTATCCATACCCGGCTGAAATGCTGTTGTACGAGTGTTCCTGGTGTCCCTCACATGGATGATGGAAGGTGTGTGTGGGAGGTCAGGTAGCGCGATATCCACCCCATCGAGGCGCTGTCATCTAATGTCGTTTGAAGCTTGAACCGTCGCAACGGGTGTCCCTGTCTGACGTCAGAATACCACCCAAGCTGGTAGCGGTAGCAATGGGCCAACTGCTCAAGGACAAACGACATTATCGATGGGCGAAGCGATTGACTCGATAGACTCGGCTCGGACAATACTGCGACACTATCCCATTTGTTTACTGCGACGGAGATACGGCTTACCGGTCATCATTAAACTTCTCTGTGCCGGATGGCTTCCGTTCAGCAACATAATGCTTTTGATCTACCGTGTTCGGGTTTAACCCATAACAGATCTCAGATCGACTTTTCGGCCTATTACCTACCCCACCAAGCGCCCAGTATTTGAGCTTCGAGGGTAAGAATACCCTGAATTTTTTAGGCAAGGTATAGGTGAGGTTAGGTGGTCAATCGATGTCCCCGTGAAATCGCAACCCCGTCAAAAAAGGTGGTGCAACCGTAGGAGGCTCCTAAACCGCAGCAAAGCCGGCGCAAAATATCCACTTGAATATATTGATTCTTGACAAACGCCTGTAGGTCCATCCATTGCCTGCATGTATGTACAGTGGCTAAGCTGCACTCATGGAAACAAACGTTTCGCCCTTCACGTGGTGGAGTGATTGTTTGCTTTGTGATTGTAGCTACATAGGGTCATCTAATGAGCAGCAGCTCCCGGTCTATCAATGGCAATTATCAGACGCTGCTAGACGGTCCGCCCAATCTCCAACAAAGTATACTGTCGGGGTATTTGGCGCTGTGGTCCGGGCGACGGGCTCATTTCTACAAGTGTAGAAAAGCCATGGGCTTATGCTGAGAAGAGATTTCTTGGTGCTGGAGGATTGAGTAAATATGAGGGCGGGCAACAACTCAATAGTAGTCCGACAATGGAAAGAAGGAACTCCTGAAAAGAAAAGAAAACTAGTCAGGAAGAGGCGCTTGACACCACTCCAATCAGCATCGAGGCATCAAGGTTTACTTCAAACCGACCGATAGCCAGGCCGATCCTATCCAGCGGTTGTGGTTGTCCCACAGCTTGCCAAAAGAAAATGCATCTCAGCTTCTTTCTAGTCCATCAAACCCCTTTCTCGTCCTTGTCCTCGCTCTCGTTCCTATCATGTTTCGTTCTTTGAAGTGCGCCCCAGCCGATGCTGGTTGGGGTTGTTGCCTTATTTGCGGGCTCTCAGCTAAGTTCCACCACCGTCGAGGACCGCAGAGCTTGGTCCAGGATGAACGGGCAGCTTGTCTTGTCGATCTGGAATGTCTATGCCAATTTCTGGAGGGATATCCTCGTCGGGCTCGTAATCCTCGTCCTCGTAGTCTTCGTCATCATAATATTCCTCGCTCTGCGTGCCTTGGCTATAGCTGCCGTTCATGGGAGCGCTATGACTCCCTGCGGGTTGGTGGAGGTCCTGAGCCGCATCGTTCGTCTTTGGTGGCAGTTTGCCGCTCTTCTTGCCCTTGTGTTTCCCCTTCTTCAGTCGTTCCCACTGAGCCTTGCGCTGCTGATCCAGCTGGCGTTGCTTGCGATCCTTGATCTCATATTGGCGCACCAAGGCCACAGGGGGGTGCCCGAAAATCGATTCGTATTCGCAGAAGTGGCAGATCCAGATTTCATCTGGCTTTGGTGGATGACGCTTGTTGTATGCCTGTGTCTCCCGCCGGCGAGCCCTTGCAGCAGCGGCGTATTCTTTGGCGACACTTTTGCGCGTGCTTTTGGGAACGCTGCCAGCCTGGCCAGGAACACCGGCGTTGGAGCATGTCTCCTTGGGCGCTCCGTCAGCAACCTGGGGGAGTGCTGTTGAGGAGTGGTTTGTCTGCGCTTTCGGCAAGGCGCGTGTCAAGCTATCAGTCAGATGCCGTGTACCTGGTGCCTGGTGCATTTGCATGGCTGGCCTGCGATCGGGATCGGGCCAAGATAGTGGAACTTTCGAATTGCAAGTGAAGGTGAACTGGGATGACGCTGGTCCGCGTTTGGTATAGACCTGCTGATGTAGCAGGCTAATATTTTCTTGGCCTTGGTGTGAAGGAAGCTTTTCTGCATTCGCATTGGCGATGGCGGTGGATATGATTCCCGTATTCTCGCCTTTTCCAGAGCAATGAGTTAGCACACTACATAAGGTGAAGTCGATGCTGATAAATAAGAGTGGCGAGAGGCATCCCGTCATGCTTGGATTAGATGTTTCAAGAAGCACAAACGCCAGGAGAGCAACTCACTTGAACCAGGTATCCACTGACCTGTACGCAGCTTTCCGTTCCTCCCAGCCCAGTTATTAGTCGAGTCTGAGAGGGGCCTAAGAGGGCTTCTGCCACTCCTCGGCCGGCCATATCTCCCCCGTCCAGGGCCGGGAATATTCTGAGCGCCCAGCCCAAAGGCACCATGTTGACCCATGGAGGGCGGAGCCGACAACTCGCCGTGGCCTTCAAGGGACGACATAGCGGGGCGGGTGTAAGTGGTCACATATGACACGTTCAAAGCCGTGTCTCCGGTTATCGGGACCTTCCTCTTTTTTTTGTTGTTGGCATTCTCAAACGAGTCGTATCCATCAACCGAAGAAGCTGTCGAATGGGGATGCTGAGAGCTGCCGTGTCTTCCATGTTCCGTTCTCGTCGACGGACGTGCTAGACGGTCAGGGGACGCGGGGCCGGCTCGGCTCGCTGGACCTCTTCTGAGCGCTGCGTCCTCTATGTGCTCCTCACCGTCAACGTCCAAGGCGTGTCTCGACTGTCGGGGCTCTGTCGCCCTCTCGCGAGAGAGTGCAGAGCTTGGTTCAGACTCGTCGTTCCGAAGAGTATAGGCATAGGGGAACAGAGGAATGCTCTGTGGTGCGACGGGGTACCGAATCGAACCAGCTACCTCGGGAGACAGGCGTTCTCGCAGTCGTCGTTTTGGTAAGGGGCGTATGGGGCGATTGGGGAAAAGCGACGACGACGACATGGTGTCGACAGGTAATTTCGGATCTTGCTCGCGTCCTATTTGACCAGCCGGGTGACGGCGGGTTAGCTTCCATGCCAGCCAAGCAACCGCGGGGAAAATGACAAGTGGGAGCATGGCGGCAACCAAGGCCAGGTTCTCGAACGGCAGAAAGAGGAAGGAAGTGCTCGGCTAGGGCCAAGCAGCGCCGTGCTCGGTCCAGGTGGAGAGAGGGAAGGGAAGCGGGGGTGGGGAAGGAGGAGTAAGAGGGAAGAGGGAGGGGCCAGAAGGCAAAAGGAAGAAGGAAGAAGGGCGGATGGGAAATGGGGAATGGGAAAGAGGAGAAGGTGTGAGGGTGCCCGGGTCCGACCCGCAGTGAAATGGAAACTCGTTGTTTGGCGTCCCGCCGCTGGTGACGTGGTGGTGGTGGTGGTGGTGGTATTGGTGGTATTGGTGGTGAAGTGAGTAGTCGGCCAGGGAAGGAGCAAACCGACATACCTAGTACAATATATCACATATTATTCAGGTACCCAAAAATGCCAAGATAGCGAGCTCCTCAACAACCACCGGCGACCAGCGAGGCCTTTGTCCGCGTATCGTCTTCGATCAACTCGAACGGTGCCTCGTGGGACCACGGACTCGGCCTGGATTCGGCCTGGCTTCGATAGCTTCAACGACGGGGCGGGGGTCTGTCTGATGTCTGATGCTGCAAAGGCGAAGCTTGATGAGGCGAGACGGTCGTGATGCGGCCTTCCTTTTCTGCCCAAATGACTGATCAGACTCTAATTCGGAGCACGAGGGGGTTTCGCTACACGGGGCAAGCCCTCCAACAAGCATCCCCGCAAGCAGACCGGGCGAGCATGGGCTTTCACCGCAGCATCACTCCAACACTATCAACATCTCAGCCCGAGAGAGACGAGCAGCCAAAAAGACTGCCCCGACCTGGAGTGGGCAGCGGGGCGACGAACGGGGAAAGGGGCCCGAAACTCGGCTCGATCAGCTCGCAGCAACCCACCTTTTGGTTCAAACCAGGAATGAAGGACACCCCGGGCTGGCGGTCGTTCGATGCGGGCACAGGATTTGCACTCGGGTCCAGAAGGTGAAGCAAAAGCGAGTTCGTGCGGCTTCGGAGGCCGGCGTTCTGGGTGCGTCGACCGTGAGCTTCTGACACCTTCCGGGTTAGCAATCTGGGACTGGGAGTTCTGTGATTAGGAGAACGGTGTTCAGTGCTGGCTGCTGGCCAGGACCTAATTGAGACGCATTACATAAGCAGCCTTTTGACTGGGCGGCGACGGCTGGTGTCCACCACGCATCACTGACCACCACTGACCACCCACCGCCTTCACCCCGCCTCTCTGCTGCCCCAGCTGCTCAGGCCCTCGAGCGGACGTGTTGGCGGAATGTGTGGAGACGAACTCGATGGTTCCAGGTTATCGACTAATCAGTGCTTATTCAGACAAAAGTCCCTAGTGCTCGTTCGCGGGGCATTGCAGGGCACTTTGTCTTGCATGTGTGTGGATGGTTCCAGGGTGTGGATTGCGCCACGACATTAAGCCAGCGAGCCTCTCAAACAGCTGCCCAGAGAGCCCAACAAAGGTCTTGTTGCATTGTCTCTATTTTCATCCCTTCGCTCCCAGTGGTGGCGGTGGCATTAAAGCCATCACCTGCTTGCTCCCAGCTTCATCGTCGTATCCCGTACGGTGACCATTTATTCGACCAGACAACTGTGGTCGCCCTGCTGGAGACATGCATATCCCGGACATGACGGATGTTCCCCCTTACCCCTCCACCCGCTGGTCACTTTGTTCTCCCACGACGACAAACCGATGCATTATTCGTGCCAATTGACAAACGGCGTCCGCTCAACAGCAAGAACAGCAACAAGACACCGGCTTTACTCCAACTTGGAGTTGAGGTGCGGCAAGATAAACCCCTCGATGTGCAGCCCTGGACTTGGGCTTCGGCCTGGGCTTGGGCGTCCGACCCGGGCCTTTGCCTTTGTGTCCCGGAAAGAGAGCACCGTCCTTGATCTGTAATGTTTACTGTGTCGCGGTTTCTACAGAGGCATCACGGTGTACGATATGACGGGAGGCTGGACATCTCCCGGCGCCCCAGGTCGGTACATGCCTTGTACTGGGCATGCCGATATCTACATATCCCTTTGCGAGTTTATTCACCAATCCGGGTTGGCTACCTGCCTAAAGTGCCTTTTAGCGACGGTGCGGTGCGGTGCGGATGGGGACCGAGCTTGGGTGGCCTCGTAGCACGCATGGGGCCAAAGTGCCTGGGTGGTGGGCGGGCAGCTTCCGCCAAAAATTGCGAGCACGCTCGGGGGAAATGCTACTGAGCGCTTCCGCTCCATGGCTAGGTCCTCTCGTCCTCGTCCGCACCCACGCCCTCGCCCTCGCCCTCCTCCGCCCACCTCACCAAACAACCCCCCTCCCACCCTCGAACTCCATGCGCCCTTCTGTCGTCTTGATGTCGAGTCATACCAGCACTCTCTTCAGTCATGGTCCGTTCCTTCTCTTTGCAGAAACACCTTGAGCTTCTCCCAACTCTCTGCAATTTGCCGTAGCAAAACGGCAAAACCGCCGCCCGTTCTTGTCGACCTCTTTTCTCCTGCCTCCGAGGCCCCCTCTTCTCGACAATCCACATTCTCGTTTCCCCTTTCGCTCCTCTTTCTGGCTTCCCAGCTCACAGGATATCACGAGGACCTTGGCATCCCATTGTCGCCGTCTTGGAGCTGACGTTTCGGGCTTCTGTCTGGGTTCCTGCCAAGGACACCCTCCTCCTGCCACTGGACGCTTTTCTGTCCCCTTCCTTCCCCCCTCGGTTTCCTCGACAAATTCACTGCGAGCGCAAACGATAGACACCCAGTTATACCTGATCAGTCGGCATCTATCACGATTCGACACCTCTAGACCCATCTCCACGACCACTGTTACATTGCGCTCCAAGACCCGAAAGCAGCGCGACTCCCCTCCATCGTTACGGTCTCCATCGACGAACCACCGCGTTTGCCCCCAAATTCAGGCGTCCCACCAACATCTCCGATCCCCGAGAATAACATAAATGACACCTGCCAACGGAGCAAGTCTCAATACAGCGAATTGCGTCGCCGTCTCAAATAACAAAGATTTTCTCCTGTTAAACACGTTGGATCACCACCCTGTCCAAGGCGCTGTCCGCCGCGTGTCTTCTGGCCGCCTCTCTACACCACAACTCAATTCACACGCCGTGCTATCTTCCTGCCTTTGACTGCGGCACTCGCTGCAAGCAATGGCAGGAATTGATCCAAGACGGTCTTCAAGAGCGCGGACTACTCAACCACAGTCACAAGTCTCCTCAACTACGTCCAGCATTTCGGGCCGGACGGACCGCAATTCTAGGTATTTCAACAAAGTCGGATCCCCCCAAAAGTCCAACTCTACAGGATCGCTCTCTTCTGAGCCACCGGAAGACACAATAACGGCAGACGACACCTTTGGAACACGGCGTCGTACCCGTGGGCAAGGCGAAGAACGAGAGAGAGCGGTGCCAAAGACCGAGCCAATCGAGATGGCGAATGGTGACGATGATGTTCAGGACGAGGACGAGGCCGTTCGCTGCATCTGCGGCTACGACGACTATCCAGGTCCTCCACCCTTTGACGAAGACTCGAAGAACAACCTCAAGGATGCCAATGATCTGGATCCCATATTTGCGACCGATGTCACAGACGATGCAGCCGGCTTCTTTGTACAATGCGACGTTTGCAAGGTCTGGCAGCACGGAGCCTGTGTAGGGATCATGACCGAAGAATCCAGTCCGGATGAATACTTTTGCGAGGCGTGTCGCAAGGACTTCCACAAGATCTACACTGCCAGCAATGGGTAAATTCTCTCCATTTCGTTGCGCATCGCTGCCATTCTCCGGGGCTGAAAGCTCAGCCCGAAATTTGGAGGCGGCGCCGCGCTATTGACCTCGTCTCAGCCGGCCTCGTCTCCAATTGCGACACCAGACAATCTTCGCCCCAACATGATCCCAAGCGCTAACAACATGCCTCGCAGACAACGCTACTCACACTACATACCCCTAAAAAGACATTCGAGAACGACTTCACGAGCAGCTTCTCTGAACAAGGAAGGCACGCGGTCACCACCCAAGGATAAAGAGGGTCGAAATGGGCGCACTTCTTCTGCGAGCCAGGCCTCGAAGCGACGGTCTACAATGAACAGTCGAGAGGCCGCTTATGATGAGGCAGAGGCGTTGCGAAGAGCAATCGAAGCGAGCAAAGAAGAGGCGCTTTCCGAGCACGCCGATAGCGCGCCAAGGAGAACAAAACGAGGAAGAAGCGATAGCGAAGAGTAAGCGCAGCGCCTGCCATAGACCACGTTGCGATGGCCGCTAACATTTTGGAAAGGAAGCCGGAAAACTCCAAGCGGCAAAGAACGAGTTCGCGATCATTATCCCCTTCACTAGACAAACCTCTCGATGACTCTGACGACGCGGCTGCGTCAGCGCGGAATGGCGCATCGAAATCTAAGTCCCGCAACGGCACAGCTTCTCGCAATCCGCGGGCCGAGAAACCGACAGAACGCGACGAGAGAGAGCGACAGCGGATTGAGGCGGCGAACAAGCGAAAGGGAAGGGCTGAACGTCGCCGGGCTGATGGTACGGCATCAACAATTCTTGTGAAGGTATCCGACACTCACGCTCACGCGGACACAGATACCGATCCATCGGAAGAACTGCCGCTGGCAGCTCGCGTGGCTACAACCAGGACCGCGACGACTTCCGGAGGTCCAGGCACGGCCAACGCCACAGCAGAGGTTGCCGATCAGCCGCCCACTGTCGAGCCGCCGCCTCTGGTGCAATCAACACCCGACACGCCGCCTGCCAGTGCGATACCGACGAAGCTAGACAAGAAGAGGTCGCACAAAAAGAAGGGGCGCAATCAATACACACGCGACAGGGACGGCGAGAACGAGGACTCTCCCGCAAGATCACAGTCTCGGGACATTCAAAAGGAGGAGCCTGTGCCGCCAGCCGGCGGCAATAGCAAGACGGCTGCAGAAGTCGCCACCAAGACTCATCATCATCATCATCCGAAAGCGAAAGGGGGGATGAGCAGTAAAATTACCATGACGGATATGAAAAGGAGAGCGGCAGCCCTCTTGGATTTCATTTCTCGAACCCAGGTCGAGCTCGCTGGGGAAACGCTGTCGGAAACCGCGACGCCAACAATGACGATGGCGAAAAACGCGACCGCGACCGCTACAGACCATACCAGCAAAACTGTGGATGGTGGTGGGGGCTCATCGGCGTCGAGGTCGGACAAGAGCGTACAGAAGACGGGCACCAACGATGTCCCGCTTCTTCCTGAAGCCGGTACGCCAGCCGAAAGAGCTAACGCCGGGGACTTCAAGGACCTCAACTGCATGGAGATGATGGACAGTTTGACGCGGCGCTTGGTGAAATGGCAACAAGAGTACTCTGTATAGCAACCCGTTGTCTTGGTTCTGTTTTGAATGAATGGCCATTGATTGGCCAGAGAAGGGGGAGATGTGGTGCTCTGGGGGGTTAGTTCAACCGCTCCTTATATTTATACATTTCCTGGTGGGGGCTTGGAAAGCCTGGATGGTGGTCTATCTGTTGTGCTATTTTGCTTTGGCGCATTCACCGGCGTTTGGCGGCAAGGGGCCACCACTACTCTTTACTACTGCTACTATTCTTTTTTTTTTTTTTTTTACAACTACTTGCCGCCACTTTCTTCCCGCCACTACCCAGGTAGGGAAGCGGCAAGGAGGGGAAGGCAACGCAGACTGGATTAGTCTGGGGAATCGGGAAATGGCATCGGCGCGATCTCGTTTACTCTTCCAACCCGCTCAAACGCGACGGTATATTTACTCGGATACCCTACAGCTTCGCTCGCTTCTGCTTTTGTCGCTTGATGATGTGTAGTTGGATCTCTACCTACCATTGGCTTTGGCTCGTCATTGGACCGGTCCGGGCGAGGGACGGGTTGGGTGGTGCCTCAACTTTTCTGGCTAGTTTTCTATACCCCCATTTTCCTTGTTATCTACGGGCTTGTTTTGACAGGTACGTCCGCCAAACGAGTTTGTGTGCATCTGTTCGGATTTGGTGATTACAGGAAATAATTCTCATGTTCTGTGCTACACTGAAAAAATCTCTGCTGTCAGAGTGTGAATGTATACTCATCCATATTGAGAGATGAGGTACCTAAAAGATATGTGAGGAAGGAGGTAGGTGTCGTATATTTGAACCCGATCAAGCCAGTCACTTTTTATATATATGCGCCGTTCCCATGCCCGTCCGTCCGTCTCGTGCGTCCTAGGACCACAGGGCTCCAAGCCTGTCTGTCTATGCTGCCTGGATGAGTTCAGCCCGCTCACTCAGGAAGCCGATACCTCGGTCTGGACTTGTGCCATGCCCGACCACCGCTTCTTGGCCTTCTTCTCGGCCTTCCTGTCCTCCTTTTCCTGCTTCTTGGCCTGGGACAGACTCAGCAGCGGCACTCGCGCGGCATGGACCGCGGCCGCGAGCGTCTCTGGCGTGACGGACTCCACGAAGAAGCGGCCCAGCACGCCGCGGCGAAACTCCTTGACGATCCAGAGGGCGGCGGCCAGGATATCGACGTGGCCGCCCTTCTTCAGCTTGCCGGTGCGCACACCCACGCTCCACAGGAATTCGTGCACGTTGTTGGTCGGGCGGCAGTAGGCCTTGTAGAGTCTCGGGTCGACCAGGTTCAGGTGGTACAGCAGGTAGTCGGCGACGGTGATGGGCAAGACCAGGCCGCCCTTGGCGCAGCCGACCAGCGCCAGCTTGAGCATGTCCTCGGCGTGGGCGACGTAGGGAAAGAAGACGCCGGGGGTGTCTATGATGAAGACGCCCTCGCCCATGCCCTGGTGCTCGGTCGAGAGGGCCGATTCGGCGGGCACGATGCGCACGGGCGTGCCCAGCTTGCGCGTGACGCCCGGCTGCTCGCCCGTCTGCGCGGCCTTGCCCAGCCCCATGCCCTGCGCGCGCAGCCGGTTCAGCAGTGTGCTCTTGCCCGCGTTGGGCATCCCGACCACCATGGCCCGCAGCCCCGTCACGCTGTCGGCCTCGACTGCCACGCGCTTGATCGCCTCCAGCAGCTGCTTGCAGGCCTTGGTCTCGTCGCGCCCGAAGCCGATGAACACGACCGCCTTGGCGTGCCCGCCCTCCTCGTGGAACGCCTTGAGCGCCTGCATCACCTCGAAACTGCCCTGGCGGGAGCCGCCGCCGCGGCCGTTGTTCTGTAAGTCCGGCGGGCCCAGGTCGCGCCTCGTGTAGACGATGATGCGCGCGCGTTCGGCGGACGAGGCGGCGAGGCTTTGCTCCAGCAGCGGGTTCCACGTGGTCAGCGGCACGCGGAAGTCGCGGCATTCGATGATCAGGCCGACGTCGGTGAGCTTCTCTTGCATGTGTCTCAGGCCGGAGTAGTGGTGGCCGAGGAAGTAGGAGCGCACGATGTCGTTGGAGGCTTCGAAGGTCTGGCGCGGCTGGAAGGTGGCGGCAGCAGCTTTGGCTGCTGCCTTGAGGGCAGCGGCGCCGGCGAAACGGGGTTGCGGCGAGGTCATCGTGGCAGGAGCACTGGATGTTCGCCGGGCTGAGGTGGTGAACGGTCTATGGCATGCGTTGTGCTGCGTTTCGTTGACGAAAAGTTCGGCGGGAAAAGAATGAGGCCTTGGGAAGGTTAGGGCGGCAAGCGTAGGCGTGTGGCTTTGCTCGTTGTGGATGACCGGCACCGGTCATGTCTCCCGTTTACGACTCTTCGCCCCGTTCACGGGAGTCGTGGTTGGCGTTTTGATCGGATTTGGCAACTGTTTGCATGGAGAGATTGAGTCTGGGTTAAGCGGGACGTGATCTCAGTCGCGATGCGATTGACCGTGCAATTTTGGCATCGCAGTGTCGGGGTTCTTTTCCGGAAATAGGCATGCAGTGGCTCTGATGGCGGCGCCTCGACATCATGCATATATGCATATTGGGACTCGGTTGCGCGGCATTCGAGCTCAATTGCCAGTCTCGGCTTCCATGCACCTCAGATTGATCCTAGCAAGGGGGCATATTGGGAGAACTTCAAAATACTTCATGAAGTGCACCAGCATTTTGTACACGATGTCTGATGCTCGAGAGAATTGATCAGCCTCGCTCACAGCCTGGCCTTGCGGCGCAGTGCCCTCATTCGATCAATACGTGCCGCTGACGTCATGTCATGGGAGCGTGGCGAGTTTGACCGGGTCTAACCTAACCTAGCCACCTTGACCTAACCCCAACCTCGACACTTACATTCACTTGCACTGCCTCGTGCGCACCGCATACAAACTCACTCGAAGCTCAATGTGGTGTTCTCCCCCTGAATCAATGACTAACGTATGTGAGGCTCAATAACTATATCATGGGCGGTTCGAGTGGTGCTTGGCCTTTGCTGGCCTTGATATTGAGGTGCTCTTATGTTTTCTGTTCACCCCTCAGCAGATCTCACCAGTCGCTGCCCTTTTGAAAATGAATCCCTATTACCTATTCGACACAGGACATACGCGATATATCAACACATCATCCTCCACCTGCTGTCTTGATGAGGCCCACTCCCCTCGTGTGCGTTCAGCCCCATCCCACATGACAGCGCGTTCATGGGCCCCACCTTGTCTTTTCCCCGCGCTGCACCCCTGCCTCACGCCTCACGGCCTCGTCCGAGAATCCAAGACCATCAAAACCCTCACGTTCTGCACTTATAACCACCTCCCTTCCCGCCTCTACCTCCCATGATATACGCCAACTAACTTGACTGAAGGGGGCTCGTAATTACAAATATCAAACCAAACAAACCCCACCAATCCCAAGCACTATCATCCCAAACATCCCCGCCACGCCCCAAGCATAACCCCGATCTCTCTGTCCTCCCCCCGAACCCCAGAACGGGCAAACCCAAACCCAAATCGCCCCAACCATGGCATTGGTCGCAGATCTCCCACCCCGCCATAATCCATGGAACGCCCTCTCCTGCTCAACAACCACAACAAAAACTCCCCGGCGACTCATCATCATCGGCGACGTCCACGGCCAACTCTCCGCGCTGCAAGCGCTTCTGCATAAAACCAACCACGACAGCACTACAGACCATGTCATCCTCGTCGGCGACCTGGTCACCAAGGGCCCCGAAAGCGTGGGCGTGGTGCAGCTGGCCATGGACCTCGGCGCAAGTGCAGTCCGCGGGAACCACGAGGATAAAGTCCTCCGGCTAGCCACCACCACCACCACCACCGACGCCACCGTAAGCATCCCGAACCCAGGCGACCACACCGCCGTCGCCCGCGCGCTCTCCAACGCGCAGCGAGCCTGGCTCTCCTCTCTCCCCCTGATCCTGCGCATCGCAACATCCCCCGCCTCCGCCTCCGCCCCCGCGCCATGGAACGCAGCCGAGCTCATCGTCGTGCACGCGGGCCTCGTCCCGGGCGTGCCGCTGGCGAAGCAAGACCCATGGGCCGTCATGAAGATGCGCAGCCTAGTCTACGACCACCACCACGCGATCAACAACGACGCATCAAACCCACCATCTCGCGCCACGGCGGTACCCAAGCCCGTCGACGGACGAGAAGGCGAGCCGTGGAGCGAGGCGTGGAACCGCGCGCAAAACGCGATCCCGCGTGAGGAGGACCGCGTGGTGGTGGTGTACGGGCACGATGCGCGCGCGGGGCTGCAGACGGATCTTCATGTTCGTGTCAAGGCTATGGACGAGAATCTCAACGCGGGGGATGAAGACGAAGACACCGACGACGACGATGACGACGAGAGCGATAGTATCAGAAACGAGACAAGTCATGAAAAGAAGAAAGGAGGAAAACACCACGGCGAAAAGAAAAAGAAGAAGAAAAAGGAAAAGAAGGACAAGAAAAAGAAGAAAATGGGCATTCGATATGCATTCGGGCTGGATTCCGGGTGCGGCCATGGGAGGCAACTGACGGCCTTGGTCCTTGAGGCTAACCGGTACAGGATAGTACAAGTCGAGTGCGGTAAAGTAATATAAGCTAACCTACTAACCAGCGATGACGAACAAAAAGAGTGGCTGGTGGTGATGATGATGCTGAGAAGAGTGAGTGAATACATACATAAACTGCCTTTGTGGCGATGTTGGAAAGGTTCAGCTAGACGTATATACCTCGATACCTCGATACCGAGAAAGTAACTGTTAATATTGAAATTGGAATAACACGTTTGACCACCAGTGGCTGGCCTGCCGGGTTGAACCCGTGAGCTATTTACATACATTGCAGCGATAGATTGCAGTTTGGGCATGCCGTTGATATCAACCACCTTTTCTCGACTTATAATACCCCGACAACCACACCTAGTAGTCCCATTACGAACAGAATAAACACATTTATCACACCAAAGGTCAAGATATCGACAATACAGGGCAGTAAAACATCCTCAATTTGTTTTTGGAGTTGTTGCCTGAACAAAGACTACTTGCTTGCATTGATTGTCATCAAAAAAAAGGACTCACATATCCTCATATCATTCTCCTCATCGCCCTCCAGCACAGAAAGCAGAGACGGTCCGCTCCAGCTTTGCTGCCTCGTCGCGGCCTAACCCCGGCTTCCGTGATCTTCATCAGTCTATGCATTACTCCACAGAACCCGGTTAGCCCGGTCGCTTCCCTTGTTTCCCCAACCTCCCCCCCCCCCCCTTTTGTTTTGAAAAAAAAACCATTCAGTCTATTACCACGCGCTCCTTACTGGAGCTTGGCCTTGATGATGTCCTTCAGCGTTACCGCGTCGGCGGCGAACTTGCTGATGCCTTCCCGGAGCTTCTCGACGGCCATCTGGTCCTCGTTGAAGTCGAAGCGGAAGGTGGGCTCATCGTTGATGTACGTCTTCTTCTCGAGGTTCAGCGTGCTGGCAGTGCTGGCATCGAGCTTCTTGGGGACAGGGGCATCGGAGTTGAGGAGATCTTCGAGGAGGTTGGGCTGGGGTGGCGAGAGTTGTTAGCTTCAGTACACCAAGAGTCTAGACATGCAGACCTTCGCCCGGGTGGCGACTTGAGTCGATCTATGACGCGGGTAAGAAAACTTACGGAGATGGTCAGGTAGTCGCAGCCAGCAAGCTCAGTGATCTCGCCAGTGTTGCGGAAAGAGGCACCCATAACGATGGTGGAGTAGCCGAACTTCTTGTAGTAGTTGAAGATGGCCTTGACGCTCTGGACACCGGGGTCCTGCTCCTTGGTGTACTCCTTCTTGGTGGAGGCCTTGTACCAGTCAAGGATACGGCCAACGAAGGGGGAGATCAGGAAGACACCGGCCTCGGCAGCGGCGATGGCCTGGACGAGCGAGAAGAGGAGGGTCAAGTTGCAGTTGATGCCGTGGTCGCGCTGGAGGATCTCGGCGGCCTTGATGCCCTCCCATGTGGAGGCGATCTTGATCAGGACGCGGTCCTTGGAGATGCCCTCGGCCTCGTAGAGCTGAGTTGAAGGAACGACTAAGTTAGCTTGGGGCGGTGCACGGGACTGAAAGCAGCGGCTCATACCTCGATGATGTGAAGGGCCTTGTCGACGGAAGCCTTGGTGTCGAAGGAGAAGGCGGCGTCAACCTCAGTAGAGACCTTGCCGGGGATGATCTCGAGGATCTTCTTGCCGAACTGGACAAGGAGGTAGTCGAGAGCGGCATCGACCTTCTCCTCGGGGGAGCCAGGGCCCTGCTTGGCCTTCGCAATGGCGGCATCTAGCAGGGCGGCGTACTCGGGCTTCTTGGTGGCGGCCAAGATGAGCGAGGGGTTGGTGGTGGCATCCTGGGGCTTGTACTTGCCAATGGCTGCGATGATGTGAGCTGCTATCCCGTCTGCTGAAGGGGGGGTGGTTGGGTTCGAGTATACTGACAGGCAAAGTCACCTAATACGAGACATTATTAGCTGGGGCTTCTCCACCAACAAGTTGAGAACGAATGGGTGAGAAACATACCAGAGTCACTGACAACAACCTAATCATTGAGGATACACGGTCAGCACGGTCAAAACAACATTAAATCCACACAAGACCTCTTGCGCGCAGCGGTGGTGATGCGGGCGATCAAGACATCGCCACATGCTGTCCCGAGTTGTTGCGAAACTTCAAAGGAAAATGAGGGGTTTGGCGGGGTAAATCACGTACAGTGCCAGAGGCCTTGAGCTGATCCAAAGAGGAAGACATGTTTGGCTGAGTGAGGGGGTTGGTTTTTTGTCTGTCGAGAAGAGAGTATGTATGTCTTGGAAAGTATCAAGAATAGCGATTGTGGCAGATTGGTTTTTGGCAAAAAGATGGGTTGGATGGAGGGGATGGGTCGAGAAAGCCAGACGGCACCAGGGGATATGTACTGGACGGGATGGGATGTGTTGGGATGTCTTGCGGATAATATTTGCGGCCTTAGCGGGGCACCAGCGTCATACGTTCTCGCCAGGGGTCGCGATCCCTGCGCTGTATTCGCCGCCCCGCCACGGTACCGCCGCGCCGCCCGCCCACCCACCCACCCACTCCCCCATCAGCGGGCATTGCGCGGGCATCTTGATGTGGGCGAGAATCACCGAGGTGGCATGGCCTGACATGACATGCTTCCATTGTTCTTCCTTTTCTTGAATCTCCATGCTGACATCTATGGATCCCTGCTGTGGTGTATGGGTGCATTCACTTCACTCGAGGCTGGCTGTTTTAGGAAAGATGATCAATCCCTGGACGGTCAGTCTACACCGTAACCATCTGACTTACATGGTATTGTCAAGGTTGCTGGACCTGGATTACCTGGTAGCAACGTGGAGAGCTTTTTTTTTTCGTTGAACGAACCTTTAGCTTACCTTACCGTACATGCATTACATCTCTTAGGAAGAGTGCACTACACTACCTTAGTTCGCAGGAGCAAGCTTTTAGGCTCTAGATTCCAAATTCCGGGTCCTGACCGACCTCGCCGAGTCTCCCGCGTGCTGAGGTGCCTCTCCACACTGTCACTGACCTACCCCGCTCCCCTCAACGATCAATCCCGTCGCGTAGACCCTGCGTTGCGTTCCTCGCGCTTCCATCTGTTCTGTCGAGCCCGGTCGTGGAAGAAGGGGGAGGGCTCTTATTCAGCCACGCGGAGATACGGGAGATGGAGCAACGGGCAGCAAAAATACATACATGCATAATAACCTCCAAAATGTTTACTACGTACTCGCATCCACTGCAACTCTTCCACACGTGGGCTAGCCCATTGGCGATTGCGCAGCGAGTTGCGCTGGGCACGACATTGCGCTCAATCATGATGCGTTGCGCGAGTGGGTTGGTGATGGATGTTTGAATCCGAAACGATACATACATACATACCTACATACACATTACCACCGTCCTTGATTCCGGGTCTGTCTCGGCCGCTCTTGCCTTGCGTGGCCTGAGTTGTCTGTCTGACCTGACCTTATCTTACACACCTGCCTACCTGGTAGATGGCCCAGGTCTCTCTCTCTCCACATCCACCCATCAATCCATCGGATGGCACAGACATACGGCGGGAGGTGAGCTGACTATTTCGCATCGTCGGGGCGTTGTCCCTTTTATTCTTTTCTTCGTCTTTTTCTTGTCTCTCATCACTCCACAAGATTCTTACGGGTATGCATACGCCTCTGCGGAATCCCGGGCTTTTTAACGAGAGCGGGGGCACAGGAGAAGCCCACCTACCTTAGCCAGACGGACGCGCTTGGACTCCTTAGGTACCTGATCCTGTGTGGGACGTTCGTCTACAGGACCCTAGGGACAACGCTGTAATACTGTGTAGGCGAAGTGCCGCCTGCGGCTCCGAAGTCGGTGTGCTCTTGGCAGTTGACTAAAGTACTCCGGGTTCCGTGGAGTTCTTCAATCCCGTCATCTCATCCCGCGCCGTGGAGCCTTTCGTTTCCCCATCAACTGGTAAATAGTAATACGTACATACACTGCTTCGCATTTTGCCGGAGAAGCAAGCGCCAACTGCTTGCTTGCCGCTCATTATTTCCACCCAACATTTTGGTCTAGGGCATCCAATGAAGTAGCGTCTGGATATGAACAAAAACATTTCCCCCTTCGCAAATCACGCACTACAAGGCAATAGTATAATTATGGCCCGAAAAAAAACCACATTCTGTCAATCATGCTTATGGACTCTGTATATATGCTAACTTTTAGGATCTGCCCCTTTTTTTTTCATAGCCCCCTTTTTGACCATACCCACGTTACCAGACGAAAGGCTTCCGAGCTCGCTTTTCAAAATATCTACATGCTGGACTAGTCCTCCGTGATGTCGCCGTACTCCCACATGCCTAGACGCTTGTCCTTGGCCACGGTTTCCGCCTCTCTGAGGCTCTTGAGGATGGGCTCAAAGACCGGGCTGCGCTCCCAAGGCTTCAGCTTCCGAGGGACCATGGCGTGTCCATTCTGAATGATGACCCGGTTGACAGACGCCGTAGCCTTGTTCGAATCCTTGGACTCGGGATCAAAGATGGTGATGTAGTTCAGGTTCTCCTTGTTGTCAACAAAGTCGAAGCTTCCCACGAGCTGTCTGCCCTCGGTGATCTCGTATAGGAAGCTGATCGCATCGCTGAGGTAGTCAGACGACACGGGAAGCTGCACGAAAGAGAGCTGGGCGTCGATTGCCTGGGCTTTAACCTTCTGGATGCTGAATTGGGGCTGATCCAGTGGGCGGAGCTCAGACCACGGCTGCTTCTCTGAGTTGCCGTAGTCGATATAGACCACCTCTGCGACCTTGGCAGCGCGATCGTTCGACCGGATGCGAGCTCTGTACCACTCACCGTCCGCAGAGAACCTGGCGGCGACGAAGTCGCCAGCCTTCGGGTTGTCCTTGATGGGGACGTTGTTCTTGGGGTCGGAGTGGAACTTCTTGAACTCGGCCATAAGGCTCGTCAGGGCAACAGTGCCCTTGCCAACCTCCTGAATCTTGAGCCTGCCAGCAGCATCCACGTTGGTAATGACAATGTCGCGATAGTCTTGTGGCTTCTTGTCGATCGTGACATCGCCGGCGGTATGCTCTGCGGGGGCCGCTTCAGCCTCTTCATCCACATCTTGGGACGGATCCCAGTTCTGCCAGAGCCCCTTTCGCCCTTCCTTGGCTCGTTGTTGTGCGGCCAAGAGCTCGGTCGCGTTTCCTGCCTTCTCGGCCGAGTACTCGTGAACGGAGGCCAAGCCCTCCTCGACAAGGGTCTTTGCAAAGCTCTCGCGATTGACGTACAGGTCGCCAATGAAGCCTCCGACCTTGTCAATATCGTGGACATCGATCTCGCAATCTCTCTGGTTGCAACGTCTGTTGGCCAGTTCTAGTGCTTCCTGGCCAAAGGGCTCTCCCTTCTCCTGGGCGGTCCGGCCCGGAGCGCGGGGGGCCCGAACTCCGGCGAGCACGAGAGTCAACTTGGCGCCCTCGCGGGGAATCAAGATGGTGAAGCGCGAGCCCGATTTGCAGAAGTCCACAATGCCGGGCACCTTCCGTTGTCTCGCAAGAGTAGACAGCTGGATCTTGGCTTTCTGAGCACTCTCAGACATGTCGACGTACTGCCTCACTTTGGGGGCCTTGCCAGACCACATGCCCTTCTTCTGCTCCTTGGCTGTCTCCTGAGCGGCGAGAAGCTCATCGTAGTTTGGCGCCCGGTCAGTGTCGTCCTTTCGGTGCCTGATGACGGTGCAATAGCCCTCCTGGACGAGCAAAAGACCCATGTTCTTGCCGTTCTGGGTGATGGTTCCGACTTCGCGAGCCTCGAAACCGTCGCTGGCAGCCTTTGCGCCGTCAATGGTGATGCGAACATGCTTGCCAATCAACTTCTTCCGCAAGAACTCCTTCGCTTCTTCTCTGAAAGGTGCCTCTGAGGGCTCTCCAGCACGGGGGCCACGGACACTGCTCAGGTTGATCCTCCTCTCAGCCCCAGTCTTGCCCCGTACAATAACAGTGTCGGCGCCGATGATCTTGGTGACAGTCATTTCGAGGTCCTTGCTGTCCGTAGCTTTGGCGACGTGGTTCTTGTGGAGCCGGAGGTGGGCAGCCTGAGCCTTCTTCTCGGCAGCCCGAAGCGTAGCCATATCGGTACCCAGCATGGTCGAGTGGAAATCGTTGCACCGCGCCAGACCGTCTTGCAAGAGAAACTCCGCGATGTTGCCGCGGGGGTGGATGACAGCGGCTACGAGTTGCGCCTGAGGGCTGGCGCCGACGATCTTGACCTTTACCTGGCGTTGGAGAAGTCGCTGCTCAACAAAGCTGCGTGCCTCATTGCCGAACTCCTCTGCTGGCTGGGTTTGGCCGTTCGTGACTCGCTCAGTCGATGGCGTACGAATGCCGGCAATTAGGGTCATGACCTGCCAGTGCTTCTTCTCGGTGAGAAGCAGACGGACGAGAAGGCGGTCACCGCTGATGACCCGCTCAACGATGCCGTCCACTGTCTTGCCCTTCCATTCATTCATGAACTCCGGCCCGCCGAGATCGTTCTGCACTTGGATCACTCCGTCGGTGCCGGCATGGAGGCCCAAGCCCTCGCTCTTTGCTTCGGATTCCAGTGTCCTCAGTTTGTTGAGCCTCTCGAGGACCTCCTCCGACTCCTCCTTTCTGCCGGCATCTTCTCTGACCTTGAGCCATCCGGACTTGACAAGGGCATCCGGAAACTCGGTTCCGTCCTGCAGAAGTGCAGTTCCGTACTCCCTCCCAGAGCCAGGTATGGTGTATAAGACGGTGCACTTGACCTGCTTGCCGACCACCAAGTTTCTGAGGTATTCACGAGACTGGAAAGCAAATGGCTCATCGCCATCCCTGCTTAGGCGCGGAGCAGAGACAAAAGCGAAAGAGAATGTACGCTCAAGCGAAGGATTGTTGGTGCTAGCCAAGACGAGGGTATCTCCGCTCAGCACCAACTTGGCATTGGCGAGGAAGGTAGTGGCCATGTTGAAATAGAGAGAGCCAGGCGCGAGCAGACAGAGGCAGTGGTGTGTATGGTGCACGTTCCAAAGGACCTGCTTCCTCATTCATGTCAGTCAGAGCTCCGCACATATAGAAACACACACAATTCACTTGGTGACCTGGCTTTATGCTTGGCTGGAGTTCGGTCTGCCATGCTCATTGCTGCTCTGGGAAACTTCTGACACTGAGAAGGATAGTCGGGAGGGATGCCATCGGAATAGCCTAGCATGTTTGCTGCTGTCTTCGGCCCGGCCCGGCAAGGAACCGTGGGGAAAAGAGAGGCTTCGGTGCATCTGGGGCAAGCAGGCGGGCGGTGTGGAATGTTGGATGTTGGGGCGGCGGGGAAGGGGGAAAGGGGACGCAAATAGCGTCTTCTGATGTCATGGAGGCATGGCCAGGTGGTGGGAGATGGGATGGATGGCTTTACATACCGCAATGTGCGAGTTTCTCGATGGCAATGCAAAGGGGAGATAGTGATAGGGGCACGAGGCTGTCTAAGAGAAGCGGAAGCCCAGCGTGAAGTACTGTACCGTGGGAGAGCTCAAGGTTAAAGGTGGCAGCTTTGGTGGAGGAGCTAAGGCACTGGGAGTCAGTCGTGTCTGCTTTGGACAGCTTTCACCTTTCCAGTGTAGACCCTGCTCCCAGATATTGTGGGGTAGCTGAGGGTACCTGCCTCAGGGGTTCCCTGCTAGCCGCTAAGCCGCAAGTGAGCACGCGATGAGGGAAGTGGGCACTGCCCGGTGGCAGTCATCCGAACTCAAAAGTCCATTGCATGGCATGACCAACGGATGCCTACCGAGAAGGTCGTACCGTCGTGTGCCTCGCGGCTTTGCAACTTAAGGTTGGAGATGGTTACTTCCCAATGAAACTGGGAAGACTCCCGTGCCTTACCTGTAGTGTACCGTGCGGACTCAGGGGTATACGTGTACTTCCATTGGCATCCTCATTTTCCATCCGTGGCACCATCATCTTGGACTGTCGAGGTACCTTTAACTACATGAACGTGTACACTGTACCTTGACAGGGAGGCACATACCAATTGGGCCAAATTATGCTTAATTTAATAAGTACATATCATTCATTAGTATTCTCAAACGGTCGAGTTCCAAGTTTAACTCATAATAGCTCAAGCTTTCCGGGGTTCATGTTAAAGTTCCCGGATAGGTGCATATCCATGGACGGGAGCTGAGCAAGGGCATGCAGTCAACAGCGCCACAGCAGGGTTCGTCGGTGTTTCTCCACACTGTTCCCCGCGTTCCTAGCTGAGCTGGCTTGAAACAAGGTATCGTTCACAGCACACGGGCAAGATGGATGCAATTGGTGTTGACGGCATCTCCACGGAATATTGACCCACGATAATAACTCTACTGATTCTGAGGCTGTTGGAGGTTGTGAGATGTCCTGCCCGTAGTCGGTTCACGAACAAAGAAACGCCATCTCAAGCAATTGCTGAAGAAGATTCAGGTACGTGGTTGTGGAGTGCTGCCGTACATGCTCAATGCAAAAGCTTGGTTGAGTACGTGAGGACGGTGAGGTAAAGTAGATAATACTGTCAGGCTAAACGCCCGTTATTTCAAGCAAATATGCTGGCTTGCTCGACCGTTACATGTCATTTTCGTTTTCGAGACTGCCATATTGATCTAACGCCATTAAACTCTACTGGGAGATACCGATGACACCTGGACAGAAGTTAGATATCGATCGAGTTCCTTGAATGGGGGTTGCTTACCGCAGGCAGGGCGGGGGCCGGCGTTGCCAGTCTTGAGGGACTCCTCGTTTCCTCCCTTTCCGAGGTCGTCAGTACCGCCGTGGACGACGACAGTGCGCTGGAGTGTATTAGCAACCACACCAGCTACGGGGATTCGATAGACGTACGCCAATGACGCTCTCGGGGCCAATGAGCTTGATGAACTTGTCGGTCACGGAGCCCTTGGCATTGCCCTGAGCATCGGTCTCGACGTTGCCGAGGTCACCGACGTGGCGGTTCTCGTCGGTCGGGGCACCGTGGGTCTTGCCATGGGGGTTGACTGAGGCGGAAGAAGGATATCAGCACATGACCGAGAAGCGAGGAAGCTAGGATCCAGGCTGCGGATGTCGGTGCTTCTGCTACTCACAGTGGGGGCCAGCGGATGTGCAGCCGTTGGTGTTGTCGCCAAAGGTGTGGATGTGCACACCACGCTTGGCGTTGGGATCGTTGCCGGTGATGTCCCAGCTGATGGTGGTGGGAGCAGACTCGGACTCCTGCACGAAGGTGACGGTGCCCGTGACCTTGGAGTCACCACGGACGACAGCAACTAGATGGGAACGCGCCAGGGTCAGTAGTGACTCGCAGCCGAGCAGTGAGCAGTGTGCAGTGTACAGTCTGCTTCGCACAGGGGCCAGCCAGGTGCCCATCGAGCAGGGCACATATTAAGATGGCCGTGGCCATCAAGGTTGACCGTACTCGAAGGAAAAACCCCCTCAATCGAGCTCAATCGACCATCCCTCCACTTTCCCATTCCTATTCCCTCCTCTCCTCTGCTCTCCCGGACAGCAGCGTCCGGGTGGCGGGGAAGGCAATACATGGGATAGCGGGGTAATTGAACAAGGGAGAAGCTCAGATTTGCTCTGCGTACCTGCTTTGACCATATTGGCGGTATTGGTTATCGGTGATGGGATATGGCTGGTAGGTCAACTGCTTGGTGATTTGGACAAGTCGTTGTTGTTGCAAGCTGTTTCGGATATCACGGGAAGACTCGAGCTGGGTAGGTACCTTAGTTATGTGAGAAAAATGTGACGGGCGTCTTGAGGGGAACGATCGGGGTCCGAGGATCGCTGGGAGCAGTGGGTGGGGTCGGATATGACGACGGACTCTTCTGCCGTTCAGTGGGGAGAACCTTCCATTTCCGTGCGGTTTGTGCAAAATCCCCCCATGGAAGCTTCAACCCCCGCATGCCGTCATCTCACCCATGTCGAAACTGACACTGGTAGCACTGCTTACAAATGGTCGTCCCCTTCGGCGAGATGCCTAATCAAGTTCGAAGCCATCGCTGCCATTGATCTGGACCGTAAGTATATCCGACAATATCAGGATATCTATATCAAAGGCTGCACCTAGGTAGGCGATGACTCTGCCTGTAGTTTACTTCGGGTGTCCGACCTGAACATCCAATGCTATGCTAAGTCAGCCTTAGCAGCCCATGAGACTAAGCAGCAGCTAGAGCCCGTCTTGTCGGCATGCTGCCACGGCTACCTGTCCGCAAGGCTTTGGTAGGTCAATTGCCTTGTGCAGGGTCTACCTAGGTAGTGCTATTTGGTGAGTCCAATCCTCGTTCGGACATTGCAAGTGTACCTCAGTTGGTTAGAGATGGATGATTGGTCACGCCTGTATCATTGTGTTTCTTGTGGTGTTGACATGCCTCCCTTGCCCATGCAGGCCTGTCACGGCACACATAGGGCTGCAGGTAGATAGATGGCTTAGGCTTAGGGTGGCTTTCTTTTTCTTTCTTTCTTTCTTTCTTTCTTTTCTTCTTTTCTTCTTTTCTTCTTTTTTTCTTTTCTTCTTTTCTTTTAAACGGTGCCATGACCGAGTATAACCTGCCCTGCACCCCCTACCTACCGAGTTCCAAACTTGATCTAATAACGAGCAGGCGCGGCAATACACAGTTGGGCTTGCAATGTGTTCGAGTCGGCGTTTCACAACGAGAGCCTCATGCGGGCAAGGTCCGTGTTACAGCTACCAGACAGGCACAGCCTTTTAGGATGATGACGCTCTTCAAACTGGGCAATCCCTCAGGAATTATGACCCATCAGATGCACCACAGTTGACTAGTATATGGCAGGAAATTGCAATGCGAGGAAATAAAATGCCAGATACCAGGTACCCACATACATCCTTCCGGTCTGAGAGACACCGTCTGAGGTTGGAAGACCTGAAAGAAACGGACGAACATACCAAGTATGTATAACCCCTGGGTGGGCGTCAAAGAGTGTGGTGCATCACGGACCCCACGAGGCGCAAAGACGCAGCACTGCACGGCTGCCAAGTCCCCTTCTTCTTTCTGCGGTAATGTCGATGCCTTAGCCGTATCGAGTGCTTGCCCAAATTGGACGCCTTATCCTTCAGGAAGCAGATAAGGCACTCAAGGGATAGCGCCAGAGGGCCCCTCCCGTAGGCACGGTACCTTGAAATCCACCTTTGATCACGCCCTGCATTGGAAAAGTCCAGACGAACGCCTTGAAGCCTCCAAGCTAGGTACTTATCAGCGATTGCCAAAAAGAAAAATACTGCACGGCTGATATAATGGCAACTAAATTTGTCAATGGTATTTTCTCAAGTGTTCCGGGTTTGTAGATTCCTGCCTCAGGTATCGCGGCCCGTCACCAACACCTCTCAAATCTGACACGCTGAGATTAGGAATGGGCAAGACGCGGGGGAACGTCAGCCAGGTGTGGCTTAGCCGCTAGGTTCGAGTTCTACACTAGGTTGCGGCTGCTTGCCAAATTGAACTGCCCAGAACCCGGAAGTCAGCACTACATGTGTACCTAACCGTCAGGTAGGCAAGGTACCCGGCCTCACGACACACCTACCTAACCTACCAACCTATAACCTAAAACCCGCCTGCCACCTAACCATGTCCGAGCCACCTTCGCCAAACTGAAGTCCTTGAAGTCCTCGACGGATCTAGGCAGGGCGACGATCACGACGAAAACGACGACGAAGACGACCACGAAAACGTCGAAGACGACTGGATTAAGGCCATATTACATCGCTACATCGACATCCCAATCTTATCATCACAGCCTGACTCCGGCCCGCGACGACTAGGGCACATCACTACGGAAGGACGGGAGAAGCACGGCTCTCCGCGGTTTTTCGCCGCTTTGCCTAGCCACCCGACCTGCTTCATGATTAATCGATTGGCTTGACGGCAACAAGGACTTGACTGCGGCCACCGAAGCGCACCGATAACGACAACGACACCGACACCGACGACGCGACGACGGCTGCCTCTGAGAGCAGCAGCCAGCTAGCTCTGCATCCCCGGAGCAGTGTCTGCATCTGCTTTTTGTCCGTGTCTCGGGGGTTGTCTTTTCAAAAGTTCAGCGGCCTTCGGTGTTCAAGCTTCGACAATCGCTTTGCGCTTTCTCTACCTGCCCACCCGCCCTACCGTCTCTAGGCTCCAACTCCAAACACCCGGCAAGCAAACGACGGCCGGACACGCGTATTTCACTCAAGGCTCCTCGATCCGACGGCCACCCCAACCTCGACCCCCGACCCCGACCTCGACCCCGATGCCCTGACGGCCCCGTATTGAGCCCGTGTCAATCTGCTTGACAGTGCGACAGCCGAATGGGGTATTCGATTCTTCTCTGAGCCATAGCATCGCACCCAGTTGCTGCTGCTCATTGCGACACATCCCGCCAGGTCGGCCGAACTTATTGTCCCTCGGCGGCTCGTCGATCCTCGGCAATAGGATCGCATCGCAAACCTCGCGCTGCCTATTACCGCCGGTCCTGGCCCCGGCCCCGGCATCATGTCGTTTCGCGGAGATGATTCGCGCCGATACGGCCATGTTCCTCCAGCCCAATACCCAGTTCCTACCTCGGCGCAGAATCCAGCGGCCTATCCCCCCCGCCGGCCGAGTTTCAACAACGGTGACGATGCAAGCTTCTTTGACGCGAACTCCCCCGCGGTCCAGGGGGGCTATGCGGGAAATGGTGGCCGAGGCGAGGAAGAGCTCTTCATCACCAGCCCAGCCGATTCACAGCCCGCTCCGAGCCGTCTCAGCTACAATACACAGGCCGCAATGTCGGGCTATCAGCAGCAATACCAGGCTCAAGTCCCGCCCCCGCCGGCATCGACCCAGTCCACATATAACCCCCAACTCTTTGCCCGGTCACAGTCGACGTCTCTTCCGTACCATTCCCATCCGGCCTCGAGATATGCCGCCCCGGCCAGCCCGACCTACAATTCGACACCCGCCAGCTACACCCCGCAGACATACAATCCTGCTGCGTATGCAAATACCAGCGCCGTCCTTCCCCAGAGACAGGCGACTGTGGCTGGATACAACAACTACAACTACAGCTACACCTCACCTACAATTCCACAAGTGGCATACGGGCAGAATCATGGATCAGCGTACGGCACCCCACAACAGTCCCAGACACCGACATCCCCTGCCCCGTCGGGCTACGAGCCATCAATCCACAGCCCTCAGTTTCCCCCTCCTTCTTCACCACCCATGGTTGCGGCGCAATATGCTCAGCCCTATCCCACAACATACTCAGGGCAGCAGTATTCTGGGTCTTACCCCTCTAATGGGACCGCTCCTTCTCCGCTCCCTATCTATCCAACCCCGACCTCTCAGGCGCCATACCCTACCTACTCGCAGATTCCTGTTGGGCCAAACTATGCCTCGGATCCGAACTCATTCAACAGTCGAGCCTCCCGATCGAACTCGGGAGCCTCACCAGTTCCGTCACCTCCAGCCCTTCCCCCGGCATCTAATACCGGCCTTCAAAGGCACCCGACAAATGCTCCGCTTCCTAGCCGCCCAATGGAGGACTTACCCGAAGAGCCCGACTACGAATCCCTTGGCCAGGGTGATGATGATGATCTCAGAGTCGCCCAAGACAGCCTGTTTGAGGATATTGTCTCGGACTTGGGCATCAGTGGCAACACGCATCGCCCGCAACCAATTAATGGTACCGTGTCAGATGATGATCTGGACAGGTTGCGACGATACGACTCCACAGCGTCAACTGTCAACACGCCAACAGACGGGGGTGTGAATCGGTATGCCTCGAACGCGTCCACCGTTAACAGGAATCACGTCGCATCAACCTACAACTGGGAAGACGAGGAGAGCGACCCGGAGGGTGCTGCTGGGCTATTAGCAATGCAGGAGGATATGGACGATCGCAGGTTTGGCTTTGGAGGAGTATCCTTCCCGGCCTTGGCAGAGCCATCCGCGGCGCAACCAAGGGCACCGCAACTCCCTCCACCGCCAGAAGAGCAGGCCGGCACAGACAGCGACTATGGCGGAATGGATCTGGGCATGTACGGGGGTGGATATGCCGGAAATCTGCAATATGGGAATGAGGTTGCCTCTCCGCCACAGACGACACCACTGTTTGATGGACCTCAACCACTGCAGACCTCGCAAAGTCAGGGAAGCGAATATGAACCGTTCTCCCAGGCTTCCGTCGACTATGGGGGCACTGGTGGTCTCCTCGCCCCGCAAAGCCACCGTCTGAGTTTTGACGAAGGCGAAGAGCGAGTATCAATCCATTCTCGACAAAGTAGCGAGTCACCATTCAAAGAGGATTATCCCGACATGTTCTACCACCCCGGCCTCTCGAGTCGACCCCTTCCTGCCCTTCCCCCAGGCTCGAATAGTGGCTCATTGCTGTCCATTCAAACAGCAAACAGGGGTTCTCAACACAGCCATTCTTTGAGCGCCGACTCGCGTCCGATCCACCACGACTCCTTGGAAGTCTATCCAGGGCAACATGCCGGTCAACAACACGTCGAGCGGTCCATATCTCTCTCAAGCCACAGCAATACACCCCCGGTCCAGGCACCAGCCCGATCTCGAACTGATGCTGCTGAAGAGCGCAGGCGAGCTATGAGGCAAGGAAACCAGCATCATCAAGCGGCGACTTCGCCAGGAACTCCTTACGAGGGCTACGATACAGGAACACCGTCTTCCCTTGCTGCTTACGATATGATCACGTTGCCGACGGGAAGGAGGAGGAAATTTGTGCCATCGAAGCTCACCGCTGCGGAGCTCAAACGGTGCACAGAGCCGTGGGCTCTCAGCGGTATCACCGCCTGGATTCGTGAGATGGCGGAAGGCGAGCCGGATCTGAAGAGAAAGACAATCGAGGAAGGAGTAGTCAAGCTTTTCTGCTCAAAGGTTCCAACGATGAATGTCGCCGATGCCGAGTCATTGAGCACCTCAGTTGTTGACTCCATGTTCTCAGCCGGAATTCTCATTCCAGAGGAGGAATGGGTCAAGTTTGGGGCGGGTCAGATGTCTGGGGTCCTATGGCAGCTGACAGGCTCCGGTTGTTACGCGCCGAAACTGCACGAGAACGAGGCGCACGCCCCGAGGTTGCACGACAACGGCATACCAGTAAGATGCTACTCGCATCATTGCGGGAGAACCTTGAAGAAGGCAAACCTCGACCACATGATGTCCGAGGAGGATGTTGCGGTCTCCGACTGGGCAACATTCCATGGCGTGAAGCCCGAAGACGTGGAGGGCAAGAGTAAGAAGGAGATCGAAAGACAAAATGTGCTTCACGAGATTGTCACTGGCGAAGAGGACTTCATGGGGCAGCTTGATGTTCTCCGGTTACTCTATAGAGACCAGCTCCGGGCCTACCAACCACCAATCATCCCAACGAACAGGATAGAGAAATTCCTCGACGCCGTGTTTGGCCGGGTTGATGCTGTGCAGCAAATCAACAAGGAGCACCTGCTGGCTCAGCTTAAGTATCGCCAACAAGAACAAGGGCCTTTCATCATTGGCTTCAGCGACCTTTTCCGGGAGTGGATCCGACAGGCCAGGCCCATATACATCGACTACTGCTCCTCATTCCCGTATGCCTCGTACCTGATCCGAAAGGAGGCCGGCAGGAACTTGCTATTCCGCCAGTTCTTGGACATGGTCCGGGAACACAGGCGCTCGAAGCGGTTAGAATGGACGACTTTCGTGAAGGCCCCCATTACTCGCCTACAGAGATATGGCCTGTTGCTGGACACGGTCAAGAAAAACATGATTGGGGATAGCGACGAGAAAACTAACTTGATGCGGGCGCTTGAGGAAATCAAAGCAGTCACCCATGAATGCGACGAGAAGGTGGCCGAGATGACCAAGAAGGTCGAGCTGCTCGAGTTGCAGACCATGTTGGTTCTTCGACCGGGATTCCAATCAATTCTGAACCTCGACCATCTCGGAAGGGAACTCCTTAAGCAGGGAGAGCTCCAGAGACAAGGTTCCAAGGGTGTCCGCTGGGTTGATACACACGCCCTGCTCTTCGATCATTACTTTATCCTGGCCAAAGCGGTTGTGACGAAGGACGGAAGGAACGATAAGAAATATGACGTTTCCAAGGAGGTGAGCCGACCCAGAACGATTTGTCTCTGATCATCTTGCTAACAAATCACCCAGCCAATCCCCATGCCGCTGCTCTTCCTCGAAAGCCTAAACGACGATCCTGTCACCAAACAAAAGGGGCTTACCGCACCACTAACACGAACCGCCGCTGCTACCGGCTCGGGGACGCAACTTAACAAGGTGGCCTCCAACGGAGTAGACCGCCCTGGGCTCGAGCATACAGCAACAGGATCGTCCATGGGATCTCTCAATACCGTCACCCGTCTCACCTCGGGTAGCACTGACGACAGCAAGATAATTTACCCCTTCAGGATAAAGCATCTGGGCCACGAGATATACACCCTCTATGCTTCCACTGCCCAGGACCGTGCGGCTTGGTGTTCAGCAATCATCGAGGCCAAGACTCGACACGCCCGAGCGCTACATGCCCAAAATGCCGAGCCTTTCCGATTACGCGTGCTTTCGGACGGGGCCTTTGCATACGACTCGACTTCAATTCTTGGAAGACAACCCGGTGTGTCAATTAGGGGAACACCTCTGGATCGAGCTATTCGGGAGATGGAGCAAGTGTACGGCCCTGGGAGAGGACCGCCGCCTGTTTGCCGAGCCCAGGTCAACTGCGCAACCGCTTTCACGGCCTTCGGCAAGTCAGTCATCGCCATTGGGACGGACTACGGTGTTTACATATCGGAATCTTCGAATCCTCGCGGGTGGACACGATCGATCCAGATCAGCAAGGTCACCCAGATTGCAGTCCTGGAGGATTTCTCGGTCTGTCTCTTGATCGCCGATCGGTCGTTGATCGCTTATCCTCTAGATGTGATTGCGCCCGTCTCCAACTTCCCAGCGCCGTCCCATGACAACCCCCGCCGGGCCCCCCAGAGGCTGGCCAAAGATGTAGCATTCTTCGCGACTGCGCGCATGAAGGAGCGAATGTTGCTCTTCTATAAGCGCAAAGAGGGAATGCACAACACATTCAAGGTGCTCGAGCCTGTTTTCCAGAAGGCGACCGAGAAGAAACCACGGCTGTTTGGAGGCCGCAGGGGAGCTTCGGGCAGCACCGAGTCGTTCCGCGACTTTGACGAGTTCTATCTCCCTACCGAGTGCTTCTCTCTGAACCTCTTTCAGAACTACATCGCCGTGGCCTCTGCCAAAGGCTTCGAGCTGTTGACACTGGATAAAAAGGTAACGCAGTCCATTCCGCGTGACCTCACCCTGCCGGCCATCGCGAACATTGCCTCGCGCATCAAAGACCAGCGACCTCTCGGCATGTTCAAGCTGAACGACCAAGAGTTCCTTCTCACGTACGAGGACTGCTCCGTCTACGTCGACAAGCACGGTGAAATCAGCCGCACACTCATCATGGAGTACTCGGGCAAGCAGAAGAAGGCAAAGGGCGCCACCATGTTTGGCCAGTACCTCCTGCTCTTCAACGAAGACTACGTCGAGGTGCGCAACGCCGAGAACGGACGGCTGCGCCAGATCATCGCGGGCCGCGACGTGCGCTGTCTCGACCATGGGTTTAGAGGCCCCACGGGCAACGGCCAGCAACCTCTCTCGCAGGACTCGAAGGGGACCGTCAAGATCTGCATGAGCCATCCAGAGATTTCGGGAGGGCAGATCATTTTGGAGATGCTTTTGAACGATGGGCACGCGGAGAAGGCTTGAGGAATTGATAGGTTTTCTTATTTTGGGCGTGTGGAAGGAGTGGGGACTTTTTTTGGTTAAGTCTGGTCGTTTGATCAGATCCAGGCGGGTGTGGTGATACACTGTAATACACAGACGTGAGCAAGGGATCTGGATATGGGAGATGGGGCTTTGTGTGGTTGCTGCATTGTTTGGGCTAGGTCGGGGGGGCCGGGAGCGCAGCGTACTTGCGCTTTCTTTTTTTATCTATTCTATTTATGGTTTCTTTTTTCTCGCCGGTCTACATTGTGCACGTCAGTATTCTTCTTCTGCTGCTTCTTCTTGTTGTTGCTGTTCCTCGTTGGATGAATGAAAGAATGGAAGAATGGATGGCACGACATGCGGTTTTGGACGACGTAATGGTCTCCCTTTTTGAACTTCTCGGCTTCTTTCCTTGGGATTCATTCCAATTAGTGCGTGTTTGTGTGTTTTGTCTTGGTTCCTTTTGCATGACGTTTGGCGGGCGATGAGCAGGGGACAGTCCGGTGCGACGTTGGCTTTTTGGGAGCCGAAGGAGTCCTTGCTGTAGTCGTTGTTTTTATTTTTTATTGGTTTGATCCCACACAAAGACAAAGCTGCTATATTATCTGGTCCCCTTCACATCTGATGAGCAGGTACAGGGTCTCTTGGATTGGTTGGGACAATCTGAACCGTGCTCGTTGCCAGCTGGGACTCTCGATCCGCGTCTTTTCATCGGCGATGCAGGGGACGAGCGGGTTTCCTGCCTCCGCGTCCATCGCCTTCCGCTGGCTTGGAAAGAGATGACATTTCTTCAAACCGAGCAGGCTGGAACGGGAGTCAGTTGTGTGCGGGGTGATTTCGCGTTCTATACGGGTTAGTGATTACTTTGGATATCATAATTATATGTGTCTCGGGCTTGATGTTCTTCCATTGCTGTCGCGTGTGGTGTGATTAGCGTGGGATTTAATGTGGCGATTTTACTATACATGAATGAGTTGGGCCTGGTTTGTTTGTTTTGCTTTGTTTTGTTTGATGGAAAGAGACGGCCACGCAACGCACGTATCTTATGAACGAGTCCCGTTGCACTTGAACATCATCAGTTGTTTTGTCATCATATAGACGCACCCTCGGCCAGCGTATCGTCTTATATTATTTTCTCACGCTCAGGTTACTGTGTGCCAACGACGTGACGAGAATGGGCAATTAGCTACCTACGTTTCTCGGCGAACTGGATGTATATGTAAGAGTTAGAAGACAAAGAAATGTCTGCCAGTAAGTCCCTAAGGGGAGAAAGAGAGGGTTTTACTATGTGTGTGCCGACATCTAGATGTGCAATCGTCTACCTGGGGTAATTCCTTGCAAAACAAGTCAAGATTCCTGCTGCTGCTTGATAATTGCGCCGCCGATTGATCCATCAGTCATGTCTCACGGTAACCCATCCATCATTCCATTTTCCGTTGTTAACATCGACCGGTATCTCTTTCAAGGCATCTCCCCCACACCCTTGATGCCCGTCCGCCCGCTCGTACCAGAGATATATCACCCGTATTGCAGTCGCTGACAAGAAAACCTCGACCGCTTGAAAAAGAAAGAAAAAGAAAAAGAAATGGCCAGCCACAAATATACTTACCAGTCAGAAAGAGAAATGAAAACCGAGGGTAGCTCGGTCGGGTCAGTCGATCCCGCTCCTGCCCAGCGCAACACAGGCGAAACCAACATATATGTCCACACATGACAACCCAACCGGAAATGAACTCAATCAAGGATCTCAACGGGTTTGTATTTGGTCCCCTTCTCAGTCAGGTCGATGATGCTGTCACGGAAGGGAGAGTTCTCCATCGCCGTCGCTGAGGAAGCCCGGCTAGACCTCCATGGGGACGGCTCCATTGACCCGCGGAGGGTCGCCGTGTCGGATCGGAAGTCGTCATCGTCGTCCACCATCATGTTTTCAACGCGTGCAATCATCTCCTCATCTTTGTCTTCTATCGAGAAGTACTTGGCCCGGAAAGACTTTTGTCGCCCAGGGGACAGGACTTTGCTGTGGATCTTGGACAGTCCGCTTCGGGGTTTGAGGACATCCTTGAATGGTTTCGTGACCTTCCCTGAGATTCTCAGGCTATTCGTTGCATGTCTTGGGGGCTTCTTCGAGACTCCCCGGGCGCTGCTATGGTGACGTCGTGGTGGCCGGCTCGTCAACGACGCGATGTCCTCGTCGACTTCCACGGCCTTGGCCGCAACCACGCCGTCCTGCTCGTCGAGCCACGCGGTCAGGTGCTTGTATAGTACTTTAACGACCGAAGACGGGAACGCATTCCCGATCTGCTTCTTTATACATTTTCCTTTAAATTTGTGGTGAGCAGGGAATCCTTGCAGTATTGCATATTCCAGCAACGTGAAGTCGCGCTTGCCATCCCAGTAATAATTAACCGTTCCGCCTGTGGTGATGGTAAATCTCAGAGGGTTCTCTGGGTCCCATGGCGCCCTGGGTTCGTCAAACACTTGGTTAGCCGGCTGGTGTAAGATGCTTCCCGGCAGACGCGCGATCGGTGCGAGCGCCTGTTGGGCAGATACAAGCGGCTTCAAGCCATGGCTCAAGTGGTGGTCTTTGCTATGTGTCGGCTCTGGAAAAGGAGGCAGTTTCTCCCCCGGGCCTGCTCCGATCATAATCAGCCTTCGTCGGGGCTGAGGGAGACCAAAGGTAGCCAGGTGCACGACTTTCCACCGCACTGAGTAGCCATGGGCAGTGAATCCCTGGACCAGTGTATTGAAATACGGCTTAAACTGGCGGTGTAGCATGCCAAACGTCTGTTCGACTGTGAACAGGCGTGGGCGCACTTTCTCGATGAGGTGCGTACAAGAGAAAAGAGCCGCAATGTTGTCTTCGTCGTTCCGGCCTGGCCTTGTGTGAGCAGGGGACCAGACCTGACAAGGCGGGGAAAGGTGCAGAAAGTCGACGCGGTAGTTGTGAGACTCGTCGGTCACGAAGTCGGCCACATCTCTCTCGTGGACGTCGGTATGGGGAAAATTGCTCCTGAGAGAGGCGACGGCATGATGCCAATGGTCAATGGCAAAGACCAACCGAAGCCCGGCCATCTCCATGCCGCGAGAGGCACCGCCAGCACCAGCAAATGCATCGCCTGCTGAGTACCGCTGGCCAGGCAACCGCCTGACCAGCTGAGCATGGAGCGGATCGTCGTCGGCTTCCAGGTCCAGTACGGGGCGCTCTATTCCATTGGGGATATATGAGCCCCCGCGCACCTTGCATCCTCTCCATTGGTTCAGCTGAAGATGGTCTGCCTCCTGGAAACCCGGGTCTGCGTCGTCTTGTGCCATTCTGACAAGGGCCCACTCACATGGGAGCGGGTTGCGCGGTCGTTGATTGAAATATACCATGTACCTGTACCGGCAGACAAGAGGCCCCCTTTTCTCTATCCAATCCTTCCCTTTCCTGACGAGGTCCCTGGTCTCGAACCGGTGCTTTGGAAAAGGCGCATTGGTGACCACCAAGACCCTGACGCGTCTGACCGACTCGAGTTTGATGGATATCAGCGCTTGTTCCAGCCACGGGCGAGGGTCTAGGTTGTCGAACTGGACAATCATCGCGCATTCGTTCAGCTTCCGAGGGAGTATCCCACTGAGATCGCGGCACCTTGCGAAACCCCATCCCCGTAACAGATGCTCGTTCCTCGCTGGATCCCAGGCGATGGAGTTGATTTTGAAGAATCTGACATGACGGTCGGGAATCTTGTCTATTTCCACAACCATTCCGACCTCGAGCACCAAACCATCCTCTCGTTTAACGCGTCGGAGAGCCTTATTTGGTCGGTGCTGCTTGTAGTGATGGTGGGGGATGTGCTGGTGGGAGCTATCACCAGTGAGATCAATCACTAAGCCCAGCTCTATAGCTAGCTCATTCTCAACCTGCTCTTGCTGATAATCGAAATTCTGATCCTCGTCTTCGAAGTGTTGTCGATGCCTGTTGCCGTGAGGAAGCTCACGGCCCCGCCTCTCGATAGCTCGAAGCTGTCGATCGATGTCGTCGTGGTCATCATCCTGATCGTCGATAACAAAAGGGTTTTGTTCAGCTCCCAGGGCATCAGGGAACCACGGGTCGGCCATTGGGAAGCTGCGACAAGACGGTGGGGGTATTCCTGTGCGAGGCTGGGCCGATGGGTGAGGTCGAGGTGACTTGAAAAAAGATTCTCAAACCGACAGTGCTAGGCAACAGGGACCGATAGTAATGAGCGTGGTAGACACCCTTGCGACCGATGGCTGAGAAAGGTCAGAGAACCGGTTTGGGGGGTCCCCCAAACGCGAAGAATGAGAGCTACTTGACTGTATTTATTGTTAGCAAGGTCGAACCGACGGAAGCGTGATGATGCTCATCCAAAGCGAACTGACTCCTGGTATCTAAACGGCTCTTTCCTTGGAAAAACCCCCTCACTATGAGACAACAGACAGTATCATATCGAAGGGCAGATGCACAGAGTAGCTTGGGGGAGTCCAAGGCGGAATAGGTAGACGAGGTGGAATCTACGGAGGAGGTGGAGACGGCAGAGAAGTAAGATGGGATGAAGGAAGTGCATGAAGGTGAAAAAGGCGGAACAGGTGGAAGGAGGAAGGAGGAAGGAGAGAGAAAAAAGAGGATAGTTCACGGGGGGAGGTGAAAGATAGGATCAAATCTTGGTCAAGGGAAAAGAGGCAGACGGATGGCTTCCATCCCAACTCACTATCAGAGCCGGGCTTTCCTGTTGGACACATCAGCTGTCTTGAATGTGCCTTTTTCTCGCGTTGAGAAAGCAAGGATTTGCTTGCCTGTTGGCACACAAGGAGGAAGATTGAATGAAAGAAGTAGCATGTCTTGTCAACGGAGACGAGGTCAATATACACGGCCATGTTGGGAGTGCATAGTTCTCATCCTCGCAGCTCGTTATTCCGCCAATGTTTGTAGCATGATATGAGCAAGCAACGTGAGCTCATGGTGAAGCAAGTGTTGATTCTCGCACAAAGCATCGGCCCTTGGGCCTGGAAGAATCATTGTGGGCGTAGACTTGGGCCTGAGCCTGAGCCTGGGCGTGGTCTGGATGGAATCTCCTCCCAAAGTTCTTGTAAAAATGATAATACACTGGGCGACAAGGAAGCCATCCATGACCAAGGCATGGATTTCCATACACGGTGGAGATGAGGCAAGGAGGCGATGGAGATGGTTACGCCGTGCCCGTTGTATATGGTTACCTGGTTTTTTCTTTCTAGGATCAATGAGAAGTCCACAAATACAGGTACCTTACGGTGATGGCCTTTCGCCCCTTCCATCTAGGTTGTTCTTGCACTCAAACACTCCCGTTGCCCCTCGCCTCTTGCTCCTTCCACGCCGTCGTGGCCGTGGGATAGGCTCCAGAACGTGAGACACGAATCGGGCCTAGCGCTCAACTCTTGGCAGGCACACCCGACACAACCGCAGCGTCACACGGAACAAAGCCGGAGCCGATGTGACCCACCCAGCCCAATCCAACTTCATCCAAAGCAAACTTTCTTCTCTGCACACAGCTCAAGCCACCTCCAATCCAAAACAGCATCATCTTCAATGGCCATTTATTTTTGCAATGGATGATGCCTCCTGGAGCAGGTCTGCTACTACCAATACATGGCAGCAAGTCTGTCACACAACACTCAATGGTAAGCAACATCGCACTCAGCACTCCTCGCAGGTCTCGTCTCGTTCTTTCCGTGATGATTGTTACTTTAAACAAAACCTTGACTTCCTAGCATACTGATGCGGAGAAACCTGTATTCCTGATGATTGAACGAAGACGATGCCTTGAGGAAATTATTTTTCTTTCTGGACACGACTAACATTTTCTGTGCTTGCCAGTTTAACCTCCGCTCGTCGACTTTTACCCAAGCCCGCCTCGTAACAGTGATGCTCCAAGTGATGCCCCTCTTCTCTCCCGTTTGAACTTGATTCTCGTGCACCACATTGCGCCATCGTAGACGAACTTCGCAGACCTTCTTTTTGAATCGCTGGTTATTATGTCCTGGAGATGAGGTCTAGTGCCAACATGCGACGAATCACGGTGAACGTTTTTGGACGGTGTGTAGGATAAGATGCCATATCACAGGATTGTCGTATGCGTCGGATGTCTTGGATGAACGGGCTCTCATCCGATAATAGCCTCATTTGCCCTGACTCTGTACCTCGCGTGCCTTCCATGTTATTTTCCATGTTATTTTCAGGCACTTGGGGTCAGACCATGTATCCCGGGTGGTAGATGGGCTGTCATCCCAGGTAGGTCCATTAGGTAGGCTCCCCCTTCCAAGGCTGTACCATACAGAGGAAGGAAGGAAGGAAGGAAGGTGTTAGTCGGGCAGTCGCCCGATATTCTAGGCACCGCTTAAGTCTATCTCTATCTTCCTCCCGCTCTTCGCGTCCGTTATAGCCTGTGCCTTTCGTCCTTCTTCTCCCTGGAGTTGACTTGCTTCAATTCCTTGTTTCAGATAACGTGCTTTGGAACCGCTTCAGAAACAAGATACTCAGCCCGGAAAGCCTTCGCAAGATGCTCACCCGCTCAGCAGCCAGGAAGGCAGCCGAGGCAGTCGAGGCAGCGAGTGTCGACAGAGCAGTCATCATCGACCAGCCACTCCCTCCCCGAAAAGCGGCGTCGCTGAAACTGACGACGTCCGCTGCCAAATCCATGGCCTCACCAAAGCCAAAGAAAAGACAACCTCGCAAAGGCGGCTGGAGTCTGCCCCATGGCATGGGTGCTGTGACAACCCCATTGACTGCCCCTTCCAAGATCACGGATACATCTTCTCGGCAAGATGGTATTTCCCCTTCCGCGCCTAGTGCAAAGACGACGCAGCAAACCCGTCTTGCGTTTCGGGTGACCAAGGCGCCAACCGACAGTCTGCAAAAGAGACGAGAGACAAGCCCGCTTGTTGCTCCCATTAGCGAAATCCCCAGCAAGCGCCGTCGTATCACTCGCTCATCCAGCGGAATTTTTGTACACGGCAGTAGCAGCGGACCGCGCAACGACTCAAACACAAACAGAGCCAACCCACCAAAATGTTCCGTCCGTTCCAGAGACCCATATCACAAACACTGTTCCCGCCCTGACCAGAGCTTCACCTAAAGCCCCCAGCGCCGTACAGATTAGGGACTCTGACTACAGGGTCCGGGTAAGGAGTGGCAAGGACAACCTGTACGAACTTGCCCCGGGATATTCACCATATCCCTGTCGAGAAATCCCAACACCGGAGGCATGCGAGGAGGTTTATAGGATCCTGGCAGAATGCACGGAGAAGTCGTTCAACCTGACAAGATTCCGACACCATCTTTGGAGGTTGCGGGCTGCGGGGAGGTGGTATGTATAAGCTTCACGGCGTTCTTTTTTACCCCGATCACGTTCACGGTGATGTTGCTGACTGTCAACAAGCCCTGCGTGCTTGACGCCCTGCTGAGGACCGTCATCAGCGCGAACACTCTGATGGAGCTAGCCGATGCCGCAATCAAAGACTTGGCTAAGCGCTATGGGGTCGGGAGTCACGGATCAGGGGCTGGGAGTATCAACTGGGAACAAGCTCGACTGTCTTCACATGAGGACCTGGTGAATGTCATAAGGAAAGCAGGCAACGGCCCCACGCGAGCTCACCACATCAAGAGAATCCTCGACATGGTACACGAGGAGAATACCGCGAGGTTCAAGAATCAGAGCGCGGCCGAGAACGGCGGCGAGGACGCAAACGCTGCTCCAGCGGCCGCTCATCAGCATACTCTATCTCTGGACCACATGCGCAGCTTGACTAAGGATGAGGCCATGGCCAAGTTTGTCTCGTACCCCGGGATCGGCATCAAGACAGTGGCCTGTGTTACACTCTTCTCCCTCTAGGTGGGCTAGCCACTCCACCAATACCATATTAGATCTCCCATTGACCAGTTATTTAGGTACCGTGCTTCGCCGTCGATACGCATGTGTATAGGTTTTGCCGATGGCTGGGGTGGGTTCCTGAAAAGGCAAACGCCGACAACTGCTTCCGGCACGGCGATATCAAGATCCCTGATCACTTAAAGTATGGGCTGCACCAGTTGTTCATTCGCCATGGCCAGGATTGCTTCAAGTGCAAGAAGATTACGAAGCCTGGCACGAAGGACTGGAACGAGTCGGGTGAATGTCCATTGGAGCATTTGCTGGATAGGAGTAAGGATGAGGCTCGGGGAGCGAAGATGACGGCAAACAAACGAGCTCAAGCGGAGGGTGTCGAGATTCACGGGGACGGGGTGACGAGTAGCTTGGCAGGGTTGAGGTCAAGTACGGGCTGGCGATATGCTCATGGCTTCTCGTTTCCCTGGGTTTTATCCTGACATTGGTCTGCTTGACATGGAAAAGTCAACAGGCAGGAGGGAGGTGAATATAAAAAGAACTGCGGATGATGGTGACAGTAGACAGTGTTCGGTGAATGAATAGATTCAGTCAAGTTCGGTGGTTGATTCAGGACGAGCACCCACGTTGGTCCCCTCAAGTCAAAACCTTGCGCTGCGGTCGTGGCAGCAGGGGCACCGGGGCGGTACATTTTCAGCTAAAACCACCCGCTACTGGGGACGAATGAGGGGCCGGGTACTGTGTACCAGGTACGTGATATCCCCGGGCCATGGATCCACCCACCTGAATGTATTCAGGTACCTCCACTGACCTATCAACGCGACTTGACGCGCCAGTGGCGGGTTACCGCAGTACGGCCTTGTACCTACCTGACCTAACGTAACTTGCCGTGCTGTGCCTGCCTGCACTGTATTCGCAGAACCCCGTTCGTTACCAATTCAACCACAACCACCAACCAACCTTGAACCTACACGCCGCCTCTGGATTCGCATTTGCGTCTGCCTCTCTTCGCTCCAAAGCGCCCACGGCGACCTGACCTCAGGCACCAGCAGCAGCGTCGCTTTGTCGCGAAGAGCTCATACGCTTCCTCGCTTCCATTACCCTACGCACCGGGCAGCTCGCTTCCACCTGGACAAAAAAGCTGCATTCGCCGCTGCCTCCAAGACAGTCCTGGCTCGGGTCGGCCCTCGCCTTGCAGTGCCTCTTCTTTTTCTACGTTACCTTCGTTCGCTGCGGGCGTCACTTTATTCTGAACGACGGATTGTAAATTCATACTCCACCCATCCTCCCATTCAATACAGAAACCCGAGATACTCTGCTGAAGGATGGTCCCGTGGGCCATCGAGATACCAGCTTATCCCACCCCTCGACTCGTCAGTCTGGGAGCCGACAGCATCCCCGATCGACCGCAAAGATGATAAGCTCAGAGCCGATCAGCGAGTTGATCATGGAGTGGTACCACGAATTTGATGCCTACGACCCCAACCTACATCTATTCTGCCCCAAGATTTCCGATGACGACGCCACGCGCTACGACGAGCCCAACGCCCCCGATGCCGATGGAGCCACGGCCGAGGAAAAGCAGCGCCGATTTGCCGAGGCCCACAAGAGACAGATCGTGGCCACTCAACTGAGCATTCTGCTGGCCATCCCCCGAGAAGATTCCAGCACATGGCTGGATGTGTGGAAGCAAAAGGTCGAGTCGTTCCTCACCAAGTGTGACGACTGTGTTAGGGACTGGCACAAATCCAGGCAGCCATTCTTGAAAACGCTAGAATCGTATGTGTCTCGGGCTAGCTAGAGATGCAATGCTAACTCCTCACAGCGAAATGCCGAGCGACAATGTGGACTACCTGGAACAGGCACTCAATGATTTCGACAAGCAGCGCATAGACACTGGTCTGAAGAAGGCGAGGGCGATTCTCGAGGAGTTTGGACCCATGAACTCGGCGAAACTTGCCGAGCGTGACATCTCGGCCGTCTTGTCATTATTCGAGGCGCTTTGCAGCATGCTGTACTTGGCGCAGCCAGCCAACCGTACCGATTTTGACTATGTCTTCGAAAACACCCAGAAGAAAAAGCCCTTGAGGATGCCGGGTGGAATCATTCCCACCATGACATTCTTCCTGTTTGATGAGAACATTTACCGCAAGAGGTTTGCAGAGTCCGCTTGGCAGCGGCACGAACCCGAGTCTCTCACCGAGGAAGAATGGGAATGGGCTGTCCAGCCGCACTTGACAGAGGCCATTCTGTCAAGCTCCCACTCGAGGGGATCGCCCCCAACCCCGGATAAGATTTCCCGGTTCTGGCATGGCTTCCTGCTCATCTTGCGTTCGCTGAGCGAACAACGCATTGTGGAATCGCTCCGAGCAATGGAGGTCACGCCCAGCGTCTACATGCTTGCCCTCGAGCATATGGGCACGAGCTCCGAGGTGGCTTTGGCCCAGGTCCTGAAGGGTCTCCAGTCGCTCATGGAGAGGTCTCAAGACGCATTCTGGGCTGCATATGATCAAGTCACCCCCAGTCAGCTGATCGAGGAGATCGTCAAGAGCCCAGCATTCCGGCCGTTACTCGACAGATCCTTGAGCTCCGACATGATGGTAATGGACGGAAATGACAAGATGCCAATCCTGGCTACTTGCATGAAGGCCTTGATTCGCTCCCTACCACTGATTCGCAGGTCGGACGCATGCGAGTCCCTTCTTCGACACCTTTTTGACACTTTTGGTGGCAACCCAAACCTTACTAAAGAAGCCCGAGCAACTTGCATCCTTGCAGGCTTGGTCGCCCTCGGCGAGTCGCTCGACGGCTACTTGCAGCTTTTACCGACCTTTGATACCGGGACCGCGCTCATCATGGTTAACCAGCTGCTCAATCGAGTTGTGCAGTACAAGCAAGTCATTATAGATGCGGCCGAGCTGAAGGCCGGGGACATTTATGACGTCGGCCGCTCTCGGGTAGCATTGGCCATCACACAGTCTGCCCTTGCGCTGGACGCCAAAGCCACATGGGCCGAGTGGGATGCTTTGATCAAAGGCGTACCCGTCCAGGACGCTGTCAACCGCGATTCCGGGGCTCTATGGGAAGCCTTCCTTGAGCTCCTCTGGATTGGTCAAGTTGACCTGGCCAAGGCGATGTTACTGGCCACGATGCCACTCAGAAACATTGAGAAGTTCATGCCGATGCGGAAAGAAAAGCTCCAAAAAGTGCAAGAAAAGTTCAACAACAGGTATCAGCAACAGACGGCAGCGATTGGGAAAATGCTTGGCCGTCTGTCTGACTTCAACCCAGCTGACTTGCACATGTTCTGCTCAGAGCCACAGAGTCAGACCATTCATCCCATTGTGGCATCGTTGATCCACGGCGAAGACACGATCCGTGAAGCTGGTTTCGAGCTGGTCAAGGCAATCACCAGCGAGACCCAGCCATCTGAGGCTGTGAACCAGATGCTAGAGAAGTATTTCAGCCAGTTCCTGAGTGCTTTCTCCGGCGCCGTAGAGGGCATCACGAGCGAGAAGGACACCAATATCCCGTGGAGCCACATGCTTCCTACCTTGAAATGCAGTGAATTCATCTTGAATGGTCTAAGTGATTCGTCCGTAGGCCAGTTGAGACTCAGGACCCTGATACCTGGAGAGCGAGCCATCGTCGAGCGTTGGTGGAAGAGTGCCTGGCGGCTCATCGGCCGCTCGTTCCAGATGATGAGGGAATGGCACAGGAAGGTTGACAAAAAGACCATGGAGGACTTTTGTCGCGACGTGATGGAGCTTGCTGAGAAATTCCTGGCTCAGGACGGTCTTGTGGCCTCCGCTCTCGACAGCAGCAGAAGCCCTCAACCCAACGACGATACCACATCAGAAGCTATGAAAACTGTCCTGGACCCTCCCGCGCTGAGCTCATTCAGTCTGGTAGATATGCTGCAGCTGCGGGACAGATATCTAGTCCAGGGCATCATCGGCGTGATAAAGAAACTGCTAGGACGGCTGAAGGACAACGATATGGCCTTGCCAAGGAAAACCACTGCTTTCCTTGAATCTATGCTGAAGAAAAGGAGGACGAAAGACGGAGTCTTTGATTACGCCCAGAAGACAATCTTAACCGACGAGCAACGTATCGAGCTCCTCAAGGCTCTAGGCGAAGACGCTGCGATTGAGGAGCAGTTCATTGGCACCAAGCCTGGCGGAAAAGAGGCAATGGAGAAGGAGCGGGCGAAGAAGCAGATCAAGCTCGACTTCTCCAAGGCAACCATCAAGGACTATACCAACGACATCACCCCGAACTTTGATAAAAGTATTGAGAGGCGCCAAAAGGCAGCTCCGGAGAGTCAGAAATCCAAAGCGCCGATCAAGCCGGATCCTAAAGCTATTCTTGCTACTCAAACCTCCATCAAGGAAGCCCGTGCCAAGGAAAAGGCTGAACGACAAAAGAGGAATGCAGAGGTGATTGCAAGGGCACAGGCGCTGCGTGCCCCGACCAAATTTGTGCCGGGAGAAGGCTCTGGACTGCAAGGCATCGCCGGCGTTCGAGGCAAAGACCACGCACCTACCGTGAAGGATGAGATCATGGTTGGCTCGTCCTCAGAAGAGGATGACGAGTCCGACGATGAACTCATAACACAGCACGCTCGGACAGGGCAGAGGACCATGGATGATGCCGAGCGCCGTCGTCAACGTCTCTTGGCCGAAAAGGCGCGTGGGCCAGTGAAAAAGCAGAAGAAGGAGCGGTCCGCGAAGGATATGCGCGCTCGTCTCATCCCGCCTATGGACGTGCTGCATCAAGCGATCCTGGAGTGGGATATATTCCACGAGGGCAATGACCCGCCCAACGGCTACCGCTGCGAGGGTGTTTCGGACACCTATGTACACCCCGGCAGCTATAAGCAGACATTCTTCCCCCTTCTCATCAACGAGGCTTGGCGCTCTTTCGTCACGTCAAAGGACGAGGCTACGTCTAAGCCATTTGGCATCAAGATCATCAACCGCATGACCGTCGACAAGTTCATGGAGGTCACTGCTTCGGTCCCTGCCATGATTAGCAAAGACCGGGGGCTGTCGGAGGGTGACATCGTCCTCATCTCCAAGGGCGAGGATCCGCTGAACCAGCCCGGTGAAGTGCACTGTCTGTCACGAATCTGGAAGACCACCAACAAGAAGGACAGAGTCGAGGTCGTCTTTAGACTCAATGCCAAGGGTAACCAGCTACTTTCAGTGCTCCTCCCTGGGTCGGAGTTCAACGTCGTCAAGATTACCAACATGATCACCATCGAACGGGAGTACGCAGCATTGGAAAGCTTGCAGTATTACGACCTGATGGACGAGGTCTTGAAGGCGGAACCATCCCCAATGCTAAAGTTCGGGGATGAGGCCGTCGATGGTGTAGCGAACAACTACCAGCTCAATGCGGGTCAAGCACGGGCTGTCTTGAACGCTAAGGCAAACGACGGCTTCACCTTGATCCAGGGCCCCCCGGGAACTGGCAAAACGAAGACGATCGTTGCCATGGTTGGGTGCCTCCTTACAGGTGCTCTGAAGACGTCAACCGGCGCGGTGGCCATCAACCGGCCTGGGGCCCAGATATCCAATGGCCAAGGAATGTCAAAGAAACTGCTTGTTTGCGCGCCTAGCAACGCAGCAGTTGACGAGCTCGTACTGCGGCTCAAAGCAGGCGTCAAGACAATGAACGGTACATTTCACAAAATCGACGTGGTTCGGCTGGGTCGTAGTGATGCCATCAGCGAGGGCGTCAGGGATGTCACGCTCGAGGAGCTAGTGAAGGCCAAAATGGGCGAGTCAACCAGCAAAGACAGCATCAGCGAACGCGAAAAGACGTTTCAGGAAGCCGGCGAGATCAGCAAGAAGATGAGCGAGCTGCGGCCTCAACTTGAGTCGGCCAGAGAGAGCGGAGACCGGACACTTACTATGCAGCTCACGAGGGAGTTTGACGCCCTGAAACAGCGCCAAATTCATATTGGAGCAAAGATTGATGCCTACAAGAGCGGTGGGAACAATACCTTCATGCGCGAAGCGGACATCAAACGTCGACAAATTCAGCAGGAAATTCTCGACAAAGCTCATGTCTTGTGCGCAACGCTCAGCGGTAGCGGTCATGAATTGTTCAAGGGCCTAAACGTTGAGTTTGAGACCGTCATTATCGACGAGGCTGCCCAGTGTGTAGAGCTGAGTGCCCTTATCCCGCTCAAGTACGGATGCCAAAAGTGTATTCTCGTCGGAGATCCCAAGCAGCTGCCCCCTACGGTCCTCTCCCAATCGGCGGCCCGGTATGGTTACGACCAGAGTTTGTTCGTCCGGATGCAGAAGAATCATGCGCAAGAGGTGCATCTTCTTGACCAGCAGTACCGTATGCACCCGGAGATCAGCCTGTTTCCCAGCAGGGAATTCTACGAAGGACTGCTTCAGGATGGCGCTGATATGGCCAAGCTGCGTCTCCAACCTTGGCACGAAAGCTCCCTTCTTGGGCCATATCGCTTCTTCGATGTCTCGGGTTCCCAGTCGCGCGGTCCAAAGAACCAGTCTCTGGTGAACGAGGAGGAAATCAAGGTTGCCATGCAGCTCTATAACCGTTTCCGAACCGACTACAGCGGTGTTGAGCTGAAAGCCAAGATTGGCATCATCACGCCATACAAGGCCCAGCTCTTCAGGCTCCGTCAGCGATTCGCGGAAAGATACGGCGAAGACATCAAGGACCGGATCGAGTTCAACACCACGGATGCCTTCCAAGGTCGCGAGTGCGAGATCATCATTTTCTCATGTGTGCGAGCCAGTCCGACCGGTGGTATCGGTTTCATGACTGACATCCGGCGTATGAATGTCGGTCTGACGCGTGCCAAGTCGTCTCTCTGGATTCTGGGCGACTCTAGGGCCTTGGTCCAGGGTGAATTCTGGGCAAAGCTCATTGAAGACTCGAAGCGTCGTGATCGCTACACCAGCGGAAATATTCTGAGCATGCTGAGCCGCCCTGGGTCCAAACTGTCACCTGCAGCATTCGCGTCTCTGGCTGTCGGCAATGGCAGTTGGGCAGGAACGAATTCTCGTATGGGAGACGTGAAAGAGGTTGACGACGTGGAAATGAAGGACGCGCCCCTGGCGACGTTCCGGCAGCCTCGGGCACCACAGCCCACTCCTGTCGCTGTCGCCGCGGTACAACGAGCTCCTCCTAATCCTCCCCCGAGTGAACCAAGTCCACTCGCCAGCCGCGCACTCACCACGAGAGGGGTCGAGAGTCCGCGACTGGCTGTTCCCGGAGTTGCTCCCCATCGCGGGCAGAGCAGTGGCGAACTAAATGAGAGGGGCGAAGCCAAGGCATCTCTCCCTCGTGGCGTGGGCCCTCCAACAATCCAGAGCACGGTCGGGGGTGTTCTAAGGAAGCGAGCTCTGGAGGGTAGTGATGAAAAGCACAATACCGCCAAGAAAGTTAGTGAAACCCCCAGCGCTGCAGAACTGATCGTGCGGCCATGCAGCCCGACGTCGGATCTCGACCAAACTCTAACAAACACACTCGTAGATACACCGGAGTCCGGATGCGGCGCTGTCTAGAGCCCCGACCGGCCCGAGGAGCTACCAGCCCCCGAAAGCAACAGATCCATCAGCGATGGAGGTCCTCGGACTGGCCCCGCCCGAACGGCCACCTCCACCCCAGCAAAATCGTCCACCGCCTGGGCCTAGCACTATCAAAGCACCAGGAGGACCTAGAGTTGGTGCTCCGCAGGGAGGAGCAAAGGTGAGTGGGGGACAAATCTTCCATTTTGGCGCCCTGACACTTGCGAGTACTGACAGTCGTGAACATAGGGGCCAGTGATGCCGCCGAGGAAGAAGCCTCCAGCTGACCCGTTCATCAAGAGGAAACCCGGCAAGCGGTAGGGTCACTTCGCATGGCTTGGTGTAGCAATACTGTTTTCTCTCTCTATTTCTTGTCCTTTGATCTGCACGATGCATCGCATTTCCACATAGCAAGGCGTTTAGTTGCAGCGAGCGGCATGGGCTTCGGTCTGGGTGATGACAAACTTGTCCTTTGCCATGGTGTCGCGAAGTTGTTTGACGACTAAGCAGACGCATTTCTTCTTTCGTATTTCCAAGTTCTCGTTACTTAGGTACCTATCCCGAGCGGCCGGGGAACCTATCTAGGTTCGGTCTGTCCGTCGAAGGCAGAGCTATTGAGAGACCAAGGACTTGCTAATAATGCGGATGGACGGGGGGGTATGTATCGTATTGGGTTTGGGAGGAGGAGGTGCATTAGATCCGAGGCTACCTAGGTGCACTGGCCATACCGAGGCTCTCTACAGTGAATGGGTCGTCGAGGCGAGGTGAGGCGAGGTGGGTGGTAAGCCTATAGCCATCCTTCTTTTTCTCTTTTCTTTCCTCTTCTCTTAAAAGAGAACAACGGCATCGGGGCGGAGAGAGTCGGATGTGACTGATGGAGTGCGTCGCCTTGGTGATGAAGTGCCCTGCTTATGAGTGTCTTTGCCCGTTTGCCATATCGGAACCAACGGCTTCTCGACTGCTTGCCCCGGTTTGTTTACAGCCAGAGCTTGATCCAAGCATGGAAAGGGGCACGCGCCAACGCCAGACGTTTGCTTGCATGCTTTGGTCTTTTGGTACCTACACAACATGTGCATGCATGCATTATCCCTGGCCACGACGATCTTTGCCACATGATTGTTCGTTCCTACGGGACGACGGATATCGCCTCTTGGAGGTTGAGGGATTCACCAATTCTGGTAACGAGAACACTATAATGAAGACCATGGAGGAAAGCTTGGCATGCATGGACGGTCTGTCACTTGTGATTGGCAACTCGGGTACTGTACCCAGGATGGGGGGTATACACGCATTCCGGTGCCGGAAGGGGTCGAGATGTCCACGGGGTTAATTACGAACCTGGTTACACGCGTGCGCGTACCATACTGTACCTAATTATGTCTGGTGCAGTAACCCGTAGACTTGCAAGGGGCCAGAAATACGGTTGAGATGGAAGGGAACAACTGCCGAGGATCCTTGCAGCGGTGGGCTAGGTGATGATTGGCCTAAATTCCCCGCTAAAACACCCCGATTCGATCCCGGAAATCGGGAAGACGTCGCCGCGACGGATGGGAGATCGTCTATCCACTTGGTAAGGACTGTGTTGCTTTAACTGCCTGACCTGCTCTACGTAAGGTATCCTTGCCTGTGATTGCTGCCCAACTGCCGGCATCGTTGCCAGTGGACCTGCAGCTTCCCATCGTGAAACCCCCAAGCTGGCGTTTGGCAGCCAGTCCCAAAACCTTGACGCCTCCTCGCTCCGTCATCGCCTTCTGTACCAGGTAGCCTTGGACCTTGACTTGGCAAGGGCAGGTACCTGTAGCTTAACTCCTTCGGATCGAAGCGACTCGGATTAACTGTGGCCCCAGCTTCTCAACAGTGGATCCAACCAACCAACTGATACGACATCACCTGGTGGGCTTTTAGGCCAACCGCTTTGCTCAGCCGTTAGCTGTCAAAAGCAGTGATGGACGCGCACAAGCCCAGGCCCAGGCCCCCGGAGGATGGAGTGGAGGACTGCTAGGACTCCTCCGGGGCGTTACCTATAAGGTACTCGTCCTTTCCCTTCCAGCCTCGTGCACGCTCCACCAGGTCGCTATCCGGGCCAGGCACCTTCGCCCATAACTGCAACACCGCTGTCTCTGAAGCCGGTGGCGTACCTAGTACTGCCCGCTATGCTGCCGTTTCCACCCTTGCGCCCGCATACCTTATCTGTGGCCGGGTTTATCCTAGAGCTCGCAGGATGCTAATGCAGAGCAAGCGTTGTGACTTTCTGCACTCAACCGCCACAGGACCCGCCAGCGGCGGTGGTGACCATACGACGGGAGCCAGCTTTCACCGAGAGCTGCGACAAGTACTATAGCCAACCTGGTACTCCGCTCTCCACGCACGCGGTACACGTACACGTACACGTACACGTACACGCACAAGAACCGGGCTCTTGGGAAGTTGGGGGGCTGCCCTGTGTACCGTACTTGGCTTTTACGACGCGCGTGTCGTGTGTTACTACATACTGCCCACCCGCTATTACGGTGTATACACACTTACACAGACTGGAAGCAGCTCGAAGCTCGGCAAGGTGCCTTGGGTGACCACGGCGCGCCTGGCTGCCCGGGACTCCACTGATCACCCTTCTTGGCTTCTTCTAGCTCTTGGGGAGCAGGAGCCTGGAAGGAAGGAGCCCTTGCACCCTGCTGCTCCACGCGCCTCGATCTAGTTGCCACGCTAGGGGGTCTTAGGCAGGAAATGTGGAGGATACCTCTGGGATGGCACGATGGCTGGGACGTCGCGCATCCCCAAGAGGAAGCCCCGATGATGTGGACTCCCAGAGACTCCATAACCTGGAAGGTATGTGAATGTTTACTTGAGCCAGGCGACCTCCATGCAAAAGGCTGGCTTGTTTTCGTCGCTTCTTTCCTTCCATTACGTACCGCCACCGCCTCTCCGCAAACATACAAGCACCGCGGGCCCGGGGTAGGACCACATACATGACAGAGCTGGCAAGTCCGACTGACTCGGGTCACCACCGTGACTTGAAGGCCCGGCGCAGTCTTCTGGCACCCGTCTCCCAAGGCCAAGCAGCCCTCGGGATGAGCCATCATGTCTCCCAAAGACCCGGACATCCGTCTGAACCGCGAAACCTTGGTCATTGCCGGCGATAGTCTGTATCATGGGCTGGCTGAATCGCCCGCCACAGCTCGTTCCGTCGAGATGGACAGCCATGTTGCCCAGTACGGCGGCCCCAAGACCTTTCGGAAGCTGTCCAACGCGTCGAGCATCATCAGCGAGATCTTCCGACACCCGGATGCCAGCGAGGACCGCCTACGCACCAAGATTAAGAAGGCCAACGAGCGCGACAACACCAAGGATCTGATCGACTTTCTCCGAAACACACCACCGCCTCCGGGGCACTTCATGTCGATCCCGGACCCGTGCGATGGCACTTCCAAGACGAAGAAGAGGTTGCGCCCATTATGTGCCTTCTTCAAGAACATGATGAGCAAAGGCAGCAAGAAATTCAAGCAGCCGCAGAGGCAGCCGCAGAGGCAGCCGCAGAGGCAGCCGCAGAGGCAGCCGCAGCCACCCCTCCTCAAATTACCAGACTCAGCGGTTGCCGGGCGGAGCATTGGCGGTTATCGCCACATTGCCATTTCTATCCCCATCCAATATGACCATCTCGACGATATTTACCTTCGCTCGCCCATCCCACAGAGAGGCGAGATGCGAGGCGCGCCTGTTAAGCCGAATCCTGACCGACCGCTGGTCAGGGTCTTGAAGCCGGTCGTGGAAACTCGGGAGTCGTGCGAAGGCCCACAGTCCAGCGCCAGGTCGCCTGTCATACCACCTGTGAGATTCACCTCGCTTCCCTCTGCGGCAGAGACGTTGGAGGAGATGCTCCCCCAGGTGTCGGCTCAGTCCGCCTGTCCAACACGAGGGGAACCCGAATGCGCACGAGAAGCTACAGAGAGCCAAGGGCTTTTGTCACAGGCGGACACTTTCCCTGGGCCGGCACGGAAGCAGCTCGTTCCTCCGAATGAGAAGGATGTTGGAGCGGACGAAGAGCAGTCGACGACATCCTCTGTGTATCATCTGGAGTCATATCGGGATGTGGATTCGTGCTCGACACTGGAAACATCGAGGCTGGACCCTCAGCTCTGCTGCACACCGATCATGACAGTGGCCGATGTCAAACCCTCGTCACCGAAAGAGTCGCCTAACGGGAGCCTAGATAAGCGTCGTAGTTTTGTTGGCGGGTATGATCCGATTTTCCCCTTCACGTGGCGGAAAGCTTCGAGCACGATCACGAACTCGGCGTCTCCAGAAAATACGCCAACGAAGCTGCAGCAGTCGGAGCAGAAATCTCGAGACCAGGTTTCCCTATCCCAACGACAGTCTCCTCCTGGTCGCACACGCCCCAATTCCGCGCCTTTGTCCGAAAATAAAGTGAAAGGGACATATCACTCGCTGACGAGGGATGGTTCCCTACGTCGACGCACAGTCGAGAAACCTAATTCTCGTCCATTATCGGGTTCCCTGGATGGTGGACTCGGTGAAGCTCGCCATAACGAAATAAACACCCAGGACGGTGAAATGAACCTTCTACTCGAGCGCCTGGAGCGCTTAGAAAACAAAAACAAGATGTTGTTGAACGCCGTCGTGCCGATGTTCGAAACGATACAGAAGAGACTGACCCACGAATACCGGAGCAGTGATTCACCAAGTCAGGACGAGCTATCGAGTTTGGGGGACAACCATACACTCGATGATCTGGCAGACCAGTTTGAGCCAAGTGACCGAGATCGCAGTTCCCGCTTCTGCCATGTGGAAACCCTCGAATCGCTCGAGTCCCTTCGGACTATAGGCACTGATTGGGGCACTGCTCGGTCCCACCGACGAGGCCATAGCATGCCCATCGACGAGAGCATCAACTTCACGAGCGAACCTCGTCGCTACTCGTATAATAGCAGTCTCCTCAGTACCGACACCCGCTGGAATCTACGTCAGGACGCGAGGCTCGTCAACGCCGGGCACGGCATGGGCGTTGCGACTGATCGATTACCCTCACGACGTGGCGCTAAAATTCCAGGATGTGGTGATTTCGACTATAGTCATCCAGGTGCGAGGGTGGGGCAGATTCCGGCATACTGCGAAGACGATTACGTGCGTGAGGGGAGCCGTGTTTCTACTATCAGCAGGCAGAACCGCTTGAGCGGAGGCAGCTGGCAGCATCACGATCCTCTCGATATTGATGACGAGGAGGACGTCTTGACACCCGGGAATGAATGGGCCATATTGGAGCCGCTGATGCGAGGACTGGTGGAAGACACCAGATCGACTGAGCTGCTGGATGTAGTCGAGGAGGAGAGAAATACCCAGAAAGAGGAGGAGGAGGAGGAGGAGGAGGAGGAGGAGGAGGAGGAGGAGGTAGTGGTGGTGGAATAACCCGCGGTTGCCGATTAGGAGATGTGATTTTCTGGTTTTGGATTGCGAGCGGGTTTTGGGCTTGTTTTTCACGCTGGATGATTTAGGACGAAACGAGATACGTATTGTGTATGTATTTATGAGAGATGGAGGGATGTATGTCTACGCGCTCATGTCCTGATGATAAAGACGATGCACAGCATGGAATTCACCGCGAAAGCAAGCGTTGATGAACAAGGTGGTCAGTTGGTGCGTATAGGGTCGTCTGTATATCGTGCGTGGGTCGGAACCTGTCAAGGACGGCCCGGGCACATACACAGTAGCTAATGGAGAAGGCCTCCACAATGCGTATAGAAGAGGGTTGCTTTGGTGTTGTGCGCGCGGGCCGGGGACCCCCTTTCTCCACGATCTCGAAGCCGTCTTGGCAGACATGGGAATCGCAGATCCGTGCTGGAATTTGGGTCGGGGGCGGGTGGTGGCGTCGATCGCTGCGCTAACGGGCTACCCCCTGTTCTCACCACCAAGCAAGCCGTCAAGCTAGGGAAGTTCACATCATCATCGCAAGGGCGAGGGAGTGCATGATGGCTATATATGATTAGAGACTGTACATGTCCCGAAATCCCCGTCTGGAAAGGATTGGGGAGAGCCTTGGTTGGTTATTGTTGAGCCGTATTATGTAGGTATATGTGTAAGACAGGGATGCAAAGCAATGAATGTTGAAGTTGCTGGTTTTCGAAGAATAGCTCCTTCATCCGCAGGATACTTACCTACCTGATTACCTCCCTATATTTGTTGACGCGTCCACAAATCTCATAGTTACTACTTACCCACTAAATGAAGAAGACGAGGCGCAGTCTCCAATCTCATCGTCCTCCAACCTCAACCACAACCTCCCCCCACAACCACCAATGTCTCGCCCCTGGATCTTCCTCTGCCCATCGAGCCGCGGAATAGGCCACGCACTCACGCGGCACCTCCTCCGCACCACAACGCTCCCGATCCTCGCGACCGCGCGGCCCGCCAGCGACACGCGCGCCGTCAAAGCCGCCCTCCTGCACGACCTCGACCTGCCCGACGCCGACACCCGCCTGGAGATCGTCCCGCTCGACGTGACGGACGAAGCAACCGTGCGATCCGCCGCAGAACACGCATCCGCGCTGTTCCCCCGCGAGACGCACCACCTGCACCTCGCCTTCGCGCTGCCGGGGATCCTGCACCCCGAAAAGGCGCCCGCGCAGGTCGACTACCACGCCGCGCTGGAGACGTATAAAGTGAATGCGCTGGGCCCGTTGTTGCTGATGAAGTATTTCGAGGGATTCCTCCCGCGCAAGGCGACAGACATGGCCACAGGGGATAGAGACGGGATCCCGACGCATGCAGTCTGGGCTAACATGAGCGCGCGCGTGGGGAGCATTAGCGATAACAAGCTGGGCGGGTGGTACAGCTACCGCAGCAGCAAGGCGGCGGTGAACAGCCTGACCAAGAGCCTGGACGTGCAGCTGCGGTCGCGCAGCGGCGACAAGGCCGTGGCAATGGCGTATCACCCCGGGACGGTCAAGACGGACCTGAGCAGGGCGTTCTGGGGATCCGTGGCCAACGGCTCGTTGTTCGCTGTCGACGACGCGGCGGCGCGGATGGCGCGGGTTGTGCTGGGCGCTGGGCTGAACATGCGCGGGCGGGTGTGGGATTACAAGGGGAACGAGGTGATGCCTTGATTGTGTTGTGTGGGTTGTGGGTTGTGGGTTGTGTATTATAGTCGCCGTTCTTTTGTTACTATTTCCCCCCTTATTATCCACCATCACCACCACCACCACCACCGCCTGTCGCTGGCGGGTAAAACAGGCAAAACCAAGGGAGGGAGTACTGGATATAAAAATGTTCTGCCCGTGACGCCCCCCCTCCCATCCATCCATCCATCCTCGCTGAAAAAGGCTCGATAAATAACAATTGTACATTATTCATGCCCTGCCCTACCCTGCGCTGCCGCCTCATAACTGACTGCTATTCTTTGCGCTCTCTCCTCAGAGCGCCACGTCTTGGAACGAGGCGCCGTCCCCAGGTGACTTGCCCCCCTTGGCCGCCAGGTTCTCCTCGCTCTTGCGGTCCTGGTGGTGGTGGTGGTGGTGGTCGTCGTCGTCGTCTTCGTCGTCTTCGTCGCCCGCGTCCTCAACAGCCACGGGCTTCGGCCGCGACGCCAGCCCCTGCTGATCCCGCTCCTCCAGCCGCACCTTCTGCTCGTCCTGTGCGCCCGACCGAACCTTCTCCTCCACCGCCTCCTCGTCGCTTTCGTCCGACTCGACCTCGCTCTCCTCCTCCTCATCCTCAACCGACTCCTCCTTCCGTGCCGCAGCATACCCCGCCGCCTCCTGCGGTGACGTCTGGCTGCCGACCGACCCCCCGTTCGCCGGCGGCTCCGGCGGCAGGTCCTTGTGCGTCTGCGGGGGTGGCGCCGCCGCCGCCGCCGTTGTCGCAGCCGGCCTCTCGTCGCTGGGCGGCCCGGTGCGCACAGCGTCCAGGTAGAACTTTGTCACGCCCAGGATGCGGCCGTTCTTCTCGCAGGCGTCGACCCACTCGGGGCGCACGACGGGGATGTTGAGCTCGTTGGCCTTCTCCCAGGCGAGGCCGCGGCCCTCGGTGGTGACGAAGTGGGTCGTGTCGATGCGCACGCCGTCGACCAGCTTGGCGCCGATGCGCTCGACGGCGCGCGTGAGCCCGTCGCGCACGGCGGCCGGCAGGATGCCCGTCGTGATGGTGATGCCGCTCAGGTCCGTCATCTTGTGCGTGCGCACCACCACGCGCTCGCTCGTCAGCGTGCCCGCCGTCGTGCGCAGCACCAGGTGGAACGCGTACTCCGTGTCCACCGCCAGCCCGCTGATCTTGGTCGAGTGCATCGCCGTCGGCCGCGGGATGTTGCCCGCCTTCTGCCCGTTGCGGAATAGCGCCAGGCTGATCAGGTCCGCTGTGGCCAGCTGGATCGGGTCCCATTCGAGGACCACGCTCGTCTGCGTCGCGTTGCGGCACCGCAGGACTGGTGCGGCGGGCTCGGCCGCGCCGAACGCGGCAAAGATCTGGTCTTGCAGCGCGCGGAAGGCGCGCTCGGCGGCGGACTCTGAGGCCGTGTTGCGCGCGACCGTGATGTCGACGATGGAGCCCGACGAGATGTCGGGCGGGAGGAGGATCGAGGGGAATTCGATCTGTGAGAGAGAGGGGGGTTAGTGAGGGGTGGAGGTGGAGGTGGAGGGGAGAAGGGGGGGGGGGGGGGAGAGAGACAACGCACCAGTCGCTTGTCGGGCGTGAGCAGGACGGTGACGCCAGCGTCGACCTTGCCGACTGTCAAGGAGACCAGCATTGTCGCGGGCGGCTGGGCGGTGCGGGATGAAGATGGGATGTCGATGTTTGTTGGGTGATGGCGCAGCCGGGTCGGGGTGGTGGTGGTGGTGGTGGTGGGCGGAGTGGTTTGTCTTGTCGAGATGGTGCTGGCGTTGGGGGGTATCAATCGAGGTGGTAAATGCAATGAATGTTGGAGTTGAAATCGGTAGTCCAGGTAAGGTATGGTGTAAGGTAAGGTACCTGAAGTGCAGGCACGGATACGGTTGCAGAGGTGAGGGGAGCTATGGAAGCTAAGGTGCCCTGTATTGTGTCACTTTACATGGTACCTGGCCTAGGCGATTGCCAATCACTTGCTCGCGTCTTTGTGAGACACACTTGGAAATAACGACTTGTTTCATCTTTGGTCCCTTTAACCCATTTTTACCAGGTAAGGTAGCTTAGGTAAAAGCATGGAACCCATCCTCGCCTTCCGGGTTACCCAAGGTACGGGTGCTGGAACCGACACCCAAGCCGCCCACATTCTATTCTAGTGTAGTGTCTATACACCTACACCTTGAAAAGCTTGGCATATTGCCCCTGAGCAACGGTCAGGCAAACACCTCCCCTTTAACCCGTACCAAACGATCATTATTTTCCAAGAGCAATTACAGACGCGGTGAGCTTCTCGACCAGCGAATGCTGACAGTAGACACATCATGGCGTCTCTGCTATCGCGACAGAAAGAATACAGAATATAATACAACAATATACACAACAATATACACCGCTTCAAGGCTTGACTAGCCATGCTTGCCTATCGCGGGATGGCCGTTTATTGTACTCCTTTTTGTACGGCCATCCTTGTCTCTGTAGCTCTCGGTCGAGCTCTGTCTTGGGAGTGCTGTGTCTACCTGAGACCGGACGCCTAAAAGCAGAGCCCTTCAAGAGGGAAGCCTTAATCTGCCCACTGATGAGGGGCGTAAGAAACGCGACCAGGTCCTCGGGCTTGGTCTGGGCCACCTCTTTGGGCCGAACAATCTGCAGCTTGACGGTGCCATACAGATCTTCAACGGCGTCTTCGCCATTGGCCCTGCCCCAGGGGTCGTAGCCGTTGGCCTTCAGGGCCCGGATAAAGGCCTCCTTGAGCATCTTCCGGCTTGTCGTCCGGACGACCGACTTGCAGTTGGTCCCGGCGGTGAGAATCTGCAGCTGCAGCCACAGCGGCTTGTCCATCTTGGCCTGGTAGAGCGCAAAGTATTTGTCGGTCAGGGCGTGCGTGAGCTGGGTGAAGTACTTCATGTGGAAGCTAGAGATGCAGTGCTTGGAGCTGACCAGCGCCTTAACCGCCGCACCGTTGTCCTGCCCCTTGACTATACGAACGTGGTTGGGAAACCCGAGGTTGAGTTCGGCCGCCTTCCGCAAGATCCATGGGCCTGGCTTGACCGCGTCGGGGTTCTCGTAGGTCTGGATCAACAGAGCTGGGCTCGGGATCGACCCTGGCCTGACGTCGTCAATTTCAAATTCCGGCTGAGGCTTCGAGTCCGAGTAGCACCTTGGCCATATGGCATCCGGACCCGGACCCGGACCCGGCCTGGCTGGGTTGACGAGACCGCGTCTGACGCACCCCAAGGTGGTTCTGATCATCGAGCCGTTTCGTGTCCTGTCGTGTCCTGTCGCGGTAGTAGTGTGTGGTATCGCGCTGCCGAGGGTTGGAATGGATGAGATGGATGAGATGCGTCAAGATATTGGCGATTTGCGTTGGTGGATTAAGCTTGGTGTCGATGAGACAGCGGGAGAGACCCCAAGGTTACCGCGTGGCAGCGACGACGACGACGACTATTGCAGAACCTTGTGATACAGAAAGCGCCATCACGCCCTGGTGGATGATGTGAGATGAGTTTGTCTGTGTCTGGGTGGGCCTGGGATATCGAGTTCTACGACGCATCGACGACCAGCATGTCCGTGAAAGATGGGCTCTCAGACGTCCATGTGCCAAAAAATCGGCTGCACAAAATGAGACACTGAGGTACAGGATAGGTATCCGATGGAGAGGCGAACAGGACGGCTTAGCCAGACCCACTCGCAAAGCCAACATCAGCGCACGGACCGAGCTTACCAAAATACCTACCAGGTACCTTCAGAAGCATCGTCAAGTTGATGGCATTTCTGGAAATCAACAGGCTGGATCTCTCACCCGGATATTGTTGTGTCAGTTGAAAAATGGTTCATATGCGTGATATCCCTTCCTACACGTGTGAAAAAGAGCCCAGGGCCGAAGAGCGACATCTTTGTGCAGACACGTTTTAGATTTTGGCTTTGTCTCTCCCAGCAAGTATCCCAGATCTGACTCTCGGGACGCCCACACACACCACACACCCTTCGGTCCGGCCCATAAAAGGACGGGACCTAACCCGTCCGAGCCACTTGCATCCCTCAAGCCCAACCCCACACAAGTCATAACTGCTGGCCAGTCTGCCCCTCTTTGCGCTCACCCACTTCACACAAGCATCATTTGCACCAACACCAAACGACCACCTCACGTCGTCGTCCAAAAAAAAAAAACCAAGAAGGCCTCCCTTCACCTCCACCAAACCACCCAGAAATATAAAACGCACCCACAAATATGCCTAAGAACAAGGGAAAGGGCGGCAAGAATAGGCGCAGAGGAAAGAACGAGAACGAGTAAGAAAACCACCCGGTCCCCCACTCCACGACTTGCCCCTCCCGACACCACCGCCGCCACCGTCACCATCTGGCTGCGCTGTCGCGATGCTTGCCATAGATGAAGCGCCATGACGGACATGCTGACAGTCGATGGAAAACAGCAACGAGAAGCGCGAGCTGACGTTCAAGGAGGATGGCCAAGAATACGCCCAGGTCCTCAAGATGTTGGGCAACGGAAGACTGGAGGCCATGGTACGTCCCGGAGAAGCCATCCACCACCACCCCGGCAGACAAAGGGGGAAAAACGAATCTCCATGCGCGGCAGGTCATACTAACCATCCCGGCGACAGTGCTTCGACGGCGTCAAGCGTCTGGGTCTCATCCGTGGAAAGCTCAGGAAAAAGATATGGATCAACAACGGTACGTTCCGCGCCCGCCCCGACACAAAGAAACCAACCCACAATACTACTTGGCAGAATACTAACGCGCACACGATGCGACAGGCGACATCATTCTCGTCTCGCTCCGCGAGTACCAGGATGAGAAGGGCGACGTGATCCTCAAGTACTCTGCCGATGAGGCTCGTTCATTGTACGTCTTTCTTTTTTCTCTTTTCCTTTCTCCCTTTTCTTCTCATCCTTGCCACCCTCTCTCTGCGTGTGGCAATAATTATGTGCCAGCTGCTGACGCCCCCAACAGGAAGGCATACGGCGAGCTGCCCGACACCGCCAAGATCAACGAGACCGACACCTTCGGCCCCAACGAGGATGGCGACTGCGGATTCGAGTTCGACGAGGACCGTGACTCCGATGACGAAGGTGCCGACGGCACCACCGGCAAGGCCAAGGATATCGAGATTGATGACATCTAATCTAGTTAGCTTGGTGCTTGCGCGCGGTGTAACCGGCGGCCACCCTCTCCAACTTCTCCCGCCATCATCTTCCTCTTCTCGGCAAGGCCGGGCCATCTCCATGTCTCTGGACTGTGGCAAAACACAGAACACGAGAAGGAAAAGAAGAAAAAAGGGAAAAGACTGGTCTCTCCCCTCCCTGCAAGCAGATCATGATACGAAGAAGCGGGGGAGCAAAAAACTGTCTTCTCTCTCAAACCCTGGCGGCGGGCCGGCACATTTTTCCTGCTGGCTCTCGTCAAAGGTTCCCCGACAGTTGGTGGCGCGTGTCCGGTGAAAAAAGATGTACTGGTGACGAAAGGGGGGTGATGAGTCATGATGGGAGGGACGTTGTGATCTTGTCGACCCCCTAGTGGAGGGAGTTGTAATGAGCTTGTTGACTTTCGATACGCGGGTTAGACAGATCATTTCAGTTGCATTAAATGTCCTCGACACACACTCGCTGGGCTTTTGGATTCTTGTGATTTATGCCTTTTTTTTCATTGTATATACGACCTAGCCGTTGGCAAGCCCGTGGACATTCTGTGCCGCCCATCATCTGACTGACGATGACTTACGAAACATCCGCGAACTCAATCATCATCCCATCAGCACACATCTCCCAAAACATCAACTGCTCTTTTCAGTATGCATCGGGACATTGTTCATCAAGTAAAAGAACGGTTAATTATCAGTTCAACCAACCAGGAAAGCCGTCACTCCCGCGATCAGCCCGGCCCATACCCATGCCCATGCCCATGCCCATGCGTGCGTTTGCGGTCCAATTTTTGTATAAACTGCCTACTCCGGAATGATAAAACGGTCAACCAGTTTCCCCTCTTTCTTTTTTTTTTCTCCCTTTTCCCGACCCGGCAATAATACCAACGACAGAGAGGGAGAGGGAAAAAAAGAAGAAAAAAAGAAAAAAAGAAAAAAAGAAAAAAAGAGTCCCAGTGACGAGGAAGAATATACGCAATGTTTCGGCTGGGCCGATACTTTCCAAAAAGAAAAAAGAAAAAGAAAAAAGCCAAACAAACAAACAAACGAACAAAAATGACAAGATAAGTGTGTGAATAAGCGATTATTCCCATAACCCTCCATTTCTCCTCCCAAACCCCTTCCCTTCCCTTCCCTTCTCTTCCCATCAACCGTTTCCCCTCCGTATGCTTCTCATCCTTGACCCAGCACACGCACGCGAGCTTGAGTTACTCGAGAAACCGCGAACCGACCGTGAGTGTCCCGTGGCCGATGCCGTAGAACCCCAGCGGCCTGCCAATCTCCCAATGTCCGTTTCCACCCTCGCCAACACGCGAGCAAAAAAAAATATGTTCCAGGCCAACGCCACACTGCATCCCCACCGTGCAAGCACACCATCTTCCATGCACACAGCACAGCAGTACACCACATCTACCAATCATCGTCGTCGTCTTCGTCGTCTGTGTGACCGTTAGTACCGACACCATGGGCAAGAAAAGGGGGGGATGCCAACGTACCGCTCCGACTAACTTTCTCTTTCCTCTTCTGCAGCGCGGCAGCCAGCGCGTCCGCCATGCCTGCGCCGCCTCCCGCTGCGCCGGCGACCCCCGCAGGCGGCAGGCCGCTCCCATGCGGGCCTGTGTCGGCGCTTCCGGCCACGGGAGGCGCGCTGCGATCGCGGACCAGGCTGCGGTCGACCTTCTTGAGCGCGCCGATGCCGCCCGCTTTCTGGATGCTGTCGAGCACGGCCGAGCGCGTGTTGTCGACGGGCGGCAGGCCGGGCGCGGCAGGGACGCTGGACGAGTAGCCCGAGTCGCGGTTTGGTGGAGGCGGAGGGGGAGGTGGTGGTGGGATTCCGCCCATGCCGGGTCCTGGAGGGGGAGGTGGTGGCGGCGGTGGTGGTGGGGGACCGCCGGTGGATGTTGGTGGGAGGGGCGGCGGCGGCGGTGCGTTTGAGGATGGGAGAGGGGGCGGCGGCGGCGCATTGAAGGACGGAAGGGGTGGTGCGGGCGGCGGGGCTGGGCCTCTAGCCGGTAATGAGGGGGGCAGCGTAGGAGGTGGTCGAGAACTCGCGGGGGGCAGGGGAGGCGCATTCGAAGCCGGAGCCTTGGGAGGGAGTGGAGGAGGAAGTGGCGGCGTGTGCGCTTGGTGTGTTTCGCGGGATGGCGGCGGCGGAGGGACGGGGCCGCGACTGGGCGGTGCAGGGGGGATGTTTCGTTGGCCGGTAAAGGGCGGAGGAACGCCGTATCTGGGCGTGGGCTCCGAGTCCATTTCGATGGGCATCTTTGGCGGCCGGGGTGGTGGTGGTGGTCCGGGAGCAGGGGCTGCTGGTACGGCCCGTGGTGGCTCTGCGCGCGCAAACTTGCCGGCATCTGAGATGGGCGGCGGGACAGCAAACCTTGGCCTTGCGGGAGGAGGAGGTGAGTCGCGCGGGGGTGTCGGTTCGCGGTGGACAGCGGGCTCGATCTTGCCTGATCGTCTTGGTGCCGGGGGCGGTGGAGGGGCTGCTCCTCTCTTCGGTGCCGGGGGTACCGGTGGTGCTATATTCTCGGAGAAGGTGCGCTGCGCGGGTGCCGGTGCAGGTGGCGGCGGAGGAGGCGGAGCTCTCATTCCCCCTCCTGAACCGTTGACCGGAGGTGGTGCCGGCGCTGCCATCGCTGCCGGTGGGGGAGGAGGTGGAGGAGGAGGAGCTGGTTGTCTGCTCTCTCTGCTCTCCTCTGCCTGCTGCTTCAAAAAGTCGACGATGAAGTCCTGGTTGTCGCGAATAAAGTCGTCTGTGAGGCCCTTCGACTGCAGGTCGTCCCCAAAATGCTCTCTCCACAGGGGGTGGAACGCTTCCAACGTTGCAAACTCGGAGGGAGCTGCGTGCCCATTGTAATTGTTGTATCCGTTGTGGCCACCTCCGTTCTGCCCATTAATGCTCCCGGACCTGGAGTGGTTGGTTGGGGCAGCGGTGCGCGGCGACTCGGGGGGTGTCGGGGCTGAAGAGTGTCTGTGGCCTCCAAAGATGCCTCCCAACAAGCCGTGGTGCTTATGCGTGACGGGTGCTGCACCGCCGAAGGGTGTGCGACTGGTAGCTTTGCTCGCGTTCTTTTCCCTGTCGTTCATCTTCTTCAGGAACTGCTTCGCCTCCTTCTCGTCCACGAAGGACAGGCCTGCCAGGCAGTTCTCGAGTTCGAAGGTGTGGAAGAAGACGCGGTCTTGGTTGTAGCTCCATGTATCAAAGATCTCCTGGTCCCATATCACTCCTCGGTTTCCGGGCTGCGCGCATGTGTTAGCAGCCAAGTTGCGCTCGGAAGCGCCAGCTTCGGGCCCCGCCCCCGAACTTCAAACCCAGGAGACACTCACCGAGATATCCACCATCTTGACCCAGTAGGTATTGCCGACGAGATCGTTCGCCAGCACGATGGCGCCTTGCAATCCGGTGTAGCTCCATCTCGACCTGTCGGGGTAGGCAATGTAGAGCCTGGCCACGGCGACAGCTTGGATCTTGTTGGTCTGCTTGGGAACAAAGCGCTTGACCGTCTCCTTGTCGTCGTCGGTCAGTATCGACGGCATGCTGAGTTGGGGAGGAAGTCAGGGCCGCGAGAGGCGCGTGGGTGTTCTAGGTCGTGCTCGCGGGTGCTGGTGCTGGTGTTGGTGTTGGTGCCGGTGCCGGTATGGCCTTCTGGAGCCTCGGATGGTTGGCCGGCATAGGTCGGAGGGCTAGAGCCTGGAAATGATTCGAGCTGTATCGCTGTGTCGGCCGCAGGCAGCGCAAGTCGGGACTCGAGTCGGCGTGCTAATCGGTCGGCGGGTTGAGGAGCAAGGTTGAACTGGGAGACGCTTATTGATAGATAATGTAATTGAGTGGAGGGACGGTTTGGTTTGGTTACGGGGTACGGGTTAAGGTATGAGGTGGGTTGAGGTCGGGCGCGAGACAAGGTTGCTCAGTACTTTCGAAGGTACCCTGGCTGACGATTAGGGGTTCGGCGCTACCTACCTTAGGTAAGGTAAGGTAATGGAGGGAAGGCAAGGTACATGTATCGTCTGCCTCCGGGTTACCTCCGTCAGGGTCTGCGAGGAAATGGATTGAGGTGTCAATGAAGCTGACGATTGGCACACGAATTGAATATCGTAGGCAGGTCAGGTATTTAGCTACCTAGAACCCGAATGATGCACCTGCACCGTCCACCGTATCGTAAATGTAAAGCGTATCCTGTCCCTGGGGTTCAGGTAACAGAATCAAGCTAAGTGATACGGGATATCTGCAGCTCAGACCTAAGGTACCTATGTACCTGGTAGTATTCTCAGCTCGCTCAGGTAGTTCGCCCGCTGAGCAACACCCCAGCCCTGCCGCCCGCTGGTTCATTCATTATCTCGAGCGTGTAATTGCGGGCGAGGCAGCCGCAAAGGAACCTGGAAACCCCGCACAGCCACTGAACCGAAACGCTTCTTTGCGGATGATGGAAGCCTTTCGAATCAGGTACCAGGTAGGTATCCTGGGCTGCACGTGTGTAAATCGATCTCCTGCCAAATCGACGGGTGCGTAGCAGAACACCTCGAACGTGCCATTACGTTGCGCGGCGTCAAGGCAAGACGCGCGTCATTGGAAACCTTACCAGCTGGAAGTAGTTGACTCTGACGGTAGTTCATAGGTACGATGTAAGTAGTTTCGCCGATATATTTTATGATCAATCAATGTCCACAAACGTGCAATTCATCAAGTTTGGTGTTGCCTGTCTGACACTTGGTCTCTGCCTGTGAACGATGCACAGGGATATTTTAGGCGATTCGGTAAGGTAGGTCAGGTAGGTCGCCATGACTACCGTCACAGGTCAAATCATCAAGGGCCGTGGATTCATAATAGTACACTAAAAGCGTCGTGAAAAATACAAAGCCCAATGAAGGCTTTATTTAGCTCATCGCCCTGGCGTGGAGAGCATCCTCCCCTCGTCTATTTGTTCAGCTCCTGAGTCTTGGCCATGCGCTCCTCCTTGGTGCCCTCCTGGGGAATATCGCCAATGTTCTGCGGGATGACGGGGCCAGGGTTGGCCGAGTGAGCCTGGAACTTGGCTTTGATGCCCTCGCTCAGGTCGTGGAGCTTTCCACCGTCGGTCTAAAACGCAAGTAAGCGCCTGTTTCGGGCGACATAGAATGGGATCGAGTTGGATAGGTGATGACGGGACTTACAGCCTTGGTGGGCTCCTTGAATTGCTGGTCCTGGAATTGCTTGTTGGAATCCATGGTGGATGATGAGAGTGATGCTGCAGGGGTCGTAGTTGGAAGTATGACGGGTTTGTTGGTTTATGAGTGGGGGGTTTTTGGAGTGTAGAGTGATGTTCTAAGCCGAGTGAAGGCAGAAGAAAAGGACTGAGGAGGAAGATGGAATGGTCTCGCTGCCTTATAAATGGGTAAAACTTGCTTGCTTTGCGTAAAAGGGAAAGCAATGTGCATGCACTAACACTATTCGTTTCGTTGCACACGAGTCTGAAGACAATGACGTCGACGTCACGGGTTTACGCGGCTTTCAGGCGGTCCTCTGCAGTGGCTCTTACACAGTATGAGTAGGTACCTGGTACGCATACCTGGTAGGCAGGCACACCCGGCGGGATCTTCCATGACAAGCCCGCGTCACGTTTTCATCGATGCCAATAAAGTGACTGTGTCCCTCACTAGAGCAACTGTGTCACGTGGGTCCACCCACCTAATTGAACACCCACATCACTGTACGTAGCCACTACAGTTGCCAACTGCACAGTGATTTCGCCCTGTAACCAACCGGCCTAGAATCTCCTCGAAGGTACCGAGGTACCTGCACAACAACCTGACTGTTACGATCAGGGGAACCAAGGGTCCCAGAGACGGTATGGGTCAAAAGGCAAGTGCAAGGGGTGTATGTAACCACGGAGCAAAGAGATAGTTCTCTCGACTGTGCAATGAATACCTAAGAACTTATATTGATTACTGGTCTGGGACCTAATGTCGCCAGACCCTACTCGTTATATAGAAATGAAGAATGTTCTTGCTCTGTCTGCTCTGTCTGCTCTGCACAGAGCACGCAGAGCACGCAGAGCACGCAGAGCACGCTGCTCGGGCCACCCCTCTTGGTTCGTAACATAGAAGACTGCTAGGCGGACGGATTCCGGGCCTAGGGATAGTTTATTACTAGAAGAAGGCTTATAGTGTTACGATCTTGAGAACCAAAGGGGTCCTTGAGACGGTAAGGGTCAAAAGGGGTAAGTGCAAGGGGGTGTATGTAATCACTGAACAAAGGGTAGTTCTCTCGACTGTGCAATGAGTGCCTAAGAACTTGTATTGATTACTGGCCTGGGACCTAATGTCGCCAGGCCCTACTCGTTATATAGAAACCATAATCTACGGACCCGACAGGTACTCCTCCGGGTCCAGCACTGGACCCGGTGGACCCGCGCCCGGGTCCTCCGCCTGGACCCCCAGGACCCGACTCCGGGTCCCCTGGGTCCCCTCTGATTGGTGGTTTCCTGATTGGCCAGGGCGCCCCACTTTCCTGTCGCAGATCGTGACATATAGCTGAAGACTCCCCGGCTTCCCTGTATAGACCCGTCTTTTTCTGTGCAGGCTGACCTGCCTGTGCGAGGCCGTACCAAAGACAGTCTTTTGAATACCCGTGTGCGCGCTATGGTATTCACACCACCTACTCAATTGCAGCCAGTCAGTTGCAGCCAGTTAGTTGCAGCCAGTCGGGTGTAATTGAAATGGTGGGTTGCATTAAAATGACCACTTTTTGTATGGTAAAAGTGGGTTTTACAATGGCGACTCCCAGAGGCCGGGCGCGTGGGTGTACACTTGTATGGAAGATGTGGGTGCGGAAGCGGAAATGGCTCTGGTATTCAGCCAAATGTGATTGAAATGTCCGCTTTTTGTATGGTAAAAAGAAGGTTGTGCAATGGCGGCTGCAAAAGGCTGTGCATTGGAGAAGATGCAAGTGAATGGGTGGACCCACGTGACACAGTCGCTCTAGTGAGGGACACAGTCACTTTATTGGCGTCGGTTTCATGCATCTTTGGCGCTGGACGCAACCACCAATTCAAACTGGGATGGAATACAGCGCAATGTAATCAGTTGATCTAACACTTTGCTTGACCATGACATCCCTCTGACTAAAAATCCTGGCGCCCCGACGAACGTCGACACACGCCCCGCATGTCGGCCCCTCCACAGCAGCAGCAACAGCAACCACAGCCTGTGAAGCTCTCACTACCGCTTGTGCGTCGTCTCACATTTCACCAACAGTCAACAGAAGGGGAATTAACGCGGTGCACAGGTATACCAGCAAAAGCTCTTCGAGGAGCTCCGGCAGGAGGATGAGCTGGTCATTCTCGCTCGCGGCCTCGGGCTTATCCGCCTGGTCACCAACCTGCTTCACTCGTACGACGCCGCTGGCAACAACCTGATCGTCATCGTGAATGCCGAGGACAGGGAAAATGCCTGGATTGGCGAGGCGCTCGCCGAGCATGCCGCCATCAGCATGTCGCCCAAGGCCCGCGGCCTGACCGTGGTCAACACCGACTTCACCAGCGTCGGGGCTCGCGAGAAGATGTACACCCATGGCGGCATCTTCAGCATCACCTCGCGCATCCTGGTCGTCGATCTCCTGACCAGTCTCATAAACCCAGAGACCATCACGGGCATTATCCTCCTCCACGCCGACCGCGTTGTCGCCACCTCGCTCGAGGCCTTTATCCTGCGCATCTACCGCCAGAAGAACAAGGCTGGCTTTCTTAAGGCCTTCTCCGACAACCCGGACCCCTTCACCGTAGGCTTCTCGCCGCTGGCCACCATGATGAGAAACTTGTTTCTGCGCAAGGCCTCCCTCTGGCCCCGTTTCCATATGCATGTCGCCCAGTCGCTGGAGGGTAAGAAGAAGGCAGAGGTGATCGAGCTCGAAGTCCCCATGACAGATGCCATGAAGGAAATCCAGACCGCCATCATGGAGTGTGTCGAGGTCAGCATCCACGAGCTGAAGAAGGGCAACTCAGGGCTGGAGATGGACAACTGGAACCTCGACAGTGCCTTGCTCAAGAACTTTGACGTCATGGTCCGTAGACAGCTTGAACCCAACTGGCACCGCGTCAGCTGGAAGACGAAGCAGATTGTGAATGACCTGACCGTCCTCCGCGGCATGCTCCAGTCCGTAGTAGCTCTCGACGCTGTCTCCTTCCTGCAGCAGCTCGACACCATACACGCAGCCCACTCGCCGCAGCCCGGGTCAACACGCCAGACGCAATCCCCTTGGCTTTTCCTGGATGCCGCCCAAACAATCTTTGATACAGCCAAGAGGCGGGTCTACACTGGGAAGCAGAAGGCTGGCCCAGATACGCACATCGACTCGTTGCGACCCGTGTTGGAGGAGCAGCCCAAATGGGCCATTCTCGCCGAGGTCTTGGAAGAAATCGACCGGGACCTCTTTTTCGAGCCGGCGACTCGTGATGACTCGAACGGCACCATCTTGATCATGTGTTCTGATACCAACACATGTCGACAGCTCCGTGACTACCTCCAAACCATGCACGTCCGGCCAAGGACAGAGAAGAAGGTCGAGGAGATACACGATCCTGAACAAGACAGACCGTCGGCCGCTTTCATGATGCGGAGGAAACTGCGCAACTATCTCAAATGGAAGCGGGAATTTGCGCAGGTCAGCGCCACCCTGTTCTCGGAGAACCAGAAGGCCCTCAACGGCGCCGTTGATCCACGCCTCGGTCAGTCCAAGAGCAGGGCGTCTGCCAACAAGAGGCGACGAGTCCGCGGCGGTGGCAGTGGCATGGGAGCAGGCTATGGCCGCCTAGAGAACGGCAGCATCGGACAGTACTTTGAGAAACCCGGTGAGATGTCGGATCTGATGGCCGAGATACAAATTACTGAGGAAGAAGCCAAGCAGAAGGACGACGTCGTCGCCGACCCTCTGGAGAACATGGACGACTACTACCAGATGTACGAGATGCAAGATCTCGTAGTCATCCATAGCTACGAAGGGGACCAAGACGAGCACGTCCTCGAAGAGGTCAAGCCAAAATACATCATCATGTACGAGCCCGACGCCTCGTTTATCAGACGGGTCGAGGTCTACCGCTCGTCCCACAATGACCGCAATGTGCGCGTCTACTTCCTCTACTATGGCGGCTCCGTCGAGGAGCAGCGCTACCTCTCCATGGTGCGCCGCGAGAAGGACGCCTTCACGCGGCTGATCAAAGAGCGCGCGAGCATGTCGGTCGTCATGACCACAGACGCGCACGGTATCGAAGACCCGCAGGAAGCCTTTCTCCGCACCGTCAACACCCGCATCGCTGGCGGCGGACGCCTCGCCGCCACCGCCCAGCCACCGCGGGTCGTCGTCGACGTACGCGAGTTCCGATCGTCCCTCCCATCGCTGCTGCACGGCCGATCCATGGTCATCGTGCCCTGCATGCTGACCGTCGGCGACTACATCCTCAGCCCCAACATCTGCGTCGAGCGCAAGAGCGTCAGCGACCTGATCAGCTCCTTCAAGGACGGCCGCCTGTATGCGCAGGCCGAGACCATGTTCCAGCACTACAAGAGTCCGATGCTGCTGATTGAGTTTGACCAGAACAAGAGCTTCACGCTCGAGCCGTTTGCCGACTTCTCGGGCAGCCTGGCCAGCGTCAGTACCGCTAACGCGGGGGCAAACGACCTGCAGAGCAAGATCGTGCTGCTGACCCTGGCCTTCCCGAAGCTGCGTATCATCTGGAGCTCGTCGCCGTATGAGACGGCAGAGATCTTTGAGCGGCTCAAGACGCAGGAGGACGAGCCCGACCCGATCGCGGCGGTCCAGGCGGGTTTGGACAAGGACATGGTTGCGGAGGAGCAGACGTTCCACACGGAGCCGCAGGAGATGCTGGCGGCGGTGCCCGGGGTGACGATGAAGAACATCAAGAACCTAACGCTCGAGACGGAAAATATCAAAGAGGTGGCTAATATGGAAGTGGCCGAGTTGGACAAATTTGTGGGCAAGGAGGCAGCCAGGCAGATTCATGGGTTCTTTAACAAGGATCTCATTGAGGATTCCTAACGTGTTGTGTAGGACCTCTCGCTTGTTGTTTACGTTGGAGATGGTCACGAAGGCAAGGTTGAAATGTTGAGTGCGAGAATGCATTCGGTCCAACAAGCGTACCTGCTAGACGATCCATTCCATGCTACGAGATAAAATCAAAAGAGTAATGCCCGCCGCTGTTGATAAACAGCGTGCGATGGGAATGAGGTCAAGGTATCAAAAAGCCGAACCAGTCCCCTGCCCTTTTTTCCCCTCCCCTCCCCGCCTGCCCTCCAGACCAGCGCGGGGAACAAAAGCAGGCCAACAATGGTAGTCTGGGTATCTCTGTCGTTCGTGTACGTCATCCTCCCCCGTAGCGTGTAAAAAGAAAAAGGAAAACACCAGAGCGGAAATAAAAAGAAAAGTCGAAATGAAAGGATGAAGTCGTGTTGACTTTTTGGCGGGTGGATTTTTTTTTTTTTTTCGAAACGATGCTCGGGTGGGTGGGTGGTATTATGATAATCGTTCGTTCATTCGTTCGCGCGTGTGTACGTGCGTGTTGTCAAGGAAGAATTTTAAATGGTGCTCGTCGTGTGGTGATGGCCCTTGGAGCGACGCATGCCGCCGCCACGCCGGCGACCGCCGCAGGTGTTGCAGGTCAGGAAGCCGACGATGATGTCGAGGCAGGTCACGATGCCGTTGACGATGGCCATGATGACGCTGCCGATGCCGTTGATGATGGCCATGATTACACGACCGATGGTGCGGATTACGCCCGAGATCTAAAGTGGGGAGGGAAATGTTAGAGTTGGGGTTTCTGGCGTTTGTTTTGGTGATTGTTGGTGAGGTTACTTACGCAAGATACAACGGCGCCCATTTTGAGATTGAGGGGTTTGGGGTTTTGGTGGTGTTGGTGTGATGTTTTGGGGGTTGGTTGTTTTGTTGGTGTGGATGTTTGATGGTTTGATGATGATGATGATGATAGGAGAGAGGGAAGGAATAGCAGAACGAAGAGCAATGGGTAGGATAGTTATATCGGTTTTCCAAATGTACACTACTGAGACTACCTCGTATTTTTTTGTTTCCTTTCTTGCTTGCATTTCTGATTTCCTTGCCCTTCCAGGTTCCTCCCCTAGCCCGCCTGCCTGCCTGGGGTAGGGGCTGGTTGGCTGGTTGAGCGGCCTGCGTCGGTGACGTATGACGTCACTGACGAATTGGGACTGAAGGAAATTGTCGATTTTAGACCCTTTTTTTTGTTCGGATGGCAGGGTGCGGGTCATTCAGAACGGCCGATCCCCGCCACATTTGGTTCGTTTTGAGGACCTGGGCGATGCACCTGCCTGCTGTTCTGCGCATTTTCCCAACATGCCATGCCACACTACTTTTTTACTAGCTTCATCTGTTTACTGTATTGGCAACTTGCAAGGTCAAGGAAATGGAGGGTCAGGGTCGGCATTTTTTACCCGCTTGTCATCGAAACAGGGTGCATCATACGGTAGCAATGCATCATACAGCAGACGGATGATGGAGATTTTTGACCGTGGAGGCCGCCAGCTGATCGTGACTGCCCTGGCATTGAGAAGAGGTACACAAACTGCACACAATCACTCATTGCCGTCATTCAATATAGGTAAAGACGGGTTGCCCTCAGTATAGGCACACGCACGACATCATACTGGAACTCACTCGGCAAAGATCCATCCAACCCGTGAAATACCTACACATGCCATCTGATGAAATTGGCGGTTTGCATCGGGTGGAGTCAGTGACGTCATAGATCTCATCACCCCTACCAGTGATCCGCTTCAATCCCAATTGGTACGCTGAATCAAAACGGGATGGCATGCCAACCCCCGCCCACCCGCTGGCCTGGGCTGCAATGGGCCCCGTTGCAACTGTCCCACCCCAACCGTGACCCCACAAGCATGGTCCCTTGTGAATGGCATCGTCATTCGTGAGGATGGGACGAACCCCTTGACAATTCTGCTGCACCCGCGCATACCACGGGGAGATACGATGCGTGGTGCAACCTAGTCTATAGCCCGACTCTCGTATGCTTTCAAAGTCGAGGTGCACACTAGTTCAAGTCGATAACCGCCGGTGTACAGTATTCATGGCCATGTGAACTCCAACAAAAAAAATCCTCGAACCTGCCCTTTCTTAGCTTCCCGATGGCGGGCCGCTTTACCCAACCCTACCAAACTAGCCTCGTATCCCGTACTTGTGTTTAATCTACACGTCTCTTCCATATCGTACCGAATGTACCTTGCTGATCTTCATGGTATGTCAAACTAAGCAAGTAGAAATGCCACACCCGCCCAAGATACGACAGACACAGCAGGTTGTACACACAGGTCATAAAATATCCTCTCCGCGTAGCCCCCGTCAACGCCAGCGAACCAGGCTTGCGCAGATACACGCACAGCATGGCATTGCCCTTGGGTATGTATGTATCATCACTCATCCATCATGGCCATAAAGCTATTTGCCCCAAGAGCTCCAGAATCCCGAATCCCCCCCTGGCGTTGTTATACATGCATGCCTCCAAAAAGGAGAAGAAAAAAAAAGACAGCCAAACATTGGCGACAAGCGAATTCAATGCGCCATCACGCTGCGCTGAAGCTTGGCAAACTTGGAAAAGTCCATCTTTTCCGTGCCCTCGGGGTCGACGTGCTCACCGCTGACAATCGTGTGCACGCGCATGCGCTCGTCGTAGCGCAGTCCCGACAGCAGCTTGGGCGTGATGAGGAAGTACTGGCTCGTGTGCTCGCGGCACGCGATTTCCACCATGCGCTCGTGCACCATGCGCTCGTTGCGCGGGTCCATGCCCTGGTTGATCTCGTCGACGACGCGGAACGGCGCCTGCGCCATCGACTGCAGCGACATGAGGTAGAAGATGGTGGAGACGGCGCGCTCGCCGCCCGACTGCCGGTGCTGGTCCAGCCGCTGCAGTGTCTCGTTCTCGCGGAACTTGACCTTGATCTCGATGGCCCACTTGTCAAAGTCCTCGTCCTTGTGTACGCCAACCTCGCCGGCACAGCTGATCTGCTCAAAGTTATAACTGAAGGCGTCGTTGATCTGGCTCACGAGGTCGTCAAGCTTCGGCTCCCATTGGCTCCTGATGCTGTTGATTTTGTTGTTCAGCGCGGTCAACCTGGCTTCCTGGCCTGTGTGGCTCTGTCGCTCCTTCTCGATCCTGGCTGCCCAGTTCTCGAATTCCTCCAGCGCGTGCGGGTTGCTGGCCTGGATAACTTCAAGCTTGGCCTTCTCCGTCCTGATGTCCTGGGTTACGTCTTCGAGCGTCCTGTCTTTGGCGAGCACTAACAGCTCTTCCCTGTCCGCGGCCGAGAGAAACTCTGCCACATCGTCCTTTGCCTGGGAGGCCGTAGCGTGCAGATCATTCATCTGCTTGGTGAGCTCCCTTAGCACCTGTTTCTCCGCCTCCAGCTTCTGGGTCAACTCCGCGTTCTTTTCCTTGAGCGCTGCGAGGTCCGATGTTGCTTCAACCAGCATAAGCTGAACATCGACAAGGGCCTGGTAGGCGGTCTTGATATCGGCGATCGTCTTTTGGTGATGCAAAACGCATTTGGCCTGCTCCAGAACCGCCTGGTCTCGTGCCCTCTCAATCTCCCGTATCCGAGCTCTGGTCTTTGACAGTTCGTCTCGTTGCTGTTGCAGTTTCCTCTTTTCGGCCTCTGTGGTATATGTCAGCTAAGCCAAGGCACTGAAACAAGGGGTTATGGCTGCTTAGTACCTATTGAGTCTGGCAGCGCTTGCCACTCGCTGAACGCCCGTTGCAGCTCGTTTTTGTTCCGCTGTATCGTTTTCTAATTTTTTTTTTAATTTTTTTTTTGCAAAATAAGCATTCATAACCGAAAGGAAGGGGATAAAAGAGGCGTGTCCACGTACAGCTTCCTCTGCGAGTGCCTTTATCGTCTTTAGCAACTCATTTCGTGTCTCGTTTTTCTCATCCATCTGTGTCCGAAGCTCGGTTATCTCACCCTGCAGCTCATCCAGTTTGCGGCGCAATTCTGTTTTCTCGGCCATGTCGACTGGCTGGTCTGACCAGAATTGCCCCTTTTGAAACTGGGTTACCCGCGTGGAGACCGCCCCGGGCCCGTACTCCCTCCGCCGAGTGATACGGTAAAGCTGCTTGCCAGCCGCAAAATGAGAGATCTTCTCGCTCTCCTTGATCCGCTCGAATGCGTCCTCGGATATGTCTTGAAGTGCAATCGCGGAAGCATGCAGGCGCTTCTCCGCACAGAGCATCGCCAGGACCGGCTCGGGTCCTTCGAGATAGTCGGTGACATAGCCATCCAGGCCCAGCCTTCCGAGGTCAGCCCTCGGAAGAGGAGGCTGGAAGGAGCTGTAGGCGGTAAAGCACGAGCGGATAGTGACCGAGAGCCCCATCGTCTGGTAGAACTGCTCGCTGAGCTTTTTATGGTCATCCTTGGTCTGGGCCGTGAAGCAGAGGAAGTCGTTCGGTGCCAGCAGACATTGAACAAGATCCGAATAGCGGTTGTCCTTGACTGAGCAGCTGAGCATTGGAGGCCCAAAAACTTGCTTCTCAAAGACGTCCTGGTTATTTTGTAGCCAATCCCATCCCTTGGCTACGTCCGAGTTGATCCTTTTGAGGTGATTCAGGAGCTGACCCTGCTGCGAGTTGAGATTTTCAAGTTCTTGCGAGAGTTTCTTGAGTTTTCCGTGCTTCTCGCTTCCCTGTAACCTCACATTCTTTATCTGGTCCTCAAGTTCAACCAGTTCGGCCCTCTTATCACGCTCAATATGTGATTTTTCACGCTGAGAATCGTTAGCACAATATGTCCAAGTCCACGCAAACAGATATCAAATCGTCACTCACAATCCTTGTATTCCATTCAGCGGCATCGAACTCGTCGGGCCGGTTTTCGTACTTCTTCTCCAGCCTCGATACCGCAATCCGAAGCCGGCCAACTCCCCCCTTCTTGGCCTGGAAATTGGTGGTCTCGGCCTCGATGCTGGTGTTTAGCTCCTGAATCCTGTTCTTCGCAGCCTCGATCTTTGTAACAGCGTCGTCAGCAGCGTTTTCGGCAGCTCTCAAGCGACCCTTCCTGTGCTCTACGACCTGCTTTATCTGCGCATGGTACTCTTGCTTGTGGTTGACGGCCGCGAGCGAGGGGGCGCTGCTGTCTTGAAGGCGCTTTAGGCTCTGCTCGGCTTCCTTCTTACGTTTCTTGGTCTCTCCGTACTCCCTCCGCGCCTCGTTGTATTTCACCACAAGCTCAACCTTATTGAGCGTCACAATCGCCGCTTGAATCTCTTTCCTCTCTCGGAGTTTCTCGACATCGGCTTGGAGCACCTGCTGGCGTGCCTCCATCTTTCGAAGCTGCTCATTGCTCTCGTGAGCACTGAGCTCTGCCTCCTTCTGGCCTTTGAAGTATTCTCGTAGGTCTTTCTGCCACTGTATCATTTGCTGAGGAGCGGCCGCCTGGAGAGTCTTCTCTAGAAGCTCGACCGGGCTGAGACCCGCAAATTCGGCCACCTTGTCTTGGGGCAGGAACTGGCACAGGTTGTCGATCTGTATCCTGAAAGATTTCATGAGTTCTTGAATTTCCTTGAGGGTCGTCTTTCGTCCATTGATGGAGAACTTCCTGGAGTTGTCCTCCCGCTTGATGCAGAGCCCGACGATCGAGTTACGCGTATCTCCGGGCTTTTTCTGCAGTTCCACCTCGATTTCGGCCTCGTCCTTTCCGTGTTTCACAAACTCGCCATAGGCGCTTGCCCGCCCCAGGACGCTCGAAGCATAGCCCAGTCCCAGACATATAGCGCAGACGAGAGAGCTTTTGCCCGTGCCGTTGGGTCCGATGACCATATTGAGGTTGGGACCGAGGAAGAACTCCGCTTTCTCGTACGTGACAAAGTTCACGACCTTGACGCGAAGGATGGCGCCGGGCTGGAACCCCGTTTTGAGGGCTTCATTCTCCGGCCGAGATCCGGGTGCTCGTCGCCGCGCGGGCGGGGCCTCGTCTTCGGATGCGTCCTCGGATGCGTCCTCTGACATATCTTCGTCCTGGCCGTGATCACGGCGTCGCGGGCCGCGGCCGCCCCTCAGACGAAGGTGGCTGGAGTCATCGGCTGCGTCTGGGGCGGAGGAGTTCTGGAAGGGAGCGGGCCGGGGCCGGGGTCGGGAGTGGTTGACATTATCGATGCCGTTGAGGTTGCTATTTAGGTGGGACGGCCGCTGCCCCTCGTGTGGGAATCGGTCATCCATCCTGGTACTGGTCCTGGTCCTGGTCCTGGTCCTGGTCCCGGTCCTGACACGCGGCTGAACTTCAGGTCAAACTTGTTGCAGACGACGATTCGACCAGAGTGGGTGGTATCGTTCGTCCGGAAACGTGAAAAATTAATCGCGGGCGGTGATCCCAAGTGCCGAGGCTCGAAATGCGGGAGGGCCGGGCAAAGAGGCACTGGTTAGGCAGGTCAGGTATCGTGTAGAGTGCCAAAGTGGAAAAACGCGACGCGTTGCGATTTAGTGTCGTACAGAGTGCCCGAATTGAGTTAACCGAGCCCTGGCTGGCAATCGCTCACAACCCTGGGGCCTGTCAACCAGCCTGGCCGGGGTGGGGAAACCTTGGTCGCGCCTGCATTCGAGCACGCTAATGTCCCCGCGGGATCTGGGCACTGCGCCGGGGGCGTCACAGCATTGACAGTTGGTTGACGCCAACGCTTCCTTGCCATCTTTCAGCCTCCACTTTCTTGTCTGGACGACACTCCGATGTACATCCCTTTGTTTGATGGCCTCCCTCGCCACTCTTTGTTCCTTCACGGCCTCGTGCTCATCAAAAAATGGTCCGCTTTTGGTCTAACATTTTCCCTGCTAGTTAGCATTTCAGGTGGTCCCCTATTTTTTTATAGAGGCTTAGCCATGGTGCCAAGTTGGCATTCAAGCGAGCAGATGATGTTTCCGCCCAGAGAGTCAACCCAGGGCGATGGTTGACGATTGTCAACAGTTCCCCCTGCCCCCTTTCCTTTCTTAATTCAAAGCCCATGTATCATTATACTGGCTAATCTCGCTGGACAGTAATAGATGTCGCAAGCCATGGATACCGGCGATGGCTATTATGGGTACAGGTCCATTCCAGATCAAGTGACCTGGAGCCAACACCGCGGTCTCGCAACCACAATTGCCATACATCACCCAGGACTCTGCTGCCAGCATCGAAAGTGCCGTTTGGGAGTTGTTTGGATATTCACTTAGGGAGGGTTTTTGAAACTCGCTGTCTTGCATACGCACATTTGTGCATTTGTCGGTCGCTCGAATCGATGGAGCAGGTGATGGGTGGAGGCTGGAATGAGGAAATTTCCTTTAATGTGCTCTGTCCTGTTCTCCCAAGCACTCGGAGCCGCATCGGCTGCGAGATCACCATATGACGGGTTCGTTGGAGACGGGGAGAGAACCAATTCGCAAACGGGGAAATGGTGCAGTGTGTAGCGCTCGGCGAACGCTTGTGTCCATACGTGTTTCTTCTGCTCCGTGTATACGATCAAGTACCAGGTAGTTTTCAGCGGACTGCTGCGTGGTGCTCTTGGGTCCCTGGTTATGACAGAGTAAGGCACGCGACGTTTTTCGTTCTGGTGGGTACCTCGGGTACCTTAGGTACCAGGTAGAAATGGAAGAAGATTGAATCAGGTGCGTTTTTATTGGCCTGGCCGAGATTCGCACCTTCCGCTTGGTTTGTTTACTTTCGAGTGCGTTTGTTTTGCATCTCGTCTCCACCTCCACATGGTTGCTCGGGTGCTCTTTCCTTCATTCCAGTCGTTCCAGGGTTCTATGCCTATGCCAACTGCCAGCCTGCTACTGACGACCTTGCCCGCCTGCATTCCACCGCCTTCGCACAGGATCCGTGCTGCCAAAGGCCCCCGCTGCCTCGTCGCGATCCCCGTGCTTGTCCAGACCCTTGGGCTCCCCAACTGCCTGGCTGTTCTTGCCCAAGCCAACTTGTTGCCCCTCTCGTCCGAAGCGACAACAACAACAATAAAAAACTAAAACAAGCAGCCAAACAATAGCACCCGCCGACCGACCTGGCCTTTTCTACAATACCACCCTGACCTAGCACCAAACGATACAATTGCTCCATCACTCCCTTCTTATTCTCCCATCTCATCATGCACTGATCTCGTCTGCTTATTTCTTCGACATGGATCAGCGAGGTAGTGCTCGCGTCGCTGCCGGCAGACAACCTCTGGGCGACGCCACCCAGCGAGTAAACAACGCAACCATTGCCAACGTGAGCCGCCAGCACCGCCTCGACAAGGGCGAGAATGATGATGGGCTATCCAGGCCCAGGAAGGCCGTCCGAGGCCGCTCCAACCCAGTCCTCGCTTCCAACAATGCTCCTGCTGAAAAGCACCCAGGCAAGGCTCGGGCGTCGGCAATCGTAGCCGATACCGCTCCAGCTGTCAATCCACGTCTCTCGGCGATTGCTCAGGATTCTCGCGATGCTGCAGATTCTCGACGGGTTTCCCAGTTCTCGAACGTCTCGTCAAACGCGTCCAGCACACGCCAGCTCAAGACACATATTGGGCCATGGCAATTGGGCAAGACTCTGGGCAAAGGCTCATCGGCGAGGGTTCGTCTTGCTCGCCATCGCGTCTCCCACCAGCTGGTGGCAGTCAAAATTGTGGCGAAAAGCACTGCCCACATGAACCAAGCAGGCAGCCTTGCAAACTTGGACAGGATTGACTACAGAAACCCGACCACCGGTGCCGACGGGGGGGTTCGTTGGATGCCGCTGGCCATCGAGCGCGAGGTTGCCATCTTGAAGCTCATACAGCATCCCAACATCATCAAGCTCCATGACATCTGGGAGAACCGCTCAGAAATGTGAGTCCAAGTCCCACGGTCATCCGATGCCTGTGGCCGTCTAACAGTTGTCCTTAGCTATCTGGTCACCGAGTATGTCGAGAAAGGAGATATGTTTGAGTTCATCAACTACAACGGTCGCCTCCACGAGGAGGAGTCCATCTGGTACTTCCGGCAGATCATGAGTGCCCTCGAGTACTGCCACTCGTTCAACATCTGCCACCGGGACCTGAAGCCCGAGAACATCTTGCTAAAGGGGAACGGCCAGGTCAAGATTGCCGACTTTGGCATGGCGGCTCTGCACCAGGGCCCGAGCCACCAACTCAAGACGGCGTGCGGTAGTCCCCACTATGCCGCCCCCGAGCTGCTTCGGCACCACCCCTACAAGGGACCGGCTGTGGATATCTGGAGTATGGGGGTGATTCTGTTTGCGATGCTGTCTGGTCGGCTTCCCTTCGACAACGACGACCTGAACGTAATGTTAATGCACGCCAAGAATTGCCAGTACACTATGCCGTCGGATCTCTCCCGGGAGGCTCAGGACCTTATCCGCAGGATCCTTGTTGCTCAGCCAGCACACAGGATCACAATGAAGCAGATGTGGCGGCACGCGCTCATCAAGAAGTACGATTACATGGACAAGCACCAAGACTGGATTCACCAGGCCCAGAATGGGCAGCGGGATGTGGATACTCGACCAATCCCCGAGATGGAAGTCGACCCTCAGCTTCTCAGACAGCTGAAGTCCATGTGGCATACTTTCTCAGACACAGATCTAAGAGCGAAGCTTGCTGATCCCAAGTATGTTTTCAGTTACTAGCCAGACTCACAGTGTAGCTTGCTAACATCACCCCTCAGACCCAATGATCAAAAGATGTTCTACTGGTTGCTTTACAATCATAGAGAGGCTCAGTTGGAGAACTACAACAATGATGTCCCCGTTTCGAAGAGTGATTTCCATCATCTCAAGCCTCCCAACTGGGGAAAACGCATCTCGACTTGCGAGTTCACACAGACCGGCCGCAGTGGGAATCCCAGAAGCGTGTCTCGCTTCACAGTAATCTCCAACGTTGCCGAGATGGACGAAGTTGGAACAGTTAGAAGTTATGATCCGTTCAACTCGTCCCAGTACTTGCAACCATATGGCCCGCAGGCTAGTCACGCGAGGATCGTTGTCCACCGCAACAGCAACAGCCCTGAGCCTGGCGCAGGACCAGCACCCACCATGGTATCACACTCTTATCATTCATACAAGTCCATCGGCGGCTCGTTTCGGCAGCGAAGAATGAACTCGCAGAGAACCAGCACGACGGGTCATCTCAGATCACCTCGGGGCTCTCTAGGCTCCATTCGGAGCCACCAAAGCACTCCTCGTATTCGTGCCAGCACACGCTCTAAGCGCGGCGTCGACTTCTCGAACGTCCGAAACAAGGATCGGCATCGTCGACGGAGTCGCGATGTATCTCATGGGCCGCCTGTCAGTATGGCTGATATTCGCACAATCCAAGCGCGCGATAGCTTATCTCCATCACGCCGCCAAAGATCCAAGAGACAGGGGGCTAGGGATAGCCGAACGAAGGCGGAAGCCGGAAAGCCGAGAGAAGACAGCATGATATGGAACGAAGAGCTACAGCAGCTCAGCCACCGGATTGCCAAGGACTGCGATGAGGCCTTCCAAAGCTCTATTATGGTCTCAGACTCCGTTGCAGAAGTTGGCGAGTCCCGTGAGGCAAGCCCTTTTGCTCTTTCTCTTGGGACGCCATCTCTCAGTCGCTTCCCATTCCCGGACCCACCATCGACATCACCCATATACACGCAGCACCAGACAGGAGCCTATCCATGGGAGAACAGGCCGCTTCCTCCGGTTCCCTCCGATGACGGATCCATACCGGGGACGAGCCAAGGTCGGGGAGATACAGAGGCAGTTTCGCGGCGACAGACGTACTCGACTTCCAGCACAGCCTCGAATGCCGCTGCATCTGAGCGACGCACTGTTTCTGAGCCATTGTATAGTCAGACGCTCAGAGAGCCCAGACCGCTGCCCCCCATCTGTGAGAGCACATCAGAAGACCGAGGTCGAAATAACATTAGTAAACACCGCACCGTGTTGACATCGCCCGATACACCATCACCCGCCGAGGGTAGAGGACTCGACTACCTAGCCAAGGCTGAAAATACTATCCGAATCGTCAACTCTCCCGGCACGGACAGGGCAGATCATTATGTAGAGATTCCACAGCCTCTGAACGTGCGCAAGATTTCCCGGGGCCCACCAGCGGCTGCAAAGTCGACGCACTCCTTCTCTTCGGAGCATACCCAGAGACAAGTCGCCAATGAGGCGCACCAGAAGAACCGCTCAGTAGACGAGACGCCCATCGATGCCCCTGTTGTTGCTAAGAAGCGGGTCTCTTCGTGGTTCAAGCGGTCTTCCAAAGAGGATGTGGGCGACTCGAGCTTTGTCACTGTTACCGAGAAGAGTATGCGGTCCGGCGAGATATCGCTTGATATGAACACAAGCCAAGCACAGAGACGTGATTCGCAAGGAGAGAAGAAAAAGGCATTCAGCTTTTCGTTTTGGAAAGGATCGAAGAATGAATCGAAGATGTCAATCGCAGGTAAGACAAACCCGTCAACTTCAAGCACAGGAGAAGATGACAGACTAACAAACTCAACAGGCCCAGAATTCGATGAGATCCAAGACGGCCAAGGCACTGTGTATTCGAGACCAAAAGCAGACAAAAGCGAGGCAAGGACAGGCCCGACTATCTGGAATGAAAACGAAGCAGGGGTTCGCCAGATTGAAGTTCATCAAAACTGGCTGGCTCGGCTTTTCCGAGTCAAGCCAGCCATGCGCCACCTGTGCCTCACAATCCCGAAGGTGCGGGCTCGGCAGTTCATCGTGATCATGCTCAAGGAGTGGCGCCAATACGGAGTCAGGATTGTGGAGGTTGATAAGGAGCGAAACATGATCTTTGCTCGTGTGTTGGCGAAAAACTGTGAGAAAGCCCCAGCTCCCCTCTCTACCCCTTGTGAATACGTGTGCTGACTGGTCCGTGACTACAGATCTGGGCTTGAAGGAGGTGTCGTTTGCTGTCGAGGTCATGACAGTCATTGAACATGGCAAGCGGAACCTTCTTAGCATTGTTCGCTTCACGCAGGAAAAGGGAGCGGCGAGCACCTTCCACAAGACTGTCGACGAGATCAATATGGAGTTTGCCACTCGCGGCCTCACCGTCACCGATAAGCGCAAGATCAATATGATGATCAAGACGCTTAACTCCTGAGCAGTGGATTTCGACGAGGGGTGGATGCCGGAGGAGTGGAAAAAATGTCAGCGTGTGGCAGCTGTCGTCCCGTGGCTACTTGCCTCACCACAGCCATACAACGGCTGGGAATTGCTCGACGTCCTATCGAACATTGTGCTAATTTATCTGAGCTGAAAATGTTCCGTTAAAGGTTTTTTGCCCCGGCGACCTTGGGTAACCCGAGTATCGATTTGTCTTGGAACAAATGATATCCGGTTGGACAGGTCAGATCGAGTCTTGGGAACGCGGGTCAGACGGATGGATACGACACAGGATAGCTGACCGAGTATCGTGTTTACATTATGTTGGGATAAGGTATTAGGAATTGGTGCATGAACGGTTGACTTTATGGCGAAATGGGGCAAAACAGGGAGATCTCGGGGTTTCTATTAATGACACGAAAATAATGCTCCGGACCAGGACGTACGTTGGCATGGAGGGAGGTTGGGCTGTACCTACTCACGTCTACTTTATTGCTACTTACCACATGAACGTGAGGTTAGCGCGGGTTAGGCATGTAGAGAATTGGGCGCCTTAATTTACCCACCAGTCCGGCCGAGCTAGTCGGGACGGGTTCGGTTTCTTTTCCATGCAAAAAAAACAAGACCAAAAGGCGAACCACGGAGTTATAAATCCGGCTGTTGTGGTGCAATTTTGTTGCTGTCCGCGCGAAAAAAAGGGGTTGATTGGTTCCATGTCAACAAATGTCGGAAACTCGGAATCTTCCGGGGCTACACGTGCGCAGTGAGCAGTGCAGGGTGCACAGAATGGGACTGCCGCAGTGCCGGCCCGGCCGCATGGGGCTGCGGTGGACGGATGGAATTGTTATTTGTTGGGGGTCTGGGGTCGGGGCACTCGCGTTCTGCTGGCACTGGCTCGGGGGCTGCTTGGCTGGGGCTGGCAGATCCAGAAATTTTACCTCATCCGCGTCCCCAAAAAAGCCGCTTGTCCCCGGTCGTCGTTACCCTGGCTGTCCCCCGAGCTTATCCGTGATTATTTTGCACTTTGCCATCTTTTTATCGTTGTCCTCGCTGGCGTCCTGAACTGCTGCGGAAATTTTACTGTTAGGAGCCTCTTCTGACTCGATCCCCGCGTCGAATTGCATCTGTTGGAGCTCTCTCTTTCTCTCTCTCAAGAGTCACAGCTACCTGCACACCCACCAAGGCCGACTAGCGCAGAACCTGTTGTCGCTGCTGCTGCTCCCCTCCCGCTACTGCTACCACCACTACCGTCCCGACAAAAAAAAACACGTCAGTCATGCTTCGATCGGTACGAGCTGCCGGGCCCGCAGCCAGAAGGGGTCTTGTAGGGCCGAGGACGCCCGCGAGGCTCCTGAGCACATGTCTGGAGAGCGCAACCACCACCACGTCGAGCGCACGCCCAATTGCGCCAATTGCATCCATCACCTCCACAACCCGTTTCCAAAGATCCTTTCACCGCAGCGCCGCGAGAATGGCTCCCAACACCCGAACCGAGACGGATGCGTTCGGCGCCGTCGAGGTCCCCGCCGACAAGTACTGGGGCGCCCAGACGGAGCGCTCCCTCGAGAACTTCCGCATCAACCAGCCCCAGGATCGCATGCCGCCCCCCATCGTCAAGGCCTTTGGCATCCTCAAGGGCGCTGCCGCGACCGTGAACATGCGCTTCGGACTGGGTACTTACCACCCCCTCCATTTTGCCGCTCCATCATGACTGCTGCGCGCACAAGCTAACCGACAGATTCGCGGTCGCAGATCCCAAGATCGGCGAGGCCATCCAGCAGGCCGCCAAGGAAGTCGCCGACCTCAAGCTGCTTGACCACTTCCCCCTCGTGGTCTGGCAGACGGGCTCGGGCACGCAGTCCAACATGAACGCCAACGAGGTCATCAGCAACCGCGCCATCGAGATCCTCGGCGGCACCATGGGGTCCAAGAAGCCGGTGCACCCCAATGACCACGTCAACCGCTCCGCCTCGTCCAACGACACCTTCCCGACCGTCATGCACATTGCCGCCGTTCTCGAGCTCGAGGGCGAGCTGATCCCGGCCCTCGACAGCCTGCGCAAGGCGCTGCAGGTCAAGGTGGACGAGTTTGAGGCCAAGAAGATCATCAAGATCGGACGCACTCACCTGCAGGACGCTACCCCGCTCACGCTCGCCCAGGAGTTCAGCGGCTACGTCGCCCAGCTCGAGTACGGCATCAAGCGCGTCGAGAGCGCCCTGCCGGACCTGCGCCTGCTGGCCCAGGGAGGCACCGCCGTCGGCACTGGCATCAACACCTTCGAGGGCTTCGCCGAGGCCATCGCCGAGGAGGTGACCAAGATGACGGGCACCCAGTTCAAGACGGCCCCCAACAAGTTCGAGGCGCTGGCCGCCCACGACGCCATTGTGCAGGCTTCTGGCTGCTTGAACACGCTCGCCGCGTCGCTCACCAAGATCGCGCAAGATATTAGATACCTGGGTAGCGGGCCCCGCTGCGGCCTGGGGGAGCTGAACCTCCCCGAGAACGAGCCGGGCAGCTCCATCATGCCCGGCAAGGTCAACCCCACGCAGTGCGAGGCGCTCACCATGGTGTGCGCCCAGGTCATGGGCAACCACGTTGCGTGCACGATTGGCGGCATGAACGGCCAGTTTGAACTGAACGTCTACAAGCCGCTGATCATCCGCAACCTGCTGCACAGCACACGGTTGTTGGCGGACGGCATGCGCAGCTTCGAGAAGAACCTCGTGGTTGGGCTGCAGGCCAACGAGCAGAAGATTGCCAGCATCATGAAGGAGTCGTAAGTCGGAGCCGTGCTCTTCTCCTTTATCCCACTGGTTTGCAATTGTACTAACGGTCTTGCGTTTCTCAATAGGCTCATGTTGGTCACCTGCCTCAATCCCAAGATCGGCTACGATATGGCCAGCAAGGTCGCCAAGCACGCACACAAGAACGGTCTGACGCTCAAGGAGAGCGCCATGGAGCTGAAGGCGCTGACCGAGGAGGAGTTTGACACCCTCGTCAAGCCCGAGCTGATGGTTGGACCATCCCCCTACAAGGCTTAAACGACAGCAGCCAAGGTCGCTGCGCGTCATGGATAGAGCGTTGCAGGGAGGCTGGGTGCGCGTAAGCACGGAACGGATGGAAGCGAGTTGCTCAGGGATGGTGGCCGGGGCGAGAAGAAGCGGCCAGCCGGCTTCCAGTGACGGCATTCGCAGCATTGGGGACACACCACTGCGCAAGGTGCCTGGGTCTAAGCGGGCGCTGCCTTTGCGTAGAGTCTCGCATTGCATGAGGCAGGCTACAACTCAAGACAGAGTGTACAAATCACATCACGACGACGTACTCGTAAGTTATCTCGGGTAGCAGGGACTTTGTATGAAAATAAACAGTAAAAGAGAATCGATACCAATACTATATTTCATAAACAGTGGGCTCGAATTGGTAGGCACAGACCTTACCTATTAGAAACGTCGAGCAGCTTCTATCCTATTTCAGACGCCGACGTTCGCCTCGGATGCTGATTGCTGAGTGCTGGATTCTGCTAGATGCTGGACGCCAGTTCACGATGAAACTGCAGCATGTCGGGTGATTGGTTGGACTGGACGGTGGTCGGAAAGAGTCGGCACAGGTGCGTGCAGGGAACAAGGAGATCTTGTTTGTTCCTTCCCCACACTGCCTTGCTCTACCGAGGAAGAACCTCGGCTTTGGTCCGGTCGCCGGTAGATCGGAGCTCCCACCTATGGGCCCAAGCTCCCTAGGAGCCTGTGGGTTTGAGCTCCAGGTGGTGGGAATCCCGCTACCCGTAGCCAGTAGTGCTCATGTACCCCAGTTTACCTACCTCGTACAAGTGTAGACTCACAGTCCGAGACGTTGGCCAAGGTATCTTACGTATCCTTGGTTGGTTGGCTGGTTTGATCTTTATCTACTGCATGTTGTGACTGGAGGCCGATATAGGAGAGGTGCCCCCTGTCTTCCTCTTGATGTCAATCAAGTAGTGCACGACAGTCCTGAAGGACGAAAGGAGGTTGGGAAATTGTTGCATGTTTATTATTCTCGACTGACTGAACAAACGCAATTTGAGTCGGAGGTATCGGCGGGGTTGGGCACGGTTGAAATGTCCAGTTCCATGCTCGCGGCCATGTCCATGACATGTACCTTTCACATGGATGATGGCGGGGTTGATCCCCAATGACCTCACACCTTCTGACCGGGCCAGCGCACTAAAAACGGCCAAGGGCAGGCGGTAGGTACCTTGGCTCGGGTACATGTCACATGTGACTGTGAAGTTCTGGACCACCATAGACAAGGCATGCCAATTGCCTTCCTTCCGTCGCTCCGAGGACTAACACGTAGTGGCCGTGTGCGTACTGCAGCATGGACAGACGGACGGCAAGTCGGTAAAAGGAACCTGGAAAGATGGAATGTTTGCTGGCATTGCGGTGCCCCGATGGATGGAGCTGCGGTTCGGAGCCACATGTTTTTCTGCAACGCATGAGCGTCCTGCGTGGGGTTTTCCTGGGGAATCCTGTCCTGGCCAATTGTCATGAGCGAGCGCGTCCCCGATCCAAGCTTAATGCCGAGGGGCGGCTTCCTCCTCTTACTCCAGACAAACCTCACAACCGGGCGCAAGGGCATGGACATGGGCAAGGGAAGAAGCAACCGCCGCCGGCCAGCCATGTCCCCTGGTCTATCGTGTTGCCGCATGTGGTGACTCTTCATGTCCTGTCGTCTCCCTACGACATTAGTCAAGCAACCCGCAATAGTAGCGGTTAGTGCTGGAGACGGAGCACGAGAGGTCGATTGCCATAGATAGATAATAGGCACACATAGCTTTAGCTTTAAACCTTTTCTCTCCCTTTCCCCCGTTTCCCATCTCCATTCCTTTTTCCTCTACATACCTCACCGACCACAAGGCATACCGTCATATCCCGTACCGCCTTACTCACCCACCCTCGCGGCTCGGACTTCCTCCTCTCTTTGTCCTCCGTCCCGCCAGCCAGCTCAGGTCATCTGCCATCACCGCGTGTTATTATTGCTGCCAGCCAATCTGACCGAAAACGAACGTCGTCTCATCAAACCCGGACTGACTGGCTGACTGACTGACCGACTGAAAAAAATGGCATCCGTCGACTCGATCCTCCAGGGCGTGAGCGTGCTGGGCCCGGTGCACGAGTCCCAGAAGAAGATCCTGACGCCCCAGGCGCTGGCCTTCCTGGCCCTGCTGCACCGCTCCTTCAACTCCACCCGCAAGAACCTGCTCGAGCGCCGCATTGCCCGCCAGGCCGAGCTCGACCGCGGCGTGCTGCCCGACTTCCTGCCCGAGACCAAGCACATCCGGGAGAACCCGACATGGAAGGGCGCCCCGCCCGCCCCGGGGCTGGTCGACCGCCGCGTCGAGATCACGGGCCCGACGGACCGCAAGATGGTGGTGAATGCGCTCAACTCGGACGTCTGGACCTACATGGCCGATTTTGAAGGTGGGCTCTTTTTTCTTCTTCTGTTCTTGGCGCGTGGAGAGGAATGGCTGGCTGATGGCGATCCTAGACTCGAGTGCCCCGACGTGGGAGAACATGGTCAACGGCCAGGTGAACCTGTACGACGCGGTGCGGCGCCAGGTCGACTTCAAGCAGGGCGCCAAGGAGTACAAGCTGCGGACAGACAAGACGCTGCCGACGCTGATCGTGCGGCCCCGCGGCTGGCACCTGGAGGAGAAGCACGTCACAGTCGACGGCGAGCCCATCAGCGGCTCGCTGTTCGACTTTGGCCTGTACTTCTTCCACAACGCCTTCGAGAGCGTCAAGCGCGGCTCCGGCCCCTACTTCTACCTGCCCAAGATGGAGTCGCACCTCGAGGCCCGCCTGTGGAACGACGTCTTCAACCTCGGCCAGGACTACATCGGCATGGCCCGCGGCACCATCCGCGGCACCGTCCTCATCGAGACCATCCTGGCCGCCTTTGAGATGGACGAGATCATCTACGAGCTGCGCGACCACAGCTCGGGCCTCAACTGCGGACGCTGGGACTACATCTTCAGCGTCATCAAGAAGTTCAAGCAGAACTCGAGCTTCGTACTGCCCGACCGCGCATGCATCACCATGACGGTGCCATTTATGGATGCTTACGTCAAGCTCCTGATCCAGACCTGCCACAAGCGAGGCGTGCACGCCATGGGCGGCATGGCCGCCCAGATCCCCATCAAGGACGACCCCGTGGCCAACGACAAGGCCATGGAGGGCGTGCGCGCCGACAAGCTGCGCGAGGTGCGTGCCGGCCACGACGGAACCTGGGTCGCCCACCCCGCGCTGGCCCACATCGCCGTCGACATCTTCAACAAGCACATGCCCACGCCCAACCAGCTGTTTGTGCGCCGCGAGGACGTCCGCATCGGCCAGAACGACCTGCTCAACATGAACGTGCCCGGCGACATCACCGAGGCCGGCATCCGCAAGAACCTGAACATTGGTCTCGGGTACATGGAGGCGTGGATCCGCGGCGTGGGATGCGTGCCTATCAACTATCTTATGTACGTTCTCCTCTCCGGTACTCCGTGTGTACAGGCGTGCTTGGACAATTAGCTAACACATGATGAAAAAAACAGGGAGGACGCAGCAACCGCCGAGGTCTCCCGCAGCCAGCTGTGGCAATGGGTCCGCCACGGCGTCACCACCTCGGAGGGCAAGCGCGTCGACAAGGCGTACGCGCTCAAGCTTCTCAAGGAGCAGACCGCCGAGCTCAGCAGCAACGCCCCCAAGGGCAACAAGTTCCAGCTGGCCGCGCAGTACTTTGCTGGCCAGGTCACCGGAGAGGATTATGCGGATTTCTTGACCTCGTAAGTTTGCCACTTCACTTCACTTCACTTCCTGCTTCTTGTTGGAGAACAAGGGGGTGATAATGAATTCTTGACTGACGCGCGTGCGCAATAGGCTGTTGTATAATGAGATCACCTCCGCAGGGAGCCCGAGGCCCGCGTCGAAGCTTTAAGTGCGTGCGTGGGTCTTTGGGTGTGTATCTTGATACGATAGGTGCGGTGCGAACGACGGGGGAGAACCTCCCGCAAACGAATTTGGTTTAATTGGTTGGGGAGAAAGTAGGTTGAATATCCCGTGACCATGATGCAACGGCATGGCATGGCATTGAATGGAATGGAATGGAATGGAATGGAATGGAATCTTGAATTGGACTCGTAGATGAGTCAAGTGGATGGGGAAGTTGTGCCGAGTCCGACGCCATCAGGTCAGGTCACCGGACTGGATAGTCGAGATACGAACGAATGAGGCAGGCGAGAGGGGCAATTTTACGTGGTGGTACCAGGTAGTTTATGGTTGAGATTGTACAATACAAAATACAAACAACATCTGGTTCCTTCGTGAACTGTTATGCGCATGGTGGATGTGGTGAGGATGGGGCTTGGTTTGTTGAGGGAAGAAGGATGGAGACTCCATTTCTTCCTCTCTCTCGCTTCTCTTTTATCTTGGTAAAAAGTACGTGTGTGTTTACTTTGGCCTGGCTTCAATTGAATGGTAAGAAAAGACTTCGCAGTTTATAGCTGGATGATTACCATCCTCACATGCGACCGGCAGGTAGGACTGATGAACACAAGACCGAACACCTGGGCCACAATTGATGGCAGACATGAGGTTTGGACTGTGTTGTTCTCACACCACCTGGTTGACGGGGATACGGTGAGCTGTAGAGCAGGGTTGGTTAATGAATGGACATCGTCAACTTTCCCGCTCTTGGTCGTCTTTCTGTTATGGACCGGATTGCTCGTCCATGGTCAGTCAGTCTTTGAATTGCGATTGGTTATAACTAGTCGGAGAACCTATATCACCCATTTTCTTTCTCTTTGAACCGACTAATCTCAGCTCATATCGAGACAATGACTGACTCATTTGCTGCAGATGGTCTCTCTTCCCATGTTCCCTAATTTTGTCACTTCATGTCCCGGAGCAACGCAGTGGACAACCCACATTTACCATCTCCAACTCGATGGCACCCTTCCGCTCCCCACCCAAGTTCTTCTCCAACGACGAACGGATGGAATGGGCCACTCAGGGCCGCTGCCTTGGAACCCTAGCCAACTCCACATCCCCATCCACAACTGCTTGGCTCGTATACACACTTGATACATGTGGAGTGTTGCGGTCTCGCAACTTCAACCAGCGTGCATCCAATTGATCATCGGCTTCATCCAAGCCCGGCTAGCTCAATCGGTAGAGCGTGAGACTCTTAATCTCAAGGCTGTGGGTTCGACCCCCACGTCGGGCTCAATTCCCGGCGTCAGATATCCATATATCTGATTCCTTTCTTTTTTCCCTCTTTTTTGTCCTTTCCGTTCGTCTAGCGTGTAGGTACCTGAGTTAGGCGTCTTATCTTTCGTCGGTTGAGTGTCGATTGATTGGCTGTGCGACACACATGTCATGGAGCGAGCGTTTTGGGGACGGCCGAGCCCTCTCCGGACATTCGCTGGGCCCGTTGTCCGTAGCGGTAACTTTGGTTCCTGTAATTCTCGGTCTTTCTACGCACGCGGGTCCATCATCTTATCTCCTCGGGGGTGGTACATCTTGTCGATCTCCAGGTTGCGAGTAGCGGGAGGATCTGAAACAAGGAATCCAGGATGAGAGTAAGTCTCTTCTTTCGTACCCAGAGGCGTAGCTCAAGCTTGCGCAATCACGGAGGCTAACTCGAGGGAGCGGTCAGGGTAAACAGTTTGTTTCCATGCGCATACTGGACTAGATTGGTCATAAACGGGGAGTCGACGGTCAGTTAGTACCTGGGGCAAGTAAGCTAGTAGTCAGGCCATGAGAGAGAGAGAGAGAGAGAGAGAGAGAGAGAGAGAGGAAACAGTTGCCTCCACAAAATGACGATTCCCTAACTGTAGATCAAGGATCCCGTGTCTCTTGGAACCTCATGGACATGCTTCATGGGAAGCAACCGACAGGCCTCTCAAGCCAAGGCACGGCGCCACCCGGTGATCAACCTGCCAAGAGAGCGCGGCAAATGGCGGGTTATGCTGTGATGCTGTGATGCAATGCGTCGTGAGAGAGAGCAAAACTCTGGAATCTCTTGGGATTGGATGCGGCGCGGGAAATTGGAATTATTCGGCGACAGCAGGATCGTGTCACTGGACAATTGTTCGGTTTGGACAGGAACATGTGTCTCAGACAGACAAAGAGCAGTGGTGTTTTTGTTTTGCTGGGCGGAGCTTGTTCGTCAACCCCGAGAAGTGCTCGTTATTTGCCCGACTACCGATGGGCTCGATTGCCAAATCCATTTGGCGGCAGTGGTTGCTGAGTTATGCCGGCTTTTGTACGATTCTCCGGGTGCTGGTGTGTGGGTGATCAGAGACACTAAAAGAGGATGAGATGAGATGAGATGAGAGACAGCGTTCCGGAACAGCCAGAGCCTAATGGAAATAAGGTTATCTTCTGTCTGATCGACGCAAGGATATCCTGTCGTGTCGTGTAGCCACCTGCCCTACCGTATTCGATCCGATCCAACAGCCGCTCAAGGTGCTTTTAGTGTGATGTAGTGCAGTGCAGCTCTAACCCGTAGAGACGACCAGTAAAAAAGATCATCTGGCTAGTGCAAGCTCGTTCGTTCGGAAAGGCGTGGCCAAAGCTGGAGATCTGCAAACTGGAAATCTCGAGGCTTGAGGTTGGCGAATGGCTTTCTAGAGAGACGCAGGTACAGAACGCCCAAGCCAACGCTGGGTGCTGTGGCTGCGGATGGGCGTTGAGGCACCTACCACTTAGCCCGGACCTGGTACCTAGCTGGAGTTGATCTCCAATTGGTGCGACCTCTGGCCGATGAACCGACCATCGTACCTACCTCACTGAGATATGTGCAACGCTCCTCAGAGCCGGGAAGGCACGAGGCACACTGGACGGGATATCTTTCTGGCGGGAGGGCCTTCCTGGTTCGACCTGGAAAGAAGACGGGACCCGGTGTGCTGGATTCGGCAGGAGCGGGCCTCTCTACCTTAGTGCACACTGTATTGCACCGGCGTCCAGTTTCCATTTGCTGTTCATCTCCGTTGGCATCTATCCGTCCATCGGCCTCTAGGGAGTGATGCTTTCCAAAAGGCTTCGAACGGCTCCCAAAAGCGTCAAGAGGCTTTAACCACCAACGTCACAACCAGCACCCTCTGCGTGCCCTGGCTGATTCAGCCCATCCCCATGGGATTTGTTGCCTCCAAAGCCTCTACTGCCTCCGCCGCTCCGTCGTCCATCACTGACCGTTCATCGTCCGCCATCCACCGTTCTTCCACCCCCACCTCCACCTCCACCTCCACGCCAGATGGCTTGAGCAACGACCGTGAGCCATGCTTCCTTCAATCTGCACAGTAAGAAAGGAAAGGTGGCTCCCCAGGTGGCTCACACCAAAACAAGTAGATGTCCTGGGTCCCTTCTGTACAACGCCTCAGTAGCGCAGTGATTGGAGTCCGTCCCAGTAAATTGAAGCGCAGTCACAACCTTGCGGCTCAAGCGCGTCCAGGCTCCGCGTCCCCATCGAGGCGACACAAATGCCGTGCGCCATCTCTCCGCCTGGGCCCGTGGTATTCTTTGCTTGTAGTCTTTGCTCCTTTGGATCATTTGCTCTCGACAGGCATCCCCGACACGGCATCACATCACAGACCACCAAAAATTCCCAGGAATTCAACAACCCCGGCCCCCTGTCTGTTGTTTGCAGCCGAATGAATTCCTCCATTCCCCGACAGCTTGCAGGACAATATTGGGGCGCCTGGGAGAGCCCATTCTCTTTTCGGCCATGGTAATCTCGGTATCCCCCGGCTGGTGGTCTTGGTGGCTTGCCGCAAAGGTGCTTCGTCAAAGAAATGCCAGTGGGTACGACGCCTCTTCCGCGATCCAAGGGAGAGCTGCGACGCACTACACGTACACAACAGTGTACACTAGCGCGGGGATGGGGGCCAAGACGCCAGCCGGGTTCTCTACCCAGTCGGTACCACGCACAATTGTGTCACCACTCGGCCACCAAGCTCGAAAGTGTCATGTCCGCTGGAAATAATCAAAACTAAACTAACGCACGGCGACTGCACCACCGTACTGGTTGATTACGGTCGGACAGGTCGCCCTCGACTCGAGAAGAAGACACCAAAAGGGAGAGAGCAACGCACATGTCATTGCTTCCGGCCCGCCCTGTTTCATCGGCGTCAACTTCCCAAACGGATGCTACCAGTTGACCCGTACACCTGCCAGGGCTGAGCTCCCTTTCCTCCGTTTGGCCTTTTGTCAAGGTGGGCGTCGACCTCAGATCAATGCAAGTCCAACCCAAAGGAACCACAAAAAAAGTCCGACACTGTTGCATACACCATCGAAACGCCAAAGCGAGTCCAGGGCGTGCAAGGCATGCTCAGAGAGATGGAGATACATGCAGATAGAGAGAGAGGGTCTCGTGGGTCTCGTGAGGGGCTCTCGCCGTCACAACCCCTCAACCCAAATGCTTCCGGCACTGTCATCTGTGCGGATATAACCCGTACAGAAATAGGGTTCGCTTGACTCCCTCTCCCCGACCACTGCGTTGGTTAGCAACGGGCCGGTGACAGTCGATCGGGACGGCTTGTTCGGTGTTGTGGCGCGGCCAGCTCCTGTCTGACCAGTCCCCAGTAGGCAAGAATTGTTGCTCCGTGCACATGTGGCATTTGCTCAGCCTGGCTCACCTCCTTGCCGGTGGCTCACAACCTTGTTTGACGCCATGCAGAGTCGATCTTGTTTGCGCCCGTGGCGCAAGCCTTGCAATGAGAACCACAGCGTGCTGTTTTGTTTCGCAGCAAAGACAAACCCGATGATAGGGGACTGTCCTGAAGCAGACCTTGCGTGATGGCTGCGACAAGTTGCAACAGCTGAAATAGTCGAGTCGCACTCGCAACCCGGGCTTGCAGCTGTCGTCCCGGCTTCGGGTCCCCCTGCACACACCGTGTCAGAAAGCCTAAAGTATCCAGTGCCTCTGTTGAGCTCGGCACTCACCGGTCGAGAGTTCAGGATGTTACGGGCGGATCATACTTTGCTGGATGGTCCGTATTTACACAGATGGACGGCTGGCAACGTTCGTTGGCGATGATTCTCGAGAGAGCCAGTGTGTAAACACCCACACGAACAAGCCAGGACATCTGGTTATTGGGTACCATTCTCGTCAAAAATTCCCGAATGGAGCAAAGGCTCATTTTCCCTTGCCCCAAGACCCCCTGTTCCGTTTCTTTGTGCACCCACTGCCGGTACGGGTTCGAGGTCGGTGGGCAGAGTGCGGGCAGACAGTCGATCATGCTTGGCAAGCAAACTGCCAAAATTCCTGGTCCAACCGCCAAACCGTCAGCCGCCTCCAATCCAGAGGCATAATAAACCATACATACTGTGGCACACGAGAGAACATGATCAGTTCGGGGGCCGTCGACTCAGACGGGATAAATAAATTGAGTAACATCGAACCCCGTTTTGACTTGCGCCTTGGTCCCAAGGCTCTGTATGGCCCCTGCATTGTGGAAGCAAGCTGCAGACAGAGACAGCCAGACAGACAGAAAGACAGGAGACAGATCAGACGGGTAACCCGGACGACCGTTCAAATACCGGACGGTCTCTCGCCCAATAATCATGCAGTCAATCAACTGCTGCTTATTGAGATTGCGTCCGAGGCCCGACATACCCTTCGTCATGAGCTTGATAAGGGCTTTAGGGTAGAATTGCAACTCACGTCCGGAGACACCAGTGGGGAAGACGAAAGAGGCCACCAGCTCCTCCACCAGCTCCTCCACCAGCCTTGGGGGACTGATGCACTCTGGCTGGGATGAAGCAACAAGCATGCACCCCGAATTGCTTTTTTTGCGTTTCTGTTCCGTCCCTCGTTGGTCAACGAGGCCAGGAGATCCTCTTGGTCGAAAAGGACGCAACCAAGCACCGCACCCCCTTGGCCAGGAGCCAGAAGCCTATCTGATCCCATGCAGCTTGCAGGGAAACTAGTGGCATCTGCGCACTCGTCGACTGGATGAGATGGGAAAAGGCTAGAGCGAGACATGGTTCAGCATTGGCTAGGATGACCCCCGGACGGACCGTGATGCCCTACTGGCTGGTTCGTCCACTGGTCACCCTACGGGTTAGCGTTTCCCTGTTCCCAAACAGCTCTTCAGGCTACGAGCTACCTCTCGCCAACACCGTTCCCGCCTGCAATCAAAAGCCCGACTTCAGCTGAAAAGCTTTACCATGCACGTCTCGCAGCCAGGCCCAGTCCTTGATGGAGTCAATCCACACCCCCGCCTGCCCACTTACACTGTAGCATCCCCCCTCCCCCCCCCCGCCCCCGGGGGACTGCAGGCGGGTTGCTTGGAGCTTAATTCCTCGACAGCCATGGTTCGTCAGTTGGCCCTGGGGCGCGCACAGTTATGTTTGATCGATTTTCTTCCCATTCATGTCTTGGTTGGTAATTACTAGACGGAATTTGTTTGTGCCACCCCTATCTCTAACCGGTCAGGAAGGTCAAGACTCAAAAACCCAATCTCCACGCCCGCATCATTCCCCAAATCACTGGGGTTGAGACGCCAGCGGGAGGCGTGACGGCGCCACAACCTGTGGGTGGACAATGGCTGCAGGGCGAGTGCCACGACCAGTGCCTGTGCCTGTGCCAGTGCCAGTGCCAGTGCCAGTGCCATTGCCGCAACAAGGCTTCCACAACCCGTTGCCCAGGCAGGCCCCAGGTCGTGTACCTGCCCACTCGGAGTGCCGTCAAACCTTGGGTGGGCCGGGTCAGGTTAGGTAAGTACTTCAGTCGGAGCGAGAAGGCTGCCAGTACGGGCGGACAAGCTAACTCTGAATTGCACTTTGCTTCGCCGGTTATCCAGAGGCATCTCGAAGGCTCGGCACCCATGACGGCAAAAACAAAAATAACACAAAACCATCACATGCTAATAATGTCGAGACAGAGAACATACCATAGTACAAACTCTCTGTCATGTGTCGTTTTCCCGTGAATCACTTCCGCACTTCGCACTTGGATGGCCGGTCCGCCAGAAACGGAGACCTCTTTTTCAACGGCACCTCCCTGACCGAACGGGAAAGTGATCAAGTTACACGTACACGCACAGACAGGGTGGTCGACCTGAGAGGCTGAGCTTCAGTTGAAAGTTGAAGGCAAGGTTCCAGTTCCATGCTCCTTGATTGAGCCAAGCACAGGACAGCATGGGGTGAGCCAGTCACCGTGGCCAGATATATCAATCCCACAATGCTGGAAGCGTCTAGTCCGAATCGAGAAGCCAAGGAGGGTCGTCAAGCAGGGGTATGGGGACACCGGTGACGGGGACTAGGAACAAGAAGCTTGGGACCGCCAGGGGTAGGTACACTGACTTCTCCAACGTGCCAGCCGTGGCTGCCAGGATGTCAGTCAGCAACGCGGGCTTTCAGCCAGCAAAGCCTTTGCACACAGTCTGGACCATCCGCCCCATCTGCTCCGTTCCTCCACATTATCACAGTACTGTGTACTCAAAGTACCTAGGTATCTCCCAGGTAGGTACACTAGTGTACACTTCACACGCCTTCAAATCACGGGTCGGAGAAGCGAAGCCTCACCCGCTCTCAGGTGCTTTGAGTAGCAAGCGGATACTACCTCGCGCACGCATGGTTCACGCGTTTCCTGGCTGTTGGCTGTTGGCTACTTGCTGCGATTAAGTTTGAGGTCCAGCAGACAGAAGACCACCATGAAAATGTTGGGGCCATTCAATCCCTGCTGCACATCATTATATCTCTCAGTCCGGGTTTGTTCATTGACATCTGGCGATGCTGCGGACAAGGGGCACTGTACTTCTCGCTTTCACTGTTACCTCACCTCCCTCACAGCTTCCGCTGCCCTGTTGTCATGAGTAAAGGATCGTTTCTCGCTAGAGTCCCGACTTTCAATCGCAAAGAAAACTCGAGAAGGGCTCACACATATCCGTGCGACCCGCCTGGAATGACGGTCCCGGCAGGAATGGATCACACCTACACCCCATGCTGGTTATCACTTTCTGGGTTAGGGGCATGCGGATGCATCCCGGACATTTGGTGCATGGGACGGGTGGATGAGCGCGGGAGCCCCGTCTCGCTCTCTGCCTCTGCTATTCATCAATTTCTACGGCTTCTTGCCTTAGCTGCCTGCCAGTGTCAACTGTCTCTCGGCCTGGAAGCTCTCGAGGCACCGGCAGACTGCTGCTGCTAGCGGGAAAGCAAACAACCCAACAACATCAACAAATATTCTTCTACATCATTACTACCAGGTAGGCAAGCGAGGTCCATCCTGCTGCGGTCGAAGCAGTGGAGTATGGTCGGTAATCCAACTGTACCTTACCAGGCCCCTCAACCTTGAACCTTGCTGGGGGATGTACCGTACTACGGGTTAAGGTACGAGCTTCCTTGCGGAACACGCTGAAAGGCCAGACCCTCCTCTGGCCCTTTACTAGACTCACCACAGGTGGTCCGCCCAGCGCGCCACTCCCATCGCCCAGGGTGCCCAGGTACCGGTCGTCTGCCACATTGGGCGTGCTCCCCCGGATCTGTAAATCACCGGGGGGGCGGGGGGGCGGAGGGGCGTGGACATGCTTAACAGGAACAGCTGCCATCTGCCATCTCCAAACCTTGACGCCGTACCCGTCACCCGTACCAGGTAGCCCGGAGCAGGCGCTCTTTGTATACTACACTAAATGCTCCAAGCTTGGGACGGTTATGCTTCGAACATTGCTGCCGGTTGCTTCTGCTCCCTTGCCGCGTGCTGCCTAGCCCATCCCAGCCATTGGAAGCATCGTAGCTTCTCCGAGCGCCTCGACGAAGCAGCAACAGCACCACACACCTTGGGCTGCCCCTAGCTACGTCACGGCGCGAAGCGGTCGATTTGCTTTGCAAAGTCCGGTTCGACCGACGGCGCACTCAGTCCCCAAGACCAGGCCCAGACCAAGCCCCCAAGAGCAAGCCAAAGGTCATCGGCTCCAGGGCAGTGTGGTAGTTCGGTTCTGAAAGAGGGAAAGAGGGAACGAGAGAGAGCGCGCGCGTGGGGACTGGGTGTGTTGTGGGTAACTGGGTGTGTGTGGCTCCTTCCCCCCCTTCCCTGGCTCGGAGCCGGCTGTCTTTCAGCCCTTCCGCACTAGGCCCGGCTGGCTCGATCGAAATCAAAGGCACCCGTCAAGTACAAAGCACCAGGTGCAGGTGCAGGTGCAAGGCGCTCTCCAAAAGTACCGGCCGCCTGTTTCTCGCACTCACTGACGCACACGAGAAACGACGCTTGCTCCCAAAACAAGCAAAGAAGAAGAAAAACTGGCAGCGGCTGGGCTGAACTGGCTGGCTGGTTGGCTTGCTCCTGCTTTGCTCCTGCTCTTGCTCCTACTCTTGCTCCTGCTCTTGCTCCTGCTCTTGCTCCTGCTCTTGCTCCTGCTCTTGCTCCTGCTCCCACCCACGCCCACACCCTTGGACCCGACAAGGAAGGACCCCTTGTGGACCCGAGCCTCTAATACTTAGAAAGATACCTTGCCATGCCGGGTACCTTCCATATAATTAAGAGGGGACGCCAATCTTGTGATCGACCCGAGCCTCCTGCCAAACTCTGTTCATCCGAGATCGAAGCTACACGGAAACGCTAAAAAAAAAAAAAAAGAACAGCTCTGGACAGCTCACTCATCGTTGCTTCAGCCCTAGCCAGAGCCAACACACACCTTAAAACGCCGCCTCACCCGTGTGGCTCGCCTTGGACCCTTTCCGCCATTCCACTTTCACTCCTGCTTTCGCTCCCACCTTCCACGATCACTTTCTTGAGGCGTGTTGGGGTTTGGAGGAGATTCCCTGCGGAGCGAGAGTGATCACAAGCAGGTCGGAGCAGAGAAGTAAGACCTAAAAGGGAAGAACCAAAAGTGCATCGTCTGGGCGACGCCAATGCCACTGGCCCTGGCCTTTTCTTGATCCCCGCAACCAACGCCCAAACGGCGACGACAAGCATTGCCTTCGCCCCACCAGGAACTGGGTCGAAGCCAGCAACGACTGGAGAAGGAACGAGGACGTGGACCACCTGGCCCACCGCGATGGAAGCCTCGAGCTTCGCAGCCAGGAGACCGGCGGCACCAGTGCTGCCCAACTTCCAATTACCTTCTCCTTCAGACATACCAAGTACGCGATACCAACCCAGTGCTTCCATTCTGATGGCCAGGAAGGCATCGTCTGCTGTGAGACTTACTGGCCTGGCGCCGGCGGCACCTTCCTACAGCATGACGCCCTCCTCACCATCTTCACAAAAGCCCCCCCCCTCCCCCCCCTCCCCAATCCTCAGCCTCTCCATACTCCCACCACCACCACCACCGCCGCCGGCATCAATAATAATAATGTTCTGACCCCTTTCTCAGGGACAGCAGTCGACAGACTCAGTCCCTCTTCGGGTGTGAACAGCAGCAGCTCGCACTCTTCTCAGTCAGGAGGACAGGCCATTTACTACCCAAACCAGCTGCCCGGATCATGGCAGTCGGGGAGCTCGCAGCAGTCCGCCTACACATACGCAAACCCAAACCCAAACACCACGGCCGCGTCAAGCTCGCTCATGCAGTCGCCATACTCTCAACGGTCGTCGTACTCGGCCGCCTCGCCATCCCTGCCCCACTTTGCCGGCCGCTCGGCGTCTTCCTCGACGAACGGTGAAGGTCTACCAGCACCGCCATCATACCAGGACCAACCCCCCTTTCCAACTCCCGTTGGAGGCAGCGGGGGGTCTTCGATGGCATCCTCACAACCGCAAGGGTCGTCTCAGCAGCCGGGCCTTGCTCAGCCCATGCTCAACTCGCAGAACCAGCCGGGCTCGCAGCCGCCGACGCCAGGGCAAGGGCAAGGACAAGGGCAAGGGCAAGGGCAGAACAGCACAGGAGGACCACCGCCCCCAGTTCAAGAGACCAGTGGCTACAGGAGCTCACTCCCGCCAACCAACTACTACACTCCCTCGTCCACCCCGCAGCAGCCTTCCTTTCCCTCGTTCCAAGGACCGCCACCGCAACATTCCCCCACGGCTCCTTCGCCGACGACATCTGGGGGGGCATCGCGCGGGCTGGGATCGCTCTCAAGCGGAATGGCGCCACCCATGGCATACGGCGCCGGCCGGAGCCACCACATGCCTCCTATCGGCTCGTATAGCCACGCCTACGGCCAGATGCCGGGACCTGTACTGAGCAACATGCACCACCCCGGAACTCCCATGACCATGGTCGGCTCCATGAGCTTGCAGCCGTACGGACACCATGGCCATCTGCCCCATTCGCCGCATCACATGTATGGCAGCCACCACCCTCACGGTCTGGGTGCCCCACAACACGGAGATCGACCGTTTAAGTGTGATCAATGCCCGCAGAGCTTCAACAGAAACCACGACTTAAAACGCCACAAGCGGATACATCTCGCCGTTAAGCCTTTCCCGTGCACCAATTGTGACAAGAGCTTTTCGAGAAAGGACGCCCTGAAGGTTAGTGTGCCCTCCTTGCTTCTCCACGCTCCACGCTCCACCCCGTATTATTTTCTTCTTCTCAAGACAGGCGTTAGTGCTAACCGGTGCCGTTTTCCCGGTACAATTAGAGACATAGACTTGTCAAGGGCTGTGGCGATAGCAAGACGCGAGAGACTTTGGAAGGCACCAAGAGCCCCCTTAACCCTGTCTCGCCGCCGGACCGAAGTGACGTCATGAGCGACGACAACGACAGCAGCAGCCCGAGGGCGATTAAGAAGGAGTAGGTGCACGCATGCCGACAATGATATGGCAAAGCCGTACAAAGTCTCGACCGGGTCCTCACTGCCCTATCGATCCCCATTTGTTTCTGCCCATCTGCGAGTATCAGTATGCTCTAACGGACTATCTTGAGTCTATGATTAGCAGCGGCGGGAAGGGAAGGGAACGAAGAAAAGGGAGGAAGCCCTTGGGCACCTTCTTACCGACAAACAAGACAGCGAGCGCAGCAACCGTCCGCACAGGGGCACATGACGACAGGGTTTCCCTGGTGGGAAACGTGCATTGAACATGACATGGCGGCCAATCCGTCACGGTGGTCTTTTGACGCAGAGTCGACGAAAGGACTACAAATCGCACGCCAAAATAGAGGGACCACGGGGGCGGAGCCCAGTCGGTAATTGGATAGGATGAAACCATATCTCATGCCGTCTGTCTCCCCCACACTCCCTCATCCGGAAGCATCATTCTATTTTCATTTTCCTTTATTCTTGAAGGTTTATACTTGCGCGCATCTTGTTCGACGGAGGCTTGCATCCACATACACTACCACAGCGGAAAGGGACAAGGGGAGGAAGGAAAAGAGGACACCAACGCCGAGGATGGAGAAGGGATAGCCCGTGCTGTGATGAGGATTGCGTGTGCGTGCTCGAGTCCGCCTCGTCGTCGCGAGCACATGCAAGAACAAAAAGGAAATACACCAACACGGCGCGTATGGCGCATATACCGAAAAATATACCCATGGAACAGCGAAAGGGCTTTTTTTTTTTTTTTTTTTTTTTCCCTCCCGAGGGTTTCTGGATGGATTAAGTTGGCCTGGGCCGGATAAAACGGAAACGGACTGGGATAAGGGACTTATCTCCCTTCTTTTTCTTCTCTATCCACGGAAATGGTTTGTGCTCTTGTTTGATTATGGCGGCACTACGACTTTAATCACCATTCTTACCTATTACCTCGCCACCACCACCATCACCCCCGGCAGCAGGGACGACTGTTTAGAGCCTTGGGGGTTAGGGTTGTGAAACCAGACAGGACCTTCTTGTGTATGCAGGGGCATAAGAAAGGCAAGGCAAGGCAGAGCAGCGCAGCGCAGGGCAAATGGACTGAAAGGAATCACAACTCTGGGACTACAGCCGGAAAAGGCGCAATGGAAGGGATTTTCTAGGTTTTTTTTTCTTTTGTCCGACCTCCTGTTGTTGATAGCCCCTCCTTTTTTGTTGTCCGTCTCTTTTGTTCTTGGCTTGTATAATACCTGTGTATTCGCCGATTGGCTGTACTGGGGATGGACTGACGGAATCAGCAGCGACGGGCGGGGCAGCGGAGAGAGATGCAATTACGGTTGGAAAGAGGAGTTTCTTTCATTGTCTTTCTGATACCACATACCATTTCCTTCTCTTACTCTGAGTTCCTTTTACCTCGGTGCGTTGCTGGGCGTCTTGTTCTGTTCTGCACTTCTTGGCCTAGATTGACGGATAAAACTGGCTTTGTCGGTTACTTCGCGTCCTCCTTTTCCCTGTCTGTTCGTGCGACCTAGGGCCATGTCATGCCAACTAACTGCCTGCGGCACGGCTTTTGCCAGTCCACGACTGACGGTTGTCAACTGAGTCGACACTCTCATATCCTCTTCCGGCTCGTTCTTATGTGTTCTATTCACGTGGGAACGGAAAGAACCACCACGCTCCTTTTTCTTTTCTTCTCATATCTGAAATTTCCACTATCTGTATTATATCGTTTGTCCCTTCACATTCCGGCTTCGCTATCACGGCGGGACCAGAGAACGAGGGGGCCGGCGCTTTGGCGTTTAGGCCTATCACTAGATAGAGAAAGAGAGAGAGAGAGAGAGAGAGAGAGAGAGAGAGAGAGAGAGAGAGAGAGAGAGGCCCAAGATACGGCACGTACTCGATTGGCCAAAGTATCATGGCACAATTATAGTATACCTTAGCTGCTCAGATACTCACGCAGGTCGTCCGTCAGTCCAGTGCTCAGATGTGTATTGGGCAAAGTTGCCGGAATCGAGAGTCGGCTTGATTCGTTTCCTGCGTGACAAGACTAGATAACGCAAACATGTAGTGACGAGACTAAGCCCCCCCCCCCTTCTTGCTGTCTAGTGTGCGGTCTTGAAACCCAGACTGTGTGTCACCCACCTCCCTGCGTTTGCCGTGCTCTGTTGGCTGGCATCAGTCCAAGACTCGAGAGTACTGTCCCGGTGTCTTTACCCAAGGCAAGGATGAGCCCGAAGAGACACAAAGTCCGAAGAGACACAAATACACAGTACAGATCTTCAACTCTCCAGGACACTTGCTTTGCCAACACTCTGTTGTGTTATTTATGTAAGGTTCTTGTATTACGTGTATCTCACCCCGAGACTCCTCTAGGCCGGACGGCACATGCTGCTATCTGTGCAAACTGTTGGGGTCCTCCTCCTCCTCCGTCCTCCTCCGTCCTCCTCTTCGCAATTGGACTTAAACTTTTACGTCACACTTCATTGGCGTGTAAGCTTGGGATCGTAAGAACGGGGTTGTTCTATGAGTTACGGAGGTAGATAGAGCCTCGGCTTTCCTCTCTCACCTTACTGTCAGGATCGAGCCCAGTGAATTACGGGGGACGAATGTGACGAGCCAATCCGATCCACGCCGTGCCGCGCGAACTGATCTCCCTATTCCATCAAACACTGCATCTAACCCGTAGGACACTCGAACCGCGCATACGATGCGGGTTGGGGAACTGAGTCAGCCAAGGGGTTGGAGACAGCCAATCCTTTGATTCATACACAGCCCATCCCCGTATGCAAGGTCTATCAATCCGGGGAGGGTACTATGTTCAGCATCCACGCCTGGACAATTCGATCATACGTAGTCCACACCGAGCAATGGTGAAACTGTGTGTATCCTAAATGAGCGCTTCCGGTCCAGCGCGGGGGTATCCTTATCACAGGCCAGCACAGCTGTTGCTGCTGGTGACAAAAGCGGTGCCATTTTCATTTTTCAACCCCTTGAGGCTGCCTTAGTATTCCGCAAATGTCTCGACTGTGCTGGTATCGGCATGGCAGTATCAGGAGAAGAGGGGACTTGAGACCGGCACGACTGGTCCGATTCTCATAGGGTGCGGCTGAAGGGCGAATCGATAGAACTTGATTGTGGGTCTAGCTCCTCCCGGAAAGCATTATTACCCTCCATGTCCCACGAGCAGAAATGGTGATCGGATCGGCTATGCCACCACTCGGTCAGCAAACGGACCTACCGCCCTATGAGCATCGAAGGTGATCGGACGACCTCACCACGAAACGGCGCTAACTGCTGTCGACATCTTAACTTGTTGGCCCAACGGAGAGGAGCGACGCACCGTGTGGGGAGGGAGGCACCGACGACATCGCCCATTTGAGAAGACTCTGGGTGGGTGTCCTGCAAGAGCCTGGCGCCCAGACCGCGACGAGCAGGGTTAAACAGAGAGGGAGACATTTGGTTTGCGGGCGAGGGGCGGCAGTTCGTGGCGCTTTTCCACTGCAGCTCAGCCCACCCCCATCAGGAAAGCGCGTTTTGTCGAGCCAATATCGGCCAGCGTGCGTCTGCCGGTGGTGCCTCTGGAGGGAACATGGGTGGCGGCGGGCAGCATTGTCCCTCACAATTTCCCGGGTCGGTCAAGGGAATGGCAATCGATGAAGGAGCTGGAGTACAAGTGAGCCGGCTGCTTGGTGTTGTCGTTCTGTTATTCCTACACCCTGTTGAGAAGCCCCTTGCGCGTGGCCCCACTGCTTGTAGTCGCGTCCGGAGGTTGTTCATTGTTCTTCGTGACCGAGTTTCGAAATCGCATATCTTGTCCAACGATCCTCAACCTTCCACATATATTTGCTTCCCACCCGTAAGTAGCTACCCGGGGAAGAGACATGATGGACAAGCATTGCCTCTATTGTCATTGGACGGCCCCTCTGGTGTGCTATGCTCCAGTGTTGTCTTGTGGAGAGGGGTATGAACGAGGTTAGGGGTCTGAACGCCATCAAGAGTTGTTTGAGCCGGACCTCATTGGTGCCCTGTCTGACCGTGCTTGGAGTATCTGCTATTTTGGGATTGATGGACCAGTCCGAGAGGATTAGTCGTGCAAAACATGACAACGCCTCTCCTGAGTGTTGATATGCGCGACAACCCGTGGCCAACTTGTCAACCCCTTTCTTGGCTCGGCAAAGTGAAGCCACTGGTACGCGGGGTCCAGAAGCCTCGTCGCCATCCCGCTCCATCGGAACTTTTGACTGGATAGCGGTTGTCAGGGCATTGCGGCACTGGTGCGCCCAAGCAAGCCTTGATTATGGCCGTCGACCCGGAATCTTCAGCAAGAACAAACGTGGCTGATAAACTCCTTGGCGTGGGGATGTGCTTCTTCTCACCATTCAACATGCCAAGCGTGATCTTGATACGACCAGCTTTTCTGCCTCTCTGTGGGTGTAGATACTTCTTCGTGATGCAATCTTTAGCGTCTGCCCAGACCCGATTTCTCCACGTCTTTTTGCTTGCTTGCTTACTTGCTCGTGCGTGACAATGCGAAGGTGACGCGTAATGTTGTCTGATAGGCGGGACAGCAGGATCTTCTTTTTGCCCTCCTTCGAGCATTGCTGTCTCCCTTCCCATTTTTGGCGCAGAGAGTCTCGGACCTCGACTCTGGTCGGAACACCGCCGAACCGCAGACCCACCAACTGCCCACGTCCAGGTTTCCTTCCTCGAGATGAAGACGCTTCAGGATTTGGAGAAGGATCGCGAGCGCGCTTCCGAAGCAAAGCCTCGAGAAATGACAAATATCTTGATGAGAAATGAGGAGTCTCGGATGTCAGGTAGGAGGGGCCTGCGCTTGCTCGGACTTGCAGTCGTCGGTCAAACAATAGAGGCCGCAGAGTTCCGACAGCTATCGGAGCAAACATCTAAGCTGTGGAACAGTCACGGTTGCACCGGCTCCCTTTGAACTACAACCCGATTGGGAGAGTTGCCCTCTTTACCTGACATTCAACTCTTCCTGTTCTTTTTTCCCTTGCAGGACATATCTCTGTATGTTGTTTCATTTTCTCAAAGAAGCCGGCAGGGGTTCAAGGGGAGAGCGAAATCGACGCGGGGACATCACCCAGATGAGATGATCCGACGACGACCATGTCAATATGGCGCTTGAGCTCGATTGACCGAGGCTTCGTCGGCAACTTCGGTCGGCCTGCAATCATGAGGTGCGTAATGTACGACATGACAGCAAATGATCCCTACCCCCTTGGCTTGGTCGGAGTTGCTGTCCCACGACATGAGATAAAACACATCAAAGCTACTGTAGGTGATGTTGGATCCATGCAGCTAACTTGCATTGTCGTCGAATTAGGCTCGGCTAGGCACCCATCTCGAGGTCAGATCCGGCCCGGCGGCTTGGGTGAGTTGCATTTGTGCAGCACCTGTCTGGCAGTGCCTGGTGATCAGCGGGTCGAGGAGTGGGATGCAGTTGTATATTGGGTCTGTCTTGGCCTGTGACTGCGACTGCGGCCGCGGCTGCGGCTGCTACCTGTACGGTGGTGGGGACCGTGACGGCGACCCGGATTGATATTGTGAAGCCCATGTAGGTGTGCCCAAAGAAGGCGGGAGACTGCAGATCACCACTTGGACAAACGGATAAATGGCCATTGTGGACTGTGCCTCGTCATCGCTTCCAGCTTCCCACGACTCCCGGAAGGGTGGCTGCATGCCGGAAGAAAAGCCTGCTCTCGAATTGCATGGTACCTGCAGGTGGGTGAAAGAAGATGGACGGTGTGCTATGGAGGAGGAGGAGGAGGTGGTGGTCGTGGTGGTGATGGGAGAGACGAAAGACGAAAGACTTGAGATGAAGGTAAGAGTTGGTAGTTGGCTACGGCACTAGGGGTGGCTTTTGCAGATTGATGCTATTTTCGGTTTCATTTGCCAACCCGTCCAAGGATGAGTCTCTTGGTTGAAGTTGCACAGGCCCCAGGCCGTGGCCAGGTAATGCATGGAAGGCGGGTAGGCAACGCTGGTTAGCACCTGCCCAACCTGGGAAGGGGCATACCTACCGACCTGGTGTGTTTCTGGAGCTGATCGGGGCTTTAAGGTAGTGAAAGGTGCCTGCCATCACGGCGGGTCTGTCGTTGCTTCCTTCCCGGAATTAGGTCAGGTAGAGAAGCAGCATCTGGATTTGGAGGACGGGGCGATAAGCGTCTTGGCTGAATACCGTGGGATCCGAACCTAAGGCAGGGACCATCCACATAACTACGTAGTACCTACCTCAACTGGGAGGCTTATTTGTAAGGAAGAAAGAGCGGTCCGGGGGAGAGAGCTCACATTCAACTCCCATTTTCCACCGTAGACTGCAGGTAGGGATCCGTTGAGGTCGACGAAAGTTGATGTTCAGGCTCTCATGTTAGCTTCTATGGCGGTGATAGTAAACGGCTCCAAAAACGTTGTATTAGACATCAACCGGCTATTTGAATTTAGGAGCATTAAATCCATGCTCCAACCGCCACTAGAAACCTCATGGGAAAAAACCCTATAAGTCTGCCAATCAAGAAAACAAAGTGAAACGCATCATTCAAAGACAAACAAATAAGCAAGGGCAGCTTACAGCAACAACGAAGACGATGTTTGCGACAAGCAAAGGCCCAGGTATCTGTACTTCGCTAGCCCCACAGTCTCCCCAAGCCTCCAGACCCTCCCTAGTTCAAATCGGGCAGCTGCGGCTGCCGACATCGATCTGGTGCTTCCAGCGTCTTAACAGATGAGCCCAGATTTAGGCGCAGATTGCGTGGTCATCTGTTAACAGGCGACGGGATCACAGCAGCTGTCACGACGCCTCCCCCGCCAAAACCCTGTCCCTTCCCCCACACTGACGGATGAGGTGGTTGTGAGCATGTTTCCCCCCTTTGGGACCCTCCGCCGAGCCGTCCAGGGCAACCTAACATGCCAGAAGGCGACGATGATCAATGAATGACCTCCGCCGACGCATCTCTTTACGCAACAAAACCGACCAACTCCCCTTCTTCTTCTTCTTTTCTCCCCAATTCCTCCCAACTGGCTTTGGTATTTTGCAATCTGCATACCGAGGGTATATTCCCAAAGCCACTTTTTTCGGCACAAACAGAAATCCAATTTATAGCTCGACCCGACCCCTCTGTTCTGGCTTGGCTAAACGGCAGTTGAGTATTATTGCCCTGGACTGGTAATCAAATCGAGCAGCTCCGAAATAAACCTTAAGCCCGGACATCACGACGACGAATACAGCAAAGCTCAACGCCCACATCACCAAAACGAAAGCGCGAAAGGAAGTGGGGCGGAAAGAAGGGCGACGACGAGAAACCGCCCCCCCCGGGCATCACCGCAGAGAGACCCGAATAAAGCGACTTCAACTCAGCCTCCCAAAGGAAAACCAAAAATGGACCACTCCATGACAGACGACCCCTCGTCCATGACGACGACCTCGTCGACAATGATGCTCTCCATCTTCCAGAACAGCATCGCGACGCCCCTCTACTCAGCGGCCTGGACGCCCTCCAGCACCGGCACCTACGCGGCGACGTGCCTCTTCCTGATCCTCCTGGGCGCGGGCTTCCGCGGCCTGCTGGTGCTCAAGGCGCGGCAGGAGGCCCGCTGGCTGGACGCGGAGCTGCACCGGCGGTACGTGGTGGTGAACGGCAAGCCGCCGCTGGCGCAGCGCCTGAGCACCGACTCGGTGGCCAAGGGCACCGCCGTGCTGAGCGAGAACGGCGTCGAGGAGAACGTGGTCGTGGTCCAGAAGCGCACGCCCGCGCGCAAGCGGCCCTGGCGCCTGAGCGTCGACCCCTTGCGTGCGCTGCTGGATACTGTTCTTGCCGGTGTCGGTTATTTGCTGTGAGTGTTTTTTCCCCTGCTCTGTCCTGAGACCGCGTGCTCTCAGCAACGTGCATGTTTGTTTTTCTAACTCGTTGGTGTGTGTGCTATTACAGTATGTTGGCGGTCATGACGATGAATATCGGCTATTTCCTCTCTGTGCTTGGCGGCACGTTTCTCGGCAGTCTCCTTGTAGGAAGATATATTGTGTCTGAGGAGCACTAGTTGATGTACTCTTTTTTTTTTACTTGGTTAGTTGTACGTTGACGATGATATGACGGATTAAGTCTAGATCTTAAAGTCCTAGAGGAGGGTTATTTATATTTGAATGAATGATTGAACATCCAGTGGCTTGACGGCCATTATCTGCAGAGCATTTTGAGATATACTACGCCGTGACTTGATCAAGCCACTGACCTACATACCCATACCACTATGGCATCCTTGATCCATCCCATCTCATACACCTGGAAGCTCTCTCCTGACAGAAAGTAAAACATGGACTCCTGTCAGTGTGTTGAAACGACCTCAACCCAGAACCGGGACGACGTTTCAAGGCGGCGGCTGACTTTGATAGTGCCCGAGCTCCAGCAAAGTACCAGTACAATCAGCCACGCTAACGGTCGACCGTGCAGAAACCTGCTCAAACCCGCGCACGCAGCGAATCTTGCTCGTCCGTGCAACGAGACATGGGCGACTGGCTACCTGGTACCAATCGTCCCTGACGATCACAAAGGTGTCGGACATGTCAATCTCGACATTGGCACTAGCGTACCAAAGACCGTTAACTTTCCCGGCTCCGACTCCGGTTTTTGACTCCAGGTCCGACTCAATTTACCGGCCTCGCCGGGTCTCTATTTCAACCACCACACCCGCTCAGTTAAAGCAACCAAATGAACCTGCCCAGAACACAACTTACATCCCCTTGATAATATGTATTTTCAAGACTCCACTCATCATGGGTAAACGGCCGCCTTCTTCCAGTTCAAAGAATGCCACACGACCAGCGTGACGGCCATTAATCCTGTGGAGCGCAAAGTGACAAGAAGTGTACGGATATACAGCTTTTATTTTCCTCCGTTCGCGCCTTCGATAAATATGTGACTCGCCCGCCTCTGCTCTCTACTCTAGAGGTACCTCCTCTAAGCCGCCTCAGCCGACTCAACCTCCACATTGACAAACACAAACGCGGGATTGCCCGGCACAACGTCCGCAACAGCCCACTCGACCACCTCTCCCTTGCGGTCCGCAATCTCTTGCTTTCCGGTGGCAAACACGACCTCGCCCTTGCCGTCGTCTCTCAGACGCACGACCTCCAGCACCTCCAGCTTCTTCACCATCGACTGCAGTCCAGGTACCATCTCCCGGAGCACATCCACCTCGTTGAACGGCAATTGCTTCTCAAACACGCGGTCGGGGCTCTCGCCCATATCCAGGCGCTTCTTGAGACCCTGGAGGAAAGGCATGGCCTTTTTGAGGTCCTTCTTCTCGATCTGCGCGGCCACGTTCTTCAAGTCTGAGTTGCCCTCTGCCTCGAAGTGCTTCTGCAAAGCCTCGCGGTACAGCTGCTGCCACTCGGGGAAAGACTCGGTGATGTAGATGATGATCTTCTTGCTCTTTGTCGGGTCAAAGGCAGACTGCTTTCCCTTCTTCATCTTCCTCATCTGGCGTGACTCTGTCTGCAGAATGTTGCCCGTCGTATCCTTGATGTACTCGCGAATCGCAACAAGGACCGGATCGGGGGGAGAAACCGTGGGGTAGAGAGCATTTTGGATGCTCGAGTCGTGGAGGAGGATCTCACGCCACAGGTATTCGGCCCAATGAGGCGCAATAGGTGTGATCAGAAGCGCTTGCAGCTCTACAAAGCGCCGCACGAGGTCAGCATGCATACCGATTCCAGCGGTTCTGCACTGCTCGCGGTACGAGTCTCTTGCCGACTGAAGGTCGTAAAAGCCCGACTTCAGCGCGAGCTTGTACATCGTCTTCTCGTAGTGTTGTTGAGTCTCGGCGACCAGAACCTTGAGATCGTTTTCGAAAAGCTTGTCAAAGAAGGTAAACTCTCCCTTGCGGAGGCTAGCGTCCTCCAAAGCATCCTTGCACCATTTCCTGAGCTCGAACAGACGAAGAATCGCAGAGTTCGCGACAGTCTCCTCAAGGTTGGCATCCTCGATTCCGTCACCAGCTTCCGCAAGGGCCAGTCTAGTGGCATCCGCACCGAACTTCTTAATTGCCTGGCGGAGAGTCAGGAAATTTCCTGTGCTCTTGCTCATCTTTTGTCCGTTGAGCATCAGGTGCCCATTGACGCGGAAACTCCGAGGCCAGAACTTCTTGGGGAACAGAGCAACGTGATGGTACAGGTTGAAGGTGAGATGGTTGGTGATCAGGTCCTTGCCAGACACGCGCATGTCCATGGGGTACCAGTACGCAAACTCCTTCCTCATGGCCGCGAGATCCTCCGGAGCGATATCGGTCTCGACCTTGTCGGTTCGGAAGAAAATGTAGTCCCAAACCTCGTCTGTCATCTGCTCGGGGGTGATGGGCTTGGATGAGAGGCCCGGTGTCTGTCCGAAGATGTCGCCGTGGAGGATATGACATACAGTGTAGTATGCCATGTAGACAGTGCTATCCGAGAGACTCTCAACAAGCTGCGAGGAATCCCAGGGGACCTTTGTGCCGAGTCCGAACGATCGACTACACGCCCAGTGCGACAACCAACCGAGAGCTTGCTCGAAAGCATGTTTTGCCTCGGGGAAATAGCAGTTGAACTCGGTCCTGAGGTACTCCAGGACGGTCTCGCACCACTCGCCGTCTCCGCCATTTTCGGCGGTACCATAGTTGAAATACCACTGGTCCAGATGCGCCACAATGCACTCATCACCAGAGCGGCTGATGACCAGGCCATCCGGCTCCGCGTACCTGAAGGCAAGACCCTCGTCGATGAGCTGCTTACCAACGAGATCGCGAGCATCCGCCACCGACGTCCCGGCAAAGGGGCCATAAATCATGGTTCCCTGGTAGAAGCCGAGCTTATACGCAATCTCCTTGGCCTCTGCAAGCTGCTTTGCATCCTTGGGCGAGTTGATACCAAGCTCCTCGTAGAGAGTTTTTGCGATGAGGTCACCCTTCGGGGTGCTGATAATCGGAAGAATCTCTTTATCAACCCACTCTTTCTGGATACCAAAGTACTCGGGCTTCTTCTGGAGCTCAAGAATGGTTGCGTAATCGTCAGGGCTGTCGGAGGGGACGCAGGCAACGACGGCTGTACCCATCGAGTCTTTCAGGGACTCCATGGGCAAAATTCTAATACCGTTTACTTCTGTTGACAGAGGTGCGTTTACGAGGGTGCCGATCAGATCCGAGCCAAGAAGCTCAACAATCTGGTTGGTGACACCCCAAGCAGGGCTCAGGTTCTGGTAGGACATGTTCTGTTTTTTTTATAGTGAATTAGCTCCAGCCACATCTGATACAGCGAGAATTCATCTGGTGGCACTTACGCGGGCAGCCCGACCTGTTGCAACAACATATTCATTCTTACCGGATCCCAGTTCGAAGATTCCGTAACGGACCCTGAGTGCATGACTGTTAGAACCCATTTTCTCGGTAGGGTCTGGGGCATCCAGGGGGCTTACTTTGTTCCGACGAAACAGCACAGCTGGCCGTACATGGTCTCCGGACGCAATGTCGCGGGGATGAAGAAGACCTTTGCGCCGGCCGGCAGCTTGTCTCCAATGATCTGCTTGGCGCGGTCAGCCCATTCGAGGGTCTCCAGCTTGATGCATGTGTATTCCTGAGCTCCAACTCCCTCTCCGGCGCTGCGGTCATGATCCAGGCATGCCTGGCCGTCCTTGGGGCTGTAGACGGTGTAACGCTTGCCGAACTTGATCTTGCCCAACTCCTTGAGGCGCACCATCTGCCAGCGAACAAAAGAGTCGTAGAAGGGGTTCGCGTCGGTCGTCACCATGGACCTGCGCCAGTCGACACGGCACCCAAAGGCAGTCAGATCCTCTCGGCACAGCTGAGGGAAGTAGCTCAGCCAGTGGGCGGGATCAGCAAAGGCCGCAACCTCCTCGATCGGGATTCCCAGTGCAGCCATGATCTGGAACTGATACTTGACCGCTCCGGACTTGGCGACGGCCTTGCTCTTGGAGCCGCTGAACTTTCCGAGATCGGTCTTGGCGTGGGCGTCCTTAACAACCTCGACCACGTCGTCCTTCTCTTCGTGGCCCTCGAAGTGGGGTCCAAACATCTCGACTTCTCTCGCCACCTTGTCGGCGGCGGACTTGATGGGCATGCCGCTGCAGTGGAAGCCTTGGGGAAAGAGAGCCCGGCGGCCCTGCATTCTGGCGTAGCCGGTCGAGAACTCTGAGGCGCGATGTTAGTCCAATTGACCAACCGCAGAATGGAGGGCGGACAGTGGACAGCTAACCAATCTTTGAAGTCGTGAAGGCATGGCCGGTGTGGAGAGTTCCGTTCATGTATGGGTAGGCCGCAGTGCCGAAGAACTTGGGGGCATCGAGGTCGCTGTCGGAGGGAACATCGGTAGCGAAGAGGTTGGCGTCGGCCCACTCCTGCTGGTACTTCTTCTCGAACTCGACGAGGGAGTCGCGCTTGTCTGTCTGTCACAGCCATCAGTTGCGTGCTCAAGGGCATTGCATTTCAGAGTGCTGCTGTGGTTTGGCACATACGTTGTGGATTTGCAGGGTCGCCTTGCTTGGATCCGCCGGCGGATGCAGCGCAACGTCGTGAAGGCCGGCTTGAGGGGCCATGATGCCGGTTTGAGGAGATATCTCGAGGGTGATTTTTCGGGCAAAGTCTGCAAACACTGGCACTCGAAGAAGTCTTGGTCACGTCGTCGGGCCAAAGTATACGTGAGGCGTGTTGACCGTTTTCGCGCTTGACTCACTGCCCAACCTGAGCTTTGGCGGGGAAATTTCGATGCTCTCTCGTCCAAAAGGTTTGACCCCACCACCCCACGTGACTCTGTAAGTGGCAGTTGCAGTTGCCCCTCCTCCCCGTGTTTTAGGCGGTGCAATCCCGTCGACATCACGCCTAGCCCATCGACTTACACGTATTAGTCACTGTGCTTGGTGTGGCAAGTTTCAAGGCTGAACAGGCAACTACGGGTTAAAGTGTATTTGACAGAGACGGTCTGCCAATGCAGTACCGGTCTGGCATCCATATGTGAGCGTGAGTCGGAGCAGGCAAGACGTACCCCAGGGCAACAAGGATGAGGCCCATTGTTCAGCCGCAAACCTGGAGGCTACCTATCTCGGCGGGCTTTTCATCTCGTCTTCACTGCACGACGGTCAGCGCAACTTGCTCCGAAAGGAGTCAAGCACGAAAGCGCGTGCACCCGTCCGAAAGCCACCAGATCCAGGTTGACCAGGAACCCGATCCATAATTCCGATCTCGTCCAAAGTTGTAGTGTCGGCGCCACGTCATTCATTCATTCACCCATTAATTCATTCACTGCACCTGTGCGACTGAACATATGGGCGCGCACATAGCCCTATAGTAAAGCCCGCTCCATGTATCGGGAATTCCCTCTTGTTTTCTGTCGATTGTTTCGGTTTGCAACAATACTTCGGAAACCACTTATCTTGCATGTCTGACAGTCTGACCGGAACCCTGCAGGATATTGGAGCGACCTCAAGTAGCTATTCCTCGCTAACTAGCCGTGATATTGCCTGTTCGGTAGTAGGTCGACGAGGGCCAGCAACGATAAGCAACAAAAGACATCCGAGATAGCAAGCAAAGAGCCAAGCAGGGAGGAGATGGACATAGTGTATTTTTACTGCCACCACTCTATCAGCCACGAAAGATTATTCTTACCTCAGTCCTCCATCCAAAGCGTGCTGACACAAATCAAAGACATGGAAACAACCCGTAGTCCCGGGACCCAGGACCCGGGACAGAAACAACCAGGAACCTAACCACCGATGCACGCTCCGCAACGAATGCTAAACCCACCATAGCCTCCCCACCACCACCACCTCGCGCCGGCCCCCCGTTCCCCCAGAACAAACGGCCGTCAACTTCCACCATGTGCACAAACAGATCATCAACGCAGGTATCCATCCTTTACCCTTCCCCGCCTCCTTCCCAAGCCCGCATCCCGTCTGCCGAAGGTAATTAGCGAGGGGAAAACCAAATAGAGATATGCCTATGACACGCCCAAGACGGTCTAGTGTTGGCGATCGGACACTGTGAAGGCTGCAGGCGATGCGGGAGTTACCGCACCGTCATGCCATGCCAGGCCACGACAGCTACCTCCACTACACTACTGTACCTACATTACTTCCAAAGTCGCAGTTGTTATCGCCGCGATGCCTATTCGAGAAGACATGGTGCATGGCACAAGTTTCAAGAGTCGATCGACAAACGTACATGACATGGGAGGTCGGCCTCCAGACGGACATAATGGATTTGTTATCCTCGCAGACAGTCTATGTTCGCGAGGCAAAAGGCAACAAGAAAACGGGGACACGGCCCATCCCCTCGTCGACGGAAAAAACATGTCTAAGCAGTCCGCAGCAAAAACATAACCAGCTAGCATAAATACAACCCATGCCAGATGCACTGCCAGCAAGCAAAAGCTACCAATGTGCCGTTAAGTATTGTGACGAAAGAGGTGTGTGCTATCATACAAAGTGTGGTGGTATAGTATAGGTAAGATAAGGTAGGTATAGGTAGTCGGCTCGTTTTGAATATCAGCCCTCGCACATCCCCATCCTCTCGCCCCCTCCAACCAAGAATTACAAGTGCCATCTCGCGCGGATCAGATGTCTAGAAAGGAGCAACGAAATACCACTGCCGCCGCCAGCTAGCAACAACCCATAAAAACAAAAAGCCGAACCAAAATAACGATGAATCGAATGGCAGGCAGCGAGTACCTGAACAAGCGACTGCCCGTCCGTGCCAAAATAAAATAAAAAGATTGACCAAGCCAAAGATGCCACGATCGTATTTCCTCCACCAGAAAAGTCGTCATTAAACCACGTCGAGAACGGCCAGATCCGTATAAAGAGGTCATGGATCGTGATTTCATACGAGCCTCCGGGCCTCCGAGAGGACTTTAAGAGGACGAAAACGAACCGCCGGGCGAAGCACATAGCCGTGTGGGTCAACGAAACCCGCAAATCCGACGCCGATAAGTGCGCAGACAAGGCTCTCCGATTGCTGCCCCCTCCCCAGCGAACTTTCTGTCCACGCGCTTCACACTGCCTGCTTTTTCTTCGCCATGCCTTTATGTGCCCCTCCAAAGATCCAAGACTTTTTGAGTCCAAATTGGAACGAGTTGCTCTGGTTCGCATGACCCGAACATTCCGATGAGCTATTTCCTGTCGTCCATAGTTGCAGAGACGAAACAAGAAGGATATAAAACGATGTTGATATCGGTAGAAGTGAAAATCGGGAGGAGAGACGGTCGAAAAGGTGCGCAACGATAGAATGAGCATCAAAGAATTCCCTCCGTTAAACGCCGAGCCAGCAGAGCCTCGCAAGTGATTCGAAGCATCCCATAGGAAGTCGAGTGGGAAGTGGCGTGTTACGAATGCATTAATGCTGGGTAATAGCGTGCAAAGTCCAAGTAATAACGAATCGTCCTATGACTGGTGGCCGCTGTGCTGTTGCAAGCCGGATTGAGGCATGTACTGGCCACTCCGCTGCTGCTGCACGTAGTTGGAGTAAGCAAGCGCTTGCTGGGCGTCCATGCCGACGCTGGGCATGTAGCCGGGAGGCAGGTGGCCCTGTGGTATCCCGGACCGGTTCGATTGGGGCGGCAGATGAGTGTTGGGGGGCTCTTCAGGCGAGTCGACCGCATTAGAGTCATCGACGCCGTTCTCGTTGCCCGTGGCTGGTTCGGGGGCATTCAGGCAAGCCTAGCAAGGGTTAGCTTGACAGCGCGACGAAGGAATCCTCGCAACGGCCTCGTCGTACCTGAATTAGATTCTTGCCCTCGGCTTTCGTGACAAGCGGCTGCAGCTTCGGTGTGGTGAAGGTGTAGACGAGGCCTGTCTCTGACACGACGAGGAGCAGGACTTGTGTTCCTGTCAAAACGGAGAGTTCATAGGCCTGGCAAAACAGAGTTTGTGGAGTCAGCGATCAGTCTCTAGTGCACAAGGCGGCGGCAAAGGCGCGTTACGGGTTTGGACGACAACTAAATGTGACAAGTGCAGGTGGAGGGACGCGCCGACAAACCTTCTTCATAATTCCGGCCTTGCGCTTCGAGAATGTAATGTGCCGACGCGACTTGTCGCTGATGAACTTGATCTCAATCTTGCGACGCTCGCGGCCGCCCTTCTCGTCGTCGTCATCGTCGTCGTCCGCTGTGCTGGGGCGGGCGCGTTTGATGCCACGACTCTCGCCGGCTCCCGAATTGCCATTGCCGACCGAATGCGCGTCGTCGAGCTCGGTTGGCGATGTTTGGTCGTGCTGGTCAGTGATGTCGGCCATTTTGGGTCAAGGTACCACGAGATGCAAAAAGGCGAAATGGTGGAGATGCTGTTTTGAGCGTTGTGCCGATGGCCTAGACTTGATCTGGCGTTGAGCGGAGAGGTCGCTTTTTGTCGCAGAAACCTGGTTGGGCGCGCTGCACTCTATTGAGTCTGGTGTGCCCGGCGGAAGGAAGCGAGGAATCACGTTTAATTTTTAATTGCTTTGCTTGACTCTGGGGTGGCCTTGGTATTTTGCGTGTGGCATGCACTGGCCTGGCTCCGCTGACAAAGTATCTGGCTCCGCGCCGACAGTGCACCGCACAGTTTCCAGGATCCAGGTTGGGACTGGATTGGATTGGATGGGCGAGGCAACGGGAAAATAGGTAGGTAGGTAGGCGGGTAGGTAAGGGCAATGGACGACGCAACACCTGCAGTGCGGTGCAGCGCAGTGCAATTCAGGAAAACAAAAAAAATAAGTAGGTAGTCGTTTGGAGACGGCTTTGACTGGATCTGGTCGTGTCAAAAACCTTTTTCGGATGCAATTCCCTGGGCTGTCAAGAAAACAAGCAACGAAAGTCGGGGCCGCACGCGAACCTGGACTGAAAGGGATTGGTGCTTGGGTGGTCTGGTGAGTGAATGCGGAATGATTGAAAAGAGGATAGCGACGTGGTGGCACACCAGCTGCGGGCTGCGGGCTAGGACCCGGACTGTTTAAGAAAAAAACGAAGGCGGGGGGGAGAGGGGAGGCGGTCCTGCGGTTCTTGGGGTTTGGTTTGGACTTTTGGAGGTTCCAGTCTTTTCTGCAGGGAAGATGGAAAGAGGTTGGTAGACAGGTAGGTTGAGGTGCGGTGGTGCTTCCACTTGGGGCCTGCCGAGTGAAGGAAGGTGGAATGGATGACACTAGAGGGCGGGCTAGTGGGCAGCTACACACACTACCACCAGGGCTCCAGGGCACCTGCACAAAGCTGCAGCTCATGGTAGGTTTCCTACTACCACTTCATTCCATGTCGACAATCCCAGACACAGACGCCGCCCTTCTCGACATGACAGCGTGGGGAGTTTACGAGCGACATGGTGGCTGCAGTTGACATTGACACTTTCGCGTTCCGGGCGCACAGGCAAGGTATTCTGCACCACCTAAGTGCAGTGCAACCGAGCATTGCACTGGAGGGTCAAGCAGGTATGTGATGTATGGAATGGATTTGAGGTTGTCCCTCACCGACGTTGAATAAGGTGAGGTACCTGATCTAAACTACCTGTACCCACCTTACAACGCCTCTGCTTCCTGAAATCAGCGGAAAGAGAGCAGCCCAACTGTTGGAACGCCTCCGGTCGTTGGAGGCCTTCTCTGCGGGTGTGTCCTGTACCTTAGTGTAAATCATTCCGCAATTCTGCTGTCAGGGTTCTGTCAGCAAGGCTCCGTTTACTGTGTACAGTGTCGATGAATCCCAGCTGATGCCAAAGTACACAGTACGAATAAAGTCAACGGGGCTCAGGGGCCGCCCGCGACAGAAAATCGCGGTCAAAGCAAACGACAATCAATCGATTGATTGTCAACCCAGCAGGTACATGCCCATCAGCCATCCATTCAATAATCGATGTTGGGGGTTCGAATCGCACCAATATTTCAGGACAAAGTGGAGCATGAGATTAGGAAAATCATTGTGAACTATGCCCTCGTTCACTCCAAGCAGCCTAACCGACGTGTCGCGTCGTAACTGTCTGTTGTTTAAGTAACGTGGAGTCAAAGTGCTGTATCGCGTACCTAGGTATGCGGTTACCTCAGGTATGTCCCTGTAGCTGATGCGGTGGAGTGGCAAGTTGAGGTGCACTCTCAAGTTGTTTCCTCCAACTGACTTACACAGTAGGCTATAACCCGTAAATGAACAGTAAACACATTCGGGTCAGTACGTAACAATACGCCGGCTTTACATTCACCAACACCCACACTCGACGCGCACCTCGTCATTACATACATGTATGTAATTGTGAAGTGACGAGAGCCAGACTATTTCTGGCGCGTAAGGCTTCCGGCAGGGCACTTGCATCTTGCAGTGTAGTGTAGTGGTGAATGCCAAATTGCCAATGGCTGTGCAGGCTCTCTGCATAAGAGGCTGTTCGCTGAGGAAGTCGATTGAATCCCGCAGCCGGTCTCGCCAACATGTCTTTCAAGTTCTCCTAAGCTTCAGGTGCAGGCAGCAGCACAAGGGGGTGGTGGACGTCCCGGAACCGCTTGGAAGCCCGTATCCAATGAGATGGAGACTGTTCCATCTCACGCATCTCACCCTCATCAGACGATGCAGGTGTGGATGGAGCTAGGGACTATTGAAAAGCAATGCTCTCCGCCACGCCAACGGAGTTGGGGTAACGATTATCAATGTGACAGTGCGAGCAACGACGTGACCCTTTTTAAATCCAACCCATACGCTGATATTGCCCCAGCATGCATACAAGAAATGCAGTCGCCTGTGATTCTCATGGCCGCCAACATATTCCAGTCTCTCGGATCAGACGAAATTATCTCCCACGTTGTCAAGACGCTGGGATGCGGCCTGTCATGTTCGTACCGGTAGTGTATACGTTTTACGGGTTACCTGCTGGTTTTGTTTTGCCGCGATGAGCTAGGCCCGACGGGGTAGGATGCGCAGATGTTCAAGGTCCCATGGCATCAGACAGAAGGACGGGAGCCGTGTGTACTGCATGTCTGTCGGGACGACAGGTAAGGTACACGTGTAGTATACTTCCAGCACCACGCCTCTTCAAAAAGCGAGGGCTCGATATCCACTGGCCGGAACGGTGGCCACAGCGAAAACGGGAAAACGATATCGGCTTGCCGTGATACAGCACGGGATATTCGGACATCTCTTCTGCTCGGCCGACGAGCAATGGAAAGAACGCCCCCTATCCTCTTTGAAGATAGGGGCGCTGTGTGGGAAAAAGATGCTGGGCCGCTCTCGGTGGGGCCGATTCCACAGTCGCTGTGCCGCGCCCCACCCGCTTGGTTGACATGGGTGGCTCACGCTGGGGTTGAAGATTGGTGAGGGCACGAATTGCAAGGGTGCAAAAGCGGGGATGGTACAATAGCGCGTGATTGCGTGAGGAGGATTTACAGACTAAAAACGATGGGAGAGACAGGGATACTCGCGGGAGTGACGGGGTTCCACACGCGAACCATTCCCAGTGTGCCCAGGAAACCGGGCAAAGAGATACGAAATACTGTGTCGATGATGGACACCTCAGTCAAAATTCGCTTTTCCAGAACTTTAGAAAATCGAGAATAATTTTTGTGCGTGCGTTGCGGCTCTTGCGCTCGCAGAAAACGCGAGTCACAGAAAAAGAAGCTGGACAAAATCGTATTTGCTCGACTGAAAGCAGCTGTACACGTGTAAGTAACAATTGAGTTTCGTCTTGCCAAAGCACGAGAGCGCGGGCGGGTAGGCTAGCGAGCTTGGGTTTTCTCAGAACGGAAAGGTGCGGCTTGTCGTTGGAGAATGGAGGGGAAGGGATGGGCAGCCGCGGCCTGGAGGTGCGTTGAGGGCTTCCCAGTTTGTTTTTCAGACTGTCTCTGAAGTTAGCAATTCCTCCGTGGTCCCCGAAGTTGGGGGTGCATCTCGTGTGCAAGGACTAAGGAGTAAACTACATGATATCCTGACTTTGCTGTCCTCTGGTGCATTTGATGCTCGAGAGTCGGATCTTCCTCCTTCGAGAAACCAAGGGGAAAAAGAAATGTGAATTGCCCCACAGCATCCCAACAGTCTGTCAGCTTCGGCCGGTGCAAGTGACATTTTCGATGAACGACATGCAGGCCGAGCGCAAAAGGCCGATCTAAAACGGGACCAGCGGGATTGATAAACGAGGCACGAGCAGCAGCTTCTTCTTATGGATGACAGCCTCGCTCTCATTCGCTGAGCGGATATGGGCTTTGGGATTGAAGGGTCGCCTCTACTGACTAAGCTGCTCTAGCAAACTTTTACAGCCCGCAACCGGAAACTAATGGGGATCAGGCAAAATGTCAATTAGAATGAGATGGAGAAGAACGTTTAAACTAACGTGCCCGTTGCACTAGTTAGACATGATAATCTCACACGCGATAGCTCAAGAATGTATTGTTTTGTTGCTCGGGCGCCTTTCCTGGTGTAATGGTATGGCGCTATAACTGGGCGGCAAGGTGGTCCTTCCACTCGGGACATTTCATCCACCAACCTGGAAGATAAATGAAAAGGCGAGCTTTGACATGCCTGAAAGTTTGTTCACTGTCTTTTTGATATCGGATCTGTCACTCCCATCACGTACGTCTAGAGGACTTGGGTTAGTCTGTGTAAAAACGATCGCGTTGACCATCGATTTCTCATGGGCCATGAACTACGGTACTCCCAGATCGGCTCCACGCAATCATCGGGGGCTCGATAAACAACTTTAAATAACCGACCTTGACACTCGGAGCTTCGGTAGTAACCCGTATGAACGACACCTGATCAGGTTCATCGAGTATTTACCAGTCTGGTACCTTAGATACCTTACATTTGGCTTCATGGCCGGCAGTAAGTCAGGCACGGCCAGATTATGACCGACTGCCATGCCCTGTCTAGGATTTTGCGCTGCGCGTTGTCAAATCGCAGAACCTCTGGCCTTGTTTTTTAGTGTCGCCTCTCGGAGCGGGAAACGCGCGGAGTTTGCTGACCCGGTCCCAGACACTGGTCTCGTTCCGACCTGTCCATCTGCCGACTCGGAGGGCTACATACCTATCCTGTACACAGTACTTACTTACTTGTCAAGGGCGCATCAATGCAACTACGCTGTCTCCCATGCTGCGACCCCCCGACACTGGTAAATGGTGCGCCGCAGGCAAAATCCTCCTAGTCTACCTCTTGGTTGAACTTGGCTGAGACCGAAGCTGGTCGTGCGGTGCTGGGCCGGCCGGCCTTCTTGGTGTCTCTCCCAGACTCGGTGTAATCGCCGAGTCGGAGCAGACAACAATTGATCCAAGATCGGCCTCTCAGTCCGACTTGCCTCGGGATGGCATATGAAAAAATGAACATCCGTCCTCTCGGATTTGAGGATCGACCCTGGGCAGTGGGATACAATCCTCCCTTCAAGCGCCTACGTGCTGCTCGCCTTGGCCAAAGCAATCGACACGGTTATCGGCAGTTTTGTGGAATTGGGTTGAGATCGAGGATACCCCGTAGCTTGCAACTTGCAAGAGACCCGTCAGTGCGACAACTCCCTGGGACAATTTGAGGTGCGGTGCGACATGACGTGTAGGCGGCGTTGGGAACTGCATGCACCGGAATCACTGGGACTCGACACGGGGCGGAAGAATGAGAATGTAACGAAAGAAACAGAAATGTTATAATAATAACTTCTCATAAAACATGGCTCCGTTTGGCTTGGGGTGAAGGTGGTTCGATGCTGCTAGGGTCAAGGAACTCTGGTACCCAAACCTGACCTGCAGCGTGTCGCTCCTCGACTTAGCCCTGGAAATTGGCAGCTTGGAGAGCTGCACGGCGCGGGGAATGGTCTGTGCAGAGGACATCTAGATGCGTCGATGCGACACAGACAACCGCCTTCGCGGTCCCAGAGATCCACTCTTGATGTCTCCCGAACACCATCTGAAACGCCCTTTGTCGGGGACTGATAATCTCCAACGAGCCTTCAATGGCTGTTCCCATTCCCTTGCCTGCGTTTGAGAACACACACGTCCTCCTCCGTGACTGTGCCTGAGTCCTGTGTGCTGAGTTCCTGAGTCTGCGTCGGAGCCTGAGTCTTGAGTTTGTTCCTTCCTCGACAATCCTCCACTCCTTCCTTTTCCACGGCCGGGCTGTGACGTGACTTTGGCCGCCTGTCTTGTCGTCCACCGCACGCAGCGACTCTCACTCTCCTTTGATGTCCTGATCTAGGTCACGGCTACCCACCCACCTTAGCTCCAGGAATCGCCTCTTCTTCAATTCTTCGCCTGCTGGTCTGCGTAATTCATATTCAACTTCATTGCTTTTCCCCCCTGCCCTTCTGTTGGGAACTGCAAGTTGACGTCGATGCCGACATACGCTCCTTGAAAACCTGACCTCCATACCTTGCCAAAAGAAAAACTGCGCAAATAGAGACGCCGGTCGTCCAACCGCATGTATTCCGAATTGTAACGACGAAAAGAAGGCTGGACCGGAGGATCGCAGCAAATAAACTCCACGGAGCAAACGCCCATTAATCGACACCCAACTGACGAACACGGCAATGGCGAACAAGGTGCTGATGGCCTACGTGGTCGCCGATGGCCTCTTCGTCATCATGGGCATCTTCATGCTCGCCTTTTCCATCGTTGTACAAAACATCCAGAACGAAATCCCCACCGAAGGGAGGCAGGCGGCAAGGAATCTCTTATACCAGAGGTTTCCTCTAACAGGTTCGTGGCACTGTCTGTTGTGTGAGAGACAATGGGGTGGAGTGGGTGAATGTCCAAATTACTAACGAGAAACAACTTGTGCAGCCGGCATTGGAAACGCGGTTCTCGTCTTCCTCACCTTCCTTATCACGATCCCGGGTCTCATCACGCCGGCGCGCGTGTGGCTCAAACTGGGCAGCTACATGGCCACCATCTGCGCAATGTTCAGCCTCATCCTGGGCTTGTATCTCTGGATACTGACCCTCAAGACCAAGGAGGACTTTGCGCCGCTCTTCTTCGCCCAGAAGCCGGCCGTGCAGGAGCTGATGCAGTCTGCCTTCAACTGCTGCGGGTACTTCAACTCGACGTCGCCCGCCTTTGTGACGGACGCGATATGCTCTAGCCCCGCGGCCGCGGCCATGATGCGCGGCTGCGCCACGCCCATCACCTCGTTCGCCAACATCTTTGTCGACGACATCTTCACGGGCGTCTTCGGCATGGTGGGCATCGACGTTGTCCTGATCATGGCGACTGCCTGTCTTCTCAAGGAGCGCAAGGAACGCGAGCGCTTCCGCCACATCGATGAGAAGACCGGTCCCGAGGTGGGCAGGTTCTGAAGAGCCCCTTTTCTCCCGCTGCTTGTCTGGTTGCTGTAATCACCGAGACTTGCCTCGAAAAGGATTCATGCAAAAACAATATGGACCTGGGTCATTATCATGCTCCGAACGTTGTTGGCCGCCCAGCAAGTCGGTAGTCAGATGGCTCTTTCAAAATCAATGAAAACACATCATTAAAGGGGTCAACCGACGACAAAACCTGACCTGAGTGATGACGAATTGGATGTTTACGAAACTCGAGATGCTCCTCTCTCACCGCCAGTTCCTCGGAGAGTTTGGTGTGGAGGTGAATGTGTGAGGGGGGTAGATCCTTTGCAGGTGGTGTGGGATGTTGGAACTGAGGACTTGGCCTCAATTTATTTTATTTTCTTCGTGTCATCGTAGTCGTCGGCATTTGCATTGCATTTATATACATACATATATCGTCTATACACAAGGTACATACATGAGCGTCTAAGTCTAGTCTAAGAAATCCAACTATCGGGCAAGAGCCATCTTTGAATCGTCCCAGCATAGGCTGCTGGTTTGTAGGGTTTCAAGTCGTCTTTACAATCTAGAGCCATTTATTCCATGTCGATGGTATCTTTTCAAAATAGGGAGGTTCCGAAGCTCTATTCTCGTGTACACTGTTTCTCCTGAGCTGTTGAAATCCGCATTTTACCCCTTCTATTTGATTGAGAGGCCAATATGCCACTATCCAACTCATTTATCAGTGCGAGGAACAGACATACTGGGTATGGATTACGAATCACTGGGTAGTTCATCGGCTTTGATCATTACCTTGGCTGTAAAATTCACTTGTTCAACGATCATCCAACGCGCAACACGCACGCAAGCCAACTCAGGGAGAACGCCACCCGAGATGTTTTGCAACCGTATTGTATTGTATCGCAATGCATATATACGTATGCAATTATGCCTATACCAATGAATCGTCGTCCCTCCGCCTACTGCTACTCCGCTCGCCAGCGGAGGAAGACGGTCTGGAACCATGCGGCAGCAGCGGCGCTTCCTCATCTCGAGCAGAATCCCTACCATGCCGGGTATCAGCGCGAGGGGTCTCAGCCGACCCGGGACGAGAGCTGATCCGCGGTGCTTCTTCGGTCGTAGGTCTGGCTTTGTTCCTCCACCAACGCAGTCGCCAAATGTTACCGACGGCGTCCTGCAACCCCCCCGATGTCTTTCGGCCCGTCGTGATCCGTCGCGCGGTGAAGCCCGGAAACCCGGTCGACCTCCGCCTCCTTCGGAAACTCCTCCTCAAAGACGGAACAAGCTGCTCGCTGCTTCCGGCAGCATCGCCGCCTGGAGATAGGAAAGGAAATTCGGTTGTTCTCCTTTTCGGGTACAACAGTGGCGCGGAGTTAGCTGGAGCGGGCAATGTGGTTGACCGTCTCCTATTCGGTATGGGGGACTTGATGGATTCCGCTACATCGCGGTCATCCAGCTCGTCCCAGATTTCGGCGCGCTCGGTCCATCTCGAGGGTGTATTCCTCAGCGACGGTTTAGGCGTTACCTCAGCGGAACGACGCGAGGTTCGGTCGGGTTTGAACGTAGAATAGTTGTAGTGTGTTGGGAGCACGTTGTCTTCATCGTCGCCAATATCAGAATGAAGGAGGAGCTCCTCTTCCTCATCTTCTCCATCCGTATCCTCTACTAGCCCCAAGCCTGGTGCCAGCGTCGACTGGCCGACGCCGGGGGTGTGCTGTTCATCGCTGAGACGCCATGACAGTGCCAGAACACCCGTCAGAAGAATGACAGTGCCCAGAGCAATGAGCCATGCGTCGAGGGTGCTGATGAGCTCGGTCTGATCAAAGTAGATCAATCCGTCGAGAATGGCAATGATGTTATAAATGCAGAATATTAGCGGATATAAGACTGATGTCGAGACCAGCTTGAGACCGCGGTGCAGATAGTACAGCTGGCTAAGTGCCAGCGTAACCAACCCAATAACGAGCATCCAGGATTGCCAGTGGACGAATTGGTTATCGCCGTCCACAACAGTCCGTACGAGTAATTCCACGGCCGACTTGGCTACCAAGAGGGAGTGCGCAGACAAGATGCCACTTATGCTCCCGTAGGCGAACCCTCTCGTGAGCCGAAACCGCGGGCTATGCTTCAGAGTGCTGAAGTGGTTGAGAGCATCAGTTGCGACGGCAATCACAACGACCAAAAAGGCCTGGAACGACATCCAGAGCACGAAAGGCTGCCGTCCCAGCAATTCCAGGAGCTCGCTCAAGGAATGCGCCGGCGACGGGATTGCGCCGAAGATGGCAATTAGGACTGCGCCGCCACAGACCAGCAGGGTCCCCCATAACGACCACCTGGTGAACGGTTCTCCGAGTATGAGCGTCGCGCAGATCGAGTTGAAGACCAAGCCCGAGGCTTGTAGCGTCGAGAGCACGGGCAGGGGGAGCATTGATATCTGGATGGAGCTCCCCAGGACGTTGGATATTATAAACATTGCCATCCCCAGCTGCCACCTCCTTCTTCGATACGGCGGCCTGACATCGTAGGGACCCTTTTCATCTTCGAGGATGTGCGACTTTCGTTGAAGCGTGAGGCCCAGACTCTGGACGCTTGTGGAGACCAGACCGACGATGATTCCGAGCTGTGTATACGCCAGGGTTGTTAGCAGCTGAGCAGTACTCGTAGACAGGCAGCGGGGGGGATCCGGAGGCTGAATGTCGAGGACTTACAGCGATGCTCCCTCCGGGAGAGATGCCGCCAATGAGCCCCATTGCTGCGCTATGAGAAGGGCGAGGAAGGTCGCCGGGCAGCCGAGGCGAGGTGGCGACGATTTTACCTTGCCCGCATGGGAACGAAACAACGACAATGGGATCGGTTTGTGGTGAGAGAGGGCGGAGCGCGCCTCGGTTTGGAATCCAACGGGAGCGTAGAATCGGGCCCTCTAGCTCCGGGAGCAAGAAAGTAGCTGATTAGGTGCGGTAGGTAAGGAAGGCTGGGTTGAGTCCGAGACGAAGCGTACGTAGGTGTTTAGGTTTACTGCGGTTGAGTAAAGAAGAGATTCAAGGAAGCCTGCCTCTTGGGCACTTTAAGACGAGCCCGGCTCTCGTGTCACTGGGTTGCCCGACTCTAGCACGTTCGGGGGCCAGGGATGCGATCATGAGACGCAGATGGACGTTGTTGTTTGTTTTAGACAAGGGGACCGCCAAGAAGCAATGGATCAAAAAGTAGAAGGCGTTGGGCGAGGCGGTGGCTGCGGGCCGTTGCTGTCACGGAGAATAAAAAGGAAGAAGTTAAGGTCAGGTACATCAATCAAGTCAGGCAGTCAGAGGCAGCTGGGAGATGGAACCTTGCTCGATGATTAAGGTTGCTATCGGTGACGACCTGAGCTTGGATGGATGAAAGCAACCCTGGAATGGGATGCACGCACACACGCACCCGCGGCACCTGAGACCGCGAGACTAGTGTGCTGCCCTGCCCGTGCCTGTGCCCTGGTGAAGTGAAGAGCCCAGGCTGGATCTTACAGTTCTACCTTCCACGTGTAACCCGTCGGCGGGAGGTACATGGATTATTGCCCTGAAAATGGATGGAGGGGAGCTGAGACCCGACTCAGACCACTGAAAGCGTCATGACTAGCGCTCGTGCATACTAGGCTGCGCTGGCACTGGCTGGGCAGGCGGACTGCTGTCAATGCACCAGGATGGCCAGCCATCGCTTTCAGACGTCGCAGGGTGCGTGGACACCCAATCGCCCAAGCCTGATGAAGTCATGCTAAGATCCAGCAGCTGACAGCGGGCTGGCGGCGACAGAGCCTTACGGGGGACGCTTTACCCCTAACCCTGAACGCAGGGCTGGGTGTGTAGGTACCTTGAAGGTACCTGGTCGTGGCTACGGGCCTCGAAATCGCCTACGGGTTACGGCAAGTACTACGTACAGGCTGCTGCATCTCAAGAGCTGCGTCAGTAAGGTTAGCTCGTCCGACGTCGACGGCCATCGTCAAGAGGATCCCGACTCCCGCCTCCCATCTCACACAGCAACCACGAACAACGAGCCACGAAACGACAGACGAACGACCAACGAAACACCGATCCTCACAACATCTCCACCATCTCTCGCACGAATCCCTGCGTTTCTTTTTACTGCAGCAGCCGACCTGTCTTTTAGCTCCCGTCCCTTGGCAGCCTGCGAAACAGCTCCCGCGAGCTTCCCCGCGCACCTGCAATCGCCCTCTTCCTGTCCTTGCTGGGCGCCGCCGAACAGCCAAGCTCCCATTACTCCCTCACGACCGCCCGCCACCATGTCACAGATCCATGCCTTGTCCGACGATCAGGTTCGTCGACTTCTTTCTAACAAACGATGGCCCATTACCGCTCAATCCAAGCAAAGCTTCCTTATCCCAAAGGCCTCCCCTCTCCCCAACCCTTCGAATTCCTCGATCAGTCTCACCAGTAGTGAAGCGTGGGGAGAGGGAGTGGAAAGGCACTTGGCCTATCTGCACCCTCTAATACTGGAGTAACCAAACCAACTAACATGACCACCCCCCAAAAAAGGTCGGAGAGGAGCTCCGCAAGATGACGGAGTTCATCAAGAGCGAGGCGAAGGAAAAGGCGCACGAGATCGAGCTCAGGGCAAATGAGGAGTTCAACATCGAGAAGACCAAACTGGTGCGCCAGGAGAAGGACGCCATCGACAACAGCTACGCCAAGAAGTTCAAGCAGGCGCAGATGTCGCAGCAGATCACGCGGTCGACGGTGGCCAACAAGACGCGGCTCAAGGTGCTTGCGGCCCGCCAGGAGCTGCTGGACGGCATCTTCGAGACGGCCACCCAGAAGCTGGGCGACGTGGCCGCGGACGAAGCGCGCTACGAGCGCGTGCTCAAGGGCCTCATCCTCGAGGGCTTCTACGCCATGGCCGAGGCCGAGCTGCAGATCCGCGCCCGCAAGGCCGACTACCCCCTCGTCGAGAAGGCCATCGAGGCCGCCGCGGCCGAGTACAAGGAGAAGGTGGGCAAGGAGATCAAGGCGACGATTGACGAGGAGAACGCGACGCCGGATGGAAGGTAAGCACTCCAAACCACGAGTCGAGACGAGACGAGAGACCCGGCGGTTAACACGGAGACACAGCGCTGGAGGTGTGATCATCGTCGGCGGCGGCGGCAAGATCGACATCAACAACACGTTCGAGGCCCGGCTGAACCTGCTTAGAGAGAGTGCCCTGCCCGCGATGCGCAAGGCCCTGTTCGGCCCGAACCCGAACCGCAAGTTCTTTGACTAAGTGTGGTGCAGAGGCTCGTTCTCGGTGCATAGAGATACGTGTACATCCTCAAGATCAGTCTGAAACGGCCATCTGTGCTGCTCGGGGTGGACGAGGAGCCAGGCATTGTTTGTTTGACTTCATGATGAGCGAAGCAAGGGCGCTCTCGCGCGGGGTATCTGATAGAGTTTGTATGATACAAGGGGGCTCCCTTCCCCGTCCCCTTTCCTTTCCCACTGTGCTAAGTAAGGTACCTAATAAGCAATTGAAATCCATACATCATCATGCGTGTTTGAACCTTCCAACCTTGATATATTACCGGCCAAAAAAAAACCATCTCAGCCCATGTCATATGTCATGCACGACGTCATCGCCATGTCTTCCTGTTCTGGCCCGTCATGAAAGTAGTTGGCGTCCCGAAGCGTTTGATTCACCTCGACAGATCTAATTATGGTGTTTTGGGACGGCCCCTGGCGCCCTTTGCCAGAAACCTCTGCATGAAGCGCTGCTGCCGTGGCCTCGCGGCATCATCCTCGCTCGTCCGTAGGCCAAAAACACTCTCCTTGGGCGGCGGCCGCGTCCGGGTCGCATGGTGCAGCTTGCGTTCGAGGTCTTTAAGCTTTGTCTTGGCGTCCAGCCGCGAGGCAAACGCGCCCCCCTGCTCGTGGATGTTGGAGTACAGGATCTTAAGCCGTCTTGCAACTTCGTCGACTTCGGCGTTGTACTGCTTGATGGCCTCGGGGCCGCCGCCGAGCGGCGGGTTGCCGTCGCCGATGACGACGCTGAGCAGGTCCGTCAGCGCCGCGAGCTCGTAGTAGTCGGTGTTGTGGCGGTCGACGACGAACTTGTCGGCCTCGAGCTGGTCGACCACGGCGCGCATGCTGAAGTGGTCCTCTGGGCGCGCGCTCGCCCGCTGCGGGGCGTCGAAGACGCAGACGATCGAGAGCCGGCGTCGCAGCTCGATCAGGCGCGGGTCGGTGATGGGGATGGAGGATACTGCGTCCCAGCGCAAACACGCTTCCTCAACGTGGTCGTACAGGGATGTGCATACAGCTCCGCACTGGGAAAACGAAGGAGTTAGCAGGGGGTTAATCAATACAGAGATGTGGACGCACGTACGAAGTGATCCCATGATACTTTGGGGACGGCTTGCACAAGCCTGAGCATTGCGTCTTGGTGGTCCGTTTGTATTAAATGGTCCTCGCGCATGAGGTTATCCATGCCAAGGCGGAGGAGGATCGCTACACTCCGTATAAGGGACTGCAACTCCAGGCCGTGTGCTGTCTCGGCCAAGATTCGAAGGACAGACCGAAGAGGAGTCCAGTCTCTTTGCTTGTAAGGCTCCCATCTTTCATACTCGGAAGACGTTTTGCTTGCTTGGAGGGCGAAGTCGAGAGCCCGACCCGATGCTCCCAGGTTTCGGAAGAGTTGAACAATAGTTTCCTCGCTTATATACTCGCTGGCGTGATCCGGGCACACCCCGAGGAGTCGCAGGTATTCCTCTCGAAGCTTCCTGGATTTCTCGAAAGGGGTTTCGTGCAGGACCCAGAGAAAGATCTCGTCAGGCAGGCTCTGCATCTTGGCCTGTATGTTGTACGGCAGCCCGTCCTCGAAGAACTCAACTCTGCTTTTCGCGGGGGCAAGGAATTTCCAGACCCCCGTGGCAGTGGCCCTCGGAAAGAGCGGCCGGGCACCGATCGAGAAGTCATCAGCCGAACGACTGTGGTCCTTGTCGAAGAAAGGATACTCTTTGCGCTCCGCATCCTCGCCCGTTCTCTTCACAGCGCGCAGGACCTTTTCGCGGCGGCCCTCGTTCTGGCTCCCGTCATCGTCCGAGAGGACATTCAGCATGTTGTCATGCAGGCTTCCGGGGGCCTTCTTCGGAGCCGCTACGGGTTCGGATGGGCGGGACATGACGGAGGCCACGCGTTGCTCGCTCTCTTCGATGGCGTTCTCAGCCTCGGCGTGCTTCAGTAGCGCTTTCATATCAAACTTGTGCTTGGGCTTGCGGATGCTCAGAGGCGACGAGTGGAACGCAATGGCCGTACGTTTCGCGCGCGGCGTGACGCACGGGTTCGCATCCTTCCGTGCCGGGGGGATGGGCATAGCGGTGCTGGTGGTGGGCTTGCTGAAGAGAGGGGGCAGGTCATCGTCGGATGAGATGAAGTCGTCGTCTTCGTCTTCATCGTCGGAGCCTTGGATGACGGCGTCGCGGGGCCGGGGCTGGGGCTTGAGACTTGGTGCTGCCGGTGAGGACAGAAAAGGCGGCGGGGATGACGGCAGCCGTGAGGTCCGTGGTCGGGATGAGGATGAGAAGGGCACCTTGGGGGGTGACTGAGAGTCAGGCTGAGAGGGCGGGGGCGCGGTGAGAGACTGAGATGGTTGGGAAGGAGCGCCGCTGCTCTGCGAATCTTTGGAGGCCCGCTTGAAAAAGCTCGTTATGTTCCCGTTCTTGGACATTATGATGTTGCCGGCACCGGCACACGGCCGACTTTGCTCAAGGCCGCGTTTTCATATCATGGGCTGTGAGGCTGGAATGCGACCAGGGCGAGGATGACTGCCGGAGCCGTGAATTACAGTGAGTGAGTGCACTGCAATTGGGTCGTCGTGAGGAACGCACAGGCAGGTTGAAAAGTCGAGGCACGGGCTAATCAGCATGAGATGATGGCATGCAGCCTCTACACCGTACGGTGGTAGGCAAGTTCGTGATGATGGAAACCACACTATGCCTTACGCCAAGGCGCGAGGCTCTCTTTCATGTTCAAGAAAGGCGGCGGGTGGCTTTGTTGGAACTTCGTGGTCGGGCTGGACGCGTCGTCCAATCAATCCGCGTTTGGATTTTGGAGACCAGGGCCAGAGCGTGAGGTGGGCTGTGGACCTGCCCGGCTCGTGCCTCCTTCTGAGCCGCTATGGCGGCTGGTTACGTACGGTTAGGTACTTCAGATTTACCGACGGGGGACGGTTGGAGGGTGAGGTCCAAATAACCCGTACAGAACACGAAGTTTAAATTGCGTGCATGGCTGCTTACACAAGGCAAGTCCAGGCATCCCAGGTTATTGCTATTTTGCTATAGCAGACAGATCGTATGGGATAATTAGGTGCCTGAATCCCCACGATCCCGCCTGTCGGATCCAACATTGTGGACAAGGATGAAAATGGGGACTAGGCTCAAACAACTGAAAAAGGCTGACCATCCATATAATCCATCAAGTCCATGAGCCAACGAGCCAGCAGAACAGCGCACGAGGTGCACTCGATCTTGGAGGGCTGTCTCATGCTGAGATTGGCCAACGCTGGATTAAGGATTCCGTCGATCTGCCTGCCCGCCCCGTCGGTGAGGTTGGTCAGCACAGCCGGCAGTGAATCCAGAGCCTGAGAACCGGACGGGAAAGAACTATTATCTGTGCATCTTACTCGAGCATCTGAAACAGGACATGGCCCCGATGTATCAAGTTATCGATGTCGGCGTCGATAGTACCGGCATCTCCTAGATTGGGAGAGCTGCCGCCTTTTGATAGCCTTTCCGTATCAATACCAGACCTCGAGCAGATGTGCCTGTCACTGGCCTGCCTCCAGCCCAGACGAGAGGTAAATTACCTATCAGGTACCCTTCTTTCTCTTCTCCAAAATTACCTACCTGAGGTTGCTTAGGTACGTAGTACAGTTGGATTTCAATCGCGGCCACACCCAGCAACTTGAAACAGTCTGCGTGATTCGCTTGCACAGCCAGGAGGGCCAGTGACTCGTCTCCCTCCCGTATACCTCCAGTAATAAGCGCACATGGAGGGGTTAGGTTGCACGCAGCACTCGTCGTGTCCCATATCGGTAGCCATATCATACGCAAAGATGGAGATCCCTCTTTGCTTGGCTGGGACATGCGCGACCGACGGGACAGCAAGGAAGGGAGGGGGTATGTGCTGCCCCGTGTGTGGTGTTTGTGTGGATGTGGTAGACAGGTACGTGAATTTCCTACTGTGCAGCTGGCCCGAGTTTCTGTCGACCACGCACGAGCATCAAACTAAAACTTTGACCTGAGTAATCGTCATGACGCTGCCCTGGCACGCTGGTTCCGGGTGTGAGCACGCACGCAGAAGGCAATAACGAAGTTTCATTACCAACTGTCCCTGGATCTTGAGTGAAACTCGCCCGTCGAAACCGTGTGCTGCCATCATATGCCTGCTTGTGCACACTGCGGCAAAAGTCATCACGCTCAACAACTGTAATAAAATCCCACAAGCAACCGCATCGCCTCCGAGGTCAGGCCATTCAAATAACTGGTGATAGTGAGGATATTTCTACTGGAGTATTGCCATGCCGCGGCTGGCTGCACCGTCCCACGAGCGCTGCCCAATTGGTGCTGTCACGCCGTAACCCGCGCCGCAGGTCTCGTGGTTGTGCATCTCGAGCAGCCCTGAGGACTGGGGTGTCCGGACTCAATTTGCCCTGTCAGCCTGCCAGCCAGCTTGTCTCGATTCTTGAATGGGCACTTTCCTGACTTTTATAAATATGAAAGGGCTTTATGGGTTATTTGCTGTGGGAAGGCCATGGCAGGGTAAGTATGCACTTTGCAAGTGGAGGGGGAGGGGCGGGCAGAGACAACATGGAGGATGGAAGCGTTGAAGATCATCGATCCGATGGATGTTGCCCCGAGCTACGATGACGACGGGTGGAAAGGCGAAGGGCGACCCGTAAGCGGCTAGCACCCACATCGAGCGTTTCCTACAACCTTTTTCTGGGGTTGGATGAATCGTGGAGTCCACTACGGGATACCGTGCCTGCGTGCACACCAAAAAAAGACGCGGCTGTCGACCACTGGCGTCGGCGCCGGAGCCTTAGCAGAAGCCGAGATCGAATGAACGACAACCCCGTCCAGGCGACCATGTCGACAGTCAGGCCGATGAAAACAAGAGATTTGACTTGCCATGAGATGGCACGGGGTTTTCCTGAAGTAGCGCGGCATTCTGTCTGATGGCCGCTTGCCGAGAGAGGACAAATAATGCCACCCTGACCTACCTGCTCTTCACGAATATACCATTTGTGAAGCGAGTATGGATGTTGTTGGGTCCGAATGGCGCTTTGTGCAGTCTCCGCCGCCAGCGGTCTTGTCACCGGCTTGGCACCTGGGCAGTACCTACCCTGAGTGAGGAGAAAAGGCCCAGGGCAGCACCGAACATGTAAACAACATGCGCCGCAATCTACCTTGGTGCCTTGTACCTGGGGTCAGCTCCCAGATCGATAGGGACAAGTAGCCTCACCTGCCAGACAGTAATAACCTGTGATGGGAGCGGCTGAAGGCGATGCTTCTCTTTCGTCTTGCCATCACGGTAAATCCCTGCTTCAAGGCTGCTGCTCTTCAAACCTGGCGGGACCGGTACGGGCTCTGAAATGTAAAGTACCGGGTACCGGACTTCCAGGTTGACATCAAGTGAGGAAGATTAGCGCATTGCATTGGGGCTCTGAGTGGGTGGGTGGCTGTGGTTCAAGCCGAGTTATCCAGCGGGCAGCTTTGCCAAGTTGGCAGGCGCAATTGCAATTGCAATTGCGATTGAAAACCTGCACGGAAGCAAGTGAGAACCAAGAAACAAAATAAAGGCCCACCGCACCTTGGTACCTACACCTACCAATCATTCATGGTACGGTCGTGAATGGAGGTGCCTCCCTGTCGCTATGGATCGCTGCGTTACAGTCCTCATCAGTCCCAGTCCCGTCTGATAGTTGATGAAATCTGGTGGATTACCAACCTGGAAGCCAAGCCATTTATTTCAGGGTCCGAGGTCCAACAAACCCCCCTTGTTCCTGCCCCGATTAGGTAGGTTTGGCCTTGTTGCCCCCGTTTCGCCGTGCAGCCTGCTGCGTTGTGCTTCTGTGGCCTTTTCATGTCACTCAGTCAGCAGCGCAGCACCTGCGCCCGTCTTCGTACCTAGGGATCCCTTGCCAAGCGAATTTTTTTCTGCTTCTCATATCCCCCTCCCCCCGCTTGAACGCTGACGCTTCGGCGTCGGTTCATGCAGATCGACTTTTGTGGTCCTGGTTCCCGTCGCTTTCCAACACGCCGCCCAACTTCTGCAAGTTCACCGGCCCTCAGCGTCCGGTGTAATTCCTTTCCAGCTTAAGCCATCATCAACCAGTTCAAGCAGGGTTCAGTGCTGCGAAATAGTATTATCGACTTGACTGCTGCGTGAAATCTTCGGGATTGGAAGGTACCTCCCTGATGAACGGGTCCCGCTGCTCACACAAGCACAACCTGGAAAGACACTGCCCTCCAGTTCTGCGCCTTCTCTCAGCCTGTCGCTGTCGAGCGAGCTAGCGTCCGAGTAACCAGATACCTACCTACCTTTGGTCAGTGCCTTAGCGGATTGTTGTTCCAAACCCCCCGGCTTACCCGGCCTTTCCACTGCCTTTTAACGCCGGGACGACAACCTCCCTACCACCCCCTACTCCTAGGCCTGGTCTCGTTTTGGATAGGCCTCTTGGAGCACGTCCAATCCAGCTCCCGTCCCACGGTCCACGCCCGCTTCCAAGTGCTCCACGCCTGACGCTTCAGCTCCAAAATCTCTCCCGCCTCCTGTCTGTCTCCCTCGATTTATCATCACGAAGCAGCAGCGCCGACTGCCACTGACCAACTGCCAACCACCCGCGAGCTACAAGCCACGAGAGCCCTCCCTTATCGCTCGCTCCCGCCTTCGAAACCCGACGGTCTTTCCACGTACATCCCAGGACAACCGCAAACGAGGTTTCTTGTCGCTTCGCGGTCCCATCTCCATCGCTGCTGGCCTTGCAGACCGTCGTGAATCTTTACAATCGCCCCCCCAGCAACATCACCAACACCCACGCACGCACGACAGGGCCTCGCGCGATTTCAACTGCAGTGGCGTCGAAACAGCGACCGGGCCAGCCTTGGCCATCCTGGCGGACGTCTCGGGTTGATCGGGCTCCGCCCGCGATTCCCTGACCATGGTGCCGAAAGTCCCAGAGGAAGGCGACGGCCCCGGGCCCGAGCTGTCAATGCAGAGGTCAAGATGGGCCACGAGAAAGTTGACGGTCAAGAGTAGCGGCCTGAAGCGGATCGCCTTGGTGGCTAGGAAACACAACAGGGCCGCTTCCAACGAGAAGAAGAGGGCCTCCGGAGGAACCGCCTCTTCAGGGCATGGAGACGGCGCCGATGCCGACGACAACGACGGCCAAACTGTCGCGGCCGACGCAGGCGGCGCCGCACCCCGATCCATCTACTTCAATTCCCCCCTGCCGAAAGAGCTCCTGGACGACGAAGGACGGCCGGCACGGCATTACACGCGAAACAAGATCCGAACCGCCAAATACACTCCGCTCTCCTTCGTCCCTAAGAACTTGTGGTTCCAGTTCCATAACATCGCCAACATTTTCTTCCTCTTCCTTGTCATTTTAAATGTGAGTAGTCGTCGCGCCTGCCTCGCTCTCTCCCAAGTCTCTCGCCGCTTGCCTGGTTTGCTGACCAGCTGGTTAGATATTTCCTATTTTCGGCGGTGTCAACCCCGGACTCAATGCAGTTCCCTTAATTTTTATTATTTTCGTCACCGCCGTCAAGGATGCCATCGAGGACTCGCGGAGAACCATGCTGGATACTGTCCTCAACAACGCGCCCGTCCATCGGCTGCTGGGGTGGAATAACGTGAATGTCGAAGACGACGACGTTTCACTTTGGCGGAGGTTCAAAAAGGCCAACTCTCGCTTCTTTGACGGCCTCTGGCACTCTTTCACAAGGCTTTGGAAGAAGGAGGACACCACTTCTGCAAAGGCTGCATTGTACGATAACCCGCGCGCTTCCATCGAAACGAGCACGCCCTGGGAATCGGTCGGCTCCCCGCGGTCTCGACAATCGTATACGTCGACGCGCGAAGCGATTCAAATGACACCGGTGCCATCGCCCCTTCCGCGCAAGTCGAGCCAACTGGGGCGGCCGTCCCACGAAGACAAGCTCGAGCCCATGTCGACCTTGGAAAGCTCTGACGAAGCTTGGCGAATGGTCCCAGGGGACCTGATCAACCACAATTTGCCCATCTCGGGCCACGCCAGGTTCCACAAGGACGCCTGGAAGAATCTGGTTGTGGGCGATTTCGTTCGCATTTACAATGACGATGAACTCCCGGCCGACATTATTGTCCTGGCAACCTCAGACCCCGACGGATCGTGCTATGTTGAGACCAAGAATTTGGACGGTGAAACCAACCTGAAAGTCCGCTCTGCTCTCCGGTGCAGTCGTACTCTGAAGCATGCCCGGGACTGTGAGCGGGCCCAGTTCGTCATCGAAAGCGAGCCTCCGCAGCCGAACCTGTACAAGTACAACGGAGCAATCAAGTGGAACCAGGCGATGCCCGGGGATTCGGATGAGCCCCTGAAGGAGCTGTCGGAACCGATTGGCATCGACAACATGCTGCTCCGTGGCTGCAACCTCCGGAACACAGAATGGGCTCTCGGGGTTGTTGTCTTTACCGGTCATGATACCAAGATCATGATGAATGCGGGAATCACGCCGAGTAAGCGCGCTCGTATCGCCCGCGAGCTTAACTTCAACGTCGTCTGCAACTTCGGGATTCTCATGATCATGTGCCTCGTCGCGGCCATCGCAAACGGTATTGCGTGGGGGAAGAGCGATGCATCATTGGCCTGGTTCGAGTACGGATCCAATGGAGGAACGCCTGGTCTGACTGGCTTCATCACGTACTGGGCTGCCATCATCAACTTCCAGAACTTGATCCCGATCTCGCTCTACATCTCGCTCGAAATCGTCAGGACTCTTCAGGCCTACTTCATCTACAGCGACCTGGGCATGTACTACGACAAGATCGACGCCCCATGTGTTCCAAAATCTTGGAACATCTCGGATGACGTGGGTCAGATCGAGTACATATTCTCGGATAAAACAGGCACCCTAACGCAAAATGTGATGGAATTCAAAAAGGCGACCATCAACGGCCAACCGTACGGAGAAGCATACACAGAGGCCCAGGCTGGTTTGAACAAGAGAATGGGGCTTGACACTGGCCAAGATACTGGCAAGATCCAGGCCGAACTTGCTGCAGCCAAGGTAAAAGCCCTCGAGAACCTACGAGAGCTTCATGCCAACCCCTACTTGCACGACGAGGACCTGACCTTCATCGCTCCTGATTTTGTGGAGGACCTCGCCGGCAAGAACGGGCGAGAACAGCAGCTCGCCAACGAACATTTCATGCTGGCCCTTGCCCTCTGCCACACCGTGATCACAGAAAAGGAGCCAGGTGATCCCCCCAAGATCATCTTCAAAGCCCAGTCTCCGGACGAAGCCGCACTTGTCGCTACCGCCCGCGACATGGGCTTCACGGTCCTCGGGTCGGCGAACGGCACGCTCGAGCTTAATGTCATGGGCGAAGACCGGCACTACCCGGTTCTCAACACCATCGAGTTCAATTCCACCAGGAAGAGGATGAGCGCAATTGTTCGGATGCCTGACGGCAGAATTCTGCTTTTCTGCAAGGGCGCCGACAGTGTCATCTACTCGCGTCTGAAAAAGGGCGAGCAGCAGGAGCTGCGCAGAGAAACGGCGAAGCATCTCGAGATGTTTGCTGTCGAGGGTCTGCGTACCTTATGCATTGCACAAAGGGAGCTCACAGAGAAGGAGTACAAGGAGTGGAGGAGAGAACACGACCTGGCCGCCACCGCCTTGGATAACCGCGAGGAAAAGCTCGAAGAGATTGCCGATAAGATCGAGCAGGACCTCACCTTGCTTGGAGGCACCGCTATCGAAGATCGACTTCAAGACGGAGTCCCTGACACCATTGCTCTCCTGGCCGATGCAGGGATCAAGCTCTGGGTCCTCACTGGTGACAAGGTCGAAACGGCTATCAATATCGGCTTCTCTTGCAACCTTCTGAACAACGATATGGATCTTATCCGGCTCCAGGTCGAGGAAGACGAGAGTGGCCAGACTTCAGAAGACGAATACCTGCGCCAAGCCGAGGAGGGTTTGGATAAGGGCCTGGCCAAGTTCGGCATGACGGGCAGCGATGACGAGCTCAAGAAAGCGAGACACGACCATGAACCCCCGGCAGCGACACACGGCCTTGTTATTGACGGCTTCACGCTCCGATGGGTGCTTAACGACACACTCAAGCAGAAGTTCCTGCTACTGTGCAAACGGTGCAAGTCTGTCCTCTGCTGCCGTGTCAGCCCAGCCCAGAAAGCCGCTGTTGTCTCCATGGTGAAGGTTGGGCTGGACGTCATGACGCTGTCCATCGGTGATGGAGCCAACGATGTTGCCATGATCCAGGAGGCTGACGTTGGCGTTGGTATTGCTGGCGAAGAGGGACGCCAAGCTGTTATGTCTTCGGACTATGCCATCGGGCAGTTCCGGTTCCTCCAGAGACTCGTCCTTGTGCACGGCCGATGGTCGTACAGGCGCTTGGCAGAAACTATTAGCAATTTTTTCTACAAGAACATGGTCTGGACCTGGGCGCTCTTCTGGTACCAGGCCTTCTGCGACTTCGACATTTCCTACATCTTCGATTACACCTACATCCTCATGTTCAACCTGTTTTTCACATCTGTCCCGGTTATCCTTATGGGAGTTCTGGACCAGGACGTGAGCGACACGGTGTCGTTGGCTATTCCCCAGCTCTACCGTCGCGGTATTGAGCGGTTGGAGTGGACGCAGGTGAAGTTCTGGCACGTGTTTCTTCACAGAGGGGGGCGATTGCTTTTTTTGGGTTTGCTAACAGAGTCCTAGGTCTTACATGGTGGACGGCATCTACCAATCCGTCATCAGTTTTTTCATCCCATTCATCTTCGTTATTCTCACCGCTTCCCCCGCAGGGAATGGGCTCGATCTGAGCGAGAGAAACCGATTGGGCGCCTACATCGCCCACCCGGCCGTTCTCACCATCAACCTCTACATCTTGATCAACACGTACCGATGGGACTGGGTGATACTCCTGGTAATAGTGCTTAGTGATCTCTTTATCTTCTTCTGGACAGGGGTCTACACGGCTACTACGTATGCCGGACCCTTTTACAGGACGGCTCCGGAAGTGTACGCACAGTTGACCTTCTGGATGACGCTGATCGTCACGCCCTGCTTATGCATGCTCCCACGCCTGGTGATCAAGTGCATCCAGAAGCAGAGGTTTCCCTATGACGTGGACATTATCCGAGAGCAGATCATGATCGGCAAGTTTTCCCACGAGACCCCCGGCGCGACACCAAGCGAGGATGGGATCGAGGGCGGCTCGATGGGGTCCTCGGAGACGTCGACGAGGAAAGGGAAAGGGAGACACGCCCACTACGCCAGCGTGGATGAAGACAGGCGGCCTATCTATCCTCCTTCGGTGGCCACGCATAACACGCGCACCCAGAACGGAAGCGACGGCACAAACTATACCAACCACAACCGCAACTCGCTCGACCGAATCACGACTCAGCAGGAGGACGAGCCGACCGAGATGGTGGTGCGGCCGTCAATAGACCGACCCAGGCCATCGTACGACAGGATACGGGCGTCGCTCGACCGCGTCCGACCGAGTCTAGAACAAAGTAACGATTTCACCTCGGCGGCACGGCTCAGTAGAATTGAGTCATCGCACTCGGCGCAAAACGCGGCTGGTGGGCGCAGGTTCAACTTGAACACGGTTAGGAAACGGGGGCTGTCGGCCTTCTCCAAGAAGAGCATCGACCAATAATGCCCAATCCTTCGGCACGGTGAGGAAGGCAGCGACGAGAGGAGGGGTTTTCCGACTTGTATATTACACACGGGGCGTACGCATCCATTTCGCTCACTTGCTCATTTTCATGGCGACGCTGCCCGGACGTCACACTCTCACACTGTTTTCCTTCGGTACGCTTTTTGTTGTGTTGATATCCCGGATGGACATGCTGCCCATGGTTTGAAATGAGCTTGCATGATCCCCATCCATACGAGTTTTTAGGGGAACGAGAGGAGAGAGGGATGGATGAACTGAGGGGATGGTCTGATCAAGCACAGCATTCTGTGCCCGGGCTTGGCGGTCCCTGTTTTCTCGTTGCTTTCCCAGCTGGCTTTTTTTGGTTGTTGTCGCTCAGTCTTGCCATCATTATGACTACCTACCATCGGCGGGGGGTGAATCCACTTGGCCGGGGCATGGTTTCTCTCGTTTCTCTCTCTCTCTCTCTCGCTCTCACTCTCTCTGTTTCGTTCTCCGTGTGCTGGGTTGCTCTCTGTTTGTGTTTTAGCTGGCGTTTTGGTTGGGGTGGAAAGAAGGAGAGACAGAAGAAAGTGGAAGGATGAAAGGAGGGTTGAATTGCATTTACATCCATACATTGCACACACGTACTTTACGGGGTGTATTGCGACGAAGACGTGTGGACGGACGGACGGATGGGGTGAAGTGGTGAAGTGGCTTCTTGCCACTCCCTACCAATCGAGTGTGGTCCCAAAGGTATTCGTTCGCCTGTACTGTACGAAAGAAAATACTTTTTTGCATACAGCCTTTATTGTCAGCATGATTATTAGAAGAACAATTGAGTCCTGCTTGCTCAGTTTGCGTGGCCTCTGTCTTGTTTGTGCACTGTGGCTTGGGAAGTGACATTGCTCGAGGTATTCATTCCATGGACCCAGGAGTCTGTGAGGTAATTGCCCCTGAATCTGAAATGGATACCAGGTCAGGTACCTGCCATGTGGGGCCCCAGGGGGTTGTTTGCTTTGGGGTCTGGTACCTGCAGGCAGGCAGCCGCTAAGGCGAGATAGGCCAGGCGGGTACCTTACCTTGCTTGCCAACTAATTTGGGGAAGCACCCTGACGACCCGATCGAAGAAATGGCATGATCAATTGCAGACTTGGGGTATTGTTTACAGGATTCGCGCTGCTGCTCGACTTTGCTTCCTTTACGTTTGACTTTTCCTGAGCGACTGCGACTGCGACGCCCACGCCCCCGGATACTCACGACGACAAGCCAAACGCAAAGGCAAAGGCGAGAAGGCGATCACGATCGACACCTGAGCCATGACGGCGGCTATGGCGACCGCGAGCGAGATGGCTTCATCGCTTTATGGACGGCTCCAGCATGGCCTCGAGGATCTGCCATATGCGTCAGTCTGAGCGAGCGCCGTCTTCTCCGGTGGAGCTATGCTGAAGATCGCAGCAGGTCGGCTCAGATCCCAATTCTCGCCTGGACGCTCGGCTTGTCCGCCCTCACGGCCCTGGGGATATGGTACATGGCCATCCGCGAGAATGACAGGCCAATTCTTTACACTGTCGCCCCTCAGAAGCTCCCCGCCACGGCCGAGATACTCGATAACCCTGCGATCAAGGTACGGGTAGTGGCAGCCCTCCCGTCCGCCTCCTCGTGTCTTGGACCACACAGACGCAACTGACACCTCCGGCCCACCCACCCACTAGGTCTCGGGCTCATCTGCCATCCACTGCTACGCTCCTGCGAATGGCCAGTTCCTGGGACTGGTCAACCCATCCACGCCGGACGGAATCGACCGGGCCATCGAGCAAGCAAAGGCGGCGCAAGTCCAGTGGGCGACGACATCGTTCCGCGAGCGCCGCGCCGTCCTCCGCTCCATGCTGCAGCATGTGCTCGACAACCAGGAGCACATATGCCGCATCGCGTGTCTCGACAGCGGCAAGACCATGGTCGATGCCCAGCTGGGCGAGGTGCTGACGACGGCGGAGAAGCTGCAATGGACCATCGACCACGGGGAGAAGGCCCTGCGGCCCTCGCGCCGGCCCACGAACCTCCTCATGGCCTACAAGCGCAACACGGTGCGGTACGAGCCGCTTGGCGTCGTGGCCGCGCTGGTCAGCTGGAACTACCCCTTCCACAACCTGATCGGCCCCGTCATCAGCGCCCTGTTTGCGGGCAATGGCATTCTGGTCAAGGGCTCGGAGCAGACCGCCTGGAGCTCGGCGTACTTTGCAGATATTGCGAGGGGCGCCTTGGTTGCTCACGGCCATTCCCCGGCTCTTGTCCGTACGTTTGTCCCCTTTCCCTCTTCTCTCTTTTCCAGAGATCACAGCTAAACAACGTCAACCAGAAACCGTCGTCTGCTGGCCACAAACGGCTAGCCACATCACCAGCCATCCAGATATCGCGCACATCACCTTCATCGGCTCGAGACCCGTCTGCCAGAAAGTGGCCGCATCAGCCGCCAAGGCGCTCATCCCCGTCCTCGCCGAGCTGGGCGGGAAAGACGCGTCCATCGTGCTCGACTCGGTCAGCGCCAGCGATCTCCCGCGCGTGGTCAACACGCTCCTCCGCGGTTCGTTCCAGGCGTCGGGCCAGAACTGCATCGGCATCGAGCGCATCATCGCGCCCCCCGCCACGTACGCCAAGCTCGTCGCCGCTCTCAAGCCCCGCGTGCGCGCCCTGCGGCTCGGCCCCGAAGCCGACATCGGCGCCATGGTCTCGGACAGCTCGTTTGCGCGCCTGGAGCACCTCGTCGCGGACGCGGTGCGGGACGGCGCGCGCCTGCTGGCCGGCGGGAAGCGCTTCACCCACCCGGACCACCCCAGCGGCCACTACTTCACGCCCACCCTCCTGGTCGACGTCACCCCGGACATGGCCATTGCCAACGAGGAGTGCTTTGGCCCCATCATGGTGCTCATGAAGGCGCCCTCCAGCACGGCCGAGGACATCCTCCGCGTGGCGAACGGGCCCGACTTTGGGCTCGGCGCCTCGGTGTTTGGCGCCGAGTCGGACCCGGCGCTGAGCACCATCGTCTCGGGGCTGAAGGTGGGCATGGTGGCCGTCAACGACTTTGCCGTCTTCTATGCCGTCCAGCTGCCGTTTGGCGGCGTGCGCGGCTCCGGGTACGGCAGGTTTGCCGGCGAGGAAGGGCTCCGGGGCCTGTGCAATCTCAAGGCCGTGTGCGAGGACCGGTTCGCCTGGCTCGGCGTCCGCACTGCGATTCCCAAGCCCATGCGGTACCCCGTCCCGTCGCAGGAGCGGAGCTGGCGGTTTGCACGCGGCGTGGTTGAGGTGGGGTATGGGATCGGGATCGGGAGGAAGATTGGGGGCGTCTTGGGGCTTGTGAAGAATGGGTAGGGGGCGCTTGATGGGGAGATGGGGGTGGTGGATTGGATTGGACTGGAGTGGTGGGAGAGATGTGGGTGAGAGTAGAGAAAAGGGGTATTGATATGTGTCACTGTTTGCTTGCTCTATGTAAGATTATCACGAGTACGAGGTGGGAATTATGGTTTCTCCCTGGAATTTAATACGGGATGAGACAGACATATTTGTGTCATTCTTTTTTGTCTTTCCTGTATGTAGTAGGTTTATGTCTTGTTTGTAATGGGGGTAGCACATGCTGCCATTGACTCTCTTGTTTGTAGATGGGAGACTATTCCTGTCTCTCTTTGATTTGATCAAGTTGATTGCAGCCACGGTATGCGTTTGGCTAAGCCGTATATCTCATCCAGGAGGGAACGGGGTTCAGAGAATGGTGCAGGGGATATCATTATCTAGGACGGCATTGTAGAAGAGAGAGTCTGGAACATGGGCAGAGTTCCCAAGAGACAAAAAGAACAGGACAGGCAGGTATGCATGGAATTCATGGGATATTTCAGTCACGGTATATAGAGATAATTATGGTCAGCCTGGTAGACTTTATATGTGAGAATAACTTGGCCTTGGTAGCACGTTGTCTTGGACTGCGGGCTGGAAGAGTTTACATCGAGATCACGGGATATCTATTTGTTATGTTTGAGCCTTCGAGACATATCCACGGCCAACAAAGCTATAACCATGCTCAGATCATCAACAAAACCGTCGTCTTGAGACCACCTGAAATGGCACGTGGCGAGGGATTGTTTGGTGAGTAGCTTCTGCGACTGGCAGCCCAACTCACCGTAGTTCCCTTCTCGCTGATATATGTCCAAAGTGAATATCCCACCAGTCAGTGACAAAAACCACCCAGCATATGATGTGGCTGGGATACTCCCATAGTCAGAAGATACTGCGTACAAAGTCATGGATAGATGATTTGTGTCTAGGTCAGTTGCTGCTGATACCCGTAGTCCAACCTGTAGTATAGCCACCCCGTCAACCCGAGTTGACCTCCCAGAACCAGCGGCCCTCAACATCCCCTTGGCTCAAGCAGAGTATCGACGCCGCATCGAGGGGTAGGACAGGGAGGGGGAGCGAGTGGCGATAGAGCGTCGGTGTGATGTCGAAGAGATCGTTCCGTTGGTATGTGTCCCATTCGTTCCCCCGGGTCGTTACTCCGGATGTGGTCGAGTCTTGAGTATGTATAATCAAGATCCAGAAATAGTTCCACATCGCCCTGTAGAACAACCCAAGCAGGTCTTCGTATGTGTTGATCCAACTGCCGTCAGGACGTGAGTGATGGAACCGGTATCGTATATAGCAGTGTATGCTCGACTTGACTTGACTTGGCCATACTGGACATCGTCCCGGGCCCATTGAACAAGTAGTCTAGGCCGGGGAGTCAAGCCGAGACGACAGACTCCGGGGTAATCGCCTAGGTTTATATATAAAAACCGTTTCCCATCCGCCAAGCTCGCGAGCCACAGATGATGTGCGATAACGCAATCAACCGTCTCTTCTTCTTCTTCTTCTTCCCGAGTCGTTCCTCTTTCCACACGCATGAGCGAAGCGGAGACGGGATAAGAGATAGATAGATAGACAGATCGACAGACAAGGAACGATAGATAGATAGATAGATAGATAGGTAGTTCGGCATCTATCTGTCTGTCTGTCTGTTTAATCAAGCGATAGACACCTGCTACTACCACCTTACCTTACCTGACCTTACCTTAGCATTAGACTAATAAAACGAAACATGGCAGAGCTACTTCATACAAAACCGGGCAGGCAGGTAGGATTTCTTTTTGGGAAAGCGTTTTTCATGTCCCCCCTCGCGACTAATAGGAGAAGAGAAAAAAAAAAAGGCCTTGTAGATAGATACATTACGCTAGGTAGGTCGAAGGATAGATATCCTCTCGAATTGTAACTGTCGGATCCCCTCCCCCGGTTTGAGGGGACCCTTGGTGCATGTTGGAGGGCCACCCGGCAGAGGGCTTGCTTGCTCCAGATAAGCATGCAGGGAGAAAGGCAGGCTGTGTGTAACGTCGTGTGGCTTTTGGGTTGCTGATATGCGATGCATGATGATGATGCTGATGGCAGCGGTTTGACCTCAGGCAGCGTGGAAGAAAGACAAGAGAAGAAAAAAAACACGGTTTATTCAGGTAGCTATTGCCTATCTTCGTTTTCCAACCGCACCCCCCTGTAACATACATACATACATACCTCTGCCGATGCCTGTCTCGTGCCCCCCCAGACATAATGTTGCTCATGCCTGACGAATATTGCGAATGGTCACTTGCCCGCCCCCGGATCGGCAGGCCAATGGCCGGCAGACGGGATCTCTGGCTGGCTATCAAGGCTGGCAAGAGATAAGGGAAAAAAAAAGGTCTCGCCAGCAATTCAGGTGAATAATAACACAGAGATAATCCCATCAGATAGTTTTGCGCTTTTGGGGGAACATTGTGGACATGGATATATATATACCAGCCTGGTATCCCGCCGCCGTCTGGACAAAATCCTTTTTTGAATACAGTTACTCCGGTGGTGCCCTCACAACAACGACGACATCCCTTCGCTGGCCAAGGCAATGGATGAAGGCCCCCATTTGTTTACAGGAGCTGAGCTGGACCGGGAGGCAGGGTTAGGGTTCCGCCAATCAACCGAATAGAGGGGTCCGGATCGATGCACAGCAGGCCATCATCGTTGGCTCGTCATCAACAACAACAACGACAGATTGACGACGTCCCGACCTGACACAAAGCGGATCCGTCATCTCGACCAACACCAACCAACACCATCGGATCATTGACCCTCGCAGGATCCGACGAGGAGAGCTGCTGTTTGACATTCGTCATTCCCCCGCTTTCCCTCCTCCCTCTGCTCTTCGCCCTTTCGCTCTTTCATCGAGATCCGGCTTTGGGAGAGAGCCTTGGACGGCCAAACCCCCACGTTTTCTCCCGTCTCGTCCATGCTTGGCGACGGGGGGGTTCATCAATCCCCCACGAGGGGTTCACGCTTTCATTGGCCACGCCGCCCAGGTTGATCAGCCTCCCGCGAGAATGCTCGAATTAAAATCCCGCAGTTCGTTTTTCTCGACTGGGGAGTGAAGACGGGCTCGCTGGTTGCTCGCGGGCAAGCGAGCTTGTGTCGGAAGCGGCTGGGTGTGGGTGTGCGTGTGTGTGCGCCCTCCACCACACAACCACCCTGGCTGGGGCGGTTTGGGTGCCAAACGACTGCTTTGATTGCTGGCTAGCCAGTCGCTTTCCCCCAGGCCCAGACCATCTTTGATGGATGGGGGAAAAAAGGTCGAGCACGCGAAACAAGACGAAATGAGATCCGGGAGATGACACGCTTAGGCAGGAGAGGTGGGAGTCGAGGCGTTCGAGGGCGAATTCACGGACAATTAACTGCAACTGGAAATTGAAACCAGCTTTTGCCTCGTACAAACCCATCCGGATCTGTCTCTCGCCCCGCATCGCTTCCAACACGACCACGGTCAACACCACTCGTCTTTGAGCTTTGACGGTCTGGAGCCAGCTGCCCAGGCTCAGAAAACCGGCCGGGTTAGCTCGCAGCATTTGCACCGAACGATGGGCCTCAAGCTGGCCATGCATGGTAAGAGGGTAGGTTAGCCTCGTGTCTGACGAGATGGCCCATGTCTCGATTGATGGCGAGGTTGGGCGAGAGGGGTTGACTCCCTCTCCCGCTCTTCTCATCTTTTTTCTTCTTTCTGCACAGCGACGTAGTTAATTGCTTTGGAAAGTGACTTGATGTTTCGTGTCATGAGAGAGACACAAGCAAGCCGGCACCACTTTTGATACGGCTATCATGGGGAGGTCCGACTACGGCGACGGTGGTTTTTTCTCTGGAGGAGGGACCGACGGGTATTTTCACGTGTGATTCGTGGAGATATCAACTCGGGACATGCAGGAGGGAGGAGTGGACGAAAGGGCTGGGCATCCATCCGGCATCGTCTTGCTGTGCGGCGCCGCGGCTGTACCACTACCGTTACCGCCACTCCCAGGGCCCAGGTCCAGGTCCAGGTCCAGGTCCATGCCTGGGTCTTGGGCTAGGTAAGTCGGCGGAGGGAAAAAAAAAGAGCGAGAGGCTGAAGAGGCGCGGAGAGGACCAGCTGGATCGGACTCTATTCCCGAGTCCAACGGTAGCGCAGCGACAATGGAGATCCACCGATCGGAATATAAAGGAACACGAGCAGCACTAGCGGTCAATGCTAGCATTGCTAGCAGAAGTGAGGCTCGGTATGTGGCGGTCAGAGCGGGAGCTATCGGAGATCAGAATAGCCTCGTCCTCCGTGGCCTGTGGTCCGTAACCCGTGCAAGGACTTGATGCCGGAAAGTTAAGACTGGGAAAGCCAAGGGAGGCCAAGGTGGAAGGAAAGCTGGGCAGCGGAGCATCGTGCTGCAAAGAGCCCGTTGGCAGGCGAAGAATCCGTGCCGTTGAGGGCATCGATGATGATGGTGATGTGGTTGATGCCTGCGACAAGCGTCAATCAATCCGGTCCATGGGCCGGGATACGGCCGGGCTCCTCTTGGTCACCTAGGCAGCGTGAAACGTTCAGTGAACGAGCAGGGCGTTGATTTCCCAATTAGTGCCCAGAGCTCAGAGAATCCACAGAGGTTACAATCCACAGAGGTTAGAATCCACAGTAGTCCAGAATTCACAGACGTCCTGATTTCTGAATCCACCGACGTCCAGCATCAACGTTGGCAGCGCCCTGAAGCTGGGTGAGTTGGGCGGGGTTTGTTTGGTTGGCCTCGGATCATGAGTCGTTTTGGGGCCATGATGCCGTTCCCGACACCAGCGCCAACGTGCCCGTTAATCGCTGTCGTTGATCGTCAATCTCATATGTGTACGTTTAGTCGTTGCAAGATACGTGTAGGTTCGAGTGTAGGTTATGGGTCCTCTTCCTTACCCACCGATTTGGGTCGGGTTGTCGTCATCCCATGTCTTGGCTCTTGGTGATCGGCGCAAAAGGATCATCGTCCTGCGCGTTAGGTACCTCAAATCTCCTCAAATCCAGTCCTCCCTGGCCGGCGTCTGTTACCAGTGACCAGAGGCACTCACTCGCCTGGATTGCTGGTTCCGGAGCGTCGCACAGCATGGTGCCGCAGTCACGGTCGCGGTCGTGAATGGCGGCTTGCAGTTGATATTGCTCTTGCAATTGCCACTGCCATTGCCCGCTCGTGCTGGAGAGTTTTGGCCCAGCAGCGCATAGTCTGGGCCCTGTCAGTGGTCGAGCGCGAAGCGCCATGGAAGAAGGCCCGTTCCTTCCATCCTCTGTACCAGGGAATAGCAAACGAACAGACCAACAGGAGATCTTGCCGCAACGGCGGAAGGAAGGGGTCCAAAGGCGGGGTGGGGAAAGGAAGGTACGTACGGGCCACTTCTTACCCGGCATTCCATGTTGTGCAGCCCATGTCCAATCAGCACAAGAGACCCAGCCTCCAAGCTCCATCGACGCTTCGTCAGGGTTTGCCTTTTGAGATGGGAAGTCTCCACCACAGGGGGGTTGGAGTGCGCGCGGTAGTGCGGGGAGCATCAGCCAGCAAACCTCCAAATAGATCGCCGGAAGTACTCCATGCTTTGAGCTGCTGGAAGCCCTCCCCGTTATACAGCAGCGGTGCTCTCCCTTTGGCAATGAACACCATGACTCCACCATGACTTCACAATGACTATGCAACCACGTTTTGGGAATAAGAGATAAAAAGAAGAAGATATCTGACTGTCCAACCAAGCTGTCGTGGCGCGGTATTTTTGAGTCTAAAAGGTAGTTCGTGGTTCACCACCCACTGATCTGGATAATATCAAAAGAGCAGGCGGCGATTCGCGGTTGCCCGCCCCACCACCACCCAATGCCAATTCAAATGCATGTGAAAGCACATTTCCAGACAGGCAAGTACCTCGCCGTGCGGGATTGCGTTCAAAGTGCACACTGTGGCGGGTTTTGGTTTGCTTCCCATTGCTCAACAACAACATGCGGTTAGGGCCGGGGGCATCCCGTATGAGCCACCACTCACCATTGAAACCAATAATCGAAAAGCGAGACGTGAAGTGGGTTGCAGAGGAGGCGTGGGAGGTTGAGTTTCTGAGGTGTACCGTCTCTCAGACAAGACCAAGTGGGGGTTGGCACGCGACTTTCATGCAAGTGCTCGATATCCCAGCTGGGTACTAACCTGTCTCCCACTAGCTCGTGGCCCCTAGCTCGGAGCAGGCTCAAGGGATGCGATGCGTTTGGCCGTTCGCACCACGGCAGATCCCTGTCCCAGCACCACATTGAGAAGCGTTGGCTGGCCCGTTGAGGTGCCGCCGCCGCCCCCTCATATGGCTTTGCTTTTTCTGTTTTCCCAAGTGAACATGGGGATTTTCGCAAGTACGGGGATGTCTGCTCCTTCGGCCACATACCTGGTAGCTACACTACACTAGCTGCACGTGCACCCTCCTTGGCTAGCTGTGAGGATGAAAGATGGATGAAGGAAGAGGGCGGCTTCAATCTCTGTCGAGTTGAACACAGAGAAAAGACGGGATGCATGTTGTTCCCGGTTGGCTCTGCGGGCTCGCGACCCTGGCTAGGTACCTAGCCTAACCACCACAGTACACTAACAGTAAGGCAGGTCTCATCAATCACCCCACGCGGGTCGAGGCCTCAATTTACCAGAAAGTTACACCACGCGTTTGGGCTGGGCTGCTGTGCCGCTGGGCGAGTCGGGACAGTGGGGTGAAGGTCGAGCCATTGTCGTTTGTGTCTCGGACAGGAACCTCCATCCCGCTCGCTCCAATTCGCCCATCCTGCCATCCATCCTGCCATCCATCCTGCCATCCATCCTGCCATCCATCCTTCCCAAGACAATGAATTCAGTGCCACTCACGCCAACGTATCTTTTACGTGTATGCTAGGCTCAAGTCGTCCGACTGCCAAGTTCGGGTATGTGACGAGAGCATGGGACCAATAGAACAACAACCTGATGGGCAAGGTGCGCGCGCGGGTGTGGTTCCCGTCGTTTGGGTGATGTTGCAAGAACGACCAGACGCCCAATTATAAGTGTCGTGCGCGCGTGTGTACACTGCGCGGGATGGATGGGAAACGCATGCACATTCATTTGCACGCTCAACTAACCATTCCGGTGTGCACGTATTACCCATCGTAACTTTCATTCAACATTACGGGATTGCCGCTACACTACATAGTACAGACTGAAGAGCAGCCCGTAACCCGCATCCCGAAGAAAAGTTGCGTGCCACCATCGACGCCACCCTAAAAAGCTCCTTGCCCGGTTGTCGGTTGGCGGTTGTCGGTTCACGGTTCACGGTTCACGGTTGATGGTCTGGTATGCCTTGAGTAGCCGCGGCTTGTTTTGCCCAGGACTCTGAGACACCGAGGACTCAGCGAGCCAATTCAATCATACAACCAGAGCTTCTGGCTTTTGCCAGTGATGAGGCCAGATTTAACCTTCACACATAATATGTTAGTAACCTCGGGCCCTATAAGTGTACTGTAAAGTGCCTCACCAACCGTACGTGCGTACTTACATAGCGGCCAACTCAATTCAACTGTTAGTCTCGTTCAACATTACCAAGTGAAGACGATGCCGGTCGAATGCAATAAGATGCTCCGTCACTGCGGGGCAGAGTCGGACTTTGATTCCAAGCTTGCTCTTGACCTTGAACTCTGCCAGGCTTCCCGCCGCCAAGAAGAAGCATCAGTTCGTCGCTCAGCGTAATGGAAATATGCCCACTGGTGGACCACTCAGCCACTCGAATACCTTGGCTGTCGCTGCAGCTGTCTGGGTTATTAGGTAGTGGAGGTTCGCCGATGTAACGCACGCGACGAATGAACCCCTGCTCATATAAATGGACCAGAGTACAAGCGACTTCGGTCAGTCACTCCACATCTCGTTGCGTCCCGGTCTTCACTTGGCGTTCACCACCATCGTCATCATCCAACAAGTGCCCACTTTCGATGCTGGTTATATCATGTTCAGAATTTCGACAACACAATGCCCTATACCTGACACCAGCAAGCAGAGGCAGTAAAGAACTCAAGTCAACGGTCAGGTATCTCTCGTAATGTCATGTGTTGTAGGAAGCGCCAGGATCGCACTGCAAAGCACCGTTGAAATCGACCTAGGAGGAACAGAAGAACCGTCTCACTGGTGAACAGCCGCATTCTCCATCCTGCTACTATCTACAGTACACTAAAACCGAAAAGCAAAATGGCCCCCGTAATCGTTTATTCATCCCCAAGAACGGCGGCTGGTGAGGGGTAGTGGTAATACTTGAACAAAGAAGCCGTGCCTCCGCCAAAATCCCAAAGAACAAGAAGCAGAATGGCATCTGGCATCTCAACACCTCGCAGCCCGCAGCCCATGCCCATGAAATATTTGCAGGTTCGTCGCTGCAGTGCACCCTGCAACCCTCAGGTACCTTAGGTCAGGTTGGTAACGGGGTGAACCACCCGTCGTCGCCAATGTGCCCCCCACTGCTACGGGACTGTAATTTCTTTTGTTACCCACCTCACTCTGCCGCCTCCGTCAGCGGAGTTTCTTGGAGCAGCCTTCGAGACGTGGCAGAATTGGTCTTGGTGCTACCGACGTTACCTCATGTCCCTCTCACCTCAGGTACCTAGGTATCCAAGAGGCGTCTTGCGCCGGCGCCCCACATTTGACATTTCACATATCAGATTTCACCTCGTCGTTCGTGCCTCGAGTTAAGATGCGCAAGAGACATACCAAGTAGGTCTAACTGACAGACCACAACCCGTGCTGTTGGTGAGAGAAACACAAGCCGAGCGTGGGTAAGGTACCTGACCTACATTACCTCTCTTACCTACCGACGTGGCAGTTTATCGCCAACGGCTTCGAGTCTCTCGATAGCTCCAGGTCACGTAGGTAACGAAGGTCGGCAGGTCCGTACACAACAGTAAGTGCTTGCAACGACCAAAAGTTCCCCTTCCCCCTCCCCCGCCTTACCCAAAAGCAATAAACACCGGCTCCAGGAGCCGAGCCGGCGAGTTAGGAGACGGGTGCGGTGAATTGAGTTGGGTGGGACATCTCTCGTCCGAGTCTGAGCCGCCTGAGCCTGAGCTTGAGTTCGAGTCTTAGTCTGGCCGAGTCTCTCCACTCCGTGCCGGCCTCTGTTGACCGCGACCGGCTCTGACAGTTGATGGTCAATAAACGGGGCTCATAACCCCATCATTTTCAACATCTCGTCCGGCCTAGGGAGGAATATTGGTAGGTAGCCCAGGTAAGGCGAGGTGACATGTAGGTAGATGTAGGTAAGGTCAGGTACCTTACGTAAGGTCGTTTGCCGTCGCCCGACTCCACCTCAGCTACCTTACATTACCTAGGCTGGCACCAAGCCCGCCGCCATACTTTGACGAGCTGCTACTGACCTGCCAACCTTACTTCTGGCTGCCCATCCCGTGCCTCCGAATTCCCTCCCATCAGGGTTTTCGACACCATTTAGACTTTTGGTTCTCAGCATTATATATACAGCCGAACTCTGCCCTAGAGGTAGGTCTATCTGCCCGCACAATAAGGGAAAACGGTACGTGGAAGAAAGCAAGGGCCTGCCCTGGTGAGCTCTCCGCCCTCGACAACAAATCCAACCTGGAATCCTATCCTGACCGGGAAGACCACCCAAACCCAACCAGCACCACCTCACCACACCTTGGTCCTGTCGGCTGTTTTGCAGGTTGCAACGCACCTACCTGACCTCCCTGCCTCTCTGCCTACCACTTCCCTGCCTGCCAGCCCGAGCCGATCTAGGGTCGCCTTCTCTCGTCCCTTTGGTCTCTTTTTCGACAAGCATTGACAAGCAGCCTCCGGGTTCTAGGCCGGGGCCCTAACAAGTAGCCGAATGCGCCTGGATAGTGCCAAACTGCAACCCCAAAACAGCAACAAGCATTGCATCACAAGTCTGAGGCCGGCAGCAGCAGCAGCAGCTAGGTGGCCGACAGCACAACCACCCAAGCACTTCATTGCACTTCACTGCACTGCGCTGCACTGCACGCACAACCATATGCTTCGATTACCGATTATCGATTCCCGGTTATTCTTCTCTCCGCTGGACGGCTGGATACTGGCACACACCCGACTCGTCCCCAATATCTTAGGTAGAGCTAGCTACCTAGGTTATTCAGGGCACGTCCGAGCTCCTGTCTCCCGTCTCCCGGTCTCCAAGCTTTTGGCTTTGCCGCGCATCGGCAGCGTCCCACAGCTGGAGTGAGCTGGTCCCAGGCCCTAGGGGTTCCAGGCGACAGGTGCTAAAGTGCCACCTTGGTCAGTGGGCTTGTGCGTCCCCAAGTCCCCAAGCCCGAAAAAAAGCCTGCCCTGTGCGGGCAGCGAACGTGGGGAAGGGCAAAATGAAGGATAACGTTGGTGCTCGGTTCGATGGCGGTTCTTTCTCCCATCTGGAATCCCCTCCCTCGCAGCAGCAGCAGCAGCAGCAGCAGCGCCAGCGCCAGCACCAGCACCAGCAGCAGCAGCAGCTCAACCAAGGCTTTTCCCCTTGTGCGACCGCCGCTCCGCCACTCTTCGACATCGACACCTTCTTTCCGACCGTGACCCCACAGACCTCGATGAATCCCACCACGACAGAACATGACTTCCGCTTCCCACGCAGGCCAGGTGACTGGGACGCCGCGACAGGCACAGACTCCAGCGCCCTCAAAGCCGAGGGACCGTCGCCGCCCCGGACCGCAGACGCCAGCGCCAATTCCAATGCCCACCCCAATCCTAGTCTCAATCCCAACACTAGCTTCACTGCCAATAATGCACACCAGAACCAGCACCAGAACCAGAACCCCAAATCAACCGCAAGACAGTTCGTCCGCCGCGCCGACGCACCCGGACTCGGCCTGAGCCTGCCCACGGCGATATCCAGCACCCCACAGGATGACCTGCTCCGGTCCAACAAATCTCTGCCATCCGAGCGTGTCAACGCGGCAATGACTCAGAGTCCCGAGACGATGCAGAAGCAGGATCCGTTGGCGACCGAGATCTGGAGGTTTTACACCCAAACGAAGCGCCTCCTGCCCGAGCAGAAGCGCATCGAGAACCTCACATGGCGGATGATGCACAAGACTCTGCGCAGGCAAGCGCAGGCAGTGGCAGCCAGGTAGGTTGTTGTGACGCTTGTGCTCGAGAAAGACAGTTCTAACCTGGTGGTGTGATTCCTAGGCCGCCACGCCCCCCAGGCGCCCTTCTCAACGCTCCAAGCGGCATTGCACAGCTGCGGAAAACGTCGGAGCAGAACATGGACCCTTTGGACCCCATGAACCTAGACGACTTCATCCACGATGACAATGTAGCCACGCCCGCTGGCCTGGGCAGCACATCCTCTGCGGAAGCTGCCAGGCATTTCGACGACAAGTTCGCCCACTCGACGACTTTGGCGACGGCCATACCCATCAAGACGCGCAAGGAGACGGCGCAGCTTCTGGTCCCCCAGTCCGTCCCTGTTCCGCCTCATCACCATCGAGCTCATGATGAGTTTGGGTATATTCCTCGGCATCCGCGCAAGACGAGCATTGATGAGACCAGCAGACGTGTGAGTTGCCTTGCCGCGCCCAACAGCCCCCCCTTTTTTTCTGCGCTTTTGGTTTTTGCATGTTTTGCGTCATGTTCGCGCTGGTTGCTGAAGAAGGCCTGCGCAAACAATCTCTAACGTATGTAATGGTGTGTGCTTTTTAGAACCGAAAGCGCCCCGCCGACTTCTCACCTCATGTCCCTGCAGCGAATAGCAGCTATGCAGCAAATGACCTGGATGCGGATGCAGACCTCCACGAGTACTCGCTCGACCACCCAAACCAGCCGAGCATGGCTCAGCCATCCAATCACGCGGGGGTCACCTTCCCGCTCGACACCTTCCACATGGAAAACGACCCTATTATCACCTCCGCGGGCCCCTTCCAGCAAGGCTTCTCGTTTTCACCATCCACCTCCCCGATTGTCAACCATGATCCATTTTCCACCATGTACAACAACTCGACAGTACCGTCCGGCCACCACCACTCCGCAGATTACTATTCTCCCCCAGGATCCGCTTATCAGTCCACCGTCTCCACCCCACACCCTCTCAGCGACGGCGAGGGCAACTTCTACTTCGACTCCATGGATATGCGCTTTTCCCGTCAGCAGCCCTACAGGGCGGGGCCCGCCGCTATGAGCAACACCGTAGGGCATCAGTTTCCGTACAACGGCAATGGTAACCTGATGTTTCCCGCCTCGTCGGGCACAAACACGGCCTCTTCGTTTGCCACACAGGGCGCCTACGGCCATGTAGACCCGACCCAGGTGTTTCAGCATGAACACCCGGCCCGCTCGCCTGGCGTTCCACTGATGCAGCAGGACATGTTCTCGTTTGGTGGCGACTCGGACGCTGACGAGGAAGAAGGGGGCGCCTTCGCAGACCGCAACATATCAGTCCCTCAAGACTTCTCTCCGCAGGGCATGGAAGATTCCGGGTTTGACAGCTCGTCGCTGCAGTGGGACCCATCTCTCCCTGGCAACTTTAATACCCAGGCTGCCAGATATCCAGCTGGCCGCCCTCGCAAGCAGGTGACCATCGGCGGTTCGACGACCGACTATGTCGAGGGTGATTGGGAGGGAGCAGGCCTGGGGAGGTCGATGTCGCAGTCCTTTGGGCAGGCCGAACAACGGCAAGGAAAAGTCCCCAGGACCGCATCGACACCTGGCCTGTCTGGTCGAGGAATTGCATTTGAGCGACTCGCTCAGTCATCCACTCCGAACTCGCCGCCTGCAGAGTCGCTCGGCTTCTCATCTGTGGCGCCCAGCCGGCCTTCGTCGCCTCCGATCGGGTCGAAACACGGGTCGACAAGCAACCTCCAGGGGGCACCGGGCGGTCAAGGCGACGGAAGTGCGCCGACGACATGCACAAACTGCGCTACCCAGACGACACCGCTTTGGCGTCGGAACCCCGAAGGTCAACCACTATGCAATGCTTGCGGCCTGTTTCTGAAGCTCCATGGAGTTGTAAGGCCGTTGAGCTTGAAAACCGATGTGATCAAGAAGCGAAATCGTGGCTCGGGAGCAAGCAGTCTGCCTCTTGGAGGCACCAGCACCCGATCCGCAAAGAAGAATGCCAGCATTAGCGCCTTGCCACCTACAGGACAAAATACGAGAAAAAACTCGACTCTGTCCATCTCTTCGACCGCCCACCCCCAGAATACGCAAGCCAGCACACCTCCGGCCCTCAACGGAGTGGGAAGCGCCAATGACAGCGAGAGCCCCGCAAGTGGCCCCGCTTCGGGAGGCAATACGGCAGGGAGCACGCCAACCAGCTATCACGGCAGCGCCGGCTCCTCCAGCGGTATGAACGGTGGGAAAGGCGTCATTCCGATCGCTGCGGCGCCGCCAAAGAACCTGCCCGGTCCCGGAGCTGCCTCTCTGCCGCGAAGCGCGGCCATGGGCTCAAAGCGCCAAAGAAGACACAGCAAGAGCGCCGGAGGTGATTTCTCTGCCGGTGCGATGGACATTGATAGTCCAGAAAGCTCCACCGGGTCCAACGAGGCCGCGCGGTCTCTCGGGTCGAGCAGCGGGTTCCCCGCAATGCAATCGAGCACCAGCACCCTGGGCCTTGCCAACGGCTTTGGCATGACCCAGCGGCCGATGCTCGGGCCTGGCATGATGGGCATGTCGAGCGTCCAACCCGGCCCGTCGATGATGAGCACTGGAGGTGCCAGTGGAGGCGCTCAGGAATGGGAGTGGCTTACCATGAGTCTTTGAGGGGTTATATGGCGTTGCTGGTGTTTGAAGCTTTTTTGTCTCTCGTGTGTTCCACATCGCTTTGGGCGTTTTGATAGCGGTGCATAGACGGTCCGCTTTTAGGTGAGCCACGGCGTCGGCTTTTCTAGGGCTCGCGGGAATCTTTCCGCCACGCGTAACGTGGATGTGGAGGGAAAGGGATTTGTTTGCGGGTCTCCGGGTGTTTGTTGTAGGGGGGAGGGGGGAGAGGACGCATAGAGGAGAAGAGGATGGGATACCAGCGATACCCCGGCTTCGAACTGCGAATACTTATTCACTTGCATCGGTATCATCACTATCGCTATCACCATATTTCACGCCGCCCCCGACTTGAGCCACATGGCACACACACACACACACACACACACAGAAACTCACGCAAACGCAAGACGCAAACGCTCGCACGCACGCACGCACAACAACGATACACTAATGACAGTCGGGGCATATTTGGGAGGAAACTAATGTCTTAAACTGATTGTGCGAATGGGATAAGCGTGATGGATCGGACAGCGGGTTGTTTAATGGTTTTGTATACATCTCTTGATACCACGATATATTGATTTTATTTACTACCCTCCGTCGGTCATTCATTTGCTGAAGAGGAGTTGCGCTGCATGGTTTTGGTTGCTTGCTTTTATGGCTGTTATCTTTTCTTCCCCGGCGTGTAGTGTAGTGAAGTGAAGTGGCTTGTGACGATGCTCTTGTCCGCTTGCTTGCCTGTCTTCGTACGGTATGGTTTTATGCTTTGGAAACCTCGTTGAGCTCCGGGGTCTGCCTGTCCATTGGTTCCTGGTCTCTGGTTCCTGGTCTTGGTTTGCTTGCTGATGCTGTTGATGCTGCTGCTGCTACTGCTGGGGAAACTCGTTCATCTTTTTTTTTCTTTTCGGCTGACTTGAATGCGTTGTATTATGCTCAAACTCAAACTCAACTAACTCCCTTTCCCTTTTTCTTCTTCCTTTTTCTTCTTCCTTTTTCTTCTTGCGGAAACTGACCGGGCTTTGTGCTATCTGATTTGACTCCGGGTCTTTGTTCTCGGTCTGTTTGCTGCCGCGGTGGCTGCGGGTGCTAGTTTGGGGTAGGAACGTCTGGACAGAGAGAATCTTCCGTAGCGGAAAGGAGTACGGAGGTTGGTAATTTACACATGAGGACTTGCTTGCTTGTTGGCCAATGGCGAGACTTGGTACCGCAGTGTATGTGCCATTGGGGAGTGAGTGACTGGTGGTTTTTCTTATCAGGTTCTGTGGAGTCGGGGATGGGGGATATCTATATATATATATTCCACCGTGATAGAGGGGGGTTTACAATGTGGTAGTTGATGAGGGGTGAAGAGAGGGTGGTCATTCCGTTGCCTTTTTGGTTGGTTGGTTGGTTGGTTCGTTGTGATGATACCTGGGTTGATGGATGGCATGTTGCTTGCTGTATGGTGAGCAAATGTGAGATTTTGTGTGGCTCCTGAGCAAGAGAAAGATTTTGCTGCCGCCCTGAGGTCTCGTGAGTCGCCAGGGCGATATGGATGAGGTGTTGGCTCTATTGGAGAGCGCATGGAAGGAGGGGGTAAGAGAGTTCTGGGCTATTTAGGAGGATTTTGGCGGTTTGGGTCAGGGTTGGTTAGTCTAAGGGGTAAAGTGAAGAGGAGGGACGTGAAGGGAGGTCACAGGCTCCTGCTGTTTTGCGCTGTTATTTTTGCCTGGTCTTTACTGATTAATACCATTTGGCTGCATGGGGTCGATTCTGGCCAACATGGGGAGTGGTAGATTCAGACTGGGCTCAGTTTAGATTAGGTTCTCCAATTATGTGTCGAACAGACAGACTGCCTTATCAGTTCAAGAGACATGGAGAACTTTGATGGGTGATGAGTATTTTTGCTGTGCACAGCTTAGGCACTTACTACCTGGTGCCTACGGGGTACCACATCGTTATCCGAGTATCAAACTGTGTCCCTAGTTGCTCTAGAGCTCTCGGGCTAGACAATATCATATCGCTGGTTCTTGGTTCGTTTCTGTACAGGGTAGGCAATTCACCCGGAGCTTGGCTACAAAGATAGAACATGAAACGAGGATTTGTTTTTATCTTTTCCCGAGTTACCTAGGCATCTAGGTAAGGTGGTTCAAGTGGCTGGTTGCATTAAGGTACCTACCTAGCGAGTTTGTCGCATAGATACCTCGTACCTTGGTGTGAGTCTTGGTCAACTCCGAGTAAACACTTGTCTAATTAACCAGGGAACCTAGGTAGGTTACCAGGTGGTTATACGGGTATACGCTGACCAGACCGTATGAATTACCTCTTTCTAAATGGGTTGTCGATGATCAGATTTACAACAGATTGATGGGAACGGACAAAGACTGATTCCAGATGCTCTAGCTCATATTACTCGACACAAGGGTTTACGTAGCTGTCATGAGCATGTTCGGGAATAGCCAGTGCATATACCACGCATCAGACAGATCAACACGCGCATTAACAAGATACATCATGATCAATGTTGTGCGCAAACTGGTGGCTAAGCACATATACACCTAGTCTACTGATTGGATCTCCCATGCCATGTTGTTTTCGTTTGACTAACTACCTAATAAGCACGCGCAAGCTATGCATTCGAAACCCCTAGCTGGCGACTATTTCTATCACCCACCCCACAACCATTTTTTGAAAGTAATACCAGGGAAAGAGTCAACAAGGAAGAAAAAAGAGAGAGGTGCCGATTGCAGGTATAACCAACGCGCCTGACTAGACCAATCGACCAAGAACCGCAAGACAAATGAAAGGTGGGATGTAAAGGAGTGTGTTTGAAGTTGGTGCATCCCCCTTTCCACCAACTCCACCAAGATATGCCATGAAAATGCCCACTCCTCCCGCAATGTCAATCAACAGACCTCAGCTCGCCCTCGTTTAAAGCATGCCGGCGATTGCGACAACGCCGGCCAGCATGGCGCCCATAACCTTGAACCCGACGGCCTCACCGCCAGCCGGTGAGGCAGCGTTGCCAGACGTGGTGGCAGGGTTCGTCTGCGCGGCATTAATGATGGATGTGCTAGTGACATCGCCCGAGACAGCCTGGGCGATGGTAGCCAGGCCGATGCTCGTGGAAAAGGCAGTGACCGAGGCACCGGTGGAGACAGTCAGGACCTGGGTGACGGTCGCCGTCTGCGTGGTCCAGGTCCAGCCGTGTCCCCAGGCGCCCCATGGGGAGCCACCGGCAGCACCGCCTGGGCCCCATCCGCCGGGGCCACCGGCCCACGGAGATCCGTTCCACTCACACCCGGTGACGGTGTAGACGCCGCCGGTCCATGTGCGCGACGAGGCAGGGCCGTTCCAGCCGCCGCCGCCGGGTCCCCAGTTACCCATGCCGCCGCCACCAGGTCCACCGTGAGGTCCGCCCCATGTGCCGGTAAAGCCGGGCGCGGAGACGGTGTAAACACCGGTAGATCCGCCGGTGCTGCAAGAGGACCACTGAGAGCAGAGAGAGGAGGAGAGAGAGCTGTAAGAGGTGATGGCGGTGGGGGTTGCAGAGCAGGCCGAGGAGATGCAGCTGGTCACTGAGGCACCTTGGGTCGCTCCGCAGTAGTTGGTCGGGGCAGGCCAGGTAGACTGCGAGCTCCAAAAAGACGAGAAACAGTTTTGCTGGTCGGGCGTTAGTTTCCATGTACGCTTGTATAGCTTATTACGGGCATGGAAGCAAACTTACAGCGCAGTCAGGAGCGCCGCCCCACCATGGGTTGGCGAGCACTGCAGCCGGGGCCAGCAGGGCCGATGCGATGGCTGCGGTCTTCATGATGGATTATGAGTGTTTTGGCGGTTGGCAAAATATGGTATGACTTGGTGGTAGGGAAATGTCAAATAAAACGAGAGAGCAAGAACCAGGCAGTGGTGACTAGCAAAAATGCGTGAGAAGGGTACTCGGGGCCCGGATATATAGAATCTCACGAGTTGGGATCGGCAGGCGGCTGGGACGAAAACGGAGATACCGGGTTCAGATGGTCAGGAAGTGTTGGGACGATGGCATGGAAGGCTCCCGTGTCTGGATCAATGCACCTGTAGGTAGGATGACTACTTCAGCTAGACAGACAGACGGACAAGCAGACGGCAGAAGTCAGATATATAGGGCGCCGACTAGCAGGTAGGTAGATGGGCCGACTGCCGCTTCGCCTGTCTGCTATTGCTGTTGACCTTACTTACCTCTCAGCCGGCGGAGGAGAGGGGATCGACGGACGCTGGGCGACGGACCAAGGACCACGGACGATGCGAGATGGACAACGCACCAGGCCAGTGCCAATTGGATCGCCCATGTCTGGGAGATCCAGTCCTGGATTGTCGGGGCGTGGTTGCCGCGCGGCCCTGCATTGCGTAGAAGGAAGGCCCAGGTCGACGGGCTGTGATCCGCAGGACGTAAGGTCAGGTAGATAGGTCAGGTAGGTATACCGTCGAGCTTCAAGCAAGACAAAGACGACCTCGAGAGGCTCAGCTATAGCCTCCACCTCCACTTATTTTCGGCCCAGCCTGCGGGCCAAGCTGTTGGTGCCACCGAGACACCGAGACTAGTGACAGGGCCCCTCAGAATTCTCGGGACCGACGGAGAGGTGGGCGAGGGCGGGCGGGCCGAGGGCTGGTTGGCTGGCTTCCACTGCGGATGGGACGCTGGACTACAGGATACCGCAGAGCTCCCGTCACGACGAACATGCATCCGTCAAGGTTGGGATGAAACCAAACGGCCAGAACAGAAATGCCTGACGAGTTCGGATGGCTGGGAGGAATGGTGTGGTGTGTGGTGGCCGTGGTGGAGATGGCGCCTTGGGGAATGTCCGGTGCACCAATTGGACACGACGGAAACGAGGAACAAAGTTTGAGTCCGGCATGAAGCGTCGTAATATGGTTTCTGTCGACGGTGTCACTTAGAGGCCTTGCGCATGGACCCAGAGGTAAAAAAAAACCTTTCCTCTGGTAACGGCAGGTGCATTCCTCCTTTCCTACCCGTTGTCAGCAGTTTGCCTATGCGCCGCTCCAACCGACCGAATGCGTAGCGACATCACTAGAAATGATTAGCAGGAGGTAGTGATATCATCAACGTAAGGTAGGCAGTTGTTATTCTTCTTGTAGCAGCAGCATGCACATCTGGCGACGGCTTTCGTCTGCACTGTATCTCCGCCTAGTCTCTCTCTCTCTCTCTCTGTTTCCATTCTCATGACGTCGTCGCCGAGGAGGGAGGAACCACAATCCAATCTCCCAATTCCCACAGAGCTAGCGATAGGGCTGAACACAACAATGCAACGAGTGGAGTTGACCCCGCCAGCCTGTGGTGATCTTCGCCAGGGTGCTGGCCCCCCGTTCGTTCTGTTACTTCGCTCGAGAAGTCAAACAAGCAAGCGATAAGATTAGATCCCGTCACCGCATTGGATCGATCCTCGCTCGCCATCGGTTTCTCTCTCGCGTCTCGTCGTTGTCTCCCTTCAATATCGCTGCGCCGAGACCACTACAGCGCACACGCACAGTGACACCAAGTAAAACCACCGGCTAGGTCTGTCTCCGCCTCTACGAATATCGGAGAATAATATATTCTATTCTCCGATCTCTGAAACGAAACGGCGCACCCATCAAATGATATATCGCCTCGAACCAGCCCAGCCTCAACATGCCCCACACCACCAACCGCAGTCCCACACATCAAAATAAGGAAACATCTCCACACTCGAAACTCAACGTCCAAAAAAGCGCCCGAACCGACTTGACTTGAGGTGACACACGGCGCCTCACCTCTGGAGATGATGACGACGCCGTTGACAAATCCCAACTACCCAACCACCCAACCCGACTGGCCCATACATCCCTTCGCCAACAGGATGGGTCGGGACGGATAGCGTAAACGTGACCAGAATCTCAAACAAGCGAGGAAGAATGCAGGCTCCCTCCCGCTGAGCGATTCTCCACCGTGATGTTCCGTAGTGCAGTGCACAGCCGCCCATCGTCTACTAGTACACCATTGGTGAGGTGGCCCGCCGTTATCCCGAGTAATAATAATAAGAATAACAAAACAAAGGGCGTGAAAGGTCGACGGTATCGGGGTCCAAACAAATACCGCGGCCGTGATGATGACGTGTCTGTCTGCACGCGCCAGTGAGCTCAGGCGGAACCATCCGTCATCTCTTCTTGTATGTAATGTTCCATCGTGTACTCTAGTGCAGTGTAATGTAAGCAGTTCTGTGGAAAAAAAAAAGCACAGACAGAAATGTTCCATCGTCTCATCTCCATGGTTTCCGTGGAAAGTGCAGAATAACAACCTACCCAGCTACCAACTACCTGACCTGAGGCAGTCACAAGAGACGAGACGAGACAAAGCACTGACAGCACAAGCGCACCAAGGAAACCCAAAGCGAAAAAGACATCCGTCTATTCATCTCATCATTCCCACGCCCCACATCAACACCCAAGCACCAAAGTGTAAGCTAGGTAGGTAGCTAAGTACGGTAGTAAAGCCAAGAACCTAGGTAGGTGTGTATTGCCGCCGACTTGACTGCCATTATTCAGAACGATCCTGCACGTCATACGTTCCATCTCTGTTCGTTCTCGCCCCAACTTATCCACGTTCATCCATCCCCCCCAAGTTCAGAGAAAAAGACCAAAAAGTAACAAAAGAAAGACTCTGCAAAACCCTCGCAGGCAAGGCGTGGCAGATAAAAGGGGGAAAAAGAAAGAAGAAACTACTAGCAGACGGGCCAATGTCAATAAACAAATAGAACGTAACAACAAGAAAAAGTAGAAGAGAGAAGCGAGAGAAAGAACCCGAACAGAAGAAAGCCATCTAAAGCTCCGTGATCCCCACCATCCCATCATCCTTTCAACGCGCAAATCCATCCCATCCATGCCACGCCACGCCGCGCCACGCCATGTAATTCCACATCATCCATCCCACACATCGTTGTTGTCACAGTAACTCAAACTCCCTCCGCGGGCCATTATCAGCCTTCGTGATGGCCTCAGCATACACCACCTCCTCGCGGCCAGCCAGCCAGCGGTCCCGTCTCATCGGTCTCCTGCCCGCCGATCTCCCGTACACGCTCCGGCCAGCCGCCGGCCACTGCTGGTGTTGGTAGATCTGCTGCTCCTACAGCATCGTTCCAAACGTGTTGTCCTCGAAGGGTATCTTCTTCCTCGGGCTCCCGCCCTCCTCGGTTTTTCTGTGGCGGAACGTGAACCCCACAAACAGGCCCTTGCTCATCTCGTCGTCGCGGTCTGCCAGGCCCTCGAGCGCCTGCTGCTTGTCGTGCACCTCCTTGTACTTGGCCATGTCGGCCTCGTTGGTGAAGTCGTCAAAGTAGCCTGCGTCCGTCTCCGAGTCCAGCTCGGGCACAAACGGCGCTTTGGTCTCGCGGAGAGCGGCCCAGTCCACCTCGGCAAAGTACTGGTGCTCGAAAATATCCTGTATGTTGGAGAACCGCTTCGAGCGCGAGTTGATGCATGTTGTGATGAAGTTCCAGGTCCGGTTGCTGAGGAAGTAGGTGGGGTCCTCCCACACAGGGCGCTTGAGCACCTCGCGCCAATGCTTCAAGTTCCGCCACGTCTCGTCTGCATTGGAGCCGGCAAACGGCGGGAAGCCCGTCAGCGCCTCGAACAGCATGCAGCCGAGACTCCAGTAGTCGACGGTGAAATCGTACTCCTCGCCCCGGAGCACCTCGGGCGCCATGTAGTCGGGCGAGCCGACAATCGACTTTGCGTAGTTGACATCCTTCTCGCGCATGGAGCGGTAGCCCTCTCGGCGCTCCGCCACGGTGCGCTGCTCCATCGGCTTGCCGAACGGCACCGACGTCTCCGACGCCTTCTCCAGACGGATCCTCATCGACTCGATCTTAGCCGGCGCAAGGAACCCTGCCGCCAGGCCGAAATCGGTGAGCTTCACGTGGCCGCTCGAGTCGACCAGGAAGTTCTCGGGCTTGAGGTCGCGGTGGATGTAGCCCAGCTGGTGCAGGGCGTCGACCGAGCAGAACATCTCGGCGATGTAGAAGCGCGCGTGCCGGTTCGACAGCACGCCCGTGTTGTTGAGGAGGGTGCGGAAGTCGCCGCCCGGTACGTATTCCATGGCAAGGTAGATATTCTTGTCGTCCTGGAATGAATACAGCAGGCGGACGAGCCACTCGCTCTTGGCCGAGGTCAGGATGTCTCGCTCCGTCAGCACGTGCCGGATCTCGTCCAGCTTGAAGAGCAGCTTTTTGCTCATCACCTTCAGGGCGCACACTTCCTTTGTGTCCTTCTTCTGCGCGAGGAAGACCTGGCCGTAGCCGCCCTGGCCGACCTGCGTCAGGATCTGGAAGTCACCCTGGCGCAGCCGCACCCGTCGCTTGCGGAGGTTGGCGCGTTCGCGGCCCGTGTACTTGGACCACATCTGGTTGTAGGTCTCCTCGTCCGTCTCTGGCGGGGTCGGGTATTCCGACTTGAACGCATTGAGACGGTTCTGTCTCGATCCGACATATGTGAGCAGATCAAAGTAGTAGTCTAGGAAATCTGCGCGGCTGTTAGAACTCGTAGGCCAAACTTCAGACACAACGGGGCCTTGGTGGAGCTTACACAACTGAGTCACATTGACCATGCGCTTGACACTGGGCTTTTTGAGGAGCTCGAGCTCTTCGGCGGTAAGGCCGCGCGATGTGTTGAATCGCTTGACGGTCTGTGCTTGTACCGGCCGCAACTCTCGGGGCTGGTAAAGGCCTTGTCGGGAGACAGCGGCAGCGCTGGGCTGGTATGACGGTTCGGCGGGGTGGTCGCGGGAGAGGGCGGGAGGTGGCGTGTTTTCTTGACCCTGGCTCTTCAGGGGGCTGCCGGTGGAGACGGCGCCCTTGTGGACGATGCTGTCATCGACCGACGGAGAGCCCTCGTCGATGTTCTGGAGATTGCTCTTTCCAGGAGAGAGCGGGATGGCGACGCTCTGCGGTCGGCCGAGTTTTATGGGGCTGTCAAAGGGACTGGGGGCCGAAGCGAGCTGCATAGTCTCCAGAGCGAGTGGGAGCTCGTTGGCGCCAGGCGGGAGGGTCCTCTTGCTTGGGCTCCCCTGGGGGGTGCTGACGGGGGTGGTGAAGCTGTTCTTGATGGGGGTTGAGGGCCTGCTGTCCTGCTGCTTCCCTCCCGGGAAGAAGCTGGCCATGAAGCTCATTGCGGTGATTGTTGTGGTTGTTGCTGGTTGTTGTTTTGTTATGGTTGCTGCCAAGGAGGGCGCCTAGACAAGTATGTATCGCGGGGAAGAAGAGGAAGGCGAGGCAGAGCTGTTTGGTTGTTTCACAATTGCGTGCTCCTACTTGGGCGTGCGACCCGAGATGCAGTAAACAAAAACAGACAGCAATATAGAGTGCTGGTGGGCGATACAATGGGCAACGCGATGCGGGGTGGAATGATGCAGAGAAATCAATGTCTACTTTGGTTTTTGGGAATAAGAGAGAGCAGCCAAGGGTACGGGCCAGGCAGGGTGCATGCAGTCGGGTGCAGTGTAGATAAGGCGACGCCGCGCTACGGGTTATGCTGGCTAAGGGTCCCTAGGACAAGGCAGGGAAGGCAGGGACGGTGCACGATGACGGGCATGTGTTTGGAAAGTTGCAGGCGCTGCATTGAGTGATTTCGACCCAAACGACCGGGGTGATTGGGCAGGCGGGCATGGCGGGGCAAGGTGGATGTCAACAAAAAGTTGGAGCAGCAACGTTATGCGAAATCGTGGGGTCAATGCTTGCCTCGCCTTTGCCTTCCCGCGCGACTGCCTGCCGCCCGCGCTGAAATCGCTTGGCATCCGATAGCCTGGGCCACCCACAGCAGCACACGCGCAATCCCATTGGCTCCGCTTGGATTTGTCCTGGAACTTCGCGACCGCTCCAGTGTGTGTTTCGTCACAGACAATTATTATATCATCCATCATCATCATCATCATCCTCACTCCACCGAGCCAAACACGATACCCACGCCGCAAACACACAAAACACTGAGCATTCACGAACTATTAGATTGCGGATTGACCAGCAGACTCCGAACGAGACCAGATCATTTGGCAAGCCCGTCGCAGAAAAGATGGCAAAGGAGAAAGGCGTCAACCCCGTCCAGGCGCAGCACAAAGCCGACAAGGCGAAGGCGATAAAAAAGGGTATGTACCTATCTGTCTGTATCTTTGCAAACCGCAGTCGCAGCTCCGTCTAACGCAGTCTCACCGCAGGCAAAGCAGAGCAGCAGCAAAGGCGCAACGAGAAGCTCGCCCAGCGCAACCCGGACCGCATACAAAAGCAGATCGACGACCTCAAAGCCCTCAAAGAGTCCGGTGGCAAGCTCACATCAATCGAAGAGCAGTCTCTTGAGGCGCTCGAGAAGGACCTCAAGGCAGTCAAGAAGGCGCGCGAAGCGCTCGGCGACAAGGCGCCGGTCTTCACACAGCACCGCGGGCCGCCGAGGCAAGGAGGCGACGGCGTGTTGGGGAAGCGGCGGCGATTCGACGAGGACGCGCCGAGCGACGACAGCGACGTGCCCGAGGACGTCAAGAGGATACCGATGCCGCGCGACACACCGCCGCCCGTGCCCAAGGAGGTGCTGGACGAGTGGTATGCCAAGCGCAGGGCAAAGCGGAGCGCGGCGAATGCGAGCCAGCACGAAGCAAGAGCCGGGGGGACAAACGCCGACAGCGGGCCGGTGGGGACGAGCGCGAACAAACTGCCGCTCGGAGCGAGGGAACGGATGACGGATAGGACGACAGCCGCGGCTGGTGCAGCGGCGCCGGTCGTCGCCGAGGCAAAGACCGTCTACGAGGCCAAGCCTGTGATCAGGGACCTCAAGAAGGAGGCTGTGAGCGCTTTCATGCCGGCCGTGGTCAGGATGAAGCTGGAAAAGGGCAAGGGACAGGGCGGCCTGCTGGAGCCCGAGGAGGCTGACCGGCTCGAGAAGGAGGGCTATCTGAGAGCGGCGGGGACGGCGAGGCCAGCATCAGAGACCGGCCGGACGGCTGGTCCACGAGCAGTCGCTGTGGAGGAGGTTGATGATGAAGATTGATTGACCCCTTTAATTCAAGATGCACCGTGCACGACGGAGGCACGGTCGAGCTTTTCCGTGGAAGGATGCAATTCTGCCCTCGTGCTCAGCCCCGATAACACGAGACGAATGCACTTGGTTGTGTTTCGCGTTTCTCGTTCCACCTCCCATTAGTCGGTTTCGGAACGTCGTATCGCGCTCCCTCGTTCGATGCTGTCTCGAAGCCAAGACATCCCAAGAATTCTGCTGCTTCTATCTCTTCTTCTTCTTCCAAGATGCGGTGCATCGAGCCGAGCGTGTCATACAATATGCCGCAGCTTGTATACGGCAGTATGTCGAGGTTCGGGTCCAAGTCGCCGAGCTTACCAGGGTCCATCGGTTGCTGCACCGCTGGCTGGTGACGGTTATTACCGAGAGATGTAATGCGCGGATCCTGCACCGCGTTGGACTGACGTGAGGGTTGCACAAACAATTAACCAGCGCGGGGAGGGTGACACTCAGACGCATAATGCAGGCTTGACACACCCAAGACGGACGCAGGGCAACAATGAAAAGTTCCTCTCGATCACTCGTCTCTTTTTTTTGCTTTGCTTCTTTTTGTCTCTCTCCCCTTTTGTATACCGACCCAGGCACGATAGCTGCACGGGTTAACCCGTAGACCATGATGCCATTGAGGGCGCGATGGTGCATGCCGTTAGTTTGTTCCTCATCAGGCTTGTCTGACTCGGGCAAGCGGCAATAGCATCATCATCTCAGGTACTTTACCGTACACTGGACCTTCTATACAAATAACCGCCTGTCCAAATCCAGGTGCGGGGCTTTTGCTTCAGCGTGCGGTCAGTCAAATTAGGCACCACGTGGGACGCTGTCTGGGGCCTAGACTCTTTGCTCGTTCCCCCGTTCCCAACTTTGCCGCAAATAAATGCAGGTGCTCAAAGGGTTGGTTGGCATGGACTGGACAGACAGACATGGGACAGTGGAGATTGAGAGAATAATTATGAGCAACAAGTGAGGCAGGTGCACAGTTGTAAAAGAAGGAAGGTACGGGGTTGTGCCATACCTTACGCATTGCAGGTGGGGTTGGTTTCCTCAAGTACCCCGGGCCGTCCGACTGAAATCTTAACTAACCTACGGGATACATGTTTGGCGACTTGCGACAAGTCCAGTCAACCACAATCCCCCCCCCCCCCCTACCCCCCCAAAAAAGACATCGGCCGGCTGGAAGAAAGATGAGGGAGAGAGGAAGCGCGGAATGAGATTGAAGGCGCGGCCCTATGATTGATTGAGAACTGGAGATTTCTTTTTCTTTTCTTTTCTTATTCTCGCCGCATCCATAACCTCCCAGCTTTGGGTCGAGTCGAGTCAAGATTGTCGTCCACGATGAGCGACCTGGCCAAGACCTCGACGCCGCCGCCGTCTTCGGATGCCAAGACGGCCGATCGGGCTTTGACCATCACCGTGGCGGCGGCCCCTCCCGGCCGGGACAGCGGGCGAGACGACGGCGACGATGCGCAGTCAGCCCGGTCGGCGTCGGACACAAGCTCGGCCACTAGCAATGCGCCGCTGATCCGCGACGCTGACAGGGACAGGGACAGAGCCAACGACAGCGACAACCCCAATAGCAACAATCCCAAGACCGCCGCCGCCACCACCTCCACCAACGCCGACGCCGCCACCACCACCAGCGGCCGCGGCGGCAGCAGCATCCATGGCGGCGACGAGGCCTACCCCGAGGGCGGCGTCCGTGCCTGGCTGGTGGTGCTCGGCAGCTGGCTGGCCCTGTTCGCGTCGCTGGGGCTCATGAACATCCTGGCGACGTTCCAGACGTACATGTCGACCAACCAGCTGGTCGACTACGACGACGGCACCGTGGGCTGGATCTTCTCCGTCTACACCTTCACCAGCTTCTTCCTGGGGCTGTACGTCGGCCCGCTGTTCGACAAGTACGGCCCGCGCTGGCTGCTGCTGGCCGGCACGCTGTGCCTGGCGCTCAGCCTGGTGCTGCTCAGCCTGAGCTTCGCGTACTGGCACTTCCTGCTGGCCTTTGGCGTGCTCGGCGGGCTGGCCAGCTCGCTGCTCTTCACGCCGTCCATCGCGGCCGTGGGCCACTTCTTCCTCCGCCGCCGGGGCTTGGCCACGGGCATCGCCAGCACCGCGGGCTCCGTGGCCGGCGTCGTCTTCCCGCTCATGCTGCAGCGCCTCTTCGCCACCGTCGGCTGGGCCTGGGCCATGCGCGCGCTCGCGCTGGTCTGCCTGGCCGCCACTGTCGTGGCCAACTTCCTCGTGCGCGCGCGCCTGCCGCCGGCCAAGGACGCCAGCCCGCACCCGTCGGTGCGCATTTTCACCACCAACGCGGCCTTTGCCTGGACCACGGCCGCCGTCTTCATGCTCGAGTTCGCCCTCTTCATCCCGCTGACGTACATCTCGAGCTACGCGCTCAGCAAAGGCTTCAGCCACGCCTTCTCGTTCCACATCCTCACCATCCTCAACACCGGGTCTGTCTTCGGCCGCGTGCTGTCGGGCTTCTGGGCCGACCGCATCGGGCCCTTCAACGCCAACATGATATCCGTGCTCGTCACCATCCTGCTGACTTTCTGCGTCTGGCTGCCCGCGGGCGACACCGTGGCCGGCATCGTCGTCTTCGCCCTCGTGTTTGGCTTCACCAGCGGCAGCAACATCAGCCTCGTGCCCGTCGCCATCGGCCGCCTGTGCAAGACCCAGGAGTACGGCCGGTACTATGCCACGTGCTACACCATTGTGTCCATGGCCGTCCTGGTCGGCATCCCCATCGCCGGCCAGGTTGTCCATGCCAACCACGGGGACTACTGGGGGCTGATTGTCATGACGGGCGTCTTTTATATCGGCTCCCTCGGCGCGTTTGCCATGGCCAAGTACACCGTAGTGGGCTTGCAGCCCTGGGCGATTTTATGAGACATTTCGAGTGGGTGTGTGAGAGTTTTTTTTTTGTTTTTGGTGATGATGGATTCGGAGAAAGCGCAATCATAGTCCACGTTACAAAACATATACCAACAAGATAGAGAGGGGGGCCGTTTCATGGGCCGGATCTGGCAGAGTGAAGGTCATGAAGGTCATGTATATAGCATATCCATTTCGCCCCCGACTTCGATGGTGGCATCTCGATGGAAACAGTTCAAATATCTACAAAGGTATACAGGATTCATTTATGTTACCTAGTATGGTTCAAATCGTGCGAGCGTGTCAACGTGCTACATGTGCAACCAAGCAAGAAAAGTCCGCCGCGTCCGTGTGTGTGTGTGTAACCAGCTCCCGATCCCAATATCAATCCATCAATACCCCAAGACATGCATCCATGTCCTTACCCGCATATTCCTTCGCTAGTAACCCCCCCATTCAAGATACACGCCAAACGCCAGCGCAACCCGAGATCAGTAATCCCTTAAAACCAAGAACCGTAACCCGTATTGTAACCATACCGTATACCCATTTCCCCCAATCCAACCCGACTTCTTGAATAAGGCATGTATAGTCGTTTACGGAGACGAAAACGCCGCAGCCATCGCCGCGGCAGCCGGCGGGAAGATGAACGGCTTCGTTGCCCTCACGGCCGGGCCCAGCGCCGCGCTCTGGGGTGTCATGGGCAACGACTGCTGTCTTATTACCCCTGCACCGCCGCCGCCTCTGCCTCTGCCCCTGCCTCTCCACTTGCCCCTATTATTTTCCCCCACGGTATTCTCGGCCCTAGCCACGGGGCTTCCAGTAAACTCCCTCCCGCTACTGACACTACTGACACTACTGACACTCCCCCCGACAGCCGCCCTCCGCACCACGACCATCAAGTCAATGCTATCCTTCATGCTCCGCGAGATGAGCCTTAGGCCCTCGTTGATCTCGGGCGAGAAGCGGACGACGAGCCGCTCGACCAGCGCGAGCTTGATCTGCTCGCCCAGGGCGGCCCACTCGGCAAACAGCGAGCTGCACAGGGCCCAGAAGGGCGACGAGCGCGACGCGAGCCCCGGGTCGCGCAGCCGCAGCGTCGCGAGCCGGGCGACCAGCAGCTCGTTCTGGCGGAAGACGGCCTCGCCGCGCCGCATAAGCTGCTCCCACTTGCGCGCGGCCGGCTCGGACCGAGCCTGGCGCAGCCCGTTGACGAAGAGCGCGTTGAGCGTCGGGAGGATGTTGGCCATGAGCGACGAGGCGGTCTTGAGCGAGACGAAGAAGCTCTCAAAGTCCTTGTCTGCGTCGCTGGTGAGGCTGTCGGGTTGTTGAGTGGTGGTGGTGGTGGTTTTGCTGCTGCTGCTGCTGCTGCGGCTGGCGGTGGTGGTGTGGTTGCTGCTGCTGCTGCCGGTGATGGCGTTGATGGTGGTGTTTAGGCTATTCGTGCTGCTCGTTTCGGACACGGCCGAGGTGAAGAAGTCGTCTGATGGTGGGGTCGACGTCGTGGTGGGTGGCTGCAGGACGGTCTCGCGCCCTCTTGTGGCCTCAGTGTATGGGATGTCTGTCCTGACCTGCATGAGCCGCCGGGGTGTGTTTCCGAGTTTCCTTTCGTTGAACTCCAGGCGGCCGGTCTCCGGGATGGGTGGTGCGGCCGTCGGGGCGTTGCGCTGCCGCAGCTTGAGGGTGGCTGGGTTTGGTTCAGGGTCGTTGGTGGTGGTGTTAGCGGATGCGCCCTCAGGGGAGGCGAGCCAAGCAGACATAGCAACGCGTAGTTCCATGATGCTGTGATAAACAAGCATCAGAAACGTTCGCATGTACCGTTGGTCTCCGTTGTCCACGAGGAGGTCGACGCTCTTTATCAGCCTCGAGCATATGTGGACATATGCATTAATCAGAGTCTTGTACGCATTCTGCATTCCCTCGTGCTCTCGAGCAGCCCCACGAGTCCCAGAAGATAAATCAAAATCTTGGATCGCCTGCTCCAGCTCCTCAAAGTAGACATTAGTGTTGTAGAAGACCATCTCGAGGCTCGACCGCTTGGCGGTGCCGTCGTTAGTGAGGCTCATCAGCGTCTGCACGCCAACATGAATTTGGAAGATGGAATAGAGGATGCCCTTGGCGACCTCCAAGACTGGATCAACGGCCTGGGACTCGTATCGGCGCACCGGTAGCGCAGAAAGCTCCCGCACATAGAGGGGTCTTTGGAGCGATGGGTCTTCCGGGCTGAAGGGGTTTGTGAGCGTCAAACCCCCCGTATGGCTAAAGCCGCGCAGGTGGTTGCTGAAGCGGTTCAGATTCGGCTTATCCGGGACTGTGTCGACTGCTCTGGACGGCTCATCAAGCACAGCGGCCGCTGATGGGCGACGCGACGAGCCGCTCCCGGGCTGCGGAGCATCCTGGGCTGGTCTGGCCAGCTCGGGGTTGCTCCGCAGGCTCTCGGTAGATCTCAGGGGTATGATGCCCGGCTTTCTCGTGGACGCATTGCTATGCTGCGAAAAGCCTCGGAAATGAGACCTGCCCGGGATCACGGGGATCCCGGGGATAGGAGGCGGCCTCGACAGCGATGGCGACCTTGACACCGGTGGGGAGGCGACATCCGAGGAGCCCCTGGCCACCCTGATGGGGAAGCGGCCGGTAGCGCGTCTGTTCTGCAGCCGCGGCGTGTTTGCACCTTCGCTGGACTCATCGTCGCCGGCGTCGGACTCGGAAGTGCCCTCTGCCGTCTGGGGCTGGGCAGTCTGCTTCAAGAACCGCTTGATCTGGTTTGTCACCATGATCTCAACCTCGTTCTGAGGCACGTCTGGCGAGGGGACCCTGAAGACTTCCGGGGGAGGAAACTTGATGGCATCGTTCCCTTGCAACCTGAGCCGCTGCAGCAGCGGCATGTCTGCCAGAGTGCGAGGCAGGCTCTCGATCCGGTTGTCTTGGAGGGCAAAGGCCCTCAGAGACAACAGCCTGGAGATCTCGGGCGGGATTGTCTTGAGCTTGTTCCTGCCCAGGTCCAGGAACTCGAGGGAGGTGAGGTCACATAGCTCCATAGGAAACACCTCGAAGGCGTTGTTCCTCGCCGCCAGATAGCGCAGCGAGGTGCATTGTGAGAAGCGAAGAGGCAGCAAGGTCAGGGAGTTGTGGGAGAGTGCCAAGCTAAGGTAAAAAAAAAAAAGATGGGGCGGTGGTTAGCGTACGTAAGGGTAGTACTGAGACTGGTAGTAGGGAAAACCTAGAATAAAGTCTAGGACTTGACGACATACCGCTCGACGCCATCGCGCAGGATATCGACAACCTCGTCGGGGAGGGCGGTGATGTTCTTGGAGGTCAGGTCAAGAGTGAGGCCCGGCTTGGGAAGGCCATCGGGGTCAGCACCCCGGGCCTCGTCGTCGCCGATGGCCTTGAGGCTCTTCTTCCGGGCATCGCGGACGAGGGCGACGACCTGGCCGGGCGATATAGATATCAATCCCGGGCCGGGGCCGGGGCCAGGGCCAGACCCCTTCATGTTGGCCTTCCCTGTTGGTTCGGACATTGGCTGCGGGGGCGGGGGTGGGGGCAACGACGACGAGCACGACGACGACAACGACGATGACGATGATGATGATGATGAGGCCAACAACAATTGCGATCGAGACTGCGACCGCGGCCGCGACTGCGGCTGCGACTGAGATGGGGGCAGCCTTGCGGTTCCCTTGACACCGACGGGAGTTTTATTCTGGGATAAGGATGTGAACAAGCGCCCAGCGATCAACGCGATAGCACAGCAGTACAAGATTATTGCATTGCATCCACCGGCCGACGACAGCAGACTGAAGCGCACCCGCCGTCCTCGAAGCTCCCAGTGTGTCCATAGGCCCCTGTGCAAGACACCCATAGGTCAGGTATCAGGTAGCCGCCCAAGCCAAGCCAGCCAGGTCACATCGAGCAGCCTGCAGCCTTGAGGTCGGTGTTGCGGTGGCAGACAGGCACCTCGACACAGGCGGGCAAGCGCACAGGCCACCTGACCCAGATAGGTGCTCGTACGAGGCATCTGAAACCAAAGGCTTAATTATCCGTCGATCGATTTCGGACCCGAATGCGATGCCATATGGGACGAAAACGACACAACGGGGTTCATAGCATCTTGAAATCCCATCTCGGTTGTCGTGGCCATCCATATCAATATCAACGACAGGAAGTGAGTGTCATTTTCATCCATTATTCAACCCGGCTTGAAGGTATATACATGTCTAGAAAAAAGGTCAACAACCGCTGGGTGGGGCGTGGATGTGCTGGAACATTCACAAGCCACGGTCGGGTCCTGTAGATCAGACACCAGACTCGCCCGGCTATACCTTGGATCCATCATCGTCACCATCATGGCATAAACGCCGGCTCACTCTCCGTTCCCCGCCCGAAAACGGAGGGGAAGCGACAGTCTCTCCGTTGAGGTAGAGTGGACAGGCAATCACCCTACAGTTGACAGAGATGCGTTTAATCACCTAGTATTTGCATGTAGTCCCAACGACCAACTACTGTATTGTAGGAACTTACCGTGATCCCCAGCAAGGGTCGATCAAGTATTTACTCGTTGCCCAAAGTACACAGTCTCGTTGCCTTACAGCAAGAAATCACGATTCGTCCTCGCCGATTTGCCCAACGTAATACAAATCAACAAATAGACATAAAAAAAACACATCCTCTTCACCCCTACCCAGCCAGCCCAACCCGAACCTCTCACCCATCCATCCATCCCGACAAAGTCGCCGAGGTAGCACCACAGCATCACCAACCAACCTACTTTACCTTGGGAAGCTTGACTCGCTCACCGTTTTCACCCATTGCTCCAACTTTTCTCACCTTGCCTTACCTTGGGAGGGGGAAAGCGGACCCTCATACGGGGTGGGCGGGGATCCACTCACTTACAAGGAGGCCAAAACAAAGGCAAGCAATCAAGAAGGCAGACGGGACAGGGCTCTATCCCGCCCAAAAGACAAGAACAAGACAAGACAGAACAAGTACAGAGCCCGGCCGCCCGCTCGACCTCGCCACTTGGCTGGCGAGCGCATCGCCAGAACGGAATCTGGAACACAGAAAAAGAAACAAGGTCAAACTCACCCACCAGACGAGCCTTACCCACCACCCGCCCGCCCGCTCACACAGGGCCTTTGCTTGCCAATAATTGTTGGTGGATACATAAGCCAACCTATTTGACTAGGCAGGTAACATTGTCTCTTGTGTTTTGCCCTGCGGTTTTCTCCATCTTTTGTCCCCAGGTAGGGAGAAGTACAACAAGGTACGTGCCAGACAGGTACAACTTCACCTTGGCAGGTACCTACCTAGGGGTGGGTTGTGAAAAGGAACGAGAAGAGAAGGGGTTCTAGAAGATCCAGAAGAAGAAGAAAAAACTGCATCCATCCACTCGGCGACCAGGTTAGTCGATTCGGCGATATGAGTCACTCGGTCGCGTGGGGTCGTCGTCGGTTGGTTGCCGTGCGGCGACGTCGGCGAGACCAAACGGGGTACAGTACCTAACAAATCAATAGGTAGATAGGCCAGCGCATTGCTCTTGTTTATCCTGCTATTGTTAGCAAAGAGGGGGGGGCCGGAGGTTGATCTTTTGGTTTTATGCAAGGGGGTGGAGGCGACTAGCCTGGCGAGGAGGTTGGCTGTTTGACTCGAGGTTGACGACGACGACCACCAGCCAGCTGGGAACGGTGGCTGGAGACTGAGAGCCAACACCACCGACCGCCACTGGGTCCCAAGAAACCAAAAGGGGGAAGAACCTTTCGAAAATACACATAAGAAAAAGGGTATTCCCACACCTCTTCTAGGTCTCCTGAGCGAGTAATATACTTGGCGAGGGAAGGGGGCTGTGAGTGAGGAAGACGGTGGATATCGGAGCAGAAAAGACATGGTCAAAACGTTGAGAAGCAAAGCAAAAAGAGCACCAAAGTAACTAAAGTGATAATTACCACGGTTCCTCCGAGCCATACGCAGTTTTTCGTGTCAACTCCGGTTTTGTTTTGTCTGCGGGCAATGGGCGACTGTCTCCAGGTTGGTTCGTTCGCCGAAGGATGAGAAAGGTAGGTAGGTAACCTTGGCTTTGCTGTCGCGCGTTATTACTGTCTCAAAGACCCGTTTCGTGGCAGGCTGGCCCTTCGGGTCGGGAAAGCTTGCGACAACGACGCCTTTCCTCGAACTTGGTCTGATGGCATTTCTTCCAGGTTTCAATACCTGCTGCCCGCGAGTTGTTCAACGCGGCCGGCTGCAAAGTGTCGCATGGTAGGTTGGATATGCACAAATAGGTTTGGTCAGATATCGAGCCTTCCAGATGCATGCTGAACGTCTTTTGAGTCCAGTAGTAGATTTTCTCGTTTTCCGTTTTCGCGGTTCATCATAAAAAATATTCGGGTATGGAATCCTAAAAAACTCCATTTGAATGCAGATAAGCAGGCCAGCACAAGGTCGCCCAGCCAGTCGCCGAGAGGAGCCAGAGTGGCTTGCAAACCCGTCTGTCTGTCTGCCTCGTCGTTCGTTTCGTTGCGCGAAAACCACGTAAAAGGCAGCTCAGGTAGGCGCGTATGTAGGCAGTCGACTTCTATCCCGGATTTGTCTGTTGCCTGATCCCGTCCCATTATGCTGATAATGCACCCATAAGTTTCCATTCCCCCTCCAGTTTCCGTTCCCGCCATCTCCCATCCCATCGCGACACGTCCCAAGACGTCAGCGAGAACCAGCAATGATCGAACAAAAATAACAACAATTCGGACAGCGCACACCCTCACTTTTCATCGTACACAAGATAACAACCGTCACGGCCAGCAAGCTGACGGCAAGCCCCGGTCCCTGGCCCCAAAATGCCTGTACCCCCCGGATCCAGGACAATGCAAAAAGAAAACACGCGCTTTTCGCCTGTTCCCTCGGTTGTCATCTAAGCCGGTCTATAAGCTAGATGTCCTCAAGGTGGTTGTTGCAATTGAATTCCTGTTGAAACGGCCTACTCCTTTCTCCTCCCCACCCAGATACAAAGGAAAAGAGAATATTGTCACAAGGAGGTAGTGATATCGGACATCTCGTTATGTGCGGTACGGCGCTTACGCATTATTAGGTTGCGAGTAAAGATAATAGTGATGTTTTGGCGAATTAGTTGAGAATCCCGGACCACATCCCAGGGCCGCCAAAGCCGCCAAAGGCGGGATGGAGTGCTGGCATAACCATGGCCTCAGCCTCGTCTGCTGAGTAGCACACTCGCTTGCGGCGTCCTCGCTTGAAAGAAACAAGAGGCTGCTGGGCTTGCTGAGCGGCGTCAGTTCGCGAACGCTGCACCATCACGTCTGTCCACGGCACAACGCCGTCGAGGTATCGCTCGGTAAGCAGTTCGCGCACGTTCTCCTGCAAGCTGTTGTCGGTCGATACAGGCCGGGACCTCTTTGAGCCAATCTTGAATTCCGTCGCGGCTGCTTGGCGGGCGCCGTGGCGCTGCAGGTCCTGGAGTGCCCGAGCAGCATCGTCCATCTCTCGCTGCCTGCGTCCCAAGGGAGTCTCCATTGACACATCGCAAAAGTCTTTACCCACCGTGCCGGTGTAAGACAAAGGCGACGCAGTCAGGCAGTTCTCTTCGTAGTCTTCGGGGACCGACGCAATGGTTGGCCTCAGGCTAAACCTCTCACTGCATTGCTTCGCATACCGGCATCGCGCCTGTACATCCAATTTGGCTGACGGCGCGCTTACCAATGACGAAGCAGAATATATCGAGGAGGAGCGTGAAACCCGGGACGAATCCGAAACCATTGACTCGGGCGAAGACGCAGTCGAGACCGAGTTGGCGAGAGAATAACGGCGAGTGAATTGGCCAAGAGGGGACGAAGCAGCCGAAGGTGACCACCGATCAAGAGACTGGTAGACGACAGTGGCAGATGCCTGAGCCATCGCAAAACCCATCGAGGAGCCTCTACCAATACTGTAAGATGCAGCACTCACTGCAGGAGTGCTGAATCCGGTAGATTGAGGGGTCAATCGTGGGGTTGGTAGAAGCCCTAGGGCAGGAGCGAAACGACCAGGGGTATATACAGTGGCTGGCGTTGGCTCCATGACGCTAGGGGTGCCGTGAGATTTTGACGCGGAGGTGAGTTCTCCATCGTACCCAAAAGGGCACACGCGTTCATTCGGGGGCGTGAAGAGGGACCGAGGAACTTCATGGCTCAGTGTCGGTGACACAGGGACCAATCCGTCCAGGTTATCCAACTCGGGGGTCAGACGCAAAATGACCTTTCGGAATGCCTCGCATTGTCGCTCAAACACGAGCTGAGCGGCACCGCCTGGCGACGAAGGTTGCGAAGGAGTATACTTCATGACACACTCGGTCCATCGATTGTAGACGTCGTCGGTGATATGGAGCTTCCAGTCAACAGCCAGGAGAAATGACATCTCGTTTTGGTTGATTTCAGTTGTGGTAAGACCCGAGATCTTGCTCCATGCGCGGGCCGAGTAGTTGCGGTCCTGCAGGTACTTGGAAGCCAAGATCAGGGCTGCCAAGAACATGCGGCGTCCGCACTGGACAGCTTGAGTGTCACTGTTATCATAAGGCTGCTCCATGGTAAAATCATGCTCAGGGACGTGAGACTTGATCAAAACAAGGTAATAGAGAGCAACCTGCAGAGTTGAATAACTGGTCCGCGACCGGCGCAGGGTTTCCTGGATGAAAGTGCGCAGAGGCAAGACCGTATTGTTACCATTCTCATTGCGATTGATGACCGACGATGTGGGCCAGATAGCCTCGACGATATGGGTGGAAGAATCTGGAGTCATTGATTTTGAGCGAATGTCCATCACGGAGAGCACGAGTCCTCTTACCAACAAGAGTGTCGACGAAATTGAGCTTCCGGTCCGCTTGTCGCACGAGGCTCGGAGGGCATCCAGTGCGGGATGTCGCGGAACTAGAAGTCCGTCGCGGATTCTGTCGCGGCTCTAGGGGGAGCTCGGGCTGAGCCGGACGAATCAGCTGCTTTCGCCATGGGTCGAGAAGTTGTAGCGCCGGCTCGCATGAGCTCCCCGAGGAGCTCACAGAGGACTGCGATGAGTTCGCTGGCGAGTCGGAGTCGGAAGCTTGTCCGCTTGAAGCGGAATCGTCCGAGTGCTGGGAGTATGCATCGGACCAGGCTGAGGAGAGGGAGGAAATTTCGGTTGGCGCAGAGGCCATGGTTGTTATATAGGGCGCATTGTGGAGGGCGTTGACGAAAGTAGGCGACTCATAGTCGTCGCACTTCATCTTGAGTTATTGGGGGGAGGGGTGGAGGTTGTCGAGGTACCTCCAGTCGCCGTCGAGCCGTGTCGATTAAACCAGGGTGCTGAGTTGAGTCGTGAAACCTATCGATAAACAAATCCCACAACAAGCCTCATGGACTGGTGTGAAACCGGGTGTTTCCGAAGAGGGTAGAGGGCTTCTAGAGCAGGATGTCCAGAGCCAACTTTTCACGAATAATCAGACCGGGAGACAGGGCGGAGACGGCGACTGGAGTTGAGGCTATTCTCGCAAGAGGCATCGTGTGTGTTCTTTCGCCGAGGGAGGCGGAAGGAGCGAGGCTATATGGCAGTTACTGGCCTACCATATGGGCGGATGACGGTGTAAGGGGCGGCGGGTGGGTGGTTTGGCGATGCCGAGACTGGTGGAGTCTGTTCGGAGGGGCAGGTCTGGATGTTGTTGAGGCCGGTTGCGGAAGATGGCTATGCAGGTACAGACAGTGCAAGTGTGGCTGCAAGCCGAGGCTGTCTTCTTTAAGTGTGAATGGCGACGAGGTCGAGGTGCGCGAGAGCAGAGTGACTCTTCTAGGCGCGTGTCGTCTTTAGGGGCGACGGTGATACTATGGGGCGACCCCTGGTCTGGTCTTGTCTGTCTCGATGACTCTTCGGTGGCGAGGGCCTAACCGGACGCTTTGCCGCTGGGGGAACAGGTGGCTCCAACTGCCAAGAGTGGCCTGTGGGCGGAGGGTTGGGTGTTTCCAGTGGTGTGACCACCTCCTTGCTGGCACGGAAGCCTGAAAATTGGGTCTTTCAGCGGGCTGTGGCGAGTAGTGCAACAGTCACGCTGGGCACAAAAAAATGAGTAATGAGTGAGAGGAGAGTCCGGTGGTGAGTTCTTGCGTTGCGCCTTCTTTGTCCGGGTCGGATTGCCAGGATTGCTATAATTGCGAGCAGAAAGGAAGTTGGCGATGGCCGAGAAGCTAACGAGGCAGAGCTGAAGCCGCGTTCAGTGAGTCGCTTCCGCAGTCACCTAGGCAGGTCAGGCAGGAAGAGGGACGCAGGCAGCCGGAGGCAACGAAGAGTCCCGAGCTGTGTGACTGTCGACCCGGTTTTCCTTTGTCGCAGGGTGCAAGTGAATGCCGCGCGAGAAAGAGAAAACGTCGCTAGACAAACAGGCAGAGATGGCGAAGAAGCACTGGGATAGAAAACGTAAGATGGGGTATAGAGAAGGAGATTTGGAAGAAATAAATTGAGATTGAAATTCAAAAACTGTAAATTGGAATGTGAGGTCGGGTGTTCAAAAAGGAGAAGGCAAAGATCTCATAAGCAGACTGCTAAAGAGTCGCTTTTTCCTAGATCTTGAAATCGAACATTGTTGCTGCTCGATGGATGAAAGAAGAAGGAGAGGAGCGTTTTCGACATGGCTGGTGGGTTGCCGTGCAGTTTTGAATGGGACAACCCATCTTCCCAGCACTGGAGCAAGGTACCTCAATGCTTTGGGTGGTAGTGCCCGCCAGTTGCCAGCCGTCCACTGAGCAGCGGCCAGTGGGCGGTGGGCTTCTCCGTAGCGGCCATGGTCAGGTAAGGTACATCAGGTATAGGAATTACGGTGCAGGCCATTAACCTGATGGATGGATTGCACAACATGCATAAAAGTGCCTCCACCAAAACTGTCCCCATCTGGACGATTAACGTACAAGCTGTCCAATGCGAGGGGAGAACGTGCCAGCCAGGAGCTAACGTACCCAGCTTACTGTGATTGTGAAGGTTACCAACCTACCGTTTCGCTTTTCGACCAGCCAGTGCACTTGTTGATCGAGCTGTGATTATCATCGTTGATTCCATTATCTAGGTAGGTAGACAATTTTATCTCCGCGGCAAGGTACCGAGTCAAGCGATGCTTCGTTTGCTACTCTGCTCTTTATATGCATGATGTGTTTTCCTTCGCTGTCTGGATGCAATTAAATCAATCGAAAGACTCAGCTCCTCTCATGCCTGGCGAGCGGGAAGCAAAAGAATGCGGAATGGGAATGGGGGAGAGTTGGGGTTTGGCGGCGTTGCATTGATTGGCTTCTTGCACGTCTGCAAGTTAGGTCGCTCCTGCTGCGTGCTGCATCCTGCACGTCGGCGGAGGCGAAATCTGGTGCGGTTAAGTGGCCAGTTCACTTGATCCCTCCCAAAGCATCATCAAGCCAAATCACCCATGTCTAGCGCCCCACGCACCCCTTGCAAAAGGTTTAGTGAAAAGCTGAAGGCGCAGAGCGCATCATCAACAGCACTGTCGTCGATCCAGAAAGAACTGCCACACATCCACCCAGCAAGTCTTGTCGAGCTTTGCCTCGGCCTTCACTTGGCTGTGAACTCAGGAGAAAATGAGAGGTTTCGCGTGTCTATCGCGAGTAAGGCATCGGATGGACGATGAAAATCATGGCAATTTCAAGTTGGAGATTGTCGAGGATGAATACCCGCGTCTGCACCATCTCTGGCATCTGCAAAGCCATGCCCGTACCGTAACCGTACAGGACAAATTGGCCGAATCCGTCAGTTCCGACAAAGTCGACTCACTCCTCCAAAGTTTTCATTGAGACCGAAACGGTGGTGGGGAGATACCTGCCACCTAAGCAGACCGTAAAGCACACCCATCCAGCTAGGAACGAACCATGTGTCGGTAGGTTAAGGCAATGAAGGCAAAGATAATCAAACAGCCCGGTTGCAGATTGGCGTCGTGTAAACGTGGTGCTTAGTGCAGCGCCAGATGACTGTAAGCAACCTCTAGTATTATTCGAATTTGCTCTTGTTATCTTGATTCTAGTTCCCGACGAAGTTCGAGAAGAATCCCCGATTACCCCAAGGTACGGTAGGTTATTGCATGCCCGAGGTAAGTCAGGTAATGGAACTTGGAGATGGCATCATCGACGTCAAGTCCCGTCATCTCATGAGATAAATGAAGCATGGAAATTACAAGGGCTGCAATGCATGACCGTCGATTCGCCAGTCTAGGAGAGGAGAGGTGGCCGACGGCGGGGGGTCACCAAGGCAGCTCAGGGCAGGCACGCATCAGCCCGACCAACCACCCACCCACACCCACACACACACCCGCCAACACCTCACACAACCTAGAACACAAGCCCCTCCATCCATCTTGTATCATTCCATTCAACCGCACCTTTCGAGAAACCCTGCAAATGCTTCCACGTCCAATAAACTTTCACTGCCTTCCCTGCGTGGCTTGATCGCAGCTCGAGCAACAGCACCCAGCGCACCAGCAACAGTACCAATGCTTGTGCCGGTGGGTGCTCGTGCAGGTGCCGGCGAGGGTACCAATGCCAGTGCAGTGACGCGATAATGTAATCCGTCTTGCCTCACAGCGGCGCATCAGTCATCGACCATTCATACACGGGCGCTCTAGTTAAATATATCCCACACCTCGACAAGAGACTGTGCGTCGACGAGGCACAGCCTAGCGATGAGTCTTGACCGGGCCTCTTCTCTCTCTCCAAGGTCCTCTTCTGCGTCTTCCGCCGGCAAGAGAAACCTCAGCAGGGAGATCACGGACAGACAGGATATCAAAGAAAGACGGACAACAGACCGTAACAATGCATACTTATCTCATCGCCCCAGCAGCCACCTCCCCCGGCCAGGATCTCAGGACACGGGGCAAGACGCCCGGCTGGTCATGATGAAGTCGAGATTTGTCTTTGACGATGCTGAAGCCTGAAGTGTTGGCCAGTTCCAATGTTTTTCTGGGCTGTGCGAAACGCCCCTCGGGCCTGCCCTGCCTGCCTAGGCACCTACTGTAGGCACCTAGGCTCATCAATGTCTTCAGATAACCTCACATCATCCCGACATGGGACCCGACAATACACTGACGTAAACATTCGCGCGTTTCCCAATCCAAGACATGGCAAGCCGATTCTGTCAAACAATTAATTGACTGGGACGCGACTGATGCGACCGTGCTGCCCCACGAAGATGAGGACGAAGACGAAGCGAGCCTGGTGGTCGATCCAACCGGTCGTGACACTTGCATGCCCATCCCGTCCGTACATCCTCGAATGCACTGGCGGCCAGATACTTGTCTGTCTCTCGGGCCATATGCTTGGCCACCTCACCACCCATTCATATGTTTATGATGGCGACCGTTGAGGGGCTCGTCACCGATGAGCGCGGCCATGGAAAACACAAGAACTCAAGCATGTTGTCGTCCAACCTTCGGCGTGCCATGTACCGGCTCTGCGCTTTGGATCCTATTCGTTGAACAGCAAGAGAATGTCAACTCCTGTTCGTGTCGGTTCCGAGTCTCCGGCCCAAGAGACTCAACGATTGCGATGGTTATGGCCAGCCGTACTTCCCATCTTCTCCTGCGCTTGATTCTCGGCTTGATTACGGAGGACCGTAATATCTGAGTGCGCTGCATGTTTTCCCTGCACGTTCCTGCACGCCTATGATCCCCCCTCCCCCACCAACCCCAAGCACTGCACTGCGCGACACAGGCAGCAAGCTTTTTGGGGTGGCCCAATTCTACCCAGCGGCAGAGAGGGGCCGTCTATCTGTCTCTGTTGAGTTCCCCCCGATGTTCGACAATGAAGCTCAGAGTCGTCAATGATACAGGCCAGCTTAACCGCAAGCTCTCTGCAACAGAGGCCCACAGATACTTGTTATTGACTCAGGGATGTAATAATACGGGATAGGCGGGCGGGTTCTGGGCCTGGGCGAGTGACAGAGGAAACAACAGTGGCCAAGCCTGTCAGGTCTGACAGCAAAACAGGCCATGTCGCACCACCCCCCCAATCAAATAATGTGCTGGCCGCAACAGCCTTCCCCGCTTCAAAGGCGCTCGCTCACTCGCACACATTCAGACGGATGACGAGAAGGTCTTGGATAGGATGGGATCCGCCGCAACGGGTGATTGGATATGCGCCTACCTGAAGTACCCCATGCAGCAAGCAGTGTCCCCTTTACCTGACATTACGGTATGTAGGGGTTACATGCTAATATTTGGTGACAGCCGGGGGCTGGCTCGGTGACGCCTACCAAGATGCAACCCAACGTGGGGACTGGTAATGACCTCACGCCCCATCGCCAGCCAACACCAAACTGCTCCTTTCCACGGCAAGGCAAGGCAGACAACGACAATCTCGGACAGATCGATCACGATGTTCTCTTTGGCCTCGCTCGATCCCTCTGTGACCCAGAAACGATGGCGACGAGATACGCTTTAACCCGTACACTAGACGATCAACAATAGGGGTTTGACGGGACAGACGACGAGGCCACCCACACCGAAATGTACTACCTTATCCTACCACAGAGCAGGACCACAGAGCAGGACCACAGAGCAGGACCACAGAGCACTACCTACCGCGGGCCTGTACTGTGTAATTCAACAACACCATCTTCGGGTTAAGCCGACCATTCATGGGCGCCGTTCAGGAGCAAGCAAGGGTGCATCCATCCCCCATCCTCCAGCTCGAAACGGTGCCGGCCCTTTCCATTTAGCCTTGATAGCTCTGCGGTGCGACCAATCAGGCAAGGGGAGAAAGTTGGTTTCCAACCCAACTCTAGCCTGTCCCGTTGCACGACGATGACTCAAACACGTTCGGGACACGGCGCCGCGCATTCGTGCCCTACCTAGTAGCAGGCGCAGGCATGGAAGGCAGTGAAAGAGTCGATGGGGTCATCAACAAACAAAGACACTTCAAGAACCGGCGATATCGGCCGGCTGTCAATAAGTGAGGCCTCTCCGACTCTTATGTTGAGGTCGCCAGCCCTGCAAACACATGCGACACCGGTCATTTGACGGTCGAAAATCGGAGTGTGGAACAAGGGAAATTGTCGACAGAGACGTACTACGTGGACGTATAGGGTGGTGAGTGGAAAACACCGCACCAAAATGACGCCGCCGAAGGGACCTTGCTGTGCGGTCACGTTGTCTGCTTCCGGCACACTGCTCGAGGAGACTCACAACCTCGTTTCGTTCATGCTAGTGAGATGGTGGTGTGTCATGACGGGCGACAAGGCCGAAAGTTGAGCCACCATCATAGGTAACCCGAAACCCGTACAGGCACTGGGCGCATTACCCGTACCGCGCGGCCCAGCGGGAGGCGCTTGGATGGCGGCAATGCGCCTGTATTTGTCAGTCTTTCAATCAACAGAGTGGATGGGAATAACCCCCTAAACCAACATCACCTACCTGGGCATTGCCGACGGGAATTGCACGTCCGATGAGCATCACGAACCATCCAGAAACTTCAACTAAGACAAACACTTTCCCAAAATGGCAGCCGAGCCCGAATAACAAGCCGAGCCCTGTCCACACCTCGAGCAAGACCAAAGACCAAAGACGATCTCAACCGCGGCGTAACAGCATGGCAAAGCTGCGGGACCTACACGTCTACACTACGGGCAACTCAACAAACGCTCTGGCTCAGCCTTAAGGGGGGGAGGGGGGGCTGAGAGCTTGTCAACAAAGTTTAGAACAAGAATCTGAGAGTCATAAAGCGAGACCGTGTGTGCACACCAATCTGGAACATGTGGCTTGTCGAGGTTGTCCGAAAAGCCTGTACACCAGAGGCGAGGTTCGTTGAGAGCGGGTGTTGTGGCGAGCTCTCTACTTGCCTTGCCTGGTCTGGCTTGTCGGTCGTCGATCGGGCGGCGATAGTTGGTCTGCATTGCGAGTCGATCGATAAACAATTTTTTGCACACACACATTTCAGCAAGTGCCCGGAGGCCGTTCGCAGTTCGGCGGGCACACCCACCAGGAGTGAGGCTGGGCTTGTGAGGGATGACGAGTGTTCAGCAGCACCGGGACCGGCACTGGGACTGCGCATTGCGCACAGCCTGGCCTGGCCTGCAACAGCGCGCTCCACCTTCACCAAAGCCCCTCTTTCCCCTCCATTCAACCTCCGCCCAGCCCGGTACCAAAGGCACCTACTGTAGGTAGGCAGGGCAGGCGTGGAAGGCACGCCGCCCCGTCGATGCTGCCTGCTGCTTGCGCTGGATCTTACCCCACAATCTTCCATCTCAGCCGGACTGGAACATCAAATCGAAGACCGCTGACCACCTAGCCTAGAAGTTTATAGAGGATACTGAAGCGGAGTGGTGGATTCCCCATCCCCAACGACACGGTCCTCGGAACGCGTCCGTCGAGGGTCGTGAATCGCCACCTACCCCTCGGCCTGGGGACTGCCCAGCTGGAGTCTAAGCCCGTATTCACCACCACCGGTGACACAGCGCACCGCACTTACAGCAAAAGCGCATTCATTCCATACGGGTGAACACTAAAGCGAACAAGTGAGCAAAAACACACCGGGCAGGCAACATTCATCATCCAATCCGTGCCAAGCAGGCCCATGAAAAGCAGGGACCTTACCTTGGTAAGAAGCGCTCATCGGGCACTCAGTAACATTTGCGTCCCGTCGTGTCCGTCATCACAGACTCTAGTCTCTTGGATGATGGCGGTGATGATGATGAAGGATCGGAGGGAGGATGATTGAGATTTTGGCGACTAGCGCAAGGCAGCAGCCAGCACCAGCAAGCAAAGCAAGCAAACCCGGCGCTCGCCCGCCCACCAACCCGCCGTCTGACCCTCCACCCAGATTACCCTACCATCCCCATCCAAGAGTATAGTTACGGGGCTAGGTTCCATCGCCACGGAGACCCGGCCATGATAGGCTCTCCGTCGTCCATATGGCTTACGGATTACTGGGGGGGGGGGTTGCTTGGCTTCAGGGTCAGCAACTGAGTCTCAGCGACAACCGGACCTGGTAAGAAATGGAAATCCCGAAAGAATGTGTGAGTGAGAGTGTGAGAGTGCGATTGTTTGATCCGTTATGAAAACGTCAGCGCCCCGGTCAGGAAGGATGGATAACACATTAATCCTCCTCCTCCTCCTCCTTCCCCCCAGTCTCGGGCCACACTGGGTTTCGCAACAAAAGAATGGAACAAAAATACCCCTACCCTACGGGATACCGTGCACCGCTGGAGCGCATGACTTGGGGACAGCTCGCCTCGTGACTTGACATCTCAAGACAGTCCGTCCAGCCGCAAGCAGCCGCAAGCAGCCGCACCCAGCCGCGGTGTGACATGTTTTTTTTTTTTTACCTATGTTTGGTGTCTCCGTCTCCCCTCCGTCTCCACCTTCCCTGTCATCGCCGACCACCCAGGCCAGGTGACGACCGCGATTCCTGCCTTCGTTGGCTTTTAGCTGAGAGGTGTCTGATGGGCCGAGACTGGCCGTTGCCTCGGCCTCCGAGAAAGGCAAGAATTAAAATAGTTGTCCTCGTGTTGTAACATTGTAGATAACCTCGGTGAGTATCGCCGAGTCGATGACGGCTCTTTGAAAGTAGTGTCGTCGAGATACAAGACGGGGCTATGAACGATGGTGACAAGTCAAGTGATGTATTTTGTCTCCATCCATGGGAAGGGAATGACCAAGCGAGTGAGAGAGTGACTGACCGGCCGAGTGAGTGAGTAAGTGACTCCGTGGGAAGAGTTCGCTCCTCCTCTGCCTAGACGTGAATCACTTCTTCTAAACAATGACAGAAGGGAAGGGGACCAGCAGGATAATATCGCACCCGCCCAGGCAGCACCCAACCGCCACATTTCCATCACTCACTGACACTCTCGTTCTCGCTTCGCCTCGTAAACTTAACACCAGACATGGCAAAACGCGCACTGGTTGTCGCAGGTAGAGTCGTTTCACCCGCGTCAGAAGGATTATCCAACCTTCAAGACAGGCGGGCGGAGGGCGGGCGGCGGTGATGGCGGCAGCGTGATTTAGGAATGATGATGATTATGGCGAGAATAGCTCTACTACCATTACATAACTACAGGTAGTCTCTTTCCATCGACCGACGGGTTAGTTGACGTATCTGGTCAGGTTAGACACCAGGCAGGAGTGCGGACGAGATGGGATTTATACCGATGAAAAACAACAAGTCAACCAACCAGCCGGCTACACTTTTCTCCATCCATCCATCCTCACCATGTTCCCCCATTGCCTTTACGAATCTCCACCGAACGAGCAATTCCTGACGAGGATCTCGAAGAATGCGAAATACACCTACCTACTTGTAGAAACCCAGGAGGAAGAGAGAGGAAGAGATCAGAGAGTCCAGGTCAGACAGAAACAACGTAGACACCGATCAACAAAAACAGGAAGAGACAATCACCTTTAACTCTCAAAAGAATATGAGCGCAATGCCTCAAATGGACGGACAGCTGTATCAGTCAGACCGTGAGCCTCAAACACAGCCTATCCGTTCAAGAAACGAGACACCTCTCTTTCAAGGACAGGAGCAACCGAGGCTACAAGAACCCCATGACCATTTCACCACCTATCCTCGACCAAACGAGTGCCATCACAACAATATGATCACCTTTAGAAAACGACAGCTGCCACAATTCACGAAAAGAGAAAGACGAGAAAACACCGCTTCATATGGAATTTCAAAGCTCGTAAAACATCCTCCACGATGCTGTAGCTGTAAAACGACAGTGGCAGCAAAGTGGCTCCGAGAGCCGTAGCCTAGCGTATCGACCGGACGTCCGTCGTCGGCAAGCCTCGGTAGCAGCCCCCTGCATATCAGGTCCTCCTTCACTACGGGGTTGGAAAGGGGAGACGGTTGCGCTGCTCCAAGACTGTCCCAGCCTGGTCTACTCGTACACGGCCTGATTTCTGGCCAAGAACCGGCAACATGATGCTGTTTCTGTTTCTTAAAAGCTTTTCCCTAATTCGTCATCCATGTCGCCGTTTCCCCCCAAAGAAAAAGAGAAAGATAGCAAACCACAAACAAAAGACCTCGAAAACCTAGAATGCCGACCAACCCGGAAAGCTTCATGATCCAACGATCCGTCTACGAAGCCATGTAGGTGGAGGCATCGATGCCCTCCTTCGGGAACTCACTGAGCAAATGGTTAGTAGGGATGCATGACGACGGAATGGCGAGGGGATACGTACGGAAGAGCAACCTCGAATCGTTTCTCAATCGCCTGCAGAACCTCCTTGTCCTGGTCGGTGGTGACGAAGGAGATGGCTAGACCCTTGGTACCGAAACGGCCAGCACGACCGACGCGGTGCAGGTACGAATCGGCATCAGCGGGGAGATCATAGTTGATCGCCAGGTTGATACGTTCGATGTCGATACCACGACCAAAGACGTCGGTGGCAACGCAGATGCGCTTGTTGAACTCCTTGAACTCTTTATACCGACGGATACTATTATCATAGTCAGCACGTGAATCTGGTGTCTGAAAAGAGATAACCATACCGTTCTTCCTGGCTGACGCCGGAGTGCACAGCAATCGAGGGGAAGTTGCATTCGCGAAGGAGCTTGTCGAGCTCAGTCGCACGGAGGGTGCTCTTGACGAAAATGATGACCTGGTTAAACTGAAGCTCATCCAGGAGCTCGTTCAGCTTGCGGTTCTTCTCACGCTCCTCAAGGGGAATGTAGTATTGCTGAAGACCGTGGAGAGTCAACTTCGTGTCCTCATCCACATAGTGCTCCGTGGGATTCTGCATGAACTTCCGGCAGATAGGCTTGATCTCGTCAGAGAGCGTAGCCGAGAACATCATGACCTGCTTCTGCTGAGGAGTGGCGCGGAAGATCTCCTGCACGTCACGGCGCATGTCTGTGAGAGTCAGTATGCTGACATAGCGTCGGTGTCCGAGGAGAAAAGCCTACCAATCTGGTCGAGCATCTTGTCACACTCATCGAGGATGAACATGCGAACAGAGCCCAGGCGCAGGTGTTTGTCGCGCACGAGAGCATTCAGGCGGCCAGGGGTGCCGACAATGATGTGGGGGTGAGTCTCCTTGTTCTTGAGGAGCTCGGCATCCTTCTGGATGGGAGTGCCACCGTAGAAGACGCCCGTCTTGATGTTGGGCATGTACTTGCTGAAGCGGTTGTACTCGTTGCGGATCTGGAAAGCCAGCTCACGCGTGTGGCACATAACCAAGACGGAGCACTCTCCGGCAACTGGCTCGACTTGCTGGAGAGTGGTAAGAACAAAGACGGCGGTCTTGCCGAGACCCGACTTCGCTTGGCAGATGATATCACCGCCCAGCATCGCCTGGGGGATACATGTCTGCTGAACTGTATTCGAGGACGGTATTAGAATCGATTACGCAAGCTTGAATGGTAACGAGGGACGGGTTTTGTTGGATGGATAGGCCCGTCCATCGTCGCAGCAAAGATCTGAACCGCTCTTCTGCCCTTGCTCGAGATAAAACACATCTCTTTCCGACGTCAGCTGGCTGGGGTGACGATGCTAGTCGCGAATGCCCACCCGCGAGGGGTGGCGACGTCGCCGGACCTCGACGACCATGACCAGCAGTCAATGGTGATTTGAGACCGGGGAGAACTTCCCTCAACCGGGATCCCGCGAGGGGTTCAAGGTTTTTTTGGCTCAAGAGTGAGTCATGAATTTGATCTCTTGCTGCCTTCCAATGTGCTGGCTCATTCCAGCACAATGATCATGGGCATCCGCGAGGTGTGCTTTCGCCAGAGCTCAGCGGAATCCTAGGAGGGGGCGTTCTTGCCAGAAACAAGGCCGATCAGATTGACGGCAGCGTGGTGTGTTTCCGTCCCCGGCATCGCCCGACGTTCTCTTGTTCTTGTTCTTCGACGATGTTCTTTGCGTTGCTTTTCTTTGCTTCTTGCTTGCGAGATGGACGGGACCCGTACAGGCACGAGGGGTAACGATAAGCTGGGGATGAAATTGTCAAGACTAACCCTCCGACGGATGTTCGAAACCGCAGTCGGCAATGGCGCGCAGAAGCTCGGGCTTCAGGAGGAAATCGCGGAATCCGGTGGAGTGGATGCCGACGTAGGAGCCCTTCTTGTCGACATTCTGGGCCGCAGCAGCGACGTCACCCTTCTTGCCGTTGGCGGCGGGGGCGGCGGTCTCGTTGTTGAGCTCGTCGTCAGAGTAGTCGATGAGATCCTCCTCAGCAGACATGTTGGCGGATTGGTTGGTGGATGGATTGATTAGCTGATGGTCGGGATAAACAAAGAGAAGGCGATGATGGCGAGATGGTCGACGCGGAGAGCTGGCGTGGATCGGGCGCGGTGGAAAGCGCGGGCGGCGGAGTTTGAATGAGAATGAGGTCGTGGTCGTGCACCAGCGATGCCGGTGAGCTTGGTGAAATGGAGAAGTGGCGCGTTGATGTTGCAGGCAAGTTGAAAAATCAGAGCGGAGGGAGGGACACGAAAATAAGGTTGAGGTTGAAAGAGGCACTGCCTCAAAGCCTGGCCGCTGTTGGGTCTAACTTATTACGGCCTGGAGCACCACCAATGGGGCATAGCCGGTGGGCGGCCAGAAAAGCACAGGCCATCCCCACACTGATTCCCACCCAACCCGCAAGTGCTGCGTATCCTTATTAGCACATTCAACGAACGCCGGAAGTCACTCTCGACTCACCTCGTTCTCGTTCATCTTAGGCAGGCTCCAGTTCTCTGATTCCTGTTCCCACGACAAGGCCCGATTCGGTCAGGGCAACCATCGTTCCTTCCTCCCTTCCCATCAACCGTACCCAACGTGTAGGCCGTATTCCCCTTTCTGCCTTTTTAATTGGCACCTGAACATTCATTCGCACATATCCACTCGAGAGCTCTCTGGAATTTTAGGGCCAAAGCTGCGTCGGCAAAAGCTCAACGACTCAAAATTCGCAATTTACGGCAACAGAAATCCCGCCATGGCAAAGGGCGACGGCAAGAAGAACGACAGGGTGCAAAACAGGTCCATCTACTCGCGGGTCTCGTTCCTCCACCAGGCGGCCGCATTTCTTTCCTCAGCACAGCAACCAGTCCGGCCTGATGAAATCTCTAGCGAGACTCCCTCCATATTCACAAACTCAGCAGCCACATCTGAGCCCCAATCCGGGTCCAGGCCTAGATCCAGACCGGCCACCAACCTGCGCACATGCTCCTCTTCGTCCCTGCAGGGCATGGGCAGGCGACTAGCGACAGACCTGCGCTCCGTGTCACTGAAGACCAGGATCCGGCTGAGCCCGAGGGTGAAGCAGACTATCTGCAAGTTCTGCGACTCAATTCTCATTGAGGGACAGACGTGTACGTCCACGGTCGAGAACACCAGCAAAGGCGGCAGAAAACCGTGGGCAGACGTCCTGGTGCGCAAGTGCCACGCCTGCGAAAGGGAAAGAAGATACCCCATCGTTGGGGCGAGACCCAGGAGGAAATCGGAACGAGGAGATGCCGCCGTCGATGTCACTCTCGCTAGCAGCGATGCGAGCACTCCTCAGCCACAGCAGAAGCCCCAGAAGCAGAAGCAGAAGCAGAAACAGAAACAGAAACAGAAGCAAACCCAGCAACAGCCTCCCATGCAGGATACTCCGATGCAGGATGATTGAACTCTCAACTTCAACTTCGTCAACCAAGCACAGAGGCTTATCTCAAACTTACAACCGGTACGAGCCAGTCATGGAGTCTTGGAGAGCCAGAAGTAGGCACCCATCGCATCTGAAGCCGGGCCGCCAGGTTCCGCGAGAGCCTTCACAGACACTGGTTCTATTTTGGAGAATCCAGTTCAATGGTATGCATCCCAAGCAAGGCAAAAAGGGGTGACGATGGTCACCTACAACCACGGCATGATGGACATAACCTGAATAGCTGGCCATATAATGGATTCTACAGTATTTGTAAGGAGATGCAAGCATGCGGACCATCGCGCAAACCCCGTCAGCGGTGTTTCCTGCTGCATACAGGACAAAGCCCAAATACCAGCCGCAGCCATCAGACGCCGGAACCTCCACTCCACCTGCGCGGCTCTTGATAGGATTCGGATAGTATTCTTGTCTGATGAGATCACCGCCATGAGCTGCCCCAGTCAATGGACACGGCGTATCCGGTGAGACAGAGGTGGATCGGGTTTCCTTGCCCGACTCCCCCTTCCCTTCCAGCAACAGCTCTGCTCGCCCAAGGATCGTGATCCCGGGGCATATATCCATTCATCTCCATTTCATGTGCTTACTTGTGCTGCTGGACCGATTCCTCTCCCAAGACTTTACTAGCAGACATGAACCTGGTTTTCCAGGAGCAAATGCTTAGCATGCACCCACGAGGATCCTACCCGGGTAGGTTGGTTGGTTTGGAAAGGGAGATAAAAGCAGCAACTTACAAGCCTCCATGCCAGCTCCCCAGCCCTCGCATGCACTCGGCCTGCACGCTAGTCATGCGAAGGAGGTTCTCCGTGTCGGCAAGGTTGGCGGATAGCTGTGCCAGTTGCGAGTGGAGCTGTGCCTATACGGATGAGGGCGCGCAGCCAATGTCAGCGAGACCCTATTCCAGTTCCTTTTTGGCATCGAGCAATTATATATAGATGGCAATGAAGACTGAAAGCTTAGCCGCACGCTGCTGTGGGTATGTGTAGTGAGTGTATCCTTGTATCCTTTTTGCCTTGCAGCACGAAATATGGGGCTACGGGTCGGCTGGCATTCAACACGAGAAAGCAGAATAGAAAAAGAATAAAAAGCATACCAACTGTCTCGCCTTGACGGCACCGCCAGACGTAGCCATCGACTGGCGCGATACCCCGCCACCGCCCTGGGAATTCATGTTTGCATTGACGTTGCGAGTCGACATTGCCGTTCTGTCTCTCTGCCTCTGCGTCCGGAAAGAAACGAAGCAAGAGCGAAAAAGAGAAAGTCTTAATTGCTGGGCTTATCCAAACAATCCAGCGAACAGGGAGGTTCGTATCCTGTGATAGCTTAGGTGTTGGGGGCGCCAGCGGGTTCGTGTAGTGTCGCGCCTGAGGTTCGCCCCGCGTTAGTGCCTTGCGATCGATTCGATCAATCTTGATACGCCAAGCGGGTCTGTTTGCCCCCTGTTTACTACATTATAGGTTATCGTATCGACGTGACGTGACGCGACCCTTGGCGCCGCCTTCCTCGTCCCGCCCAAACTACAACGGGCAGGGCGGTTCCAATAAACCAAATCCAACAAGCATGGATGAATTTCAATACCCATTTATTCCACCTGATAACCCCAAACGACAAAACAGAGCGAAGCGCACAAAGGAGACAGCGGTGTTTTTCTCCTTCTCCTAATCGATCGGCATGGAATCCGGGTTAATAAGGTCAGGTATATATATAGATATGTAACCAGGGTGGTACCGCCCTAGGCAGCGCCTCGGACCACAATGAAGGGTAGGAGGAAGGCAGGCGACATGAAATATCTAGGGGTCCATACAATAGTCAACTACGTAGGTACTTACCTTACAACCCACACAACGGTCTGGGGCGTTTAAAGCACTTGGACGCGCCCCCGACTTCCCGGTATCCGCCATCCCTAGTGCGACCCCCGGCGACTTGTCCGAACACACACACACACATACACCAGCCTACTAAGTAGATCGTCAAGGTTCAAGGATTTGAACATGTCTTGTCCGAGGACCACAGGTGAGAATCATAGGCAACAAGAACAACAACAGCAGCAGCAGAAAAGAACAGACTTCCCGCCATAGATTGATGTGATGATGAATGAATCAAGGAAAGAAACAACCTTCCCCCCACCTCCTCCACCAGAAACCGCCTTCATTATCCGCAATAACAAAAAACCACACATTATGCTGCGTACCCAAACCACACGACAACCCTTCCTCCGTTCCCGTAGCAAGTAGTAGTCTTGTCTATATTATTCCCCCTCACATGACCAACCATCACACACGATAGTGTCACCGTTCAACGCCGCCAACAGACAGTCAACCTCCCCATGCCGCGCGGATCCATTCCCCTAATCCAATCCAGTGCCATTCACGAACAACCACTGCTTCCCTCAATCAGCAAGAACGAGAAGGAACAACAGGCGGCGTGGCACGAGAATTTTGATTATATGCTATGTAGCAAACAAAGACCGAATGGCTGCAGATGATGATATGGATAGGAAACCCAGGTTTTGGAGATGAAAAGAAAACAAAGCAAAGAAAAAACGAGGACCGACCGCTCGTGCGTCCCAGTGGCTTGCATTACCAGAAAAATAAAGCTAAGTGTTATGATCTCTTTTGTTCTCGTCTCGTCCAAAATACCTATGTACTGGGTTTCTGCGGGCTCTCTGTCTGTTCCTCCCTCTCAGTGTCGTTCTCACACTACCTGCTCAGCGTCCTTCGCGCCGCCATCCATCTCAAACTAACATTATGTGATGTACGCCATGTCGAAGAATAAGCCAAGAGAGTCCCCCATTTCTAAGCCGTGAGATGTATCTGTAAAAGTCGTGTCGTATCCTCCCCGCGTTTGTTGGGGAGTCTGAAAAAAAATAGCTCTTTCTCTAGACCAAATCGGGGCAACCCACGAACCGGTGGGCATGCCTGATGAAGCAGGTCGGGAGGATTTCGGGGCGGAGGCCTTTCCGAGAGAAGGGATATATGCGGCATCACCAGACTGTGCTGCCACCTGGTCGTGTAGCTCCAAAGGCAACCACCTCGGGCCGGGCGTCACACTCCAGTGCTAGCGCACTCCAATAGGAGGTCGAGGTCCTAGACTGCTTTGACTGCTATGTGCAGACGGTTCCGAGTCGAGATGCGTCGAGTCACCACTGCCCGCGCTGGCGCTCGCACTACCAGTCAGACTTCGAACGTTTTTGGTCTTCGGTGGTTGGAGGGCGCTCACCCCTGCGTGTTGTTCCACCTGCTGTGGTGCGACCGAATTGCCATGCCCAGGAGGATAGCGAGGTATCGGCTGCCGCACGCCATCAGGTGGCGATGGCCGCCCATTCATTGGCGGGCCATTATTGTACCCATTCGGGGGCGATGGGCGGCCGTTGCCACCTCCTCGGATTGATGGGCTGTAGGGATTCCCGGGTGACTGGCTTGATCGTCGTGGCATGTTTCCGTTCATACCCATCGGGGGTCCATGGCCGTTCATGCCCATCGGGGGACCGTGACCGTTCATGCCCGTCGGGGGACCTTGAGTATATTGCAGCTCGTCTAGACGTGCGGCCGTCAAGGAGTTTACCCTCGACTCGGCGTGCATCGTCCCTCGATCTACAGCACCGTAGCGATTCGAGGTGAAACCCATCAACGGATCATCCAGGATATTTTCGTGGAGACCGGGGACTCCAGTTATGACTTGGCTTGCTCGATTTCTCCCAAAACTCGGTCGAAACCTCCCGACGCCGCCGCCTCGGGGTCCTTGTGTGTCGCGCTCGGGATTTTTCCGCACCTGTGAGGCAGTGCTTGGGGCTTTCCGATTCTTCTTGGAGGTGACGCTCATCATGTCGAAATTATCGGGATCAATCATGGACGCCCCGGGCGTAGATTCGGGATCGAAATAATCATCATCCTCGTCCTCGTCGTCGTAAACGGTTCCATTGTGACGGACTGATGGAGCAGGTCCGGGAGGAGGTGGGCCTCGTCTGAACCCAGGACCGGGCCCCGGTCCTGGCGTGCCGCGTCTTAACCTCAGCTCTTGTTCCCTCAACGCTAGCTCCCTCTGGCGTAATTGGAGCTCTCGCTCTCTCAGGAGCAGTTCTTGCGGTTGCGGCAAGGGGAAGCCTGTTTCCCCAGATACAGGAATATCGTCATAAACTACTAAATGGCTGAACTCTTCCAGATCTGCTCCCTCCATCGAGCCTCGCCTGGATGGTTGGCGCGAGCCGGCCATTCCATTCGGCGGTCGTCCATAGCCATTTGGCGGCCCTCCATTCATGGGAGGCGGCCGGCGCATCCCGGGTGCTGGTCCTAACTGAGAAGCCCCTCTGGGTCGTGGTCGGGGCGGCGGCATGCCGTTGCCATTGGGCATGCCGTTGGATACGGAACGAGGCTGGCCTTGAGCGGCCATCCTGGGGAGGGGGGAGGGTGTGCCCGAAGGTGATCCCGGCTGCCCCGGTACTGCCACGGCCTCCATCTTTGGCCTGTTCCGATTGACGAGATTCAGGTTGTGGAGAATGGAGTAGAGCGTCTCGATTCTCGGCACCGAGACTTGCATTTCGAGAGATAACCTGATCGGGGAGCCAAGGTATGTCTCAACTTCCATGGGGCGTCTCGCAGTGTAATCCTGCCACATCATGTTGTCGACGGTCGATCTTGAGAACTCGTCGATGGTGCTCTGCTTGAACTCGGCGGGAAATTTGCAGCCCTGAGCCTCGGCCAATGCTAATAGCTCGTCGATAATATCGGACACCAACTTAGGCACACCGACCTTGTCTAGGAGCGCGGCATAGCTGGGAGTGTCGAAGATGACCGTGAGAGGGTGGAAGGCAATAGAGCTACGACTAGGTCAGCAGAGGTAGATTGCCAGATACGGCCGAGAAGGACTCACCCAATAACCCGCTCGTATTGCTGCTGCCGAATGTTACTCGACACCTTGCAATCGACCTGGCCAGTGCTAAGGGTCATAGCCAGAGCCTGCGCCATGTCTTCCTGTATTGAGGCCGGGATGTTGGAGTTCTTGTTGGCAGGCCCAACCCACACCTCGGTTGACCCCTTGTGCTCAAACTCGCTGCCGCCAAGCTGGCTCAGGTCCGCGCCGCAGACGAGCGATAAAACTACATTAGTGGGAAAACGCTCTTCGATGGCCGCCTCGAGGCCGAGCGAGTGGGTGGTATTAACGAGGATGCATGTATGCTGGGGAGTAACAACAGAATCGATGACTGAAGGAAGGTCGTAGACGTCGGGAAGCGCTTTTATACAAAGGATGACGTAGTCAAATGCGTGATCTTTGGAGATGGCCGCATCTTCTGGTGCGCGGACGACTGCACCATGTCACAGTTAGCACCATATCCGACCACAAAAGGGGGCAGAGACCCGAGAGTGCATACCATTGCGAGGCTTGAAGCGCTCGTTGCCAAACACGGGAGATCTGGAGCAGATCAGGTCAGCAGGCTGTGTGGGGAGCAGGCAGGTAAAGAGTGGGCAGCCCGTTTTTCTTGAAGGTTGACATACTTGAATGATATGCCATATTGCGAGACGTGCTCGAAGCCCGTCTTCCAGACGAGAGTGACATCGCAGGCATTTGTCGCTTGTAGCCTCCACGACAAGAAGGCAGACACTGGGTTCCCGCCGACTGTAACCACATTCATCAGCTCATTGTCCGACATGTCTGGCTGCGCGAGCAAGGACGCATGTGCAGCAGTCCCCAAGGTCCTAGGTGAGAGAGGCAACAACAACAACAACAAAAAAACGAGTGTGATGTTGGTCAGGAGGGGATGGTCAGGGGGAAGTTGGACGACGATGGAGGAAGCATCCCAGACTATGACCACTCTTTTGGCCTCGTCCCGGGAACGCGGTGTTGCACTAGACCGAAGAAGGGTATACAGAAGAGCGGAGAGATGGTACATGTCTAACAGTACTGTATGGCCAACTTACCTGACAGGATCTTGAGTCGGGGCGTTACTGGTGCCATTGGGGAAGCCAAATTTGGGATAGTGGACTGGGGCATTCGAGTTTCGAGTTGGCGACAGCCGTCTTTGCTGATGTGCGTGCAGCCGGGAGTGGGCAATGAGCAGCGCTGAAGCTAGGATGGACCAATCTTGACGCTTGTGTGTTCCACCAAGTCGCGACCAATTCCCCTGTGGCGTGTCGTGTGGGTTTTCTTTTTTTTCTCCCCGAGATGTTTTATTCCTTGTTATCTTTTCCCCCACTGACCGACTGGGGCGGTCCCACGCACGCCGTGCTCTTCCTTCTTCCAGCGTGGACTGTTTGCGACAACGTCGGCTCCTTTCCCTCTTTCTCTCTCTGTGTGTATGCGGTCGCACCCGGGCTCCGGCCAACGAGGCTTGCAGATCGGGGCTTTGGAGTGAGATTGACAGGTTAGGGACGCATTCGGGGCCGTGGCTGGGGGGCTTTCAGCGGGCTGTCGGTCGAGGTGATTCTTGGCGCAAGACGCAAGACGCGAGACGCACGCAGCTAGTGTAGTTGCGCAGCAGTGTCAAATTGTCAATTCGGCGACGACAAACAACCGTGCGTAGCCCGTCGGAATGGCGCTGGAAGATCTACTCCAAGTCCAGCGAAGCCAACGCCAATGTCAATGTCAATGCAAATGCAGCCAGCGAACTGCAGCAGGGTGCAGTGGTGCCAGCGTCGAGCGGACAGGTCGGTAGGCTAACGAGCGTGACGCCTGGACAGGACAGGGTAATCTGGGATTCGATAGTGGGATTCGCGGTGGCTGGCCTTAGGCGGCTTTGGCGGCTCTGGTCGCTGGTCTCTGCGAGGAAGGCCGAGATGATAGGCCACGAGCTGGGGAGCGTAGTCTTGTCGCCCTAGCCTGGGTATCCCGCGTGTGGCAGCTTCTGAGGTCTCACTAGTCTGGTGCTTGTGGCAGGTTGGCGATGGCCGAGCTGCGTGTTTGTGTATTCCTAGTGCAGTTGCGGGACGTCCAGTGTTGTGGAGGTTAGGTAAGGTTGGTATTGTAGGCAGGTAATAAGGCAAACAGGTAGCTCAAGGTCAGGGAGGTAACGAGCGACGAACGAGTTCGCTATGGGACTCGGGGAGGACGGGAGCTACGGGAAAGGGTCCAAGGCTGCTCAGGTGAGGTTGGTTAGGTCCAGGAAGAGATACGGGAGTAACCTAGGCCGAACTCGAGGTACCTTGGCCTGATAGTAGGTTGGCTGGTCTTTTTTCTTTTTGGTCAGGTCAGGTTGGCAGGCAGGCAAGGTTGGTGGTACCTTTCTAGCTGCGGTGTGTCGAGTCGAAAAGTGTCCGCAATAATAAAATCCGCCGTTTTCGAGACACAATCAAGGTCGCCAAGAGATTTGCCCGTCGGCTCCGAAAGAGCACGGTGAGGACGGATCGCAGGCGTTCGTAGGGCTAGCGATCGGTGCGGTGCAAAGCAAAAGCAAGACAAAGCAAAGGAAGAAGGAATAAGGATTAGATTAGGATTAGGTTGGCAAAGGTGGGCAGGCTGGCACAAGGGCGAGCAACAGAAGGGGGAAAAGCCCACGCACGCACGCAAGCCATGCAAGCAAGATGCGGGTTGCAGTCGAGGTGGATGCGGCAGGGCAGCAACGATGGCAAGCGACGAGCGATGGGTGGCCAGATGGGTGTCAGTCCCGGCTGTGCAGCGCAGTGCGTGCGTGTTTTTCTTCGTGAGTGGAGGTCAGGTCAGGTAGGTACCTACACCTACCTTCCTAGGCTCGGGCTTGTCACGAATTGATGGGACGTCACGTCGTGCGTTCATGATCGTGTCGCGCCTATCCTGCCCTGTTGGTGGTTCAGGTAAACGAACATCACCCGCCCTTGAATGCCTCCATCCTTTCTGTGGCCTTCGACAGCTGTAGGTCCACCAGGTACCAAATAACTGACGGGTTATGGAACTTGCCTTGGCGCATACCGTAAGGTTCCTTCCAGTTAGGCATTAAGGTTGCCTGCCTATTGCTTCCGACCGCCGACTTTACTTCCATTCGCATCTTCCAGCCCGGTTCCCTGGCTTCCATGCTCAATTTAATGGGTATTCTATAAAGCTCCGCAGTCTACACTAGGTGTCTTGCCGACCTTACCTACCCGTCTGTACCTTGCCATGCCATGCCTTGATGTTGCCCTTGTTCATTTCTTGATGCTGTGCGTGCTGAGCAATGTTTGGGATGGGTAAGCCGACCAACACCTCCACAGGTACCTGCCCTAGCCCCAACCAGCCAGTCCTTCCATAGAATGAAAGGCGGAGGGTCCGGGGAGTCACTCGGGTGGTTGTATCTGTTCCAGGTTGGATGTTTCTGTTTTTGGTGCGGCGCAATAGCGAGCTCCCATGCCGTGCATCTGCATGCCCGTTTCCCGTACTGACCTTTACAGGATTTAACAGGGAGAATTCCAGACCACAGGCGCACGGGTCCCTATTAACCTGGAACCCGTGGCGTGTCGAACAGGATGGGGAGACAGCGCCCACGAACAAGCCACTCGACCTTGTCTTTCAATCGAGAGCCGGTGCAGGTGCACTGCTGTTCAGATGTTCCGATGATAACGTTCTGTCTGATGTGGATTCGGGATTGGCGCACCGGCAGACATGTAAGCAATGTAACTATTCACCAGTCGACGGAAGCAGTGAACGACAAAAATATTCAAACTACGGTACCTCTGACCTAAGCTACAGCAGGGGTTAGGTGGGATTAGATCAGGCGCGGCTCGGGGAGGGGCGACCACGGCGCGTCGATGCCACCGCGATCAACGATGATGAGACCGTTCCGTCCTGGTATCCAGGCCCGATTTGGCGGCGCGTCTCCAGAGATTAGGCTTGGTTAATCTCTCTGCTTGTTCGCGTGCTTGTGCCTTGTTCGATTGTTCGGGTGGGTGTGGTAACGCTGTTGGCGTCCAAGTGGCTTAGTCGGCAGCTAAGACCAAAGCAGACAGTCCGGCCCCTCAGTGACGTGGCCGGCGGGACGGGGTAAACCAGGACGAAAAGTTGCGATGAGATCGCGGAAATTGCGTGGAAGAGGAGAGACATGAACACCAACAGCAAATGTGCAAAAGGTGTCCAATGAAATGTCGAAGCCGGAATAGCACTGATCTGATGGACGCCCAACGTCTATACTCGCAGAAACCGGACTGCGCTACACCCCAGAAAAACAGAAACCGGTAAAAAGGCCGAAGAGTGGACATGCCGGAAGACGGTGCAGGCATGTATGGGGCTGCACAATGCACATTGCATGAGATTTGTATGCTGGATGGCATGCCCTACATTGCCTTTGCGTGCCTCCACTCAGGTTCACCACACCGTGTGAAGAACAGCCGATGGCAATTCGAGAGTTTAGAGTTGGAATCCAGTCTTGTTGTCGTGGTGATTGGATTGCGACAAAGTTCCAATGGCTTGGCCCTAGAGCGCATGCACGCTGAGACAGCGGCCAAAGAATGAGAATAAAAAAGTTCAACGATCCGGACCTCTCTGTTGTGAGACGGGGGAGATGCGAAGCCTGTCGTGCGCGGGTACGCCGGGGCGAACAAGTGTTCCGACAGCCGAGACCGAGTGCGATGAACCTGGACAGATGCAATACCATACCGGAAACTCGTGTCCGGAACGAAGTCGAGTTTTTTGCAATATAAAGCCAGGTATATACGGGCTACGGGTACCCCATTTCCTGTACACTATGGGTCGCATCATTGGAATCGCATCGGATCCCCTCCCCCTCCCCCGATCTTACTTTTCTCAAGCCCACATTGCTACCTACGGATTGGTACCGATCATCTCGAAATAGTGTTCGGGTTAGAGCTGGATTTTTTCAGGGCAGCATCCTGGCCTTTTTGCGGCGTGCAACACTGGCCCACAGGTCTTTTCTCCGTCCAACACCCCTGGAACCAACCAAAATGGGATAGCAGGCACAGGAAACAGGCACAGGGGAAGAAAGGGAGTTCCTTGGAAGAATCCCGGCCGGGTTTTCGGCTGGTTCTGGGTTCCATTGAACGGCAAGTTCCAACTTCCATCCCACTGTGCTTCGACGAGCGACCACGCCGCCGGATGGGCTCAACAACAAAGCGAGAGGAAGAAAATACACCAAGTGGAAGGTGCGAGCCGCGTGCGTGTCAACGTGCACATCAAAAACAACGGCCCGGACCGGTGTATAAATCATCGTTCAGAGATCAGTTGACAGAACCTCGCTGGGCGGCAGAAGTCACTCTGCATGCGAAGATACTCGTATCGTGGTTCGAGAATCTCCGCCTGGCCGCATTTGACTCTTGGTTGCGATTCCTTCGTGGACGGATCGTTGGCTGGTTGGTTGGTTGGTTGGCGTGGTTGATTATCGGAGGCCCAAAACTTGGAATGGGAAATGATTTTGCGCAGCCTTGGCTGGAGCGTGCTTCAACAGTCCCGAGCTACCAGGCATTTCCCGCTTCCATCCCATGCCTTGCGAGTCATCAACCCCCACGGTGACCCGTGTCGCTTGTCCCGGACTGCCCTAACGCTCAATGCTACCTAAAACCCAGTGGGTTTTTTTTCTTCTGGTCTGCTCAGTTCTTTGCTCAACTTGTGTCCGGGCCGGCGAAGCAGGAAACGCGGCTCATTTCTTTGGGCTTGGAGGTTCCTTTTTCTCGGCGGTCTGGTCGGTCGTGCTCTTCTCAGGTGCCCCTTCAATTTCGATGAGATGCAGCCTCAGAGAGAATATGGGCCGAAGGATGGATCGGGCTCAACCCCTGCCAACACGGGCAGTAGTGCTTCACCAAATACTGCGTGTCTCGTAGGTACTGGAAAACTGCCAGAGCTGGGCAAGCGTCGACGAATTAACATTTTTTTCTCTTGTTCGTTTTCCCCTAGAATCTCGCTCTCGGCCCTAGCGTCAGAACTTGGGGAAGCTAGGCCAGCTCCGCTGGCATCGGCCGTGTTTCCAACCAGCCCCGGGCCTTCAAGCTGAAGAGCAGGAGCGGAGCGGCAGTGGCTTGGACTTGGGGGTGAGTGCCACACATGCATTAAGGCATTTTTTAACAGCGGTGTGGGGCTCGCTGGTTCATGGAGTCCAAGGGTTTTCAGATGAATGACGCACACTGTGGACCATCTTAGCTTTTGTCTTTCAGGGGCAGCTCTCCCCAGTCGACGAAGGAGGCTAAAAAGAACTGGTCGTCAATATCGTCATACCACAAAACGGCCACCTATTGCTTAAGGTTTCGAGGCATTCTGGAGACGATGGATATTACGTTCACATCGAGCTCTATGGTGAATAAGAGCGGGGCGAGGTCAGCCCCGCTATGCACATGGGCGTGTAATAAGGCAACCGGTATCCCGTAGTGTAGGTAAGCCGGACGTGCCTTCCCCGCCTCAGATATCAAAACGTTGATATTCAGGCTTGGAGGTAGACCTTACCTTCCTTCCAGTTTGGGCGAGTGTCAACCAAACCCCAGCAGACCCATGCCGCTGCAACCTTGACAGGCGGCACCCAAATCTGTGCAAAACAAAATTGAGATTGACAAGTGAACGAGCCGAAACCAATCAAGACGAACACATCAGTCACCCTTAACGCGCCCTCTCCTCCCCGTGTCGTGTGTAGCGCGCGAAGCTTGGTCCACTCGGTGGGATTCCCATGTCGGGGACATGGCATTCCCATGTTTTTGATTCGCATGTTTCCCATGCCCAGAACGACACTCGGTTCATGGACCGCCGCCTGGTTGGCGCTCCAGGTTATGGAAATGATACTACCTTACCTCTGCAGATCAGACTGGGCCCAGCCTTCACAGCTTGATCGTCGGCCAGCACTTGATCGCCAGCAGCTTCCTTCCTGCTGGTGGGTGATTTGATTATCTTGAACTGGAGCTCGCTCAGCCAGGCGGGCGGGCGCGAACACCCCCTCTGATCCCCCTGTTCAGGGCACAAGATATGACACGAACCAGAGAAGGCAAAACAAAGGAACTACCACTGTCTGCAGGTCCGTACATGAACTCGACCACTCGGACCAATACGGCAACCCTATCCAAGTTCAAGGGCATATGTGCCAACTTGTCAGTTTTATTGCGTAGCATTCTCGCACTAGGAACTAGGTTGTGGCGACTCTCAAGTGCTCAAGGGGACTAGTGTTGAAGAAGCATGACCCGTACATCATCACTCTTTGTTTTGTTGCCGCGTGCGTGCCTAATCGGGGACAGGAACTCAACTGGCCACTGCCATAATGGCAAGTGATCGACAGCAGCAAGATTAGACAACACCAGCTGGGAACCAACCCCACAGGATTTCCAGGTTGCCTCAAGCTTGGGGGATGCAACAATAGCTCGTTGGTGAGGCTGAACAAACCGGACCTGATGGATCGGCCAATGGCGCCGACAACGATTAACCAGAAGTCTCAGAGACGACACTCGTCAAAGCCGTTATCTGCCAGCCATCTCCACATCCGTCTTGTGTACCCATCCCTTTCGTCAACATCCATACGGTGGTGTAGTCTTCTTCTCCGGGCGGTTCATATGAAGGCAGCAGTTCCAAGCACACGTCTACCAACCGCGCCGTGCCGTGCCGGCCGGCGCTGCTTGCTGCAGACGACGAAAACCAAAAGCAGCCACGCGAGCTAGCGCACCCGAGAAAGCTTCGGGGCTGAAGGCGAGAAGCCAACCGAGATACGTAGCAGGCGTGCTTAGCACACAGACAGACAGACAACGAGTGAAACATGCCTGGCACCCGCAGTAACAGCTTTGATGCACCCGCCCAGCGAGGACCATTACGAAGGTCCTGCCTAGGGGCTTAAACTTGTTCCGAGACTTGAGTGATAGGATGCGGTGCAACACAGCAACTCCTCATCACTCGCTTTGACCAACCAGCCAGACGAGTGCGAAACGCTGCCAGCAGTCTCCTTCTCCCTCTGATGCCATGACACGCGAGGTTTCTCAACCTTTTTGACAAAACATCTCTCTTCTTCCGAGATATCAAGGCACGAATAAGAAGTAGAAGAAGAAGAAGAAGAAGAAGGAGAATACAACGAAACTAGCTCGTTTGGTCTCGAGCGAACATACCTACCGATCTACTGATCAATACTCTGCCTACCAGGCTAAATCTGCTGAGGGCGGCATTGACAGACAGACAGATTCACACACCCAACCTCTCGTCAAGGGGACGTGTTGCCCAGTTAATATACAAGACCAAGGTCTCGTTCAGTGCTCTCTCTTCATGGCTAGCCGGCCGGCTTCTGTTAGTCAGCCTAGGAGACCCCTTGGCATTTTTTATACCAAGACTTCTTTCCTCGCCTTCTCTCTTTTCCAGGCTGGATGATGTTATTGTTGACGTTTTGGTAACGACTTCACTCCACTGTGTACATGCAACGCTACACGATTCACCATGTACCAGTACAGCCTGATCTCGTTTTTTATGCCTTGATAATTAGCTCGGGCCAGTTGGTTGGTTGGCTCGTTTGGCTCTCTGTGTTTGATCAGACGTAGATCATATATACATAAACCCGTGGGCGAACGACCTCGAGCACCTGCCATGGATGCGGTGGTAATTACTGCAAATACCTGTTGCCTGCCCTCCTGAACGAGGTACATACGGGATATGTGCCTGGGCTATTAGCAAACCGCAACTCGACCGCGTTGGACGACGAAGAAGAGTTGTCACGAAGAACCAACGGTTACCATTTGCAGAGACGGGGCGACAGCGTCAAAAAAGATGCTGTGCTTTTCCTCCTCAGCGAGGAGTGGCGTGCATTTACATATCGTGAGACGTTTGTGGAGGTAGGTAGTGGGGTTTGCCGAGAGCTGTGTGTGTGCCACTTCTTTTCTTTTTTTTCTTCAAATGCGGATGGATCCACGTGCGTGAGTGCGTGCGTGCGTGGAATCACATCCCCTTCTGGGGCGTGGCAGCTCGCAGATGATACTAAAATCAACAAGACAAGAAGGAAAAAAAGACCTTACCGACTCGATGCAATGCATCGCGGGACCCCGTTCAGTGGTTGGTTGTGTTTCAGCCTCTTTTCCAGCAGAAGAAACAAAAAGGAAAACCGCACAACTGCCATCGTCCGAGACATTTCTTAGTGCAATCTAGTAAGTTAGTCTACCGAGTGAAGTGGTGGAAGCAAGCAAGCATTTCCCCTTTCCGCAAAGAAGTGCCCGCCCGCTCGCTTCACAACCACCCACCCCCGGGTTCCTTCTTGGTCTTGATCTTCTCCGCATTTTGCTTCTTCTCGACTTCAGCCGCTTCGTGCCAGGTTGTGAGTGAGATGAGCAGATCGGAACGAACACCAGTAACTAATTAGCGTGTGTGTATCAATCAGCCCATCCATCTCCCCCTTCCCTGAGTGTTTTCGTGGTGCGCGCGCGTGTGCGTGCGTGTCATTTCCCTACTGTACCTAATCGATCGAGGGGCTGAGAATTCAACGCCAGGGGGTCGCTTTTCTCAACACAACGAAGATGCGGGAATGGCGCTTCAAGTACCCTGCCCTGTGCTACACTACACGCGCACTAGAACGAGAAGCTTTTAGCGCTGGTCTGTCTGTCTGTGTCTTGGACATCGCGCTTGAGGTGGAATTACCACCAGCCACGCAAGGGGCAGAGGGGGGAAACCATGTGAAGCTTGCTCCTTACCAACAGGCAAAACCCCCTGAGATTCCCTCTCCTGTGACATGGACATGATGCCGATCTCCGGGTGTGTTTATCTGGGATTCAGGGGCTGTCGGGCTTGAGCCCCTGTGATGACCAAGCAGACCGCTTCACGTGTGAGGTATGTACCTAGGTGATGCCGTCACTCGTAGAGCTCGAGCAGCACGCCATGTTTCTTCGTCCGAGCAGCCTAGGTACCTACCTACTCGAACTGACAGATATGCCCGTAACGACGTGACTTCTTCTAGGCATACGCTCAATATCGCTCGACTTGCTTGAACGCCACAGTAATGAGAAGTAGAACAAAAGCTCCGCCTGGCCCTATATCCGTGCCTCTATCAATGAGCCAACAAAAACGACGACTAGATACAATGCAAACACGCCCACCACAATGCATAGAAAAGAACCAAAGACCAAACTTGGCTGGCTGGCATGCTGGCTAGCTGGCAAATCCACTCATTCACATTCACGTTCCTCGAACTGTTACGGTCTCTCTCAAGTCGGCACCCTCCCCTTGGCATACGCCTGGATATACTCATCGTGCGCATCCTTGACCGCGGGGATGATGAGGCTTTCAATCTCCGTCTCGGGCTCGCCCTCGGGCAAGCTCTTGGGGTCCAGCGGCTCGTCGCTGATCACGACATCAACTTCGTCATCTGATTGGAGTTTTTCCTTTTCGTCGTTGCCGCCGCTGTCTGTGATGGCCTTGTGGTGGTGGTGGTGGATGGGCAGCCTGATCCAGCGGTCGGGCTTATTGGGCGCGACGAAGACCTGCATTGATAGTTTAGCTCATATTCGTACATATAACTAGGGGGGTTGGAATTAAAGGGGGCTGGCTGGCTTACAACTTCCCACTTGCGTGTGGCACTACATAGTCAAATCAGTTAGCAAACGTAATTATAGAGTCAAAGCTAGCTGCATAACTTCTGTCCAGAGCTACAAGGAAGCATGAAAGAGAAGAAGGGAGGACATACAGCAAATTACCAATGACCAAATGATGCTGATACCTATCAAGCGAGTACTTGGCCTTGTGGACCAAAATAGACGGGTCCGTCTCGAGCTTGAACGACACGATCATGCCCTGCGGCGACCAGCCCTCGACCAGGTTCTTCAGGAACTTCGGAACGGGGTCGAGGTCTATAACCAGACGCTTGCTGCGCGGCACCGCCGGCGAGGAGTCAAAGTTGTCAAAGATCTCTTCGTCCTCGCTCGGGGCGGCCGACACTTCCTCCGATGCTCCTCGAGGTAGCAGTAGCGGCGTTGCCTTGGCCGACCCCGGAGCAGATCCCCTGGCTCTCTTCACTGCGTCTACAGCGTTGGTGCTCTGTATCTTGTGCTCTGACATGCGCTCTGGCTTGGCATGGGTTATTTCGGTCAGTCTACCGGACTGTTTTGTCACGACGAGAGAAACGAGAGACGGTAAAAAAGACATACCGGAACGAAAAAGTCGCTGACAGCAGCGGCGAGATACAGCAAACCACGAGGGCCGAGCGGATCCATCAGCCTCGTTATGCTCCGCAGCTCGTGCAGGTAGTCGGATATGCTGACAAAGGGAAGCACGAGCAGCATGTTTTGGTCGCGGGCATCGCGGTACTTGCGCAGCACGTCCAGCATCTTGCCTGCATCCTCATCGCGGGCTACGACGCTACCGTTGGGGCCTTCGCGCAGAAAGTCCAGGAAGCAGTCGGTGGCATGGCTGTAGTGGCGGGAGAAGGGCAAGAGGGAGAACTGGCGGTGTCTGTAGGGGGGAGGGAAAGGGGCATGTCAGTATTTGCATGCTTTCAGGCACAGACGAAAAAGGGGGCGGCTGGTCCCGGGAAGCGGTGCAAGTAAACACAGGCCGCCGCATGGCGTCTGACTTTTGCGCCAGAGGGAGGGGAAAAAAGAGATAACTTGAAATACTGCATACAGGAAGAGGACGGCGTATCCAGCCTCGAGGAAGTACTCAGCGCTCGTCTATTTAAAACAGATTAGTCAATCCGCGGTTGCCCGTATAAATTGGGGGTTGTGACCGATGCACAGACGAGCAGAGGTGACTTACAGCGCCACGAGTACCGGCCGAGAAGTTGTCAATGAATCGCACCGTATTTCTCTCTTTAGAACCAAGCAGTCAGCACCCACCCTCACCGGCGTGACTAGGCTGGGAAAAGGGGGCAACGGGTCCCGAGGGCTGGCATGGTAGTAGGCTACGTACCGAGCGGCACGGTTGTGCCTCCCGATGTGACAAGCACAAGGCGTCTACCTGCTGCGGCGTGGAAGTTGATAAAGTCGCGCGCGAGTGCCACATGCTTCTCCAGGTCCTTGGGCGGCGGGTTGGCACCGAAGTAGTGGTCCTCGGCTGCGGCGGAACTGAGCTCGGCCGGCGGCAGGGCCATCACTGGGGGCTGAGCGGGCTGCATGTTGGCCGGGGCGAGGGCGAGAAGGACAGGCTCACGCAGGCAGGTGAGTGGCGGTGATGGCAAGGCAAAGGATTTGTTTTGTCCTGTATTGTAGTCAGTAAGCCAGTTGACGTGTCACGGTAGCTGTTCCACGTAATGGGGGGGGGGGGGGAGGTGAGGTCAGGTAAGGTCCGGTAGATATAGACATAACAACAAAGTACAACTTGGACTGGTCTAGCCTCGGCCTCGGAAGGCTGGTTGAAGCCGAGCCGGGGCGTCGGATGGAGACGGAGATGGAGATGGAGATGGGCAAAACATGGGACCGTTTGACTTGACTGACGGACGGGGTGGGAGTAAAAAAGGGGATTGGGTGTGCTGACCTCAGATACGGTACCTACCTTCCTATATATGTCGGAAGATACTAGGCAAAGTGGGTTCGGAAGTGTGGTGTGGTGTTGTGCTTTGAGCTTTGCGCTTTCCCTTTGCAGAAAGAAAACCAAAGCCGTCGAGTTTAATATACCAAGAGTGAGGGTGTTGATCTCGATGGAGTAATCCCCGCCTCTTCAATCAACCATATACCTAAGGTAGTAAGTAGTATGGAAGGTTCTTGAACGGCAGCTGAATTGAAAAGAGAAAAGAATAGGCGATTAAAAAAAAGTGGTCTGTTCAGGAGTCTGCTGTGCCTTTACATGAGCATGTGTAACTTGGAAGCTAAGTCTAGAGCGTATCCATAGGTACAGTTCCTGGAGGCAAGTTGCTGGAGTTCCAGGTCGGCCGTCCAGACCAGTCCGGGGATGGTGCGTCACTTTTGGGCAGCCGACAGTTTGAATTGGTGGGGTACGGTACCGCACCCGACGCATTGCGGGGAAACCTGGAATCTAGGGACCACACTTCGCCACGTGCATTCGACAGTGACTGGATGAATGGAAAGATTGGAGAATGGGGGATGCGGATCAAAGGAGGAGCTGGCTTCGCTGTGAGTTTGACCGGCACGTGCTGAGGTGATTTCTATTTTGACGTTTCCCCGTAATAGTACCTGGTACCTAAGCTCTAGGCGTCTACGTACCTGACCTTACGGGGACTGCAGTTCGTGGTGTTTTAATAACGATTGCGCCGAGAAACTCCCCAGGCAGCAAAGCAGAATGAATATACTGAATAAATCCAATCCATCTGTGATGAATCCTGACTACCTGACCTGATGATAAAAAAAACCCACCGGGTATATCTATATGCCTATAAGGTAATTACTTTGGTACCGGACATGTCTCTGTAGATCCATCATCCCCTGAACTCCATGTCTGGTGAGCTGAGAGTAGTAAATTATAATCGAGAAAGTTCCCAGCCGGAACGTCCATCCACCGTGACAGCAACCCATGACCATTGCACAAGACCAGACGCCGGATCAACAGACAGTATTATCATGAAAACAACCACTTCCTCACCGGCCCCTTCTGCTGATGCTTCAGCTTCATCATGTTGATCCTCCTCAGCCTTTCCCTATTGCTGGGGTCTAGCAGGACATCCGTGCTGTCGTCATGGAACCAGTGATTCCTGCCTCCGCCCACGTCGTTGCCGCCGATCTTGACCCGCTGCACCTTGCGCAGCTTGACCAGCCCGTACCAGCACACAAGCAGGGAGAAGAAGGTCGACACCGCCGTGACCGAGCCGAAACCCCAGTGCGAGCTCTCGATGAAGTTCTCGAGGTTCATGCCGTACAGGCCAGCCAGGAACGTGCCCATGGCCAGCCCCAGCGTGCCGACGCTGAACTTGAGGTCGAGCAACATGAGCGAGTTGCGGTTGGCGTCAAGAATGGCACGAATGCTAGATAGTCATGTCGGGTCAGCAACCGGCCTGGTTCTTTGGTCCGAAAGAAGGAGACGAGAAAAGAAAGAAAAAAGAAACGTACATCTCCTCGGTGTTCCTGATGCTCGAGACAAGGTTGCTTGCTTCCTGCACCACCTCGTCGCAGATCTTGTTGTACGACTCCAGGAGCAACTCGACTTCGGTGTGGTCATCCTCGCCCCTGAACAGATCGTGCGTCTTCTCCGTCAGGTACATGGCCGCGAGATCGTCGTCCGCCTCGAGCAGCTCCTCGATGGCGTCGCAGACCAGCTTGGCCTTCTGCTCAAACGTGGTGGCGCGCTTGAACAGAACAAGCAGGATCCGCAGCTTCTCGCGGTCAATGTCGTCCTCGAGCTCGCTGAGGATGCGGATAACCGGGTCGCGGACGGCCTCGAAGTCGGCCTCGAGCTCGGCCGTCACCGACATGAGCACGGCCTCGAGAGCGCGGAACTCGTAGGGGAGGCTGTTGGCCCCCGCCACCTGCTTCTGCTCCAGCTTCCCTTGCAGGTCGTACATGAATGCCGACTGCGGGTACGACGTCTTGGTACCGTACACGTCAAACAGCAGGACGCGGTCGTGTTTGATGAGCACCTTCAGATGGAGCAGGTTCAGGAGAATGGCCGAGGGCCGGACGAGGATGTGCGGGAGGTTGGACGAGTCGATCTTGCGCAGATCGCGGGGAAGGAGCCCGTACTATTATCAGATATCATTGTCAGCAGATGCGAGAGAGAGACACAGACAGGCACGTTCGTCGCACCTTGGCAATGAGCTCGCTCTTCTTGAGCTCGCCGTCGACCATGATGACGTCTCCGTTCCCATCCACCTCGGTGCACCGAAGGCGAGGGTCCAAGGCGGCCTTCGCGGTCAGCGACCTGCGCTGAAAGATGGCACTGTGCTCTTCCTCCAGCTTGTTCTGGAGATCGTCTTTCTGCAGCGGCTCCCGGCTCCTCTTCTGGCCGCGCCCAAACAGATATTCCCTCCATGTCATGGAGCCGAGGCCACGGGGGTTCTGGTCCAACGAGACATGGCGCGTCGCGCCGAGCGCAGGGTGCGTCAGGCCGAGAGGGGAGCCGTCGGGGGTGCGCGGCTGTTTGCGGAGGAACTTGGGGAGGACCGCCTCGAGGTCCCAGATCGCGGCCTGCATCGTGGCATCGTGCTTTGCTGCTGTCGTCGTCGTTGCCCTTGCGGATGGCCTCGCGGTGCAGACATGGCGACGTGGGAGCGTGGATTTGGCGCCCCCCGGGCAGCGACGGCCGACGGCTGCTGCGCAGTCGACAAACGAAAGACCCTCAGACTGCGCGCGGAGGAACCTGAGCAGGCTCCGCGATGGCGCCGCAACTCTTGGTGTCGGCGGCATGGCAGCAGAATTTTTGTCGGAATTCTACTACGGCGTGGAGCGCGGTCGAGATCCGTCGGCTTGGGCGGACTTGGCTTCGACTTTGGCCGAAAAGTCCCCAAGTTCCTTGTCGGGGGAGGCGTGGACGGGATTGATCAATCGATTGCAGGCTTAAGAAGGATGTGGGCACCCCCGGCAGTGGGGCCAGCACACCAACTGTTTGGTCGTCCTTGGCTGCCTTGGCCCAGCTGGTGTGAACCTAGAGCACTTGTGGGCGTCAACACACTAAGTCTAATGCATGCACCACAAACTCCAGACGACCAGCTTCAGACGGGACAAACAAGACCATCTGAATGATAATTCAGCACGCCGTGCCTTGTGGAGATTTCCCCCCCCTTTTTTCTCATAATTTAAACCGATATTCGTCTGGATAGTTCACAGCTCCATTTCAACTTACACTGCCACTGCGTTGCCTCCCTCCCTCTCCCCTCCTGCCTGAGGTCGAGTCCCGAACCTGAGACAGCCTCGAGATATACGTACACATGAAGCTCACCCCCATCAAAGTCAGGGGCAAAAGGGGAGTCCACAAGCCAGCCTGGAAGCCCCCAAACCCCGAGCAATTCAAGAGAAAACGGACACAAGAAGAGGAATCAGAAGAAGAAGAAGAAGAAGGAAAGCAAGAAAACGAGGATGGCTCCCAGCCACGACGGCGCCGCCGCGTCAAGACCAAGAAGCCCGCGGCCCGCATCGAGCAGCTGCCAGTCGAGATCCTCGAGCGCATCTCCCTCGTGTCCGAGAACCTCAACTTCCCGCGCAGCAGCCTCCGCATCGGCTACTACCTCTCCCACGCTTCCTTCCTGTCCGAGCTGATCGTCGACGCCTTCGCGCCCACGTGGGACGTGTGGTTCGGATGTCCCAAGGGGCAGATCCAGTCTTACCATGGCTATGCGCAGGACCATGCGAGGATCGGAGGAAATCCAAAGTTCCAGGTAAAAAAAACTCAGCCATGCCCATGCGGGCGGACGGACGGATATGCACCCTGACGAGAGCGCCGCCTTGTGAACTGATAATGCAGCGGTACTAACGCCCCTTCTCCTCCCAGACCGCCGTCCTCGCCTGTCCGTGGGTGAGCATCTCCCTCATCCTCAACGCCCAGCAGAAATGGTACCGGCGCCACGGTGCCGCCCGGTACTTTGAGCACAGCGAGGACTGGCGGGCTTGCTACGGAGCATGCTGTACCGACGAAGACGACCTTGTCCCGGACCACGGCCCGCATGTATTCGGAGCGGGGGGCGCCGACCATGGAAGAGATGTCAAGGCATGTTTCGAGGCCGACTGGGGCGCCTTCAGCAACAAGGACCACGGCTTCACCCTCATCTTTTCGTACCTGGAGCATCGGGAGATGCACAAGGCCGGGTACTTTGATATGCACCCCCTTACCCGCATCCCGAACCACCTACTCACGGGCCCGCTGGACTGGGACAAGGCAAAGTGGCTATACTGGTGTATCCGCGGCGGAGCGCAGTTGTCGCCCGATCAAAACTGGGAGGTACGTGATAGCCAAAAGGCCCCTCCCCCCTTCCGCTCCACAAGTCCAACCACCAGAAGCCTCACGTTCTCACACTCCTGACTACATCGCAGGTGACGAAACGAGGCTACGAGCAGATACTCGCCCTCGCCCTCGACGACGCGAAGCTAGCCATGCGGTTCCTATACCTGTTCGCGATTCTCGACGTCTTCGGCGGCAAGCACTGGCCGCAGTTTCTAATCGACGAGAAGCTCCACGAGGCCAGAAAGTACTTTCCTCGCCCATCGGACTCCCTGCCCGCGGACCGATGGGAATTCCGGAGGGCTGTCTGGTTCTTTCTGGACCCTTCGCATAGGAACCCAGACCGATCGTGGGATCTGAGCGGGCTTTACCGCTGAAGGGAACGCTGCCGCCAACCAAGATACCTACTTACCTATCGGGGCGACGAAGATACAGTGAGTAAGCCCTACGAATAGAGTGTAAGAGGCTGTGTGGTTTAGAAGGGAAAAAACGACTGTGAGATCTGTTTAGTTGCTACGTAGCTGCCACATGTCACAGGGGTAGGAGAGATGAGGCATAACCTGTAGTGTCTCGATTCGACCGAATTTGCTGCCGCCAAGGTTAACATGAATGGACGGACAACACACCGACAACATGTAGTGTGTGTGATGCATTTCTTGTTTCAGAAGAGCAGCCAACTGTCACTCACATCTGAGAGGGACTACAGACAAAAGAAAAATGCAAAAAGTGTACATACAACACCAGGGATTCGCTGGTGGTCACCCACCCAACTACTAGTCTGGCGGTCGCTTGCTTATCTAGGGCAGAGCGGACGGGATGCCGAGTTCTCAAGTGCCTATGGTCGTATGTGACAGATACGAAGAGCACTAGGGTTCAAGTAGGGGGGCGTTCTGGGGGAATGGGCATAATGGGGACCGCTCCGTAACTCAAAAGCATTGTCGCTGGGATCCTGCTTTGGGAGTCTCTCTGAAGGTGAGAGCTGACAGGTCTCCAAGCTTTGGTCTGAATAAGGTACGTTGAAGTAGCGGGAGAGGAAGCCATCGGATCGCCTCTTCTGCTGGTTGTGCAAATATCCAAAAGTGCGTAGCAGGCTGATGCCTCATAACCACAACTGACGAGTCATTGTCCTCAAGCGTGTTGCATGCCCATCGTCACATTCACTCATCGAAACATGCCAGAAACAACACACGTGGAAGAAAGACTCTCCATTTGTTATTTGACTCACGTTGCCGGAGCCCGGAGCCTCCTCCTCCCCGGTGGGTGTTGGCGGTGGTTTAGATGTCCAGAGAATGATGAGGTCTTCTCTTCTACTCGAGCGTCCTCCCTCCAATTATACAACAGACGAGGCACATCCCCAACGTAGGAAAGCCCCGGCCGCGATATCCGTTTCCCCATTCCCTGTCCGAGTGCGAAATATGACGTTTACGTTCCCATGCCATAAAAAGCCAGTGTCATGATTGATGACTGTGGTTGTATTTGTCTCAAATGCAATACCCACTCCATCGTGCCCCCTACCGTGCCCCATCCTCCCGGCATCACTGCTGACGAATATCCATCGGCCAAAGTTAGACACCTCCGGAAAATGACAAAATCGAGTGCCTGTTAGCAGCGTGCCGGAAGGCGCTTGTCGTCGCGATGGGTTATTTAAGCCGCACCGGGGTTGGGGTTCATCTGTGGTGGCGGGTGTCAGTCTTCCGCTGTCGTCACCGGATCCTGAGAGCGCCTCCTTCGAGTCCCGACTAACCTTGCGCTTGCCACCGGTGAGGGTGACGTTGACGAAACGGCGGGTGTACGTCAATCTCTTCTTGGCGCGGCCCTTACTATCAACACAGGTGTGTCAGTTCAACATGTCCCCGCAATCGTCTTTGCTCGTCTGAGGAAGGAGGGGACGTGGATGTGGTTCGCAGGATCGTGGGCGAGAAGGGGGGGAGTCCGGGTGGGCGACATACGGGGTCTTCTTCTTCTCGGTCTTGTCGACCTTAGGGGTCTGCGACTTGACCTTTCCTGTTGCGTGCGTGTCAGACCTCCATGTTGACGATCAAAAATATCCTTCATCGAAATCGGCCATTCGAAAGGCGGCGGGCGTGTCGATGGCGCGGACAGAGAATAACGTACCGGCACGAGCCAAACTGGTGACAGTGTCAGCAACCTCTCGACCTCAAAATCTCAAAATTGATTAAAAAGCCGGGGCGGGTCGTTTTCTCCTTTGGGGCGATTCTTACCTGCCGTGAACTTTTCCCATTTTCGATTAATGCGGTTGGCGCAGGTAATTTCTGTCGGTGATGGTGAGCCGTCGAAGGGATCAAAATTCGAGTCGCTTCGGGGGGAATACTGACCTGGTCGGGCGGATTATTCGGGTTGTGGGAAGCTGCGGGGCTCAAATGGGGCTCCCAGGGGCTGCTCAAAAGCGGCGCCTTTGGCGCTGGGGCACGTGACTCAAGGATGCCTGAATCTGCCAGCCGTCTGCCAGCTGGCGGTAATGAAGCCACTACATTCCACTTTCTGATCGGCTCAGTCAGGGCGCTAGCCAGATCTTACTGGAAGTGATCGAAGCGTGCTTGAAGTTGGCGGAGCTTTTATGTATCTTATGGTCACCATCGATGGCTATTTCTGCAGCAAGTTCACCGGATTTATGTGCAGCTGATTACCTGGAGACCGAGTAAAGTAGGATATCGAAGCCAGGGGGCAACGTGCGCCATCCGGTTTCTAGAGAGGACAAACGAAAAAGTGATCTGGAGTAAACATAGGTTTCCATCATTCAACCGGCCCCCAGCGCATCCGAGAAGGGGGTTTGCAGCCTTGAAGAAACCAAAACCATCCAGCTGTGTGATTGCAAAAGTTGATAAAGGGGAACGATAGGCAAACATGCACCGCAGCGAAGAACAGCAGCCACTGGCAGCCAGTGCCTGGAGCTTTACCATGGGACCGGAAGCACAAAGGCCAGCTGTCCGATCCCGGCCAAGATTGTGTCAAACGTCACACGGCCGACAATAACCTACCAGGTAGTTATTGGATCACTTAGCTCCCATCAATATTCTCGAAGGCGATTCGGCCAGGAGGCGGTTCTCTACGCGGCAGATCCTTGCACTTTCTGCCGTGGTTCCTCAATTCCAGCTTCAGGGGTGCCAGGCCCCAGACGTCTGCTACCCGTACCTTAATATAGAATGGGTTTCGAGGCCATGAGGTCACACCGCACCAGAGAGCGGAAGGCTGGGATGACGAAGGGAGCGTGGAGATGTCGAGTCGGGGGCGACAGATGGCATCGACTGCGCCTTTTCGGACCGATCTGACAAGGTGAAGGAAAGATAGGCTCTTCCAGGCTGGAGGCTGGGGGTATAGCAAAGCAGACAAGAGCCCCGATGCTCTGAAAACATATAACGACCGCGGGCAGGGGAAATGAGGCTGGAAGCTGGTCGGCACGGCCCCCTGCAGACTCCGGGCCCAGACGCCGCGGGTTGATCGCTCGCATCGGAAGCGGACCACATAGCAGAGCCTGGCCGAGCTAACAAGCCGACCGACTGCTCGGGGAGATGGCACTTCGCACACCTTACCAGGAGAAGAGAAGAGGGAGACAACGCGTTACCTATTCGCCCGGATACGGTTGGTCGACGTGCTGGGGGCAGGCAAGACACTTCCAGACCGCTCGTTCTTTCTCATCGAAACCTCCAGCTGCTGTGCTCACGACCTAGCGGCAAGGTGGCGGAGATCCCCAGGCTGGTAAGTCAATGCTGTGCCCCGTGGAACATGGATTTGTGACTGGCGGGTAAGTGGTGATTGGTGACTATTTTGCCGCTCTATGTCGCTGTCGCGTGCTGCTGAGATCGTGTTATAGAATCCAGGTTGTATTTCGGCCTGCAATGGGAGAGGGCTGGAGCACAGCAGCCGAGCACAACAAGAATCGCGTGGTTTGTAGTTCTTCCGGACATTGGGCTCGAGCTTCTACACAAGCTTATCATAGGCGGGGGAGCCGTGTGGTGTTGCTCAGCCGCGTTCTGAGAGAGGCTACCCTGGTGCCTTCGACCAGCCGCGCGTTGTCGAATAGGGAGTGAGGTGAGCTGGACAGCCTTTTCTGAAGCCGGCGAGGCAGAGCAGCCATGGGTTTGATCCTCTAGAGGCTGGTCTTGTGCATTTCCAGGTTGTAGCATGATGCTCTCCTGAGAAGGTCAAGAGATGGTAGGAAATTATGGCTGTCCGTCAAGCTTTTGGCTCTGACGACCGTCTCTTGCAGACGATACAACCAGCGCAAGGAGTCGCTGGTTCCTGCTTCGGATGGCAAGCACGGCCAGCAAACCAGCATCCAAGAACCCAGTGAGGTGCTGAAAATATTCCCGAAATGCTGGTAGGCTGAGAAGTGCCGAAGAAATGGGACGTCATTCCGTGTGCGGCAATGTGCTTTGAGATGGCTTCATGGAAGAATGAGTCAATCAAGGAAGGCAGTGGGGTTTAGCTGCTCAACAGAAGGTGCCACAAGGCATAAACCCTCCATGACGGTTGAAAACACACTGGGCTATTTTCTGGAGCCTGTCGAAGCATCAGCCACAGGCGTTAGGGTCACCGGGATAATGAACCCGAGATCTTCGAAGGTATAGAGCCACAAGCCACTGCATCGCTTTGGTTGATTATATGCCGTCAATCGTCATGGTTTGTGCGTGACAAGGGGTTACGTGTGCGTGTGCTCGTGCTAGGGCACTCAATTAAATCCCGTCTCCGTTACAGGATATAGATAAGGTAGGTAGGGACGTCGGTCTCCCAACATGCATTAACGGTAAGGTAGCTGGTGATTCAACGGAGATGAATATGCCGAACTCGACTCGACAAGGATTTCGCTCTTATCTGGCCCAGTCAGTCATGAAGGGAATTTCTGAGTCGAGGGCAAGATCCCGTGAACGTTCCGTCATGCACATTCAGGCAGAATGTGTCGTTTCGATCTTCTATTGGGGGGTTGATGGTAAGAAGCGGGATGGCAGGAAACATCCAGTAACGGGATCCATTGATCGACGAGCGTGATGCCAACCTTTTTGACCCGCGAATCAGCCATGACTCCAGAGGCGCCAATGTTTTCATGTCCGTTTTCCTGGCCGATGTTTTGCAATCAACCTGGAAACCAGTAACACCGGGCCTTGGAAGCTGGGCCCGCTGTACGTAGCATACAATGTACACTTGGTGCCACCCGCTCCAGGCGATCGCCAAAGCGGCGGTTGGGTTAGGCAAGCGCTGGCGAGTGAAAAGCCGGCCTTGCAGCCATCGTTTGAAACGAATCATGCGGGATATACCTATACCTGCCACCTGACAAGGTGGGTAGTCGGTTCTTGTTGATCTTTCCGTAGGTTTTGATTGAGAGAGCCATTTAGGATATCGAGAAAAGAGACGAAGGTCAGATCTTTATTTTTACTCGGGGGCGGCACGAAGTATGAGGTGCAGCAGCAGTATCCCGTAGCAGCAGCAGCAGCAGAAGCAGCGTGAGCTGTTTGAGATGCGAAAACCCAAAATATCGGCTCCCGCCTTAATCTTATCTTAATATAAACGGATCAGCCCAAAACAGGGTTAGTCAGGCACCAGGCGCTTTAGATTTGTGCCGTTGGAGGGGTTTGAGTGGCGTAGCGGGTAAGATCAGCGACGGATGGCTGAATGAGCGTTGACGCTGGGAAACGACGCCGAATGGAGGAAGCACAGCGGGGTGTTCTCGAGTCGAGCCTTCTTTTTGAGAACGAGAATCCAGCACTCTTTGGCAGCAGCGGCCCGTACCGTAATCTGTGCATCAAGCATGGAGGGAGCTCTCATCTGATTCATTTGTTTGTCCGACTTCCTTGTTGTTTCCCTACGTCAGGTAATTCGCCCGACAAGTCGTAATAAGCAAACTCACTGTGCCTGGACCGACTCGATATTGAGCGCGAGGCGTTAAGATGGCCACTGGGCATCGCCCGACATCATGGAACCTGAGGTGGGTAAATTGCCGAGAGCACTTTTACCTTCCATTGCCTGGCAGGGAAATGTAATATGGAAGAAGCACAGTAAAGCACAGTAAAGCGCGAGGTCAGTCGAAAGGTTGGTTGGTACCGGGCTTGCTCACGGCCTTGCACGTGGATCGGTAGTTCCTGAAACCTGAATTCACCAGACGCCGTCGCTGTCAGTGTCTTGCAGTTGGGCTTCGAAATCCGGAGGCCCGGGGTGAGGTGGAAGCCACCTCACAACCGATCCCTGTCCACCGTGACAACCGACGACCGTACCTGCAGTAGCCGCACACACCTCACAGGCACACTGGCACGCTGGCACGCTGGACCGACCTTCAACAAATTGCCCGTCCCGTTTAAGTCCCCCCTTCGACCACACGTAACGCACTCCGCCCCCCCCTCGAGAATCAGGGAACTGCTGGTCCGCTGGGGGGGAAAGAGCGACGCAATCTCCAATCTCCCGCCAAGAGACCGCAAGGGACCACCCATCCTTAATCCCAGGCCCAAGTCTTCCCATCCCCACTGGCGAGCTCCCGCCCTGTCACTGGCCTGTCACCGGCCCATCCACCAAAGCCCACCAGTCCTGAATCAGAAGGCCCCGGACTGCGCTCATTTCCTTTCCTTCCCACTTAGATCGGCAGTCGCCCCTACACTCGTTCAAGCGCCTCTCGCAACCTCCGCGAGACATCACATCTCCTCCTTCAGTTCAACCCTCCCTTGAACTGTTGTCGCTCGTTTTTACTCTCGCCGCAACCCTCATTTTGCGACCGAATTCCAGCCAACAGAGAGTCACTGTGCTCTCTACCACATTCCTTTGGAACGCAGCGAATAACAGCCCTTATCTCGATTAAGCCGACTCCGACCCCGACGCCCTACGCCCCCTTACCTGCCTATATTCATCCCATCAACAGGTGAGCCGATGCACAGCTGCAACGACGAGATCGAGAACCGCCCAGTCCAGTCTACGAGGCGCTGGCCAAACCACGCGCTTCTTGGGGGGGGTCTTCCAAGGCTGTGCGGTGCTCGGGGATGTCTCATTCTTAACCCAGAACTAACAGGAACCGATAGTTAGCAATCATCGACGTTGAACACACGAGCGCACTCCACCTACAATTCTGTCCAAGAAACCTCGTTTCGGACCCAGGTCGTCGGACGTTCCAAAGATGCAAGGCATTATCAGAGTTGCCTTTGCGGCAGCAGTCGTCGCCAGCGTTACTGCTCAGCCACACAACCACAACCATCGCCATCGCCATGTCAAGAAGCAGTCGCCCATTGAGCAGCGCGATGCTGTAGTTGTCACCGAGGTTGTCCAGGGCCCGACCGTTGTGGCATATGTTCTCGACGGAAAGACGATCGAGCCTTCCAAGGCAGAGCAGGGCATCTCGGAGGGTCTCTATGTTGTTATGGGCTCCACGAAGCCTTCTTTCAGCGCCCCCCCTCCTTCTTTCTCGACCTCGGTGGTCAGCTCAGCACACGGTGGCCAGTTTAAGGAGCAGAAGGTTACCTCGATCAGCAGCTCAGCGGCACCGTCGCCAACTCCCACTTCGAGTGAGAGCTCGGCACCCCCTGCCTCCTCTTCAAGCGCACCCGCGTCCGCACCCGTCGGCGGCAGCATTGATGCGGATTTCCCCAGCGGCAAGCTCAAGTGCGACAGCCTTCCCACCGAGTACGGTGCGGTTCCGATCGAGTGGCTCGGCACCAACGGCTGGACTACCCTTCAGAAGGTCGGCAAGTGGATTGATGGTGTTTCGGTCGACAACATTGTGTCACCGACCAACGGAGGCTGTGAGCCTGGCATGATGTGCTCTTATGCCTGCCCGCCCGGCTACCAGAAGACCCAGTGGCCCGAGAACTCTCAGGGTGCTACCGGTCAGTCGGTCGGTGGCCTCTACTGCAACGACGCAGGCTATCTGGTGCTCACCAGGCCCTCCCACTCCAAGATCTGCGAGCCGGGTGCCGGAGGCGTCTTCGTCAAGAACTCTCTTTCTGGAAGCGCTTCCGTTTGCCGTACCGACTACCCAGGTAACGAGGCCATGACCATCCCTGTCGTGACCACTCCTGGTAGCACCTACCCCCTCACAAACCCCCTCTCTTCGACGTACTACAAGTGGCAGAACAAGCCTACCACCGCGCAGTATTACGTCAACAACAAGGACGTCTCTGTCGAGCAAGCTTGCACATGGACAAGCTCGGTCTTCCCCAGCTCCGCCGGTAACTGGGCGCCAACCTGCATTGGCGTTGGCAAGGATGACAACGGCATAACATACCTCTCCATCTTTCCCAACCTGCCGACCAGCCATGCCGTCCTGGACTTCGACATCGAGATCACTGGCGACATTAGTGGAGAGTGCTGGCTCAAGAGCGGACAGTACTCGGGTAACAATGGTTGCACGGTAAGTTCAAGCTTTACATACCTACTTCACCGGTGACATAGTAGCTGACAAGATATCAAATAGGTTGGCATTCGGGAGGGAGGCACTGCCACCATCAACTTCAAGAACAGCGGCTCGTAAGTAAGTCATGTGCTGGGAGGAGGAATTGGCGCGAGATGCGAATTGGGCGTTTTTACTTTCACGGTGGATCTGATGCCGTGCTCTCTGCCTCAAGACCACGGGTATTTTAAGGCTTCGATGTTCCTTCGATGTCTGGACGCTCGGCGGACAGCTTACGGCAATTTGAAAGCCAAGAGGAAATTGATAAATTTGGGTTTGCATTTTAATGTTAAATGTCTATATTTGCTCTTCCGCGTGGGGGAATCGGGCTGCTGGTGCTTGACAGGTGTTGGTCGGTATTCGATCCACTTCGCCGCAAGGCTGCCGGAATCCGAATGGTCGAGGAACCCGCGCAACCGGCTCGCCTGGTTACCGATTCGAAACCGAGCCAAATTTACGACGACTATCACCGGACTATTCACGGGCTGTCAGCCAAATACCCATTTCCCTTTCTCCTTCTCTGCTTGTTTGTTCTGGAACGCCCTTGGCCCTGCGCGAGCGACTGGAAGGCCCGGCTCAGGAGACAAGGCCTGGAGCTGTTCGACGCCATTTTGTTGACGGCAAAAAAACCAGCATCGATCATTTGAGATTTTCGGGACTGACTTTTGCTTACTTTTTCATTCCTACATTCTTATTCTTGACTCTATATTTCCTTTGTCTATTGTAGTTAAGCCAAATATATGGCGGATTGCTGTCACTCGAGATTGTTAAGCCTTTCCGCTGTTTGCATGTTTTTTTTTTAGCAGCCTGAGTGACCGACCACAGCTGTGGTGTGATTTGCGTCAGATGCCAATGATTACGCAAACCAGGCGTCTCCCTTATCCGCCGTATTACTCCTGGTCTCTCTGGCTTTGGGTACCTCGGAATGGCTGCCTTTGCAATCCAGATGCTTTAATCCAACATTAGATTGTGTTGTGAGGTGAAATCAGGGGTTTGGTTGCCAAGTCAAGCTGAAGTACAGATGTGGACGGAATTGTAGAGGAGTGACTTTGAGGAGGCTGGCTCGAGGTTGGTTGGGGAGGGACCCGTCTCGGGCGATGACGAATCCCCGCCGCTGGAGCCGACTCCCTAGACACTACCAGGTAGAGCCACACCTACGTAGTACAGCTACCTACCCGAGCTCTTGGCGGCCTGTCATTGGTGAGCTGGAGTGTCTCAGCGTGCGGCAGTCGGCGCGCTGCCTGCCTGCCTGCTTGACATACGCACGCGGTAGGTAATCCCGAAAGTCCAGAGTAGACACGCAGCGGCAGACATCTTCGATAAGCATCCTCCTCTTGACGAACAAACACTTCAGTTGCAACCCCCACCCCGATCGATTAGCCTGCGACGACAGCGAAATTGCTGCTGCGCATCTCGACCAAAGACGCATCGCCAATTATCCATCGCCAACCTCTCCAGTACATCACGAGACGGGCGACACGATTCACAGGTACCGTAGCCAGAGTGCGCGGCTCCAGCTCCAGCTCCGGCTCCTGCTACTACCTGTTGCGCCTGCTCGGCTCCCGGGCTCCGACTTCTCTGCGCTGTCCTTGATGATTGCCACGCCGTCGAGCAACGAACCATGAGGGTCAGGGGAGCTTTGCAGGCTGCGGCCTTGCTCACGTCGGCCCTCTGGGCGACAACCCTCTGGGCGAAGAAGGACCACCCGGCTTCCAAGGCCACCAAGTTCGAGCACCAGCCCGTGGGCCTCACCTACTTCCAAGATTCGGATGTCATCTTGTTCCAGGATGTCTACGAGAGCAATGTCTACCGCTCTGCCGACGCGGGCGCAACATGGGACCTTGTTGATGACGTCCCCAAGAACAAGGCCTGGATGCTGTTCATGCACCAGTACGATTCAAACCGGGCATACATCCTCACCGAGAGCTCCAAGCACTACCTCACAAGCAACCGCGGTAAGACGTGGCAGAAGTTTGACGCAGGCATCTCGATAGACATCGAAATGGCCCTGTTCAGTGGCGGGGATATCATGAAATTCCACGCTGGCGACCCCGACCGCATCATCTTCAACGGTATCATGTGTTCCGGGCCCATGGACTGTCAGACCGGCACCACCTACACCACCGACGGCTTCAAGTCCGATGGCAAGCTTCTCCGTACCGGCACGTCTGGCTGCTGGTGGGCCAAGTCCTCGGATCTGTTCAGCACTGGATCCGACGACCTCGACAAGGATCGCGTCTTGTGCATCGTCGCGGACAACTTCTCGACCAAAAAGCAGGACCAGCGCCTGCTCATCTCGGACAACTTCTTCAAGAAGGTCGATTCTAGCATCCAGGAGTTTGAGCCCAACCTGGATACGGACAAACCGGTGCAGGGCGTTCTCAACATCGCCGTAGTCAAGAAGTACTTGCTCGTGGCCACCACCTCGCTGAACACGGATGAGCTGGCGCTCTTCGTGACCGACGACACCAAGAAGTGGCATCGCGCCATGTTCCCAGCCCCTCACGGCAGCCACGATCATCGGGTTATGCAGGAAGCGTACACCGTGCTGGAAAGCACAAACTACAGCATCCAAATCGACGTCAGGACCACGAGGGCGTCGAACCCGATGGGTATTTTGTTCACCAGCAATTCCAACGGAACCTTTTTCACGGAAAACATTGAGCACACCAATCGCAATCACATGGGAAATGTCGATTTCGAAAAGATCACGGGCATCCAGGGCATCTTCTTGGTCAACAAAGTCGACAACTGGGAGGAAATCGAGAAGAAGACGAGCAACAAGAAGAAGATGGTGTCGGAAATCACTTTCGATGATGGCCGTACTTTCGAGTCGGTGACCGCGGATGGGAAGCGCATCCACCTTCACTCGATTACCGAACAGAGCAACGTGGGCCGCATCTTCTCGAGTCCAGCACCCGGCCTGGTCATGGCAGTTGGCAATACTGGCGACTACCTCGAGGACTACTGGCACGGCAATCTGTATGTCTCTGATGATGCCGGCATGACCTGGAGCAAGGCGCTGGATGGCCCTCACAAGTACGAGTTTGGCGACCAAGGCTCCGTTCTTGTCGCTATACGAGACTCGGAGAAGATGGAGGTGGATGAATTTAGCTACTCCATTGACCACGGGAAAACCTGGACCCAGGAGCCCTTGCCGAATGACCTCAAGATCAGACCATACATCCTCACCACCACGCAAGATTCAACAAGTCTCCAGTTTGTTCTCGTTGGCTTGACGAAAAAGGATGGGTGGCAGGTCATTTCCATCAACTTCGACGACCTGCACGAGGATACATGCAAAGACGAGGATCTGGAGGAGTGGTTTGCGAGAGTAGACAAGGATGGAAAGCCAACCTGTTTGATGGGCCACACCCAAAGCTTTCGCCGCCGCAAAAAGGATGCCAAATGCTTCCTCAATCAAGAGTTCAAGCATGCCGTGCTGAAGACTACCGACTGCGATTGCACCGAGCTGGACTATGAGTGCGATTACAACTTTGTCAAAGAGGATGGCAAGTGTGTGCTCAAGGGACCGATCCCCGCGCCGGAAAACGCTTGTCGTGACGGGAAGCCCGATTCGACCTTCTTGGGCACTTCGGGGTACAGGAAGATCTCGGGCAACACATGCAAGCCGACCAAAGAGCTGGATGGAAAATACAAGGACGTGGAAAGAAAGTGCTCCGAAATTATCGATGCGCCATCGGCTCCGGCAACCGACGAGCTGGTGCAAGAACGAAAGTCGTTCGGTAAGTGGGACAGCTTTGAGAAGCATTATCTCGAGCGCGGCCAGACCACCACCGGCAAAGACGAAACCATCATCGTGCTGCCAACGTCCAAATCGGAATATGGTCCGGTCTATGTCACTCACGATCACGGCAAGACATGGACTAAGCCGAAGGAGTTCAAGGACGAGAAGGTCCTGAAGATCATTCCCCACTCCTACTTCAAGGACATGGCCTTCTTCATCACCGACGGCAAAGAAGTCAAGTACACAGTTGATCGTGGTCATCACTTTCACCATTTTATCGCGCCCACCAATACGAAGCCTCGTGATTTCCCTCTTTCTTTCCACCCGGACAAGAAGGATTGGTTGCTCTGGGTGGGAGAGAAGTGCGATGACGAGTGCTATAGAGTTGCCTCCTACTCCACCGACCGTGGAGATAGTTGGAAAACCGCCGCTCGATACGTCCAACGCTGCGAGTTCACTGGATCGAGCGCCTACAGGTATCCAAATCGCAAAGAGCCGCAGATCCTTTGCCTGAGACATGAGAGAGAAGACAACGAAAAAGACAACCCATTAACGCTTATTTCGACGAACGACTGGTTCGAGAAGGAAGAGGCGCACCTGAGGAACGTCACGGGTTTTGCCACCATGGCCGAGTTCATCGTCGTGGCAACCGGCACGGAAGACGACTCGTTGGAAGCCTCTGTCAGTCTTGACGGAAACAACTTTGCGCCAGTGCAATTCCCTTATGGTTTCAACGTTCCGCACCGAAGCGCCTATACGGTGCTTGATAGCTCCACTCACGCTGTCAATCTCTTTGTGGCCACCGCGGCAGACGCGGATGCATGCAGGCTTGGAAGCATCCTCAAGAGTAACTCCAACGGAACGTCCTATGTCCTTAGCGTTGCCAATGTCAACTGCGGTGAAGGCTTCTATGTTGATTTTGAGAAGATGCTGGGCTTGGAAGGTGTCGCAGTGGTGAACGTTGTTGCAAATCCCAGTGACAAGGCCAGCACCCCCAAGAAGCTCCAAACCCAGATCACGCACAATGATGGATCACAGTGGCGTTATTTGCCTCCTCCGGGTGATGACGACCTGGGCAAGTTCCCCTGCCATAGCAGCGAGGGCAACGATCAGTGCGCCCTGCATATACACGGCTACACTGAGCGCAGGGATCACACGAAGACCTACTCCTCTGAGGGCGCCGTGGGTTTAATGTTTGGGTGGGGCAATGTCGGCCCCGCGTTGGACAAGCCAGAGGAGGCCGATACATTCATGACCACTGACGCGGGCATCTCGTGGAGGCGGGTCAAGAAGGGACGTTGGTCGTGGGCCTTTGGCGATCTCGGCTCGATTGTTGTCCTCGTCCAGACGGCAACAGCTAGCAAAAAGACCAAGGTTGTTTGGTACTCGCTCGACCAAGGCGTTACTTGGCACGATCATGAGTTCTCCAAGGAAGAAGTCGAGATTACAGAGATCACCACGCAGCGATATGGCGGCTCCCTCAAGTTCTTGCTCTGGGGCAGGGACGGTGAGGGCCTCTTTACGTTGCAACTGGACTTTGACCGCTTCTTCAGCGGGCTCTGCAAGCACGATGGCGACCTCAGCAAGTCCGACTACACTATCTTTTCGCCGAAGCACCCTCTCCAGCAAGACGGTTGTCTGTTTGGCCACGTCTCGCAATATCTGCGCAAGAAGCCCGACGTGAAATGCCATAACGACTTCAAGATGCAGCAGCTGTACAACAATCAGAACTGCACTTGCACCAGAGAGGATTTTGAATGGTGAGTTTTCTCCCCCCCCTCTCAGTGTCGGCGCGGCTTTCCCACTTCTTCTGCATTGATTCCACACTAACACATCCCAGCGACTTCAACTTCCAGCTCGACAACCACGGCCAGTGCTCGCTCGTCCAAGGCCTCTCGCCCTTGGACCCGTCAGAGTATTGCAAGAGCCACCCCGAGGTGGACGAGTACTACGAGCCGACGGGCTACCGGCGCATCCCGCTGACTACTTGCGTCGGCGGCAAGAACTTCGACACGGAATCGGAGCCCCACCCGTGCCCCGGCCACGAGGAGGAGTTCGAGCGCAAGCACTCCACCTCGGGCATCGCCATCTTCTTCGCCGTCGTCATCCCCTTCGCCGCAGCCGCCGCTATCGGCTGGTATGTCTGGCGCAACTGGACCGGCAAGTTCGGCCAGATCCGCCTGGGCGAACAGGGCGGCACGTCGGCGCTCGACTCGGAGAGACCATGGGTCAGGTATCCTGTCATTGCGCTCAGTGCCATTGTCGCGGTCGTCATCGCCATGCCCCTGGTCGCCTCGACCGTGTGGCGGTCTGTGAGCGGGCTGGCGGAGAGATGGGGCCTGACGGGGGCTGGGAGAGGTGGTTGGAGCAGACTTGGTGGTGGGGGAAATAGGACGTTCACGACGAGGGATAGTTTTGCAAGAGGGAGGGGCGACTATGCTGTTGTCGATGAGGATGAGGGCGAGTTGCTGGGAGAGGATAGCGACGAGGAGGTGGTATGAGGAATGGAGGGGATTTTGTGTGAGGTGAGGTTTTGATGAATATCAGTGCGGTTTGGTTTGGTCTGGTCTGTTCTGGCTTAGAGGAGAGAGAAGGGGCTGGCCGGGTTGGATTGTTTGTAGGCATCTGAAGGTAAGTAGATGGGTTTGGAAGGGGAGGAGGGCGGGAAGAAAGCAATGATATGATATCGGGCGGGGGCGGGCGGGCGTATTACTTGTTACACTGACTGGGCCGAAACGCTGGCCTTCTCTTTTACTTGCGTCTGTCCGGGGTGGAAATGATGGGGAGGAGGATGATGGTGAAAACAAACTGTGTATGGGCTGCGAATGGCTTTAGACTACTGTAGAATTATGGTCTGAATTAGCATATACTTTTGAACGGTTCCAGGGTTCTTCAAGTTTGTTTAATATTGTCTCTTATTGTTATCATTAGTGCCCCTTACCTGACCTACCACGTGCCAACATGCTTTCAATAAAACAAAACGGAAATCCTGGGGGTTACAGGATCTATGGACTAACTACCACTTAGTTTTGTGTGTTCAACTTGGATTCGCCCGGATGTGGCTGCAGGTTCAGCAATAAACAATCGAGTATCGACAGCCTAGAAGTTATAAGCCGTGGAGGGGACACCAATGACGATCGATAGAGCAGCCCGGACAGGAACCGAACGCATCGGGTATTTGCAAAAAGTATTTTGGAATTAATAAGCGGCCCGACTGCCCTGGGGGGTTTTTTTTTTTCTCCACCGCCGAGATTTTGCCACTGCATAATTAACATCCATGGCAGGCGAAGCATGTTGACTTGGCTGCTCGGTGAGAGCTCTACCACGGTACAGTATGTGACTCTTTTGGCTCTTGTTTTTCTTGGGGGGGAGGGGAATCGAATGAAGTGAGCTAGTAAGTCCCTGCATCGGTTGCTTGGCACCATCAGACGGGTGGAGGGGGAGGAGGATCCAGCAACGATTTTTTTTGTTTTTCTTGTTTTCTTCCTTTTCGGTTTCGGTTTCGGGTTGGATGGTCGCATTGGTTCGTTTCTATGTGTCGGCGAGCAGATTGATGGCGACATTTCCATCCCCTCAACCGTATATTAAGGACTTTTTTTGCCAAGACCGCAAGGCGACCATTCAGAAGTGGTGCATTGCGCTGTGGCTGATTGGCAGTACATTCAGCTACTTTGGAAACCCTGTTCACAGGAAATGACAGCTCAAGATTCTATTGGGCCAAAAAAAACCCAGTCACGCCATGTAGCTGTGGACCTACCCGAGGTCTTGGCAAAAATGTCCATAATATACGGTTGAAGGGATGAGAGGGTGCCCGGTTGTTCAATTGCAGTTGAAGTTGCCATTGACTGCATGAAGGACTCCGAGCATCGGCGGGGTGTCTGTCACGGCTCACCTGGCAATTACAACCCGGACCGTAGGCAAGGGACAGACAGGTAGGAGGGCAGGCATTTGCCTGCAGTATTCACCTGACCAGGCGAAGTGCGCAACAGTTCCACGTGTGTACGTACGTGAGAAGGTACCTTGATGGCTTCCCGGTTCCATCGCGTCTCGGTCTCCGAGATTTGGAATACATCCTTCGCCTCCAGCACAAAGACAGGTGAGGCTCAATTCCCTCTGCACCCCCAATGCTACCTTTACCTCGGCCTTCGGAGACGGCCGTCTTTCTCTTTTCGGCCATCCGCGTAATCGAGAACATGTCAACTCCTGATCGGCTCCGTCCCCTAATTACCTACCTGGTAGAGCCTTATCTGTTGGACCTTCCAGGATGTCCACCCACCTGCCAGCCGACCCTACGAGAGGCGCTTTGGCTCCGTTGGGCTTTACCGTCCAGAATGACTCCATAACAGAGCTGATGCTGCCCACGTTCAGGCCTGACTAATACCTGTTCCACCACTTGCCACGCCGGACCCCTGGCGGTATGCCACTCCCTCAACGTCAACCGCCCACTATGGTCCCCTACAGTCGTCGTGTTGGCCAATCAGGCCCCGTCCACATCTTTTCGATCTGATTCCAAGCAGTCCAATTGCTGTGATAAAACTCCGAGACGCCTTGCGCTGGTCAATAGCCGGGCGATATCCCGTTCCGCCCGCTCGCCTTGCTCCTTCCTTCCTTTGCTGACAACTTGCCTTTATTTTTCTTTTCCTTTTTGGCATTTCCCTCCTTGCCTTTCGATAAGCTTCCCTGGTCTGCAAACACAAAGGTAAATACCCTGCTTGCTTTTTGCGTCTTGCATCCGTCTTTCTTGCATAGTGAACCAACCCCACCAGCATTTGACCCGTGTAATTGAGTCCCTTGCCCGAGCTACATTCTGACTCCCGATTTCCAATTGCACAGATGGCGTCCACCACCCGCACGTTCGCTCGCGCGCTGCGCACCTCCACCCGCCCTGCCTTTGCTGCTGCCCCGCGCGTTGCTTTCCGCCAGAGCGGCCGTCGCGCCTACTCGTCCGAGGCGGGCAAGTCGAGCTCTTCTTCGGCCTGGATCTGGGCGGCTGGTGCGGCCGCCGCCCTCGGTGGTGGTGCTCTGTACTACACCAACATCGCGGCCCCTTCGACGCCCAAGGTCTTCACCCCCAAGTTCGAGGACTACCAGGCTGTATACAACGAGATCGCCAGCCGTCTCGAGGAGAAGGATGACTATGACGATGGCAGCTACGGCCCCGTGCTCGTGCGCCTCGCGTGGCACGCCAGTGGTACCTATGATAAGGAGACTGGCACCGGCGGCAGCAACGGAGCCACCATGCGCTTTGCCCCCGAGGGCAGCCATGGTGCCAATGCTGGCCTGAACGCTGCGCGGGACTTCTTGGAGCCTGTAAAGGGTGAGTTATCTTCGGAGCAGCGGGAGCGGAAGCCTGGATGTGGCGACTGACATGTGCGTATAGCAAAGTTCCCTTGGATCAGCTACTCTGATCTCTGGATCCTTGCCGGTGTTTGCTCGATCCAGGAGATGCTTGGCCCCCAGATCCCTTACCGCCCTGGGCGTGCCGACCGCGATATTACGGCCTGCACCCCCGATGGACGTCTCCCTGACGCCGCCCAGGGCCAGGACCACCTCCGCAACATCTTCTACCGCATGGGCTTCAACGACCAGGAGATTGTCGCTTTGTCTGGCGCTCACGCCCTCGGACGCTGCCACGCCAAGCGCAGCGGTTACGAGGGTCCCTGGACCTTCTCCCCTACCGTTCTGACCAACGACTACTTCAAGCTCCTCTTGAACGAGAAGTGGCAGTGGAAGAAGTGGGATGGCCCCAAGCAGGTAAGAAACGGAAATGAGAGCTTGTGATGGGAGAAAAGTATCGACACTAACGGGGTGTCATAGTACGAGGACAAGAGCACCAAGAGCCTGATGATGCTTCCCGCCGACTACGCCTTGATCCAGGACAAGAAGTTCAAGGCCTACGTTGAGAAGTACGCGGCCGACAACGACCTTTTCTTCAAGGACTTCCAGGCCGTCATCGTCAAGCTCTTTGAGCTTGGCGTGCCCTTTGCCGAGAGCACCGAGAAGATGGTCTTCAAGCCCACATCCGCTTAGATAAGGCTGGCAGCCACTAGGCTCGTCGAGAAAACTAGATACCCGACTGCGAGAGATGGAGTGAGTGCAGGAGCAACTAGGACATGTATCGAGGTTGATCAAGCCTCGGGTACTTGATTGTATAATGAAACGAGACGAGAGAGGAAGTGCTCTTGCTAACCTTGGGGGAGCGGAGCGAAGCGAGTGGTAATTGGGCGGTGAATAGTCATCTTGTGAACAACTGGAGGTGCCATACTTCTTTTTTGGCCCTGAGGGGACCGCATAGCCTGTGATAGAAGGGATCAGCGTCAACGCAGATAGATATGAGAATTGTTTATCCATTAGATGGCTTGTGTATATTCTCGGCAGCGTCTCGATTCGAAGCAGTGTTGTGCGGAATTGGACCAAGTTGATTGCAAAAGCCGGCTGAGTTTGATTGAAGGGATGGCATGTTTTGAAGCATTTCACTTACGGAGGTTGAGGGGGGAGAAAGCAGTGACGTTCAAATGAGGTTGGAGAGGCACGCCGTTTTTTTTGTAAAGAGGAGAGGGGTAACCGCCGGTAAGGCGAGTGGGATTCCCGACACCTACGCCCGGCTCTTTGATCTACCTGGCATTACTACACTACGTGTACGTCATCGAGACCTAGGCTGTGAAGTTCGGTAAGGCACCTGGCATGTATCCCCGACCCGCCTGGCTGGTTGCAGGAGAGGGAGAGTTTGAAGCCGACTTACCCGTACCTCCCTACGCTAAGCGTTGAGCTTTCGCATGGTTCCCCGCATTCTGCGCAAACCACTGCCGATCGATCACTGAGGAAGGGTTAGGGTTAAAATGAACCTCTGAGCTTCGATCCCGACCGTCTCATTCACCAGGGCCGGTTTCTCTTTTTTCCCCAACTGATCGCATCGTGGCAAGCAGACTCGCCAAACTCGCACCCACCCCCACAACCACCCACAGAATGGCGTCAGCTCGAGCCTCGGTGCTGCGGCACCTCACAAGCTTCGGCTGCCAGGCGCGCACGCTGCGGGCGTCCAACCAGCGGCGCTGGGCCCAAGTGCATGACGTGCGCTTCCTGGCCACCACCCAGCACTCGCGCAGCGTCATCGAAAAGTACCGCGACAAGCTCGACCGCAAGGCCCGCGAGGAGGGCGTGCCCGACATCGACGCCCTCAAGAAGGTCTACGCCGACAAGATCGAGGCCCTGCGCAAGCAAGCCGACGCCGAAGCCGCCGCTGCCGCGCCCGCCACAGCCCCAGCAACCAGCGGGCCGTCACCCCCGCCCCCCGCGCCAGTGCCCTCACCGGCAGCAGCACCATCCCCCCTCAAATCCAAATCCAACGGCTCGGGCATCAAGCCGCTCTCCAGCATCCTCGACCTCCCCAAGGCCCAGACCCTCCCGCTCCCAGAGCTCACAGCCATCTGGCGGCTGCGCCACGCCCACGTGCCGCACTCGCTCTGCGCCGCCATCCCCGCGTCCGCGTACACGGCCATGACGGCGACGGCGCGCGCGTACCCGCAGTTCGTGCTGCCGGTGCCGCACCCGGCCGAGCAGGGCGGCGCCGAGATGCACTTTGTGCAGTGGGCCTTCGACGCGTCGACCAGGACGTCGAGCGTGCTCTTCACGCAGCTGGCCGAGTACAAGGCGCGCGGCGAGTTCGCGCAGCCGCACACGACCATCACGCACCACGAGGACTTTGTGGGCGACCCCGAGCGGGCCGTCGCGCTGATGCAGGGCGCCGTCGTGGAGAACCGCGGCGTCAGCGTCGAGGACGCGCAGTGGCTTGTCATGAGCCTGCAGCGTTTCTACGGCGGGTGGGATGGGGTTGGTGGCGACGGTGCTCGGGAGAGGGCGGAGCGGCGCAGGCGGCTGGTGGAGATGTTTGGGAAGGGGGACGCGCGGTTCGATGTCCAGGAGCTGATTGAGGAGGCTGAGAGGATTGGGTAGGGAGGAGTATAAGGGGGGTGAGATGGGAATGTGGGAGAAGGGTGTAAAGTTATGTGTTTTTCTTTTTTAGGTGTATATGGGGAATAATCTCTAGGGGCGACTGGACATAGCCGCGGCGTTTCGGGTTGCGGGAGAGGTGTGCGATTAGACAGTTGGAGCAACGGCCATGTTACAGGCTTGTGTGTTTATAGATGTTATAGAAGTGTATAAAGAGGGTATTATGCAGTGTATGTCTATGATTCGGGATATTTTGGACGGTATGCTTCTCGAAGTCGAAGTCGGGTAAGCCAAGACGAACGCACCAATGATGAGTAGGTAACTACCTGGCAGGTATGCAACAAGATCAGGCACCGACATGTAGGTTGCCATTGGTGAACGAGAGATCCGTCAAGGCAATTAATTCACTCGGTGGGCGCATCTGATTGCACTGCCCCTTGACAACAGGTCAACCATGACTGTAAGGCTGAGTAGAGGGAAGGTATGGAAAATTACAAGCCACCTCTACTATGGTTTCCGTTGTCAAATTCCATGCAGAGAACTGTCTTGACTTCTCAGTCTGTCTAGATCGTCGGCCATATTTTATTAGCACGGTCCAGAACCGTTAGGGCGCTTGTTGACTTTTGTTGTGGATTTACCCCTGAACCCCCCCGCCCCCCCTTTGCTCGTGAGGCGTGGTCTTGCGAGGATAACCAGGGGTTTACCTTCGAATCAGACATGTCACCCTCACATATTCGCCGGTTCTCAGCTCTCATAAACACTTGGTTCAGTGGAAAAGTTGTCTTTGGCACATCAACAGCTCGCACGGGTGTTCGTCGATTGAACTTGTGCCGCGCGCCTCTTCTCCGATTCTTGAAAACGGATGCTCGAAAGTCTCTTATAAATACCAGGGCCCGCCATCTGCAAATTGTCAGATTTGCGCTAGTGATTAAGACACGGCCAGCGCCGAGCGCGTCACACTGCCGCTTTGATCGGGGGGGTACTATTTTACTCGATTATGCCCTCGTGTTGGGCATGACGGCTATCCCGCCACTGCTGGTCTATGCTCTCCTCCTTGCGTGCGTCTACTGGGACAGCCAGCTGGAGCCTGCCATTGACCGGCAGCAGAGACCGGCTATCAAGAGGCTTCTCGCTCGCCGGCTGGCAGACGGCCCCCGAGAGACAGACCCGGGGACGGCATGTACTGGTAATATCTATTCGGACCTCAAGCCGGGAGAGTTCCGAGTCCTGCTCCTGGAGCCGGGCCGGGGAGACGACGTGGTTTGCTGCAAGCTATTCGTCTGCCGCTTTTCGGATAGGGTTCCGTACGAGGCCTTGTCGTATGCCTGGGGAGACGCCACAAAGACTCGGCTGATTGACTGCGGCGGCCAGCCTCTGCGGGTTGCGAATAATCTGTACCAGGCGCTGCATAGCCTCCGCGATGCGGCCCGTCCGCGCCTCTTGTGGATAGACGCGTTGTGCATCGACCAGGACAACGTGGTCGAGCGCGGCCATCAGGTCAAGCAGATGAGACACATCTACTCCAGCGGCACGCGCACCCTCGTCTGGCTTGGCCGCGGGGCCGTCGACGACTCGGACCGTGACGTGTTTGCTCCTCTGCACGACGCCTTTGGACGATGGTGCGCGGTGACGCTGTTCAGCCTGCTGTATCTGATCCGGCGATGGGTCGACGACGAATTCCTCTTCCAGCACAAGCGGAACATCAACGACAGGTCCGGCGTCTGGGACTGGATCGGCTTCGCCACGGGAGCCAAATCTGAGACCCCCCGGCTCACGAGCTACTTTGACGGCTTCAAGGACTTGGAGGCCTTGCTGCAACAGCCGTGGTTCACGCGCCTGTGGGTCATACAGGAGGTGGCGCACGCGAGGCGGATTGTTGTTATGTATGGGAAGACGTCGGTTGCGTGGGAGTGGCTCGCGGCGGTGGTGAACGACTTTGCGCGGGCTGGGTTGGTCCACGAGAGCCGCAACGAGAAGGCGAGGGCTGGGGCCGCCGCCGTGGTCGAGATGGAGAGGGCACGTCTGCGGGTCCAGAACGGGAACAAGCAGAATCTCTTGAGGGTCCTGCTCGCGACCAACGCGGCCGAGTGTTCGGACCTGCGCGACAAGATATATGGGGTCCTGAGCTTGGCCAAGGACGATGGCGCTGGCTCCGGCTCCTCACAGGCCATCTTCTCGGACTACAGCCTGGGGCTGGCAGAGGTGTTTAAATGGGTTGCAAGATGGCACATTGCCAACGGGGATCTAGATATTCTCTCGTGCACGAGACGACAAGAAACTGCCACCACGCTGGCAGAAGACATGGACAGCAAGGACCTCGATAGACTGCCGTCATGGGTGCCAGACTGGGCCCGCATTGAAAACACGTCGCTCTTTGTGCGCTACTTTGAGCGGTTCCCCTATCCCGACGACGACGACGAGGATACATTAGAGCTGGTAAACAACACACGGGCGGTTGGCCCCAAGCCCACCGTCACACCCCACGACGAGCTGGTCCTCCATGGCAGAAGGGTTTGCGTTATAGCCGCCGTCGGCCCTCCCTCGTGCTTTCGAATGTCCATCAATTTCGACGGGGTGCTGGACATGGACGTGCTGGCGTTGAACATGGCATGGCTGCGGGACTGCGAATCGTTGGTGTTCATGGCTAATGGAGACAACGACATCGGGAATGGTGTAACTGACCAATACGGCCTTGGAAGCGCGGTCACGGCTGGCTTGTCTGCGAGTGGCTCCCTGGCTCCCTTTTCACATTCGGCTGTTGGGGAGTATAGAGCGTGGCTGGACGGGATGGTTGGATATGTGAGCGCCCCTGGATTCCTGGTAAGTTTTCTGCAGTTCGGTTGAGTTCGGAGCCCCCTTTTTTCTTTCTTTTCATCTGTACAATCCATGTCCCCTCAGCAATGGATGGGGCTGTGACTGTAGGAAGACAAAGCAGATGATGGACCACCGGACGAGTGGGTAGCAAGAGGTCTCTCGCATATTTTGCTCACCTCCACGGCCACGACCACCAAACACTGACAGACAAGCCCAGGAGCGGATCCAAAACCACACAAGCGAAGCCCCTGGCACTGGCTTGTTGGAGTGGTACATGGAGAACACTGACCGGTACGAGCGCGAGTTTCGAGAGATTGAGGCATCCATCGCCACCTGGTCTGCTCACCGGTGCGTCGCCATGACTGACGGGGGAGTGCCGTCGCTGGTTCCCAAGGGGTCCAAAAAGGGGGATGTTGTCGTCTTCTTCCCGCACGGAAAGGTGCCGTATGTTCTCAGGCCGGGAGCCGTGGACGGGCAATACACAGTCGTTGGCGAAGTGTTTGTGCCGCGCTTGTTGGAGCGGCATGGTGTCTTGCGTCAGGAGCACCGGAGGTATGGGATGTCGAGTGCGGAGAATCGGCTTGGGCTGAGGGATTGGCTGGTAGCAGAACAGTTTACCATTGTGTAGGTCAGGTAGTTATGCCTCCGTTTCTTGTGAGAATATCTGTATCTATGGTCTTGCGCTCACCCGTGTGCTGTGTGTCTCCATCCACATCTGGAATCACGGCTCTGTGACGGTTACGTCGACGGTCAGCTTCCATCAGATCATGAACCAACACAAGTATACATACCCCTATGGAACTGTCCTCTCCGTACCTTATGATACCTTTCTTTGCCCGGCAATCATTGATACAAAGGCCGGTGGGGGGGGGGGGGGGGGGGGGACTCTCCGTCCTCCTTAGCTCGCGAGGCCAGACCCGGGCTCCATCTGATGCCAAAGTGATATCAACTTCAGATGGAATCCAGATCTTTCTCTCTCGCCCTCCTCGGCCATTCACTGGATCGCCTTCGTCCTCCCCGCACCCGTACGCCTTTCATCCTGTCTATTTCTGCTGGCCTTCGACCCAGAACCCAGAACCCAGGACACCGCTCTCTGCCCCGCCTGTCCACCTGACCTGCCGTTTGTTTACTTTCCAGAATTCACAAAAACAAAGTCGGTCGACCCGCTCGGTTGGACTTGGCATTATTTTCGCCGCTTCTTTTTCCCTGTGTCTTCTTTCCCTGCATCCTCTCTTGCATTCTCCGACTTGCTTTTACGCCCCTCGATTGCGCCCGCTCGTCTCGAACTGTGCTTTTGGGTCATATCAGGTGCCTGGAGGTGGCAGTGACGTCCTGTCCCAAGCGCAGTCGCTCCTTCCTTCTTTCCTTCATTCCCTCCTTCGATCCATTTCCCACCCCGACCTCTGCCATCCTACTCCATCCCAAGAGGCCAACATCGTCGACGGCATCGACAGACTGGCTCTGCTATGTTTTCACACTGCCACTGATTACCCACCTATTTGTCTGCATCTACTATTTCTCTCGAGGGGCATTCACTGGTAAGTACCTGATTCACCTCAGACGCATGGGCGCTTGGTGTCCTCCGATCCGTGAGTTTGATCCAAGACCTGCAAGATCTAATCGAAACTCGCACCTGCCTGCCTAGTATCTACCTAAGGTAGATAGGCTACCTGGGCCATGTCGGGAAAGAGCCACACAGGGCTGGAGGACTGCCATCCCCTCCCCTGGGCAACACCCGAAAGCTCGATGGAGGTGCTGCCTTCGAACAAAGCAAGATCACTCACCCCCAAGGGCCACATGTTCACCAACCTGGGAGATGCACACCAAGCAATCACTTCACGCTTGGCTTCGCGCTCGACACACCGCACCACTTCCAACCCGTCGTCTCAGGGCTCTGTGGGCTCCCTACCTTCCTCCGTTGATGTCTTCAACTCAACAAGTTCGCCGCCGTCTGACCAAGTGCCCACCGGAGAGCATATGGAGCTCGCGCGTGCTAATGACCCCGTCAATGGACGATGCCTTACCTCCTCCTTCAAGCACCGATATCAGACCGCTAAGCATGATGACGGTTCGATCCATGCCTCTGCTTTGGCCCTACCCACTGACATCACTCCCGCTTCCGCTCCCGCTTCCGCTCCCGCTCCCGCTTTCCTGGGAGGCAATGGGCCTCAGAAGGGCACCTCAAATGACAGCTTTCGTGGACCGATGGATAGTCGAGCTCCTCGGGAGACTGGAAGCACTGTAGAGAATATCTACAAGCAATACCTCCCATCTTCGCCCAATGACTCTTCTTCATCGACCGAAGACCCCCGACTCGCCGCCGACTCCAGAGCGGACTTGAGCGAGAAAGACAACCGGCGGTCCCGTGGCTCTGACGAAGCGAGTGTCCACGATGAGGGCATCGATACCCACTACAGGCTCGAGAACAAGAGAGACACACAGTCACTGCAACACTCCAAGACTACTGAACCTGTTGAGCCTAGCAAGAACCGCTGGCAAATGTACTTCTCAGCCGGCGATGTACCAGAAACACCCTTGCCTGAGCTTCCCATGCTGGAGGGAAGCAGACGTCAATCCTTGGCTGTACCCAACAACGGTCGAGATCATCCAATCTCGGCGGGCCCTTCTCTTAGCTCTGCTTCTGACTCCCAGGAACTTCTCAACGGAGCCGTCGGAGACGCACAGGATGAGGAAGATCACATGGAACACGGACCAGTTGCATTTCCTCCCCGAGACCAGTCAAAATACTACAGAGCAGCCCACGAGTCTGCTCAAGACAATGACGAGTTGATCGTCCATCCCGCGCTGCAGCAATCTTTGCGAGAGCGCTTGCAACTTGAGAGCGGTAACGCCTGCGGTCTATCAAATGCCGGATTTTCAAGTGGTGGTCTCACCTCTGATTCCGACGACGACCCTTTCAGGTACGACCGCGGCTCTTACACGCTTTTCCTGCAGCCATCCAGGGAGAGAGAGGTTAGCGTTGCACTCCATCGTAATGTGAGTGCTGCCAGTACACTCCACAGCAAGGCGACGATATGCACACCGGAAACCTCGCCGCGTCGCGAGGCCAATGTTCCACCAGTTCCACCTGTCCCCCAACTTCATTTTCGAGAGCCCGTCAAAGCACCCAGCGAGGCGGCAAAAAGCAAGAATCCATTCTTCAAGAAGCTCGACCTGCAACTCTACCAGAAAGGGGATATTGAGCACGACTGGGATGTCATCGAAGACCCTAACCAGGTGAAGGTCACCGTTCAAACCGCGCCTGGCATTTCAAGTCCCCCAGCTCGCCCGGACTCTGGTCAAGGAGTTGATAACGCGGGCATCTTGAGCTTGCCTGTAAATGGTCTGACTCAGGAAAGCCGCCATGCAATAATGAGCGAGGGTGGTGATTGGGAGACGGTGGGGACCGACGTTGGAGGCTTTGACAGCAATCGTGCATGCGCCTCCAGCAGTAGCTTCACCGGAAACCGCGTTGTCAAGACAACGGGAAGCAGTATTGCGGACTACTCAGATGATGGTGCCTGGCCTGTCGCTTCATTTGATGGGTTTTCATCGGCCGAGAGAATCCTACAGCATCCTACCAACGGCGATGCCCCAAGCTCCCGCCACCTTCGCACATTGAAAGACACCGGCCGTCCTATCTTTCTCCCGAAGCCACGCATCCATCGAGTCAATGGGTACCCACAGAACTCATGCCGCCTGTTTACTGATCCGACCAGTACGACGAGTGGAGCCTCGGCTAGAGAGTACTTGGTTGACAAAGTCACGGCACCCTTCCGCTCCAACAGCGCCAGGAAGCTGCTTTACAACAGACAGAACCCTTACGGAGCTATCGACGAGTCATCCAAGTTCAAATTCAGAGGCTCTTTTCGCTCTACGAACTCCGATGAAAAGGGTGCGGAAGAAGTTGAGATAGTCGCCAACAAAGCAGAGCAGAGACAGAGCCGGTATGACAAGAGAAATTCCCGACGGCCAGAGACTCCCGCTCAGCGAGTATCGTTCATGGATGGCCAGGAAAAGTCCTATGCCCAAGCAGACGAGTCGTTTGGCCCGGAATCTCCTGTCCAGTTCAGCTTTCCACTGATTTCCCTGCCCGAGGCCGCAAGACTCCAAGCGCTCAGGCGAGAGAGTGGCGAAGAGGACCAGACTTTTACCAGCAGCTTCCGAACCCGGAAGAACTCCAGCGTTGTCTCATCAAGAGCGACCCAGAGAACTACACCACTCACACCGCGTGCGACACTTACCAAGCCAAAGCCTGCTCACTCTCGCCGGCCAACAACTCCATTCGGTATCCCGGACAATGGAGGTCTGTTTCCGAACCTTGTGACTGCTTACACAGGTATGCGCTTGCCATAGTATCAGATACGGTCGATTGTTTTACGCTTGACTAACAATACATCAGATCCGAGATCTAGCGGGTACGGAGAGGAGGGATTACACGCGTCTCCTTTGAGCAGTCGAAGCTCGCCAATCCGTGGTCGGTCACTATTTCCGAGATCGTGCAGGAATCCGTTTGGCTCTATTCACGAGTCAATGCGAAGCAGCTCGAGCTCTCCGAGACGGGCCTCTATAACCCATCCTCCTCATCTTTATCTCCGAGACAGAAGAAACCAGCTTCGTCATGCGAACGAGGAACCGGACCTATACGGCATCGCCAACCTGAACTTTGGCAGCCCATACGGAACCCCGAGCGAGGATGCATACTTGTCGTGGCAGGCCCGGAAGACGCGTCGGTTCTATTATTACATCATGTGCGCTATGTGCATATTTCCCTTCACCTTCCCCCTTGCCTACAGGGGCGCGTTTGACTCGGCACTTTCTTGGTACACGAAGGGAGAAGTTGCCTCAATGAATCGTCGGCAGCGCCGCAATGTCCTGGTGCTGGGAATATTCATCTCGTGTCTCTGGTTATGTGCGATTGCGGTTACTGTCACGCTTCTCGCCAGCCGCAGCAACAAGGGCAGCCGCGATTAAAACTTGGCCATTCCTTCTGCAGCATTTCTCTTTCTTTTACGTCTGACCGCAGCCACATGAAAGGCTAGGTTGGCGGGTGTTGGCGAAGGATCTTGGGAACAATCTCTTTGGAGTTCTTTGATCACTTTTTGTCGTTTGATCCTTCGTATCTTCGGTCTGTTGCCTGTAATATTTGGCAATCACGGGACGGATTTTGCGCAGCTTTGTACGGAAAACTAACTGGAAGGGGTAGCCGCTGCTACATACGATGGCATCTAGGCGCCCATTGCCAGTCGGAAGGGAACTCCCCCGATGAACTGGTGGCGTTTTGGTCGGGAAAAGGAAAAAAGGCTCCCGAGGACTGGGCGCCATCCCAGGTCCGGTTATTTTTTTTCACGGTGTTATAAACTGGATGAATGGTTAGTTGACGTTAGACGGACACGGATTCGGAGCTTCAGCATCGATTTTGTCTCGTGGATGGGTTTTGCTTTGCATGATATCAACTCGGATGACTGGCATTGAGGAGAGACGAGCTGTTGGGAATGTAATCGCGCATGTCTACGGGGTCATTGTTGACACAGGAATTTATGGGGCTCCTCAGGGTCGTGTCTGCAGGATCCCTGAGAGACAAGAGGAGAACTTGCTATTGATATAGCTACCCGAGTGAGAGATTACAAGCACCGACACGTTAATGCGCTGGATCTGGAAGGAAGGAATAAAAACCGAATAATTGACGTTGCTGAAGAAAAGTTGTGAAGAGAGAGAAGCGAGAAGCGAAAAGGGGGGGACCCTAACCCTGACGTACCAAGGGCTTTGCGGGGTTTGGGGTAGCTGGTATCCTTGTCCTTGTCGTCTGATGGATTCGATGCGGGCCGGTCTGGGGTGCCGTCGGTCGCGATCCAGTGCATGTGCCGAGGTGAAAGGTGAAAGAGGAGAAGCCGAAGCAAGAACGCCTGTCGCCATGGCCGAGTCTTTGCCTCTGAGTAACGGCAAGAAGGTGGTATTCTGTCTTGGCATGGGCACTCACGTTTGATCAATTGACATAAGTCACTACCACAGTAATTACTGAGGTGCATCGACGAAGCCACGAGTTCCAAGCACCCCAAGCCTCCAAGCCCCAAACCTAGCTCCAAGCTCCAACGCTCCAAGCTCGGCAAACCTCACAGAAACCACTTGGACCTGGGCTCACCGGCGCCCCCTATCGGCCGGTCGCAAACCGCACACGCATTCAACTCCTGCCATGACAAGGCCCGATGTCGTTGCCGGCGCCCGCAGGAGACGGCCGCGGCGGCGCAGGCAGGACAAGCCCGCCCTCTCGGCGCGACTGGTGCTGGACGACCATGTGAAGTCGGATGTTGGCATCATCTCGGACGACCTGTTTGCCGACCTGTTTCCCCACCTGCAGCACTGTCAGTAGCTACGCGCATCCTGCTCTTGCTTCCTTGTTCCATGTGCTTTCTCCTGCTCCTCCTCCGTGTCTAACAATGGCCTTTGCGCGTAACCCACAGGCCAGAACCAAGGAGAAGAAAACAACCACAACAACAACACCAATAACGGCAACGTCCCCACGGTCCCCGACATCGTCCACGTTGCCATCGCCCCCTGGACGCCAACCCACGCGCCCGAGACCACCAGCTGGGCCATCGTCCCCGTCACCAAGTCCTCTGCCCTCGGCCGCTCCACCGTACAGTTCTCGCCCTCGTCGCTCGCGCTCCAGTCCTTCGCCGCAAATCTCAAGCAGGTTGCGCCCTCGAGGCTGGCGAGCCACAGCAGGAGCGGCATTGAGATTCTGGTCCTGGACGTCGCTGCCCTCGAGCTCGACACCGTCTTTGTGAGCCTGGAGGGCGAGCTTGCCAAGAGACTGGAAGATGGGGAGGGGACCTTCTTCCGCGAACACCCCTCGGGCTCAGCCAAGGGCAAGGCCGTCGTGGGGGGCGGTGCAACGTCGGAAGACCGCTTGACGCGTGCGCTGCGCACTGCGCTCAGCACGCTGAAGGTGGTGCATTCGGGGGACCTGTTTCCGCTGCCTCTGCCGCCGCACCCCGTCACCCACGTTCCTCCCAACCCTGGCAAGATTGTCCTGTGCGAGCCGGTTTCGCAGGGCATCCTGTCGCCTACCACCAAGATTGTCGTGTCGAGGGGCCGGATACACTCGAAGCATAACCGCGATCCGGTACCCATACAGCCGAGCAGGAACCTCAATGGCGTGCCGGAGGACGACGAGGACACCGCCAACGACCAGTTCTACTCTGCCGCCGAGGAGCGGTATCGCACCGATGTGCAGACTGAGGACACGGATTTCATCACAACGGAGACGGAGGAGTCTGATGGCCCCGAGGCGGACGACGATGAGCTGTCTGATGATTCTATGGACGATATTATCTCGCTCCAGACCCCGACGCTTCCCTCGACCATCACCAGCGGAATGTCGACGCTTCAGCCGGGGACGCCAATGACCATTGGCCGGGGAAGAAAGAACGGCCCAAGCGGTCCTGGGTCGGTCTTTTCTAGCTTTACTGCTACGACGGCACGACCCGATCGGCCGCGCGGTCGGCTGTTCAAAGCCCAGGGCCTGATGAAGCCGATTGCGACTGAGCTTCTCCACCCCAAGCCCGCCACCGACGACGACGAGGAGGCGCGCATCTACGTAGACATGAGGGACCTGACAAGAGTCGGCTGCTTCTCGGGCGACTGGGTGCGCGTTGAAGCGTCCCAGGAGCCGCCATCCAACGGCCTCGGCGCCTTTGGGCTCGGAAGCTTCGCAGACCAGGAACCCGAGGAGCTGACCTGGAGACCTGCTCGCGTCTTCGGCCTACCGGAAGGCTACTCCAGCCGTCCGGTAACCAGAATAGCGAGCTCCAAATACGACGGCCGGAGGCTCTCCTTCTTCGAATCCCAGGTCCAGAGGCCATCCAGTCCTGCTGCATACCTCTCGCCAATTCTCCTCGCCAATCTCGATAGTCCCCCCTATCTCCGCCTCTCGCCCATCAAGCGCGCGCCGTCCCACCACCCGGCAAAGGGCGCTCAACAACAACAACAACAGCAGCAGCCGAAGGCCATAGCGCCGATTCGGCCGCCCTTTGCCCGCGAGGTGATCCTGCAGCACATCAGGACACCGATTCCCGTGGAAAGAGAGGTGCAAACAGCCGTCATGGCGGGGCTGAAGTCGTACTTTGAGAAGCGGCTGCGCATCATCAAGTCGGGCGACCTGATTTCCGTGCCCATCGACACCCAGCTGGGGCGCGCACTGCAGGAAACCTCGGCACCAGGTGACGACTCGGCCGTGGACGAGGTCCTCGGCCTGATATCGTCTGCTGCCCGGCCGGGCGGACAGGGCCAGAGCCAGAGCCAGAGCGTCAAGTACGACGAAGTCGCCTGGTTCCGCGTGGGGCACGTCCAGGCGATCAAGCCTGACGCGCCGGCGGAGGAGAACAACAACCATCACCACCACCACGACCACAACGCTGACGATGACGGGGAGGAGGAAGACGCTTGGGGCGGTGTCGCTTGCGTAGACATCTCCATGGCGCACCTGGAGCAGACGGGCTCTGTGACAAGCCGCGTGCCTGGCACCATGTCCAGCAGCTGGAAATATTACCTAGGGATCAAGAGGGTGCCCAACCAGCACCAGCACCAGCACCAGCACCACGGCCAGGGCTTGGGGGCGCCGCTAGCGCCGCTGGTCATGGAAGCGCCCGAGAGACGGTTCGTGTCACCCTTGCGCAGAAGGCTGCGAGAGCTCATGGCGGCCGCGACCAGCAAGCCGGCTGTGCAGCTCCGGATGCCGCCCATGGCGATCCTGCTCGTCTCGACCCAGCGAAACATTGGCAAGAGCACGGTTGCGACGCAGGCGTGCGCTGACATTGGGCTGCATACGTTTGTGGTGGACGCGTACGATATTGTCAATGAGGCCGGGGCTGGCGGGAGCGATGTCAAGACGGCTGGGTTCCTGACGTCGAGGGCCGAGAGGGCCATGAGCTGCGGCCCTGACTGCTGCGTGCTGATGGTGCGCCACGTCGAGGCACTGACGGCAGACCGCATGGTCGAGGTCATGAAGGGCGTGCTGGAGGGCGTCAGAGTCTTGGTTGCCACCACGACCGAGGTGGAGAAGATCCCGGACGGCATCCGCGCGATGTTCACCCACGAGCTGGAGATGAACGCGCCAGACGAGGGCGAGAGGGAGGGGATACTCGGTGGCGTGCTGGAGGAGAAGGGCGTGGCGGTCGATGGGGAGGTCGACATCGGGAGCGTGGCGCTCAAGACTGCGGCACTGGTTGCAGGGGACCTGGTCGACGTGGTGGAGCGGGCCATGGTTGCGAAGGAGGAGAGGCTAGAGAGGATCGCGGACAAGGCGACGCAGGGCAGCGCGGAGGAAGCCGGGCCCGTGAGCGTCCGGGACGTGCTGGTGGCGGGCGGGTCAGCGGCGCGCGGCCTGACCAAACACGACTTCGAGGTGGCGGTCGAGGCGGCGCGCAAGAACTTTGCCGACGCCATCGGCGCGCCCAAGATCCCCAACGTCACGTGGGACGACGTCGGCGGGCTCAACAACGTCAAGGAGGCCGTCACCGAGACCATCCAGCTGCCGCTCGAGCGCCCGGAGCTGTTCGCCAAGGGCATGAAGAAGCGTTCCGGCATCCTGTTCTACGGGCCGCCCGGCACCGGCAAGACCCTGCTCGCCAAGGCCATCGCGACCGAGTACAGCCTCAACTTCTTCAGCGTCAAGGGCCCCGAGCTGCTGAACATGTACATTGGCGAGAGCGAGGCCAACGTGCGCCGCGTGTTCCAGCGCGCCCGCGACGCCAGGCCGTGCGTGGTCTTCTTCGATGAGCTGGACTCGGTCGCGCCCAAGCGCGGGAACCAGGGCGACAGCGGCGGCGTCATGGACCGCATCGTCAGCCAGCTGCTCGCCGAGCTGGACGGCATGTCGGGCGGCGACGAGAACGGCGGCGGGGTGTTTGTCATTGGCGCGACCAACCGGCCGGATCTACTCGACCAGGCGCTGTTGCGGCCCGGCCGCTTCGACAAGATGCTGTACCTGGGTGTGTCGGACACGCATGAGAAGCAGTGCACCATTATGGAGGCGCTGACGAGGAAGTATGTCTACCCCCCTCTCTTTCCTTCTCTTTTCCCTCCTTTTCTTTTTCTTTTTTTTTACAAGAAGAGTCTAGCTAACACTCACAACCCAACCCCAGATTCACCCTCCACCCGTCCGTGTCCCTCCGCGCCGTGGCCGACAAGCTGCCCTTCACGTACACGGGCGCAGACTTCTACGCGCTCTGCAGCGACGCCATGCTCAAGGCCGTCACGCGGCAGGCCACGCTCGTCGACGCAAAGATCAGAGCGCTCAACAGCCGGTCTGCCGCGCACGATACGCACGATACGCACGATACGCAGAAGCAGCCCATCACGACGGCAAACTTCTTTGACCTCCACGCTACGCCCGAGGACATCGCCGTCATGGTCACCGAGCACGACTTCCTCGAGGCCCATCGCGAGCTGATCCCCAGCGTCAGCGCCGGCGAGCTCGCGCACTACGAGGCCGTGCGCGCTTCGTTTGAGGGCGTCAAGGACAAGACTGTGTCTGTCCCTGCGGGCCATGCTCATCATCAGAATGGTGTGCTGAGTCTCGGGCCACCGGCTGGCAGGAGGAGTGTGTCGGGGCAGTCGAGGGGGAAGGGCAGGGGGAAGGGGAAGGCTGTTGCTCTTGATAGCGAGGACGAGGAGGATGAGGAGGAGGAGGTGGGGGGTGAGAATGGAAGCGGTGTGAATGGCGGGAGGGGGGATTATAAAGGCAAGGGCGTCGCGAATCCGTTCCGGGAGGGGGGAGATGGCGATGATGAGGGACTGTATGATTGATTGATTGGCTGGTTGGTGTAGTTAGGATATAGTGTGTTGTTGTTGTTGTTGTTGTTGTTGTTGTTGTTGTTGTTGTTGTTGTTGTTGTTGTTGTTGTATATATTGACTGTTAAATTAGTACCTACCTACCTATGTATCTCGGACCTTAGCTGGCGGGATTCAGAGCGAGTATTGATTGATTCGTTAATTTGTTGAATCAATAGTATGTATGGCCCCCGATGGTTCGGTTTGTTTGTTTGGTTGCGGGAAGATGGATATGAAGGGGGAGGATTAGGGTCAGGTAAAAATAGGGGCGGCTGGCTATGATACAACACTGGAAGGACTTTGCTGTACACGCACAAGTGCATCATTTGTCTCTATATAAGGTAGAATTGTGCAGGTAGTGAACTGCCGTTCTTGCTTGCTTGTTGGCTTGCGTCGCCCAAATGGTTGAATTCGTAGATGGAGCATCATCATTTCGCAGTCATACATACAGGACAGACAGTAAGACAGACTAAACCACAGACCCTCTTCTCTGCCTTTCTCTCGCTCTCGCTCGCCGCATCCATACCCACACACACGCGGTCGCAATGTATCAAGCCTGGCGCCGGCATGTATGACGACACCCCCACATCCGCCCTGCGGGTAACGACCAGGTTACTTTGCAGACTTCTCCCCCGCAACCTTGGGCTTCTTCTCTTCCTCTTCCTCTTCCTCTTCCTCTTCGTCGTCGTCGCTATCCTCTTCCTCATCCTCCTCGTCATCATCGTCACTGTCCTCGTCGTCCTCCTCTTTGATCGTCTCGGACCGCTCGACCGCGGCAATCTCCGCCGCGGAGGCATTCGACACCACCGAGCCCATGTACGACGTGATGGGGGCGTCGACGTCCTTGGACCGCCAGCTCGTCGTCGTCGGGCTCTGCAGCGTGTCGAATTTGCTCGAGTCTTTCCAGCCGGTCGACGTGGGGGATTGCAGACCTGGCGGTGGCGCGGTGGGTTTTGAGGCTGCGGGGGTTTCTTCTTCTTCGTCTTCTTCTTCCGAGGAGTCTTCTGATGATGATGAAGAAGAGGAGGCGGGGTTTGTGGCTTTGGGTGTGGTGGGCTTGGTTGGTGCCGCCGCCGCTGCTGCTGTTGTCGTTGGCTGGTCCTTCTTCGTCTCTGTGTCGTCCTTCTTCCCACTGGCAGCAGCAGCAGAAGCTGCCGTGGACCCCTTCCCGTAGACCTTGTCCCGCAGGCTCTGCAGCTGGACCTGCTTTGCCTTTTGCGCGGCTTCCTCGGCGATGCTGCGGATGGGGAGTGTCACGACCTTCCCTGCCGCGGGGGTCGTTGATGTGGATGGCTTGGATGGTGCGGCGGAAGCGGCTTTTGCGGCGGCGGCGGCACCTGCTGCGGCGGCGGCGGATGCGGCGGCCGAGATGGCGGGCTTGGGTACAAAGACGGGCATCACGGGCTTCTGGCTGATGGACGGCTGGGTGAACTCGTCGTAGTAGATGGTGACGTGCTGCTTGAGCTCGCCGTACTCGTTCCAATCTTCGATCTCGACTAGGTCCTGTTGCAGGGTGGGTGGATGTCAGCCAGCTGTGCTTGTTGTTCTTTTTTTTCCCTTTTTCTTTTTTGCTGGGTGGTGGTGGCTTACACCGAGAACCATGCCCATCTGCACAAGGCCGGGCAGCTTGCGCAGGCGGCCCGACTCGTCCTTGCCGGCGCGGCGGCCCCAGAGCATGCGGGCCTTCTCATCCGTGGCGATGTCGATGGCCTTGAAGGGCACGCGGTTGGCGCGCAGGATGGTCTCGAGCCGCGACGTCGCCGTTACGATGTGCGAGGACCCGGCCGTGAGGGAGGTGTAAATGTACAGGGCAGGGTCGGTCGAGTATGACGCCGACGGGGCTGCTGTTGTTGTTGCGGGTGCCGCTGGTGCTGGTGCTGATGCTGGCGCTGGCGCTGGCGCTGCAGCCGTGGTGGGGGTGGTGTCGCTGCCGGCAGACGCCATGTTCGTTATTGTGTGTGCGAGGGGACTGGAGTTTGCGTCGAGAAAAGAAAAAAGAAGAAAAAGCGCAGGCTATCGTGTATCTGCTCGTGCTGATGATGTCTCGTGTTTGCTCAGGCAGCCAGTGGGAACTGCTGATCGTTTGGTTGTTGACTGTGATTGCGCTCGGAGGGGTGGAATGGATGGCGGGGGAGGAGCGGGGAGGGATGATGCTATGGAAACGAGGGGCTTTTTTTCACTCCACCGCCGCGGTCGCGTTGCGGGGTAATATCTGCGAATAAGGTATTTTTGATGCGGCGGGAGGGACGAGCAGCGGGCGATTTTGCTGCACCTGGAACTGAATTCACTTCATTGTTGATTGCTTATTTGACTGGCTTGACAACGCTCGACCGTTGTAGTGTGTAGTAGAATAGTACACAGTATTCTAGTGTAGACGTCGGCCTTTGTTCCCTTTTGTTCAGCCGGGCGCGTCCACATTCCAGTGCTCAGCAGATGCCGCATCACCATATGTCTGTTGCGCAGATCATGTAGTTTGGGTCTCCAGCTCTGTGCATGCACTAGCTCATCGCTCTCGCGAGGGTGACTCCATCGGCATCATGAGACGTGGACAGGGCACGTAGTGGGTATATCGTTGGGCAGCTTGGGTTCTGCATGTCGGGCAGTCACTCACACAGGCGAGCGACTCTTAACGTGCGCACTATTACAGCGCAGTAAGCCAAGGCGATCACCGTGTTAGTAGTACATATTGCTGTGCTCCACTTTGGCATGTTTATCCACGCATACTACTACAATGTTTGCTGTGGAGGATAAGCCGGAAGGAACAACGCTGCGCCCCAGAAATTGAATATGTACATAAAGCGGTTCACGTCGAGTAACCAAGACTCACTCACTATGCTCCTGGTCAACGAATGCCCTGCTCAAGCGACAACAAGCCCGCAAATATCCGTTGGCCCGAATAGTTCCCTATTCTAGTCTCGAAGATGGGGTGACGTCTTTCCTCATCTCGCCCTTCATGCTCAAGGGTTGGTCAGACGTTTTCCAGGCCGCCAGCAATGCCATCAAGGCGCAAACACACCCCGCCGCCCGTGCCTGGCGTGCCGTGCTCCCCAACAAAGTGAATTGATCCCTTGACCATGGCCGTCGTCGTTTTCAGGGTAGGCGCCGTCGATCTCGGACATGCGACTCGCAGCGCAGATGTCTGCCCTGCTAGTGCCTGTTGACCCTTGTCCGAGAACCGCCAGGTCTTGGTCAGCAATTGGCGGCGTCGACAGTCTCAAGATGAGGTTCACGGGTTGCAACTCCAAATTTGGAGACAAACAAACCCGACAGTTCAACACTTGAGCGCATCGTGGTCATGGATGCGCGACGGATGCATTGCTCGCCAGGCCACGAATGCTGTACGAAAAAGATGTCCATCCGGATGAACCCGTATGGGGTGCTAGGTTTCAAGCATGATGGCTTCACTTCAACAAACGCTCTCGCCAATCTCCAAAAGGAAATCAAAGGAGCGGAGGGAAGAGGGGGCTTTGTCATCTCCTGGGCGCCCAGGCCAGGCTGCTCCTTGTCCCAAGCACCCCGAGTTCCACTTGCTGAAATAACCTTAACAAGGGAAATCGCGGGTGACGTTAGTGCAGACATACGATGAACGCCTGTCCAGCGTCCATCGCGCATTGGTCTGTTAGCCAGGGGGGCAGCGGCCAGCGAGCCACCAATACTCCTTGATTCATTTCCCATCTTTCAGTCTGTGTGGTGCAATCCCAAATCTCGGCCATTGGCAGCTGCAGACAATCCATATCGAATTATTATGGATGCTTGTGCGCTTCTCGTGTCGTTCATTGCTCCGTCAGTCAGTGCGACCGTCGCACAAGGTCCAGGGCCACAATCCATTCACCGACTGCAGCCCTGGGCGGCCACCTGAGAAAAGCCCCGACCGAGGGACAGACAGACAGACAAACAGACACCAGGGCATTGGCACACCTGAGCCCGAAAGTGGCCATGGCCGAGACAGCACGACGATGATGCAATTGCTCTGAGAAACGTGGCGCTCCAGAAGGCCTCTCGAATTCTTCCATGTTGCAGGCTGAATGAAGTCGTTGACTTGTTCATGGGCCGCCATGGCCCCCGTGCCACCTCACCGCGCCGCACCGCACCGCACCGCAGCTCGCGCAGTCCTCAGTCCTCAGTCCTCTCTCGCTGCCGGCCAGACGGGGAATAGCGTGGTTGTCGCCAAGTTGCCAACAAGCAGGAGACCCGCCGCCAGTCACAGCGCGTGAAACAACTGGCTGATGTTTGTGAACCCTGGTCGCCGTGCCTTGCAGGTGTGGGTCGCCTGGCCAATGAGAGGCAGACGTTTCTGCAAATCCCAGCGGCTTCCCACTTTTTTGCTGCAAGGTACCCGGCGCTCCCCTTCTTCCAAAGACCAAAGCACCCCGGTCGTTTTCACGTTTGACCGCATCCGGGCCAGCACACGCCCACCCGCCATGGAGGGTCGGTCGAGAAGGTGTGCCGGAAAATCTTTGCGTGCTTGTGGGAGGTTGTCCCACGGTCCCGCAGGCCTCGACGTCTGGTCCCAACGGGGCAGTCCCATAGATAAGGAGGAATGCCACATTCCCCCCCAGCTTCCCACCGCTGCTCTCTTCTCCTCTCCCTCCTCCCACCACGATCTCAGCATCCACCCACGCTCTTTCTGCTCCTCGCCCCGGCTTCAGCCTTACGCTCTTTTTTTTCTATCAAGATATCACGAACAGACAAACGTCTCGAATATCTACTCTCTTTTACTCACTAGTCGTTTTGAGAAACAAAATCCAAGCCGAATTCGTGTTGATATCCCGCACCGACGTGTTCGCGATCTCTACATTCCAAGCACCCTTCGAAACGGAACAGCACCACACGACTCGACACGACTAGCGTTAGATCTTCATCACTCAAAATGCAGTTTAAGACCATCTTTACCGTCATGGCCGCCAGCCTGTCCATGGTCATGGCCCAGGACGAGACCACCACGTCGACCGCGACTCTGACCCAGACCGTCACCATCACGCAGTGCAACCCAACCATCACCAACTGCCCGGGCCGCACCTCCACTTCGTCCACCACCTCCACCACTTCGTCCACCACCTCCACCACCTCGTCGTCGTCCAGCTCATCCTCCTCGACGTGGAAGTTCCCCCTGTCCAACTCCACCGCGACAGCCGGCCCGACCGCCAGCTACTCCAACACCACGCTCTGGGTCGTTCCCACCACCTCCACCGCTTCCATCATTGTCACCGAGACTACCCCCGCGACACACACAACGGCTGCCACCTCGGCCATCCCCACCAGCGGCGCAACGGGTCTGATCGTCCAGTCCGGTCTGCTCCTCTCCGTACTGGGCGCCGGCATCGCTTTCCTGGCATAAGCCAAGACCTGACCCGAGCTTGCGCATGAGGCCATATCACGGGCGCATTCTTCACACATCCGATCTGCATTGACGAAAACCGCATCCGAACCGTCCATTGTCTGATTCCCAATTCACTTCTACCATGGTCCATATTCTTTAATTTCTCACGATGGGGACGAGCTGTTTGGTGTTCTTTTTCTTTTTGATTTATTTTACTTTTTTTTTTTTTTTTTTTTTTTTTCAGGCGAGAGAGGAGTCTTGAGATACCTCCAACCAGGAAACCTTTTTTCTTCTTCTACTGCCTTTGGCTCCACTGGGCTACTGGTTGGCATTTGCTTTTTTTTTTTTTTTTTGGAAAGTCTGTTGAGGGGAAAGAAAAAGGAAGGCTAGCCCGGTGTCTCCTTTTGTTTTTTGTGCCTGGCCTGGGAAGCCTGGCCTTGAGAATTCTGCTTCACGGCTTTGGGGGGGGGGGGGGGAGGGAAGGGGAGTTTTTTTCGAAAAGAAGGAGAAAACCCCCCGGGGGGATGGTGGTGTGGTGCTTGAGGGATTCGTATTGTTGGCATATCTTGTTTGCTGCTTACTTGGAGGCAAACCCGCACATAACATACGGATCCGAAATGATAATGACAATCCCATTGCATCCCTCCTGGCATTTGCCCCGTTGATATGCGCTTTGCGGTGTATGTGAGGTATTGTGACCCATTGATTGGAAGGGAAGTTTGGTGGTAGGTACAGGTAGTTGGGCTGTTGCGTAGCGGCTGTTGCTGAATGATTAACATTTACCCCTTTTGGCTTCTTTATCCCAAAGCTCGTGTTGGCTAGGTCAGGTACTCTACGCGCCGGAAGTTTAAACCTTAAAGAAGCGTCATGCAATGTCGGTGACCTACAGACACTCACCCATCTATAGACAGCGCTGTTAATTTTGATGTATTTCCTTACTTATAATCATCATTAAGATATGTCCTGGTTGGATAAGTAAAACTTCAACAGGACTTCCACATCAAACTGTCACCCGTCACACAAACACTCCAGAAAACAGACAAGACCCCAAACCAAAACAAGGCATGGTCATGGTCATGGTTACGGCGTGAAAGGTATCGTGTATTTATTGTGCTTTATGCTACCTCATCATCGACAGCCATCCCGCGCAGCAGCAGCGATGATGGGTCTGAATATCTAGTGGATGAACTGGGGAAGGGAAACATGCCGAGAGTGAAAAGATACCGCACAAACGACCGCCGAGGGTGAAAACTTGGTCGTTCTTGTCCCTCCCTGCTAAAGCCGCCGGTTTGCACTCCAAGAAGAAAAGATGTGATCCTCGCTGACGATGGATAAAGATTTCGCTCCCACCCCAAAAAAATACCAAGAGAGCGCCCAACAAAACCGAGACTGAATGGATGGATGGATGGATGGATGGATGGGCCTCTCCTGAGATTCCCGCCCTCCTGTGTCCGTTCGTGGTGAAGCAGAACATGACCTTGGTCCAGCCCAGCCCAGCCCAGCCCAGCCCAGCTTAGCCCCTGAGGGCGTTGCTGGCTGGCTGGCTGGCTAGCTGGTCATGTCATGTCCATGTCCATGGGGGGGGGGGGGAAAGGGGAGAAGTCTAGCAGTTGCCCTTGGAGCACTGCTCGCAGAGCTTGACGTCGGCGCCGACCGGGTTGGTGCAGCCGTGCGTGGCGCGGTGGTCGCAGTGCTTGTCGGCCATTGTGTCTGGGGATTTGCGCTGGTGAGGTGTATGGGGCTGGTGGTGGTGTTTTTTTCTGTGCGACAAGAGAACTGTTAGCTTAGTCTGTTTGTCTGTCTGTCTGTATGTATATCTTCCCCGGCTGGGAAGTTGCAGGGCGACGATGGCCTACTTACCTTGTGTCTGAGACGGTGTGACGATGGTGCTCCTTGACGGGAAGAAAGAGAGAGAGAGAGAGAGAGAGAGAGAGAGAGAGAGAGAGATGCTGATGTGTGCTAGAAGATTGGTGGTGGTCTGCTTGAGGGGGATGATGCTTTGCTTTGCTTGTCTTGTCTTGTCTTGTTCTGGTCTGGTTTGATGGTAACGAGGAAAAGAAACGGCTGGAGGGAGGGAAGGTTTGAGCAACTTATATATCCAGAATCAACGGGCATGGATTGAGCACACAGAGTCGCGACGGCGGCTGGTGACGGGGCCGCTGATCTGAGCACAGCTTGGCGGTCGGTTGGTTGGTACGCTTCTCATCTCGTCGTCCGTGGCTCATCCGGTGTTATCTGCGCTGCCACGTGAGGATGGTCTCTTGGCCAGGAGGCATTGTCGAATGTCTTTCGTCGAGAGTCGTTGGGGGGGGGGGGGGTTCAGCAAGTGGTCTGTTTCATCGTCGTCTGCTTTGAGGTGTTTCTTATTCTTCTTCATCTGCTGCTGGTGCTGCTTTCAGTCTGCCATCTCATTTGTGCTGCGTCATTGGGGCCTTCTTCAGCTGCCTCCCGAGGGGGTGTATCATAATTACATACCCTCAAGCTGCCAAGTAGAATATCATCTCAGCAACAGGCCCACCGCCCTGTGCGTCCGACATGACGGCCAGCCCGGCCCATACAGCCTTCTAGAATACCATGATCTCCTCCCATCCCCCACGTGCCGAGGCCTCGGGGTGATACTCGCTGTCTCAGCGAGGCGACACCGTGGCTCAAATTACGGTGTGACCGGCCGAGCCCGACCCGACGGTCCCCCATTGCCTTGGCTCGACCTGTGACATGACTGGCTGAACCTTGGGGCAAACTCACTCACAAATCTCCTCCCCCTCCCCCTTCTCATCCCGTCGCTCTATCTGGTCCAGATACGAGGGGGTGAGGCTCGGCGGCGAGGCATAGGTCAGGCGTCACTGAGTTCCCCCCTCCTTCATCCATCATTCATGGCTCGAGCGAGGCCGGCCCCTGATATGCCAGATGCTGTAATTGGGTCGCGGTTCTGCATCCCATGCCCAGCAGACCAATCGGCTGCGCCAGAGCATCGTGTAACGCTCCCTGTGGCCGGTGGCCGGTATATATAGACGCGGGGTGGCGAACCGGCGAGGTCGCGTGATGAAGGCCCTCTGGTCTGATCTGCTCAGGTCTGGTCTGATGAAGCCGAAGTGTTGGAGGCAAGGCAGGTAGACAGATGGGTATCAGAGGCAGCTTGCGTAATAGCTCTCGGAGTTTGCCTTTGGGGATATCGTGAGGTCTGCTGCGGTGTATCATTGCACAGTCGGGAAAGCGGCTGCTGCTCCACGTGGATCGTGCAGACGGGAAGGAATCATGTCGATGTCATGGTGCGGAAGCGTTGATCTTTTTGTGTGTCGATCGGATTTGGGCCCTCCTTTTATTTGTAGTCTTATATGAGCAAGACCCGTTCGTTGCTTGACTCCGTCGGGAGAGGCGTGCCATGGGACAATTGGCACCAAGGACACTGTCTTATGCACCGTGACTATAATAGATCCAAGATATCATAGTTAGAGAATAGCTACAATACGTCCCATAACGGGTCACTGTCCCTTTCCAATCGAGTCCCTCCCAATAAAAGCCGTGTAGACCACAACAGAACGTGCCGTAACCTCGAGACTCCGAGTCCTGCAATATTATCACATTCTGCCCCCTCAATGAGTGCCCAAGACGTCCGGTGTTCTCCGATTGGTTTCCAGAGCATCGACCGATCCGCCGTATAATCACCGCCACGCCCCCTTTTGAACGTAAACAAAAGCCAGCGAGCGAGCCACGTTTTGGTAGAGAGAGCGGAGACAAACGAAACCCTTCTTTTTTTTTAAAAAAAAAAAAAAAAAGAGTTCCTGATGTTACACACACACACACAAGAAGGGACGTCCCATGCAATGGGGGGGGGGGGGGGGGAGGGGGGTACGACTTCTTTCTAGTACGTGGCCTATATGCACAAATTCCAGTCCCAACCGACACCGCCCTTCCATTCCATACCCAGCAGCCATCACAAACTCCCCAATCACCACCCTCAGGGGGCGAGATTTATGGCTTGGAAGTACCCTGGAAGTTGACAGGGGTGCTCTTCTGCCCGGCAGCGGCCTTGTCGAGCGCAATGTTGTTGTTCAGCTTCTTGCTCTCGGCCGTGATCTTGGCCGAGTTGTCATTGCCGCCCTGGGCCTGGTCGATCTGCAGGCCCAGGATGAAGAGCTTGAGCTTGAGCACCTTGTTCTTGATCTTGCCGACCTGGAGCGCCTTGCCGGCCGTCGTCTTCTGCCCGCCCGCCGCCGCGATCGCGTCGTTGAACCCGCCGGTCTGCGTCTCGGCCGCCTCGGCCGTCACGCGCGCTGCCTTGATGATGGCGAGGTCACTGGCTGCCACGGCTGCGAGGTTCTTCTCGTCGATCTGGGGTTTGTGATAGCTGTGTTAGTTGCTTGCTTGCTGGATGGATGGATGGATGGATGGATGGATGGATGGATAGATGAGACTCATGTGGAGGTGGTTGCTGCTGAACTGGTGACTTACGGGGAACTTGGCCTGGACTTCAGCGAGAGCCTTGCCGCCGACGCCAGACGAGACCTGGAACTGCGAGTAGTTCTGCACGCTGAGGACGGCACGCTTGCTCAAGCGAGTATCGCTCGCTGCGGGCGCCGCAATCGACGAGACGACCAGGGAGAAGAGGAATGCTGCCTTGAAAAACATCTTGACTTTTGTGTGTGTGGAGGAAGAAGGCGAGAGATTTCGTTTGCTTGTTTGTGTAATGAACCGTGGCTTTGAAGAAGAAGAAAAGAGTTAAATTGGATGTATCGAAAGTAAGACAGCACAGCTGTAAGAAGAGAAACAAAAGTCTGAAAAGAGAAGAATAGATTGGTTGAATGATTGTCGGTTGAAGAGAGCAGGAATAGAACTATCACCAGCCGCCGGGTGGTCTCGACAACTTATACAAACACATCATCCGGCTTTCAATCCCAACACGGGCGATAGTCCCCCGATGGCAGCGTGTCATCAGGCTGGTATACCCCGGACGAAGGTTTGAGATGTGGTGAGGGGTGTCAGGGGGGAGGGTTGCTCTTGTCGAACTGCTCCTTGACAAGCCCATCCAGCACCACAAGTGTTTCTCCTCGAACACGCCCACCTGGGCAAACAAAACAAATCTACGTAGGGAAAGGAGACCCGAGCCAAGGAGACCGCTAGCATGGCAGTTTACCAGGTTCATGGCACCAGGTTATGTCTCGGTTTCCCAGTCGGCCCGCACGGGCATCGAAGATCGAAGCCGGCCTGGTCGAGGATCCAAACACATTCAAACCCCATCAATCCACGGATCGATGTTGACGATCTCAGGGGAGACAGGAAACGAGCAATCGGCAACTGCGCTGCTTTGCTTTGCACCCCCAGGTCGTCAGAGAGATTCGGAAATATTATTCTCTGCCAAGCGCCGTCTGGGAGTTTGTTGCATCGTGGGCGCTATTATCTGAGCTGCTTCATACCCCTGAGAAGTCCGGGGTAGGCGTTCCCCCCTGGCAGCGCGTAGTCAGGGTCCCATCGAGCGTGGTTTCAGGAGCTAAAATGGCGAGAAAACACAACCCTGCCAAACCCCTAGAGGACACTTGGTCGTCTGATGTTGAGGACATCTTTGTTTCAATAACCCATCGTCCCCAGGAGGGCCAGGGGCGGAAATGGATCCACCGTTCATGGGCTTAAGCTCCAAAGCAGGCAACCGGGCGACCTTGCCACGATGCAAAATACCGTGTCTGTGTCGAAGATCAGTAAACGCATTGTTTTGTTTTGTCGGGGGATTCTTTTATACGTGAGAATGCCGACGACTTCAGGAGTGACCTTGTCGTCAATCATCGGCATATGTAAAGTCTTTCTCTCGTCATATATCTCTACATGTTGTACAACAAGTGGGTATGTATGTATGTATGTAGTAGCAAAGTAAACCCGAAAATCCCCAATCCCCAATCCCCAATCCCCATCGTAAGATAAATCTCCAACCCAGACACAATGCGCCGCCGCTCAAGAAAAACAACATCGCTCCCTCTCCCTCTCGTGCCCCACCCGCCTCTTCACGCTTTTTCATAATCGCTAAACCCAGCAGACGCCCCGTCTCGATTCGTCAAGTACGGAAACCTCTCGGGATGCTCCCGCAAGAACCTCGGCACGTCCGTATTATTCTCGACACGATCAAACTCCTCGTCGGGGCGGTCCCACAGGTCCTTCCCCCGCCGCACGCGGTCGACGATGCGGTCTCGGTCGCGGAACTGCTCCGCGTTCAGCCCGCTGTGCACAAACGACTTCATCTTGATCAGCAGCTCGTCGATGGTGCCGAAGCACGACGAGCAGTGCCAGCTCGCGTTCGGCAGGGTGGCGGTCTGCCACCACCGGGTGAGGAAGAAGCCGTCGTGCACGCGCAGGTCGTTGGGTTTGATGGTCCACCGGCCGGCGTAGTATGTAGCCTGTGGGTGCGCCCACTCGTCGCCACGGTGCAGATTCTGGAAGCTGTAGTAGTAGAAACGGCTGCCCAGCGTCAGCCGGCGGGGGAAGACGCATGCCCGTAGCAGGGCGAGCGTTTCGGTCCGGGGCATTTCGTCGACGTCTGACACCACGATGACGTCTCCGGCCGTGGGCGCTTTTTTGCCCTCCAGCCGTGGGAAGACCTGGGTCAGCATCGAGTTTCGGTGCAGGTCCTCTCTCGTCCAGGGCGTCTTGGCCTGGAAGTTGGACGGCTCCTCGATCTCGTGGTAGACGATCTTGGACTCGTAATGAGCGAGCGTGGCCATGTTGGCCTTAAGGTGGAGCGGCTTATCGAGCCCAGTAAAGGTCTTGCGGCCCTCTACCAGGACGAAATAATCCACCACGTCCCATGAGCTGTTCATGCGGATCTCGAGCAGGTCCAGCTCTGTATTCACCATCATCAAGTCGTACACCTTCCGCGGCGGCCTCCCGGGCTTCTGCGTGAACGGCGGCCACCCAACGCCACGACAGATATCGCCATGGCGGGCAGTCTCTATGCTGTCACCGTCCGAGCTTATGCGTGAGGCTGGCGCTGTGAAGGTGTAGTAAAGAGTCCAGAGAAGAAATATCACGACAGCAGCTTTGGACCATCGTGACGGACATGTCCTCGTCCACAGCGACATGGCGCGCGGTGTCCTCGTTCATGCGTGGGGGCCAGACCGCGCGGGGGTAAAAAGGTGGACGCCAAAGGGAAACAAAAAGAAGTCAAAAGGGGGAATCAAAGAAGACCGACCCAAGGGAAAGCATAGGATATGCGGCTTGCATCTGGTGTGCATAGGATGTCGGCAAAAGAGCAAGGACAGAAAAGGCTGTACGTGGCGTTGATCTGCAGGGCGCTCGAGGAATTGCACCATTATGAGAGGTGTGAGTGAGGCTTCGCATGGAACGAACGGTGACCAAAAAGAGTGCGGCTGGCTGCACCTCCTCGGCGACGACCCCCCAAATGGTCTTACTGTATCCCACTCACCACCAACTCACCACCCACTCACCACCCACTCACCACCCACTCACTCGTTCCTACCCTGAGCCCTCCAACACCTCCATTCAGCCACCAACCAATCTGTTGGTCCCTGACTTCAAGCACTTGCTGGGAAGGCACGACAGTAACTGAGTCGTCCCATATAGCGGCCGAGGGGTCGGTCCAACTTGCCATGCCATTTCTCTCACCAGGCTTTCGTCTCCCTGCCTCGCCTCACATTCCACATGGATCCATTTTGATGGCTGGTCATGGACATCGTCGTTGCTCAGACGACCAGCGTCCGTGGAAGCTCGCATGGAGGTCATGATCGCTGACGACCACCTGTCGGGAGCTCAGGAATCCGCACCTTCCTTCGATGTTGGATATAACGCAGGTTAGGTGCCTACGAAATACGGCTGCCCGCTGTGTTGGAGGGGGGCCGTTTGGCGTTTGGCGTTTGGCGTTTGGCGGCGCTGCGAGATAGAGTTTAGGCCCATCTACTGTAAGCCCTGCCGTGCTTGGCCCGTCAAGATGGACTCTGTCGGCCAGACCGCTGCAAAGAGCAACATGACGTAGCGGCATGTTCATCTGGACTGATTCGGGTGTCAATATCGATGTTGACGGTGAAGGTCGCCGCTTCTGCTGGTCAATTGCGGGTCATTGAATTGGTACTTGGTTGCATCCGCACCGAGCCCTGCAACAACGCTTGCCGCTTGGGCAACTCCACGAGCGATGGAACAAGACCCATGATGGAAACCGGGGTTGTGCTCCACTGCTGTGCGCTTCGTCCACGATCGCTCCCCCGTCGAGCATGTAACTGCCTGACTGTGCTGTTATTGTAGGCCGGATTTGGATTGCAAATTGCTTGTGTAATGGGTGAGTAACGGGTGTTTGCATCACTAATTCCTACAGCGAAAGATGGGGAGTCGTAATTCGGTTTTCTTTTTCTTTCCAGGTGATTCAGTGTCAGGTATTTAAATTCCTTAGCATTTGTTTCTTCTTGTATTTCAATTATTTGTAGGTAGGCATCTAGGAACTGCTTTTCAGCTCTAGTGTTGTTGTTCAGGTAGGTACCAGGTAGACAACTCGACCGCCGGGTCCGGAGCGCTGGTTACCCACACTTGATCACCACCAACCACGCGATCCGCAGCGTCGGCTCTCATCCCAGGCACGAACGAACCATCCCGATCAACCCCGCCCATTGCGAACCATTTCCCACCTCACCTCCCGACGTAACGCATTCCTTCAATCACCAACGAAACAACATCTCACAGAAACCCCCCCCCCCCCCAAAGATGTTCACAGGCATCGTGGAGGACATAGGCGGTGGGTTGCCCCAAAACCCAGCTCGGTACCCTGGGCAGGTAGCCTTCGCTCCGACTCGCCGGCTAACACACACCACCCTCGGCTCCAGTCGTCGCCGAACTCAACCCGCAGGATGAGACAGGCGGCACGTCGCTGACCATCGCCCTGCCGGCCGGGTCGGATCTGCTCTCGGACGCGCACCTGGGCGACAGCATCGCCGTGAACGGGTGTTGCCTGACGGTCGTGACCTTCACGCTCACGCCAACCCCACAGTTCACGGTTGGGATCGCGCCCGAGACGCTGCGGCTCACGGACCTGGGCGACCTGGTGGCCGGGTCGCGCGTGAACCTGGAGCGGGCGGTGCGCGCCGACACGCGCATGGGCGGGCACTTTGTGCAGGGCCACGTCGACACGGTGGCCACCATCGTCAAGATGGCGCCCGACGGCAACGCCCTGACCATCCGGTTTGCGCCCAAGTCCAAGGACGTGCTGCGCTACGTTGTCTACAAGGGCTTCATCGCCCTCGACGGCACCAGCCTGACCGTCACCCAGGTCAACGATGACGAGGGCTGGTGGGAGGTCATGCTGATCGCCTACACCCAGGAGAAGGTCGTCATTGCCGGCAAGAAGGTCGGCGATACCGTCAACGTCGAGGTCGACATGACGGCTAAGTATGTCGAGAAGAGCCTGTCCGGCTACCTGCTCAGTCTCGAGGAGGCCGGCGGAGGCATCCCGCTGCTCCAGAAGATGGTCGAGAGGATAGTGGCCCAAGGATTCTCGTGAGACTGCCGCGGAGAAGGGAGATGGGTGAACAAAGAAAAGAAAGGAAGCCCATGTCGTAATTAATTTACAAATCATACTGTACAAAGGCTCACGCCAAAAAAAAAAAAACTCCGTATATACTGATGCCCACGATGGCCGATGGTACACATCAATCACCCCAGCTCTCCGCAATCTTCTGGCTCAGGGCTTTTGCGATCTTCTTGTGCCCGACGAGGTGGCCCAGCCGAGCGGCCACCAAGTTGGCCCTCTTCTTCTTCCCTTCCTCTCCCGTCCCGCAGCCCTCATACGCCTTGGCCAGCTCGTACGGAGTCTTCCAGATCTTCTGGATTTCAACCGCCTTTTCTCCTGTCACTCCCCTCGTACACATGAGCATCTTCAAATAGACATCTCGGAGTGTCATCATGTCCGACTTCGACGCAAGAGAAGCAAAAGCCGGGTAGCTGATGTGATGGCTGACCGATGGGTGTTTCTCGCGAGCGCACTTCATGAGAGGGAGATAGTTCTTTGCGGTAAGGACCTTGGTCGGGACCACGTGAAGTGGTTTGCTCTCGTAGACCTTCTTGAGCAGCCGGGTCATGGAAGCCAGGTAGCGGATGGTTTCGTCCATCATCTGCGTCTTCTTCAAGAAGTAGCCATTAACTACTTGGATCGATGCAATGGCAGACTGCACCATCTCCTCGGATTTCTGGAAGTGGGTTGGGTCCAAGGATATCTCTTCCACAAGATAGATGACGTTCTTTAGGCCCGCTCGTCGGAGGCGAAACTTTTGCTCGTGGAAGCGGCCATCTTTGATACTTCCGATGAGATCGTCGAGCCTCTTCCTCTCGACGATCCAGTCCAGAACCACCTCGTCGCCTTCTGCGCCTAGCCGGTCGAGCCAGTTTGGCTGCTTGTGCTTTGCCACCCAGAGGGCATCGCCCAGCTCCAGACTCCGCATGATGGGCTTGATTCCGAGCTTGGTGAGCTGCTGCTGCATGTAATCTCGGTCTGTTTTAGCTCGCACTTCTCTTACATCGAGTACGAGCTCGACAGTGAAGGTACCGGGCTGCATTCTGATCGGTGTGAGAGTAGGGAGCGCCGAGTCGTCGGGGACGGCGTTGCCATCTGCTACTACGTTGCTGAACTGACTGCTCTTGGCTTGGATGGGGTACGCCTCTTTCTCGTCGTCGTCGTCGTCGTCGTCGTCGAGAGCGATAGTCGGTACAACTGGATGAGGAGCTCTGGTCTCAGGCTTCGCAGCTGCTCCTATCGGTTTCAAAGGGGCCTTCGCCTTCGTGCTAGTGTTCGTGTTCGTGCTCGTGCTCCCGGCATTAATGCCGGAACCGCTACCGCTGCCGGCCGCAACCACAATCCCAGTTCCAGTGGCACCCGAAATGATAGTCATCTGCCGAATCCGCTTGGCAACTTCCCATCCTTCGTCGGTCAGGGCATACCTCTTCAAGGGCCTGCCGCGCTCGTAGACGAGCTCCTTCTGTTCGAGGGTCTTTATGGAGGCCCATGCCGTGTAGAATTTGGTCGGGTCAGGCGGGGCGGTGAAGGAGGCGTCGCAGAACGGCTGCGCCTTGTCAATCAACTCGTTCTTGGGCAAGCCGACCTGGCCCTCGGCGCTGGGTTCGGAGAGGGCCATCACTATGGCATATGCGCCAGACCGATAGGCAGGCACATATGCCTTGACCTTTCTCGCCTTCTTGACCGGCCGAGCGTCTTCCTCCCCATCATCCCCGTCTGCGCCCCCATCTCCACCACCGCTTCCAACAACGGCCCTGCCCCCTCGCTTTTTCCTACCGCGAGTTGGCATCGGCAAACCATTCTCTTCACAGTGTTTCTTCATCTGCTCGGCGAGTCGTTCGCATAGCTTCGGCCCGAAGCCCTTGAGCTGCTGGAGCTCCCCTGGGTGCCCGAATGCGATGGGACAGGCTTTTAAGGAGTCATAGGCGTGCTTGTAGGTGGCGACGCCTTTGGAATTCCGCTCCCGTGCAGTGTCCCACCATTCCTTCACCCACTCGAGATACAAGGGGTTGGCACTGGTGTTTTGAGCCATGGCGAGAAGCAAATGAGCAAAGCGGCAAAGATTGAGCCAGGGGTTTCAGCACCCAGTGCGGGCATGGATGCGGGGATGGGAAGCCAGACAGGAGCGACCAAAAAAAAAAAAAAAAAAAAAAGCAAGGCAAGACGGAGAAGGAAAAGAAAAAAACAAGAGAGTGGAGGTGGGTAAGGACCGTCCAAGAGAGAAGCAACGAGCAATCCGTCGTAGGAGGTGTGTGAGAGCAGGCTAGAAGCTCAAACAGAAGAAAATAAAAGAAGAAAAAAGGGCCTTGAGGTTTGCAGAAGGTGCCCCTCCCGCTTCGGTCATCGCTGTCTCATTGATTATATGAGCGAGACGCGTTCCTACCCTGGGCAACCGCGTCCAGCTTTAGCGTCCTGTCGCCAAAACATGTGGCCCTTAGGTGTCAGAATTACGGAAGGTTCAGGGGTAGCCACAACAGGGCCCTTGAGAGGGCGTCTGGCTGGACCCCAGCCACAGCCCACTTTTTACCGCCATTTGGGCACTGAACGCTGGGCCGGACCCACGCGGGAATTCAGGCCTGGGCAGAGCAATACATCACACTTTTGCACCCACTACGTTGACCCTGATTTTGCAGCACTTCTGACACTTGCAGGGCTTAGGAGGTACCCACTCTTTGCGCTTCCAGCCTGAACAGGGGCTAGCTGAGATTTGCCTAGCCTGCCTTCCGAATCGGTCGCCCTGCAGTGCAATCCTTGCACTAACACGCAGCGTTTAACGTCCGAAACCGAAACATCCCACCACCTGGCCTGGCAATCGGCAATGAAATGCGGGGCACTTTTGGCCTCATGTTGACCTCCAGCTGAGGTGGGCTTGCTTGCTTGGAACCTGTCCGCTGTCCTCCTCCTTCCGCCTCGTCCTCCTCCTTGTCAACGCCCTCGTCCCCGTCCTCGTCGTCCCCTTCCCCGCTCGCCTGTCATTTTCCCTCCTGCTCCCATCGCGAATCCGGCCCCCCCAGCAGATAGCGGTTTCTTCTTGTTGCTGGTTATATTCTCTTAGCCAGCCTAGCCAGCCACAGCAAGCAGCAGCAGCAGCAGCAGTCATGGCGCACAACGACAAGATTCTGGCGGCGTCCCAGAAGCACCCGCTCGTTCCTCTCGAGCGCGGCCAGCTGTACAAGTATGGCACGGCGGGGTTCCGCATGAGGGCCGACCTGCTCGAGGGTGTCGCCTTCCGGGTCGGCCTGCTGGCTGCTCTGCGCAGCCGCAAGCTAAACTCGCAGGCCATCGGCGTCATGATCACGGCCAGCCACAACCCGGCCGTCGACAACGGTGTCAAGATCGTTGACCCCATGGGCGAGATGCTCGAGCAGGACTGGGAGAGGCTCGCAACCGCCCTCGTCAACTGCCCCACGCACGAGGACCTGGTCGAGGTCTACAACAAGCTTGTCGCCGAGCTCAAGATCGACCTGACCATCCCTGCCAAGGTCATCTACGGCCGTGACACCCGACCCTCCGGCCACACCCTGGTCACTGCCCTCGCCGACGCCCTCGTCGCTGCCGACACCGAGTATGTCGACTACAAGATCCTGACCACCCCCCAGCTGCACTACCTCGTGCGCGCCACCAACACCGAGGGCACCCCCTCGTCCTATGGCAAGGTCAGCGAGGTTGGCTACTACGAGAAGATCGCCTCGGCCTTTGTCCGCGCCATGAAGGGCAGGAAGATTGACGGGACCCTGACAGTCGATTGCGCCAACGGCGTCGGCGGCCCCAAGCTCCACGAGTTCCTCAAGTACATCCCCAAGGACAAGGTTGCCTTTGATGTCAAGGTTGTGAACGACGACGTTCTCCGCCCCGAGGTTCTCAATCTCGACGTACGTATACATATGTCTATATACTTATAGTTGACCCCTGTCTAGCACCGCGAACCGAGCAATGAGGTATGGCACACACTGACGGCCTCCATCTAGTGCGGCGCCGACTTTGTCAAGACCAAGCAGCGGGCTCCCCCTATCCCCAAGCCCCAGCCTGGTGCCAGGACCTGCTCCTTCGACGGCGATGCCGACCGCTTGATCTACTACTGGGTCGACCCCCAGACCGGCTTCTTCATGCTGGATGGTGACCGCATTTCCTCCCTTGCTGCCTCCTTCATCGGCGACCTCATTGAGAGCGCCGGGTTGAAGGACGACATGCGCATCGGCGTTGTGCAGACCGCCTACGCCAACGGCGCCAGCACAAACTATATCTCTCAGCACTTAAAGCTGAAGGTCATCTGCACTCCCACAGGCGTCAAGCACCTGCACCACGTCGCTCAAGGCTTTGACATTGGCGTCTACTTCGAGGCCAACGGGCACGGCACTGTTCTCTTCTCGCCCGACGCCCTCAACGCCTTCAGGGACACGAAGCCGCAGTCGCCAGCCCAAAAGGACGCGCTCGACACCCTCGCCGCCCTAGGCGACCTCATCAACCAGACCGTCGGTGATGCCCTCTCAGACATGCTGATGGTCGAGGTGATCCTGGCCCACAAGAATTGGACCCTGCGGGACTGGGCCATGACATACACGGACCTGCCGAACAGGCTGGTCCGCGTCGAGGTCGCCGACAAGGACCTCTTCGAGACGACCGACGCCGAGCGCCGCCTCTCCAAGCCCTCGGGCGCGCAGGAGGAGATCGACGAGGCCGTCAAGAAGTACAAGGACGCGCGCTCATTCGCCCGCGCCAGCGGCACCGAGAACGCCTGCCGCGTCTACGCCGAGGCTGCCACACGCTCCGAGGCCAATGAGCTCGCCGACCGTGTCGTTCGCGTCATTGAGCGCTACGGGAGCAGCCAGTAGGACGGCTTACAGCGGCGCGTCTCTTGGATGCTGGAGAACGAAAGTCTATCATCCGAGGAGATGGGGGGTGAGCTGAAGGGCTTCGGGGAGGAGCTGCCCTCCATATAGCCCAGTACTGGGATGAACGACCCGCGAGTATGGTGAGGAATGGCGTGGAAATGAATACATGTCGATAGGATGGATAGAAAAAGAAGGTGTAGAGGAACGAATGAGCGGGAACGGAAGGAATGGGCGGCGGCAAAGCGTTATGATATGAATCGGCGTATCTCACTCATGCGAAAGAATTGGGTGGGCAAAAAAGTTTTCGTTTATTCTTTTTATTTATAATTGTATCTGATTGCATTTAATCTCTCTTGTTTGGATCCCTTTTTTTTTTTTTTTTTCCTTCCAGTACTTTGAAATCTTGTTTATCGTTTTGTTCACACGAGAAGAAAGCGAGCCCGCGAGCCTTTCAAGCAAGCGAAATTTTATGCATGCATGCATGCCTTACCTACCTGATGGAAAGGAAAGGAGGAACCTGCTCAAACTGCGTTGAAACCGACCGTTTGGTTGTGCTGCTTGCTTGCTTGCCTCGATTGTCCTCGACTTAGAGAACTGGATTTATCTACGGTATATACTGTCAGGTAACATAGATGACTGCTTTTATTTTGGCTAAGTCGGTATATGTGCTTTAGGATACGGCATGGATGGTTGGTAGGTACGCTACTTTTGCTCCCACGAGGTTTTCTACCGTTCATATTTCGTATGCTGTCTGTTGGTATTCTTCCCCATCATGGCTCGTAGAGTCTTGGAACCACAAGCACAGCGCGGGTCCAACTTCGTGGCAATGATACGTAGGCCAACCCCTAGAACGTCAAAGTAGTTTGGGGGGGCACGCACAGCCGCAGTTGAGTATTACAATCACCATCATCATCACCATCATCATCACCATCATCATCACCATCACCATGCAGACAAACAAAAGCATCATGGACGTTTTTCTATTCCTTGGGTATCGCTTGTCAATAAAGACAGACCGGTGGTGATGGCTAACCCGCAACCCACACCACACACACACACACACATCATGTACCCGCTGGTCCTTTTCTTGCTTTTTTTTTGCTTCTTTCTTTCTCTCGTGTGGATTACAAAACGAACGCCGCTGAACCCTGCACCCCTCTTCTAGAAAAAAAGGAAAAAGCCCAGCCATGCTCTCTCTAAAAGTAGATACGTGGAAAAAGATCATTCTTTCCTTCATGATATGTATGCCGTGTGTCGTTGCTGTGAGCACATCAGAGCTCCGCTCCGGTTCCTCCCATACCTGCATATATCCCCGCCATCCATTTCCACCACCCCCAACACCACCCGGCTGTGCGTGTGATAACCCAAAGACATAGATTCTCTCAGGTCAACAACCACCAAAAAAACAGAGCCCCCCCCATCGCTAGAATCGCTTAGCACATCTTGTAGAGGCATTGTCCCTCGGCCTGTCTTGTGGGGTCCTGGGTCTCGAGTCTGTACTGGATCTTGATGTCGAGATCACGCTTGTTCTTCTCGTTGGGGCGGTTGTGCAGCGAGCACTCAACCTTCTCGCCCTGCTGGACGGTGAGCACGTCCTTGAGGTAGAAGACGGTCTGCTTCCAGTGGGTGTACTTGGTGTGCGGGCCGGTGGAGAAGCGGACGGGCTTGTGGCACGCCGTGAACTCGATGTCGAACCAGGCTACGAGCGCGTGGATGAAGTCGTCCCTCCTGGACACGAGGTCGAAGGGGCAGCTGAAGGCCAGGTCCTCGGTCGTGCACGTGTAAAGGTCGAGGGTCAGGACGTTAGCGGGGTCGGTGACGACAGCCTTAATCTCGACAGTGTCAACCAGCGGCTCCGAGAGCGCGGTCTCCTTGAGGGGCGAGTAGTTGAATCCGTAAACGTTGTCCCAGACTGTTTGCGGCTTGGTCAGTATACTCCTCCACATGTGACAGAATCAGGGGTCGGGTGTGGTATAAAACATACATCCGATCTTCTCGTCCTTGTAGTCTCCATCCTCGATACCGGCGACAAAGATGGTGGCCTTGTCGGGGAAGATCAAACCATCCTTCTCCAGGTATCTGTCGCGGGCGTAGAGGACAGTGTCCAGCATGGACTCGTAGAGGAGGAAGTATCCCATCCACTCAGAGATGATGATGTCGACCTTGGGGAAGGGGATCTCAATCTCCTCCATCTTGCCCTGGATGAATGTGATCTTGTCGTCCAGGCCGTTGACCTTGGCGATCTCGCGGGCCTTGAAGATGATGGTCGACATATCGACACCGATAACGTGCTTGGCGCCAGCCTTGACGGCGAACCTGTGTTTTGTGTTAGCGCCCATGTCCCCGCGCCAGCTGTTGGCTACCTCGAGGCCCCAGGGTGGGGGCTGTGGGTACGTACATGGAAAGAATTCCTGTGCCGCATCCGACATCGAGGACGATCTTGTCCTTAAACAGATGCTTGTTCTGTACGATGGCGTTCATGTATGATCTCGTCCGGACCTCATCTTTCTGTAGGAGGGGCAGTTGTCAACAAGTGTCCGGTCCAGGCTGGGGGTGGGTGCTGCACGTACCAACATCTCCTCGTGTATGCCTTGATTGCGGGAAAAGGACGAGGTTAGCAGAGGAACAAAAACGCCGCGGTGCAGTGCGGTGCACACGCGGGCCTCGACGGGATGGGTTCTCACCATGGTGGTTATAGCTGGAGTCCTCGTGTTAGCCTCTCTCATGGTCCAGCAACGTCTAGCGTCCAGCGTCCAGCCCCGGGTGTCGGGTCGTGGGTCGGGTATCACAGGGACAAGAGTAAACTTACCTGTTGAAGTAGTGCTGCTCGGAGTGATCCATAGCCTTGAGCTGCAGCTCGGCCGTCTCAATATCCATCGCGTCGCCGCCCATCTTGAGCAACAAGACACTGATAAAAGCTAGGAGGTTGGGAGTATGGCCAAAAGACAGACGATCGGGTTCTTGTCGAGTTTTTTTTTGCAGCAAGTCTCTTGATGGGGGAAAGAAGGAGGAACAGTTGCTTCGTCTGGCCTTGCCTTGCGGGAAGAAATTGGGTCGCGAAAATCCAGGCACTACCCGTTAATCGAATAATGCGGGTGGTGTGCCCCGCAGCGTTTGACTCGTCCCTCATGTCGAGACCCTGGTGGGGTCAACCGGATGGCAAGAAAAGCGACCAAGGGAAGAACTGCGCTAGCTGGGACTAGCTTGCACTCGATTCGGCCGTGGTCAGGTATTAGATGAAATTCGAGCGTAATTCAGTTTCTGTCGGAGAATCCAGAGGGCCGGAATCAACAAGTGCATAGATGCGTAAGTATATGAGTTCAACTCAGAGTCAAATATATATACATCTTGGCAGAGAAGACGATAGGAACACATATTTGCTGGGCTGTGAAGCTCTGTCAAAGCCCCCCACTTGCTGGCAAAGATCACAAGTCAAGATGCAAATATTTAGCAGAGTCAGGCCCCAAACACCCCACCCTTGCCACTTTGGTCAGGGCGGTGAGGCAAAGCCTGGGTACCTTAGGCATTTATCGAGGTGTGCGATGTCTGGTGTTTCACGATTGTTGAATCAGAGAATGGATGGTTTGGGAGTGTAAAGAAAAAAGAAAGAAAAGAGAAGGGGCTTAACAATCTGTGCTAGAGACGCTGCGCGACAAGAGAGCACACTGGAAAGGAATTCATCTCGTTCGAGCAGAAAGGCACAAGTGGTACTGGCCGCTGAATTGTGTAATCATGTAGTATAGCCCAAGTCTAATAACCGAGCCCCGTCTGCGAACATCATACGGTTTTCATGCATGTAGCTGAACTCAATTCGCCCTGGTCAAGAGTTGAGCAACCACCAATGTGCAAATCCGAGTGACTTGCGATGTCGTTGACTGCGCGAGCACTCGGCGACCCATCATTTAGGCACCGCCGCCCTTTGCGACCACCTGGCGAACTCCGAGATGATGCCTGTCAAGTCATCAAGCCAACGCTCGATTAGATACAAAAAAAAAGATGCAGTCGAACAGCTCGTTGCACTTAGGCCATGCCTCCGAGTTGTAATAGCCGCGCACCCGCCTTCAGATTGGCATACTCGTATGCCTTGGACTCGGGGGGGAAGGTGCCGTTGGCAGCCCAGAGGTCTATCAAGGGCTGCATTGGCTCAAGCTCCTGGGGCTTCAGTAGGTCGAGAGCCGTAGCTGTCAGGACAAAGTGGCTGAAACAGCTGTTGAGCTGCTTTTCCAGATTCAGGTGATAGAAAGGCTCGGAAAAGTGAGCCCAGTACAGATGAGCGTAGACGCGAAACATCTGCAAGAAGATGGTCTGGCAGATGCTGAAAAAGTCCTTGGGAAATCCGCTACGCTTCCCTATCCATTCGTCGGGGCCGGTCAGGAGTGCTGTGGTTGTGATTTGGGGGTTGTGGGCATACGAGACCCCAGATGCCTCGGTTGGGAAGATCTTCTCGTCGTCAATCTTGCCAGAGATCCACCGCTGCATCAATGTGATGTATTCGAAGGCCGGGAGCTCTATAGGCTCAAAGCGGTTGTTCAACCATGTGTACGAGTGATTTGTTCCAGCAGACATCCGAGGGCAGGAGGTAGAGTTGCAGATAGTCTTGCCATCTTCTTCCTTGTCGTATACAACACGGACAAAGTTCCAAAGATTTCGGTAATGTTCAACGACTGGACGGGCCATGTCAGCGAGTAACCCGAGAGATGCAGAACCGCTCAGAGCAGGAAGTACCTTGATGCGCCACCCATTCACCTTGCTCGACCGTCTTGGGCCTGGCGCTGAGAGTCATGAAATTTCCCTTCACGATGTGGCGCGCGTAGGCAGGGTTCAGCCACAAGGGCAATGGGTTAGGTAGGGGATATGACATGATCGCTTCATCGCCGGAGCCCATGCCCATCGACTGGGAGAGTGAGGGCGACGCAGGCAGGGGCGGCAGCTTGGAGGTCATGCTGTTCGATCCAAGGCTGGTCGACGAGTGGCTAGCCTGAGAATGGCCGCCGGGCGAGTGCAGTTGGCCATCATCATGTGGAGAGACGGGGCTCTTATTTGGCCCGGATCGGTTTGACGTCCCTCTCAGCCGAGCATTGCTACAACGAAGGGTTAGTTTGTTCATGTATAATGTACTCAAGCATAGCAACCACCGCTTGGTGCACGCCATCTGGTCCCAAGAAATTGCCTAGCGTAGCGCCAACAAGCCGCAATCGGAGTAGCTATTGAACAATCCTCAAGACCCAGAAACATCTTGGGCTGTTTGTGTTTCTGCGCATTTTGAGGCACTGTGGGATGAAATAACGAAAAAGAGACATCATCCCAGCTGGGGAAGCAAGCGGGGCGGTCTCAAACACGCGGATATGGGTGCTGATCCGACATGTGGGAGACCTGGAAGCAAAGCAGCCCAAGGGACCAATCTAATTGACAGTTGGACGCCACTTCTTGAGGCCTACTGGGTTTTTTCTTTCCTTTTCTGAACCGTGGAAAGAAAGACTCAAACGGAAAGAAGCAAGGGCACTTACATTCCGGAAAAAAGGTTGGACATGGCTGGATCAAGTTGGATCGTTGTTGGAGACAAGGCAGTCGTCGGTATGTAGGGTCAGTTAAGTTAGATTGGGGAGTAGGGCGGAAGCGGGAGCTCAAACCCAAGCTGCCAGTCGAACTGCGGCAAGTGTCGCCGGCCCGTCTGCGGCAGATTTAGGAACGGGGAGGAAGAAGGAAGTGGCCGGCTGCACTAGCAAAAAACCAAACAACACGATATTGCAAAGAGAGGCGACTCTATCTTGCTGCCACTTACTCGGACGAGTTGCAGTTGGCACAGTGGATGGGATTAAAAGGGGGGTTGAAATGTGGGTGCGGTGGCAGGAACGCAGGTCGCAGGTCGCAGGGTGGGTAGGCAGGCACGGGCGGCGCCCTCTTCCCGCCTGTGGTGGACGTCGTTCCTGACGTGCCTGACGCTCCAGGAAAGTTGAAACAGACCGCCACGCGCCTCAAAGCCAAGCCGTTAGCCTGTGGGCCAGCCAAAATGTGGTCTGAGCTTTCCCAGGTTTTCCCGTCGGGCGCCAAGCCTTTGCTTCCAGTTCTGGAGTTGCTGCACGTGCTCCCGTGATGGGTTTCGTGTCGTTGCCTGCCGATAAACGCCACTATCTCGATTGTTCCCAGGCGGGGCAGGGTTCCGTCGCGTCTCGATCCGTCGCGCGCTAAACTGCAAGAGCTGCCAGCGCAAGGATCCATCCATCCTTACCTTCCTCGGGATGACTTGCAGGACAGATCGCCGTGCAGATAGGCAGCCACCGCCTTGCCTGTTGAGGATTGCAGGTTGCTCGCCTTTAAAGATGCAAATGCCCGTCTCGATGACCGAACACCTCGCCTGGGCTGCCTGCTGAGACTTGGGTGGCCTACCTTGAGGCAGACTCTCCCTGTTGTCGCTGCACCTTCTCAGGCAATCAAACATGACCTCTCAATCGCTCCAACAGAAGGTCGCCTTCTTCAAACAGTTGGATGCCCTCAATTCCAACGATGACGATGATCTCGTCGACAGCAAGGAACAAGAGCACCGCGAAAAGTGCCAAGCCTTCTTTGCTGCGATAAAAAAGAAGAGGAAGCGAACCGAAAAGAAAACGCCCGTTTCTGGCCATGATCCGACAACGGAATCAACACTTGCTTCTCCTCCCATGAGGCCCCTATCCGCACCAGCCGCGCACGCAACCACACCGATATCGATATCGCAAGCCGGCGTGATCAAAGCAACCCCAGCTGGAATCGCCGCGCTTCGATGGCCCCGGTTTCCTGTTTCTGCCACCAGTGGCTCATTTGTCGCGGAAACGCCAGTCCCAAGCACAGCTCGACCTCCTCATGCGTCACTGCTGAGACGGTCCACGATGCCGGTTGAGAATTCTCCTTCAATGGGCTCCGACCCCAGGAAACGCAAACGCCAATCTTCAGCCAAGGAAGTGCCCGAGGCAGAGAAGGTGTTTCGAGGCATGTCCATTTTTTACATCCCGAACGACGATATCGCCCCGGCAAGAAGATTGCGCATCGCAAAGGCGCAGGAGTATGGCGCAGAGTGGGTCAGGACCATATCGATGGCCAGCCATGTTTTCGTCGACAAACGATTGCAGTTCAAAGATATTCAGAGCATTTTACCTGCCCCTGTATCTTCTCTCTCCATTGTCAATGAAGACTATCCCATTGACTGCATTAAATTCCGCACGCTACTCAACCCGGACCAAAATCGATACAGAGTAACTGGCTATCCCAGCTCAGTGCCAGCCTTGCTGGAAACCGTACCACCGTCCCCAACTTCGAACACTTCATTGGTGGTGAAGGAGCAGCCGCCCACGTCGAGAGATCGGGATCGTGTCTCGAGGAATGCCACGCCGCGGCGGAATGAGGAGTCAAGTCATCCAAGTGTCGATACAAACGACGTCGATTTGCTAACAACTCAGCCTCCGCAAACCCGCCCGGGTCTCAGTACGAGCCCCATGGGAGTGGGTGTGCCGACGAGTGGATTCTCTTCAAACACCCCCTTGACATCTAGCGTCAACGACGAGTTGTCGGGCTACATTGAGCTCTTGAACCAATACAAACATCTCCCTCTAGATGCAGAAGACGATGACGCCCTTTCACTTAATGACGCCCAGGAAGCGATCCCAGAGGCCGAGGTAGAAGGAAGTTCCGAGGACGAACGGGCACGAAAAACTCGAACGACAAAAGCCAGCCGGACACGGCAGAAAACCATCACGTTTCAGGATCGATTCTCATGCAATCAAGGAGGAATTAAGGACAGGACAGCGGAAGCCCAGAACCCCAACGCCAGAACCATCGAGGTCCTCCAAAGCATGTGCGACTACTACAACCGAATCGATGACACTTGGCGGATACTTGCCTATCGTAAAGCCATATCGACTCTCCGCCGGCAGTCAGTCAAAATCACCACCGAGGAGGAAGCCTTCAGTCTCCCCAACATCGGCCCACGACTGGCGGAGAAAATTGAAGAAATCGTCAACACCAACAAGCTCAAACGGCTAGAATACGCCAACGGCGAGCCCTTGGACCAAGTGCTCGAGACGTTTCTCAAAATCTACGGCGTGGGCATCAGTCGGGCGAATAAGTGGATCTCCCAAGGATTTCGGACCCTGGACGATCTGAAGACGAAAGCCAATCTCTCCACGAACCAGCTCATTGGCATCGACCATTTCGACGACCTCAACACCCGCATCCCGCGCAGCGAGGTCGCCGCCCTGGGCGACTTTGTCAAAAACGAAGCATGCAAGCTCGACCCAAGCGTCGAACTGCTCATCGGTGGGTCATATCGACGCGGAGCCGGCAGCTCCGGAGACATCGACTTGATCATAACCAAGAAAGGCACCACGTCCTCGAGCGAGCTCATCCCCTTCCTTGAACAACTTCTCCCCACTCTCACTGCAAAAGGGTTCCTCGTCGCGACCCTCGCGGCCCTGCATTCACAGCGTCACGGAAAAGACGGCCCGGGAAGTAAATGGCATGGCTGCTGCGTGCTCCCGTCCTCGACCTTGCCCAATCCCAACAAGTGGAGAAGGATCGATCTCCTCCTCGTGCCCAAGTCTGAGTACGGCGCGGCCTTGATCTACTTCACCGGCAACGACATCTTCAACAGGAGCATGCGGCTGCTGGCGTCCAAGAAAGGGATGCGCCTCAACCAGCGCGGGCTGTATAAGGAGGTCATGCGGGGGCCTGGGCGGGCCAAGGTTACCGAGGGCCAGCTAGTGGAGGGGAGGGACGAGAGGAGGATCTTTGAGATACTGGGCGTAAAGTGGCGGGAGCCGGCCGATCGGTGGTGTTAGCAGAGCGTGGCGCTGCTGTGGGTTGGGGTGGGCCTTTTTTGCTTGGTGTGGTATGTGTGTTTGATATTATACCCTTTGGCATTGGGATGGAAAATGGCTGGATTGCATTTTGGAATGACCAGTGATGATAATCGAGGTTTGGTTGTTGCTGCTCAAATATGCATGAGATCGGCGAAGGGTGCCTGAGGGTTCGTATCTATTCAGGTTCCCGGTAGTATATGGCACCAATATTCGCCTCACTCCCAATCATAAAGCTTTGCGATTCTCGAGTTCTCCGTCAGATCACCAATGACAAAAGATGGCTCCGATCTTTTCAGATATATATACGTTCTAGCCCCATCAATCCGGAGATTGGTCTGTCTGGACACACAGGGTTCAAACATATAGCGGCCTGGCATCCATTGCATAGCCTCCCGTCTCCTACCAGACCGCGTCCGACTCTTGTGTTGATAGGGCGGCATCAGGCAGGCAGGCAGGCAGGCACACGCTCGTTTGCATATTCCACAAGATACTTGATTCTGATTGAATTCCATTCGAGTTATATATGTATTAATTAAAGCCCAACAGTAGTCCAGCCCCAGCCCAAAACGATCCCTTTCCTCCCAGCAGAGCCATGCCGAAAAACGCCTTGAGCCAGTCAAAGCCAGATCGGTTATGGAAACTCCGGATGGCAACTAACTACCTCACCCCCCAAAAGAATACCATCAAACGCCACTAGATGCGCTTTCGTCCTATTTGTTCTTGTCTATGCAATGGCCCAAAGCAAGGCAGGCAGGCAAGCGGTCGCAGACCGTCGCACAACCTTCTTTGACCGACCGTTTTTTTCTCCCCCAAGAGTCCTCGTCATTACCTAGTATGCACAGACGAGGGAGAGAACTACTGAGCCACATGATTCTGGATCCAGTCCATCTCACGGGTCTGTTCCGCCCAAGCTCTGCGCTTCCTTCTTTCTTTTTTCCGTTCTTCGAAATCAGCAGGCGCCATACCGCACGCCTCTCTTTCCCAGCTCCTTCCTGCCAATGGCATCCTCGGGCCACACCCAGCCTCGCGAGCGCTTTGCCTCGCGCTTCTCCGCCAGCTGGGGCTGGGGCATCCAGTCGTCGCGCGGCAGGGCCTTGCGGCGAGTGCCCTCGGCAGGGGCACCGATGTCGGCGCGCCAGTGGGCGTGGCCGTTGTAGGGCTCGTCGTTGGCGAGCATGCACAGGCCCCAGAGGGCAAGGCAGGCAGTGAGCTTGACCTCGTCCGGGTTGGACGGGACGCCAGCTACGGTGTCGTCGTCGTTGGAGGCGGTGGCCAGCTGCACGCTGCCGACCTCGAAGTAGCCAAAGTGCGGGGTGCCCTCGGCGCCGTTGCGGACAAAGACGAGCTCGATCTCGGTCATGATGAAGCCGTAGCGGCAGCCGTGCTCGCGCATGGCGTGGTGCAGGTGGGCAAGGCCGCGGAGGTACTCGACGCGCTTGACGTTGCCCTCGACGCGCATGCCCGTGTTGAAGCGGTCAAAGCTCTTTACAAGGCCGACGACGCGTGCGGTGGGCTTGCCGCCGAAGATGGCAGCCGCCGAGGCCGTCTCGCCTGCGATGTTGGCCACAAACATGCAATCGGTCGCCATGCCTGCATTGTTGCCGGTCACGGCGGCGACTGCACTCTTGGATGGGACGGAGAGCTGCAGGGGACGGTGCGAGACGAGAGCAAGCGCGTGGTTGATCTTGGGCAGGTAGTGCGAGGCGTAGATGGCATGCAGCGCGGCCTCCGTTTCGGGATGGCGCTGGGTTGTCACGGGGGTGGGGAGAAGGGATGTGGACACTGGCGTCGAGAGACACTCGGTCGCGCCCGGGAAGGAGAGGATAGTAGACGCAGAGAAAGCAGTCCACGGGCGGATCTGGCGAACGTCCCACCAGAAGCTCTTTGCGTGGGGATCACGAAGTGGAAAGGAAATAGTGTGGACCAGTGATGGCGCCGGATTAGGCGATGTGAGGTAAGAAAAGAGGGTGGTGTTGGGGGTTGGGTCAGGCGTCATTGGGGCCGCGGCAGCGAGCGGCGAAGGAGCACGCGGCACATACTGCTGGTAGAGGAACGACTCGGGCTGGGAGTAGTGTGCCTGGGACTGAGGCTGCGGCTGTGGCTGCGGCGCGGGACTGGGACTGGTGCTGGACCGAGCCGACACATAAGAAGGCATCTGACGGTAGGTCGGGAAGCCGTACTTCTCGATGGTGGCGTTGTCTAGCCCGCACGACGACGCACGGCGCGAGTGCATTGATGCAGGCTCCTGCGTGTAGGTCATGGGAGAGCAGAGCAGGCTCGAGTTGACATCCTCGGCGAAGGAGACGGCGCTGGGGAAGGCGAAGGCTTCCGGGTTGGTGTAGCTGCGTTGGTGCGTAGGGCGAAAAGATCTACTCCTCTTGGCCGCGTTCGGGGCCGGAGACGTCCTCGCGCGCTTGGGAGCCGGGGCAATCACATTGGATGGCGTGAAGGCCTGGTCTTGGCTGCGGATCTTGGGCAGCAGGAGCGGGCCATGAGTCCGGACGGGGGACCGGGCCGGGGTGGTGCGCCGTGTGCTGGGGGCGGTGATCGAGTCCGAGGGCGAGGACTCAAAGGAGTAGGCAGATCCATGCGAACTGGAGCGAGCGTGGCCAGGGTTGTAAGGAATCTCAAGCAGAGACGGGTCAAAAGAAAAGCTCGGAGGGGTGGTGGGATCGCATAGCGGGAAGGTGAAGTCAAAAGTGACATCCGCTGCCAGACTAGACAGACATGTTAATCGGCAGGCCAGACGGTTGAAAGTCAACTTGTTCTGTTTACTTACGTGGACATGATGACGACTGGTCGACAGGAGACGTGTCGACGGACACGGCAAGCAGATTATTGATTAGAGGTAGTAGCAGTAGCAGTTGGGGATGTTTCCGCGAGGAAGAGAGGAGGCCGGCTCCGTTGGGCTGTATGAAAGACAGAAAGAGACGAGTGGGCTCCGAGAACCTCTCCCGAGAAGTCTAGTGTATGGAGAGTCGAGAAGCGATGTTTGAGAATGGGATGAGAAGAGAGACGAGACGAGGGAAAGAGGGTATACTTATCCTCGTGGTAAGATTGTGTCTGAAGTCCATAGGCCCTGGGTGGCCGAGTAGGGCGGACCCATGATGGCACCCGCCGAGTCGCGGGAAGGGACTGGACACCGGCGCGCGATCTGGCGATGGGGGGTCAAGTCGAGAGCAGACAGACCGCGACCGCGGCGAGGCGAGGCGTGCGGCATGGGGACATGGGGACATGGGAACATGGGGACATGGGGGCATGCAGAGAGGATGGATGCACTTGCAGCCTCCCGCTGCGGTGATACCCCGACTTGAGATGGCTCCTTCACCTCTGGCTCCTCGAGTTGTGTAAGCCAAATACGTACCTCGCACGCAGTGGCATCCATGGCTTGGCTTTGGCTTGACTTGGCTTGGCTTGACGGGAACCGGAAGACTCTGCCCCCCCCATCTCTCATCCCCCCCCCTCCCCCTCCCCCTCCACCGTCCCACCGTCCACCCTCCGCTTCTCTGCATGGCCCTAAGGCTGCAACCAAGGGCTGCCTCTGATTGCCCTCTGGTCCAAAATAACCTGAAACGCGGAGATAATGGTGTACATTGAGACTTTAAACTTGCCCAGGTCACTCGTCATCAAAGACGGGGACGGGGCCGGGGGTAGGTAGTCTAGTAGCCGCGGCTAGACGAGAAGGCCGTCTGTTCGAGAGCGGCCGAGTGAGTTGAGATGAATGACCCGGCGGTATCATGTTAGTACGTACTCTGCCCTCGGCGGCTCTCAGTGTCTCTCGCTTTGTCTTCTTCTCGTTTTCTTTTTCTGATTCTCCGTGGGGCCGCAGCCTCAGCATCAAAAGTGAGAAACCACTCGTCTGGAGCAGAAACAACAACGTCTCTCATCCGATCGAAAAGCAAAGCAGCACACGGCGCCGCACATCAAAGAGTGGCCCAAGCTTCCTTGCTCAGTTCGGTGGTTGAGGTTGACGTTCGACAAAACCAGGCTCAGTTAGAGAACGGATTGGGCCCCTAGTCCGGAGAAGCGAGCAGTCGATGCATGTTCCGGCTTGGTGATTGGTCACCAAGCACAGGCCAGGCAGGGATGGCAGCCCTGCAGGCGTCTATGAGTCATTCAAGAATAGACACATGGCCCCGCATCGAAGAAGCGTTGCAGCAGCAGCAGCAGCAGCAGCAGCAGCAGCAGCACTAAGGTAGCGGTTGGGGCCACTTTCAACCTCCACGCCAGTGACATGCGGCAGTCCGCGAAAGCGTCAACATGCCCATGTGGGGAAGATTGAACAACCCCCAACTCACCGTCTCATTCGACGCGGTACTGGCGCCGGCGCGGCTTCTTCTTCTTTGGCGACTTGTACCACGACACGACACGCTCAACCGCACCGCACCGCATCGCCTCGCATCGCATCGCATGCTTCTCGCAGAGTCGCGACAGACTGACGGGACCTTGCTTGCCATGGAACACCTGACTTGGGGGAAAAGAAGACGACAATCGGACGGGACCATCGCACGCACACACCACACGAGCACATTATCACACACTCTGCAGCCACTTCGCGGATGTAGCCTCCGAGCTCGAGTCCATTCTTTGTTAGGCGCGGATGCAGTAGCAGCGAGTGTAGTGTACGTAACCTTCGCCTTGATCTTCTTCCAGAAGCCAGAGAAGCCAGAGAAGCCAAGCCAAATGTGTAGATAACGTCGCCTTGCCAAATAATGGAGATGGCGAGCACGCGGATTGCTGCCCCTCCCCCACCATCACCATCACACATTCATCCATCCATGCATCCAGCCCATCAATCCATCCTCAGGCACTCACTCGGATTCACGACGACCAAACGTTGATACACCTGCATCTGCATGCTTGGTTGACAACACATAGGTATTGGGCATCGACGTCCGCCTCAGTTTTCCAGACTTTGGGCATCTCCCACTCGCTCCGTGCCTCAGGTCTTGTCCGCCAACGCAACGGCCCGGGCAATCTCGCAAAGCTTCTTCCCTCCTGTCGTTGCCGCCTGTGTCGCCTACGACTCGTGCAATTCCTCATGTCAAAAAGTGGGCCTATTTTGGGAGCGAGCGAGAACGCTCCACCTGATCTTGATGCAATCTGATCATCTCATCTCTCATCCGGCCTCTCTTAGACGTCTCAGGGCTTAGTGCACTCACGGGACGGGCCCCGTCCGCCTTACTATACTGCCGCCGCTCCTCCTGACGGGATGAAAATTCCATCCTCCAGCTACACGTGTATACGTAGGCGTCGAGACTCGAGAGCAGCGTCAAGCATCAAGAGAAACAAGCGAGCGGCGGTTACTGAAATTGCAATGTCTTGGTCTTACGACGGACCGCTGACCGACTGACCAAATGAGCGCGGCAGTCAGCCGTTGTTGCGTCAGCCGGCCCATTCCGATCCAGGAAGGTTGAGGGCAGACCAACGGACGGTACTGTACTGTCGCGTAATAAGCGCAGCGCATGGAAGAAGAGGATAGCATTTTCTTTCCCTGCTTGACGCCCGCCAGGGTCAAATTGCCCGAGACCCAAACGAGGGCGGCTGTTAATACAACGTTCCACCTAGAATCCAAAGGCGTGAGATATTTGTTAACGCCCAGTACTGTAGCACAGTACTGATCCTTAACACGAGTTCGGATAGGACCGTCGCATTCAGCCAGCACCGACGCTTGCCTTGACCATGCAAGCGCCCGCCCGCGCTTCGCTCCGTACCTCGCCCATCGGGCGGGTGGACGGGCGGCTACTGAAATTGTTAGAGACCAGATCGCCAGCCCAATCGTCTGTCAGAGAGTCACCACGGCATCTTCGGGATCAATGCTTTCTCCATACCCAGGGCCTTGGTTCATTTCACTTGCTACAGCTACACTGGGCACTGGCGGACCTGGGGCAGCGATGGGACGACCAGCATGTTGCACAGCCTCCATGGATTGATTGTCATGACGCCAAACTCATCCGCAACTCGACGTTTTTTTTTCTTCCAGATTGCCGGGCGCTTATACCAAGAGCAGAACCAAAAGTCTCGGAGCAACTGACGGAGAGCAACATAGTCCCAGGTAGCAGTGTAGGTAAGGCAGCAGCAAAGCGCTTGTCGAGATGAATCAAGCGCCCCAGTGCAATCTCACCAACAAGAATTCCCGGAATGAGCTGCCCAAGGTAGCATTGATTCAACTTCGCAGCCTTCCATTCCCAACCTCAACGGCGTTGCAACGTCGGAAAAGCCAAGCGCGATGCGATCCGACCACGGAAGAACAAAAGGCTCGGTGGCACGTCGGTTTCTCCACGAAGACGACGGGAGATGGACGGTCTGGGCTTGGCGCGGGCGCGGGCGCGGCGCGAAAACGACGGGTCGGATGGATGGATTGGGAAAGTGTCGGGTGTCGGGTTTCCCCCTCCCCCTCCATCCACACGTTCGGTACAGATTCCCACCACCACACCAGATCTTCAAAAAAACGCCAAAAACGATTCGCCACGCCATGTCGCATCCATGCAATTCGCGCTAACCCAACCTCCCCTGCTCGTTTTCCATGCGGCGCGTCCACGGCCCGCAGCCAATCACGCACCCAAATCCAACGACATCTCGTGTCCCCGACCCGTCGATTGGCTCTCGTTGCTCGAAACGAACGCTTTTCGCAAAACGTCCTGTCTGTCCGTTTCGCTGCGCTACTGCTGTCTGCACAACTCCCGCATTGCTTTCTTTTCACCATGCAACATGGATGCGAAAATGTGCCATGGGCCATGCACGCACAGCAGTAAGAGTCATACTGGATATCCTACCCAGCCATTCCCCTCGGCAGAACCCAAGAAACAAGAAACATTTTGCTTGTCTACACGTGTAGCAGACCCTGCAGTTATTCTCTTTTCGGCAATGTTTGTTTCATGAGGCCTTTGTTTCATCTGTCCCATCGCCTCGTTCTCGCTCACCTCACCTTGCTTTCCCCCCTCCCCCAAGAATGACTCACCTGCACGGTAATCCAACCTGCATCCTATCTGTCGGGAAAAAATAAAATAAAACTCTGCAAAGTGCCGATGTGACGACCCTCTGAGCCCTCCAAGCGTCGCGTAAACACGCGTCAAAGAGGAAACAAATGCGGAGCTGGAGGAGGCTAGGAAGGACTTCCTTGGAAGAAAGCATCCATCGGCTCACTTGCACTAGATCAGTCAACTCGGTCGGTTGGTCGGTTGGTCAACATGCACGCACCTACTACGGGTTAATCAGACAGACAGACCGAGCAAGACGAGCGTGACAGGGAAAAGAAGGGGAAATCACAACCAACAACCAAAGCCATCACCAAAAAAAAAAAGGAGTTCCAAGAAACAGAAAAATGATCATGCCTCCGTGATTTCAAGGTCTGCAAAGCCCCCATCATCCATCCCTGGTATGATATCCAACAGCACGGCAGAAGCAAGACCACGCAGCCGGCTCCCTCCCTCCCGAAAGGTATTCTTCTCCTCCTTCTATAGCGTAATGTAATGTAAACCTCCTCCCGCACAACCCAAAACAAGAAGGAAAAAAAACCAACCCATCAAACCACGCCCGGCCCATTTCTCCAGCCCGGGTCGTGCATAAGGCCATCTCGCCCGCACTTGCACCTGCACACGCAGTAGTGTACATACGTACCTACACCCAAGGCACGGTGCTGTCCCTTTCTTTCTTTCCCCTCATTGTTGCCCCTCGTGTGTTTTAGAAAAGAAAGAAAGCCGCCAAGCCCCAAACCAAGACAACGTACGTAGTTACGTAGTTACCCATTATCCCGCGCCCCCTTTCCGCCTCTTGCCCCTTGCCCCTTGGGATTGTTGTATCCAAGGTGTTTTACCTCGTCATGATTATAATGTCTACATTACACAAAACCAGAAACCACGTTATGTATGCACACAATAGCTTTGTCAAGTTCCCACCGACGCACCGGCTTCCTCCTGAATAGAGCCCGTGTCTGCCCGACCGGCCGACCAGCCTGGCCCCGCGGCCCAGGTCTGGATGCTTCAGGCTCGTCATTCATTGTTCTCCTGTGCTTCGGTCTCTTCTCTCGATGTACCGTGTACAGTACAGAAAGTCGAGACTCGGTGTCTGGTCACCTTATACCTCCTCCTCCTCCTCCGCCACCCCGTCGTCCTCAAGAACCCCGTTGGTCGCGCCTGTGTCGGGCGTCGTTTCACCTTCGAAAAGCGGTGAGCGGCCAATCTTTGTCCGACTCGTCTCGCCCAGGCGGCCTCCTTGGGCGTCACCACTCAGCGCCGCGGCGGGACTGGCAGCCGGCAGCGAGCTCGCATTCATCGCTCGGATCGGTGCCCCGGCTTCCCTCACCTTCCTTAGCGCACGTCGTAGCCCATCCAGCCGCATCCTCTCAGCCACCAGCATCCCCCTGGCGAGGTCCTTGATGGCTCTCCGCCCCATCCTCTCGTGCATGTCTCTCCAGCCCGCCAGCTCACCGGCGACGGTCTGCTGCGTATACCTGAGTTCTCTGCAGAGCATCTCGGCCTCGCGCTCACTGCGCCGCGCCTTCTCCTCGCGTTCTTCGTTGAGGCGCTGCCGCGTGTCGTCCATCAGGCCGAGCGGCCAGCGGGACGAACGATTGACGGAGCTGTAGTTGCGCTCCACATCACGCCGGATGCTGATGATCTTGGAGATGGTCTGCGGCGGGCGCGCGAGCGCTTTGAGCACGGCTTCGACGTTGTCGAAGAGGGCGAGAAATGTGTGCAGAAACACCCCTGGCGGCGAGCATTGTAACGGCGCGAGACTATTGACGTAGGCGTCAAAGGCGGAAATGTGAGACATGGGCAGGAAGGCAAGCGCCGATATTGACTTTGCCAGGATCTGAGATGCGTCATAGAGATCTGGCGGCTATAGTTAGCAAGCATCCGGCTTCATCGGGTGGTGTTCACGTTGGCTTACCATTCGCGACGTTGCCCACGACACTCACCCGCCTCGCAACACTTCTCGTTGAGAAATGCACGCTGCGGACCATGTCGCGGGCGTAGTCGACGAACTGCTCCACCTCCCGGAGATCCTCGACAGGCTCTACTTCATCGTGCACCTTTTCCACGAGCGCATCTGCCTTTAACTTGGTGCGCTCTGCCATCATGTCGAGCTGAAAGTCCGGTACCAGGAAGAACTCCCAGAGCATCTCGTGTGTCGCAAAGGTAGGGTGTGCCAACAGCACGTGCAGGAACCAATCCATTCGCACCTGGAGGTTCTTGAGCACCGCCCGGCTCGGTTTCGATGGGATCTGTGTCGGCGACCGAAACTCTGAAAGAGACGGGATCCATGACGCAGGGTTCTCCATCTGGAGCAACCTGACCAGCTGCTCGAAATCAGCCAGCGAACGTCGACAGGTCGTGACGGCGTAGCTATGCTGGTCCACCGGTGCCCCAGATTTAAGCACGAAGCGGATGGACGCGTCTTCAACAAAGTAGGATCGTACAACGCCCGTAGTGCGCGAGTCCGCTCCCGGTACAAGTGAGAAGAGGGTGAGGTCGTCGATCTTGTTCCGGACCTCATCATCCTTAGCAAGCTCGACCGCTGTTAAGCCTCGTAATTCTCTCGCGGCAATGTCAACGCGAGGGTCGCCAAATAGCACTCGTACCATATCGAAGCGTCCGTATTTGCTCGCAACCATCAAGGGCGTAAACCTCTTCTCGTTCGTTGCATTGACATCGACATCGCAGTGCTGAAGTATCCGCTGAGCGAGTCTGGCTTCGTTGACAATGTGCAGCAGGGTATTCCCCTTGGCATCGATGTGGTCGTCTATATGGAGGGGCTCGCCGTCGCCCTGGGTTTTCGTGGCGACATCCAATGCCTCAGCTACCATAGTGTTGTAGCTAGGATGGTCATACGAACGGCACAGCGCAAACAGCGGCGTCTGGCCGTTCTTGTCCTTTTGCCTCCAAGGCAACAGCCTGCCTATGTGCTGTATCAGGAATGGTTCGTGGAAGAGGTAGTGAGCGGCACTCCGGCCCCAGGTGTCCTGAACCGCGAGGTAGTCTCGAATCCTGTTGTCATCCACTGACTCGAAGAGTGAGTCGATGATCATGTTGACAATCGCGCGATTCCCTAGCTGCACTGCGGCGCTAAGAAGTGTCGTCTCTTCGTTGTTCCGATCGTCCAGGATGAAGTCTGGGGTGTAGTATTGCTTGAGTGAGAGCAAATACTTCAAAGCGTCTGGTCGCTCGTTTTGTATGGCCATCATGAGGACCGACTCGCCAAACCTGTTCTGGGTTTGCGATAACCGCTCAATCGAGGTATCTCCTTCAATGCCACTCGTGAAGGTGCCAATGCTCGCTGTCCTCGACCGAAATGAGATTTCCGAGCTGCTTGACATACTTCTAGTATCCAAAGCGACTCTCTTCACTCTCTTGGGTGGCGGCATAGACGCAACTTCCGGATCTGAGTGGATTTCCTTTCGAAAGGGAAACACATGGTCGAGCCCCGAGCCCATTGAAAACCTCTCTGAGACGGTAAAAGCCGACGAGGAGCGTCTTGAACTCCCGTTGGTAAAGCTCCAGCCGCTCGTTGATGGTCTCCGGGACGACGGAGTCAAGTCAATGGCAAAGTCATCTTCCTCCACGTCTTCAGAGCTTGGCTCCATGATCTTTTTCAGCTCGGGAACGTCGCCTTTCGATACGGCATCCCAAAGTGCTTTGTTGCGGCGGCTTGCTCTTCGGAGGCCTCCCGACTCGCGATCAAGATACGACAAGACTGCCTCGAACGTGCTGAGGGCATAACCCATCTCGCCATTGTCCACATCGTCAATAAAGATGAAGTGGCGTATGTAGATCAATCTCGCCTGGAGATGCTTGATTTGTGCCTTTATCACGACATACAGCAGCAGCGATACGAGAGTATCTGCATTTATGGTCATGATGGGCTTCTCGGTAGCTGGACCTTTGACTTCGCCGGGCTTTGCTGTGTCGGTAAGATGCGCCGCTGCCTTGATTGTAGCCAGAAGCATTTCCATCATCTCCTGTGGGCAGGTGGCATTGGCCATCCTCCCGAACTCTTCAACTGCGCGTCCTAAGCGGGTTAGAAGATCGCGCTTTGCAAACGAGCCTCCCTCGATAACGATTCCCAGCTGCGATATGTCGATGTAATCCATTTGCCGGATCTTTGCCTCCAGCTCAAGATCGTCGGCCCGCTTGAGGGCAGTCAACCGCGGAAATAAGAGGTGGTGCACATTTTCCGTGATGTAGCGCTCAATCAAGCGCTCGACAACCGGACCCGTCAGCTCGGTAGTCGCCCCCAGCAGTGAAAGCTGCTGCTTGTCGACGCTCTGGAAAAGATCAATGGCGGCTGTGACCGCGGTCTCAAGGGACGCCCTCATCACATCCTCGTCGTCCTCGGCGAAGAAGTTCTCGACGACCTGCCTGCTGCTCGCGCGATTTACAGCATTCGGAGTCCCCGTGCTGCTCGACCTCGCTCTCATCATGGCACTGGCAATCGGACCGGCGGGTTCTGGGTCGGGGATGTTGTTCGCGGACGGGGGTGGCGGCAGAGGTCGTTCAAACACAATAGTGAACTCGCGAAACAGCTTTTCGAGGCCGGACTGCATCTGCCTCGCGATTATCGGGAAATTGTTGAGGAGCTCATGGAAGCTCTTAATGTCTTTCTTTCGGGGGAGAGCGGCAGAATCGCTCGACTCTGAGGGAGAAGAGCCATGGCGAGACTTGAGTGACCTGCTCGGCACGGACGGGAGGATGGCCGGGGTGATCTTGACCTCCTCCCACGAGCCAACAAGGGGGCGTGATATGTAGTATATGAGGAAGGATCGCGGCTCGAGGGTGTCGGGGTACCATATGGTGTCGTTCAGGAGGTTGGCTTGCGCCAAAGCCTTGAAGCCTGGAGAGAGAGCGAAACACGTCAGAGTCTAGGTTGGTTGTGGATCGCCAGGGGCTCCGAGCTTACCCTTGTTGCTGTAGATGTAGTTGTCCTTGATGACAATGCTCCTCCCGTTGATTGTGCTGTAGACCTTTGGTTTGCCCCTCATCTCGCGCAGGTTGTGGGCAACCTCCTTCCCGCCGGCAGCCGGGCCCTTGGGCGCGGGGATGCGCAGCACATGGCTCCCGAGGAACTCGTCGTTGGCTAAGGCGGTCGACAGGGGCGCACCAGTCTCGGCATCGCGGGAGCCGAGGAGGACATCAGTAGCGGGCACAAGGAGAATGTACTGCTGAGAAGGCGAGCACTGGGCGAGGAAGGGGCTCCTGGAGAAAGCGCTGAGGAATGGGTTTAGAGGTTGCATTCATTCAACGCGCTGCGCAACTCCTCTCGGTTCGGCTTCGGTGGCGGCGTTGCCAGCATTGGACAGCGCTTGAGAAGGTGGGTGTGCACTCGGTGACCGCGGCTGGCTGTCTAAAATCTGCTTTCGATATGTCGTTGAGCGGGCGGCGCAAGCTGGGGTAAAATCGAGGGACCGGATGGGCGGATGGTGGGAGGGAGCTCGAGGGCGGGAAACGCGTGACGCAGCTAAGGTACCAGGTAGGGAGGTACAGGTACAGTAGCTTAGGCGATAAGCCCCGGATGAGACTGCAGCGTAGACAGATTTCGAGATGTGGTTGGGGTCGACGGTGTTGTAGCGCGCTGAATCCGAGGGCTTTGATCAGTCAAGGTGGGCGCATTCAGTCAGGTTGCTGTCTCGGCGGTTTGCATCTGATCAAGGCAGCATGATATTACGGCATGGCATGGCGATGGATGGATGGGTGGATGCTCCCGTCTGGTCTCCGCCCCGGCCTATCCATTTCCCTGGATTGACGGCCAGCCAGGATGCACAGAGCTAGCTGCCCAATCAGAGCCTACCACCCCGCAAGCAATCCCCCCATCTTTCACAACAGGCATCCATTCGATGTGGGGTTTTAGATCGGCCGCAGCCCGGTAGGCCCTCGCCAAAAATGTAGTAGTAAGAAAACAAAAACTCCAAAAACAACTCCAACGTCACCTCTCGAAGTGACCGAGAGAATCTCACCATCAACCCTCCCGTTCCGTATGTTTCCCCCCGCTTCTTTCAGTTTCAAGTGCTAGCCATTGTGTTCTCTGTCTCGAGCTCTTTAAAGACAGCCTATTGTCCTCCCTCGCCTTATAAAGACCTCCATTGCTTCCCTGGGACCTTCCACGCCCGGCGCACCCGGACATGCCCTTTTATAGAGCTGGCAGTGACGGGGCAGTGACGGGACTTGCTTCTCAGTTCAAAGGCGTGTATCTGGATGAGTGCTCCAAATCCTCTTCGTTTCCCATTTCCTGGGCTCTGTTTCTTTACACCGCACGCCATGGTCCTCGGAAGCTGAGCTCTCCGAAAGACTGGCCCCGTTCTCGTGGGAGAAGGCACAACTTGTCGTGGTGATGGCCACCCCCACCCTTTGCCGTTTCTATACTATATCCACGGGGAAAATCAGCGCTCTCGGATATATCTGCTATTCAGATGCAATCAAGCGATATGCATCCGTCACCTCTTGTTTGTCAGATTATGCTTGTTTGTTCTCGCGCGCCTTTCGTTTTCTTTTCGGTTCATCGGGACCACATGTCGCGAGAGTTCAGTTTATCTGTCTCGCAAGTGCACCTCCTCCAACTGGCAGTGACCGGCAATACCAGACCCCAACGGGGAGCCGGTGGTGTTGCGTTGCAATGCTGTGTTGCTCATCATCTGTTGCGGCTCCGCAGCGCGGCGAGGAAGTCGATATCTCCTTGCACATGCTCAACAAATGCAGTGATGCCACCGCCAGAGGGAGGCGTGACGTGGCAGAAACGGGGCCGGGCTTCTGTTGCTTCATGACCATCGCATGTATAGCGCACTTGGTTCGACGATGATGACCATGCAAACGCGGGTCTCGGTCTATTTCACAAGAAGCACGCACTCCGGAGAAGGAGGGTCGAATCATTGCACTGCTTGTGATGCCAACATCATCTAGGCAGTCGGCCCGTTGGGGGACATTGGACACGATTTGCGTCGTTTCTATACGGTGCGGCGGCCGTGGATTGCTTCACTTGCTGTGCTCACTTGCTATGTGGGAGGAGCAGTCATGCATGGCCTCGCTTCCTATGTTAGAGGGGTTGTCGTGAATGGCCTCACGTTAAAAGTGGGTGGAGGCCGACGCCGATTGCCTCACTCCACGTGTGAGGGGAGTTCCGCTCCAGGCTGGGTCTTGGGTGCGGAATTCGTTGACGTACGAGCGAGCTTATTTTGGCGGTCGGAAACGCGAATGCGTTGCTTTCGATGCCCTGGGGGGCACTTGCACGAACTCGGGCGTGGAAATCTTGGATGCGAGCATCAGTGATGCGACAGCCAGGAAAGTGTCGGGCGATGGATGCCTCGTGCGCGGGCATCATTGTTGTGAGGGAGAGGAGGCAGTCGTGGATGCTATATGTATGAGGTCTACTGCGTCCCAATTCAACGGCCTAGCAGAGTAGGGGCCATCTGGTGCAGCGGCGTGGTCGTCCATCAGACAACCTACTGCCGGCGCAAACGGCTCCCCGTGGGGTAGTCAGTTTCGGCAAGACGTCAGCATATCTGATTCTTAACCTTCGGGTTCGAATCCGAGAACTGGCGCTTGAGCTTTTGCCATTTTTTGCATTTTGCACCCTTAATATTTTTCGGGTGTCATATCAATAAATGCACCTGGGGATTGAGAATGACGGAGAAGTGAACGATGATGAACTTTTTGCTGGTATTTTTCCATGCTTATCTGGTAGGTCTCATATGATCCTATCGTTCATCTGTTTATGCCTTGCGGCAGCCGAGATCTTTCCCGCATCAGCCAACATGCTCATACCAATTTTATCTGCGCGAAGAATATCTCTTCTACTATATATTAGCTGACGTGTATGGTAATGATAGTCGACCGTCCCCTCAGCGACCTTAGCGATATACGTCGACTCTTCGATCCGTCCATATCAACTGGAATGGGGCAGGTCACTAATGTAGGTACAAGCTCGAATATACAGCGAGCTATGCTAGCAAGACTTGTGAACTTCCTCATATTTGACGCCGCTATGGTTATTTCCCGTTGTTGTCATCTGTAAGCAAGACATAGGATGTTGCGCAGGCCAGCAAGGAACACGTACGAAGTGGCATTTGCGAAAGAGAACATCGAGGTGATGTTTGAGGACTCTCACAGCAAGGACTCTAACGTCGCCGAATGAAAAGACGAATATCATCAGCACGGCAGAACTCCCATCGCAGTGCACAATGCTCAGAACTACAACCTGGAACCACGGCACAATTCTTGATTCTACCTTAGGCCTAGTATCTGCCCAACATACAGGCGAAGAGCTATGTTTCTATAATGTGTGAAGGGGCAGAAACATGAAAGCTCCTGACTCGCCCGACAGCGACCTATTATCGAAAAACGAGGGAACAGACGACGTAACCATGAGCTGATGATGTAAGGCATTGGGTGTGCATGTCGGGTCCCCATACATTTTACCAAGCCGTCTAAGCCAACATAAAAAAGCAAGCTACGGTAACCCTTGGTGGTTCGACTGGAGACTGCTCTGGTGCCACTTGAGAAACTTTGTTTCGGCGATGAAACGACATCCAGGTGTCAACCCGGTTTGACAGAGGCCCAAGGAAGCTTCCAGTCTTCCTGGATTTTCAGATTCATGAATTTCCATGCTTTCCATCGCATGCTCCCGCCGACCCACCTTGCATCAATCAATGCCGCTTCCCGGCCGGGAGCCTCAACACCTCCACCACAACCAGGAACACGGATTTGATCACCGGCGGATCTGTCGAGTCCCAAACCCGCAAACCCAAGATGCTCGTCAGCTCCCGCCCGATTGCCCGGTTTCTGGGCCTTCACTCTGAAACCCTGACGTCACATCCTATTGTCGACATTCCAGCGTTCTACACTACAGCGTTGGCGTTTCCCAAGTCTGTGGAAGGCCGCCTCTACGTGTGTAGTATGATCTGTCAACGGGCGAGGCTGGGATGGATGCGGGTGGGGTTTCGACGTCCCGCACAACGGTGAGCTTGAGGGAAGTCTGAATGGAGGTTTGGGGAAAGGAGTACACCGTAAGCCTGGAAGGATCATCGCAAACACGCGCCCGCCTGATCGATCTCCAAACCGAACGGGTGCAACGAGCGAGACGCTGCATCTTCTTGTCCGACGAACATGGTCTCATCTAATCTTGCCAGGCGCTGAGAATGCACCCTCGCACCTTCTTCAGCGCTTTCCCGAGCACGTTCCATCCAGCGGGTCTGTCGCACTACCGTCAACGTGCCTGCCTGCTGCCGTCCATCCAGCAGCGGCAGCTGGACAGGTCGGTTGGAGGTATTTCATTGGCTGCCGTCTTGGTCGTGGAGCTGCTAAATTTTCACGTTTGAATTCCCCCTGCTCTCGAGGCTGATTGGCGTTGCAATCGATTTGCTAACTTGCTCCAGTCTGGATGCGACACCACCGTCTTTGATGAACATCCATCGAATGGACGAACGACTTGATCCAAACTCCACGGTCAATGAGCGCCGCCCTCTGCTGGCGCATCCTGTACTCGACGTCGCGCATTCTCCTCATTTCCATGTCTGTCAGTCTCTGCCTCTGAATTGGCAAAAGACATACTGTCTTGAATCCGATGACGCAGGCACTGACTAACTGGCAGACATCGGAGTCGACGAGCTGGATGGGATGGCCAGCACGCCAGTTGCTCGGGGAGGGAACGTGCATCAGCAAGCTGCAAGGCACGAAACACTCGAGACTGGAAATGGACGATCCAGGCCGCTTGAGGACAGCTCGCCCAGGGGTTCCCTGTCTTGGGTGCTCCCGCCCACCACGGGCCACTGACCACCATCCACCAACCACCAACCACCAATTCCACTTCACTCATTCCAGTTTCCACATTCCTCGTCCCCAGGCGCGCTGGCCTCCTTGCAGGGAAAAGGGAGCGAAGGCGCGGCGCTGCCTGGGGTTGACAGGCCTCAAGCGAATTGAGAGCAGGCGTCAATGGCTGCAATGTCGAAGGGGGCCACTCGCCCGCGCAGAAGGGTGGCATAGCTCAGAATGCCGCTGCGACCTTCCTGAACTCCCCTGGTCAAAGTCAATTCGAGATGGCCATCCAATTCTCTTTTCGTTTTCCGCTTTCCCCTTTCCTCTCTTTTGCACCGCTCCCTCCCTCCGGACGCAAGCGCAGTTGCACCCTGAGTTGTACACTTGCAGTTTGCTAAATCTCTCCTAAGTCTGCAATGTGGGATTGCCCGCCAAGGCAATTAATTGGCTTTCTCCAACCCAGATCCCAATTGAGGCTGGCCAGACCATAATGAACAAGTGCCGGTAATTCACACAGCACTACGTTACGGATATACATACGCACCATGGCTGCTCTCGTCTCTCCCAGTCCCCCCCAGAGGGGCCGCCACTCTATCTCTCTGTTATCTGACACGAGCAGTGCTTCATCTGAAGTTGCTGCTGGCCGTCCGTCACAGCACCCGGCCCCTTTGCCACCACTCGGGCCCCTCAGGCCTCTCAGGCCTCTCACCATCGAAACATCCACCCAAGCGGACGTCTTCCCACCTCCTCCCAGGCCGGCCAAGCGTCCTCTCCCGAGTCCCAGGACTGCTCGGTCCCAGAGTCTCGCTAACAGCTCGGCCCCCATCAAGCGGAAGCCGCTGTCCTCCACCGCTTCGCCGTTGGCAACCCGGTACTCAACCAGAGACTACCTGGAAATTGCACAGCTTCCAAGACCCGAACAACGATTCTCGAGATCCTTCTCCCTGGACAGCCCGACCTTGTACGATTTCCCCAGCCTGGCAGCAGCTGTTCGGTGGAATGCTACCGATTCGCCGCCGAGTCTGGAAGCCAGCCAACTGTATGTCCCGGCCTGACTCGGTTTTCCCCTGCCCGTTATATCCTGTAATCGCATGGCTAAATGCTAGCAATATCGACTGACCCAACTCTCCTGCAACAGGTCTTCTCACGTACCCCAATTGCCGCAGCTTGAACTTGCCAGTGCAGGAGACCTACAGCTGCGAAACATTTGGAGAAGCAACCCTGCAGCCGCTCAAACACCATCGGACGCGGTGTCACGAGACGAGGATCTAAGCGCCGAGGCCCTCAGTCCGACCACTCAGGGGTCGAGCCACGGTGAAGCTGAAAGTAATCATACTGATTCAGCCGAACCACTGGACAAGCGCAACACTGTTCTGAATGCCATGTCGGTCTTAAACCGGAGGTCACCCCCTCCACACCTCGACCTTGGACCAGTCGATACCGAAGGACGGGATACAGACGACATCAATAATCTTAATAAACCATTACCGAAATCACCAGCTTCCTCCAAACTCGGCACATACTTTGGCTGGGCCAACTCGGATTCCTCCACAACCGATTTTTCCGACAAAGGATTCTCACCTCTCCCGTCGCCCTATTCTTTGAAACCAGCAGCATTCGCGACAGACTCAGATGAAACCCCGGTCTCAGCACAAAGCTCTACTTTCTCACATGATGCTCATGACAACCCACTACTCTATTCCGAAGAATATTTGCAGACACCGCCGGGCAGCACGTTTTCGCCTGGGCAAATCGAAGAGATGGAGGACGAGTTGAAGGCTATTAGCGCCGAATTGGCCTCGTCCATTCGGCGCGAGATGGACTTGGAAGATCTAGTCGACAGGTTGCAAGACCAGGTCAACAACCCCCAGGCACCCGGCAAGAGGACTAGTGACTACTTTTCAGACTCTGGCTACAGCTCAGCCAAGTTCAGCGAGTACGATCATGCCAAGGAGGAAATCTCACAAATCCAGCGGAGAGCAGAGCAAGACAAGGCTCAAATCACGCTGGAGCTCACCGGCAAGCTCCAGGATGAACGCCATCGACGTAAGCTGTTGGATCAGCAGATCATGGAGCTGTCTAGGAGAGCGTCACAAATCGACATTGCCGAGATGAACAGCAAGGACGCAAGTGAGCGCGTTAAGGAACTGGAAGCCACTTGTGAGGATTTGCGTCGCCGGCTTTCCGAGGAGCGTCAGGTCAAAGACAACTTCGAAGACCTTCTCTCCGCGTTGAAGGGCGAGCTACAGAATGCTTCGAACGAGAGGGATAATCTACGGGATGAGATTGTCCCCCAACTGCGATCCCGCGTGGAAGGCTTAGAGGCGCAAGCCGCTGAGATCGCTAAATCGGCCTACGACACATCCAAGATGCAGCAGGAGCTCCAGTCACTCAAATCCGAAAACAGCGAGCTCAAGCAGACCGGGTCGAGAATATCGGTGGCACTGTCCAGGTCAGCATCGGTTGCGGGTGGCTCTTATAATAGAAAAGCCCGGCCGCAATCACTGCTTACACGCTCCAACACTGTGAAGCAGACCGAGTCCCGTGAGGTCCTTGCCGACAGGCTCAAAGATGTCGAAGCTCAGCGAGACGCCTTGCATAGCGCTCTAAGGAGTTTACTTGAGCGACAAGAGTTCCAAAACCGCGAAAACAGCAAGAAAATCAGGTTGCTGGAGATGGAGCGTGATCGTCTTCTCAGTGGATCGCCTCGAAAGGCCGGATATCAGAAGGAGGTCTCCGTTCTTCGCGAGGAGATCAACGTCCTCCGCCGCCGGGCCGAGGACACCATTGAGCAGAAGTGGGAGGTCGAGAAGGGTCTCGGCGGTCTCAAGATGGACCTAGACCGGGCCGAGGAAGAAATTTCATCGCTGCGTAGCCTGCTCAAGGAGAAGGACATTTTGATCCCTGACACACTAGCTCGCTCAAGCAGGGGCTCCGAGAAGCTATCCGGGCCTGTGTCCTCCGAATCGCTTGAAAAGGCTTATAAGGACCTACAAGCCGCTTACACCGAGGCCCTGGAGCGCATCAAGGCTCTGGAGGACAGCACTGCCTCTGACGAGAAGACGCGACTGGCCATGCAACGCCTTGAGCAGTCTCTGTCGGCTGCGGTCACTGACCGCGATTTTGCCCGCTCGGAAGCCAGCTCGTATCTCGACGAACTCGAGGCCCTGCGAGCAACAGAAAAGGATCATTTCGCTACGGAACGCGACTTGGCTGATCAGCTGCGAGACTCGGCACGCCGGGTAGAGGAGCTCGCTCAACAGGTGCGCACCCAGCTCGCGACGAATGCGGCTCTCCGAACACGCCTCTCCGACACGGTGGCACGAGGTGAGGCCAACCAGCGAGTCAGCACGGAACGCATTGCAGGCATGCAGCACCGCCTCCGCACACTCGAGGATCAAGTCGTAGCCGCCCAGACCAATGCCGAGGAGCGGGTCACACGGCACGAGGAAGAGCTGGCCACGCTTAAGGACGCCCAGAGCATTCAGCTCCAGCGGTTGCGCGACGCTTCAGGCGGTCTGCGCTCCCCACGTCTCTTCCCGCCCAGGTCACCCCTCTCGCCCATGCTGAGTGCGAGAAGCGGAGCCAGCGGTCAACCGGCGCGCGTGTCACGGATGTCATCACCTCTTCTTTCTCCGAATGCCGACCGGCCGGGCATCCGGCGGTCAAGCACAACGCCCCTCCATGGGGTTGACGGCAGCATGGCGGAGCAAGTCGAAACGCTTAAGGGACGCGTCGCCGAGCTAGAGGGAGCTTTGGCGGCTGCTGATGCCGAGATGCAAGAGGTGGTGAGCCGCATGAACGCGGCGCAGATCGAGGTCATGATGCTCCAAGAGGAGCGTGAGGACGCGGTGCGCGAGACGCGCCGGCTGCAGCGCATCCTCGAGGAGGAGAAGGTGCGCGTGTTTGAGGACCGATTCAGGACCATCACGGCCGTCAGGTAGTATCGACTCGGCGGTAGCTCTTGGAGGTGAATGGGTTTGGGTACCATTTTTTTTTTTGCATAAGCCAAGCGAGCAAGCATTTGGGCGTGTCTTTGCTTCCCACAACATCATGGCGTGGTTCGCCATCAGTCGGCGGTTTACTCGGAGTTTTCTTTTTGGGCTGGCTGTGGGGTTATTGCATATCTGGGAGGCGCAACATCAAAAAACGGCAAGCAGCAACACATCGTCATTTTACTTCTCCGCCACCACCACCAGACCGCGAACAACGTTGTTTATGTGCGGGCTGTGGTTTTTATTTTTGATACGACACTGTACGACATTACACGGCTTGGGTTTTACATTACTTGTTTTTCTGCTCGCTCACCCGTACTATGGCCCTTTTTAGAAGCTGGCTGCGGGCTTTTCTATTCTAATTTTTTGTTACATACCTTAGTTTATCTTGGATGAAGAGTGGACAACGGACATGACGGACGCCTTGGAAAGCAAGTTGGAGAGCCACAGCACACAACTTGGATTCAATCATGTAACTACCTGTATACTACTATCATATCAAAGGCCGTCCTCCTTTTGTTGGATTGGGAAAAGGAAAAAGGGGGGTCCGGATGCTGTACGACTTCTGTTTTTGTTTATTTGTTCCGGCTTTTGGTTCCGAGGGGACGAAACAAAAACCAAACAAAAAGAAACTGTGTTAACACTTTCGAGGTCCCAATATTGTCGGATCCGTTGTGAGCCACTTATTGCCCCCATTCCGTGGCCAGTCCCTTAGAGGACACTATCCAGCCTCCTTAGAAAGACCCCTCCTCAGTCTCGACATGATGCATGGAAGGATTCGGAGGCGTTTCTGCCAGGCACTTGAGTGTTTCTGTTAGGTACCACGATCCCAACGAACGGCTACTCCGTGCACTAGGCCGTAGTCTACTTGTTCAACATGCAGCTAAAAACCTGCAGTATGTACACGGAATCCAAGACGGTGGGTTCTAGTGTGGTGTGGTGGTGTGGTGTACCAAGGTCAGGTAGGTAGTGTTCCTGTTCCGAGAAGGAGGCATGAAAAGCATGGAAGAAAGAGGCTTTGAAAAAAATCCCCCCACAGCCAAACCCCACGGGTCGATCCTGACCTTGTGGCTGATAGCGTCAGTGCCCAAGATTTTGACAAAACCCGTTTTGTGATTGTTTTGGGGCTTCTGTGGTGTAGCATAGCATAGCAGCGTCTCGGGGATTTTTTGTTAGTCGTTTGGTGAGACAGAGGCGTCTGTCTGTGTGTTGAGATCTTTTTTGTTTTGTTTAAATTTGAACCGGCGAGGCGTACACTACCTATTTACCTACAACTAACCTGCACTAACACTAACACTGGGAAAGGGTGGTGAAAGTTGCGCGAAATACTCACGTCCCAGATTCAATAAATCCGGATCGTCCGAGGGGTGAACGATAGCTGCGCGCAACAGGTTGGACGGGGGGTGGGCATGTGTGTGTATGTGTGTGTGTGTGGCAAGAGCACCTGAAGGTAATTACCGGGGGACCCGGGGCGTGAATGAGACAGCGAGTGTGTTTCTTTTCTCCGGGTCTGTCTGGGTGGCGGATGGATTTTACCTGACGGGTTGACACATTATCGTGTATAGTGTAGGATATTCATTCTACGGTATGGCACCGTATTCCCTTCGAGAAGGCGGGTCAAGGATAGCTTGGGAGTTTGACTTTGAGGGAAGATATGGTCATCTTGGCGATTAATGCATGGTGGTGGTGGTGTTCATCCAGTCTGTGCTGTGCTGTGCTGTGCTGTGCTTCTTGGTACCTTGCATGGTCGAGTCTTGGGATAAGCACTTGAAAGAAAGAGACTGAGAGAGAGAGTGTGTGTGTGTGCCCAGGTGCATTGCTTGCTTTGCATGCTGCAGGAGGGCAAGATAGGGACGAGATTTGGGGGGGGCGGTGCCATGAATGCTTGCTTTCCCAACCTCGAACTCGGGATTAGAAAACGACTCTCTTGGTGTTGATGTCGCTGCTGGAGACACGTGCCGGGGACAGACACAAAAAACCGGACAGGAGGTTCGTAATTGTGAAGGGATGGTTCAGACGAAGCTCCTCCTCTCGGTGACGGTCGAGGATGATCGAAACGAAAGATCCCGTTGTGGGGTTTCTGGGCCAGGGACCAGGGTCGTGATGGTTGGTGCTGCGCCCCATTCAGGACTCAGGGGTAACTGCTCTTTTCGGAATTCGTTCGACGACATGGATGGGCGGATGGACACTCACCGTCGATGCCCTTTTTCAGGAGTTTAGGTGAGGCATGCTGGTGATGATTTCTGCAAGGTGAAAGAGTTTGGGATGACCGCCTCATGCATGCAAGCAATGCATGCAGCACATGCACTCTCTTTTTCACCTCTTGAAACGGCCGCCAGCAGAAGCCAATGGCTCATCAGTCAGCCAGTCAATCCAACCAGCTTTCAAAGAGGCGTGCTTGCCGTGCAGGTTCCCAAACAGCCAGAACATGTGATGCCGAGTCTGGAGTGCAGCAGGTGGGTGAAATGCAATTGAGGGAAGTCACGACTGAATGGGTGGCCGACCACTCTCACCTCGACTCAACGGGCACCCGCACAGACGGTGACAAGGTGAATGACGGAAGGCACCGCAACGGTTTAGCCTCGCGATGTCCCCATGCCGTTGCCCCCCACTGTCGGTGGTTGCTGCTGTTATTGCCATTCCAGCCAATAGAAGAAGCTTTGCTCTTATCTTCTTACACCAAGATTTTAGCACTCCCACTGCGACCCGAGCTATCTTTCACTGCAACCTGCCTCGGAGCTAAGTCTCACCCCAGCCCATCGCCAAACAGGGCCCAGTGTCTTCGATGGCGCTGACGGCACCCATAACTAGCCTGGAATGGATTCTGATGAAAAGAAGAAAAAACCATCGCATTTATGCGCCGCGCAGCTCCCGCGTGCCGCTACCACCAGAACGGACAGAGGCACAGAGGGGCAGGCAGACTGCCAGAGAGAGGGGTTCATCAGCCGGCACGCCATGAATTCATGCACGCTCACCAACATCACTTACAGGCGTCTTACTTTTCACAAGTAAGTGGACGCCGTGGTTACGAGCCCGGAATATACACCCAAGGATAGGCAGCAAAGTCATCTCGGGTACCTTGATACTCGGGAGGGCTGCGACCTTGGGCTACATCCAATGCGAGGTGCATGTGCCTGCCAATTTCCTGGCCTTGGGATATCTTAGCTGTCCTGCAACAAATCTCACCTGGAAACACAGTCACGAGCATACACAGCGCAAGATGAAAATCTCTCTCCTTTCCGAGTGAGCCACGGAGGTCCTTGCCCCAGCGGCGACGGCGCCTCAACACCTACACTACACTCCCAGTGTTTCATAGGTTCTGTGGTAGACTCGGGATGGGTACCGAGACCTGCAGACAGGATCCGCCCGGCAGTTTGGCCGAGGTGTCCCGATTTTAATCACTCTGCCCGCCGTGGACGGGTTGGTCAGGTCGATGTCGACGATCGAAGCTCCCCCAGGTCCCAAGCAATCGCCAAGTCGTCCGATTCCTCCTCCTTGCGGCGTGCAGGGGCGAGAAACAGTCGGTAATCCATAATCTGGGCTGCTGGGCTGCCTTCTCATCGGGGGGCTCAGCCGGGGTCGCCCCCCCTCGAATCACCTCGCGACTCTCCCACCTCGATAAGCCGGGTTCTTGGAACATCGCCCCCTCCTGATTGGCCCTCACATAATTGCTTATTCCAGAAGAGGTCGACGCGGGCGAGATGCATGCTGCCAGTCTTTGTCCGCTACTCCTCCCACACCACCAATACGACGGGATACCGAGCTGCGAAACTACGTGTACTAGCCGCATCCATCCATGATGCTTGCCGGTGGAGGGATGCTTCCATTTGCCTTCCTCCTGCGTGAGAGTGGGGAGACCTGGTTGCCATCTCGCCATCCCGCGCACAGCTGCTTTTCTGTCTTAGTCCCGATTCGAGGGCTTCTGCTCCCTTTCATCCAGAGGCTTCTTCTTTCTTGGCTTTACTGAATCTGCTGCCTCCTCCTCCTGCTCCTCCTCTCTGCTTCTCTCTTTCCAGCAGTTGAGAAAACACTAACCGCCTAGGCAAAAGAAAACGGCTTGCGCCAACCCGATTTCTTCTGGAACTCGCCTTCCTCCTTCCACCTCTCAACTCCCGGGGTCTGGCATATCTCTTTTATTAGTTGAAGGCCGCCTGCTACATTCGTCACCAAGACGCCGTCACTCTCTTGTCTCGTTTCTCTTTCAAACTTATCAAATCAAAACAGACCAGACGGCTACTGCTCCGCTGGATAACCGCCCGTCATGGCCGAAATCGACGTGGATCACCTCCCCTATATCACCCTGGTGCCCTACAATGGCACCGGCGCAACAGGAGGAGATTCGCGCGTCGATGATCTGAATATCTGGTACCAGGTAAGCCCACCTGTGCCCTCCCGCTACGTCATGCGAGCCCGGCAGTGGTCTAACGCCTCGTTTCTCCGTGCCGCAGTCTGGCGATATTGCCTTCATGATCATATCTACCGCCCTCGTGCTTCTCATGATTCCTGGTGTTGGGTAAGCTCACCACCAGACTATTCCCCAGGCTGGGTCTGAACTAAGGCCAAAAGGAAGGCTCAACTGACCATGGTCTCAACCACGCCAGCTTCTTCTACTCGGGTCTCGCGCGGAGAAAGTCAGCATTGTCCCTCATCTGGTTGTCGGTAATGGCAACAGCCATCACCACCTTCCAATGGTTTTTCTGGGGTTACTCGTTGACGTTTTCGCATTCCGCCGGCCCCTATATCGGCGATTTCTCCAACTTCGGCTTCAAGGACGTCCTTGCCGCCCCTTCAGTTGGATCTAGCCATATTCCCGACCTGCTCTTCGCCGTCTATCAGGGCATGTTCTCGGCCATTACGGTTGCCCTAGCCTGCGGAGCCGTGGCCGAGCGAGGCAGGATGCTACCATGCGTCATCTTCATGTTCGTCTGGTCCACCGTGGTCTACGACCCCATCGCCTGCTGGACCTGGAACACCAGCGGATGGTCCAACAAGATGGGAGGACTGGACTTTGCGGGCGGCACCCCGGTGCATATTGCCTCGGGCGCGGCAGCTCTGGCGTACTCGATGATGCTTGGAAAACGCCGCGGCCACGGTACCCACGAGCTCAACTACCGTCCGCACAACGTAACCCACATAGTTATCGGCACTGTCTTTCTCTGGGTCGGATGGTTCGGCTTCAATGCTGGATCTGCCCTGGCCGCCAACATGCGCGCGGTGATGGCTGCCGTCGTCACTAACCTGGCTGCCTGCGTTGGTGGAATCACCTGGTGCTTCTTGGACTACAGGCTCGAGCGCAAGTGGTCGACCGTGGGCTTCTGCTCCGGCGTTGTTGCTGGATTGGTTGCCATCACCCCCGGGTCAGGCTTCGTCCCCGCCTGGTCCGCAGTCATCTATGGCGTCCTCGGCGCCGGCTTCGCCAACTATGCCACCAAGCTCAAGTTCCTCCTCCGCATCGACGACGCCCTCGACATCTTTGCCGTCCACGGCATCGGCGGCCTAGTCGGAAACGTCCTGACGGCTTTCTTCGCGGCCGACTACGTCGCCGCCCTCGACCACGTGACGGTCATCAAAGGCGGCTGGGTGAACCAGAACTGGATGCAGCTGCCCATCCAGCTGGCCGACTCCTTCTCGGGCGGCTGCTACTCGTTCGTCGGCACCTGCCTCATCCTCTTTGTCATGAATCTGATCCCCGGCCTGCACCTGCGTGCCACGGAAGAGGCCGAGATTCTCGGTATCGACGACGCTGAGATCGGCGAGTTCGCATACGACTATGTTGAGCTCACGCGCGAGGTCCTGAACGACGTCGACGGGGAGACCGGAAGCATGTTCTCGTCCGCCGACCAGGGGCACCTGAACAGGGAGTACCAGAGCCCTGTCGGGCGAGAGAAGAACGGCATCTCGATAATGGATCAGCAGCGCATGTATGGCGGTGGACAGAGCCAGCTGCCTCCTCATGCACAATAACAAATGAGAGAGAGGAGATTTTTCCTTGCTTCTTTCTTGTCGGTTTGAAGTACCCCGCGGGGTATCGAGACTATTATGTATTTGGCTTTTAGGGTTTGGGATCAGAGGAGGAGGAGTCACGGTGCTGCCTTTTTTTTCTCTATCATCGTTCGCTTCTTGGCCTTGTGCCCCTTTCCCCCCATTTTTTTTTTTTTTGCTTACAGTGGTTTACATGGAGGGGCCAGAGGCTAGTATATACCCTTCACCGTGGAGAGCGCCTGGCAGCAAGATGGGCTGACTAGCCAAATTTCCTATCTCTCTTTCCTCCCTTTTTTTCTTTTTGCTTTCTACCCTTTGCCGGTTCAAGGAGGTGGGCCGTCTGGGCATGCAAAATGGGGATGGTGGCGGGTGTGTTTTGTCCTTTCCTTCTTCTTTTGGACCTGGTCCCGAGTCCCCCAGAGAAGTGTGCAGGATTGGAAGCTGTGACGGAGATGCTATGCTATGCTATGGTGCTTATGAAGACAAACGAAGGGGAGAGCATGCGTGCTCTTTTTATTCAACATGGAGGAATGGAAGGATGGATTGGCATGTATACCAGGGGATATATGTACTAATAATAATCTCATGTGAAAAAAAGACGAACAGAGAAAGAATTCGATGCAGTGCTGCTCGGCGGGGTCTTCTGGGGGGTGGGAACATGCGATTTACCGCCTTTGAGGAAGGATGTCTGCCAAAGTCGAGACCGGTTGGCGGTCGATTCATTCGCGGACAGTCCAATTTCATCTCGGAGAAGCACTGTTGCTCGATCGCCAAGGACACCGCTGGTGAACAAGATCACCCTTTCGCTTTTTTGCTCATTTCTTTTCTTCGGACCGCCAAAAGACGCGAGAGACGATGTTATCATCACGTAACGTTACCTTGCTGCATCCATCCATCGCAATTACCAAATCAGCAGCTAATGCTCTGCTAATCGGCGTCAAGCCAAACATTAAAAGAAAGAAGACAGCAGAAGCAGAAGCAGGAGAGGAAGAAAGAAGCAAACCGCGTCATGGCCGCGGAGAAGTGTCAAAAAGGCTAAAACTTGACCGCCTGTCCAGGTGCTATGGTGTAACTCCACGGCATCTGACCACGCTGCATGATGTGTAATCGCCCCTTCTTATGCACCGATGTATGCAACCGGGAGCATGGTGCATGCCACACGTCCAACCCCGCGACTCGGAAGAAAGAATTGATTGCTGCTCACTTAAGGTACTTACTTTACACCTTGTTGGTCTCCTGTCGACAGTGCCGCTGTTTGACGGTTCGACGACCGGCTATTGAAGCCCCGAACCGACGTCGAAAGTCGGAGAAAGTCAGAAAACGCGGATACCGATGTGTGATGACTTTTGATTATTGTTGGTACTGTACTCCATTTGACATCTCCGGTGGATCGTGAGAGTTGCCAGGACGGACCAGACAAACCGAAGCCGGCAGCGACACGGTGGTGAAAATTATTATAAAATGACTTGTTGCTCGAGCAGACATGTTTTGGATCTGTCTATCTCAACCAGGACATCAAGCCAACTCAATAAACCCAATCCAAGAAGAAATAAAACAACACACACGATCAAAGCCTCGCAAAGACTCAATTAATCCCCGTCATCTATCTACCCGTGACCCTCTCCAACTCCTTCCCATCAACCTATACATACATACAAACCCACACATAAACCCACCCCTATCCCGTATCCCAAAGTCAACAACAATGTCAACAACAACAACAACAGCACCAACCACCAAACCAACCCTCCCCACCCTCACCACATACCCACCACCCAACCCAATGTCCCTAACGGAAGCAATCCAAACCCGGCACTCAACCCGACGCTTCCTCGCCACACCAACCCCAGAACCAGCGACCCTGCAAGCGGCGCTCTGGCAAGCCACACACGCGCCCTCGAACTCCAACATCCAGCCCTGGCGCCTTTACATCCTCTCCGGGCCAGCCCTGGCGCGCCTAAGGACGGCGCTTGTGTCTGCCGCGAGTGCGACGGCAACAGGCCCCGCGTTCCCCCCCCTGCCCGCGGCCTTCCAGCGGTTCCGCGCCGCGCTCGGCCAGCAGGTCTACGGGGTCGGTCTGGGGATCGCGCACGGGGACGCTGAGGGGCGACGGGCGGCGGTCCTGCGCAACTTTGACTTCTTCGGCGCGCCCGCGGCGGCGATTGTGTGCATGGACAAGAGCCTTTCGTCGGCGGACGCCATGTCGGTCGGCATGTACGTGCAGACCCTTCTGCTGGCGTTGACGGAGCAGGGCGTGGGAACATGCGTCCAGGTTGCCGCGGCTGGATATCCCGACGTCATTAGGGATGTGGTTAAGGAAATCCCCGAGTCTATGGATATCCTATGCACCGTGGCAATTGGGTACGAGGATCCAACCATGAAGGTTAACCATATCTACACGCCGAGAATGAGTGTCGAGGAGACCACGGTAGTCATCAATGACTGAGGCAAGTTGGAAATTGCATCATGTTGGAGAAGGCGGTCATGGCGCAGCGTGAAATGAGAGTTTTGGAACTTCATGTTGTAGAGTTTGGTGGCACAGATAGAATAGTAATCATTCAAGATCTTGAATCTCCGCGTTGGCTAGATTGCTCGAGAACCATAGGTCTTCAGCGTAAGAAGGCAAAACACCCTCCCACTGGCATTGCTTAAGAAAAGCAGCCTTTGAGAGCCAGCTAACTATCAGAGACCTCGATCCCGGGATAAAAAATCCTATGACTTGGCGGCACCAGCCTTGATCAACAGGATGTCACCATCCTCGACCACGTAGTCCTTGCCCTTAGTCATGATCTTGCCCTTTGCCTTCACCTCAGCTTCATCGCCAAGCTCCTTGAGCACATTGTAATTGTAGACGATGGCCTGGATAAAGGTCTTCTCGAAATCGGTGTGGATGACACCGGCGGCTTGCGGCGCCTTGGTGCCGTTACGGATGGTCCACTGGCGAACCTCATCGGGGCCGACAGTGAAGAAGCTGCCAAGGTTCATGACCTTGCGCATGCTGATAACAATCTTGCCCAAGGCAGACTCAACTCCGAGCCTCTTGCACTCCTCCTGGGCCTCAGCCTCGGTAGGGAAACGAGTAAGACGCTCCTCGAAGGAGACGGAGATGGGGATGATGGGATCACCCGCAGCGTGCTCCTTGATCCACTCGGCAATCTTGGGAAGATGCTTGTTCTTCTTGCGGATGAAGTCCTTCTCCGACAAGTTGACGAGGTAGACGACAGGCTTCGCGCTCAAGAGAAACAAGGGGTTGATGACCTCGACCTGAAACATAGCCAGTCAGTTATGATTCGGCAAAGTATATGCAAAGTAGTGTGTGTTGTGGTGGAGGGTTTCAGAACGGGTTCTTTATCTCAGTGTGCACTCGACTCGTAAGTCGAGGCAACTCGACGAGCTGGGATTAGATCTGGCCAATATGGCCATTTGTCATCACGTTGGAGGAGGGGGGAGAGGACGAAGAGAAGAACGGTGCACCTACTTCTTTGGGAGCCCAGTCGCCCTTGCGCACATCCTTGCCATCTTTGAGCCAGGCCAGGATCTTCTCGATAGTGGCCTCCTCTTCTCTGGCCTTCTTCATCTCGAGACTGTTGCCACCAATGCGAGTCTTCTTCTTCTGCGCCTCCAGGGCCTTCTCGACGAACTCGATGTCCTTGAGTCTCAGCTCCTCGCTAATGATGTCGAGATCTCTCGTGGGGTTGACGTCACCCTCGACGTGGATGATTTCGGCATCGTCAAAGGACCGGACAACCTGGAAGATGGCATCGACGGCGCGGATGTGGGAGAGGAAAGCATTGCCGAGACCAGCACCGGTCGAGGCACCGCGGGTCAGGCCGGCGATGTCGTAGACGGTCAGGTTGGCAGGGACGCGAGATTTGGGATTGTACTTCTGGCACAGCCAGTCGAAGCGCTCATCGGGGACGATGACGCGCGCCTCCTCAGGGTCGATGGTGGCGTAGGGGAAGTTCTGTTGGTGGGGGTTAGCGACAGCTTCATGAGCTAGGGAGGGAGAGAGCGCGAGGGGCGGGGCGCGGTAGGGCGGCACGGCGGTCGACTTACGGCGGGGTTTCCCAGGGTGCACTTGGTGATGGCCTGGAAGAGCGTGGACTTGCCAACATTCGCCAGTCCAACCTGATCATCCAAGACAGTCAGCGTCGTTGGCGGGATGGAGGCCAGCCAGGCAACCCACAATGCCACTCTTCAGGTTGTTTCCTGGGCGGCCCAGCAGGATCTTCTCCTGGACGACGGGCTTTTTGGGGGCCATCTTCTTGGTTCGTTTGCTATAGTGACGAGCAGAGAGGGAGAAGGTGGCAGTGGTGGTGGTAGTGGTGGTATTGGTGGTGGTGGCAGAGGTGATGCGGGCGGACAAAGACTTTTTTGAAAAAGCAGAGCTAGCTGCTGTGGGTCGAAGGAGGGGTAAAGAAGAAGCGAAGAAAAAGAGAGACCGAAGAGGAGACGTCGTAGCGAATAGCGACGGGGCTCGGTGGGTGCTGTGTGGACAAGGTTGCCACCCAGCAGATTCCACCAGCCTCTTGGGACCGAAGAGTCTCAGCAAGAGACAGCCTCAACCACAAAAAGGGCGAGGGCTTCAATGTGTTCTCGCAGACGAGATGTGCCTTCCCAGCGATCGCTTGATGTTCGGGCTCGGTCACCTTGAACCACTTTGTCAATCGCGTCAAGCTGTTAAGCTTGTGAGGAAATAGTTGGGAATCGGAGCAGAAATTTTTATTCGGGGCTATTTAGGTCGGGGAGCTCTTGCTATCCAGGTGGAGTTTGCAACCGCTGGAAGATCGATTGCCCATTCCGCGCCCTGGAAATGAGTTCCACCATGGACAGCATGGAACGCCTGCCCCGGTCGGGACTGAGGTGAGGTGCGTGGGTGCTCGCTGGCTGGCCTGAGCGTCCAGTATCGGGCAGCCCAGCTTTATCTCGCTGCCCGTCTCTTATCGGCTGGTAGCTGAACGCCCACTCTGCAACCACCTGCCCGCGTGCGTTCGTCTGGTGCGGTGCACTGCGGTGCGGCTGCGACTGCCCGCTTTCGGCTGATAGGCGCCCTGGAGCTGAGACGTGTGCCCTGGTGGCGTCACTGGCTTCAACATCCGCGTCCCGCCGTCATCTGAGGTGCCTGCCTGCCTCCTCAGGTACCTTATCCGGCCGGCCTCTCCATTGTTCACGAGCCTGCCTCTCTCCACGACCCAACATCACAACACAATGATACATGCCGCATTACTCCCGCCACTTACCTGCAGTTCATTTGTCCTATATTGAACCCGTATTTGTCGTCGTGCTGTATTTACCACGGGCCTACCTGCCTTAGCCTCCTGATACATTTTGCACGTCTCGCTTTGCTCGCCGCTTCATTCGGTGCTCGTCTGCTGCTCGCTGTCGTTGCTTTGTTGCCTGCGTCGTAGCCTGCCGCCTCGCTCAGCCTGGCTGATCGCATGAATCTGCCTCATCCGTCGAAACGCTGATATACTCTCGTCTCAATTGGCCCTAGCGAGCCAATCTCTCCTCTTCTATCAACCGCCCAGCACACACTAGCACACTGCCTGCCGATCACAATGCCTCGAAAGTCACAGAAGCTGGCAAGGCCGCATCGGTCGACCATGTCGCTGCAAAAGACTGAGATAATAATCAATGTTTACGACCTTCTTCCTGTACGTCTCCTATCTGCCAGCGGGACAAGCCTTCCACGTTGCTGACATCTATCGACACGGACAGCCGGGTCGAGTATCATCTACTCTGTGGTTTCTGGGCACATCGCTGCTCCACTCGGGAGTTGTCATCAACGGCAAAGAATACGCATACGGCGGACACGAAAGACGAGGCCTCACTGGCGTTTACTGGACCAAGCCGAAGACCGAACCGCCCGGGGGGACGTTCAAGTGTGAGATCCTGCATGGCTTCACCCTAGCCACCCAGAGCGAAATCGATACCATCATCCGCGACACCTCTGAAGAGTTCCTCGGCACGGCCTATAACCTCCTGACCAAGAACTGCAACCATTTCACATCACACCTCTGCCAGAGACTCACGGGGCGACCGGGTCCGGCATGGCTGAACAGAGCAGCAAGCATCGGCGTCGCGCTGCCATGTGTAGTGCCACGAGACTGGATCGAGGCGCCGGAGTATGATACGGCGGATGGCGAGCTGCTGGACGACGAGGACGACAACGCGGACGAGAGCTCTAGGATGCTGCGATCGTCGAGCGAGCAGCCGCGTCTGGTAGGTCAGCATGAGCTGCATAGCCCTGGTCAAAACCTGAACTGGGACAGCGACGAGGAGCGGCGACGAGGGGGGACTGGCAAGGGGAAAGGGAAGGCGCCAGCTCGTGACTCGGCCGGAAGGACCCTTCCCGCCGCAGAGCGGGCACCGACGTCGTGAGGTTGGAATGGTCTTTTTGCTTTCTTAGCGCACTGTGTCGATTTGCTCAGCATTGTCTTTGGCGTTGGTGGAGATGGGAAATTCGCTGCACTTCGTGTTGATACCAGGAGGCTTTCTTGGTGAACTGGAAGCTGGAATAGTCGGGCGTTGGGTTGGATGATCTGCGATTCTTGAGGAGCTTTCTATTTGTTACGATCCAAGCGTGGGTAGGCTGGAGACAAACATAGCCGGAACCAAGACATACGGAACCCAGGCCGGGACTTGACACACATATATGTCTTGGGTTTAGCCTTTGCTCACCAAGAGCTGCTCAGTATGGTATGTGAGTTGAATAACATTGTGAGAAGCGCGTGTTACCGTAGTGTTATGATGAAGGTGTTGAGTAACGGCGTATCAGTGAGGTGCGTGTTGCTGTTGATGGTTTGTACTTCTCTCCTTTGGTCCATGAAAATACCGCGAGATGCGTTACATGACATTGATGCTGTCAAATGTTTACCCAGTCGATTCGTATCTCACCCATTTTCTCCACAGCACCAACGTAGATCCGCGAGCACCAGCCAAATTCCAAACACCAGCGCCAATACTTGCAGAGCCTCCTTTGAGACGAAGCGTGACTATCTTGACTCTTTGGATAAAAATGGTATATTTGTTTCGCCCAGTTTGAACGTATAGCCTTTCCTATGCTCTTCTCCTGCTCTCCATTCTCGCGCTCCCTCCAAGCAACAACGTGCCTGGAACGACCATCCTCCCCAGAGCAACCATCCTCCCCAGAGCGACCATCCTCCACAGGGCGCCCATCCTTCCCAGAAGCAATTCTCCTGCTACAAGATACTACCAAATCACCAAACATGACCTCCAACGGAACCCCGTCGATTCCTCAATGGAGCATTGTTCCATGAATCCAAGCAGGAACATCATCGGCACATTCCATGGCGGCAATAGCACCAGCGGGGGAACCACACAAAGCACCGTCGGGGGCGGTTGGGTTTCCAACACATCCATGACGGAGGTGGGTGGGAATGCCTGCTTCTTCTATGGGGACTTCCGTGGCGGCAGGGCACGCCCCACGAACCCTCCGTCCGGCCAGTGAACCGGCATCGCCGAAATCAAGAGCAATTCCAGGCGACGGGTTTCTAGGGAGCGCGTCTTGTTATCGCTTAATATGCTGGCTCGCTGCTGCATTTACATCCCCGATATTGATGCTTATATATTGTCACGTTTTTCCTCGGTATTCGTGATCTCTTGCCGGGTTGTTTGTGACATCCACTTGGAATTTGTGTGACTCTTCTTTGAGGCAACTATGAGATCGGGTAGCTAGATAATCAGATAGAGACCGACAACTCAGGTACTTAATTAACCTTGAGCTGAAGCTGATGCAGTGTGGACAAGGCACTCTTGTGGATGTCAAATGTAGCGGCCACATTATACAGCTAGATGAGCCCAAGGATTAGAGAAATGTTTTCGATAATATCGGATAGTAATCTTACGATTGCCCAGACTTCTCTCAAAATACCTTTGCAATTCACTATTGCAAGTCCCGTGAAGTGAGTTAACGTTATAGGTTGTAGATTTCCATATAAAGTCAAGAAATGGAGTGCGTCGAAGCCGATTGATGGCAATGGGGAAGAGTTTCAAGCTAAGGTCATATGCCAAACAAACCTTTTGAAGTGATGTTTGGTTCGGATCTCTGGTCAGCATGAGCTTCGCGGGGCAGAAATCTCTTTCCCACAATATTTCTTTTCCTTTTCAAACACAATGCAGCTTCTCCCTGCAGTTTTCAGTCACCCCTTCAATTACAAGTCACTTCCAGAGTGTAAAGAGCATCATCGTTTGAACCAGCTTGTTTGACTAGGGAGATGCCCCTCGAATTTGCGGGAGCTCTTATAAAAAAAACGATTTGACGTTGTTACAGTTAGCATGAGGTATTACGTTAGATGGAAATGAGGTGTTTATTTCATTCAGGATCTAATTTGCTTCAGATGGTTTGACACCTTGTGATTCAGCTCTCACCATACACAACGCCCCTCTCTCCTTCTTTTTTGTTCAGCTACGATAGGAACCATTTATGGACTCGTAAACTCCCTCCACCTCCTCGAGCGTGACCGTGCCTGGTGTCATAGACAACACCCACCCTCTCGCATAGACGCCTTCAAGATAAAAAAAAAAAAGACCTCTCGCTCAACTAAACCGGCGCCGGAACGAGCCCCATTTGCGCAACCCTGTCCCTAAAGGGCTTCGAGCCGGTCAGAGGAGTCGAAACCAGCAGCTTGCCGGCCTTGTAGTCGCGGTTCCACTGGACCATCATGTCGATCATGCCCTCGGGCGTGGTGCATCCGCCTCGGTATCCCAGCCCGCCATCCTCGACGCTGGCCCTGGCCGCCGCATCAACCGCAATGGTCGCCGAGCAGACAGTGAATATCGACGGCTGCATGTTCTCGATCAGACCCGCGGGCTCCTTCAGCCCAAAGACGGTCTTGAGGAAGGGCAGGTACGCGAGCGTCAGGCAGTAGGTCTCGATGGCGTGGGCGAGCATCAGCATGAGCACGGGCGGCGGGTACGCGACCATGAAATACGTGGCGGACAGCAGCGAGCAGAGGTTGTAGTAGTCGGCGAACGAGATGGGCGGGCCGGGGTCGGTGATGAGGAACGGACGGCCCGCGCAGCGAGGCATGGGCTTGCGCGTCAGAGCGGCTTCGAACTGGAGGTGCGCGAGGGAGATGTTGCGCGCGCTGACAAAGTTCTGGATGTTCTGAGGGACCCAGGACATCACGTCGCCCTGCATCAGACCCAGGCCCACGCAGAGATCGCGCTTGTCGCCGTAGATGCCGTTGCCGGGCCTGATGCAGCCCGTGCGGAACTTGTCTTCGTTGGCCCCGCATACGAGCCGCTCGGCTACGGCTTTGGAGATGGCATCTGGGTGGAAGGGTCAGGATCATGTTCACTTCTAGGGATCACGAGCATGGGTGGGTGGACCTACAGTTGGCAAAGTACCGGTTGTGTGGGCGCATGGGGGCATCAAAGTCGGCCTCGGTGATAACCTGGTAACAGTCCTTGGGCTCGGAGCGCCACGGCGCCCAGAAACTGACAGGGGTGACGGCGATGGACGCCGAGCTCGTGGCAATGAAGATATCGGCGCCAGCTGCTCGGGCAGCCGCCATGACGATGGCGGTGCCGTCCACATTCACGCGCCGAACGCGCTCGTAGAAGACAGGGCTACGCTCTGAGGGGCGGATGGCAGCTGCCGTGTGGAAGACGGTGAGCGGGCTCTCGGCGACAGACGCCGGCCACGGCTTGGAGAAGGCCGCCTCTACAGACGCCGGCGAGGTGATGTCGGCCTTGACAAAGTCACACTCGCCTGCCTTCTCGAGCATCTCCTCCCGGATCAGTGGCGCAAAGTCGACAATGCGAATGCTCTGCGGCGACTGGCCGCGCTGGAGCAGCTGTAGGACAATGTCACCACCCACCAGGCCCGAGCCCCCGACGACAATGTATCTCCTGTCCAGACGCGGCGGTAAGAGCTTGGTGAAGTTGAGGGGCGCTTTGCTCAGGCGCTCGTACGTCGCATGGATCTCGTGCTCGGTCAAGCGATGCGGCGAGTGCTGAAGAGACCCTCGAGGAACGGCCCTCATGGCCGAGTTGACTCTGTACAGCCATACCACGGCGATGATAACCGCAGCGGTCAAGACCGACAGGATGGAGGTGAGCACCATGGTTTTCCCCAGTCTCTTCGTTCTTGGTTGCCGCGACGGGGAATTGATTGCGCGGTCTTTTCCCTCTGAATGGCGGTTTTGTTCTGGAGGAAGGAGGAGAGCGAACGAGATGGGTTGGGAAGAGGAAAATAAAGGGTTGACCCCCCGCCCTGCTCCTCGTCGTCAAGTGCTGACGGCGAGAAGACAGGGGTTTATCCAACTTGCAGCCAACAACCGCGACATGGTCGTGTTTGCTCCCGCGCCTTACAGGTTAATAATAATCACTGGACCCGTTGATAAGGGGTCCAATCAGAAGCGAGGCCGAGGCTGAAGTGAGGACGGGTCAATTATATATTAGATGGACCGTGCTGTGTCGAACCTTTGGGTCCTCGATTGTGGATGTCGGACCTTTATCAGAGCTCGCCACCGCGTCTGAATGCATTGCGTGGGAGGCTGAAGAAACGACAAGCCGGAATGGAAGGGGGTGGGATGCTACTGCACTGAGACATTTCGTCAAGTGGGCTGGCTTCTTGGATAGCAACTTCAAAGATCCGTGCCTGCCACCATCACCGGCTGGACGGAAGCGAGATCTCGGCCATGAACGATGCGACGATGCATTTGTTTACTTTGAGGTTCCACTGGTGGAACATCATGTAAGGTAGGCAGATTGGCGGATATCCGGCATATCTCAGATTGGGGTGACACAGAAAGCAGGCGAGACTCATCTCAACATGTTGCTGTCCGGAACATCTCAAAACTGGAAGAAGCAGAGAAAAAAACACCAGCCACATCATTCAGGTACCTTAGGTCAGGTACGTGTAGAATAGAGTTAGCGGGGTGCACGTCACGGCCCGTGGTGTCAAAGCAAGTACATAGAGTGCATTGGATGGGCGTCTTCTGCGAGCTTGTTTGCCATTAATTAAGCTTTGTCTGATCGGCTTTCTGGACTGGTTGTGCACGTCCTGTTCATCGCCGTTCACCGGTCAACCAAGGCAAAAAGCCAATTCCAGGTTTTCGCAGGAGCACCAGGCAGGAGGCACGGGACCTTTGGGATGGATGTTACCTGCACAAGTCCGAGCCGGCCGTGTTCACGGGAAGGATGGGTGCTCAAGGTATTTATTTCGTCGGTAAATCTCCGACTGCCGCGATGTCGTGGAATGGTAGTACGCCGTTCAGAGAGCCCCGTCAACTGTTATACAGCAGAGCGTTCGTCTCTTTGAAAACCAACCAGGAGCCTGCCCGGTGGTGCATCACTAATTGATGCTCCTGATTGGACACGAGAGCTGCATCTGGTTCGAAACGGAAAGATGCGATGCCGGGACCGTGACTTTCAAGATCAGCGCACCAAGCTTCAGCGCATGGAAAAGAATGCAAAAGCGGGTGTGGTGGGGCCTGATCCCATATGTGGCGGGGTGCCTGAAAGGTGCCTTCCCACGCTTCCATTACACCGTAAGGACCTGGAAGGCGCGTGCCGCGCTTGATTTGGCGCTAGGCTGGTGCTTGCCAGCGCGGTTGTGAGCTGTCGAGCATTGCTGTCCATCAACCCTGCCAGAAAACTCGATTTTAGAAACCCACCGACCGGCTTGGGATCTGAGCAAGGCCATCCATGAGCCAGACCTCATGTCTAATTGGACATTGTGCTGTAAGAAAAGTGTTCGTCTGAATACCCCGCCAAGAAAGATAAGGAAGGTCACAGCAGGAGAGTGCATGTTTCGAAAGAACATGAGACACGCATGATATCACTGGTGGTTGGGACGTAGGTAGGTAAGCCGCTCTCTGACTGGCTTCATTCGGCATGTTCAACCAATGCGGACGGGTGGGTGGCCGCGGGTGCAGGTGCACGCGCAGGTGCAGTTGCAAAACTCATGACGGAAATGAATCAAGGTCGGATGGGAGCATCGCCATGGAAGCTGAAGTCTGCGCGTGGCTCCATTCGCAGATTTCTGATTGCAGATTGCAGCCCCGCAGGCCCCGAGCTCCCGCGAAGGCGAGTCTACCGCGGTCCTCCTTGCTCAGGTTCTTCTCGGGAATCGCGGATGGAGGCCCAGACGACATGGGGATTCACGCACACTGGCCTCGACCCGGGATATGGCTCAGGCAAAACCCGTGCCCTGGAAATGCGGCACCTTGCAAGTCACAGCGCTGGCGTATCCAAACAAAATGACATTTCCCCATCAGTGCGGCGCTAGCCGGTTCAGTTCGGCATTCCCCTGCCGTTGAAGCGTCGAAAAGCCTGCATCCAGCCAATGACGGCCGCGCTTTGGGTGCACCAGCCGCATACCAAACCTGCCTGGTACCTGTCCGCTATCGATCGTGAGGTCTGGCACCTTCCCGCCTCTATTTTTCCGCAAAGGGTTGCTGTGCTTCAGCGGCGCTGCTTCCAGGTTTGCTCTTGCTCGGTGCTGCTTGCAGCGCGCCGCCCAGAGTTGCCAGGGTGTCCAAGCAGGTTCCAGGTTGGTCGGCTAGGTAGACAAGTCAGGCACCAGGCGAAGCGTGCCTGGCTAATCAAAATAATCGTCCGGATTGAAATGTCTCGTCCCTTCCTCAAAACGGTCGTTCTCCCTCGGCCAAGCTTGCGACGTTCTCCTTCCGGCTCTGCTTCCAAGACTTCCTCCCTCTTCCCTCGTAGCATGCAACGTCAATAACCAAGACCAAAACCAACCCAAAATCCGATTTCTGTTCTGCCCTGAACCCAAGAATTCGGTCTCCAACAACCAACTCAACTCAACTTTCATCGAGCTCCATCATCGGCATATCCACCGTTGGCTTCGCATCCATACAAATATCAACTTTCGTATCAATCACCATTTAATTCTCGCGCCAGTCGCAATCGCTACCATCATCATGCGTCAAAACATCTTCCTCGCCGCGCTCTCGGCGGTCACCGTGGTTGCTGCCCAGAACTTCACCATTCCCCAGGGCTCTGTAGATCCTACCACCCTGAGTAAGCCGGCCGCGTCCGTGTGCTTTTTCTGCGTGTTGAAACTGACGATGCCATAGACCAATGGTGCTCGGCCCAGATGGATACCTGCAACACGCTCTGCAGCAACAACTGGGCGTCGAACACTTGCGACACGGTATTTACCCACGCACTCTCCAGACCTTTGTGCCCAAGGTGCTTGCGGCAACAATGCTGACCAGGACGCCGCAGACCACTTTCGGCTACAACTGTAAATGCAGTGACGGCTCCACCCCCGATCTTGCCGAATACACTCAGACCATGCCCACTGTGAGTTCAGCTCGATGACTTCCCCGGGTAGCCCATTTCGGGACACTGACAGCCTTGCTCCAGTTCATCTGCAACAAAGCCTACGAGATCTGCAACACCGCGCATGTCGGCGACAAGAAGGGCCAGGACAACTGCACCACGAGCATCAAGGAGAAGTGCGGCACCAAGCAGCCCAAGGACTTCGTTGCCAGCGCCCCGACTACCTCTAGCAGCGCACCCTCGAGCACTGCCACCGGAGCAGCCGCTTCTGCCTCGGCCGCCCCCAGCTCGACCAGCTCCAAGGCTGCCGGTGCGACGCATGCCGCAACCTATTTCGGAAACGGTGTCGCTGCGGTTGCTGCTGGTGTCCTGGCCGCTGCCCTGATCTAAGACGATGCACTGATACTTGAGCTCGACGGCTCGTTCGATGGCGTTGATCGTTTTCTCTTCTTGTATTCAAGTTTCCCCTCGATGCCTCTGGACAGACAGACCCTTGGAGCTGCGACTGTACCATACATATCCCCGCGGTTGCCTCAGAGACAAGGGATATTAATACACGAAGAGACGATATTTGGTTGATGATGTCGGCATGAATGGGGACGGGGACGGCGATCAATCTCGATATGCTAGGTCGAAGGGAGGAAGAACTTCGATGGCGGATTGATGTTAATACACGGAGGACTGGAGGTCATTAATCATCAGCTAGGGTTTTCAGCTTCCCCTGATAATTTCTGGAGTTGTGGGGAGGTCCATGGATTCTGCTGGCTGTCTTGGGGGGGTTTGCAATGAGGGATATGCATATTATTCGTATGGTCCTGGCTGGGGGTCTTTGTTGCCTTCTGCAGAACGACGTAGCTAAGGAGATTTATAGCAACTCACAAGCTTCATCGTCGCTCTCTTTGCCCGTTGTGTATGATATGCAGCATGTTGAGCTTTGAGATGAAGTCGTCTCGGCCTCGTTCCCGCGAAGACTGTGATGGCATCAAGAGGACGAAAATTCGAGATCGGGCCGTTCCTGCTCCGAACGTGTAGGACCGTGCAACTGCGCACTAGGATTTAGGATTTGGGTGCCTGTACGGGAAAGCGCGGCTTGTCAACTTTAACTTGGAACCAAAGGAGCCAATGTCACCGCCAGCATCTTGGGTCGGGCGGGTGTAGCTTTTTCCCTTGGCTGACCTCGGAATCGTGCAACATCAGGTACCTTACCTTACCTACCCGGTACCTACCTAGCTATCTTACCTGGTAGGATATTGTGTGCTGTGGTGAAACCGGGCATGAATGTGCATTTCTCGCTTCTCATCGATATGTTTTGCTCACGTCGTGGTGATCGGGGAAATTTCGAGTTCTCGCTCGGCTCTATCCTCGTTTCTTTGCTTTTCTTTTCTTTCTCGCCCGTCTCTCCTTTGGAGGATTTCACGAGGCTCTAGAAAGAGATGCATCCCAGGTTGGTTGTTGTATGTCAAGGTGGTGAAGAGAACCTAAGACGGGAGCCTGCAGCGGCGAGCATGGTTTCGGCCCAAGTCGGGCGGTCAGCCAGCCCCCCACACTCTCTACGGTACGTTCAACCTGGCCTCGAAGACTTTATAGCGTCGAAGCTTGGTCTGGATACTTCGCCCGAGGACGCTGTCCTGACCACTTGCATCACAGTGACAAGGCGACCAATGAGGACCAAGACAATAAACACCGTCTGTTGTACAACATCAGCTGCCTGTCCTGCTGCTGCTGACGTTGAGGGGTTGAAGCCTGAAAAAAGCACTTTGGTTCAGAGCCCGCCCGAAAGCGAAAGCCATCCAGGTCTCCGCCACCACGGTAGCTCCGGGTAGGCGCTCGAGCTGCTGCTACCTGGAGCAAGTGCTGCTATTGTGCTATTGCTGGCGGCATTTCATGCTTGATTGGCGACGGAAAACCCACCTCGGCCACGCCACCTCATCGAGGCTTCACCCAACTCGTGCCGTGGGTGCCTGCGTGCCGACGGTCGATTGGACCGTGTGCACTCTCTGGAACCGTGGGACTGTCCGGGGCAGTTATTCAGGCTCTCGACCTTGGGTTCCTTAGCCCCGGCCAGGTCGACTGCCATCTGGCCTGGGTGACTTCGACTCGGGCCGCCACCAGCTCAGTCATCAGCCATCCGTCATCCGTCATCGAGAGCCTGGTGTCCAGACCGCGGTGGTCGCGGCGGTGGTGGCTCCAAAACATGCACTTCCCTCCCCCTCGCCCCGTCCCTCTTCGTCCCGACTCCTCGGCTTGATCGTCTGGACTCTTTACCACTTGCCTCCCTCCTTCCAAGGTATCATTCAAGTGCTATTGTGTTTTCGTTTGTGATACCCTTCTCTTCCTCGTTCAGCCGATCGACCTTCTTCCCCTTCGTCCCTCGCTGCTCGTTCCCCTCCCGACACCAACCACCTAGCACGAATCACCCAGCATACACATACAACCTCCGCGCACCGCGAGAGGTGTCATGGACGACGACCCGAACTCAGCTCTTCGAGTTGTCGGAAGCGATGGTGCTCAACGAAGCGAAGCGGGGCCCGAGACCGCCTGACAGCCGAACTAGCAAGGGTGTGCGGCCCTCCGGCTCCTCCCACAGCCATGCGCTTGGCCTGGCGCCCTTGTTCGGCATACGACCCGACCAGGCCCGCCGGAGCCATCATCGAGAACGAGACCGAGACCGTGACCGTGACCGTGACCGTGACCGTGACCGTGACCGTGACCGTGACCGTGACCGAAACCGGGACCAGGACCAGAGCCAGAGCCAGAGCCAGAGCCAGGACCGTGACAGGGACAAGGACCGGGCTCGGGCCCGGGTCGCAGATCGGGATCGAGATCGAGATAGAGACGTGCACTCTCAACCCCACCATCGCCCACGCCCACGCCCCCGCCCCCGCCCCCGCCAGAAACCCCCCCGAGAGCCGCTTGTCGAGGTCGAGCTTAGGTGTCTCGACGAACGCTACTTCAACTTCAAGTTCGCAGTCAAGCCCAAGTTCCAGGTCGGGAAGCTTGAGAGCTACATCAGACGACAATACGATGAGAAGCGCCGCCCCATCGCCAAAGCAGCGCACTTTACTTTCTACGCCGAGGGCAGAGAACTCCAGCTGGAGGATGAAATCACCCGCTCCCTTTCGACAATATGGTATCGCATGTCGAGGTCCGCTGGCGAGCTCCAAGAGTGGAAGTTCACGCATTTCCAAGACGAGACCAACGGCCGCCTTGAATCCTCCCTCACAGACGACCTGGCCCGGGCGATCGACGAAGGAGCCACTTGTGGGGAGTTGAGACGCAAGGTTGCCGAAGCCATGCACATCCCCGATGCAAATCGGATCGTTCTGATCGCCCGAGGCGGGATTCGGCCGGGCCTGCTGCAGGGCAACTCTTGGCAAGTCCGCCAGATCAAAAATTGGCTGTGTCGCTGGATTTCCATCGATGTCGACCCCGAGGGTGGTTATGTGATCCTCAGGGGTCTGGGACGTGAATACGTCTACCACCCCACCCCCAGCTACTTCAAGGAAGGCATGCGGATCAAAGCCATCAAGTCCTACATGGAGGCGCGCCTGTTCCGAGCTGTCAGCCAGTACGGAAAGTCCAAGTTTGACAACACTTGGTCCCAAATCTCCCTAACCCACGACGGGAAGTTTCTTGGCAGGGAGACATATGTGCGCTGGGGTGCAACATATGTCTTTGATCTCCACATCGATGCAGCCGAGACCTTCTCAAACGAGGAAACATGGCTTTTGCCGCCCACAGAGACTTGCTCTGTGTGCATCGACGACAAGAAGATCACCGAGTTGCCTGTGAGGATCACAGAAGCCTGCAAACACCAGCCCACCATCTGCAAGGACTGTTTGAAGCAGTGGCTAGAGTCGGGATTGGAGACTGGCACATTCGACAGACTGAAATGCCCGGACTGCACCGAAATCCTCAAACATGAGGACGTAGAGAGATATGCGACCAAGGAGACCTTCTCCCGCTACGATACCCTAACGACACGCGCCGCCCTCAAGGATATTCCGAACTTCAGGTGGTGTCTGTCGACGACGTGTGAGTCTGGCCAGATCCACGACGATACATGCCCCAAGTTCAAGTGCGCGGCCTGCCACGCCCGCCACTGCGTCAAGCATAACGTCTCATGGCACAAGGGAGAGACCTGCGAGGAATACGACCGCAGAAACAAACAACGGAAGAAGGATGAGAAGGCCTCGGAGGAGACGGTCAAGAAGACGAGCAAGAAATGCCCGGAATGCAAGAAAGACGTCCACAAATTCACAGGATGCAATCATATTACTTGTAAGTCTACCTATTCCCCTTCCCCAGACAGATAAGGTCATCAAACATTGGTTCCTCAGCGCTAACATACCTGCCCACCAAACAGGCGTTTGCGGGCATGAATGGTGTTACATCTGCCTCGCCAAATACGAGCGCAACCACGTGCAGTTCCTCTTCTGTCGCCACAACCCTGGCTGCACGGAGCGCGACCCCTTTATCGACCTAATCGACGGACCCAACGCCATCGGACCCAACGGGCCCAGGAACCATCTCCGGGGCCCAGGCTTCCGACATCCCGGGATTCCCCCCCCTAACTTCGGAGTTCGTCCTCCTCCTCCTCAACTGCCACCACACCTACGGCGATGGCAGCCACAGCAGCAGCAGCAGCAGCCGCAGCCGCAGCCGCAGGTAGAACAGCCACGACGGCCACCGCCCGGGATACAAGTTTTGCCTCTGGAGATCCCTGCCCTACGCCCACCTGCCTTCGTGCCGCTCCCTCCTCTTGGTGGTGGTGGTGGTAATGCTAATGCGCCTCCACCGCCCCAAAACCAGCCGCCGCTCCGGCCGCTCTTCATGCAGCAGCAGCGCCATACCGCTTGGGCGCCGGCGGCATTTGGAAGAAACGGGAATTTGGACAGAGAGGACCAGGCTGGTTGGATGGAGGCGATGAGGAACCTGCATTTGTAGGTCAGGTATCTACCTGGGCAGCCACTGGGTTTTTGGGAGTGGGGGTTCTTGTCGTTGCTGTATCAATACTGGGAGAGGCGTATGTTGGATGTCTGTTGTAGCTCTTTGGGAAGTCCAGAAATCTAGGTGCCTTACCTAGGTAGCAGCTAGATCTCTTCCCTGGTCTTTGTCGATGTGGCGTAGATGTTGGCCTTGAGTTTCTTTATTGCTTCTTTTGTTTTAGGTCTGCACGGCTTCGAGGACCAGATCGGCACATCTTTTCTGGAGACGCTTGAATGGCGCTTATATTCCAATGAGCGATCTAGAGAACTGCGGTGTTTGTTCCAAGGGTGCTGATGGGACGTGGCATCTTAGGTCTTTGATGATGTACGGGTGGTCTGTTGTGTTATGTTGTGTTGTGGCGGTGTAAAACGGTTCGGGGGGATGGGGATATTGGAATTGGCGTACCTTGTTTTTTAGTCAGTGGTTTTTCAACGGGTTGGAGGGTGGGTTTTCACGACATTAGCGATATCGATCACGTCTGGGGTATGCGCCATGACGATGAATTCATGTAGCCGGCTGGCTGTGCTTGCCAGGTACTTTGGTGGCTTATAACTTGAATGGTCTGTTTAGTCGTGATTACCTGGTATGCTATCATCTGGCCCATATCGTATCAAGTTTCAGTAATTGTACGAGGTTGGGTAGGTTTGGACGGATAACTCCTAGCTAGGTTGCTCTGCTCTAGCTCGTTGTGTCTCTGTAACTTGGATGGCGAGTAGGGGCTTGATGCGGGTAGTTTCTTGGTGTCCTTTATCTACCCCCAAGTCAAAAAGTAAAGAAGAACAGAAGTCGAGAGAGAATTAATTTCAGTGCTTGTGGCAAAGATATCAGGCACATGAGGTACACACGAATATTTCAGTCCTAGGCATGTAAAACGTGTCTGTATGTTTCGCTACGCGATGGGAGTCTAGCATTCCCACGTGAAGACCGTCACTGGCCCGACCGACCGTCGGTCGAGATAAATCAGACTAACCAGCTGCACTGTCACATACGACCATAGGCACTTGAGAACTCGGCATCCCGTCCGCTCTGCCCTAGATAAGCAAGCGACCGCCAGACTAGTAGTTGGGTGGGTGACCACCAGCGAATCCCTGGTGTTGTATGTTTCTTTTTCTTTTTTTTTTGCGGGGGATTTTGGCTTTGTTTTTGTTTCCGCTTATAGCTCCCTTTTTTTACCTTCCGACGGGTGAGGAAACTTTGGGGGAGGAGGGAGGGGTTCTTCTGGCCTGTTGTTTACTCTAGTTGATGTGAACCCCTTTCTTCTTCTCCACTGCTGCTGTGCAGGGGGGGGGGGGGCTTGGCGCATACATACCAGGTATCGTGGACTTGTACGCGGTATGTATTTGCCAGCAGTAAAACATGGTTGATAGGAAAGATTGTGATGGGATCCAGGCGTCTCCTCATTTCGCGCTGTTGTTATTTTTTGTCAGGCTTGATGTACGCAAATTCTTCTGTTTGGTTCCCCCCTTTTGGTTTGGTTTGGGGGGGTGATGGGGAAGGTTGGTAGTAAATATCTCCTGGCATGAGGAAATAAAGGAAAAGTCATTTGTTTTCAGCGTCGGCATCGGGGAACTCGTCCACACACAAAAAAGACAGCAAAGCCATAGAAGCAATGCGTAATTCAATAACTACCTACATATAGTTGCGCAACATATTTAGATTTTCGCGGTTCCAGTGCTTCCTTCTTTAGCGTAATAGTTTTGTCTTGTGAGCACCACGGCCTTTTCACATTTCCCGTGGACGATAAAAATTGAAGAAATGAAACGGGAGACATATAACCGAAAAGAGAGTTTACCAACTACCAGGAGAACAAAATGTCTAGTCAACCGACTCATCCGACCTCTCCACCTGGCCATTCCTCATCCACACCATCACCACGTCCCCGCCATCGCTGCGCCCCTGTTGCCGCCGACGCTTCTGGGAGGCTTGGAAAGCACCCAGCTTGTGGGTCACCATGATGACAGTGTACTTGTTGTTGATGAACTCCTCTTGGATGATGTCGTACACTGCCGCCTCGGTCGCAGCATCTAGCGACGACGTGACTTCGTCTAGGAGCACGATTGGGGTTGGACTAACATGCCGCGTGCTCTCGAAGGAGGAGTAAACACTCGTTTGACTGTTTATGCGAGAAATAACCCGTGCTTGAACAAGGCCGCGAGCAAGCGCGAGTAGCTGGGTCTGGCCGCCTGACAGAGCTGATAGTGAGGAGAGGGGTTTGTCAAGGATCGAGGAGGCAGCCTTGTCGTGGCTCTGAGGGCGACGGTGGTCGCCAAGGAGAGGAGTATAGAGGCTAGTCCTGCCGCTGCCGCTGCTGCTGCTGCTGTCACTGCTACCTTGAATGCCTTTTCCCTTGGCTGTTCCCGGCAGAGTGCGTTTCTCGGTCGACAAAAGAGCCCATAGGCCAATACTTTCCAGAATTTGGTAAATATCTTGATCAGAAATTGTCGCGGATGGGTCCAGATTGAAGCGCAGAGACGCGCCTGGCAGGAAGAACGGGTCCTGCGATACTGTGATAAAACACCGTTGTCGGATCATGCTCAGGGGGACCTGGCTGATATCGACACCGTCGATGAGCACGGCGCCGGATCGGATATTGAGTAACCGAAGGAGGGAGAGGAGTAGAGAGCTTTTGCCGCTGTTTTATGGTTGTTAGATGAGAAATATGGCCTCTTGGGGGGGCTTGTCGAGAAACGTGTTGCTTTCCAGACAGGAAAAACCACTGTACATACCTTCCTGTTCGCCCGCAAACGACAGTAGTCTGCCCAGGGGAGACCTTGAGGTTAAGATTGCGGAGAGCCAAAGTCCCATTCTCGCTGTTGCTTCGTCAGTAACCGGCGTCAGAAATAACCAGGAAGCCCACCTCACTGACCTGTAGGATACTGAAAAGTTTCTTAGCTCGAGTTTGTCAGATGACGGCCAGTTAGCAACAGGAGCAGAATCCTGTTGGTCAAGCTTTTCTTCTTGAGGGGTATACTCTTCGACCGTTTTCAGGCGTGATATTGCCCCCAGCGAAATCTCCAGGTTCGTCCAGGACTCGACAAGACGTAGAAGGGTGCTGTTTGCAACAAGAATCATCGACAACGCGACGCCAACCTGCCCTCCTGTCATTGTACCTTTCAGCAGGACAGATACAGCAATGGTCCCGACAGCCACCCCAGCCACGAGGAGGTCGAGAACAATGTTGAGCCACCTCTGCAGGCAAAAGAGCAGATAAAATGGTCGCTGGCTAAGGTCGAGACTGGCGGTGTTCTCTGCCGCCATCTCTGAATGCCAGCCGAATGCTCGGATGGTTTCAGCGCCTTGGACCTGGTAAGAAGACAATTTAGCAGATTGAAATGTCTTCGTGCAAGGACATTGACTCTTACTGTTTCCATGAGACTAGTAGAGACCGCGGATCGTGATTCTAGCTCGATAAGTCGTAGCTGGCGCGATGTTTGCAGGTAGACCTTTTGCACCACATATACAATGGCAGCGCAAAAGGGAAGTGTGGCGGTCATCAAGGGCTGGACGGCGAAGAGCAATGAGGCCTGCATGGCCAGCTTGAAGACCTCTGTACGGCGTGAGCAAACGGATTAGGTTGTTCCAGTTCGCCTTTTCAGGGAAATACATACGAACTCCCAAGTTCGAAACAGCCGAGGCAAGCTGCTTGTCCACGAGTTGGATGTCCTGACTAAAGCTGTTTCTTTGTTCAACATATCATTGTATGTTCAAGGTCAAGATATAGACATACTGATTCAGGATGACGCCAGTACCCGTCGTAGCAAAGTAAAAAAGAGGGGCACTGATAGCTGTTAGAAAAAGGTTCACAGGCGGGTGATTTCCACAATACACATCACATACCGCATAACGGTCTCCAAAAGACGCCCGTGTAAAGCCATGCCCGAGGTCGGAGCCACCAAGAGAATCGTAGACCTGCGTTTATGTTAGACCGACGATCTGAAACTGGGTGATAGACAAGACTCACCACATAATACCGTTGGTAGAGATCCATGCCATGAGGTTGAGGGCCGCGTATCCAACGGCATAGAATATTGTGTGTTTTCCGTCTTCTTCGGCGTCTTGGGTCCACCATTTCATCCAATACTGTGGAAACGTAATGAAGAAGGAATACAACGCCGTGCATGCGAGCATGAACATGACGTTCTTGATGCCGGCGCTGGTGAAATAGTAGCCTGGTGATGATTAGCGCCATATCCAATGCAGCATGGGGGAGTGTCGAACCGTAAAGAGACAGGTCACCACCCGCCCTTTTGAGATCATCAGAATCTGCCTTCGCCTTGATCTGAGTGGTTCCAAGCTCTCCTGACTTCTTTGCTTGATCATTAGTTTCATATGCGATTGAGGAGTCATCGTGATCATCGTGGATTAGCTTGGTGATAGGTTGTTCGTCTGTCTTCAGCTGGCTCCAGTGGCCTTGTTCCTTGATGCAACAGTCCAGTATGATGACATGATCGGCCAGATGGAGATGTTGAGCTATAAAGAAGGACGTTAGTTGACATAAGTTTAATAGCGCAAATGCAGAGTACAGCCGTGTACCTACTGGAATTGGTTATCCAAAAGACAGTTGTGCCCTGTTTCCGGAACAAGCCTTCTGGGCCCAGGAGATTCTGTGAGACTTGATCTTCGGTTCTGCCATCAAGAGCACTGAACGTATCATCAAGAATGACCAGTTTACATCGTTGAAAGACGGCGCGGGCGAGAGCCTGTGTGACATAGTCAGCGATACCCCCTCAAGTTGGCTCGAGTCTGTCCATCCTACCACGCGCTGCCGTTGACCGCCGGACAGGCTCGTGCCTTTATCACCCACAGCCGTGTCATCCCCTCTAGGGAGCACTGAAAGGTCCTGATCAAGGCAGCATGCCTCGGTTACCGTTTTATACCATATCTCATCGGTATCTGGCCCAACAACAGGCCCACAAACCACCTGCTTGATGGTCTCGTTTGGAAGCCAAGGGGTTTGGGCACAATAAGCAACGCGACGAGTTGACACTGTGACTACTCCAGTCATCTGCAAGTGCTCCCCCAGTATAGCACGTGCCAGAGTAGTCTTTCCGGCCCCAACCGGGCCAGAACATGCTACTATCATGCCCTGTGATATCTCGAGGTCGATATTGTCAAGGATCTTCTTGTCACTGCTCTCCCCAAAGACACTCAAATTCTTGACCAGAATCGCCGGCATTGAGTCGTCGTCATGCCGTGTCAGACTTGTCTCGCCGTCCAAATCTGCTAGCTGTAGATGACTCTCAATGCGTTGGAAGCTGGGCCATGCTGCTACCGCTCTCGGGATGATTGTCATGACCATGTTTGCGGAATGTGTTACTAGCGCGAGAACTGCAATGGTAGCAAATGCCGTCTCAGTATCGAGAGTTTTGCCATTCAGCATGGCGATGATGGCGAAAAGAACGATGGTGATAACGGGGGCAAACATTCCCAAAGCATTTGCTATGCAGGGTTAGAGGTGCAAACACCCAGACCTCAAGCAAAATCCCCAGCTTGTGTTGACATACCACTTGCGTTGTAGATGAACATCATCCATCTGACATTTCGCGCTTTACCGACCTCTCCTTGTCTCAGTTCAAGGATGTACTCTTGAACGGCATCCTGTATGCCCAGCATCTTGATAGACTTGATGGAGCCAAGCATGTTGGAAGTCATGGATATCCTCTTTTGCGTTGCAACATTCCATTCCGTCTGGCGACTCTTCAGATTGTTTGCAACATATCGACTTATTTGGGAGCACACTAGGACACATCAGGACAGGAGAAAGAAATATAAGGGTATCGAGACTGTTGGCTCACCAATGATAATGATATGAGGCACCGGCCAGAGCCAGCCAACCTTTCTGGCCAACAGGACAGTTCCAACGACGACCTCGACAACCTGTGCCCAAGTCTCATGGAACATACGTCCAGCGTTCTCCAGGGCTGAGACGTCAGTTGTCACCAATGCTACGGCTTTGCCATCGTCGTATGCTTGGCTTGGAGCAACGAGGGAGCTCTCATGTACTAGGCTGACAAGTGCACCACGGATCATGACTTGCAACCTATTCAATCTGTGTTGATATGCTCGCGCCGAGAGCTAGAGAGACGTTTAGAATCGAGAGTCAAAGGATAACGCCTAGTCCTTGTCACTTACCGCAAGGCCAACATACACGAAAATGGCTTCGAGGATAACATAGTAACCGTCGTCCTGTGCTGTGTTTGTTGACTTGACAAAGACTATTGCACGACTTATAAGAAGAGGTTGGCTATAGCGAAATCCGAGGAGGCAAAGCCGTGGGACGGTAAGCGAGAGGAAGGGCCAAAGAAAGCATTTGACCAAGACCAGTGGGAGTGACGGAGAATCTGGACTGGTGTGTTAGAGGCTACCCCACGGAAGTTGAATAAACCGTGGGATATCTCACTCACCGTTTTGTAACCAAGTGTGCAATATTTTTGCTCTGAGTGTTCCCGAGGACAGCTTGCTGTCTATTGCTGGAAGACGTTCATTGACCAGAACCTTTCTATAACCGGCAACAAGGACGCTGTTGATCCACCAGACAAATGCTCTTCCAAGGATGCCGGATGTCTCCTCTGGGGTTGAACTGCGCCAGCTGTCGAGGAGAACAGGCTGTTTGCTAAGACACTCGACACCAAGAAGAACAGCCTTGAGAGCAAGCACAACACCCAATTGAATGGAGTGATCTTCGACCAGCCATCGCGTAGAGGGTGAAGTGAGATGCATAAGTTGCAAGGAATCATAGAGTGCCGAGGGAAGAAGATACAGCACGACCAGACTCGAAGGCCTCACGCTTCGCTTGTGCTCGACTTGAGAGAGCCATACCAGACACAATGAGGCAACTGGGGGAGATTCGGGAAGGACTGAGTTGATGCCTCTCGGCCCTGTAATGAGCTGCGTACATGAAAGCACGAGGCCCAACACCTGAGATATATGTAAGTCCTTCGAATCCATGTACCCAACACCAGCAATAACATGGGCTGGGTGCTCACAAGTTTGGCACGACCTCGCCAACTATCGCGGACTTTGATCGGCTTCGATTTCAGTTCATCCAATCGCCATGGAAACACGACAAGGAACACGAGCGAGAGGGCCCAAGGGATTGTCCGGTCTATAGGGAACAAGCAAAAGAAGAAAAAGACGATTATTGCAGAGACGAGGGACAGACGCGCAATCCGGGGCAAGATGAGACGCGACATCCTTCGAAGGTCAGGTAGGTAGGCACCTGCTGGCAGGCACTACAAGATGCAGGCAGGCAGGCAGGCAGCTACCTCGATGTCGTGAACACTGCACTGCGAATTGTTTTCTTGGCAGGCATTTCGATCCCTCTCGTCTTTATATGTCCGTCCATCCACGCTGTGGCAGGCCCAAACGGCCCCCAAAGACCTACTATAACACCCATGGCACGGCTGGCATGTATGCGGGACGGTTGTCGGGGTTGGGGTTGCGGGACCCACGTTGCTGCAGCCACCCAGTCTGCCACAGTTCAGCATCCGATGGCACGGGCTACCGGGCGCTCTTGCCATCACGAATCGCGACGTGAACTTACACAATGGGCCGTGTACCGTGCCTAGGGTACTTGAGCCGATATAACCTGGAAGAGTACCTCGTAGTCTCGCTGCCTTTCTTTGACATTTGATGCAGCCTGGCTTTTTTGCGTGTATTGATAAATTAGCTAAGGTACCTTCCAGGTTACCTACCTGTACGAAACCGCAAGCCTATAACAATGCAGTACAACTTCAATACCTTGCTTAGGCATGCTTGAAGAGGCTCTAAATGTCACACGCCGGCGAGATTGGCACAAAGGCAGCAGCGATTTCTTGCTTTGGATGGACTGTGACCCGGAACACTGGCAATCGAAAGCCTTTTTCAATTGCGACCGAGAGACCTCCACCTCTGCGCGTGAGCCAAAAGTTTCGGTGATCAGTTGTGATAAGTTGGCATTTGGACCTGGAGCTTCCCCCCCCAGAGGGAATTCGCGGCTCAACAGAGGCATGGAGGTAAATTGGAGCTTGGGAGAAGACTGCCTGTGCTGCCGTCTGCCCGCTTGGAAATTCAAAATCAATCCCCCCTCCAGCCCGCCCTTGCGTCCACCTAACTCGCAAGGCACCTGCCCTGAGGTACGAACTCCCTGGGTGCCCGTAGCGTCCAACCAAACCGTGTCTGCACTGCTGGGCATTCGTTGCGCTGCCCGGGCGCTGCGTCTTCGGCCGTCGCAAACTCCCTGACAACCCAGCTGCAGCAGCTGCAACGCGGACTTTTGACACCACCTGAGCTGAGCAATTCCAACAAGCCAGACTCGCCTCGGTTTGCGGCAACCAATCTAGGGCACAATCCATCCTCCCTTGGCCAAACCGACTCTTGCTCATTGCTGATGGAGAGAAGGCCTGGTGCATCACCATGATTATCTCTCTCCCAAATGACAATGACTACCTCCGTGACCCGCTCGAGACGAGCTGAGGGTCTGCGTCATCCACACCCCGATCCCAATGCTCACCACCCGCAATTGACCGCGACCGCGCGCCTCCAAAACAATCAGAATTTCGCCCTCAACTCCCACCGAACGAAACGGCACCTCGAGGCGTCGGGGGCGAATGATTTCGACCATGTCCCCAAGAAGACGAGATTCACAACCGGCATCGCCGTCGAGATACCGTCCAGACCGTCGTCGTTCCACTCGAGAAATGCGAGAGAGACCTGCGACGCGAAATCCCAGCAGGTGCCCGCCAAATCTGTCGCCACGGGGCCCAATCGCCCGAATCCCACTCCCACCCCGCCCACCACCACCACCACCACCGCCGCCGCTGCTCGTTCAACAAGCACAAGCACAAGCACACGGGCTGCCATAAACACTACCACAACCAGCACCCAAGTGCCTGCTGGTCTCACAAAACACAAGGAGAAGGTGGTCAATGGATTAAAACATGAGCTGAACCGACTGCAGCCAATTCCGGTCGAGGTCAAAGACCAAGGCCGGAAATTGCGGTCGCAGGAAGCCTCCCGCTTCAAAAGCGAGCTCTCGGCCTACTTTCCCGACTATGACGAGGTGATCGGCAACGATCCGAAGGAACAACGTGAGCCCCCAGCAATCCGCTGCAGCATTCTCTGGAACGTATGGAATACATTTCTGACTTCTCCATGGGTTCTAGACATCCTAAACCTCGACACTCCCATTATTATTGTCGACCGTTCGACCCCTCAACCTGCCCCCCAACATACATTGCATTCCCCCGATAGACGCGGCAGCTTGGATTCCCACCCACACGACTCATATCCAATACGAAGCTACGGCGACGCGCTCTTCACCGATCTCTTTGACTCACAGACCATTGATTTCAGTTTTCTTGAGACGCGTTACAAAGGGAAGTCCCTCGAGGATCCCTTGCCAGATTCGTTCTTTGAACCTGCCCACAAGAAGGCCGAACGTTTGGAACGCTCTATACGGAACTCGGAAAAGGGGCGTGCCCAACATGAGAAGGATCAAATCATCCGGCTCTTGGACTGCCTGCAGGGGCCCGATTGGCTGCGGGTGATGGGCGTGAGCGGGATCACTGAAAGCCGAAAGAAGAAGTTTGAGCCTGCACGGGCACACTTCATCAAAGGCTGCCAGGCGATTCTCGAGAAATTCCGTGCTTGGGCCGCCGAGGAAAAGCGGCGGAAGCACGAAAAAGAGCGTGCGATTGCCGAGGCAGAAGCCCTGCAAGAGGCCTCAACTGACGATGCGGAAGAGGCGGAGGAGGACGACGACGAAGAAGAGAATGAAGACGTCGCAGACGAAGCGGAACAAGTGGAAGAAGCTAAGCCCACCGAAGGGAGAGAGGTCGCAGATAGCAACGACGACATGGGCGATGCCGACGAGAATGCCGACGATAGCGACGGTGACCCACCCGATTACAGTGATGTCGATGCGTCCATCGCGAAACAGCTTCGAGAAGAGGCAATAGCGGCGGCAAAGAAGTCCTCAAGGCGCACAAGGCGCGGTGGAGCACTACCTCCACCCCCCGCACCCGAGCCGTACAAGGAGTTCACATCGTTCTTCCGCAAGAAGTACCAGCGGGATGCTGCGCTGAGCAAGAACAGGCGCCGAGGTCGAAAGGCCATGGCTTGGGGACAAGCGGTGCCCGACACAGATGAACGAGACTTTCAACTGCCCGAGGAGTTTTGTGACGAAGAGACGCTCAAGGCGCATGCCCGGAGGAAGCGTAGGGATAAACGAGGAAAGCATTGATTGTCGTGTTACTTGTGGAAAGCGTCGGCGCAATCTTGGGGTTCACGGGTTGCGATTTATTTAATGGAAAGAAGCGGCCAATAGGTCTTGCTCGGAGGACGTTTGTTGCATTTGCGACGCGGACCGGGCTAAGGTCAAGGCACCAGGTAAGGTAAGGCACCTTGCCCACAACACTACATCATCACCAGCATGATCAGGAGCATGAGCGTGGATAGGTAGCAGAAAATAAAATACAACAGGGTCCGTACGGCCATCCTCCCTCTACAGGCTTGGTCTAGGGCAACGAATCTCCTTCTTTCAAGGTGAAAACGAAGCATATGTAACATAAATATTTCAGATGTCCCAGTAACCGGTAATGGAGGTCAGGTACGTGTAGTTGATGTTTCTTTTTCAAGAGAAGCTCTACACGTGTACATCATGATGGTTGTTTCAGGGGCCTACATAGCTCCCCTGTGACGACATCATCCGTTGTCGCACCTCCCTATACTATACGCCCCCAGGCCGTTTCGTCGTCTGCCTTTCCAGGCCTCAGTGCGGGGTTCCAAGCTGGCACGCTGGGCTTTCCCCAACTGGCCCGAGCTGGCCTGTTCTGTGGGGCGCCACCCAAGGTCGGACAAGCGGCAAAACCGCGGCTGGCAAGACCGGCTGGTGCGAGCATGTCACCAATGTTTTAGCGAACAAGCAAAGGTTGATTGATGCACGGCCCAATTTTGGCGCAGCAGGAGGGAGGCTCTTGGCTTGGCGTGCCAGGGCACCTCAACATCATCGGTTCACGACCTCTCCAAAGGTATTCCGTCTCACGTACGGATACCTTCCCGCTCTCACCTCGGCTCACCTCACCCGCCACGACTGCAACCATCGCTCGTTTTTCGGCCACTGTAACCCTAACCTGCACCGTTTCGGCTTTCAGTCCTGTTCTATCATCCGTTGTTGGACCGCAAACCGCCGCCCTACCGAGGGGCGCGGCGCGCGAAACTCTCTTTGCAGCGCAGAGCCACCGCCGACATCACCTGCCATGACCTAGCGATATCCATTCGACCTGGCGAAGCTTGGACAGGTCGCGCTTCTGTTTCCCGCCCTCACCCTCGCGCTCTCGCGCTCCCGCACTCTCGCATCCTCGCACCATCGAACCCTCGCCCTCGCTGACTGAAGCTTTCAATCTGCCATCGCGGTCGGGATCGCCCTCGCCCGTGCCATCGCCGCACCTTCAACTTCAGCCTCCCCCCTCGGCTTCTCGCACCTGCGCGCCCGTGCCCGCGCCCGCGCACCCAACAGAAAACTAGCATCGGCTTCCCAGCAATGCCTTCCATAGCAGACCGCGAGGCCGCCGTTGATTCGGTGGCCTTGCCCGAATACCAGACCGCCTGCGAACCTTTTGTTGTCCTGAAGCAGCATGTTGATCTCGAGGTCAACTTCCGCGACAAGAGCATCAGCGGCGTCTCGACCATTCACTTTTTTCTCAACAATCCAGATCTTGACGAGGTGTCATTCGACGCTCGCCAATGCGACATCGACATCGACGACATAACGGTGGATGGCTTCCGGACAACCGCGTCCTTTCATGACCCCTACGATCTGATGGAATACCCTCCGCAGTGGCAGCTTGGCGCAGGGCAGCATCACGTCATAAGAAAACGGATGCAGCCTCTTGCCCCCGAGCGCCGACCCGACGTCCCCATCAAGGAGCGTGAGAAACAGCTGCTCGGCTGTGTCCCTGCCGACCGGTCGCTAAGAGTGTCTCTACGGCCCGAAGGAAAGCTGGAGGACGAGTCCCGGCGCCCCCTCAAGATCAAGACTGTGCGGATGGACAAGGATGACCCGAATGACGAGAAGAGCGGAATTAAGATTTCCATACCATTTCGGTCCAAGAATATCCGGGACGGCCTGCACTTCGTTGGTGTTGAGGAGGGTGACTCCAGATACCCTCACGTCTACACGCGCCACTCCATTGAACCTGGAACACCATCCTGCATCTTTCCCTGTGTTGACGATCCCGGGTCGAGGCACCCGTGGAAAGTCTCGATCAAGTGCCCCAGGACCCTTGGCGATGCGTTTGAGCGGCCCGCCACCACCCAGCCGCCTCTCTCCGTCAATGGCAGCCGAAAGAGAAAGTTTGGAGATGAGCCGTCATTACCTGCCTTTCCCCTGATGGACCAGGAGGACAAGATGATGGAGATGACCGTCGTCTGCTCGGGCAACCTCACCGGGGAGCAGATAGATCCAAAGGATGACAAGAAGAAGACGATGACATTTGAGTGCCAGAACTCGGGGGCCCAACACATCGCGTTTGCCATCGGACCCTTTGAGCACATTGATTTGTGGTCCGAGTTCAGAACGGAGGAGGCCGACGAGAAACTCGGAGCCAACGCGGCAAAGATACATGCCTACTGCCTTCCGGGCCGCGCCGAGGAGGTGCGTCACAGCTGCGCTCCTATCGTCTCGGCCGCGGATTATTTCGCCCCCGAGTTCGGAAGATATCCCTTCGAGAGCTACAAGGTCTGTTTCGTGGAAGACATGATCCCAGACACGGTGGCTGCAACTTCAATGTCACTCTGTAGCACGAGATTGCTTTATCCCGAGGACATCATCGATCCCGATATCGAGGTTACGAGGAAGCTAGTCCATGCGCTGGCAAGCCAGTACCTGGGCGTCCATATCGTCCCAAACCAGCGGTCAGACAGCTGGCTCGTCATCGGCATGCAGTGGTTCATGACCGATCTCTATATGAGGAGTTTGTGTGGTAACAACTGGTACAAGTTTCATCTGAAGACCATGGCGGACAAGCTGATCGAGTCGGATGTCAACCGACCCTCGCTGCACGACCTGGGCGAGCACCTTCACATTGGGGACTTCGAGCTCGAGTTCATGGCTCTCAAAGCGCCGCTGGTTCTGTTCATTCTCGACCAGCGCATGTCAAAGATTCCTGGCTCGACAGGTGTCGTCCGCGTGATCTCTAACATAGTCTCGGCGGCCAACATCTCGAATCTGGATCCTACGGTTACATCACTTGCTGCGGCAGAATTTCGGCGGTCTTGTGAGAAGAAGAGTCAGTACAGGCCGGACGAGCTGTGGGATCAATGGGTTTACAGCGCAGGCTGTCCGAAACTCCTGATCAAGCAAAAATTCAACAAGAAGAACTTGAATGTCGACATCGGTATCATCCAGACCCAGGGCACCGAGCCAAAGTCCAAGTCGATCAACAAGTCCGAGTTCTGGAGGGAGTACCAAGAAGAGATTCACAACGTCTACGCCGCTGAGGTCCCAAAGCTCTTCACTGGCCCGTTCACAGTCCGGATTCATGAAGCAGATGGCACGCCTTATGAGCACTACCAGCTGATCACGGAAAAGGACAAGACTGGTACAACGCTTGCAATTGCCTATAATACGAAATATAAGCGCTTGAAGCGTACCAAAAAGGCCGTAGCTGCGGCCGCCAATAATACCGATAAACACGACGTTCAGGAGGACGATGTTGTGTACTTCAATATGCTCGGAGACGTCCTTACAACCGCCAAAGACGTCGAAAACTGGGGCCTCCAGGAATGGTCGGAACAGGTGCAAATCCAGATGGATCAAGAGTCCTATGAGTGGATCCGGTTTGACTGCAACTTTGAATGGGTGTGCGAGACCATTACGGATATGCCGGGCTACATGTACCTGGCCCAGTTGCAGCAAGACAGAGATGTGGTTGCACACCAAGATGCCATGCTCTTTTTCAAGAGAGGCAAGAGGCATGGAGTTGCCGCCACCATCGAGACGAGAACAGTGATGGATAAACGCTACTTCCACGGCATCCGAATCATGGCTGTCGAGGACCTGGCGAAGCAGGCTGATCCGGATCTCAACTACATCGGACTAGCCCAGCTCATCCTGAGCTTCCGACACTTCTTCTGTTACAGAATGCTGGGCAAGGCTGGGAATGTCACTTACCCTCCCCGGCCAAACGATTTCCAGGACAAGGCCCAGTATGCAGTTCAATCTGCGATTCCGGGGGCGATTGCGAGGACCAGGGAGCGGGGCCGGTGCTCCAAGAATGGGCGAAATTTCCTTCTCGACCTGCTTCTTTTCAACGATAATTCGGAGAACGAATACTCTGACCAGTTCTATATCGCCAAGCTTCTGGAGGCTCTCACGACCTCGCTGATACCGGAGAAGCAGGAGGGCGAAGGGACCCTCCTCTCGAACCTGAAGATGGACGTGGACGAAGATCGGGAGTTCAAAAACTTCATCGAGAAAACGCTCGAGGAGATTGAAAAGTACCGCCGCATGGATGAGTGGACTTCGAGTTACCAGAACATATGGACGCTCACGGCCATGGATTGCAAGACGAGGCTTATGAAGGAGCGCGTAATTCCGATTAAACCAACGGAATTCATGGCGTATCTCCAGGACGGCAATCTTGACCTGGTCCGGATCAAGGCGTTTGAGTGCCTTGTTGAGCTTGGGATGCTTTCCAGAACACCGGTCCTCAAATTTCTGCTCTCGTGCATGAGCACGGACAAGTCTCCGTTTGTTCGCGATCGTCTCTTCAAGATATTCTGCAAAGGCATTGCGGCCATTGCGTTTGGAGAAAACAAAGCCTCCCAGCCCGAGCCAGAAGTCGAGGTCGATGATAGCGGCTTGATCATCGAGCAAGGCGAGCTTGAAATCCAACAACGAAAACTTGACGCCGTCCGCAAGGAGGACATCAACCAGTCTCTCCATGCGCTGAAGGAAGAACTGAAGGGCAACACGGAGCTGCAGATGGCTATCTGGCAGGCGGTTGAATCTCCCATAATCGGCCTGAGGGAGAAGCGCCAAATTTTGGAGCTTTGCTCGGCTATGTTCGAACCGGACGACACGCTTCTTGTCACAGTCAAATACCCCAGGTACTGGACGTGCACAAGGGATGCACCGGTAAACGCCGGCACTTCAATTGTGCCGTCTTCCAAGCCAGGTCCGAAGAGGTTGATGGTCCACTTCGCCCAGCATTATCGAACCAAGCCCAAGTTCGAGAAGGTCTTGACACCGCCTCCTCCCCTGCCCGTGCTGGAGGTCGTCAAGCCACAAGAGACGAAAAAGATCAAGTTGAGTTCGAGGCCGTCCTTTAGCGGGCCTGCATCCTTCAACGGCCCTTCCTCGTCCTATGGAAACTCTTCGTCCTTTGGCAACCCTTCGCTCGGCGGATCGTATCTCAGTCGCCCTTCTAGTCGCCAGCCAACACCGGCACCAGCACCAACTCCGATTCAAGTTCCCTCTCAGGCATCGGTTCCGACTCAGGCCAAGATTCAGGTTCAGGCTCAGGTTCCAGCTCAGGCGCAGGCTCCAGTTCCGGTCGCGGCTACGGCAATCGTGGCGCCCCTGGTTCGGAAAGATTCAATCTCGGTGACAATGCCTCGGCCCGCCGCGCCAACCCCGGCACCCGCGACACCCGCAGCACCTGCGGCGCCTACTTCAGACTCGATAGCGGTGCAATCTGTGGCGCGACTCTCAACACCGTTGATAGGGACGCCGCCGCCCTTGGCCAGGGCTTCCAGCCAACAGCTGAATGGCAGCTCTGTGAAGCCAGCAGAGAAGCGTCCTAAGCCAGCTAAGAAACGCAAGAGCGACGAGAATGACAACTTGGACCGACCAAAGAAGATCTCAAAGTCCCACAGCGGCGGCGTCCGTCCGGGAGCCAACGGCCGGCCATCGAAGGTGGTCACTGTTCCCTTCAGGTCATGGCATAAGCTGTCAGAGAATATCCGTCGGAGGCTGGGATCGGGATCGGGACATTCAAGAACCAGCGCCTCGTCGTCAACGATTGTGGCTACTCCCACAGCCAAACGCATCGTGGCTACATCCGACCCTTCATCGTCGCCCGCAGTCGCAGCATCTCCCGCCTCGAACTCACAGTATGGACTTGGGGCTGGTGCGCCGTCTTCGGGCTTCAAGCAACGCAAACCGTTGCCCTCATCTGCGCCGCGTGATCCCCTGGCACCGGTTCCTCCTCCGACAACGAACGGTGTTTCTGTGTCTGCACCGATTGCCACAGCGCCGTCGCCTGCGCCGTCGATGGCGAAGGATCCTCCGCGGAAGGTCATCAAGCTCAAGCTCAAATCGTCGTCGATGTCATCCTTCTCACAGGGATCGCCGCGTTGAGAATGTCTGATCGCCCTGGACACGGGTGAGGAGATGAAGGATAATTCAATCTGACTTCTCGACGGCGATTTGAGGCATTCATTGATGAATGTCTTGCGTTGGTGCGAGACCGACCGTTGGAGTTGTATCCAGCGTCATCACTTAAACAGTTACGGTTTTGGCTATTGGTCAGAGCCCATAGCAGAGAGAGAAGATCTCTGTTCAAGCTCATGCCTTATTTGCACCCAACAAATACCCCATTCTTGTTTTTTTTTTTTTCACGAAGCCGCTCTATCCCAATCTGATGGCCTCTCTCGCCTTACGGAACCAGGCCAGATAACCCGACAACAAAAAGGTCCGAGTCGGGAGCAAGCGACCGCTAGCTTGGGCTGGAGGAGATCCAGAAGTGGCCAAACGACTGATCTGGTGTGTCTCGGGGACTCGGCTGCATTTGCATGGTCATTATTCAGCGCGGCGTTTTGGGGGGGGGGGGAGGGGAACAGAGAGAGGTGCGAGAGCGGGTTTCTTTTTTCCAACGAAAAACAAAAATGTCCTAGCCCTTTCCACACTATCATACAAACTTGTACGATATTTCTCATTGGCATTTCAGGGGGCGTGGTCACAAGCACAGAAAATGCTGGGCTTCGCTCGCCAGACTGGCTAGTCCTTATTCTTTTTCTTTTCTTTGTTTTTTTCCGACTGTGTTATATTGTATAAAGACAGGAAGGGACGGGATCCCGGAAGAGGGACAGGGGATTATGCGCATAGCATACCTATACATACAGAAGTACAGCCAGGCTGATCGAGGACGATGGGATGCTTGGGTTTGGTGGAAAGCTGAGAAGGGAAACAAAACGCAGCCTCGTTTGTGGCCGGCCTCCTTGGTGGTGGTGGTGGTCATGGAACGCGCGCGTGGTAATCGAAATGGCGAGACAGCGCAACACTGCTTGCTTTTACCTCGGCGTTGTGGTGGTGGTGTGTGTGTACTTGATGTGTGTGCACACTGGACCGGATGGATCTTGATTTATTCAGCGAAATAATAGGAAATGATACCCACCTCCTCCCATCGTCAGGCGGTTTCGGTCATGGTATTTACTCGTTGATTCCTCTGCGAGCAATTCCTGTTTATTGAAGTGGTGATTATGGTCGTGTTGCATGTGGTGTGTGTGTGTGTGTGTGTGGAGGAGGAGGAGTACCTAGTGTCAAGAATGTCTAGGTATACATGGTAGATAAAAGGTGCTTCCTTTCTTGTTTCCTATGATATGATGTGATATCATAGGTAGGTGGGTATCTTATAGTATATGATACATGTAGCAAAGTGTGCTCCTGCAATAGATGTGTTTTTTTATGCTTTTACAAGAGGAGATCGCAACATCGCCATGCCTGCCTCCCCCGCAAGCCAGAACCCTGTCCCGTCCGGTCCTTTTCAAAGCCCATCCACAATCCATACCAGACAAAAACAAAACATCCACGAGAAAAACAAAAATGAAAACCAGCCACACCACCCCCTCAAGCATGAGGCTGCCTCCTCCGCTGCGGCGCGGGCGGCGGCCCCGCCGCAACCCCGATCCTCTCCTCCCTGCTCCGCTGCTGTGGCCTCGTCTCGGGCGTAACAGCCGCGTGCCGCGAGCTAGTCAACACCCGCGAGGGCTGCTGCTGCTGCTGCTGCTGCTGCGCACCTCCAAACCCACCACCGGCAGCAGCAGCAGGGGTGGGCGTAAGCACAGCAAGCGAGCCCTGTGCCTGTGCCTGTGCGCCGCGAAACCGCTCCCGGGCAGCGGCTTCGTGGTCCTCGCCTCGCGCCGCCCGCTGGATGATGCTCGACGGGAGGGTGGTGGTCGTCGTCTGGCCACCGCCACCGCGCTGCGCGGGGACGGGCGTCTGCGTTGCGCGGTCTTGGTGCACGGCTGGTCGGCGCGGGTTGGGGTTGGTGGTTCCGCGGCCTGCTAGGCCGCCGCCGCCGCGGAGGGTGGGGCGGGGGATGTTGTTGTTGTTGTTTGTGGGTATGGTGGTAGTCGTCATGCCCATTGCTTCGTCGACGTCCATTCCGTCGTCGTTGTCGTTTTCATTTTCATTTTCATTCCCGTCGGCACCGGCGTGGTCGTCCTCGTCGGAGCTGTTGAAGTCGTTTTGTCTGGTGCTCGGCGTGGGGAGGTTGTACGCGGAGAATTCTGAGCTTTGCTGCTGGTGGTAGCGGGGGCGGTGGTGGTGGTTGTAGTCATCTTCCTCTTCGTCGTCGTCGTCGTCCTCGTCGTCGTCATAGGCATTGCCGGTGCCGTGGTGGCGCGCGGCGGCGGCGGGGTTGCGTCTGCTGATGCTGCTTCCGCCGCCGTAGCTGGCTGCGTGGGCGGCCGAGGACGCGGCGATGGCTTCTTTTCTTGCGCGCGCTTGCGAGGCTTGCAGCGCCGCGAGGCCGTGGGCCTTTTCGCGCTCCGCCGTCCGGTCTTCGTAGTCGGCTATGTCCTCGGCCGTGATGGCCAGGACGGTGAGGGGCCTGCGGAGCATTACGGGCGGGTTGTAAGGTTGCTGTGGGTGTTGGGCTTTATTTCGAGTTTTAGGAAAAGATAAAAAAGAAAAAAAAGCGTTGGTGGTGGTGAGAGGTCGGTGAGATGAGATGTGAATGAGATAAGACGGCGAAAGATGAGGCGCCTTCTGGATTTGTTGAGGCGGCTTTCGTTGGTTTATTGACGGCTGGTTTGTGGCAATTCCTTCAATTCATGGTCGAGCAGTTGCGGTTGTTCTAGCTAATGGTGAAGGTGAAAGAAAAGCGGTGGTGGTCGTGATATGTGCCTGCTTGGGTGCACAGGTCTATGAGCACCTCGTATTTTCTTTCGGGTCTCGAGAAATGGCCCTGAGAGCGTTGGTTGGTGGGCGGAGGGTGAAAGTCCCCGGTGCAAGCGAGGCACAGGAGGGGAGGTAATAAAGAATTAAAACACCGTCTATATCTGTTCCAAATTAATCAAAAGAGAGTGGAAGAATTTGATTAATTGATGAGAGTTGCTTTTCGCTGCCCGAATGATGATAACGCGACCAGAATACGGTTGGTCTGGTGTTGTAAGTTCTGCTTGTCATCGGGCGCGTCTCGCAAGGCGACAGTCGTCGTCTTACGGGTTATCAGCGCGAACCATCCGTATCGCACGGGGCCGTGAGGGTTAGGGTTGGTCTACCAAAAGACAACGACAGCGTCACGACGAGCAACGACGAGCAACGTAACAAGAACATGATGAGTATTTGCAAAATACATTCTATTGAGCAGGATCCAGATAATTCTCATGCCCCTCATCAGCCTTCTTTAGACAGTGTATGTATAAGAAAAAGGGGGTATCAATTGACAAAAGTTCCCTGCCTTGCGCCGGCACCCCTCATAATCTCATTCAGGTCATATCCCGCTCTACTTGGAGTTATCTTTCATCTTTCCGCACGATGAGCATGTCCACCATTCTCTCAACATGATATTCCCACAGAACGAGCACTGCCATGTCGCCGGCACTGTTGAAGCAGGCGCTTGGCTGGGCCCTCCCTCGGCCCCTTTCTTTGACTTGGACGACCTCGCTGGACTGGAAGTCAAATCGACCACCGCTCTTGGCCGTTTGTTCTGGCTAGCTGCGAGGCTCTGTGTCGTCTTTGCGGGTCGTTCGGTTTCGCAGGCACCACAGCACAGGAACGTCGCCGGATTGATCAGCGTGCATATATCGCACGCCCAACCATCCACCTCTTCGGAGGGTACGGTGGGCGGTATACTTGGTTTGGTGGCTACAGGTATTGGTGGAGCCCATGAACTTAATTCTTGAGAGTTTGATGATGTTGAAACCGACGGCACTTGTTGCTCAGGCTCGGGCTCAGGCTCGTAACCGTTTTGACCACTCATGACCGCGCCTCCCCCATTCCCAGTCGGGTTTTGAGCACTGGGAGGGATGTACGAGCTGCCGTACTTTGTCTTCTCGTCCTCCTGAACCAATTCCCATAGCGCTTGCGCGATGGCGGCCTCGTTTGCGGCATCTTCCTCGGCCTGGGTCCGGAATCCGTTCTTAGTCGCTGTATCGGATATCTCCTGGATCTCGCGTTGGTTATGGTGTGTGTTTCCGCATCCTTGGAGGGTCCTGTTGCGCCGTTCTATGGCGCGGGCAATGACGTTTCGCATGTCTTGACCAGGTCTCGGGGCGGCGCCTCCCAGCCTTTGTCCCGAGCCTGACGAGAGGGTCCGTCGCTTCTCTGCCGCGACCCGGGCCAGCCGGCGTGCTTCGTGCATCGGCAGTCGTTGGCCACCTAAGACGCGTCCGTTCGACAGGAAGCCTTCGCCTGTGTACCCCTTGCGTACCAGGCCCTCATGCTCGTCCCGGAGCTGGTTCCACAGGGCATTGAATTTAGCATCGTGCGGGCCGTGGACGATATGCGACAGCTCGTGTAGCATGGTGTCCGTGACCTGCTCGATGGGCAGAAACTGGTTGCGGTCGCCGGGATAACGGAGCCGGAGCAGGATTCTCTGTCCCCGGTTCACGTTGAGTCCTTTGGTGATTGATTAGTTTACTGCCCTGTCCATTCCTCTGAGTGCTGACCGAGTCTGACTTACCAAGCAAGTTTTGCTGGTCTGGATAGAACTCGGCCAGCTCGGCGACTTTCCATCCCCTGGCCCTCATGATGGGCTTCACCAGCGACGCAATCTTCTTCAGGGAATGGAGGGCCTCCTTCTCCCGAGGAAAGTCCTTCAGATGGGAGAAGGAAAGCACCAGAGCGTTGTGTTCAGCCATGTCGACAGCTGCGCTTTGGCCTTAGCTGCACATGCACATGTGAGGGCAGAGATGAAGGCTTTTGAAACCGGGTTGACGAAGATGAAAGAAGAAGGAAAACCCCCCACCCCAAAAAGGCACGACGTCGTCAAAACGCACTCCAAGGAATCATCTGGAAAGTCCAGAATGCATCTCGTAAGCAGCCAGCCGGAGGTGCACAGCGCCGACTTGACCATTAAAACATTGGTTAGCTCATAGCTGCTCAGACTGGTGAAGTCAATCAGGTCAGGTAGCTGTCAGGCTGCCGCGTCATGTCTGTTTGCCTTGGGTTGGCTTCGCCGGACAGTTAATTGGTAGGTGGTGAAATGGTTGCGGTGGCGGCGGTTGACGGAAATAAGCTACGTAGCAGAACTGGCCTTACCAAAATGTCGCTCATTATGCCCTCGGGCTCATCACATGGATTGCATATTGTGTATCTGAGGTAGGTACGGTAGGTGATAAATGGAAGCTTCGGGCCGTTCCCACCTACAGGATATGTACGCCACGTTTTGCCCTGACAAATGCAGCAAAGTGGCTTTTGTTCAGGTCCCACTGTCCTCTGTGGGCGCAGGCAGCAGCGACCTTATGTACTTGTCACTGCTTCCAGGTTGTAACCGCCAAGCGCCGCTGAGGAATGCCACCTTCGCCTCCCATTTCTCACCTGGACCACGCCTTCGTTGAGGAAGAACAAGGCACAGAAGTCCTCAAATGTCGAATCTGGGCGGCGACTGCCTCGTGAAAGCATTTGAGATAGCCGCGCCACCTGCCCGTACCACTCGCATGATCTATGTCTATTCCTTTCAACTCCTGTCTGCCTGCAGACCTTACCTGAGGCGCCATGCATGATGCCGAGCCCCTGATCCGCCTTCAACTCCCGTGATGTGCAAAACAGAGCGCCAACCAAGTCTCGAAGCCACGGTTCGCCGGTTCCTCGTGAGGATCCCAGGTTCCAAATACATAAGGTGCACAGTACACCCTTTTGACGACCCTTGTGGGAGAAGGCGGTGCACGGCTCCATCAACCGCCACTTGACAGACTCGGCCATCAATCACTATAGTACACGGTGGTTCCGACAGTGCCTTACCTCTGCTGAGTACCTACCTATTCAGAAATCCTTTCGGAAGGGAGCTTGCAGCTGCAATTTCTAACCACGCTGCCGGCAGCCACTGCATGACGAAAGGAAAGGCCATGCTGAGCTTGTTTGTTATAAGCTACGTTTCACATTTGCAAGGTGCTGTGACGGGTTTGGCATCGATTGGCGATCGCGGAGGATGGAGGCTCGGCTCAGGCTAGCTGCCGCTCGACTCGGTGCCTGTAACCCGTACACAGTATGGGTAACCCGTACGGGTGGCTTGTCTACTTTTCCCACTTTTCCCACTTTTCCAGGGACACCATGCATGACCCCTGGGGACGACGACCTACCCAACAAGTGCCCACCAAGCGGCTGATATATTCACGGATGGCCAGTCGCTGGGCCTCGACGCGGTTGTCGACTTGCAGCATCCACTGTTTGCTGTCGCAAATTGAGATGACCGTTGCCGTATCCATTGATCATCACCCACCCCGCCGTGAACCCGCCCCCCAGTGTCGAGCCACCGAGCATCAACCCCTAGCCAAGCCTCGAAAACGATGTTCTTAATGTTGTCCAACGCACGCATGGTTAGCAAAAGGTGCCCCCAAGCACCGCGTCTTGATTGCGTCGTGTGATAGGGCCGGCTGAGCCTAGGCGATCGTCACCAGAGATTGTTTTCTGTGAAACCGACCCTCGCGGGCAGAAGAGCGGGCAACAACGCATGAAGATGCAGGCAAGATCATGGTCGGCTGGCAAAAGCTTGTCATGTCCCTGATCTCCACTCGTCCCATCTCTCTCGTCTTTTTCAAGTTACCACCCGTTCATTCCTCTCTATATTGTTTGCTCGGCCGTCCCCATCCTCGTTGTATCTGTTTCTCTCCAGCCTCGTTTCCCTATTCCTTCTTCGTCACTCTTTGCATTTTCCTACACAGTTAGACCGTGCAACCCGTAGTACGACCTAAGCTCCTCCAGTCTTTGTTGGTCTCTCTCTCTTTCTCTCCTTGAGTTCCGATTTCCCAGCTTCACCATGAAGCTCCTCAGTCTTGCTGGTGTCACGGCTTCTCTTCTTTCTTCAGCAGGTCTGGTCAATGGAGCGCCTCGGATCACAGTCGTCCATCCCAAGGACTTCACCATCTCGACATTGGGAGGCAACACTTTCAAGATAGCACAAGTGCACAATGAGAAGTTCAACCCGGTAGGCAAGGGTCCGAGAGCCCTCGCAAAGGTCTATCAGAAGTACGGACTGGATTTCCCGCCAGAGCTGCTCGCTATCTTGGAGGAGATCCTCATCCAGTTGGGCCTCAGCCTCCCTAAGCCAGCTAAAGGGAGAGTTGGAAATGGAACCACATACCCGAACGAGACCACTTCTGACCAGGGTATGTTCAAGCTCCAATACAGGTCTGTCCTGTCTGGTTGCCGTACCGTGCTCACATGTATACAGGAGAGGTTGCTGCAATGCCCCAGCTTTTCGACGTGGAATATCTGGCCCCCGTCCAGATCGGGACACCGCCCCAGACTCTCAACCTCAATTTCGACACCGGCTCTTCCGATCTCTGGGTCTTCAGCAGCGAGACACCGGCGACACAGCAGAACGGCCAGGCGATATACGACATTGCGAAAAGCACCACCGCCAAAGTGGTTGAGAACGCAGTCTGGAGCATTCGATACGGCGATGGAAGCGGCTCGTCTGGAAACGTCTATGTAGACACGGTCAGCATTGGCGGCGTGGAGGTGCAGAACCAGGCCGTCGAATCAGCTACCAAGGTATCCGGCTCCTTCACCAACGACACGGCATCTTCGGGTCTCGTAGGCCTTGCTTTCGATTCCATCAACCAAGTCGTCCCCACGAAGCAAAAGACTTTCTTTGGAAACGCGATGCAGTCTTTGGCAATGCCGCTGTTCACCGCGAACCTGAAGAAGGCGGAAGGTATGCAACACATACACACCCCTATAGTTGCCCTTTTACTGGTGCTAACGATGGCGGGCAGCTGGCAACTACAACTTCGGTTTCATCGACCCCACCGAGTTCACAGGCCCCATCTCATTCGTAGACGTGAACTCGACCAACGGCTTCTGGCAATTCGAGGCCAGCGGCTTCACCATCAACAATCAGACCGTGGAGCTCGCCCACCAAGCGATTGCCGACACCGGCACCACGCTGCTCATGCTGCCCGCCGCCATCACCGAGGCATACTACAAGCAGATCCCTTCGGCGCAAAACAACCCTACTGTGGGCGGCTTCATCTTCGACTGTGCCGAGACCCTGCCGGACCTCACGCTCAACATCGGCGCGTACAAGGCCGTCGTCCAGGGCGAGCTCATCAAGTTCGCGCCCGCCGACACCGACTCGTTCGACACGGCCAAGATCTGCTTCGGCGGTGTCCAGAGCGGCGCCGGATTTCCGTTTGCGATTTACGGCGACATCTTTTTCAAGAGCCAGTTCGTTGTTTTCCACGGCGGCGAGGTCAAGCTGGGATTCGCCCCTAAGCCCCTCTAGATTAGACGGCTTCTTTCTTTTCTTTCGGCGGCTGGTGGGTAACGGAGAGGGGCAAACCGACTTTTGTCGTCTAGGTATTTAGACCGTTGCGCCCTGTCCATATACATCCTTCGATCTTTTCCTTTTTTCTTTTTCTTCTACTTCTACTTTCTCTCTCGCCGCGCGAATCATTCATTTGCCTCTAGTGATGGAGCTGGGCAAGGTGTATAGGGATAAAATAAATCAAATCGCGGGGCTCTGCATATATCAAGCATGTTTCTTCTTTGCAGGACACTCGGAGTACATGATTCCTTCCTGCTCTGAAAATACTGGAGATAGTGTCGTTATATCCTCCCTCTGTAGGTAGGAACTCAGACTAGCGATAACCCTACATTACCTAACCAGCCCTTGACAACATCATAGCCGCTGTTAATGAGCGGTGCAATATAGCCAAACTAATACATGGTTAATTAACAAGCAAACTTAGCCACATGCGGCTGGTTCTTCATGGACTTGGAATGAATGCAAGCCAAGGTTTATGCAGAAATCATAATCGACTGGAAAAAAAAGAAGGGTGAAAAACAGACAGGCCAGAAAAGAGAAAAAGAGTTCTCTAAAAAGAAAGAGAGGACAGACAAGACACGCAAAAAGAAAGTGTTAATTGCGTCAGCCGTGAATCGAACACGGGGCCCATCGATGGCAACGATGGATTTTACCACTAAACCACTGACGCAGAACTGTTTGAAATCTTGACGTTCACATAATCAACATTTGCACCTATAACCCTGCTTCCCCTCGAGTCCGTGCACCCCTGCGCTTGGAATCGTCCCTACGAGTTAACAACTAACTGATTTAGGCCGAATATAAACAACCTCCCTGACAGATACAGTTTCGTAACGAACTCTATGGGCACCACAAGTAGAACGAACCTAAGCGGGCAAAATTGTGAGTTCTGGGACTTACCAGGTAATTATGCTGCCTTAAGACGGCCAATGCAATGGGATTTGCACCTTATGTTATGCAATCAATCTCGAGAAAAGCCCGTTTGCGGTTGCTCGAGAGCGTCGACACTGGCACTGAAGGTCTCTACGGTAGTGAGAGCCGGTTAGTAGCTGGTTGACCCTGAAACCAGGAAAATTGACGATCTTCCGGGCACGATATCTCATTATTGGATCAATCACCTTCCCATCTGTGGACTCTGTCTCAACTCTTTCACAGACGCGCAAGATTTGCAACCGATTGTTCTCAACATGGACGAAATCCCTCGATCCAGCTTGTGTGTGTATTTCCGCCTTTCTCGTGTATCTGGGCAATGTGTGCATAGTAACAAAGACCCGGTTCTGATCTCCATACTGTATAAGAGCAAATGATGAAAAAACCGAAAGAGAAAAAAAGAGATCCGTCAACTCTTATCAGCAAAGACAACAAACGCCAACCAAAGCAAAGCAAAGCAAAGCAAAGCAAAGCAAAGCAAAGCAAAGCAAAGCAAAGCAAAGCAAAGCAAAGCAAAGCAAAGCAAAGCAAAGCAAAGCAAAGCAAAGCAAAGCAAGAGCTTATGGATCCATATCACTCATTCCCCTCCTGTTTTCCCCTCTTCTTTTTCTTCTTCTCTTTTTTCACTTCCTCCCCCCCGCCCCCCCCCCCCCCCCCTTCCTTCCTACCCTTTTTAGTGCACTTAACCCCCCAGTTCAGCTGTGGTGCTCACCAAACACAATGGCTCGCAACTTCTCCTTCTCACCGCTCTCATCACACATCGCTCGGAACATACCCTTCTCGCCCCCGTTTCCTCCGTCCTTCTCCCAGAGTTCCCGGGGCGTGCCAAACTCGGCCACCTGCCCGTCGCTCAGCACCAGGATGCGGTCAAAGTCCGCAATTGTGCTCAAGCGGTGGGCAATCACGACCAGAGTGGCGTCCGTGAACTCCTCGCGGATGCTGCGCTGGATGAGCGCGTCGGTGTGCATGTCCACGGCCGAGGTAGCCTCGTCAAGGACCATCACGCGCGGCCGGCTGATGATAGCCCGAGCCAGGCAGAGCAGTTGCCGCTGTCCCTGTGATAGATTGAGCCCTCCCTCGGAGATCTGCGAGTCGAGTTTCTCGAAGATGTTGGTATTCTTGATCGCGATGGTTGCGGCCGGAGAGGAAGAACCAGTGGGCGTGGCGGCGCCTGACGTCTCGGCTGAGGCGCTGACCAGCTGGACACGCTCGAGACAGTCGCGCAGCGCGGCGTCCGTGTGGTTATCAAACGGGTCGAGGTTGCTACGGACGGTTCCTGAGAAGAGAACAGGGTCCTGTTGGAGAGTTTGTTTGTTAGTTCATGAGCTTACTCAATTTGAGTCTTTTGTTCTTGGGGATATGCTTGGCACTACACCGGCCGTCTTCTTACCTGTGGGATGATGGCCAAGCGCGACCGGAGATCGTGGAGCTTAATCTTGGAAATGTCCAAGCCGTCGATGTGGATGGTACCTGAGCGGGCTTCCAGGAACCGGAAAAGCGCAAGAGTCAAGGAGGACTTGCCGGCTCCAGTGCGGCCGACAACTCCAACCCTCTCGTTGCGATTAACGCTGAAAGTCAGGCCCTTTAGAACGGGGGGCAGATCAGGAGCGTATCCGACCACAAGATCTTCCACTTCAATCCGGCCGTCGGTAGGCCATGCGGCCGGCGGGCTTGTTCCATCGAGAGACTCGGTAGGGATTTCAGCGTACTGAGCACAGAGCAGGAGTTAGTAAATTGCGAGAGTTAATATGAGAACATTTCTCGGCGACCGGAAAGTCGAATCTAGCTCCTCTCACTTTCGGGAGAAACGAGCGCATGAGTCTCCAGGAGAAGTGCTTACCTCAATAATACGTTCCGCCGCATTCATGTTCAGCTCAACATTGGCATAAAGACGAATAGTCCAAATGACGCAGCTTGAGAACTCGAGGGCAAAGGCAAGTGCAAAGCCAGCCAAAGATGGATCGATCCCGGGCGTAACCAGAATGAGAATCGAGACAAACGTAGCGAAAAAGGATCCGACCAGCGCCATTCTCCAGCCCATCCAGCGGTTAAAGAGCCACAAGTGCCATGTCGCCGTTGACGAATTGTCGATGATTTTGTGCATCCGCTCAACGTAGACCTGGGTCTTGTCGAAGCCGCGGATAGTAGCAACACCGCTGAGAGCGGACCCGAATTGCTCAAACACGGGCGACTTGGAGGTGCTCTCAATCCGCTTGACAGGTCTCGCCGCAGCGAGGTACTTCACGGCGTAGTAGAGGCTAATGAGCAGTAGAACAGCGGCGAGGAGAACAATATATGGAGAGACGAAGAGGCCGGCAACAATGACGCCAATGAGACTCAGGAATGAGCTGGCTCCAAAGCTGAGCGAGTTGGCAAGTTGCGAGTCGATGATGTGAAAGTCGGCCGTGAATCGATTCAGAATCCGGCCAACGGGCACTGTGTCGAGCCAGCGCACCGGCGCCCGCAGTATCGTGAAGTTGAGCTTGGCGAAGAGCTTGCGACTGGCGCGGATAGATCCAATGTAGATGTATAGGAATCTCAGGGTGGAGAATATGGAAGATGTGATGGCCAGGGCCACATAGACGCCCAGATAGAAGAATAGGCTGTAGTGGGTCTGGACCGAGGGAGCGGCCATCGCATGAATCGATGTCTGTTCGACACCAATGGCATACGAGAAGCCATGTTCTCTCGAGGCATTGAAGATATGCTTGGCATCGGTACGCTCCTGCAGGGAATCACCAGTCCAGATCTTGAGCCACCACGATTGTCCTGCGAATAGTCAGCATCGGTTCAACGGAGAGGGGGGTAAGGGGCGGGGAAGGTTCTGTGACATACCAACAGAAAAGCTAGTAACAACCGTGAAGAGTACAATGGCGAACAACCAATAGAACCAACCGCCGCTATCCTGCAGATAGGTTGCGTAGACATGTTTTCGGACCGCTCCTTGCTCTCGGGTTTCTTCCTCGACAAACTTCTTCGCGATGGTTTTGGATGCCACTTTCTTCAGAGCAGCACCGTTGGCCTGCTCGGCTTCGCCATCAGTGGATTCATCCGAGTTTACCGCCGTAGCCAATTCCTCGACCTCGACTTCATCCGACACCTGCTCATGTCGCTTGATACTCTGCAGCGTGCCTTCTTTGCGGAGATCTGACACCAGCCCGGCATGCAAGACACCGCCGTCGCCGAGCTCCACGAGGTATTTGGTCTTGGGCTCGCATAGGGCAACATGGTGAGTAACCAATATCCTGGTACGGCCTTCGGCGAGGACGCCATTCAGGCAAGTTTCGAAAATCTGGCGTCCGACATGGGCGTCAACAGCACTGAAGATGTCGTCCAACACGAGAATGCCGGCTCGTGAGTAGATTGCCCTCGCAAGCGTGACTCGCCACTTCTGGCCACCACTCAGGTTGATACCGTTAGCTCCAATTTCGGTGTTTTCGCCATCGCCCAGCATTTCGAGGTCCTTTTTCAGCGCGCAGACTTCGATGGTCTTGTTATATCGCTCTTCATCGTACGGAAGTCCAAAGAGGATATTGTCTCGGATGCTAGCATTTTCGATCCACGGGATTTGGGCGACATAGGCAATTGACTCGGGAATAATCCAGTTGGACTTGTTTGCCTTGCTGTCATGGCGGTGAGACAAAGTAGGGGGCGTTGGCACATATAGACTGCCCTCCAGAACATCAACCTCTCCCAGGATGGCAGCCAGAACTAGTGATTTTCCGGTGCCGGTCTTGCCAGAGATGACTGAGAGTTCTCCCTTGGGGAAAGTGAGATTGATGTTGCGAAGCACAAATTTGTCCTCCTCGCTGACGTCCTCGTCCGAGGGCCAGGCAATCGAGGCATTCTCAAAGCGGACCTCCGGGGCATCCTTGGACACGGGCGTGACGTCTGGTGAGTTCAGGTATTTTTCAATGCGGTTGACCGAGATCCACGCGTCCAAGAGATCGGTTGTGAGCTCAGGGACCGCCGAAAGTGTCACCTGGAGAGCCTTGAAGATGCCGAGACTGACGAATGCAACAGAGGGCGTGAGAGATCCAGTCAGAGCCGCGTAGGTCGAGAGAGAGATTGCCGAGAGCAGGATGGGGCTTGTAACCCAGCAGAAGAGGAGTGCCGTGTCCGCTAGGAAGACAGTCCAGACAGAAATCAGCTCGCGTTCTCGGACAGCCCCAATCTTCTTCTCCCATTCGGGTTCGAGAGCCGAAAACTTGATCTGTCGGATTCCCTGAAGAGCTTCGGTGACAACCTCCAACTTCTCATCTCTGAGCTTCATCAAGAGATCCTGGGCAGCAGCATACTTCTTGGAGAAGTAGACATTGAGCGGCATGATGGCCAGCATTGCCGAGAATCCTGCTACCAGAGGTATCCATCCCAGAAGGCTGACCAAGAAGCTCAGCGAAACGATGAGCTTGAAAAGACTGCCCGGAAACATGTTTTGATAGGAGCAGAAGTCGGACAGTCTCTTGCCGTCAACACCGATCAGATTGACAGTGCCTTGCTTGCTCTCCTTTTGGACGTCTTCCTCGTCGTTCTCTTCGGTGTCTTTCTTGGTCGTGTCTGCGGCCGTTGGTTCACCTGCAGGCCCAGGAACCGCAGGCTCTGTCGCGTCGGCCGCCTGTGGCTTCTTTTTGGATTTGCCCACACCCTTGACATCCTTTCTGCGCATGGACTTGTCAAAGATGAGTGCTGAAAGCTGGGCCCGGATCGGAATGGTAATCTCGGCCCAGCTCAGCCAGTAGACGTGAGATTCTACCCATGACTGGGCTATGATGACGACCCCTAGCCAGACAACCCAGACCCAGACGTCAAATCCGTAGCTGCTTCCGGCCCGGTGAGTCTCAAGAATCCTCAGCAGCTGCAAGACTACCCACTGAGGGGCGAAGTTCAGGATGGAGGTGACAAATGTCAGGATCCACTGCACAGCAAAGGCTCTCTTATGAGCCAGAATGATAGATAGCCATAGTCTGTGCTTGAAGCTGTGGTTCTTCCAGTCTCTGGATACGTCGACAGCCCGAGAAAAATGATCTGGCCGATTCAGATCAGCCATGTCGAGGTCCTTCTTCTTTGTCGCAAGGGCGATGAGATCGTTTGGCCAGCCCCAGTTGAATCGACTGAATGCCGAGGCGGTATACATTCTGTCGACAAGCTGTCCATTGTAATACACATCGGGTCTCCTGGGAATCGACAGGCCAGCAAATGCAAGGATGATAGACAAGGCAAGCTCGGACACGCGAAGCCCAACAGTTGCAGACCCGCTATGCCACAGAGAATCGGCTTTCTCGGTGGCCTGGATGAGAAGAATACCGGCGAGGGCCGCAGAGGACCAGAAAGTGTAGAGACCAAGGTCGTAGGCCTTAACCGAATTTCTGCTGGAGGCTATTATCACAGCCTGAAACAGCAACGCGGCCTGAAAGATCATGTCAGTCTTGTTGCTTTCATCCGTGCAGCGGGAACTCCAAGCTAACCCAGGCTGCTGAACTCAGGAAGATATCCAGCCAGACTTTTTCTCCATGCGTAGACAACAGCAGGCGTGCGATGGAGATACCACAGCCCGCCGCCGCGAGGATGAGGATGACCACCTTTGGCAGCTTCGTAGAGAAGGCCTTCATTGACTCGGGGGTAGCTTTTCCGTCTTCATCTTCGTAGACGTGCTGCTTAGTGACCCGTTTGCTCGTGAACAGTTTCACAAGATCCGACACCGCAGGCAGCGTGCTGAGTCCGATAACGGCCAGGCCAGTTCCGACCGCGGCAAGCGTGTAGACATCGCGAACCATGGTAAGGTTCCAACTGAGGTTCCAGATGAACCAATTGGCCTAGCTATGTGTCGAGTCCCGACGGTCGAGGACCGGTAGAAAACACTATTCCTCGTGTTGTTTTTTTTGTGTGACAATTGGGACCTTGCCCGAGCGAATTGGGGTAGGCGGCAGTTGGCGGGTGCGGTACGGAAAAAAAAAGGGAAAAAAAGAGAAAAGAAAACGGAACAAAAAGTAAGAAATAAAAGGAAGCCAAGGGGATAATCGGTGACGGTCAGACAGGCATATGGTAGTCTAACGGCCCGAAACCAGCTAGCCGTTGTCGAGCCCCGCAATTGCCACTGACCAAGAACGTGAACAGAAAGATGTGAAGGTGAATGTGAGGTGAACAATAAGGGAACAGACAGGGAAATGGTGGCGGTGCCAAGATTGAGATATCTAATAGGTATCTATCTGGGCGATTCTCATCCCATGTCCGGGAAGCGGCAGGGGTTAAGTTACTGGACGGGGCGCCGTATACGGCATACCATACCAATGTGAACTTTTCCATGTTGCGCTGCTTACCTATCAAACCAAACCAACCTGACCTACCTGGTACCCCAGTCCGATATACATTCACGCCTTGCATGTTGTGCTGGAGGTGCGAGGGAGAGCTTCCAGGTCCCGCGTTGACTCATGCGGTGAGCCAGGTGTGTAGGTAGGCGGTAGGTGGGTGATAAAAAAACTATTCACCTCCCGTCTTGGTGAATGACGCCCAAATTCGGACGATTCCGATTCGCTGACGGGCCGCACGATTTCTCTATCGTCCCACGCACATGTTGGAGCTCAGGAATACCGAAGGAAAAGTGCGTATCCAGGCTCGAGCGAGGTTACCTACATGGTAGTATCGAGGAGGACGGCCGGAGTGGAGGGATGCAAGGTGCCCGCCCATGGTTCTTGTTCTCCCCACCTCGACTGCACCACATTGCTGCAGCCTGGCGGCGCCTTCTCCGCTTGAACTCGCTGCTACAGTACCACCTCTTGGACCCTCAATTCGAGGTCGCGAAAGCGGGCAAAAACCCGGAGAATATGGATTGCACCCCCTTCTAGAATGCAGGTGTGCGGAGTGCATGTCCATTCCCTACCTGACTTTCAAAACAGATCAGGACAGGATATGGGACCGACCGAGGAGCGTATCTCGAGAAACGGCTAGGTATGATGTTATATTCATTATACCTCAGACTGTGAGTGGGTTGGCTGCAAGCCGACCGTTTGCACGCCAAGACCCCACATCAAACCTGGAAATCGCCAATTGCCCATTGAAAGCACGTAAAAAGAACAAACACACGTTCGGGGTTGGTGCGTGCGTCAATATCAGCTGCTCTCCTTCCTACCACCCCGCCCCGTATTGGGAGCCTGAGGATCAGTTGCGTGCAACCGCGGCAGCCTGGGGAGACAGCCAACAACCCCTAGCCGGTTTGTTTGGCGGCCTTCTTTGATATGCCGAGACCATGGCGGATCCTAAAAGTGCTTTGCGTCTGACCTGGAATCGGAAAGACTTTGCGAGTGCATTTGGAAAGTGACTCCTCCCTCAGGTTCGAATGGGGGGAAGTTGGGGGCGGTCATGCTGATTGTGGATTCAAATGTCGAATAGCGGGCTCAGCAGTCGAGCTCCTTCCTCTTCCGACCGATAGTGCCGTCATGATAGGTTGTTGGCTGCCTTAGATATTGAACCAAGGCACCTCGATTTGTTCGTTAGGCAAAGGGGGAAATGGTACACTGGCAGGAACGACGGCATTGCGCACCTTCCACATGATGAATCCCCGAGGTGGGGCAGTCTGGACACGGTAGGGGAAGAAGGGCCCAAAGAGAAAGAGATGCCTGCCTACCTGAACGACGGGACCTCGATGCGTTCAAGACTGTCGGAGCCGTCCAAGATGAAGTCGTGTCGACCGTCTTGGGTTCTAGGCGGGGAGCTGTAATGCACAGCGTCGTAGCCCAGCGGTCTGGTGCATCTGCATGTCATATGTACTTCCAGCATGCCTTGGGATCTAGTCCATTCCATTCGCCTGACCAATGCTTGATGGGCGCGGGTCCTTAGTTAGATGTATAGGTATGTCGAATGTTGACGAGAGAACGATCCGGGAGATGTTGCTGGTGATGATGATGGTGACGGCGGCGGTGACGGCGGTAAGCACGGAGCGTTTGTGCTTGGCCAAACGAGCAAGGTGTTCTGCATTTGGCCAATCCTTCCGACATCTCGCACCCGCACCCCAGACAGATAACAACTTACACTGCCCCCCTCACTTCCCGTGATTCTGCAGGTCAGAAGGTTATCGGTTGCGCCCACGTAACCCTCTTGCATATTTTCCGGTTGCATCCAACTTCTGGCATACGTAGTAGAGCACTCAGTGCTATGTGCCGATGCCCGTGATGCCAGCCCGTTTTTGAGTCATTGAGCGTCCATATGAGTCTGTCTCCCTAGGCTTCCAGGTTGCCACAACCTGATCTTACACGGGCGGTGAATATGCAAATTCCGCCCAGGATAGGTCAGAGGTACGGGGGCTCAAGGTGCGTAGGCTTTTGCTTTATAGGAGAATCTGAGACGGAAGTGGGACTCAAGAATGACACGATTATGGAGGAGCACCGCTGGCTTCACTTATGGGAGAATAAGAAAAACAGCCCGATATGCATGACCGCAGGAGGTGTGTGATACATGCAACGGTTTTGCAAGAAAGGCCTAGGACCAAGGTATCCGGTAGTGTCCAGTTCTGAAGGCGAGGGCTCGGTTGTGCCGCTCCGAAACTTCCGCAATCATGGAACCTGGAAACATTAGGCCGTCGGCAAGCCTTATATCAGTCTTGCCTTGCTGTCCATGCTGCAACTGCGGATACACGCTCGTGAAACAAGATCCTCTTGGAATGGAGCACAGCTTTGTTTGCAAGCCATTGTTGCTGGGTAGGTAGGTAGGTCCCGGGTAGTCGCTGTGTAACCACACAGTTGCCCTCAGGATTTGACCAAATAATAAAAAGTAGGGTAGACTTCGAGCCAGAGCTCCGAGTTGCCAAGAGTTTGTCTTTGCGGCCTATGGTTGTGGATCGACCCCCGCGCCGACTGTCAGAGGTCAGTTGAGCCGACCCAGAAACATGGACCGGCAGCTCTTATGTGCCCAATTTGCAGTAGCCTCATCGCCCGTGCGAGACTAGACAAGGCTATTTAGTGCTCTTCAAGAGGATCAAACCTCGGACATACGCTGGCGAGTCTCGGACTCTTATAGGCCCCATCTCTGAGGCAACTGGAAGGCAGGCTAGGTTCCTACAGATACCCATCCACCTTGCCTTTCAGTTTTCCTGCCTCCTGTTAATGAAGTATAGGTGCAGGTGCCTGTGAACAGCATCAATCCGGTGCAGGGCGGGAAAATGAGCCATGTGTGTACCATACCGCGAGGTGGCGCCATGCTAGGATTTAGATGGTGATTTACCATAGATAATTGGAGATAGGGAGTTGGTTGCAGGAAAATGATATCCTATGGCTATCGCTTTGTTTGTTGTAACAGAGAGAGGAGTGGTGGAAACATCCATCGGACTTCTTGGAATGAAGGTCGGTAAAACTGTGCTGTGAAAGGTACTTGCATAGCTGAAAGGTAGGCGATAAAGAGCCCCAGAGACGGGTTGGGAGTCATGGGCATGCAAGGTCCGGGAATTTCTTTCACCGACCTCAAACTAGAAGTCTAGTGACCTGCCGGACACCTCGACTTCCCGCTCACATCAAGTGTCTCCATACTGCTTGTTGGTGTGGCAGACAAGAGCCAGCCACTTGTAGGAGGGGTCGAGGGTCGAGGTCTAGGTCGAGGTCGAGGTCGAGGTCAAGGACGGCTCGCTCTCTTCCATGGTCGGGGGAAACACCCCACCTCCTTGATTGGCTGCTCGTCCACGATACCAAACGCGACACCAGCAACATGGATCGTGGTGCAGCGCAGCGCAGCGCAGTGAGCTTGAGCTTTGAGCTTCCAGGTTTGAGCTTTGAGCCGTAAGCCGCGACGGGAGTTCCATTCAGCTATGGCGGACGGGACGGGACCCACAAGGACCAGCTCCCGTCCCTCCCTCCAGAGTCCAGAGAGAGAATGTCCGGACTCCCAAATTCCACTTCACAACTGCGCCTGCCTGCCGAGCAATTAATTCTAGTAGTCCAAACAGGTGCTCGAATTCCCTGTCGCCTTGTACACACTGGAATATCTCTACTACACCACAGACGCATGCCACCGTGACTTTTTTCCAGGTTGTCACCACTCGCAACGTCCCGGTCACTCCGCCTTCCTGCAGCGCGGTTCTTGACTTATGTCCTCGCTGTCGTTGCGTCAAGACCTCGTTATACATTCTGTCCACGAGACGCGGATTGCCACTGCTAACCTGGAAGTGAGTACCGTGCCACTTTTGAGTTTAGAGACCCTGCTGCAAGTGCACCTGGCCGTGCTGGCGCAGGTTGAGGTTGACCTCCGCTTTGGTGGTTTGGTCTGGTCTGGTCTGGTCTGGTCTGATCTGCCCTGGTCTGGTACCGTCGTCTGGGTACGGCGTCACGGCCTCGCGGCGTGAACGGCCGGGTGGTTGCACGAGCTTCCTCCAGCAAGCAACCTGACGGGAAGCTGCCCGCCCGCCCACATTTGGCTTTCCCACATTCAACCCACCTCGACTCCCCAAGTCATTCGCCCGGCGTCCATTCTTCCCAAATCAATTGATCTAACCCGTCAGTCCGCAGGGAATCCTTCCTTCACCCCTTCGCTGCTGCATACTGGCGCTTCTAGACTCCCCCCTCGCCATTCCATTCAAGCCAGAAATCCCGACCAAATACGGACCACCAAACACCAAGCAGCAGCCGACACCCAGCCTCACGCCTCCTCGATGATAACCGCCCTGCCACCGATTTAATGCCACGATGAAGGCCACTCCGTTGATCATAAACTGGCACCACGAGAACAACCCATACCCCATCTACTCTGCCCACTTCGAGCCAAACGGCAAAGGTCGCCTAGCCACAGGCGCCGGCGACAACAATGTTCGGGTATGTCAAGCCTGGTGTTCTGTCTCAATTGACTGGCCTGGCATTGGACTGACAAGGCGATATGTAGCTGTGGAAGATAGAAGAGGACGGCGAGGACCGAAAGGTCGAATACCTGGCGACGCTCTCCAAGCACTCGCAGGCAGTGAACGTCGTTCGCTGGGCTCCTAAAGGTAGGTCGACGCTGGTGTCGGTCGTGCACACTTGCCCTTTTGCTAACTCCGCCCCCCCTACAGGCGAACTCCTCGCATCTGCTGGCGACGATGGCAATGTGATATTATGGGTGCCCTCCGACAACCACACCCACCAGCATTTCGGCTCAGATGGCCTGGAAGACAAGGAGACATGGCGTACAAAGCACATGTGCCGATCGCTAGGGACCGAGATTTACGACCTTGCCTGGTCGCCTGATGCCGCCTTCTTCATCATCGGCAGCATGGACAATGTTGCACGGATTTACAATGCCGCCACAGGTAAGCCACTGATAGCCCGACTCGAGGGAGACTCTCGCCTAACGTGCTGGAAGGGACACTGGTGCGCCAAATCGCCGAGCATAGCCACTACGTTCAGGGTGTGGCTTGGGACCCTTTGAATGAGTTCATTGCGACTCAGTCCTCGGACCGTTCCGTGCACGTATACTCTCTGAAGACTAAGGACGGGCAGTATACCCTCAACAACTACGACGATAAGCCCCCAAAGATTGCCAGCCATGCCAAGACAGACTTACCGCCTCGCCGGATATCCTCCAACAGCCCAGCTCCATCTGAAACGGGCTACCGTTCAGTGTTTTCGTCCCTCGATGCCCTGCCCAGCGTAGCCGCGGGCTCGCCAGTCCCCTCAGCGCCAGGCACGCCAACCTCGATGGCGTTGCCCATGAATCCACCCAGCGTCATCAGTCACAGCCGCAGATCATCTTTCTCGTCGAGGCGCTCAGTCTCGCCTGCGCCCTCAATGCCACTTCCAGCGGTCATGCCCATGGAGGCATCACCAAACCCTCGCCCCACTAGCAACAGCTTGGGTGTAAAAAACGCCAGTCTCTATGCGAACGAGACCCTCACATCTTTTTTTCGGCGATTAACGTTCACGCCCGATGGAAGTCTTCTTCTTACTCCTGCTGGCCAGTACGAGACGAAGCACCACGTGGATGGCGGTCGGCCTTCCTATGAAGTCATCAATACCGTCTACATCTACACGAGAGGCGGCATCAACAAACCGCCCATTGCGCATTTACCAGGCCACAAGAAGCCGTCGGTCGCAGTGAGATGCTCTCCGATTGTCTACACACTGAGGCAGTCCCCGGTGGCCACCAACAACATTACCATTGACACCTCGTCGTCCGAAGATCCTATTCCATCACTTCCGGAGCCGTTGTCAAATCCCTCGCCAGCACCCTCAGTGATGGACCCTCCGCCACCACCTGCCTTAAACGATGGAGCTGCTGCTACTTCGAAGAATATAAGTCTGGAGACGACGGTGCAGACATCGGGGCCGAAGACAACATTTGCCCTAGGCTATCGTATGGTGTATGCAGTGGCGACTCAAGACTCGGTCTTGCTATATGACACGCAACAACAGACACCTATCTGTATCGTGAGCAATTTGCACTGCGCAACGTTTACAGACCTGACTTGGTAAGCCCACTGCCTTCTCCTGTGGGCAATTTTTTATTTCCAAGACGAGAAGCTAACCTATACCGTAGGTCAAGCGATGGTTTGACGTTGTTGATCTCGTCGTCTGATGGTTTCTGTTCCACCTTGTCCTTCTCAGCAGGCGAGCTCGGGACAGTCTACACGGGTGAAATTGGGCCACCGAAGAATTCACATTCGTCGGGGACAGCTGTGTCCTCGTCTCAGAACACGCCGGTTCCGACGCCTACTTCGGTGTTTGCGCCCCCTTCACCTTACAGCGGACATCATCGACATCGGGACTCTGCTAGCTCCTTCACTGCCCCCTCTCCGCCGCCTGGATCGGCTGCATTTGTCAACCAGCGCCCTTCGTCGCCAGCTCGATCTAACTCGGCTTCATCCATTGTGACGCAGGTTTCAGCAGTGCCGGCCGGGGTCATAAGCAACCCACCCTTGATCTCAGGTCAGGTGCCTAGCATAGCGGCTGCGAACTCAGGCAAGGTGACAGGTGTGCCCATCACGACACCGCCCGAGACACCTCACAGCACAGGCTCGGCGGCCACCAGCAGCCATAAGCGAGATACCAGCGAGAGCGAGCTTGAAGATGGGTCGACTGCTCCCAGAAAACGCAGACGAATTGCGCCAACCTTGATCAGCGGAGGGGCCCAGCCGGTCAGCAGTACGGAGAACGGGAATACGAAAGCGTAGGAGGTCGTGAATCTCGATGGGGTGGTTTGGGAAGGATCTAATGTACACTATATAAATGTAAGAGGTAATTGGGCGTTTGCGGCAATGGGGTGACGGAAAAGTGAAGAGACGGCGATTGCTGGGAAGGTTCCCGGCAGGGATTGGGTCTCCGTTTTATGGATGACGCCTCATTTTCCTTTCTTTTTTCCTTCTTTTTTTTATGTTTTTACTCGTCGATATTTTGCATTCAGTGGCGTTGGCAAGGATTCTGAGAGCGTCGAGTTGTCGTTCGTCAACGCCGCAGGTTTTGTCGCCGCGACTTGTGTGGCCAGGGCCAGCTTATGGATTTGCTATTTCGTTGGTAGCCCGTCCGAATTATGACCAATTTCATTTCTTTCGAGACTTGGGCCTCGATCGTTTGGTGTGTCTCGCATACAATCGTCCTGCTATAGCAGCCCAGTCGCCGGTGTCTCGGATGGAGTCTTGTGCTCATTATTTTCTGGCAAAGTCACCTCGGCGGTGGTGGTCATGGGGGTTGTGTCAGGGGAACGCCCGGCTTCAGGCGGCTTAAGGCACTTGTTCCTTCTTCCATTGGGCGAGGTACCTCGGGGCCAGCGTGACAGGCAGGCAGGTACACGGACAGGCTCCCTTTGTGACGACCTACCTAACCACCTTCCTTGAGGTTAGACGAACTCTCACCGCCATCCACCTCAACTGATAACAACCAGCCCCGGTGCCCGGTGCGGACCTTCCCATGCGGGGGCGGGCGGGCTGCTCGGCTTCTCCAAAACAGCACTGTAGTTCCCCCGCCTCATTCCTTGTTGGTGCTTTCGGACGTAAAGCGGGCCATCGTGCGGATCGTCACTTACACAAGAGGTGACCATTCCTGATTACCTTGCCTTATCTCAAGTGCAATTGATCGAATGTACGGATGCTGGGGAATGCAGTAGTCTGATGAACAATTGATTCGTCTCGTCTCATCTCAACCGATTCCTTTGTCCATTCAAGTAAAAGCCGAAGGCGTGTGTTTGTTCGTGTCTTCACTTGTTCACCGTCACACGAGACACCAAGCAAGCTACCAAAACGCCAACAATCTCGGAATTATACACGCGAACAACTTGCACCGAAGGTACCACCGCGACTCACATACTCCCAATTGATCCGCCCAATATGCCGTTCTTTTTGGATTATCTCCAACATCGACGGGATTGGTGAGCCTCCTCTCCCCTCCCCCCTCCCCCCTCCCCCATTCCACCTCCTCCTCCTCCTCCTTGCCCTTTCTCCTCTCACTAAACACCACCACCACTACGACATGATGACTAGCTTCCGCCGTCAAAACTAACCCGCCCGCCCGCCAGCCGCTTCAAACAACAAGAGCGCGCAGACCGCATTCGCAGTCTCACTGCCTATCAAGGGCCCTTCACCCCCTCGGACCGCGCCACGCTCGCCAAACCCATCGAGGCCCTCGTCTCCGAGGTCCACAATGGCACCACCTCACCGCAGTCCATCCTGCACACGTACGGCAAAGTGGCGCTCAAAGCCCATGCGCTCACAAACTGCGTGACCGAGGTGCTCCTCCCGTCAGCGAAAGCATGGCTCGACGACAAGGCACAGCCCATCAACCTGCAGGGCCCGCTGGCCGGGATCCCCGTCAGCCTCAAGGACACGGTAGTGGTGGGCGGGTACGACACGACGGTGGGGTACAGCAGCTTCGTGGGCAACAAGGCGACGGTGGGGCGCGCCGACGGGCCCATGGTGCGCCTGCTCAAGGACGCGGGCGCGGTGCCCTATGTCAAGACCAACCTGCCCATCTCGCTGCTCAGCTTCGAGAGCACCAACGACGTCTGGGGCCGCTGCACCAACCCGCACAACGCCGCCTACTCGCCCGGCGGCTCGACCGGCGGCGAGGCCGCCCTGCTCGCCCTCGGCGGCCGCATCGGCGTCGGCAGCGACGTCGCCGGCAGCGTGCGCGCCCCCGCGCATTTCTCCGGGTGCTATAGCCTGCGGTGCTCGACGGGCCGCTGGCCTAAGCTGGGCATCTGCACCAGCATGCCCGGCCAGGAGGGCGTCGCTAGCGTGTACAGTCCCATGGCCAGGACGCTGGGCGACCTGACGTATTTCACGCGCGCTGTGGTGGGGATGCGGCCGTGGACGTATGATTATACCGTGCATCCCATGCCGTGGAAGGGGGAGGTCGAGAGCGAGTTTGCAGAGGCGGGCAAGGTTCTGGTAGGTGCTTTTTTGTTGTTCGGTTGGGGGCGGCAAGAGACTTATTTGTTGGGCTGACTGCTGACTCCCTGATCTATCTGTTTAGAGGGTCGGGGTCATGAGGACAGACGGGGTGGTCGATCCCAGTCCGGCGTGCAAGCGGGCGCTGGAGATGGTGGAGACGGCCATGAAGAAGGACGGACACGAGATCGTCGAGCTGGGCAGCCCGCCCGACATGCTGGAGGCGCTGCGGATCGCCTCGGCGCTGCTCAACGCGGACGGGTGCCAGATGTTCGAGTCGTTCCGCCGGACGGGCGAGTGGCTCGACCCCGGCGCGGCACAGATGCGATGGCTGGCCAAGCTGCCCGGCCCGATCCGGTACGTGTACTACCTCTGGGTCAAGTACGTGCGGCGGGATGCCGTGTGGGCGGGCCTGGTGCGGAACTGGCGCGCCCAGACGGCGTTTGAGAACTGGATGCTCGTCAAGGAGCGGGAGGCGTACCGGCTACAGTGGGCGCAGTGGTGGGATGCCCTCGCGCTCGACGTCCTCGTCACGCCGCCCAATGCGACGCCCGCCGTGCCGCATGATGGCATGCGCGATGCCGTCAGCAGCTGCGGGTATACCTTTCTGTTCAACCTGCTCGACTACACGGCTGGCGTCCTGCCTGTCACGCATGTCGACAAGGCCCTCGATCAGCTCCCGGCGGGCTTCAGCTTGAAGAAGCTGAACGGCGTCGCTCGAGGCGCGTACATGCACTACGATGCGGACCGCATGCACGGGCTGCCGGTCGGGGTGCAGGTTGTGGGCCGGAGGCTCGAGGAGGAGAAGGTGCTGGCTGTGATGAAGAGGGTTGAGGAGGCGCTGGGCGAGCAGAAGTACAAGTTGCTGGATATCACTGAGCTTGACTGAGGAGGAGGCTCGTCGGTTATGCGTGGGTTTTATTTGTTGGTGAAAGATGAATTATGTGGATCCGATGATGACGACACTGACGGTTACGAGCGGCGGCGTCGTGAGCTGAGGAAGGGTAGCTTCAGGGGCGAGGGTCATGGTCGGCGTTGTGATTTTGAGACAGACAAACGAGCATCATGCATGGTATCTACCCCTTTAGCTAGGTACCTGGTTCATGTGTGGAATATGGACAGCCTCCCTATGCTCGGTTTTCTCATCCAAACACGGAAACCACTAAAAGAACCACACAGCAGTTCATAGGTACCTACTAATTAACCAACCGCTCACAGTTTACGAGCCAGCACCCTCAAACGGACATAGTTGTACATATACCCGCCCCCCGGCCGCGCACAGATAATCTCCAGCACATCCACAACCTCCTTGACAGCCGCCTCCCTCTCGCCCTCAGGCAGCGCCAGGAAGAACTGATGCGCCATCAGCCGCACCCAGCCCTCGACGCCGCCCTCGTCGGCAGCAGTGGGCCGCCACTCGCGCTCGACCCGCTCGACCGCCCACCCGCCCACCGTCTGCTCCAGCATGCGCCGCACCCAGCCCTCGTCCGGGAAGAACCACGGGTCGACCTCCTGCGCCCTGGCGAGGCCTACCCGGCGCCCGATCGCTAGGAGCAGCGCGCTCCGGATCTCGGCGACGTTGCCGAGCCCGCCCATCTCGAAGGTGAACGAGCCCCCTGGGACGAGGGCGTTTTGTACCCCGCGGAAGAGGGCCTCGCGCTGCGCTTCGGGCCGGAGGATCCAGTGGAGTGCTGCGTTGGAGAAGATTTTGGTGAATTGCTGGGTTTGTAGGTTGGGGGTGTGGATTAGGGAGGTCGCGTCGAGGACTGTTGGTTGTTGATTAGTGAATGTACCTCTTGTTGCCGTTGAGATATATAGAACGGTACCTTCAAAGGTGCATCTCTCCTCTACCTTGCGAGCTTTAGCATCAGCCGCTGCTTTCCCCCTGGCAGCCTCGATCATGGCGCCTGAGCTGTCGATGCCGTGCAGACGACCTTGGCCGTGGGCGAGGATTTGGCTTATCTGCACATCGAGAATCCCGTCTGGTGTTGCCAACTCGTCAGTTAATGGCACGGACTATGTACTGATGGGGGCAGGGGAGAGACAAAGTAAGTAACACACCGCCGCAGCCGACATCGAGAATCACGTCGTCCTTCTGAGGATCAAGCCATTGCATGATCTTGGTGGCGAGCTTGGGGACGAACGAGGCCGCGTGCTGGTAGGCATGGTGGGTTTGAATATGTCTTGTCAGTACAGGGTGTATTATGACCTCAGGTAGGTAGGTAAGGTACCTCGGTGGACCATGGGTCCGTGACTGCGGAAGCCATGACTGATGTCTTGGTGTTCGGGGACAGGTTCCCTTGGGGTTGTATCATGGGGAGATGTTGGACTAGCTGAATGGCTTCGAAGAGATATGGAGATGGAAGCTCTACAGTGCTAACTAAGGTAACTAACTGGAACTTGGACAAACGTCAGGTACTAACTAGTACTTATATACACGGCCAGTCTACCCTCTCCCCCACGCCCGTAGTTGGAGATGGCGGTCTCGCAGGCTCTCGTTCCAACGGCCATGGCCGATCTCGGCGCTCGCTTTCTCCAGGCCCATGTAGGAAAGATGGAACCGAGCAGCCTGCAGTGAAGCTTGTGGCAAAGAATGGTGATCAGACTACCTTAGGTGGGATTGGTATTGTAGAGTTTCTGGCATTAAGCTTGAAAGGGTTGCGTGTGTAATGTACACGAGGTACCTTGGATGGAGGACAGTACGCCCACATCGCAACCACCCTTTCCCCCTTTCCACCACGCCGGGAATAAAGGCCGCCATTTGCGCCTCTATGAGATGTTTCTTTTGCTTCTCGGAACAATTCCAGACACCGGACTCCGGCATTCTCTTCTTCAAAGGAATATACCAATTTGTCTTGCGCCGGATCCCAACAAAGTCTGACCAAGGTTTGTGGTCTTTTGTTTGTTGATCAATAACTTAACAGCCATTTCGACGGTCGACGACGCTTAACCCCGGCGGTTTACGACCACCCCAAGCAATGGCATCCAGTATTTATTTTATCTGGACCAAAACCCTGCTAGACCAATCAGGCAGTACCGCCTCCAGCCAATGGGGACCCGCCAAATGCTAACAAAGGAAAGTTGCAGCTAGGCGTCGGGGAAATGACGTTTTGGAGCTCGTAGGGAATCACTCGCGCTCACTGGGGCCCGCGGGTCGTGGAGTTCTAGGGCGAGGCACCTTGCCAGCTACACTATAATTCCTAATAACGGAAACGGCCCTCGCGATAAAGCTGATATTTTGGAACCTTGTCGTTGGCTCGCCCCTCGAGATAAACAGCCCAACGCAGCACAGCAACCGGAATGACAATAGACTAAACGAACCTCCCTTCACCGACAAACGAACTCTCTGGTTCTCAAAAAAAAAAAAAAAAAAAAAAAAAAAAAAAACCAAGGCAGCTTAGGCTGTACCTCAGCTATCTACAGCCTGCACGATGTCTGCCGACGATCAGGTCTTTCTCGACGTGGTAGGAGCCCCCACCCGCCCCATTGCCACGGATGCTCTGCATCGCGATTTGAGATGGAATGAACACACAGGCAGACAAACGCGGAGCCACTAACCGGCTGATGCATCGACACAGCTGTCGTCCCTACCCAACGACATTCGGCGATACTCTGGCGAAGTCGCCGACTACATCGACCAGCACGTCGACTCGATCGCCGAGACCATTCGGGTGACGCTTGCAAAGGCGTCATGGGTGCCCGAGGGCATGCGACCTCGGCCTCCCCCTCCCACGCCGCAACTGACGCTGCCGACGTCGGCCTACGAGAAGCTCGAGAGCTGGGTGTCGCGGCACAAGATCCTGACGGGCGTTATTGTCGTCATCACGGGCACTGTCATATATCGGACCTACCGGAGTAGCGCCCTGTGTCGAAAGACGAGGAGGGCGAAGCGCGCCAGGAGCGGCGGGAGGATCGAGGTTGTGGTGATTGCTGGGTCTCCCTCGCTGCCCCTGACGCGGTCGCTTTCGTTGGATCTGGAGAGGAAAGGCTTCGTTGTCTTTGTTGTCTCCAACGGCCCTGAGGACGAGCACATGATCCAGAGCCTGGCAAGGCCCGATATCCGGGCCCTCGCCATCGACACCACCGACGTACGTCTGATCCACCCTCCCATGCACCACCAATCTAACATAACCCTTCCGCAGCCCCCAAGCACGGGCAACTCCATCGAGCGGTTCGCCCAGTACCTCCAGTCCTCGCACGCCGCCATACCCCAGGGCAAGCGGCACCACCTCTCCCTCAAAGCCGTGATCCTCATCCCCTCGTTGAACTACCAGACCTCACCGATAGCAACCATCCCGCCCTCGTCGTTCGCCGACCTCTTCAACACGCACCTCCTGCACCCGATCCTGACCATCCAGGCATTCCTCCCCCTCCTGACCGCCCGCCTGACCCCCGCCGGGGACAAGTCCAAGGACGACAACCCCAAAGTCCTCGTCTTCACCCCCTCCATAATCTCCTCCATCAACCCCCCCTTCCACGCGCCCGAGGCCACCGTCTGCTCCGCCCTGTCCGCCTTCACCGAGGTCCTGACAGCCGAGCTCCGCCCCTTATCGATCCCCGTGACGCACATCCAGCTCGGCACGTTTGACTTCTCGGGCTTCACCCCCGCCGCAGGCAGCACCCGGCACCACCACGGCGGCGTCTTCGGGCTCCTCCCCGCCGCCGAGGGCTCCGACTCGCTTTCGTGGCCGGACTCGGCGCGCCATGCCTACGGTCGGAACTTTGTGACCCAGTGCGGCTCGGCCATCGGCGCCGGGCGCATCCGCGGCATGCGCGGCAGCTCGCTGCGCGACCTGCACAATGCCGTGTTTGACGTGATCGACGGGTCGATCACGAGCGGGACGGTCCGCGTCGGTCTCGGCGCCGGCATCTATGGCTTCGTCGGCCGGTTCGTGCCCCGCGGACTGGTCGCGTGGATGATGGGCATCCGCAAGGTCGACGAGCTGGCGACGTGGCAGTCCAGCTCGTCTAATACCCCGAGGTCGGCGGGGAGCGAGAACGGAGACGTGCTGACCCAGGAGTCGTTTATTGCTGTGCCGCCGATGGAGGACATCGGCGCTGAAGCTCATGTTTGGAAGGAGGGGTGAGCATGTTGCATGGTAACTGCGGTCCGTGGACCGGATTACAGCATCTGTGTGATATTTGTACATGTCCCCGGCGGGGAAACACTTTACTCTCTAGACAGTTCACGACTCCTTGCCATGATAATACATGTGTGTGTTTTAATGACTAGCGTGTCGTGGCCCTACGTTCCGTCCAATCTGAAGAAGCGGGCGAGCCCGGCGTCGATCTACATGATATGATAAGCTCGCTCGGTATTTGGAGCGCTGCGACAACCGTATATGTCGCTCCCTCCAGCCATGTCGGACATACCGCTGCAACGAACCCGTTGCGCCTAGGGATGAATGCAACCAGGGATTGAATTGGTATAATTGTCGACGTTCCCTCGTCTAGTGTCCCCCTCGTTCGTGGCCCCGGCCTCTAACCCCCCTGCCACCCTTTCCTCTCCACCTGCCCCCTCTCCCACCGTACCGGTCCTTATGCCCGCCCCGCTCATGGCCCCGATCGCCGCCGTCCCGGTCCCCGCGATTCCTCTCCTCCCGCTGCTCGCGCTCCATCATCATCATCTCCTCCCGCTGGGCGGCGGCCGCAGCCGCGGCCTCGTCGGTGATCTTCTTGTCCTCGCGCACCTTGGGCTTCTCCATGTCCTTGTCGAGCGTCCAGCGGGGGTGGGCGCCGTCCTTGCAGGCGCGGCCGCCGGCGGGGCAGAAGCCGGCCAGGTAGAAGGGGCACAGCGGGCGGCGCACGTGCTTCTTGTCGCAGCGCGGGCCGAGCGGGCAGAAGCCGCGGTCGTAGTGCGGGCACGGCGGCAGCTTGGACTGCGGGTCGATGTGCAGGTACAGGCACTCGTCGCCGTTGCTGCAGTACCCGTTGCGCACGAAGAAGTTGCACTCGGGCATCTTGCGCAGGTTGTACTCGTGCAGGAACTCGCAGTGCTCGCCCTTCTTGCACAGCCCCCGCAGCCAGTGCTTGCATACCAGCGAGCCGAACCCGCCACCGCCGCCGCCGAAGCCAGAGGAGAAGTTGGATTTGGAGGGGTCGACTGTGCTGACGTGGCGGTCCGGGCAGTTGCTCCGCAGCGGGCAGTTGTTGCCCGAGGCGTAGGCTTTGCAGATCGGCCGGTCTGCGGGAAGGCTGTGGTGGTAGGTCCGTTGCAGGAAGGGCGTGAAGGAGAAGGTGTAGGCTGGCGGCGGGGCGAGGGAGAGCATTTGCCGGGTTAGGAGGGAGGGCGAGGCCGGGTTGGCTTGGGGCGAGGTCGTCGTCGCCATGTTGGGTGGGTTTGGTTGTTTTTCCCCCGGCTGGGTTTGGGTTTGGAGTGTGTTTTTTATGGAGGTGAGGGGGGGGGCGCTTTGCGCGCGGGTCGTTCACAAGGTTGATTGCGGTCTTGCGAGGTCGGTAGATGTTTTTTGGGCTGTGTTGCTTGTGAGGAAGTTCGTGGACAGATGAGGCTTTTCGTGATGTTTGCCGGGCGTGGTCGAGGATATCGGGTCTTTGGTGGGGGGGTATCGTTTGGTGGTGTTCGTTGGAGCTGTCAAATCGCGGGTTGCGCTGCTTTGCTGCAGGAAGATGGGAAGGTCGTGGATTCACCGAAAGCTGTTCGAGGTGAGTGGCCAATCAACGATTGCGATGCTAGTGATCCGGGGTGCTTTAGCTTCCAACTGCCCCAAGCTCCACTCACCCACGCGACCTTAATTCGTGTGTCCCCCGTTCTTTACCTTATCCATGCAACACGCCTCCATTACCGGGCAGTTTTGGACGCGAGAACGTTTGAGGTTTTACCGACGGGAGGATTGTAGTTCTAGGTTTCTGCACAATTCGCCACTTAATATTGAGCAGATATGCGCAAGATGCCTTTCAAGAGTCAATTCCTAACAAGCATCCCCCCCACCCAAATTGGTCTCCCCTATTGTTGGCTCTTGCTAGGGCCAGATGGCCAGATTCGGGACATCGACTTCATGCATCTTAGCCCCTTTAAGAGAATGGAGCATGTATTGTCTCTGGGTCATTTGAAAGGATCTCTCGTTTATGCTGTTTTTATTTCATTTGCAATGTTGAACTCCTTAACATCCGTTGCTTGGCCTAGGTCATTCGCTGTGTGCGACCAAGGTACCTTCCTAGCTCCCGGCATAGTCAAAGTTGACTAACCCGTCGGGGCTGCTCCAACTTGCCTCGGCTCGTGGCGACCACCCCGCGACTTTGATGAACGCCGTTATCAAGCAAGCTTACTGATTACACTTACCTCCCATCAAACGGCGAGCGCTCTAAATTCCATATTGGCTTTGAGTTGAACACCCCTTAGAGACGTCACCACCATAGTAGTATCCTCATTGTTCTCATATCTTCTCATACCTCTATTCAAGTCTCACTTTTTCTTATAGCCCGTTGTATTCATACCTGTTTTTTTTTTCCACTTTGAAGATGAAGGGCATTCAAATAACCAAATATGTCAAGGTAAGCGCGACAACCAAAAATCATGATCTTACCATTTTACTTACATCCCTTGCAGGGACCGCATGAGCTCCGAGTTGGGGAGATCCCGGATCCCAAGCCCGGCCCGGATGACTATCTGATTGAGATTCACGCGGCGGCGTCCAACTTCTTTGACATCCTCCAGATCCAGGGCAAATACCAGAACCAGCCTCGTACGGGTTCCCATCTTTTTCCTCTGTCGCTTCGTCGAGAATGAACGTTGACAATGGATATCAGCTTTCCCATGGGTCTCGGGTGCCGAGTTCGCGGGGATCGTGCTGGCCACGCCCTCCGGCTCGACGAAGCCCAAGTTCCCTGTTGGCTCGCGAGTCTTCGGCTCCAGCCAGGGCGCGTACGCGACTAAGGTCGTCGCGAAGGAGACCAACATACTACCGGTCCCTGAAGGGTGGACGTTCCAGCAGGCGGCCGGTCTGTTTATCACGGCCCCTACGAGCTACGCGGCACTTGTTGTGCGAGCTGGCGTCAAGGCCGGCGACTACGTCCTCATTCATGCCGCGGCAGGAGGCGTTGGCCTGGCTGCTGTCCAAGTTGCCAAGGCGTATGGCGCGACCGTTATCGCAACCGCTGGAACCGACCGTAAGCTGGAGATCGCCAAGTCCTTTGGCGCTGATCATGTCGTGGACTACAGGGACGAAAAATGGCCAGAGCAGGTGAAGAAGCTGACGCCCAAGGGCCGGGGTGTTGATATCGTCTACGATCCTGTCGGCATGGTCGACAAGAGCACCAAGTGCACGGCCTGGAACGGCCGCATCCTGGTGGTGGGCTTTGCTGCGGGGAACATCGAGAAAGTCGCCATGAACAAGGTGCTGCTCAAGAACATCAGCCTGGTCGGGATCCACTGGGGTCCCTATGCGCTATTCGAAAAGGAGACGGTGGTCACAGTCTGGAAGGGGATTATGAGGCTCATTGCCGAGGGCAAGTTCAGGGGCACAGAGTTTACCGACAAGGAGTTTGTCGGTCTCGAGTCCGTTCCCGAGGCTCTGAAGGCGCTTGGAAGCCGGGAGACATGGGGGAAGGTCATTGTCAAGCTGCCCCAGAGCGCAGGCCAGAGCAAGCTGTGATGTCGCACATGTATAAACAAGCTACATTAGTTATGGGCCCTTTGCATTACTAGACGTATCTCATTGCTCTCTTGTCTGTCTTTCCCCTACACAGTACACAGATGTGCTCCATCGTTGTCAACCCTAACCCTCGCAAGCTAACTGCATTTTTCTACCCGCGCGGCGAAGCAGGCTAACAAGATCCAGACCGAGGCAGGCAAGGGCGACCCCCTGAAAGAACCCCTCGATAAATCGATGTAACAGGGGATCTTTCGATGGAATCAACCCCTCCAGCCTGCTCGGATCCCGAAATGCACGGCCGCAGCTTAGAAATCTTATCGCTGAGAAATTTCCAGGTCGAGACGCGTGCCACTTTGGAATCATCTTGAACACTTTGACGCCCTAGAATTGCATACTGCACCCCGTATCATCCGTCTACTCCGTCTACTCGTGTGCATCTCATTTGCCAGCATTGCCCTTCCAAATTCGAGCCATCCGTAGCGTGATATCCCCCCCCCCCCCGCGCCGTCGTTTGTCCCAAGTCCTGACAAATCCCTAAGCATCGTCGAATCGCAACCCCACCAAAACCGTCAAGCTGTTTTCCTCAAATATAAGACGCACCCTCCGCTCCGGCGTCAGTGGTCTCTCCCTAGCTGCAGCAGCAATCTCCTCCAAGAACAACACACCCATCCACTCCGAAGTCCAGTCGTTAGCAGCCAAGCGCAAGATGCACAGCAAAGTAGTCATTATCGGCTCCGGGCCCGCCGCTCACACGGCCGCCGTCTACCTGGCCCGCGCCGAACTGAAGCGTGAGTTTCTTGTTCCTCCCTCTGCCCCTATTCCTGTCGCCAACTGCTGTGTGAAACAACGTCCCGGCTGACCCTGGTGTCTGCAGCCGTCCTGTACGAGGGCTTCATGGCCAACGGTGTCGCGGCCGGTGGCCAACTGACCACCACCACCGACGTCGAGAACTTTCCCGGCTTCCCCGACGGCATAGGCGGCCAGGAGTTGATGGAGAAGATGCGCGCCCAGTCGGAGCGCTTCGGCACCAACATCATCAGCGAGACCATCGCCAAGCTCGACCTCTCTTCGCGCCCCTTCAAATTCTCGACCGAATGGTCGCCCGAGGAGGAGCACACCGCCGACACCATCATTCTCGCCACCGGCGCATCCGCCCGCCGCCTGGGGCTGGCCGGCGAGGACAAGTACTGGCAGAACGGCATCTCGGCCTGCGCCGTGTGCGACGGCGCCGTGCCCATCTACCGCAACAAGCCCCTGGTGGTCATTGGCGGCGGCGACTCGGCCGCCGAGGAGGCCATGTTCCTCACCAAGTACGGCAGTCACGTCACGGTCCTGGTGCGCAGGGACAAGCTCCGGGCCAGCAACATCATGGCCAAGAGGCTGCTGCACCACAAGAAGGTCACCGTGCGCTTCAATACCGTCGGTGTCGAGGTCAAGGGCGACGACAAGGGCTTGATGAGCCACATGGTGATCAAGGACGTCGTGAGCGGCAAGGAGGAGAGTGTCGAGGCCAACGGCCTGTTCTACGCCGTCGGCCACGACCCCGCCACCAACCTGGTCAAGGGGCAGCTCGAGACCGACGCGGAAGGATATGTTGTCACAAAGCCCGGCACCACCTACACGAGCGTCGAGGGCGTTTTCGCCGCCGGCGATGTGCAGGACAAGAGATACAGACAGGCCATCACTAGCGCAGGTTCGTGCAAACTCTCCCGGGTTCCCCCCTCCCCCTAACTTTTAATGTCCTGATGCTAACGAGGCTGCAGGATCGGGCTGCATGGCCGCTCTCGACGCGGAGAAGTACCTGGCGGATTTGGAAGACGCCGAGGAGAGCGCAGAGCCGACAAAGCTATAGATTCTCATTTGTTTCAACGCAACATACCCCAGATGATACCATGAAATAGATTTCTGAGATTTCAATAGCAGCCAACTTGTCTATATATCAATCATTGTCCTGGCGTTCCTAGCATGGAGCGCAGAGTTCTGAGCGGTCATCTGAGCTGCATTTGCGCCGTCGTTGCAGTGATTCGTCAATCTACCGATGCTGATCTTTTGGTTGGCTCTGGTTATAAACCCCAGTAGCAGCAATACCGGGCTACATCCGACACAATTCTCAACTAAGCTCATGCGCTCTTATACTGTGTAAGTGAGCGACATTGTGAAGCTCCGTGGCAAGAAAACTGCCTCGGATATTTCGCCGATCGACAGCTCTGGCAGTCGAAACACCGCCTTGACTGCGAGCGGCCATTCCTTTATCTTACGACAAACACTGCTTGGTCTACTGAAGGTTCGTTTTCTTTCATCTTCATTCCTTCAATCCAGACGCCCTGTTTATCTCCAATGCTTGACCCGTAGGGTAGATGATAGCAAGCGGCGTCAAGCTTGGGAAGAAGACGAACGAGCAACGACTTCCTATGTACCTGATTTTCATCCCAAAGGCACGTGTGAATTCGATCTGGCTAACTGGTACTCGTGACATCAGATAGTCCAGCTGAGACGTGGGCAAGACCCGCCAAGCCCCACCAGGAGGTTGTTTATTTCCTCATCTGCCTTGGTCAGGCGGCGCCTCGGAAGGAGTGACTAGGCGGGGTTCGTCTCGTACGTTTGCTCTTGCCCGGGTCTGCTCGCATTGCTTTTTCTAACTTTCCTTTAATACCCCGATTTCCTCCTCTTCCTCCATCTTCTTCCGCAACCTTACACCATACAATCCCACGCAACGAGCAGCGAGAAGCACATTGTACCGTTCTCCGGGAACAGCAGACAGGAAACACAGCCTCACTTCTTACAAAACGCAAGTCACGATGTCTGACAAAGGATACTCGTACAAGAGCCACGGCACGAACTCGAGCGTATGTTAGGTGCTTCATCGGCCCCGCCGCCAGTTCTCTGCTTGAGGCCTGTCGGCCGGTGGTTGTCTCGAGGAGTTGTCTGATTTGAAGTGTATGAACAGGGCAACCATTATTGCGCTCGAGACTACGGCAACGGATCCAACGCCTACCACTACTCCAACACGTGAGTTGCTCCTATGTTCCCGCCTCTGCGTCCTTTCCCTTCGGAAGTCCTTCTCGGCTCGAAAGGCATCTCCAAAATACATCTCGCTGACTCGCTGCCTTGCGGAAGGGATGGATCGTACTACTACTCCAACCCCGATGGTAGCACCTACTACAACAACGGCAACGGAGGCGCCGTTTACACCCCTCCGAGCTCGTCGACTGACAGCTCCGGTTCGAGCTCCGGCTCTGGCTCTGGAGCAAGCGGCGGCAGCGGCAGCGGCGATGGCAAGTAGAGTTATACAAACCAGGGTCTATCATGACATAGGGACAGGCGAGAATGAGACGGGAGGCGGATACCGCGAGAGGGATGAGATCTAGATGAGTGGCAGTCAAGCGTTGGAGCATCAGCTTACCTGGCCCTTCTTGATTCGTTTTACCAACAGCGGCTGGTCACATCTGTTGATCACCGGTACTAGCGCAAATACCATCCCAATAGAGAAAACTGCATCGGTAAAAACACTGCAATCGTCTAACAAATCAAATCACACCCGCGATATTCACAACGTGATCCCCCTTCACCTTTTCTACAACGAAACAAAGATCCCAACCCCAGAAGCAAGCCCAAACAGCGCCGCCCTCCCCAGATTCAGCACCCCCCACCAATCGACCAGATACTTCCCGCCCTCCTCCCGCGGCCCGATCTCCACCACCTCTTCACTGGCACTCATCCCGCGCACGTCCTCGGCCTTCTTGAGCAGCCGCCTGCTGGTCGGCGCCATCAGGAACCAGGTATACGGCGCGATGCCGGCGCACAGCGCGCCGGCGAGCAGGTAGCCCCGCACCGCGCCGCCGCTGCGCAGACCATGGTCGTGGACGTGGAACTGGCTTGCAGCGAGGTAGAAGTAGGCTGCCGCGGCCAGCGCGGTGAGCGGCGGCATGGCGGACTGGCCATGGGTTATTGTGCGCGCCATCTGCTGAAGCATGAGCGGGGTCGGGGATTCGAGAAGGCGGGGGACCAGGAGGGTCGAGAGGGTTATGGAGGCGCCGGTTAGGGAGGAGGAGAGGAGGAGGGCTGTTGCGCGGGCGAGGTGGAGGAGGGGGGATTGTTGGTGGGTTGTGGGAGGGGGCATTTTGGGGGTGGGATAGTTTTTTTTGGGTGGTTGTGGTTGTGGTGGTGTTGACGGTGGTTGTGAGTTTGGTGAGGTGTGGTGAGGTGTGGTGAGGTGTGGTGAGGTGTGGTGAGGTGTGGTGAGGTGTGGTGAGGTGTGGTGAGGTGTGGTGAGGTGAAGCTGTAAGTGAGTGAGGTTGAGAGTGGAGTGGAGCCGTGGACTATGTCCTTGAAAGCCTTGATGTTTTGACGTGCATCAACTTCGTGTTGTGCAAGGACGTGGTAAAGTGATTGTCTTCAAATTTAACATGGCTTGGAGATGCTTTCGCTGGTGATTGGGACTGTTGGTGAAGGAGGTGAGGTGAGGTGATGAGAGGAGAGGAGTCGACTGAGAGCATGTGATCTGATATGGTTGCACTGACGATGCCAGTGTGTTATAGTAGAGCCCGTTAGGCTTGGCGCTGATTGGTCGAGAGCGCATAACTCGCTGTCAGTGTGTACTATAAAGGGGCTACATCTCAACAGAGGGAAAGTGAACGGGTATTCTCTTTCCAGATGCTGGCGGATATAATTAGACATAGTGAAGAATCCCTAGTCAATGGACTGTTGAACAGGCACTGCGTGATGGATTTGGGATGATTTCGATCCTCGCAACGAAGACGGGTTCCAGAAATCTTGGCATAGAGTCGCGCAGGATGAAACACTGTTAGCTCGCGCTAATGCACCCACTTGAGATTCTGCACCACAACAACAGTTAGCCAATTCGCGGAGAGGTGACGTCGCACAGCTGCGGCCATAATGCCTACGTAGATACCTTGTGTACCTATTCGTGTAGTGTACAGCTACCTACTTGTGCTCGCCGGACCACATTCTCCTTGGTGCTCGTTTAGACATGTGTATTTTATCCTGTCAATTCATAAGAGATGCGTACCTTGTGATTGATCCCGATGGTTTGTCGAGGTCGTGGAGGTTGAGGTCGCGTCGGAAGTGGTGTACCGGTAATGATCCAACCAATAAGGTCAGGGTCGACGCTAGCCCAATCAAAGGGCCCTTAAAACGTCAAAGACATGGGGCTCCTCGCCAGCTTCCATTTCTAGTGCATACCTCTAGCCCCAGTGTAGGTGAGTGCTCCGTAACCTTGGTGCATGGTGCTCTGCAGCAACCCTCCACTTTGATTCCGGTTGTGCTTGTGACTGTGCTGGTGCTTGTCGTGCTTGTGCTTCCGGCAGGTAGGAACATCGGACCTTCCCATCGATTGCAACCGACGACAAATTCAAGCACGTACGCTGAACTAACTGCCTTGGCTTTTCCAGATACTCATCGCTCCAACTGCCACCACGACAACGACCATACTCGCCACGTCTTTTCGTCGGTTTTTTTTTTCTTCCCTCCTCTTTTCTTGCTTTACCTTGCACCCCATGGATCCCTTGAGCATCGGTCCCCGCAGCGCAAGGGCCGTTCTGCCACTATAGTCCATCCATCCACCCCGATTCTACCGCTCCGTCCACCACCGCACCGCCGAGGCAAAACGAGGAGTAGATACTCGTCGCCGAGCGACACGAGCGTCCCGCAACCGCGCGCATCTCGATAAGAGTCAAGCAAAGCCCATCACCGCCATGGCCAGCGAGGTTTCTCCCCGTGCCGTGCGCTTCACCCAAGCCGAGGAAGACCAGCTCGCGCGAGCCGAAACGCTCAAAAATGGCCAGCGCCCGGTCGTGGTCACAACAGATTCGGAGAATTCGGCATCCTCTGGAGACTCGCACGATGATCCCCACGCGCTTGAACACGAAGATGAGCTCGGCGATCTGGCCCGATACGGCGACACTGTAACCATCTCGGCCTCTGTATCGCCGGTCTCTCCTGCCGCCACCGTCACCACCAGCAGCAGCAGCGGCGCCCCGAGCAGCCGCCAGCGCACCGGCTCCGACAATACCTCCTACAGCAACGGCGCTGCGCCGCGGCCCCAGCGACCCATTGCTCCGACTCGGACCCCCTCCAACACATATCAGCCATACACACAGCGGAGACCCGCTCAGGGTCCGTCTGCCACCTCTGCCTCTTACATCTCCGGAACTGGTGCTCCCCATGCCCGTGATGGCTCCAGGCCGCGTCCGATAGGGACGTCAACCTTTCGGGCCCAGGAACGAGAATATGTACGCAGACTGCGCCAGCAAGACTACGACGATGGCTATTTTGAATCCTTCGCATCCGGCGAGCAGTATGACTCGGATTCCGAGGGCGAGACCCCGTCTTCTGAGGGCCCCTTCGACAGCTACGAGGATGCGCATATCATGTTTGTCAACACCGACGATATGCAGATCACCGAAGAAGATCTGAAAGATGCACAAAAGCGAGAGAGGCTCGAGTGGCATGGAATGCTGGAGGCTGTCCTCACCGGAGACGTGGTAAAACAGGAGAAGAAACGTCTCATTGGGTCGGCAGACGAGGACATCGGCAAGGCCGCTCACAAAGCGGAGCTGTGGCTTGGGATTCGCTCAAAGGTGTGTGGGCGTCATCAGCCCGTCCAGCGGAGAATGATCGAGGATGCTCGCGGGACACTCGACCGCGCTGTCAACGAAATCGTCAACTTCTCAATTGCCGGTGAGAGCGAGGCAGGCAAGCCCCCCATTGATCAAGTCCGTGACGTGGTGGCCAAGATTGAAAAGATCGAAAGCCTCTACCCGTCCAGCACAGGGCTGGTCGCTGCTCTCAAGCAAACCACGTACATGGCATACAAGGAGACGTGTGATGCCGTGATATCGTGGTACAACGTCAACGAGATGATCAACACCGAGCTGTCGATTCTGAAGAAGTGGGTTGGCAACGACGATCTCGACTTTCAGCGCACCAAGGAAAAGTCGCCTAGTGGAACCGGCCTGAGTGACGAAACCTCATTTCTAGATCGTCTCATGAAGGAAGAGGGCCTCAAGTCCCTGCACGAGGACTTGGGCGGCGGCGGCAAGAGCCTGAGGAAGAAGAGCATGCTGGACGGCATTTCAATGGTCATCACAAAGGCCAAGCTCACTCTCATTGAGAACGCCGAGGGTTTCCAGAAGCGCCATCTCCCGCCTTACATCGAGGAACTACTCACGCTGATCAGCTTTCCATCCCGCCTGATCGAAGAGATCATCAAGGTCCGGCTCGCTTATGCGAAAAAGATGAAGGACTCGGCGCAGCAGAACCCCATGATGCAGGACCAGATGATAACCCAGTTCCAGGTTCTGCTGAAGCTGGCTATCAAAATCAAGTCTGAGTACATGACGATTTCTCAGCCCGAGCCCGGCTGGGAACTGCCGCCTTGTATCGACGAGGACTTTGACCGAGTCATCCTGGACGCCTTGAAGTACTATTTCAAAATGCTGAACTGGAAACTCAGCGGCAACAAAAACACCTTCAAAGAAGCCGAATTGCTGTTTCAAGAGTGGGGTTTCGGAAACGAGATTGGAAGTCATCTGACACATGGCGACGTCGAGGTTGCGGAACAATTCAGCTCCCTCACCTACAAGGCGTGGAACCGACTCAGCCAGACATTTGAGAAGGAACTTCAAAGACGGCCAAAGGAGAGCGTGAGCGAGATGAGCAAGCGTTACAAGCAGATTCTAGACTCCGTCCGGGTTCGGCAAAGGATGCTGCAACGCTTCTCCAGAATGCTCAGTCAGAACTACGAGAACGCATGCGACTTCACCATCGCGTTCGGCCCGGAGAGGCTTAACGAGCTGTACGACCGCCTCATCGTTTCGGGCCACTTTCAAGTCTATACCGGCAGCCCCGAGCACGAGGGTCTCCTGATCGTTGCCTCCCCCGCCCTACATGGTCGCCATCAAGACATTCAGCTCATTATGAGCACCTTTTCTTACGAGGCCGAGGTCGAGGACTCGTCGGATCCTTACCTCCTCATCATCAAGGCCGAAGACCCGCCCTATTGGTTCGGGGCGCGGCTCAACTTGTCGGTGCGCAACGAGCCGCTAGACATCAAACTTGGGCATATGAGACTGGTGGCTGGCGGTTCACAAGCCCGACTGGTCAATGCAAGACTGGCGTTTCTAGAGGCCATCGATATGCAGATCGACCCGGTTGTGGAGCAGAGATCGAACCTGCACAAGGTCAATTTCAGGCTCATGGAGATTCGCAAGGTTGCTTTCAAGCTGTCAAACGCCTTCATGGACAGCGTGGAGGCCATCCGACGTCAAACCCGAGGCCTCAATTGTCAAGACCTAATCCAAACCTGCTTCATCTTTGCCACCGAGTTCGGCCAGCGGTCTCTGCTGTACATGGACAACAATCGAAGGTCGATGAACAACCTCAAGCTCACCAAGCTGGCCCTGGATTGGGTCAGTTTCATCTGCGACGATTGCGTTTCGTCTGAACGCAAGACATTCCGCTGGGCAGTGTTGGCCCTGGAATTTGCCATGGGCATGACACGGGGAAAGCAAATACTGGAGCTCGGCGACGACGAATACGCCAAGCTGCGGGCCAAGGTCGCCGGGTGCATGGCGCTCTTGATCTCCCACTTTGATATCATGGGTGCCAGGTCCAGCGTGGCCGCCCAGGCAGAAAAGCAACGGATGGAGGCGTTGATGAACCAGTTAAAACGGCTCAACAAGGGGCAGATTCAGGATGACGAAGAGGCGGCCAAGTACATCCAGGAGCACCGTCTCGAGGAGCTGGCCAAAGTCGACGAAGCCAGAAGAGAAATCCTTGTTGAGCGGTCGGCTATGGGCCGGGTACTGGAAGCCTCGAACGAGGTGGATCGGTCACTTGCATGGCTTTCATCGACAGCTACTAACTTCACCATGCGATGGCAGCAGGGTCAGTTTGTGGGCGGCGGCACTTTCGGAAATGTGTATGCCGCCATGAACCTTGACACGGGCACGCTGATGGCCGTCAAGGAGATTCGCCTGCAAGATCCCAAGCTGATCCCCAGCATCGCCGGTCAGATTAGAGATGAGATGCGCGTCTTGGAAAGTGTGGACCACCCCAATGTCGTTTCTTACTACGGCATCGAGGTTCACCGCGATCGAGTCTACATGTTTATGGAATTCTGTTCAGGCGGCTCTCTTTCTAATCTACTGGAGCACGGCCGGATTGAGGATGAGCAGGTCATCATGGTCTACGCGTTGCAGCTTCTTGAGGGCCTGGCATATCTTCACGAGCTCAGAATTGCCCATCGAGACATCAAGCCAGAGAGTAGGTCCTTTTTTCGTGGTTTTGTTCCTTGTTTTTCTTTTCTTTCCTTTTCTTTTTCTACGGAATGAGCTGACCCGTCCACTAGACATCCTCCTCGATCATAACGGAATCATCAAGTATGTTGATTTTGGCGCTGCGAAGCTCATCGCTCGCCAGGGCCGGACGCTTGTTTCGGGCCTTGCTAGTACCAAGCCGAACAAGTCCATGACCGGAACGCCCATGTACATGTCGCCCGAGGTGATCAAGGGAGAGAACCCCGGCCACTTTGGAGCGGTCGACGTGTGGTCTCTTGGCTGCGTCATCCTCGAGATGGCCACCGGCAGACGACCGTGGGCGAACTTGGACAATGAGTGGGCCATCATGTACAACATTGCTCAGGGCAACCCTCCGCAGTTCCCCTCACCGGACCAGCTCAGCCCACAGGGTATGGACTTTTTGAAGCGCTGCTTCGTCCGCGACTCCAAAAAACGTGCCACTGCTGTCGAGCTGCTCCAGCATGAGTGGATCATGACCATCAGGACCAGGGTCGTCGATCCCTCCACCCCTAGCGATACAGGCTCGTCCTCCCAGACACCACCAAGCCGAAGCGGCAACGGTCAAGACGGGTTCTACTGATGATCTCTTGGCTTAAAACAAGCAAGTGACGACAGCTCAGATCCCTGAGACTACTCATGTTTCATTTCTTTTGTACCCATTCGAGTAGCCCGTTCGCGGACCATGTTAGGCGAGGCCACAGCCCACATACGGAAACACGAACGATGCCCCCCAAAACAAACACAATACCTTTATGTCATTTATTAGGTCACTGCAGCAGTGGTACATTGGGATGCGCTTTTCTTTTTTTGGTTCATCCGGGTCGAATGCAAGATCTGGAACATGATGATCTTTTTGGGAGTTTTCTTGGATGGGATATATCCGGTGTTTTTTTTTTCTGCTGACCTACTGGATTCCCCTTCGTACATGCATCGGCTTCGGGGCGGGGGCGGGCGCGTGGGAAAGCAATCAGTTTGAAGGAAGGTCGTTCCGGTTGGCCTTGGATGCTGGTCGGGCGGGCTGTTGGACCAGCTGGTGGGCGAGGCGCGCAATGCATGATGTACATACACTCTCACATACGCGTTACACGCCGCCCACGGTTTCTACTCGACTTATTTTGGCCTGTGGTCTTGGGGGGTTGCCGGTTTTCTCAACTCCCCGTCTCCGGGAACAGGGCCACGAGTATGTCTCTTGATATCCCGTCCAACCTCGGTATACTAGACTAGACACGGGCCTTATCTCCACCAGCGTGAGCTTGACGTTGGCATATAACTCCCATATGGCACGAATTAATTGCGCCGCCTGGTATCTGGGTAGACATCGAACCAACGAAACGGTTGACTACCTACCAGGTACATACCTAGCTACCTGGACAGGCACCTTTTTATTTAGCCGACGACTACCATCATGGATCGAATCCAATTATCACTTACTGGTGCTTCGCAGCTTCAATGTCCCTATCGGTAGCGCACATATCCGTCTTGCACTTGCACTTGCACTCGTCCGTCCTCATTCTACTTGCTCACGCCTCCCCCTCGTTCTTTTCTTTCTCTGGCGGAAGCAGTCTTGCCCCACGTGAAATATGCAACGTGCAATGCATGTCATGATTTGGTACACTCTAGCGTGAGCTGTCTGCACGGTAGTGTGCCTTATGTAGGTAGGTAGGTAGTGTGTAGGGCAAGGCCCAGATAGTTTCAGGATGATTACCTTACCTTGGGTAAGGTATGTACTGTTCGGGGTTGGCGCGGCAGGCGGGACAGGTGTGTGTTTCTGTCGATCGGGATCGTCCCGTTACTTTTTATCCGGCATACTACAGTAATATTTGTATGTACCTGATGTATGGACGGATCAATCGAACATGGATGTTTATTTTACCTACCTACCTACCTTACTCAATCTGCATCCTGCCATGCATGGCGTGCGCGCGTACATGGGGTAAAAAGGGGGCCTTGGACGGGAAAACGACAGCCTGGTACCAACCTACCCAGACAGACCTATATAGGTTGGGGGGAGGGTGCGATAGATACAAGGTAGACAGGTAATATTAGCCGATATATGACCCGGAGGCACGGCCGGGTAACACAGCGAGTTATATTTACCGGGTTTTGTGGTTTGGAACAAGAAGGATTTCTCCCTGTTATACTATATAGGTGATCTCTGCTCTCTCTCCGTGGTTGCAGCAATGGAAAATAACCGTTGGTATCCCACCCCCTTCCACAACTTATTGTTTCTGTATATATGTATATCTATCCATCCATTCATCCCCCCCCCCCTTCCCCCCCCTTTTAAGCAAAGCTAGTCTTTTCTTCTTTGTTCAAGTTTCTTGCTCTCACGCCGCACCGCGTTTCCCTATTGTTCCTTTTATTGCTCCGAACTGGTAGGTCCCCCCCGATCTTGTGAAGAAGGGGAGAATTAGCGAGCGAGCGAGTAAGCTCGGCAGATGGTGACGACGCAACTGAGACAGACACCCGACTCAATTCCGCCCCGTCCCGCCATTCCAATGTCCAGTCCGCGCGCGGGAGCTGTTCGCTTTTCAAACCAGACAACATCAACAACAAGCAGTGCATACTGCAGAGTCAGTCCTCCTTCTTCGTCAAACCTCTTGCTCCAAGCGGTGGTATATCGAGGCTCGAGAAGCAACGAGACAAAATCAAGAGGGAGCCAAGAATTCGAGTTATATATTTCCACCATCTTTTTGTTGCTTGCTGTCTTCCCCTACTCCTCCTATTCGTCCTCGTCCTCCTCTTTCTCGGGGGGTATCCAAATCCATCTCAGCTCCTTCCTTGCGTTGCCAGTCGCCCTTGCCGGTCTGAAAATCCCCAGAACAAATCCATCCCAAAATAATCCCTTCTCATAATTTCCCCCCTCCCCCATTGCCCGATTACCCCGAAAAAAATTCCCATTATTCCTTTATCGCATTACATTAAAGTCAAGTGATGGATGATGATGAGCACACAAAACACACACACACACACAAAACACACACACACACATAAAACACACAAAACACTTATCTGTTTCGAATATTTTGAGGCCGCAGGCAACTCTCTCGTGTACTTGGTGGGCCTGCGAGCAGCGGGATTAATAACCCCACTCCGTCCCCCTTTTTCTTTTCCATAGTACGGGCTGAAAAGGAAACAGACAAAAAAAAAGGTCTCCAAAAAAGAAAAAGGAAAAATGGACAACGCTATCCTCCGTTGCTTCGCGGCTGCGATGCTTTTTGTAATTGGGGGGGTTGTATCCACGATGGTGGAAACTGTTGGTACACGAGCTCCGCCCTGTCAGGACAGGGACAAGAAGCATTTCCTGGCCTGGTATTGATTGATAAAAAAGAAAATGTACATGAGGAGGAGAAAGGCCCTTTGCTGTCGTTGCTTTGCTTTTGCTTTGCTTTATTTTTCCGAGTGATGAAAGTCCTGCGGGGTGACGTTCTGGGCGAACTGGAACTGCTTCGATCTCGGGTGGCCGACGGGCGACGACCGTGCCGACGACTCGGGAGGATACGAGTCCGGGAAGTTGTACTCGGCGCTGGCAAAGTTGCCGCCGCCGAAGAAGTTGTTGTACGTCGGCCCGATCGAGGGCGGGAACGAGGGCGTGACAGGCTGGCTTGCCACGTAGCCCGGCATCTGCGGTGCCATGGAGAACTCGAGCTCCGAGCCCCCGTGGCTGCACAGGCTCGGGGTCGGCAGTGGCTCGTCCTGTGGCACATAGCTCCACGCCTGGTCGACCGAGCTCGAGAAGAAGGGATCCTGAAACTGGATGGGCAGGCCTGGAGTGCCTGGCGGGGTTTTGATGTTGGCCTCGGCTTTGTACATTGGCATGCCACCGACGCCGTTGAAGGACCCAAATATGTAGCCCTGCTCCTCGTCCGAGGCGTTTGTGGTAACGGTGTTTTCCCGCATCCCCTGGCCATTCATTCCCTCGGGCGACATGGGGGACATGGCGCTGTTCAGTGACGCCATGATGGGCGAGTGTGAGTTTTGGAGAGTTTGGAGCAAGGCCTCCTTATTTCGGTCGAGTGCAAACGGCGACCGTGGGCCTCCCGAGTTCATCATGCTCTTCTGGACGCGTCCGCACAGGCTGCCTGTAGCGGAGGATATGCGTCGCAAGGGACTCGCAGTGTCTAGCCGTCTCGGTGCGTCGATGCCGGTTTTTGGCCCGTGGCCAAGCGAGCCGGTTCGTAGCGATATCAGCCCAAGCGGGGCCGGTCGCCGCATATTTCTGCGGCCAGCGAGGTCGGCAGGTGGTGGTGGGGATCTCAGGCGCAGTTCCGACGCGGCGCGGGGAGACTCGGGCATTGAACAAGGCGACATGTCTTCGGATTTTACTCGGCTTCTACCTCCGGCCAACTCCTCGTCCAAGTTCTCGCTATCGCCTTCGGCTATCATTTCCGACGGGAATATTGGCCTGCGGGCGGCCATGAAGTAGTCCCGAGTGGGATAGGGGCTGAAGACGTCTGTCTCTCGGAGCATGCCGCTGTTCGAGGGAGGAACCTCGTAAGTAGATGACGGCAGGCCGTCGACAGCAATATGTTCGGGCAGTGCAAAAACATAGGGCTGCGGTCGCTGGAACTCGCCGTTGTGCTGAGCTGGAGCGAAGGAATTGGAGATGATGGCTGGAGGCGCGAGCTCAGATCCCGGCTGCGATGTATGAGCCGGAGGACTTGAGCTGTCGTACTCGACATGGACGAAGCCATCACTCTCGGAGTCATCGGGAGTTGGGTTTGCTGGATGGCCACCAGCAACGTTTGCGGCAATTGGCTCATAGAAGCCGCCCTGTTGCGACTGAGATTGGGCGTTGTCGTCGTCGTCGCCCTCGTCGTCGTCGTTGTCATTGTGGATATCCTCCTCGTCGTCATCATCGTTGCTGTCTCCGTTTCCGAACACGGCAGTTGATAGGCCAAGCGGCCGGTGGTGGTTACTCAACCCATAGAACTCACTGACCACGACGTGATCCTGGTCGTCTGGCGACCTGGATTCGGACGAAGACCTGTCCTTGGCCTGTTGAGCCTCGAACTCGGCCGTCTTCTTCATCTGTTTCTCTTTTGCGCGTCGGTTCTGGAACCAATTCTACCGTCCCAAGTCAGCTCACAAACCAATTGCATTATCTCTCCAGATCTCACATTTATCCTTGGCACCTCGACACCCATCTGCTCGGCCAATTCCCGCTTCGTGCTGCTGTTCGGCTTTGGGTTCTTGAGAAACTCTCGTTCCAATAACTCCACCTCATCCTTTGCTAGCCTGGGCTTGGGCTCCGTCTGCTTCGAGGCGTGCATGCTTCCCTGCCCCATCATGGCCGCGGCCGCCCGTTGCTGATGTTGTTGGTAAAGCGCAATCAACTGGTGATTCCACATATGGTACTGTTGACCTTGCGACTGCCCATGGTGTTGTTGATGCTGGTGCTGGTGCTGTTGCTGTTGATGGTGCAAGAACTGCTGTTGTTGGTGCTGTTGGTGTTGGTGAAGCTGCTGGGTATGGAAGACGTCCATATTTAGGCTGGGATAGGGTCGACGGTATACGTCGACGAGCTCCATGTCCATACTGTTGTCTCGGAAAGGCCGAGGAGGTGGCGGTTTGAGCTAGTTGGAAACACACGAACGAGAACCTCTTGATGCTCAAGAAAGATACTTGGGTCCAAGAGGCGTGAAAGATTAGGCTATGTCCATAAAGTCCTGGGAAACGCTATCACTAATGGCAGATTTGCGAAAAAGAGTGACTGAGGGTTAGACAGGCGAGAAAGCGGCAACCCTCTCAGTTGATATGGGGGATAATGAAAGAACGTGTGGGTCGATCAGGACAGCCAGGGCCAAGATAGAGCAAGGTGGGATCGGGTCAGGGAGAGGGGGGGCTTAACCAGTTTAAGAGTGAGCGAGGAACCCGGGGGGGGAGGGGGAGCGGGACCGCAAGACACAGCAAAATCGTGAATCGGTTCGCCTCGTCTCTGCAATCCCTGGACAGTGGAGGTTGTGAGGATGTCTGTGGGAGAAGCGACCTGGGAGGTTGCGAGACAGTCTCGATGGAAAAAGCAAAGTCACGACAACCCTGGCCAGGCGAGGGGAAGAAAGCAGGGGTGTTAGCTCTGGGCTGGGCTACCTTGGGGGGTATGGGGTGAAGAAGTACCAGCCGCACAACCACACAACCGCACGACCGGACGACCGCACAAACAACTGATCCTTACCCAAGGTACGGTACAGTACCATGGCTTCTTTGCTGCCATGCTTTCCAGCTCCAGCTTGACTTGAATCTGGGCTGCCCTCACCTCACCGTGGTGCGGACCCGGTGGGTGTGCATGCTCACTGCACTCTGCACAACCCGCCGGTGCCGTGTGCAGTGCAGTGCAGCCAGGATACAATACATAGTACACCACAAGAGAGAGACATACCCCAAGGGTGCGCGCCGTACACAGTATGCAGACGGGAGGGGGGACAGAAAGAAGGAGTGGCGTGTCTGATACAGAAACTACCACCCTGCGCTGTAGGTACCTCGCCTTGCCTTGCGCATTGGACGGGACACAGGATGGGTGCATGTGCGGATGGTAGTGATGTACACAAGGTAAGTCGGTGGTAGGCAGGTACCTGGCCGTCCGCCCATGGAGGCGTTCTGAGACCGCCGCCCATCCAGCAAGGCCTTTAACATCAGAACGGCGGAGCGCAGGAAAACGGGAAGCTGATAACCTGAGATGGGATGGGTCCCCCCCAAAACATGGATAGGGGGTGGGCGCGACAAGGGCGGAAAAGGAAGAGAGACTTGGACAGGGGTCGTCGGGTCGAGAAGCCCAAGGGCAAAACCTAGTGTACACAGACTGGCGTAAGTTGAACGAGGTATCGCCCGGCACGAGGGACTTGAGTACCTCGAGAGACCCTTGCCTGGATGTGCCCAGAGTGGATCTGGGGATGCGCTGAGCGTCCAGCAGAGCTCCGCCAGAAGTCGACCAGCTCGCCGGAGCATTTTTTGACTGACTGCTCTTACACGGCACCGTTGGGTGAGCTTGAGCCGTGTTTCTTCGTAATGTACCTTTGACACCTGAGCCGTTCCCGTCAACAACCCCCCATGCGCTCCTCTGAGGAGTGTGGGCGCCTTTGGGACTGGAAATCCCACCCTGGGCAGAAAGCCCCACCACCTAGCTCCCTTGGGACTGGGGACGGGGACGGGATCAGACCAGCTAAGGACAAACACACACACACCCACAGCGACAGCGGGGCCGTCAGCAACGCCACATCCCTGGCCGTCCAAGTCTCCAAAATGGGTCGGTCTCAGTGCAACGCTACGGGTTACAGAGCCTTGGACCCTCCGTAGCGGACCACGACCACGACGACAGAATACCACCCACCACTAGTACCAGGTAACAGGATACCATAGACACCCAGAGCTCGAGCTGGGCGGAGGAGGACGGAGAGCAGCGACTTGCGGGAAGCGCAGTGGAGCAAGCTGGCAAGCACTGCCGAGGCGCACCGTGACCTAACTGGAGCTGAAGTGAATTGTGGACCGAGGTGAGTGAGTAGCGAGTCGTGAGTCCCGAGACGAGACATGGAACATGCATCCACTCGAAGCGATCGAAGGCCAAAGGAATGAATGGATGCGCAGTTGGGAATTGCCAGCGGAGATATCGACCCAACTCGACCCTGAGGCCTAGGCTGTGGGCTGCTGTGGGCGTCTGCGTGTGCGTGTGCCAAGACAAGATTGGATGGGGATGGATATCCGGCCGACATGGGCGCCTTGGTACCTGGCTGTTCGTCCAGAAGGAATCTGACTGGGCTTCTGGCATGCTGCTGGAACGAATTGGAGCGAATCGCTTCGGGAGGTACCGCGCCCGCAAGTGTCCAGTCCAGCCCGGGGCCGTGGCCGTACCCGCGCCCGCGCCCGCGGCGACAGACAGACAGACAGACAGACAGACAGTGACAGCGACCGTCACACACGCGCGACCGACCACCCGCCCGGGCGTAGGTGACGACTCACCGCAGGGGACGCCAATCGGGACGAGAAAAAGGTTCCTGGCCGCGATCCCTCTCGTCGATTTGTCGGGTCCAAGATCAATATCGATCGCACTCGGCGCCTTGGGATTGGTAACCAACCTACCAACCTAGGTAAGGTTACCTGAGGAAAGTGCAGTGCAGACATGCCGGGAGCGGCGTCGAGGCGGCTGTGATTGGATTTGGAGCTTGTTGCGGTTGCGATTGCCTTGCCTGGATGGGACTTTTCTTGCTCTTTTTGCCTTCTGAGGCTGGAAGGATGGGTCCTGATCGTTTGGAAGGAACGAGGGCCTGGCGGTCACTGGTGAGAAAAAGCGGCAAGCTCTCGCACGGTACGGGACTGCGCTGCGTCCTCTTGATCTGGGGATTCAACAGCGTGGGGTCACGGATGAGATGCGCACTTTGGCACGGGTACCTACCGGCCGGTCCCTCACATGGCGTTTTTCCGGCACTGTGCTGCCACAGTGCAGGAGCCTATCACAGTACCTGGTACAGCAGCACGGGCGGATTACATCACCGACTTGTCCCGTATTCCGGTCATGCCTTCCTTCTGTTGCGCCAAACATCTCCTCGCTCGTCTCAAAAAAAAGAAAGGAAGAAAAAGAGCAAAAGCCGACACGAACACAGGGAATATCGAGCCCGTAGCAGGAGCAGGCCAATGTACAGCACAGGGAGTCAGGGACAAGTCGCCGACTTTCTCGGTGCCGAGATCTCGACACCCCGGCAAACCGTCGACGGATGTGTGTGTGGTGCAGCAGTGCAGCCAGTTCGGCGCCTACCTTTTCTTGCCGGATCGACACTGGAGGAGGTTAGTGCAATGCAGTGAATTGCACAAAGTACACGACCAGGTACGTGACCTTGCCTTACCGATCTAAACGTGTACTAGCGGACTGGCCCAAACCGTCCATGGTGGCTGCTTTTCTTCTTGATAAGCTTCTCACTCGCAATTGAAGCTCCAAAGATGCAAAGATGCGACTGGTCGATTCCTTTGGGAAATGAGGGACGAGCGCAGCGCCCGCCCAAGAAGCCAAGCTTGCCGAAGGTGCTAACGAGACCCAGCAGCCCGCAGCCAGCCAGGTACACTACGCGCACATGTTGTTTTCCGGCGATTCGACAGCGTCTTCGCGCCACCGGAAAACGGCGAGCCGTTGTCCTCCGTCGTCATGACATGGTGATCACGTCCAGCCTCCAGCCTCCAGCCTCCAGTCTCTGACCTCTATACCAACACTTGGTTTAGGCGCCCTTCTTGACTGGGCTTGAGCCTTCCTTGGGCCCCGCGTTGCTTCGAAGCGCTTCACCTGTCCCGTGAGACAGCCCAATCATGACCACTGATTGTTGGTTGACCTAGCACTCTAGTCAGGTAGGTAGGTACCTGAGGTTCTGCACTCCATCGCACTGCACCCGTGCCTCTCACTGCAACCTTACCTGCCCGCCTACCTACCTACCTACCTGCCTGCCTGCCAGCCTGCCAGCCTGCCAGCCTTAGCTGCTGGAATCTCGACTCGACAGGCTCCGTCAGGTCTTTGGTTTCCAAGCTTTTGTTTTCTTGTGGATCTTTTCGCTTAGATCCGCTCCTGATTCGCTTCCGGGTCCTCCCCGTCCTCTGAAGCTGGCCTCAAACGTCCCATCCCAAGCTTCGACCTGCCGCTGCCGCTGCTGCCCCCTCACCCTCCCTCTTAACACTGAGCCAAGGCTCTTGCACAGCTCACCTACTCATTACGTGAGCAGACAGCTTCGCCAACCTATGAGATGCACAATGAGTGCTCAATGCACATGGTGCCTTCGTCCCACAAAACTGCATATCACCTCACCTCAGGTGTGGACAAGCAAGAAATCCTACGTGCGTGGTCTTCTTTCTCCATGTTGGGCATGGCATGTCGGCTTCACATCTTCTGCCGAACATCGGATGATGATAACACACACACCTTCTCAGACTTGGCCGCTCGGTGTAGGAACAATGGCGGCTTGGCGCAGAAAGAGAGGACAGAGCTCGAGGTCGTTCGCTTGATGCCAACCACCACCTACCCAACACCCCGTGTTGAAAGCTCCGTCAAGACTCGAGAGCTCGGGCGCTGCTCCCACGTAAAACCCGGGTCGTCACCGGAATCCAGATATCGGGAGATTGGACGAGAAAATCGGACCGCGCCAACAGAGACCTCGGCATGGATCCAGTTTCCTGTTTAGCAAGCAGTCTTTCCCATGAGCTTGTGTCCCAGGCAGACAGGCTTTTTGCCCACACAGGCCGCCGACAAATGCAGATTTCCAGACAGAGGTAACCTTCGCGCGTCGCCCGAGGGCTCCCAAAAGCTGGGGAGACAGGTGGGATGAGGTTGCACGCAAAGGCACGGCGCGACGCCGGAAGGCGACACGGGGGGTGACACCGTCCACTACAGACGGGTTACAGTGGCACACGGCACCCGCATGAGCAGCCCTTGCTTCTATTTATGGACCTCGCTCAATCTGCCCTCCTCGTGGGTGGACCCAAACAGCAGGCGTCGATTGGCAGTACCAAACTCTTTCACAGCGCCCAAGGTCGCATCGAGTGCCGTCCGCCGGCCGGCCGTCGCCAGCACAGAGGATCATGTTCAGGTTCAGTGGACCGACGTAGCAGCGCGCATGCGGTTGGGGTGCACCGAGTCGCTGACAGGGTGGTCAAGAGCCACGAGGATCTGCCTGGAGAAAAGGATGGGGTTGTTTTCCATGCCCATGCTCATGCTGATATCGTGACTTCCGTGACGATCGAGGAAGAGAAGGGAGGAAGGGAGCAAGGGAAAGGAAAGGCCCGGCCGAGCCCCGAGCCCAAAGCTTGCCGCTGTATCACCCCGACCATCGTCTGCGGTCGTCCAATCGGCAATCATGACCTCGCAACAGACGTCCAAAAAGGGAAGCCTGATCGCGAACATTTCCTTCCCTCCCGTCTTCTGCCTCAGTCGGGTGCGCGCTGGATGGGCCCAAGAAACCGACGGAGCACGACAGCGGCAGCAACAGCAACAGCAACAGCAACATCAACAGCAGCCCCGAGCGTCCCAGTTGCATCGAGAACCGCTGTACAGGAAATGGGTTGGAGCTCCCTGGCTCTGGCTCTGGTTCATGGCTCAGTTGCCCACGTTCAACAAGAACGATGTCATTCAAGGACCAGTTGTGGGATGCAAATCCAGGTCTCTCTTTTGTGGCTGAATGGCTGGAGTCTGTTTGGCTACCATGACAAGCCTTGGGGCACTCAGTGGTACAGTGCTTAATCCCAAGCGAGCCAAATCCAAGCAGCTTTGATTGAGGATTTTCTTAAGATGTGCAATATACCCAGGCTCGGCCCTGGCACGGCACTCCAGGCACTGATTCCTGCTCGACCCGCCTCTGGGACTTTGAACCAAAAGCAGCAGTGGGGTGGTCAGAAGCTGCTGGCGAGCTTTGGTACACTACCACCGGGCACCATACGGACGGGGAGATGATGCGCCGCGGGGAAGCACACGTACAAGTACACCGCACTACACAAACATGGGGTTCTGTCTCTTGTCGCTTACCGCTGATTGGGCTTTCTGCACCAATCAGCATGGCCTTCAGTCGGAGAAGCGGGCAATGGCAGTGATGGGTATCAGAAGAATACCCATCCTCCTGACTGGGGAAAACTGTACGCTTCGGGTCTTCTTTCTGACAGAAAAGCTCTGCGATACCTGAGTGTGTCTCTGTGTCTACGGTTGAACTCGGCTTGCTCACCAGAACGGTCCAGACTCGAGTCGTGTGGGCTCTCGGTGGAGGCGGTGATATCATGGTCCCCAGCCAACAAGCCTTTTTCCTACGGCTTGTCAAGGCGAGTCCCCGAGCCTGCGCCGACCAGCGTGATTTCAGGGCCGGCCAGCACGCACGCCGTCCCCGCATCCTTGGACAAGATAAAAGTTGCGGTCCCCAAGGAGTGGGCCGCAAATCTCTCTCATTGACCCTGCTCCTCCACTACACTGTACAGGCTGCGCTGGTGGTTGCCGGCGTCGTGGAGCCAGACGCAACGCGATGCGATGGAGTCGTACCCCGTATGCACGCCGCGGCCAAACTGATGTTCAGAGGCCGACACTTGGGTCAAAGGGTCAGTCAGGCCCAGGGCAGAGACAGGCTGGCAGGCTGGCAGGATGGGGGCTTGCACCCTGCACCCTGCACCTGCAGAGCAAATGACAGAAGCTTTGGGAGGGGAAAGGCATCTGCAAAGGACGTGTCTTGCCTTCCCCGGGACTTGGCTCAATGCCGCGCTCTTATTGGAGAATATACGCTACCTGGTAATACTGTCTCTTAACTCCTTTCAGCAAGGTGAGCCACCCCAAAAGTTTGCGCTCGTTCGTTCGCTCGCTCGCTTGCTTGGGGATCAATCTGATTTCACATCGTTGCCTGTCCCGTAACCCGTACGCTAGGCCGAGTGTATGTACAAGGCTTTCCAGATGCAACAGGATGGATGCACTTCACCACACAGTACACGACGGACAGATATCATTCCCACTCTTGAGCCAGCCACCGGGAACGCTGGAGTTGCACACTGACACTCACACTACACGGACGACGACGACGACAACACAGGCATCCCAACGAGCCTCGTATCCTTTCCACAGCACGGGCGGACAGCGCTGGTTACGGGTTATTGCTTGCCCGTCTCCGCCGCCCGTTGGACGTTGGCGCCGCAGCCGTATGATCCGGGTCTTCCGGCGGCCGCTAACCCCGGCAGTCCATACCTACCCTACCACAGTACACAGTATACACGCCAGACGACAGACGACACTACTTGCAGTTGAAACTTCTCGCCAGCGGCTGCTAGTCAACATATGCTCAAGTTTCTTGTTTCTGCATCGGCTGTTTGTTTCCAACGTCAGCCCAGTTTGGCATCTGTTTACACGTGGATGAGCAGCGTCGATTTTGGCCTCTCTCGATTTTGGAGCCAGCATCTCGTCGCCAACGGTTCTCCCTTTGCCCGGGAAGCGTCCAGGCAGTGACGGGATAGAGGATCAATATCCCATGGGCTCTCTGACCTGACTTGACGCGCGCGCGCACTGCACACCTTGCACTCCCGCAACCCACTCCAGCTCCAACTCCCAGCGCCAGACTCTTGTTTTTTCTGTGCCATAGTGTGATGGGGCCTGATGGTGATGCGCGCGCGAGCGGTAACCCGTACGCCCTCAGCAATACGAGCTGCAGTGCCTTTTTTTCCCCATCTTTTGTCTTCAATGTTTATACGTATGGTAGGTCAAGAACCTGACCTTGCCGCCGCCGCCGTACCCAAGGGAAGGCCATGGTGTATCTTGGCGCCATCATGAGATGACTTTCATGCCTGGATAGCGCATGCTCAAGGGGCGGGAGATTATGGTCAATTTCTGGTCCGGGCGGCCACGTGTTTGAGGGAGGATCACCTCCTTGGCTTTTGCCCCGGCCCTGTCTCCCTGCAGAACAAGGCGCATGTTCTCCCCTCACCGCGGTACTTTGCGGGACTTTGACCCTCTGCTGCTGCAAGTGATGCAGGGGTACGGGCCACCAGCTCCGTCCTCTCCCTCCCCAGTCAGCTCCAGGCAGGACGGTATCCTACACGCCACGCTCAAGGAACCCACTCTGGGACGCATTCGGCCTGCAGATCTCCCTCTGCGTAGTGGGCGTGTCGTCAGCGGAAGCTTTCAAAACGCCCATCTTCATCCGTCTCCTCCCCAGCTGTCCTATTACGGCCATATCCATTTCGGTCCCGCGCGAAAACAAATCGGCCCTGTGGGTGCTGTTGATAGATGGGACTGTCAGGTCACTGTCAAGGTTCCCTCGTCAGCTGCCCATTTTATCGAAGGTCTACGGGTTAGAGCGAGGAGCCTTTGAACCGTTATCAGACTTATATCCCGTACGTACACTGTATTCACCTCAGTTGCCGGTCTTGAACATGCCATGTACCTTGCTATGATTTTTGCTTTGTTAGCTATGGTTACGACGAGCAATTTCGGTAGACCGCCGAACCAGATCCAGCCCCCTCCCAGGAGCCCCAGAGCCTCAGAACGAGCGATGCTGTTCAAATCGGCGAGGGCAAGGTCCAGGCTGGGGTCATGTAAATCACCTCGGTGGGTGCAACCACACGTCCCGGTTCTATTTCTGTCAGTCTACAATGTACGTACATTGCACTACACTACCCTACACATGAGCCGCACTTTAAGCGACTGCTCTGATGGACGGGGACGGCCATCACGAAATGTAAGCCAACGATAACGTCAAGAGTCACGGCCAAGATACGGGTTTCCCCCTTATTACACCTGATAGTTTGGGATTTGCCATCATGTCAAGACGCGGGGAGCGTCACCATGATTCCGCAAGGATTCGGATTTCCAGCTCGTCCTGGAAAAACCCAGATCTGGTCTGGATGTCTCTTGTTCCTGCAGCTGCTGGTTGAGTGTTACGGGGTTTTGTTCTCCTTCAAGCTCTGCCCCTGCAGGGGCGGCGGCGGGAAGGGCGAGACTAAAGAAGGCCGATCCCTCGCCTCACTCGCTGCGTTTATCTTTTTCGGAGCGCCACCAGGTTCAGTCACCCAGTGCCAATTTGCTGCTCCCGTACTGGAGACAGTCTCATGCCACCAACAGCGAGCGCCAATGTATCCGAACACCGCACCAGATGCCGAGATACATACAGAACAGAACCATTCTCAAGCGGCCAGCGTGGGGGACGACGATCGGATAGGTCTAAGTGACCCCCGTCCACGTTCAGCAAGGACAACCCGGAGCCGGCTTTGAGAAAGAGAGAGGGAGGAGACATCACCAAGACATGCATTCATTCTATCAGGGGTAAAACAGCATTTCATCATCGATTTTTTTTTCTTTCTCCCCGTCTACCAGTGTAGCCATTCATTCATGCCTTGCCAATCAGCGCCGGCCGGCGGTCTGCCGATCACCATCTTTCCGAGCTGGAACTAGACTACCTTGGTCAGTCCGGAGAACCTCGTCTGCAGGTACGGGCTGTGCTGCTGTTACGCAAATCGCCGACCACCATCCATCGCCTCGGGCCTTGGGGGGAGGGGGTGGTGCGTATGGCCAGCGGATACTGTAAAGCCGGGAGCGGAGAGCGTCATGCAAGTGCCCGCCAGCAGCATCATTGTCCTGTACGATATACACTGGGCTTCACGCATTGAATGTCTTTTGCTTCGTCGCACAAGGCTCGCCGCAGTTTCCCTGGTACTGGCCTGGTGTACGCAGCGCGCAGTAGTGTCACGATGGGAAATTTTCCGGGACCTTGCAGAGGGAAGAGAGACAGCCGCCCGAGTCGGCGCCGGTACCCGTCTCCGTGCCGACGATACGATACGTCCTGTCTGTCCTATTAATACCTCCCTACTATACTGTATTCTTCACCCTCTCCAGACATCCATCTGTCTGTTCTTATGTCATATCGACTCCTTTCCCAGTGCGACGTGCCAGACAGACGAGCACAAACCAAACTTCGGGCTGGTCGTAGCCCCTCGCCCATGGATCTGGGAGTGGGTGTTGGTTGGTCAGCGTGTGATCCGCATGTACGTGACCGTTCAGCTTCTCTGCCTTCTCCTCCATTGCTCGCTCGCTCCCTCACCATTCGGGCTCGGGCTCGGGAAAGTCTGTCTGTGCCTGAGAGCAGGCAGGTGTAACCGCCGTCTCCCAGGCTTCCTTCAGCTGAACTGTTTTGGAAAAAAAAGTCTCTGTGCTCGGGATACGCTCCGCCGTTTGATGGGATTCTGCTGCTTGGGAAGGAAGTCAAGTGTCCAGGCCTGGCCCGAAACAATCCCTGGTGTTTTGATGCCGTGGATCTTTGAACACATTGTCATTGCCATGCATAGGCTGGACTCGTCTCGGAAGTGGGGAGGACTCGATCGAGTGAACCTGCTCAGCGCCGCCGCCCTGGCTGCCGTTCCCGCAGAAGATCGGCTTGAACCCAGCTCAGCTCAGGTCAACCCCCTGGCCCTGCCCTGGGCTGAGGTGACATTGCTGTCCCCCCCCTCTTTTCGCCGCAGGAAGATCAGAATCAGTGCGCGCTGCATAGGTTCAGTCAGGGCTGGGCTGGGCCTTTCTCGGCTGGCCTGGCCTGGACTGATCTGTCGCTACAGGCTGGACGGACTGCGGCGATGCCGTTGCCACCTTGGTAGCAAGCACCTCATCACTCTTACCCCGGACTCCAGAGGTGCGATAGGATGTGGCCGTTGGTGTGTTTTCACCTCTTGGTCTGAATGAACACTGAACAGACCGGTGTAAACCAAAGGGCAGGCAGTCAGTCCGAAGGAAGCCGGTCCCTCTCTCTCCCGACTGCACCAGCGCATGGAAACCCTGCCAGCATGGCCTCAGTCTAGAAGGGCCTTTATACGTCGCCAATCCGAGGTGTGGTGCGCTGTTGGTCTGAGTCCGAGAGGCGGCAAGCTGCTGCCGCTCGGGCTTCCTGCTTCGATTCCGTCGAGCACGCCGGGACGAAAAGAATCTCCCTCACAGTCGCGACGCTATTTCCTGTGTACAATGGAAAGAAGGAAGAAAGGAATGGCATCATATGTTTGAGTGTCAACGAACGAACGAATGAATGAATGAATCAGAGCAGGCGGCGTGTCGTGTCGGCAAGCATCCCTCGTGACTATCCCTTGCGGCTCCAAGGGATGGATAATTACAGAACAGCAGGTTCGTCGATCGACAACGAGACGGGGCAATCCGTGCTTGCTTGCTTGCTGGTCATGGCCCGAGCAACTCAAACCCCCTTTTTTACCAACTAGCTGCCCGTGCTTCACTGTTGTGTTCAGTTGTAAGACCAAGTCTGCATATGCTGCAGATAGCACTGCATCCGCAGGGTGACACTTGCCGCCTGGCTGGATACGGTACCGGAGGAGAGGGGAGGGATAGGAGCAGCTGGTCCGTGGGATGAACTTGACTGACTCCCTTTCAGCAGGCAAGTTATGGCTGAATATTCATCGTTTTGTTCGGTGATGAAAACCATGTACCTGATCTCACAACTGAGTCTGCAGATGAGGGCAACCCAAACGTCAAACCAGGCAAGGTACTTGGCCCATCCATGGCCCCCGTAACGGCGATATGGTATGACAAAAGATCGGTAGTTCGTGGCAGCCCGACCTGAATCGCCTAGTAAAAAATAGCAACTACAGAATCATGATCTCACACAGCCACCTACCTAGTCTAGAGTCGAGTGAGACGAGCAAAGGAGATGAAAGAAGAAGAGTCCCGGAAACCGTTAGCACGAACGGAAATGAGAGAATCGGAAAGACTAGACAGTAGACTAGGCTGAGCGGGCATGGTGACGTGTGTCTAAGTCAAGCTCATCTGGCAGGCAGCCAGGCTACGTCAAGAAATCCAGTCTCGATGTCTTCTCCCATGGGCAGGGCCAGGACCAGGGCCAGAGGGGAGACGAGTTCACATGCTGCTGCTGCTGCTGCTGCTGCTGCTATCCCGGACGGAAGCTTGGGCATCCGACAACCGTCGGTGTAGGACGAGAAAGAGACAGGACAAGACGAGAGAGAAAAAAACGAACTCGACAATTCTTCAACTTTCTTCTTGCTATTCTCCCCCTCCAAAGGGAAAGTCGCCACCCGATCCCGCCATCACCCGTCGTCGTCGTCGTACACGGAAACGAAGCAAGCCGGTCCCATGTCTGGGAGCTGCTGCTGCCTCATCGAGCACACACTGTCCTCGGAGGAAATGAAAGCCAGATGTGTCGGCATTCCCGGTTTGATTATGCGTGTGCGAGCGAGGCAAGTGGAATTAGATTAACGAGACCCTCTGTGTATGTACGTATATGTGTGTAACTGACGTAGTCTCGCAGTGACGTGCCGTCCAACAACCAACGGTGTACGAGTACACTGTAGTCTAGTCTAGTCTTAGTCTCGCCAGGCCCGATTCTTCCTCATTTCATTCCTCCCCATGCGTGTAGCGTGCGTGCCAAAACATCGGGTCCACGTAATACCCTGCTTCACGCAGCCTTGGCCACCAGCGCGTCACGAATCTCCAGCGTCACGCCGCCGTCCGTGGCGCTCACCATGCGCACCGAGGCCAAGTCCAGCACGACCCAGTCGGGCCCGGCGCCGAGCACCTGCTCGGCCGTGTGGCTGGTCACGAGCCCGAGGACCTTGCACCCGGCCGCCTTGCCGGCGCGGATGCCCGCCGGGCTGTCCTCCAGCACCAGCACCTGGCTCCCGGGTAGGCCGAGACCCAGCCGCTCGCGGCCCAGGGCGTAGCACGCCGGGTCCGGCTTGCCGTTCTCGACCGACTCGGCCGTGATTAGGTGCTCGGGCGCCGGCAGCCGCAGCACGTCCAGCCAGCCCGTCACCAGCGGGACCGTGCCCGACGTCACGATGGCCCAGGGCACCTTGTGCGCGATCAGGTCGCCCAGCAGCGCGCGCGCGCCCGGGATCTCGACCGCGTCGGCGCCGTGGAGCTTCGGGAGGAGGCCCTCCATGTGCTGGACGTCTGCGGCCCCCGCCGGGGTGTGTTTGTTAGTTTAGTTGGAGAGATATTTTTCCCAGTGAGAAAAAGGGAGATTTTCTTTTGGGTGGGTTGTGAACGTACACGCCCAGTTGGCCTTTTCAGGGGCCAGGATGCGCAGGATGTCGATGGATCTCCGCCCGTGTGAGGTCCTGTGTGCCAAACGGTGGACGTTGGTATGTCATGTCTTTCAGGTTTATCTTAAACGCGAGGGGGATGGGTGGGCTGGACGAACTGCAGGATGACTTCGGGTTCTACGCCGATCTCGCTGCCTACGCTGTTTGTTTTGTGCACACCGGGTGGCTTGGTCAGCAAGCAAAGAAAAAAAACGAAAGAAAAAAAGCGAGGCAGGAATGAATGGCGGGTAGGGTAGATTAACTAAGTACCTCTCCCAGTGCTTGACCACCGCGGCGGTCGAATCGATGATGGTGCCGTCCATGTCGAACAGGAGCCCGTCAAACGTCACGCTGACTGGCGGAGCGGCGAACTCCATGCCGCTTGGCGGTTCTCCGATCTCCATACCTGCTGAGACTGATAGCTTACTCGGTAGCAGCAAAGGGAGTGAGGGACGTCTGGTAGAAATAGACGGGTTGAGTGGTTGGCTGAGTTAGTTTTGCTTGGTCTTTTTGGTGATGGCTGGTTGAGGTTGGAAGAGCGAGGTATGATCTGGGCTTGATACAAGATCTTGAGAGATTATAATTGGCTCTGATTTATCTGTAATTTTATTTGACGTGTCTACCGGGGACGGGGACGGGGACGGGGTCTCCATCGAGGTCGGCGCCGTTGGGTCGTCGGGACGGCGGTGTCGGAGCTGCCTGATGTCGCCAACCATGTTCCACATCTGGCAACTCCGCCCTCTGCAAAACGCATTACCGCACTCTGAACCCTAACCCTTCCCTGCCCGCACAAACGAGAGCCACCCCTAGTTTCGCTCCTAGCCTTTGGGTACTGTAATGACATGGAGTGTGTTTTCTTGCCATGTCCAAGCAGTCTTTGGATTTCCCGTTGCGCAGCGGAGACAACCCGGCAGTGAAGGTGGAGAGGGAGGAGGGGCACTTTGGCTTGTTGGGTGGGGTACGCAGTATCGCACAGATAATCGATAGCAATAGACCCGCAGGTGCTTATCGATAAGGCGGTGAACTGGGCAACAAATTATTTTCCACTGCCACTTTTTTTCGCTCCCACCACCCCCCCTACCTACCAAGCCCAGGCCCTTTTCGTGAACCACCCGGGCGAGACGATTTGCAGCATTTTGACGGAGCAAATTTCAAGCTGAAGGAAAATCAGCAAAAATGGGCGGCGTAAATAAACCAGGAAGTAAGCAGCCGGCGCCCCAATTGACTTTCTCTGCGGTTTTTCTCTTGGATTTTCTTCCATTTGGTTCTTCTCCAGCTTTACTGACCCGCGCGCGCACAGAGAAGGCGTCCAAACGGACCCCGACACGGCTCAAGAACAAGATCCAGAAGGCCTCGGCGGCCAAGCAGCGCAAGGACAGAAAGGCGGCCAAGAAGAACCCCGAGTGGGTGAGCAAGCTCAAGAAGGACCCCGGCATCCCCAACATGTTCCCCTACAAGGACCGCCTGCTGGCACAGATCGAGGAGGACCGCGTCAGGAGGAAGGAGGAGCAGATCCAGAGGCGCGCCGCCGTCAAGGCCACCAAGACGGGCGAGGTCGCCGACGCCCAGAACACGGCCGAGAACGCCATGGAGGAGGATGACGACAGCGAGCTCGACGGCTCCGACGACGAGGACATGGACGACGACGCCGACGACAGCGCCAACCCCCTGGCCGCCCTGCTCGCCAGCGCCCGGAAGGCCGCCGAGAAGTACGAGCGCGACCTGCAGAGCGGGTCCGACATGGACGACGACGATGACGATGACGACGACGAGTCGGACGACGAGGAGCCCCCCATGGGCGTCATCGAGGTCCCCGGCGGGTCCTCGTCGCGCAAGGCCTTCGACAAGGTCTTCAAGCAGGTGGTGGACCAGGCCGACGTCATTCTCTACGTGCTCGACGCCAGAGATCCCGAGGGCACGCGCTCGCGCGACGTCGAGCGCTCCGTCAGGAGAGCCGCCGGCGGCGGCAAGCGCCTGATCCTCATCCTCAACAAGGTCGACCTGGTGCCGCCCCCCGTGCTCCACGGCTGGCTCGCCCACCTCCGCCGCGACTTCCCGACGCTGCCGCTGCGCGCCTCGGGCCCGGCCGCCAACGCCCACACCTTCAACCACCGCGACATGACGGTCCAGAGCACGAGCGGTGCCCTCTTCCGCGCCCTCAAGTCGTTCGCCGCCTCGCGCAATCTCAAGCGCGCCATCTCGGTCGGTGTCATCGGCTACCCCAACGTCGGCAAGTCGAGTGTCATCAACTCGCTCATGTCCCGCCTCGGCGGCAACCGCCACCAGCACGCCGCCTGCCCAGCCGGCGCCGAGGCCGGCGTCACCACCTCGATCCGCGCCGTCAAGATCGACAGCAAGCTCACCCTGCTCGACTCCCCCGGCATCGTGTTCCCCTCCACCATCGCCACCGGCTCCAACACGCCCACCTTCGTGGCCAAGAACGCCACCGAGGCCCACGCCCATCTGATCCTGATGAACGCCGTGCCGCCCAAGCAGATCGACGACCCCATCCCGGCCGTGACCCTGCTGCTCAAGCGCCTGTCGGCCTCCCCGGTCCTGGTGGAGAAGATGATGAAGGTCTACGACCTCCCGCCGCTCCTCCTGAACCCCGAGAACGGCGACGCGACCATGGACTTCCTCGTCCAGGTCGCCCGCAAGCGCGGTCGCCTGGGGCGCGGCGGCGTGCCCAACATCAACGCCGCGGCCATGACCGTCATCACCGACTGGCGCGACGGCCGCATCCAGGGCTGGGCCGACGCCCCCGAGCCCGTGGCCGACTGCGACAAGGCCGGCACCGACGAGAAGGCCATCACCACCGAGTGGGCCAAGGAGTTCAAGCTCGAGGGCCTGTGGGGCGACGACGAGTCCGCCGCTGCCGTCGGCGATGTCGAGATGCAATAGACCATGCCATGAAATATCTGGCACAAATACAACGAACCAACTACACAATCGTCTTTGTTATTTTGGCCCGTTCTAGTGGTGGTTTTCTTTTTATGTAACTGAGCTTTCTTTTTCAAATTATTTTCTGGGTGGGGCTTTGCTTGTGTTGTGTCTCTTCGGCATCTCTGTGTGTGTGTGTGTGTACAGGCACATGGGGCAAACTGGGCGCCTTGTGACGGTGTTTATGGCGTCAAGATCCGAACAGCAAACAAAAAGTGGGCGACGAGGAAGAGGCGAGAAGTATCCAATACATGGGCCGGCGGCATAGCGGGCTGCAAAACCAAGCATACATGCGTGGAATGAACTGATAATGGCATATATACATATATACATACCTATTCGACATGTTTTCGTTGCTGTTTGTTTACGTGATGCTGGTAAGGTAATTACATGAGCTCGAACAAACAAACCCATTGACGAAAGGACCAACTACCCAGTTCACGAACGCCGTCCCAACCCATCCCTGATAGTCCAGGTTTCGCTTCGCTTCCGATTTCACGTGTCACTCAGCACATTGGCCTGGGGTCGATGTTGTCCAATTCTTCGAAAAGGTGAAAAGGAGAAAAAAGAATATGTGTTTATATTATCCGCTTCGTGTGTACGCGCGCGCAAGTCACGGTCGAGGTCGAGGTGAACGATCCTCAGAATAGGCACGTCAAGATAAGATGCCCCCCTTCCCCCCCGCCCGTCCAGTATAACAAGGAAACGAGAAAAAAAAGATATGAAAAAAAATAGATATAACAAGTAAATATCCCAACTGGATTGCATTGGATTGCCCTGGCCTGCCTGCCCGCCTGCGTGACCCAACCTAGCCCTAGATATCCCATCCACCAAAACCAGCCAACCAGCCAGCCATCCGTTCAAATGCAAAAGAAAAACAAAGATTGAATATCTTGTCCCAGTTTGACGACAGTAGACCAATCCCCCGCCAAAAAAAGACCGACAAACGGACAATACTGGATCGATCGAAGATGAGGAAAATAAAGAGAAAAAAGAGGAGCAGACTCGGACAATTAGATACGCACAGATAAAGAGCCACCATAATTGAATTTCAGTTTGTCCTCCTCCTTATCAAGCGATGCAAAACGGGGAAGTTAAAACAAAAAAAAAAGGGGGGGGGGAGGGGGGTAAACAAGACGTGCTGAAAAAGGGGGAAAGAGGGAGGTTGTGTGTGTGGGGGGGGGGGGGGAAACAGGATACATGCGTGCGTGCGTGCGTGCGTGCCAAACAAAAACAAAACTCCTCCAAAATGCTTCCTTCCTGCCCGAGCAATGTAAACGGCAAACGAGGTTTAAACCAGGTTATGTTAGCGTAGGTTCCAAGGCCAGGCCCAAAGCAAGCAAGTAGAATAGCCTCGCGCCCCCTCTCGAAATAATTGTTCAAGTACTTAACGACAGCGTTTGAAACATAGATAGGTAAGCTGAATAAATCAACAACGGGGGGAAAATGGGGGGGGGGATGAGCGAGAGTCCGAAAGCACAACTAAAGCAAGAGTAGGTGGAACAAGACACCACGTTGACAATACAGAAGAGGGAAGATAACTCAAGTTCCTCCAGCAAACTAAGAATCAAAGGAAAAAGAAGAATAAAAATAAATAAAAAAAACCAACCAACCAATCTACCCTAATCCACCTGCTAATAAAAAGAGCAAGTCCAGCCAGCCCCCTATCCAGATAAAAATTGAACACGAGGTGGGAAACAGTGTAGAAAAGCGACGGTAAAAGTGTCGGGCAATGATAGATCAGAACTTCCCAACAACACACTTCATCCATTCCATCCATTCCATTCCATCCATTCCATTCCATCCATTCCATTCCATCCATTCCATTCCATCCCGTCAATCATCCATGCCCATTCGTGGTCTTTGTCTCCACGGGGGTACCTGATCCTCTGCCCTGGACGAGATCGGTCGTTGCCAGGACCATGCGCACATCATATAACGCATCAATAAGGGTATCGCGGAGCCGGCCAGTTCGAACGTGAAGTGACAATACCAAAGAAGACATGTCTGGACCCATGGATAGGGGCCGATATGTTGGTTCCAAGCATTGAGATGACGGCCAAGGCCCGTGGGATCCCGTTCGCGAGTTCGAATACAAGCAGCCGTCCGTCATGAGTCGTGCCGCTTCGAGTAGGGTGGCATAAATATATATAAAAGAATGGCCGGAGACGATCGCCTCAGCGGGTATACCATAATGCCTGGGATATAAAAGGGGCAAGAAAATTCGTTCGATGTTTTCAGGTGAGGTGGGTGGACCCGTTTCGTTTCACCATCCGCGGATATAGCCAAAAAAGAAAAAAAAAGAAGGAAAAAAAGAGCAAACTAGTCGAGAAAGGAGGAAGAAAAAGGAGTCCAAGGAGACAAGGTATCGCGAACAAGAAAGAATAAAACCGGGGGAAAAGGGGGCACATGATCTCCTCCAGGACTCCTCTATACCCATGCTGCGGTCGGATGCTGCAAGGCGACCGTGTTCGACCTCAAAAAACACATAGCCTCTCCATCCGTCGAAATGCTCGGGGTATCTGTAAAACGTCTGGAACTGGGGCCATTGAAAAAATAGCGACGGCGGACAAAACGGCGTTTTCCAGCAATCAACCTTCCCAGGGCGTGGCGCGACGTGCGTTCAAAACAACTGCCGATGAATCTGCTGCCTTCCCCCACCCGGCGGGCTGAGCCAGTGAGCCATTGATTACAGGACGACAAAGCAATTTACTGTGGCTGCTGGGTCCACCATTGAGCAGGTGTCTGCTGCTGGGGCCAGGCCTGCGTGACGGCAGGAGCCGGGGCGCTCTGGTGTATATATTGGCGTGGAGTCTGGTCGGCAGGATAGATGCCTTGCGCAGGCGCGCCATAGTTTTGACCCATCCCGGGCATCCCCGAATACGACAAGTTCCCGGGCTGCACCTGGCTACCAGCGCCAGAGTGCCGCAGCTGAGGAGCGGGAGACTGTTGCGGGTGTGGAGACGGCCCGGACTGAGCTGTGTAGGCCTGGTACCCATGCTGTGGGGTCTGCGGCGTAGGAGGCCACATCTGCTGCTGCTGTTGCTGTGGCTGCTGTTGCTGTTGCTGTTGCTGCCCCTGGGGGTAGTTGTAATTTTGCGAGGTCTGGGGCACATTTCCGCCAGAGGCTGGCGACGAGTTTGTTGGTCTCGAACTGTTCTGAGCTGGAACTTGGGCCATACCTCTGATTGAACCTTGACCAACCGAGTTTTGGGCATGGATGGACTGAGAGTATGGCGCGGCCGTCATCATCATCTGCGGGCTGTGGTTAGGGACAACGCTGGGCTGCTGCAACCCAGCCGTCGTAGTGTGAGGTGAAGGGGCTGGGCGGCTGGTTGGCACAGCTGCATCAGTCGCAGCAACCGGCTGGCTCAAAGCTGTCGATGGGGGCTGCTCATGGGGCCTTCTCCATATGCCCTGCAAGTACTCATGGCGGAATTCGCGCTGATTGTTGACGCCTCGGTTGTATTCCGCGGTAGAATGGGCCTGGGCGTGCAACTCGGCCACGGGTGTGGGTTGGGTCCGGTCCTGGTAGGCTGGCCCAGTGATTTCCTGCCGCGGGCCAATCTTGGAGATGTTTGAGTAATCGCGGCTCCGGGAATCACTGTAATCTGTTGGTCCTAATGTTATTTGGGGCATTCTTGTCGAACTTCCTGGCGGCCCTCCAATCATACCTGGCTGAACTAGCTGGGGTTGAGGAGCACCTCCGAATCCGGGATTGTTGCTGTAGACGATCTCGCCATGGGGTCCTCCAAGGGTTGCCGCAGCCTGGCTGGACTCGGCAGCGGATTCGCGGTTCTTGGATGCGCCCGGTCTCTTCTCGCCCGCCGGGTCGGCCTCCGTAAAGCCTTGCTTACGGGCCTTGCTCTCCCAGTAGTCGTCCCGGACTCTCCGGCCATTCACAATCACTCGGCTCCCAAACTGGCGGAACATGCTTCGTGCCGTCACGATGGCGATCTGACGGGACCTGTAGGAGAAGGGAAGGATTTCCTGGGCGACCAGATCATCCTTTTCCACCTGATTGGCGATTATCTTGAAGAGCGACCTGTTCTTGTTGAAAAGCAAGTACGAATCGCGATAGCCGAGAACGCGAGCACACTCGGTCGCCAGCATGAAGAGCTTGTCGCCGCGTTGAGGCACCAAAAAGGTCCGGCAGCGGTACTCACGGTTTCCTGTCAGCAGTCCGTTGGGATCCACCTTCTTCTCGCCAGCCTCGTCGATCTCCCGGGCAACGTACTCGTCCCCGCCGGGGCCGAGCTGGTCGGTTGTGTGATCGCGAACTGTCGGGAGGGCCTTCAATGTCGATTTTGTCGGCGTGGTCTTGGGTGGAGGGGAGGTCTGGGGGGGCGCGGCGTAGTTCGGCGTCTGGGCCGGAAGAGGGGCATTTTGGCTCTGCGGAGTCTGCGGCGGAAGTGTCTGAGGGATGGGCGCGACGGGTGGTTGGGTGGCAGTCTCGGGGACGCTTCCCGACTGTCTGGACTTCATCGGTCTTCCTCTTTTTCTGGGCTTGTCGCCACCTGATGATGGGCGAACACCCTCGTCAGCATGTGTCCCACGCGTCGCGTCGCACGACTAGGGAGTTGTCACGCGAGGATATGGGCTTGGTCGCAAAAAGCGCGGCTACACAGAGCCAGACACGACATACCGTCATCACCAGCCTCTCCTGGTGGCCCTAAGTGTTGATGGGTATCTGGGGAACGGCTCCGTTTGACGCCTCGTGATGGCGGGTTGACCAAGTCTGATTGGGACAGGATGTCAGTATGACGGCAGCGACTGCTAATACGGGGGTAGCAGAGGCGACAGGCAAGCAGCACAATCACAGCTCATATCGAAGGAAGCGAGCGGGGTGCGAAGTAGAATGCGCAGCCAAGGGACGAAAGAAGACGAGGGTGCACACGCGATCGACTAGACAGGGCGGATGGGGCGCCGGCGGAGCGGAAGGCTAGGTATTGCCATTGTGCGGGACCTGGGACTGCAACTGCAACTTTAAATGACAGAGGATTGGATGGAGATTCCCATCCATGTTGCGCCGCCGAATGCGCACTTGCACTTGCACTTGCGCCTTTGATTGCGGTTGTTTGTATTCGTGGTCGCATTAGGCAAGTCGCAGTCGCAGTCGCAGTCGCACTCGCAGTCGCAATCGCAAAGTCGCAGTCGCAGTTGCAGTCGCAGTCGCAGGGAGTTGTAGGCGGCGCACGGCGCATGCGCATGCTTTTGTCTACGCGCGCACACGCGGGACGATCGCAAGTCGCAACAAGTCGCAAGTCCAAGTCCTGGTCGCAGTCGCAGTCGCAGTCGCGCGGGTGATAGATATGCATCGGGGAAAGGGATGCGGATACTGCAAGAACCTTAAAAGGATTGGGCGCAACGGTAGAAATAACATACCTGAGTTGAGAGCTGCTGGATTAATTGTTGCACTGTCGGCGGCGCCGTTGGGCTGTGCGGAGTACATGAAGTGCAGGCGACGTCGACCACGTCAACGGGTCTGCGAAACGACGTGTCTTGATATAGTTGGGTTGACCGGGAACGGGGAGGGGGGGCAACACAACCGAAAGTGCTCAAGCTTTGATTTGGATCTGGAATGCACGAAATGCACGCGCTGGTTGATGCAGGGAGGAATGTTCGTGCATGTGGTTGGCGCAAATCCAAGGCAGCTCCGGAATGGGTTGTCGAATGAATGGAAGGTAAAAGTATAAAAAAAACTAAAGGCATGGATGGGAAAGCAAGAGCGGGTGGATGCGTGTTTTTGGGGAGGGGGGGTGCGAAGGGAGCTCGATTCCTCCCGCAGGACGTCGCCTTCACGCCGCCTCAACGTCTCAACCTAGGTAGGAGTGAGTGCTGAGGTACCGTTAGTACCCAGACCGCCCCCTAGCCTACCCCATTAACCTGCTTATCCAATGCGCCCACGGGTCTCGTCTCTTCTCGTCTCTGCACAACTCTAGGTTCACCAGCCAAGATACGTTTGCGATATGCAAGACGGGCGGCACGGGGGTCTGGCGCGCTCTGTCCTGGGTAGGTACCAGTTATGGTGTGGGCTGTGTTTGCGCTTTCGAGCCTTGAATCCCGATCTCTTCGAGACCTCGGCGGGAGGATGAAGAGGCTCCCAGTGACCAACCCGGAGGGATGCAGTGGACTGCTCCCAGGTCCAAGTTCCTTCGCACGCAGGGGACTCGGCTAGCTCCTCTTGGAACCTCGACCTCCACCTAGGCTGCTCGTCTGCGGGCTGCGGGCTGCAGGCTGCCACCACCACTCCCACTCCTGCCTGACAGTGGCCCGGGAAGGAGGGAAGGATGGAAGGGATGCTGCAGGTAGGGGGGCCCGAGAAAAAGAGGGGAGGGGTAGGTTCAGTGACGCGGAAACACGCAAGGCAAAGCGATTGATGATGCTAGTGGACGCAGCCGAATCACGAACACGGTATCGGCCTGCTTGCTACCCCGTGTAAGAAAATGAAATGATTTGATGGTGACCGAGTCTCGACGAAAGGCAAGGGTAAGGTACCTGGTGATAAGGTACAGGTAGTTAGGTCAGGAATGTCCCAGGTTCAGGAGAACGAGTGACGAACTTACAAATGCTCACGATCCCAGGCTGCGAACGTGGTCGCTGTCGTCGTGACCGTGAACTGCGAACCGCAAATCGAAGGCGCAAGTTAGGATATTCGTGGATGCAGAAGATGGATGGGATGGGATGGGATAAGATGGGATGTCTGGGGGATGGAGGGACGGGAAGAGGTTTGCTAGGTTCTGGCTCAAAGGGTTTGGAGTGCTCCAGGTTTGGCGGGACCCGGCAATGAGTGATGGATGGGTCCCTCCTTCCCTCTTACCAACCGTGACATCTTACCAGCCTCCGAGGAAAGACCTAACATTCTCCTGTTCAAGAAACCGCCGACGCCGATGAGGATGAGCTACACTCTATCGAGCAGATAGAGGTTATTTGGCAGCACGATCAAGCCTCTAGACTAGTACACTGCCTGACCTACCCACCCGGTAGGAACGTTGCTTCTACAGATGTGAGCTTATACTAGATGGACAAACTCAAAGTCCAACTTGGTGATTGATGAGGGTTTCTCGAATACAATGCTCGGGTGGTCCAGAAGAATCTGTTGGCTGCTGATGGATGTACTCTTGCTTACGATGCTGTATCAAACAAACATCAAATACACGACCTCGCAGGGCGAATGCTGCCTGCCGTGTAATCCGTCAGGTAGGCGTTACGTACAGTGCTGCGCGAGCTACGGAGGGTGTGAGCAGAACGACCTCCTGGGAGATGGATCTGGGATGGGATGGTGGAGTGGAGAGGCTGGCCGCTCAGACCAACCTTGAAGTTGCATGGCGGGATGGATGGGTGGTGCTCAATCAGCGAACCAGCGGGTTAGGTGCCTTACTTGGAGGTATGTACCTACCTTCCCCATCTTCCAACTGGCGAGAAGCGCCCGCTCGAGCCAAGCTTTAGTATCATGCATGCATTTCATCGCTTCAACGTAGACAGAACACATACCTACAGTTGATCTGAGACTCAACAGATATTTGTCGTATTTCGTATTTCGCATTCTAGCCAACCTCGGGTAGCAGTGAAGTATCTGACCGACTTCCAGGTTGGTTGGATCTCGCTTTTGGTTTTGCCCGCCTGGCACAGACCTGCCATCATCAGCCGGCCGGGGGGAAGATGGGGGGGGGGGGGGGGGTGCAATCAGAAAATGCTCTGAGCAGGGGGGAGGGTTCAAGGCAAACAGGGAACCAGGGAAGCTCGACTGCCCGTGCGAGTGATTGTGTGCAGTCGGTCGACAGGTCTCCATGCGGCGGCCATCTGCGGGGCTGCAGGTTGCTTGCTGCGGGAAAAGAGGCTAAGCAGGTGCTCCAGGTTTAGCGTGCCTTGGCTTTGAATGGAGCCTTGCAGGTTGAACTGCAAACTTCCTCATCAGGTTGGACTGACGAGTCTTAAGGTTCCTTCCCTCCTGCCAAAGAAGATAGCTTGCCGAAGACGTACTGTGTACTGCGTACATCCGACGCGTTAATGTTTACCTGAGCTTCGTAAGGTGTCATTATAGCTGCAGCAATCGAACCTTATCCGATAACAAAAAAAAGGACGGGAGTGATGCGAGCTTCAACCGCCTGGGCCGTGAACGAATGCCTCATGCAGCTCTCGTCAAAAGCTGCGGGCTTATCTGCTTTTGACCGAGGACCGTCCTCGGACTCTTCTGAGGAACGGGAATACGCTCAGGGCTAAGGATTCTTGGGTCGATTATGGCAGCAACTCTACGGCGCGTCTGCCTTCAGCTCCGGTTGCTGTTGCACAGAGTGCGGCGCAAGCGAGAAAGTCATGGTGCCCTTTGCTTAGGTTGCCTTTCCAGGGGCCGCCGTGGCGAACTATGGGCCAGCTGAACTGCTGGCGTGAAGGCTGAAAAGTCAACTCGCTGATCATCACGTCCGTAACCCGTATGCAGTTCTCAGGACCGGCGGGACTGCATGGCGGTATATGCGAGCCGCTACGACGTGGGCATGTCTGCATCTGGCGACAGCGACATGAGATGCCAGGTGCCTCGGACAGCCGCCTGGGCTGTCAAATGATACCGACCGTACCGCAGTTCACTGCATTGTCGGCGCAATGCTCAGGTACACTGCATGGAGGGAACCTCGAGTTTCCGTCATGATCGATTTGTTTACCTAGGTACCTGTATCCTGTTGGTGGGGGCTGCAGCTGCAAGTGCAGCGAAGTGGACTGCCTGCCCTGTGACTGGGAGCTGGAGACCCGAGATTGTCCATCCAATATTCACCTTCACCACAGGGAAAACGGGCAGTGTCCCATGCTTGCGAGTTGCCTGACTTCCAGGTTCCATCTCTTGGGGTATACAATAAGCCAAGGCGAGTGTTGCTACAAGGGTCGAAACCACTTGAAGATATAACTACTGCGTACCTTACAAACACAGTATAACCACCTCGCACCTTACCCATCCAACCCGTCCAACCCGTCCCAAACCGACGTGATAATCACGGAGGAACTTTAGGTCAGGTACTGACCTAGCCTTAGGTAGCCGCTGGCAACGCAATGGAATGCACTGGTCTTTACTACCTGTACCTGTACCTACCTTGCCTGGTAGTTCCAGGAATTTTGGGGATGCGCTGGACGGTCTACCTACCTGTCGGTATCTGACCAAATACGCAACCTAGACGTTCGTTCGTCATACGTAGTAAGGCAGGGACATTTCATGTGCCTGCCTACCTCTGCCAAGCACGCCCTTGCTGGCCTCTCCACAGCAAGATAAACCAAACAAGGAAGGAAGTTCCCATGATGGGGCAAGCGCGTGTATCGCCAGGATACTGCACCTTATTTCAAGAGGGCGCCCGGTTTCACTTCAACCATCGATCTTGGAAATCCACGTCTCTACACGTACAACACACAATTACCACAACTACCAACTGACACGAATGACCCGTGCATTCACATGGGACGCGGTCGAAGGCGCTCGAACGCAGCTGATTGCGCCCAATCAAAGCTCAAGCACCCCCGCGATCCTCAACCGGGGTAATTTCAATAGGAGCACCCCCCTATCGTCCTCGGTACACCCAGACCGCGTAGCCTCGTCTTCGCCCTCCACACATACCCGTACTTAAGGCGATTCTTTTCCAGTCTGATTGCGGGGCGGGCAGTTTTCCCAGTCGTAACCCGTGTGGCTGGCGAAAATGAGTGATGGAGCCCCTAGGCATCAAGAATGAGCCAAGTGCTGCTCTCAAGATATTCAAGCTCGAAGCTCGAAAAGACGGATCAATCTTGACCAACCAGCGAAGTTCTGGTGGCAAGGGATAAGACTCGGCAGGTTTTCGACTGGTTCCTCGAGCAATCGTGAGCGTTTCGCCCCAGAGTTTGTCGTACTCACAGCCCTTCGCGAGCCTTCGAAAGCCTTCGCAAGCCGGACAGCACTGCTCAAGCTCATTGGCAGCCGTCCCGGATAGCCGTGCCAAAGCACTCAGACTAGGCATGGATGAGGTCAGCCTGCAGTTCGACTCACCACGCCATTCGCCTCTTCCTCGGACTTTCAAGGGCCTCTTTCACCTCGCCTGCAGCTTCGATGCAAGCTTGGCCGGGACATCAGCGGCGCTATCTGTCACCAAACCGGTACCGGGGGCTGCATCCTAAGCTCCAGGAGGACTATACACTGTATCCTAATGTCATTTATCGATGGCTGGAGACGATATCATATCCAGGCCGTCAGCACCAACATGTCCATGTACGCAGTAACAGTACTGTCTAGCTCGACAAGGTACTCGGACTTTCGTATCTCCCTACATGACCTATATGGAGAGTTCTCTGTCGTCGTCTTCGCTGACAAGACGATGGGCTGTCTGTCAGGAAGGCCCACAGGATACAAGCTGAGAGGAGCAGCCATTACATGATCGAAAGAGTCAAGGTCACACAGCGCCAGCTCCCCGCAGCTACGCATCAATGCTGCCGCAGCGGTGTTGCCAGATTTAACGAACTGTGCCTTTTTCGTCCTCTTGCACTTCTCAGCCAACCTTGCAGTCTTTCTTCTTGGATGCAGCTAGGATTCGATACCAATCTTCCTGCCTTGCTGCGCGTGTTTCGTGGCGTCTTATATCGAAAATGGCAAGGGTTGCCGGTTCTACGCGTCCACGCATCATTAACACGACTACTACGTGATATGAAGGCGTGTTAGGGACGAGCGATTGTCCTGTTTGCCCTAGACAATGGCATAATGTACCACAGTCCTCGAGGGATTACTCATTCCGTCGAAAGCCGCCTCCCGCCAAACCGTCGCTTGCAGACTCCAGTATAGGAAACGGGCTTGCTTATCGCAGATAGGCATCGCGAGGTCGCTGACAAACTGTCTGGTTTATCAGGATAGCCGATTAGCTGGGGGGGGGGCGAAGAGAACAGCGAGCCACGGTTGGGCCATGTCAACTTCCCAGCTCTGTCCGGAACAGCGGATGAGAAAAAATCTAGCCAACGAAAGATGAGTCGGGGAGCGATGGGACGAGCAAGTAAACAGGCACTTCGATGCCAAAGATACGCCTCCCCACGGCCGCGTTAACCAGACGGCTCGACAAATCAAATCGGCCCATCAGAAGCTCCTCGCAGCCATGTTCTACACTATGGACAAAGTGGGGGGGGAGTTCTGAGTCTGACGATGCCGAGATACAACAGACTGTTTCACTTCGGCGTCGGCTATGAGCGATATCATTCCCAAGAGAGACCAGCAAGCTTTGACCCTTACATGCGGGGCAATCAGAAAGACGCCATGACCCGTAACGCCATCTTCGATTCCCTGACGCCCGCCGCGAGGGGCGCCCCATGACCTTACCTTCGTGGGCACCACAGAATGCCGGTCCAGATGTACTTCTTTCACCCGTTTCTCAAGGACGGAACCCAACCTGAATACCATCCAAACCCTGGGCTGCTGATTATCCAAGTCCCCGCCCCCAGATATGCTTAAGCACCAACACCAGCTACCGAGCTTTCTGGAGCTCACCACGTGTGACTTGATTAGGTTTCATGGGTTCAACTGTTCTAGGGAGCATTCATTATGCTGCAGCGGTCCAGAATTCTGGGGAAAGACAGGACACCGACAAGAGGGTGGTGTGTGCGAGGTGGTGTGGATGGATCGAAGGGGAGGGGCGAGGTGGTGGATAGGGGGAGCATTGAAGCATCATGGGGGGAGAGGGCCGAAAGAGACGGCCCCGACCATGGTCAGGTTGGGTGTGGCAGGGGTATCTGCGGTTGGACTTGGCATCGCACCTCCGGATGTTTATTGGCCCCATCACTGCCCAGTGCTGCAAGCCTCTTCTCTGCTGCAACCGCGGCAAAGCCCAGCTGACACACAGACCACGACCTGCAAATCATGAACCATGAGTTGGCGACAACATAATTGCGATGGAGGATGGGGTCCCCCTGACGCCCCATCTTAACCTCTCGACCTCTCGTCAACCTCTCGACTACACAGTACAATCGTCCATCCGGGGAGAGAGTCAGGCGGCCAGAGTCTCGGCTGTGGCTGCTTGGCTTCCTTGTCCTGTTTTCCAAGCTCAAATACCTGGGAAAAAGGATCATAATTAGTTGCGCTGGACAGGCTTTGATATACGAAACGGGGCCTACTTTTGCGGACACACCAAATCTATGTAACCGTGATCTGGGAACAGATGCCGGCATCGAGCGCTGCAACTATCAGGCAGAGGGTGAGGACGCACACCCTCTCAGCCTTCGCGGCACCTGCACGGAGGAACGGGCAGGCGAGGCTATGATACCATCAAAGCCGTTCACTCGTTTTGATTCGAGAACGCAAGGAGGAACAAGGCCCGTTAGACTCCACAATTTTCTTCTGTCACTGCCACCACTTCGCATCAACAGGCTCACGAGCTAACACAACGGTGGATTTGGAGCCGTCGTCGTCGTGTGTATGTGTGTGTGTGTGTGTGGTGTGGGTGGGTGGGTGTGTGACTGCGTGTGTGCGTGTGTGTGTGTGCAGCACCTTGAGCGGGAGGCCCCTGTTTCCCGCTCTTGCATCTGTGCACGTATTTGCTTTCGCTGTTGCAACTTGCGCGATGGAAGCTTTTCTTTTTGCGCGGCTCCACCTCGACACATGCAACTAATGCTGCAGTCGTTTGGCACCATGTAAATCATCTAGTGTATCCGCAGGACGACACCACTTCAGTCGCATGATGCCGAACCAGCCCGCCATCACCAATTCTCCGTCGACGCCACAACCTCTGAGGCTTATCGCCGTGTTTCTTTCCCGGGACCGCGGTTTTGAGAAGGGCAGGGGGTGTGGGGACCATCATACCCACTTGGGCCGGCCGTTTCTTAAGTTTTAAAACGCGGGAAGGTAAAGACTCAAAAACATCATCATGACGAGTTGGGATGCTAACCAGTACTTGGTTAAACTGAGTTTTACATTGTAAGCGTTATAACGATTAGAACCAGTATTGGCTCTTGGTTACTTGTCAGCACTAAAGATCTACTGACCGGATAGCCTACACAGACTACATACAGTACACAGTACCTAGCCAGCTTCCGGTATGCTCGGACAATTTGGAAACCATTCTGTCCACCGTGAGACAAGAGGTAGCGACTAGCAAGATGCAGCGTTCAACAAGAGCCTAGACCTACCCCAGCTGAGCCAGGTTGTATTCGGCATTTCTTTCTCAAGATCTCTCGTCATCCGTGCTCCAGGGTTCCGGAGAATCTAGCATGTGGCCAAAAAGAAGATGAAGACAGGAACACAGGAAGTACTGAGGGTGTTCGGATAGCGCGTCTGACTCTTGGACGTCCTTACAGTAGCAGCAGCTTGTGTTCTACCGCACTCGATAAACCTTGCCGAGGTTCTTTATCATCCATGTCTCGATAGGTGGGTTTTTTTGATCTGAAATTGTCGAGGTATCAAAAGTCTAGGATTCAAGGGTGCGTAATGCTACTTACTGCATAATACCGTTGCATTTTTCTGGCACACGAGTCTCTTGAGATGATACGTAGTGTAGTGGACTCGGTCTAAACCTCGTCGATGCTTTCTCGAGGCCGTACGTATAAACCGCGGTAAGTCTGCCGAAGGAGAAAATGGATGTACCTTTTACTGAGTCACTATGCTGTGCCCATCATGAATAACACCGAGTTCCGTATTACGACACACAGAGATGCGGTCCACAGAGACAAGCGGAAGAAACCAGGGGCCGGGGTCATCCGCCAATCTGTTTCGGCACCTTATCCTTTATCCTATCTGGAGGGGCTAACTCTTTACCTTTCATGTCTACAGTAGTACACTACAGCACGCTGGGCAAGGCTATTTTTATCCCTCTGGATCGTGTCTTTAACCTGGCCTATGAAAGTTGAACGGGAGCTACCAACCTGAGGCAGGTGGATACTTTCGGTTCCAGTTGGTATCTTGCTCTGACCGGGGATGTCGTCTTCTCCACAGTAGGTACATACCTGGTACTACGTACTGTAGTTTCGACAGGAGGTCTGCATCGAGGTTTGAGAAGTAAGTCTACTGCTACGTACTACGTAAGTGGGGTTGGAGACTTTGAGATCCAAGACGCGTCGCCGCTTGGGCCGCCGCACGCATCTTTTCCCCCCTTCCCCCCCAAAGCAGACGAGTGCTGGCGGCGGCATGGCAGGTGGGATTTCGATTCGCACCGACAGAAGCGAGCAAGGGTCTGGGATGGCAATCTGGTAAAACAGGCCGGATGAATGTCTCGCAGATCATATGGTCTGGGCAGGTGTATTAATCTTGCAATTAGCATGGGAGGCCCCGGCGGCGGCGGCCCCCTCCTCCCCTCCCTCTCGTCCTCGGTGCTGGTCTGTCTGCTTCCCATGTGCGGCGTGCACCTCTCGTTTGCAGATGGCCCGTCGCCAGCCCATGGGGGTGGTGCTGGGTGCTGGGTGCGTGTGTTCCCCTCGATGCGTGTATGCAAAGGACATATGATGGACGCAAAGTACGAGGCCCCACCTACCACCTAGTCTACTCTACATTACCTTACCAACAATGCACATTGCTGTACGGTGTCATACATGTGGTCAGAATCCTACCTTGTCCAATGGCCCCGCAAACGCAAAGGCTAGGGAGTCGTGGAAATGTCTTCGGACACCGAGCGTTGATGAGAAGGCGATGGAAAAGCGCCGCCGCCGCAGGTCCGTAACGGCGCTGACAGGTGCTTCGACAGCCTGTGTGCCGATACCGAGTACCTACTATACCTCGAGCACTGCCACCGTCAGTAGTGCATCCAAAGTTGTTCTGGCTACCTTCGGTTTTCTGCCAACCTCGGAAACTCAAGCGACAGGTAATGACCTTGTTGTTATTGCTTCAAGTGGCTTTGTAATACTTGTATGTAGAGCCGAGGCGAGGGCAAGCTGGGAGTGAGTGACCTACCTACACGAGCGGGTGAGGTGCCTTGCCTTGCCTTAGCCGACGGTTCGGGACGGTCGATGAGGTGGGAGCCAAACGGCTCCAAGGAATGGTTGGGAGCACACCTGGAGTAGCAACAAACTGTAAAACCCCCCCGACTCCAAGTGTGGGCGATTTTGGCTGAATTGCCAGTGGAGGTGTTCATCCACCAGATCGACTCCAGCGCGTCGAACGAACCCAAGATGGGGGCGGGCTGTGATGTGAGGTGAAGCTACGTGCGGGCAGGTATAAGGTTACCCAAGGGAAGTTGATGGCGGGGTATAGGGGTCTGGCACAGCGGACGGGTAACCCCGTGCCTGTGGGAAGGTACTTGAGGAGTGGAGTGGGAGTGTCGCACCCACTCATGAAGACCGGACATGCTTCCAGGTTGACACGCCCCGCGTTAAGTGCAGCGCTGTGACCAACAATTGCCCCACTTCCCACGACTGGACTTGGTTCGGCTTGGCGCGGCGCTTGGTCGCAAATCGCATAGTTCTACAGGGTACGGCAATCGCAATCGCAATCGCAATCGCAATCGCAATCGCACGCGGTGGTGCATGCATGCATGGAAATGCACTATCGCGTTTGACGATTGTCGCTGTCGCCAAAAATTAGTCCCAACGCCGACAACGACCCGAGGCACCCTGGCTGCACCGCAACACAACACCAAGCAGCTGTCGGGAAACGAAACCGAAAAAAAAAAAAACATGGCCAGTCTCAAGCGGAGCCTCCGGTCGGACCCGTATGCCGCAAGCATTGCGAGCAAGGTGTACGTGCGGTCGACCAAGAGCGGCAAGGTGCAAAAGATTGTGCGCGAGGTCTACCTCCGAACCGACATCCCGTGCTCGTCCAAGCTCTGCCGCCAGTGCCTCGATGCCGCCCCCCGCGACGCCGCCGGCCGGCCCGTCGGCTTTGTGCTCTCTGAGCGGCCGGCCGGCACCATGGTGTACCCGCAGGGCCACTACCTGGTGCCCGACACCAACGCCTTCCTCAGCGCCATGGACCTCTTTGAGCACGGCTCGGCCTTCTACGACGTCGTGGTGCTGCAGATCGTGCTCGAGGAGCTGCGCAACCGGTCGCTGCCGCTCTACAACCGGCTCGTCGCCCTGACCAAGAGCGACGAGAAGCGCTTCTACGTCTTCTTCAACGAGTTCCGCCTCGAGACCTACATCACCCGCGACGACGGCGAGACGGTCAACGACCGCAACGACCGCGCCGTCCGCAGGGCCGCCAAGTGGTACGGCGAGCACCTGGCCAAGACACAGCCCGGCAGCGCCCCCGCCGTGGTTATGCTGAGCAACGACCGCGACAACCTGCGCAAGGCCAAGCTCGACGGCATCCCCGCCTGCTCTCTGGCCGAGTACGTGGGCCAGCTCAAGGACGGCGAGGCTCTGCTGGACATGATCCCCGAGACCCAGGACCGCGACATCACGCGGGAGAAGAAGCCCGGCGAGAGCCTGTACCCTGAATACTTTAGCATGTCCCGGACCATGACCGGCGTCAAGAACGGCCTGCTCCACCAGGGTATCTTCAACGTGTCCCCCTACAACTACCTGGAGGGCTCCATCCGCGTCCCCGCCTTCCCCAAGGCCCTCCTGATCCTCGGCCGCGAAAACATCAACCGCGCCATCGACGGCGACGTCGTGGTCGTCGAGGTGCTGCCCAAGGACCAGTGGAAGGAGCCGTCGACCCAGGTCATCGAGGAGGAATCCATCACCAAGGACGAGAACCCCGATGCTGACGAGGGCGACAACATCGTGTCGCAGCAGGAGCGCAAGGCCTTGCAGGAGGAGGTCAGGCGCACGCACAGCAAGTCGTCCGAGGCCCTGGCCCAGCCCACGGCACGAGTCGTCGGCGTCATCAAGCGGAATTGGCGCCAGTACGTCGGCCACATCGACCAGTCCTCGGTCAGCCAGACGGCCCAGCAGGGCCGGAAGCAAGACAGTGTGTTTGTCATCCCCATGGACAAGAAGATCCCCAAGATCCGCCTGCGCACGAGGCAGGTGGCGGAGCTTCTCGGGAAGCGCATTCTCATCGGCATCGATGCCTGGGACCGGAGTTCGCGGCACCCTACCGGCCACTTCATCCGCTCGCTGGGTGAGCTGGAAACAAAGGCGGCCGAGACGGAGGCGCTCCTGCTCGAGTACGACGTGCAGTACCGGCCGTTCCCCAAAACCGTGCTGGACTGCCTGCCCAAGGAGGGACATGACTGGAAAGTGCCCGCGAGCACGGACGATCCGGGGTGGCGAGACCGCGAGGATCTCCGGGACCTGCTCATCTGCAGCATCGACCCCATCGGCTGCCAGGACATTGACGATGCGCTCCACTCGCGGCCGCTCGCGAACGGCAACGTCGAGGTCGGCGTGCACATCGCCGACGTGTCGCACTTCGTCAAGCCCAACAACGCCATGGACGCCGAGGCCAGCATCCGCGCCACATCGGTGTACCTGGTCGACAAGCGCATCGACATGCTGCCCATGCTGCTGGGGACCGACCTGTGCTCGCTCAAGCCCTACGTCGAGCGCTACGCCTTCTCGGTCATCTGGGAGATGAACGCCGACGCCGACATTGTGAACGCGCGGTTCACCAAGTCAGTCATCAAGTCGCGCGAGGCCTTCAGCTACGAGCAGGCGCAGCTCCGGGTCGACGACGCGTCGCAGCAGGACGAGCTCACCAAGAGCATCCGGACGCTGCTGGCGCTGTCGCGCAAGCTGAAGCAGAAGCGGCTGGACGCCGGCGCCCTGAGCCTGTCGTCGCCCGAGGTCAAGGTGCAGATGGAGTCGGAGACGTCGGACCCGATCGACGTCAAGCTCAAGAAGCTGCTCGACACCATGTCGCTGGTGGAGGAGTTCATGCTGCTAGCCAACACCAGCGTGGCGGCCAAGATCTACAGCGCGTTCCCGCAGACGGCGATCCTGCGGCGGCACGCGGCGCCGCCCAAGACCAACTTTGACGAGCTCGCCAACCAGCTGCGGGTCAAGAAGGGGCTGGAGCTCAACGTAGAGTCGTCGCGCGCGCTGGCCGACAGCCTGGACGCGTGCGTCGAGCCCAGCGAGCCCTTCTTCAACACGCTGATCCGCATCATGGCGACGCGCTGCATGATGTCGGCCGAGTACTTCTGCTCGGGCACGCAGGCGTACCCCGAGTTCCGCCACTACGGGCTGGCCAGCGAGATCTACACGCACTTCACGTCGCCGATCCGGCGGTACGCGGACCTGGTGGCCCACCGCCAGCTCGCGGCCGCCATCGAGTACGAGGCCGTCGACCCGAGCGTGCGCAGCCGCGGCCGCCTCGAGGCCGTGTGCAAGAACATCAACGTGCGCCACCGCAACGCCCAGCTGGCCGGCCGCGCCAGCATCGCCTACTACGTCGGCCAGGCCCTGCGCGGCAAGGCCACCGAGGAGGACGGCTTCGTCATGAAGATCTTCAGCAACGGCTTCGTCGTCCTCGTGCCCCGCTTCGGCATCGAGGGCCTCATCCGCCTGCGCGACCTGGCCGAACCCGAGCCCCAGGCCGACTACGACGCCGAGACCTACACCCTCACCACCACCGGCAGCCGCGAGGTCACGGTCGAGCTGTTCCAGAAGGTGCGCGTCCGCGTCACGGACCAGAAGGACGAGACCACGGGCAAGCGAGGCGTCAAGATGGAGCTTGTCTAGATGGAGACGTTTTTGAAGCTGTTTTTGTTTCACGGGCTGGTGGTAGGGGGTTATGGGATATCAAGGAAATACGAATCCCAGCGTAGAACTTTATCTGGGGTTCAGTAAGGGAGAAGAAAAAAAATGTATTTTGATGAATGAAATGTAAAATGATTTTTCAAGGAACATGTCTCAACTCGACTTGATTTGAGCTTACTTGACTTGGCTTGACTTGGCTTGACTTGACTTAATCGACTTGGCTTTACATTTACCCGGTGCTTCTTCTGTTGTTTTTTCTTGTCCATTTTCGTCAATCAGAAGCACACCACAACCGAGGAACCGCCGCGCAACAACACTGGCTGCCACTGACAAATCACGGGCGGCGCGAGAAGTGGGAATCGACCAACTCTCTCTTGTACGCGCTGGGTGGGTACCTGGTCGTAAGTAAGTAAATACTCTACAGCAACAAATAAGTAAGCAAAAGGGGTAGTGGATAGGTAGGTAGTAAGACCCAGATATGCTGCCATTGCATTGCATTGCATGTATGCTCGCCCATATTCCGCTTTGACGTCTCTATCCCCCGTCCATCCCCCGCGGGCTTGTCAGCCAAGCAAAGGACAACAACCTTCTCGTAACATGATACATAGACCGTATGGAATATAGGTAGGTAGCTTAGGTAGCCTGCACCGTTCACTCACCTAAGTGATATGATAGTGCCCGCTTAACCCCGGCACATAACTATACCTAAGATCCTACCAACCTTTGCATACATACAAACATAGGTACATAGATAGATACATCCCGCGAGGATGCTTCCCGCCAGCCAGCCAAGAGTCCGCAAGGGATATGTATGTGCCTTGCCTTGCTTTACTTCTACCTCCCACGGCAACGCGGCCGCAATCCCTTGCGCAGCCGACTCTCAACGCGTCTAGACCTCTCCTACTCGCTCTCGTCGCCATCGAGAGCCTCGTCCTCGTCCTCGTCAGGCCCAGCGCGCTCATCTATCTCGTCGCCTTCCTCCTCCTCCTCCTCCTCCTCCTCCTCCTCCCCCCCCTCCTCACCATCCTCCTCCTCCTCAGCCTCGTCTTCATCCTCCTCCTCCTCCTCCTCTTCCTCCGGCTCATCAGGCACAGTCTCCGCGTCCGACGGCTCACCGCCGTCCAAGTCCATCCGCGATGCGTCTAAGCTATCACCGCCGACCCGAGCCTTCTTCGCTCTGGGCGGCGCGCCCGGGTCAGCCTGGAGCAGACTACGCTGTGTGTCGTCGTCGCCATCGTCGTCGTCGTCGTCGTCGTCGTCGTGAGACCCGGTGCTGAGCAGCGACGAGTCGCCCACGACGTTGGTGTCGTCCGCGGAGGACACGCCCTTCTTCTTGGCGGCGACCTTTTTGCGATAGCTGGAGCGTTTAGAGGTTTGCACCTCGTTGAATTCTTTTTTGGTAGTTAGTCTACTAGGAGTCTGGTTTTCGCATGTTGCGCGCACGGATGGGGGGCGAAGAGAGCAAGAAAAGAACAAGGAAACTCACTTGCGAACTCGGCCTCGAGCCGCTCGCGCATGAAGCCGTACTCGATGTCGTCCAGCGCCTTGAACACGTCGGCGGGCATGATGGTTTTTTTGTTCGAGTTGAGCGTCAGCTCGTTGGAGCTGTGGTCTCGTCGCGTTAGCCATGAGATTGGACGCGCGGGGGTAATGATGGGGGAGGAGGGGAGGGGGGTGGTTACGCACGCATTCGCCAGGTGGCTGATAAAGACCACGGCGCTCTTGCTCATGGCCAGGATCGCATTGGCCTGTATTTGGGTGTTTGGCGGCAGCACGCCCTTGGCGAGGCGGGTGATGATGGATTTCGGCAGCGTGAGGTCCTGCCCCGGCGCTTTGGTGTTAGCTCAGAGTAGCTTGGCTGACTTGGCTGGTCGGCCTGTTTGGTCTAACGCACCTCGATTGTGATGACATCTCGTTCCCTCTCGCGCTCCCTCTCCTTCTCGGACTCCTTGTCCTTCTTGCCCGGGGTGGACCTTTGCCGCTCGGCCGGCAGGTCGGTTCTGGATGGCGACGCCGATGCCTCTGGTGTTTCGGCGGGGGCCGCGGGCGCGGGCGGCGCGGCGGCGTGTGGTCCGGCAGACATGGCGGCGGCGTTCTCTTCTTCTGCGAGCACAAATCTGGCGACTGAGACGTCGCTCCGGCGGGAATCGCTCTTGCGCGCCGGCATCGTGGCTGACGGGGTCGCGATTGGTGATGGAGGGTTCCCCGCGACGCGAGAAAAGGTAACGGGTGGGACGGGTGTAGGGTGTGATTAAAATCGATATTTAGACTTGTCGAGTTGGGTTTGGAGGTTGGCTTGAGGTCGGGGAGGTTAGATCGAGTGGAGGCCCCCTACAAGGCTGGATATAAGGTATCGCTGAGTCGCTGAGATACTGTGGTAGGTGGTGAGCAGAATTGGCGGTATGATGAAGGTGCTCGTATGATGCGCTGGTTTAACGGCCAATGCGACCAGAAGTTTGACAGTGGGTAATGTAAAGGTAGTGTAGGTAGGATCACGGGTGGCCGATGCGATGTGAGTGGGGAAAGATGGAGAAAATCGTGGCGCGTCGCGATTGACGCGTTAGATTGATCGTTCAAGACAGGCGGCCGCGACCAGAGGAAACCTTAAGTACCTTCCTTACCTGATGCTTTTTCTCATTCACCACCTACCGTACTTCCAAGAATCAACTCTGACCTCGACTCGCAACTCCAGGTCTCTTCAAATTCTGAACAGCACCTCAAGTCCAACTCGTTACTTTTTTTTTTTTCTTTTTTTTTTCTAGACAACAATCTTTGCGCTTCATCACTAAATCTGTCCCACCTGCCTCCCTCATCCACCCCCACCCCCTTCTGGCCGTCTAGACAGCTTGCCACCCTACCTGCCTACCTACCTACCTTAGGAGGCGCACATGAGACAAACCGCAGGAGGCGGCTACGTGAGTGCAGCAAGTCTGTACCCGTTAGGCAAGTGTTTTTTCTTCTTCATGTATTTATTCTGGCTTCTGTAAATGTTGAATCCGCAAATCGTTTCCGATCTATCTGTAGTAGTACATTGTTCAAAGAAGCTTCCCTCCTTATGCGGGGACCCCTCCCGACACAAGTGTGTCGGGCTCGGCTGTGTTGTGCTGATATCCGCTTCAGCCTGCAGTCGCCGCCTCTCTCAGATCAGAGAGCGGATGCAAAACATAATGTGACATTTCCCAAATAATGCCCAGACCCCTAAAGGAAACCCTATGCCGACAGGATCCAGACCGTCAAAACCGGACTCTGGGATGATGCGATGGCAGATGACAATGCACTTCTTCGAAGAAATAGAACCGTCCTTTGCTTCCTGATGCTCTCCTTGGGTATATCCATCATCTCTTCATCATCAAAAACTCTCCCCCAAAGCAAGGTCCACATGTGGTATGTCAAAGACTCGCTCAAGTCGGCGGCTTACATGTACCACCAGATTCAAATCTCTGCTCTCCTGACGAAAGAAATGGAATGTCATCGAGTGGTGATGAGAGGGCTTTCGCCACGGCCTGAGTGGGCGCTGCATCTTTGACGCAAATCGCGTTCCTGGCCCGTAGCCAAGGGATCGGCCGATCCTCAGTGATGCCTCTAACGGCTTCAAACAGGCGGAAAATCGGCGCGTGCTTAGTGAAGATAGCCGAGATCCCACAGCGTTTTTCGCAAAGTTGCGATTCGAACTGGAACTCCTCAAAGCATCCCACGCCCGGGTAGGGAGCTCACAGAAAGGACAAAGGGGAAAAAGATGGTGTTATCGAACGCAGGGTACCGCGATTGTCTCTCAGCCGATGGCCCGTCCGATTTCATCATCTCGGAAAACTGGCCGGGGCGAGAGTGGAGAGATGAGGTGATCGTCATCGAAAGACAGCCGGGGAGGCATGGAAGACGATGCATAGACACGGTGATTGTTTCGGTTGTCGACACCGTCGTGGGAATGGCGTGTGTAAAGTCCAACCTCGGACCCGCCGTACCCTTGGTCCGCAAAGCTGCGGGTACTGCTTCTTGAGCTTCTCGATCTCGTGTGGGCACGAGGAAGCTTGGAAAGACGCGAGGCATGTCGTTTCGGACTCGGCAGGAACGGATCGTCGCCTGGGATGGCCTCGTCTGTAAGACCGGCTCTGGCATTCGGTGCTCGCGCTTGAATAGGGCTCTGGGGCAAAACCTTGTCGAAACTCATCTTGCCATAGCCTGTGTAGGCAGGCGAGCCGTCCTCCGACTGACGTTGGCCTTGCATGTTGCTGTACACGATAACGCTCTGGGGCTTCTTGGCGGAGCTTGTCGACGCATTTTTGGTGTGCAGTGCACATTTGACGGCGCCGCTTCCTCTTGCCGCTTCTGGATCGGTATCTTCGCCTCTTATGCCGGCTTCCAAGGCCTTCTCGGCCCGAGATATCTTCCAGGTTGCGATCTCATCGTCGTCGATGGGGGAGATGCCGCGTCTGAAAAAGGGCAGGCGCTTCCGTCGTCGATATCTCAAGCAGACCAGCAGGCCACCTCCAATTACCAAGACTCCAACAACGGAGAGCACAGTGCTCAGGGTGATGACAAGCGTCCTGTTGTTACTCCCAATTCCAGAAACGCCATTGCTTGAAGATCCGGTTTCCCCCGAAATAGTTGTCGCAGAGGGGAAAGCAGTCGATGGACCGGTATACGTGGGCATAGCACCGGTCGCCGGAGTGTCTGTGGACGTTTTCTGAGATGCCGAGCTCGTGGTGGGAGGTCGGCCAAGAGACGAAGAAGAAGGGAATGAGGTTGACAGGCTTTCCTGTCCAGAAGCTGTCGGCGTGGGCGTGGGCGTGGGCGTGGGCGTGGGCGTGGGCGTGGGCGTGGGCGTGAGCGTCGTGGAAGTCAGAGTCAAGCTTGACCCTGTTGACGTCTGGTCCGAACTCGGGGGTGGAGGTGGAAGTACAGGGGGAGGGGATGGTACTCCTGGAATTGGGACTGTTAGCTGAGCCGTTGGCGGTACAGGAAGCCGCCAAGTCGGTGTTGGCCACCAGTCGGCGGGTGCTTGTCGAGGCAGATTGGGTCCATTCGAGCCCCAGTCCAGAGCATCACGAACATCTTGCACGGCAGCCAGAACCGCAGACGACGGCCAAGTGAGCATTGCTACATATGGCGCCGCCAGTAGCTTTGCTGAGCGCATGTCTTGTTCTTGCCGAGTGTGGCCGGGCCTGCAATAGGGGACAAGATCGAAGTAGGAGGGGGAGAAAGAGGAGGCATGGCTCACTCAACAAGCCATTGAAGAGACTTGGAGCTCGGTAACTCGTCCTCGAAGAGACCCGAGATTGTGAACAAAGGGGCAAAGCCAACACAAGCACGAGGGAATAAGCAGATAGTTGGGGAGACAAACGGGCTGTAGAGTCAAGATGTGTGGAGGCAAGACGGCTCCATGTGTTTGACAGACATCAGGTCCAAGGGGACTGCGCCAACGAATGCCTATCGGCGAGGCTCAAGGGCAACAAAGATACTCAAAGAAGAAGACGTGGGGGATGTCCCGTGTCTTCGTACACAAGCAACCCGTAGCAAGCATGAAGAGTGAGTGCCCTGAGCAGCGACCTGAGTACGGGATCCGTATGCGGAGCGCCACGGCAAAAGCAGGTGGCCTTCCAACTCATTAACACGCCGTTGTTTAAGGTGGGAGAGCCGGCAGATATAGCCGTGTGCTCGAGCGCGCACCAAAGACCGGCACGGCATATAGATGGGTAGGTAGCTGGGCAGCTCGATGCGGCACAAGGTGATCAACTGCAGCAGCAGCAAGCAGCAGCAGGTCCCAGGTTGGGCCCGAAAGCAGTGTGGGTGGGTATTAGTTTATCGTGGGTGGTGCTTTGATAACTGCGAGGGTGGTGGGTGTGGGTATGGCTCCCAATGCACGCAAAGGTGGTGTGGGTAGCTGTTTGAGAGCCAATATCTTGTCCTCATCAGGTCAGGCACCGTCTTTGTCTCACTCACCCACTCGGCCACTCGGCGAGGGGGCAAGAGCCTCGCGTGGGAGTGGCTCGGATTGCCATTGTCGGCCTGGTCTGGTATATTTTATGTCGTGTTGATGGTGGTCGCGGTGCGTGGTTGCTGCAGGACCCCTGCGATGGCTGGTTGGCTGGCAAAGGCGATCTCTTGCTTTTCGATCGCCCATGAACAGGGACAGGGATATGCACCAGGCCGTGAATGACACACGCCCAAAGCCAAGACTTGGGCCAAGACCGCCCCTCCACCACCACTACCAGGGACAGGCCCAGGAACCACGACCGGAAAGACACCGCAAAGACGGGGCGTTGAACAAAGAGGGGTTGGGTGGGATCTTGGCTTGGCCCACCACTCGAGCAGCATTTTGTTCTATCATTGATTGCGCCTCCAGGCTTGGGATTTTGGAGGGAATTCGGCGGGAGGAAACCGAAGGATGATCCGATATATACGTTGGTGGTGGTTGGTGGCTCCATCCAGGTTTTCAGCTTCCGAATTCTCCACGAAGGTTGCCAATCGATGCAGTATGAAAATACCTAGGCTCCCTAGGTGGATAGGTAAGGTAGCTAGTGAACCGTACAGCTAGCTGAAGGGATCAGCGGCCGTCACTCCCCCTCCATTCCGGTGTCTGTTCCAGACGTGGGTTCTTGTCCCGATCCGACAGACAGCGAGCGAGGGTGAGCAGCATCCAAGCACTCCAGAACGACAACGGTTTTTGAAACCCAATCCTCTGAATACCACGTCAGACATGTCAAACAAGAGGACATCCGCTGGTTGGTGAATTAGTGCCCGAGTCCGGGGGGTGAATGGGGAACTGGGGGACGGGAAGCCAGGAACAGCGGGCTAAAAGCTATCCATAGCAAAGCCCGGCCAAGCCCGGCCAAGGATGTGTGTAGAGTTGTTGCAGGCTTTCCGGGTTCGTAGGTGTGGAGCGGTGAGTATTTGAGTGGTGAGTGTACTCACAGTACGGGCAGGTGACGGCTCAAGGTGAGCAAGCAGCCTGGAAGCTGCGGATAAGGTACCATCACTTCCAGGTGCCTGCCCTGTTTTGTTGTACAAGTGCCCTGGTTCGCAGCTGCCAGAGGATGACAGACACCGTTCCTGAAACACCTCGTGGATGCTCTCCATTGGATGCGGCACAAAAGCGGGGACCGTCTGCTTAGGGTCTGGAGCCTCTCAGCCTGTGGAGCCCTGGCTGGGTACGAGGGTACGTGGGGACATCTGAGCCTCCATGGCTGGATGGCTGGCTGGCTTCATGCAAGCACTTCCAAGTTGCAGCTTGCCAAGACCACCTACCGGAGCCAAGATCGCTCTCCCTAACCTGTACTCTCCCCTCTGGCCCTCCGCAAGGTACGGCGTACTGTGGACGGGATGCGTCTTTTTCCTTTGAGTGCGGTGGTATTGAAGGTATGACGGAAATCGATAAGGCGAGATAGGTTGGTCATTCGACAATAAGACCGGATAGGACACAGAAGGTGGGTGGGAGGCAATTTTATGTCCTGCCATCAACCATCGTCACCTGCAGTCTTGCTGTAACCTCAGCGAGAACTATGAACCTGTCTGCGGGTTACGGTAGCAGGGGAAGACAGCCACCAGACCTGTCATCACCTCGCGTCACAAGCTCACACAGCGGCGAGTCCCGTAGGCAGGTAATGCTGGTTTCTTTTTTTCCGATTTCTTTTTTCAGGTTTCCTCTTCCCTGACTTTGACAAATCATGATGAAACACAGCTCTCTCTTCACCCGTCCGAGTTCAACGGTCGTGGTTGTTTGTCTTTGCAGGCCTGTCCTGGTAGCGAGGGGCTATGTTCCTCCATCGGGAAGCGCAAGCTACCCGTCACTAAGATGCTAGGTTGCTTTCTCGGGTTGTACGCCTCCACGAATCGACGGATAATTAAGCTCGTTGTTAATGCTGTTAATGATCAAGATGCATGGATGTCGGGTGGATGATTGGGGCCCCAAGGAAACAAAGGTCAGAGCACGGTCCTCCCCTCACGGCTCCACGGCTCCACGGCTCCACGCCTTTACGCCTTCAGTACACGACGTGAGTACCTACATTTGGCCCCTTCTGTTCATCAGGTCAGCTTGTCATGTCAAGACCGACCAAATGGCCGCAAGTGCACTATTGAAGCGCCAGCGGATCAATCTATCGATTTCTCCCACAGGCAGCTCTCGACGAGACATTCATGCACGTTCCTCACCACCACAAAAAGCCAAAAACATGTTCCTGCATGCGGGGCAATGAGCGGGCTCGGTACCTTGAATTTTCAGGAACCCGTACCTGAGCTATCAGCGCCCCTCCTTTTCTCCTTCCCTCCTTGCCCTCCTCCCCCGCCGCTCTCGCACTTGACCATCAGTCATCAGGATGGATGTGGTTGCATGTGCGCAAGAACCAAACATGTCCATAGTCCGTACAGACTTATTCTTGGAGCCTCGCAGCGGATGAGGTCGGGTCCGCTGCAGTCAACAATCCGCAATCCACATTGCTCGACATTTACACGGACAGCGACGGCGACAGCGACAGCAACCTTTCGTCGTCTAAACATATCTTTTCATTCCGGGAGCAGGTCAGGCCGTGCTTTGCAGCTACATGTTGCAGAAACTCGGCTGCGTTGCCAATCAGAGCAACCCTCGCAGAGCAATCAACCGCCCTTGCTTCCTCCTCAGCGGCCTGGCACTCCTGGGTAAGGTTCGGAGACGGCGGACGGGCTGTCTTGCGCTTAGCAGATGCGACCCTCACGCGCGGTGAGCCGCCACCAAAGACGGAATCATCACAATTCACAACCGACGTGCTTTCCGCGTGTTTGTTTGTCTGTCGATTCCGTTCCACCAAGCAGGCTTGCAGTTCGGCCTGCATGGCGTCTTGCTCTGCTCTCTCCCGCCTGCCCTCTACCCATCTCTCCTCTGCTGCTGGTGTTTCCCCTCCCTTCCCCTCCTTCCTCCGAGCACATCCCCAGACGCCCAGAGCATTACGCCATCCCCCGTGCTGGTCTGCCCTACCTACCTGTACCTGACCTAACCTGACCTACCTAAGCCGTACCTACCTTAGAGGGGACAGAAATCGAGGCTAGGTCGTCTCTGGAGTATCCTGCGAACGACTAGATTGGTCTCCTAACCCACCCCCACCACAAGGCCGGATATGTCATGCATCCAGACCGCTTGTCCTCGACACCCTCTTTCTCTTTGGCACGCAGTCAAACTGAAGGGAGGTTCAAACCTGACCTTCCAGCTTTGCAAACCATATTTAGCTGGCCAACGTTTGGTGTAGGTGTTCACGATTGTTTCTCTGAAACACGGCGATCCTTATACACATACGCCACGGACTGACTCAGGTGAGTCAAGGTCAGCAGCTGCGTCAGGGCATGAATGGCTTCATACCCATGTTCCGTGCGTGCAGCAAAATTCCTTTTATGTACCAAAATAAGGTCGCGGGACAAACAGCTTCCCAAGGACCATCGCTGGCTGCTTTGGCTCAACAAGACATCTCAAGCCGTGTGCCCAGACACTTTAAAGTATGAGCTATGGCTATAGAAACCGAGGTTTGCCATGGAGTGATACTGATCGCCGGGCTGAGGATTGCACCTGGTTGCTCCAGAGGGCATCCAGTCCCATATGGACGGCGGCATCAAACATGTGTCGGCTGTGCTTCCAGCTGGAGCACATCATATCATGCAATGCAGCTATCGCCGTCCTCCTTGTTGATGATGGTCTGTCGAGATTGGTTGGCTCTTTTTCTGTTGCTGTCCCTGCGAGGCGGTTCAAATCCCATTCCTTCAAGAGCAGAGACTCCAAGTTGATGGCCGCCACGTGTAGCCAGGACCCCAGTCCCGATCCCACCTTGGCGCTTTACCAATCCTCCGGCCTTTGGCGTCAATCAGCAAGTGGATGAGGCTAAAATAGCAGTCGGCGAGGCTGAAGAGGCCCTCTCGACGAACTCCAGCCGTTGCTGCCCAAAACAGTCCGAGTGGAGGAGCATCTTTCAACCGGCTAAACAGCGCGAGCATGGTTTCACTATCTGCAGTCAGCCATGTGTTTGCCAGTGCTGTCATCACTAGCCCCCTTTCCTACTGGCAAATCACCGCCGAGAGCGGGGGGTTACGGCAACCGAGCAATACTGCCGCTGCCCCTTAAGGCCTCCAATAGAAGAGAGTTCCAAACTCACGGGCCGGCCCTTCGCTGGTGAGATCCCCCGTCGTGTCGTCGAGCCCACTCAAAACCCCCGGAGCTCTCTCGCAGACCCGCTCTGAAAATCCCCGAACAATGAACCGTGTTCCGGGGCCGCAGACCTTCCTCGGTGACGTGGTCAACAGTGTAAGGTCTTGGTCGCGGTGTCGTTATTTGTCGAGAGGGCCAATCAGACCTTCTAGATGTCAAATGCCCATTCTCGGCACCCTGGACATGGTTGCTCAGGGCTGGATGGATGCTGACCCCCTCCACCTCGGAAGTATTCGGCCTTCGGTGACAAATCGATGGCTGCATCACCAGGCGGGGTTTTCTAGTCTTGTTTTCATGCTGAGGGCTGGCTGGGCCCGAAGCTCCGATAAGGGGGTGTTTGCTGTTTGAGGCTACCGGCCATATGGATTCATGGGAATATCCCGGACAAGCTTTTGGGCATTCGTTCTGACATCCATCCGTGTGCATCATGCCGCCTTCTTGGGGAAGAGTCCAGGCCGGTACCTTGATACAAATTATTTTCTTGTAGATCCCGTACCTCCACTAAAGTACCTGGTGGTATCTCGTTGATATTTGTTCAGGTTCTCTCTTGATGGTAAAATGCTCCCAATAACACTGTGCCGTCACACAACATAACTTGACAGGCAGGGCCATCCTGACTTATACATGGCAGGTAATTTTTGCATCCACAGCGCCCGATTAAATCGGCTCTCAGTCCTCGCTGCACTTTCCTTCGTCATGGTCGTTGCTTGTCTCATGCCTTTGATGTCGCGTGGCAGGAGAAGTCTTGTTGCACGGCAGGTCATCTATCTGAGACTGCTGACAACCTAGCTAGGTGGTTCTTACTAACGTCCATGACGCCAGCCAGATGGCGGCTGACAACCTGTGATTGAACTACCTCCACCTATTAGCGGAGATCATCGCGATGAAGTGTCTGTATCCTCTTCAGAGCTCGCTGAATAGAAGGGGCTCTTCCTTGCTTACCTGTGAGGTTCTCTGGTGTTATGATGGAGGCGTGGTGGGGGGTTTATGCGCTGGTGAAGCCTCACTGACGGCAAGAATAGAAGCCATGGCAAGAAAGTCAAGATCCATTAAAAGTAATTAGGTACCTGCATATTATCGATAATACCATGGCACTTGCCCTGGTGGTTATTTGTGGTAATCACAACTTTTCATGAGTGGCCATAATTCCATAACCTACCAGGTAGTTACACTCGCCACTGATATGTCCTGGATATCGAAGCCATGTATATATATGCCTCAACATCCCGGACTTGGATCCCCCGAGCGCTATGTCCAACGACAGCAAAGAGATGCTGACCAACAGCGGAATCCTTCGCAATGCAAAATCACTGGGTGGTGTTGGGGGAGGGGGGTGGAAGGAACTTGAGGACTACCCAGCCTCGACGATATATATTTGTTTGCTTGTGTGTTGCTCGAACCACGACTACCGGGCGGCGAATGAGGAATATTCGCTCACCAACTCCCCCCTCCCTCCCTCCCCAAGTACGACACAGTTTTCAGCTCACAGCATCACGCAGTGTGCTGCGTGGGCGGCAACTGAAACCACTACCGGTGGGTACGGTAGGTAAGGTGGTACCGCATTTCCCGACAAGGCAAACATAGATACCCGCTGTGAACAGGTTGATACCTGAGCTTTTGTTCGGCTCTTGTCGTGCATGGCGTGAGGAACCAGTTGATTTGTGTACGTGTGTAGGTGCGTAGCCTCGTCGAAAATCTCTACCAGACCCCGAGTGAAGTTTCGGTATGCGGCTGTCTGTCTAAGTACCTTACCCGAGGCGAGTAGCACAACGAGAGCTCCGTTCTCGGCGGGGTTGTGATTCCGGTACACTATCTAAAGGGACAAAGTGGTTGCGGTAACGGTTGTTTCCTTTTCTCGAGGTGGCACGGGATGGATCGGTTCCACTTGTATGTGAACACTTGCTCTCATTCCTGTAGGGAAGGACTTGAAACCGCTTAGACGCCAGGCCCGTCGGCCGAGTTTGAGGAGGGACCACTTGCCAGGCAATTAAGGACGGACGGGCCGCAATAAGAATGGATGTTCGTGCGCAAAAGGGGTGGCTGTGTATCTTCCTTGTCTGGAAGGAGGATATGTAACATGGAGGGCCCCAGGCTGCGTGATAGATAGGATGCTGACTTTGTAGTAATTAGCTGTGAGAACCCACAGTCCAGATATACATCTCATCTCGAGAGCGAGGAGTCGAATTGAACTAACTCGCTCTACTCGCAGTTTCCATCCATTATAAATACATGGCCGTTGCCTAATTACCTCACAGGTTACACCTCGTACAGGTATTAAGTGGAAACATACAGATGCCCCTTATTCCTAGATTGAGCCATTGGCAAACCAAACCAGATTCAATAGAATAACAGACTTGATGGCACCCTTTCCCGTCTACAATGAGCGCGTTCGTCTTGTGCATACGAATCACTATGTAGTTCAGTACGAACTTCGTATGTAGATAGGTAGGTAGGCTGTGTGTGTGGATTGTTTACTTACCCCTATCCAACCAACCCCCTTTTGAACTACGCCACAGATACGGCAGCAGCAACGGCAACGGCAGCAGAGACAATTGTGGCAGCAGCAGCAGCAGCAGCAATAGTTGCCGCCAGAAGAGTAAGCTAAATAAATAGACAGCAGCAATACGCAGGATAGGTACCCGGCGTACCCAACCTGGAACTAAAGGATGATATTATGGTACGAGATATCACTCCAAGAAGAAAAACATGAGAAAAACAAGGAAAACACAACCCCAGCATCAAAGTACATACGAACCAAGAATAGAAACTCTGACAAAAAGCCCAAAGCTGGTAGATGATGCACTACCGTCTCCAGCGGGGTATTAAATCAAGACTGTGAATTCCCCACGAGTAATGTAATGTGATTGTACAGTCGGAACGAAGCGCCCCCCGTTTTTTTCATGGAGATGGATATCTCTTCAAACCCGATCGATGCCTGTGACGGATTTTTTGTGCTTCCCCCGTAGCCAACCACTCAACTTGGTCGGCCCGCGCTTACAGATAGACAGATAGATAGATAAATAGGCCTCCTTTACTTGCTTTGCATCCCATGGCCCCCGTCGTCTCCTTCAACCCCCCTCACCCTTCGGATTCCCCTTACCAGGCATTCACATCGAAGTTCTCCTATTGCATTGGTTAGTTGGCGCGCACGGTAGAACAAAAGAGTGTATCGGGCGGTGAATGGGGTTCCTCGTACCTCTGGGAAATATGTGGTGACGACGGTGCGATCGGCAAACTTCCTGCCCGCCAGAGCTCGTAGAGCTTTAGTCGCCGACTCTGACGTCTCGAATTTGATAAAGATCTTGCCCACGCCCGCTGACTGTCTGCTTCCGCCGACTGGCCTGGGGATCTTGAGGGACAGGATCTTGCCGAACTTGGAGCACTCCTCCTGGACGTCGTCCTTGATTTCTGTAAAGCCGTTAGCAAAGGCTCGGTGTCATTTCACACGACAGAGTTCAGATCTGCTCACCCTCGTAGTCCTCGTTATCCATCAGCTCGTCTGGCGTGACCATGTTGAGCAACTGCAGCACTCTGCCAACTTCGTTCTCGGTGGATGTGGTCCCCGCCAGCATGCTCATGGCATTGACACCCATCTCTCCGGCGACCTGGGTGATGCCGATGCTGGCCTTCTTGACCTTGAGCTTGTGCTCTCCGAAGGGCATTTTATCGAGGCCTTGGATAGCCACGGCAGTGGCTGATGGATCGACATACTCGAGGAACGCGATGCCCTAGACGAATACCATTAGTTGCTGCATCTGACGAGAATGGCTGGTTCCTAGTCTGAAACTTACCCGTGACTCGTCGGTTCCGTTATCCTTGACAAGCACAAACGACTTGAGCTTGCCGAAGCTTACGAGAAGCTCCATGACCTGATCTTCGGTGAGGTAGGGCGGAAGGTTGGCCACGCTGATCTTGTTGGGACTGTCAAGCACAATGCTGGACGGCACCTCGGAGTCGGGGTCGTAATGGGGATCGTCAACCACGGCGGGCACAATGTAATCCTTCGGCCGGCGAATCTGCATGCCAGCGGGCTTCTCCCCACCGCCGTTCTCCATATGCGCGTCATCCGCCTCCATGGTGATGCCATCAAGGGCTAGGGCGACTGTCGCATCGCCGCTATTCCGGAACTCGAGCATGGCGAAGCTATGGTCGGGGGAGATCTGGCACAAGGCGCAAGGGTCGGTGGCCTCGATGATGTTGAGGCCGTTGAGCTGCAGGTTGAAGAAGCTGACCATGCTCTCCTCGGTTGCCGAGGGCGGCAGGTTGGAGACGAGTAATCTCTTGCTCTGGCGCGAGTTTGCCGGCTTGAGGGCCGCACTGTTGACGCTCCCGCCGGGCTGGGTCATAAAGGCCTGCAGCTTCGTAGGGTCCATCGCTTGCTGCCGGGGCGCACCAGGCAGGGGGAACATGCCCGAAAGCTTGGCCTGCTCCGCCGTCACGTTGTCGTAGCCCGGCGGCTTGATGTCCCACTGTGTAAGACGCCGTCTGCGCTCGAGCACGGGAACCACGTCAGTCAAGTCGGGCGTGGGCTCGCGCTTCTTGGGGGGTGGCGAGGCGCTCCGTCGGCGATCTCTGTCGGGCTGCTGCTGCGCGGCCATCTGGTCTCGGTCGTGTCTAGGCCCGCGGCGGTCGTCCATCAAATCGCGGTCGCCTCTGTCTCCCCTATCGCGGCGACGGTTCGCTCCATCGTCGACCATGTCTCTTCGCGGTCTGCCTGCGCCGCGGTCGCGATCCCATTCCCTCTCGCGCTCGGGCGCAGGCCCCCGACGGCTATCACGTCCCGAGTAGCGGTCCTCACGCTCTCGGTCGCGGTGGGTGCGGCTGGAGGAGTATGCGTCGACATCGCCGTCTTCGCGGCGGGCCCGACCACCGCCGCCGCCACCACTGCCACGGTAGTCGGGAGAGCGGGACCGTCTGCGTGTTGCGGTTCGGTCGCCTCGGTCGCGGTCGCCTCTATCGCCTCGGTCGCCTCGATCGCCACGGTCACGTCTGTCGTCGCGGTCACGTCTTGACGGCTGTCCCAGGCGTCAATTGTCAGAGAGCTGCCTCCCAGGATCCACAATGCAAAGCAAAATAAACACAGCAGCGGATGGGGGGGAAGAAGGGGGGAGGGGAAACTTACGGGATAGTCGCGAGAGGAGCCATGACGGCCACCCTCTGTCGGGGCTGGGTTAGATGCATTTTGGGCAGCAAGAACCACTGGGGATTTACCTCGAGAGGAGTAAGTATCTCCGTTCATCTTGATGTGATGGCAGCAGTGTCGGGATGCGGGTGCGGGTACAGGCTGCAGATGGTGCCAGCTCGGGATTCAGATGTGAAAGGCTCCAGAAGTGCCTGCTGCTGGTCGCGCGAGGGCGAGCGAGGCTGGGGACGAGACGGGACTTTTTTGGCAGTCTGAATTGCTGGCCTGGCACCACACCTGTCCTGTTTGGGCTTAGCCTGTCGCCTTCAGCCAAACAGCCAGCTGCAGCTCATCGCCTGCGGGCAAGGTGGTGGCAACTTCCTCCCAGGTAGCTGCGTGGATGCTTGTTGGTGGCCCGTGTTAGTGCGAGCCATTCTGTTAGGTGTGCTGTGCTGAAACTTGCATTCCACCGAAGACCTCCTGTCACTCACCACCAGGTAACCTGAAAGATATCGAGACTCACGCAACTGGAAGCAGCGGACATATCCATCATTTCTCCTTGTTTTTACCTATATATCACTCTATCGTTTTACCAGTCTCTCTCTGGTCGAGCCCTTATCTCGAAATACCCTTCAAAAGCTTCCAGGTTCTCCGTGCACAATGGGGACGCAGAGAGTCACCACGACTGGGTGGCAAAAGCTGCCCCTGAGTCTCGCTGAGCTCTGCATCGACACCACCCTGAGGTGTGGTCAGTCGTTTAGATGGCGCCAGATCAACAATGAATGGTACGTAGCTATTTACTGTATATATAGGCAACACTTCAACTGACCATCTGCACCTACTACCTACCCATCTAGGCACTGTGTTCTTCAAGGCCGGATTGTCTCGTTGAGGCAGGACCCGTCTCATCTCTTCTACCGAGCCATATGGCCCAAGCCGGCACCTTCGTTATCCCTCAGTACTTCAGCATGTTCTCCCCCCATGGCACCAGGCGGCGGCGATGACAATGACGACGACACGGCGTCTCTGCTTCACAACTACTTTGCTCTCTCCCACTCTCTTTCAGCACTGTACAAGCAATGGACAGCAGCAGATGCCAACTTCGCCCACCGCGCACCGTCCTTCACCGGCATCCGCATTCTCAACCAAGACGCGTGGGAAGCGCTGGTTGCTTTCATCTGCAGCAGCAACAACAACATCTCGCGCATCAGCCAGATGGTGCAGAAGCTGTGCACGCACTATGGTCCTTTTATCGGCACCGTCGAGGGGGAGCCTTTCCATGACTTCCCCAGGCCCGACGCCTTGGCGAGGAGCGATGTCGAGGCCCATCTTCGGGAGCTGGGCTTCGGCTACCGCGCCAAGTATATTGTCGACACCGCGCGCATCGTGGCCAAGGAGCGGCCGGCAGATTGGCTGCGCACGTTGAGAAACCCCGACAGCCCTGCCCTGGACGCGCCGCGTGCCACACCGGGGGGGAATGATGCGGCTGAAATTGCTGCAAAGCCCGCAACCTACAGAGCTGCCCATGAAGCACTGCTGGAGCTTACTGGCGTTGGACCCAAGGTCGCCGACTGTGTATGCCTGATGGGACTTGGCTGGGGAGAGGCCGTCCCCGTCGATACGCACGTCTGGCAAATTGCACAGCGCGACTACCAGTTCGGAAAAGGGGGCAAGACCAAGACTCTCACAAAGGCTATGTATGATGCCGTGGGAGACCACTTCCGTAACATTCATGGCCCGAAAGCCGGCTGGGCTCAGAGCGTGCTCTTTACTGCCAACTTGAAGTCTTTTTCCGAGCAAGCCTCAATCAAAAAAGCAGAAGTGCTTGTGAAGGTTGAGGAGGGCCAGGATAGTGTATCAGTCGACACTGCAACTAAGACTAGGAAGAGGAAAACAGCAGCGACGGAGAAAACTGTAAAAGTCGAGGTCGAAGACGACCAGTGCACGGAGGTCAAGAGCCGTGGGACAAGAACGAGCAGGAGGAAAACTGTGACAACCTGGCTGCCCCCCAAGGTTGAAGAGGAGGGCAGCCTGGCTGCAGAATCAACAAATGTCGGCACAAGAACAAGTAAGAGGAGGAAAACACAGGCATGAGACAGTGCGGTGATTAATCTTGGCAGAATCTCGAGCCTATCATTTCCGCGGTCTGTTCTGACGATTATACCTCCCCTGGATTCCATCTCCGGCTAGCGCCCATTTCTCTATGGCATATAGAGTCGCAGGAAGGCAATATATTGACCTTATTGTCAGAGATAACGGCCCAGACAACAAGAGCCTTCCCGCATATAAAGCCTGACTCTCGTTGACGGGTCTCTGAGGTGGAAACCGAGGTGCGAATCACCTTGGCCATGGCAGAGGACCGGCAGCAGTCTCAAGACTTCATCTGCTTAGCAGACCAACTTTCCATTCCTTGAATACACGCTCGGCAACCGGGAGCAGCCCGTTACTCTCGTCTAGAAGCCGGACGACGTCGCCCAGTGCCTTTGCTGGCAGGTTTATCTCTTGGGCGTCGCAGCTGACCACCTCCAACATCCGGTCGGCCTCATCGCGCTGGATCAGGCGGTACAAAAGTTTGACGGCCGGGGTGCATCGTGCCGTGGCGGTAGATGAATAAACAATGCTGCTGTTCAAAACCCAGATATGGATGACCGTGTCCGCGCTGGACTCGGCAGCGGACTCGGAAATGGACATGATGAGGGATTTGGACGAGCCAGACCGAGATATGGTCGCGATGAGAGTTGTTGCAAGGCACTCTGAGATCCCAGGGCTGGCCTCGGATATGGATTTACAGGAGAGCTGCCATTTGGAGAGCGCGATAGCAGCGGTCCTGAAGTTGAAGAATCCAAGCTGTGACTGACAGGAGGAACAAAACACATTCAAGGCGCGGGTCTTGCTGCCCAGAACCAAGTCCTGTCTATTTCGAGACCCGTCGGCATAGCCAGAGAGCGAGAACTAGAGCCAAAGACGCGTCAGCGACTAACTGACTGAGTATGGAGGTTTGACAGCTGGGAAGCATAGCCCGGGTGTTCGTATGGTATGTTCCTCCAATTATTCAACAAAAGCATTCCGATCTTCTGAATGCCATGGTGAATTGCGGAGGGGCCACCATCTACCAGATAGAAGCAAACCTTCACCTGAGTGAGGTTCGTTAACAGTCCGGTAGCCCGCGAAGCAGGAAAAGCAGCCACATGTTTAATCTGGGGCATTTGTATCGGTGACCATGTCATTGGAAGGCAGAAGCCGACTTGGCTACCTTCTTGATGCCCCGTAGCTGTGGTGGGTTTGAGCCGTAGCAAGATTGCAGGTAATGAGGGGCAACAATACGAGACGGCTTAGAAATCAATCACCCTGCTTGAATGAGCAAGCGTATAAACTTACCGTGATAGCCTGACAGTCGGATTCAGCAAACAGCAGCGTTGTCAGATCGACGAACCCGACGCCCTGCTGGGCAGAAATGGCCGAGCTTGCCCCGTAGCCTCTCGCCGCGAGGCTTTTCTCGTTCGCCTTCGCATTCTGATCATCTGCCTCGCCCTCGGGGTTCCCGTTCTCTGCGCGGCGATCGTGTGCCTCATGCCCGTGGGAGTGGTGTTCGGCATCGTCTGGCTTGTGACAATGCCAGAACTCCATCATCTCTGCCCAGTTGTCGCTGGGGAGGTCCTTCCACACCTGGATGGCGTTCCTGGCAACGATGACGCTTTGGCATTGCCTGCACGCGACCTGAGACCCGGCCTCGAGGTCTGTCGCGGACCATGGAGCTGGGCGCCCGTCTGCCACGTCTCCGTGCTGGGAAGCAAATGCGTCCTGGTCTAGAGGTAGGCGCCAGGAGAGAGCAGCGGCGCCGGGCCTGGTGATTGGCAGAAGCGCACTGCCCAGTGCAATCTTTGCTGGCAGCCTCAAGATGTGGACTTCTCCACGATGCCTCACCTCGACATCCTTGCCGTCGGCTGTGACAGTGATGCGCGTCGAGCCATCGCTTGGCGAGCCCAGGGAGACGGCAAGGGAGATCTGCCGAATGTTTGAGAGAAGCTCTGCGTATATGGAGACGGGCGAATCCATGGTTCCTGGAATCAAGGAAAACGGGCGGCCCTGGTCGTCAATGGTTCCATTGCGGCGGGTGTTTTATGGATGGAGGTCAGGTTTAGAACAGAGTTGAAGGAAGGATAGGGTCCAATTGGCCTGGCTTGAGCTTTTTCTCTGGGTTTCCCCGCGTCGTGGGTTGAGTCAGCTGCCGTGGACCGCGACCAGGAGTCGAGCAAGCCCGCTGTAAGAACCCCTAAAAAACCCATCCGACCGAGCCGTATCCTTGGGTTCGATGGGCAGATTCCGCAAAATAAGAACAGATGGAAAACCTTGGAACTCTACGGCGTATCGTTTGCATGAAAAAACGCGTTTATTTCTATTGCTCATTATCCCTACCTGGCGGTTAGCTCCTCTAGCCTTGATGCAAATAACCGGGGTTCGGGCTTTCAAAAAGTCAATCATCCATCCTCAGAGGTGCAGTCTGTCAGTCATAGGCACGGAAAACGGTGAAAATAAATGCGCGAGCGCATGGTCTTAACATGGCGATGTCATAGATAAAAGACGGGAACACATCAGCACCCCGCCTGCCCCGTGATCCCGAGTTTCGAAAGCATCCGTCCCATCTGCTTCAAGGATGAACCTCAAAAAATATTTTGGGTAGTGACGTGACTCGGCCGCGCACAACAGGTTTGGAGTCGGAATGAATTCACGTACTTGCTGTTGAAGCACGACCAACGCGAGACATCTCTTTTGTTGCATAATCCGTCTTTAGAATACCTGGTACCAATGGAACCAGCCAATTGATCTGGCGATCGTGTTAGGGAGCTCAGGCCAGGTAGGTTCCCGAGCGCGATCATGCCCAATCAAGCTAGAGGTACGGGATAAGGTACCCCAGGGTCGTGTCCTCCCTCTCTCGTCGTCAGACCTGGCTGGACCTGGACCCACACGGGAGGTTGGAACCACCTAGCAAGGGTGCTGTCTCGTTAGCCTGGCTCTCTTTTGACATCGCAGTTACATATCTATATCGGCGCTTTTTTCTCCTTTCACACGCCTTCTCTTCCCTGCTCTGCCCCAGGTCCTTCCGTTCATGCAATTGCTTTGCCGGCACTGTCGCCCCCACGATCCACATTCATAGCCGCAGCCCACACCGGAGAGGGGAGCGCGCGGATCGAATTGAGAACCAAACTGGACAGACCAGTCCGTCGTCCGCCGTCTCCCGTCCGCCGCCCGATCCAGGCTGGAATTCGAGACGAACCTCTCGAGGAGCCGAGCCGAGCTGCTTTTCCGGGGCCATGATGCGCCGCGCCTACCCAACCGGCGCAGGACCGCTCCCGCCGTCCTGTCGGGTCTGCGAGCTTATCTACCGCCAACGGCCTTCCCAGTCTGCCAAGCGTCCCTTTATAACACTCAGGCCCGGCAGACACTTGGCCAAGGTATCCCAAGATGGCCCAACCACTTCCGTCGCCACCCGCTTGCTCACAGCCTCCAGCTCGTGTCTAAAGGTGAAACGGGCTTCGGGCCTGCAGAGCCTGGGAGATACGCAGGCTAGATTTGCAAGGTCGGCTGTGTCAGCAAGGCCTTCCTCGTCGCCAGGCAACCGGCGTCTGGAGCAGCAGCGGGCCCAAGAGCAGCAGGCCCAAGAGCAGCCAGACCCTGCAGATCTGATCGAGCTCGTCGCTGCTGTCGACCGTGTCACCAAGGCCTTTATGGCCCAGCAGGGCATCCCCTCTGAGGGCATGACGCTGACTAGCCTGCGCGCCTGTGCTCACCAGGCCGATGTGAAGTCGGTTCTGGAAGCCCCTAGCGAACACTCTGCTGAGGTTGACGGCCTCGAGAGCCAGTTCGCCGACGTTGCCTCAGATCTGCTGGACCTTGATAGCAACGGCCGGACAGCCGAGAATGTCACCGCCCCGCCTACGAGCACGACAGCGACCACCACCACCACCCAGTCTGGCTCCCCTTTGCGGCCGGAGGACGTGGTTGACAAGATCTCAGAGGCGGCATACGCAATCATCACCCACCCGGCTGTTGTCATCACCCCACCGGTCCTGGAGGTGTACGTTGCTCTCCAAGCCCGCCTTGGCAAGCCAGAGACTCTGCCCCAGATCCTCGATCTCTTTGCAACCAAGCCTAGGCCAAGACTTGTGTCGGGCTCCATCCGTTACACCGAGCGCAACCCGCACAAGATAGAAAATGCCGTCGAGTACAAGGTTGCCGAAATCGCCTTGGATGCGGCAGTCAAGGCCAAGAACCTCGATGCCGCCATCGGCATTGTGGAGCACACCTACGCCACCAAAGCTTCTCAACGATCCAAGCTGGTCAAAAAAGCGCTACTACCCGTTTCCGTCTTTGGTATTACGCCCGTTGTCGCTTACCTGGTTGCTACAAATCTGTCGCGCATGCAAGATTCCATGGACCAGACCACGGCGACGAACATGACCTTTGTTGGCATCCTGGCCTACATCGGCTTCACCGCCACGATTGGTATCGTGGCCACCGCCACGGCAAACGACCAAATGAAGCGCGTGACCTGGGCCCCAGGAACGCCCTTGGCGCAGAGGTGGATCCGCGAAGAGGAGCGTGCTGCCTTCGACAAGATTGCGTGCTCGTTCGGCTTCTCTGAGGTGTATCGCTACGGCGAAGAGGAGGGGAGAGAGTTTCGATTGCTCCGAGAGTTTATATTGAGAAAGGGAATAATCCTGGATGCGGTGGAGCTTATGCCAGGCATGAACTAGATTGGCTTATTGGTTTGTTTCCCGTTGAAGCTCCGAGAGCCACGGCAGCTGGGTGAAGAATGGCTGGAATCTGGACGAACCTGTGTGCCCCCAGACCTTGGCACGCTCCACGGGCTTTACGGAAACTTCGCTGGTCACTTCCGGGCCCGGCGCCTCTTGGCCCTACGCCTCTTGGCCCTACTTCCCTTACCGCTAGGCTAGTAAGTGATCGGCGGAGGAGGCTTTGCTGCAGTCGGCCCAGCTTGCCAAGAGATGCGAGCAGATATCAATCTAGGATTGCCAAACCGTCGAGGAATGGAGACGAAGACCGTTCAGCTCCGTTTTTGATGTGCAGACGCCTTGCCGCGCCCCTCCGTGTCCACACACCCCCAGGATGACCAGTTGGGTTGGGGCCAAAATGCCGTCCGCGTTGACTGTCAGGCCAACGTTTCCCCGTTTGTCTCCACACACCGAGGGCGTTGGCCTATGCACTCACGGGTAGGTCGTTTCCAACTTGGCCGTGACTCCAGTAACTTGAGACCAGCACGATTCAGACCCGCCTGTGGCTTTTCCATCCGGGCGACATGGATCCAGGTTGGATTATACTTCTACGTCACACGGCTCTATAGAGCAGCCGTTCTGTACCGTCATGTCAGGCAGACGCCAGTATATAGAAGCGAGCGCTGCCCATCTTATCGTCTTGATTCAGAACAACGCGCGGGCACGAGATAACCTCCACGCCACAAAACACTCCTCAGCTTGTGGGCAAGTAGCTTTATGGAAGCCCACTACCCGTTTTAATTATTCTACCTCCTCCAAAGTTCTCTGCTTCCATCACCCTAGCCCCCCCAAGTGAGGCTCAACCATGGCCGGAGGTTTCAGTGCCATAGACCCTGCGCGATGTGCGCACTACGCTGCCTTTGCTTCACACCTGGGCAGGCGATCGTTTGATGCCATCTACTGGATTCTCTTCGTCTTCGTTATTACCATGTTGTTTGCAGCATCATGGCAATACAGCAGGTCAGTTCATAATTTGCTGCCACCACTCTCCCGCCCGAAACTGACTTGCGATCAGTGACATGGAAAAGGTAGCGGGATACAATTTCGGGTCTTCACACTACCGCAACAGGATGAAGAGATGTATGTACATCTGCTCCGTGTACTCGGCCGTGTCTGTCGTTGCCGTCGTCATGGAGGTCTTCGCCTTGCTGGCCCTGCAGTTCTGCGACGGGGAAGACCTCATGTCTCTTTACTGGTCGACATGGACCATGATGCAGGTTGGCGCACTGATCGCCATCCTTGGCATCCTACTCTCCGTGTTCAACGGGCTGCGCGGGAACAAGAATCCGTAAGCCTCCATCATCCTCGATTCCAACGAACCGACTGCTAATCTCTTGTATGAACATAGCCCCTGGGCTTTAGCGCTTGGAACCCCTGTACTCGTCGTTGCCGGCCTCGGCCATGCATTCAATGGAGCCATGCGCAAACGAGTAAAGCGGGTTCGTTCTAGGAGCGCGAGCGCGAGCGGACAAAGGGGGTTGTCGTTTAGTAGTTTGTACGGGATGAGAGGCGTGTCGATTGGCAGCGTCTCCGAGGGCAGGCCGAGAGGGGTATCTGTCGGCAGCAACAACAGGAGCCAGTCGCCGAGGTCGCGTGGAATCTCTGCCGTCGACTTGCCCATGAGTAGAGAGTACGTTATCCGCGACGCCTTTCTCAGTTAAAGTAATCTGGCTAAACATATTCCACAGAGATACACTCCAGAACGAGAAGGAGAAGGAGAAAGAAAACAGCGAGTTCCGGGGTACGCTCATCGGCTACACACCCGACGGAGGCCCGATTTTTCAGTTCTTGGACGACCCCGGACAGCAGCTCAGTCCCGACCGTGGCTCTGTCATCGGCCGAACCTCCCACAACCAGGTCATCGTCGCCTTTCGCAAAACAATGATAACTATCAGCCCCGACCCGGACGTTATCCCAGAGCTCCCGGAGAGACCAAGATCTGTCTACGAACCACGAGCTTCAGTGGTGAGGATCGCCGATCCCCCGAACGACTCTGTCGTTTAATCCGACTCTTCATGACGATTTTGCATTTCGGGCGCGACTTAACGACGGAACATGACACACGCCAAAACTACACTTGAGGGAACTCGTGTAGTTTGGATGAAAGCCAGCCAACCATTTCGGCTTGCAACTGGACTTTTACTGCAAGACCTTGCGGCGGCGAGAGCATACGATACCATGTAATTGTTTTTTCTTGTTTTTTCTTGTTTTTCCATTTGCTCCCCGGATGGGTATGAGCTCGCTAGGAAGGTTAACGTCTTTGCTATTTTTCTTTGGCTGGGATTCTTGGCAATGTTGTTTTTGTTTCTGTCACTGGTACAACCAGCACTTGGGCATGACGGCACTTTGATGACTTGGATATGACACCTGTCCAGTTGCAACGACACCTGTGGTTTTCTTTTTTTCCTAGTCTCACTGAATACGAGAGAGAGAGAGAGAAAGAGGGGGAGGGGGGAATTAGTGTCTTCATCTGTTTCACTGCGTCGCCCAGCTATTGCTCTACATTGTTATGGTTACGTTTTTTCGACTCTGGTTCGCAACGGGTTGATGGACAAACGCGGATATGGCCTTGGCTGTCACTCTGCCAAGTGCCGCATTCCATGGAACCCCTTGCAACGAAGCATCTTGGCTGAAGTGAGCTTATATGCGAGGGCCTACTACGTAGACACAGATAGAGTAAACGATATATCTACATCATCGCCACAAGCCACGATCGAGATGACCAGCATGGTTTACCACGGGATAGATAGATATATAGACAGATAGATAAGGCAGTCAACAAAAGCAGCATTCCGTCTAGGCCGTCGGCTGGCTGGATATTGCAAACACATTGCCCTCGCAGGCAAACTCAACAAGTCCATGTCTCACACACACACAAGCACACGCACACACACAGGCACAGGCACAGGCAATGTTGCACAAATGCATCCCGCCGGCGCATGGTAGGTACCAGGTAGGCAGAGGAATAATTAGGCTTCGAAGTACCGTGTCACGATGGTAATCAGTCTTTCAGCTGACCTGCTATCTGCTACACAAGGTATTTCCGGGCATTCAAGACCGGGAGCGAGCTGAGCCAAGGCCCACGGGGCTGGGTCTCGTGCAAGTATGTACAACAGAAAAATGAATACCAACTACACGTGCGAAGGTTTTACCACCCTTGGGGCGGTTAGTGGCAGCCGAGGCAAGACGAGGTAAAATACCATGGAGGGCAGGGCAGGGCAGGGCAGATACACAGAAGGTAGATAATGTAGGCACGTAGGTAGGTATGTATCCTCGGCCAAGGGAGATAAGGCACGCCGCCTACCTGCCGCCGTCCACCACCATAATTTGAAACAAAACAAAAAAGAAGAAGACAAAAAGAACAGAAAAGAAAAGAAAAGAAAATCTCCACCGCAGCGGCAGTCACGCACGCGATCGACGGGCCCTATCACATAGTCCCGACGACCAACCTGTGTATCTCAGTGGCGCAAAGATAGGGGAGAAGGGAGGGAGGTTTCCAAAAAAAAAAAAAAAAAAAGCATGCATTTCTCAGCCCGCCAGCACTAAAACAAGCCCAAAAAAAAAACCACCCGGCCGCCAGTTTAAACTTTCCGGTTCGTTGTTTTTCCCGTCTGTTGCCAAGGGACGTTCCAAGACTAGACCATCCATCCAAGGACCCTCCAAGGCGGCTCCAAGCCCTTCCCCCTTCCCTACCTTGTCCCATCTCGGGAGATGGACATGAATGCTCACGAAGACGAAAATCAAAGACCAAAAAGACAGGAAAAATCGGCGTTTTGGGCCTTGCATGATCCGGCATTTCTTATTAATCGTCGCTAGAGGCAGTCAAGCTTGTCTATTCGTCCATGCCGGATTCTCAATGAATGCATGCATATGCAGCGTCTTAGCTACCTACCTACCTACACAGTAGTGCACTGGTCGTGTGGGCCAGCCTGCCGCGCAACCGTTACGGCGGGGTCTTGTCTTGGTGTTCCTCTCTCTCCTTTCCCACCTACCTCACCAACGTTTCCGTTTTCGCCGTTTCAGCTTGGCCTCCACCCATTTTTTCTCTTCTAACCCGCAAGCCGCGCCAAGCTCTCTACCTGGGTACCTCTAGTCCTCTACACTAATACCGTGAAACCCCAAACTTTGCTGTCCGCTCTGCTTCGCAATCCCTTGAAATTGCGGTCGCCCGCGTGCTTGGCTGTGATAAGCCTTTGGGCTGATCTTTTTTTCTTCTTCTTCTTTCTTGGCATTGGGAACCTTGCCCAGCTCTCCAGAGCCGGTTGGGCTGGCTGTTTTCCGTGACTCCGTGAGCCGCCTCTTGGCAGTCCCTTTGGCGAAGGACAAGGAACCAGTGAGAATAGGACAGGAGAGAGTAAACAAGAGACCTTTTTTCCATTGTGCTCGCTTGCATTCCATGTGCGCCCCCCCTTGTCTAAGTCTACGCTCTTCCGGCTCTTCCAGTCTGCAGGATTTCGCCCGTGGGTCTGTCGTCGCTCCGTAGAACGGGCCACGAGCTGCCGTCCGCCTTGACCAGTGTCACCTCCAGTTTGGTGCCCAGGATCTTGAAGCTCGACTTGTCCGTGTCTATGGACCCGAACAGAGGCACCTCGGCCGTGTAGAGCTTTGGCACCGGCGCATCCGTGGTCGGCAGATCTAGGTGCAGCGCCTGCGGCTGGAAGACGACCTTTGCCGCCTCCTTGTCGATCTTCTTCAGGAAGAAGGACGCAATCACGGACGCCGAGGTCTGGTAGAAGTCATGTCTGGTTTTGTACGTCAGTCGTGTATCTCGGCGAGACAAAAGGTGCCGATGAACGGAGACAAGTGGCCGGGTTGTAAATCAGGGTGACTGCAGGACACAGCCAGCCTTGGCCAGCCTTGGCCAGCCTTGGCTGCGGAACGTGTCGAGACGTGTTTTTGTTGGGAGGAGGTAACGAGAAAGGCGAGAAAGGAAAGAGAGCAAGGGGACGTCGGACTTACCTCACCGTTTCGACGACCTCGACGCCTCCCGCTGCAGCCGCACCCTTACCCGTGCCGGCTGCGTCCTTCTTCCCGGAGCCCACAAACAAGTGCCGGTTCTTGGTCTTGCACCCTTCGATCCTCAGAAACTGGTCGAACTCGAGGACGCGGCGCTTACAGCAGCTGTACCCCTTGCTTCCCTCGTGAAAGATGGGGGCGCCGGGATGATGCACGCACGTCTCTCCTTCCCGGCTGGCGCCCTTCTTGTAGCTTGCGTCACAGCCCTTCCGTTTACATACGCGGCCGTCGGGGATCTCGATGCCCTCCTCGTCATCGTCGGACTCCGGGAGAGGTGGAGGGGGCGTAGATGAGGAGGGGGAGGGGCTAGCGATGGGGGCACGAGGCGGGGGAGGAGGAACGCCGGAAGAGGAGCTGGGCGCCTCGACAACGGACGGGTCTGCCTCCTTCTTCTCAATCTTGGGCGGCAGGTCCGTCGTGCTGTGCTTTCCCTCGGTGCACGGCTCTATGCTCATGAACTCTTCAAAGGTGAGCACGCGCGGCTTGCAGCACTTCCAGCCTGTCGTCGGATGGGCGCCCAATGGTCAGCCTTGGTAGGTCCGGTGGCAGGTCACTGTCATACACGTTGATCATGGGAGGTGAGGATGTCAGGTGTGCAGGTGTGCAATCATGCCAAAGCAAAGCCCGTACCTTTCTGGCCCTCGTGGAAGATGGGCGGGCCGGGGTGGTAGCGACAGACATCGTCGGCTTCTGCGTCTGTGTAGGTCTTGCCGCAACCTTGATGGACACATTTTTGGGCCATGGTGGGCGGCGAGAAGAGAAGCAAAAAGTGTGCAAAAAATGAGACGGCCTAATCCGACGATGAGGTTGGTAGGGATGTGCAGTATTCAAGTGCAATTGTTCGTGATGGAAATTGTAATGTTTGCGCTTAGCTTGGAGTATCGAAGCCGTCGAAGAACATGGAAGCTTGGGATTCCGGGTTTCCAATCCAATCTAATCCAAACGCTAGGGCAGCTGGGGAGGAAGGTCGGGTCGGGCTGTCGAGTTGGTGGGGGCGGGGAACTTGAGAGCCTCCTTCCCTCCCGCCTGTACAGGGGAGGGGGACCAGCGGGAGCGCGACCCCCCTGGGCAGGAACCTGGAATTACAGTAGCGCGTCAACGCGCTCCGTCGCGTGGCCGTGCACTTGGACCAAATACACGCCCCGTTAACCCGTATATTTAGTGGAAGCTTTATCGAGGTTTCATTTGTTTCCAGAAGAACGCACCGCAACTTCTAGAATTGCTTGTCGTGCTCTTCCACTTCTGTAATTTCGTACCAACAACCATAGACCAGCTTAGAACCTGCGACAACTCTAAGCAACCATGATGCGCGTAACGAGTCGGCTCCTCCAGTCCTGCAGGATTACTCTCTTCACGCGCGAAAACTGCGGACTGTGCAGCCAGGCACGATCGGTGCTTTCCGATGTCTGGGACAAGCAGCCCTTTGCCTTCAAGGAGATTGATATCATCAAGCCCGAATCCAAGGGCTGGCGCGATCTGTACGAGTTCGACGTTCCTGTGGTCAGTGCCGCCAGCTGTTTGCTTCTTTTTTTCTTTTCTTTTTTTCTTTCTTTTCCGTCAATTGTTGACATCAGGTGTGTCCAACACACGCACTCAACTAGATCCACATCAGCAAGGCCCAGCAGCCAGAAGAAGACCCGACGCTGTCTTCATTAGCCGTCAAGCTGATGCACTGCTTCACGGTCGAAGACGTGGAGGCGAAGATGGCCGCTGTGGAAAAGTCATGAATGTTCATCCTCTCCTGAACCTCATCCGCAAGACAACCAAATCAACATTGGTGAGATGACCAAAGCGTCGTCGAGGCAAACTGTTTATTCCATCCAAGCAAGTCTGCTGTGCTTGGCATATTACCACTCCTCAGTACGATGTTGCCTTCTCTGGCCTCTTCTCACCCCTCGCAACCGCTAGCGAGTCTAACATCACGGCTTCCAAGGCCGTCAAGTCTGTTGCTACAGAAATCATTTGAAACCCCAGATCCGCATACTTCTTGGCCTGTTCCCCCCCAGTGCAAAATATACCGCTCCTCTTCCCGGCTGCTGCCGCTGCATGCAGGATCTTTAGGATGGCCTCGTCCAGCTCAGGGTCCATCTTTCCATCGATGATCGGGTGGCCGATGTTGTTTCCGAGGTCAAAGGGGCCGATGAACACGACATCGACGAGGGACGCTATCTCCTCGACGGCCTCAAGAGCCTCCCGGGTCTCGATCTGCACGATCGTCAACAGGCTGTCGTTGGCCTGCTGCAGATACTCTGTAAACGTTGGGATTGGAGAAAAGTTCTGCATGGCAATGGGCGAGCCAAAGCCACGTCGACCCAGCGGAGGGAACTTTGCCGAAGCAACCAAGCTCTTTGTTTCTTCCACTGTTCGGATTAGGGGGACCAATATCTACACCTGTCAGCCAACGCTCCAAGGAAACGGTCAGGGAAAAGTCTCGTACTCCATGGGCACCGCTGTCTAATGCTCGTTTGACCATCCATGGCTGAAAGTCAGGGATCCGCACGATTGGAGAGACCCCGAGGGCGGCGATGGCCGGAACAGCTTCGTGCATAGCGGCGTCTAAGTACCTTGGATGTTATTCAACCTGGTTCAACCACCTAGGCGCCACTTCAGATCGCCAACAAAGCTTGTTTCTATCAACCTCACAATCGCAGCGAACGGTCTCTTACCATCGATGTTTCCGTGTTCACAGTCCACCAAAACCCAATCTGCCCCTGACCTGGCCAGAATTCTCGAGACGTTGGACCCGGGCAACATCTGCCACAGGCCCATCGCCGGGCGCTTGTTTTCCTCCAAGACCTGCTTCAGCCGGTTGGCTTTCAACATTTTGGATGGCGGGTTATCCATGGTCGAGAGCGGACGAGTAAACATGTATCGGGGAGAGCTCGGCCGCAAGCTCTGGCGACAGGCAGCACGTATTTGTAGTCGTCCCAGACCACTGACGATGGATATTCCTCGCGTCATTATGGTCGGCGTCCTTCGGTTCTTGGAGCTCCCTTTCAAGGGCTACCAAAACACAACGAATGACTCAGCCCAGGAGCAACCTCTCCACACTAAAGCAGACCTGCTTGGAGCCTAGCTTGATGTCCAAGGCTAGCTCGGCATTCTTGTTGAGTTGAAGATGGCTTATTGCGGCTCTCGCTGGGGTTGGCAGCGAGACAGCTACTGTACTTTGACCCAAGGATGTGTTGGTTGTGCAACAAAAGACGGTCTATCCATCCCTCCCCCTCGTGAAGTGGCTCTCCTCATCAGCTAGTAGACCAGGGGGCTTTGCGGGGTAACTTCGAGGAGGGTTAGGCGGAATTCCTCACCTACCGCCCTCCTGTTAGCTTCGACAGCCTCATCTACATCCCTTCATCGGCGGCTGTAATGATTGGCATTGTCAGCGTGCAAAATACTTATATATGTATATAACAAGTATGAAATAATTGTGGTTTTCGGTCGAGAATGCATGCATGCAGAATTCTTTTTTCTTTGCAGAGAGAACGCCGTGCATATACTCTCAGCTTGCGACGAAATATGTCCGTTCAACCCCGAACAATCTGATAACGGAGCAGTTAGTTAGTTTACCAGTGAGTGCAGTGCCTTCTGAAGCATCTGGGTCAGCAATCAGCTGGCATCGCAAAAGCCTTCGAGACTAGAAATATACCTAGACAAAATTTAGGAAAACCCTCTGCGTCGATATCCTCTCCAGCCCTTCCTTGTAAGTTTTTGGTGCATCATTCAAAGCCATCCGGCCGGTTGCTATCGAAAAAGGGGCAAGTGCCTTGAGAACAACACCGCTAGAGAGTGCACCCCGAGTTGCACATATACCCGGTAATCCTCGACCCCACGTCAGGTACCTCCAATCTTGCCCGGAGCCGAAGCTTCCAAGCTTGGGCAGGCGGGCAATTTTCTCTACACAGTACGTCTGGTGAATTAATACAAAGTCAACCAAAGCTCCCATCGTCCCGACGTCCACCATCCGCGAACCCATTCACCCAGTGTCCGCCTTCTCCACGCGCCGGCAACCTCCCGCCGTAGTATCTCAGCTCCAGGACGTGAGAGCGACGCGTCGCGACCTCGACTGTGACCATCAAAGCTGGCGAGCCAAGAGCGCCCACCATCATGTCGCTGAACAACTACGTCGAGAGTCAGTTGGGAATCCTCCTCCTTCCGCCAGCCATCTCTATGATGACCGCTGGTCTTCTTTACGGCTTCCTCCTACGCTGTTGCTGACGAGACCCTGCTCAAACTATAGAGAGAGTGTGTATCATCACGACCGACGGCCGCAACCTCGTGGGCGTCCTCGCGTCGTACGACAACACAACCAACCTGGTGCGCGATACTCCCCCCCGGTTCCCTCTCTCCTTTACCCCCGCAAGATCCTGGACTTGGAATCACGTTGCTAACGGCCGACCGCCGGGGATACAGGTCCTGAAGAACACTGTGGAGCGAGTGATTCGCAGCGTCGACGAAGGCGAGCCGTCGGCCGAGGTCCCGCTCGGTCTGTACATCATCCGCGGCGAGAATGTCTGCCTGGTCGGGCTTGTAGACGAGGCATTGGACACGAGCATCAACTGGACTGAGGTCAAGGGCGCTCCGATTGGCACGACCAAACATTAACTCGACGAGTGCGGGAGAAGCGCAGAGTCTGGGGTGGCTGCCACATGGCAGCTGCGGCAGCCAGAATCGCCCACGATCGCAGCCCGGGCCGGAGAAGAGAACATCGGCATGAAGAGGCCGGGCCAGGCAGAACGATCAGTATCCCATATTTGCGGTCTGCAAGCGACAAAGGGGCGACGGGGGCTGCACAGCGCAAAATTTCCTTTCGGTTGCCTTCCATGGGGTATGCCATTCGTTTCATTTCTATCTGATTTATTCACCCGAGATACTTGCTGACACCCCTCGAGAGCTCTTGCGCGGCTTGGCTTGCATCTGCCGCGATTTGAGACGCCCCAAAATTGAAGACCAGATTTATCCTCGGGTACCTAATCAAACAGCCGCTGGAGCAAGACCGTTCCGAAGATATCCTCGCCAGGAGACGCGACGATCCTATTGATCCTGTTCCCCTTGTTCACGCTGAGCCAACCGAGGGTGTCGCCAGGGACCTCGTCGAACTTGACGGCATCGAGCGGGTCCTCGGGATGCGTCTCTATCGTCGTCTCTTCGTTTGCCTTCAGCCTGCTCCGCCGGTCCACGACATGCATGCCTTTCGTCCACTGTCCGCATGTCTCGATCCTGATGTCCTCTGGCTTCGCTACTGGCTTCCACGCGGGGTCGTCACGTGTTAGCATGTACCAGATGCACAAGGGGTCGTGCAACGAGAGGCCTTCGTCGGATGCTTGTCCGAGCATGGCCTTGATCTGGTTGAAGGTTCCCGTCAAGAATGTGTTTGTCCATTGCGCGAGAGGGCTGCCCGACTCTAGGAGGGACTTGATCTTGTCGTCGAAGGCACGCTGTCGGAGCTCATGGGGCGTTGTGATGTCGAGAGGGAACAAGGACAGCTTGAGCCGGCGGGGGAGCTTGGCGGGATAGGGGGCGAGGTTGTGCAGATTGTTAAACACCGGAGGCATTGTTGACGCGGGAACTGGGGAGGTTAGAGCAAAGACCCGCGCAGCAGCAATTGCGTCGGCATAGCAGTTGAATTCAGCAGTGGGTGTGGCATTGCCCTTGACTCCCACAGCGCCTCCCATCACAACGAGCTCTTTGACGCGCAGGAACGTCTCGGGGTCCTCAGCGGCCGCTAGCGCTACGTTGGTCAACGGCCCAACGGCAACAATCGTAATCGTGTCCTCGGGCTCCTCTCTCAAAATCCGGAGCATTTCTTGGTGGGATGGCGTTTTGCTCGGGGTGAAGAAAGATGAATAGGACGGCGGAAGAGCAGCCTCAGATGGCTCCCCGGCGATGTCGGCGAACAGCGAGCGCCATGTATCATCGGGGCTCAGATGAGGGTGCTGGTACAAGACGTTAGATTGCATTTCAGGAGAATAAGGGATTGTCAGTTGACAGGTGGGCTTACCGCAGCATGAACGCCGTGTAGTCCATCAGCGCCATCTACGTGGGTTAGTTAGCATGGAAGGTGGATAGCAACCGTGCCGGGTCCAGAGCCAGCCTTACGGAAGTAGTCTGCGATGATTTCCTCGTCCTCGAGCGGGTGCGAGGCACCGACGGCAACGATGGGCTTGAAGGCGCGCAACGCCCCGTAGGCACCGCTGGTCTTGCCGACGGACTCGCGCCAGCTCAGCTCCTTCTCGAGCACGTGGAACAGCGCCACAACGTTGCGGAGGCAGCTGTGAAGGCGCGGGTTAGCTGAGTGGCCTGGTAACGGACAGACAGGAATGGATCGCACCTCTGGAGTGGCACGTTGCCGTACGTGACGGAGATCATGGCTACCTCGAGCTCCTCGGGCGAGGCGCTGAGCGCGAGTAGTAGGGCCAATACATCGTCGACGCCTGGACGGGGGGGGAATGGGGTTCCGTGTCAGTATGGGATGGGCTGGAAGTTGTGAGGTTTTTTTTGTTGGGATGCGGTGCAGACCTGGATCAGTGTCGATGATGATGCGGTTCTTAGGAGCCATGGCTGGGGCGGGCTGGTTGTTGTTGGGGTGTTCGGAGGTATGTATGTAGGTCGGAACAGTAAGACAACGGCGCGGGGGATGGAGGGGTTGAAGCGCAGATGATGAAGCCGATGATCGGGAGAGACAGATAACGACCGGTATCTGATTTCAAGGGCGCGGAAGCTCACTGTTATCTAGACGGATTTCAATACCTGGATTTGGGTCTCGTGTCTGCTAGAACGGTAGTGGTCTAGCTGCGTGATGGTTAATAACGTGGGATTTATTTTTCATGCCCGTCCAGTGGTTTTGCTCGTTGTTTTTGTTACCTGGGCTGGCAGTGAGGTGCACTGCTAATCAGTCAACTCTTGGCGGTCGGTTGCGCAACGGGGCAGATCGCGGGGCAAGTTTTAGACGCTGCACAACCAACACAACCTAACCGCATCCGCTGCTAACCGCGGTAGGAAGGTCTCCAGCTTCGAGGTTTGTTTGAGTGGCCTTTTTAGTCAGATGGCCCGGCGAGCGCCGCTATCCATTGACCAACCGACCTACCTAGTGCTGCACCGATTCCAGGTTGCTGCTCGTGGTGATTAATATGCCATCAATGTACGAGTTATGGTTGTCCTTGCGTTACCGACGGGCAAGAACCTCATCTCATGAACTGGGACCTTGTCGTACCTTGCGGCATGACATCACGGAGCCCTTTTGGAATATCTCACAGGGCACCTAGAGTCTGCAGTAATGCAAGGTACCTGAATTAGGTATCTGATTACGTGTATGTACGGTGTGTTCTGTATCCTGTACCTGCCGAGCACCCGAGAGAAGCCAAAATCACTGGTTTAAGGCTCCACTTCTATCAAAGCCTGGTACGGAAGGTACGGGGCATGCAGGCAGCCTCTCAAACGCTTGGTGGTCATCGTCGTACTTGCGCTTGGGGGGTCGAAATGGTTTGGTACGTAGTACAGTGCCAACTTGACTGCCCTGTGTAACCTCCGATGGAAGACATCCTTACACAGTATATCTCAGGTGCCTTGTCTGATCCAGTGTCAAACCGTGATCCATTCACAAAAGATGCAGGCTCCAAAGAAACAACAGCATCGTTTGCAAATGGTTGAGTTTGGCCTTCTCTCGTCCAATGTTCGCAGGCATTTATTTGGTGCTCGTGTTGTATCCTATATCGTCTAGGTAGTACCAGGCACTCCTCATCAAAGCAAGGCATTGCATTGCATTTCCATCGGTGACAAGACAGGTAATTAGCCCAATCACGTGGAAGTGCCAAATGCCAAGACCGTCTTGCAGGGGTGGTCCTGCAGCTCAGGAGCCTCCACTCGGCACCTTTCTCCGTTCGGTGCTTGCTGGGACCGGAGAGCAGGGGCTGAGTGGACCGCTGGCCAATGGACGCGCCAGAACTTACCCAGAAGAAGTGTCGAACATCTGAACACCTTTCACCTGCCAGCAGCCTGCCAGGTCCCTCGTAAAGCTCAACAATTGAAGCCAAATCTGAGGCAAGTTCCATTCCAGACGAAACATTTCCTCTTCACTCTCCATCTCGAAGCCCCAGCCCAACTGCCCCGTCCAATTCGCAAGACGTCCCCTTCATCTCTCGTTTGCTCTCTGGCAATTTTCCGACTGCAAGGCCTCACCCAGGTCTGCTTTAATTCACTCGTTCGTTCGTTCGTGGGACTTGCGCCTGCCGCCCCCCTCCCCGTTCGGCGATTGTACTTCTTCGATCAGCATTCTCCCTCGCGAGTCACAATTGCGATATCGCTCCGCCGTGGCCCATCTCCGCACTGTGATTTCGGCGCTGCTTAGACGTGGACCGCTGTCCTAACACTCGACAGACCGCTCCGCCCCTCCTCTCGACACTCTTGCCACCTGCCGTGTCCTGACACTTGACGCCGCCCGTGCGTTCTCATCCGCACCCGCGTCAGGTCCTTCTCCAGCCTCCATCATGGGTGCTTCTATGTCTACCCTCAGTGGATGGGCCATCATCATGTGCATTGCTGGGCTCTACGCCTATCGGCATGCAAACGAGCAAAAGAAACGCGAAGCGGCACGCCAGCGGCACGACAGACCCGCCAGCCAGATCCGCAAGGAGCCCAAGGAGAAGAACAAGCGCCTGCGAGGAGAGGCTCACAGCAAGGATGTCGAAGACTCGGACAAGGCGGCCAAGCTGAAGGCGCGGGCACAGAAGCCTGCGCCCAAGCAGACGCTCCCACCGACAACCAGCAGCAGCCAAGCTGTCAACTATAGCTCGGACGATGGCGTGGACAACCGCGAGTTTGCTCGCCAGCTGGCCAGCATCAAGCAGGGCACCAACATCAACGCCCCCAAGAAGACCGAGGAGAAGCGTCAGAAGTCGGTGAAGCAATCCCGGGCCCGGGTGATTGAGGAGAAGGTCAACGAGACCAAGGTCTCGGCTCCGTCCTCGACGGCTGGTGCCGATGCTGACGACGATGAGTCCGCGCTCTCCTCTCCCGAGGTCAAGGCGGCCGATTCCCGTGACGTGACCGATATGCTAGAACCGGCTCCTTCTGGACCCTCGGTTCTCCGGCTCACCGGCACCGACAAGATCAAGCAGAAGGAGATGAAGGCCAAGGCGCCCGAGAAGGTGGAGACCAAGAAGCAGCGCCAGAACCGCCTCAAGACGGAGGCGGCCAAGGCCGACCGCGAGGAGGCCGAGAAGCAGAGACAGGTGGCTCTGGAAGCCCAAAGAAGACTGGCTCGCATATCAGAGGGACGCGCTGCCAAGGATGGCTCTGCGTTCATGGCTGCGCAGGCCGCACAATCTGTCTGGAAGGACAAGGCGGCCAACGGTAACCCCAGCCTCTCTAACATCGACTTCATCCCCGTCCAGCCACTGGAGACGTTCGATACCAGCAGCCACACCGATGTGTCTGTGTCAAGTGTTGTGACGCCAGCACCGAGTCGGCAAACGACCGTGCCGCTCAAGTCAAAGGCTGCAGTTAAGCCCGATAACTGGATAGCGTCTCTGCCCTCTGAAGAGGAGCAGATGGAGTTGCTGCTTGGCGAGGAGGAGTGGAGCACCGTCACGACCAAGAAGCCCGGCAAGTCCAAGAAGGAGGTGACTACGGCCGAGAGCACCAGCGGGGCTGAATCAACGGCGAAGAAGGCGGCCCCTGCCGCCTCGGAGCCGGCTGCTTCGAAAACAAAGACCCAGAAGTCCAACGGCACCGGGAAGCCGGCCAAGACGTTCACTCAACCATCGTCGTTTGCCGCGCTCAGCACAAACGATGACTTGGATGTCGAGAACGAATGGGATGTCTAGACGATTAAACACAGAAGCTCAGCGACCACAGCTACAGTGTCGAAGCTCCTTTTCCTTCACTGGCTCGGGACTTCGAGGCCACATTTTGCCGGGCCTGGTAACCTACCACGCCCCCTGGGCTTGTGCATGTTTACTCTCGAGCGGGGGCTGTTGTGCAATGCCATCACATGGGCGCCTTTCCTTGTTCATCGTTTGATCACTTGATGTTTGAGCCCCGCCTGTTCGGTCTGGGGCTGGGCAAGGAGTCTGTGAAATGTACACTACTGTCCGAAAATGCCTCACGGGTCCAGCCTCTGGTTTTCCTTTCTTTCTTTTCTCTTGTTTCTTCGTGCCAAAACTGGACTTCCGCCAGGATCAAGAGTTAGATGGCGGACGAGACGCCGGGTTGCTTTTCGATAGCTCCATGAGGAGGATTATACGTTATACTGTACGTTTAGGGGCGTGTATCGGTGGATTGAGAGGAGACAGTCTTTTTTTTGGTTGGGGTTAGAAGTGCAGATCACGGCTAGACGTCGATCCGCCCTCGATCTCAGCGTCGTTGAGGAGGTCTGTAGACAACCTGGAACTAGGATTCAACCCATTGGCCGCGCCAAATGTCAACCAGATCTTTGATATGCAGTCACTAGATGCATCATCTTGTGTGGTGACGTTTTTAGCTCTGCAGCCAAGCCCCAACGCCCCTCGCCGGAGGGAAGTGTCCCGAGAGGACCAACTTCTTAGCCTTTTTGACGATTGTGGGCAACGGGCAATTTTACATACTGAAGATGTGTGGTAGAGTGTAGAGTGGACAAGATATCCTTTTACTGCCTTGGAGAGGCCAGTGATATGTGAGAAGTGAGATGGCAACCAAATTTACATTTAGGTGCATTTAGAAGGCTACCCGCTTTGCTGTCTCTGCATTAGCTTTCAGGTTCGGATCGACTTGCATACCATTAGGCCAGATGATGTCTCTATTCACCTTGCCAGCTGCCAGTGCCTACACAGTAGGTAATATACAGTAACGATCTTTGGGATATCCCAATGGTATTCACCCCTGGGCCACGTGTGAACGGACACCTATCGCAACTGTACCCTTTCAAGTTCTACCATGCTTCTCGGAGCCCTGGAGGTGATTGCCTATGTTTCGGTCAACCGGGACTCTAAATCGTTACAAGCCCGCCGGGCTGGGTATCGGGAACTTTGAAACTGTCGGCGGAGCGGGTAATCACGCTCGCCAAGGACAGGTTAGTTCAGGTAGATAGATGGATCCTCTGTTGAGGATAATTTATAGTACTGTGTAGACACTTGACGGTTTGTTGTTTTGCCGTCTGCATCTGTCCTGTACTGTGCTTGTAACTGAGGGCCATCAAGGTTGCGGGGCCCGATGCCGGGCAAGGCGACCAAGAAAGAGACAGACAGGGAAGGAATACCCTGCGCCCAGGGTGCGGAGAGATCAACCTTCATTACCTACAGGACAGGGCACCTTCCTTCTAGGTATGTCAGCATTACCTAGAAGTTTCCCTACCTAGCCGGTTTTGCCAATTGGCGAGCAACAAAGTTCCAGACAGCGAGGTGACTGAAAGACTGGAGGGAAGTACCTGAGGTGGTGGGCAAGTGCCATCATTTAAGTGGATTGAGCGCTTTCAGTCTTCCATTCTCTCAACCGGCGATGATGAATCGTGGGGAGAGGGCATTGGCTTCTCGGGCTCTGGAACTGCGTGGGACTGGGGCGCGCAGTGGGGTCAGATCCTCTGGCTCCCGCATTCCCCCTTTCATTGGGCTGTGTGCGCTGCACGTTCCAGGATGTTACGCATGCCCAGCCCCTGTGTTCCCCCCTCGTCGATTGTAATTGCCCATTGTGTCCCCACGCCCATTCCAGCGCAACAACGACATGCTTGCAAGTTGCAACTTCCTTATTTTGTTTTCTGGACCCCCCTTTGCGCCTTTAGGTTTGGTGTTTCCCTTACCTAAGTTTTGTTTCTTCTTGTTCTCTTCTTCTTGACTTCCACCGTATCCACTTTGAGGCGCCGATCGCTTTCACCCCCCAGTGACAACAGCCTCGACGGCATCTGACGTGTTGGATCATTCATACCTTCTCCCGCGAACTTTGACTCGACTGTGTGCCTTATTTACACAGTACACCGTCCTGGGACTTCCTCTTGCGCCGCCTCACCACTCATTGCGTTGCCCAGGTGCCAATTGATTGCTCTGCACCCACGATCCTTACAAGTGGCCTTCCATTGCATATTCCACATCCAGCCGAGGCTATTCCCGACCACCTTTCGTACTTTCCTGCTCCCCATTGACACCGCTCGCTCCGCAAAAGCACATACCCTTCCGCCCTGAAACACGGTACTCGATCCCATCGCAGTGCCCAAGCGGCTCACGCGGCGCTGTGGGATTCCTCCCTGGCATCATTAAACCGGCGGCGTCTCGTCCCAGCAGCATAAACTCATCGAACCGGACGCTCCACCAGCGTCATCATTCTCGCCCGCTCGGTGATCTATGACACCACATTCAACGTCCTCGCTCTGACAAGGTTGCTCGCTATAGCAACTCCTGCGCCACATGCCGCATTGCGAATCCCGCCGCTGTCGTGCATTACCGACATCTGTGCCTCGCGCTGCCTCAGGATTCTCCCATCGTCCACTTCCACCCGACCGCAGCAAGGCACACGCCCAGCAAGCCGTCCTCCCATCACTCACTCACGATCTTATGACTGCGATATAACCCAGAGCAGTGCGGCCAACAAGCAGCTGGGAAGCTTGCTAGAGCCATTGGGGGAAACGCCAACACCGAGGGCCATCAGCGCAAGTCATGTCGTTCCCTGTCGCTGTCCAGTCAGCCATCTTCTACATCGTTGCCTGCACGCCATGCACCAAGATCCGGCATCGCCAGAGGACCAGGCAGACGGCCAAGAAAGAGCGTGAGGAGAAGGCACGCATTGTGGCCGAGCAGCCGCATTTATATCAGCACCCGGATCCTTTCAGCACAAATCCTTACTGGAACGAGGAAATACGCATGGGACCAAGCTTACCCAAGAAAGGGAAAGGAGGAGATTCCAAGAATGCCAGTCAGAGGCGGTTGACTGCTATGAGCCATGATGGCGCCGCTAGCATCCCAAATACAAGCAACCAGGCTATCAACACTCCGGCAGCAGAAAAGGTCAGCACTGGTGCCAGGGAAGCTGCTACTACCTCCGCAAACGCTGCCGAGGGTGTAGGACGTGCTTCTGCTGCGCCGGAAGACGATGTGGTGAGTCCCACGTTAAGCAAGACGGCCTCGGTGTCAACAGCCGATGATTGGAACCTCAAGCGGTACCAGCGCGAGGATGAGGAGCTTTGGGGTCCTGATTTCTTGTGGACCGGTCACAAGCTTATGGATGCCATCAAGCAGGCCGGCACCACTGCCGGTCGTTTCGTCGAGTCCAAGCTTGGGCTTGAGAAGGAGGTCACACCAGAGGATCGACACAAGTTCTATTTCGCGCCCCGGAACCCGCCCGTCAATGACTACCACCCTCCCGTCGTTAGCAGTAAGCCCACCCATAAGGACGCGCTTCGCTGGATGTTGCAACCTCCGCCACCCGCAAAGGTCATGGAAGGCAAGGTTCCTGTCAGCAGGACGGGAAGTGTGATGAGCGTGGGATCCAGAAGGACAATAGGAACTTCAGATGGCATGTCATTAGGGAGACAGGTCAGCGAGAGAGCCTTTGAGGCCCGGCTTCGGAGGGGTGAGACGCCCTTTGAAGGCGATTTCCAGTCAACGGCGTCTCTGAATAGGATGGCACCTAAGAGGACAGGCACGGCATCGACAGCGAGGACCGCGAGAACAAAAAGCCGACGCACAGCGAGGAGCAGGAGTCTCTCAACAACATCGACCGATTCGATCGATGGGACGCCCGTGCAGAGGAGGAGGCGGCCAAGCTACCGAACCGATCTCGTTGCCGATGTCGAGTCAGAGGACGAGGATGAGTATATCTCGAGGAGTCTGGAGTCTTTGAGCAACACGACTCTTCCGACTCATGCGGCTCAAAGACCAAGGCTATCGACCATCTTAAGTTCCAACACATCCGACAAGACGGGTTCATCACGAACGGATAGAAAGATAACGGCACGGCCGCCGTCTCTCCAGGAAGTGCCAAACTTGGGCTCGGTCTCGGAGTCGAGTGACCAAAAGATGCTGACTGCTGAACATGCTAAAAGCAGTCCTGCCTTACTAGCATGAGAAGCTAGACTCCCACGGTTTTCTTTTACTTGTTTGCGCGCATTCTGCTTTTTGTAGCACTGCTTCTTGTTCCATGGATTTGACATAGCATTGTTTATACGGGTTTGCATTTTTATTCACAGGTTTTCTGGTCTTGGTTGGTTTTGGTTTTGGTTTTGGGTTCAGTGTAGGGGCGTTTGGGCTGCATAGGAGCAAAACGAAAAGAATGAGGCCCCTTTTGAATACTTGAAAAACAACACGATACTTTATTGGCCCCCCATCATCACCCTTCAACGGTCGCTAGGGCACCATGTCCGGTAGGGTGCCGCCATCGAAAGGCGAGCCATCATCAAGAAATGCGAGGAAGGGAGAGCGTATTGCTCGTTTTTTTTTCGAGCTCGTATTGGGTATTATTGTGAAGCCATTTCCGTGAACGTTCCGTCGCCTTTAGTAACTACCTATAACCATAACGCCTTCCACACACACACACACACTTCCATGTCTGACCTGTGACCGTTCTGGACATGGGTCTAATTTTAAAGATGCAAACCGCCCTCGTCGTCGTCGTCGTCGCCGCCCAAGCCCCGCATCTGCTCCTCCATTCTCCGCCTTAGCTCCTCATCACTGAGCGAACCACCCGTTCTTGCCCCACCAGCTACCACATTCATGTGTAACTGTCCGTCACTCCCGATCACGCCTGTCTGGAATGTTCCGTCCGTCCATGCCGTAGAAGTCCTGGGCTGTGTCTCCTCCTCCGCTGCTGCTGCTGTTGCTGCCCCGGCACTCGCACCATGTCCACTCACGCCATTCGTCAACGGCTGCTGGTCCGCCGACGCCGACGCCGACACCGCAGCTTCGGCCTCGAGCTCCTCCTTGCTCTGGAACTCGGTCCACGAGACCCCGCGCTTCTCCACCTCGGCCCGCACCAGCTGGATGCGCTGGTTCATGCGCGCGATCACCTGCTCGTTCTCGCGGATCGCCTCGACGCAGTCTGGGTCCGGCTGCTGCTGTTGTTGCTCCGGGCTGTCGCTGGATGTGGACGAGAGGGCAGTCTGGGTGCCCTCGGCAAAGGGCCGCAGCTGCTCGTTGGAGTAGTCGAGGTGCGCGATGTTGTTGCGCAGCTCGAGGACTTTGAGGTGGAGGCTGCTTAGCGGGAGGTCGGCGATTGCTTCGGCGAAGCGCGCGGGCGAGATGGGCTGGGTGTCGGTGGACATTGTGTGTGTGTGTGTGTACGGGACGGCGGTGATGGGGGTGGTGGTGATGTTGGTGTTGGTGTGCGGGGTTTGAGGTGAGGACGTGGTTTGGTGTGGTTGTAATTCGATATGTGGTAGAGGTTCTCTTGTTTTTTGTTTCCTGCTCCTGGGGGCGTCGTTTCGAGGTTATTTAGTCATTTATTGGTTGTCTGCCGTGTGAAGCTGTACAAATGGAAGGCACGAGAGGCGGCGGATGGAGTGGAGGGGTTGGCGATTCACAAGCTCACAGCTGCCTATTGTGCTGGTGAGCGGAGTGAGCTTGAGCGGCTTGTAACGCGGGGGTGGCACTTGAAGGTTATAGCGGGGTGTCTTGAAAGACGGGCCAATAGATGTGCAGCACTCTATACCTTAGTAGTGTAGACGGTTGCGGGAAGCTATGGCGGACCTAGGCTCAATCCTGGCTTGCCGGGTCCCTGGAATTTTCAGAGACATCGTACGTCCGACACTGGACGGCGACGCGATTAGATCTCGACCCGGCGATCCCGCCAACCCACGACTTCATACACACACAGCGATCCGATCCGGTCTGACCCGCAACCCTTCGTTTCCTCGCTCCTCTGGGGGCTCATTGATGGGATAGTCTGCGCGAGGCGGCGCGACACAGGCGCAGCGCCCGATCGTGCGACAATGAACTGTCCTCTGGGCGTCAACGCCTTCCGATCGAGCGTCCAAATCACCGCCCAGCAGTGCTCGAGACCAGCTACGTCCACAGCTGCTTGCATTCGCTTGCCCACCTTTCTCTCTCGCCGGTCCATCGCCTCCTGGCCGCTTTCAGGCCGGAAATTACAGCAACACCAGTCCCTCTGCAGCACCATCGCAACCTCCCTCATCCTTCCGAGGAGCCTCCAATGGCCTTGCTCCCCCTCACACCGCATCGGTCTGCGCACCATCTTCTCCGGCCATAGCGTCTCCACCCACTATGTCGACCTGCCGCCCAACTACACGGACGAGGTTGGGCTTCCGTTCAGGAGATCGGACCTCAACACCCAGGAGGTCCTCGCCATCTTCGGGACGGGCACAAGCACACATACCGCGAACAAGCTACTATGGATCCTCCACGGCCGCCGGGTCGCAGGGACCCTCGAAGACCCGGAGCTCCAGATCAACACATTGGGGTTTACTGCCCGTGAGCGCAAGATCGCCCTCGAGTTCCTGCGCAAGCACGTGCCCGTCGATGAGGTCACCAACGCTGGCCTGAGGGCCGAGGACGAGCTGGCCGCCATGGAAGAAGGCGATGAAGGTACGGCGGAGGAGAAGGCGAGCCACGACCCCGGATACAAATCACGCTTCAAGATCTACGAGGCCGACGAAGATGCCGCCGCCGCCGCCGGTGGTCAGCCAAAGGACGTCGGGGTCTACGGGATGGGCGCGTTCGATACGATTCGCGCACGGAACAAGATCAAGTACGAAGCGGAGCTCAAGCGGCGCGAGGAGCAAAAGCGGATCAAGGAGGAGGAGTTCGCCAAGGCGCATCCCGGGGACCTGCAGACCATCGATGGGAAACCACAGCGCCAGCTTAGCCCGCGGATGCAGGAATGGGCAGCCAAAGCGACGTCGGACCTCGAGGCGCCGCCCGAGATGAAGACGTGGGAGCGTCTGCTGCCGTCGACCGTCGTCGTCGTCCTCTTTGTGGGCTTCCTCCTGGCCTACTCGGCCTTCTACCGGCCGCCGAGCCGCGCGGACCGGCTGTTCCCCGACATCCCGCCCGCGGCCGCCACGGTCGGCATGCTGATCGCAGTGAACCTGCTCATCGTCGCGGCGTGGAGAATCCCGCCGCTCTGGGGCTTCCTGAACCGGTACTTTATGGTTGTGCCCGCCACGCCCCGGCCGCTGAGCACCATCGGCGCCATGTTCTCACACCACCAGTTCCTGACCCATCTTGTCCCCAACATGGTCCTCCTCTGGTTCTTTGGCGTCCGGCTGCACGACGAAGTCGGCCGGGCGGACTTCCTCGCGACGTACTTGGCCTCGGGCAGCATCGGGTTCCTGGCCACCATGACAACGCTCGTGCTGCGGCGGCGGCTCGATCTCACCACGATCGGCGCGTCGGGCGCCATCTACGGCGTCTTTGGCGCCTACTTCTGGATGAACCGGTTCGAGGGTTTCAAGTTCTTTGGGCTGCCGCCGGACCCGAGCAGCGGCGTGCCGGGCCTGGCCTTCATTGGCCTGCTGGCGGGGCTGAACCTCGCCGCCTTCACCTCCTCCGCTGCGCGCAGGATAGACGTCACGTCACATCTCGCCGGCATGTCGGTCGGGCTCCTCGCGGGACACCTGCTGGAGCGCAAGAAGGAGGCCAAGAAGCAGCGGAGGCTGGTCGAGGCGCACGTGAGCAGGGCGGTCGTGCCGGGCAATACGGCCGACATGGGCGGGGTGGATAAGTTGATTCTGGACAGGAAATAGATAGACGCATTTTGGGGGTGTTGATAGATAGACAGACAGACGGAGGCGTGGAGAGTAGAAGAAGGTATGGAGTGGGTGGGGTAAACCCGTGTGTTTCCGTGTGTGGTTGTTCGTGTGTAATTATACATGTGTTTTATTTATATGGCAACCACTTTGTGTATTATTACCTTGTCTGGATATGGCTGCTCCGCGCTCCCATCTGCAGTAGTATCGTGCAGAGGTTACAGTTTGTGTTATCCCGTATTCTTTTGAGAGATCTGAATCAGGTAGTTATTGAAGGGGAATTTGGGGAACTTGGGGTGAGCTTTTGTTGTTACCCGTCGTGTAACTGCAGGGAGGTGGTTTGATTATGGGGTACGTACTTCACCACGGATTGTTGTTTTCTTTTTTCTCCCCAATTGGGTAAACAGCGAGATAACGAAAACAGTCTGTTTGAAATGTTGATACAATGTTATTCTTATTGTTTTTCTCCCCTGTGACACGGTCAACAGATCAACTGTCTTGGCTTTGCGGAGCATCCTGTTTCTGTGTGGGGTGGTGGGGGTGGTTGAGTTGACGGCGCACGTTGCACCAAGGATCCAAAGACGAAAACGAGGGTTCTAGGCATTCTCGTCATTGGCTGCTTGGGAACAACCCCGCCGGACGGGACGGATGACGGAGAACGGCGCTGACGCAAGAGGTATGTGTATGTTTGGTGGACCCGACCGAATGACAATGGATTGAGTGCTGGATGGGTGGATGCCCAGTCTAATCTCAGCTAAGTGGGCTGCAGCGAAGAGCTGCTTGCAGCTGTTAGACTAAATTACGTTACAGCTCAACATCGACATGAAAGCTTACACACCTCGGCACCTCACTGCCGCGGCAGCAGCAGCTTCTGGGCAGGCCTCCAAGCTGACGGGAATTTGATCTTCATTTTCTCTTGGTGAGACTGCGAGTTTGATGAAAGGAGGCTTGGAGGTCACCTCACAATGAGATCAAACACAGCAGGGCAGGAAAGGCATGTACCGGTAATCCACGCCTTGTGAACATGAATGAAACCAGCCAGGTCTCTCGCATATTCCTACTTTTTTTCCTGTTCTCCGATTTTGGTTGCAAGCACGATTCCCCCACTGATGGCTCCTTGGATCATCGAGGTCGATGGAACCTGGAATGCCCTGTGCCAGGGGACGGGCGGTGGTACCTGAGGCTTGGCGCGTTCATTAGTTCCCAGGTTGCCTTGTGCCCGTTTACACTAGAACCAAGTTCGTCTGATTGCGTGAGGCGGGTGGGAAGGAGGCACCCGGGACGACCTTGAAAGGCCTCCAGGTCCTTCGGACCCTGCGCGCGCCCCTGCTTGTCCCTTCGCGCCGCGTCGTCTTTTTTTTGGGCGGGATCTGGTTCTCTGTTGGCCTGACCAGTCGCGCATTTACTTCTTGGTTGTGTTCGTATTTCTACTGTACATTGCAACATATTGCCATTGTCGTCTCGTCTCGGACAGACATCGTCACCACAACCACCACCAAGGTACCGCACCAATCGCCTCTGCCCTCCCGAGTCTTTGATCTCGACCTCAACCTCGTCATTGTTCACCATGGCCGGCCGTCGCGACCCCGACGACGACCTGCTCGAAGATGATGCCCCCGAGGGCCGCAATCCCTATGCCTCGTCCACTCGCTGGCGCCATCAGGAATCCGCCGCCTATGCTAAGCATGCCAGACAGCAGCAGCAGGGTGCTGGCGGGCACCCCGTTGCGCGCGAGGCCGACTCTCACAGCCGCGTCAGTGATCTCGCCGACTTTCTCAACTCGTCGCGCATCACCCCCGACGCTGGCAGCGCCGACCGCCCGACCACCCCGCGATTCAAGCCCATCATGGCCGGCGCCGCAGAGGCGAGACAGGCTGTGAACGGCGAGGAGCACGCCAACGGTGTCCCCGAGTCGCGCATATTCGACGGCAAGGACATTGCCTGCGGCCCGCTCCTGAATTATCGTCGTATGGAGGGCACCCAGTGGATTGGCAGTGTCTTGGTGGTGATACGGGGCGGCGGCGCCAGCCAGCCCTTCACGCCCACCCTGAGCTTGCGCCAGGCTCGCGCGCCGGGCAGACACGACGCGCCCGGCACAGAGACCCAGGGGATATGCCTCTACTCGGACTCGCGCAGCACGTTCTGGCGCTTCAACCTGTCGGTCGAGATGGAGCATTCTGAGACCAAGTGGGAATACTCGCTCCCAGGCCTGCGCTTCCACAGCAGCACGAAGCCCCAGGTCAACAGCTTCTATGTGCCGGCCGTCAACGAGTCCATGAGGATCATGTTTCACTCGTGTAATGGCTTCAGCGTCGGCACCGACGAGGAAGCTTGGAGCGGGCTGGCCCTCTGGAACGACGTAGCACGGCGCCATAAGGAAGTCCCGTTCCACGTCATGTAAGAACACCAAGGCCGGGTCAAGTAGCGGGCAGGACGAGCACGACCTGTTGGGCATGCTAACAATGACTGCAAGGATTGGCGGTGGCGACCAGATCTACAACGACGGAATCAGAGTCGCAGGACCGCTTCAGGAGTGGACCGGAATTGGCAACCCGAAGAAGCGGAGGGAATACCCCTTTCCAGAGACGCTGCGCGCCGACTGTGATGACTACTACTTGAACAATTACATCAGATGGTTAGTTTGGATTGCGATTGCAGCGGGCCGCCCTGTACTTTGTCTAACGAGAATCGCTTTAGGTACGGCACAGAGCCGTTTGCCAGCGCCAACGGCCAGATACCGCAGCTGAATGTTTGGGACGATCATGATGTATGGGTCTCTCAAACCATTCTGCATGACCAAACAGAGCTGACACCGTCCAGATTATTGACGGATTTGGCTCGTATGTCAACGAATTTATGAAATGCGATGTGAGAGCTTCCATCCACGGCACCTGACAATTCGACGTTGTGTTCTGACCTGGACGTAGGTCTTTCGAGGCATCGGTGGGCTTGCCCATAAGTACTACATGCTTTTTCAGCATCACCTACCTCCGCCCCCTACTACCTACAGCTCGGGTAAGTTCCTATGGTGGTGCCAGTCTAGGTATATATGACAGTCCTAACCAAATTCAGATTCCACACCGACGGGTCCAGCTGAAAACGGGCAAGGGACAGACCCGGCGCAACTGATCAGCGCTTATGTCCATCCCGCCATGACGGAATCCAACTACATCGTTGGTACACAGGCTGGGCCCTATGTTGCCGAGCATTCTCACAACATCTACGCAAAATTAGGAGCCAGGATGTGCTTCTTGGGCATTGATGCGCGAACCGAGGTATGTGTTATGGTTTGCCTTGTTCTATCTTACATTACTGACCCGTCATAATCAAGCGCACGAGACATCAAGTCAACTACCCAGAGACATACGACCGGATCTTTGGACGGCTCAGGGACGAATTGACGTCTGCCGCAAACTCGGGAACCCCGTTCAGACATCTGATTCTCCTTCTGGGTGTTCCCATTGCGTACCCTGTAAGTCGTGCTCGGACGCCCTTCTGCGCACACAGCTATAGGTTGAGCTAACATCGCACAAGCGTTTGACCTGGCTCGAGAACATCTTTGCCAGTCCCGTCCTCGGCCCCATCAAGTTTATGAACCGGCGAATGGGTCTGGGCGGCAGTTTCTTCAACAGCTTTGACGGAAGCGTGGATCTCCTCGACGACCTCGACGACCACTACACCGCAAGGACCCACAAAAAGGAGCGCAACCACTTGATCCAGAGGCTCCAGCTAATCTGCGCCGAGTTCTCCGTCCGGATCACGATCTTGGGCGGCGACGTCCATCTCGCTGCTCTGGGGCGTTTCTACTCCAACCCGAAACTGAACATCCCAACTGAGAACGACTATCGCTACATCGCCAACGTCGTCTCCTCCGCCATCGTCAACAAGCCGCCTCCCGCTGCCGTCGCAAACCTCCTCTCCCGACGCAACAAGATCCACCATCTTAATCACGACACCGACGAGACGCTCCTAAAAATGTTTGACAAAGACCCCGGCGACAGCACCAAGACTGCCGCGCACAACCAAGTCACCATGCCCAGCCGCAACTTTGCCATGATCACCGAGAACTCTCCCAACAACGCCCGCAGCAGCAACAACGGCAACACAGCCCACACCCAGGACGCGCCATCATGGCCCCTCGCAGCACCGCCTCCCATCCTCGACGCCGAGAACAGTCGTCCGCCTGGCTCTCGCGCCGGGGGTGCGAGCATCCGCAGCAACCTTGGGGGCGGTGGCGGCGGTGGCGGCAGCGCCACTGCGACGTTCCCCGGCAAGAAGGACGGGCACTACGCCCTGCATGCCGGCGAGGTCAACGCGGGCACCAAGCACAAGGCGGCATCGGAAGCGCAGCACGGCCGGGGCCACGATGGCAGCCTGGATGTCTGCATCCGCGTCGAGATCAACCAGCGCGATCGCGAGGGCCACACCGAGGGGTATGGGCTTTCGATCCCCGCGCTCGATTATCACGGCCCCAGACCGCCGTCGATTGCGCCGCCCGCGAGTGCGTGGTCGGGGTCGCACGGTGGGAGCTCGGTGGGCGGCGGCGGCGGTAGCGGGCAGCATTGATCTTGGTATCTTGTGCTAGGTATACTACGTGGTCGGTCTTTCTCATTTTTTCCCGTGACCATTTATTCAGAGTTGTTTGATATCATATTGGCATTTCTTTTTTTTCTATTACTTCCTTTCTTCCCCTTTTTCTACTTCTTCTTCAAGATTCCCTTTGTTTTCATTTCAGGCATATTCTGCCATTGTGTGGAGGTTAGTAATATTTATACAAAAACCACCATCCATGCAAGCGATGAGACCTGCTTGGTATTTTGATTGTTGGACGGGATAACGCCGATGTACTATGTAGTAGTAGATGTTTGGAGACTGCAGTGTTGCCATATCACAGGATAAGATAGTCACTGTGGGGGAGCATCATGGATGTCTACACGTTAGACTTTGACAGTAGCCAAATACCTGATATACCATGCTGTTGAGGCGAGAGGGACCGAAGTCGGTGCTGTCCATGTTGGTCAATTTTCGGGTCCCCAATGCCAGTTAGTCGGTGCAAATCAGTCATCTGATGCACGGCTCCATTGGCGATATCCAATACAATTGCCGGTAGCCCAATGCTGAAGTTGTTTGACACCTGGGGAGCATATTCGTGACTAAAACCCTCCAGGTTGAATCATACAACCCAGCGAACCTTATCTGACGACCTGCACGTCCTCCACCGGCTTCGGCTTTGGATAAGGGAGATGGGATGATAGTTCCTAAAACATGATTGGGCAATTGATGCGGGGCCCCTCATGTCGCCACAACCAGGCGCTCAGCAGCCCTTCCAGGGCGCTGCTGGGAAGATGCATGCACTATCTAAGCCGAGACAAAGCGACCCCAAACGGTACCTCATCCCACCCCGGGACCTGGATCACAGCAAAGCACCTCCTGAGACAGCTCATTGAGTTGCGGAGGAGGGGCAACCACTTTACAGAGCTCCAGAAAGACACCGCGATTTGGCCATTCACGCTCAGAACGACGTCAGCGGTTGTCGTATAATACGTAAGGCCTTCCATCTTCCCGTCGCACTTCACACCACCACCTGAAGGAACCTCCAGGTCTTTATAGAGGACTGCACCTGCCCCCGTTGGCCCATCTCTCTCGCACCTTTCAACATGGCAGCACGGCAGCTCCAGGCGCTATCAATCTCGCCCAGCAGAACCAGGATACGAACATCACCACTTCCATTACTCCTCAACCTCGCAAGGCCAGTCTTCAGCCCCAGCATGTCGACCTTTGCTACCTTCAAGGTGCCCAAGGTGGCCAACGAGCCCAACGTAAGACCGAGTTGAGCTCCTTTTCCCTTTCCGGGCAGCGCACCGATAAGAGCATCTCTGTTGACGTCCACCGCAGCACCACTACGCCAAAGACTCCCCCCAGAGGGCCGGCCTCACATCGGCCATTGAGAGCTTCCAGAAGAAGGGCGCCTTGGAGGTGCCTCTTGTCATCAGCGGCAGGGAGGTACGTAAACTTGTCACAAAGTCTCTCTCGCCCAAGCACTAAGCACATGCCGCCCCGTCCAGGTCAAAACCTCGTCGACAGGAAGCCAGGTGAACCCGGCCGACCACAAGACAACCGTCGCCACCTACTCGCAAGCGACCCCGCAAGATGTCAACAAGGCCATCGAGGCGGCCTTGGCGGCCAAGCCAGAATGGGAGTCGCTCCCCTTTGCCGACCGCGCCGCCGTCTTCCTGAAAGCGGCGGATCTGATCAGCAGCAAGTACCGCTACGACCTGATGGCCGCCACAATGCTGGGCCAGGGCAAGAACGCCTGGCAGGCCGAGATCGACGCGGCCGCGGAGCTTTGCGACTTCCTCCGCTTCAGCGTCCAGTATGCCGAGGAGCTGTACGCCCAGCAGCCCGCCCACAACTCTACCGGCGTGTGGAATCGCGTCGAGTACAGGCCGCTGGAGGGCTTCGTCTATGCCGTGAGCCCCTTCAACTTCACCGCCATCGCGGGAAACCTACCTGGCCTGCCTGCGTTGCTCGGCAATGTTGTGGTCTGGAAGCCGAGCGACTATGCCATTGCCAGCAACTGGCTCCTGTACAACATCCTGATCGAGGCGGGCTTGCCCAGGAACGTCATCCAGTTCGTGCCTGGCAACCCCGTGGAGGTGACAAAGGAGGTATTGTCGCACAGGAAGTTTGCCGCCCTGCACTACACGGGCAGCACTGCCGTCTTCCGCAAGCTGTACGGCGAGATCGGGGCAGGAGTGGCCGAGGGCCGCTACCAGTCATACCCACGCATCGTCGGCGAGACTGGCGGCAAGAACTTTCACTTGATCCACTCATCGGCCGACATCGAGAATGCCGTCATCCAAACGGTCCGCGGCGCCTTCGAGTACCAAGGCCAAAAGTGCAGCGCTACATCCCGGCTCTATGTGCCAGCGTCTGTCTGGCCGCAGTTCAAGTCTCGCCTGGTGGAGGAGACGGAGAAGCTCGCAGTCGGCAACCCTTGGGACCACAAGAACTTCATCGGGCCTGTGATTCATGCCGCCTCGTTCAAGAAGCTCTCGGGGGCCATCGATGATGCCAAGGCGGATGAGGAGTTGGAGCTGCTCACTGGAGGGACCTACGATGACTCGCAGGGCTACTTTGTCCAGCCGACCATCTACCAGTCCAAAACCCCAGACCACAAGCTGTTCTCGACCGAGCTGTTTGGGCCAGTTCTGACGACGTACGTCTACGACGATACCAAGGACCCCGTCGGCGCGTTTGCGTCAGTTTGCGAGCTCGTCGATACTGCATCGGAGTACAGCCTGACGGGGTCCATCTTCGCGGCTGACCGGGCCGCCGTGCGGTTTGCAGAGGAGAAGCTCCGTAACTCGGCCGGCAACTTCTACATCAACTGCAAGAGCACGGGCGCCGTGGTTGGCCAGCAGCCGTTCGGTGGCGGCCGGGCCAGCGGCACGAACGACAAGGCCGGCAGCATCAACATTATGAGCCGGTTTGTGAGCATGCGGAGCATAAAGGAGGAGTTCAACGCCACGGAGCGCGTGGCATATCCCAGTAACGAGGTGTAAGTGAGGGCAACGGTGTGGGTGTGGATGTGGGTGTGGGTGTGAGCGCCAATGCCAGATTATGCGTGTGATGAAAACGAGGCATGAATTGGGAGAAGTTAAGATAAATTCTGGGATCGGTGACAGGCGAAAGGACGGAAACAGACGGGTTACGGGTTACGGCTAGCAACGAGGCACGGACAGACTCGTGTGATGATGGGATTTGACCAAGTCTCTGGGAGCATGGATAGGGCATGCGCGGACCATTGGCTGTCTATAACCCGTACGTCTGCTTCGATACATTAGGTATGCCCAACCACTATGGCTTGATGTTTCACGGGGTGCTTTTCATCGTGTGAAATTGGTTGCTCGATGCCCGTGGCACCCCAGGATCTGGGACAGAGGAAAGCGGGACAGGGGGGTGCAGAGGAACAGAGGAAACAGGACACGGGACACAAGACACAGGGCACAGGACCATGGCCTTCCGGAGCCTATCACGTCTGGCGTGGACTGCAGGAATGGATCTCAGGTACGGGAAAATGAGTCCCCCTCCCAAGAGGGAGCCTCCCTGGCCAGGCTGCTGACGACGCATTATAATGTGCAGGACAAGCAGAGGACAAGGCCGAGATGGAGGGCCGGCTACGGGGTTTTATGGGAAGCTCGAGAGCCTAGAGCTGGGCTGGGCAGAGCTCCGACCCTACACCCCTACACCCCTACACTATACGGATTACGACCCCTAGACGGACTGGCCAATCATACGACAGAATTCCACCCCGTGCCTCTCGCAACGAAGCTGAGCACGCGACTCTTCCCTTAAAGACAACTGGGACAACTAGGAACCCCTCCAGACCATCTTTCCATCCCTGGTGCACCCGGCAGAATAATGTTTGTCCAGCGGTGCCCATCTCCAGTTTCCCCGTCTCGTGAGCCTAGCCGACAGCCCTCGCAAAGGCAGAGAAGAACGGCCATGATGCCGTTCCTCGACTAACAAGCTGCTGATACCTACATGTACACTACAATACGTGTACACTTAGACCGCATCCCACTCTCAACTCAACGCCTGCCTACCGACCTTATATTACTTACCTTTCACATACACTGCTCCCACCTAATCATTTCGCCTACCTATCTGCCCTATCGCCCAGACCATCGACAGGGTTTGATCGAGAGCCTATCGTGGGGGACACGCCGCCTCCTTCTTCCTCTTTTTCGCCAGTCGCCGCATCTCACAATGACTTGAACCACACCCAACCCAGGTCCCCTACGACTCACCGTCACCGACATCCAGCTCTGGTCCTGTCTGGTGTCTGGCCCATCTCCCCCGCCTTCACACCGCCTATCACTGCTCCCGTCATCCATCGCCACCACGTCCTCGGCGCAGCAAGCCATAGCCGTGCCGCAACAGTCAGGATGCCTCGAGCAACGGGATTTCCCCCGACGCCGGGGTCGTCGACCGACATCAAGGGCCAAGATGGCTCAAAGCAGGCCTCGCTACAGAACGTCTTTGAGCTGCCACCGCCCGCTATATCGTCCAGCAGCAATGCCTCAAACCCCAAGAGCTCAGGCGCCCCCGGAAACGTATTCCCGACTCAGCCAAGTGAGACGGTCAAGGCTCGCAGGCGCTCGTCTGCCGTCGTCCAGAGCCTCCCCAAGGACCAGTTTACCCTCCCGCCGCCGCCTACCCGCTCGCGAAAGATCATACAGATGAAGCCGCGGGAGGACCCCCCGCCGGAAACCCGACCACCTGCCCCCAAGGCAGCAGCTTCGGCTTCGACTTCAGCTTCGGCTTCGGCTTCCAAGAACATCACACCCGCTGCGCCCAGCCCGGCCACTGCTGGGAGTAAGAGGAAACAACCGTCGGCAACGAGTGCCGCAGGGAGGAAGATTGCAAGGAAAACAGCGCACAGTCTCATTGAGCGCCGGCGGAGATCCAAGATGAACGAAGAGTTTGCTCTTCTTAAGGATATGATCCCGGCATGCACGGGCGAGATGCACAAGTTGGCTATACTTCAGGTCAGTGGGACTTGGTGCTCCCAGGCACGACGGTGGTATAACCTGGAATATATGCAGGGCTACGCTGACACATTGACACATTGGTCAGGCCTCCATCGAGTATGTGAGGTACCTCGAAGACTGCGTGGCCCAGCTCAAGGCGCACCGGGAGCCACCAGAGTTCAAGGCGGCCAACACCGGCCTGCCGTCGCCCTCTGGCGGAGACGCCTACAACCCGGACCGCAGCTATGATGTCATTGCGGATATGCACTCGCCTGACGTAGAGATGACCGGGTCCGAGATGCCCTCGCCCGCATCCACCGCCAACCCGGGCCGCTCGCAGCAGCCGTCTATCTCGCCGGCCCTAATGGCCGCGGACGCGAGAGACAGAAACAACTCGTACTCGTCAGCCTCGACAGCAGACCATCGCCGTCACAGGTATAGCGGATCGGCTGCGACTTCGCCCGCGTTTGGCCCGCAGCTGTATGGATACGCACACAGCACGCACTCGACGTCGGGTTCCGCGCTGACGAGCCCGGCGCTGAATCCCCAGGCAGACCTGGACCAGGAGGCTACCGCTGCGCTGCTGATGCTGAACCAGACAGACCGACGCCACAGCACAGCGGCAGGACCTGGTCGGGGCATGAGTGTCAGGGATCTGCTGAGCACGTGAGGGGCCCTGCGATTGGGTGCTCTCGGGTGGTTGACGATGGTTTTTCTTCTCTCTTTCTCTCCCTCTCTCTCGGGTCAGGTTCCGGTGGGGTGTGCTACTAATTCATTAGACTCTGGGCTCAACACTGGGGCTGACGGCTCGTCGACGTCGAGGGAGGGCAGCGGGCAGCGGGCAGCGGGCAGCGGGCAGTGGGTAGTGGGCAGGGAGTGGCCGGCTTTTGTTTCCAGGTTGTTTTGCTGGAGTTCATTGCCGCCCGGACAGTTGCATCTCGACTCTTTGCAAATGGTGGTTCCTCGATATGAGCCTGGCTGGCGCGCAGAGTGCAAATTGCAGGGCTTCATCTTGACTCCACTGTGCCAATGGCCCGAGTTTATTGGTGAAGCGTCTGGGCGGGGCGACGATGCACGCTTTGCACCGCACTGTATGTCTCAGCAGACTGTGGCGCGACCCGGTCCAAGTCTGGGGATGCTGTGCGGCAAAGAATCAGTTGATCGCAAAAGTCGGCATTATCACCAGCTGATCTACCAAGGAGATCCATCATCTCGTTCCGCATTCTGGACAGGCAGATTGGGGGCAAGAAAGGGGTGGAGGTGGAGGAGGAGGAGGAGGAGGAGGAGGGGCATGGAGAATGCTATTGCACCTTATTTTTGCAAAAGAGGATCCGCGTGTAGATCTCGTTCGATTCCAGACTTTGCATGGGGCCGGCCAAGCAATGACGCAGAATGTTGCAGTTGGATGGTGTCGGGGGGGCTCTGTCGTGTTGGAGGCCCAAGAGCGCGAAAGACGGATGATTTCTAGAACAAATGGCTTCATAGGGCGGGTTCCGGGACATGGCAAGCAACTCAGTCTGCCGGGGACACAGAGCTGCCCTCGATGGCGATGAGGGAGCTTTGGAGTTTCAAAAATTATGTTTATCGTACGAGAAGGCTAATGTTTCAAACTCGCACGTCTGAGCTTGGTTCGCAATCGGCTGAGGTCTGCAACGGGGTCCCTGTCATGGCCCACGTGACACCCCTTACATCGAACGAGGCATTCGAGATGGAGGCGCCTGGATGCAAGACGAGGCCGAAGCTGTCTATGGCACCGGTGGAAGATGGCAGGTTAGCTGCTTACCTACCTATATTACTCGATCAGTTCCGTCTCTGGTCATCTCCTTTCCGTCTTCTTCCAGCACACAAGCAAGTAAACAGCTCACGACAGCAAGTCTCTTTTGACAAACCTTCTCTTTCTTCTCCCTCCTCCTCTTCTTCTTCTCCACATTATCGTCTCTGGTAGACCGGCATTTCTTTTCATGATCCGCCGGCGTGGATATCTTCAAGCAGCTCCCTAATACGCTCTTCTGTTGTCTCCCCACCACCACCTTTCCGCGCAGCTGGTCTCAGGAAAGCGTCGACCGCCCCCGTCCTCCGTCCGAGACCTCCCAGCTTACACCGGGCCCGAACTCGATCCCGAGAAGAACTCGAGCCCGCCGCCGCCGTCAAACCCACGCTTCTACGGGGTCAACTTTGTCACCTTTGACCCGCCCGCTTTTGAGCCTCCCCCCTATTATCCGGGCTCGAAACACTACCGATCCGCGTCGTCCAAGAGCGCCCTCTCGACATCACTATCCTCCAAGTCACTGGGACCTCTCCGTCTCGTCCAGACCCGCAGACGCAGACCGCCGCCTGTCTTTTACGCCAAGAAGACACACGACCGTATCCAGTCCGTGTCGTACACTACCTTTGAACAGAAAGACTCGTCATCCTCGTCTTCTCCTCTCCCACGCACGATCATGGCGTCCAACGTCAACCCCGCCGTCATGCCAAAGGTTGCTACCACCCTCCCTCCCCTCCCCAGCGGTCCTCGTCCGGGAGGCCGGGGCCTGTCGCCGTCGAAGGAAGACATAATCGCTAACTTGCGACGCCAGGTAAATATCTGAATGCCCATCTTTCCTCCCCCCCGCCCTTTCTCTCAGGACTACCACACCATAATTCACCATTCCCTCGTAACTTCCCTCCCCTCTTCCCTCCTTATCCAACCCATCCCACTCACCAACCAATAAACCAACCAACCGTCGCTTCCATCCAGCAGACATGGGCAAGCGTAGTATCTAACCCCGCCTCTTCTTCGCACCCACAGCTCGACGATTCGGCCTCTGCATCAGGCTCCTCGGTCGACTCGCGGGGCGGCCGTCGGCGCCGCAGAAACAACAACAACAAGGCCCTCGCGGCCGCGGCTCAGCAAAAGGCCGTCGGCAGCGGCCTGGCCAACCCGGCCGTGCTGCCGCGTCTCGCCGAGACCAAGCCGGTCAGGCTGCAAGCTGGGTCTGAACCTCGACGTGGAGCTCGAGCTCAAGGCGCGGCTGCAGGGCGACGTGTCGCTGACTCTGCTGTAAGTTTTCTCGTCCTTTTGTTCTCTCCTTCATCGCTCACATGCAACAAACACGCACAGGCAATAACGGGTGCACACACACACGGGCGCGTCTTCTCACCACGTGATTTAGGGTCGAGAAGAAGAAGACGAAATCGGCACGGCCGGCCACGTCGGCGGAGCTGAGGCTCGACGCGCGGGGCGTCGTCATGGCCGAGGAGATCTTTTATATGCGCATCGGCTGTCTGCGGCTGCGCCAGACGTGGATGGAGCGCGAGGTCAGCCCGTCGCTTACGGCGGCCGTGGTGGCGGGCGTCGCGGCTGGCGGGTTCGTGCTGGGCTTCTTTGTCGCGTCCGAGTTGTTGTTGGGGTATAGTGCTTGTGCTGCTGTCGGGTGCGAGTGAGTTGGCTGCGTTGGGGGTGTAATCGTATCGTATCAGTTGGGTGTTGTGAGATGCTTGTTTGGTTGCTTGTTGCTTTGTGATTGGGGTTGGCTGGGTTGGCAATATATCATGCATGTTGTTTTGGCTCAAATGTGATCCGCTGGCACTTGTGAGCTTTGTGGGTGGTGGTGTGTTGTCAATGTCGACGAAGATGGAGAGCTATGCTTTGTGGTCTGTAAGAGCCCAAGACAAACAAGCCATTACCATAGGTTTCATGGCTTACCCCGGGAGGGATTCTCAACGCCGTGGATTGTAGTTCTGTTCTGCTGCTGAAGGGGCTCCGGAATTCGGGGTCCATATGAATAAACCGGCAAGGGGGAGGATGCCTCTGATCTCGGACACCGGAAATATGCTTCCTTCACAAAACGACCACGGGCAAGAATCAAGAAAGCAAGGAACGCAGCAGTGAAGTGATACCAAGTGGATTGTAGACACCCAGTCTTGTGACCAGCACAGTACGGATGCGTCTATCTAACAAACAACACGGCTCGACCAACCTTCAGACGATAACTACATCTCGGCGCATTCGCATCTTGTTCTATTACAACGTTAGCCTGGATGATCTTGACCCAAGGTGGCAGAAGTAAAAGCGGTTCGGAAAGAGCCAGATAGTTCAGAAGTCCGTTGAATTCATCAAGTCCCGAAGGACCTTAACATAAGAGGTACCAGAAAAAGTAAAAAAATGAAATATCATCAGGTTGTCGGGCTCGCGCGGGTGCTTGTCATGAAGAGTGGTTGATGACTTACCAATTAAGGGTTGAGACGCGGCCCATCGTCGTTGAGATGGGCCGCGGTGGAGGGTCTGTCGGCAGTGGCCAGATCAGACTCCCCAAGGCCTCGAGGAACTAACTGCACGGCAGCGTCAAGGCCGGCAGCCAGCCGACGCCGGGTAGAGCAGAGTGAGCATCTTGACAGCCGGTCTTCCGACACTGAGGCTTCGCTTCTGCCGCAGCGGTCGTTGGCAACGCAGCGCGGCGCGGCGTGGTTGGAGGAAAAAGTTGGTTGAGCAGAGCTGGGTTTTCTTTTTGTATGCAATCGATACCAAAAATTTAATCGGGGGCCTGGTATCCACACTTGAAAGCGGGGCCCCATACAGCCAATCACAGGCCTGCCCTAGGGGCCCACAAGCGGCGTCCACAGGCAAAGAACTATTATTTGACCCGCGCAAAACCAGCTTTCAAAACGTCGCTGCCGCCCGCTGTTTCGACATCTCGACATCGCCCGTATCGACCTCACCGCACCACCCAGCAAATTCCCCCCGACGACCGTCACCAACCGCCAAAATGGGTAGAATGCACAGCAAGGGCAAGGGCATCAGTGCCTCCGCCATCCCCTACTCCCGCAACCCCCCTTCGTGGCTCAAGACCACCCCCGAGCAGGTTGTCGACCAGATCTGCAAGCTCGCCAAGAAGGGCGCCACCCCTTCCCAGATCGGCGTCATTCTCCGTGACTCCCACGGTGTTGCCCAGGTCAAGATTGTCACTGGTATGTTTCTTTCCCGAGAGGACGAAAGACGCGGAAGCAGGCCTGCGGGAGGGTGTCCAGCTAGTGTTGGGAGGAGAGACTGTGGTGCTAACTGGCGTGCGCGACTGTAGGAAACAAGATCCTCCGTATCCTCAAGAGCTCCGGTATGACTTGAACGATTCCACTCTCGAGCAAAAGAACGAAAACCCCCCCCTCCCGACACCAGATGGATATACTGGAAAAAAGAGAAAGAAAAAAATCCGCAACAAATCCATGCCCTCGCAGGCTTAATCCTGCCCTGACGGGTGGGTGGATTTGTGTCGCGCGATAAAGAGAGACGAAAATCTCAATGCCTCTGCTTGGTCAAATGACTGACAGAGTGATTTTATAGGCCTGGCCCCTGAGCTGCCCGAGGACCTCTACATGCTCATCAAGAAGGTACGGCTCCAGACACCTCTCGTACTTCCCTTTCCCAATTCGTGCGGCACGCTGGCATTAGTCAACGCACGCGGCTCTGCCCACCGAGTTTGCTGACATAGAAAAACTTTTCAGGCTGTCGCTGTCCGCAAGCACCTCGAGCGCAACCGCAAGGACAAGGACTCCAAGTTCCGCCTGATTCTCATCGAGTCCCGTATCCACCGTCTTGCCCGCTACTACAAGACCGTCGGCGTCCTTCCCCCTACCTGGAAGTACGAGTCCTCTACCGCCTCCACCTACGTCTCGTAAATAGCGGAAACGTCGGGGAGCTGAGAGCGCGAGGGGAGTGATTTGTTGCCGGATGCTGGCCAGGTCTTTGCGACACGGCTTTTTGGTCGTCACGTCGATATAGCCGTGGGAGTTGGGGAATGGAAAGGAAACTTGCATTCTGGATTCACCGCGCGCAATGCTGGGTCTACGCAGGCCTGGAGGAAGCGTTGACAACAAGAGGAAATCAAATCAAATACATCCTCTAATCGCTCGTGTGTTTGTGTATGTCTGAAAGTGGTATCTCGTGATGTTGAGCCAGTGCCAGTGCCTTTTATCCGTGAACTCCGTACAAAAGCCAAACTTTCCCCCGCTCCATGCCATCCATATCCATGGCAGCACCATGCCCGTATCCCCATGTTTTCCTTTTTCTTTTTGGGATTGTTTATGAAGGTGCTCCCTCCAGTTCCTTGGATCGTTGCAGGAGAAACTCGCCGAGCACACGAAGAGGGTCCTTAGGCTGGTCCCTAGCCACCATCTTCATGCCCTCGAGAAGGACCCCCGTGATCTTTGTGTTGATGTACTGGCGTACCGGTGCGCCGTGGACGGGGGCCTCGGCCGGCATGGCGAAGCCCGAATCAGGATGCGCCGACGCCGCGCGAGAGCCCGCCCGCTCGCCGTCGGTGTTGCGCATGGGCGTCCCCACACGGGCAGGCAGCGGGGACGGCGCGTTGCTTGGAGTGGCGGCGGGGTTTGCCGATGTTGAGGCGAGGGTCGCGGCGGCGGGGAAGGGGGACTGTTTCGGGGCTTGTGGTTAGTACCTGAGTTTTCGGCTTCGGAAGTAAAGAATTGGGGTGCTTACGGCTGCGGCGGCGGGCTGGTCGGACGGCGCGTCGACCATGTTGATGTCCCTTGACCCATCCTCTGTCGGGGCCAATGGTGCGCTGCTGCTGTCGGCTTGGTCTTGGGCATCCCTGGTCTCGGCGGGCTCCATGTCGGGATTATTGTTTGCCTCGGGTACCGCGGGAGCTGGGTCAGACATTTTGCTGGGGGTTGTTTTGATGTTCGTTGTTGGGGAGGTGGTGTTGGTTTGTGGTTGTTTGCTGGCCAATTGACCAGGATATTATTGTATGTGAGGTGGGTGGGTGGGTTGAGGAGCTATCGAGTGCAAGTCGGGTCGTGAACGTGTTGCGGGAGCAGCAGCTACATGTACTGTAGTAAACAGTATAGAGGAGGCACCCCACTCTGCTGTAGCTCTTTTCTGGCCTGGCTTTGAAGGCCAGCCAGCCGGTGCATTGAATGGGTGCCGTTACGTACGCGCGCGGTCACGGGATGGCGTGTTCAGACGTGGTGGGCTGCTTTGTCGCCGGTCGCGCTATCCCCCCCGCGCTGCTTCTGCCTGAATGAACAAACGAATCGTGTCATGGCTCGGGAATTTCCTTGTCTGCACCTGCCAACGTCAAATTAACTTTGCCTGTAAATTTTATTGATCATTTTGGCTGGGCCAGGGAAAACCCGAACCTCGTCATTCCACACAGCACTCGCCTCGCACCCGCTTGCGCGACTCATTTCCATTTTCGATGCATGATGACGGTCCCGTCCAGTCCCGGTCATTGTCTCGAGTATGGATCGTTTTGTGCAGAGATCCAGGCCGTCCAGCGTGAAGCTTCAAGGACCACCCGCAAAGAAGGCCAGACTTGACCAGCTCAAGAATGATCATCATAATGACGACGACGCAGACGGCGTCTCCTCTCTAGCATCATCCAACGATGAAGCAGACAAGTTCCCGACGACTGCTGAGAATGAAACCACGCCCAAGCGCAAGCTCAAGCGGGATCGGGATCCAGATGATGTCGTTGAGGACTCCGAGGATGATGACACGGAAAACGACGTGGCTCCTCAGCGCCAAACAGCTCTCGAGAGCGCATTGCCCGAGATCAAGGCTGACCAGGACGCCATCGAGGAATACGAGGCCCTGAAGCTCTCTCAGGACACCGGGGAGAAGGACACTTTACGGGACACAGCTGCGAGGATAGACAGCCGCAAATGGGTGCGTGGGAAGAGCTCCATCTACGTCGACGCCTTCAACCTGGCCCTCGACACTGTTCTTCAAGACGAAACGCACTTGTTTGATGACAAGGAGAAGCGCGTCTTTGAGCAATGGAGGCATCTGAGCTACGACGCGCAGTACCTGTTGGTCTCCCAAAGCCCTGCAGCAGGCTGGTCTGCTAACGCGCCTATAGATACGTCCGGCTCTTCTTGCGCAAGACGGCCTCGTGGCATCGTATCGAGCGTCTCAAGTACCACAGCGATATCGCTGACATTGGAAGTGCCATATCAAGCCTGTTGGAGGTCCGGGAACTTCCCAGTGGGCAGGCCGGCGACATCGCAGGGCAAGATGAGACCGAAGATATGCAGGAGCTGCTTCTTTCCGAATCATTTGCCTTCGCTGATGACTCCGCGTCGTGTATCAAGACCGTCGAGGAAGCCGCTGCCCTGCTGAGTCTCGATGAGCTGAAAGCACTTGCCAAAGAGGCAAAGGTTCAGGGGAAGAACAAGGCTGGCCTACTCAAGGCGTTATGTGCGAACGCCTCGCGGCAGGCCGGCCTTTTGTCACTAGGACTGCGGCGGTCGAGCACGAATGATTCAACCGAGTCCAGCGATGCACGGCCAAAAGACGGCCTGGAGAATCGGGGTTTACAACGGTCTATGCATATCTTCACCAAGATACTGGCGATCACAGGTCCTCTGGTGAGGCTATCGGAGCCAGTCTTCAAGCTCTTTGAGCGTGTTCATCTCGTCTTCTATCGGTCAACAGACTGGACTGCGAAGTCGCTCACAACCATTATCCTGGCCAAGATAGCCCGGAGGAACTTCCCCGAGTATCTGGTCTGCCGGTCCACCAACATCTTTGCGTCCCGGCGGCACCTCCTCGAGTTCGAGTATGCAATGCGCCAAGAGTTCGAGGTCGATAAGGTGCTCGAGTTTAACGGGCCGCCCGGGGAGGAAGGGTTCCGCAAGGTGCTGGACTCCTTCGAAACGATCTCGGCCAGGTGGAGGGCGCTTCTGGGTGAAGAGCAGCGCAGAGAGGATACCGTCTACGAATTCGGTGAAGGGAGTTACTTGCGTCGCTTCAACGCTGCCCATGCGTACACACGGATTGCGCATAAAGCCGCCCACGTCCTGGGACGCCTACATAAATATACGGAGGAGTACGAACTCTTGACGGAGTTGCTCGATCAACGGCTCTTTCACCCTTCCCGGCGAGGCTCTTGGTATCAACGCAGGGCGTTATTGGAGGAGCACTACATGTGGAAACTGGATCCAGCACCGGAATCGCCCGATCCTGAGACGCAGAAACGGCACTGGTGGAGGATTGCTGCGGCAACTTGTGAAAGCGCCCTCCAGGACCGCAACTGTCATCTCACATATCACTACGACCTGCAAAAGCGCCTTCTCAAGCTGGAGAAGCGGCTGCGTATCCCACGCCGGTTACAACATGACTTTGGACATGTGACGCTGCGCCAGCCGGAAGAGCACACCGTGGAGGGTATCCAGCTGCTGCACGACGACCCCGCTGCCGTTGCCAAACCGGGCCGTGGCCCAGGCACAAAGACCATATGGCTCGACGAGCTGGGCGAAGCGGATGAGGATGGCGGGTTCGCACGTGTCAGCGTCGAGGAAATGTGTCTCTCGCATTACAGAAAGCAAGGATGGAAGGGCTATCACAGCGAGGGCGGCATCATCCGGACTCTATTTGCGTATCTGTTCTTCGACGTGCTCTTCGTCTACGTTCCCAATGTTTTCCAGACCCCTTTCCAGACCTGCCCTCTCGACCTTCATACGGACGCCTTCTATCCCGCCCGGGCCAGCGAGATCAACCACCGACTGGTCGAAATAGCCAACGGCGGGGCCGAGAAACTTCTACGCGAGGTGCATGAGCGGGAAGGAGAGCGCCGCACCTGCGTTGTGGGACTAAACTGGGACTTTGACGTTGGGGATCTGCTGCAGTTGGTTAGCTGCTTTGACGGCGAGGCCCTGGCAGCCGTGTGTAAGGTCATGGCGCAAGACTATAAATCCCGCGGAGGTGGAGTGCCTGATCTCGTCCTGTGGTGGATGCGGATGGAGGATGGCGAAAACGAGACCAGCAGTGATATTGGCCGCGGCACGCCTAAAGGGGAGGTCCTATTCGCCGAGGTCAAGAGCGCCAACGACCGACTGAGCGATACTCAACGGCTGTGGATTCATGTGCTCACCGGAGCGGGCGTTCGAGTTGCCCTATGCAACGCTGTGGCAAGGGAGGTCAGGACCATTGGCTGATCAGCAAGGAGCCGCAACGATATTTCATCACCCCCAAACTTCAACACTAGGTCGTCGGGCCAGACAGACAGCGGGATGCTACGTCTACCAGTGACGGGACGAAAATAGCACACGTCCGATCTGGCAGCCCCGTGCCGGATCTATCATCAATACTTCCCCCACGACACCACCCTCTTCCGCGTGTGCCTCATTTCGACATTCGTCCAGCCATCCCGGCCCGTTGACATTGGCCAATGCAGACCTAATCACATGTTCCCGGGGCGCGACAATGGGAGCTGCACATGGAAGGCGCTGTTGGATAGGGGGTGCAATCAAACATGCGGCCAAAAATAGAGGAGAGATCCCGGGAGACGGAAAGTGGTTTCGGAACATTCTTCAAGTCTTCGAAACGTGCCGTCGTGCATGGCCCGGCGGGCAGGCAGATGCAGACAGGCCCCCTGGCGCTGTTGTTTCAACTGGGCTGCCGTTTCAGCTTGGCGGTGGCCGATGCAATTTTACACAGTACACCACAGCAATTTGCTATATTTGACCTTTTTGGGGCCTTCGTGGGCAAAATACATGTTTACACCTGTGCCACCTTTGGCTGGAAGCCTTCGTCGTCGAGATGCAAGATTGCAAGATGCAGCCAGGTAGGGCTTGGGCCCAATGCCTGCATCCACCAGTCGGATGAGTCTCTTCTGAGACTGTCCATGTCACCGGGGGCGGTGATTAACACAGTGCACACCGAGAGCCCGCAACAGTTCACCTTGTTCGACTGACTGCCCTGCCTGCTCTGTTTGAATATCGCCGAGCATAGCCCGCCGCCGTCGCCGCCTGTTGCTGACCTCCTGGCTGACACAGGTCGGGAAAAGGTTGAGCAACAGCAGCAGCAGTAGCAGCAGCAGCCCTGCTGCTGTAGTGTATGCAGGCCGTAAGGAGCGGAGCACGCGTCTTCCGTGCCTTTTCCGAGCAACACGGACAGACTCAGACGACAGACGACTCCAAGACACCTTTCTCGCGCTGTGCTCACACTCTCAACTGATGGATGAGCAGAATGGATGAGCAGAGTGAATGATGCCTTTACGACCACGGCCAAGCCGGACCAGAGACACGACTCCCGCTCTCCTCATCAATACATGTAGTCAATAACCAGACCTCGTCCTTCAGAGAACAGCACGAAACAAAATTTACCAAAACCATTCATCACCGATCCTGCCCCTCCTACTTGCCCCACCCACCCTACCCCTGGTCAATCGTCGTCCACCCACATTTCCTTTCCACCCTCCGGGCGCTTAAACACTCTCGAGCCTGTCCGCATCCTCCAATCCGCTGGCGGCCGTCGCCCCCTGCTAGCCAATCAGGCGCGCGCGCCGTTCTGCCCCTCCTGCACGACACGGCATTCAACCCCCCGTCCCCTGTCACCCCTTGTCAACGCCCGCCCAGCGTGAGCGCTTAGCATGCCTGGCGTGTCGGCCGGGCTGGACCATTCACGGGGAAGCGACGGTCCCCTTCTCCATGCTCGACCATGCAGGCGGATTGCACTAGGCTGTGTTAGGGGTTGGCGTTTACTGGCCGCTTTTACACAGCAATACACTGACCAGGGGGGGGGGGGGGGGGGGGTGGGGGAGAAAAAAGAGCAGAGAGACGACTGACTGTGTTCTGTACCTGTACGGATCGACTGCTGTGGTTTGGGCATTATCGTGTTATCGACTACTACCAGGAGCTTCATAGTGAGTGTGACAAATTATGTCAAAGATCTTGAATGCGTATCGTCAATTCCGGCCATAAACCCTGTGCACATGCATCCATTCATACCACTCTCTACCAGGATGGAGATGATCCGCGGAGGGGAGAGCCGATATCACGACGATGGACATTGCAGTCAAACAAACATTGCAACCTTGGAACGTGGCTGCAAAAAAAAAAAAAGAGCAACACGAAACGAAACGGCCCTGTCCAGTCATGGTCTCCGCGTGAAAGAAGAAAAAGAAAATAACATAAGTAACCAAAAACACGACGGGATACTACTACGCTGCTGCATGACCCAACCCAACCACCCCTCTTTCTGCCGCTGCCTGCCTGCCTGCCTGCCTTCAAGCACACGCATCGCATCCCATCACGCATGACGGAAGTGCAAAGCCGGGCCACACACAAGGCGGCCAGCCTCGGTGCAGCCACTCACTCACTCCAGCACCAGCTGGCTAGTTTACAGTAGTTGTCTGTCTGCCTTGCCCATCTCAGGCCTCCGATCTAGAGAGCTGGATCAACCAACGAAGGACGCACAGCATAGCACAGAGTCTCACGGAAGAAAACAAATTGAGTGAAGAAAAAAAACAGCGTCCTTTCTCGTGTCAGCAAAAAGGCATGTGTGTGCAGAACCGGCCGTAGTGTGCGGTGATGTTACTGGTCTGGCCGCCCGACCCGGCCACAGCCACGGCCCGCGTGTCGACCATGCTGCACGTCGAGCAAGAAGGCGAATCGTTTGCATGCATGACAGACACCGGGAAAAGGATGTAAATAAATAAACAACATAGACTTGTTGTTGTTGTTGTTGTTGTTGTTGTTGTTGTTGTTGTTGTTGTTGTTGTTGTTGTTGTTGGCTAGTCTAGTGGTGATGCATGTGGACTCATCCAGTTTACACACGCACATTTTACCTGCCTAGTACGCATGCACACAAACCGAAAACAGAAACAGCAACAAAACAACATACAGACAGTATCACAAGTGAACAAATACATACAATACGGTCGTTCGATTCACCAACAAACACTGAGATAGACAAACAGGCAGACAGGCAGGGGCACCAAAAATTGCAAATCGCCATTCATTTCAATTTCAAATGCCATCAGAAATTTGATATATATATATATATATATACTTTCAAATTACATGAAGCTAAACCCAACTACCCCTACACCAGACCACGAACCACACCGTTTTGTTACACAGTATACAACGTGCGTGCGTGCGATGAACAACGTGTGCGTGTATGCGTGCGCGTGTGTGCGTGCGTGTATGCCCCCCCCCAACAAATGGGGAATCTGTAGGTCAAAAAAAAAAGTAGCAGGTAGATTTCTCCCTTCCGACTCCATGGTATCGCCCTCCTATGGGGGGAAGGGGGCTGGCGGCCGATCCCCGACCAAACCAGAGCCCAACCAACCAACCCGGCACCAAAAAATAGACAAAATAGCAAAAACGCAGCGGAGTAAAAAAAAAAACGAGGAACAAGTCGACCAAAAAACAATAAGAGCCCGGACAACAACAAAAAAAAACATACACCAAAAAGAATAACGATAAAAAGTGTTAGTTGTTGGACGCCATCCAGCAACGCCGAAAACTCCGTGACCTGCCCGTCCCATTTGAGTATCATGAATACCCATCCATCCATCCATGCATCCATCCGTCCGGTATGGGATAGGTGTGGTGGGAATAGTAGTAGTTGTAGTTGTAGTTGTAGTAGTGGTTGTAGCGTAAGCTTGCCCGTCGCTCTTTTTCCTTGCCATACATCATCATCCGTCTTTGGCTCGGCCATAATTTGAACCGAGGGTTGTCGTCCTGTCCAGGTCTCTCCTTTCCTCTCCTCAGCTTGTGAGGATGAGGCCTTGTAACGCTCTGCTGGTGGTGGTAGGGTGGGGGTTTGGGTGGGTGGTGGAGGTGTTGAAAAGGGAGCTATCGAATAGAATTGACAAGGGAACTGACAAAGGAAAACGGTGGTTGGTCGGGATTCGTCGTCGACCAGTGTAAGCGGTGATATCCAGCACCGGCAGTGTCTCCCGTCTCTATCTCTTTTGCTGCTGCGAAGAGAGTCTCGCAGACATTATCGAGAGTAAACAGCTATTTTGTTGCGGCAGCTCCCGGCCTCGCCCGAACAAGCGTTGTCATTCTCCGCATCACCTATGCGGGCGGCTCCCTCATGACTCCACTGCCGTCTCAGAGTCAAGCTTCCTCCGTTTTCCTTTGGGCGCAGGCCCCATCCGCGGTGTGTATGTCACTGTCCTCGTGACAACCTCACGGATATGCCGTATGCTTGATCTTGATTCCCTCTTGGCGTGGGTCGAGGTCGGCGTACTGGGGGCTGCTTTCTTCGCGTTGGGGGTCTCGGGTGCTGCGGCTCCTGCTGGTCGTTTGGAGCCAGAAGCATCAGGGAAGCGCCTTGACTTTAGTGCGGCGTCCCAGTCGAATGGCGACCTGACAGATGCTGCGCTGAGTGGTGACCTCGGGGAATAGAGACCTGCTGTGGAAACGGCGGGCGAGGCGGGCAGCTTCATGCTGGGAAACACCGAGTGTCCCGCAGCTGGGGCAGAGAGGGGATAGCTGGCGTCGCGAGGGGAGGGCGGGAGTTTTGTGTTGATAGGCGCCGGTATAGAGCTCTTGCGCTTCGACTTGTCAGGATCATGGTCGTGGCCGGCCTTGTCCTTGCCCTGGTCGTCCTTGCCGTCACACTCGCAGCTAACGTCGGTGCGGGCCGTGGAGGGCGCACTTTCTATCTGCTCGCCCTTGTCCTTTTCCTCGTCCTTCTCCGAATCGTCGGAATTCGTCGAACTGCTGCTGCTGCTGCTACTGCTACTGCTGTTGCTGAGTGTGCTGCTGGCGGTACTAGTCCGGTTTAGAACGCCCTTTCCTGCATGCGCCGGCGATGATAAACTTGGCGAGACCAGCGACATGCCCTTCAGGAAGTCCAGGTAAGCAACTGGCGGGGTGATGGGTGTTCTTTGAAGGTCATATTCGAGCTTAATGGTGGCGCTCAGGGGTCCTAGGCCTGCTGAAGGGAGCCCTGATGAAGGAAGGGGATCGCGAAATGCCGATGTGCGCGAGATGGCGGAGAGAGGTGTCCGCTCCGACACAGCAGAGGGGATAGATACAGCGGAGTGAAGCTCGGATGCCGACCGAGAGATGTTGGGGAAGTTTGCGGTCCGGGGCGTCGACAAGGACAAAGTGGGCTTGGCAGACATGGCGGGTTTGGTAGACGTCGACATGGTGGCGGCGGCGGTTTGGTGTATGTTTGTCTGCTCGTCTGGCGGCGGGAGCAGGAAGCCAAGCCAAGTGAATGACTCGATGTATCTCTCACAGAGGGATGGGTGTAGGTAAGGCGGGATCGAGCTGCCAGTGGCCTCGTGGATCGAAGGAGGCAGGAAAGAAAGCCGGCAGTTGCGGAGGGGGGAGGAGTGCAGGAGAGGTGCAGGAGGGTGGGCAAACGGTTATATGAAGAGCCAAGACAAGGTGAAGGAGGCGGTAAGGTAAGGCAAGGCAAGGCAAGGCAAGGCAAGGCAAGGCAAGGCCAGGCGGTAATCCGTACGGGATGGGATGGTTGAGGTGGTATGGCGTATGGTATGGACGGCCTAGGGTCCGTCGAGCACACGAAACAACAGGAGCTAGCCACGAACTCCCCGCGTCGTTGGAGGATGAGAAACCCTGGTGTGTTGTGGAATCCCTGTACAAGGTACAAAGAAGGTGTACCTGTACGGACCAGGGGGGGGATGTCAAGCGCAGACCGTGTGGTGTTTATTCCGGACTGTGCCTGTGCCTGTGCCTGTCTGGTGAAAGCGAATAAAAAGCAGCCAGTGCTGTTTGTTGATCACGGCAAGGAACCTGGGCTCCTGGGCTCCTGGGTAGGGCGGCCTGCGTTTGCGGCCAGGTGGGGGAGGCAAGGGCGGTCGGTGACTTCCAGGTTGGCTCCTTGGGCAGGAGAATGTCCCAGCTTCTGGCGGCGCAGTGGGAGCAACTTTGTCGTTGAAATGTTTTGGTGGATTGCAAGACGAAAGAGAGTGGTGTTGAAGTGAACAACGGTCCGGGTGAGTGAGAAGGGGCTTAAAGCGGCGGGCAGAAATAAGCACCTTACGGGTAATCGCTCAAGTCCCTTGAGAGTTGAGACAAGCGAGAAGCGACGGTTCGACAGGGGACGAGGCGGCTGTGAGTGTGCTGAAATGCTGAGGTATGCTTTAGTGTGACTCCAGTTGCAGTCGATTTCCGAGTCCGACGGAGGGGACCTGTGCACGAACGAACTCGACTCGATCCTCCCAAGGCGTTTTTGTTTTATTTGTTTGTCTTTCTCTCAGGGTGGGAAGAGCAAAAAAGAAAATTGGATGTCCTGCACTTCGGGGAGTGCGAGGACGAGACGAAATAACGATAATGAAAGGCTGGTACGTACGAGCTGTGGTGCCCTGTCAGGTACAGCGCTTAACACGAAGATAGCGGGGCCAACAATATTGGATGCTGTGAAGTACCTGGCCTGGTAGGTAACGTGGAAGTTTGCCCTGCGAAGCTCCCTCTCCCTTGGGTACCTTAGTCGGGCGGGCTAATTTGCTGTCACGCACGAGACGAGTGTGCGGTGGCCAAGTGGGCAAAAAGGAATCGTTGGACGGATTCGAAGCGCCAGGTGTCGGCGTCGGCGTTGGCAGCCCACTCAGTCGGTTCCAGGTTGTGAGGACCGAGAACGATCGTGGTGGCGTCAGTGCCTCAACCGCCGCTGCTTGCTGGTCGCTCGTCGCTGCTGTGAAAGGCGAATGAGGCCAGACGGATCCGACGGGTCTGATTGGCCGTGGGTGTTGGAACCTGCAGCTGGAATGGCGCTAAGCTCTTATAATTAGTTCAGGCCTCTGTGATTGGCCTGGGGCTTGCCGCTTACGAAAGACGTCTACGACCAGTGACCAAGGGCTGGGGAAGGAACTCACGGTAGGAATAAACGCCTTCCCTTCGTTCCTTCTACGCTCCAAACGATGGCGGCCAAAAAAGAACAAAGACGATGTGGGTTAAATATGGCACCTTGTGCTAGCTTCGATGCGCCGACGATGAGCTAGCTAGACGCCAGTGTGTCGCTGAGCTGAACCCGGAGCTGAACGCTGCCGGATGGTGAAGATGATGATGATGAGGATGAAAACGACGAAAATCAAGACGGCAGAAAAGACGAAGAGAGAGGAAAAAAGACGAAGAAGAAGAAGAAGAAGAAGAAGAAGAAAGAAAGGATGAGCTAGCTCTCTCTGTCTGGTGGCTGACTCTTTCGGCTTCCTGTTCGTTCCTCCCTCCCTAGGCTTTGCCGCTCTCCAGTTGGGAGTTCCCGCGCATATTATATCTTGGGGATGCATCCCAAGCGGACAGAGCCGCCCATCGATGAACATGGACATGGACAACTGGCGTCGACTGGATGGGCAACCGAAGAAAGGCTCAAATGGGCGGGTAGCTTCTGCATGGCTTCCACGTCGGTGACGGCTTCTAGGGCCAGCACTACTGGCTCGTCCTGGTTCCGATTTGGAGCCAGCGCCTCCGACCTTCTTGTCTCTTCCATCTCATCAAGATACCAGGTAGCCAAGTGGCTGGCTATCCAGGATCCCAGACTCTTCCAGTTGCCGCGCCCAGGGTGTAGTATTTTTTTCTTTCCTTCCCATTACACTCAGGGTACATGCATGCAAAATGCAAGATCAGGATGATGGGAAAGAGAAAAAGAGAGAGTTCAACCGCGCCAACACGCACGGCGCGCGGCTGTTGACGCGCTTCACCTCCCAGACCAGGGCTCCTTCATCATTACACCGACAAATCTTGGCCGGTTCTGTTGGCTCTCGTCCCAAGCCTCCCCATCTCGCGCCTAATAACCCCTGAGCATCCATTGGTCCGTCGCTCAAACCATGTGTTGGCCCTGCAAGATGTTATCAGGAGCGCGCGCCTGCTCCGCCGGAGCTCGGGAGGACGGGGGACGTGGCCCATATTTGCGGCCATCTGCTGGCCCGAGGTCGAATCGACATGCAGCTCTCTTGCTCCCTTCCGACAGGCCGTCATACCGCCCTCGACTCACCTTCTCTGGCACTCATCCAGCAAGTGTGCCGACGTGGAAGTCCACATTCATCTCAATGACTGCTGCATGTGGGAGCAGCCAGCCAGCGTCCATCACAACATACGGATCCCCCCTCACTCTTCACAGGCTGGCTGATTCCAGCGCCCAAGCTTCTAAGGAATGGAATGGACCTCGACAGTTCCAGTTCCGGTGACAGGTCTATCTCCGACGGACACCCCGACGGCATAAACTGCTCTCCTGTTGTGCTCTGCTTGCCGCCGCGGCGTCAATCCCTCCAACGAGAAGGCGTCTCCTCCCGATCCTGGCATCTTTTCGCCAACATCATGCCTCATCGTGTCGTCGGGTTCTAAGCATTTATCACAGAGCATCAGATCCCACACTCCCGCATGCATACGCCGCTATGGTCGCCGCTCGTGACTCAATATTCAGCCCCTGTCTTGCGCGAGTGCTTGAGTCGTGAGATAGACGCCCGTCCGCCTGTTCGCCCTCAAGGAGGCCAATAGATACGACTCAGGTCCACCGGGATGTTGCCAAAGGATTCGTAGAACGTGAGGAAGGCAAGTGCGGCATACACAGTGCAATGGGCAGTCAAGGATACCTGGGCTGTCAGTTCTTTACATCTGATATCGGAGGTGTTTAGCACGGTACTAGTATGATACGTCTTCTTCCTGCTAGTATGTAAGCAGAATATGTGTTTACTGTACCAAACATGTGAGTATGTCTAGATCGAAGCAGATGCTCTTCACAAGCTTGGCAATGGCTAACAGCCCATTTTGCAAGACCCGGCAGATAATACCTACTTATACTGGGTAAAATAGTTATTTTCACCCATAACTGTACTATCGTGTGGGTTCTTTTCAATGGGCTTGTTGTTCCAGATCCATAGACTCCAAGCGAAACTCCATGCTTTGCGGTTCTGGTCAGACACTCATCGGCATGAAGCGCCGTAAACCCACAGAATAAGCGGTCAATTTATCTTTTCATATTGCTCCGATCACACCGAGCATTTATTCATTGCCTGGTCTATCAAACGGGCCAACGGTCGTCTGGTTATGCATCCTGTCTCACCCCCTGAGAAACCATGCCTCCGGTACGCTGAGGCTGAAGACCCCGAGCAACCCCATCATATATGATCGGAGGAAACCCAGGATGGAGCCGCACTGGTTATGCGCACGATAGATCAGTCCAAGCGGGCCAGAGTATTTCTATGAACGATGGAGCTGTCACTTTGCATGGTGACAAGGCCGGGCTTGCACCTATTCGCCGTACATACGGAAAGGCGCGCCAGACTAATCCTTCTGGGACCGGAGAACGGATTTTCTTCTTCTCTGGTCCACTTCCATGACACATATGGATCTTTGCGAGTGACAGGCGACAGGTGATAAGCAACGTCGTTTCGAGAAGATGCACCGGACGCTGCATGTGACATTGCAACGATGGAGTCACTTGTTCCCTGCTGCCGCTCTTGCGGATAGACATGCGCTCCGTCGACGTCTAGCCCCAGCCAAAGAGGCAAAAAACCCAGTACCCGTTTCTTATGCCAGTCCTTGCTTTTGCTTGGAAAGAGCGGTCTGTTCCACCTGTCTGATCCTAGGCGGGGACATTCGGTGCCGAGGAGCAGACGATTCAAACACTTTCGATCCTTCACGCTGTCATTCCCCGCTGCTGGAGGTAGCTCTGTTACCCCTTTTCTTGCTTGCCTTCTTGGATACCGTATCTGCAAGTCCCTCGACAGCAAGGCTCCCGGCAGGGTTGAGTCTACTCCACCACTGCTTTATCATGCTTCAACCACAGCTACTTTCTCCTCTGCCCTCGGTGTGAAGGGAAACCAAGGAAAGTAAGTTGGTGAGTGATTCCATGACAACTGTCCAACCCTGAACCCTGGCAGAAAACAAAACGGGAACTCATCGTTGGCAGGAAAACAGCAGGAAAAAGGGACATGCGGCGCTGAACAAACACCACAACGACACACCCCCGCTATCTCGACAGGACCACGCCTACATGTTGACATATCATTTTCGTCCCCTCACTCGTTCCTCACACACGGCCGAACAAGAAGCTCCTCTCCGACGATCACCGCGCACGGCTGTAGCTACCAATCTTGCTTGCGGGACACGAGCAAACCGACGAGAATCCACCAGATAAACCAAGGCGTGCCCGCTCGAGCCAACGCCGCCCGAGACACCTGGCGTAACGTAGATAGCGTCGAACCATAGCGCCACCACGCCGAGAAATCACATACCGAGGGCGTCACCTGCTCGGGCTCGGGGAAAGTCGGCATGATTTCTCTACACTACAGGGATAGTTGAGGAGAAAGGGATCCTGCCTGGAAAGGGGGCTGGGCTCGGCTTCTGGTGCTGGACCGGTTGTGAGGACCTTGGAAAAGGCGGTGGTGAGTGACTGTCACATCTCTCGTGTTCGTTCATCATGCAGCAACATGGAAAAGTGCACTTGTTCAACGCCAGGGTTGTCTCGTCTCGCATGATTGCCTGATATTTGATATCCCAGTGGGTATCAGGGGGGGGGTTGGTAAATACGTGTGAATGGTGGTGGTGGTGGTTGAGGCAATCTTTGGCGGCGATGTTCGTTATCGCTCTGAAATGCTTTTTGTCCTTTCTTTTTCTTAGATTGTTCGTGTTTATTCAGGCTGTGCCCACTCATGATTTAGGTATGTATGTACATGCCACGCCAATGTGCTCGAGTTCTGAGGAGGTAGGCTGAAGGTAGGCTGGAGGTAGGCTGTGAAGAAGCTGGTAGTTAGGTCATCTCTGGCTTGGTTCAAGGTCAAAAACGCGGGAACCACGATCGCCGTCAACGCGGGAACCGGCGCTGGGAGACACGCTTGTCTTTTTGATGTCTCCTCTGTGGTGGTCTTGTTTCTTTGCTCGTTATATTGGATGGAGTTGGTTGTCAGATCTTTCAAGGTATCTACTTATGTGTCGATGAAGTTTATTGTTGAAGGATACATGTAAATGAGGGTGTTAGCCCCCATTGAGAAACCATGACAGAATATTAAAATCCGATGATTCCTCTTGTGGAAGATTATTTTCTCGGTAGATGAGCCTTGCATACATTCTGTTTTCCTTTGTATGGCTCTCCCCTCAATCTTGCTCAAATTCAGCTAGGTGGCCATGCGTGTTCTTGACATGGGGACCCGTCAACTCAGGGGAATGAACCCTGGCATACCAAGGGAGATATTTACTCCCGTGATGATTCTGAGCGAAGTAGTCAAATGCAGAATTGACATCGTAACTTCCAGATAACGGGGGAGATATCGAGGCTCGTGATTGCAGAGTGTCGGGAACCATACCTAGGCAGTAGTTTGAGGGGGCTCGAAAGGGGTTCTACAAAGCTCACAACGAAGTGGTTTGACAAGGAACGATTACCAATGGTTCCTTGGCTCTATATTCAAGGTCAATAGCATATAGAAGCGCCTGGGGTCTGCTACAGTATTGTAAAGTGATGCTGCCAGCCTGACCTCACAATGCGAAGCAATCTTGTCAACAGACGTATAGGGTTCTATTATGCCTTGACGACGAGCCATTTGGCTGTCTCATCCGTCCCGAGCAATACATGTATCAGAGTAAACCTCAGGTTATCCCGAGCACGAAGTGAGCCATGCAAGCTAGACGCTGATATACAGCACACCGACTGCTCACTGCTCCAGATCCTACGTCTCTCATAAAGGGATATGGCCACAACAACATCACCGCCATGGGTGGAACGATTCTAGGATATCCGCTTCTTTAGAGGGAAAGTGGACACACGAGCCCGGAGACGTTGTAGGTAAGGTTCGTGATCACAGTATGGGATGGACACAAGCGCAGAGGGGCCCCCTGATAGCGCCGAATGCTCGAGGATAGACACAGAGCAAGTAACAATAGCAGATGGGATTGTAAAACTACATGCTATCACTATGTATCTACTCTGGTCCTTCTCGAGGTCTCAGAGCGTTCTCACCAACAGATATTGTCTAACAACAGTACGGGATAGCACGCACCAACATTCTCTCAGTTGCACCTCGCGAACATGATGGTCTCGAACGTTGCCAAGGCACCAACGATGAGCAAAATGAAGTAGCACACCCACTTCGTATCCTGAACCTTCTTGCGCCAAAAAACACCTATCATCTTGGGAACAGAAAGTCCAGAGAGAGTCCTATACGTAAAGCCTGACGGTAATGAGGAACAGAGCGAGGTCGGCGATATTCCGGCGCATAATCTCCACGCTTACAGCGGGAGGGAGGACTGACAGTGAGAACAGGGCGTGGAGGCCACACACACGCACAGCCAAGCACACAAGATTTATCCTTCTCGCGCGATAGCCAGGCGTCAAGTTCTTTTTGTTGTTCTTCAGGCCCCCGGGCTGGGCCGAAATCTGAAGGCTGCAAAGCCAAGACCAACAAACGAATGGACGGTAGAATCTCTCCAGGCCGTGGCATACCAAGACCAAGCAATGGTCTGGTGGAGATCACAAATAGGTATCCCAAATTGCAAAAGGTCAAAGTTGCCAGGAGCAAGCGAGGTCAGGTAGGTAGCCGAGCCCAAGTTGGATTACACGGTAGCATCGAGGCCGGTCGAGACTGACACCGACACGGACGCTCCCCAGCTTCGCCCAAGTGAGCTGATGACTCGTGTCAGGTGCTGGAAGCTGTTTCGATATCCGGCGTAATCTCAACCCAGAACGGAAACTGATATGAACTCAATGCCCCCCCACCAGAGAAGGGAGATTCCGCCCAGGAGCCGCAAGTCTCGCCCAACCACGAGGCCACGTTCATCCCGCCCCATCAACCAGGTGTCAATATTTGAAAGAGACGGAGAGAAGGGTGTCAGATGAGCTTCGTAATCATCGAGTAGGCCCAGTCTCATCCAACAGGGTGAAAGAACCCAAGGCCACGGTATCCGGTGGATCAACACACACACCCATAGATGCCCGATTCTGGACAGCTGCTTAATCGAATCGGACAGCTAATTACTTCACGGACCTGAATGACATAAAGCTTCCGAGAGCGGTAAAAAGACCATGTAGATATGATCCTAAACGGGACGACTGAGACACTTGGGCGTTGTCGTTGTCGGATTTGATAAGCGCCAGCCAAGTAGCTGTATTTTGGTCGGGCATGGCATGGGCCATGGGAGTAATCTGCAGTGAGCGTGGTGTAGTGGTATCGAGATCGGAAACATGGGCTACAGAAAAGCTCCGCAGAAGGGGGTCGAATGAGAAGGTAGAAGTCGAGATTGAGGCTTTCATTCGTCGCGTCCCTGTTGTTGAACAGGGGCGAGCTCATTGCAGAATCGGGAAAGGCGGCTGCTGAAGAACGGGGGTCATCATCATCATCAGACGCAAAGCTCCCTCCGACGACGTCAGTCCTTCAGTCAGTCAGTCAGTCCGCAAGTCCAGGCCGGTCTGATGCTTGCAAATCAACGGTTGGGCAGAAATTAATGGTTTGCCGTATCCGCACCTGCCAGGCAATCACAATGGGATCTTGGTCGAGTCCTTCCCGGCGGGTGAAGCTGCAGACGGACACGAGATGTGCGGCAGCAAGCCATTCCAAGTTCAGCCCATCCTTGTTTGGGGGGAGGAAGGGAAATTGAGGCAGAGACTCAAAAGCAGGTAGCTTCATGCAGCAGCCCGAATCTGGGGTAAAGGTTACGGGAGCGGCAAGCAGCAAGCAGCCTCTCTTCTTCGCTACTGTGATGCATCTACACCAGATCAGGCCGTGATCCGGGGTGATATTGATTGGTCTTGATTGGATTCCGTGCGTGGAAAAAAAAAAAAGCAGACTGATACCCAGGGAACAGCCACTTGGGCCCGCGCTATGCGCGCTGTGCCGGTTTGATGCCGCACCTCGCGTGGGACTGTCACGGCACACGCCAGAAGCAGGAGCAGATATCCAGAATTCCAGATGCCATGCTGCCGCCTGCTCATTACGCTGGTAGATTCATCACACTGGGTCTTTCGAGGGAGCGAGATTAGACCGAAGATCAAGGCCAGCAGCGGGCCAGCGACAGCGAGAGCGAGAGCGACCAGAGAGGGAACTTTGGTACTAAATCGCGGCAGAGGGAGATGATGGCCTCGCCAAAACGGCCTCGGGGGTTGCAACGCAACCGCAACGACATTGCACTCGACCGGGGTCGGGGTCAGCAACCACGTTTTCGGATGAAACAATGCAACTTTCTACACGTAGAGGAAGTGGGTGAAGTGGTGCACTTTGCTTCTGCTTTGCTTCTTTGGCGACTTGAGGTGCGGGCAGTGGGCGGGAGAGGTCGGCCCATCCATGGTCGCAAGCCACCACACGCGTCCCTGGTGCAATCAATCATGATTGCGCTGAAGATGGAAGGAATTGATCTCCTCAATTGGACTAGGCTGACCCATGTCAACCCAGCGTCCTCCTCATGGCTCGGGTAGTGTACCTCAGCTACGGAGCTGGTACGGATGCACAAGGTGAAGATGCACAAAGCGAAGAAAGTCCCCGTCGTGTCGCACGGCATTTGATGGGGCAGGGAAGGAGGAGTGAGAAATGAAGCTGGTGAACTGGTGCAGTTCTTCAGATGCCTGCCTGGTAGGACCAGGTAGCCTTGCTGCTAGGTACATAGGTGGGCGGGGAGCGAATGGAGACTGAATCCATCAACGATCGCGGGCAGGGCAGCGAGAGGACAGTGCTAGGCAACCTTCTTCTGACCTCGTTGCACTTGACGGGGGAGGCAGGAGCGATCGTCGCTGCTTCAACCCGCTTTCCGGCGATTCGCCCAAAAAATGGAGCCAGTGGGCTCCCCCAGATTGTCAGAAATACCGGTATCCGTGTGTCTCGAGGCGGATTTTCCAACCACTCAGAGAATTTGCCTGCCTTGATTTTTCGGGCCTTGTCATCCAACCATCTCGTGTCGTGTCGTGTCGTGTGGTCCCCTGCACCAATGCGCTTCTGGAAACCAACAAACAAAGTCGAAAACGAGGCTCGGGTTGGCCCCAGTCACCGACCGATCCCTCCGCGCCGCCGCACTGCTGCTGCGCACCCTCGATTGAATTGGCAGCGAGTGTTAACACCATGCCGAGGAGTTACCTAAGTGCACCCACACCGTCACCCCATCAATCCGAGCTGTCGATAAGATCAGGTAACTGCGAGGTCAGGTCCTTTGGAGTAACTTACACTAGACAGACAAATGTCGCAAAGGGATCAACAAAGTCGAGAGACAGGGAGACAGGGAGACAGGGAGACAGGGACAGACAGACAAAGACAACGCATCTTGCGTTTGGATGACACATTGTGTCGTCACCTGATTGACAATCGGGAATTTCATGCAGGCCCTATAAGGTGAGGTGGAGAGACGAGAGGGAGTCCTGCATCCCATCCCATTCCCATCCCATCTATCGGTCCTCCCGAGTCCCGCCATCCCTGGTGTTTTCGATATAGTTACGGGTTACCGGCGTGGACCTACTGTACGCGTACCCGCCTAACGAGATTTGCCTTCTACACGGTAATGCTGTGATATGGAACCCAAAAGTTCCATGCTACGTTATTAATAAAAGTGTCGAGTCATCACACAACTGACATGCTAGCCGCCGCAGAAACAAGACCGACGGCACTTGGTATTGTGCGCCCTCGGATCTTATGAGTAGTGCTGGTATACATGAAAAATGAAAATGGAAATGGAAACTGGAAACTGGAAACGGGACCTGGAAAGCTGAAGCTTCTCCCCCGCTCAGCCGTCAGAATCAGGACTCAATGGGTGGCGCTGCTGGGTCCCGTCGGGTTAGGGAGTGAGATGTGTCGGGTCAAGTTCCCAGATAGGCATTAGGCCCTGAGCCAGCAGACTGGCGGGCAGCGGCAAGTCCCCACCCGTCCCAGCGTCCACCACTCACCGACATTTGGGCGTGGAACGGCAGCCAGAGGCAGAGGCTGGAGGCTGGAGGATTCGAAGCATGGCCAAGGCTCATGAATGGGATGAGGATGCGCCGGGCTGGACTGTTACGACTCAACCTGACGCTTCCTCCATCCTGCATCCCCGGTGCTTGGCCTGCCACCCTCCAACCTTTCCATTGGGCACAGTCTGTGTGGTGGGTGTTTGCCCAACCCGACCTGTCCCATTCACGGCAAGCCTGGAACAAGCAACTTCAAGAACAGAGATAACTTATCAGTAGTAATGTTGTGAGTTTTTTATTGTATTTTATTTGTTGCAGCGCGCCGTTCGATCCAAGAGGCCCTGGCAACTACGAGTTGACATGTCCGGCATTTTGGTCGTGAAAGCGAACACTGAGGTGGTGATGAACAAGATACCGTCAAGGGTTAAAGAACAGACCCGTCTGCTCGGCACGCCCCAAAGTCGTCCCTTGTCTCCGCGGCCCCGACGTCCCAAGACATCCCAGGGCCTTTCTCGTATGTGACGTTGCTCAGTCTATATTTAGGCGTGACCCGGACAGCACACAGCACAACAAGACAATACACGACAGCTGGAACTGGCATGACGGCCTCCAGCTGTTTAGTGTGCAGTACGTAAGGTAGCAGAGTCGAGTTCAAGGTGGGTGACCTTGGGTGCACGACCAGATAAGGTACCGAGTGGAGAATTTGGTCGTCGGTCAAGCAAATGGTTCAAGGTGTGAGACGGTGAGACCACCCGCCTACCTGCTTGACGGGACAACTCATTGCTTGAGCTCTAAGAACGGTTATTAACGTCTGTGCCGTCTCATACTGCACTCTGGTCCAGCGCAAGAGTCCCAATGTCACGTCTTAGAGAGCTGTGTTAAGCAGCGGGCAGATCCGGCAGTAAGCAGTTGGCGGGTGGCAGCTCAGCGATGACATGGAAGCCAAAGAGTCGGTGTCTAAATCTGTCGGAGGGACGCAATCCAACAAGACACCGTGACTGCAGTCGGCTCTCTCCAGGGCGATGGATGGGCTGAGAAGCCCCCATGTCCCTGCCTCATGCTGTGAGAAAAAGTGCAACAAATTCAGAAAGCGAATATACCACAGTGTTGTTCATGGAGAATGAATGCTTAGCCCGTAGTATCCTGTATCTCGGTAGTGTATTCCATTCCGCCTTTGTTGGTCTGGGCCAGCGTCTCGCTTAGCGACCCTAACACATTGGAGCAGTTGCGTCACGACATCCCCACAAATCAAAGGCGAGAGTGAGTTGACGGGCGACAGCCTGGGGTGCCATCCAGAGCCGCGCTGAAGCAAGAAGGAAGTGAAGCGATCCACAAACGAAGCCCCTCGCATGCCCTTCGCAGGTACTTGTACACTACAGGTCAGGCACCTCAGGTACCACAGTACAGGTAGACAAGACACCTCCAAGTTGTCCGGGTAAGCCAGCACATCAGGTCAAGGTACCTGGCAGTGCAAGTACACGGGCAGCGCTGGTGGTGCTCTCCTGTAGTTCGACATCCAGCACTTGCCAAATGTTTTGAGGCTCATCCGCCAGCCCGCGCCCATTCCATGGCATTAGCAAACCTCTAAGAAAAACCTCCATGAAAGCATTGCCCTGTAGGGACGGCAGGAGAAAACGCCATGCGTGAAATGCGCCACTCGCAAACAAAAAAAAAAAAATGTCTCGACGGGCTTTGACCGTTCGAACTGCCGCTAGGATGTTCTTTTCTTTTTCTCCCTACCCCCTCGTCTTGCAGAAGAAGCGCTGGCCCCGCAAGCAAATTCCTGCAGCGACACCCCCTCAGAGCCGGACACGCCCCCCCACTCCCTACAACTCTGCCAGCAACCAGCCATCTTTGGGGCTAAGAGGACTAAAAGCTCGAGGTGGCCCCACTCGCTAGCTGATTCATCCAACCAGAGAATCAAGTTAAAGAACTCTGGTCGCGCCCTCAAATCATCTTTCGTCTCTCCCTCGTCTCTCCTCCTTTCCCTCGCACAACCAATCATCCGCCCAATCACCCACTCCACCCTCGAGCTGCGACCGAGGGAAAAACCGACCGACAGCCAAAGAAAAAAACCCATCAAATCAACGGCCGCTCTCCATTCCAAAAGCCAAAACCATTTGCAGTCCAATAAGGACTGAATACCAGCAAACTTTGTCTTGCAACACACAGCAACCACACCCGCAACCGCGTTTCAGGTCGCTTAGTCACACTGCCTGCCCAATCTCGGGGAACCACCTCGCCCTGGTACTTGGTCTTACTCTTTGCTTGCACTGCACGACGTCCCTGAGCTCAGGTATTTTGCTCCACGACCGGCCGGCTCCATTCGCAGCGCAAGGCCAACCAACCAACCGTCAGCCGCCTGGAAGGAAGGCCCATTCGCGCAGACGCGTTTGCTCGCTCAGCCCTACCAGCCAACAAAGTTCAACCCCAGGTATGCTACCGCCTCTTTTAGACTCTCGTGTTCATCCAGCCTTTGACGTTTTGGCTTTTCCTTCCCCGTCCCCGAGTTGCGCTTGCGGGTCCATCTTTTCCCTTGACCGTCTCGTTGGCCTGCCTGCCTGCATCTCTCCATGCACTGTCAGGTTGGCGTGCATCGATTTCGTTGAGGCGTGATGCAAGCTCCCTTGGTAATGGTGAACGAAGCACAGGTGGGAGGAAGCAAGGGCTGGCGACGCGCGGGTGTGGGCGCGGGCGGAAGGGTGTTGCCTTCCCAATCGCTCGTGTCCCACGCCCTACAGCCATGGCTACGGCACGCAGCCCTGCCCTGCCCGCTGCCTGGCCTGGGCTACTCCCCATTACCTGCCCTTAGGCCTTAGGTTCTAGCCCCTCTCTGTCTCTCATGCCCTGCCCTCCACTGTCTGGCTTTGTCTCGCAGCCGGGGGCCTCGACTTCAGACAATGCAAGAGGACATCGGAGCTGTCCCTGGCTTCTTGTTGATAAACGACACCAAACTCACGGGCACATACTCACATTCTGTCGCAGTTCTTCCCGACCACCCGGCTGGTACCTGGCCAAATTCGGGGAAAGTACCTTGCGGATAGCAAGTGCCCTAGCTGTGCCCACTTTCACCCTCTCCGACGACTTCCAACTTGTCCTAGTCCTAGCCCGCCATTTTCCAGCCAGTCACCGGCCGAGCGCAAAGGCACCCAAGAACGACCCCGTCTCAAACAGCAAATCAGCTCGCCCGCCTGCCCTGGTTCGCGACACGCTGGATACAGAACCACGATCAAACCCGAGACCTATCAACATCGAAATCTTCAACTTCGCTCTCACCATTGGCCATATTCCAGTCCCGTGATAGTCGTTCCCTGCGGAAAACAAAATAACCAGATCCCTCGTCGTCGCCCTTCAATCAACGGCGCCGCCTACCAGATCGATCGCATTTCTGAGCCCCGTCCATTCAGACAGGCCCAGCTCCAGGTCCAACCAAAGATGTAAGTAACTTCAAGGCCCTTCTTCATCTGTTCCTGTTCCTGCTCCCCTTTCCCGTTCCCCGTTCCAAGCTCGGCCTGCCCGTACCAGTTTCGCTCGCTTCCCTTCCCTCCCTCCCGCTTCCAGGCGCCTTAGTCCTCCCGCAGCTGCACATCACGCTATTGCCACAGAGAGTTCCTTGCGACAATCGTTTACTCCAACACCTTTTCTGTCCATTTCGTCCTGTTATCTCTGATTTGCCGAGACCGTGTGCACTTTGTTGCTTCCGGAACACGCGGCGATACACTCATTTGTCTCTTCATGCTCTACAACCCTCCTTTGTTTTCCTGAAACACGTAGCTAATGAGACCCAGCCTTCTTCTCCGAAGAACTTGCATCTGCCGGACCCAACCGGTCAGCAGCACTGCACACCGTGGATTATTGAAGCGGTACGTCTGCGCTTGTTTCTCCTCCCTCGTCATCAAGTCCCTTCTGGCTGCTCTCTGGCTAGAACGGTACCCCGAACCCCTCCATTCTTTGGCGCGCGCCCACGTAATCCATGTAGTCGACAGACGGGAGGCAGTGTGAACCTCGCCACACAAACACAGGCCTCAGGTTTCTTAGCCCCGTTCATGTCACATTTGGGTCAACCGTCTTCTTGTTTCCTTCCGTTACACATCTGCCTTGCCCCGCATCACCCTTCCCTGTCTTGTCAGTCGCATGGAGTCGGCGCCGATGGACCCCGTTCATCCCCTCTACCCGCCCATGGGCAATTGTTCCTTGTTCTGTCATGTGCACGTCCCGGAACGAACCATTCCAAGATAGCCTCGAGTCTCTATGGAGGGGAGGAACTGTCCGAGTATGTCGATTGCTAGCCCGCTTGGCAGCTTTGGGCTGCGAACAGTCGTTGGCGCCTTTCAGTTTGTCACTTGTTTGGTGCTGTCTTTTGATGCCCACTTTTGGCGCTGCCACCAAGCAAGGCCAGCCAGGCTGGGTCTGGGAGCGCTGAGTTGGTTGACAAGGTGGGCCTGGCTCGTGCATATTCCGTCATGCATGCCAGCGCATCAAACTGGCCCAAGGCGCCAAAGGAAACAGCCCACCACTCATACCCCCCGTCGCATCATCCAAGCTTCTTTGCTTATATACCTACCTACCTTACACTACTTCCGAACTGCGGACTAACGCCTCAGGTTGGATAGATCTTGAAAGCGATTCTCGCAATAACGGCAGGCATCCTTTGGTTTAATTTATCTGGACTTGTCTTGTTCAGCCTTTCAACCCTCGAGCCGTTGCGACCTCCCCACCAGTCCGGCGTCGGCTCCACTTGTTCTGGTTGTTTTTCACGATAACCTTGAAAGCCCTCCCAGCACGGCTCTCACGTGGCTTCGCTCATACACGCCTCCTGCTCCTCACAAGACGCCCGCAGCCCACAACCCACAGCCGAGCCACCCACCTTTCGCCCCGCGACTACATCAGCTTGCATATGCCGCTTGCGACCAATTGCGCAGCGTCTCTACCACCTAATCCAGTGCCAACGCATCACTCCAATAGATTGGGTGCACATCCAGCCCAATCCACAGGTATACCAGGTAACCTTAATTGTCCTCACGCGTTCAGCCCAAACAGGGCAGATCCTGGAGGCTTTATCAACTGCACTGGCCATCTCGAAATCGATCTGAGTGGTAATCCGCACTGCGATTACTGAGTTGATCCCTATCAGCAATCCCCACAGCTACCAAACTGGCTAGTATCGACGTACCTCAACCAGCTGTCGCGACTCTACCACCGCGATTTTACGCGACTTGGTGACGGGCTCCTCGTCAACATCTCCGAGGATGATGGAATACGCACAATACCAGCAACAACCCCCAAGCGCACACTCCCAAGCTCACATCCAGACGGGCTACCCGAGCTCGGCAGGCGGCAACAGCATCACCTCGCCATCAAACCAGCATCTTCCCCAGCACGGCGTCCAAACATCCCCTATCCTTCCATCTCAGCAACACCACCAACCTTCACCGACCCAAGGCCATAACATGTATCAAGCACAGTATGGCGTCCCGCAACAAAACATGCACGGTTATGGAATGCCGCAAATCCAGGCTGCGGCCATGGCTGCGACCGCTGCTGCGTCAGGCTCATCCTACCCTTACATGGCGTCAGACCCAAACCTACAGCAGTCGCCAAGGATGTCGGGTGTAAACGCGAAAAAGGACTCGAGGGGGGGACCTAGGTCGCCACAGCAGTTGAATAGCTTACCGCAACGGCGTCTCAGCCAGGTCACTAGCCCCGGAGTTCCCAATGCGCAAACGATGCTCAACCACGGCCCGCGATCCGCTGTTCCTCCTCCGATGTCAGCTTCGCAACAGATGCCTCCACCACAGTCCCCCGAGATGGCTTCAGGGGCCGTCGAGGAGTCACCTCTCTACGTCAATGCCAAGCAGTTTCACCGTATTCTCAAACGAAGAGTAGCTCGGCAGAGGCTGGAGGAGGCCTTGCGATTGACGAGCAAAGGCCGCAAGCCGTACCTCCACGAGTCGAGACACAATCACGCCATGCGACGGCCTCGTGGTCCGGGTGGGCGGTTTTTAACGGCCGAGGAGGTTGCTCAGATTGAGCGGGACAAGGCATCGGGCGGAGAGACCAAGGCAGAGCCGGAGCCGGTATCAACGAAGACTGCAACTGGGGCGACAAAACGGAAGTCGGAAGGCCACTCGAGCGCGCCAGCCAAGAAGTCGAAGAAGGCGGTGACGGAGAGTCCCGAGGAAGACGATGAGGAGGATGCGGACGACGACTGAGGGAAATCCGAGGCCGACAAACAAGAAAGCAAAAGAGGCATGGGATCCATACCCCATTTTCCTTGTTCCAAGGAGTGTCATGACGTTACGACTCGCAACTCGCCCTCGACGCCGTCACCGGATTCGTGAGCAACATGAAACGAATGTAGCGAGGAGTCTTGGGTTTGGCGAGATGCGTGTTTGCTATTTTCCCCCAGGATTGGGCACGGCATATCATATTCCTCTGGTTTTTTTGTTCAGGGATGGAATTGGCGGCGGGTTGGTATCTGCCCGGCGGCTCCCGGGGACGACATTCGCTTTTCGGTCAACACAGCACAGCGGCTCTTTTTCTGTTCCTTAATCCCGATACCAAATACAATTCGCCTCACAGCACAAGCAGCGACAGCATAGCGTCAGAGCGGGAGAGAGGAAATGGGGATTTTATATGGTAGGACGGCAGGAACCGGAAGGCAAGGTCCGGCGCGTTTCCCCTTGTTGTTCTCCAGGTCTGGAATTGGAAGATTGTGCAAATCATGGATGAATGGAACACGACGGATACCCCATTTTTTCATACCCCGTTTGTGAAGGTTTTTATTATTATTTCTTCATCTACTCTGGTCTCATCGCGGTTTCTTCTTTGTGGAAGAGCAGCTTTCCAGTTCTGTTTGTTCCGTCTTGTTTTCGTATTTATCGGTTTCTTGGTGGGAGGCCCTCTCAACCCCATATTTTGGATCTGGATTGTTCGTAGATGGAAATGGGTCTGGTTACCTTGACCACTGGAAGACTGACATGGCAAGCCACGGAAAGGGGGGTGGCGGCGGGAGAAGGGCAGAGAAAAGGAAAAAGAAGCCATCAAAAAGACAGACAAAGCCAACAAAACAAAACAAATAGTACAGAGCAGATCAGAGCAGATACTTGATGATGTGATGAATTATGGACGCGCAGCGCACATGTATTTCGGAGATTGTGCCTTTTCGGGGTTTCTTTTGTGCTTTTTGTTCTTTGTTTTTGGACCGGGAAGATACTTGGTAGCCAGCGAGGCAGTCAGTCACACTGCGAGTTAGCCCGGCGGTTTTTTATCTCAACTCTATTGCTGCTTGTATCCTGACTGTTGTCCTTTGCAACTCGTTCCCGGCATGACATTTGCGCATGTCGGTCATTGGGTAGGTAATTAGGTGCCCCTTTTTCCAGTGGACCGTTAGGACAGACACTAGGTAAGGCGGTAGCCAGTCCTAGTGCTGGTGTCCTGTCTGTCGTGAAGATGGACCTTAGCTGGCAAATCACACACCTCGGGGCTACTCGTCTCGCTGATGTATCCATATCCTGGTCTTGTCTTGTGGTCAGCCAGTCGGGAGTCAACCTTGGCTTGTAGTGTAGGTTGTGTGGTTTTCGCGGTAGTATCCCCCCGTTTCCCGTTTGGTTCCGGTCGACGTACACTACGTATGGGACCGCGAAGGTGAACTGTCTAATGTAATGTCGTGCAGCGGCAGTGTGTCGTAGCAAATGTGATTGAATGGATGGGGATGGGATGGGATGGGGATGTGATGTGATGTGATGTGTGGTTTTGATAGGTACCTACACGTGTACCTACCCACGTGCTACTTTACTTTAGCTACCGACCTTACTTAACCCGTACCCAGCACGTTTTGTTTTCCATCCCGTCACTCGACAGGTGCCTGCCCGCACGCACACCTCGGTTTGGTTCAGAGGGTGGAGTGAGCGAGCGAGCGAGACCTGGGACTTAGGTTTTACCATTTACCTATTTTTGTGCCAGTCGGGGAAATTCATTATGTTACCCAAGGGGCTGGCTTCATTTGCAGCCCGGTGAATTTTTGGTGACTTTTATTGTATTTCTTGACTACGAAGGTGCTTGGGCTTTGTGGTTGATGTGGTTCGGTTTTGGTGGTGATGACAGCGACGTGCCTGAAACCTAAGGCCAGGAAGGCAGTGCAAAGTCTCGTCCCTGCTTTGCTTGCTTTGGCTGGTTTGTTGGGCTTGGCGCTTGGCGCAAGACGCAAGGGCCACTCCCGCTGGCCCCACCGAGCGCTCTCAACCCACTCACCCACCCACCGGGCCCAGTTGCCAATCCGCTGCAAGCATCACGACGGGACGACGACGACGAGTAACGACAAGAACTTTTACTTTATCAACCTCGACAAGCCGCCGTTCGTTTTCTTCCGGGCCGAGACTACCTACATCTGCCATCTGCACTGCCGCCGGTGTCCACAAGCGATCGAAATGCTCTTCTTCAGGTATGTTGGGGGTGTGCTTGCTTTCCAGTGTCTGTCTGGTCCGTCGCCGCGCGCCGGGCCTCGGGTTTATTCCCCTTGCTTGCTTGCTTTTGGACAATAGCTTGTTCTGGCTGCACATTGTATTTCTCCCGTGCTAGGAGGAAAAGAGTGATGGTCTGTTTCGGGTTTGTCTCCTCGCTGTGCGCTGTGTTGAGAGTCGAGCTTGGAACGATGCCCGGAGGGGGGCCATGAGCTGAGATGAGCGGGGGGGGGGGGGGGGGGGGGGGCGGCTATTGAGAACCAGCCGTTGTCATATCGCATGTCTTGTGCTCTCATGCTCACTCACTCATAAACACGTCCACCCATCTACACACACACACATCTCTCTCCTCCCTCTGTTTCCATCACCACCAAAAAGCTAACACCACTCACCACTCAGCTTCTTCAAGACGCTGATTGACCACGAGGTCACGGTTGAGCTCAAGAACGACATCCAGATCCGGGGCACCCTCAAGAGCGTGGACCAGTACCTCAACATCAAGCTCGAGGACATCTCCGTCGTGGAAGAGCTCAAGTATCCCCACCTTGTACGCATCCCACCGCCCGGCTTCTTCCTTCCGGCTGTGCCACGTTGTTTGTCATGATCCAACAACACCCTGCTAATCTCTCTCTCTTCTTGCCTCCTCCCACTAGAGTGCCGTCAAGAATGTCTTCATCCGTGGCTCGGTAGTCAGATACGTGCACCTGCCAGCCAGCGCGGTCGACATCCCGCTGCTCGAGGACGCCACCAGGAGGGGTAAGTCTTGTCTTGTCTTGTTCTTTATCCCCGAGCCCTCCATAGTTGGCTGACACATCGTCTAGAAGCAGCAAACCAAGCCGGCAAGGCCAAGTGAGCTGCTAGCTTGAGTTGAGAGATTTGAGAGCGTCTTTTATTCTTCTTCTGTCTTTTTCTTCCTTTCCGGGTTGGTAAAAAAAAGAAAAGAGAGAGGTATCAATTGGCATGCATGGCATATGTGGGTTTTAAAGTAGCAGCGATTGTCACTAGACAGACAGCCGCCTGGAAATATCAGCTTGGCTTTTGTTGGTCCGGGAGAACCTGGCAAAGGGGTGGATGGCCAGTCTTTTTGTTCTTGATGTGCAAGAGAACAAACCCGTCGAGATACAGTCGACTCGGCTGGCGGCGGGACGGGTGTTTCCAGGACATGAACACCACGGGGAAATAGACAAGATACAACAGACCAACACCAACGCCGACCTTGTTTGTCTCTCCCCTTTACCTGTGAGATAATTATTCACGCAAACAAACCACAGTGACCGGAGAACCAAGTGCTGCAGCGCGGTGAATATGTACAGTGCTCATACCCACAGAACGGCACACACCTCTGCCGTTGCATATCATAATATATCATATATCATCAAGGTTCCATCCAATAACCAAATACACACACAACGTGTACAAAATGCAACAGCAACCCCTATAATTAACAAAAAAAAAACCCTAACACCAAACCATCCAAATCACCAATACACGCCCACGCCCTTCCTCGCATCCTTCCCATCCCACAGCACAACACCCCCCTTCTCCTCCCCATCCTCCCCACCGGCCTCCAGAACCCTGACAAGCCCTTCCTTCCTGCGCTCGGCAACCCACCGGTCCGTCCACCCCTTCATGCGCTTCCTGCTCGCCTCGCTCCCGACATTGACAGTGGGCACGACCTTGTCGATGCGCAGCGCCATGACGAACAGCGCCAGCTCGCGGAAGCTGCTGTGCTCGCTGTACGGCACACCAAAGCACATGGCGTCGGCGCTGGCGCCGCGCTGGGGGATCAGATCCTGAACAGCGAAGCGCGCGCGCCAGCCGGCGCCGTGCAGGAGGTGCGCGCTGGGCACGCTGGCGGGCGGCAGGTTAGCGTTCACGACCGCCTTGCCCGCTGGGCGAGAGGGCCGGTAGTTCCAGCCCGAGGGGCGGAAGCCCACCACGCGCGCAAAGTGCGGGCGGTGCTGCGGCAGCGCCAGGTACGCGGCCAGCGTGTCGGCGCGGATCTCCATGAGCATCTGCATGTGCACCTGCGCCTCGCGCGGGTCCGACGTCATGAGCGCCGCCAGCTCCGGGTCGTCGAGCTGCTTGATGATGCGCATCTTGGCCGCGCTGGCGAAGATCTTGGTGTGCAGCGCCTGGGCGATGGCTTTGCAGATGCGCTCCTTGCCGATGCTGTAGGTGCCGCAGACGACGAGCAGGCGGGGGCGCGGGGGCTGCGGCTGGAGGGTGGTGAAGGCATTGGTGGTGAGTGGTTTAAGGGGGTTCTGGTCATCGTTGTTGCTGTTCTTATCGGACGCAAAGAACTTGCTGACGCTCTCGGTGTCGATGGGGGCGCCGCCTTCGCGGCGGCGGAGGAGCGAGTCCCACGCGGCGTGGTGCTTGTCGGCCAGGCCCTGGTTCAGCGAGGCGCAGAGCTCGGCACAGGCGCGCGTGACGTCTTCCTGGGGCGGGAACGAGTAGCGGGGGTTGAGGTAGGTGGTGTCGAGGTAGCAGACGTCGATCTTTTGCTGCCTTGTCCTGCCCGAGATGGCGTCGACCGTGTCGGGCCGGAGCTGGGGATGCGCGATGTGCGCGGGACAGGCGCGGAAGTCGCCGCAGTGCAGGATGCGGTGTGTCTTGCCGCTGCCGACTGTGCGCTCAAACAGGAACAGCGAGCTGCCCGGGCAGTGGTTGGCGGGGATCATGGTCACCGCGACGTTCGGCGTGCCCGGGACGGGCGTCTTGACGTCAAAGTCGAGCTCGACGACGAACTTTGCGGCTGTCTTGAGCTGGGTCTTCACCAGGGACCCCGTCACCTTGCTGCAGAAGATGGGCCCGTGTGTCCAGCTCGCCGTCAGGCCGATGTAGTGGTCGCTGTGGAAGTGGCTGAGGAAGTAGGCCTTGCAGCCCTCGACGGCGCCGTAGCGGAAGGCATCGACGCAGATGGAGAAGCCCGGCATGATCTTGTAGAAGGGACACGTCCGCATGTACGCCGGCATCCCCCGGGACGAGGTCTCGGCAGCCGCCGCTGTCTGCCAGGCCGCATCCTCAGCATGTCCTGACATGAGCTTGGCGAAGGCCGAGCCCGAGGCCCCGGTGGCTGCCGAACCATCGTCGCCGAGACTGAAGGGGACCGCCTGCCCCGGCCGTGGGGTCGCTGTTTTGGCAAACCGCTTGCCCAGTGCCGCCCCATCGATGGTACCGTTGCGTTCCGGCTGCTGTCGCTGTCGCTGCCGCGGGTCTGTCTTCACTGGGATGGGCGGCGCAGGTAGGGGCGTCGGGTTGCCATCAAGGCATGCATTCACGTGTGCCGTCGCCTGGGCCTCGTTCACGCCGGCAAGAATACCGTTACAGATTGGGCAGCTCTCCGACACCGTCGCAGCCTCCTCGCCGCCCTCGCCACCTTCCCCAGCCGCCTCGGCCTCGAGCTGTGCTTGTTCCTGCATGTACCGCATCTCTCGAAACTCCTCGCCCAAGAAGTAGTCGTCCTCCCCGAACTGGTCCGCATCGACATCGACATCGACGTCGACGTCGGCGGGGTCCTCAACCCCCCCGAATTCGTCGCCCGTCGGCTCTTCTTTGTTGCTCTCCTCCTCTTTCTCCTCCACGGACTCGTCTGCTGCCTTCTCGGCACCCGATGTCTCCTCTCTCAGCAGTCGGACGCCCTTCAAGTCCGGGCGCCTGAGTTCTGCAAGCTTCAAGTTGCACGGCCTAGTCTCCAGGTTAATCGTAGGTTCTGACTCGGGTTCGGCCTTGACGGTGGATGTGGACATGCTTTTATTGTTGCCATGTGGGCTTGGGCCGCTGGTCGGGGGTGTGGATCCTCCGCTGTCGTCTTCATCGTAGTCGTCCTCGTCGCCATCTCCGTCGCAGTCGTGGTCGTCGTCGTCAGAAGAAGAGTCGTCCAGGAATGGATTATTGATAATCTTCTTGTTCGGCGGTTTCTTCGACACTGGCGGCAGGGCTGTTGCTTCTGCTGTGTCCTGTATTGCTTCGGCCTTTTCCGCGGATGTGTCTCCCCTCGCCTCAGCCTCTGGGCCTGGGATCAGTTTCCTCCTCTTAACCGACGACTCGGCCTCGTTGAATCTGGACTCGGCCACGCTGCCGTTGGCGCTGTGTTTATCTTCCTCCTGCTCCTCCCTCTCCTCCTCCTCCTCGTCCAAATTGAGTGACGGCCCTGGAGCCCCCTCGCCGATGAACAGCGACTCGTCCGACGACTTCTTGAAGTAGTTGAGAATGCTGGCGTTGGGCTTCGTCTTTATCTTGGACACTGGCGTTCTCGCGGGAGTCCCCCTCGTGGGCCTGCGGGGCGTTTTGGCCGTCACTTTTGCGGACCCCATCGCTAATTGGATTCTGATCCGCGACTCAACCGCGGCTGCTGCACCAGAGAGGGAGGGTGTCTGGGGGCTCGGATCGAGGTCGGTTGGCCGATTCAAAAAATTAGCGGGCGTGACGCATTGCACCAGGGAACAAGAAACGCGGGTTCCGGGTTTCCCCCCCCCCCAAAATAGCGGGCAATGGGGGTTGTCTGGAGGGGCGTTTGTTCGCGTCACTAGGAAACGCCACTCGCGGTGTCACGTGGGCCATTATCACAAGCAAAGGGTCAAAGGAGGCAGATTACCATCCATTCAGTCATCAATCTTCTCTCTCTCTCTCCAACGGCCGCTTTGGTTCTTCATGCGGGCAACTCAAGCCGTAGGACGAAAGAGCCGCTTCGTTAGGACCGGCCCAGAATTTGTGCCATCTATTATCCCGTACGACTGAGGATTTTCCCTCCCCAATCTGATGCAAGAGATCCCCAACGAAAGAAAGACAAAAACATCCGCTTTTTTTTGTTTGTTTGGAACATGCTCATACTACCTCCCCCTACTCCTCCGCCTCCTCCTCCTCCTCGATAACATCGTGCGCCTCTTCAGCATCGTCATCGAAGCTGTTGCCAGGCACCTCGTAAAGGCGGAGGATGTTCTTGTTGGGATCCTTCACCAGGATGAACTTTCCTTCCTCCCGCTTCAGACACATGTCTGCGATCGTCCGGACAATACCCCATCCGTTGGAGAGCTGCAGGTTCATCTGGTTGGCAAAGTCCCTAGGCTTCCAGCCAACAACGCCAAGGACGACGTGCTTGTCGTTGCTCTTAGGGTTGGCGCGCGAGACGAAGCTGTGATTTTCAACGTTAGTAAACGAAATCATGGTCATGCATACACGGACGGTAAAGACTAGAGACTTACCCAAGCTTCATCACATCGGCCTTGGCCAGAATACTCTGGACAGTCCATCTCGCAAGCTTGCAGCTGTTGTTCTTCATCTCCGTGGCAACAACCGCACCGCGCTGCGAGACCAGCTTCGTTCGCCAGTCAAGGGCGCCGCCGCTGCCCTGTGCCTTGTTGTCGAACTCGTTCAGTGCGTGGACCGTGACAAACTGGTCGTCGCCGCTTATGGCGTTCTTCTGGACAGCGTCCAGCTCCGTGCGCACGATCAGGTACATGGGGTCCTCGGCGCTCGTCGACAGATCGAAACGTCTGTACTTGTACGCCTTGGACGCGGGTGGCGCAGTCTCCTCAGCCGCGTTGTAGAAGGGGTTCTCGTTCTCCATGTCCACCTTCTGGCTCTCGTTCTCAATCACAACCTGGTTGGAAAAGTTGTGGTTAATATAGGTGGCCTCTTCAGCCAGGGCGTTCGGCTGGTTGAGTCCGTCCTTGGAGCCCTCCGAGGCCTCGAGCGGCGCATCAGCGGCGTTCTCGTTGACCGTGACCATGTCAAGCGCGGCGTTATCGCGCTTGTCGAAGTAGATCTTGTTGCCGTGGCGCACAATGACGATATCCCACGAGTAGACGGACCGGGTCGAGCACATGAGCATGGAGAGAATGCTGTCGGTGGCGAAGATGGTGGCCTCGTCCTTATCGGCCAGCTCCTGGATAACGGGGTCCGACGAGGTCGTGACGTTGTAGGCGGCGCGGTCCAGCACGACGAGTTTGCGCTCGGCCGTCTTGACCGGCTGCTTGTCGTAGCTGCGGTCATACTGGTACAGGAAACCGTAGCTCTCGATGTCCTCGCCCTCGTCCGTCTCGAGGTTGAGCTTGGCGAGACGGTTGTAGTCAATCTCCTCCAGCAGCTTCCAGTCGGCCTTGATGTTGATGGACGCATCGCGGTTGCGCTGCGGCTTGTCGTAGTCCTTCCAGCCAAAGCGACGGCCGCGCTGGCCGCCGGCGCCTCCTCTCGCACCGCCCCGGTTGTCGTAGCCGCCCCGTCCGTCATAGCCGCCACGGCCGGCACCCGACCGCTGGAACTGCTGGCGTCCGCCTCTGGAGTCTCCGCGAGCACCGCGCTGGCCACGGCCTCCTCTGGTGAAAACGGCGCCACGGCCGAAGCGCGTCTTGGCCGAGTCCCTGACGTTGGACACGACCGAGAAGGACGACTCATCCTCGGCGACGGGGGCGGCGAACAGCGACGCAGAGCCTGCACCGTACACCTGCTGATCCCTGTAGTTTCGGTTGTACTGTTGTCTGCCACCGCGGCCGTCTCTACCGTCCTTGTTGTCCGACCAGTCGGCCATGCGGCCGAGCTTGTCGCCCTTGGAGTAGGGAGCATATGGGACGCCATTGAGCGTGGTCTCGGTCGTGACGGGCGGGCCCCAGGTCGGGCCTAGGTCGGGAAGCGCATCGATGAGGTCGATGAGGGACGAAGTCCCCGGCTCGGATCTAGCCATGATTGTATTCGTGTGTGGAGTAATCTGCTCGGGCGGATTATGATTATAGGTGATTTTCAGGAAATGGGGATTTTTTTTCCTGCTGATCGCCGATGCTCCAAAGTCGCCTCAGTCGATGTGTTCGGTCGTCGTTGAATGGCTTGGGCGGGAAGGCTCAAAGGCAAAGGTAAATTTCAAATGAAATTCTTGGTGGGGTGTTGTGGGTGTGGGGCGCCAGGTGCGACGGGTAAGGTGAGGGCAGGCAAACGGGCAGCAAGCTTGCAGCTCCCGGCTCGAAACGCCCAGCAAATCTCACCTTTCAGCGCTCCCCCCAGAGCGCCTCACCTCGGCCATTTCCGGGCATCTTTATCTCAACATTACCGCCTACCTGTAGCTTTACCTTAATATTGTCTCCACGTTCATTGTGCTCAGCCTGGCCCAACCTGGGCTAGCTACCGAGGTAATCAGTGATAAACAACCACGAAATAAATTTAGGTACGCCATGAATTGGCTTTCTTCTCCTTAATAAACATGGAATCAAGTATAAAAAAATACACCTCCAAGCGCAATATGAACACGCCCTGCGTAATCGGTCCCTCCAAGGCGCCATGCTCCCTCAGCAACCGACAGGAAAAAAGACGGCAACAGCACCAGCTCGGAAAAATAGAGACAACTCTTGAAGAACAAACAACAAGGTATGAGATACGCCCATATCCACGTCATCATCAATAAACCATGCCGAACTCGGGCTTAGTAGAAAGAATATTCTCCAACGCATCGCGCACCTCGAAGTCCTCCATCACAGCACCAAATCTGCACATGGCACGCGGTTAGCCAAACAGTAAAAGCCATGAACAGCAAAAAGAAAGCAGGCGAGAAAGGAAGAGCAACGTACCCATAACACCTAACCTTGGTGCTGAGCTCGTCCGTCAGCCGCACAAAGTCGTCCATGCGCAGCTCCGCCAGCCGCGGGTGCGCCAGCACCACGCCCCAGGCCATCACGGGGGTGACTTCGCCGTCGAGGTTGAGGCGCGTGCTGAGGTTGAGCAGCGTGGCGAGGTTGCCCTTGTTCAGCTCCCAGGTGCGCTGACCGGCCTCGAGTCCCGTATTTCCGCTACCACCACCACCTCCTCCTCCCGCCGCCGATGCCTTCACGTTGCTATAGCCGAAGGGGATGTCGGGCGTCAGCTCGGGAAATGGTTCGGGAGGGCACGAGGCCATGAGCGCGTGGCCACATGGCTCGTGGCCGCCGACTTCGGTGCCCCGTTCAAGCAGCCACGGTAGGTGGTCCATGCAGGGTTTCTCGAGACTATAATCACCAGTCGTCGCGAGGAGGACGCCCGTCTGTTAGCCTGTCTTTCCTTGTACTAGTTACTTTCGCTGCCTTGAGCGTTGCGCTTCTTGGGGGCTCGTCACGCTTGAGAGGCCGTCCCCCCATGTCACCAGCTGCTGTCGCTTCCACATCCTCCCTCGTGCTGCGATGCGGTGCGGTGCGGCGACGATAAGACGAAAAAGGTAGGGCTAAATCGTGGCTACATGACGGGGGATATTCAAGGGCACAGCAGGTGATCAGGACTGTGTCCCGCTACTGATGGGGAGGTGACATGTAGGCCTTCGAGGGGTTTTCGTACGTTAACACGAAATCAATGCCAGCTTGTTCATAGTCCAGGTTTGGATTTTTGTTCCGCTGGTCTCCAGCCCCCGCGCCCGGCTGCCCTTGCCCGGGATATTGGTGCAGGCCATGCGGGAACCCGCCGCTCGCATGTCCGACATTGGCGGCCGAAAGGGGCGGCGTGAACGTGCCGGTGTTGCTGGACCCCGGGGCATTGTAGCTTCCTGTCACGCTCGCGCTCGATGTGTATCCGATGCTCGGATTGCTCATTGAGTCGTCGGGCAGGCTGCTGCCGCCGCCGCCGGCGGTCGAGCCCGCGCCATTCTGGGCCAGGAGAGTCTTGAGCCGCCGGTTCTCGTCTGCGAGCTGCTCCTTGTCCTGTGAGATATTGCTGTATATCTCCTTCAAGCGAAGCACTTCGTCTTCGAGGGCCTTGATGTAGAGTTCTTTCCGTTCGCGATGCGTCCTGCAGACGAACCATCAGTATCCTCCCATCCTGTCTTTGCTACGCGCAGCGCTGGCTGGGTGGCCTTTGTCCGTGGGGCGGCTTACCGTTGAGCCTGTCGGTTGAGTTCCTGCCGCCTCGTAAGAGCCGGTTTGCTGTCTGGTTTGGGTCCTCGACGCTTTGGCGTTTGCCCATCTATGTTAATCGCACTGGTCAGCCTCCTCCTCCTCCTCCTCCCCCCCCTCTCAGGCTATGAGCGGTATATATCTCTCTTGATCGAAGTTGTGCAGCCACGTACCTCTTGTCGTGGTGGACTTTTTATCCGTCAGCGTCTTGAGAAAGCCGAGATTGAGAGACGACAAGGGCGACTTGCTATCCGAACCGGAGGGTCCGGCGCCAAAGCTCGACGGGGACGACTGGTTCGGAGACAGTGAGGAAGCCATTGCGGCCCGGTCGTAGTGCGACAAGCTGGACGGCTCTCGGCGAAGAGTGGGTGACGAGTAGTTCGGCGGGGAGGGGTAGTAAGCAGCAGCTATTGGTCCCAGGTCAGCAGCCATGTCTGTCCAGGTCCAGAACACCGCAATCGTCAAGTCGCAACCGATGTTCCTTCAAGCCCTTGGTGGCCTGCTGATAAGCCCCTTGGAGATAACAATAACAATCACAACCACCACCGAAAAAGAAATAGCGATCTAAAAAGTTCGAGAAGTGATGCATTACATCCGAGGGACAAAACCGGTATCCAGGGGGGGCCCAGGTCCTCTCAAATAGGGCAGAGGACTCGCAAAACACCGAGGGAAACTCGGATTCGAGGCTGTGCGGAAAGGGACGACTGGGTAGAAAGCTGCCAGGTTTCATCGGAGACAAAAAACAGAAAAAAGAACAGACGAAAAAACCTACCTCCCTGACGTTAATGATCCCCGGCTGTCAATAAGCCCAGGTACAATGCGATGCGATGCGATGCGATGCGCTTCACGCCTCCCGGGACCTGGTCACGGTGGTGTTGACGTTCTCAATGCAATGGCAGCCCGCAACGGGAGGGGTGTGTGCAGTAATCAACGACCCCGAAGCTGTGGTGTGACTATGGAAGCTCTGGGACTGGAGTCTTGGGACAAAGAGGGTGGGAGTAGCATGAAGAGGGGGGGTCGCTGTGAAAAAGCTGAAACGGTCAAGACGAGGACTGTGTCTGAGAAGGGGGCGTCGTTCCGCAAAGCTTGTTGCTCTTGTGCAACAACAGGACGACGACGGTTTGTCCTTGGCGGTCGCTGAGGTGGAAGACGGACGGACAGCGGTAAACTGGCAGGTCACCGAAGGTGAGGTGAGAGGAACGAGCTGACAGCGCGGAGATGGCAACTGTGAATGAATTAGGGAGTTTTACAGCTGGTCCAAGGCAGGCTGTCTTCCCCGTCAGACAGTCCGCTGAGATAGCTGGTACCTATCTTATGAACTGCTGGCTGAGGTAGGATTCCGTGGCAGGAAAAACAACCTAGAAGATGTCGAATGGGCTATCCTGAGCTCGACAACGGCTGCAAGATCCCCTGTACCTGAGGTCGGGATGTCGGGGCTTTCCAGGATTAGGCACCGAAGGCGGCCAAAGAAAGAGCTGGGGCGCTGCCCGGTGTATGAATGTGGGCTCCCGTTGCCAGGTACGAAGGTCGACAGGTCGGCAGACTCGAATATCAAAACGACACTGAACGGGCTAATATTGTCACCGCGCAGGCCATGGACGAGAGCGGAAGTCGGTCAGAGCAGCAATCAGCGAGCCCCAATGGTCCTTATAACCGCCAATGGGGTTGCTGCTGGGCGGCGTGCGCAACGCGGTTCCGAAGCAGCAAAGCCATCAACAACAATTCCATTTCATTCGACCTTAATTATGGCCTCTAGCCCGAGAACGTCAAATCAGGTAAGGTAGTCGGACATGGACTTGAGGTCAGGTAAGGAGAGGTACCTGACCTATCAGTAATGGATGACGGGACACGACCAACGACCGCCGAATGCACGGTAGGTACAAAACCTCGCTCGCCTTAGTCATGTCCAGGGGAGGTGCATGCAGGTCGACTGACAGCCCAATCACTGATCCAAGGAAAGGAAGGCGCAGTCCTTTTCTCAGGGGTTCTTTCCATCCCATCCACTTCTTGACTCCCAATACTCCGCAAAAACCAGGTTGAAAGCTTAAATTTGATGGCAGGTGTTGGGGTAGGGACGGGACACCTTCATGGGCGTGATGGGGTAATATCTGGAAAGCGTTGCCGTGTGTGCCTGCGTGCCTGGGTACCAGGTAGGCTGTGCGTCCGGAGCTGAGCTGCAAGCATTGTGCCTTCTTGATGCTTTGCCAGCTCACAGATCTATCTTTCCGCGGGCATGCACAGACGAGATCTGTCTCGTAACAGTGTCAATCGGTTTCATGTCGACATATCATCCTGCAAACAGAGATATAGGGCTGAGATGGAGGTCCTCTACGAACGTGCCTTCCCAATAGGTACCTGGTAGTGGCGTGTCTCGTTTAACTGAGTGACTCCACTGGTACCTGAGTGCTCAGGCACCCCCAACACTGCTGTCCAGGTCGCCGCTGGAGCATCACTTGTAAGAAGGATGGCATCGTGTTCATACCTGAAAGAGCAAGAAAAGAGCTCCCAAATGGTATCAAATTTTCAACGCTACAGCTCGGTACTTTGTGAAAATAAACAATGAGCCACTCGAGCCGGGGCGAAGGTGCAATGGGAGACCGTGTTGTTTGTATTGCAACCGGTGAAGTTTGAGTAGGAAGTCGCGCTAGGGTGTCCTTCTGTCATAGATTATGGAAGGTCGGATCCGTCCCTGACCTTAACTTCCAGGTTGCCAGCGCTTCCTTTGGAGGCTTCCAGGTTGTTAGCTACGGGTAGGTCGGTCCCATGCAGCCAATGCGAGATGTCACATGTGCCGTCCCATACGTCGACCAAGAGCCAAGAAAAGGCTTCCGATCTTGACGATGGTGAGCTAGCCTAGCTCCATCGAAACACTTACACAGTATACATCGTACGGAGGAGCCCCAAGTCTACTCTCTCCCGCGTACATACATCCTCTACCTCGCTGCAGCTTTTGCTACATTCATCTCTACACATAAATACAAGTATAATTGACTTCACAAGGCCTAAGCCGGACACGATTCCCACTCCCGCTGTTCACGACCTACCTCGGCTCGGCACACGTGCTCGCTGGACTCTTGCTGGCTTTGGAGGAAAAAGAAGGAAAAACATCAACTGCACCCATTGATCGCTGTTGTTGATTTGCATTCATCCTTTCCAGCTAAGCCACCTAGCCCCAACCTCCGGGCCGTTTAGGTCGCTGCACGTCAACAATCCACTTCGGGACCGAGGAAATCGAGCAGTGCCGTCCAAGGCGGGTTGGAAGCTTGTGGCATGATCTGAATCCCATTCCACACCAAGTTGTGAAACGCGGGGCCACCGCTGTCTGGGGCTTGACGTGTTGGAGAAACACAAGGGGAAGCGCAAGACAAAGCGGCAGCCGAGAGCGGGCGTCTTTTCCTTTGGGTGGCTTTCTTTTGTTGCTCGAGGTGCCTTGCTTGGTATCTACAACGTGAGGTAGGAAAAAGAGCCCCCTATCGACGGAGACGGAACTCGAGGGACTGATGCGGCCCATCTAGGTTTAATCAGGTAGCAAGCCAGCCAGCCAACCGTACCCTCCACGTGTCAAGCTCAAGGCTATATCCCTTACCTTACTTAGCACACCGACTGTGAGCGAAGCGCTATCCCTCTCGTCGCCGTCATTTCCAGGCATTATTGCTGCGCACAAGATCCTACGGGAGCCGTAGACTGCCACCGCGATCAACAGCCTTTCTAAGCTCGGACCTGCTCGCCATGGCCACGCTCTTTGAGGTGCTTAACCATCTCCGTGGCGTCGTCCTCGTGATACCATGGATGTTATGGCTTCTCGTCGCCGATCTCCTCCTTTCGCTGTTGCTGCCGCTCAAGCTGATTGCTCCTGATGCCGCCTACGATCTGTCGTCATACATGGCCTTCACGGTATGGCGCTGGGTTCAGTACATATTCGAAGTATGTAATGGCGCTATCATCACCGCGTCGGGTGATAAGTTGCCCTACGGCGAGAGTGCCATCGTGGTGGCAAACCATGTCAGCTGGAGCGATTTCTACATGATACAGAACCTGGCCCTACGTGCTGGGATGCTGGGCCGTTGTCGGTGGTTTGCAAAACAACAGCTGCGTGTAGTGCCTTTTCTCGGCTGGGGACTGTGGGTGATGGGCATGCCTCTGGTTAGCCGGAACTGGGCCAAAGACAAGCATGAGCTGGACCGAGTGTTTGATGGCATCACAAATAGGAAATGGCCTACATGTAAGGCCCTTCCCCAACGGTATCATAAACTCGACTAACCTGCATTTCAAAAAGGGCTCATCTCTTTCTCCGAAGCAACTCGGTTTACGCCGGAGAAGTATAGGCAGTCTCAACAGTGGTGCGCCTCCAAGGACCGCCCGCAGCCCCAGCATCTTCTCTACCCAAGGACCAAGGGCTTTGTGACTACCGTACAGCACTTGCGGAAGGCGCCGCACGTAAAGGCAGTCTACGATCTAACAATCGCCTACCAGCATGGGAAGCAATGGCACGAGGCGCCCTCCATGTGGGGGACACTGGCTGTGCCGAGACTGAGTCTTGGCAAGCAGCAAGGTGGTGAAGAGTACCGCTTCCACGTGCACTCGAGAAGATTCCCGCTCGAGGAGCTGCCCCACGACGATGAAGGGCTTGCGCAATGGCTGGAAGAAAGATGGGTAGAGAAGGGAAAGTGGCTAGAAAAGATGAGGGAAGAATGGGCTCGTTGAGACCCAGAAGCAGTCACCTAGAGACCATAACAGCATCGAAACCGGGAGTTCGAGCTCATCAGGCGAGCACGCGTCTTTCAGCAACTGACCTGGGGCAGTATGATTATTATGATAACGGAATGAAAGCCAGGCGTTTGGAAGCAAGGTGAAATAACCAGTAGAGTTTGTCTCTCCTCAGACGTTTCGAAGCCAGGCAAAACACATTTGTGAAGAAAAAGAAAAGCATCCCGACATAGCCTGAACCGTTCGTTCATCTGTCACACTTGCCGTTCTTCGTCCTCGCAACACAAGCCTTCACATGCGCAGGAAAATGTGCCAAGAATGGTGTGCAGTACAATGTTGGGTATAGATAAAAAGACCGACGGAAAGGCTCCCCGGCCGCTTAGTTTTCCTTTGCCTTCATTTTCCGCGCCCTCCCCCTCCGCTTTCGCCCAGTGTCTTGCGCTCGGGTAACACAGCAGCAGACGCCTTTGATTCCCGCAGTTCATGTTTGACGGTCCTCGTGAGCGGTTGCAAATCCGACACGGGCGAGCGTGACGGGTAAATGCCAAAATGGTGGGAGGGTAAAGGAGAAAAAAAGCTGCACAAAAAGTGGGGTACAAGCAACAAGGGAACAGGCGGAAAGGGGGAATGGGAGAAATCAAGTCACGCGGCCACTGCCTCGCCCTGTTGCTTCGGCCGGAAGCTCGAGGTAGATAGCCACAGAGTTTCGGAACTCTGGACAAAGACGACGCAAGGGAGGGAGGGACGGAGGGAGGTCTAATCGCTATAGGGGGACGCCTCGACGGAGATCGAGATCGTCTTGGCGAGGGACTACGCAGTTCTGGAGTCTTTCGCTGGCTATTATCACGTGCATGCATCATCGGCGAGTACCGTGTAAGTGCCGGCATGAGCTTGGAAGTGGAGGTTAGGTGAGATGAAACACATGGAAACAAGAAGCTGCTGCCCTGTGGTGCTTTCAAATCGGCCAATGTGGGAAAGCTGCAAAGCCACCTAAGGTACCTAATTACCAGTAGGTAAAGCATGGTAAAGGACACCGTATTAGTGCGTGCCATTCCTGGGGTGGTGTAGGTTCATACACGGGTAGGCGCGGTCAGCGAGAGACGCGCCGGGATGAGGTGGATACATAGATGGATGCAGTGAGCTATATTTCCTCGTAGCAGCTACGTGCAAGTGGGTGTGTAAGACGACGATCAGCAAAACCTAGGCTTCGGAATGGATGAGGGATCAATCGGACGGGCAGATAGCGCTGTATGGGGGTCCTAACACGGATTCAAGGCGCCAGGCTTCAGCAAATGCTCGTGTGGACTTGAGGTCCCAGACTCTGAGAGAGTGAATTCGGCCTCTTGGGGGGGTTTTGTTGAAGCAAACGGCCCTTTCCTTCTCTTTTTTCAACTTCTTTTTCTTTTCTTTTTTTTCTTTTCTTTTTTTTTCTTTTTCTTTTTATGACCGATTGACCAGTCAGCCACCAAGTTGGCTGAAGACGAGGTCGCAGTGCCAAGATGTCTTGGGTTGCAAGCAACCAGCCATATCAGCTGTTATTGCTTCCTCATGCTGTTGTTCATTGGACATTATAGTCATGGATTCATACACGCGATGCGCCGTGTCACGTACTGTACTATCCGCACGCTCCTGTGCCTCACACGACGACTCGCTGGATCTGGGTCGACGTCTGTATGCCATATGCAGGTCTGGACGGGGTTAATTGGGTATGCGCTTTACGGATAGGTGCACATCCCTCCATCGAGGTGAGGAGCCCGGTGCAGCTGGGGCATGTGGAGTGGCTAAGATGAAGCCAAAAAATGCCACAAGCACCGCCCGCAGGCGCTGTCTGTCGTGGCATGGAGAATTGCGTAACGTCTGTGTGATGGTGGCAATGATCCCATGGGCATTTGAAAAACGTACGGTCGTGGGGACTGGTGATGGGGGGATGAGGGATGAGGTGCAGCCCAGACTCGCAGCAATGGAGGCTTGGGGAGTGGCCCGCAGCCGTGGGGACGATGGGTCCTTGCCTGGCTCGAGCCTGGGTCTCCTGCCTGCAGCGCTTCGTGCATAGCTTTCGTCCCACCGACAAGCATCTCAATATGTATTTAATCTGCGGTGAAGTAGGAGGTAAGGGGGGCACCTCGTTCGATATTGAGCCGGACATGGCAAACTTGCTTGGCCGCATTTGTTGAGCGGCTGATGAGCGAGATTCTCATGGTCCCAGAACACGACGGTGTGATCCTACCCGACCTTGCCCTTGCCCATCTCATGTTTTAGGTGAGGTAGTGTACTGTGTAGGCGAGCACGGCGAGGTAGTGTTCACTGCGCTGCCCATGCAACCCTTACCAGCACGGGAACGTCCCCGCGCCTGGAGCGGTGACAGTCTGGTCCAATGGCCTTCACTGACGTGACGGACTATCCATGGATCGGGAAAGAAGAACGTTGGAACATTGGAAGCCGGTCCCACCATCTGCTTCCCTTGGCTAATGCAGTCCTCCGAGGGTTGGGAGCATGCAGAGCTAGGTTCTAGGTCTGTAATAATGCCTTGCCTGGGTGTCGGTCATGCAGTGTGCGAGTGAGTGTGCGTCTTGTTCGTGTAGAAGGTTGACATCTGTCGGGTAGGTGACAGCAACTGGTTATGAACCTGGAAGTGATGGATTGTGCTTGTGCTGAGTGGGACTGGCGGGCGGCCACACAAAGGAATTGAAACTGCGGAGAAGAATGAGGGGTCGAGCGCAGCGCTGGCGCTAGCGCCCCATCCACGCCAGCGCCTGGTAAGGTACAGGCAATAAGGGTACCTCATGCATTGCACGGCGTTGGGCGTCGGTACACAGCATCCACTGTTAACACTGGCGACCACTCATGGATGTTCAATCTCTTCCAGGATCCTTCAATGGCCCTTCCAATGCTCCCTTGTGCCTTAGTAAAGCTGGGCCTCTTCATCAATCACCGATGGGAGACGATGCACAGCTCAACGGTGTGAACTGCATCATCAACGACCTTTGCCGATGAGGTCATAACCCGCCCGTATCCCGATGAATGGATGCTGGAAAGGGTGGAGTGGATACTGGAAGTCTAGAACCTTGAAAGCCGCAGCGGGAACGATGGAGGGGGGCCCCAGTCAAAGGAATCCTCCCGCTTTCCATTTATCAGGTCTTGGAGATTAGGATAAGTGTCGTCCGAAACAAAACCCATAACGATGGCGATGAGAAACGTGAATACACGTATACTATACTGCAGGGTAATCAACGACGGCTTTGTCCGATTCGCCCTGGCGATGCGAGACGCTGCGCATCCATGGTATCGTCTGGGTGGATGAACATACGGCGTACACTCTACAAGTACATACGCGTACGGACTGTGTGCAGGATATATCCTTTTGTCAGAATGGCGTCTCGTGCTGGTGTGCAAGGTACACGTACACGTACAAGTTCACGGCCAGACGTGATGCGGGAATGGACAATGGAAATGACAGTGGGAATGTGAATGGGAATAACTGAGTGAATGAGTGAGCCGAGAAATGGCTTGATTGGCGAAAGATAATTGCTATAGATAAAGCTGATCATGAGTTACACGTCTACACTTGTGGTAAAGCTTCATTCAACTCGGTTCATGATGTGATAAGATCACGCCAAGATCAGATTGTGTATCACAAACGTTCCGGGAGCTCTGCCTCTTCTGCAGACAAGTGGGAACCTCGCATGGTGGCCGAGGTGGAAAAGTTGAAGGTGGAAAAAGCCGCCGTGGTAAGACGGCGCGGGGAGACGGAGGACGGATGTCTTGTGACGGAGTGTGCCGTGGAGTGCAATGTAGTGTCCGGGTAGGAGCGGCGGTGCTTGTCAATTCGCAGCCTCTGAAGGTCGACCATGGCGTGCGTCTGTCTATTTTTGCAGATCCCCAACTTTCAAATGGTTCGGACTGGAAATTCAAGACCTCGCTCATTTTCTTTTTGGCATCGAGCCTGTCATCTGTCATCCGGGTTGCGCTTGCTACCTTATTGACATGATTTGTGTCTCAATGCATGTCTTCTGAACGAACCGTTATGATACATAATCCCCAAGCTGTCATCATCCGGCCCGTCCGTCCTTCTGTTGACTTTCATCCATCATCCTGGAACTCGAGCGAGGTGGAGCGTGCAGGCTTCAGAGCGAATTGAATGGCAGCGTGACCACATCCAAGCAGCGCTACCTGTGTTTAGAAAGCCCGCTAGCAACTTTGTCGGTGCAAAGCCTAGCAGGATCCTGGGATGTGCAGGCGACCTTTGCGCTGATTGGCCATTATAAGAAGTAGACCCACTTTATTTCTGCCCCCGCGAAGACCAGGAGGGACATTCAACCATAACCGTAAACCGCAAACCAAATCAATGGATCCTCCCCCCAAAAGGAAGTCGCAAAGAGCTGGTGGAAAAGTGCATGCAGATCGATACAGAGCGCAGACTGCAGACTGCAGTACAAGACAGTCACGTACACGCGCATTCACAATCACACACTCCATCTTGGGTGTGTTGCACATTGCCCGTCTGGCCCTTGTTGTATTCTGCTGAAGTTTGGTAGAGCGGGATCTGGGATCTGGGTGGAATCTGAGTGAGTAGTGAGTAGTGAGCGGGCTGCGAGCAAAAGAGCGCCCCAGGACCTGCAATGGGCAACAAAAAAAACAAAGTTGGGCCGGGCTCGTTTTTGACGACACCACCAGACCATTAGACGGCACCACCAGACCACCCACAGACCTGGAGGCTTCACCCCCAGATTCCCAGGCTCCTGCAGCAGCAACTGGGACTGGGACTGCAACTGCGTGTCTTGTGACTTGCGACTGGACGGCTCTTCGCCCGGCTCCCGTCTGATGTCTGGCTGCTTCCAGGTTGATAAACGGCCTATGTGGGATTTGGCGTGAGGGACTGGAGGGCACTGGAGCGCTGTGTACAAGTACGCTACCACACTGCGGCAGCAGCAGCCTACCCGCTGTGAAGTGCGAACAAAGCACAGCACGGACTCCACTTAAACTTTCCCACTTCTGGAACAAAAAACCCACTCGCTCCGAGTCACGTCGACAACACCACCACCAGGCACACCCTTGCCCGGCGGACCGACGACGGCATTGGCACTGTCTCAGCGATTCTTCTGTCCACTTGGCTTGCCTCAAGGTACTTACACGTAGATGTCGAGGAATTATCGTGTGTCAAGGTGAGCCTCAGCCTCAAGAGTGCCCCCACCCAGGCTGCTGCCATCAACAAAAAAACAACGACATCGACGGCGACAAGGACGATAAAACGAACACCGACCACCTGCCACCGACGAGGGAACCGTCTGTCCCCCCTCCCCCTTCCCCGTTGACCTCCAGCCCAGCGAGGCCCAAATCCAAGCCAAGACGCCTCTCTTCCCTCGTTCTCTGCGGTTGCTCGCCTCGTGCTTGTGAACAACAACCTGAGCCGACCACCAGCCCCTCAATACTCGGGCGCAGCTGCTGCCGTCGATGCAGCCGTGACCAGCGACGACAACCTTGCGGCCACGAAACCCAGCCCGAAAATCCCCCGGTGTACCCCGAGCGAGACATTCACGTCAAGAAACACTATGTCTCAGACGCTTGCTGCACTCTAGCTCTGGCACCTCTGCCAGACAGCCCTGGCCCCGCCGCCCTTTTGCACACCGGACACCGGACACTGGACCTTGGACACCCACCCGCCTGACGGCCGCCGTCGCCTCCACCTGACTCCCACCATCGGGCCCGAGCCAGCCGACGAGCTTGCCGCCTACCTTTGTTTACACCCGTGCGTTCGCCTCTCACCCAAAACGTGCGACAAGGGATCAATTGCCCTAGTGTCGAAGCAAATGGTTCCCGACAAATCGTCCTTCTTGTCAGGTTTCGCGTCACAATGGAGGAAGGACCCCCGGAGCCGAATATGCTGGCCCCGCCGGCCGTGACCTCGCTCCGGGCCGGCGCTGGCGCCATGCAGCGGTCGCTCAGCGAGGACATCCGGGAAGAGAGAGAGGAGCTCCGTGAAGCCGCCGAGCAGACGCTCAACGTCATTTTGGACCTGAATCTCGATGGGACCATCCGCTGGGTGAGCCCTTCGTGGGTTGACGTGGTCGGAACACAACCAGACTCAGTCGCAGGAACCGCAATTGCAGACCTTGTCGTAGGCGAAAACAAAACCATCTTCACCGATACCATACAACGCATGGAGAAGGACGACTCTCGAAGCCAGTTTATCAGATTCGCAGCCAAGCTGGGTCCGCTTTCCAAGCTTTTACCCCTCGACAGCATCAATGACCTTGACGAATGCACACAGCCGCAGTCTGCCATCGTTGATCTCGAAGCCCAGGGCATTATGGTCTACGATGGCGCCTCTGGTGGAGAGAGCCATACTATGTGGATGATACGACCTTGGGTAGCTCCACGGGAGATCCAGATCGACTTGCCTGACCTGATCGTCGACTCCCTCGGCTCCGGTGCTGAAATCCTTGCGAGCTATCTCACAAACCTGGCCGAGTCGGGCATGGATGAGCCAAACAACCACCCTGTGCCGCTTGCTGTCCTCTGCAGGATATGCGAACGTCAAATCCCCCCATGGTGGTTTGAAAAGCACACGGATCTGTGTCTGCAGGAACATCGTGCTGAAATGGACGTTCAGATGGCCCAGGAAAGCCTAACGGAGCACCGCCATGCTATCGTCAAGGTTCTTGATGCGTTGGAGGCGAGACGTAGCCGCTCATTCACACCGGACCAACTGATTCTTCCCGCCGCCGAATACAAAGGCATGTTGATTGGACCTCCCTCATCGACAGCTACATCTCCAGGCACATCGTCCCCCGTCCCCAGTTCTGGCTCCAATTCTGCTTCTTCTGGTCGATCGCGAGAGCGGTCCTCGGGGTTTGGACACTCGAGAGCTCGGTCTTTTGCCATCCGTCGGCCTCAAGCCAGAATCGTGGAGCTGTTGTTAGATCTCTGTGACACTGCTCTTGAAATCAACACTCCCGCCATCAAGGACTCGACCCAGAATCCGGGAGATTTCCGCACGCAGTCTCCACAATCCGAAGGGCGCCTTGCGCAGGTGATGCAATGGGAGACGCCCGGCACAAATACGCTAGAGCAAGAGCAGGGACTGGCATTGCTATGTGCCGACACCGAGAGGGTTGCCAAAGCCAAGGTCGAAGCGGTTTTCCGCCACCGTAAGATCCTCGAGTATGCCGAACGAATTCGGGTCGAGTTTGCGATCATGGTTCAGGATTGCATCGACGAGGCCATGCGCAAGGCTGCCAAGATCGCTTCAGGCCGTCTGAGCGATTCTGCCGAGGAGGAAGAAGAGGAAGAGGAGCGACGGGGACACGGGCAAGAGGACGCCACAACCATGACCGAGGAAGGCATATTCACCGGATCCTTTGATGCTCCGTCAACTTTAGCAATGGCATTACAAAATGCAAACATCAGCGACGACCCTGACAAGCGGCGTCTGTCCATGGCGATTGATTCGACTAGGTCAAGCAGCCCCAAAGAATGCCCAACGCCCCGATCACACCGTGGCGCTCTGGGCAGTCTGAACGGGCCAAGTCAGTCTCGGCGGGAGTCCCTCATCTTCGAGAGCGATGCAGGAGACAGCGACGGTAGTATGAGGTCTTCTTCTGCTGCCTCACGACCGCCTGCACCTCGGACAGAATCGCCCATGTCGGAGTTCGGTGATCTTCGGAGGCAGGCGAGCTCGAGGCAGCACCAACGCAGAAGCATCATCCTCCCAGGGGCATCATCTCCGCGACGGCAAGAGTCCCCCTCGCGGACAGGACAACCGTCCTCACCCCTTCGGATCCACAAACCTCGTGGCCTGCCGTTTCCCTCGGATGGCTTGATGTCCCCTGAAGCATCGCCCATGCTCCCGGGTAGCGAGTTCGCGTCACCTAATTTTCCTCAACACCATCACCATCGAAGACAATCCTCAGCGGCTGTTTCATCATCGACGGGGGAAATAGGATTTAAACCGCCGCCTTCGCCTCGGTTGAGCGCGGTTATAAGTGCTCCTCAAGCCAAAGCCGTCCCTCCCTCGATCAAGGACTTCGAAATCATCAAGCCAATCAGCAAAGGAGCCTTCGGTAGCGTTTACTTATCAAAGAAGAAATCGACCGGTGAATACTTCGCCATCAAAGTCCTGAAGAAGGCGGACATGGTTGCCAAGAACCAAGTCACCAACGTCAAAGCCGAGCGAGCTATCATGATGTGGCAGGGCGAGAGCGACTTCGTTGCGAAGCTATACTGGACCTTCTCGAGCAAAGACTACCTCTACCTTGTGATGGAGTATCTCAACGGAGGCGACTGCGCTTCCTTGATCAAGGTTTTAGGTGGCCTTCCTGAGGACTGGGTCAAGAAGTATCTCGGGGAAGTCATTCTCGGGGTCGAGCACCTCCATAGCAGAGGTATCGTGCACCGAGACTTGAAGCCAGACAATCTCCTGATTGACCCAAAGGGGCACCTGAAGTTGACAGACTTTGGGCTGTCGCGCATGGGTCTGGTTGGTCGACAGAAGCGAGCCCTTGACAGCGACGATGCGGTTCCCGATCTGCTCAAGCAGGGGCCGTTCGTGCGATCTACTTCTATGGCGTCCTCCCGGTCCACTTCGCTGGATCTCCACGGACGCAGCCACTCTCCTGGTTCCACCCCTCAGATGACTCCCAGCGACTACGGGAATAGCTTAGGACACCCATCCTATTTTGCCCTTGGGCCAATGGCAGCCGAGTCCCGCCGCGTGTCGAATCAGCGCAGCGACAGCGGCGGAAGCGAATCGCTGACGCATATGCTGGGAAGCTTATCTCTGAACGACCATCACATTGTTGCTTCTCACACACTCCGGTCTCCTGGGGAGGGCGGTGATGCCGACTATGCCGCTTCAACGGACTTCTGTTCTTCTCTTTCGCACACAAACACGCAGAACAGCACGGAGTCCAATAGAGGAACCCCTCCCCAGCCATCCATGCCGCCACCGAACTGGGCACTGTTCGATCCTGAGGATACCAACCGGAGATTCGTTGGAACGCCTGACTACCTGGCCCCCGAGACCATCAGGGGAGAACCCCAGGACGAAACCAGTGATTGGTGGTCTGTCGGATGTATCATGTTCGAGTTTCTCTACGGGTTCCCTCCATTCCATGCTGGCGAGGCAGAACAAGTCTTTGAGAATATTTTGGCTCGCAGGATCCAGTGGCCCGATGACCACGAAGAGCCAGAGGTCTCGCCCGAAGCCAAGGATCTGATGAATAGGCTACTCTGCTCAGACCCGCAACAGCGGCTCGGTTCCAACCGCGAGGAGAAGTTCCAGTCTGGCGGCGAGGAGATTCGCCATCACCCCTGGTTCCAGGGAATGAACTGGGAGAGTCTCTTGCAAGACGAGGCCCAGTTCGTTCCCCAGCCCGAGAACCCAGAAGACACAGAGTACTTTGATTCTCGCGGGGCCACGCTGCAGTCCTTTGCCGAAGAAATCGAGGACCAATCCTCGCCCCCTTCCTCGGTACCTGCATCCGATTATCCTGATCGACCGCATGACGCTCTTTCCCGTGTCAGAACTCAAGTCAACTCTATGAAGCGTGGACTGATGCCATTGCATATTCCTCCGCACGTGCGAGACTTGAAAAGTAGGCGCCTAAGTGAGCCGGTAGTTGCTGACGACTTCGGAAACTTTGCATTCAAGAATCTTCCCGTTCTCGAGAAAGCGAACAAAGATGTCATTCAGAAGCTGCGAGCAGAGGCTCTCGCAACCCAAAACAAGCCTCTCAGCCCTGGAGGCATGAACAATGTGGCTTCGCCAGGCCCTGCTCTTGAAGGAAGTCCGATTCTGTCCAACCCCGTTCAAAGGACGATTTCCAGTGCGAAAGCATCACAGCGGCCGCAGTCCCCATCGGGTTTGAGCCACTCCAATTCATCTCCAAGCCGGGTGTCACAGCCTTCATCGCCTCTGCTAGTCTCGTTTGTGGCTGGCCAAGGCACTGACGGCCGTCGAAAGGCATCGAGCAACTCGTCAAGTCTTTCTCAACAATCCGGAACCTCTCTCCAACCTGGGACTTTCATTGAAGTGCCTCGCGTTCCGCCTAGTTTGCAGAAAGCGGCCACCACAATTGCATCGTCATCTCCGGTCAAAGGCCGCGGAGTCCCGCCTCCCTTGCCTTTGTCGCCACAGAAGGTGGTGTCCAGCCAACTGATGTCCACCCCTCGACATGCCGGTGGAGGCGGTCGCTCCCGTTCTTTGACTGTTGGATCCCAGGAAGGTAGCCCTGTGGCTTCAGATATTCTGGCTGCACATCATAAGAACCGTCGCAGCCAGGTGTTTGATATGTCACCGTCATCTTCAGACAATGAGGGTGACAAGGCGAACATTCTCCTCAGAGTTCAGAGACGGCGTCAAAGCTCCAGACGCATGTCACAAATCACGCTCGATGGTCCTATGTTCCGTCCCCTGGATGTCCTAATCTGCGAAGACCACCCTGTGTCTCGCATGATTATGGAGAAGCTCCTCGAGAAGCTGCGATGTCGGACGATTTCGGCAACCACTGGCTCGGAAGCCGTCCGCTACTCAATGAGCGATATTAAATTTGACATCATCTTCATGGAGTTTCGGCTTCCGCAGATCAACGGAGCGGACGTAGCGCGGATGATTCGCGAGACAAAGAACGCAAACTCGCACACCCCCATCGTTGCCATCACGGCCTACCTCAAGGAACTACAAGCACCTCACTACTTTGACTCGCTGATAGAAAAGCCGATTAGCTCTTCAAAACTCACGGAAGTGCTGTTGTCACTCTGCCAATGGAAGCCTGCCTCCCCGGGGCAGAACACTTCGCTGTCTTTGTCACTACCCCTGCATCCCATTCCATCCGGCCTTCGGCAAGAAAGTATACGGCTGGAAGACAGTCCCACGTCAGGCTCGTCTGGCTTTGCACATCGATCGAGCAGCAGCTTCCGTGAGGATTCGATTACCTCTAGCGTCTTTGGAGATTCTGAATCAGTCTCAACGAGTGACTGGCGGGATGAAGGTGGCTTGGGTATCTCGGGACAAGACGAGGCCGAGGTTATCTTGAGTCCCGGTGACGCGGGAAAGTCGCCGTTGCACGCGCAGCTGGTTACACAACAGTCGGCTCCGGGACAACTGGAACATCCGTCAATCCGGGTCAAAATGCCTGCGCCACAGCGGTCGCTCGAGAAGCTACGAGCAAAGCGGGAATCGATCGAGAAACGCAGGAACGAGGGAAGTGTAGACTCTGCTGACGACGAAGATGACGAACTTGGCCTTGACGATACAGAGAACCAGGGTGGCAGCAGTGGTAATGGGGGCAATTCGTCTTCATCCTCCAGACAACATTACCGGAGCAAATCAGTGCTACCGTCATCGAAGCTCGGCATTGAGATGATGCGGGCTAACAGCCACGAGAGTATGAACGCCACTGGTTCCGAGAGCACCAGCACCAGCACTGCGGAGCCAGCAACACAAGTTGTCACTCCAAATCACGATGTGCAGTTCGAGTTTCCCAAGTACACGGATACTCCCGAGCCAATAACGCCACCACCGAATGTCGGGGGAGAGGAGGAAGGGGACACAACTGTCATTATCAGAACTCCGCCTGAAATGGACCCGAGAGCCGACGGAAAGCCAATCGACAGTGTTGAAGAAACGCCTCGCCCGACCTCAGCTCAAAGTCGGAGAGCTATGAAGGATGAGGATCCAACTCCGCGCCCGCTCAGGTCGACCGATAAAATCGGGCACTGAGAGTTTGCTGAGTCGTCCTGCTCTCAAGGTCTGCAGCACGATCCAACCCAAACAACACAACTAAAACACAAGACGTACTACCGAAAACGTACGCGTACAATGCAAACATTGCACTCCAACACATCCCTCTCCTTTTCTTCTTTTTTTTCTTTCTTCTCCATGTCTATCCATCTCAGCGAGGCGTTCTAAGGGACGGCTAATATGCCAAGACTGCATACGTTCTTTTCCTTGTTTGGTTTTGCGCGAAATATCTTACACAAACGGCCTGGATGCTGGCGGGGATCGGCGTTCATGAGATGTGTTGCAACGAAAGGAAAGGTGGCCCAGGTGGTCTTTGGTAGGGATGGGGCCGGTCCGGAGACGAGGTGAAGAATTGAGGGGTGGTCTGTTGTATCTACATGTGCAAATCTTTGCGTTTTCTTTTTTTTCCGAGGCCAAAACTCTGCTTCCACTGCAGGTACGTGTCGCTTGCTTGCAATACTTTTTCCGTCTTGATCCCACGCGCGTCTCATCTCATGCTGCCCTGGTCGTTTTCTTCCGTTCACGTCATTGTATTTACTTAGTCTTATCCAGCACTCAGCCTTTTTCTTTCTCATCTCGACTGTCTGGGGGATCTGGCTTCCCGGGAAGTTTGGGACAATGTCGAGCCTGCCAAACCATGGTTTTCCTTTGGGGGTGATTGCTTCCCTCTGTACATGTTTTCGCAAGCTGATCTGGTGTCTTGTGGTTCCTCTTCAGCCTTCTCTTCAGGTGTTTATTTTCATCTTACTTTCGTCGTTTTACTGGCTGCGTGGTGACGGAGGGCGAGTGGATGGGGGTCAAAAAAACCAACGATTTGCAATGGAAAAATGCCCAGTACGGTGGTGATGTTTTGATAAACTGCCGTTCTTGGCGCGGATGGTCACGATGGACGGCAGTGCTGGTTTAGCCTTGGCCTTGGCCTTGCACTCTTCTGTTGCGCGCAGTATTACCTATCTGGTAGCGAATGACATGCTCTGAATGCCTTTTTGCCAGTATTACAACGGTAGTGAATTTGACTCTACTGTTTGGCTCAGTACGTGTTTCTCTACGGTTGCTGATGTTTTTGTTGTGGCATCTGTCACATCTTCCGTGGGTAAGGTACGTGGTCGGGGGGTTTGGATTATCGCCCTTAGTAGGTATGTATGTGGTTGACCTTTATGTAACAGATTGGGCTGAACAAGTCTTGTTCACGGGCTTCATCGAGCATTGTGATTTTTGGCTTTCATTGAGGTTCAGTTGTTAGGTTTCTCTTGCTCATCGACGAGGGAGGGGCAGGGCTGGCGTGCGCGCGTGGAATGGTGTTCGTCAGATAAAAGTTTGAGGACAGACATGCATGGTGACAAATCTAAGGCAACCTGGAAGCTGCAAAGTGGTGTCATAAATTAACAAAGTGCCGCGCCTGCCCGTTATACTCCGTAGCCCAGGATACACGGCTGCTGCACAGTTTGGTGAGTCAATTAATTTGATCACTTCAGAAAAATCGGGTGTGGTGCACATTGCATGTTTTGCTGTTGAATGGTGGCTGATGCGGCTCAAAAGCATGCATCGTCCACCCGAAGCGACGCGAGGTCGTGTTAGTCGTGTGCCCATTCTCCAAAGCTGGACTGGTGAGGTCGCCTAAAGTTGGCGGGTAGGTCCCTAGCCCGTACGGGAATGGTTACCGGGTTGTGAGAATGGGTCCGCCCCGACTCGCCCTCGCCTCGTCGAGCCTGGACTGAGTGGTTTTCTCTGGGCGCCCAGGTTGCCCTCGGTTTTAGGGCGGGTGCGACATGGGAAGCCACCCACACTCTCAGCCCTCGCTCGTCGTGCCTCACAGCCTGTCATCCACACACGTGGGTGCAACCGCAGCTTCCCATTGGCCCCGTGTTTCCCCTGTGCCTTGCGCAGATCTAGATAAGAGCGGATGGGAAATGCACGAACCTGCAGCACCGAAAACCGCGCCAATCCCAATTGCCGATCTGCCGGTTTTCCTGTTCCCTGGCTCCCCGCAATATTCAAGCCCAGATCTCGCGCGATTCTCAAACTGGTTCATGCTCGTGCTTTTGCTGAGTTCTCTGCTCGTCGGCTGTATTTCTTGTATTTTCTTGTTCTTGGCCGAGTTGCTGGCGAGTAGCCCCGTGGAAACCGTACGATTGGGGAAGCAGCGATTGCGGCGCTATCCGACTTCGCTCGTCGCTCGGTCCAGGTCGCCTTACTGACTCGTTGCCCATCGAGGGGAGGCGGTGAGACGACCTCGGATGCTAAGATGGGAAATAAAGCTTCGCAAAGCTTCTTCAGCACACCCAGGCATATTTTCCAGGTTGTTGCCAACCATGAAGCCCCATATCACCGATAAGCCAAGCTGAATGAAACCCAACCTACCGAAACCCACCTTCGGCTTCCGTTCCCTGGCTTCCGTTGCTGATCGTGATGCCATGCTATGACATATGTTGGCAACTTGGCAGACACCCAACTCCGACTTGAACGTCTTGCGCCATCGAATTCGTCATTGGATCAGACCACCGCCACTTGCGGACCATGCCTGGGCTGTCGCTCAAGTTACATCGACAATGCCCTGGGCATGGGCTGCTTCGGCTCAGCTGCGTGTACACAACGGATGTTTATGTCTCTCGATGTTTCATTGTGGGGGTTCCCGAGGTCTCGCTCGACGGGGACCAAGCCGGGTGGCCGGCGGGCAACGGCTGGCCTGGACTCCATGACACGAGAAAGCTCGGTGCTTCTTGGTGTGGCGACGGCGACTTGGGGTTTACGGGATTGGCGCGTTGGCCGTCAGTGCCCGTGGGGTTGAGGGCCGCTGGCTAGGACGAAGTGGATGACCTCCATTCTTTTGGCTCCACCGACGGCTCGTCTAGAGCTGTACAAAGTGTGCAGCACGGCAGACTGCAGAAGGCAGAAGAGCGTGCATTCATCCCACCTGCCGATACGTAAAGAAAGCTATTGAAAGTACGAGGGTACCTGCATCTAAAGGCATAGCATCGACTATCGAGTAAGGTAACGCACAGACCGACCAACCCTCTAGACCCTCCAGCGCGGGTGGAGAGGCAAGAGAAAAATTCAGGGCTCCAGTCAGCAAGGTTCCCAAGTTTGCACGTTCCATTCCAAGAACACCTTTGCTTCCCCCCGTGGCCCCAATCTAGCCAAGCTATTGGACGGTTTGAACGCCTTTCGGTATTCGGCCTGCTTGCTGGGCTGATGTCGGTTTTCTTCCCACGCTTCCTTTGCAGGCATGCAGCTTCCGTCCGCCCCTCCATCCCTCCATGACCCACATGGATGCCCCTCCCTCGCTCTTGGCACCGCCAGTGGCACACGATCTCTTTCCCTTTTCGTCCCTGTCTTTGGCTCTTGAATCTGATTTTCTTGCCCGGTATAACGTCTCGCCCGCGCGGTGCGCAATGATGGGGGCGGTGGTGGTGGTGCTGCTGCTGGGAGGTGGAGGCTGTTCGCTCGCCCCATCCCAACTCCCCAACTCGCTCAACCTTTTGTCCCACTTCCCTCGTCCCGAGGTACCTCGCGTACCTACCTCTTCCCTCCCTCCCCAGTCATCTGGGGCTGCACCTCTCAAACCTTGGCCTACATAAGGTCGGTACCTTCCTATACCTGGGTACCTCGCACCAAGTTCAGAGTTGAGACCCTCCACCTCCCACCTCCCACTTCCTTTGCTTCCTCCATCCTTCTTCTCCTTCTCCCCCATTCCTCTTCCCCTAAGAATCCTCCTCAACACGCTCATATCGTGCTTCGATACATCTCAACACCGCAGATATCCCTACCATGCGAGACATCATACGACACCACCATCACCATGACCCCGGCGTTGGCGAGATCCCCGTTCCCCACGGCCCCGAGACTGGCGACGAGCACGGGCATTACCCTCAACAGGGGAACTCGACCGTCGAGGAGCATGAGCGCGCCATCTTTGCCTATCTGACACATCCGGACGATTCCTACACCCCCGAAGGAACCTACTGGGCCGACCTCCCCCTCTCCAAGCGCATATCCTTTGTCAACAAGTCGCAAAACGAAGAAGCAAAATCAGAACTGCAGAGCATTGGTCGCATGCTTAAGGAGGACCCTCTGAGTCCCGTGTCCTGGTACTTCCGGAATGCCGTCCTGCCCGGTGCCGGCCTCGGCCTGGAGGGCTACGTGCTCTTCAGCATTGGCAACATCGAGCCCTTGTTCGCCGCCACATGGCCTGAGTGCTGGGGTAAGCACCGGACTGTATGCAGCGACAACTGGATCGCGTCCGTCACATATCTGGAGGTCATCGGCATCATGGCCGGCCAGCTGTTTGTCGGTGTCATCGGAGACTGGATTGGTCGGCGCTGGGGACTGATCCAGGATGCTGCCATCATGTGGGTTGGTCTGCTCATGCTCACGGCTGGCTGGGGCCTCAATCTCAACGGCTGGGTCATCTGCTACGCCTTCTCTCTGTTCTTCTACGGTAAGCTTAGCTCCGCCGACGCCTTGATCTCAAGCGTTCCATGGCTGACCTGTTCTCCCTAGGCATTGGTGTTGGTGGCGAATATCCTATTACGGCTACATCCTCAATGGAGAACGCTGTCTCGGCGGGCAAGCTCTCCACAAGAGAGGATCGCCTACACCGAGGCCGCAAGGTCACCTTGGCTTTCATGATGCAGGGCTGGGGCCAATTTGTAAACCAGGCTCTGCTCATCGTCCTCCTCCTCATCTTCCACCACGGAGATGGAGATCCGCCTTACAGTGCCACCACTGTGCAGTGGACTTTCCGAGTCTCGTTCGCCCTTCCCGCCATCGGTACGCTCTGGCTCTTGTACCACCGTATCTACAAGATGCCCAACGCCAGCCGACAGCTTGCAGCCGCTAAGAAGAAGAGCCACGTCACTGGCTACGACGTCGAATCCCTCAAGTTGACATGCAACTACTTCGGTGGGCGCCTGCTCGCCACGGCCGGCACCTGGTTCTGCAATGATGTCTTCTTTTATGGCAACAAGCTCTTCCAGGCTCAGTTCATTGCTGTTATCAGCGGAAACTCCAAATCGGTCATGGTCGGCTGGGTCTGGAATCTGCTCAACGTTATCGTCTCGCTCGTTGGGTACTATTGCGCCTCGCTTCTCATCGACAACAAGTTCTACGGCCGCAAGATGATGCAGCAAGTCGGCTTCTTCATGTGCTTCCTCATGTTCGTCATCCCAGCCTTCAAATATGACTACTACACCAGCCCAGCGGGCGTCCACGCATTCCAGGCCATGTACTTCCTGTCCAGCTTCTTCAACCAGTTCGGCCCCAACAGCGTCACCTTCCTCGTGGCCGGCGAGGTGTTCCCGACTCCCATCCGCGCCTCGGCGCACGGCTTCAGCGCTTGTATCGGCAAGTCTGGCGCGCTTCTCGCCTCTGTGCTGTACAACTACATCGATACGCAGACCAAGTTCTACGTGGTGCCCTGGTTTGGCCTGCTTGGCATGCTGCTCACGTGGCTCTTCCTGCCTGACACGACTGGACTGGATCTTAAGGAGCAGGAGCGGCGATGGACCTACATCCGTGCTGGTCGCGACAAGGACTATCACGGCATCGCTATCCACCCTGCCCATCTGTCACTTTGGGAGCGTCTCATGGGAGTTGGTAAGGCCTACGACCCGGAGCTCGACACCACGCAGAAGATCCAGGACATGCGCGAAGAATGGGCCGGAAAGGAACGCCAACGTCGCCAGGTGGAGGTCGGCGATGTCCCATCCGACGAGGCCACCCTCGAAGAAGACGAGTTCAACGAAGAAATCAACCATTACTTCAAGAGAACGACCTGTGTGAAGGAGGGTCTGTTTGTGCCACAGCCCGATGGCCCGAGTGTTGCCAGTGGTAGCAACACACGCGAGAAGTCTGCCAACGGGGAGTCATCATCAAGCGAGAAAGGCGGTCGGTAGACCATGGATAGGGGCAGTATGAGTGCATGATTTGGCAAGTCCCGTTTGGTTAGAGGTCGGCGAGCCACTTTCTTTGGGTTGGGCGGCGTTTTTTGTACATTTTTGCGTCTTGATCGATCGGCCCGCCGCTCTTGAGGCTGGATACAGTCTTGATTTTGAGCGGGGCGAAATCGGATCGAATCTTTGTTTGGCGTTACGACAACGAATGATACCAAGGCGTGGCCGTCTTGGAGTTTATCTTGGTTGCAAATTGCGTTTGTATTCGGTTGCACTACCATCATGCCACTAAGCGTTCAGTGTTACAGGCTGGGAACATGAAGGGTTGACAAAAAGTTTTTTCAAGTATGAAAAAGAAGTCATTAATTGTTAACTGTAATTATTGTTCACTTGCGTTCTCCTTGTTTTACTGATATGTATACATAATTACTCTATTGTGTCATGTGGTTGTTAATCTGGCCAGCGGGGAAAGCCACAAAACAACTTGAAATCATGTCAAGCATGTCAACGACATTCATGTCCCATACCTTGATGTTCGGAACTTCGCTTCATATGTGTATAACTAATTGTTAACTAGAATTTGGTGGTTTATTCGCCTTTTTGGGCAACTTTGCGTATCAGCTTTGTATATCTATATGTCAATGTGTGATTCACCGTCTTGGTGTGCAAGGTGCACGGGTAGTGATCAGAATTATATCCCGTAACCAGCTTGGTTACTTGGTAGTGTTAAGTTTGCAGAGAAATTGAAGTTACCCGTGTGTAACGCCATGTTAGGTAACAGTCCGTCTGACAAGTGTGTTTAATCCTCTCACTTGACCTAGCATTTACACGCATCCCTCCTTACCTTGGAGGAACCAATCATTTGTGCCGTTTATATATATCCGTATCAGGAACATGTAAAAGCATTGAGGATCATACTGGATAGAGTGAGTTCTTCAAACATCACTTCATCATGCGATCTTTGTATCGCCTAGTTCGTGGCACACGATTAAATGGTCATAGTATAGAAATCGAGTTAACGTGGTCCACCATCGAGTGGGCCACCCCATCGAGTGGGCCACTTTTCGAGACCTCACTACTACAAATATCCAAAAGTCCACCAAAACCACAATAAATCAATTGCAACTACTCAGAATCACTTGAACTATCTGTTTCTCCAGCCTCTGGGCATGTCCTTGCGTTGTGGCCAGTCTTGCGGCAGATGCCACAGAGCCGCGAACCTGTCCGACGCCTCTTTGACGACCCCTCGTTTTCCCCCTCGACGCGCCCTTCCTCTTCAACCACACCTTTCTCTGCCATTAATTCCCTAGCCTGGCTTCCATTAATAGCCCCTCCATCCTGGAGACGCGTCCGTTTAGCCCTCCGGCGCTTAGAAAGTGCATTGTTGGCCTCTTGCAATGTCTGTACTTCGGCCTCCAGGAGGAGGACCCGATAGGAAACCGCTTGCATTCCTCTCGAAAGCTGGTCGACAGCGGCTAAAATCGGCGTTGGAGAGCTTCCCTGGTGTCTAGCAATTCGACTTTTGATAAGGGTAGACTGCGAGAGGGCTTCGTTGGTGGTCTGGGGTGTCTTGGAGACCCAAGGCGAAGGTGGCCCATTGGGAGTCCCAGGGGGTGTCGGCGTATTGGCCACCAGTCGGAACCATGGCTCAATAATTGCAGCATCTTCGCAAAGGCCTCTCTGGTAATCGTAGACGCGATTGAAACGCGTCTTTAGCTCTAGACGTCGTGCAACGAAGCGGTCTGGCCAATTCTTTCCGACGTGTCGCGCGCCGCGTTTCCGAAGCAGAAGATTAGCAATATCACCCACGTCGACAATCCGGGGCGAAAACCCTCGCGAATCTTGATCAAGAATGTATTGGACAATCACGTCCTCTTCTATCTTTGTCAAATTCGAACGGGCATTAAAACTGTCCGACTTCGCGGCCTGGCCGTTCATTCTGCGGCGGATCGTAGTTCGAGGTACATTGTAAATCTCTGCAGCGCGACGGATGCTTAAACGTGGTGTCGATTGAATCGCATTGATCGCAAGAAGAACTCGGTTTTCCGAGAGATTGTCAGACATTGTTGTGGTAGGAAAAACGCGTCTTAAAATCGGGTGGTTGTGGTGGTGGAAAAAGTGGCCCACTCGATGGGGTGGCCCACTCGATGGTGGACCACGTTAGTTTTTCATAGGAGAATATACTACTGGCTCCATTTACCCAAGTCCTGTGAGAAACAAGTTTGGAACCACCTCCTCGACAATTCCCTGAATGATCTGACTTCTCATGCCGACTTGCTTGTCGGTGATCGTGCATTTAACATGGTAAGAGCGGCAGGCAGAAGGGATTAACTCTGCGCTCCCTGCCCATCTGGCTCTGTTTCCTGTCATTCCCGTTCGGTTGCTCTGATCATACCGACCAGGGCCCCGTGATTCGCTCGTGAGCCAGAGAAGATAATTAACGGTGTTGAGGCTGGTTCTACCTAGGTAGTATTAGGGAAGGGGGGTCTGCCACATCGCTGTTGTCCGTGAAAGTCTAGAGGTCTTATTTTAACAGCGTAGGGAGTGAATGGGAGATTGGTTTCCCCCGGGATTAACTTTGTGCCCTACGTAATCGTTAAAGCAGACTGCTCACGACTATGTAAGATTTGGTGGTCAGGTACTTAAATATCTCTAAATATATGCTAGATTATGATCAGTAGCGGATTTTTTTTAGAGCCGGAGATGAATCTCACCGTGAAAACACTCCGTATATCTGCAAAATCTCACTAACTGAGTCATCAACAAGGAGTCTGAGCCGCGAAATAAGACAGTCACCTCGAAAAGTCTCCATGGAGTGGTGAAGATGCAGTAGCTGAAAAGCTCATCCACCAGAGAATGCCCGGTCAAGCTGAATTCTTAGATATTACGGCATAGATGCAACATCTTGTCACGACCCAGGGAAGGGGCGCCACAGCACTGAGGGGTATGGAGACCCACAGCAGAAAGGCAGAGGATTGGTCGGGAAGGGATGACCAATCATCGGACTGCTCTGTGTGCTCTGTCGGCCCTATTGGTCAGGGAGCCCAGAGTAACAGAGCACACAGAGCAGCTTGCTCTGTCCTGCTCTGTCCTGCTCTGCACCTGTCGGGAATTTAGGTGCAGAGCAAGACAGAGCAACGCAGAGCAGAGGAAACCTTCACTTCTATATAACGAGTAGGGTCTGGCGACATTAGGTCCCAGACCAGTAATCAACACAAGTTCTTAGGCACTCATTGCACAGTCTAAGAGAACACCTTTGTTCAGTGATTATCTACACCCCCTTGCACTTACCTTCTTGACCCTTACCGTCTTAAGGACCCTTGGTTCTCTGGATCGTAACACATCTCTGCATGGACCCAACTAGGTAATTATGTACTTGATAGAGAGCATCATTGTGATAACGTGTATTATAAGCGAGTTGCGCATATAAGCGAGTTGCGCACGCTCCACCACTCTCCAAACAGTATCCTCAATTGCAAAACAACAACATTAAGAACCAACTATAATTACATCAGAAACAGCTGAATCAGATGCTTCTATAGTATCACGAACCCAGGGAGGGTCTGCCTGAGGCAGCAAGAAGGAGTAACCACGGCGGGAAGACCACTCACGGGGCACACGGTAACGGGCGAATAAGAGTGGACCCGGTGAACCCGAGGGTCGGGTCCTCATTCTTCATTTCTATATAACGAGTAGGGTCTGGCGACATTAGGTCCCAGACCAGTAATCAATACAAGTTCTTAGGCACTCATCGCACAGTCTAAGAGAACACCTTTGTTCAGTGATTATCTACACCCCCTTGCACTTACCTTCTTGACCCTTACCGTCTTAAAGACCCTTGGTTCTCTGGATCGTAACATATAGCCTCCTGGCAAGTGCGGGCATTATGGCCAGGCTTGCCGCATACACCACAGCACCGAACCCTCGTACGAACCCCCCCTACACCACTACCACCCGGCTGCGTTTCTTGCACTCCCTCCCCACTTGCGGCCCCCTGGCCTAGTATATCCTGTACGTCCTGTATAGCAAGTGACCCTCCAAGCTGCACACGTGTTCTTTTAGCTCTCCGGCGCTTGCTTAATGCCTCGTTGGCCTTGCGGAGCGAAGAGACCTCTGACCGAAGAAGAGCCACCTCGTGCATTAACGCCCTGTATCACTGTTGCCCACTCGCGGTTGCCAGGCTGGGCTAGTTTTGTCTTGCTAAGGCCATCTGAGGTTGTAACTACCACACTCGCGAAGATAATACCCATCATAAACCCAGTCTCGTCGAAGTTGTAGATATTGTCATCTACAATACCGTATTTGGCTTTAACGTTCCGTACAAGAGCAAACCACTCGCTAATAACCCTCGGATCTTCGCATTTAGCCCTCTGGTAGTCGTACCTACGCGCATAACGCGTACGGAGCTCTGACTGGCGTTTGACAAAGTTGTGGGCCCAGAGCTTGCCGACAGGGGGCGCGTCGCGTACGCGTAGCAGTTGGTTAGCCATATCTTCTACACCACGCAATCTCGGTGGAAAAGATCGTGAAACTAGTTTAAGGATATATCGAACAATAGCCTCTTCTTCGGATTGGGTAAGTTTCTTCGAGTTGGTCGGAGAATTGTTACGATCCAGAGAGCCAAGGGTCCTTAAGACGGTAAGGGTCAAGAAGGTAAGTGCAAGGGGGTGTAGATAATCACTGAACAAAGGTGTTCTCTTAGACTGTGCGATGAGTGCCTAAGAACTTGTATTGATTACTGGTCTGGGACCTAATGTCGCCAGACCCTACTCGTTATATAGAAATGAAGAATGAGGACCCGAAGGTCTTCCGCCTCGGGTCCAACCCAGGACCCGGAGGACCCGACCCTCGGGTTCACCGGGTCCACTCTTATTCGTCCGTTACCGTGTGCCCCGTGAGTGGTCTTCCCGCCGTGGTTACTCCTTCTTGCTGCCTCAGGCCGACCCTCCCTGGGTTCGTGACAAGAATCGCGTCGTGCAAGCTTGCCGCTACGTCGGTAACGGAGGGTTGATTCTGGTACACTGTAGAGCTTGGCTGCGGCGCGAAGGCTTAACTTTCTATCATTTCGAATAGCTTCAAGGGCTAAGATTACCCTCGCTTCCTTTGAAGTAGGAGGCATGTTGGATTGTAGAAAAAATTGATGTAAGGTGCAAAAAGGACGCGTTGTGGTGGAGCGTGCGCAACTCGCTTATAATATACGTTATTGACACAACCAGGGGAGATTGGGTGTGATCTTGGGAGTGTGCCATGGAGCCGAAGGCGTGTTGCGGCAGCCGCCAGTGCCAGGAAGGATCCAACAAGTCTGCTCTTCTCACTTGCAGGTGTGAAGGTTGGAGCAAAGGGCATTGGGCCGGATTTTACTCGGTGCGAGGTACCTCTACTGCAATGCAAGGTCGCCCAATTCAAAACCAGGGAGGATCAGGCCCGGGACGTTCTCTCCTTGTGGTAATGATCGGCGGCGCAGGGGTCAAGAGGGGCATGGGATATACTGTACCTACACTACTTTGCGATCTCGGGGGGACCGTCGTCCAGTCCAAAGCTCCTCCCATCCCATCTCCCATCCAAAGTTTGGGGCATCCAATCCATATATGGTGCCCAGGTAGTAGCTATATGTAATCACCTGATTATGGAGCGCGTACATTACCTTACTGTAGACCTAAGCGAGGCAAATCTCGGGGCTGTTCTTTCTTGTTTCGGTGCCTTGCGCAGGGAGGTGTGAAGTGGAAGGTGGGGCAGGGGAAGTCACTGCGCAACTTCCTCAGATTCAATGACATGTCATGTTCAATGACGTAGCTTGCCGTTATCCACGCCCAATGTTTCCAACTTCCAAGGTCTTTCTTCCCGCATCGCCTCGGGCGACTTCCATTGGACATCTTGACCTAGCTCCGATGCAGGCCTCCCCATCCCCCCGTCTCAAAAATGCAAACCCACCGCATCCGCCTTGCTTCAGGTCCCGAGCGTGCTTGGCGGCTCGAGGCGGGTCACCATGGAAAGAAAAAGAACAAAAGGGGTGAGGCAAAGTACCGACGAAAGGATACCTTCACAATCCTTCCCGTCCGCCCTTTTTTTCTTTCCTGCCAGCCAACGTACACCAAAACTGGCCTGCTGAGCTTCCCACCTTGCCTCCGATCGGTGGCACAGAATTGATTATCCCATCGCTGTCCTACCATTCAATGGCATCCATCACGACAAGCAAAAGGACGACGCGCTAGTGCAGACGCAGAGCCGCCGCCGTCGAGCTTCACCTGTGCAGTGTCATCTGTGGTAAGCCCCGAATCTTGATTCTGTCGTCATGTCTGGTTGATCGGCAATGACCACAACGTCAACAACAACAACAACAACAATAACAACAATAACAACAACAACATCAAGAACATCAACAGCGACAACAACGGCGACGACGACATCAGGCGTTGCCTCCCCCTCCTTCTTTTGCTTTTTATCAGCTCTTGACCTTTTATTCAGCAGGGGTGGAGGACGGGATACTGTTGCCACGTCACACAGACACACACAAATGCACCTTGGAACAGCTGAGGTGGTATCCATCAGAGGACTCGGAACCTTCCATTGGGCCAGGTACCAAGAATCCTTTGGCCGGGCTCAAGCCTCCTCATCGTCTGTATGTGGCTGGCACTGGGAACAAGAATATCTCGTTCGACTGATCTTCGGCCTCCGTCTTCTGCCTGAAGAGCGAAGACTTGCTGGCTCCACCCGTCTGAGGAGAAAATAGCCGGGACAGCCGTCCCTCGTCTACCCCAGCCTCCGCATCCGGGGATTGGAAATGGATGACTCCAGCTCCCCGGCTTCTCAAACCCAATCGACGTCGGCCCTGGCCCAAAGTCTCAGGAAGGAGAGGGGAGCTATCGCTGCACAGGTCAGTCCAAGACAGATGCCCCGATGCTGTTTGATTAGACGTCGAGCTGCGTTACCATTTCCCAGCCGCATCCGGCTGCTTGAGCGTCTATTTCCATGTCCGATACCATTGCACTTTTCACATCGTCATTGTCGTCCAAATGTTTACGTTCTCAGGCCTGTGATACCTGTCGCAGTCGGAAGCAAAAATGTGACGAGCAACGACCCAAGTGCGGCACTTGCCAGAAGTTCAAGCTGGAGTGCAACTACCGAGAGCCCCTTCCGACCAAGTACGTGCGCATCTCCCAGTGTTGGGCTCGTGGTCTGTCGCGGCAGTGGAACAACCCCCGTGCGCAGCCTAATGATACCAATAGCCAAGAGCTGGGAGCTGACGCGCCAACAGAAAGGACAAAACTCTTGTTGAAATATTGGAGAGAATAAAAAGTCTTGAGGGTAAGATTGACAGCCTGAGCGGCCTGCAGGGAAACCTCCCGTACAACCCGCAAGAGTCGGGCGCGTTTTCTTCTGATACCCCTCTCGCTGTTTCTACCGCATTTCATCATGGCCATTCTCTGTCCAACTCATCATTCCAGCCCGCTGAAGCCGCTGAACCTCCCAGTGCCTCTTCCTCGGGAGGCGAGGACCACTACTTGTATGTCTCGTCCGTTCACCAGATGCTGCGGTGGCCGGCAATACAGCAGCTTCTCGCAATGGTGCAGCCAAAGGTACCGAGCCTTGATTTGTCTTCGGTGACGCGAGACGGCCCCATAATCACGCTCGGCGCTCACCATGACAGTCTCCAAGGGCTACCCACCGGAACGGTTTCTGTGCCTCATGGGCAAGGGTCGTTACATTGCATGGACAACTCAGCCCATGCATCGTTGATCAACCTCTCCGGTCTCGACTGGGAGACTATGCAAAACCTGAGCAAGGCTTATTTCGACTGCATAAACTTGGTCTTTCCTGTTCTTGATCGGCAGCATTTCCTATCTAACACTCTGTCGTCGCTTTTCACCAACGGCTTCGGCAACGACATGCAATCAACCATTGCCTTTCTCGTTTTTGCTTTGGGCGAAGTTGCAATTGCCGGCTCCGAAGGTCTGCCGGTTCACGCTCATAATGGTCGGCCGAGTGGCATCAAGGGCGGATCGAAGGAGCAACCCCCCGGGTTAGACATGTTCAACGAGGCAAGGAAGCGCATGGGTTTCAACCTCACCGAATGCAGCCTGGAGAATGTTCAGATCTTTGCCCTGGCAAGGTAAGCCTGCCATATGCCGCTTCAATGAGTCCGATTCAGCTACTCTAACCAGATCATCAGCATCTACTATGGAACCTGCTTCTATCCCATGGTGCGTGCGTCGTACTCTAAAGGGCTACTAGGCCATTGGGCTTTTGCCAGAGAGCTGACGAAAAGTAGGACTTTTGGAGGATGATTACGCTTGCATCACTAGCGTGCCAGGCTCTGATTACGAGGTACAAGCTGTCACTTTCAAGTGCGGATCTCAACTCCAAACGCTCACAGATCACAGCTCTCCAGACGAACTGTCGTCTCCACGAGCGGACTTGATCAGGCGGGCTTTCTGGCATTGCTCCATCATGGAAACGTATGGATTTCTTTCTTGAATGGCTCGCCTAGATTTGCTGACATGCCGGTCTGGCCAGTTGCCTCAATCTCGAACTCGAATTCCCTCTCACGGGCCTTGACAAGATGGAGACATTCGTTGGACTCCCAGACTTTAGTGGTCCATATTCCGAGGACGACCATATCAGCAACCAAGAGTCTCATTTCCAGGAGCATTTCGCATCCCAGATCGTGCTGCGACGTCTTTTGGTGACATTTCACGACACTTTAAACAATTGTATGTTGTCCCAGGGCACCAATACCCATGCATGCCGCTCATACTGATTATCCACATTGCCCCAGCTGCCCCAACATCGGCGTTTGCCCCGGTACCAAACTCCCACGACTCGGCATCGCCTGGCTCAGGAGTCAACCCCAGCACCATACGCCAGCTCGCGCTACAGCTGGACCAATGGCGTGGAATGCTGCCCGCCCCGCTGAGATGGGAAGAAGACTCCCCTGGCGCTTTTCCGAACACCAATCCAGCCGCATATAGCGAAACTCTATATTCTCCAGGTGGCCCGCCGATCTCGCCCATGATTCCTATAATACAGGCTTCGAACTCGACTACAGCGCCGCCCTTGATGTTTACTACTGATCTCGACGCGCCGCCAATGCGGTACCCATATGGGCTTGACATCCAAGTCGCTCTTCTACGCTCTCGCTACTACTATACCAAGTACTTGATCCACCGACCATTCTTGTACAAAGCTCTTCATGCCCCGGATTTCATGACGAAAGAAGATGCGGTTGGCGTGGCCGAGTGTCTCAAGGCAAGTCTCAAATGGCCGGTCGCCATGTCGCCAACGTGCAGGCACAAGCGGCTCGTCCCGTGCCTTTTCTTCTTCAGTCAAAATTTCCTCGGCATTTTGATCCTGTTACATTTGACCACCACCGTGCCAATCCTAATAGGCATACGGGCCTCGCTTTGCGGCGAGCGCTTTGACATGGATGCCAGAGAGACGATCGGTTTATATGTAGACTGGCTTCGAGACCTCAAGAGTGTGGATAACGCAGCGAGATGGCACTGGGAGTTGGCCAAGGTAATCTACGAGTTAGATGAGTGAGGCCCCCGTTTGGAATAGAGAGACAGCACTTGGCTAGGTCACCCTGTGATGGAATTCAGGCATGAGGATTGAGCGTTAATCTTTTGGCGTGCCCTATGTGACATCACGACTCGGAAGAGAACTGCGACTTGTCCTATGTAATGGCGTATCTCGTGCCCGTCTGGTGACTGCCCTGCGGGCCATCTTGCCTGATATATCGGGTCAGCGTTAATTACCGCATATTATGTGGCGAGTGGGTTCCTGCTTAGGTAGCCATGCTTGAGAGAGCTGTGTTGGGTGGTTTTGGATGGGGGCAGCAGTTAAAGAAATGGATTGTATAGAAGCTCCACAACTGTGCCTACCTGGTAGATACCTACCAGTGGAGGTAAGACCCAACAGCTAACAAGACTACTCAGGATGGGATTCAACTGATGATGCGTCACGTCGCGTGGTAGAGCAAACGAGAATCTTGAGATGAAAACTTGAGCCTTGCCATGCAAACTGAATCGGACCTCGTGGCTGCCAGTCATCCGGGTTTTTATGGATCATCCGATTCACCTGGTTGAATAAGTCCGGGTCTCGGAGGGGGGAAAACTTGTTGAGACTAATTAAATGCCTACCTACATATTACCAGTTGGCCTTTGATCTGATCTTAATTCAGATGTACATCGCAAATGCTTTCACCCCCATGTCTACCGGAAGTCACGAGGAAGTCACGGCCACTTGGCTCCTATTGAGATTGAATGGTGGCAAGGTGCACCTATTGATCTGCATGCACAGCAGCAATCACAATAGGAAGACTACATCAATGGGCCCGTGCTTCAATGGGTGGGTTGGTTTACTTTCACCGGTCACCCTCACTTTTACCATATCAAGTGTTGCGGGTGCTGTGGATTTATGAATATCTGCTTCGTCGTTCTTCTTGCAGCAAACTGAGACAGTAATATCAGGCACTCGGCCTCAACGTATTGCCATCTTACTAGCTCTTCTTCGTTCGCTCCGAGTCCCTCGACAGTTCACAGGGCCAGCACGTGAGCCCTCATTCATTATCATTTCACAGACTCCCACCACACACTGGCAGCAAACAAACCCTTCTCCACAAACCTGAGCGACCAAGAATCTAGCAACGGAAATAGCCAGCAAGATATTACACCGGCGTCCACGACTACTGTCTGGTGCCTTCAGGTATCCACGGACCACATCAAGTTCTCTGTGCGTTCCCGCAAGCTTCACAGATGTGCGCACCTCAGCCGCCCTGAAGCTATCCGAGTCTGTGGATGGACTGCCGACGTCTTCATCAGCCTTCACCATGGCGACTGCCGCAGAGAAGGAATCACCCACGGCCGCTCCCATCGAAACGACTCAAGATTTCGACCGGACGGCGGTGAAGGTCGCCGCCCCAATGGTCGAGAATGCCTTCAAGCCCGGCGACAAGGGCCTGGCTGCTTCCCGCTGGGCCGCGCCGGCCACGTCCAACAAGATCGGCACTACGTTCACTGCTAGTAAGCGATTCGACCAGACGGTTGCCCGTGTTGAGGCTGTTCCCCCGAAAGACAAAAGCCCTCTCAAGTCTAGCCTGGATGCCTCCCGCTTGGCCACGCACACCGTGCCTCGGAAGATTGACGCAACGGAGGGGGTCACTGCACGGGTCAAGGAAGACGAATACCACAAAATGGTTCTCATAGCTGGAGTCTATCTACTCATTTACGGCTCAGCTGCGCTAAAGCATTCCCTTCATATCTCGCCTCAACATCATTGCTAGTTTCTGTCGTCCAGGTCTTATAATTATGATCTCATAATTACTTCAATTGTCATCTTGACCGCCGCCGATGCTAGGGTGATCGACGGGAGGGTACAGATGCCTTTTACTAAGTAGATCATCATGAAGAGCGAGTAATTATTTACCAAGTTCTTGATCTTCTCATGCCTGTTATTTCCCGCAGTCCGTGTACATTGATGGCGAGACTTTCAACAGAGAATTGGCACTGTAGCATTCCAGTGTCTTCCTACTAATTACCCTTGGATATCAGTACCTATCTTACCACCAGAAAATACTACGACCAAGTAGTTCAACAAACTTGAATTGTCACAGCCTGATAAGACATCGTGTGAATCTCGCGAGTACTCGTCGGTTGGGACACGTGCCTAGTGGCTAACCGACTCTCTTGAGAGTCGGTTAACACTCGTTGAACCGACAAGTATGAGTCAAAAGACAGCGTTTCCGTGGGCCAGAAAATTTGCTTTCCTCGGTACCAGAAACTGCCGATAAGCTGCCTAGGTATTTGATTACCCGGCACCCGAGCTCATGATGATCCCCACCGACCTCGCCTCTCAAACCGAATCGGGACTCGGAACATAGTCGGAACGAAGGCACATTCAGGTCAGTGCACTCCTGCAAAAACTAAGGTTTCTCGTGCATAGAACTCGCGAGAAGCAACCAGAGGTCTCTAGAGTCTACACGTGTACGTCAAGATGCCACCAGACCCGAATCACAAGGAAAATCTTCTTTTTGATTTTGATCATGGAACTTTACTTGTACCTGGGCATTAAGAAGTTCCTAGAGTATATCAACAGTAATCGGAAGTGCCACTACCTGGTCGGTACTCGGCTGGACAAGCTCGTTGGCAAGAAAAATAAATGTCACACCGAAACTGGATATCTCAGAGACGATAACTAGGTATCTCGTAGCAATCGTACTTGAAATATTTGAGGAGATAAAGAGAGCTATAGACATTCCGGGTTTCCACCGAAAAGCAAATCGACATTGTGAACCTGTGATTAATCAACAGGCTCGTCATTTCGGGAGTGTGCAGCTGGTGTGGGTGGAATAATTAGGTATTTGCTATCTACTACCGGGTATCTATATTCCTTTGGCAATGCCATTCTTCCCTCAGGGCCGGGATCCGAGGGAAGTCATCATACCTCTCAAGGGAAATAAACCTCGGAAATGTAGGACTGGACTCAATGCGGTGACTCGTGCAGATTGTCCGGGCGGTAAATCCACTGCACTCTTGACCCGAGGGCTGCTGTATGCTTTCGTGGACACTGTCACGAGATCAGTCTAGGAGGCCGCCATTTTTTTCACGTAGGCGGTGGTTTAGGTTCCAGACGGCTAGAATCACTGACGCTCTGCCGGCGGGGGAGGGGAGGTTTTGTCTTTTTTTTTCTTTTTGGGTTGCTTCCCCGTGCTGATCTGGTGGCTTTTTTCATCCGGAGTCGAGAATTCGGGCCGTGAATTAGGTGTGCAGCAAAATCCCGGTCCGAATCCCGAAATATTGTTCGTCGGCAATGCTTTAGAGTTTTGAACTTTGTCGATCTTTCGGCATTCTCCTGGCAGATCGGAAGAGAGAAGAACACATTTTCGGCCACTTGGGAATCTGGAGGGAAAACCAATAACTCTAAATGGCCTCTCCTGCTGGATATAAATCAAGGCCGTTACCCTCGTCTCGACTCGATTTTCTCTCTTCCCCATACACATACACACATCAATCTTGGACTATCACCTTGGTCACTTGATTACTATCAGCTCTTGATTACTGCGATCAATATCTTGACTACAAATCATCCAACCCACCTCTTGACTATCATCATCAAGGTCTTGACACTATCATCAAAGTCTCGACTACCATCATATCAAGGTCTTGACTGCCATCAAAGTCTCGACCACCATCAAAAGTCTCGACTACCATCAAAGTCTCGATAATCATCATTGCCTCCTATCACCAAGCTGAACCAACATCCAAACATCCAACCGTCCAAGTCGTACAAAGAAAAAAAGGCTTGTAAGTCAGTCCATCCGCAGGCCTGCCAGCCTCGCCCTCAAGCATCTAACTAACCAACCCCAACCAGACAGTCACAATGCCGCCCACGGTTGTTCGCCAGTGCACCACCCCGGTCGCCATCTCGACCACCCAGACATTCGAAAAGACTGTGGTTGCCTCTGTTCGTCCGAAGATGGAGAATATCATGAAGGCCGACGACATGGGCCTGGCTGCGTCTCGCTGGGCCACCTCAGCTCCAGCTCCAGCCCCAACACCGGCACCCACACCGGCCCCGGCACCTACACCGGCCAAGCCCATCTCAACCACCACATCTTTTGAAGAGACGGTGGTTGCCTCCATCACCCCAACGATGGAAAACATCATGAAGCCAGACGACAAAGGCCTGGCTGCATCTCGCTGGGCTGTCGCTGCCCCGACACCCGCACCCGCACCCGCACCTGCATCCACACCGGCGCCGGCCCCGACCAAGGCCATCACCACCACCAAAGCCTTCGACAAGACGGTGGTCAAGGGCGCGCACGCCAGGCTCGAGAACCCCTTCAAGCCCGGCCAAAAGGGCCTCGCCTCCTCGCGGTGGGCATAAGCTGGCTGGAGTGGATTACAGGGAATCATGAGGAGGAGCAGGGCTCGGAGGATATCAATTATTGGTCACTACAAAAGGAAGGGGTGGTATTACATGGTCTTGGGTCTACATTAATTAGTATATTAGCTTATTAGCCCGTTCATAGCGTCACTTGAATCGAGCCAGATTTGTATCCCACCAAAAAAATGATTGCTAAACATGTGAAGTCTTGATAGCGTCCTGTGTGTGAAGTGACCGGGTGGTCTCTGGATACCTGGTAATCATTTACAGATAAAGTACCTTTACCTTGGCCCCAGGGAGACACTGAGAAAGAAGCCAGCATGGCCACTGTGCCACCACGTTGACCACGTGTCACCCGGGACTTGTCGGGCTCAGTTGGATCACCAGCTCCAGTCTGTCCGACCTGGCTGACAAGAGCAACGGTTAAGTTCTTGGATTCATTGTGAGCAAGATCCGTTATCGTGAAAACAGGGCTGCAGTTACGGGAACAACATAAGTCAAGTATTTCCTTTGAACTTGTTTCAGTTAGATCTGTCACCCTTCGATGTATTCATTACCAGGTTAGCTAAGTACATGTAGCTAGTAATAGTGTCTTGATGAGTACATCAAGTCAATCGCTAGCTGACCAGGCCCTAATTACCTGACCTGACATGGCATCCAACAACAGCCAAAATCAAGCAAGCTTCGTCTCGACCCCGGGTGTCAACCAGCACACCCGGTCCTTGACCCCCTCCGTCTCAAACACGCGCGCCAGCTCCTCCCCCTTCTCGGAAAAATGCTCCCACGACTCGTAGTGCATCGGCACGAGCACATCGGCGCCAATGTCCCTGAACAGGCGCGCAGCCTGCACCCCGTCGAGCGTGATCTGCAGCGGGCCGCGGGGGTCGTCGGGCAGGTCCGCGACCGCCTTGCCGATGTTGAGCAGCGCGACGGCGATGTGGAACCGGTCGCGCATCTGCGCCAGCTCCGCCAGGTGGACCGTGTCGCCCGAGAAGTAGATGGCGTTGGGCTTGCCGGTGGCCGGGTGGTGGCCGAACGCGCCGCTCGGGGTCGAGATGATGAAGCCTGTCACCTCGCCACCGGGCAGGTGCTCGCAGGGCGTGCCCGTGACCTCGAGGGTGCGGCCGCCGACGGAGAGCGTGACGGTCTCCCAGGGTCGGAGCCCGCGCACGCCGGGCCGCGGCGCGAGATTCTTGGCGCCGTCGACGGTCGTCAGGACCTGTCGGCCGTTGAGGAGGGTCCGCCCCGGCTCGTCCAGGTTGTCGGGATGGTCCTCGTGGCTGAGGAGGACCGCGTCGATGGGCGGGAGGTCGGCGAGGCCGAGGGCCGACGAGTCGAGCTTCCTGAGCGTGACGATGCCGTGGAAGTCCCACTCGGTGCCGCCGGGGGAGAAGACGGGGTCGGTCAGGAGGTTGACGCCGTCGAGGTGGAGAATGGCCGCTGCGGTGCTGATGTGCGTGATGCTGAGTGGGCTGTCGAAATTGATGGTAGGAGCCATGGTGTGGGTGTTGGAGTTGCTTTTATGAGTGTATGGTAGGGGTATAGCAGAAAGTCAGAGGGTTGGTTTCTTCAAAAGCTCCGGTTGGCCTGAATGATTGTTGGGATGGGAATGCCAGTGAATCTCGATCATCAGATACTAGAGAAAGAGAGAAAGCCAAAGAGCTGTGTGCTGCCATGATTATTGCTTTATATACCTGACGAGATTCAGGAGAAGATTCCAGTCATGTCCGTAGATGATCCCTATCTGAAGGTCAGGTAGTCAAACAGAAATCGAGGCCATGCAGGTCCATCCATCTATTCCGAAGTGTCACCTATAGAGGGGGCTGACACGCAAGACGGGAAGTTCACTTGCGAATCGCACAGCCGCTTGGGGTTTTCAACTAACCACATCCGGTATCATATTCCGCCAAGCGATTCGCTTGATTCCGTTGCGATGATGGATTACTGGGGGTGTGGTGAGACGACTGAGGCGGGGATGCGTTATGCAGTCATCTAATCCCACAGTCAGGTTGAGTAATCATAAACGGACTACAGGATCGATACGATAAAAAGCAGCAAGCTCTCAAGATCATCGAATCCAAGCCCGCTGGTTCAGCTCTGGGGCATTTAGGAATCATGAAGGTTAAAAAGAGGACCATATGCCAAACCTGCAGGAGGAAAAAGATCAGCGTACGTTTTCTCGACAAGAATTCAATGACATTTGAGTCCTAGCTGATCCAATGCCAGTGTGACGGAAAAAAACCATCTTGCTCGCAGTGTCTCTTCCGCGACCTTGGCTGTCCTGGATACGAAGTCGACTGGACTTTTGTTTCCCAAAACAGCACTATAACCCGCGGCCGGGATGGACGGAAGGCCGACAGGGCGGGCCAATCTAGGCATGCAATCCCATCACGCAGTAATAGCGAGCTGACGACCGAAGCATGTTCACCGACTCTCCAACGTCCTCTCGCCGTCCCGCTGAGCCAACTCGTCACACTGATAGTGCGCAGCTATGCTCCGGGGCCCGGAACTCTCGGTCGTATCAACACATATCAACCTCGAGTCTGCGGGGCTTGGGTTGAGGTACTTCCCGACCTCATCGGCAACGGCACCGACAAAACTCTCTGCTCCGCAGTCAGGGCCTTTGCGCTCTCCATTCTGAGCGGAGGCCCAGAGAGCAAGGCGCCGGTTAGCACGGGCCTAAAGGCATACAGTTTGGCGCTTTGCTCTCTTTCCAACTGCCTCTCCTCCGTACGGGACTTGAGTCTCTCGAATCAAGTTGCAGCCGCCGTCATGTGCGTGTTGCTCGCCGAGCTGTTCCTCCCCACGACCATGGGGAGTTGGAATGCACATCTTCAGGGGTTCGGGCGGATTATGGAGCTATCCCGTCCGGAGACTTACACATCTGGCGTTACCCATCGGTTTTTTGTTGGGGCGAGACCGGCTTTGGTATGAAGTCGACATTTGGCAACCCTTCCCATGGTCTCCGCTAATTGTGATTCATGCTTGAAGATTGTTTTGGCAGTTCTATCTAGAAAAGCCTCGTTTCTCGCCACGAGGAAATGGCGGGATATCCCTTTCTCCAAGATTGCCCCTTCGGCATTGCAATCAGTGATGAGCGAGGGCGCCTTGATACCGGGTATTCTGGAGAGGCTCGATTCCACCGCGAGGCTATCCCGGGGATCAGTGCTTCGCATCGCTGAAGAGGTCTTGAGGGCGTTTTCGGATGTGGTCGACCGCCTGGACCGGTGGGAGCGAGCATTTCAATCTTCCACCCTGTACCCTTCGTTCTGGCCGATGCCTGCCTCGCACCGTGACAGCAACGGTCGGCCCTGCATATGGTTTCCTGATGTCACGGCTGCCAACGCCCTGACGCATTTCTGGGCATTTCGCGTCATTTGCTTGTCAGGGATCAGCAAGGTGACGGCTTCATACCCTGAACTGGAATTCAAATGTCAGCCCTTGAACAGTCTGAGGGACTCGGAGTCCACCGAGACGAGCCAAAACACTCGGTTTCTGGAGACCGTTCGGCTTTCGATCAGAATTTGCCAGAGCATCGATTATTTGCTCCAAGACGAGATGAAATTGTTTGGGCCGACGTCGGTGATTTTGCCTCTTCGGACCGCATACGACACGTTTGAGGCTGGGGGATCCCGCACCGAGCAGGAGCGGGTGTGGTGCAAAGATATACTCGCAGGAATCATAGCGAAGGGATACCGCTTCGTGCCGGTGTTTTTTGAAGCCTTTGGGGCGTCTCGAGTGGGGATGTAGAATACCGACGAGCACCGTTAGGTAACAATTGAAGCTGTATTTCTGACAGTAGATTTGGGTCGTCAAGCCAAGGTAATTCTCATCATTGCAGTCGACATCGTTGAACCATCAATACTGCAGAAAAACATCCCGCATTGAAATGGCAAGGTATTTTGCAACAGCCGAGATGGGGGCGTTGGTCCGAATTGCTAGAAGCAGATGATGCAAGATCAATCCAGGCGATGGATGAATTTCGACCTTGAAGGCAAAAGGTTTTGTAAGGCAATAATGATATGCCAGCTGCCATAATTGGCTCGTCGGGCCGGCATGTCGGCCTGGTCGCTAGCGCCGATCTACCTGGCGCTAATCATTAGCCAGCTGAGAGCCTGAGACCCACTTCCCGCAAGGCAACAGGAGCTTGAGGTAAGCTCGCGTCGGAGCCGGCTGGCTGGCTGGCTGCGTCAACCCAACTGGCCTGGCGAGCGACCACCATCAAGACCATTTCAACAGCAACACAAACCCGCCATCTAGGTACCTTCCTCGCCAATCCACCCACCCACGGATTTTCCAAAACAACAAACCCGCGAGACCATTCACCCATCCGAATTCCATCCTCTACCACCCTCCGCACACTCGTCGTCGTCGTCCTCGTCCTCGTCCGGCACACGTCGCATTCCCCAGCCATGGCGTCAGACCCCGAGCGAGAGAACGCCCTCTCATCCTTCAAGAGCAAGCTCATCGAGTCGAGAGAATGGGAAGCGAAGCTCAAGAACCTGCGGCTCGAGATCAAGGGCCTCACCAAGGAGTTTGATCAGACAGAGGAGAACATCAAGGCCCTTCAAAGCGTGGGGCAGATCATCGGCGAAGTGCTGAAGCAGCTAGACAATGAGAGATGTGCGTCGCCTCGGCCCCCTCCCCCATGCCAAAACCTCTCCTCCATGCGCCTATTCTTCACCGCAATAGCGCACTGACAGTCCCGCGATGCAGTCATAGTCAAGGCCTCTTCCGGACCTCGCTATGTGGTCGGCTGCCGCTCAAAAGTCGACAAGGCGAAGCTGAAGCAAGGAACACGTGTTGCGCTCGACATGACGACGCTCACCATTATGCGCATGCTTCCGCGCGAGGTTGACCCCCTGGTCTACAACATGTCGCTCGAGGACCCCGGACAAGTGAGCTTTGGCGGCATTGGCGGACTCAACGATCAGATCCGGGAGCTCAGGGAGGTGATCGAGCTGCCGTTGAAGAATCCCGAGCTGTTCATACGGGTCGGCATCAAGCCCCCCAAGGGCGTGCTTCTTTACGGGCCGCCCGGCACAGGAAAGACGCTGCTCGCCAGAGCTGTTGCGAGCAGTTTGGAGACGAACTTCTTGAAGGGTGCGTCACGCGCCTTGCCGCTTTCTCGTTTGGTCGCACTGCTAACGACACTCTTCTCTAGTGGTTTCTTCCGCCATCGTTGACAAGTACATCGGAGAATCTGCCCGTCTCATCCGTGAGATGTTCGGATACGCAAAGGAACACGAGCCGTGCATCATCTTCATGGACGAGATCGACGCCATCGGTGGACGCCGCTTCAGCGAAGGAACCAGCGCAGACAGAGAGATCCAGCGGACACTGATGGAGCTTCTCAACCAGCTCGACGGCTTCGACTACCTCGGCAAGACCAAGATTATCATGGCGACCAACAGGCCCGACACACTGGACCCGGCGCTTCTCCGAGCCGGACGCCTGGACCGCAAGATCGAAATCCCTCTGCCGAACGAGGTCGGACGTCTGGAGATCATCAAGATCCATGCCGCGGGGGTCGTGCTCGAGGGTGATATCGACTTTGAAAGTGTTGTCAAGATGAGCGACGGCTTGAACGGCGCAGATTTGCGGAACGTGGTTACAGAGGCGTACGTTGATCCTAGCTGGGGGGATCCCATCCGATGGCGCATTTTGCTAACTTGATTTTACAGAGGACTGTTCGCCATCAAGGCTTACCGGGACGCGGTCAACCAAGACGACTTCAACAAGGCTGTGCGCAAGGTTGCCGAGGCGAAGAAGCTGGAGGGCAAGTTGGAATACCAGAAGCTATAAACGGCTATAGACGCGGAAGGGGGAGAGACTGTCTTGCAAAGCGATAAATACGAGATAGCCGCGAGCCTGTCTTCCGACTTCCGGCTGGCTTGTGATGCATGACTGTAATATTGTACCACTAGCGGAAACGAAGAGACTCGTGACGGGTCTTAATAACACATGAATCATCTGACTATGAGGCTGAGGCAAGGCTAGGAGAGCCGGAAGCCTGGTCTACGACTTTACCGCGTGTGAATGCCATGGCCAACGGTCTCGCCGTCCTTCCAAACATGCGAGGCCCATATTTGCGTCAGGTAGCCGACCTACATATGCAGAGGCCGGCACTACCTAGCGATGTGGATAAGGGAGTGAGCGAATGCACGCGTTATCTACCGGGGCTGCCGGGCAAAGACCTTCCACACGCGCAAAGAAAGGCCCGGTTGGTCTGTTGGGGGGGGGGGGGGGGGGGGGGGGGGGGGGGGGGGGAAGGGGGGAGGCTTGGTTTCAATCCACCGGGCGGCGGCTGTCGGCTCGCCAACCTGCATGTTTTGGATCCGATGTGTCTTGTTTCAACGCTTGCGGGCCCGGGACGATCTGGCTCCTCATAGGTACCCCTGGGTGGGCATGCATAATAATACTTCGTAATCGTAAAACCATCTTGATGTCCATGCAGACAAGACACGCATCGAATGGTAATACGGGGTTAATGATAGTGATGATAATGGTCGAGGGGAGCGAGTGTCGATGGACATATTTTTCTCCGAGTACCTACCTGAGGTATGGAAAGTCAAGGGTTGTGAAAAGGGGGATGGATTGGCTGCATGGGGCCAAACCCCAGTGAGTACAAAGAAAGAAAGAAAGGGAGGCCATGCTTTTTTTTCCCTTCCTCGTATTTGACGTTTCTTTTTTGTTTCTACACGTGTACACTCTCCACAGTGTACTGTGTAAAGCCCCCCATTGTTCGATCATGGCCCATGATGGCGTGGTTGCCGTGCGGAGCAAGAAAGTGCTAAGAATAGAAATTATTCTCTCTTGTTTCCCGGGTGTCTCCCGGCGACACGGCGTTGCGGGTAACGGTGTCCTTGTCAAAGGGAAAACCCCCCTATTTCCTAACCCGTACGTGTGCGTGTTTATCCTGGGGGCAACGACGACGCGTGCGTGCGGATGTCACAGCCTCAAAAAGTGGGCTCTTTCGTGGACACGAGCTCCTGGGGAGCTGCTTGCTTGGAGTTCGGCGGGCGGGCGGGCGGCGGTACCTGCCTGACCTGACCTTTACGGGGAGGCGGTGGAGCTAGTGCGCACTGGGGCTTTGCGATTCCATCATTGAACAGAAAAAAAGGGAAGATGGTGTTGGTTGGTTGCATTGACATCCGTATAGTGAGCGTTGTTCATCGTTTGGCGCTTAGACTAAGAGTTTTGAGTTCTACTGAGAGCTTACCTTATCCTTGGTCTAGCGGTGATACGTCATGAAGAGGATCAACAAGGCAAGGCAGCGCCATGACTGGAATCGGTTGTTGTTGTTGTTGCTGTCGGTGTTAAACCCGCTTGGCTTGCGGTCGATCCTTTTGCTGGGCAACCATCCATACACATACTGACTGACCAAAGACAACAGGGAACTAAACTGCATCCATCTTGTCAAACGCTCCGTTTTCGCCAAGGATCGAGCCCCAGTACGGCATTTGCAGAATACGGTGTTACAAGGCCAAGAATTGGCACAGCCACCAAGAGCGTCTTGCAGCTAGGTATATGCTAGCTTGCTCGATGAAGAAGAACAAAGCAAAAACGGGACAAGTAAAAAGGAGATAAAGGACGATCAAGCGGGCTCTCTGTCTGTCGGCTGTGTGTTGACGTACTTGGTTGTTTGAGGGAGAGAGAGATGATGTGGATTAAGGCAGGTCGGGTTGTCGCTGCGTGGTGGGGGGGAGGTGGGTGGGTGGGATACGTAATTCGTAGCTAGAGAAAATGCATGCTTAATTACCTGATGCGGGGTTGATATAGAGCCCGGTTATGGATGCTTGCAGCTTGTACATCCGTCAATCTGGACGGCATCGCCTCGCAGCACGTATCGGGCTGCCTTCTAGCAACCAACGAAACGACAACAACCAGGCATGATGATGTTTGTGATGGTAGACCATTAAATATTACTACAATAAGAAAAGGAAGGATTGGGTGTGCAAAGCCAAGCCAGGCGGGCCCAACAATGAATGCAGTACCTTGGCATGTGTCGATACATCAGACGAGAAGGCGGCTGTCCGTCCATGTGAGGCGTGCCGCTGTCCCACCCAGCCTTTCAGGTCTTTCAGGTGAGGCCAACCAACTGCCCCACCAGTTGCCCCTGCCCGAAACACCTTCCAAGAACAACAAACCAGCAGCATCGCCGAGGCTTCCTGGTAGAGGACATCTATGATTTAAGGACATGTTGGCCTCAAGGTTGCTTTGTTGGACGACAACGGTAAAAAGAAGGAAAGAAGAAGAAAAAAACAGAGGAAAACCCCAGTTCTGCAGCTCTTCACCTGAGAGGTGCGCGTGTGGACGACGCGTACGCGGTAGTATCCATTTGCGCAGTGTTGTATATAGATCTATGGAACGGGACGATGGAGTCCGATAGCCTGGTAGTTCTAGATCATCCAAAGGGGTTTGGGTTTGCTCGCACAGTTACAACCCGGAAGGTCACCCGTGCGCAGTTGTACTATGCTCTAAGCCTAAGCCACAGAAACGGGGTCCTCCAGGGCAGCGGTGACGACTTTGTTCGTTGAGGTGGCCCATGGAGGTTCCCAGTTCCTTCACCCACCACCACCTCACTTGGTCCCTGGAACCGGAGGGCGAATGGTGATTTGCAATGGAGCCTCGAGACACCTCACGGGCGTTCAAGCGTCCCGTAACCCGTAATAAGGCACCACCTCACATCCATCACGAGGAGCGAAGGGGAAATGGATCGAATCCAGGGCACTCACTGGCTGAGAGGATCGTCCCTGGTTGGCTGGCATGGCTGGCTGACTGGCTCCCAGGGCGGCAGGTCCCAGTCCAGGTGCCTCGCGACTACCCCTGCTTCTTGGCGCAACAACTTGCCGCTAGCCCGCTCCACCTCGCACCTGGGCTGCAACAACCTGCAGCATTCCTTGCCCGCGCCAGAATCAGCCATAAAGACATCTCCCCCGTCATCAACCACGGCCAGCAATCTGTTTGAGCCACCCATCCACGACAAACATTTCGCAAACTCTCTCTCGCTCGCTCGCTTCCGCCCCGGGACCACGCTGTTCTTGATTTTGGTGATACCCCCGCCTCGAGCACCCGCACTTGCACCTCCACCCACGTTCGCTTTCGCATTCGCATCGGCATCGGCACCCGCAACTGAGCTTATTTACATACCCCCTCGTTCGCTGGTTGGTTCGTCAACATGTGGTACGACATCACCATCTTCACCACCCCACCTTATGCTTCCCACTTGCCCCCTCCCCTCCCCCCAAGCCCATGAGCTTCCTGCGACCCGCCCGCTGCCGCGCACGCCTTCAAGCTTTTGCCAAATCTACACGCTGTGGATACAGGTCGAGACACGGGCGGACGCCAGGCGGAGCCACAGCATGAGCATGAGCATGGGCGCGAGAGGGGGGCGGTAGCCAGCCAGCACAGCACGCTTTGGACCGCAACAGCTCCGGGAGGGAGATTCTCTGCTAATCTTCTTCGTTCTACCGCAGTGGCATTTTCGGGTATGTCAATTACCTGGTGGAAAAGGACCGCAAGTTCATAGTCGACACCCTCATTAACGGTATGTCTTCGCGCCTGCCACTCGCCAACCGCAATTGCTTCGCTGCCAGGGCCCCCCTTTCCCCGTCCTCTTCGCCCGTAACACTCAGGGTTCCCAACGGCCGCGCTAAGGAGCTGCTTTGCTCCGTGCGCGAACTCCGCCCCAGCAGCTGCCGTCACTAACATACGGACTCCGACAAATGCAGGTCTCTCTCGTCTCGAGTACCGCGGGTACGACTCAGCGGGGTTCGCCATCGATGGAGACAAGAAAAACGAGGTGTACGCATTCAAGGAGGTTGGCAAGGTTGTCAAGCTGAGGGAGCTCATCGACCAAGACAAGCTCGACCTGACCAAGGTCTTCGACTCACACTGCGGCATTGCCCACACCCGCTGGGCCACTCACGGTCCTCCGTCCCGCATCAACTGCCATCCCCACCGGTATGCCCGCCCAAAAATCCTAGCTCACAAGACTCCCCCGTGTCATCCGGTCCAATACGAAAGACAATGGTCCTCGTGATGCGCGGGTCCTCGCACCACGACTCAAGCAGCTGCTAACCCACGCGCTACCAGGTCCGATCCCAACTGGGAGTTCGCCATCGTTCACAATGGCATCATTACCAACTACAAGGAGCTGAAGACTCTCCTGGAGAGCAAGGGCTTCAGATTTGAGACAGAAACCGACACCGAGTGCATCGCAAAGCTAGCCAAATACCTTTACGACCAACACCCGAACGTTGGCTTCACCGATCTCGCCAAGGCTGTCATTAACGAGCTCGAGGGTGCCTACGGCCTCTTGATCAAGAGCGTACACTACCCACACGAGGTGATCGCTGCTCGCAAGGGTTCGCCTCTGGTCATTGGCGTCAAGACCCAGAAGCGCATGAAGGTGGATTTCGTGGATGTCGAATACGCCGACGACAGCCAGCCGCTGCCCGCTGAGACGGCAGCTCAGAATGTTGCTCTGAAGAAAACCGCCGCCTCGACCGGCGGTGGCTTTCTGTCGCCCAATGGTCTGCTAGGTGCCGCCGACAAGTCGCTCTTGCACCGTTCGCAGTCGCGGGCGTTCATGACCGACGATGGCATGCCCATGCCCACCGAGTTCTTCCTCTCCTCGGACCCGTCGGCCATCGTTGAGCATACCAAGAAGGTTATGTACCTCGAGGATGACGATATTGCGCACATCCACGAGGGTTCACTCAACATTCACCGCCTGAAAAAGGCCGACGGCAGCAGCAATGTGCGCGCCATCCAGACGCTCGAGCTCGAGCTACAGCAGATCATGAAGGGCAAGTTCGACCATTTTATGCAAAAGGAGATCTTCGAACAGCCAGAGTCCGTCGTCAACACGATGCGTGGCCGTCTCGACAACCCCAACAAGACTGTGACCCTGGGTGGCCTTCGGAGCTACATTAGCACCATTCGTCGCTGCCGTCGCATCATCTTCATCGCTTGCGGAACCTCGTACCACAGCTGCATGGCTGTCCGAGGTGTTTTCGAGGAGCTCACCGAGATCCCGATCGCGGTTGAGCTCGCGTCCGACTTCCTCGATCGCCAAGCGCCAGTTTTCCGCGACGACACGTGTGTGTTTGTCTCCCAGTCCGGCGAGACGGCCGACTCGTTGATGGCACTGCGGTACTGCTTGGAGCGGGGAGCCTTGACCGTCGGCATCGTGAACGTCGTTGGCTCGTCGATCTCCATTCTCACACACTGCGGCGTGCACGTGAACGCGGGACCCGAGATTGGTGTGGCTTCAACCAAGGCATACACTTCGCAGTTTGTGGCCATGGTCATGTTTGCACTCTCGCTGGGCGAGGACCGCGCATCCAAGCAACAGCGCCGCGAGGAGATCATGGACGGCCTGAGCAAGATTAGTGATCAGATCAAGTCTGTCCTGGAGCAAGATCAGAAGATCAAGACGTTGTGCGAGAACACGTTCAAGAACCAGAAGAGCTTACTACTCCTCGGACGCGGTAGCCAGTACAGCACCGCGCTGGAGGGCGCCTTGAAGATTAAGGAGATTAGCTACCTCCACTGCGAGGCCGTCATGAGTGGCGAGTTGAAGCACGGTGTGCTTGCACTGGTGGACGAGAACCTACCCATCATCATGATCCTGACGCGCGATGACCTGTTCAAGAAGAGCTTGAACGCGTACCAGCAAGGTTTGTTCCAACCTCCCTCACCCTCTTGTGGGTCTCCCACCGTGATGGAATTGTCGCTAACGTGTACTTCCTATAGTCATTGCTCGTGGTGGAAAGCCCATCGTCATCTGCAACCCGGGCGATGAGGAGTTCCCCAACACCCAGGCCGAGAAGATCGAGATCCCCAAGACGGTTGATGTGTTGCAGGGCATCCTGAACGTCATCCCGCTGCAGCTGATCGCCTACTGGCTTGCCGTCATGGAGGGTCTCAATGTGGACTTCCCGCGGAATCTCGCTAAGTCCGTGACTGTGGAGTAAAGGGCCCATGGTGCAGCCAGAATTGGGACCATCTTTCTGAGGAGAGAAGGTGCATTCTCGTTGTCATGTCGATGGATATGGATCTATCTACCTTGTATTAGTATCTTGACTACCGCCGACCTGGAGTTGTTGCGGGAGCAGAAACGGACAGAGAAGGACAATTTGGCGCCGAGAGGACCGTGGAGGAGGGTCCAGGGCAGAAACGCTTGATTCACCGGGTTTGGTTGGAAGCGAGGAAATTTTGCCTTTGGAGTAACGGATACGGCAGAAAATAGCGTATCAAGCAATCAGCACAGAACATGATATCATCCTGAACCGTCGTCGCAATTTCTTCTTTAGTGTTACACTGGTGATATCCTCTCCTGCTGCTGCTGCCGCCCCCGGCTTCATCTCGACCATGACTGCCATGTATCCATCCATCCCTCTGCGCATACACACAATCGGGCATGTTTGCCCTGGCCGACACCCACCCACCAAGTTGCTTCATCTGTAGCCACAGCCACATTAGGTTTCCATGAAAGCGTCTCTTCCCCAGTAAGCAGATAGACTATGTAATATTTTCTCTTCCGCCGCCCACTGCCCCGCGCCTCACCGCACCGCACCGCACCAGAGTCTCTTATTGTCCTGTATGTACGGCATCTACACGGTCTGGGTGCCATAGCCACGAATCCGCTCGGCAAAGGCCCAGCTCTGCTTCTCGAGCTGCTCGTCCTCCTTGAGCTCGACACCGTCCTTGGTCACGACGGCGATGCTGTACTTGTCCATGCTGCGGGCGTCGCGGTAGTAGAGCACCTTCATGCACTCCTTGACGACCTGGACGGCCTCGTCGCGCGACAGCCGGGCCGCGTCCTCCTCGGTGGCGGCGTACTTGCGCATGATGGGCTGGGCCAGGGCGGCGCCGAAGCCCGAGGCCAGGCTAGGCGACGAGAAGGCCGTGCCGCGCAGGTCGACCGAGGCCAGGAACGGCTTGCTGCCGCTGTCCAGGCCCGCCACCAGGATCTGGTTCCACAGCGGGTCGAAGTCGTTGCGCCGCTTGTACATGAGCTTCTGCAGGTACTTGTGCAGGTTGGCCGCGTTGAGCGTGCCGCCCGGCGACGGGTGGTCTGCTGACGGGGTCGTCTCGTACGACTCGTCGATCGCGAGCTCGTTCAGGTGCCGGTCCAGGTACTGCATGTCGGACACGTCGCCGCCGAAGCCGACGACCGAGCTGTCGAGGAAGACGCGCAGGCGCTTGACGTTGGTGAAGCGCGCCAGGGAGCCGTAGGATGCTGGAGCGGAGGGGGGGAGGGGTTAGTACGTTTGGTTTGAGGCGGAGGAAGGGACGGGGAGGAGGAGGAAACGCACCTAGGTTGTCGGCGGCGATGACGACGCCGTCCTTGAATTTGAGAGCCACGACCGACGTGCCTGTCACGACGGGCGCTTGTGTGCTTTGCTTCGGGCCGCTCGTCTGGAGGTAGGAGCCGTCGTAGGCGCCGTAGATGTCATCTCTGGGCTGTGTGTCGGTATATGTGTGTTAGCTTCCGGATGGGGTGACGAGGGCTCTTCTTCTTCTCTCTGTTTAGCCGGGCAAAGGGTGCGATTGCAAGCGGGCGGGCGACGGGACAATAAGACGGACAGACGTACACGACCCCAAGCTTGCGGGCGGTGATCCATGGCTGGTTGTGGTTGTGGTTTGTTCGTGGGAGGGAGAGGAGGGCGGCTGAAATGACGAGGCGCTGGTAATGTCAGGATGCTCGGCTTTTGCTTATTCTTCGTTCGTCGTTCGTTGCTCGTCGGGGAAGGTGGTGCTTGGTTTGGATGCGGATGCGGATGCGGATGCGGATGCGGATGCGGATGCGGAATGTTGATGTGGAGTGTGGATTGCGTCGGGCTGGCTTCAATGGAAGCTCGATCGACCGACGTTGACAGAGCTCCTGCCTGCCGGTGGCTTCGCGTCCAAGTGCTGCCTCCAGTTGCTTGGGCGGAGCAGGGGTACGTACCCGAGCTTGGGAGAGTGCCTGAGGCGAGAAGGCTCACAGCCATGCACGGACCAGGACTTGTTCGTCTTTGGGGTTTCCGTTCTGGACGGTGACACACGTGACACCCTTCTTCATCAACTCAACCCCAAACACCGGCGCCATCATTTTCTCGTAACTCTGAGGCTGCGAATCAGATTTTCTGAAGGAATCATATTACACTAAGCCAACTATGGGTCTCGTACAATATGAGAGCAGCGACGAGGATGAGGATGTCGTCCACTCTGAGAACGAAGCCAAGGTAAGTGGAATGGAAAGTCGAACCCGCCCCTCCCTGTTGACCCTCTCATAAAATCGACACCAACATTGCAGTTCGTAGTCCACAGACGCACCGCTCCAGGATCCGGCGATAAGCCCACGAAATGAGCCCAGTGAGTATCAACCTCCTACCTCATGCTTGATACAAATACCAAATACCAACCCTCTGCCCAGAAACTCAACCCATCACAACAAGTACCGCCGCAACAGCTAACCCACCACCCCCGCCAAATGGGACCACCACAACCCAAGACGCAACCCCCACCAACACCTCGTTAGGCCCGGCCATCGGTCCAGTAATGGGCCCAGCCCTCCCGCCCACAGCAGCAGACGTAGACATGAGCTTCCTCGACGACAGCCCCGCGCCCGCCCCGCGGTCGCCCTACTCCGCCACGCGCGCCCTGCTCCGCGATCTGACCCTCCCGGCGGTGCCCAACATGGACATGCCGCGGTCGCCGCCGCGGTCGCCGGTCGCAGACAGCCTGGACGCGCTCAACGCCAAGTTCGACAACTTCCTGGCGCTCAAGCGCGGCAAGGGCCTGCACTTCAACGAGCGGCTGGCGGCGTCGAACTCGCTGCGCAACCCGGCGTTGATGGACAAGCTGCTGGGCTTCGTGGGCGTCGAGACCGTCTTTGCAGACGGCGACGTCGATCAAGCCGTGGAGCAGTACGCCACCACGCTGGCGCCCGACGTCTTCGACCCGGCCGCGTTCCCCGAGTGGGCGTACAAGGGCCCGCTGCGGAGGGCGCAGGATAAGGGGCACAAGGAGAGGGAGAGGGGGAGGGGAGAGCCTGTCGAGTTTACGCCTGCTGCTGCCGCTGCTGCTGTTGTTAGCGCCGAGGGGAGTCGTCCTGGGACGCCTGGTGCCGGTGGGGGGTCGGTGCCGGCGATGGGGAAGCGGAAGACGAGGTTCGATGCGTGATGCGGAATCTGCATTCTGTTAGCCTTGCTGGAGGGGAGATTCGCAGATATAGCCAGCGCTGTGGCTTCACGGTGGTATTGCGAGGAGGTGGTGGATGTGTTTGTAGTGAAGTTGTACCAATGATACCCAGTCAACCAAGGTCCGTCTGAAATTGGCAAATAATTCGCGCTATATTTGCGGCCGATTCAGTTCCAGTTCCAGCCATGGTTTATATGGGATGAATGGAGCTTCGTGCGGTCCCACGGTACATGGCGCAGCGAGGTCATTTACAAGTCCTTGATGTACTGCCAATATCATAGAACTGCACGGCGAGTTGCATAGGTAGATGGATATTAACGATTTGCCTTCGATGTCGATAGACTAAGGACAGTTGTGGGCCAGACTTGTTTACAAAACATGTGTCTGGCCTCTTTGTTTTGTTCTAGTGACGCCCATGCTTTTCAGCGACCGTCGACCCTGGACTCACAGTCAAACAGGGAGCGAAAAATCCACACTCCTCCATTTCCCCCCCACACTACAACCAAATACGCGTGGTCCTGTTCGCCCTTGATGGTATCCTGAAATCATAACGGAACAAAAAAAAACAAAAACAAAAGCACCGCCCAAAAAATATTAACAATGAAATCCGCACATGGATTTCGTAACCGACGGCGAGGGATTCAAGTTAGGGAGCGGTAGTGAGCGCATTAATCGACATCTCAAATGTACAAGCAGGTCACTCTCCCGTCGCCGAGATTCTCTCTCCTTCCCCCATTCGCCCCTTTTACGTCGTCTTGCACGTAGGCCGGTTACCGACCAGCTTCTCGATGGAGTCGCCAATGTTGATCTCGATGGTCTGGTTGCCGGCCGCCAGGGCGTCAGCGAAATAGCTGAGGTACTGGCCGTGGTTGGTGACGTTCTTGCCGCGGAGCTGGAAGGGCACGTTGCCGTCCTCGCAGTAGGGCTTTTCTTGGACGGTGTTAAGGACGGGGGTGTTCTCGATGGTGGCGCGCATGTCGAAGACGTTGCCGTCACCAGGGATCAGGGTGAGGTCGTCGATGTAGACTGTGCCAACTTCGTTGCCGAGAAGGTAGTTATGGAACGTAGTGTTTCCCTATCGAGGTAGAACATGAGTTAGCAAGGGGTCCCACTCGGACAGGCCCGGCACGGAGGAGACTTACAATCTCAAAGGTCACGAGAGAGTGGTTAGGGATGCGGGTCTTGCCCTTGAAGTTGTTGCCTCGTTCATCGGGGGTGAGGGAGATGGAAGTGTTGAAGACCGTGGTGCCCGCGAACAAGCGAAGGCCTGGCAAACATGTGTTAGTTCCCTTTGCTGCTTGTTCATATCACGTTTAGAGATAAACACTCACCAGGGAGTGTGACGATCTTCTTAAAGGTAACGGGATAGCGCCGGGCAATGCCATGGACGGTAACAAAGGTATCGCCCTCGACAGTGACGCGGAAGGTATCGTTCATCAGAAGGAAAGTGTTGAAAGCAGTGAAGGCGGCGACATCGTTGATCTGGGTGAACTGGGTGACGTTGACCACCTGCTCGGCATCGGCCGTGGTCGCGGGAAAGTCGATGATGGCGAAAGGGGTGTGGTCATGGTAGTCCTCGAGGTACATCTTTCCGGGGAACCCATCGATAGTAGCCTTGATCTTGCCGTCGCTGAGAATGGTGCTGTTGATGGACATGGTGAAGTTCTGCGCCTGGGAGTTCATCATGCGGATGCCCTGGATGCTGAGCTCGGCGTCGTCAAGCTTGGACTGGGCGATCTTGGGAACGATGACCAGGAGGCTGGTTCGAGGGTCAGCGGTGGCTCTCTCGGCTGGGGGGCCATGGGGCCAAGGGGCGGCACGACTTACATGACGGGCACCGCGATCACAACAATGACGATGAGCAAGATCAGATACACCCACCACAGCTTGAGGCAGTGTCCGACACATCCTCCACGCCTTCTGGGCTTGGTGGAGACGTGCTCGTCCTGGACCATCGTCGGCTTGTCTTGGATGTCACTCATTGTCGCGTCGGGGGCCAACTCAACAGAGCTGGATAATAGGTACTGGATGGGTTTCGAGGAAAGAATGAACAGGCCCACAAACGAGGGAGGAGGGGTTTTAAAAACACAGCAGCGCAAACAGGGCTGGCAACCGACTTATAAGAAATGGATGGGAGACCCCAGCAAACAGCGACGAAGCTACGTGAGCTACCTGAGCGACGTGAGGTACCTCTGGGCCTCTGGGCTTCTGGGGCAGGAGCAATTACAGATTGCGGATTGCCATCTAGGCAAAGAAGGGGACACCCATGCTCCCATCATCGTACCTTCTGCACACTAGCGCGGCCTCTCTTCCGTCAATCAACTTTACAGCACCGCATTGCAGGTTGAAAGCGACTCTACGGTCCTAGTGTCGCTGTACGCCGGAGATCGTCGCTTGGCTGTCATGGTTGTGCGGGACCTGTCGCTGGGAAGAGCAGGACGGGGCCAGGGATCTGGGATTGCCACTCGAGCAGCCTCCAGTCAAACCGAAGGATCTCACAGAGTGGTGTGGGGAGGAGGAACCTATTACAGATCTCTGCTAGCCACTTGCGGCAGGTTGGCCGACTGCCCTGCTAATAACCTGTCCAGCGGGGCACGGCAGGCACGACATGCATGCACTCACTGTCCCGTATGTAATTGGAAGCAACCTCCGGGCCTCTTCTCTGCTCCTGCTGCCGTGCTCGACTGCTCGCATCACCAGCCCTAACCCTTCGGGGAGAACGGATCGTTTGGCAGGAGGGCTTGTGGCCCCTGCTGTATCGGTCAACGTGTAACATCTGGGAAGCACCTTCCTTCCTTCCAAATGTCCATCGCTGAGAATAACTCGAGGTGCCTTTGAAAGGAGGTACTACACGTGTACGCTCTCCCCGTCCTGACCCTCCCTCTGGCTCCATCGCCAACTGCCGTCATCCCGACCAGACATGATCATGTGCCCCCTTGTTCTTGGACGATTAAATCATCAGGTACCTACCTAGCTTCCAATGACCCTAATCCACCCTGACTTACACCTCGATGAGGTCAACGACAACGTGCGGCCCAGGCCCAATTCAATCCATCCAGCGCCCAGGCGGCCCCAATGCCCAGGCGCCAGTTTCTGGAGAATCCGGGGGCAGAGTGGAGGAAACATGTGCTACTTTCGCATAGCGCATCGTTCAGATCAATGGTGTTACTGCCAAGTTCCAATCTGACCAACATTCCCCTCCTTTTCGCAAAGCCTAACGCCCACTTAGCTTTCCCCAACTCCCGCCGCCGCCGTCATTGTCAATCCCATCCCTTCGTGTGGAGGTGATGCGATGCGTTTCGCGGGGAATTGCTCCCGGGCCCACCCCCAGCCGCTGGAGGCATGTTTTGGACAATGTCTCCGTCGCCGTCTCCGACACAGACTCCCGCCGGTCGGTCGCTGGTTGTGCTGAAGATCATCCACGGAAACATGATGGAAACATGGCGGCATCGTGGCATGCTTTGTGCGGCACTGCGCCCGATGCATCAGTTCGAGATCTAACGGCCTTATACTACGCACCCACCGGCAACAAGTTCTCGGTTGTGTTGAGGCCGCTGCAGTTCTTTTTTCCTTTTTTTTCTCTTCCTTTTAGCACTTCACCTAATTCTCTGCCCGGTTTTGCCTCAACAAAGCGAGTCAGCGGCCTCACCACCGCGCAAAACAGATGGGCCAAAAACTCGTTGATAGTGGCGACTTTCTGCTAAAGGCGGTTAGACGGGACTGCAAATTTCAGGATGGCCAAGATGCGGGTTCCCAGGCGAGCAACGAACGGGCCTGTCCGGCCCAGTCCCGCTTCGTCAGGATCTGGTGCCAGAAGTGTCGGGACAGATTCCCCAATGAGGGCTACGCCGAGAGCAAATCGGTGACTGCCCCGCATTCCCTGGGGTCAGGACCGGGACAACGGTGGGACCAACGCGTGGAAGGGGAGGCATCCCCGGTCGACCCACGCCCAAACCGGCACCTTCCTCGGCTTCTTTCTTGAGCAGACGTGGAGCACATGCAAACCTTGGACTCCTCAGCGGAGCATGTCGCGCTCCACAGTGCGCACCCACATCTCCCCAAGCCCCAAAAGACTGCGGATCCGCACGAGGGGATGCGCACATGCCGCAGAGCGAGCAGCGCCCGCCATAGTACGGTGGTAAAGCCTTTGCGACGAGAGCCATGGACGTCAGTGGATCGCAATCTATTGGATCTTGCCTCGATGCGGTTGTGCGTCTCGTGCGAGGGTGCCGGCCAAGACGAGACAGCCTCAGGTCATCAGGGCCAGTAGTCACTTTTCTTTTCGACGTCTGTTCGCTCAGCTGCCCAACGTTCCTGCATCGCCAAAGACACAGGAGGGAGGAGAAGGAGGCGAATTCTCCATGATGGTCGCTGAGATCATGTTGACATGTGCAAGACGCACTTCACTTGCGCTCCAACTTTCTGACTGCACCACCCCCCTCATTCATCCATTACGCGATGTGTTCTGCATGTGTGACTGCGCATATGGATTATGGAAAGAAATCAGATCAGATCGTCCGACCTGTGTGGTTCTTTTGTTGCCTTAGTAGCACCACCTCGACACTCGACAGCAGCGTCAAACAGCGGAAGCACCTCGACGATCGGACAGTTGTGTCGATGGTTTCGAAACAGGACAGAGCATGCACCTCACACATGCGCAGGACCCTCATTACAATTTCACAATGCCCTTTTTTATGTATAACCAACCCTTCTGACACTCCCAACGTCTTATCACCTATCCCATATTGGATAAATGCCGACTGTGGATTGTTATTACGAATCGGCCCTTCGAATACGGGATGAGTCCCAGCTCGCCGGACAGCGTCGCTTTCTGGCAGTCATTCCCATTTCCTATTCCCATGCTCAGGTCACCTTCCCATCTTATTTCTTGAGCAGAACCAACGGGCCAATTAGGTGTCAAGGACACACTTAAAGGTCAGACATGGCGGGTTACAACGCCATGCTTTAGCGAAAGGGGGATCCGGCCCCCCGAACTTCGGCAGGTTTTTTGCTACGGTCAGGGGAATTTGAACGGCGCCCTGTCAGATGTTTTCCCTGCATAACCCGTATTTTCTTGCTGGTCGGCCTGATGGCACGACCACTCCGGCAGTGGAAGCTGATCCAACGGCTGGGCCAATCCCGATACAATCTAGCCAACTCTCGACATGACTGGACTCGCCACTGACACTGAGGCAATCAATCGAACTTTACGGCCGCTTCAGCTGAAGCAGGCATTTGATATGGATGGCTGTGTCTCTAAATTGGCCTGCCAGCCCAGGCTTGTTCAAGTTGACACTGGAGAAAGCTCTCTCCCATGCGGCGCAGGTTTTATTATCCGAAAGGAGGCGTCGTTGTTGTCGGTCGACTCAACAGTCTGACTGTACTTCGGCAAGCAGGTACATATGATCCTTTCTTCCAATTCGCCGCCGCATGCACGAGCCGCATCGAAGCCCAGACGTACGCCTCACGCCAAGATTGGATTTGGCGGCCGGCCATGCAAGGCGTCATGTCATATTGATCTTCCAGATCCTCGAAACATGAAGATGATGCGGTTGCCGTTGTGCTCTTCAGCATCCACGCAAAAGTTCTGAAAGCAAGTTTGGAATGACTTTGCTCATTAAAAGGGTTATCATCCCAGCGTTAAAGTTGGTTGACCTGGCAAAGCTCAAAATCGCTTCCTGCACGGGTTACCAGGCTCTGGCAAAAAAGGGAAACATTATAAAGGGGCAACCATATCTGGAAATTCTGGCCCTTGACGCCTACCGTTAGACACACAGGCACAATGGGATTATGCTCGAATACAAACGAGCAAACCGATAAACTACCTAAGGTAGTCAATGGAGCCAAAAAGCGAGTTGCTGTGTCACAGAAGCGTGCATCAAAGCTTCGCCTTGGGAGGCACCCACAAGCCCACTCTGTCCAGCCCCGCATCGCCGTCAAAGATGTCTCGCTCGACCATCCTGCTGTTGATCTAGATGTCATCATACGTTAGCGATATTGAATGAAGGACTACCAGGAAACAGGATACTCACGAATCGCGGTCCCAGCTCAGATACCTCCTTGACACCTAGCAGCTTCATGCACGTATCGATTTCCGCCTGGAGAACTAAAACGCAGAGCTCATTAGCACATCTCAACGTCGTCACCTATCCAATCTCGCAGCAACCGACAAAGACTCACTCTCGAATGTCCTGTCCACGCCCTTCCACCCGCCGGCGCCCAGCCCCCAGAGCGCGGCCCTCCCCACACCGACCGCCTTGGCCCCGAGGCACAGCGCCTTGATGACATCGGTGCCGCGCTTGATGCCGCCGTCCACCCACACCTCGATGGTGTCAAACACCTCGGGGCAGTACTTGCGGATCTCCAGCAGCGTGTGGACCGCGGGCGGCGCCGTGTCCAGCGCCCTGCCGCCGTGGTTAGACAGGATGATGGCGCCGATGGACCCGGGGTGTCTGCGGGCGTACTGGGCGGCTAGGAAGGCGTCCTCGTGGGTCTGCACGCCCTTGAGCACGATGGGCAGGTCGGTGTGCTGGGCCAGCCACGGCAGCGTGGTCTGCCAGGTCAGGTCGGCGGCGGTGCCCCAGAAGAGCTGCTGGCCGACGCCGCCGCCGCCGGGGCGCTTCTCGTCGGCGGCCTTGTCGTTGCTGGCGGCGTCGACGGTCTCGGCGCTCTCGAGGTTGCTCTTCTCGTCCAGCTCGCGCTTGCCGGGCACGGGGGCGTCGAGCGTCAGCACGATGCACTTGAAGTGCGCGCGCAGGGCATTGATGCGCGCCAGCATGGCCTCGCTCTTGGCCCGCGTCGTCTGCACGTACAGCTGCCAGCCGAAGACGGCGCCGGGGGCGGCGTCGGCGACGATCTGCTCGGGCGTCTGCGACGCGTTGTTGGACACCAGCTGCATGGCGCCGAAACGCGAGATGCCGCGCGCGATGCCGGCCTCGCCGTCCGGGTGCGCCAGGCGCGCCATGGCGGCCGGCGAGACGTAGAGCGGCGTGCCGACGGCGTGGCCCAGCAGCGTCGTGGCCGTGGTGGCCGACGTGCAGTCGACGAAGACGCGCGGCCGCAGCAGGATGCTGCGGTAGACGGACCCGTTGTAGACCTTGCTGATGAGGTCGTCGCCGGCGGAGAAGTAATAGGCGAAGCACTTCTTGGACACCTGCGTCTTGGCCACGGCCTCGATCTCGTCCAGGTTGAGGAGGGTGTGCAGCGGCGGCGGGGCGTTCTTCCGGACTACCTGGGCGTCTGCGGCCGCCTTCTTCTGCTTGACGAGACTGGCGGCGTCGATGGTCCCCAGCTTGGCCTCGGGGGCGAGGTTCTCCTCCAGGGTCCCGGGCGGGTGGATCGGGTCGTACTCGTCGGTGGCATCGCGGCCGGCGAGCTGGAGGATGATCTTGGACCCGCCCGGGTGCGACGGCAGGAAGTCTGTCACGTCGTAGACGTTGCCGTAGAGCACCACCCAGCAGCTCTCTGCGGATCTGTGCCTGGCGACTGGGCAGGCAGAAACAAACGGCTGGTGTTAGTAAAAATGACGCTCATGTTTGCCTCTGGTACCTGAGGATGGATGGGAGGAGCTTCTTGGTTTTGCTTGCCTTCCTCGGCGCTAAAGACCTTTGCCATCTCGAAGGGTCAATGGCGATCTACGCTCCCTGATTATTATCAACAAATACAATAAAAAGGCAATTACGAGTGAGTCCGGGTCAAAGCCAGCCAGCCAGCTCAAAAAGGGTTTCAATTCTTTGGGACTTTTTTTTCATTAGGTCTCCCGTCTGAAGAACGGAAGCTCACCGTTGTCCCATCCGATGTTGCTGCTGCTAGCCAGTACGTGCATTTGCACTAAAAGCCGACCCAGTCACGCGGGATGGGTGGTGTCCCAATTGCTTGCCGTCTGGTTGGTTGGGAGACCACCCCGTTGTCCTCGAGGATTTGTTCCCAAACTTTGCCATGCTCTCCACCACAGCAGGGGACCCAAGCCCTGTAGGAGCAGCACCTGGCAACCTGGCTTAGTGCTTCCCGCCCAGCTCCGACAACGGGGGCCCTCGCTGGAATATCGACCGAGAACGATGGATGATTTGCCGTGAGGCTGGTTTTTCATCTACGTGAGTTTCACAGACGACAATGCCTCCTTCTGTTGAGGGATAAAGGCTTGATCGACGGAAAAATATCCCTCGAGAATGTCCGGCGGGATTTTTTTATTTTGTTAGCTCTAACGCTTTGTACTAAGGTACCTGACGCAAGTAGTCATGAGCTAGGTGGTTTCTTCACTGATCTCATGTTGAGTTTGGTATTTCATCACCTTACCTGCCTGGTAGGTAGATACCTCCCAAAATCTTTTTTTTAACAATCTGATACCGGCCACGTCTGACGAACCGAAGCAAGTCAATATGTATACATATATATCATTTTGAAAGTTAGATTCCGCGTGAAATATCATCTGGAGGACTGTTATTCATCTGGCTCCCACTTCCCAAGGCATCTGGAAAGTGCCACGGAAACTCCCCCCAGGGCCGTTCCTGGCAGCCATCCCGCACCTAACGGCAGATCACCATAGCGCCCCGCTTATGCAAAGTCAGGCAGCCCGGGGCAGCTCGAGCTTGGGCCGCCCCCAGGACAGTTCACAGGCGGCGGGCAGGGAGTTGTGTCATTCCAGGCCCCGCCCCCACCATATCGGCGAGGCCATCCATCAGCTGGGCGCACGTAGCCGACCAACCGTCCGTCAACAGGCCAGGCACACCACGAGGTCCCCAACCGCCGTGACTCGGCAACGCAACGCAACGCTTGAAGGTTTCCTGCTACGGTACCTTACTGTATGTACCGCACCGTACCTTTGAGCGAGCAGTAAAAGCGACGAAGCCAAATTCCAGGTGCTTGCTTGTTGACCCAATCCTCACCGACCCAACCCCCACCTCGACATCGCTTACCCTGGGAATGAAGCTGCCTTATCCGACGTCTAGATAGGTCGCCCATCGCAACCTAAGGTACCGCGTTCCCAGCGCAGCAGCATCTCTGAACCCCGCGCGCTTCCGTCTCCGTCTCCAAACCAAGCGGCGTGCTGCCCCGCGTCATCGCCAACCGGCCGCCGCGACGACGTCGTCATTGATCGCGTCCCCTCTGTTCCGCGCCCTCCGGACTAATTAAGTGAAGCACCGCGACGCAATGGCGGGCCCCCGCCCGAAGCTCCGCATCCTTTGCTTCGGCGACTCCCTGACCCAGGGCTATTCGAGCATGGGCGCGGTGCTGCGGCCGTATGCGACGACGCTGGTGCAGATGCTCGAGATGGCGTTCCCCGAGCTAGACATCGAGACCGTGGAGGACGGCGCGCCCGGCAACACGGTCAAGCATGGCTTCCTGGCCAGGATGCACGGGAACTGTGGGTCCCCCCGCCGTTGTCCCTGCCCTTTTCGCATGCCCCCTGTCGGCCGGTAGGAGAAAGCTCAAGAATAAACCCGTGGCTAACCTTGACCTTGGCAAACAGTCCCCGCCAGGAAGCGAAGCGACGAAGGCTTCGACTGGGCCATTGTCCTCGGCGGCACAAACGACCTGGCCTTCAACATCCCCCCGGCCGACATCTTCAACAAGCTCAAGGAAGTCTGGGACGTTGCGCTTAGGAAGAAGACAAAGGTCCTCGCCCTCACCGTTCCCGAGGCAGGCATCGCGGGCGCCGAGGCGCTCGACGCGCGGAGGGCTGAGTTGAACAGCTTGGTTAAGGGGTACAAGAGGAAGGGCTTGTAAGATTCTCCGTCCCCACCCACCTACACACAGACGGTGAAAAAAAAGAGAAACAACCAACTAACCTCCAAAACCACTCAACAACAGCCACGCGTTCGATCTCCACGCCGCCGTTCCCTTCTTTGCCATGTCCGAGCGCGACCGGGCACGCTTCTGGGACGATGCGATTCACTTCACGCCGGCCGGCTACGATCTGATCGGGAATAAGGTCGGAATCGCGCTCGTCAGCCTGCTAGCGAAGGAGAAGGCCGAGAGCGACGTCTTCCCCGCGCGGCGGCAGCGCTACTACAAGGACGAGGAGGGCGTCCTGGAGGAAGAGGTCGGAGACCCGCTGGCCATCGATCAAGGGTATATCGTGATACGCCGGAGAGATCTGGAATAGCGAGGAACGGAGATACGGCAGCGGGGGGGGTCCTTTTTCTTTTGGTTTTGGATGGGCGATAATGGCGTTTTTTTTTGGAGAATCTTGGGCTAGGTACCTCGTAGGTAACGAGGAATGGACACGGGGCGGCATGGCTTTTTCTTGTTTTGTTTCCTTTTTTCTCTCTTTTGGGCTGTATTCTCCCTATGGGTTTTTTGTTTTGCTTGTTTGTTTGTTTGTAGACTTCATTACAGCGTCTGCCAGGGACATTATTGGCAGCGAGCATCGAGAGTGACACTCCCTCACCCTCTCGGTAATCATATTGATAGCCGGCGTCTCCCACCACCTCTCGAGCTTTCCCCCAGTGTCAAACCCCCCAACATTTCAAGCTGCAATCTGAGCAGCTATAAACTCTGGGAACTCGGCTTGCAAGGTGTCGGCCAGACGTTCCACGTCTTCCGCCAGAGCCTGCACGTTGCTGTCCCACCGCCGCATCTCCTTGCCCACCATGACCTCGGCGCGGCCGCTTCCTTTCTCGCCAGACGCATCGCCGCCCCCAAACCAGATGATCCGGTCGATCTGGTCAATGGACCCCGCGAGCCGGCCCTGCTCAATCATCTTGGCCGTCGTGTCCTCGGCCTTGTCCCCATCCAGCCCCAACAGCAAGCCCAAGGCGTCGAAGCCGATGTTGCTGTACAGCCGGCTCGCGCCCAGCAGGTTGTGCTCCACGACAGCCTTTGCCAACACCGTCGACCCGTCCGAGGTGGTGGCCAGCTGGTGGGGGAACAGGCCCTTGGCGAACTTGTTCACCTCGGCGGGGGCCAGCAGGCGGTCGAGGAACATCTTCTCCAGCATGCCGTACTCCTCCAGGCCGGCGGACCGCTCGTCCTTGTAGAGGCGGCCCAGCACGCGGCTGCGCGGGGGGCCGGCGGGGGCCAGGATGGCGCACTTGATGGCGTTGCTCAGGGTGTGCAGGCGCTCGTCCTCGGCGATGGCGGGCGAGAAGCTGATCTCGTGGTAGCTCTGGGCGGCGGTCAGGAACTGGCGCTTGGAGTCCTGGATCCGCGCGGCACTGAGCTTGAAGTGCAGGCCCAGCTCCGGGTCCTCGATGGTGTGCATCACGTTCTTGAGCTTGTTCAGGTACGTCTCGGCTATGGTGCAGTCGTCCACCTCGAGGTAGTTGCGCAGGATGCGCACCCAGATGACCGCCTTGGCCAGGTCCGTCACGCGCCGCTGCGAGCTGTCGAGCGGGATCTCGGCCAGCTCCTTGGCGGCCGCCAGGAAGTCCTCGTTGGCCTCATGCGCCGTCGCCATCAGCTGCCGCAGCGCCGCCAGCTGGTCCAGAAGCGACGTCGACTGCGACGCGCTGCCGCGGATGGCCTCGACGAGCCCGCCGCCCACCTGCACCACGAGATCGCGGTTGTCGAGCGCGCCGAGCGTCTGGATGAAGTCGTCGAGCACCGAGCGGGTCGTGACCACGCCCAGCGAGGCGGCGAAGAGGGAGGTGTAGATGGCCGTGAGGTCCTCCGCGATGCTGGCCGGCGTCGACAGGGTCTGGATATTGGTGAGGATGTTCTTGTACGCCGCCGCCGGGTCGGGCTGGGCCTTGGCCTGCTCCAGGGCTTCTGACAGCTTGGGCGTCACCATCTTTGAGCCCTGGGTGAGGAAACGATTGCCGGTGCGGCGTCAAGGTACCTTATCTGGTGATTAACGGAGTGAGATTCTGCCTCAAAAACTGACCGGATTTGCACGATGTGGATATGGCGCGGGCAAGGCTGAGAGAGAGAAAGACGTCAGTTGGTGAAGCTGCTGCTGGTGCTGTTGTATGTGTGGAGGTTGCAGCCTGCCCCAGTTGGGATTTGGTGGGGTTTGGCGGGGTCGGCGCTGTGAGTTAGTGCTTGCGTGTGGGGGAAGGAGCTTCCCAGGGTGGAGCTAGGTCCAACGGTCTTTCCATGGGTAGAAGCTTCCTTTCCTCCAAGCATTAATCAAGACCCGAAACACCAATCGTTATCCTCCATCCATGACGGGACCAAAGATCTTTCCGTTCCAAGCGCCAAGAACCTGTGCTCCCTTCCTCGGCCTGTGTTTCTACTAAGTTGAAAGCTTCTTTACCTTCGTGTTTGCGGTCTGATATTCTTCAACCCCATGGTTCAAAGGCACTGGCATTTGGGTCCCGTCTTTCTGACCATGTTATATGGAACCACCGTCATACGCATCCCCGTCGCTTTATTGGCTGGTTTTCCCACTTGAAAGCATCCCACTCCTCATGGTTCCGGGTTATTCTCCCACGAGAACCAGCTTCGTGCATTCCAGCCCGGTTACCTTGCCGAAGGCAGTGGTGGAGCGGATGTTGCTGATCGCCAGAGCACTGCGGATCAGCTAATCCTCGTTTGGCTTGAGGCTCCTCGTCCCGAACCCTGGTCTTTTTCCAGACAAAACATGTCGTCAGAGTTTCAGGTCCGACAAACCTCCACCACTTGCACCAGAAGCTCCGCAGGTACCCGCAGCAGCTGCGTCCCGCCCGGTTCAGCATCAGCGTCAAATGTCAGTCTGTGAACTAGACCTGCACTTCCCATGTTTGTTTTCCCCGGCATCCAAAAAAAGACACACTTCTGCCGATTCGGGTGACATTGGCGCTGAGGTGAAGATGGGGTGCGAAAGCGATGAACAGCATCCTGAGGATTTGAAGAAGTGGAGATCGTTGAACAAAATCGAGACTCATGTCTGGTCATGCAATCAGTGCTGAACAAGGTTGAGCTCGTGCCGTGAGGCCGTCCCTGGCGTCTCGCGACAACTGTTCGCGACATGATTGATCCAGCAAGTTGAGACGACGACCCAGTGCAAGATTGGATGGCATCTTGTCCATCTCTCTGGGCCTAGTCATGAACAGCCATCATCCTGGGTCGTCGCTCGGAATGCCAAGTATCCGCGATCCCCTCCTTTTTTTCCTTTTTCTTCTTCATCAAGGTCCAGGTCATTTATTGACTTGGCGTCGTAGCTTCCTTTCTCCGTTCTGATGATACCACAATTACCTGTGGTAGACGCCAAAGAGACGCTGTGGCCGACTTCTTGTCCGACCGGGCCATATTAGCCGCCTCCGACCTACTTGGGCAGGTGAAGAGCGCAAAAAAAGAACTATGTCGGTTTCACGCCAAGTCTCACACCTTCTTTGGCGCGAACAAGTTGCAGGGTTGTTTACGTTGAGCGGCTATGATTGATTGCTTGTCTGGACGACACGCTCGCCTCCGATATCCCTTTCTCGCTGTATACCTCGCCTTGTTGTCCTGTCTCATCATTCTCCATCGTGGCTCACCTGTTAGGTTGAATTGGCCGGACTCGATGTTTCGATCTTGGCCGCGATGCATAACCACCTCGAGACCCCTGAGCAGTCCAGTATCACGAGTATGGAGCCCACTTACACGGGCCATGGACGTGGACGAGAGTTTCGCTAGACTGAACCTCATGGCCTCTTGGGTCTAGCCAATGCGACTGGCACCCACGAAGACGTCGCACATGAAATATGTATTAAAGGGCCATCAACCCAAGAGTCTACCAAGATCTGTTCCCTTGTGCTCCATCATCCACTTCTCTCATTCTCCTTTTCCATCTGTTGTTTCTCTTTCGCTTCAAGGCCGCGGTTGATTCGCGCCTCTGTTTCCTAGCTTCACGATCATCACTTTGCATATACGACTGTGTCGTCTTCTCCTTCATCAGCCCACCATCATCTCCAAAGTCCACACCACCAGCCTGTCCTTACACCATGTTGGCCAAAACCCTCGTTCTCGCTCTCGCTTCCACGGCCCTTGTCGCTGCCCACGGCAAGGTCGCTGTCGTGACTGGCGATGCCGGTGGAAACGGGACGGCGCTTGCCATCAAGGGCGGCATTGTGCCGGGCGCAGGAAAGAACTCCAAAGTACATTCGCCCCTCGGCCCCTGTCTCTGCTCAGCCATCACTGACACAAAGCAATAATTAGACCGAGGTAGACACCACCGTCTTCCAGAAGACAAACATTCTGTCGGACGGACTGGGCAGGACAACCGGGAGCGGCAAGAACACGCTCGCCATGCTGAACCAGACCATGGCGCTCTCGGGCTCGACCCTCCCGCAGGTGTCTGCCGGCGGCTCCCTCTCCGGCGTGTTCCACATTGTCACGACCGACGGCGCAGGCCCTATCGTGGCCGTCCTCGACACCACGGGGACGGGCAAGTTCTCCAACGGAACTCTGCTCAAGACGGTCACGCAGATCCCCGGCAACAAGGGCAACATCGCCGCGCCCAAACAGCGCTCGCTGCTGAGCCGTGCCCTGGTCGCCGCGGGCATCGTGAAGCGAGCGGCCAACGTGAACGAGGACTTCCCGATGAAGTTTGCGGTGCCGGCGGGTACGACCTGCACGGGTACCGCCGGGGGCCAGACGGGCGTGTGTCTTGTCAAAATTGCCAACTCGAACAAAGCCGGCCCGTTCGGCGGCGTCGTGGCGATCCAGATCGCCAGCAGCGGCAGCGCGGCAGCTAAGCGCGCCGAGACGTTCAGGGCTTGACGGGGGGCTGAGGGAATGGATTGAGACAGAAGGGATGTTTTAATCCGCATACCGGGTGCCTGGAAACAGTTGGTGCGAGTATGAATGGATCATGGTGAAGCCATTCCGATGCTCAGGGTTGATGTGGGCTGTGAAAGGGGTGTTTGGGAGTCGAGTGTTGACTTTTACGTTTTATCGACCCACCAATCAAGTCAATCGGTACAGGTTCCAGATAGCTCTTGCAGCACGTGAAAATGATGTCTGAGTTGGCTGGGGAAGATTCATGAGGAACGAACTCTGGCAGGCTCCGTTGGGGTTGATGCTGTGTTGCCAGGGTTCGACGTCAGAATCGTACGATATCCGGGAGACGGAGGGAAAAAAACGCGGACGTGTCGAAACCTCCCAACAAATCCGACGCCTGAAATCTTTTCCGTGCTCCTTTTCTATGTATCCATGCCGGAAGGTCAACCAGAGTGAAGAATCTATGTGTGTGGATGACATACGCTACTAATACCCCAAACGGTCGATTTTACGCAATCGACGTATCCGACAATAGAGTCCTATTCTTTTGTTTTGTTTTTGCGGACTGGCCATCCATGCTCATCGCGCACGTCATGTATCACCTTGCACCATCCCCACGAGCAAGCGCTTCGCACGTCGCAAACGGCAGTCGAGATTGAAGCTTGTCTCGGACGAACGAGTATCGATATCGACATGCACGAGACAGCCAGCCAGCCTGCCAGCCTTCCTTTTCCACGTCACAATCACGACGCCGCGTTTCCACACGGTTCAAGGCACCACAAAGCACATGCAGGCGGGCAAGTCAGTCTAGATGATATTTCGGTATATTCGGGCCCAGAAACCTATCGCCGCCAACACTTGACACACGACGACAACGACTACCAGTCCTGCCTACAAACATGTTACAACCCACTTTGCACGCATCTCTCCCCCAGGTAAAAGTCCAACCGCCATCACCGTGATCCCCCAGCACCACCAAACCCCCACCCCTCCCCAGCCCTAATGGTTCAGCACAACCCCCTTGCCCCTCTCCCAATTATCCACGCTCTCGCGAATATTCACCCAATACCTCAACCGAACAGCCTCCTCCTTGGCGCGCTGGACATCCCCGTCGCGGAACGCAACCGTGAGCGCCTCCTCGGCCGCGGCGATGCGCTCCTCGTTCTCGCGCCGCAGCGATTCGAGATCGGCCTCGGCCTGCGCGTCCTCGACGCGCTCGCGCGCCTCGAGCACCGTCATCAGCACCGCCGGGTCGGCCGCCGTGTGCGCGCCCGCCTCGTCGCCCTCAAGGTCGACCCCGTGCCGCTCGCGCAGGAGGTACTGCGCGCGCAGCAGCGGCGAGCAGAGCGTCTTGTAGGCCGCGTTGATCAGCGCGCTGGTCTGCTCCGCGCGCCTGCGCACGGCGGTCTGTGTCTCGGACGGCTGTTCCGAGGCCGCTGCGTGGTGGTGGAAGTCGGGGTGCGACGCTGCTTGCAGGCGTAGGAACTCGCGCCGGAGCGCACGCACGTCGACATGGAATGGCCCCGTGGGCGGCGCGCCTGATGGGAAGGTCTCGGGGAAGAGGGCGTAGTAAGGAGGCGTCGGCGGGGGTTGGGCGGGCGTGGATGCGGGTGAGGGTTTGGATTCGGCCGGGGAGGTGGTGCGGGCGCGGGGGACCGAGTGCGATAGCCAGCGCCGAGGGGCGGCTGTTGTGGTGGTGGTAGTGCTGTTGTTGATTGGGGGGTCTGGCGACGCTGTCGTCCTCCTGGTACTGTTTACGATTGCGGTGGAAGCTCCTGCCGCTGCTGCTGCTGTCGCAAAGGCCCTGGGTTGGCCGATGGCCTCCTTGCGACAGGCCGCGCAGAGACCGGCGGCGGCCCGCTCGGAGCTCGATAAAATAGAGCGTCGCATCGTTGTTGCGCTCACAGCTTGGTACTCCAGGTGTGTAATAAGGTCGGTCGGTCGGTCGGTCGATCGTGTGAAGGTCGGCACAGGTTCTGGACGGCTCAATGATATGTTCGATTCAAATCGCCACTCGCTTCTTAGGAACCCGTGGAAATAGGCGGACAGTCAATTTTGCTGGTCACGTAACGGGGTTGATGTGTGCAAAGGACTTGGCGGGCGTTGTATGTTTCTGTGGGAGTATGCAACGCTCTTTGTTCGGATGCCGATGGAAAGAAGAACGCTGTGCAGGAGCATGACGTCGCTAAAATTTGAATTGCTCGTTTGGTTTGGTCCCCCCTCCCGCGTTCCCCGAACGCTACCCCTTAAACCCGCTGAGAGCCGAGAGCCCACCCACAGCAAGCTTGATGTGCATTCCACAACGCCTACACCACATAGGTTCTTTATCTCCGAATGCTCGCATGGTCAGTCGCCATCATGTTCTACCAAAGCTGTCAGGTTTCATTCCGATAAGGGGTGAATTTATCATCGGTCTTCCTTCATTTCTGGACGGAAACAAATGTCAACGTTCAATGCCCATTCAGCAGCTCGTATTGACGCCAATACCTCAGTTCACATCAAGGTGCAAGCATCATCAAAAAACCGTCCGAATGCGCATCCAGCATATCTGCATAACCCCATGGCGTCATAATACTTTACTAGTAGCTAGCAATCATTACACATCGCGTGCCGTGCATTGCCTACCCCTGCCTCCCGTTCACCGCAAGACGAGACCGCCAAAGCCTCATTCATGCCCCTCCATTTCGAACGAGGGCCGGTTTCCAACAGGGCTGGCAAGACGCCTCCGCGGTGGGCTTCTTGCCCGTCTGGCAGAGCTCCATACGGCAGTAAATCCTCTTTTTTTGCGTGGGCGTCGCCTAGGACCTAGGAAAGCGTCACGCCTCTCCAACGCCCCCGTTCCGCATGCCACCACCTCTCCTTATCCTTCTTGTCCACCACAGCCCCGCTGAATGTGTTCCACCGCCCAATGCAGCCCTCCCGGACTTGAGCTTCCCCCTCCGAGGCCTCTCCCTTCTTTTCCTTCTTGTCGCGCTTGGCGCTGCTCATCCCATCCTTACCCCCCTGCCCACCCACCACGAGCGACTCCCCGCAGTCTCCCAGCATATCAGCGATGCCGACCAGCCCCCCTCCCTCGTCCGTGCCTCCCTCATCCGGTGTCAGCTTGTAGTTGATCTTGGACTCGACCGTCCCGATAAAGGCCCCAACGCCGTGCTTTTCCACCACGATTCCGTACTCGTCGATCACGTTCACAAAGTACCGCGGAAACCGCCGCGCCGATTCGAGTCGTTGTTGTGCAGCGAGTCTGGCTAGCGTTAGGTTGCTATTGTCGCGGGGCAGCATGAGGTCGTCGGAGGGGAAGGGCGGGCTCGGCGGCCCGTTGATCTTGCTGATACTCCCAGACCTGGGGCTGCTAGCGACACTAGATGCGCGCGAGTACGCAGACGAGCTGCGACCATGCCCATGCAGGGTGCTGTGGTGGTTGGCTTGTCCACGATATCTGTCAATGGGATTGTCGGCGCGCTCAACCGGGCGGCAGAGCGACTGGAAGACCCCTTCTGGGTCATTGGGCGCGCGGAGGGTCCGCAGTTCCGGAAATCCGTGCGCACTGATGCTCTTGGCCAAGATGTTGTCGGCTGTCGTGGCGCGGGTTGGCAGGTATGGGATGTCCCAGTGAAGCTTCCGGAGAGACTGTGACGCTAGGTATGGGAACAGCCAGATTCGCTCGTCAGTCGGCATGACGGGAGCATACGCTTGCACCAAGTTGAACGTCCCCAGCGCCGTGAAGTTTGAGAATATTCTCGCAAGCGCCGGGAGGGACTCGAGGTTGATGTGGATAAGCGTTAGCGATGTGATGGATGTGCTAGCGGAGCGGGTTGCCATGGCCGATAAACCAGCCGTCGTGACTCCGGGCATGAATGCCAGGGTAAGCTTCTTCAACGGCGGGAGAGCTAGGAGGCTGGCGTCGTTGAAAGACGTGTGTGGGAGGTGGGAGAGGTAAAGAGCCTGAAGAGAAGGGAGACGTTGGAGGGTGCGTTCCAGGAGAGTGCCGGGACTCAGCGTGGCTCCAGGGTGGCAGTGGACCACAAGAGACGTCAATTGTTGCCAGTTTAGATGATAATCCAGAAAGGCTCTATAATCTTGTGGCGGTAAGTCTCCCGGTACAAATTTGTGATTGCCGCCAGACGGAAGCATCCTTTGCTGTCGTTGAGAAGATGATGGCGCAAGAATCCAGTCCATCTCTTTCAACCGTTGCCGCGTCGACAAGGCATGGAAAAGACGCTGAAAAGCATGGTTATAAACAGGATAAAAGCCAACCAAGCGCTCGAGATTCGGGCACGCCATCACAACGGAAGCAATCAAATCGTTGTATCCTTCTGCAGTAGCATTGGCCGGCAAAGCGGGCGGTTTGAGCGACCGTACGATCACTGCGATATGTGGATTTGCTCTCAAGGTCCGTCGTAGCAGCACTAACCTCGAACCGTTGTTCAGCTTCGTCCGCTTCTTCATGAGAGGACCCTCGACTCCCACGATTTGCACATGCTGGTACAACGCCTCCCGGGCGTATTTCAAGAATTTGCGCGCGCTCACAGCAACCGAACAACAATCCCGCATCCAGCACGTAGCGCAGCTCTTGCCTCCTGGTTGGAAGTGGAGTTTGCGCAGTTCCTCGAGAATCAGTTCCAGGACCTCGCCAGGGAGAGCCGCGAACAGCTCCCCGGGTTTTGCTTTGCGGCGAATCTTGATTGGTGATGGCTTTTGCCAAGCATGATGCTGCCATGTGTTCCCGTTTTGCACCTGATACTGGGACCATGACCCGTGTCGCGGTTGAGACGCAGGGCTATGCGGCGGTAAAGACTCGATGCTGGTCAGACTGCTGCTGAGAGAGGAGTTGCGAAGACGACCTTCGACGCTATCGGGACCTGAGATAACACTGCTGGTTGACGAACTGGCGCTGCTGTTGGACAATCGCCGAGGACGATTGTACGACTCGGGACGTTCAAGCGCCGAGGACTCGTAGGCCATGGGTACGTTTTTTATCGCGGGCCCAGGACCCATATGCGAGTGTCGTAGTCCAGAATAAGCGTCTGTGACTTGGTGGATTCCTGTGCTCGCCATTTGAGTCCTCGTAATAAAATCCTGCTCCCTTGGCGGATGCATGGCGACTGGTATATTGCGAGGCGGTCCCTGAGGTTGTGCGGGCCAAACGAGTCTTTCTGCAGACGCGGAACTCGCTGCCGAGCCTGGCAAGGAAGCGTACCCGCTTTTGAAACGCAACTGGGGTGGTCTTAAATGTGAATCACCATCGCTGGTGGAAGGTCGTTGTAAGGCGGCCGCGGCCGAGAATGCGCGCTGATGCGAGGGTCTTCGGGTGTTATTGAGGAAAGACAGAGGAGGGCTAAACCGACGAGGTTGAATTGGCTTTGTTAGTTTTGGTAGATGGATAACCAGCCACACAGCCTCTTCTCGGGTCTCAGAGGATAGAAGGTCAAAAGAAAGTACGTGTAAAAGCCAGGAAATTCATGTTCGGTGACGGGGGCCATGCGGTGACCTTTAATAACGACTGTGCCTGCCCAGGGTTACAGCCACAAGGCGTGGAGAGCATGCAGCCGTTTCGGAAGACGTGGTGAGTCGACCGCTTGGAGTTGACGCCCAAACTCATGGTGCGTAATCCGTAGTAGGGGGCTTTATCGCCACGCTTTAACGGCGGATGAAACTGCGACTGCAGAATCCCGACGACAGGCATCCCCACGACGTCCCAGCTTCAAGGCAGCGAGAGCCCGTCTGAGCGCTTGCTCGGTGGTTTAGTGCAAAATGTTGCCAGTGTCTAACCGCTCCAGTGGTTCAGAGGCCAACCACGGCTGATTGACGCGACGGCGCTCGGTAGCCCAAGCCGACGCCACGTCCTGCGGTGGAAATTAAGTCTTCCCATGCGGGAAGCGCTGACGCACGCCGAGCAGGATGATAAGGGGCAAATGCATCAATGGAGACTCTTCTCCCAGAGAGATGACAGAAATAGCAAACATTGATTGACAATATCTGACTTATTGGAAAAGACGGTAACTGCTGGGTACACTAAACAACTGGAAGGCGACAACAAAACAGGGCCATGTGGAAGAAGGTGGCTGAAAAGGGGCGAAAGGATTGAGAAACAGCCATCAAAACAATCACGGAGATCTGATGCACGAGGCAGCGGATGACGAGAGGTATGAATAAAAGACCGAACGCTCGTACCACTGATAACGATGAGCGTTCAGTGTTTTTCGTTTTGTTTTTTTGTTCCTTTTCGCACCAGCTGTTTGAGGACAGGGAAGTGTAGACTGGTACTGGTAGCCATGCCCCCGGTTGGTGACAACGTTCCACCGCATCACCAATCAGACTGCCCACTCGGGGCTAACTCGTAGTGCACAGCTGAGCAATGGCGGCACGTCACGCGTGTCCACGGAGATTTGAGAAGGTGTGGGGAAGGGCGAAGGGGATTGGACCGGTGGGAATTAACGTTACTCACCGGGACTGGGCGGACGATCTGCGAATATTCTTGGCTTCGTCGGTTCTAGCCGCAGCCTCGACTCCGATAGCTGGGTGTGGGTGGTGCTGGCCAGCGGTGGTGGCTCTGCCCCCCTCTTGGTGATTCGTTGCCATGAAGACGGCCACATCGCCGCGAATCGAGGCGGCCTTGTTGCTGTCGATTGCCGAGAGCGAACTCCTTCCCCGTCCCCATCTGCTGGTCGAAGTTGGTGCTGGGGCTTTGCTCTCGCTCTCGCCCTCGCTGACGCTGTTGCGTCTGCTGCTTCTGCTAAGCCATGACCATCTCGATGAAGAGGAGCTCCGGGGTGGGGCGCTCATGGTACCAGGTTGATGGCTCTGTGGTGGTCGCTGTCATCCGTCCAAGGTTTTGCTGGTATCGTCCTTCGTTGACGTTTCCAAGCCTCCACGCCTCGATGGCTTGTCCTGTGGTATAGGTATGTGGTCGTGTGCGCCTATTCTGTCATAGTCTCGCGGCGCGTTTTGCTAGGCGGGCTATAAACGGGACGAAGACGCCACTGATATACCAGGTATGATCGGCCCAAGGGTTTAGGCAGCTTGTTTGCTGAGCGGGTTCAGCCGCAAAACACGAGGCAGCTGGCTGACGTTATTCGCGTCCGGGTATGGTGTCAAGATTTGAACGGAACTCTTGCTTCAATCATGTCGCCGGCGTGTCGGGTCCAGTGTTTGACGAGAAGTAGGCAGTGTCACTCTATCGGCCGGCCAGTGGCAGGAGGCTGCTTCTTATGTCTCGAGCACGCGAGGCAAGGCATGCAATAATTGCCGGAGGCGAGTTGATTGCCCCCCCCTTTTTGCTGACTCGGAGATCACTGCGGACAAGCGTTTTCGTCGGCCAGTCGTCGAACCGGGTTAGTAGATTGGATGGATGGATGGGATGTATCGGGCGGACGGTGTTAACGAGTGACTGGCGCTGGCTGCCTATCCACAAGACACTGCCGAAGCGAAGAGTGTACTGTAAGTGGTAAGGTACCTGGAAGTTGTAGTTCGAGACGCAGGCGAGCAGTCTCAGTGCACGCCAACTGCCCGATGTACCTACCTACCTTACCAAGCTTTAACAGCACGGTAGGTAAGGTTAGGGGGGAGACGCAGGGTGGATAGGTTGGAGGGTGGTGTGGTCAAACCGGAAGTCGAGGCCAAGGCATTGAAGCCGAGGAAACGAATGTCACCTTCCAGCAACGTCGACGGACAAGAAAAGGACAGACGGTCTGGTCAGCGCAACAGTGTAATGGAGGGAGGGAAGGTTCGATGTTGGTATGGCCCCATTAACCACCTGCAGTGCTTGCCTTCCAGTCAGGTTGTTATGCATGAATCACAGACGTCGAGTGGAAGCAAGATTTAGGGGCGAATAGACCGTTCGGGGAATCCACAGTCTTAAGTTGCATCCTGATCGATCGTACCTTCCCAGGGCTTCCACACCCCAATCCCGCACCTCACCTTAATTATGACGGGATCCTATGCCTTCATCCCTTTCTCCTCACCCGTGCCTGCTTGTTTCCCTTGCTTACTTGGGATGCGGCCCGGGAAGCGAGACATGCCGCTCCTTCCTGGCTTCTTGGCCGTCCGACCGCCCGCCCCCGCAAGGAAACCATCGTGGACATTCAATCCTTTGGCCCTGGATTGCCTACCTAGCAAGAAAGAAGAGAAGAAAAGATGAGGTGATCCGTGGGATGCAGGTGCATTCGATACGAGTTGCGCCATGGGATGCGCTGGACTTTTGGCACCGCCGATGGCTTTAGCTGCATCTCTAGCAGCCAAAGCTCAGCTTCTTGCGTCGTCGATCGATCCACGATGGGTGGGGAGTTTGCCAATGGGTGCTGTTTGTTCCAGCCGAGGAAGACGCCCCTCAGGAATTTACTTGCCAGCTACCGAGTCGCAGCCCTGCAATAGGACGACCTCCACCAGTTATTCGCCCCCCGGACAGCCTGCCTTGGAAATGGATAACCTGCCCATTTGGCGGGGTAGAGAGCCTGGAACTCTCCTGGCGCCATCCCGCCTGCCCAGGCCAGCTCGTCACCAATCCGTCCCGTCTGTCTCGGCGCCCTTTGAAGGCATGGAAACGCCGCTTCGGCTGCACGTCTGGCTGGGAGTTTTCGTATTCGACCCAACGCGTGTTAGTGCAACAGAAAAAGTCCACCATTGAAGGGCAGCCGCTTTGGCGTTCTGTCTTTCTTTTCCTTTTCTTATCGCTACTCCGATGTCCTGTGTTTATTTTCAGATCCGTGCAGCACGCAACGATGATCTCGACCCGGTTCACTCGTGGGGCGAGTATTGCACAAGCTTAAAAGCTACCGATAAATTTTGCTATGTGACAACGCACACCACCATGTCAGATCCGGATCATACATCCATGCATCTTGTCATCCACAAACTCTTGGTTTTGGTAATAGCCCCGCCCGCCCATATTTTACGTAGTAAAGGGATACAAGTTGCAAACCCCGATTGACCCAGGCAGCTGGTTCAGCCCGTTTGGTTTTTGGACGAGCATCGGCATGAGCCTAACCGCCGTGCGGCTGTGAAAATAAACGCGTCATGCGTCATCCGCCCATGGCTTTGGATATTTTTTTGGTCAATGCACTAATGCCAGCTGGACGCTGCGCACTCGGTACGCGTCAGGCACTTCAGCTGGGACGCGTTTTATTCCAACTGGTTGAGCTTGGGAGTGTTTGTTTGTGTCCTTTTCGGCTTGTTTGTCAGCAAAGAGTGATCCCCCTTTCCTCCATCTATCCCACTGTGCCACCCAAGACGAATATCCCACGACTACCGCTGATGATAGAGATAGTCTGAAGACATCGAATAATAAAAGCCATGTGTCAATATTCATCTATGGGAGGATACTGCCTGCCATCTGGCCCAGCGCCGACTCCTATATCCCACATTGATCCCGACCCCGACCATGAACCCCCATTCGCAACTGATCTCGCTAGAAATCCCAATAAAGCATACTACCAAGACCACGCACTCCATAAACTCCTTGCTAGAAGTCATCAATATCCATCATTCATGACCCACATCACCCACGAAAAAGAAATCCACTCAAACCAGGACCTACCAAACAGCCCAATCTTCACGCACTTTCGCCAACATCCGTAAACCCAACAAAACGCACCCCGGGCCTCCGCTTCACAGCAGGCTCGCTCACTTCAGTTACCCCGTCCCCTGAAAAGTCTTCAGAGACGGACAGGCGCCTCTTCCGTCCCACTTTCAACGCTTTCGCACGTCCTTTCCCGTTTGCGGCCCGAGTGCCAGCCAGAGCGACTAGATCCTGGTCAGGATGGCCGACGACCCTGCTAAAGCCGCGGCCGAATAGGAACTGGGGCACCTCCAGCTTGGCCATCTGCTCCGGCCCGCTGAGCGCGCCGCTGCCCGGGAGCGGCAGGATCTTGGCATTCAAGATCCATTCGTAGATGGGTTTATCGTCGAGGATCGAGTGGCACTTGCGCTGCTCCTCCTGCGTCATCTCCCCCTTGCGCTTCAGGATGACCTCTTCCAAGCTGCCGCGGAGCACCAGTATCTCCACCGTGACGGGCTTTTTCTGAGAGATCCGCCTCGCTCGGCCGATGGCCTGCGCCTCGACCTGGGGGTTCAGGACTGGGTTGATGAAGTAGATGCGAGAGGCGGACTGCATGTCGAGGCCAAAGGCCGCTTGTGATATGTCCATGAGTAATACGCTGAAAGTCTGTCAGTCGGTGCAGGTACTTCTTGGGGGAGAGCAGGGTTGGTTGGCTCACCGGAATTGGGGTTTGAGGTTAAAGGTGGCAACGTATTGAGCCCGTCGTTGAGAGGACAGGCTCTTTGCGTAGATGAGATGCTGGACCTGAAGCTGCAGTTGCTGATGTTAGCGAGATTCGACAGGGAAAGGAGAAGCGTAGGGCAACCAACCGTTTCCAAAACCCCAGCAAGGTAGTATGCCACATTGTCGTTCTCGTAAAAGACGATTATTTGTTCGTCGGCTTGGTATTTGATAATCTGGTCAACCAGGTACGACAGCTTTGCTGATGCCGTGGAGATCAGTTGCGTCATTGCCAGAGGCGCGGCGATATCCCCATTCTCAGTGGCCAGGGACATTTCCTCGGACGCGAGAGAAGCCTTCAGAATCGCTCGGCGATTATGTGCACTGCTGTTATCCGCTCCTAGTTGAGTATTTCCAGCAAGTGTTTGCGCCGTCGGCCCTTGTCCGCCAGTGTTGGCAATTGAGCCCTGTAGCTCCAACCCCTTAAGCCGCTCCACCAGCCCTTCGGTTGCAAAACTCCCGCTGTCGATCAGGCGCTGCAATGAAGTTGGGGCGTCTAGAACCGGCTTCAGGTATTTTTGAAGAGCGTAGATCATTCGCGAGTTTGTGCACACCGGGTCTCCATTCTTCATGTCAACGGACCAAGCGTAACCGACCCCCCCGGGAAAGTTTCTGACGTAAACCGGAATATCATGAAACAGATTTCCAGCTGTCTTGATATAATTTTCCGCTGCAAGCTTGCCGAGCCCGATCGCTTCGCGGAGCAGGATGTCGTCCTCGACACTGATCGCCACCTTGCCTTCTCTCAGAAACTCGCTCGCAGTATCGACGGCTTTCCGAATTCCATCTGGTGAAAAGAACGATCCTCCGAAAAAGCTCGCTTGCCTAAGATTAGAAACCAGTTCAGTCAGGGCTTTCCTCTGGCGTGGGTGGAAGAAGTAGTCCTGGTCGGTTCTTTGGGACTGCACGGCGTTAAAGATGATCATGGCGGAGAATAGGTTGAGGACGAGAATATCTTGGAAGCAGCCATCGATGTAGACAATCTTCTCGTCCACGGTCGGAAGGAGACTGCTTATCTCGGACAGTTGATGCCGGATGATGGTTGACTCGAAGACTGCCTTGAGACACTCTCTCTGTCTATTGCTTCGGCGCGAGTTCTTTGGTTGTATAACATACGCAGCCCAGTCCGCCGGGGTATCGCCAACCTCGAATATGCGATTTGCCCATGGTCGCATCTTGAGATAAAGCTGGGCAATCGAGCCAATACGTCTCAGGTCATCCTTTTCCAGTTCCCCGGAAGATTCGATCATTCGCATACCGCCTCGACCATCGGGTTCGTATCTAGCACTAGGAGTGCCTAACGAGACAGAATCGGCGCTGGCCTCAACACCGAACAGGCCTTTGGAAGGTGTTCCTGTCACTATCCACCGAGCTTCAACCTGCAAGGTGTCAATCCCAAGCTGCAAGTTGCTCTTGCCGTAGAGTGTGGCATTGCCAAACTTATGACCTTCATCGACAATGCAGCGCTTGAACCTAATTCTGGCGAAGGGGCTCAGCTGCTCCTGAAATTCGCGGTGGGAGAGGAGCGTCATGTCATCGGGTGCCGTGCGATAATAGCTCATCAGTTTCTCAAACTTGGTCGAAGAGAGGAGCACTACGTCGCACTCAAGCAACTGCCGAAAGCAGGGGTGTTTATCTCCATCGGAAGTGACGACCTTCAGGCCGTATGTATGCTTTGCAATCTCTTGCTTCCATTGATCGACAAGGTTGGGCGGGACAATGATCAGTGAGGCGTGACTCAGGTACACATCGGTTGGGGGTGGAGGTTCGCGACCTCTACCTCTACGACACTTGGATCGGACCATCTCCGGGACGGCATACGAGGCTTTGTTTCGTCCAATTGCTTGAAGGCACATTGCGTACTCAAAGTCGTTTTGCTCGATTTTCTCAAGGGCGAGGGTTGGCACGCTGTGGCGAGTGATGCATGCTGCTGCCATGTCGGCAAGCGAACCAATTCGGCGTCGTTCCTTTGGCGAGGGATCCCAGTGAGCCGCTGGGATCCTGGACGGAAGATGCTTGGTGGCAAGAACAAGAGCCAGACATATCAGAGTCTTACCAGATCCCATCTCCTCAGCGAGGATTCCTCCGCAGGGCGAGTCGTAGTATCTGGGTTCCCGCAGACAAGTCCCTGCGACAGCATCGTAGTAGTACGGTGCGCCTCGCTGGTCGTGGGCTTTGACAAGACGTGGATCGATGACTTTGCGCGTCTGGACTTCTCTCTGGAGCATCAAAGCTGCCGATCGGCGTTGATATGGGTAGAGGGTGGTTTTGAGCCCAGGTATCCTGCTTTCCAGGAGGCTGAACATTGCATCACGGCAGTTGATGTCCTCAACATCGCTAGGTCGTGGGTCTGGGGAGTTGATGCTGTTGAACAACTGCAGAAGCGACTGTTCTTTGCCATCGGGGTCTTCATCTGGAGCCAAGGGTGGTGTGCTGATGCCCAAAGGGATCGAACATGTGGAGATGTCGGTCGCTCCTTGCCAAGTGCTGCGTGAGAGGTCTAGCTCTTTCATGAGAGCGAGTCGTGCCTTGAGCAGAGTGCGGTTTGTCCGAGGCACCTGGCGGTTATATCGATCATCGGGCAGGACGTAGAGACGTATGGGTTCGCGCGAACGGGTTTGGAGGCCCGTTCTGAAGCTCATCTGAATCCATCCTTGTCGCAAAAGCTCAGAATATTGCGAGAGACGGGGAGAGGACAGCAGGTGCGCCTGGACTTGTGGAGAGAGAAAGGTGAGAGCATCATGATGTCGATACTCAAGACGGACGCGGTCGCCAAAGTGAAAATAGCGCCATTGGTCAAGTTCGGAAACTAACGCATCTTGCAGAGGAAGATGGCTGACGGGGTCAACGACGAGACAGCCGAGTGGAATATACTCGCGGATATCCAGAGCGTCCATTTTTGTAGGCGGCAGCAGCAACGGTGCTCATGGCATGAGCTGCATCGGGTCGGTCGTGCGTGTCTTCCGTGCAAAATGATACAAAAACTTCCAGACCGGAGCAGCCTGCACAACTTGAGTTTGGTAGGTGTTGGTCAGCGTCGTGGATGCCTCCAGGCCTCTACCTGACAGACGGACGGGCAGGCACCAGCTTGAGGCTGAAAAGGGACCAACCTGGTCCCTGCCGTCCCTTGTGCGCCACTGTGAAGGTGAAGCGAGCGGGAGCTGCGGGGAAGGTGGGTCGGTGGGGGTTCACCCGAATACATGATTGGAGAATCAATCGATGGACTTGCTTGGTCTGTGCCCACACCCGTCACAGATTCAACTACAATCACTTGTCGCCATCTTGACAATCCAACTGGGAGGCTAGCTGAATGAAGTCACCACACCGTCGGGCATCATCAAGAGCGAGAGCAGTGTGCATGTAGTGACTACCCTGGCATACCATGGTGCTGAAAAGGGCACAGGCCGTCAAACACAAACATGAAGTCACTCTTTTCATGAAACCCAAAAGGACAATGTATGGATTGTTAGGGACTTGAGAAATCACATGAGGAATCCAAATCGCCAGAGAAGTTGATGACTGAGGTATGTTGGATCTGGCTAGGCTTCTCGATGTCACTTTGGGGGACTGGTTTGGTGGGCGTTGTGTTTCCTAATAGAGTTCAATCGACGTCCTTCTAGAGTTTGACAGGACTCTCTATTACAATTAGTTGCGATTTGTTTTTCAACAATTGGCCCTTCGTGGTTACCGAGATGGTGTAAGTAAAACGGCTGGACACGCATGCTAGATATTACAGGTACGAGTATCAGATCTTTTCTTCACACCACTTGCCCATTTTCCTTTTCTATGGTGTTTTGGAGATCGTAGATGATTGTATTGTCTCTGATATGTGCTCTTGCAATGGGGTGTACGGTACCTGCCAGGCAGTAGAAATTGGCGGTGCTGAGAAAGTTGGAGCTGAAAGGGACGTTCCGGGCCACGGTATGTCCCTTCCTGACAGCTGACTCAAACCCACCAGATTAGAGAAGGTACCTGGTAGTCACGGCTGCCCTGATCCCCCATGGAGACTCAGGTGTTGAATGAATGCATGCTTGGTTCGCACCTTACATCAAGCGGCTATGGTCGTTCTCGTTGTTCTGTTCTTTTCACCAACCATATTTACGACTCGAGAGCCCGGGTATAGTCCCTGCGTTTCAACATTACGCGTAGGAGACTATAGTCTACTAGCCGGGAATCGGGTTCTTGACCAGGGTGAGTAAACTATGAACATTCAATTAGTACAATGCAATGTCGCGGAATTCAGAGGGATAATGCAAGTGCGCTGGGTTGAGTGATGGTGTTGAGTTCGATAATTAGGGCCCCGTCCCATGATTGATTCTCTTCAACATCAACAACATCAGGTCTGCGTAAGTGCCCGTCACCCTCCACGGCCACTGCGGTTGGAGAGGTCGCCTGTGACAGGTTGTTCATTGGATATTGATTAGAATTAGCAATATGATTCGAAAAATTATTTTCGATATTGTCGTCGCCGTCGACGCCGCCGTCTTTCTTCATCGGGATTATCCGGGTTCTCGAGTTGCCAGCTCCCGACATCAGCGATGAATTTCCGATCTCCAGACGGTTCCGCGCCCCACTGCAAACCGATGGATCAAAGTTGGCTACGGCCTTAAAGGATAGGTTAAAACGTGGATGGCTAAGCCTTAAGTCACCGAGGTGCTGGACTTTCAAGATGTGCCGGCAGGCCTCAGGTAAGCCATCAATCTCTCCGCTACCGGCAAGGATGAGGGATGATAAGCTGATAGTCGTTTCTAAACAGCAGCGTCACGGGTCATCATCAATCACCATTCGCCCCTCTTGCCGAGCAACTTCCCCATTTTCATTGCTGTGCGGTCAACGCAGTGCAGAGGGTATATGGAGCATGGCTTTTAACCGACGAGGATGAAAGGATGTGCACTATAGCGCCGCCAATGATCCGGGTATCTTGTTACTTGAAGATCACATGAGATCAAAGTTTGCTATTTGAAGGGCTGGCTGAAGAGGCTCACAGTGGCAAACAGATATACCGAGACCGCAAACCTTGATCCAAACTTTCCAGCGACATCCTCCAGGCATATAAACCCTCAAAATCCTTTTCGTGTATCCTCAGCAAATGGCCTCCCATATCTTTCTCAGCGACCATAACCACTTCACCGTTTACCACAATCAATCCACCCCCGCTTCTAATTCTTTTCATCTCGTACAATGGGGATATTTGGCTCGTTCTACTAATTCCTCTCATATCTCGGACTCTACCGGCCCAAGCCAGTGAAAGTTCTCTTCGTCGGGCTTGACAACGCCGGGAAATCAAGCCTGCTCCAATTATTGCAAACATAAGCAGTCTGCAAGCCTTCGCTGCGGCCACACCGCACCCCGACTTAGAGACTCTGATCACGGGCAACGTTTCAATCACGCTCTCGACGTTGGTGGTCATCACCAAAACTGTGAGCTATGGGCGAAGACCATCTGTGGGGCTTCGGCTGTCGTCTTCATGGTCGACGCCCAGGATACTGAGCGATTCGACGAAGCCGCAGCAGAACTTCACGCCCTTTCCGCTGCCGAGGGACTCGAGGGGGTGCCGTTCGTGGTGTTAGGCAATAAAATCGACCACCCTGGTGCAAGTACGTGATCATTCCCCAGCGTCTCTTGAAAAACTGCCGTTTTATGCTATTGCTAACCTATGTAATGTATCAATCATCGAACAGTCAGGTCGTCGCAGGTCATCTGGGATCGACTTCGGGCGCACGAAATTCAAGGCCGACCAATCAAGGTATTCATGTGCTCCGTAGTCACAAGGCGGGGATATGGGAAGGGTCTTAGACGGGTTGCAGGCAAGATATAGGGAATAGGCGAAAGACTGGGTTAGGGCTACACCACAAAAGGTGGAACATTCCAAAGTTGCTGCATCAGGTGGGCTTGCTCGGGCCACTGCACACCTGGATTGCGGTGGTGTGACAAGGGGCGAGTGAATTAAGGGATTAGTTTGATGAAATGGCTGCGTGCACATGTCAGAATATGCGCACTACCAAAGGAGGTCTTCTGGCAAAAATAATACATACAATAAAAACTAAATAACGTTAATCCCGTTTTTCTTGTTGACAATCTTTGGGCACCGGAAATGACGGCAACACATGGATTACAGTCACGGGCTCTGCTCCACCGTTACCTCCACTGCATCGTACGGGGCATTACGCGTGAAGTTTCACAATACAGAAGTAGGTACGGGTGTCGGGTATCCTGTACAGGATACACTACGCACGTTTGCAAGGTACAGGTACCCGAAGGCCGGGCACCCCTCACCAACTCACCTCACCACCCGCCAGAACCGCACACTTTAACCCGTACACCTCATCCAGCTGTTCCTACCAACCCGCTCCGACCCTTGCCTTACCTACCAACATGCCCACCCCACGTCAGAACACCAAAAGCCCAGGTCCTGCAGCACAACGAAGGTGATGCACGGTGCTGGGAGGGTGCTGACAGAATGCTGCAGGATGCACGTGCAGAATGCAGAGTGCAAGGCAGCCACCATCACTCGCGGTGCCCGAGGATGCGATGCAGTGCAGGGCACCTTGGTTTGGTCACGCCAAGCGACTTCTGCGAGGATGTTTTCCGCCCTGCCTTGCCCTGTAGGACACCCAGCAGCGCACCAGCACCACCGTTCTAGACCGGTTCCTGCCGAATGTCGTTTCTTTCGAATTGATCGAGCGTTGTTATTAGGGAGAACAACCGACTGGCTGGCGTTGCAAAGAGCAAAGCTCATCCCACCCGACCTCAGCCCTTCTCCGATTCTCGCTCAAGACCCCGCGGGCGGGACCATCCACGGCACGGCCGCCGAGACCGCCCTTCTCGGGGGCCCATCCGGTGCTGGGGTGTCATGGACTCGGACGTGCGGGGGAAGTGGCCGCCTTGGTGGGACTGGGAACAGCGGAAACCCGGTTTTCGCGCCTCTCAGGGGGGCCAGGAAGCTCCGTCCGGCAACCCCCGCCAACATGCAGCCTCCTCCGGATCTGGAGAAACCCGCGACAGAGACTTGCTTTAGGGCGGGTGCTAAGGATACAGCCGTGGATCTGGCCCGATGGCCGGCGCCGATATCCTGGTCCTGTCATGGTCACCTCCTCTCACCACACGGTCACCACACTAGGCGCGTCTGCCGCCGACGCCAACGGAGTGGAAATACAGGAGGACTGCAATACACGCGTACAGGACAGACAAGGCGAGAGCAGACCCGATCTACCGTTTCCGCGCCGTTTCGAGCAAACTCAAGGTACAAACCCAAGTTGTTGTTCCGTCTTCCCAATCCAACTTGGCGACCACATTGCACTGCATCAACTCGCGGATGGTACCTATCCACTGCTGGTCCGCCAATACTACATAGCTCCCTGATCACGAGTCTCTTGCCCCGGAAATGGGAGTCTAGTTGGATCCTCACTCGGATTCTGCATCAATGCACAAGACTTACAGATATTGAACAGCGCTTCATGTTTGGTACTGAAACGGTGGCATTCCGAGCATCGTCAACCACAACGACCCGGCCAGGCCATGCCCCGTAACGCGCGGACCTCGAGGCAAAGCAAGGACAAGGTTATTTGCTGTCTAGGCTTTTCCCGATCTGGACAGGAGTGCCTGCGTCTGTGATCGACGACGTGCTTCGCAACGGTTTCTCACGCTGCAACCTCTTTTCGATTGGTGGATGCAACATGGCTCGCCCAGCGTCGGCGAGCACTATTGACTGACGGTCTTCGCATTGACGTTCAATCCGAGCGCCCAGGTGCTTTGCGAGTCCATCTCAGCTTCATCTCCAGCTCCAAGGGAACCAAACAATCGCCAGCACTGGATTCGCAAGTTATTCCTGTCGAGCCTGCAGTGGGGAAGTGCTGGACTGGGTCTTGCCGATGGGCGCCAAACAGATTCGGTACCATGGCAATGATCAAGGCACTGCGCCTGTGTCGTCTGTTTCGTCTTGGTTCTAGCCTGGGTCGTCTTTGTATCCACGCCCACGTCCGCGCGCCTGCGCCCGCGTCTGCTTGGCCGTCCGATCCATCCCGTCCATTGTCCGCCCAGATCGAATTTGTGTCGTCCCGTGTCCAAGAATACCTGCCTACCTTACACGTACATCCAACCGCCGGCGGGAGGACAGGCGCCTCTTCGCTAATCTCTTGCACCACTTTACCTCACCCACTGGGCCGCACCCAGGCCTTGCAACGCCCTGTTCATTCCCTGCACTGTCCCAATTCCAGTTCTTAGCCTCACTCAGGTCCCGTCATGTTGTCAAATCGCGGATCAGCCATGACGATTCGACCTACCGATACCCGTCCGTGCAGGCAGGGCTGGCCTGGCCTGTCCTAGCCTGCCCATGCCGTGCACGGAAACAGCATGGTTGGCCTTGTAAGCAAACAACAGACTACGCAAGATGCCATGCGGCAGAAGATTGGTCGCGATTCTGGTGTTTTTAAACCAAACCTCCGTGCGCGCCACTCACACTCCCCGTCAATGCACTGGGCTGTGCCTTCCACCGAGCTGTGTTGCACTTGTGTCTTCCAGGCTCTCTAACCTCCATTTGGAGATGCTGACATGGCCCTCTGATTGGACAGGCTTTGAACCCAAAGGTGGGCAGGCATCTGGTGAAAGGGGGGTGGGTGCCAGCTTCAATCCCTAGACCAAGGCTAACACCACCGCAAAACCAGGACTTATCGGCTCTCTATCTGCAGTTACCCGCAAGCATTTTCTCGGGATCCAACGCTGTATCTCGTGGCACGGTATGGGACGCCTCTGAAGACGTCTTCCATTTGTCCCTTACCCCTGGACTATGGTTCCAGCCTGCCATCAGCCCCCAAGAGTAGTGGTCGGGCTCGCTACGCCCTTCTAGGACGTATCCTTGAGGTTTGGCATGGCTCTCTTGCAAGAAAACAGACCCTCATCCGTTGATCTGGCGGGATCGGGCAGGATCGTCGCCATGGACACCGGCTGCAGGACGACAACGGGTCAGCGCTTCATGCTTCCCCGTCATGATTCGCAGCTGTCATTCATGCGCCAGATGGCGGCTGGTACCGCGCACATGCCAACTCCCTTCTCACTTCTCTCTGCTCTTTTTCAGTGGCTATGGGGATACCATGATAGGCAGTCTCGCTGACCAGATCCCTTTTCCTAGGGATAAGCAGTTCTGCCGGGCTGAGTCAGTAGAAACGGCCGGCCAAGATTCCCGGGACCAACCTGCGAATCTTAGCAAACCCCCTATGGCTTATATTCCACCTGGAAGAGGGGAAGAGGAATGCCGTAAGTAGCAGGCCGTGAGGGGAACTTGGACACTATGAAAGTCCTGGGCAGGCTATATTCTGGCTGCTATACACCTTCCGGGTTGCGCCGTCAGGTCTTCCACGACGACTGCAGACGCTGTGAGGAACCAACGGGACCCCGTGGGGAGCGATAGCGCTGCCAACTCATCATGGTGTCACCATCGATGGATCCCAGCCTGTCGTTTTCGCCTCCCCCCCCCTCCTCCGGGAGTCTCCAGTCCGTCCAGGCATGGCCCAGAGCCACAGGCCCCCTTATTGCAGCTCTCCTTGTCTCTTATCGTCCCACGATCACTCCCAGACCACGCCACCTTGTGCTTTCTGCTCGCAAACAGACTAAGCTGCTTTCAAACCAGGTCGCACAGGGCTATCGCGATGATTGTGGAGTGCGGAGGTGATCACTCGCGGTGTTCTCCTAGTGGTACGGACATGGACTGCTGACCACGCCGAGGAATAGGCAGAATCTCCCTCGATATTGGCGCGAGCGTGGATGACGCAGTCCTGATCAAGAGACTGAGACTCGGCGAGAGGATCCCACACGCCACGCTGGGCTCACCCACACAGCTATGCATGGTCGGCTGCCCGGCGCTCGATGGATGGTGCCCTCCATGCCACCGCGCCCAGGCAACGAGCCTGCGTGATCATGAGGCCTGCCGAGTTTTCTACTCGCGCGCCCATGGCCTGGGTCGCAGGCTTAAGACCTGCAATATGGGGCCTAGCTGCAGACCTACATATTGCCTTGGACGGCTCTAGTTGCCTTGCATTCTGTCTATCTTCAGCTGCTCCACCTAGCCCGCCCCCCCTCGCGGCTCGGCCATATCATGTTCCCACTAATCCAATACCCCTTCAACGGCCATCACGGTATCATGATGGTGCTGATCCCTTGCTTGTGGCAGACGGATCCCTCGGATGACGGGGCTCAAAGGTCCTTTTCCATTCCCTTTGAGGCTGCGTGTTGCATTATCTGGTCCTTGATATCTGCCGGCTTTCTTGAGATAGGACCTCTGATAGCAAGGCTGACCGAGCATCTGACCAACAGATAGGGGTATGTGCCACGTTTCCCGAGAGCTCGTTGTTGAGTTTATACATGAGTCCCTGATCCAGCACTTTTACTGTCCCATTAACCAGGGGGGTGGGTCGACCCAATGGCGGCCGCAATCAACCGGATCCCGAGATAGTCAAGTAGGTATGCTTGCTGATAGCTCGCTCACTGGCTGGCGTGTGACTCGCTTGCTTGTTTGCCTGCAGTTCCATATTCCATTGGTGTATCTTGGGTATCCCTTACGCACACACGATTGCAAAACCATACACAGTGCATACACACACACACACACACACACACACACACACACACAAACACACGTCCATCCCATAATTGCTTCTTCTTGTCCTCCCCCTGTTCCCCCACATACCCGCCTCCCACATGCGGACCGAGCCCTCCTATCCCTTCCTAGCACAGCCAGCCGTATCCCCCCTTTTTTTCCATCCCCCCCACACCTGATCCTCCCGCATGCAAGGTATCCGTTGCCGCTGCACAGAAAGGTTGTGGGTGGTAGGTAGGTAGGTAGGCACGCTTCTCCTGCAGTACACCACCGACATGATTCTCGCCCAAGCTGCCTTGCCTGCCACTGAGGCGCAACCATGATGTGTGGAGGGGAGGGGAGGGGGATGAAGAAAATGAAGGACCGTGACTTTGATCGATAGAGACAGCTTGATGAGACGGTACCACCACGATCAGATCCGAGGGGAAAAAGAAATAAAAAGACCGCTGTGCCGTGCTGTGCTTTGCTGGGGAAATATTTGTTGTTTCTTTCATGGGCATTCATCATCATGGTTCGTAAACGTGGATGCAGTCGTTGTCGTCTGTCCGTCCATCCGTCAATCTCTCAAAGGAATAGAAAAAAAAGAAGGAATATAAAAAAAACGCCTTGCTTCCCCTGCTTGTTGCGCCCTTGAGATGGAAAATACAAAAAAGGAAAAACAAGGAAACAGAAAAGACATATCAAAATATCGTGAAAAGTCCGGGAATGTTGTTGCTTTTGGGTTTGCGCTCTCCGCTGCCGATGAGGAAAATAGACAGATGAATGGATGAATGGTTTGATCTCATAGCCAACGAAAATCTTGCCCACGGTGCTAGGGTTTCTTAGAGAGTGCCGTTTTCCCCCCTGTGATGCTCCCATGGCGGGTTCCGGTGAAGAAGGAAGCGAGGCGGAGAGGTCGAAGTGGGTACGTGAGTCCGGCTGCGTGGCTGGTTGGGGATAATAAAGAGGGAAGATGGCGGCGGTGGTGGTGGTCTTGTCCTGGGAAAGACAACAAAGCCATGGTGGGCCGTCGATGGTGAATTTCGGTTTGCTCCTATCTCGGCGGTTGTGTTGTTGACTGTACAACCTGGTTTGGTTGGAACGGACAGACAGACCAGCCCCGGACTCAAGGCGGCTGGTTCCTCGTTTCCCTCGTGCTCAAACGCGGGCTCGGCCCTTCTACCATGGCGATGGTGATCATGAATGAGGACTCAAGAGTGACCGTGGCAGATCGGGCACTGTCCGGGGAGCATGATGTAGCGCTCGTGAGGCCCTTTGGCGCACGAGAGCTTGCCGCTGCCCTCGACCTCCATGCCGAAGAAGTGCTCGCCCGGATCGACACACCCCGTGTAGATGTAGTAGTTCTTTGTAAAGTTGCACATGGTGGGCGGTTTTGTTTGTCTTGCTGTCTTTTTTGCCCCGTGAAAGTAAGCGGGAGGACCAAGAGACGTGTGAGAGAGATTGTATGTGTAAAGATGTTGCAGATAGCAGGTCTTGTTGGTGAGGTAAGAAGAAGAAGAAAAGGTTAGCTGTGACGAAAGCTTTCATGAAACACGACCGGCGGCAGATGGAGGAAGGAATGGTGGTGATGATGATGATGATGGTGATGACCTACAGATGGATAGATAGATATATGTATGAGAGAGTCAAGGCCCCCCGTGTGGGCTGATGAGACCCTCTTGGAATGCAACGACGGGAAGGCAGGGAAGATGGTGGAGAAGAAGAAACGGCAGCCCGTTGACAAGGCACTAGAGACAGACTTGCTGGACAAGGAAGACAAACGCCTTGACAGCAAAAGCCACAACACCCCCCTGCGTACTTATACAAGCAGGGCCACCACGAGGAGGTATATCAAGAATGAGATGTCGAGACTATTACTGGGCCCACTTAGGACGCGTGCGAAAAAGTTGGAAGCAGGAATAAACATGCAGCGGGGCTCGTTCTAGGTACGACGACAACAGCAAGCCCCGGGAGGAGGTATGGAGGGAGGGGGGTTGTTGTAGCAGTGGTCAGTCGTAGAGGTGTCATGCGGCGGTGCGCGCGCGCCAGAATGAGAGGTAGACAGACAGGGGGCGGGCAGGTCCTATGCTTCTTTTTTTCTTTTTGTTTCTTCTGAAGCTGACGGGCCGTATTTGGTTCAGGCCAGGTAGCTATGGGCTGCTACTTCTGCTGCTTCTGCTACTGCGGGAATGGAGGGTGTCGGTGGCATTTAGGCGTGAAGCAACCCCATCAGCGACCGTCATCTTTGGGAAAGGGAGGAGTGACGTGTGTCTCGACCAGGTACAGCGCAAGCACTGAAAGTGACATGTCCCTTGGAGAGATATGACCAGGGGCAAAATACACCAAGAAAAAGGAAGCGGAGCTGAGGTGTGTGAAGGTTAAAAGTGAAGGGTCGAAACAGAAAGTGAGGGAAAAAAAAGAAGAAAAAAATAATGAGGTTCGAGCTCATGCCCTCCATGTATGTCCACCACGAGGGCAAAAACGGAATGGGAATTGTGTAAGAATACGAAAAGGGGGACCCTTGCTCCAAACGTCCGAGAGCAGAGGCGGCGACAGGATATGGAGCGCCGGGGCTCGCAGCCAGGCGCATCAATCATGTCCAGCGCGCGGCGCGCAAGAAGGAAGGAAACGCAACAAAAAAAAAGGGACTAGAACCCAGCGTCTGTTCTTGACGGTCAATGTGTCGTGAACTCCCGGACGGTGGACAGGGAGGGCACAGAGCCAGAGACATGCCCACAAATGGCTATGATCCTGGGCCGGTGGGGCGCAATGGAAAGAGAGAAAACGGCACTTCGTTTTTCTGGCCGAGATCCACCGTGACCATGTCCAAACGGGTGCGTGCTGTCTGTAACAAAAAGACTGGAGAATGTGAGGATTCTGAAAGGGTGAGTGACCTGCAAGGTACCGTATACAACCTGAGATCAATGGTTGGGTGAAGGGAAGATCAAAAGGTACCTTATCCCGTACCTACCCTACTTTTCGGCATGCATCCGGAAGAACACGACTAACATGGTAGTTTTGCTGAGTGGCCGAGAGGAGAACCGACAGCCAGCCCTGTCACATTGCTCCTGAAGCCAGCCGGCTTCTTGACTGGGAACCTTGATGGCACACCCACATCACATACCACCACACACACACACACGCAGACACGCAGACACGCAGACACACCATCCCAGGCGAGTCAACGTTGAAGACTCGCGCATGCGGCTGCCCAGTTAGGATTTTGCTCTCCCTGCGCTAGGTACTGCGACATGGTCGACATTGCCACCACACCTTCCCCCTAGCCCTTCTCGCAACGTGTGCATGCTGCGAGGTAAATCTTGTCTTTGATTGCGCGCTCATTCAGGGCGCCCTTGCATTCGCGAGAGGTCCGCCCTCGTCTGAGCGTTAGACAAACAGGGGTGCGAGGCAAGCGGCAGGTGGGGTGAGCACGGGTGTGAACAAGCAGCGGGGTGGGCAATTGCAAAAGGAAAAGAAAAAAACGTTGGTGAGAAACGGGGAGGGGGATCCTGCGCCTGAATTTCGCTCCACTCCCGTATGTCCCAGATCCAGCAGCAAAACCCTCTACCTAGGTACCTGGTAGGTAGGGAGTCAAGAAGCGGGGTCCATAAACTTGGATCGTTGGGGCAATGTCCCCGGTGATGCAAACCAGACGAGACGAAGAGCAGCAGCTGTTCATGGAGATCGCAGGATATTCTCAGGTAGCTCAAGGAGTTACCCACGTGCTGCTCTGCTGGCGCACCAGGGCCGAGCTGGGCGCTGATGCGTCCCCCTCCTCCCGAGACATAACAGAGCTCAGAGAGCATGCGCGCCAATAGCGTCGGGTATCAAGAGAGAGAAAAGAATCTGTGGGCTCTGCCCAGCGACAGCCAAGTAGTGCAAGTAACTGTTGAAACCGAGAGGCGATTGCGGATCAGGGAGGGTACTGAGAGCAGTGGAGAGGAATCAAGATAACCCGTAGCGCCTGAAAACACACGTGTAGTGCACTACGTAGTCAATGGCTAGCAACAAGTCGACGTGCGGGTACGGTTTGGGTGCGGACCCCAGTCAGTGCACTGACACCCAGTGCTGGCCGACCCTGTAAAACGACAAAACGATTGCCCCCAGCAAAGTGTCAATGGTCATTCCCCGCCGGTACTTGCCCACGGGTGCGAATTGTAGCATTTGAAGCGGCACTGGATGCCTGAAGGGACCGGTGTCAGATAATAGCTCTCGGCCATTATAGCAGTAGAGTTGGCCAGATGACATTCCTGTTGTGGGGGATTCAATCTCGAGTCGATATGGGAACACGCCGGGCCTGTTATATCAGAGGCTAATGGTGCGGTGCAGCTATAACAGCACCCCCGTCCTTGGCCTCTCCAGCGTTGCGATGAAGTTGTCTCTTTCGTAGTGGGGCAACCATGAAGATAGCGATTGATACAGATGTTTGGATGCCTCTGCAGTGGCTTTCACAGGTCGATTTTCCCCGAAAGCGCCCCCTGGGAGAGCCAATTGCTCGGTACCGTATTCACCGGCGGATTTGGTACCGAGGGCCTTGGGGACGGTTGGGTGAGGGTATGGCGGAAGACCTGTTCCAAGCCAGCACGCGGACAAGAGCGGCCAGGGCAAGCAATATACGTTATGACGGAAGAGCGATGGCCTTAGCATTGCATCCCAGGACCAAATGCCATGAGGAGTCGCCAGTGAATTACCCTGGTTGACGGGGCCGAGCTGTTGTCGTCACGTCACGCAAAGGTACGACGCGGTATCGAACAAAACGTGTAATACGGGATTCCGCACGGATACGGTGTTACGTACGGGCCACGGGCAGCTGTCCCCCAAACCCCCACGGATGGCATTGAAGCTCTCTGCGGGCCACCGAGTGCAAGCTCTGTTGCCGTCGAATAACGAAGTCGAGCGGCTGTGTGAAGAAAATGGCCGGGTCGTTCGAATCTTGGGACCTGGGAGGTGATTGATTGCTTTGGGTCGCACAAAGCTCGAGCGAGCTCCGCTGACAGCCTCACCAGGTTTGATGGCGAGGTCAAAGCATGAGCTTTCCAGCGAAGACCGTGTATTCATGCAGCCTTTTTCGAAGAAGACTTCGCTCTTCCCCTCCTCCCGGGAACTTTAACTGCGTAACGGCCAAGTGCTCAAGGTCGAGCGTGATCTCGCTCCGTGGGGCTAGCCTCTGGAATCCGGGATGCAAACATCAACCAAAAGTTTGGTGGAATTTGGACGCCAGTAGTCCGAGATTGCCAGACGGTTTGACTTCCCGAAACGCGTGCAGGATGGGTCCTGAAGAGTTACTGTAGATCTCCGAGAAGCGACGTTTCAATTTGTTCCGTCCAAGCTGATCCGGAGTGCCCAAAGGGGAGACGCGACCTCACTGAATCCAGTAACGACCCCACCATCGACTCCGGTTCTCATCGCATTTGCACCTCCTCCCCAGGTCTGGACGAGGCAGTCGTAACAGCATCCTACCGAGTGAGGGCACTCCCCAAATCGCTAGCTCTGCGCAAGGGCCGTGATTTGTGACAGCTTCCGGTGCGCTCGGCTGCGCGGCTGGCGCAGAAAAGTCTAAGCTGCAGTCGACAGCGCTTCCAGTCCCTGATCAATGGTAATATCGCCGCTGTTAAGACTGTCCACCACCAGTCCAAAGATCGGTGCTCTGCACAACACTGGTGTGCCGAGATGTTACGATGTGACTGCCTGAAAAAGGATGTGACGGTTTCCTAGGACAGGCCGTCTTCGTTCCTGCTCTCCTTCGGCGGGGGAGGGGTGGTTTTGATATCGCGAGGCGAGGTGAGCGCCCATGGCGATATCGACGACGAGATAATGTGGAGAGGAGAGTTCTACGGGTTATTAGTGGAGTGTAGAGGCTCATCTAGCCGCTAACACAGAGATACCCCAGCGCTATTTTGGGCTCAGGAGGAAATTGCGCCATCCGTTCCTCATCGTCAACGGCTCGAGGTCTCGAATCGAGCCTCCCCGATTGCTGCGGGTTGCCTTCCTTGTCGATTTATCCCATCCGGTCCTAGTTCAAACAGGACGGCTGCCCCCACGCTGGACCAGCCGTGGCGCTCCTGCCACCACCGAGACAGGTAATTGTTGAGAGCCGAAGAGAAGCCATCGTGCCTGGTATAACGTTGTACAGGCGTGCAGCAGCTGGGTGCAGACTGCAGACGGGCACAGGACAGCTGGTGCTGCTGCAGCAAGCTACCCTGCAAGCTGCCCTGCATGCTGCAGCACTCCCGTGTAAGAGCCGCGAGACGACACGCTGCACTGGAGTCCTGGTTGAAGCATCATGTTGACGCCGGGCATAGGATGTAACCCGCAACCTCAAAGGCAACATGGAATCTGTTTGTGCATTGTGTTTGACAGCGGACGGCGGCTGCAGCCAAAGGTTCCGCGACGACGAAAACGGTCGAGGCTATCAGCTGAAACGTGCCACGGGCCTCACACCACAACGTCGAGCTGTGCACCGTGACAGCGGACTGATGCAGGATCTGGGGGAGGCTTGTCGTCCCCCGTCCGCCGTCCATCGTCCGTCGTCCGGGGTGCGGAAAGTCGATGCCGGGGTCCCCTGGAAGATCTGCTTTGCGGATGGATCAGTGCTGTCCGCAATCCGCGTATCCTGGTCGAGGGCCGTTGCTGCCCCCGTCTGAGCCGATGTTGGACGACGATGATGCATTTGACGATCCGTATCCCGTACAGGTAGGTAGGGACCCTGAACTTCAGATAATTACGCGTATGGATGTTGAAGGCAGAGCAACCCGGAACTTAGAAACATTGATTCGATGGGAAAGACAAGCGGATTTCCGTAGAAGATCTTGGTTGACGAAGAAGCCCCCGCCAGCAACCAAGCCGCCGCAGCCTGGAAGAAGAAAAACTGCAAAGGAGGGGATGCGCCACCAGAAGCGGAAAGGAAGGCAGAGGAAGTTGCAAGCGCAACCTGAGCACGCTGTTTGTTACTGTGGCAGGTCAGGTACTGTAGGTTGCCGGGCGCGCTTTCCTTCCCACAGCAGTCAGTGGAGTAGACCGCTCACGAAATTCGTGCCCCACCATCATCAGGCCACCACCTCTCCTAAACCGCACCCAAACCCCGCCTTTCACTAACCAATCCCACCTCACTGCCTTCAAGGTTCGGTGCCTTGCCAGTTACCGCTGCTTCCCTATCACAGCTCTCGCCCGTCTGTCGCTTTTGCAATGCGCGCTGCACAGAAACAACATCGCGCCTCTGACTGGAAGCGAGCCGGGACACCATAGCTACCTGTAGGTACCTAGACGATCTGATACCCCGGGCCTTTCTGCGGGCGCAACAAAAACGCAACAAGACGCAGGATTCGAGCGGTGCCGTAACCAGGTCGTCGGGAAGGTTCAATGTCATGCGTCCGAGCGAGCATGCTGCGCCGACGAGTCCGATGGTACCGGTTCTCCTGCAAAGGGTCCGTTCGAGCCCCGACAGTGAAGTTCTCTGTTGGTATCGCGCCAATCTGAAAACGACGGGGACCTGCAGGAGCCGAGCCCTGCTTGAGCAAGCATTCAGTCCAGATGCGACCGACCGACCGGCCGACCGACCGACCGAGGAAGGAGATGTCCATGTACATGATGTGGCGTACTGCACACATAGGACGGACGTGATCGACTACATCCGCACCTGCATCCTCACTCACATGCGCCTGCGTTTTCATTGGCACAAACTTTCCACGGCAGTCGGCGACAAGGCTCGTTCGTTTGCATCGCCGATTTTCATTCCAGTGGGTGGTTTCAGCGAGCAGCGGCCTTGGCAGCCGAGCCAGATCCCATCCATGCCTGACTGGGCTGAGATTTGCGAAAGCGAAATAGGGACAAGTGTCCGTTGCATCTTCGGCCCACTCCGCAAAGCCGCGAGAGAAAAACAAAACACCACCCGTGACGTGACAAGCACACCCGAATGGGTGGGCGGTCTGCCGAGATCCGGGACTGGTTGCTTACGTAGCAGCTGACTGGGCGAGAGATGGAACTTCCTCGCCCTCGCCACGCCGCATACGAGAACACCAACATATATTTTCCCAATCACCGCATGGACTGGTTTGGTCTCCATTTCCCCACCTTGCACCCCGGATGTTAGGGGCTAGGCAGATTGGTGTTACCCAGATGGGGTCCGGGTGTGGGGAAATATCAGTCGTTCTCCTCCGCCATCCGCGATCCGCAATCCACAATGGCCCACGCGGCAAGGACCCCCTCCGACATGGGAGAGTAGAAACTAGAACTGACCCCCCTTCTCATATTCCACTCGGTGGCCGGGTGCCCTACGTGTTCCGACTGGCCCTCACCGTCTGGCATACCGCAAGACAGGTGTCAGATTCGCGGTTCTTTCACGACTCATCATTAAACGCCATCACCGCCACCACCGCCGTTGCCGCGATGGCATGCGTCGAACGGCCCGAAAAGAATGGGCCAATATGGGCATCCGTTCCCTCCGTTACTGCGCGCGAGAATGCTACCTCCACCACGTGGTCCTGTGCCGTTTCATGGGGGTCACGGAGCGGCTTGTTATCATTGCCATAACGCCGTAGTACCTGCTGTAAACAGATTGGACTGCACTTCCATCCAGGGCAGCCGCATCAAGCCAGCCTCGATCATCGTCATTCTCTCTCCCCTGCCCCTCGATGGTCTTTCTTAGCCCCCAGCCAGTGGCTGCTTTTTGCCGCTCCTGAACAAGGGTGCCAGGTTGCACTTGCACTCGAAGCCGTGCTCAGAATACCCAGTATTTCGCTTCTCATCCCGGGCCCGCTGTGGTGTTGAAACCAGGGTTCACGCAACCTTGACACTCTGGTCCAGATCCCTACTATCAAGGCTGAATCCAGTTAGACCTCCAAACATCGATCAAGGGAGACCCTGACAGTGTTCGGCAGCGGACCCTTGCTCCAACCTTTGTTCATCCGGCACACCACCTAAAGGCATGAGATTCCGGCCGGAACCTGCCAGGTTTCCCATTCAGTCAGCTTCGAGTGGAGCGAGCGCAACGGCTCACGGCTGCCTGCCCCACTAGTGTGAGCGGCATGAAGAACAACGACGACAGGATCTCAGTGTTGCTAAACCGTTGGAGGGGCGTATTCAAAGGGGCCCGTCAGGTTGCGACCAGAAACAAGATGCCCACCATCATGGTCGCCCAAGGGACAAAGGCAGAAGCCGGCCCAAACCACGCGAATTATGCGAGCCCACCGCCTGGAGCCGCCCAGCGCACGACGCAGCTACCAAGTCATATCCCGGTCCCAGTTACCGCCTTCCCTGTACTCGAAGGATGAGCAGCAGTTACACCGTCAACCTCCAGACGTTTCCGCGTTGAGATTATAGCTCCGACTCGGCGGGTTGGACACGAAGGGCAGAAGTGCGTGTGCGGACTGAGGGTCTGGGTGACATCGCTGGCGTTGCATGAGGGCTCAAACAGGGAATGCTGTTCGTGGGGTCCGGAGATCAGGTCTCGTATAAGCAACATGTCGACAGCGAATGCGCTCTCTGGGTGCAGCGGTGAGGGAGAATTGCGCCGTGGAAGTGCCAAGATGGATCTCACTCGCTCGGAGCGGGCCAGCTTGAATCTCAACGGCCTTTAGTCGCAGTAGCCCAGTCTTGCTAGTAGCTAGTTCGTTACAAATTTTCGTGAAGAGTGGGCGACATGGCTATTCTTCGGGAGATTTGGAACACTGGATGTCTGGAGGGACCACATTTGTCTGGAGAATCAACTCCACGATTAAGATCATCGCAGACAGAACAGAGTGGATGCCACTTGGGAAGAACAGGAACAGCTCAAGCGTCGATTGTTGGACAAGAAGGTGAATTTTGCTTCAGTCACCATTCTGATCTTCCAGAGTGTGGATTCAGCTCACACCACGAAGGCTTTGTGTTTTTGGTGTTGAAAAACGGCAGCCCAGGAGACCCGAGACATGGGAGAGCCCCTTTTCCTTTGTTTACTTCATTGCCTTGTGGCAGTAAATATACGCTCCCCTCGCTGCATTTCTTCCGCACAACCAACTAATTACAGACATGATGTCAAATCATTCAAATAGTCGTTAGCTAATTACATAACGTGTTTGATAAGCGAGTCGCGCAGACAAGCGAGTCGCGCACTCTCCACTACTCTACAAACACTATCTTCAATTTCAACACATTAACACTAGAAATTAACTACAATTACATCAGAAATAGCTGAATCAGATGATTCCGCAGCCTCCTGGCAAGTGCGCGCATTATGGCCAGGCTTGCCGCACACACCACAGCACCGAACCTTCGTACGACCCCCCCCTGCGCCACTACCATCCGGCTGCGTTTCTTGCACTCCCTCCCCACCCATAGCCCTCTGGTCCAGTATCTCCTGTGCATCCTGTACAGTAAGTGACCCTCCAAGCCGTACACGCGTTTTTTTGGCTCTCCGGCGCTTACTTAATGCCTCGTTGGCCTTGCGGAGCGAAGAGACCTCTGATTGCAGGAGGGCCACCTGGTGCATTACAGCCATCGTACCCTTGGTAAGCTGGTCCACAGCAGCCAACATCGACGTCGGAGAGCTATTTTGATGGTTGGCAATGCGAGTTTTGATAAGCCTTGACTGTGAGTTGGCTTCTCGGGGGTAATGCCCATCATAAACCCAGTTTCATCGAAGTTGTAGATATCGTCATCTACGATACCGTATTTGGCTTTAACGTTCTGTACGAGGGCAAACCATTCGCCAATGACCTTTGGATCTTCGCACTTAGCCCTCTGGTAGTCGTATTTCCGCGTATAACGCGTACGGAGCTCTGGCTGGCGTTTGACGAAGTTATTGGCCCAGCGGACGCCGACGGGGGGCGCGTCGCGTACGCGTAGCAGTTGGTTGGCCATATCTTCCACACCACCTAGTCTTGGTGGAAAAGATCGCGCATCTAGCTCAAGGATATATTGAACAAGAGCCTTTTCTTCCGAATCCGTAAGCCGGCGTGAGTTGGGCGTAGTATCGCGTCGTGCAGGCTTGCCAGCACGTCGGTCACGGAGGGTTGATTCTGGCACGTTGTAGAGCTTGGCTACGGTTCGAAGGCTTAACTCTTCGTCGTTTTGGAGAGCTTCAAGAGCCAAGATTAGCCTCGCTTCATTTGAAGTAGGAGGCATGTTGGGTTGTAGAAAAATTCGATGTTAAGTGTGGGGAGGACGCGTCGCGGTGGAGAGTGCGCGACTCGCTTGTCTGCGCGACTCGCTTATCAAACACGTTACAGATAGTTCTGGGAGCACCGTTGTCTTGCAATCTTCTTATTCATCTGATGCTATTCGGCGTTGGTGTCGAAGTTCCCCTGCCAAGTCGTCGTCAAATAATTATGTCCTTTCTGGTACTTTTGGAGAATCTAGGCACGCTCGTCGGCGAAGGGAATGTAAATCGATATTCCAATTGAATCTTGCAGCACAGGTATGCGATTGAGTAAAATTGAAGCTGGATCGTCGTGATGGTATGATGCGGCGGAGAGGGGAACATGATAATCCCTCCCCGCTGTCTATCGATCTACTACCTCCCGTCTGGCTCTGGTCTAACAAGATGCACCCGCTCCGTTACGACTCTATGAGAATTTCCTAAGTTTATAACCCCTGACCCTGACCAGACTCCTTCCATGGCGCCGAAAAAAACAAAAAAAAAAAAGCAAAGACAAAAACCAAAAAAAGGCCGTCTCATGAATGCATCATTCCGTAGGTGGGGACCTTGCCGACCTCATCTGGTTGTTTTGAACATGGCCGACCTTTTGAGTGAAAAGGGGCAACGTGCTCTCCGTTTTCGCTTGTGAAAATAACCCACGGGAACCAACTGACAGACCGACCTATTGGGCCTTCTCCGTGACATCAGACTTGGTGTCGTCCTCGACCTTCTTGACGTCGTCGCCGTCGTGGATGTTGAGCTTCTCGAGATCCGCGCCTCCCGCGCCGGAGAACGGACACACGCCTCCTCCGCTGGGCACGGCTTTCTCGTCTCCCGCCGGAGGCTCAACAGGGTCTGTAACCGAGCCGGAGAAGGGACAAACACCCGCAGTAGCAGAAGCAGAAGCAGCCGCGGCCGGGGCGCCGCCGTCGCGCTCGGGGTCGAGCACCTTCTTGCCGTGCAGCCAGCCCTCCTTCTCGATCTCGCCGTAGTCCATGCCGTCGGTGAACTCCTCGCCGTCGTGCACGTACCACTTGGTGAAGAGGTCGTTCTGGATCCAGATGACCTTGCCCAGGGCCTTGACGATGGCGATCTTGCGCGGCAGCTGCAGGCGCGGGTGCGAGAGGATGGCCTCGTTCAGCACGTCCTGGATCACGGCCAGCCCGGCGCCGATGTGGATGTACTCGATGTGCAGCGGGTATGTGCGCCCGATGCCCGTGTGCATCATCCTGGTTTCATTGTCAGTTTTCTATGTCATGTAATTCCTCGCTTGCGCTGAAAGGGTTTTCTTTTCTTTTCTTTTCTTTTCTTTTCTTTTGTGACTTACCCGACCTTGTCGAGGTACTCCCAAAACTCCATCTGCGTGGGGTCGGAGCACAGCTTCTTGAGATAGGCGCGCAGAAAGTACTTGCGGTGCAGGATCTGCGGGCTGTCCTCGTCCAGCACCTCGTCCATGGGGCCCTCGAAGGCGGTGCTGCGCGTCTGGAAGGCGCGCGCCGTGATGTCGTAGTTGAGCAGCTTCTTGTAGACGATGTTGACCACGGCCGGGATCAGCGCCTGGATGTACTTGCTACCGATCACGAGGGCCTCGATGTCGCCTGGGTCAACAGTTAATAACTAAACGTCATCTTGATTTCATTTGGTTTTGTTCTGCTCGCTCGCAACACGTACTGGCGCCAAAGTCGAGAAAGGAGTGCAGATAGCGGATGCGCGCTTCCAGGTCGGTGTAGAGCGACTTGCGATCAATGTGCTGCATGGGGAGGGATTTCTTAAAGGACGACATGGTGGCGGGCGGGCGGTCGATTCCTCAGGGGGTTTGTTGTGTTGTCTTGGGTCGTAATTTATCTTTGGTGTTTTGGTTGGCAACTTGGAGACAGAGCAGAGCAGAGAGACCCGACTCGACGGACGGGATGAGAATGACAAGAATGGTGATGAACGATAAATCCGAAATAGGTTGAAGAGGGATCACAAAAAAAAAAAAAAAGGAGGTTTATTATCACTTTTCTCACAGACTTCACTTTTTGAAGGCAATGCTGACAGGGGTGGTGGTGGTGCTTTCCCCTTGGGAGAACATGGGACTCTGTTTTTTTCTTCTGTCCGGCGTTGCGGTGGTGGTGTGATGATGATGATGCCGTCCCGAGGTGGGCCGATGCGGGAGGCAGAGTGGCCTGACTTGCTCGACTGGGGAGCCGATCAGACCATGATTGGCTTTCCTTCTGGCCTACAGTGGGGAGCCGGGAGCCTAGGGCGCTGGGATGGTTTGCGCCTCTCACCCGACCGACATTTTGCTGGTCGCACTTTCCCCCATTCGCTGTGCGCCATAAACTGTTCTGGAGATAACCTGGGAGGTGAGTCAAATGCGCGAATGCCAATTGGTAACTGCCCAGTTGTGCTGCTGCCGATCTTGACTGTGAATAATTCGCTTGTGGGTACCTTACTTCTTGGCCCTGCGAGTCAGGGTTCGGGTTAGACCCGAGTTTCTGAGTATCGGCTATGAATATTCTTTTGACTACGGGAATTTTGTCAACATTACTCTACACCCTCGAGACGAATACTGAGACAGAGATCATATTACTACCTGACCTAATACCTTTGAGTTATGAAGTTCCTTTTTCTTTTTTTCTTTTATTTCTTTTTTTGAGTTGCCGTTCGTTACCGATGTCCGTTGGTCAGATGGAAATATTTTGAGGGCAGAAACGACGAGATTCAAAGCGAGGATTGACTAGAATCCTGCATTCAACAGTGATATGCGATGGCAATGAATAGTTCCTATTCTCCCTCAAGAGACACGTTGAGAATCGCATATATCAGGGTTCTAGGACTGTCGACTAATACAAGGGTCGCCTCTCGAACAAATAACCATTGAAGTAATTAAATTAAATGTCGTTCACTGGCAGCGCGGTAAGGTAGTACCTGGTAGTAATGACCGGTTGCTAACCCGGGCCATTGGCATTGTTTGCCGTTCAGGCTGATTAATTTCCATCATCTCTCACCCACGGGTATGGTTAGGCTGAACGAAACACGATTGCTCTGCGAGGAGAACACTCTGGACAGTCACATTGAAAATGAAGTGCACTTCTTCCGTCTTGGGCATGCAACGACATTGGTGGAGAAGCACCACCACAGTACTTACGGGTTATGTCTCGGCAATACCGTGACTTACATACCTATTTAGCTTGTTGCATTTATCAGACTTCAAGAACTTGAAATCTCCAGTCCTCTTATGCTGAATTAGTGTCCATCTCAACTCAGCACTCAACATGCTCTGGTACACCTGGGGCCTCTTGGCGCTCTCCTTCGGCGTGGTCGCAGAGAATGGCCTCAACGGCTGGTTGCGGTATGCGCCGCTCCCAGACGAGCTCCGCCAGCATGCGTCCTCACTCCCATCCCGGGCCGTCATCGTCGCCCTGAACGAGACAGAAACTAGCCCGGTATATGTGGCAGGAAAGGAACTGCAGGCAGGCCTCAAGGGGGTGCTGGGATATACACTCAGCCTCTCTCACAACTTGAACTTGTCAGCGTCGACCAACTCGTCGGCTATCATCCTCGTTGGCACCCTCGCGGCGTATAACCTCAGTGTCAAACACAATGTGTCTACACTCGCGGCAGATGGCTTCTGGCTCAATGTGAAGGGAGGCCAAGTGACCATCCTGGGACAAAACGAGCGAGGGGCCCTGTACGGCGCGTTTGAGTACCTGTCGATGATCGCGCAGGGCGACTTCTCCGACGTGGACCTCGTGTCGAGCCCCAGCGCGCCGATCCGCTGGGTCAACGAGTGGGACAACCTGGACGGGACCATCGAGCGGGGCTACGCCGGGGCCTCCATCTTCTTCCGCAACGGCGCGGTTGTCGAGGACCTGACCCGGGCCGCGCAGTACGCCCGCCTGCTCGCGTCGATCCGCATCAACGGCATCGTGCTCAACAACGTCAACGCCAACGCCACCCTGCTCACCGCCGAGAACATGGACGGGCTCGGGCGGATCGCCGACGCCATGCGCCCCTACGGCGTGCAGGTGGGCATCTCGCTCAACTTTGCCTCGCCCCAGACCCTCGGCGGGCTGGCCACGTTCGACCCCCTGGACCCGTCAGTCGTCGGCTGGTGGACGGACAAGACAGCCCAGCTGTACCAACGCATCCCCGACTTCGCCGGCTACCTGGTCAAGGCCAACTCGGAGGGCCAGCCGGGCCCGCTGACCTACAACCGCACGCTGGCCGACGGCGCCAACCTGTTCGCCCGCGCGGTGCTCCCGCACGGCGGCGTCGTCATGTTCCGCGCCTTTGTGTACAACAACCACCTCGACCCATCCGACTGGAAGGCCGACCGGGCCAACGCCGCCGTCGACTTCTTCCAGCACCTCGACGGGCACTTCCTCGACAACGTCGTCGTGCAAATCAAATACGGCCCCATCGACTTCCAGGTCCGCGAGCCGCCATCCCCCTTATTCGCCCACCTGCCGCACACCAACGCGGCCATCGAGCTGCAGATCTCGCAGGAGTACCTCGGCCAGCAGAGCCACCTGGTCTACCTCGCGCCGCTGTGGAAGTCCATCCTCGACTTTGACCTGTGCGTCGACGGCCAGCCCTCCCTCGTGCGCAGCATCCTCTCGGGCGCGCGCTTCGGCCGCAAACTCAGTGGCTACGCGGGCGTCGTCAACGTCGGGACCAACCCAAACTGGCTGGGCAGCCACATGGCCATGTCCAACCTGTTCGCCTTTGGGCATCTAGCATGGGACCCAACCCAGAACCCGCAAACCCTGCTCGAGACCTGGACACGCCTAACCTTCAGCCTCAGCCCGACCGTCCTGAGCACAGTCACATCCATCTCCATGGCCTCGTGGCCCGCCTACGAGAACTACACCGGCAACCTCGGCATGCAAACCCTCACCGACATCCTCTACACGCACTTCGGCCCCAACCCGGCCTCGCACGACAACAACGGCTGGGGCCAGTGGACGCGCGCCGACAGCACATTCATCGGCATGGACCGGACTGTCTCCAACGGCACGGGCTTCGCAGGGCAGTACCCGCCCGACATTGCCGCGCAATTCGAGGCCCCCGCGACCACGCCCGACGAGCTCCTCCTGTGGTTCCACCACGTGCCGTACACGCACCGCCTGCGCGGTGACGGCAAGACGGTAATCCAGCACCTCTACGACGCGCACTACGCCGGCGCGCAGACCGCGCAGGGCTTTCTCGCCGCGTGGGCAGCGCTCCGCGACGACGACGGCGGCGCTGCTGGTGCTGGTGCTATTGATGCGGAGCGGTTCGACGACGTGCTGTTCCAACTAACCTACCAAGCCGGCCACGCGCTCGTCTGGCGCGACGCCATAGCAGGCTTCTACCACAACTTGTCGTGGATTGCTGACGAGCACGGCCGGGTCGGATACCACCCGCACCGCATCGAGGCCGAGAACATGGTGCTGCGCGGGTACGTCGCCGTGGGTGTTACCCCTGCGGTGACGGCGTCGAACGGGACCGCCATCGTCGTAGCAGACGGAGGCGTCCGCGGCGAGGCGGTAGCCGTGCTGGACGGGGTGGCGTCGGGGGTGTACGACATCGCGATCGGGTACTTTGATGTCTTCGGCGGGCGGGCGCATTATGGCGCGTTTATCAACGACGAGCCGCTGGTCGAGTGGATTGGCGATCTGGAGGATAGGCTGGGCCATGTGTTCTCGACCAAGCTGGATGGGCATTCGGCTACACGGGTGACGGTCAAGGGGGTCGGGATCGAGAGGGGCGATGTGCTCAAGGTGATTGGGATTGCGGACGGGGGGGAGCGCGCGCCGTTGGATTATGTGGCGGTTTTGCCGGCGGGTGTTGTTGACTGATTGATTGCACGTAATTACATGTAGGCACGCACGAAGGAAAGGTAACGGATAACTGTTAAGAGTGTCTAAGTATTGGACAATTCTTGGCTTGGCTTGCGATAATGGGATGGTACTGTTGAGTTGGGCTGAGGTCGGGGCGCACGAGTAAACAAACCCCTATTCCAGCCAGCTACTACTAAAGACAAAGTTGCGAGTCACCCAACCAAACCGTCTCTGTCCCAAACACACACACACACACATACACAACCGGCCTAGAAGAAGCCCTCCAGAAACTCATGGATCTTGCACAGCGACAACGGGGCCGAGTAGTGCAGCGAGAGATCATGGCCCGTCTGCTCAGGAGCAAAGTATCCAAAGCTGCTAGCAGTAGGAAAGACATCCCGCCCCGTGGCCGCCAGGATGGCATTGCAGGTAGCCAGCGGCGGACTACAAAAGAAAACATCACTGACCCCCGTGGCAATAAACACAGGCTTAGCGTAGCCAGTCGCGTTGAACAGCAGCTGGCCGCTGAGCGCGCTGGCCTCGCCGTCCGTCACCGTGTCGGGGAACCGCAGGTCCGCGACGGGGATGGCCGGGTCGTACGCGCCCGTATAGAAGCTGAGCGTGTGCTGCGTCGCGTTGGACTGCGTCACGTACCCCAGCGGATAGCCCGCGAAGCGCTGCGGCTTGACCCGCGCCGCGGGGCGGTATTGCAGGCTCGCGATGGTCGCTATGTTGGGCGAGTTGCTGTATCCTGTTAGAACCAGCGCGTCCGCGTCGGACGGGTAGTTGCGTGCTAGCCAGGGCGCGATTTGGGAGCCGTATGAGTGGCCGGTCTGCAGTTGTTATATTTAGTGGAAGTGACATAGATGATGTGTAAGGTACTTGGGCATGGACAGAAACATACATAGATAACCTTGCCGAACGCCCGGTCGAGAGCATTGTTCGCCGCGTTGGTCCGCACAGCCTGGATCAGCTTGTGAATAATCTCGACATGAAGCCAGCCCTGGACCACGTTCAGCGGGTCAGGAATCTGCGGGTTGGTGCCGTGGCCCAGGCGGTCGATGGCAAGCGTGTGGTAGCCCCGGTCGTTGGCAAAGGCGTGCCAGTTGTACTGGTCGCCGAACCCCAGGCCGGACCACATGGTCTTGTTGTAGAGAATGCCATGCACCAAGATCTGCACCGCGTCGCGGCCCACGACGCCCGGGCTGGGCTTGCAGTAGATGGCGTCGATGGTGAAGTTGCCGCTGACCGTCTGCGTGCCGGCCGTGGGCACGCCGCCCGCCGACAGGCCCTGCGTGATGAAGTTCAAGATCTGCGTCTCGTTGCTCGGGTCCGGCGGCGAGGCGAATATGGTGTTCTGCGCCGTGGCTGAGAGCTTGAAGGACACGGGCGAGCATTGCCCTGCTGCGGACTCGGAGCCCGAGGTGGGCAGCGCGGTGGACAGCGAGGCTCCGAGCAGGAACGCTGCTGGGACGAGGTGAGATGTCAACATGGTGATGTGATTGAGGGCCGGAGGCTTGGTTTGGTTGGGAGTTGGGACAGACGAAAGAGTGGCCGAGGAGTGGTGAAGAATGGGAGCAACAGTTACACAGACAGCATGGTTAAGGAGGCTTTATAGTCTTCACAAGGACCAAGGATGAACAATATACCAGAACGTGGAGGCGTGCTTTACTCAGCGATATGTGATGGGATTTCAGAAATCCAAGGTCACGCTGCTGGACTCTTGCTGTTTACGGGGAGGGTGAGATTGCGGAGTGAGTGACGATGGATGCAGGGTCCAGTCAGTTGCTACTAGTAACTCCAGTGACTCCGTTGGTCAGACTCAAGTCAGCCCCCATCATGTTGACCCGGTCCACCCTATCAGTCCAGTACTCGTAAATCAATCGAATGTGCTTGTGATTCCAAACACACATTTAATCATGGGCTTGCGCTTACATAGATACCTGCCTAACTGGTACTGCATGATTGGTTCATGAAGCTTAAAAAACAAAGCATCCCATGAACTTGACATATGGCAGGGAGCAAGCAAGCAATGAATTGCGCAAGGCGGCCGTCTTTTCAACTGGAAAATCCACGGAGTCTACGGAAAGCTCATCAACCGGGATAGCATCGTCGGGCAATGGGTTCTCCGGGCGTGACGAACATGGATACTGTATCACTGAGCACGCTTGCCGTTGACATAGTCACTTCTCTGAACAGCCCGTTCATCAAACTGCCAGATCAGGTATGGGCTGGGAGGCCATTTTGGTCGATTCCATGGTAGTCGAGTGTGTTGTGAATGAGGTTGTTCGGCCGCTAGAGTTGCTAGGTACGTTGGCCTGTAGCACATTATGTTGTTAGGTGGTACTATTTTAACGTTACTCGGTTTGGAAGTTTTGAAATATCAAAGAGACAGCAATTAACGTTACAGTCTTTGTTATAATGAATGACAACGTGACCACTCCCCATACACTGGTGATACGGAGAATACCTGAATTATCCGCGGACTGTCCGTGGAAAGGAATGGCTACAGGGGATGTACTTGACGACGGGGATTTGAGTCTCACTCATAATTAGGTCACTCACCTATTTGAGTTTCCCAATCGCAGGCTGTCATCAATGAAGAACACGGCAGTAGCGTGTGCAAAAGCCAGTGATCACTCTCGAGTCACTCAAAATTTTGTTATTCCCGGAGCTGTATGCACGTTGGCGTCATGGAGAGATCTAAGAACTCCGGTCTTACCTACATGTAGGTCAATAGTCACCGCGGTGTGACCTCACAGCGCTTTCAAGTCCATTCCCGCGGAGTTTCCGAGGCTCCGAGCTGGTGACATGGCATGATCCAGTCACAGCCATAGTCCTGCAATAACATAGCTTCAGGGGATAGTCCGCAATCCCCAATTGTTGCTGGGTGGAGAGTAATTATCATTTTCGGTGGCCACGGGCCAATCCAAAGGTCGCTACTTAGTGGCATTATAAGGCGGCCGTCACCGTTAATCCCATTCCTCCCCCCCCCCTGCCTATTTCCTATCTTCTCAAAGCGCGAGGGAGTCATTGGCCGTGATCACGTCCTCGCAAAGTAATCAAATCACTGTGTTCCAAGGTTCCAGTAAGGCGCGAGCTGAGGGCCCTGCATATTCGCCACCCAGCTGGTCGGTTGTGGACCGGCGTTGCATGTGCCAAAAGCCAATGTCCAGCAGTGCAGACTCGGAGGAACAGCGGGACCGGGAGTTTCCAGGTCGAGAATCAACTCGAAGTATGGCTATTAGCGTGGTCATTGGCATCGACCTTGCACCAAGAAAACCAAGACGGATCAAGCTTTCTGGGCACACGCTCGGGGACTTGCTTGTCTACACCGACGCCGGCATGATGCATGCGTACCTACTAATAGAGTGTGCATGACCACCACATGATGTTCTCTAGACTCTTGTATGTAAACAATCTTTGTACACTTCTATCCAGCATCTTGCATAGATGCCAGCATACCACTACCTGGTAACTTCTTTTCTTGGACTTATCGTGTCTGGTATCCAAGTGGCAGCTGGAACAAACGATATTGAAAGAAACACTTTGGCTACCTACCTGACTTAGGTAGGTAGGTTTGACGTGCTCTACATATAGTAAACGAATATGGCCCCTGAAAACTGAAATGCCCTTTCTTTTAGTTATTAGTACATGACCGCGAGATGACGATCGTGAATGCAGGCACATTTTCTGGCACTCGTTGGTGCTTCTGGTACTACCTGGTAGGCAGTTAGATCAACCGCCCGCATAACTATGTATATTTCCGAAGACCGCGCGAGCGGACATCCTACATGATTCATGGAACATGTGCAAGTTCATGCTCCCATTGCATCATACATAATCCCGTCTGCATCGATTCCACGGCGATGGTACCTACCTGTAGCCAACATATATAAACCCTGTCGACCATGCAATAGTACTTGACACCAAATACCCTTCCACCCCATCACAACCATACCTGCTCGCCAATCCACCGCCACTGGGCACAGCACACCGCAACCATGTCCGGCAACCAGGCTCTCAACACCAACGCCGGCGTGTCCAACCACGCCGACCTGGAGATCACACAACACGGCTCCGACTGGCTGTACACCGTCTGCGCGCTCATGGGAACCGCCTCGCTTCTCTTCTGGGGTCTCTCCTTCGCCAAGCCGCACCACCACCGGCAAGTGCACCACATCCTGGCCGGGCTCACGCTCGTGTCCTGCATCGCCTACTTCACCATGGGGTCCAACCTAGGCCAGACGCCCATCGCAGCCGAATGGACGCGCACCCTCAGCCCCGCGGGAGCGGTGACGCGCGAGATCTTTTACGTGCGCTACATCGACTGGTTCGTGACCACGCCTCTGCTCCTGCTCGCGCTGTTCCTCACCGGCGGGGCCTCGCTCTCCGTCATCCTGACCACCGTCTTCGCCGACTGGGTCATGGTGATCTGCTTCCTCGTCGGCGCGCTCGTGCGCACGCGCTACAAGTGGGGCTACTGGACCTTCGCCACGGCCTCGCTCTTCTTCGTCGCCTGGCAGGTCCTCTGGGCGGGCCGCAAGCACGCCGCCGCGCTCGGCAGCCGGACCGTGTACCGCGCCTACCTGACCGCGGCCGCGCTGCTCCTCGTCCCGTGGCTGCTGTATCCCGTCGCGTGGGGCCTGGCCGAGGGCGGGAATATCATCCACCCGGACTCGGAGGCCGTGTTTTACGGGGTCCTGGATATCGTGTCCAAGATTGGGTTTGGCGCCGTGTTGCTGGTTCTCAGTCACAAGATTGTGGATTCTGATGTGGTTGGTGGCGGTGGCGGGAGCCCGTATCATCAGAAGGGGAAGGGGTGTGTTGCCGGCCAGCCTATGGCGCAGCAGGCGGATCATCAGGGGGTGGTTGATGATTATGCCAATGGGTCGAATCTCAGTTCGCGGAGCACCGCTGCGAGGCGGGTTGGTGGTGGTGAGGTGTGAATTGGGAGTGTCGATGGTTCCAGGCCGGTCTGGTCTGTTTTGGTGGATGAGGAATATCGGTTGTGTCGGAGGATAAGAGACTAAATGGTATCGAGTGCTGGTGTAAGATTATGTGTTATTCTTTTTCTGCGTTAAATTCTTTGCTTTGTACAAGAGAGATCAAACCAGCACAATAATTAGGTGCACGTGTGATATGGAATAATTAATCAGCATTGTTGTCCCCCCCATTTTCCGTCGAAGCCGGGGGTTAGGGTTGTATGTGTGCCTTCAAGGCCCTTTGGAGGGATAGAAATTTGCACAAATTAAGTAGGCACCCTATCTTGAATTTAAGTTGTATATAAATCTTGTACTTAGACCGCAATCTCAACTATAGTATTTTAAAAGCATGTTCATCCACTGATCCCAAAACGTTGCCTGATTTCGGTTGCGTGAGCACTCACACGGAGTCAACATGCACCGCGCTCTCTTCGGCATCCGAGCAGCCAATCAAATAACATTAAACCGCCTTAACCCAGACATGCATCGTGTACAACGGGAACGAGACATGATCGGAACCATGTATTACACTTGACCAAAACCGCGGGCTACAAATAATATCGGCCTCACCAACTGCTGGAAATCAACACTTGTGGTCGAGCCCACCGGACGAGTCAATGTCTCAGCCGCAGGTAGGCACGGCAGCTACCCGCGCAGCCATCTTGACATTGATTCTGACTCTAATTATATGCTTATCCTCGGGTTGATTGTTGGTTGTTTCTTTCAAGGTGAGGTGCTGTTGTTAAAATCTTTTCCAAGACATTGAGCATGGCCCGTTCCCCTGCATTGTTGGCGCGTTTGAGACAAAGAGAAAAAACAACAGTTGGCTGCGTGATCCCGAATGATGCAAGGAACTAGGTGTGTAAGCATTCAAACGGCAGATACTGCCATATGAAAAGCGCATGCATGTCAGTGTGTATATCTGGTAGATAGGATAAGTGGAAAACGAAAAACCAGCTCATGACTCGACGACGAAGCTCATCGAGAGTCGTCTCGGCTGGCACTGCAGTACATTCCAGTCTCTACCGTCTCCCCTTTCTTCGTGCCTCGCGTCATCGTCTCCACGCAGTCGGTTCAAATCTGCAGCTTGTACATAGTCTGGGCACATTCCAATCCCGATCTGTTGTCTCGGGTAACCACGTTTCATGCCTCCGATGTGAATCCCGTCGCACCCCTGGCACCGGACAATCGTCAACATGAAGTAAAGGCTCGAATTCTTTGTTCTCGGCCTTGCGACCGTGGCGTGGCGTCCCATGTTCTTTGCCGCTTTTGCGGAAAAGACTTGAGGCGGGCGATTGGGGGCGCGGGATTTGGACCCGAGTTCGTGCTGTTACAAAACTCCACCGGCCACTACTTTCATCCCATCCCAAGATGCAAAACATTCACCCATTCCCCCATCCATTTTTCTGCTGCACTCGCGGCCGTTCTTTCTTTCACTTTCGATTCCAGCATCAGCACTCGTCTTGGAGACGCTTTCCTTCCAGTCTCCGTCCTCTCTTTCCTTTCCTTCCCTTTCCTTAACCCATTCCTTCCAGTCTCCTTCGCCACAGTCATTTCCGCTTATTCCTTGCACAGGTGCCATTTCTGCGATTTGAGCAACAAACAATCAATGCATCTCCTTTTTGCTATCGCTGCCGCCCTTGCGGTGTGCGTACTCCCAGCCCAGGCGGCAAAGGAGGTCTTTGCCCATTTCCTCGTAAGTTTAACCGGCCAACCCACCTGGCAGCGAATGCCATCTCAGCAAGGAATCGCGTCTCATTAATCCAAACCACCAGGTTGGCAACGCCAATGCCTTTACCTTCGCAGAATGGCAGCACGACATGCAGCTCGCGAAAGCCGCGTCGATCGACGGCTTCTCGCTCAACATCGCGGCCCAGGACAGCCACAACGGCGCGTCTCTCGCGACCGCCTTCCAAGCCGCCGACAGCACGGGCTTCAAGCTCTTCTTCTCCTTCGACTACGCCGCGCAGGGCGCCTGGCCCAAGGACCAAGTCATCGCCCTCGTCAACCAATACGCCAGCCACGCGACCTACTTCAAGCCCGACGGCACCGGTAAGCCGCTGGTGACGACCTTTGAAGGCGCCGGCAGCGCAGCCGACTGGCCCAGCATCAAGGCCGCCACGCACTGCTTCTTCATGCCCGAATGGACATCCATCGGCCCGCGCGCCGCCGCCGCCGCCGCCAACAACGTCGCCGACGGCCTGGCAAGCTGGAACGCCTGGCCCGTCGGCGCGACCAACATGACCACGGCTCCGGACACGGCCTTCCGCGCCGCCCTCAACGACAACAAACCCTACATGATGCCCGCATCGCCATGGTTCTACACCAACCTGCCCGCCTACGGCAAGAACTGGCTCTGGCGCGGCGACCAGCTGTGGGACACGCGCTGGCAGCAGATCATCGCCCAGCAGCCCGACTACGTGCAGGTCCTGACGTGGAACGACCTCGGCGAGTCGCATTACATCGGGCCCGTCCCGCCCGGGCCCGCGACGAGCAGGCTCTTCGCGGCCGCCGGCGCGCCGCTCAACTACGCGCTGCACAACCCGCACGACGGCTGGCGCGCCCTCCTGCCCTACTACATCCAGCAGTACAAGACCGGCGGCGGCGGCGGCAGGAACTCAAACGCGAAGATGATCGCGCAGGACAAGTTGGTGATGTACTACCGCGTCAACCCGGCAAGAGCCTGCAGCGCCGCCGGCACGACGGGGAATAATCCCGCCTTCGGCCAGGCGGCGGTCCCGCCCGACCAGATGGCGGCCGATCGCGTCTTCTACGCCGCGCTGCTCGACGCGCCGGCGGATGTGAGCGTGGCGATTGGCGGCAAGGTATACAAGGGCGTCTTGAGCCCGCCGGCGAGCGGTGGCGCGTCGGGCGTGTACACGGGGAGTGTACCGTTTGCGGGCAGGCTGGGCGCCGTGGCTGTTGCTGTGTCGAGGGGCGGGAAGACGCTTGTGGAGGTTGAGGGCCCAGGTATTACGACTGCTTGTCAGAATGGTGTCGAGAATTGGAATGCCGTGGCGCTGAGTGCGCCGTAGCGATCGCGGCCGTGGGTGGTGTCACTCGGTGCTGGTAGTAGTGGTATAAGGGATACAGAGTATTCGAGTAAGGCAGCTAAGTACAGTAGCATTTGATGACAAGACTGTGGTTTACTTTGCGTCCCTTTTCATCATTGTCATGCTCTGAATAGGTACCTGAGGTAGTCCACGGCAGGCGAGTCATCGGCGCTCACGCAATTTTCAGGGTCAGAAACATTCAGTCAGCGCGGTAGTAACTTCCAGGTAGATAAGTAGGTAAAAATTTGAGGTTTTTGCTATTCAGGTATGCACGGGAGGGTGGTGGCTAGTATTAGTACTGGTAACTTGGAAAGTACGGATGAAACTGAAAATCATTTGTATTCTGCCTGTTTTGAGCTTTCGTTAGCTACAGCGGTTTTCTCTTCATGACTTGTTTGGAACCGTTCCCTGAGGTACCTGGCAATTATTTACCTGGTAATTATTTACCTGGTAATATCACCTACCACTGGCATCCCGCGGCCCCCTGCAGGGAGTAAAGCTTCCTTGGTGTGATGGTCGGGTCGGCGGCGGGGATGCCCATGGCCAGCAGCGGCGCAAAGTATTCGCGGTAGTAGCGATAGCCGATCTCGCACCGGCGGGCGGCGTAGTGGGCGCGCACCTCCTGGAGGCGCCTGCGGTAGTCGATGTCGATCATGCGGGTGTCGCGGCGCAGGCGGTGGCGCTCGCGGGCGATGCGGCGGCGCTCCACGGCCTTGACGACGAAGCGCGGCCACCAGCGACGGCGCCTGGCCGCGCTGTTCTCGACCCGGTTCTCCAGCAGCAGGCTCTCGTTTTCGCGCCATGTCACCTGCCGCTTGTGGCACGCCGTGATGGCCTGGCCCAGCGCGTCCGTCTCGGCCTTGAGGCTGCCTTCAAGCTCCTCCATCTCGCGGATGTAGTCCCGCCGCACCTCCGTCTCCGCCATGGCCGCGTGGTTGGTGATGATGAGCCATTGCGGTTTCGGGCCACCGGTGCTCGCCGGTAGCTTCAAGCTCGCCGAGACCCCGTCCGATTCGGATGAGAAAGAGAAGGTGGCCTCGGTTGAGGCCGCGGCGCTGACGTCGCAGACGGGCTTCTTGTGCATGTCATTGAAGCTGGACGATACGCGGCGGGAGGGAATTAGTTGGTGAGACTCGAAGTCAATGTCACGGCTTGCACCACCAATCATGGCAGCACTGCAAAAAACGCAAGCTCGATGTACTCAATTGCTAGGTCGAGCTCGCTCAGCCGGCGCTCAAACGACATTCTCGGTGGAGAGGGAGGAGGGTGCCGCGGGAGGGAGTTTGTAGGGTAGCCCAGCCATGCTGAACCTGAGGCTTTGATGGCATGGAAGCTGAGGGGTAGGCACGTCCAAGTGAAGTGTTGTGTCCAGGTTTGTCCAGTGCCTTGTTCCCGATGGGGATGTGTGCCTTGCATCTCCAGGTTGAATTCTGGTAACCACGCCGACAATTTAGTACGCAACCTCCATATTGGATTCTCGGTTCCCCAGCCCTTTCGAGGCTCCATTTCCTCAACTTGCGAAGCTCTTCAAACCATCGTACCCACCTTCCCGCCTTGCATGTGCTGTCCTCACGTCAAGAATACTCAAGAGAGACCAAACTCCTTGATGTAATCGGGTGGACCCTAATGGGTCCCTGGCCTTCCACTGGCATCAGCAACCGAGATCCGACATCTTACCGACTGGATCTAGTAGAATTATACCAAGTAGTCAGTCTAATGAATACGGCAGAGCAAGCCACCAAAAGCCTCCGACGCCCCCATAGCATGATCTGACAGCCTGGGCGCCGTCGAGCAGTGGTGGGTTAATTCTCCACCATCAAGGTAGGTAGGTACGAAGCTTGACCTGATGGACCATGAACTCTTTCTCCTAGTTACGCTCATATCTTCATTCTCTGTTCCGCAGATCAGCCCCATATATTTGGCTCAACCGGTTTCGGTGTGTCTCTACATGTGTGCAGACCGGGTTTTATACATACCAGACCCAGATATTGGAATAAAGGCATATTCAAGTTAATATCGGAATTGTGGATCAGAGGCCTTGCTGAATAAAGCCAGGGCTGATACGAGTACCTGATCTGCCAGAGAATGAAAGTCGTTGGCTCTTATCCCCTTGATTAGAGCCAAGGGCAGAGCCAAGGGCATGACGCCAATTGACCTTCGCCTATGTCACAGCAAGTCACATAACAGCTGCCAGAGACGCTGGAATTCAGGAGGATGCTCCGAGTTCCCGAAACTAAGACCAGGTCAGCAACTTAAACGGTATTCTCGCATGGCAATATCATGTTCTCGTATCTTGGTTTCTTTTGCGGGATATCCGTCCGGGCTCAGGCAATTCGGGACTGAAAAGCTACCCTTTGGCGTTGCAGGTGCGCGTTACAGGTGCCTGCCATTGCACTGTATGATGGGTTGTATTGCATGTTGGTCTCAATCGAGCATTGACCGCTCATGAAAGACGGGACATATAGTGTGCGGCTCGCATGCCAAGGCAAACACTCGTCGAGAGCCTGGAACGATGCAAGGCGAGGTCCGGGTATAGGAAATAGGCGAGGGGATAAATCCGACTCGTCCGCTAACATCGAAAACTGCCAGTGTGCCGTTACCAAGGGAACCCGGTTGGCCATATATATCTATATTGGGGTCAATATGGTGCCGATCGAGGGCCGTTGGGACCGTGGCGTCTGACTGTGATTTTAGCACAGCAAACGGGACATCGTGTATGGGATAGAGTAGGGAGAGGCTTGAAAGAATTGATATAATCATACCACTTCGCCTTGTTACCAGGACGTGAATCCAATGCTCTCATCCAGCCATAGAAGAGGACTTACTAGATCAGCTTGTCGCCGTGGGCTGTTCAAGTTCGATTCGACTGGCACTTCTCCTTATCGTTCACGATGAGTGTACTCTTTTGGTCCTTCCTCGCACTGGGCAGCGCCATCGCGGCACCAGTCGAGAAGCGCATCTCGCTCCCATCCGGATTTTCAACCGTGGTCTTCCAGGACGACTTCTCGACTCAGCCGGCGGGGTCGCAGCCGTCCGCATCCAAGTGGACCATCGACACGGGGACAGGGTACGCGGGCGGTCCCAGCAACTGGGGCACAAACGAGGTGGAAACGTACACCAACTCAAGGGACAACCTGGTCATCACTTCGTCCGGGACGCTGCTCATCATGCCACTCAACAGCGGGGGCCGTTGGACATCGGCGAGGATCGAGACCAAGGCCGCCAGCGACGTGGGGTGCCGGGCGGGCGGCAAACTGCGCATCGAGGCGTCTCTCAAGTTCGGGTCTGCGTCGGCGGCGTCGCAAATGGGCATCTGGCCGTCTTTCTGGGCTCTCGGGGCCGGCTTCCGCGGGAACTACAAGCAATGGCCGGCCGTGGGCGAGATCGACATCGCCGAGAGCATCAACGGGGCCGCCACGGCATGGCAGACACTGCACTGCGGCAGCGCGCCGAACGGGCCATGCAACGAATACAACGGCATCGGCAACACGGCGGCCTTCAGCCGGGGCCAGTTCCACACAGTCGCCGTCGAGATCGACCGGACCAACGGCGGCGACTGGCGCGGGGAGACGCTGACGTGGTTCATCGACGGCAGGCAGACGGCGAGCATCGCGGGCGCGCGCATCGACAACGAGCAGGCCTGGACGGCGGTGACGCGCAGCTCAAAGTTCCTGATCCTCAACGTGGCCGTGGGCGGCGACTTTCCCAATAATGCCGCCAACGATGGCTTGGTCCGCACCCCCACCGCGCAAACGGCCGGGGGAGCTGGCGCGGCGCTCGAGGTGCGCTATGTTGCCGTCTTCAGTACGTGAGGATGCAGTGGTCCGTCCGGGAGGCGGCGCAGGTCGTGGGATGCTGCTGTAAGGTGCGCCCAAGGCATGCAGTTTGGGTTTGAATTCCTCGGTCACACGAAAGAGGAAGAAAAAAGAGGGTTGCGCAAGGTCAAAGATAGAGTTGCTCGTCACGTTCCTAAACAATGCCAAGAGGTTATCTTATCCACAGACGAGAGTCACTGGGGCTTGAGGCCAAGCGCCCGCCAAAAACAGCAGGTTCATCTGACTGGATTGCTGAAACGCCTAAAGTGAAACGATCGTGGTTGCACACCTTCTTGACTGCTCCGTAATGATCAATGCGACAGTTGCGCGCCTGACGTTCTACCGCACTGGGAGGTGGGACTGGGTCGGTGGATGGATGGGATGGGCAGGCGGGATTGGGCCCTAGGCTTCGGTTATTCCTTCCTAACAGATTCTGCAGTCGACGGCACCCAGCAGCGTTAGCAATGCCACAAAATCGCTGCCGGGCCCCGTTCGTCCCAAACACACCCATGCCTAATCGGGTCGAGCAGACCCACCGCCGATGCGTTTGACGATGGCAAGTGTCTCCCAGCCCTTGGTCTTGACATCTCCCTTGTCGCATCTGATGATCGCTCCTGGGTTCCCACGGCGTCCAGGGGTATCAGATCGGACGGGTATTCCTGCCCGTCATTTTGGAGCCAAGAAGACATCATAAGCAACCGAGACGCCATCGACTCGTTCATTCGTTTCCCTTTTCTTCCTTCCTTTTCGTCTGGTTCGCACGCTTCTGCTTCGTTTCTCCCCGCCGCAAGAGGACTTTGAAAGTTCTACGCCCCGCATCTTCATTTTCCCCGTTGTTTGGCTGGTTCCTTTCGACAACATGAAGCCCTCTGTCATCTTCTTTCTTTTCTTCGGCCTGGTTGCCGGCTTGGCCATTCCCGCCCGCTCGCCCGAACCTGCCCCATCGCCCGAGGCCGAGACCCAACGCAGGCTTCATGAGTTCTATTACGGCAGCGAGGTGTGTAGTAACTTTCCCTTTCCCCAGGCTGACATCCATCACGCAAATGCGATAATACTAACCCACGAACAGGCGTGTCACTCGGTCTTGACGATATGCCGTGTTGACAGCGACTGCTGCCCCGGCATGCGATGCGGCACCTACGACGGCGAAGCACTCTGCACACCGGGCCACTGAAACTTGTTCGGCCTGTGGTGAAACGCCCAGGTCGAAGGCGGCATTTATTCTGGATCAGAGGGAACGCAACGATACTTTTACGCCGCGCGTATGAGGCAGCACGGTGGCCTCGAATGCGGACCCGGACCTGCATCGAACCTGGCCCAAAGAGCTCAAGGGAGTTCTAGCACAGACCGAACACTTCGCAAGAATCCAGAAAGTTTTCAAACCATCAGGTCTTCAGTCACACTGCACTGTCAGGGCAGGGCTCGGCGTCTCGGGGCAGGTCCTTGAGATAGCTTCACATAATAGCTGGGAATCAAGAATTGAGGAGCAATCGTGGCAGGGCATTGAAGATGAATCTGTTCCGGACTGGGCTTTGGAATACCCGCAGCTACAGACCGAGAGCTCAGAAAGCCATTCATGGCGTGGGGGAAAAGCCGTGCAGCTACGAAACAATACCCTTTATGGACTTATCATTACACAAACGTGCTTTGCATACTGGCAGCTTCGGACTCCAGATTTCAAGCCCACAATGACAAGATACCGCCTTACTTACTGGCCATTCAGCAAACATATGTCGTTGTCATTCTCTTGTTTCCTATGCTTTTCTGGGTCGTTTGATCAAGAACTACTTAAACACCACTGCCTGATCACGCGTCTGACTGACAACTTCAGTCCTGCAATCGACTCAAACTCATGGCCGGGTTTGGCGCGATGTCTTCGAGCGTCATGGTTTCCAGCCTCCGAGAGACTCGGTAGAACCAAGGAGCACGGCACGGTTTCTCCCCCCTCGAACCAAACGATTTTGCTTCGGTCTGCTCTCCTTCCTGACGCTGTTCGCTCCCCGAGCCCTCCACATCCGAGAGATCATCCGCAGGTTCCTCAACGTCTGGCTTCCTTACAACACGCTGCACCTCGGGAAGAAGAGAGGACATCCAGACCGCCAACAGCATCAGAGGCACGACCACCAATAATCGGATTCCCAAGGCATTGTGAAGCTTCCCGGTACTACCGATGATAGGCCTGATGATAATCGCGCCTAGCTTGCCGGTTGCAGCGGCGATGCCGTAAAACGAGCCTCGGTAGACGGTCGGGAATATCTCGACTGCGATGACGAGGATCAGTGTCTTCGGCCCGACATTGAAGAAGAAATGCATGATTCCAAAAATCACGTCAGTAGCAGTCCCGACCCGACCTTGTTCTGCCAAGCTGTCGGTGCCAACCAAGATCCCGCCCAAGATGGCGAAGAGCAAAGCCAGGATACTGAAGGCTGCCATCAGAATCCGCTTCCGGTGAAAGCGATTGATGATAACGACAAGGGTGAGAGCGCCCAGCACCGAGCCGATCGACACCACCAGCATGAACCGGATAGAGTTTCCTTCGATTTCGCGAAATATCGATGTGTTGGAGCTTCCGGGATCAGATCTCCAGATGGCGGATTCCGGACAAGCGTTGGTGTTTGTCGTGGTGGACCGTTGGGCTACGGACGAAGCCGACGGGTCGTGCCAGAGGGTGCTCATAGCACTGGGGCTATCGAGCCAAATGCAATACCACGCAATATCGTTCAGAGCCCACAGCCCCGATATCACGAGAAGATCTCTCCCCGCCTTGGTCTCCCGAAGATACCTCCAAGCACCCCTATACCATCCCTCGACCTCCTCCAAGCTTTCTTCGTCACTGTCGGAAACCTCGTCGACGTCGGCCTCTGGCTCTTGTCCACCCGCTTCGCGTTGCCTGTATACTTGTGTCGCCCTCTTGATCGCTTTACCGACATCCTTGAGTATATCCGCGTAGTACCTGGGTGTCTCGGGGATGGTGAGCCGCAGGCCAACAGCAATCGCAGCCGGGATGAGGGCCACGCCAGCCACCCACCGCCAGACTTGATCAATTACATGCTGTGTCATGAAGTCACCGTTATCGAGGGCATCCGGCGAGATGCCGTTGCGGCTAGTGATGACCTTCAGCGCAGCGAGATTGACCCCAAACGCCAATACTCTAGCAATGGTCTGCATGGAAAAGACGGACACGAGCATCCGCCCTCTCGACTTGGTGGCTACCCACTCCGCTGTTATGACGGCAACGAGCGGATACTGAATACAGTCAGTACACCAATGATTGATGAGCAGTGGTATAAGTACTTGCCTCGGATCCAATACCTATGCCCAGGACAAAGCGCCACCAGGTGACCCAGGAATATATATCCATGGTATATTCATAAGTTCCATCCGGGTGCTGGGACCGGAAACCCTCGGAGGCTTGCACCATGCCCATGGTGGCAACTATCAGGATAGCCAGCTCGAATCCGTACAACCTCTTCCGACCCCAGAGATCGGCAAGATGGCCGGCGAACAGCATGCCGAGAAGTGTGCCGAAGAGCGTGAGCTCGTCCATGACCATTCCTGCATTCGAGTCCAGTCTTCCGCACGGCGGGTACACATAGTAGAGCTCCGGCTTGATGACGTTGGTCGCAAACAGGCTGTAGGACGAGGCGATGAAGCCTGAAAACCCGACGAAGAAGAGCCTCTTGCTGAAGCCGCCTTGGTCGATGATTTTTATCATTCGATTCATTCGCTGATGTCATATGTTAGGTTCTTCTGCTCTAGGCCGGGGCTTGGTTCGAATGGTCGTTCACGCACCCTTGCACCAGGTAGCTCGTGGGCATAATCAGTCGGGCTGATGAAGGATACACCATTCCATATTGGCGAGTTCCTCGAGGGACCTTGGTGAAGTTCCATTTTGCCAGTCGTCCAGTGGGTTACTTGTCGATAGTCTTGGGGATAAGGTCACGAAAAAGAATCCTCCAGCCGGAGAACAAAATAAGGTTGGTTACCGTGACCAGCTCCGACAAAAATCATTATCTGCCTCCTCCAAGAAATATAATGGCTGGCTCCTGCTATCCAAAGCAATGAATGCCTCGCTCCCGTCGTTCGCATCTTGGCAAGGCAGAATTGTTTATTGTTCAGTTCTAGGCAGCACTCTGAAGGCAGCACTCTGAGCGCATCGGAGGATGTTCAGCTTGAGCAAGTGGTGTCGTGACAGAACACGGCGGGCCAGAAGGGGACAGCATTGCGGCCAGTAGAATGTCCGAATGCGGTGTCGTTCTCATGCAGGGCAGGGAAAAAAGGACTGAGCGGTGGAAGTTCCCTGCCAATTGTTCAGCTGCCTCACTCAATCCTAGCCGCCCGCCGGGGCAGACTTGGCCAGGAGGGTAGCCTATCGAAGGTCAGCCGCTGCGCCCTCTCCTGCGGAACTACAATACCTGAATTATGTAACAGGAATCTGCCCTGCGTGCTAACATTCATGTCAAGAGGCCCAGAGCGCGTCCGAATCCAGGCTTGGCATTCTCTGTGTCCTCTGCAAATCACACCCCTTGAAGTGAAGCCGGATAACATCCTTCTCGCAGGTCTCAACGCCGAGGTGGAGCGCGCATTTGCCGTGCTTTTGCACCAGGGCAAGGGCAAAGGGCATTGCCGTACTCCGAGATGGCCGACGTCCTGGCCACCGTCAACTTGATCTGGCGAGTCCTGGCAGCAGCAGATCTCGTCATCGGCCTATTCGACCGCATGCAAAACGCCCCCAGACACATACGGGAATTTCGAGGCTTGATCGTGCGGCTTTCCGAAGATTTCGCTTCTCTCCGGGAAGATGACGAACAAGCAGGATCGATCCACTTCTCTGCAGCCGACCAGCAGCAGATCAACGAGACGCTGGAGCTCTGCCGGACGTTCTTTGAGAAATACAAGGAGACTCTGACTAGCCAGGGAATATTTGGGGGGGTTCGCCGTGCGTTCTGGCCGCTTACAAATGGCGACAAGCTCGATGGGTATCGGGATCGGATCTATGACATCTACAACTATATCGTTATCCCGGTCATGCTGCGATTGATCAGGTGGGTGTGGTAGTGTGACACAAGAAGGCATACAGACTTAGACCAAGAGCGACCACTAACTAATCTGATTTGAATTTCAAACAGGACGAGACAGACAGGAAGCGGATCCATGGGCTCCCTCACTGGCAGACTGAGCGGTGCGATGCATGAGAGTGCAGCCTTGGCAAGTCGAGCCACAAGGGAAGACAGTCTTTGCATTTCGCCTACCGAAGTCACAGTCAGTACGAGTGCTGTATTAGACAACCCAGCATGGTTGTCTTCAGATCCTTTGAGGGAGGCACTACAAGCAGGACCAATGCAGCCGAAACCCACCGGCCCCCAGATTCCCAAGCAAGAGCTGCAAGGGATCATCGACCAGAGGATCCGCAGTTTCCGGATGATTCTAGGCAAGCCAATCAAGGAGATAAACCTGCTCGCAGACAACCCCGCCAGTATCGACGATGAGGAGTTTGAGGATGTGAAAACTGTGCTGTATGTATTCCGTGCGGAATGGAAACATGAGGTATTTGGCACAATCAGACTGGAATCATGCTGACTTGGTACCAGGTGCTTGGACAGAAGAGACAAGGCCCTCAAGAGACACCAAAAGCTGCGGTTAGAGGAGCTGCACATCGTTGCTGGGGATGATGACACACTGGTCTTTCATTTCCGGTGTCGTGATCGATCGATCCGGGTGAAACATCTAGGTACCACGACCTGGCCACGCCCGTACTACTTGGTAAACCGGCCAGCTTGCTAACTAACCCCCCTCTCCCTTCAACCAGTACCAACAAACACAATCCCCTACGTAACAGACGTATCCTCCCTCGAAGTGAGCTTCCTCGCATCTCATTCCATCACCGTGATCGACCAGGACGGGCCACACCTCTATCAAATCACCCACCCGCGGTACCAATTCGAAACGCTCCGGGCCCGGAAGCGGTTCCAGCAGCTCTCGCGCGATAGGAAGCTGCTTGGCGAGTTCGAGGCCGCCGACATATCCATGGGCGGCCGGCGCCTCGCAGTAGCGGAGGTGCTGCAGCTCTGGCGTCAACCTGGCTTGCGCCCCGCTGCGACTATGACGTTTCTCGGCACGCCTGCTGCTGGTGGTCGTGGCGGGGTTGGCGAGAGCGGCGCGCACGTGGAGTGGCATATCGAAGACTTCCAGCTTACTCTTGATGTTGCCAAGACGGGGAGGAAAGCAAGAGTGCTTCAGCTGGGTGCGCTGTATCGGCAGTCCAATCTCGGGGCCGGCGTGTCGATCACGTTTAGCAATGAGAATGGTACGTGTGTCGGCTCGCTCGCCTAGCCCCTGTCAGATCGTGCCCGAGACTTACAAGGACGTGAGCAGATGTGCCGAAGTTCACGAGGCTGTTTGAGAGCCACTACCCCAAAGGAAGCACGGTGGTAAGGGAACCGCCTCGCCTGGAGCTGTCCCCATGTGTTTCGACTTCGTCCTCACTTACATCCACCTCGGCGACTGGCACACTGTTCTCAAACTTCTCCTGGGAGCAACGTGAGAATCTCGGCACTACTGGAACAGACACGGACTCGACCTCGATTAGCGAGTTATAGCATGCACGCAGGGCAATACCGCAGGAAACGAACCAAGGCGTTACGGGTGGATAAATATATACACTGAAATGCCTCACGACAATGCCTCATGCAAGGCCCAAGAACCTCCGCACCATACCTACGTATGTCATCCACGTGTCGAGTCCCTCTGCTCCTCCAACCTCGGCCTTGTCGTCCACGGCATCGGCACCCAGCAGCGCCGGGGGGACTTCAAACGACAGGTCGTACTCCCTCATGACCTTGGCCGCAGCCGCAACCGCATCGTACCCAAACGCGAGCGCGTTGATCTCGGCGGGGTTTGCTAGGAGGCTGTCAGTTATTTACAGTTGTCTCGGTGTAAAACATGAACCCAGCAGTACTGGCCGGGTTACACTGGGTCGGTAAGGGAGAACGTACTCGGAATATCCTTCTCATCCATATATGCCCTCAGCTCGTCAAACACCAGGTGTGACTGGTCGGCCCCGACGTTGCTGAGGATCTGGATGACCGAGGCTCGGTTGCGGCGCGTCTTCTCGTACAGATCGAGCCGCTTCTCGACCTCGGCGGGCGTGGACGCGCCGGCGAGGACGATGCCCAGCACGCACCCATCTTCGAGGCCTTGGGCTCCGCCTTGACCTTGGTCTGTGCAGGTGAAGTCAAGTTAGGTATCTGTCGTGTTTGGAGAGGGACAGATGGAAAAAGGGGGTCAGGGGTTAGGGGAGGGGGGAGGTAAACAAACGTGGCAGCATGGGGTGCGCGGCGTCGCCTGCGAGAACGAGCCTGCCCCGTCTCCAGGTCGAGATCGGGGGTCTGTAGAGGAGCGGCCAGCGCTTGATGTCGGTGGCTTTGCTGCGCGTGGGGTTGCACGTTTTCTGTGTCAGTTTCCAGACCGCACCAATCGAGTAAATAAGAACAATGCAAATACAGCAGGGGGCAGAAACGTACTCGAGGACAGCAAGCAGGCTGGGGTGGAACCCTGCGTACTTTTCTAGGAGCGTGGCCTTGTCGACTGTGGCGAGATAATCTGCGGACCGTTTGTCAGTCGAGGTTCATCTTCAAGCAATTTCGAGGTGGAATGGGGGTTATCAAGTAAAGCACCAAGGCAAGGTGAGGTAGTACCTTCTTTGGTCGTGGGCTTGACCGACTCCTCGCAGAAGATGCCGACAAAGTTGTACACTTCGTAGCTGGCGGCGGCAAACCAAAAGTCAGACAAGCTTCGGCCTCGTACACGGTACAGTAGTGCCAGGGAGAGACGACAACACAACAAATCGAGGCTTGAGCTTACTCGCGGCAGGGATACGAAACCATCCGCCTGTTGGTCTCGTTGTGCGTGACGATGCGCAGGCCCGGCAGGCTGCCGTCCGGAGACGTGGTCCAGAACTTTGTGACCGGGTCCGCGGCGAGTGTCTCGGCGGGGATGAGGAAGCGGTAGCAGAAGTTGTAGTGCGCGGGCGCTGGGCGTTGTCAGCACGTTCAGGGGAAGAGGTTCATACGGAGTCTGGTCATGATGAGGATGGAGGGTGAGCGTACGTGCTGGCTCGATCTTGCGGCCCAGGACCGCCTCAGAAGCCAGCGAGTGGATGCCGTCGGCGCCAATGACGAGATCGCCCTGCACGACGGTGCCGTCCGCCAGCGTGATGGACGGGGTGTCTGGGTTCTGGAGACGGGACGAGATTAGCAAGCGTCGACCCTAGGCTGCAGCCGGCAGACGAGAGGCAGGCACACTCACATATCCCACAACCGCAGCCTTGAGATGGATCGTGACAGGCCGTCCCGGCCCAGCCGTGCCCGTAGCCGTCCTCTTCAGGACATCGTGCAGGTCGACGCGGTGGGCGTACCAGAGCTCGGCGCCGCCGAAGCGGGCGCGGGTCTGCTCCGTGTTCTGCGGGATGGCGAGGCCGACATCCAGCGTGGCCGGGTCGAGGAACGAGGTGCAGCGGGCCTTGACCCAGCGCGCGGCCACGGGGTCGATGCCCCAGGCCGCGAGGAAGCGGCTGGCGTTGGGCGGCACGTTGATGGCGGCCCCGACCTCGTTGTTCATGCCCGACCGCTCGTAGATGTGCACGTCGTGGCCGGCCCGGCGCAGGGCCACGCCTGCTGAGAGCCCGGCGATCCCGGCGCCGACGATGATGATTTGCAGAGGCATTAATACCAGGGAGGGGATCTGTCTGCTGCGTTAAGGCACAGCGGCGGGAAGGATTAGGGGGGGCTTTGATGCAGGCAGGCAGGACCAAGAGCGGGGAAGGATTATCGGGGTTTGGGAGGAGGGAGGGTTTGTTCGATATTGACCAAGTTGGAGTCTGAATACCTAATTACTAGATAGCTATCTCACCCCCAGTGATGAGAGACGGGATGGCGATGTTTCCCCGTCCCCAAGCCTGCCTGCCAAGTTACTTGGCCTAGCTACTTTGGGCCGTTTCAATGGGCCGCAAGAAAGCAGGGTGCATCTTATCAAACACAACATGGGCTCACACGGAGGCTCTTTACTGAGTTCACGGAAGTGATTGAAACGCCGTTCATCCCGAACTCGAGTCCATCCCTGGTCAATGGGGAACGGGGGGCATATGCGGTCAGCAAAGCCGTTCATGCAACCTGGTAAGACTAGACCGGGTTTACACCCACGAGGATGGGCTTGGAATCTGGAGATTGCATGTGTGCAGTGTGTTTGTTGAAAGCTACACTATATTAGGCCCAGTTGATGGGGAGAAGGGGGGGGGGGGGGGGTCCTTTCCTGCAGCAAGGTTGGACTATCATCACAAACTAGCGCTATTGCGGGAGTTTGACACGAGTGATCAAGTCTCGATACGAGAAGAAGAAAAAATGTTATCGAGACTCTTCTAGGTTCTCAGTGGTTGAAATTGAGAGCCCGGAGAAGGAGGGTTGCATCCAGTTCAAGTCGTGGCGGTATACGAACGGGTTAGACAAGGACAGACGGACCCATATCTTCAATTGTGGGCTCTGAATGGAAGGACTTGGTGGTGGTCGCCGTTGGAATTGGGTATCGTGTTCGTTGTGGGTTGATGCCGGCATTGCTCGTGTTGGGGGCGATAGTTACATGGTAGTGTATACCTCAAGAGGATTACCCGGTATCCTGCAATTAGCTTGGCTTCCAGGTTGTTAAGGTGAACCCGGGTTAGCATTGTGAAATGAACAATGTCTGTGATGGATAGAGTGGGAATGGCAACCCTTCATGTTCCGAATCTTCCAGGTTGTTGCATGTGGCGTTTCAGTCAGCAATTCTGCTTCCAGTCAGTCAGTCAGTCGTCACTGTCAACGACGGCCCTGCACAGGGGATTTTCAATAAACTCTTGTCCCATGCATGCAAAATCATTTGATTCGACCCCGAGCCATTGGATCCCGCCAACCACCTGGGATCCACCTGCCTATCCAGCGGACGTGCGTGGACGTCTCCCCGGAGAGGGGACGGGATTGGGGGGAAAAGGCTTGGCTTCAACCAGTTTGCCGGCTTTTGGATTAGGGTCTGTGCAGCCAGTCAGATCTCGCCCTGTTGCATTTGAAATCCATGGGTTTTGACTTTTGAGGGAACAATAGTTTGGGCAGGGGTGGGGGCGGTCCGTGCAAAGTGCCGCCAACCAAAGAGGGCTTGAAAATTCCCCGTCCAATCGAGTCTGGTCGGGGTAGGACGGAGTTTGCCTTTCTTTGTCACTAGGTAGACAGTACACTAGGGACTCGGTCCGGGCCGTTGACAGTTCGTCTTGTCCCTTCAAATTTCTGGTGCTTCTTTCTCTTGCTCCTCCACTGCTCTTGTTTAGCGCGCTCGTAACCAGTACGGGTTACGCATCTGGTTATCTTGTGCACTTTCAGGGTACGTAGTACCCGAAGTCATACCTGGCAATTAGTGTATCAGGCCCTGTCACATCGTCGCCGTCAATCCGGGATGATGATTGATGATGATTGCTCTGCTCCTGAGCTCAGTCTCCGAGATTTGTTCCACGCTTGGCGGCGAAACCTGCCCACTGTCCATTGGCGGTATTTCAACGGTGGCGTAGTTAGCGGTTTGTGATGTTACATCACATAACACCATCCGTGCTCAATCTAAGCTACGGCATGGCACTTGCACTTGCATTTGCACATGGTGGAGTCCACTTGTTTGTGCTGTCAGCCAGTGAGGAAGCAGCAGGAAGCAGCAGCCTGCATGGAATGCTTTGCCGTCAAGGACCAGACCCAATATGAACAAACCATGCACCGCCGGCATCACTACCCTTGTTCGTCGACACCACCACGCCGCCAAATATTGGCTCCGTGTTTTCCAGAGCAGGCAAGTTATGGAGGTCAGCATTCAGGGTCGCGTCCCGTCCTGTCGGTCCCGAAGTGCAGCATGCAGCAGCCAGCAGTTGGTTGGAAGGCCGCCAGGTTGGGAAGCAACCAAGCAGCAACATCCGAGTCTGTTCCATCGTTCTTTCCTATGGTCCCGGCCCGGCAGAAGAGACGGCAGGAACTGCAGCAGTCCCATCCCCTCCTTGTCTTATCCCTCTTCTTCTATCCCCTACATAGGTACATACACGTGGTGGTGTCCCATCCATCCGTTCCCTCGACTTCTCGAGCTTTTCTTCCACACCCACTTTCGTCTTTCGTGCACGTTTTCTTTTCCCCTCCTTCTTCAACCTTCCCCAACCGTGCCAAGGCCGCCCGCCCCCGGCCAGCCTTCACACGTGTCGTGTAGATCTGGTCTTCTTTCCCCACAGTCTGCCACGCCGATCGCACCTGGTGAAATACGAGCGAGCGAGATTGACGTTTTTGATCGTCATGGCAGACTCGGAAAAGCCCAAGACGTCCAGCTCGGCGGAGCAGCAGGTTGAGACGAAGCCGGCGCCCGTGGTCGACGTCCAGGATGCTACCGCCCCCGCGACCGCGACCGTGACGGAGAAGGAAAAGGCCTTGGCTGGCTCGTCGGGCCGCTCGCACTCAAGCACTGACGATTCGGACGAGCCGGCGCCCCATCTGCACGCAAAGACCTTTTTGGCCGTCTTGGCCGTCTGCCTGATCTACATGGCCCAGCTGGTGAACCTGGTTGGCGCCGGTGCTGTAAGTCAACAAAGCCCCTCTTGCCCCCCCTTTCAAATCCGTTGCGATGGTCGCTGACGTTTATTCTGCTGCAAACAATAGCAAGGCCAGGTCATTGCCGGCCACTTCAACGACACGGCCAACACGGTCTGGTTCTCGGCGCCGATCACCATCATGACGGTGGTGTTGGGGCCCATCGTGGCCCAGGCTGCCGATTACTGGGGCCGCAAGTGGTTCCTGGTCATCCTCACGCTGTTCGGCGCCGTGGGCTCGGTCATCGTGGCGCGCGCGCAGTCTATGAACATGGCCATCGGCGGGTTCTGTGTGATTGGCATCGCCTTCGGCACGCAGCCGCTGCTGCACGTGGTGACGTCCGAGGTGCTGCCCCGGCGGTGGCGGTCGTGGGGCCAGGCGGCCGACATGTGCTCCAACGCAGCCGGCAGCATCCTGGGCCTGTACGTGGGCGGCGCGCTGAACCGCACCAGTGACCCGGCGTCGGACGGGTTCCGCTACTACTTCTACATGACCATGGCCTGCTTCTTGATCGCCGCCATCATGTGCGCCATCGTCTACAACCCGCCGCCCATGCCGCTACAGAATACCCTGACCAACGCCGAGAAGCTCGCCCGACTCGACTGGGTCGGCTACTTCTTCCTGGCCACCGGCCTGGTGCTCTTCTCCGTCGGCCTCGCCTACTCCAAGAACCCCTACGAGTGGACCGACCCGCACGTCTCGGCCACCTTTGCCGTGGGCCTGACCCTAGCCCTCTGCCTCGTCGGCTACGAGACATTCGTCAAGAAGGACGGCATGTTCCACCACGGACTGTTCAAGAACCGCAACTTTGCCGTGTCAACCTTCTGCGTCTTCTGCGAGGCCTCGGCCTTCTTCGCCGCTAACACCTACTTTGCCTTCGAGGTCAGCGTGTTGTACGAGACGGACGCGCTTCTCGTGGGTGCGCGTTACAGCATCATGATGGTGTCGTCGGCCATCACGGCGGGGCTGACGGGATGGTACTGCGCGCGCACTAAGCGCATCCGCTGGGTGTCGACCGTGTCCTTTGTGGCCTTTGCCGTCTTTTTCATCTGCATGGCCAATGCCAACACGACGACCAACAAGGCCGCCTGGTTCTACCCAGTGCTGCTGGGCGTGGGGCTGGGCATGAGCCTGACGTCGCTGGTGACGGCCGCGCAGCTGTCGACGCCGCCCGAGCTGATTAGTATTGCGAGCGGCACCATCATCAGCGTGCGCTCGCTCGGCGGCACCGTCGGCATCGCCATCTACAACGCCCTCTTCAACGACGCTATTGGCCGCCTGGGCGACAACGTCGCCGCCGCTGCCATCGCCGACGGCCTGGCCCCCGATAATGTCGGCCCCTTCATCGGCGCCCTGACCTCGCACAACCAGACCGCCCTGGGCGGCATCCCCGGTGTTACCCCGCAGATGATTGGCGACGGTGCCTCCACCGTGGCCAACACCTTTGTCGTCGCCTTCCGCAATGTTTGGATTGCCGCTGCGTGCTTTGTCGCGCTGGGTGGAATTGGTATGTTTTCTTTTACTTGCCCCTGTCTACCTCCTATTTTCCAGGTTACTACCATGCAAAGAACTTTACTGACTCATTGTCGTCCCAACAGCATCGGCCTTCCTGTTTGACCCACAAAAGGAGTTCAACATGCACATCGACGCCCCGGTCGAGAAGGAGGAGGATTTGTACTCTGCTTAGAAACCTATTACCACAGGCAGGGGCCTGGCGAAGTGTCTGTCCAACTGGATATTACCTGGACTGAAATTTTGGATCTGTCATTTGGGGATCTGTTGAGACACTTTTACCTAATCGTTACAAGTACATAGATGTACGCAGCATTGGCTTGACCTACTATAGACTAGAGGTAGCTTGAATTGTTTCTTGATCCCACCATTGGCTTGGCACTGTCCGTCTTGAGGTCTGACTCTTATTTGCGATTTCTTTTTCCCGAGGTGCCAACTCTAATGCCTGGCTGGAAACCGATGTGGCTCCTTGTGATGAGCCCTTTATGTACCTGAACGATTGTGATCACATTTTCTCCGAGTCCCCAGCATGGTGGCTCAACAGTGCTTACATCTTCAACATGCGGTTTTTGCTCGCCTAACAAGTCGTTGTTGGCTGAAACTGTGGCGGCGTGCTGGGCGTGTTTTCCCTCCGGCAGGGACTGCGGCACCGCAGCGAACAACGGCCGCCACAATGCCACTGTCACTGTCACGCACTATGCATCATCACACCGACGGCGAGAGTGCCGAATGCCGAGAGTTGCGAAAGTTTGACCTTGGCCCGTTTTAGGAAGACCAGGCCTGGGAAACTTTGCACAGGAATGCGATTGGCCCGTCCAGCAGAAACCAAAACCCGTATCCCGTTGGCATCCCGGGACCCGTATCAGATTCTCAACCAGCGAAAGGTGCGTACGTGTAGAAATTCAATTTCCGACCCCTGTGCGTTTTCGGCTTTCCCAGGCGAGGAACTTTCTCATGTTTCTTCAACAGGAATCGACAGCGGATGTCGGCATACACTGAAGTGCCTGCCGGTTATTTGCCTTGCAGACCTGGTCGAGTTCATGCAAAGCGTGCCTGAGTGCAGTGTACTACTACACAGCAGTACAGCTTGCGGAATGGCCAAGAGTCCGGATCCCCTGGAGGAGGAACCCAAGGAGTATTGTTATGTAAGTGGTGTAGTCAAGAACGAGAGCATTGGAGCCGACGAGATTTGCTTATTTTCCTGGGTTCCCAGGTTGCCCTTCTAGCGCGCGCCCCGCGCATCTCGTTGGGGTCGTTGCCTGGAAATCCCAGCCAGACGGTGCTGGGCTTGGGAGGCTTTGTTTTGTTGCACTAAGGTAGCCGGGAGACTGAACTGCACTAACTGAACGACACCGGCACTAATTTAGTGCGCTGGATGGTGACTGCCGGGCAGCCGGGGAGCTGTTCAAGCTTGTTTGTTTCCACCTCATGTCTGGGGCAGAACCTGGAAGTGAATATGACAAAGATTGAATCGTCTGCGGGGGATATGCTGGGGCCGTTGCTTTTTCCCGGTCACCTCTCCCCCTCCTCGATTCCATTGTCATTTCTCACCTGCTTCAACCTGCCACAGTCACGCAAGTTCCAGCCAGGATCGCGATCCTCTTCCATGCTTTTGCTGTGAAAGCATGGCACCTGAATCCGTTTTATCAAGGGGTTGGAACTTGATATCTCTTGTGCCTCTCCCATGCATGCATGCGCACAATGGAGACTCGACCAGACATGAACTGCCGCCAGTCACAGTACACAATATCTGCTGTATTGCCGTTACACATATGCCTGACCGCATAGAACCATGTCTGCAGCCACCACCTCGTACGCTTCGTTCGTTATGGTGCTGCGTGAAATTACGACAAGGGTTTTGACAGCCTGTGGGGGCCATTCTCTCGAAGGATTCCTTACCCCCGCTCGATTCAACGACCGCGTAGCGTGGCCCAGGTTCCGGAATCCTACTGCTTTAACCCGTACCTCCCGGTGCCATTCCAGGAAGAGGCATCCACCCGTCCACTTCAGTGCCCATGATTGGCGAGGAGAAATGCGTCGGGGTGCAAAGTCTTGTGCAATAACATCTGGTGCCCTCCGGCTTTACCGCCATTTCCTTCCAGGGTCCACAGCGGGGCAACAGGGCTCTCTCTCCACTCCACCCAAAGCGCCACGGGCCGTGTTTTAGTCTTCTCAAGTCAGTCATTCTTTAATTCTTGCGCCTGCATGTTCCTTCCTAGCGCGCGCAGTAGCGCCCACGGAAGCCATCCGGACGATTTGTCGTCGACCCAGCCGCGCTTGAGCCAAGCAGTGCCTGAAAAAAAAAATACAATTCCCCCTCCTCTTTCATCAGAGGCGGCGCCCTCACAGACATTCTTGTCCGTGCCCACTGGACGGGACGGTGGTTGGGGTTTCGACGCCCTGACTCGCGACTAGCACGCCAATCCCGTTGAAACCAGAGAGTGACGATATCATGTTGCTGTAACAAGATACTCAACACTACTACCTACATCACGGTGCAAGTTCCAGGTTGTTATCTGATATAATAGCACAATAGACCGCCCATCACGCAGACACATGCATCCATGGTCTATCCCTCTGCACATAAGAGGCGAGGTCAAGTATGGTACTTACATTCAAGTACGTAGGTGGGTGTTCAATACTGCACCCAATAAACCCCCCTCACCTCCATCCAGTCCAACCCAGCCCCTGCCGACAAAAAAATAGAGAAGGGAATTTCAGCAGGTGGGGGCCAAACTTGAACCAAACAGGGACCAGTTCCAGCGTCATGATTCTTTTGGTTGCATCTCTCACAGTAGTATTGTAGAAGCATAGCGCAAAAGGCAGGCAGGCTGTCAGGCAGAGGACAGGCTGAGAAAAAGCCACAAGCAGGCGTGTCTGAACGACTGTGCCAATTACCATGCCGCGCAGCCGGGCCCCGGGTTCTTCGAAACGGGCCGCCCCTGACGAACAATTCCAGATCAATATCATTGCCGGAAAAGGGCAGCAGCAACAGCAGCAGCAGCAGCAGGGATCATCACTGATCGTGACCGTGACGACTCCCTGCCCACGTACCTGCCTAAGGTACGGTATCGAGGGTTTTTTGGGGTTGAAAGGAGACGCACACATACCTAACCCGTACACATACACACACACAGACAGACAGACAACTCGCTACCTCGACCACCAACCTTAAAGACGCCAGTCAGCACTTCAACCATCCCTCACGGCCTTGTTGTAGAGTCTCGGGACCGACAACTCATATCTCGACACAGCCCACGATCGAACAGCGTGTGCACTGACGCTATTTCAACCAACGCTCGTTTCCTTTTTCGCTCTCTCACTCTCTCTCCTGGATGCTGGCGCGTTGATCCCTGTGGGCTCGATTCGGCGAGTGAAAGTCTGTTTTGGACTCGGACGGCACGAGCCGAGGTCGACACTCAGCCAACACAATTTACAACAAGACAATTCGAGTCGAGATCGACCAACGGCCTTCGATTCCGACTTTCTTTTTCATCGCCAACATGTGGTACCTGGGCAACGCCCCGGTCGTGGAGCGGAGCCACGGGCTCGTCTTCTCGGCCTTCTTCTTCACCATCCTGTCCTTCATCGTCGTGAGCATGAGGATCTACACTCGCGTCGGCCTGCTCGGGAACCTGGGAACTGACGATGTGTTGATTTGCATTGCCCTGGTAGGTTTCTCATCATTATCCGTGCTCTGCAAGCATCCTTCACTCAGAACTTCATAGCAGCTGACTTCTCTCTCCAGGTGGGCTCCATCAGTTACATGGCAGCAGCGATGGAACGTACGTCAAAGCGATGAAAGATTGTCCGCTTCCCCACTGTCTCGGCCATTATCCCAGCCCCGGCCGGGACTTGACTGATAGGCAACTGACATGGCAACAACAAACAGAGGTCCGCTACGGGCTCGGCGACGCCGTCCGCTTCGAGGAGATCGAGAACTTTTTGACGGCGCTCTACGTGACGGTGGTGTCGTACAGCTTCACGCAGATGGCGGTCAAGTTCTCCATCCTCTTCCAGTACCGGCGTATCTTCCAGACGCCGCTGGCCAAGCGCATCACCGTTGGACTGCTGGTTTGGTTCACGGCCTATGGATCCGTGTGCCTCGGCACCAGCATCTTCACCTGCTGGCCCATCCCGAAGTACTGGCGCGACAGCATCCCGGGTGGCTGCATCGACCGCTCCGTGCTGCACTACTTCCTCGCCGCCTTCAACATCCTCAACGACTTTATGCTCCTCTTCTTCCCCATGCCGTTCCTCAAGAAGCTGCAGGTCAACTCGCGCGTCCGCGCCGTGCTGATTGCTGTCTTTGCGTGCGGTGCTTTGTGAGTTCTTTATTGTCTCAACCATTTTCGACTGCTGGTTCCCTTGCTGCCTGGATCATGTCTTGCTGACACCCCCTTTTCACCTGCTAGCGCCTGCATTGTGTCCATCATCCGTCTCCGCTCGCTGTATGTCAACAACTCGGCCCCCGTAGTCGAACAGCCAGGTATGTACCTACTTACTCTCCCTGTCCCCTCACCCCCCCCCTCTCTCACTCTCTCCATCCGACATCACCATGGCATTGATCCTAACCACCCCCCCGACGTGCAGTCTACGGAGTCGACATCGCGCTCTGGTCCTGCCTCGAGATCAACATCGCCATCGTATGTGCGTCGGTGCCCAGCCTCAAGGCCCTCTTCGTCAAGATCATCCCGCAGCTCAACTCGTCCGCGGGCGGCGGGTCCAAGCCCACTGGCTACGGCCGCGGCCGCAACACGGGCGGGTCCGTGCCGCTGCAGAGCTTCGACCACCGCGAGACGGCGACCGCCACGGGGCCGGGCGCCACATCCGCCGGCGGCGACAGCGCGTCCAGCTCCGATCTCGAGAAGGGCAAGATGGAGATCCAGGTGCACCAGACGTTTGAGATGCGCACGAGCAACCCAGCCCAGGACGACGACGGCAGCGAGAAGGACCTCGTCACGCGCTCGTGGGTCGCGGCTGACCAGATCTTTCCTGGCGGCGCGAGGGTCGAGCAGAATGGCAAGCGCGCGCAGGAGGGCGGTGGGCTGCCGATGCACAGCAATTCCGTGGCTGGGAGGAAGGGGTCGGTGATGTGATTGTGATGTCTTGTCGATTTGGACCGGAAGTGTACGAGTATAGGAGCAGTTGCCTGGATTGGGCTGGGTTGGGTTCTGTTGTCTATGTCTGGCAAGGCACGCACGTTGGCAAGACTGAAGCGTCATTCTCCCTAGGAAGGCTTTGTGAAGAGGGCGTTTATTTGCTAGTCAGTAGGTCAGGCATTTATTGTATATAAAGGAGGTAGTCGCAATACTAGTGGCACATCATACCATTACGTCTTTTGCCTTAAGTGATCAATCAGCTTGCTCGTTGTTCTGGTTACCTAATGGTTATGGGACTGCACCACGAGGATAAGGCTATTATGTCTCCCATTTCATTGTCTTTCAGGTATTGAGGCGCGAGCTACCTTCAGTTACGTGTATGAACACTGCGGTCACATTTGATTGTTCCGTCCCCTTTCCAAAACAATGGTCTCCGCCGGTCAAGCCAAACGCCCACACACTTCATCACGGTCCACAGTATAACCATCCCCTCTGATGAGCCGGAAGGTCCATGGTTTACCACCAGAACAAAGGCCATGAGCCCAGCCTTTGCATGTTGCCGCCGTCCATGTTCCCATTTGCAACGAACCAACGCAATGATTGGCATGATGCTTTTGAGCTCCAGCGAAATTCAACCTTGTAATTATGTCCCGCCCATCGCAAGCTATCGGCCCAGATAAGAATTCCCAACAGACAGCCCCCCGAGATTCACCAGATGTCACCACGCCGAAAGAAAACCAAACATAATAGAACCCCCCCCCCCCCCCCCCCCCCCGACAAGGAACAGGCCTCACATGACGAGACAGGACGGCCAGCGGCAGTTGCACACGACCCGAGCGCAGCGGTAGCAAAAGGAGCAGCGGCAGGTCAAGCACTGCATGGTGCGGCAGCCGTCGATGTACTCGATGAGGGTGCGGCAGTGAGGGCACTGCTTCCAGCCCTTGGCCTTGGCCAGCGCGAGCGTCTTGTGCGTGGCGCCGTCGAGGCGGCAGCGGCCCGAGTGGTGCGGGCGCTGGCAGCCCAGGCACGTCTCGAGCCCGCAGGCCTTGCACGTGCCGACGCGGCCGACGACGTCCTTCTCCGCGATCAGGGCCGAGCAGCGCGGCGCGGCGCAGTACGTGTGCCGGTTGTGCTGCCAGTTCAGGTCGTAGTCGGCGTCGAGCAGGAGGTCCCGCTCCTCCGCCGTCAGCACCGCCGCGATGTCCGGGCTGAGCTCGATGCGCTTCTTGCAGCACCGCGGCCAGACCGACCTCCACAGCGCGGCGCGGAAGAACTTCGCCAGACAGTTGCGGCAGAATATGTGCTTGCAGTTGATGGTCAGCAGCGTCGGCGCCGGCCCGTCCTCTTCGGCGACGACGCCGCAGGACGCGCACTCGGCCGGGGCCGGGGCCGGGGCCGCGCGCCGGCCCATGAATGGTACCATCGGCAGAATCATTGAACCCTCGGTATTTCCGGCTAATGGAAGGAGTAGGATTTTGGTGGCAGCTGGGTCAGGTAGTTTGTGTGTGATTTGTGCGTCGGGCGAGGTAATTATGCGCAGTGGTGCTTTGATACCTCAGGTAGCTTGCGTGCTACGAAGAAGATAATTAAGCACCAGCTAACGTGATTGATCAGGTTGGTTGATAGATGGCCGCTTGCAGTTCGAAAAACTGCAGAGAGGACAGATTGGCGTCTTATTTGAAAGGGAGATGGATTTCTTGTCCGTCCAAAGGTTTCTTCATTTTGTGTGCCAGGGCCGGCACGTTTAGACTTTCGACGGCAACGGGAAACTTTGTCGTCGAGCGGAGTGCCGGGGCCGAAACCCTCCAGCCGAAAAAGGTCAGTTGTCACATGAAGACTCCACAGAGGAAGACGGAGTAACAAGTGTTCAGGGACGTGAGTGTTTACTCCCGATAGATGACAGTTCAGGGGCTGGAAAAAGGGGCAAGTCAATAGCACACGCACAACCCTAGCCCTTGTCATGATGGCAGGGTCGCGTCTTCCCCACTCAATTAATGACGCCCCGACACGTCGGAAGCTGCAAGCTGCAGCCAAGCGTGTTTCAATTTGTTGGACCTGAACTTGCCCGCCACCACTACACCATACATACACTTGACAAAGGAACGTTGCACCGCTATCCTTCCAGCGCAAACAGGGCCCCCACCTTCCCACCTTCTTATTCATCCATGTTGATAGTCCACCACTTTATCCTTTTGTCCAGCAGCCAATGAATATTCGCGAGGAATGCCGGTCTCCAAGCGGCGCAGGATTGTCGGGCCCGTCCGAGTCGCGAAACTGCCGGACCTGAGACCACTGGCACGCACCCACGCCGCATCACGGCTCGTCCAGGTCCAGGCCACCGCCGCTGCTGTACCCGAGCGTGCCAGTGAACCGCTGCGGAAGGCATACACGATCCCCGACAGCGACGATCACGATGATGCCGAAATCATCTCTGCCCAGCTCACCTCCCAGGATATCGAGGCTTGGTCGAGCACGGCCAGCCGCAGTCGCCATGTCGGGACCAAGAGCCCAGAGCCCTTGTCTGGTCCACAGCCCCAACGTGCTACGCTAGCAGCAGAGTCGCAGTCCGTCGACCACGACTCGGACGCCGCGAGCGTGATGAGCGACCTCAGCGGCGACTTCTACCAGGACTTCAAGAGCGATCTCTGCATTGACATCACCAGCTTGCGATTATCCATAACCCCGTCAGACTCCTTTGACGTGGCTGGCTTTTCAAGGAGCCAGACGCAGTCGCTGCACCATGCGCTCCGCAAATGGGTGCAACAGGACAAACCATCCCGCGCTCTCAGCCATGTCTACTACCGGCTCGACAACATGTACCATGAGGATGGTTTCGATACAGAGAAATATCTCTTTGGGCGGGACCTTGCGCTCGTCCGCACTTTCAAATCTCTCGGGTCGCAGACTCGGGTCGACTTCTTCCTCGCGTTTCTGCAGAGAGAGGAGCCAGAGGCTGGCCGGTCTGCCCCTCGGACTATCTCGTCAGGAGCCTGGTGAGCTTGGACGGGTGTGTCCTTGCTCAGGACGTTCCATTGACGGAGAAGCATCTTGCGCAGACGACTTTCTCTCATCTCCAGGCACGGGATCCTCTCTGTGAGATGGTTAGTCCTAGTTCAACCTCTTCCCTGACTTTCTTGTTTTGATTTTGGCTAACTCGTTTGAGTGGATTCAAGGCGCTTGTGCTGGTTCCCTGCGATAGTGTTGCCGAGTTTCTCATGACAGCTGTCGATACACCAACTGCTGCACTCGCTGAATCGCCATGCCGAGCCAACGGAGGTCTGCATGATATCATTCGGTACTATGCGGATCAATGTCTGGCTTCGACAAGCTGGGATCATCTGCTGCCTGTTTTCAAAGAGATTTGCACCAAAACCTGGCAGATGAACCCCACCGAGCGCCTCGCCGGCTTACCCCCTACCCTGGTCCAAAGCATTCTGCAGGCTTCCCTCCACGCCCGAGACTGGGATTTCTTCGAGCAGACTGCTTCCCACATCTGCAACAAGCTGCCTTTGACCTTCTTTCAGTGGGCTCGAGCAGAAGTAAAGGCAGGTCGTCTCGCATTCTGCGACGTTGGAAAGGGGTCAGTAATAGTGCATGTTTCCACGTACGGTATATTTCGGAAGACTGACTGTTTTGCAGCATGATGACTGCTGCTGTCTCATATGCAGATGCACATCGTAAATGCCTTGCAGTCCTCAGTCTCGTGGACTCCCAAGATGACGCGGTTGCGCAGGAAGGGGCAAGACAGGCAGCGGCAACCATCTGTGGGATGTCCCATCCGAAGCCACTCGGGGAGAGGGATGGCCGCATGCTAGTAGAGATGGCTAGTGTGGTTCTTGGTCTGGAATGCCTTGTCTCGACGTAAGTCTTGGAAAGTGAATGTTGTTCGGCAAACCTGAGGTTTGATTAATTCACTGATTCGGGGCTAACAGACTTTGTTTTCGCAAGTGGCTTTGTTCCAGTTGTCGAGATCAACAGCGCGCAAGTCCCATTCATGTTCGGTGTTATCCGTGAATTGCGGATGTCTGAATACCGCACGGACAGCCAATCCACCATCACGAGATCTTTATTACAGAAGCTTGCCAGGCAAACGATCAGTGCCCTCGATGTCTCCCGCTTGCCCAGCATAAACAAGTCAACCGTGAGTCACCGTCTCAAGCAAGGCGTCGCAAGCGTCCTTGTTGGGCCTGTGGCCTCCCCACGATTGGCATCACAGGCGCCGCTCGAGGCGACTACTGAGGCCCAGCACATTGCGGATTTCATCGACTGCCTCCTGGCTGAGAAGATGGACGACATTCTCACCCTGCAGTCCGCGTTCAAGATCGTGGGCGGCGCCGAGCTTATCAACAAGAGAGAGTTTGTCCTCTTTGGCTACCCTTCCTTTGCTTGCTTCCGGGTATTCTCGAAAAAACATGGAGTTCCGCTTTCAACGCCGCGGTACCGACACATTTTCGCCGCCATCCTCGACTCGTACATATTGAAACTCGTCGGTCGAGAGCCAGCCAGGGATCTGATCCCACCAGCTGGACAGCCTCCCCTCAGCTCCTTTTGTTCCTCCTACTGTGGCTACTCCATCTGTCAATACGCTAGCCGTTTTCTCGCGAGTCCCAGCCAATCGTTCGCACTCCGAGCATCTCAACAGCAGATGGCACATCTGTCGGAACACTGTTCCCTTTCGCTGAAAGAGTCCCTTGGCTTCACTTTTGCCTGTGAAGATGACGATCGGGTCGTTCTCAGGAAACCGAAGCCCCTGACTACGGGAGACAGCTGGGGGGACTGGACTCAGAGAAAGGCGAAGGCACGCCGTCAGATCAGTCTGATCAGCTCCAAGCTACCTGAGATTTTGGGCGAAGAATACCATGGCATTATCGAACTCAAGTCACTGGATATTCATTCATCTTTATTCGCCGAAAATGACGCTCACCCTCAGTCAAGTTCCGGAACTGGTGTAGCATATCAACAGAAAGCAGTGCAGCGATCATCGCAGCAGCCGTTTGCGCAATTTGGCCTTCCGCCGGCCTCCCATGGTAACCCATTCGCTGCAGGGGCTGTTCCGCTCCCGCCAATCTCTTCGCTTCACTTGCCGGTGCCAAGTCATAGTTACGCACACAACACTTTCACCAACGTTGGAAGTCGCTTGCCGCAGCAAACTCTGGGAGTTGGACAACCGATCCCAGTAACCAGGATTGCGCAACAAAGTCTCGCGAGTGTAGCTCAGCAACAGGCCCACGTATACCCAGGCAGCACCCTCAGTGCTATGGGGACTCGATTGACGCATCAGCCTTTAGGGGTCAGTCAACCGAGCCCAGTCGCCCGGCCCCCTCAACAAAGCACTGCGAGTGCAAATTCAGTGACCGAGCCTTTCTCATACCAGCAACATGCTCAGTGACAATGGGCGTCGATTGATGCACCAACCTTTCGGGGCTAGCCAACTGAGCCCGGCAACCCGACCTGGTCAACAACCTCCCGCGAGCTCACTTCAGAGGCAAGGCCATTCTCATACTACAAGCAGCACAGTCAGTGACACTGGAAGTCGCTTGACGCAGCAACCTCTGGGAGTCAGCCAACCAAGCCGTCACACAGCCTCCTCAGCAAAGCCCCGGGAGCTCTCCCGGCCGGGATCTGTACGTTGCTGAAGAGGCACCTCGTTTGCTAAGGCTGCTTTCCTCTCGCAAGACCAAGCCCAGCCACATCCACGAGATTGCTCTACAGAAATGGAGGGGCTTGCCTTTGCGCAAGCGGGCCGAGTACGAGATCCGAGCTCGCTTTGGACCGAAGCGCAACCCAGCCCAGCAACCGCAACCGCAGCCGCAGCCGCAGGTGCCGCCCACGCCATCCAGGCTCGGACCAACTGACACCCGGACCGCACACCTGGACCAGACTGCCAGTCACCTGCCGCGCCGCCGCATAGGGGGTTTCAGCCAGACTCTCTCGGCCCAACCGGCTCTCAGCGGGCAGAACAATGCCTCCTCGCGAAACACCCTGGCACAGTCCATCCAGAACGCTACATCAAATGAAGAAAAAAAAACCCCTTCGCCACGCAACAGATCATCCTTAATAGACCCCGTCTCTCCCGCATCCGGTCAACCAAACAAGACCCCTCCACCTCTCCCTCCCGTCCCCACCGCCGCGCCAGCCAGCGTCCCCGGCTACTACGCATACGCCAAAGAGCTCGAGCCCCGGCTGCGCAAGACACACCCCTCCGCCTCCGCGGACACGATCCGCCGCATCCTGGCCCGGCAGTACGAGGCGCTAAGCAAGGCCGACCGGGCATACTACGAGAAGAAGGCCAGCGCGGACCGCCCAGCTTTGATGTCATCTTCTACTGCTGGATCTGCGCCTGTGTCCTCGTCCTCGACGTCCACGGCTTCGAATCGCGGGCTTGGTCTTTCCACGCGCACGTACCTTGGCCAGACATCGGCGAGAGCTGCGACGCAGCAAACGCCGACTCCGAGACCGGTGGTGGCTGCTAGTTCTCCGAAGCCGGCCTTTGGGGAGAGTAGCTTGGGTAATCGACTGCGGACTCCTGCGACTTCGTCTCCTTCGTCGTCTGCTGGCGGTAATGGTACCTGGCGAGGGGCGGGGGCTGGATCTAATAAGCGGAAGATTGGCGAGGTTGTGGACTTTACGGAGATAGTGATTGAATGTTTTTTTTTTTTTCTTCTCCCTTCTGTTTGTTTGTTGGATACCAAACTCCGTGGTGGTTGGGTTGTCTGGTAATAAACATTTTTTTGTTGTTCTTGGTATTTGTATTACCGTAATGATTCGCGTAATTCGCCGAAGGACTAACCGCCTCGACTGCGGTAGTGCGGCGAACATCCACTTTCTTCCCTAGGTTTGCAGTGCGGTTGATATCAAATTGGTCCTTGCGTCAGCAGAATTGATCATGGTCTTCCGACCGGTACGCAACTTTAAAGCTAAAGTTGTACTGTCTGTGTGACTTTGGAGGAGGTGAGGTTGAAAGTGGGCACTTAACAACGTTAAGCTACGGCTGCAAGTGCTGTTTTTTTGGCCCTACCGAGGTGGCTAGGCGGTTAGCGAATCTTTACGGTACCTGTACACGCACGTACATCTATATGAGATAGTCGGTCGAGGGGGTGGGGGGGGAGGGGGAGGGTAATCTTGTTTTGGTCGGTTTTAGTTTCTGTTGGTGGATACCCCGTTCTGGAAATATGGAGCGGGTCTGAGAAACCTTTGTTTATAATTATTTGTCATATCAGGAATCATATAAGTGAGTGTTGTATTTGCCGACATTTGATTTCGATTTGTCTCTTGTCGTGTTCTTTGTTGGTCTTGGGTTAGGGGCTAGCTCTCCTCTCCAGTTTGTTTGTTTCTACCTGCCTGCCTGCATCACTGTGCATGGCAGTTGTTTCAGCTTTCACAGACGTGCGGTGACAGCCCGCCGGCCGTGCTTGGGAAACATGGCGAGGTTGGCTGGTTGGTTGGTTGGCTACCTAGCTGCCCGGGCTGGCTGGCTGTCGTGGTTTGGTGCCGGCTACCTGTAGGTGGCGCTACACTATAAGGGGCTCCCTCTGCAGTGTAACCGCCAGCCATCGAGCCCACGCGGGAAGCAGTCCAGAGCGGCGAGGGGCTGAACGACGGGCCAACACCTACCTGGTAATTACCATTTGGGACCTAGCCTAGGGCCTAGGCCATGATTGCCTGAAACCCAATTCCCGAGACCCTTCAAGCGCCGCTAGGTACCCGACCGGCCACATGCAACTGACCTCGTTTCTTGTTCAAGAGCTGAAGGACCTAAGCTGTGCGATACAAAGTGTTCGTGATCGCAGCCTGTTTACACTGATTTTGCTTTCCTACTCGTTCCTCATTGCTTTTTGCGTCTTGTCTGCTTCGTCCACTGCCTGTTGTTTCAATTAATTCGAGATACCTAGGTCGGGGCAGCTACATGCAGCAGCAGCAACAGCAGCCATGGCGGTCGCAAACTCCAATGGCTCCTCGTCGACGCCCACCCCGCCGAGTCCCGCCCGACGACCCTTCACGGGCTTGGTCAAGGAGCTGAGCACCCAGCTGACGCTCGAGCCCGTCCCCATCCGCTCGACGCAATCCGCAACCGCCACGACGCGAAATCTGCTGCGCGCCGTCAACCCCGACAGGCCGTTCCTGCCGGGCCAGCCCCGCGTCCGGCTCGACGACGATGGCCAGAGGGAAGCCGACGGCGACACCAAGAACGAGCTCCTCGAGTATCTGCGCAAGGCGCACCTCACCACGGAGCTCGACGACATCCTCCCCTTCATGCGCTACATATTTGTGCAGACGCCCTCGTTCAAGCACATCATGCCGCTGCACCACCAAAAGGCCCACGCCCGCGACATCATCGTGGTCGAGAAGCCCGGGCTGCACCTGGTGTGGTACTACGACCGCATCTTCATCATGCCCATCCCGGCCTACTTCTACTCGACCGCCTTCTGGGTCTTCCTCGAGCAGGCCGAGCCGACGGCCTACAAGGCGGCCGTGGGCTTTATGCGCGGCTACTACTACCTGATCCAGTACCAGGTCGACTTTGACAAGGCCTGCGCCATAGGCCTGATCCCCGTGCTGCCCGACGGCACCAACAAGCACCCGACCTACGAGCAGTTCTACGACTTCATCGCGCCCTTCTGCCACGTCGACGACGCCTCGGTCAGCCGCCGCTACCACTACGGTGAGCTGCGCCTGACGCGCATCAACCGCACCTACGTGCTGTTCAAGTTCCGCCTGGCCTACTTCCATATCTACCCGCAGTGGGGCTCGTTCCTGGCCCACCTGCTGGCGCCCATCATCACCGTCTTCGCCGTGTGCTCCGTCGTGCTCAACTCGATGCAGGTCAGCCTCGCCGCGCTGAGCTCGGGGCCCGTGCAGGACGCCTGGCCGTCCTTGGTCAGCGTGTCGCTCTACTTCCCCATCGCCGTCATCGTGCTCATCGCCGTCGTCATCGTCGCCGCCTTGTGCGGCATGTTTGTCAAGGGCATCGCGGATCTGATCTGGGTGAACAAGACGCGCAAGCGCAAGGAGGCGGGCGATCCCGATGCCGGCGAGAAGAGCCACGGTGTGATTTGGTAGCACCTCACGCACCCGTGGTGATCTTTTCGGCCGTCGGTTTGTATCCTCCCTCCGTTTGAGGCGCCGCGTCTGGTTCATTGCCCTTTCTGGATTAGGCGTGGGCAGATGCGAAGATTAATACCCCTTTTGCATTTTGTACATCATGACTCGTTATGATGAACGATTTTGGATATTTAAGTTTCAACCATCCATCGAGAGATGATTATGTCTAATATCCGGTTGCTTGATTGGAATAGGGATGGAGGACTAGACACAGGAGTTATCTACGTTGATTCTGAGCCGATAATTAAATGTATTTCTTTAACGAAATCAAGCCCGGACTGTCGGCAGTCAGCTGGTGTTTTTGACCGTTGAAATCGAAAATATGAGAGTTGCCCTTGGCACACGGCTCGTTCTTGTCAAAAGCTTGGCGGTCAAGCCACCCGCGAGTTATCATTTCACCATACTACGTTACAGCCAGCTCTGACTGAAAGCGGAATAGCCTCCAGCACAAGTTCGCTGCATTTGGTGTCCGCGGAAACCGATTCCGACTACTTACCTCGGAGGCGGCATGATAATGCGGCGGCCGCTCCCGGACTCGGCGCGACGTTGGCTCCGCATATGTTTCCGTGTTGGCTACTTATGGGATCGGCGTCGTCCTTACGTTACATCATCTAACAGTCATCGCATGAGACTCCACAGTCGGTAAATACACCTAAGGATAACCTCAAACTCACTGCAACCATGCCGAATCTCACCTTTGACTATTCAACTATCCCGGACCTGGCCGGCCGAGTGGTGTTGGTGACGGGAGGTAAGTAACACCACCATGGTAATTCTCCTTCCCCCGGCCCTTTCGTTCCCCGCGCCCCATGCCGTGCCCTCATTAACCAACCAACCAACCAACCCAGGCACGGGCGGCATTGGCGCCGAAGTAATCGTCGAGCTCGCCAAGCACAACCCATCGCGCATCCTCTTCACCGGGCGCAACGCAGCCGCAGCCAACACCACAATCCAGCGCGCACAAGCCGGCGCCCCAACCGCCGCCCTCACCTTCGTCCCCTGCGACCTAGCCAGCCTAAGCTCCGTCAAGGCCGCGGCGGCGAGCATCCTCGCGCAGACAAGCCGGCTGGATGTCTTCCTCGCCAATGCAGGCATCATGGCGCGCCCCGCGGGCCTCTCAGCCGACGGCTACGAGATCCAGCTGGCGACCAACCACCTAGGCCACGCGCTGCTAACCAAACTCCTCCTCCCCCTGCTCTCGCGCACAGCGAGCCTCCCCGGCGCGGACGTGCGCGTGCTCTACACGTCCAGCACTGCGTGGCGCGGCGGCCGGCTCGCCTGCGACGCAACCTTCAAGACCCCCATGTCATCGCCGCTCATGGGCCGCTGGCTGCGCTACTGCAACACCAAGCTGGCCAACTTGCTCTACGCACGCGAGCTGGCCGCGCGGTATCCCGAGATCTTGGCATTCAGTCTCACCCCCGGCGTGGTGGGCACGGCGCTGGTGACGGATCTGGGGTTTGGGGACCGGGCATTCATCTACGTGAGTCAGTTGGGTAGGGTTTTGACGCCGGAGCAGGGGAGCTGGAATCACCTCTGGGGCATCAGTGTGCCGAGGGGGCAGGTGGCGCGCGGCGCCTTTTACGAGCCGGTTGGCGTGCTGGCGGAGAGCGTAAAGGCGGTGGCGAAGGAGGCGGAGGTCAGGGCTAGGTTGTGGGAGTGGACTGAGCGGGAGCTGGCGCCGTGGATGGAGTGAGTGAGTGAGTGGTGGTGAGGTGGAATGGGAGTTTGGAGACTGATTAGTCCAGTCTGTTGAGAACATTTCATGATGCTGATGGAACGGCTTGTATCTATTAATCAATTCATCTTTTAGTTAATCTGTCTGGTGTCTTTGTTCTTTTCTTTCCCAGCAGACTCATTACGCCAAGCCAGCCGCCCTGTTTGAAAGAAGGTTCCTGGGGCTGAAGTAGGTGATTAACAGTAGGCCCCCGGCTACCCTGCGCTTTGTGACGAGACGAGCGACGGGATGAGCTCGGGCATCAAGTATTTTCTTGATAGGCAACTACCTGTCACTATAGACATGACGTTGTCTTGCGGTTTTGGCTTTCGTCCAAGCGTTTCAGCGGATCAGAGGTCTGTGTTTAACTGCCAATCCCCTCAAGACTCGTCGTGAAGCTCGCTGACAGAGCAGAATCGCTTATATGCTTGGACTCGACGCAGCCGGGGCTCTGCGTGCGCGATCGGCCTGCGTATCGTGGTGAATAGAGGCATTCCACCCTGCCGGAATTCATAAATACCAAAATAGACATTGTAGTCAAGACAAGACTCGACATCATGCACCACTGGTTTCCTTGCTCTGGCGGGTTTCTGCCGCAAGAGAACTCTCCAGTGAACAGCTGATTGATTACCATGGTCGCAAAGACCTCCAAAGACCCGGCTGAAGATGGTTTGAAATCGGGGCTTGCGCTTGGGTTGTTGACGTGGGCAAGCTCGTGATTATTTGCCAAGGTCGCAGACTCTGCCACTGTTTCTGGTTGATATTGCCCTTGTTTTCTTCAGGGACGACAACTTGGCTGCACTGGCTCGCCGTCCGACGCGCAATATTTCCCAGCTCTGGCATCGCGTAGGACAGTAACGAGGCGCTGTGACAGCGTCTCATATGGTTTGAAGGCCAACCACCGCCGGTATATGGCCATTTCGAGACCGGATGACGCTTGGGCGGGAGGGCGGGAGGGGTGGTCCAGCCTCTCGAGAAACGCGGATGGGACCTTGCTGGTGTAGATATACAGCCACTTAGCATCCTTGGGGCGAGTTATCAGCATCATCGACAGAATGCTCGCACTGGTCGCCTCGGTTGTCGCGTCGGTAGGATAGATCTCGTCCTGCTTTTTGCTTTTCTTGTTTTCGCCCTTCCCATGCAGCCGCTGCTCCTGAGCTATCGCGATGAGGACCGCGGCAATATACGGGTCCTCAAGGCGGGTTTTAGGCTTCAGACGTCGTAGCAGTTTCCTGGCGCGGTGAACCCCGGGGATGTTGAGACGAGGATTGTGGCCCAAACGTGGCCAGGGCCCGCGACCTTGATTTCTCTGTAACGGGCGATCTCGGATAGGTCGAGATAGACAAGCTGCGCTGGTGGCGGAGGGTGCAGAGGGGATTCTCGCGGCTGGGAGAAGGGGCCGCACGGTAGAGGGGCAACGGCGCGGCGGGCATAGTAAAAGTCAACTTGATACCTGAATTGAAAGCCACGATTAACTGCACATTGCATTGAAAAGGAAAGCCGGGGAGCGGGACAAAGATATAGGCGGGGTAGGCGGTGACAGGACTGGCTTGCCAACTTACCTGTAGCATTTGAGCTCTCGCACAAGCGTGGATAGACAGTACCCCTTCGGACCCGGTCTACTCGATGTCGCGAGAGCGCGCGCTAGGCTAGTGTCTCCCGGAGGCTCGTCTGCACTACCACCGTCGGCTAACATGGTATCGGCAGGCGATGAAGGAGTCACCGGCGGGACGGTAATGACTCCATCGTCGAAGAATTGGCAGCGTAGAAGGCTAAGGTGTCGCGCCGTCCACAGCAGCGGATGGACGAACAGCCGCTCGCGGGGGAAGGTGGCCATTAAGCGAGAGATGGAGAGACCATTCGATATTGATTGGGGTTTCGCCGTCTGTCGTGGCCGGGGCGGTCACGTTCGCAACATGAAATAGGTCTTGACTTAATGCGGTGGTTATGTCAACAAAGCCATGAAGGAAGGATGTTTATATTCTACGTGTAGCTTGTTCTCACGCAGACCAGCAGGCTCGTGCGCCAGTTAGCGCGAGTTAAGGCATGGATTGTTCAGGCACAGTGCAGATCAAGCGCTCCCCACCGCTCCCAACCCCACAGCTCCACCATCAACCCCGCGTAACCTGATCCACCAAGACATCGGCAAGCTTCCGTGTGTAAGGCGAGACGAGAGTCGACAATTCTCTATGGATTGAAGCATGACGTACTTCGAAACCATTACATCGAAACGGGTGCTCCGGAGGCACACGCACAAGTACCCGCCACTGTATCGGCGTAAGCAACATGACCTCCCCGCGGCGAGCGGGTGGGGCACAGAGGAGCTCTTTGCCAGCCGCAGCGGGGTCCTGAGGTATCGCACGGCCTCGTCCTCAGCCTTTCTCGAGCCGCCTTCCAGGCCAACCGTCGCCGAGCTCTCCAGAATTATCGATCCGCTACAGCCCGGAAACGAACTCCTGGCCGAGACGGAGCTCATGCTCCTGCTAGGCGGCACGGCGGGCATGTTCTGGGCGGCGCTGCACCGCTTCACCGGCCCTCAGCATCTTCGGATGATGGGTGCCGACGTCCACGCCGACGCTCACTCCGACGCTGATGACCTCGAGATGCCTGACCTCGGCGACGTGGCTGGCATTGGAGCCCAAAGCGACGACCATCTCCCATCTCTCGCCCCGTGCCTACCTCAGCGCACCCGTCGCCAGGCCCAACAACACCCAGACTACGTCGACAGCAGTCATATCCAGATCGCCAGCAGCAGTCCGGTTCCCGACTCGCACCAGAGCAGTTCCTTCGCGAGCGACAACGTAGGCTACGTCTCGCGTGAAGAGCACACGCGGCGGGCCATTTCGGAGGATGCGACTGTGGAGCTCGCTTCCGCGTTCCTGCGGCACGCGCTGGTCTACTGCCAGCTACAGAACATTACATCTGCTGATAGCTCCTCGTTGCTGCTGCTCGAGTATTCAGGCATGCGGCGGCGTATGTTGGCCCTCTTCGGTTAATCCGGGCGCTCGTCCCTCAAGCTCGAAGCCACAGCCGATGGCGAGATCGCGCTCCTCGACAAACATTCTGCGGCCCACTTCGTTCGTCACGGCGAGGTGCTTGCGTTGCTGGAGGCGAAGAAGCACTTCAATCTCATCCAAGACGGACGGCCAGTCATTACCGATCGTATCCTCGGCCAGGTGGCCGGTAAGGCGGTCACGCTGCGGTTGGCCCTTTGCTGAAGCCCAGTTACCCCGGACCAGAGAGTCAGTCTTTCGCGCGCACCTTTTAACCATCTTCTCTCACCATTCCCCCCTTTTCTTACTTCTCAAACTCTCTCAACTTGACTCATGTGAAAGGACAATCTCGACTCCCCTCGGTAGGCTGTACAACGCCGAAATTGACACTTAATTCCCTTATTAGCACGGTCGTGATCATTTTAGCCACGCGGCAGTACTTATGCTTCCCAAGCTTCAATATCCCAGACGCATACGTGGAAAGATTTCAGTACCCAGATGAACTAAGGTCCCAGAACGACAGGGATATGAGTGACGACGATGGAGGTTCGGCGGGTGAGGATGACGGCGATGGCGATGACGATGACGATGACGAGGCGATGGAGTAAGCTGAAGATGAAGATGAAGAAGAAGAAGAAGAAGAAGAAGAAGAAGAAGACGAGGGATAAGGGGTCATCACCGTACACGCTACGGACTGGCTCGATCTTGGTACCACACGTTGCCGCCAGCTCGCCTGCGATAATATTGCGGCGCTTGTGGATTGGAAACAAAAAGCAGAATAAGATTTCGGTCGAGAGAAACACTGGCAGGGCGTGGTGACAATGCTTGGGGGAGCCACTGCCGATATACCTACCTGATTTTGGTCATGCCTGCACGTCCTCTGAGACGGGGGCCGACCGGCCGAACGTGGCGCCGTGGCTGGATCGCAGGGGAACGGCCGTGACGGCAGGGGTGAAATCGCGAAGTCGCCGCAGTCTGGCCCGTGGGGTGCAACGACAAATGACGAATAGACTCGGGACGGATGTGCCACAGCACCGGATTCCGGAGCCGGGTGAAAAGCTCGCGCACCGGGTAGGAACAATACCTGGTATCTTTCAAGGCTGCTTTCTTGCCTCCAGGTCATCATAACGAAGGGCTATGTGAAGTACAGGTATCTGAGGTACTACCTCTGCCTTCCATGTCCATTCGAAGCGAAGAACAACCGGGTTCCGTCATGTCGTTGTCGGCTTCCCCCCCAACTATCTGGTATCACTTCACATTTATGGGGCAATCGCGTTGGAGTCTGTTGCATTGCGGCAGGTAGTGGTTGGTCAGTCGTCGTTTGGTGCGATGCAAGGAGCTAGTACGAGTTGAGGCAATGGCGTCAGCGCCGCGGCACGCGATCGGCATCTTTTCCCCTTCCATGCAACGAGCGAAGCTGCCCCCAAACCTCGACCGCAACAACGACACATCCCCGTCAATCGCCATCCGCATCACCCTGGTCGCACCGTCGCCGTGCTGCAACAGGAAGCTCAGAAGCTGACCGCAGCACCCGAGCAGCCCAACATCTCCAACGGGCTGTGGTACCTTCCCGCTTTCGCCTAGCTTCCGACCGGCTGGGTAAGCACGGCAGATTGGTCCTGTTGCATTGAAGCTCCAAATCACCACTTACGGGACCCATGTTGGCGGAGACTGAGAAGAAGACTCGCGCTGGGTTGATCTGATCGTCGTGGTCGCATGCCTTCGTCTTGTCATTGATATTGTCTGCCGTCCCCACGCCGGCTGCTTGTCAAGGTAAGTCCTCCTCCACTTCTCCTCCCCTCCTCCCCACCTCTCCCAGGAACCAGGAAGCCCGAAGCAGGAAGCAGGATGGTCAAGCTTTGCGGTCTTGTCGCCGGCACGCTGTGCCTGGCCCAGCTTGCCAGCGCCACTTTCCGGACGTCTTTGACCCTCAAAGACTTCCGCGCGCAGGTACGGACAGGCTTACTCGTATCCCAACAACCCTGAGAGTGGCTCGTCCGAGTGCTTGCTGACAACCCTGCCCCCTTTGCAGTTGGAAGCGCATCAAGCAGAAAAGCATGCCGCCACCGTAGCCCGAGATGTGAAGCCGTCGTTGCTGTATCCCGCCCGCACCCTCCAAGTGCCCGTCGACCATTTCCACAACGAGTCCAAGTACGAGCCGCACACCAACGCGACCTTTCCCCTGCGGTATTGGTTCGACCGCAGCCACTACAAGCTTGGGGGCCCCATCATTGTCCTCCAGAGCGGCGAGACCAGCGGAGTCGGCCGCTTGCCGTTCCTGCAGAAGGGCATTGTTTCGCAGCTGGCTGAGGCCACGGGCGGACTGGGCGTGATTCTCGAACACCGCTACTATGGAACGAGCTTCCCCACGTCGGATCTCAGCACCGAGAGTCTGCGATTCCTCACAACGGAGCAAGCTCTCGCCGACATGGCATACTTTGCCAAGCACGTCGTGTACGAGGGGCTGGAGCATCTGGACCTGACCGCGCCGAAGAACGCCTACATCGCCTACGGTGGCTCGTATGCCGGAGCTTTTGTTGCCTTCCTGCGCAAGGTGTATCCGGACGTCTACTGGGGCGCCATCTCGTCCTCGGGTGTCACTGAGGCCATCTACGAGTTTTGGCAGTACTATGAAGCGGCAAGGATTTACGCGCCGCAGGACTGCGTCCATGCCACGGAGAAGCTGACCAACGTTATTGACAACATCCTAATCAAGAAGACCGGTACCGAGTATGTACAACGTTTGAAGACGGTCTTTGGCCTGGGAAATCTCACACGGAGCGACGACTTTGCAAACACAGTGAGCTTCGGCATCTCGGGCCTGCAGTCGACCAACTGGGATCCCGCGCTCAACAGCACCGACTTTGGCTTCTACTGCGACAATGTCAGCTCCACCAAGCTCCTTTTCCCTGGCGCAGCGAGGCTCTCGTCCGAGGTGAAGGATCTCATCACGGCTGGCGGATACGGTGACGAGGTCGACACGCTCGCTAACCAGATGCTCAACTACATCGGCTATGTCAACGCCACGGTTGTCTCGGGTTGCAAAGGGAATCAGGACGCGTGCTTCACCAACTTCAACTCCACATTCTACCAGCAAGACGGTCTCGATCAGGATTGGAGGGCTTGGCCATACCAGTACTGCACAGAGTGAGTTTTCGCCCCTTGATTTGAGGTAGTCTACCTGAAGCTAACGCCCTCCAGATGGGGATACCTCCAAACTGGTTCTGGTGTGCCAGCTGACCAGCTCCCGCTCATCTCGCGCCTCATCAACTTGAACTTCACATCAGTTGTCTGCCGAGAAGCGTTTGGCATTACCAAGCCCTCCGATGTGGAGGTGATCAATAAATATGGCGGCTTCGAAATCAGCTACCCGCGGTTGGCCATTGTCGATGGTGAGAAGGACCCCTGGCGTGCCGCCACACCTCATGCTATCGGCCTGCCCCAGCGCGTGAGCACTGTCAGCGAGCCCTTCATCCTGATCAAAAACGGAGTTCATCACTGGGACGAGAACGGTCTCTTTCCTAACCAGACTACGCCAAACCTGCCGCCAGCCCCTGTTGTTGAAGCACAGAGCGAGGAGGTGGAGTTTGTCAAGGCATGGATGGTCGAATGGAGGAAATCGAGATGTAGGGCTGGAAGACGATGACCGACGGAACCGCGTAAGTACTAACTGACCTGCAGCAGACGACCAACGCGTAGAAGCCGTTCCGGGTGACTTGTGATGAGGGCGAGTAAACATGCTAGGCCTCATAGGTATGGATACACGTACATAATACATCTGTATTTCGGACCCAAGACCTCATCGCATGGCATGTTGAGGCCGTTGGTGCGAGCTATGAAGTACGTTTACTGTTCCAATCGATCTTCCCCAACCAAACGCAAGGTGGCTACCTGAGGGTGCAACAAATGGGACTGGTGCTAGGAAAGATACGTTCGTGCAGAGCTACAGGTACTTGTTCTGCCATGTGATTGCAGGGAGGGGGGCTACATCTTTCCACGGGAGGGGCTGCCGAACGCACCTGTTGAGGGTTCATCCGAGATGTCGTTTGCATGGCATCCGCTCCATCCTCCCTTACCTTGACTGCGCTGATGGTTGCTGGCACGAAGCCGCTATTTCGATCCGATGTTGCCGCGCCAAGAACGAGACGGTGAGCATATTTCCCAGGTAAGCGGTTCCTACACTACACCGTACACCGTACCTTATATGAGCGAGCCACTGCGCTGGTTTGAGCTGCTTTAGAGTTTGGATGGATGGCATGTTTTTTCGTGATCCGGGATGGGATGGGGGTGGTGTTGCTCGCCTTGTTTGAGCTGCCTGATCCGACGTGTTGGTTTCTTGCTTGCCTGCCCTGGTTTAGATCGAGCGCATTTGAGCTCAATGCCTCGAGATCTTGAGTACGGGCGGCAGGAAGGCAGGTCTCATGATTGACACGCAGCAGCTGGCTTCGACCATCTTACCTGTTAGTGTACCAAGGCCGTCCGACTAAAAGTGCGCACCTTTGAGCATGTTTCCCTGCGTAGGTAGGTGGACCTGGCCCCCTGCATTGAAGGCTGGATGGATGGAGGTTGTTGAGCTACAGTACTTAAGAATGAGATGATGTGACGGGATGGGGTGAGGTGAGTGGGTAGACCTCGGACCTCAGGCGTCATTCAGACGAGCTTCGGCGAATCAGGCGCTGGGGCCAGCGCCGTCCGGCTCCCCCGACCCCGCCATCCCGGGTCCGTCCTTCAGCGTTTGCGTGCATGCTTCCGTCCGTTACTTCTCTTGGCGGGGAGAAAAGGTCGTTCGCTCCCTCCAGGGGATTCCTTCCGCTTCAAGGAGCTGCCGCTGCTGGGTGGGGTGGGAAAATTGAATCAGGTTGGCGTGACGGGAGGTGGTTGCAGCTGTTACGGGTTATTCTGGCGCATTTTTTTGCTCAGGGCCTCTCATCGTCCGTCGGCGTGGCTTCCAGTGGAAGGTCTCACAGATTCGGCAAGAGCAAACATCCTGACAGATGCAACAGTATGTCGGTACCTCGGTGAGCAAGAAAGAGAAGAAATGCGCGGGATTTGGGACGGAAAGAAAGAAAAAAAAAGCATCAGATTGCAGTACGATCGTGATCCGGATTGTGGCTCCGGCTAACTTGCGCGTGGCGGTAACACTGCACGACCAGACCATGGGCGAAACACTGGATTACCTTCCCTGAGGTGACAGGCGGTCGATGATACCAACCTTGCTGGATGGGATGGATGCTCTTTCCAATATAAGCCGTCCTAGGTCCACTCTAGATCAGCACCACGCCAGAGTCTCCTTCCAGCTTTGTCATTCAGCCAACAGGAGCGCCCCAGCCAAGCTTGGCCTTAAAAGCTTCACCTCTGCACTTCCACCATTCCTCGTTTGGTTGTTGTTTACCGAGATATCCTCACTGTTCAGCAATATTCCAACTATTGCCTATCCTTCATCGCCGTCGCCTTACCCTCCTTTTCACAGGGCATCCTCAATACCTCAATATCGTAGACATACCTCCAACAAGGCCACCGGTACCGTTTGACCTCCGAGTCTGTAATGGACCATTCCGACCACTCGGATACAACAACAGCAACCGACTCAGGCATGGACATGGGCATGGGAGGCCACGACGCCATGGGCGGGCCGCCCTGCAAGATCTCGGTACGCACCCCAATCCTGCCCGACCTCCCAGCCCATCCCATTGCGGTATCCTAACTCAAGCCGGGATACATTAGATGCTCTGGAACTGGTACACCACCGACGCCTGCTTCCTCTCGCCTAGCTGGCAGATCACAGGCCAAGGGTCCTTCGCCGCGACGTGCATCGGCATCATGCTGATGGTGGTCCTGCTCGAGGCCCTGCGCCGCCTGGGCAAGGAATACGACGCGTGGATCCTGCGCGCCTTCAACCGCCGCATCAGCGCGCTGGCCGCGCAGAAGGAAATCTCGGGCGTCAGCACCCAGGGCGCGGTGCGCAAGCGGCTGGCGATGCCATGGACGTCGTCGTCCCCTGACCACGGCGACCGCCAGACGATCAGCTTCCGCGCATCCCCGCTGCAGCAGCTTGTCCGCTCGCTGCTCTACGCCGCCACGTTTGGCCTGGCTTACATCATCATGCTGCTGGCCATGTACTACAACGGGTACATCATCTTCTGCATCATCATTGGCGCCTTCATCGGCAAGTTCTTGTGCGACTGGATGACGAGGAAGATTGTGATTGGCATTGACCAGGGGGCTAGCGGTGTCGACGCTTGTGGCGGGGGGATCGAGGATCCGACTGTTTGCTGTGGGTGAGAAAGACAAGTTGGTGGAGTTTGTTCTGTTCGGCCGCCGTGGTGGGATTAATGACAGGTGTTACGAAAGAGACAGAAGAATCGGGGGAGAGAGAGAGAGAGAGAGAGATGCATCTAATACCATTCAGCCACTACAACTGATGAACAGCCATTCCACCTTGCCCGGGCTATGATGTTCCCGCCGTTGCCTTCTGAATGTCGTCGGCAAGAGCCACACTGCTCTGGTAGACGACCTCGGCGCCCGCGGCGTGTGCGATCTGGTGCTCGTGATTCCATTCTACCACCTCCTGCACCATGCCCTCGAGCGTCGTGAGGAGACCAGTGTACCCGATGCCCCCGTCTTCAACACGCCGACTGGCCGCTGCGGCCGTTGCAACGACGTGCGTACAGATGGAGAACAGAGCCGGCTGGAGATGTTTCACCTCGCCCATGAGCGGAGGAAAAGCTCTCCGCAGTTGGGGGACTTTGACAAGGAGGAGGTTGTAGCACTCGACAGGGTACGAGATTAGGAGCATCACGACGGGCTGGAGGAGTATCACCCGGAACGGTGTGACGGCAAGCGAGCCGATGAGAGAGTACAGGTCGCTGTACGCAATGGGGGGGTTGGGGTCTGTGATGGTGAACGGTCTCCCAGCCTGCGGGGCCGACGCAGACCCTGGCGGCGCGAGGACCGCCTCGAGCTGCAAGTGGGCGACGGCCGCGTTGATGCCGTGCACAAAGCTCTGGACAATATGCGAGGTCCATCTGTGGGGAAACCGCCAGTTAGCATCCGCCTGCCGTGGTCAGTTAGGAACGGAGAGAGTCGGGAGCCCTTACGTCGGCGCGACACCCATGTTCAGCGGGCCGCCGACAGTGTTGTCGCTGGGGTTGCCGTACACTCCGTGGGCGGGGCGGATGCAGCCCGTCCGGAGGCTGGGGGCGTTCGCGGCGCAGACAATGCGCTCGGCCGCGGCCTTGGAGGCGGGGTAGTTGGCGTAGTACTCGCCGTGCCGGCGCGGCGGCGCGAAGAAGTCGGCCTCGTCGGCCACCTGCCAGAAGTCGCGCGGCTGGCTCGAGGCGGACCACATGCGCCACGGCGCGAGCCAGAACCCGACGGGCCGGAGGCTGATGCTGCCCGACGTGGTGGACACCAGGACGTCGGCGCCGGCGCGACGGGAGGCGTCGACGACGTGCTGCGTGCCGCGCACGTTGACGGCCTCGCAGAAGCTGTACGTCAGCTTGGAGCGGTCCGACGGTACGATGATCGCGGCCGTGTGGAAGACGGTCAGCGGGAGGTGTGCTACGGCGCGGGGCCATGGCTTGGCGAAGGCGGTCTCGGTCGATGCGGCGGACGAGATGTCGGCCTGCGCGAACTCGACTGCCGATGCTGGGCCGGTCAGCATGTCCTTCCGGATGGGCGTGCGGAAGTCAACTATCCGGATGCTCCCGGGGGGCTGGCCCCGCTCCAGGAGCTGCAGGACAATGTAGCCGCCGACAAGACCTGTTGTACCGTTAGTGTCTTTTTCTGCTCAAGAAAATCTCCACTACAGTGTGTAAGGTATATATGGACGGTGTGTGTGGACAGTCCCGGGTCATAGGTCGTGCTGAAAGACGGGAGCGACCTTGGGGACGTACCAGAGCCGCCGGTGACGATATACCGCCTGCCAAGCTTGGGGAGAAGGCGGTTGGCATAGCTTTTCGTGGTGACGGGGTTGCGTTCCAGCTTTTGGTACGTTTCGCGGAGCAGCTTTTTGGTCCATCTCGTTGGCGACACCTTCTTCACCGCGGCTGGCGTGCTTTTCATCAGCTGGTTCAGGCGCACCAGGTACAGTGCTACAAGAACAAGCACGACAGCTCCCGTGGCCAGGAACGGCCTGTCTAAAGCCATTTCCATTTGGATTTAGAATTGTATTTGGATCTGGGGGCGGTCATCTGAGGAGCTGAGTAATCCGGCAATACATGGAGTTGAGTGGTGCTAATATTCACTTTGGTCTCGAAGGGGGGTGGGAGGAAGTCCTGTCGTTTTGCGGACTGAACGAGGCCAGCTTGTCCAGCGCTGGCTCGTCTCCTGTCCGGTCGTGGGCCGAGATGGATGGATGGAACCATGCTGACTGATTTCCAGGTTGCGTGCGTGCGTGCTGCTGTTGGACGGGAAATGGTGGTGCGGGAGGTAAGGTCGGTGGCTGTTTCCCGTTGTCGATGTGCAGCTTGGCGGGTGTGACCAAGACAGGGCCGGTGAAGATGCGGGACGCGGGGGAGCGCAGCAGGCGCGAGACCCACTATAGTTTTAGTGCGGTATGGGGTGTAGTGGTGCCGCCTTCCACTCGGGCTCAACGGCTACAGTACCTGTTGCAACGGTCCAATCTTCCCACCTCGTGTCGCCTGCGCGGTTTCGAGGCTGAGCAGCTGTCGAGCTCCTGAGGCCTCACCTTGCCTGGCACTGGACCCGATCCTTCGGTACAACCAGATCCCTACCCTACGCGAGATCGACCATGCCGCCATTCGACATCAAGGGCCTCGCTTGGCACACCACCGCACCCGAATCCATCGCTTTCTTCTCAACACTCGCATCGACTGCCATCAAACAACAAGCCGATGCAGGAGATTTCGTAAACCAGCCGCCAGCACAGGGTAATCTTGAGCTACCCTTGGTTATTTGTACCACGTTTCTCCATCAAAACCCACAGGCACGCAAATGGACGGGGCTGACGAGTCTGGTCGCCGCCATGCAAAGGTTGGCCACCGCAAATCTCGCAATGGCTGCAAAAAGTGCAAGACCCGACGCGTCAAGGTGAGCCCCAATTGCTGAAATAACTACGGCCGCCCGCATCTCACCACCGCGACTAATGCTTTTTTTAGTGCGACGAATCCCGACCTGTCTGTCGGAGCTGCGCTCGACTCGGGTTAGAGTGTGAATGGCCTGTCAATGTGAGACACCCTAAGCCCACACCTCATTCTGCGCCAGGAGGAGCCCGTGATCTGGACATTCTGGCACCCAGTCCGGGGACATCACACAGTCCCGCCTCCTCGTCCCAGGGCTATACTTCCACCCCGGGACAGCCGTCGTCCGACGCCTCGGGACCTCCCGCCGCCCTCAACACCCTACGCCCGCGGGCCAACGAGCCACTGTTTGCCTCCTTCGACACCGACAGCTCCCCCGAGGTTATCCTCCCCGAGTCACGCGAGCGTCGCATGCTCGAGCATCGCCTCATGCAGCATTACATCAGGCACATGGTCCGGCCTTCTCCGCTGAGTCCCGGGAAGGCCTGGTCCGACTTGTTCACCCTCAAAGTCCCTGAGCTGGCACTCGAGAACGACAATCTGCTATATTGTATCCTTGCCAATGCGTCGAGTAACCTGCTGCGACGCGAGCCCGGCAACCAGCAACTGTTTGCGGCGCGGCAGAGCTATTTGATCGCTGCGATTCGTGAGCAGCGCAAGATGGTGAACAATCTCAACATCGACAATGCCGATGCCGTCTGCCTGGCCTCCCTTCTACTGCTCGTGAACTCCTGGGCCGCCTTGCAGGACCGCCCGCTCGAGCCGTACTCGGCACCGCTCGAATGGCTGATGATGGGCCGTGGAGCCGGAGCCCTGATCTGGATGAGCATCGAGGCCGTGGAGAAGTGCGGCTCGGAGGAGCGCAAGGCAGCCTCGAATCTATCTGTCATCCGAAATTCGTACCCACGCTTCGGCGACGACGAATCCTACTTTGACGCCTCCATGCGCGCAAACTTTACCGGCGTGCTGACGCAGAAGCTCCCGTCCGGCGACACTTGGGATGACGAAACGCGTGACGCGTACGAGAAGGCGCTTTCCTACGTCGGCTCCATCCAGAGGGCTATCGACCATGGAGAGCCCGTCTACGCAGTCATCCGCAGAGTCCAGGTCTTTGCGCTCCTGGTCCCGCGCCGCTTCGTCGACTTTTTGGAGGAGAAACGTCCTCGCTCCCTCGTCATCCTCGCCCACTTCTTCACTACCGTTGCGCAGCTGCCCAATGTCTGGTGGATTGGGGCCGACGACGGCGACCGCGAACCAACACCGACTCGTGAGATTCGTGCAATAAGTGAGGTCCTCCCCGCCGAGTGGCAGGGACAACTTGTCTGGCCACTCGATATTGTCGGCTTGAGATAACACTCCACGACTCGTCTACCTTTCGGACACTCGTCCATCATGGAGAGACTACTTGTACTCCTCTTCGCTCATCTGATTGGTTCGTGTTGTCGATGATTGATGGGTGGGTTTGGTTGGGGGGTTTGGATGATAAAATCGGGGGCGGCGTGTGCCCCGTTTCCACCAGGGCCCACGCCTCTGACATGCCGCCAAGCAACGCCATGACAATCCGATAAACCTAGCCACGTGCTAGCTCGTGCAGTATTGACCCGTACCGTAGGTATGTTTTAGTGCTCCGAAATTCCCCCCCCCGTTCACGATCCTCCCTGGAAGATGGTTCCCTACGCCGCTATTCGATCTCACTAGGCACTAGCGGCGTGTTGGCTGACTGGACTCCAGTCACTGGAAGCCGTCCTGGCCGACCCACACACCTAGCCTCGTGTCCTAGACAGGGACAGACGGATCCCGTTTGAAGTACGAAGTTGGTACCTACCTTAGTTCTGCGCCTCCGATTTGTTCTGGAATATTCATCCGACACGTTCTGTGAGGCTATAATTATTACCGACAAAGTTTCCGTTGAAAAGTTACTTCATCTATCTTGACCATCTCCCAAAATCGTCATCAGAGGGCACCTTCTTCATTTGGTATGTCGGTATCTCGACAACTAGTTCGCTCTTCTCGGAACTCGGCCACGCTTGGCACCTTTTCTCGATCCGCAGCAGCTCCCGCCCGCCATTGCCCCTGTCTGGCTTTTGTCATTTCTGTTACCCTACAGCTGAATGCGGGGTGGAAGTTATCGCTATCGATTTTCTAGCATCAACGACCGACTCTTCCGCGACATACAAATCGAAACCCGGCTCATTCCCGATCACGAACAATTTCTTATCGCTAGTGATCGCCAAGTCAGAAATGACCGGGGAGGGACTGTGTTGGAGGGCAGCGAGTGAGATGCACGGGTTCCTACCCCGCAACTGATTCAATATCACTCCCGACTTGGGTTCGTTTTTACTCTATCCGGGTTAGTGAACATCACTCCTTATCAAGACCCCCAATACCCTCAAGTCGGTCTCGTCATCCTTAGCATGGAAACACCCACCGTCGAGCCACAATCCTCTCCGTAGAGTCTTCCACGGAAGTTTCGCTTCTCCGCCTATGCCAAGGCTGCAGAGCATGGATGTCCTGGAGGCCGCAGCTCGTAGCGTGTTCCTCCTACGATAAGCATCGTAGCTGCGTGCCTCGCTGCACCAGCATATTCGTCCTCCAGTTGCGCATTGGGAAAGGTCTACCACATTCCCAGGTCCCGACAATGTATGGCCCGCATCCACAAACCCGGCACGACGGTAGCGGCAAGAGATAAGATCCGAGTCAAGAACGAGGACGGTTCCAGGTGGTTACTAATACCAATCCGGAGCGCCTCTTATCGGGCGTTTTGAAGACCCCGGGGCTCTCAGAGGCGGTCTGCTTAGGAGGGCGGTCTAAGGTCTTGACCGGACTGCAGCTTACTTGGAGGTGTTTTCTCTGTTATCCGCCTGCTGATAAGGCGGGGGGGGAGAGGGTAACTCTGGGACAGCAAATAGCCCAGGGACAGTTAGTGTTTGGCGCGAGATCCTTCTCAAATACTAACAAAACCCAAAAACGTTGTGCCGAGGACCTCCAAAAATTGCGAGGTTCGTGTTCGTATGCTATCCCCCGCCGAACACTAACTGCCCCAGGGTTTTTAACTTTCCTAGAGTTTTGAACCCCCCACTAGTAGGCGGATAGCAAAAAAAGAAACGACCCAGATCCCAGAGTACGAGGCACAAAACGGCACCGAAGACCTATATAAGCAAGTCTTCCATGGCACTCCCACGGTACGATGAGGAACTCCTACACCCCCGAGCATCGCCACTGCCGCCTCTCTCACAATGGCACGTTCATTGGTTCTTCTAATCTTCTCGGCCATATCGGCCGCATCTGCGCAACTCGCTTCCACTGGTCTCTCCGTCACCTTCCACGATGTCAACTACTACATCTCGCCCTTCTCATCCGGCAACGTGACCATCAGCCCCACATCCCTGTCAAAGGTGCCTAGCGTCTATGGCTTCAAGCCTGTGACTGTGGTACAGGGGGCAGTTGCGCAGTCTGAGCTTCCTGGCCTGTTCACGAAGTGGGCTGCGTCTGATGATGTCTTCCAGCCAGCTTTCGCCGGGGCTGTCTTCTTGGCGGGCAAGACAACCTGCGTCACGAAGAAGGAGATTGTTCCCGGTGCCTCGACTGTCCTCGTGGCGCTGAGCAACACCAAAATCCCTTCAGGCCCTTACTTCCTGGAGATGGCCACCGGGTCACTCTACCCAGTCTACAGGCTGTACCAGGACTTTGCTGGCGCGTTTGTGGAGTCCTTGATCCCCACTCCAGACGGCAAATTCCAGCCCATGTCGGCTCAGATTGCCGGCTCCTCGTCCCTGACCATTGGTGTTCCTTCGAGGCTTTATTTCACCAAGACTGCCGAGAAACCGCTTGCTGGTGTACGTCTGGGAGTCAAGGATATTTACCGACTGGCTGGTGCCAAGGGCTCTAACGGCAACAGGGCGTGGTATAACCTGTATCCCGCCAGCAAAACCACCGGTACTGCTATTCAGAGACTTGTTGATGCGGGAGCCCAAATCGTGGGGCTTCAGAAGACGTCTCAATTCGCCAATGGCGAGTCGGCAACGAGCGATTGGGTCGACTACCATGAGCCCTTCAATCCTCGCGGAGATGGATACCAGGACACGTCTTCCTCCTCAGCTGGCGCCGGCGCATCTATTGCCGCGTATGAGTGGCTGGATATCGCCATCGGGAGTGACACAGGAGGCAGTATTCGTGGCCCTGCGGGGGTGCAGGGCCTGTTTGGAAATCGCCCGTCCCACGGCCTTGTGTCGCTCGACAACGTCATGCCTCTCAGTCCCACGCTTGACACCCCCGGCTTCCTTATCCGCGACCCCTACATCTGGGACGCGGCAAACGCGGCGCTGTATGGCGAGAATTACCACTCCCTTGTCTCTATCAAGCCCAAGTATCCCAAAAAGATCATGACGCTGGGCTTCCCAACTGCGGCCTCGACTGACGCAAACGCCATTCTCATCAAGTTCGTCAACTCCCTCGCCACATTCGTTGGTGGTTCGGCCTCGGCGCTGAACCTTGCGAACGAGTGGGCGGCGACCAAGCCGGCGGGAGCAAGCAGCGCCACTCTCTCGCAACTTCTCAACGGCACCTACGCCACGATTATCACCAAGGAGCAGATTGGGCTTGTCAGGGAGCCGTTCTACAAGGACTATGCGGGTAAGTCTTCTTTCTCATCTCGGTACAATTTCGACTAACAGCTCAAAGCCGCTCACGACGGCCGTACCCCCTTCGTCAACCCTGTGCCTCTCAGTCGATGGGCGTACGGCGACTCGATCTCAAGCGAGGGGCTTCAGACGGAATACAAGACCAAGGAGATGTTTATGGACTGGTTTAACTCCAAGATCCTCCCGCCCGTCACCGACTCCGCGCAGTGCTCCTCCGGCTTTGTCCTGTACGTGGCCAGCTCCGGCGGACAGAACCCCCGGAACGCATACCGCTCGGTGCCCGGCGCGCCGCTGGGCTTCAGCAACGGCCGCATCAGCGTGTTCACCGAGGTGCCGGACTCGGTGTTCCCGCTAGGATCGGTCCCGTCGAAGAGCGCGATCACCAACCACGTCGAGTATTTCCCCGTCGCGGTGGATATCCTGGTCGCCAAGGGCTGCGATGGCCTGCTGGTCAAGCTGGCGCAAGATCTCGTCGAGGCCGGGATCCTGGCTGCGCCGAAGACGGGCGCAACTATCACGGGCGGGGACGTTCTGATGAAGAAGCGCGCCGAGGAGATGGGGGTGCGAGATCTGCGATATGTTGACTGAGGGGAGGGTGTGGGTGACATGTAGTTGCCAGTATATACGGTACGGTGAAGGTGGTATCACGTAATGATAATGTTATATTTTGATTTTGCAGTCAAGTTGTTTCAGGTCATGTCTATCCTCAAACCGTGAGTAATCTTCTCCTACTCGTTTCCGACGGTTTCCTTCATCACAGAGAGTTTAATGATTGTCGTCTTTCATAAATATAGTGTTGCTAGCCGTTCTTGGCCAAAGTGTACACACTTGCTTTCAATTGTGCTTAGAGCTTGTCCCATGTCTCGTTGAAAGGTTGCTTTACCTGACTCGCGACGAATAATCAGTCCTGGTGAACAATTACACCTATCCCTCGTATCGCGACCTGGTAACCTTCACTATCCGACTAGCGCGCACAGGACTCTGTCAATTTGCTTAGTGCCCTTTCAGACGAAGTTCTTTCAAGGGTCGAGCAACCAATCACTGGTGGTAATGAACTGGGCATCATGGGCTGGGCCAAGCGGTTTCCCCGTGGGCTTGGCTTCTTGGCTCAAACGTTGGCCAATTCCACGTCAGTTCCAGGCAGCCGTCGTTGTGTTTCTAACATGGATTTGGTGGAAGCACAGCCCGCTTGGTATGGATTTGTCAAGCTTCCGTATCCAAATACCTGACCTTGATTATCTGGGGGGACAGGGTAGGAGTCTATTCCCTCCCCTAAGACGATGCACACCGCCGCTAACAAGGGAACTTCGCCTGCTTGCACGCTCCGACAAGTAAAGAACCTCGCCTTCTTCCAAGCACCAACGATTACACCAGTAAGTACAAAATGAGCTGCTTTGTTTGAGTTGTGGGGTTTCCGCAGTGTGGCCCTGTTTGCCAACACCAATAGCAATCTCGGTAGCAGCTAATTAAGCATTTTCCAGAGATCTGGACTTCGTACTCGGGAGACTGGGCGTAATTCGAATAAACGTAACAAGATGCAGCCACCGACGGGCCTCAATTTTCTGTAACCTGTAAGGACATGGAAGTCTTTTTTTTTTCTTCATGACAGTGTCTCTAAATCGTTGACGGGACCCCTGCCAGGTCGTGCACCAATTTACACCAGTTACGGCACATTTGTTTCAAGCCGTTACGGGACAAGAATCCCGAGTAAGCTTCTTGCTTCTCAATACATGCATTCCGTTGCCTCCTTCGTGGCTGTGCAAGTGCATGTTTCCTTTCCCCTATCTCTCCACCCGCTGAATACATGTAGCCGCATTATCACATTATTGTCGTCCTCGTCATCATCGTCACCGTCACATGATTTAAATCGTCGCCGTTTACCCAAAACACCATTGCTCGCCCCCTTTTACCCAACTCGCGATGCTCCTCTCCCTTCGCAAAGTGCACCGTAGAGCCGTGGTTGTCTCGGTTCTGGTCCTCGTGGCCTTGATCATTAGGTTCTTCCCATGCGAGCTGCCCGACTTTTGACCTGCCCGACCTCGATCGCACCCTCTTCGACCTGCCCGTCACTGTCGCGCCAGAGGACCCGGCGGCAGACTGGAGCAGTCATCCGGTCGTCTTGCTCCACGCGCAGGCCCAAGCAAAGTTCCACGCGCTCGTGAAGCGGCAGTCCAAGTCCCCGCAACAAACAGAGGACGAGTACATCAGACGCTCTGGGAGAAACCCGCCGCCCGGCTTTCGCCAATGGGTCCAGTACGCGCTGGCGCACAAGTCGCCCATCATCGACGACTTCGAAACACTCTCAGAGAGCGTGCACCGTTTCCACCACTTGCCTGCCGCCGATATTGCACGCCGTGTGCGCGAGGCGGGCCAAGGCAAGATGCTCAACGTCCAGGGCGCACGCCATGATCGGATGGGACGGTGCGTCTTTGCAGACCAGAAGTTTGGCAAGGGGTGTCGGCACTTTGCCGGTCCACGGACGGAGCTGTTGGGGGATGCGCAAAAGCTCGCGCCCGACGTCGAGTTCCTGATCAACTTCCTCGACGAGCCGTCGGTGCTGGTCGGCAGCCCACACCAAGGAGGAAAAAGACCATTTGCCTCCTGGACCGATCTGTCTCAGCAGCCAACTGCGTCCCAAGTCGGCGAGGCCTGTAGGATCCGAGGGAACTCAACATCAAGCGCCATCACAGACACGCCAATCCACACGTACGGACTCCCCTTTGTCCAAGACGTGATGGGGTCAAAAGATCTATGCCAGCATCCCGAGCTCGCCTTGTCCCACGGCTTCCTCATGGGGCCCACCACGTTCAGACAGATGCGGACCGAGCTTCCCCTGCTCTCCCAGGCGGCGCCCCACCCCTTCTCTGACATCCTCTACCCGTCCACGCACTACGGCCTCAAGGCCAGTCTGTATAAGCCGATCAAAGACCGGTCGTGGAGCCGCAAGAAGAACGCCGTCTACTGGGCTGGCTCGTCGACCGGCGGCGTGTGGTCGCCCACCACCTGGCGCCACGGCCACCGCCAACGGCTCGCCACCCTCGGCCTGCAGCACAACAACAGCAACAACAACACAAGTTTCTCCAGCACCTTCACCTACCTAACACATACCTCGCCCAACACCACCCTCCTCACCGCAACCAGCACCACGAGCACCACCCCCCTCCCATCCTCCCTCTTCGCCATCACCCTAACCAAAATCGTCAACTCAGCCACCCCAGCCGCGCACGCAGCACAAACAGCCTTCTTCTGCCCGCCGCGCGCACAGGACCCCGAAAGCCGCGCGCTGCGCTACCGCCTAGCACTCGACATCGACGGTAACAGCTACAGCGGGCGCTTCTACCGGCTCCTCGCGTCGCGCAGCGCGCCCCTCAAGGTGACGCTCTTCCGCGAGTGGCACGACGACCGCCTAGTGCCCTAGCTGCACTACGTGCCCGTCGGCGCGGGGCTGGCCGAGCTGCCCGAGCTGGCGCGGTTCCTGACGCGCACGGCCGAGGGGCGGAGGATTGCGGAGGGGGTCGCGCAGGCTGGGAGGGTCTGGTATCCCCGTGCGCTGGGACGAGGGGAGCAGGGGGTGTATCTGTATCGGTTGATGCTGGAGCTGGCTTGGTTGGGGAGTGAGGAGAGGGAACCTGTGATGGGGTGAGGTCGTTTGGGTTGTTTTGTTTTTGCTGGCTTGGAGTTTGAGGGGATGGATATGCCCGGTCTATTTCTTTTTCGTTTGTGTTTTCTTCCTTCTTGACACTTTGTGGTGCAAGCTTCGAGTTGCTCAGTTGATTTCATGTGAATTGTCTTGTTTCAAGAAAGATGCAAGCACGAGGAGTTTAGGGATTCTACCAACCAATCTGCATTTGTTCCTCGGTCTGGGGTTTGTTCTTTTACCTTGCTTGCCATAGGTTACAGCTGGGTGAGAGGTGTCGATGTGTTGTCAATCTCGTGGTTCAGGGGCTCAGGGGTGATGGCCTCTCACCAGGCAGCGGAACTATCTGGTAATTGCCTGATTGGCCCCGATCAGTGTCCCATCCCAGGTGCTAGAAGCGCGAGAAAGCCGAAGCCCGGATGGACGGCCACAATCCATTGCTTACATTTACATGCTTATAAATGCAGCAAGTAGAGTTCCATCGTCTACCAAGACAAGGGGAACTAACCGAAGCTAACATTGCCAGTCGAGAAAAACATTCACCATCTTGCGAACTAATCAAGACCATCTACCTGAGATTCTCGTTCTCACATGTCTTTGCAACCCCCCAGACGAAAATGAATCTGATTGGCTCGTGTACGCGCGCCACTCGCGTTCTTGCTCTGTCGCGAAGAACGGCCGATTTGCTCAGCAGATAAGGTACCTGAATATGGAACAAAGACCAGGCAGGCAGGGGATCTCACTAAGCACCACTTCCGCGTGGAACATGGTCACTTGGGACCACATCAACATCAACGGTGACATGGATCCCCAAAAGCTCATGGCTGCGAATAACTACGTCGGTACTTAACCTGGACAAAGGCCACTGATCAGCGCGGTCACTGATTTGCTTCATCATTCATCCACAGAAACCGAGACCATCACCGCGTCCATCACTAACTGAACTTACCTGGTACTTACTGCTAACTCACATTCTCAATCACAGCCGCTCACTGGCAGTTGATCGCCCACCATGAAAGCCCTAATCCTCGACGCCGAAAACCATACTGCCTCGGTCCAGGAGGTCCCCAAGCCGCAACCTGGCCCAGGCGAGGCCGTCATCCGCGTCGAGGCCATCGGACTCAACCCCATCGACGCGCTGTACACGTTCCACCCGCTGGGCGCAACGGGCCGGACCGTAGGCAGCGACTTTGCCGGGGTCGTCGTCGATGTCGCGCCCGACGTCGCCAGCCTGCAGCCCGGCCAGCGCGTAGCCGGCTTCCTCCAGGGCGCGTGCAGCGCCAACGACCGCCCGGGCGCCTTCGCCGAGTTCGTCGTCAGCCCGGCGGATCTCGTCTGGCGCGTGCCGGACACCATGGCCCTGACCCACGCGTCGGCGATCAGTCTCTGCGCGCTGACCGCCGCGCAGGCGCTCTTCTACCGCCTCGGGCTCCCAGCGCCGTTCGACTTCCCTTCCCAAAACACACCCGCACACCCGCGCGACTCCACCGAAACCACCGTCTTCATCTACGGCGCGTCGACCTCGGTCGGCCTCTACGCGGCGCAGCTCGTCCGGCAGAGCAGCAAGGCGACCGGGTCGCGGGTGCGTCTCGTCGGCGCGGCCAGCACCGCGCGGTTCGCGCTGCTGCGCGCGGCGCCATATGTCTACGACGCGCTGGTCGACTACCGCGATCCCGCCTGGCCGGCGCAGGTGCGCGCGCTGAGTGGTGCCGAGGGGGACGGCGTCGACTATGCGCTGGATTGTATCTCCGAGGGCACGACCGTGCAGGCCGTCTGCGGGACGCTCAAGGCTGGCGGCGGGCGCGTGGCGGTCGTCCGGTCGCGGGCCGCGCGCGCGTGGACCGTGGATGGGGACGGGGAGCTGCCTACTGAGCCGATCTACGGGGCTGTATGGGAGGGGTTGGGGGTGGATGTGCAGTATAATCATGGTATTGTTGTCCCTGCGTCCGAGGAGGCGAGAAAGTTCGCGAGCGCGTTTTATCGGTGGTTGGAGAGTGGGGGCGAGGTCAAGGTGCTCGCGAGCCCGGTTCGGTTGATGCCCGGCGGGCTGGGGAGGGTTGTGCAGGATGGGTTTACGGTGCTTGGGGCCGTTGGGGTTGGGGAGAGGAAGAGGGCCGAGAGAACGGAGGCGTGGATGGCGCCGGTTAGTGCCGAGAAGCTCGTGTACGAGATTGCGGTGGGCGAGTGAGGGAGATGGGGGTGGTGGTGATGGTGCTTTGTTTTGCTTGGTGATAGTTGGGCAGTCTTTTGGGGAGGGGCTGGGGAATAAGGAGGTTGAGGTTGACTTGTCATGGTGGATGGACTGTTAGCTTTAACGACACTTGCTTCAAAGCCTGAGTGCCTTAGGTAGGTACCTGACAGGCTCTGTTAGTACAACTTAGGTAAGATCATTATTCTTTGGTGTCACTCGAACGGTTCATGTTGAAACACGGCCCACGGTTGAGGCTGCTTTGGCGTGCCCAGCGTCCAGTCCACGTTGAAGTTGTTGCATTGATTGTTACTAGGTGATTCTATCAACGACTAACAAGTGACTAGCAACATGGTCACTGCTGCTAATTACCTACCTAGCTAGTGCCTACCTTAGCTATAGACTATACTCGCTAGGTAAGGTAAGTAGCGCCTCATCCACGCCAGGAAAGAATAATGCGGCCTTCGACCCATTGATGCATGCATAATATCTCGCATCGGAGCCTTACTTTGCTTGCTTGCCTACACTCAATACCCATGCATATTATGTGCAGCAGTGACGAAAGGTGATCGGCGGCCGTGCATTCCTCCGCCGCGGAGGTTTTTATTCCCGGCGTGTCGCGCGAGAGCCATGAGCATCATGCGCGGCAAGTGGAAGAAACCACTTGTCAGGAAAAGAAGACAGAACCCCAAGAATGAGGAGCGAATTTCACAAGCAACGTGAATTTTTTTCCTATCCCTTGTTGTACGGTATGGAGCCGATGCCCCGGCGACCCGAGAGTCCGGCTTGGCTTTGTGGACACTTGCGACACCGTCATGCGTCATGATAATCTCTGTTCTGGGATCTTGCCAGATGGCAGACCGCCCAAGCGGGCCGCATCCTTCCCGCGTCCAGTCTCACTTGGCCGTTGCATGTGGTGGTGGCGGGTTGCAGAAAAACAAAAATCATCCGTTTCATCGCGAACGGGTTGGCGTGGTGTGTTTTTGCCGTTTGTTTACTTTCCCCCTATTTTGGGGGGTTTAGTTTGCAGGTGGTCGCGACCAAAACTCACTATTAAAGCGCTGGCAACTACGGATTAGCCTTCTGCGACAAACCTATAGTAGCACAGGGACAGTTTGGGCTAGGTTTGTCAATGAAATTCGAGGTCCGCAATTATATTTCGATTAGCTAGTAACGTTAGCGATAGTGATAGACTTTTCCATCACGTCATTCACTGCCTGGCTAGCAGCCGCTGCACTTATACGATGTACGTAGCAGTGACTAGCAATGCGCTGCGCTAGTATGTGTGCCAAAGATCAGTATAATGTCATGCACATGACCAGACCGCAGCGACACATTCATGTTTGCTCTTAGTATATGTCACGGAAATTCGCATCTGACAAGAACCGAATCAATGAAACCGCCCATTGTGAGACAAGGTGATACTAGCACGAGCTCCACCACCACTGTTTGATGAGCCTGCACAAACATTGGATATCAGCATGCAAACTCTTGACGGCTTCAAATCATGTCGGCCGCGTGGTTCTTGGCCGGCCGGGACAAGAATAACTGTCTGCACAGTTTTTGCACATGCAACGTCTCCACCCCGCCCGGCGCGGGACTTGTCATTAAACCGTGGATTCTTCCCACAAAAACTCGTCTGATCCGAAAACTGGGTTTCGGGATCGACCATGCAAGCACACACCTTGCTCGGCCTGCACATATTACAACCGTACACAATGCCCGCTGTGGAGAGCCAGGCGGCCGTCCCGAGGAACCTCAAGGCGGAAACGGGGGGAGTTCCGTCACTACCGAAGCCAAGACAGTCGGCAGCCATGAACCTGGGAGGATTTTGCTGCTGTCATGTCCAAGTTCCAGGTTGGTAAAAAGGATTCGCCTCCAGTATTCCTGTCAGAACTGTAGAGTTTGTCGATTCCGCCCTGGTTTTAAGGCTTTTTCTCGCCTGAAGTGCATTTCAAAGTTCGGAGCTCACCGTCCGTCCGCCTCCCAGCTCTCGTTACCCGACCTACCTCCGTTACGCTGCGTTACGTCCCCTTGCCCAGCGGCGCTTAGGAATCTGTCAACATGACGGTAGGCGCGGTGGTAGAGCCGCTGGTGATCGTCTCCCTGCTCGCCGGCGGCACCCTCGTCAACCGGAACAAGTCGTATGCGTCCTCGACCAGCCGGCCCTTCACCCGCTACAATTTCGACTCGGCCCCGGAGTGGGAGACCGCCCCTGTTGATTACGACGTCGAGAACCGGGCACCGGTGCTGGAGGACAAGGAAGAGCAATGGACAACGTCGTTGAGCTCCTCGCGGAGCAGCTCTGTCTCGACTCTCGTGTACGAGGTCCCTGGGACGGCAAAATCGGTTCCTCGCTGGCGTCAACGCACGCTATGCTTCTTTGGCTGGACGCACGAGATCACCACGCCCAACACCGAGGTCTACCGGGATCGCCTGCTCAGTCGGCTGCTCAGGCGACTGCCCTTTCTCGTCGAGGTTTGGTACTGGGCTCTTATTTACTGGGTATGTGCCATGTCCTTCGCCCCTTTTATCGACACCTTAAGCCTAACTCCCGACAGGTGTACCAACTCGGGAGAGCCTTCACAGCAGTGACGCTCAAGGCATCCACCGTCGACACAGCTCGCGACCACGCGCTCCAGGTCATCGCCCTGGAGAAGCGGCTCGGCATCTTCATCGAGGGCGACGTCCAGGCATGGTTCCTGCAGTTCCCCGAGCTGATGCGCTGCATCAACCGGATCTACTCGTTCATCCACATCCCCGGGACCATCATGTTCCTCATCGTGCTGTTCTACATCACCACGACCCGCCCCAACCGCATACATGACCAGCAGCATCAGCCCGACGATCACGAAGGCCCAAAAGACGAAACAGACGACCTCTCGCCGGCGCAGACACGGCGCGCAACCAGCTTCATCAGCCCGCGGCTGTACGAGAAGCGCAGACGCACCATGGCCATGTGCAACCTCCTGGCGTTTGTGGTCTTCACGCTGTGGCCGTGCATGCCGCCGCGGCTGCTCAGCGACCCCAGCTACGACGGGGCGGACGCGGCCGAGGCCAAGGCGTACGGCTTCGTCGACACGGTGCACGGGGCCGACGGCGACAGCAGCGTGTGGACGACCAACAGGTTCTGCAACCAGTACGCCGCCATGCCGTCGCTGCACTTTGGCTACTCGTTCCTCATCGGCCTGACCATCGCCACCGTGCCGCTGCGCCGCCGCCGCACCGGCGGCCGGTTGCTGCCCAGCTGGAAGCGCGTCGTCGCTGTTCTGGCGGGTATGGTCTACCCGGCCGTCATCCTCGTCGCCATCGTCTCGACCGCCAACCACTTTGTCCTGGACGCCGTGGCGGGCGCCTTTGCATGCCTGCTTGCTTGGCGGTTCAACGGGGCATTGTTGAACTTGCTGCCGCTGGAGGACTACTTTTTGACTGTCTTGAGGATCCACAAGCCCTGAGGGGGGGGGGCTCGAAATGACTGGGATAATATTAGTTTTGGATAGAAGCTCCGTTTTCTTGTTGAAGCTCCGTTTTCTTGTTCGGCGGATGGCCAAGATAAAAGTCCAGGATCAAAGTCCAGGTTCGGGAAATTGGGTGTATAGGCGCATAATGCATACCAGGGAGGTGGACATGAGAAAAACTGTTCCTTGATGTTAGCTACATTCATTTGGAAAATGTAGGTTTGACTCACTGCTGTCCGCGAGCGATTGTCAAAACCAGGCAATTTCTTTACCTGGGTCACTTTTCAACGGCCGTGGAATTGAGGAGTCGTTGAGGGGTGTCCGGAGCTTGCTGCCTGAATTATCATCCTTTCGTCGTCCATGTATGGAACATGAAGCGTTACTGCTTGGAAGGAGATTGGCTTGTGCTCTCGAGGTGCTCAACCGTTTTTGACTGTTGGCTGAGATAAAGAACGACAGTCATTGTGGTGGTTAACTCATTTGAATTGATATTAAAGTTATTAGATACGACGGGAATCATGGTGTTCAAAGTGCACAGTAGGGCAATTAGGCGGCCGACCTTAGGCACCAACCAACATAAGTCAAGAAACTCAAGGTGACAACCAACTGGAGGCATACAGCGCAGCTCCCCAACACACGCATCACCATTTAGCCATCCAAGGTTAGACCAATCACCCACTGCCGTATCTGAGGTTGTGAAAGTGACTCACAAGGTGAAGGATCCCTTTTCTCCCACGTGTTGGCCACCTCCCACCCCGCAATTTAAGCTCGAATGCTGGGGTGCGGACGCCTCCAAATTCCAGTCTTTGGTGATCTGTGCAATGCAGTGAAATGTCCTTGCCAATCAGTGCAAGAAATGATGGAACAAATTATACTTCGCGGGCTGGCAAGGTAAAGCAGCGTACGGGTAGTGTGGTTTTTGAGGATGCGTTCTGTCAGCATCCATTGAAAATTTAGAAATCAAGCACTTGCATTCGTTGAAAAAAAGACAATGAACTGGTGAAAAAGGAATGCTCGGTTCGGTTTAGCTGATCAGAGCTGGCCGTGATTTCCTCCAACGACCCGTGGGCCGCCGCACCTTCCCCCTGTGGCGCACCATCTGCTCCAATCAAAGAGGCCGTATGGAAGCAATCTCCCCACCTGTTTCCGCCGCGTCATGGTCCGACATTGTACATGATCTGTTCCTGCCGACTGCCTGGCGTTTGGATGGTGCCTGCTTGGTGGCTGCGCAAGCGTTAGAAACCTCACCTCCGTCCTGCATACGGCATCAAAGGATTGATTGCATGGTCAAGTAGTCTTAAGCGAGGACCTGGATATCTACCTAATTATATAAACTTTACCTCCCTCTCCCTCGACCCGGCCAGTTCGTGAGCTTCACACTCCAACCACAAAACCACCAATCACTCGACCTTTCCTACTATTTACGCCAGACCAGGTTTGAATTCGACCTGCACTTGCCAGTGCCTCGCTCGTTCTCCTCCAGACCTTCTAATTAATCTGGACGAGATAACGACAGTCGGCCGCATTCATCCCCAAGATGGCCTTCCCTTCACACGGCCACGTCTGTGGCTTTTATTTTCTCACCAGCGAGACTCTCGGGAATCCCTCCTTCAGGCCTCCCTTCAACCGCAAGTACTTGCCGCAAGTCTCACTGTCTGTGCATGCGCAAATCATTGGGTCGACCAGCCGGACGGTGCTCACGCAGCATTTTGTGAACCCATCCAAGGACGCGGCTATCCCCGAGTTGAGATACTCGTTCCCGCTGTACGACGGCGTGTCCGTCGTGGGCTTTGTGTGCACAATCAACAACGACCGCACCATCCGTGGCGTGGTCAAGCAGCATGAAGAGGCCCGCCAGACCTATAACGCCGCCATCGCCCGCGGCGAGACCGCCGGCCTCGTCGAGCAGCTCCCGTCGGCCAGCGATGTCTACACCACCACCGTCGGAAACGTCCCCGCCGGCGCCGAGATCGGTGTCGAGATCACTTACCTGGGCGAGCTGAAGCACGACGCCGAGGTAGACGGTATCCGCTTCACCATCCCCACCAGCATTGCCCCGCGCTACGGCGCCTATCCCGGCGAGCTGCTCAAGACCTCCGCCATGACCAGCGCTGGCATCGAGATCGTTGTTGACGCCGAGATGCCCAAGGGATGCAACATCAAGACGATCCAGTCCCCGTCGCACCCCATCTCCGTCACTGTCGGCAACACGTCCGCGGCGGCGGCCAGAGGCGCAGCGATGTCCCTGGAGAAGGCCTCGGCAACCCTCTCGCTCGGCACGGCAGAGCTGGACGCCGACTTTATCCTGCACGTCGTGGCCACCAACTCCGGCAACCCTGTCGCCGTGCTCGAGACGCACCCCACCATCCCCAACCAGGGCGCGCTGATGGCGACGCTCGTGCCCAAGTTCAATCTCCCGCCCAACCGCCCCGAGATCGTCTTTGTCTGCGACCGCTCGGGCTCCATGGATAGCGACAACAAGATCCCCAATCTTAAGACTGCCCTGCACGTCTTTCTCAAGTCCATCCCGCTGGGGTGCAAGTTCAACATCTGCTCTTTCGGGTCGCACCACGAGTTTCTCTTCCAGACCTCGCAGAGCTACGACGCCTCGAGCCTGGCCGCGGCAACGCGCTATGTCGACGACTTCAACGCCGACTTTGGCGGCACCGAGATGCACGACCCGCTGCAAGAGACCTTTACGCAGCGGTACGAGGACATGGAGCTCGAAGTGTTTCTGCTCACCGACGGCGAGACGTGGAACCACGATCGACTGTTTACCATGATCAACAAGCATGTCGCGGACAGCCAGGGTGCGATCCGCGTGTTCACCCTCGGCATCGGCCGCGATGCGAGTCACGCTTTGATCGAGGGCATTGCTCGCGCAGGCAACGGCTTTGCGCAGGCCGTGGGGGACAACGAGAAAATGAACAGCAAGGTTGTGCGCATGCTCAAGGCCTCTTTGACGCCGCATGTAAAGGACTACAGCTTGGAGGTCAAGTATGGGAAGGAGGCCGAGTCAGGTTCGTCGCCATTTGACGACGACTATGAGATTGTGGAGAAGGTCCTAGATGAGCTCTCCATCAATGTTTCTGAGCCTAAAGTCAGTGCCACCGGACCCGCGCACCCCAAAACCATATCCTTATTCGATCCATCGGCCGACCCGGATGTCGACATGACCGATGCCACCCTCGACACATCTTCGGGCGGCAAATACTCTCACGTCCCGTCAGTGGCCATTCCCAAGCTACTACAAGCACCCTTTGCCATCCCACCTCTCTACCAACTCAACCGAACCACCGTGTATCTCCTCCTCTCGCCAGGGTCAGCCCAGAAGACTCCCAAGTCCGTCATCCTTCGCGGGACCTCCACCTGCGGACCCCTGGAACTCGAGATCCCCGTGACGGTGCTATCCGAGAAGGGTGAGACCATCCACCAGCTAGCTGCCCGGAAGGCGGTCAAGGAGCTCGAGGAGGGCCGCGGCTGGATCTACCACGCCAAAGACGCATCCGAGGCCGGCGGGAAGTTGCTCAAAGACAAGTACCAGGGTCGCTTCGCTGACATGGTGGAGCGCGAGGCCGTCCGACTCGGTGTTACCTTCCAGGTTGCCGGCAAATGGTGCAGCTTCGTGGCTGTCGAGGATAATGACAACAAACCCGCAGCGCATGCGGTAGACAAACAATCTGCAGCCAATGTGGACAACCAACTCACCAGCCCGCCTCCGCGACAGAAGACTGACAAGGGGAGAGTCGGGGTCCGACGCGGCATGGCCACCGATGGCAGAAGAATGGCGCCTGCAACAGATCTCGGTGGTTCCAACAATTACCTTGCCGAAGGGCTCTCAGCAAGCCTTCTCGCGAGGCGGCAAGTTTCTGACGACTCGGACGACGACTGTCTTCAGGAGGAGATGGAGTCGGTACCCGCAGCAGCTTCCATGTCGTTTGCGATGGACCGAGACGATAACTTTATCCCCGACCAGGCCAAGGAGCGAACCAAGGGAAAATCACACTCATCGCCGCGCCGCAGGGCCCCCGTAGGGGCAATCGCTGAGAAAAAGTCCAGTTTTTCTCCCTCAAATATTTTCGGGAGCGTGCTAGCAGCGAGCAAGGCGGCGGTTACGTCCCGTGGGCCGAGTGTCAGTGGTGAGTCGGCGCTGTTCTTTACTCCTCCCTTAATCGAGACTGCTCTTCGTCTCTCACCACCTGATAATACTAGCTCATCAGCAGCAGTACCGCCCCCGCCACCACCTCCAGCGCCAGCGCGGTCTGCCAGGAAGGCAGTGACATCCAGGAAATCCAGGAAAGACCCAGACGCAGACTACGAGGACTCGCCAACGTTATATTCTCTTTCCCCGGCTTCTTCAAGGAAACAAAAGGGCATCTCCCGCTCCCGAGCCATGGCCTCCGACGACGAAGCAGGCCCGCAGGAGTCCGCCGACGCGCTCGAGGCCCTCGTGGTTTTACAATCATTCGCCGGCGCCTGGTCGTGGACCAAGAAGCTTCTGCGCGCGCTGGAGCTGGACGAGGCCGCGCTGGCGTCCAAGCTGCAGGCCCAGGTGGGTGCTAAGCTGTTCCAGCCCAAGACGGCTGTTTTGGCCACAGCGCTGGTGTTGGCGTTTCTGGAGACCAGGCTAGCCGGCCGGAAGGACGAGTGGGAGATGCTGGTCGACAAGGCGAGGGATTGGTTGAGGACGGAGGTTGATGGGGCTGGGGAGGGGTTGAGTGTTGATGAGTATGTTGAGCGGGTCAAGGGGCTTTTCTAAGTGCTTGCTTGGTTCGCCCGCGGTTTTGTTTGGTGCTGCTAGTTTTGGATAAGGGATTAATGGCACGGATGGATGCTTCCACAGGATTTCTACTCCGTCTTCATAGAATCGCGTCGTCATGTATAGGAAGGAACTTGGTGCGAAATGGGTTATATTTGCACTTGAAAGGGAAGAGGGAAGATTTCAGTTGCTGCTGATCTACTTGGAGGGAAGAAGTATCAACGTCGGAAAAGGGGGTGCATAACTGTCTGGTAACCCGCATCTCGTCCCCGGATTGACCAGAGGATTGGCACAAGGACGCCACCGTGTACTTAGTCGACAATAAAGCTAGAATTTAGGTAGTCTTGGAATAGTATCAAAGAGTGAACAGCAGCTGCCATGTCTGATATTTTCCTGCACTTGAATACGTTGAGTAAAATATGGCCAGGCACAATTCAGTCCCCATCCAGTCTGCCTAAGACAGTGTCGACATAAACAGCCGCCAATTCTGAATATCAAAAGAGATCTTCCAAATAGTGAGGTGTCTCTTGAATTAGGTACCAGATTATTAGGTACCTTGTACCGATTCGGAGGCTACCAATTATCGATTATGAATAATGGCTGCCTAGATCCTTACCTACCCAGCTGACACCGCTGAAGTGGAAGCCGTGGGTGCCTACTGTAGTACCACAACACCCATGATCATCTCTAAAGCAGCCCATACGACCTCATCATTCAAACTATTAGGTACTTTACCTACCTGGTAGCCACAATGATGCGGACCTATCATCGACCACTGCATTCATTAGAAGTAGGGTTACATGGCGCAAGAGGGGGATGAGTAAGGACCCAGAATTAGCACCTACTTCACCTTACCTGAGTGTTCCTTGACCGTCCCCGTCCTGGAAACCCCCAAAAAGACTGGTTTTGAAAGTGTCGCATCTCGAGCTGGCCATTGAGGACAAAAATGAAGACCACCGTATTACCAGGTATTTCGAATAGGTGGATTGCAGCGTACTGTTTTGTACTTATTCGGACCGCTGGCTGTTCGAGTCTTCCGAGAGGCAAACAAGAGCAAGGAGGGATGAATCAGCAACCAGGGGCTAGGAATAATCATCAGAGGAATACGAGCTCGACTGCCAGTGGTCTATGTCAGCAACTCGTCCCGGTTGGAGCCATGCCACTAATACTTACTCGAGAAGGCCCGAGCGTAAGCTGAGCTTGGTGACTGGCCGAATACGAGGTTGTCGGCAGGTCGTTTTAGTAATCGATTGAATATGATGTTGTGACAGGAGAAGGGAAATACAGCAAAGATTCCTTGTTTGGTACCTGAATGAGGATGTAATTACGATAATTGCATGACGGCGTTGGATACTTATTAAGATGTCGCTTCCGTCCACTGTTGTCTAGTATGCAGTACTCGGCTATTATCCTGTCCTGGGATATCAAAAGCTAACTGAACTCAACTCACTGGCAGGATGATACACTCTGGCCTGACATGGGCCATCTTCACGATCCTGGCCTTCACGGCAGCGACCCACAGCCACCCAACATCTACCACCGGCAACCCCCCGAAAGTCGTCCACGAGCGACGTGACGCCGTGCACAGAGAATGGAAACTCGTCGCCCGCGCCAGCGCCACAGCGCCCCTGACGCTCAGCATCGGCTTGGTGCAGCGCAACCTCGAGCGAGCCGAGGAGTTCATGAAAGCCGTCTCGCACCCAGACAGCGACCAGTACGGCCAGCACTGGACCGCGCAGAAAGTCGTCGAGGTGTTCTCGGCCAGCGACAGCGCCATCGCCGACACCAAGACCTGGCTGCTGAGCGAGGGCGTCGACGCGGGCCGGATCTCGACGAGTGCTGGCCGTAACTGGATCAAGGTCGCCTCGACGGTGGGCGAGGCGGCTACCCTCCTGGACGCAACCTATGGCGTATATGAGAACGACGATGGCGCTCGCATCGTGGCTTGCGAGTCATATAGCGTTCCGGCGGCGATCAAAGCGCACATCGACTTCATCACGCCGACGATCCAGTTTGACTCTGGGATGGCCTCGACGCGCGGCAGTGTCAACCGGCGGCGTGATGCTTTCGCTCCGAAGACCAAGAAGCTGCCACCGCATCAGCACCCCGGTGTCGACTCACTCAAGAACTGCAGTGAAGTCACCACACCCGCGTGCCTCCGAGCTCTGTGAGTTTTCCCACCGTCCACTCCCCACTAGCTCAGCCCAGCCATTAACTGACCCCCAAAACCAGCTACGGCATCCCAGCGAAAGTCGAGCCCGTCGCCGGCAACAGCTACGGCATCGTGGAATTCGCTCCACAGAGCTACAACCAACACGACCTCGACGGCTTCTTCAGCGCATACGGCCACCTCCCCAACGGCACGTCGCCCATCCTCAACAAGATTGACGGCGGCTTTCTCTCCGACGAGGCTGGCAGCGGCATCCGCGGCGAGTCCAACCTGGACCTGTGCTACGCCATCGCGCTCACCTACCCGCAGAACGTGACGCTCTACCAGGTGGGCGACAGCGTCGCATGGAACCCGGCCACGAATAACAACTTCCTCGACGCCATCGACGGATCATATTGCACCGCGGGCGGCGGCGACGACCCCCTCTGGGACGCTGCATACCCGCACGACGCATCCACGGCAGGCGCGTACGCCGGCCCGCCCCAGTGCGGCGTCTACAACGCCACCAAGGTTCTCTCCATCTCCTACGGCCGCGACGAGGCTGCGCGGCCCGCCAGCTACAACGCCCGCGAGTGCATGGAGTACATGAAACTCGGCCTGATGGGCGTGAGCGTGCTCTTCTCATCCGGCGACACGGGCGTGTCGGGCGTGACGGGCCACTGCCTCAATCCGGACGGGTCGTACGCGCCCGTTTGGGCCGACTGGGGGCGCTTCAACCCGCTCTTCCCGGGCACCTGCCCGTGGGTGACGTCGGTGGGCGGCTCGGCACTACCGCCCAACGGCACCGTCGGCCGTGACCGCGAGGTCGTCGCCTACGCCTTCGCCCCCAGCGGCGGCTTCAGCAACGTCTTTGCGCGCCCGGCCTACCAGGCCGCCGCGCTGGCGACCTACTACGCCCGCCACGACCCGGGCTACAACGCCTCGCGGTACAACGACACGCGGCACGTGCGCGGGTTCCCTGACCTCGCGCTCGCCGCGCAGGACTACGTCACGGGGCTCGACGGCGGGTTTCAGGCGTTTAGTGGCACGTCGGCGTCGAGCCCGGCGTTTGGCGCGATGGTGGCGCTGCTTAATGGCGAGCGGATCAAGGCTGGCAAGGCGCCTGTTGGGTTTCTTAACCCTGTACTGTATGCGCATCCTGAGATGTTTGTGGACGTGGTCGAGGGGAGCATTGGCGGGTGCGGCACGCCTGGGTTCAGCGCGGTCGCCGGGTGGGACCCGGCCAGCGGGCTGGGCACGCCGAGCTTTGAGAGGATGAGGAGGGTGTTTATGAAGCTGCCGTGAGCGTGGTGTGTGTGGGCTGTGCTGGGATGAGGTCAAGCGGAGAGAAGCAACGGGAAGGAGTATTGTTTGTATTTACCTGGAGCTAATTTATCAGTAACGAAAACTCAATGGGCGGTGTTTGGTCTGAGATCTCGGAATGATTGCTGGGAAAGATGCTTGCCGCTTGACGGAGGTGGAGGTTTATTTTGTGGACGTTTGATTGTGGTTGGCGGTTGCGTCGATATCCAGCCCCGTCACCACTCAGGCAAGAGCAGTGAGGCCTGGCGCGCGTCGCTTGAGAAGGACTAGGTCAAAGATGCTTCCAGGCTGACCGAATTCGGAGGCTGCCTAAAACGAGCTTCTGAAGCCCCACAAATACTCTCATCCAGCCAGTGGTCTTTCCTTCCTGCTCTCAAGCCCGTCGAATGGGACGAGGTGTGGGCTGGCTGGATGCCAAATTGTATGGGACTCCAGACCTGTGTTTGGGCAGCTTCCCGGCTCCATTCCTCCCACCCACACCGCCTGCACCTTTACCCCATTCATTTTCAGGCTGCTTGGGATTTAGCGTTGTCGACATGGAAGGATCCAAACGTTCAAACGGGCTTGGCCAAAGAACTGGGTGTCGCTGTGTGGGGCAGGCGGTTGATTACCTAATGATCTGGCTTTGGTTGGCGATCGACCCGCAGCCCCGCTATTCCACCTCCAAGCAGACAGCAATCAGCTTGTGCGGCACCACGTGAGCGCGCGCCTGTCCCGTGTTTCAGACGTCAAGGCATTGCTGGGACCAGGCGTGAGCTGCGACAACCACGCATCACAAACACCACGATGAACAAAAAAGAGCCGTGAAAAGGTCAACAAGTGTTACCGGAAGGATGTGTATTGCTGTCAAATCTCATACCCTGTGATTCCCATGCAGGCGTCCAGTCTCTCACAACAATTCCCCCCCACTGCATTCAGCTCATCATCGCAATCTCTCCTCCGACCTTTACAAAGAACCCATATTGCCCAGTTTCGTATCTAGGCCAGTACAAAAAGGAAAAAGAAAAAAAGAAAGACATTCAGAAATCTCCCGAGTCAATATCCATCTCATCCTCCTGCTGCTCCTCAATGTTCCCATCCTTGACCTCCTCGTCGGAGTAGTCCTCCAGGGGGATGTAGTCCTCGCACGGCAGGGGCTCAGCTGTCCGCTCGTCGAGAGCGAGGTGTTTGGCAAAGACCTGGGACATTTCATTGATCTGGCGACTCAGTCTTAGCTTTTTCAGAATCTCGTCCAGAGCCCCCGTCGGAATTTCTTTGACATTTGTCGATCTGACGCCGTAGTGACGGGACGGCTTCCTCTCAACAGCACTGGATTCTGCCGAGGCATTGTGGTTGCTAGCATTGCCGTTGGTGGGGGCTTGGATGGGAGATGCCGGGGCTTCGCTGTGATTCTCCTCGACGACGACGGCGGCCAGCTTTGCGGTGATCTTCTTGATCTCCTCGGTATCGACCGGCTTGGCTTCATTCGGCATGTCGACCAAGCTCTCCTCTTCGTCCTCCGCAGCCTTCATGGGGTCGCGCACAGGGTTCATGCCACCATAACGCAACCAAATGACCAGGTTGGAGTCCATGCCACCCCAAGCCATAGCGGCGGTTGCGTTGTTGAAGGCCTCCATGATCCTACCCAGCGGGGAGTCCAACTCAGTGGTGAACGGCGATCGCGGCTTCTCGCGCCAGTTGATTCGGGCGGCGCGCAGGCAGAGGATGAGCGCCCGGAATGCAGCCGCATACACGCCCTTTGTCCACAGAGCCACTGCATTACGCGTCCGCACCTCTTCGAGGAAATCCTCCACGTCCTTTCCGCACATTGAGCCAGCGGCGGTTGCCATCCTGGTGGCTTCGTCGATCATGGCCACAATCAATGGCTCGACGTCGGCCGTTTTCGGTTCGTCCACATGCGTCACGATCGCTGCCAGAATGGCACGATCCCGGCGATGGTGGTTCGTGATCGTCGAGGCGTATGGATAGATCAGGCCGCGGTTGGGAAGAACATCGCGCAATCTGGTGAACTCAAACCCGGAGTTACGAATGGCGTAAAAGCTCTGGGTCTTCTCGGCCTTACGATCATATGGAAACCCGGTTTTCTTAGCCTTTCTGGCCCGATTACGCTTGACGCCCATATTGATGGTGATTGTGATGACGATTGCGATGATAATGACGGCAGAAAATAGGTTTAATTGGGTAGAAGTGGCTGCGTACGTCTCCGGAGCAAGAGGAGACGTGCGCGCGAGGGAAATGGGGAAGGGTGCGGCCGATGGAAGTGTGGGAAAGTCAGGGCTGCGGGCTGCCAGTGCTTGAAGAAGAGAGGATTGGCAAGCGGTAGAAGGAGTGGAAGGGAAAGGAAGGTGGGGTACAAGGTGGTGAACAGTAGCGTTCGCAGGGCGACAATAGGAAACGACCCGAGTGTCAAAAGGAGTGTGGAGAAACACGCCAACCTGCCTCCGGCGTGCTTATTGGGCCATTGGTGAACACGATAAAGTGAATGGTACCTGTGACCGTGGCTTGGCACAGATACCTGAGCGATTTCTACATCAAGTGACCGTGGCTATGACGTCGATGAAAAAGTGACGTGAAGGTGAGTGAGCAGGTCTTCTATCGCGGGCCAGGATCTTGGTCACGTTTAACAATACTCGGCCCACTGCAAATCACGTCGGGTCATCGTCGAGATGTGCCCATAAATAACGGGAGTTGCCTCGAGGAGAGGGTCTGCGAGGAGGGCAATGCAAGGTGACCTGTTTCCATTTGCTTGGTTGTGATGTTCTGGAGGGTGCACTCGAAGCCGATAGCGCTAGGGTGGCTGGTTGCAAAGGAACGCATCGCGAGGCAACAAGGTGCGCTGCGGGCGGCCGGGCATACGGCAGATCAAGAGAATTTCGAGGCACGGAAACATACGGCGTAATGTCATACCAGGTATGGTGGGGCTGCAATGGATCCAGGAGTGCGTGCACTAACTAGGTACAAAGTTGGGCAGGACGGGAGCAATGATACTCGTAAACAGAAACCCAAGAATCAAGAATTATGTCAAAGAAAGGAAAAAAAGAACAAAAACAAAAAAGAAAGAAAGAACAAAAAAAAAAGAGGAACATTTCTAATCTTTACTCGGTAGACCTTCGACTGAAAGACTGAACCAGGCAATTCGTATTCATTAACGAAAGGGTCTAGGTGGACCGATCCAGATTGGATTCGAACCTGGGACCTGGCCAGCTCGTGGCCCCGTGAGCCAGATGTCTAGGTCTGGACGGGGAAGTCGTGGGGGTGTGTGCAGTGGGAGCGCCAGGTGCAGACAACTGAGCCACGGGGTCACGAGCTGGTTCGGTTTATTATAGAAGCCTGCCCTGACAATTTGTCCCATATAGTCAAAACAGGCAGCACCGATGTTTGCATGATATTATTTCGAAGACGCCCAAAATCCGTTTGATGATTGCGCCTGAGAGCTACCATGTACCTTCTTGCTCACCGGGCAATTTTCTCTCCCTTCCGACCGAGCAAGTCCCAACCAAGGCAGCGACGCAAGCTGACTTCTCCTGCGTCCCACAACGCCCGGCCTTCCGCCATGTGAAAGCTCAGCTGGAGATGGCTCGATTTATTGCGCACTCCACTGCTATGTCAAGTAAGTGCCTGATCAAACACCGCCCGCAGGAATTCATGGAGTTCATAATTATCCGATTGCAGAAACTGGAGATGCCGTGTTGCAAGGAGTGAGTGAACTGAGATCCCAGACATGTTTGCCCGGCCCGTCGCAAATTGGCTTGGACTTTCACAACGACGCCTTCATCAGCACACAACTGCATTGCAATCAATATTCTTGTAATTATTACATTGCCATGGCAGTGTGTGTGTGCTTCTAACTGTTCTAAGTGACAAACTTGCTAAAGCATTGGACTTATTGCGGAGTCTTGCTTAAAACTAATATCTCCATCATGAGAAGCGCTACCGGGATTCGAGTTTACGAGGATTCTAGTATCACATAATTACCAACTATCTGTGAGCGGCTTGGCACAGATAATGAGACATTTTGATATGGCCGTTGGCCTCATCGCAGGGAGCTATAGTTGTAAATATATTATATCCCCAATTAATGAAAATGCTTATGGTCACAATGATTATCACAACGGAAGCGAAGATGCGACTGTCGTGAATTTAAAGCTTGCCTCAATGCTGCCGTGTAATGGTAGCGGCAGCCTTATACTTCCACAGACGTGGGGGATCCAGAAAGAGGAGGGGTAGGGAAGCCCTGCGGATTGTGCCGGCAGTCATTATCCCGGACACCCCAACTAGGCGGACTAGATCTACGGTTTTGGGATCTGCCGTTATGCAAGGAAATTTTGTCCGTCCATGCACCCCGCATCGTACTCACTTTTGACAAATAGCCAACATCTGCTTGTCATGGTGATTATTATCTGGCCTCAACCTTGAAGCATAGAAACAATTTAAATACAGCTGAATTTGGTTACAGGTTTCAATCATCGATCAGAACAGTGGCAAGGCATATCCTCGACAAAGCTCCGCAGACTGTAGTTCAGCTTCACCCACCCAGCTACCGCGAGGTAGCGAGCATCCCATACCACGACAATATGGCGGACAAGTCGTACCAGAGACTTGCATCTCGGCAAAGCCCTCCATTACGAGGTACGCTGCCACGCCTTCATCCCTCCACAAAACCAACAGTCCCGCTCTCACGCTAACACCACGGTGCAAAGTCATTGTCGTCGGCGCCGGTCTTGGCGGTTGTGCCACGGCCGTTGCGCTGCATCACCATGGCCACGAGGTAGTGGCTGTTCTCGACAAGGTCCGGGCTTTCAACAGGCTAGGAGACTCTCTCGGTCTAGGGGAGAATGCGTACAAGCTCCTTGCTCGCTGGGGCTGCAACATCAAGGAGATCCAAGAGATCGGAAACCAGGCACCTACCATGAAGATCCGGCGCTGGCACGACGGCAAAGTCCTCGCAGAACAACCGCTCATGGACATGGCGGGCTATATCGGCCACCGCGGCGACTATCACGATATCTTCCTCAAGTGGGTCCGCGACCGCGAGATCCCCATCCGCATGGGATGCGAAGTCGTGGCATACTCTGACGCCGACCCGGCACCGTCGTTGACACTGGCTTCGGGCGAGGTTCTGACCGCGGACGTCATCGTAGCCAGCGACGGCATCAAATCGCTCGCACGCCATCTTGTCCTTGGAGCGCGCGACGAGCCCGTCTCGAGCGGCTACGCCTGCTTCCGGGCCTACTTCGAGCCGTCGGAGGACATGAAGGCGGACCTGGCGCGCAACGCCTTCTTGGCGGAAGACAGCGTCAACTTCTGGATCGGCCCCGACACGCACGTGGTGCAGAACACATTGCGCGGCGGCCGCGAGTTCAACTGGATCCTGACGCACAAGGACGATGGCGACGTGCCGGAATCGTGGTTTCAGCCCGGCGACATGGACGAGGTGCGCCGTTTGGTGGCCGACATCGACCCTACCATCCGTGAAGCCATCAAGTCCACCGACAAGTGCCTCGACTGGAAGATCTGCTACCGCAAGCCCTTGCCGACGTGGGTGTCGCCTCGCTCACATCGAATTGTGCTGCTCGGCGACAGCTGCCATGCGCACCTGCCGACCTCGGCCCAGGGGGCAAGCCAGGCGTGCGAGAGCGCTGGCACTTTGGCCGTGTGCCTCCGCCGGGTGAGCAGGGAGGACGTGAAGATTGCGACAAGAGCGTACGAGAAGCTGCGCTTTCCACGGACGAGGGTCAGCCAGACGCACGGAGAGGATTTGAGGGACCGTTGGCATAATGTGCTGAAGAATGTGGATGGAAATGTCGAGATTGATCCCGAGATGGTCAAGATCAAGGTGAGCTATTTCTGTTGGTTTAGCTTCGGTCGGGCTTTCGTGCATGCCTACTGCCTTTCTTGACAAAAAAGATTCAGCGAAGCTGACACCGGTCATTTCGACTCCAGAACCGGCCATTGTACGCGTTCGACTCTGAGAAGGATGCAGAGGACAAATGGGATGATGTCTCTCGGACTGTGAGAGCCGAGTTTGCAAGTGGAAAGATAGAGCCGCTGTGTGAGTGAGGTAAGAATGCACCTTAGCTAGTCTAGAAGGCGGTATAATTGTAGGTGCGTGGCCGCGAAGACCTCATGCTAATTGCTGCGCTGGTGGTGCCGGGGAATCATCAATCTGCATAGACGCTGAGGAGGGAAGCGGCTCGTGTTCTGTTCTTTTTCCTGCCTTTGCATGGGAAGGCGCGCTCGGTGATGCCGCCGGAAGTGGCTGGCAGCTGATGGCAAGTGCTTCAAAAATTGCCGGGGGTGTCAGGCACACGGTCACATTCACTAACTGTAAATTCACACCAACTGCTTCCAGAATCGATGGCACTAACAGAAACTTGCTAGTGAACCACAGCAGTCTCGTTAGTGACCACCGAGCATTGACCGCGAACCACAATCCTCCACACCGAGGATGGAACCTCCCACCCTCGCATCCTGCCAACCACGTTTGCATCCTTGCCAGGCTTGCGGTCCTCCAGCCGCGCCGCTGACATGCAGCCGAGATACCGGCTCATTGGTTGACACATGGGCCGGCAGAGGGAAACGAGGCCTTCTAGGCTCGAAAAGGGATGACTCGAGAGACTGTCGTCGCGGCACTGCCCACCTCGGCCGGGCGACGTTTCTTGGCGGCCACTCAACGGCGATGGCTATGGGCGTCCTCCCTACCTCGCTTCACGAAAGCAGGATGTGACGACACGCAACGGCTGATGCGTGGTTCGTACGCAGGGGAACTGAATTTCTTCTCCTAACACGCAAGCTTCGACTCTCCTTGCAAATCTTTGCTCTCTTCTCATTGCGCGATCTGATTCACTTTTATCACCGATCACGACCCCACCAGCCCACCTATCAACACACTCTCAGGTCAAGCAATCATCAGCACATGGCAAACCTCGGGCGATTGCCGAGTCCCATCATCCACCCCACTTCACCCGGTCGCAAGTCCGAGGGCCAGAGGAGCACACCACACCACACCACCGGGCCATGCCGCAGAATTTGGCGACAGCTGCCTGCGTCGTAACTTTGAATTGCTGATGGGTAAGTTCGTCGCCGGACAGCTCAAGTTCCGCCAAACGAAAATGCTTGCAACTGGCCATCCTCGCATGCGCATGCTCACCACTGTCTTTAGCATCCCCAATTCAAGATGCAGCGCTTCGGCCCGTTGTTCATGACGCCGCCGTGCAGCGTGGGATTCGATGTGATCCACCATCTCGACATGTTGTCACGGAGAGTATGCCGAACCCGGAGCCGGATATGATGGATCTTGAGTTCGACTTGGACTACCTTTCATGGGAAACCGAGCTCGACCATTCTTTCGCCCACACCACAGACATGCACCTAGACTTCCGTGGTGCCCCCGAACAGTATAACCGACCAGGCCATGAAGCTGCCATTGGATACCCCTCTGATTTTCTTTTTCTCGAGGACGAGGAGACCTTCCCCAACTTCTTCGACGGTGGCCTGACCGCGGACGATACCAGTATGAATACGATCCGGGCAATCGGGCTAGGTCTGATCGGCCATGAAACTGGACCGGGGCACGAAATGGGATCAACGAATGTTCGGCTGCACGAGCAGAGCGCAGATGACCACGACTCCCGTCGTCTTCGAAGTCAGCTTTCTCTTTTATCTGCAGGATCGTACGGAGATGAGCTGGTCTTCAAAGCATGCGAACGGTCCAAAGCTATTGCACTGCACAATCTCGCCATTGAGTATGGGCTCGGCTACAACCACAACGTCACATCCCGGACAGTTTCGATAAGCCGTATAACAACGTCCCATCTCACCGACAGATACACCAACACAGTGCGGCCTCCCGACGTCACACCGCCGGAAGCTAACACAGCACGGCCTCCGTCTACTTCTCGGAGGCAACTTGTGTCGGCCGTGGGTGACTCTCACTTGCCTAGTTTTTCGAGCTCAGAGGCTGAGATGCAAGTCCCAAACTCTTCGCTTTTTGAGGCATTCATACCCTTGCTCACCGATATCGATGGAGAATACACGCCTGTCGACGCCCGAGGCTCGGCTCCGGTCACCTCTTACGCTGGCCAGCGCGACGAGAGAACCCCGACCACTCTCACTCAACCTGCTTCGTCAGACGAGAGTCAACCCATTACGCGAAGCCGAAGTCAGAGAATCAGCAATTCCATCAGCAAGCATGTCTCTACCTGGAAGACATCTATGTCAAAAGGAGGCCGTCGAGGACCTCTCACTGAGAACGGCAGACGTGATATGAAAGCCCTAGAGGAGGTCAATGGCGCATGTTGGCGATGCAAAGTCCTTCGCCGCAAGGTAAGTAGTACATGACGTCCTGCCTCCACTGCTTGGGCATCTCTGACTTTCCCCTCAAGTGTGACCCTGGGACTCCCTGCAGATGCTGTTTGCAAAGCATCCCTACACCGCACGTTGGGGACGACGCACCTCTCTGGCCGTTGATCGGGTGCCGTCGCGGGCCAATCCGTCTTTCCATGACGGCCCAGCTGCTTTGCCCCAAGTCTCGAAGAACTTGCCCGGAACAACTTCACCAGAAGAGCTGTGGAGGACGCCGCTCTCTGGACATATCAGACAGGTGTTTCCTTTCAGCCGAGAGCCAAAGGCTGTCCGATATGAAAGCTGTCCTGGAAGGTGCTTCGTACAAGCTGTCAATTGCCGACCCGAACATGAGGGATTGCTTCGCATCGTTTGTGGAAGCTGGGCGCTATCGCAACCAAGACTCTCTCCACAAAGGTCGCAATGGCCACGACAACGCAGTCACATATGCGGAGCTCATTGCCACCGTCGCTTGGGAGCTTGCTGAGAACCAAACGAGTTTGCAGTTGCTCGAGATTAGATCCTGGGATCAATTCATGGCTATGCTCGAGACCGCTTGTCTTTACGAGGCCGAGGTGGGCCAGGTAAGTCAGCCTCATACCACGGAGGGAGAGATTGCAATACTCACTCTGTTGCAGACTTCATTGGTGATGCTTTCCATGGTTTGTTTGCGACACTGTCTTGGGGCTTTGCGACTCAACTCGGCCAATCTCCTATCAGTCGACGCCCATAACAACTGCCAGGCTCACGAGTGCCAAGTCCATTACATACATGATCTCGGCCTACATATCAAAGGCTACATCGACGAGTTGTCCTCGGTAATCTTCAACAAGGAGAACATGCGAGATCGACGCTGGTGGTTATCGACATTCTTCAGTCTTTACATCCAAAGTTATATTCGACACGCTCTCGCCACTATTGAGAAACAGCTATGCTTTCCTGCTGTGGACGACGTTCCCGCCGAGGATCTCACCAGCACTCAGTACTTGCACCTCGTTGCTATGCTGTTCACGGCTGCTTCCGCCAAGTATGACCCATTGCTTGGAGGCCGTCAGCAGTACGCCTTAACCGACAACTCTGTCATTCCAGAAGCAACCATTCCGGAGCCGCACCAGTCTTCTGCAAGAGCAGCCTGTGAAATTGACAAATGGCCCGAGGCGGGCATCAAAAATCCCTACCAGTTCCTCCGACGGTTGTTCCAGATTGGCTCACTCGATTTCGAGCTGGAACAAGTCGATGTCCAGATGCCCGATGTTTCCACGCGGCTGGGAGAACCAAACACTCCACTTTCACCACCGGGGTGGAATCAAGGGATCCCTTCCTCCAGACGCCTTGAGTCTCCCAGACTGAATCGTAGATTCACACCTCACTCCCCCTCAGCCCATTTCAAGAGGGATTCCATCAATAGCCACCATTCTCTCGCTTCCTTCGCAAGCGGCCCGTCTAACACGAGTTCGATAAGCTTGACCAAGTCCTTTGACACCGACATAACGAGTATATACGAAAGCCTGTACGAGTCTCCAATCTCAGCTCCGGACCAGAGGAGTAGCTTTCAACCCACGAAGGTCTCAATTCGGGAAGGCCATTACACCAGTTTTCATGATAGGAACTCGGTGACAGCCTCTCAAACTCAACGGATCGAGACTGGCAGCCCTGCCATGGAGGATGAAGGCGCCAGGCCAGAAGCGAGCGCGTCGTGCTTTGTCTGTGATTGTTGCCCCAAGTCGCCTCGCCTGTTTCACTCGTCCGAGGAGCTGATGTGAGTGTGATTTCAACGGCTCTTTTCAAACATGCCGATGCTAATTGGGGCAGAAAACACGAGAGCGAAAAGCCGTATCCATGCTCCCAGTGCAAGAAGCGGTTCAAGGGCCCTAAAGAAGCCGAGAGGCACATCAACGCCATACACCTCAAGTCAGACTACTGGTCATGTCAAGCCTTGACAGATACCAACATGGCTTATCACTCTGAAGAGTATCCTCACGTCGCTTGGGATATCTGTGGGTTTTGCGGTGGTGTTTTTCTGAGGAACGCCGACGGATCACCCAACACGGATGAGCTTGCATCGCACTTGGAACTTGTACACAAGTACAAGGACTGCAAGCAGAACAAGAAGTTCTACCGCGTGGATAACTTCCGCCAGCACTTGAAAACGGCGCATGGTGCGAGGCTGGGGAAGTGGTTGAAGGTCTTGGAGAAGAATTGCCGCACTGCAACGGCGCAGCCGGACGCTGCTGGGGCGTGATCTCTTTTCCTTTTTGTTCCTTTTGGAAAGTTACACTAATAGACCTCAGCAGGGTATGGAAAGTACTGGGCACGTCATTGACAAGATAATAGTAATATGATACCCGAGTGCTGGCAAGTCGGGTTAAGCAGTGGCACATAGGTAGTCGGCTGGTACCACATTTAGAGCGTAGGCAGATGGAAGGCGAACATCGTCAAGCAGCGGTCTCCTCCACGTTTTGAGACTCAAATAAAGACCCGGACGGAGAAGATTCCCGTCCCGTCACATATCGCAGCTTGCAAGTTCAAGATCGCAGGTCACTTCAGCGTGGTTTGTCTATCTATGCCTTTGGAGACAACACGGCGGCCAGCCCAGTTTCCCGTCAAAGTATGTACTTTGCGCAAGAGAGGTACGTACGCAATACAAAGAAGTAAAACTATGTACAAAGTTTCTTAGTCTGACTCTCTCAATAGTTCCTCCCAAAAGCGGCAAACGTCTGGATACTACCTGGTAAGATAGTATGTTCGAAAGCCACCACGACGTCCGTACCTTACAAACACTGCGAGTAGTACTCGTTGGTCTTCTGGCACGTCGACCCGCTCGCGCACGCGGTGCATCCCGTCCAGCCCGAGCCGCCGCACTGGGCGTACTTGGCCAGCGCGCACGACGACACCGACGTCGTCGAGGTCTTGGCGGTAGTCGATGTCGATGTCGTTGAGGTCTTGAGCGTCGTGCTGACGGGCTTGGATGTGGTGGCGACGGCGGTGGTCGTGGCCGGTGTAGGAGTCGTCGCAGGGCTGCCGCCGCCGGATGCGGCGCCGCAGCTGAAGACGGCTGGGCCGGGGACGGTGTAGTTTAGGAAGTTGCTGTAGATCTTTAGGTGGGATGGGTGTTAGCTTATTACCAAGTAAGTTGCGCGGCCCGTGGACAAGTATCCGCTGTGGAAAAAAAAAGGGGGGATTGTTTACGTTGACAGTGTAGCCCGGGTCCGTGTCCTTGAAGGCGCCGGGGATCAGCGCGGTCGGGCTGGGCGTCGTGCTGCCGCCGCCGGCGATGGAGATCTGCGCGCACGAGATGTAGAACTGCGGGATGCCCGCCGGCCAGGGGTTGTGGATGCCCAGCGCCTGGATCCGCAGCAGGTAGTCGCCGCTTGGGATGCACGTGGGGATGCTGAAGGTGTAGGAACCTGGGTTGAAGGTAAGCGTGTTAGCCAGGTCGGTACCTTACCCGAACAATGGATGTGTTATTAGGGGATGGGGGATCAATACCTGCCATGTTCCACGTCGAGGTACTCCCGCTGAAGGTTGGGCCCCAGTCGTAGATCTTGAACCACGCTCCGCTTCCGTCATAGTCGGATGCTGCCCCGGGGGCCTTGGACATGTATCTGTAGTCCCATGCATCAGTATATCTGTCGAGGGCTGGGGGGGCTGTTGGTTTCATGCGTCCACTTACACGGAAACTGGGCCTTGGTGGTAGACAGGTGTGTCGAGAGTAAAGGTGAATTGACTTCCCGCGGCGACAGAGACGGTGGCGGTGCCCGAGCCGCTGGCGCCGACATTGCATCGCAGGTCGTTGGAGGTCAGGTCCGTCACGGGGGAGTTGTAGTTTGAATTCTGGCGAATGTATTTGAAGACGTCGTACTTGGTCGCGCCGACGGACAGCTGCTGGAAGATGAAGTGTGCCGAGACGTTACTGACTGCCAGCGACAGGGCCGCAATGCTGGTGAAGCACTTCATGGTTGGTTTAATCTTCAAGTTCGTTGACTGCGACGGGTCGTGATCTTTTGGACAGACGGACGGACTAGGAGCTCGAGACTCGTGACGGCGCGTTCCTGTGTCTCGATATTGACTGGCTTGGCAAGGACACAACGACTTGGCAGTCAAGCAGAAACCCATCGCTCCTTTCTATAATTATACCTGTAGTATATCGGAAACCGATTCTCCGGATCTGGCCCAAGACGGTCACCGCAAGGTCGTATGGTTGCGATTAGCCGGCGGACGAGGCCCCGAGGTGGCATCCGAGGCATCCCCCCGCGAGTTGGCACTGCGACGGTGGCCAGCTCGTGCATGGACACGGCCCGGCAACCGCCCGTCGAAGGCTCCAGTGATGGAGTGCTAGACCCGGTCACAGGCAAGACCAAGACTTCCGTCGATCCGGTTCGGGAACGGACCGTGGCCTCCGGTCTCACGAGCAGGGGGTAGCCCCGCGTTCAATTAAAGAACCTGTCCCCCGTTGGAACATGCCATGCACCCCACAACCGGGTTGCGGTTACTGGAACGGCCCTAGCGCTGGAATGATCGTGGTTTGTCTGGTTGCGAGTCATGGGACTGGGGCGCGGCTGGACGGGACGGTTGACGTCACCTGGAGAGCGAAGAGGGTGTGCTGCTGGAAAACTACCTGAATTAACCGGCCGAGGTATCCCGTACATCTTCTTGAGGTGGGCTGCTGGGTTGAGGGGTAACTCGTGAAAGACCTGGGGAGGTCACTTGGTGTTGCATACCTGATTCATTCTCTGAGTCTGCATTCATTCGTCGGGCTGAAGCTAGGAGGGGGAATGCAACGTGATGGGCTCTATTGAAGCTGGTCACTCCACAGCAAAAAAGTATCACCCCCTCATGAAGATCTGTATATCAAATAGTATAGTTCTACTAACGTTACCTCATTTAGGTACTTATCTAAGTGTCAAAATAGACGGATGCCGCCATGGTGACTGAACAAGATGTTGTTGATAATATCATAACACAAGTCACAGGCACCCGAGCGGTATTATTGTACGCATTTTGCTTGGTCACCAGTTGCATGATTAACTGCGGTGTTCATGGAACAACAAAGACAGAGCACGACATCACCGATGCAACCCACCTTCAGTCTTGGCGACAGTGATTAGTCAGGTGGGCTTTAGAACTTACCCTAAAAGACAAGGGAACACTTGCTGGTCACTACGAGGCATGTTTTGGTGTTAGCCACGGCTACATGGATCAGACGGGAGCGAAGCTGCACGTGTTGATCAGTGTAGGCGGCACACTTTCACACGAGATGCGAATAATTGTCGCTCGAAAGTATTCCAAACGAATATAGGGTGCGTAGTTCTTCCGAGTCCGGCCTGAAGGTTCCAGTATTTGATCTTTCACAGTTGGAAACATGCTTTTGTGTTACATCGGGTCAGGTAAGTAATTACCTGGTACCGTAAACTTTGATTTGAAACCCCCAAGGTTTCTTTCACAGCACACCCAGTTAAAGGGAAACCATCACACATACTCTGATTAGTCGGTACTTAGTTACCTGGTAGACGTCTAATTAATGGTTAGTATCATCAGACTACAAACGCACACAAGTCGCCTGTCATTCATGCCGACCATTTGCCAAACTTCCAAGGCCATAGGCTTCCTTGGTTCAAGATAATTGGGTAGGTACTGTACCTGACCTAATTACACAGGCCAACGAACGTCCCGGAACATGCGTGCCCTGCATCGGTTGCCAAGTGGCAGACAGACAGTTAAGCTCAGATGGAACTCAGTCAAACCCCGCCACGCCACAGCCAGGTGATATGTCAAGCTTGTCCCGCAGGCAGGCAGCAACGAGGAAGAGCCTCTAAGCTTCCTCAAAAGCCAACACGTATATGCAGCCTGGCAAATGGACGACAGCCTGGAGTTTGATGACCCACCAATCCCCACAACGGCCGGCACAAAACGAACCGTTCTTCACGACTTTAAAAATGCCCGTCGCAAGGCTAAAAGATTATTTCTTATAAAATTCTATCAGGCGGCCGTGTCTCTCACATCTGCATCCCGACGTAAACACAACCGACGGACCAGCGTCGAAAACCATCATGAGCAAACGACTCGTGCCCGACTTCCGTCCGGCGGCGGGAGGAGACACGCAATCGGTACTCGCGCGCGTCCTCCAAGCCGGCGAATATTTATACGAGAACAAAAATGTGTCGGGGCTCATGTCGACAGCAAAAAACGCCGTCGGGTCGGCACTTTGGGGCAAGTCGAAAGATACTACGCCTGTCAAGACCGCTCCAGCCACAGACTGGGGGTTGGACCCCCTGGAAGATCTCGTGGTAAGCTTACAGAACCGGGAAGCGAGCATGTACAACCTGACGATGTTGACGTGGGTCTTGGAAACAGGAACCCAGAGTATCGGCCTACCATGAACAGTCGGGGCTGTTGGACATGAACAGGTTAAGGGCAAATCGTCGTCGTCAAAAGAAAAGGACCCAGGATTACCAAGCAGCTCGTGCGCTTTTCCTCTCCTGGCAGTGCTTTGACTCGCCGGCGACAAAAAGGATCATGGGCCGCCTCAAGGAGCTGCTGGGGATGACTTACAACTTTCACGTCCATGAGTTCACCCTTCCGTCCAACACCGAGACTCCGGAAGCAGCGCTGATTCATTACCTTGCCAAAAACCACTTTTTCTCATTGCAAGACGATGACAACGACCACGAGCTGTTGATTATCATCTACGACGGCCTGGCTGGCGTTACCCAGGACAAGTTCTTCCTTTTCGGGTACGTGCAGCCAAAGCTCCTCTTTTCTCTTTTATCCTACCGCGCTCAGAGTGAACACAAAAACTCTCTAACCACCGGGGTCCTTTTCCTCTAGCCACAAGGGAATAATGAACTGGAGCTGGATCTCCAAGAAGATCGCCTCGGCACCATACGACTCCCTGGTCGTCATGAACAGCAACTTCCTCCCATGCCAGGGCATCCGGAACGAACACGGGACAAACATGGTGCTGGCCGCCTGCGGGCCGAGCTCGTACGTGCGCGAGAAGCTCCTCCTGGAGCGCATGCCCGAGTCCGCCGACCCCGACGAAACGAACCTGCTCACGGACGAGGTGGACAATCTGAGCTGGTCCAAGGTGTTTCTGGGCACGTTTCTGGCCCAGCTGGAAAAGTCCACGGGTGCAGCTCCGCTGTCGGTGAGAGATATATTCCACGAGATTTTACTTGCGCACCGCACCTGCGGGTTCGGCCAGGGCCTGAATGGGACGACGTGGAAGCCGTTCTGCGACTTTGTTGATGGCATAGAGAGGCTTGATGATCTGTCGATACACATTCAGCGGCAGGAAAAAGATACGAGTGAGCTCAAGGGGGCCGATTGGGCGCTCGTTGGCGGTGAAGATGAGTTTGGATAGTGGCACGGAGCTGGCTTGACGTCTCGTGATAGGACCTGAGCGTGCTACAGCCGACCGGGTCTAGGGGTTCTTCAATGGTAGGACGTAAGCTGAGAGATGTGAGGACGCTCGTGGGTCCATGAACTAACTCCCGTATGAGCATGAGCGAAGGATTTAACCACTACATGCTGACTGAATTAGCTAAAAGACTGCCAGCTCGAGACCTAGTGTCAACATGCCATGTCAGGTCAGTGCATACATTCCGGCCAGCACATCACATGAAAATAGGATAAGCTTTTATGCTCATGACGGGACTGCTTGGGAAGCTGGGTTGTACGTCTTTCAGAGCGGTGCATGCTGCATTTTATCAGAGAGACGAAAATGAAGCGAAGAATTTAGTGCATGTACAGGTTAGCATTGCATTCAACAAATTCTTCAGGTCTTCGATTCTACTCTTCTACAACGTGGCAATTATGGTTCGTCGAAATCGATGCAAGGCTAGTCGAGAGATGGGTGGAGAGCTCGACCGACTGGTGCAGAAAAAGGGGTTTGAATATCGCGTGGTCTGTGCGCGGGATCCCCCCTTTTCTTTCGATGATTGCTGTCAACAAAGGACAAATGGTGGGGATAGCCAACGGTGCGTGTTCTTTGGCACAACATGGAGGTCTCAGCTGGAAGGGACTCCGTTACGTGGATTCGTCTGTGAATGGCTCTTGTCGTACAAGCACTACCTGGTAGCTAGGTTGGTAATTGCTCAACGAGACCAAGATGCGCGTGTTCCATTGTCACTGTCTTGACTTGCACAACCTTTATAATGAAGTGCGTATCCAGACCCCGGTTTCCGGTACTAGTTGCAAAATGTTTGTAGATTGCCACTTGGTGGCATAATTCATGTTAATGTTCCCCAGCAACGCTCGTCATTCCTCAGTATCGGCTTCCGGGCGGGCTTGATCACCGGGTGAGTCTACGGTACACGGCCTCCATGGCGGGTAGATATCAGCCACCACAGATAATGGTCACTGTTCCCAAACGCTGTGTAGATATAGTGTAAAGCGGCAATGCACAGACACGAGGGTGGTGCCAAGGTTGTCTTACGCGGGCGGCAAGTGTCTTTGGTCCGCTTGGGCAAGACGTCTTCTTCGACAAATGAGACCTGAGGGGCAGTATGACTGGATATCAATTAGTGAAATCGAAATAGAGTAGCGACGCTATTCCCCTATGTGCTCCTTCGTTTGCCCCAAAACACGCCCGCGGACCGGGAGGATGGCTGACGGCCGGGCCGGGGGGCGGTTCGGCTCTGCCCGGCTCGGCTGCGTGGAGAGTCAAGCCAAGCCAAGCGCCCTTTAACGGTGTACTATAAAGATCGTGCAAATAAACAGAAGCGCGTGGCACACGGAAGGTAAGGTAGGCGTGGCAATGCGCCCCGAAACACCAAACGTGGGAGTCCATGCCGTCCTAGGCTTCTCCCCGCATTCGCCGAGCACAAGAACACACGGCCCCGTGGAAACGACTGGTTGACTTGGGTACCTGATCAAAAGTTCTTGGCACATGGACCACATGGCCCCGAATGCTCGGCCAAGGCGATTGGAAAGGGTACTTATTGTGTTTGTATGGGTGACGTCTTATAAAATCATGGGGCCAGACTACGAATACCAATAAGCGCTTGTCAGTGTCAACTGCCATGGAAGGTTTCCGCTGTCAGTCCTAGTGCCCGCCTTCAACTGACTACCTGGGTCCTGGTCCGAGACTTGCAACGCCACGGCTGGACATCTACCAGGTATTAGTCTCAAGGGGTCACTTGTTTGACTGGCAGCTGATTGATTTGAGCTGCGGGGGAAGCGGGGGCTTCCTCGACAAATATTTCCCGGCGCTCAGGGGCATCCCGGAATTCTGGAACCTTTCAACATCTTTTCCCTTCTCCAAAGCTTGCAGCCGCCATTCTTTTTCACAATAATTAGACGACGAATGATGCCTGTGACGCCACGAAACGCAGTTATGACCTTCTATTCCGTCCTTGTTTTTGTTTTTCTGGTGCTTTCTGCGGCCGCAGCGCCCATAAACAACACCTCCAACTCCCACAGTCGTCGCCACACACCCATCCCCTACCGACCACTGAACCCTCCCCTCAGCACACCATGGACCGAAAAGGTCGGCACGTCGCCGTGGCCCCAGCACCCCCGGCCTCAGCTCTACCGCGAGACGTGGAAGTCGTTGAATGGCATCTGGACGTACCAGTCGGCGAGCGGACAGGCAGAGCTGAACAGCCCTCCGGCCGGACTGCTCGCGCAAGAGGTGCTGATCCCCTCGTGCATTGAGAGCGGCCTCTCGGGCGTGATGGAATCAGGGGTCATGTACATGTGGTTTGCGACAACTTTTGACGTGTCGTCAAACTGGACTTTCGGCCAACCGACGATCCTGCTCAACTTCGAGGCTGTCGACTATGAAGCCACCGTTTTCGTCAACGGCAACAAGGCGGGCTTCCACCGGGGGGGCTACTTCCGTTTCACTCTTGATATCACCGAACATGTCAAGGTGGGGAGTCAGAACGACTTGTAAGTTTAACGCAGTTCCCACACTCACTGCCACTTGCCACCTCATTGAAAGAGTTTTGACTTACACGATCATTATGCACCCAGACGTGTCTTTGTCTTTGACCCCACGGACGAGCCGCCGACCTACATCCCGCACGGCAAGCAGACGAGGTACACGTCTCACATATGGTACACGCCATGCAGCGGCATATGGCAGTCTGTCTGGCTCGAGGCCGTCCCGACCAACTACATCTCGGGGCTCGAGGTGGTCGCCGACATGAACGGAGATGGCAAGAACCCAACCAGATACCGATGGTTCATGGATCAGAAATGTGCTAACTGGTGGTCTCAGTGGCGGCAACCGTCCATACCATAACACAGACGCCCCTGCCGGTCGAGATGTCTCTAGTCGACGAAGGCGACGTGGTGCTGGGGATATTCCGGGCCACGACGGACAAGAAGTTCTCGTTCCACGTGCCGTCGGCCAAGCTCTGGTCGCCCGACACCCCCAAGCTCTACAAGATTGTCGTCAACACGCAGATCGACGCCGTGGGGAGCTACACGGGCTTCCGCACAATCTCGTCAAGGGTGGTCAAGGGCGTCCAGCGGCCTGTGCTGAACGGCAAGTTTGTCTTCCAGTTCGGCACGCTCGACCAGGGGTACTGGCCCGACGGGATCTACGTGCCTCCGACAGTGGAGGCGATGGAGTATGATCTCCAGCTGCTCAAGAGTCTAGGGATGAACATGGTCCGCAAGCATGTGAGCAGTCCCACCCGCCCACTGACTGCCATGCATAGTACTACCCAATTGACCACCTGCCACATGTTATAACTTTCAATGCTCATATAACACTGGCAGATCAAAGTCGAGCCGCACCTCTTCTACCACGCCTGCGACCGACTCGGCCTGCTCGTGATCCAGGACATGCCGTCGATGCACCCGGCGCCCAGCGTGCTCTCCACCGCGCCCAACGCAGACCAGCAAGCCGAGTTCGAGCGGGAGGTGGAGCTGCTCGTCACGCAGTTCAAGGGCTACCCGTGCATCGTGACCTGGGTCATCTACAACGAGGGCTGGGGCCAGCTGACGGACCCGTACTACCCCGAGATCGGCATCACGGCGCGCATCCGCGAGCTCGATCCGACCCGGCTGGTGGACGCCACGACGGGGTGGTGGGACCACGGGGCTGGCGATTTCTCTGTACGTACCCGATAACTACGGGGTGAAGCAAAACACCAGACATCTTGGGTAATTACGACCAAAGCTGACAATACGTCCTCCCCTGGCGAGAAATAAAAAAGGACAACCACCACTACGCCGACCCGCAGTGCGGCACCCCGTGGTACTCGCTCAACTCGGCACCATACGATCCCGCGCGGATCGGCTTCCAGGGGGAATTCGGCGGCGTCGGCCACAGACCCGAGATGGAAAAGTACGTCCTCCAGTCCCTCCCATCCAGTCCAACTACCTGGTAACTAACACCCCCCTTCCTCACCGGCATCACCAGCCTCTGGCCAATCCAGCAAGCAATCGACACGATCCCGCAGACGTACGAGCTCAACGCCGACCTGGCCGCCTTCAACTACCGCGCGCACGTGCTGCTGGCCCAGCTGCGCGACCAGGTCGCCCTGTACGGCTGCAGCGGCGCCGTGTGGACGCAGACCACCGACGTCGAGGGCGAGGTCAACGGGCTGCTCACCTACGACCGCCGCGTCGTGCGCGCCAACGCAACCCAGTGGCGCGCCGATATCCTGGCGCTGTACCTCGCTGCCGAGGCGAGGGGGTAATCACCTGGTAGTGTTGCTGGGATGGGTTGCGTATTATGCTCTTTGTTTCAGGGATTCATTTGGCTGGGAAGTAATTCTGGTACAAATTGCGTCGTTGCGGGGTCATTTGTGGGTAGTGTATGCTTGAGGTGCAGGGTGGATTGGATAAAAGGGGGTTTGTTTATGTTGGTTATGACTAGGTTGTTTGGTACCCGCAGTCACGGGACGAGATGACGATGGACGACATATGATCATAAGGCTATGAGCTGTTTGATGAAATCCATACACACTGGGGAGGGACTCTTAAAGCAAACAAAACAAAAACTTTTGTGTCCTTTGTGTCGCTGTTTGAGTGCGTTTGTGACCGGCGTGGTTTCTTCTTCAGGGTCGCATTACGAGTTTGAACATACTAGGAGGTTGTACTCGTGCACCGTTTTCCGTGACATTGTGCACAGCTAAGACTTGATTAGCTGACGGGTTACAAAGATAACAGTGATTGGTAACTGTGGTGTGATAGACACCATAGATTCATGGAATGCCAAGAATGACGTAACGTTAGTGGAAGAATGACGAAGTTTAAGTGATCGAGCACAGACGATAGCAATGTGGTAACGATCCATTTGTAGGCATTTGCTAGGTTGAAGTTTATATCCAACATATGCTGATTTCAGCCCCTTGTTCGGCTGATATATTTCGTTCACCACCGAGGCAAACACGATGATCTCTCACAACGTGCTCTTTCGGTTTGAACATTCAAACCCCCTCAACTCCGTACTTCTCATGAAATTACCAATCAGCGCCCCTCTCGCTCGGCCTGCATCTTCCGGTCCTCCTCCTCCGTCTTGGGCACCTTGACAATCATCGGGACTGTAACGGCGTTGAGTTTGCGAAAGGCCTAATCACAAAGTCATGTCAGTCAGCAAAATGCTACACACCCCCCGATCATGAGAGTGGCCGGCATCCAGTCGTCCCCTGACCGGGTAAACCACCAACAACGGAACAAAAGGACAGGGGTCCGCGGAGCAGGCAGCCGTACTGCAAACGGCGACCACCACGCGACCCAGCAAAACAAGCCCCACGCCCTCCTGACACCAGCATTCAGCGACCACAGCGCCAGATGCCACGGCCAAAGCGTTGCGTCCCGCATGAAGATCGCCAACGCGACGCCCCAGTCCCACCGGCCCCTCTCTTCCCTCACGACCTCCGCGGTCCTCCGGAACGGACGTACCTGACTAATAGGCCCATCAGGCAGACTATCATTCCACCGGTCCTCGACCTTGTCGATCCGGCCCGAGGCGTCGTCGACAAAGATGCGCACCCGGCTGGCGATCTCCTGCTCCGACTTGATGCCCTTGACCGTGTAGCGGTTGCGCAGGTCCAGCTCGATCGGGTTCCCCGCGGACACGACCGTGTGCGAGACGATGGTGATGGGGTTGAACACGGCGGGCAGGCCGTACCACTGCGCCGCGTACTTGGCGTAGCCTTGCGAGATGGTGATGGGGTCGGCAAAGGTCGCTTCGGGCGTCCACAGGGCGAGGTGTTTGAGGGTTGGGTTGCCTGCGAAGAGCTGTCAGGTGTTAGTAATGAATCGATTGACGTTAGTTGCTGCTTGCGAGGGACGAACATCGAGCACGCTCCCGACGAGAACCCTCTGGTGGGACGACAGCTTGATGCCCGCGGCCTCGTTGATGGTTGTGTTCTTCACGCCCACCGACTCCAGCGTCGGGCCATTGCCAGCGCTCTGGTTGGATGAATCCGCGGTCTGCTGGGCCTTGGCGGTGGTGGACGGGGTTCCGGTCGTCATGGTTCTTCTGGGTACGAATGCGCTGGCGGTGCTGCTATTACACGACACAGTTTTGAGAATACTGGTGGTGAGGGCTGCGCTGGAGGGTTTTGTGAGGGGATGCATGAGATGGAGGTGTAGGTGGGATTGTTAATGGTAGAAGACAATGTGAGCGGAACCAAAATCAACAGCGACATCTTTTAAATTAGTCACCCCTAGGCTACGCGAGCCAGAGGAGACATACTGATTATGACTGCGATGAACAATTGTTTTCAAGACTCGATCCGGCCGACATCTTTGTGTTGTTCTCATCAGATGTCCCGGCGCGGTCATGTCGATGGGCGCTCATTGTCATGACCGCTTATTGACGTCATTGAAACTGGGTGGTTGAGGCGCCGCGCTGCGCATTGATAGGCACCCGCAGCGGCCGCAGGTGGTCGCCAGGCTCCAGCGGATGTTGCATCCCGCTGCCCGCCGGCATTGCGCAACTCGCTGTGCAGTGGCTCCCGGACCACCTGCAAACACCCCTGAACTTGTCATTCGATGCCAGGGATCAGTTCAGGCGTCAATTGGCAGCGGGAGCAAGCGAGCGGCGGGAATGCAAAGCCGCGACATGGGATTGGTGGAGCTGTCGATCTAGCGCTGCAAGAACGCAGGGACCATTTATTCGAGGCCAAGCGTTGTTTCGATAGCGTAATTATTCCCCCCAACTGCTCCTGATCCAGTCGCGGACAACCTCATCCAATCTTTCTTCCATTACCTTTGCGCCTTCTGAATGGTCCCGTCCGAGCCTGGAGTGGCGCCTTGCTTTTCTCCTGCAACCTGGATCTCGTCGCAATATGTTTTGCGTGGCATTTCAAAACTCGAGGTTCTGAGGTGGAGGGCATGTCCTGCCCGCGAAACTGGACTTCCCACGCCGGCAACTGCAAACAGCCGAATGAATGAACTGAGCAAAAGAGGGTTGATGGCTGCCCTGAATAGGCCATTATCAGTGCGCTGCCACCAAAGGCAAGCGCGCCGGTTAAGACGACGAGGATAATGCCAAGCGGACACGGGAGTGAGGGGTGACAGGGTGAGATGGGACGGGCCCGGGAGAAGGCAATCAGACTACAACGCACCCCTTGCCCAGCCTCCGCAAAGATGAACCCCCCCAAGAGCAGAGAAATAGACGCGCAGCGAGTGAAACACGACATATAATTACCATGGTTCCTACCTTAGGTACGCAATGAAGGCTGCCGGGGGCTAAGCCACGGGACAGCGTTGCTGCAGATCTGGGGTGATCTCTTGGCTGATTTTCTTTTTTTGGAGAACAGCAGCGTCGTATTCCCTTCAGACTCTCCCTTGCATCCACATTTGCCGCCCACGCCCCAAGCAGGTCGTGGTCTTGACCCAACCATGGGGCGCGGTAAAAGATTCCTCTCATGAGACCAGGTCAGGTCGAGACGGTCCGAGTTGTCTCCCTTGTTTCTCATCTCATCTCGTGCCAGCGCTTCTGTGCTCCTGTTACTAACACAGCTTGCCCGCGGTTCTTGAGTCTTGAGACGGACGCGCCCCTGATAAGGCCTTCATCCTCCCTCCAGACGGTCGTCATGTCGCCAGACAGCCCCGTCCCCGCACAAACACCACAGCCAAGATGCTCATCCCCCACGCGCGGCGACCCACGTCCAACGTCGCCATCACCATCGCCTCCGTCGCCCTGACCGCGACCGGCTTTCTTCTCTACCATACTTGGTCCGACACAGATTCATGGTCGCTCGCGAAGCCGCTCCCCGTCTTAACCACCAGCGACGGCATCCCCAAGAAGATCTGGTACAAGCTGGGGCCCAAGGGCCTGACCAACGCGACGCGCGCATGGACCAACACCTGCATCGACGGCAACCCGGGCTACGCGCACGAGTTCATGACGGACGAGTCGGGCGACGCGTACGTGGCGGCGCGGTTCGCCTCGCGGCCCGACATCGTGGCCAGCTACCTGGGGCTGACGATCCCGATCCTCAAGGCGGACCTGCTGCGGTACCTGCTGCTGGTGGCCGACGGCGGCGTGTGGTCGGACCTGGACGTGTCGTGCGCGGGCGTTCCCATGGACGCGTGGGTCCCCGCCGCGCACCGCGCCGACGCCGGCCTGGTGGTCGGCTGGGAGTTTGACGTCGGCTGGGGCGAGAACATCATCCGCCAGTTCACCAGCTGGCTGATCATGGCCCGGCCGAACTCGCCGCACCTGTGGGCCGTGGTCGAGGACATCGTGCAGGGCATACAAGACAAGACGGCCGAGCACAACGTCACCGTCGCCGGCCTGCAGCTCGCCATGGTCGGCGAGGTCGTCGACTTCACCGGGCCCCGGCGCCTGACCCGCGGTGTCCTCAAGAGCCTCGCGCGCTCCCTCAACGTCACCGCCATCGACCAGGCGAATATCACCCACCTCGTCGAGCCCAAGCTGCTGGGCGACGTCTTGATCCTGCCGGGCTTTGCGTTTGCCGCGTCGGCCAACACCTACGACGAGAAGCTGAGAGCCGGGCTGGGCCCGCCGCTGGTCAAGCATCACTATGCTGGGACGTGGAAGAATAAGAATGGCGGCGAGGTCGCGGGGTGATGTTCATTGTCGTTTATATTATTGTACCATTTGCATAATACATGGCGTTGGAAGGCGGGTGAAAGGCGTTTGGGAGCGACTACACGGTGCTAGTAATGCAGGAGTGACTGGAGCTAGATCTACCGCACACTCAACGGGACGGATATAATGACACTAAAAGAAACATGAAAGAATGTTCAGCGCACAAAAGAAACACGAATACGGTGCCCTCTCACTTGCCCCCTCCCGCCCTCCTCGCCTTGTACTCGTCAATCACCTTCTGCACCTCAGCCTGGTCATGGTCGCCCGGGTAATCCATGACACTATCGCCGAACCGGTTCTCAGCCGTCGGGTCCGCGCCGTGGCGCACCAGGGCCTGGAAGACGTGCAGATACCCGTGGCGCATCGCGGTATGGACGGGCCGGTCGCCCGAGAAGCGGTTGGCCATGTTGAAGTAGATGGCCCGCTTCTCGTCGCTCTCCAGCAGCTCGGCCAGCTTCTCAATGGACACTGCTGCAGTCAGCTTTCCCAGTCCACATCGCAGATGAAAAACCTCATGTTGTAATAAAACTCATTCCTCACCGCGCTGTCCCGACTTGGCAGCTATATGCGCCGCCGTCTGCTGGAAGTCGTCCTTGCAGGCAATCACCACATCGGCCGTCGAGGCCCGTTCGCGCTGCGCCAGGTGCTTGACGTGGACCGCAAGTTTTGCCGTCTCGCCCTGGCCCGCGAGGACGGAAACGTGGTGGGCTTCCTGGGGCGTGATGTTCATGGCGGGGCCCGGGGATGCGATTGGTTTATTTTCGGATGATTTATCGAGGGCGTTGGAGTGGCGGGGTGGAAGGCACGGCGTAACGGCGTCGACAACAACGGCTGAAACGGTACAGGTAGGTAATCACTCAACGAAAGGCTGGTCTGGAATGCGGCCTCTCTGTTGTGGGAAAGCGGATGGAATGGACGGGTGCCAGGCGGCATAGGTCAGACAGGTGCTGGGCTGACCCCATCCGACGCGCGAGCCGAGTCCGGCGCCTCGGACGTCCGGGGGAAGGGGAAGACGGCTAAGCGTGCCATGGTCGGCGCCTTGTGGCGTCTTAAAATGGCCGGGCTGTTTTGTATTTTGGGACGAATGACTCGGCGTGGAATAAAGGGGGTTTTTGGAGTTGGAACAAAGTAGTGGCCGTCATGAAGCTAAACTTGTGGCTCCCCGCTGGTGGGCGAGTGATGAAAAGAGCAAGAGGTGGGAGCACCATGGAAACCCGCTTTGCGATTCGGGCAGTAATAAAAGCACTTCGGGTATTTTCTGCTTTGATACGCGTTTCCTGCCCTGGTGCTCAAGAATCCTGGAAGTTGTTGTAGAAGACTCCCTCCCCTACGAAAAACCTTCCACTTGACTGAACGGCGAGGACCAACGCAACGCATCTGAAAGGGTGAACTGGTTTATGTGATGACATGATCTGAGGTTGATTTCGTTATAGTTAAAATGCTGATGAGATAATTATAGCCAACCATCCACTTCAAATCGACAGTGTAGTGCTACGAGGTGGTGTCCTCGTGAGCGCTTCCGGTTGAGCAGCGGCAAGGGAAAAGGGGGTGGGGGAGGGTTTGTCCGTGTTCTTTCGTTCCCGGCCACATGCATTTTAATTGAACTACTCCCCGATGCTATTGAGCTCGCCGCATGCACCTAGCACCATCTTGAACCTGTACCCAGTGGCGACGGAGAAGTGCTGACCACAGGGTTGTCCTGCAACATGGCCGGAAGCGTAGCAGTTGGGGCCGGGGGCGCTCGTTGGTTCTGATCTTTGCCCATGATGGCAGCCAAGTTTTCTCTTGCGGGGTTGTCATGGAAGAGGTTGTTCGGGCGGCCCGCCTTTTGTACGCCCGCATGCGGGTGAGTATCTCCCGGCGATGTCGTCGCTTTCGCTCGCTCTCTTTGGCGTTCCGAGCTTTCGCTTCTCTACCCTCCCGCAAACCCTATTTTCTCTTTTTTTTCCTTTCCATGTCGTCTTTCCCTTCAGCATTGTTTGACATCGACATTGTCGATCATCACTAACTGCTGTTCGCTTTGCTAGGCCGTTGCTCGAACCTTCGTCGCCGATGCTCATCATCTCTTGCAGAGCTTCTTCAATTCGACTGTTGCCGTTGTAGAGACGCCGTTCACTGTCGAAGAGACGCGTGTTGCGTTAAATGAGTTGTTGTTTGTTTTCGAGGAGAAGGGGGTGGTGGTAGTGGTAAAGGAGGTTGTGGCTGCGAACGGTTGAGTCCTCCATCCTGTCTCCCCATCAATCTGGCTTTTGGTAATGTTTATCTGAACGACGACCCATCTCAATGTTGAGTTTTGCGCACTCCGGGTCAAAGGTTCGAACCACTCTTCATGACTGGATCGTAAGACTTGGCTTCCTCAGGGTAAAGTAGGCACCAAATCTTCGCTTCCAGTCAGCGACAGGGTGTATATGTCCCCGAGTTCCCGAGAGCGGGCGCTCCTGCCTTCGACCCAGGCGTTAAAAACGTTGACAACCGCCCTCTTCTGCGCCATAATCGTGGAGGAATGCGATTCGACTGTGGCTGAAGGTTATCTCCCACCTCCGAGTCGCGAGCTTGCTGGTAAGTGTATAATGAGAAAGTGTAACATTATAAAGGGTGATTGCTGGCTCTCAATCACAGGTCTGTTTCGCAACAGTTATGAGCCCGGACACCTCAGGAGCCGTGGTTCCCTTGCCGCCCTTGCCGCCCAACGGGGTCGATGACCTTGGTCAAACACCCCTCACGTCGTCGAAGGCTGGGGCTCGTTGAAATCGGTTGGCTCAGCAAGGCCCTCCCACGACTCCTGGGTGTAGCTCTCTAACAAAAACCCCAAGGAGGGCACCGCTTTCCTCATCCACTACATTAAATTCTCGTTAGCGAGCGCACACACGAGCCACACATGCTCGGTCAATTGCTCGACAAAAGACTTACATGGCAGAAAGCATTACCGATTCGAGACGAGCGTGAAGAGAGCCGGTGAAGGTATCGGGCGGGCAAGATGAACGTCGTCCTTACTGCACTCGAGAGAGGATTTAGAGTAAGGTACATGTGACGTGAGGCTGGCAAGTGCGTGCAGCCCAGGCGATTTCGCGAGTTGGCACCTTCCATCGGCCCAAACGCCCTTCTCTCCCAAAGGGCTAGACCCCAGGTGGGGGCTCATCTAACGCTATAATAAGAACGACCAAAGAGAGAGGAAAGGAAACAACAAGAGAAAGGGGGAAAAAAAAAGAGAGAGCCGTCCCAGTGTCCCTGCTGAGTTGTGCCATGTCACACCTGTTCGAGCCAGCGAGAATCGACAGCCAGATAAGCCACAAACGAGGCGGCAATACGATCGGCCATGGCTCTCACCCAACAAATACCACAAAATAATGGATCAGCAGCGACAAGCAAATTTGCATCAACCCCAACAAATTGAAGCTCAACGGACCAAGCCCCTGATCCCAGAGAATCACAGGCTGCCCGCACCCCCGACGCGGAAGGGATAAGGCTACATGGTCGACGAGGAATTCGGAGAGCAGGGAGATGCCTATCATCAACCCTACGTTGAGGACGTCCAAGACGAAGGTGAGCCGAACAACTCAGGGGAACTGGATTTGAGTGGTGACGAGCAGAGTGGCGTGGCTGCATCTTCCCCGACGCCGCCTTCTTCACCACAGCCGAGAGGATCTCTCCGCAACTCGAATGTCGTAAATTCCACCAAAACATTCCCAAGCGGAAACAAGCTACACCGACACCTGCAGATAGCCCACAATCGATTCGAGCAACCCGAGCCATAAAAGCGAGTGTTTTTTGCTTTCCAACTTTTGGTGCGCACGCAGGAAGCTGTCTATGGGCCTTGACCCGTGCAGTTGCTCCTGCCCGTTGGCACAAAGTCGTGCCAAACCACGTCGGATTGCGTTTGCGCCGTACCGAAAGAAAGAGGATGTGAGAAGAAGGGGAAAAGGAAAAGATGAAAGCCTGGGAATTGTTCCCTAGATACGTTCACATGCAGCCAAGCCAGGACCATCCTTTCTGCCGGGGCTGACCGTGACCGTGAGGCGGACCTGTATGATCGTCTCTAGGGCAAGTAACCGCTCGTTGGAATTGACTGAACCGCACAAATATTTATTGCTGACCGAATGGACAAATACTGCCAATCGCAAACTGAGCTATCTGCTGCACTGGAGGTCATGACTTGTGAAATATCTTTTCACCCATGCTAATAGTAGGTGTTGAAGCTGACTTGGAAATATGCCGATTGTGATGTTGTGCGCTGGTGAATGGAGTTACACAAGCAGGTCCAAATGATGGGATAAGGGTACAGGTAGTTGCTGTCTTTTGGGTACCTACCTACCTAAGGTACCTGACCTACCAGGTACTGTGTAATATATTGTCCTGGTAATGGGCCAAAATAAGAGGTATCTAAAATACCTGATACCTAGGTGGTAATGCGTAGCCCGCACGCACTTTCCTCACACTGCCGCAGCACAATGCCATCTGTGTAGGGCCTAGTCAAAGGGCGGAGAGAGTACGTGACAGGCCCGAGCCCCACATACTTGGATAAGCAGATACAATTATTAGCCGACGTCCGCCCTCAACCGAGACGTCGAGAATCAGGACCCCTTTCTTTGGGACCATCTGACCAGTGCATATTTCTCAACAGCTTGCATTGAGGCCTGAAGGTGTTCGGCTTGATACGGCCCCAATCAAGCTAGACCAACTTGACGACTCTTTCACGTCGGTCAGCGATGGGGATTCGCCTGGATCGACTGATGGGAGTGCATCCTCCGAATCAGTTGATGATGATGCGGATGCTAAAGATGAGGATGATGTCGACACTAAATCGGGAAACTGAATGTTCCGCCCCGACATGAGCATTTTAGAAAAAGGCTCCACACATCATCGTTAGAAAGCTTTATCATAAGGACCACCCCGGCGAACCCACCAGTCTACTGTGGCAGTCTGACTAGAAATGGGTGCAAAAGTTGGTGTTTCGATTCTACGGTTGTACCTCGGTGAAGCCCAGGCCCTAAACAAGATAAAAAAGCCAATAACTGTTTGCTTATCGCATGCTATAGGCCTGTGCTTCTGCCCTTGCAGTACCGTCTATACTATATAGCCCGCACGCGCTTTCCCGCCGCACAATGCCATTTGGTTGTGATCCAGGGCAGGTGCCACTTGGCTGCGCACAGACCATCAGCCGTTCACGTGCCTTCCACTTACAACGTCACTTCCTGCTGTCAACTTCGATCTTCTTGGCATCGGCATTCATGTTCTCGTCCAAGTCTCCCAGCTTCTTGACTGGGGTGCTGATATCTTCAACTTCGGCACTGAGTTTTCGATATCGGTATCGGTGGTGTTGATCGCCGTCTTGGCGTCGTTGGCTGCAGTGCCGCTGTGGGCGGTTGAGGTTCCGTCTGTGAGTGGAAGATCACGTCAATTGCGGGGGAAGGAGCGCAAAAGGTCCATGCCAGTAAGATACCGAGCGCCAGCGCTTGGTGTTGATTGACCAAGTGTTAGGTCCTTTGTTCACACTGCTTGGAACGCTCAACACGTGGACGACATGCCTTGTTGATGGCATCGCAGACATCGCAATAAGTAATTACCGTAACGTTACCTCGTTAATGGCCCAATACTGCCAGGGCACTGCGCCCGAGAAAGCCTGAAATTGTACTTCCTCAGACTAGATCAGGATTAATGAACAAAGCACATGGCACGACACACCACGGGGTTCCAGTCGTGTAAGTTGACGGTTGGAGCGTAAATTTTCATTGTGTGACGGTTCATTGCGAGCTGGAGGGAATGTTCGCGGGCATAAACCCAGCAAGAGGTAATGCGGCTCGTTTGGTGCTTGGCACCGAGATAGGGCGTAGATTCTAGAGGGAAAATAGAATGTGAGGGAGAGGGGGTGGGACGGGATCGACCAAGACTAACAGTTGACGCGTAACCTATCGGTTTGCCCGCGACCGTGGCCCGTTTCCCATATAGAGAAGAATTGAAGGGCGGGATTCAACAAACCGGAAGCGGATCACCATCGTCATTCAGGTCTCTGGCGGTTGGAGCGAAATCATGGGCTCGATTCCCACCCAGTTCCACAGTGGCATGATAGCCCGCAGTTCGGGAGGTTGACGATCTACCACAGAGGCGCTGCCCAATTCCATTACCAATGTCGTCCTCCTCTCGGATCTTCATCACGTTAAGCGCGTCCCTTCACGCATGTGGCTATCCACACTCACCCCATTCACCATCTGGTGCACGTGAAGCCGCCCGTACGCCCCGTGGCCCGACCCTGGTATCTGAATTAGACCAATCACGTTGTGTGACCATATGCGCCTGCATCTATCTGCTTCCACGTGTCCCTGCACCTGCACCTGTACCTGCATCTGCCGTTCCTTTCTTTTCGATTTTCTTTCCTGCTTCAACCCACCTCATCACCCCGCCCGACGCACACCCCGTCTCGCACCTTTTGCCCCCGCCTCTTGAGCACATCTATCCAACAAAACATACACCTACCCTTAGCCTCTCAAGTCAAGGCGTAGCACAAGTACTAGCCATTATGGCTGTGAAAAAGAGCAAAGGCTTCAAAACGAACAACAAGGGCCTTCACCACCACGCAAACGCCCGTGGCGGGGACAAGCTGCGGGTGCGCACTCGAAAGCTCGTGTTCCTTTGCGACGTTTTTCCCAAGGCCGGCATGATCTACCCATTTTTCCGCAAGATCACCAATCAGTCCCAACGCGATGCTAGAATCGCTTCCGCAATGCGCATCCACGTTCCGCGGATGAAGACAAGAATCGTCAGCTCGGAGATGGCGCTGGTCTTCGAGAAAGCTACCGAGCATGTCCTGGCTGGAGGTCGCGATTACGGAACTGACCCCTTGAAGTTCATGGCGGAGCTGCATGAACGCCCTGGCATGCCGCCTTGGGTGTCAAAGATGCATGTCAATGTTTTTATCACCCTCATTCTCTCCCTGCGGGCCGCACGACTGAGTTGGCACAAAACCCCCCCGCGAGCCCTACGACATCGAGGAGCATTGCACCTTGACCAAGAGCACCAACAAATTTCTTCACAACGCAGCATCGACTCTCGTCTGGGGGGGCGAGGACTCCGAGTTGACCGACTGGTTCCGACGAGGAGGCATGACTAGCGAGCACAACGGTTTGGACGACCCAGGCAAACTGGATGATTTGGCCGGCCAATTGCATTTCGAGGATGCAGACAATGTTGACGATACCGCGATGGAGCTCGACGCCGACATCCGTCACCCAAGCTCCACCACCAACACCGGCACCGCTCCTCTAGCCCTTGATCCCTTTGACACCGATTATGCTGTCACAGCCGCGTCGGGAATAAAGCCAGAGAGTCCTGTTCGGGCCGTCAATGGCTCTGATGTCCCGAACACGGATTTCAGGGCCACCATGGAGAAGCTGCACTTGACCATCCGATTGAAGAATTCGGCCCAGCCATTGAGCGACGGCGTTGGTCTCGAGGAGCCGACAAGCAATCTCTCGCTGGGCGCACACTCGACCCCCGGGTGCGCGGATAATTCGGACGTCACGGTGAAGGAAGACGCAGAGGAGGAGAGCGAGATAGAGAAGGATACGGAAAAGCGGATGAAGAAGGAGGATGTGGATGACGACGAGATAATGGACGTGTAGTTTTCGGGGCCGACTGAATGTTTCCATCAGCTTGTCATGACTTGAGCCAGCAGATGTGCATCGCAAAGCTGGCAGCTACATAATGTAGATAGGATATACTGCCATGGCTGCCCCATTTGGAAGGCGTTAGTAATTGCAATCATCATAGCGACCCATATCATAATATTCCATTCGGGGTCCTTCCACATCACCCGCCCCCTTTGAACAATCGTGCACACTTACTGTGATGTTTGCGATGCCAATGACACGGATACCATTTAATATTATGCTATCAACAACTGGCCCATCTGTTAGTGGCTCTCGTGCCTTCCTTGCTGGGTGGTAGATGGTCGTTCGTTGTGGGTCCAATCATCCCCACTTTCGTTCGGTCAGACAGCCAAGATGCCCAACGACAGCGGACTGGTGCCCGGTCTCCATGACGACTAATTACCATTGGCTGGCCAAGACCACGGACAAGCTCCCTTCATTCCCGTCGTCAAGTTTGTCGACTGCGGTTTGTCTCTAGCGGCATTTTAATCCGTCTTCATCTAACCCTTTATCACGAGACAGCAACACACCTTGCCTGGCGACATACATAATCGATTAAATAACGTTAACGAGTTTCAGCAGAAGCGCGAAATCTTTCCTCCCACGCGGCTTTTCAATCTGTTCTATGGCCCATCATCGCCGGTCGACCGAACCCACCTCAAAAACTGCCCGATGATCCAACCACACACTCCGACGCGGAGATAGACCTACGACGCCGACATAGACCGCCAGTAGGGTGAATAGTGCGAAAATGGAAACACCCTGCACCCCAGCCCGCCGGCAGCTCTACCTGGCCTGCTTCATCCCGTCTCGCCTGTTCCCCGCGCACTGGGCCATGTGGGTGCCAAGCGCCGACGATGAACACATCGGCACCCTCGTCCAGGTGATTGGCGACCCCCTCAACGGCTTTGTCCACGAGTTTGAGCGGGGATATAAGTCCCGTGAGGACAGTCGACCACCTCTCCTACAAGAGCTGGGGAGCGCCACCGAGGATTCCGTGCTCCCCGATGGGCCCCATGATCCCGGGCAAGGATGCGGACGCGTATAACGAGTTAGAACGGCTTGCGTTATCCATCCCTGCTCCCTCACCGAGTTTGAAGCCAGCAGCTGTTAGCCAGGTACTTGCCCATCTGTATTACTTTCAGATCTGCTCATTTGTATCGGTTGCCATAGGCACTGACTCTTCACCTCAGGGACAAACCAAACCCCGAATTGCCATCGACAACTGCCAGTCCTGGCTTTCTCGGCTCATTGACGCCATGGTGGCGCAACACATGATCGACGACGGGGCAAGAGGTGTGCTGAAAACGGCCCCAAAGAACTGACTCTCAGAGCCTCGTGACCTGACCACCCATTCGATTCATGTGCAAGACTCGGATTCCTAGCATCTCTCTCTGCTCGCAACTGCTTGCGCCAGTCGGGATGAGCTAGTCCGAGCCCGAATTCCGATGTGCCCCGGAGAGTAAATAAAGCTGAAAAGGGGCAAGTGGGTTGGTTTCCGTCTGATCTACTCTCGGGGTGCCGGCGGGTGATCCACGAAACCGGGAACCATCGGTCACATATGACTTGTCGAGTGTTTCAAAAGCCATGGAAACACGCCTAGCTGGGAGAAACAAAACGTGGCCCAGGTCCAAATGTCTGAGATTAGGGCTGGAAGGGAGAAAAGTGGGTGTGGGTGTGGGTGCAGTCTTTGGGGGCTGAAGGATTGAAATAGTTGGATGCATGTGAGCAAATGTTTCAATCCTTCGACGGGCGCGCCCCCATTCGGGTTCTGTCCAGATCTCCTAAAGTCGTGCAGGGTCTTTGTACCTCCCGACTCCTGGCGTGAGGCGACCAATGATGGGGGCAGGTTGGGCTCACCCGCGATCGGTTGGTGCACAGTCGAGCAAAGCACGTTCATAGAATGCACGGATCTTTCAGCATCAAGTCGCAGCATCCCAACCAACCGAACTCGAAGTCCGAGTTGCTATCAGCCAACAAACATCGCGAAGACTAGACGCGGAACTTGAAGTCAGGAACGATATCGCTGGCCACGTGCAGGAATATTAACACCTGATTTTACTTGCACGTCACGGTCGCCTACCGGGTATCCATGCATCAGACGGATGTGCAGCACAATTTCAAAGGCGAGAAGAAGGGCAACGTGTGACAATGTGGGCGCCCGGCGTCGCGCTCGCCACGTTTTCATCCAAGAGCGACAGACTGGAACCGAAGGCACGTACATCGGATTCAAATGCGAAAGCACAGCCTCAATACCCCACGAACTCCAGGATCCGGGAAAGGGAGTGTGCAGAACATGCATCCCTGTCCGTTCATGTGGCACATCTTGAAACAAAGTCTGTTGACCACCGACGACGGACGCCTCCATGCCCACGAGCCGCCTCGAGGCTCGCGGAGGAGCTCACTGCTGCCAGGTTACCTTGGCCGCGGTAACGGGTATGAGTGGGCGAGTCTCTAAACCGACAATCGTTCTAATCCCAAAGTATCAGGCCTTCCCATTGGCACAAGGGCTCACAAGGAAAGGAACGGCGGGCCACAAGCGGTAGCGGCGGTGATGAAGGGGGAAGCGACGGGCGGCGGAGGGAGTGGGAGGATCGCCAAGTATCCAAACCCAAAACTCAGGCCGCATACACGGCGTGCTGCTGCACTCTGCTTGCTCAGCTTGCGCAATCTATGCACGACGATGAGGCGAAAAGAGGGCCTTGTTGGCACCGAATTCGCTGCTCCATGCGAATATGGCCTTGAGATTGCAGTGCCAAGGTCCGGTTCGCGGTTGGTGCCCAAGTTAGTCAAGTCCACTTCAACGTCGTAAACAGCATGCTCCTTGGGGCCGTCCCGCGTTTGTTTGATTTTGTTGCCCGGTTCGAATTTCCAACACATCACCAACCAGGCCATGACTCAGCTAATTAATACTGCCGATAAATACGTGTAGCAACCAGGCAGGGGCATTTCTGGACCCCAATGATACACCCCGCCGCGCACCCATTGATGCTGTGGACCGACGTTGTCGACCCAGGTGCATGGATGGCGAGCTTGCACAATTCAGACGAAGCCGGTCGCATCCGTCTTGCCCAATCTTTCCCCGCATTCATGATTTATTTTCTTTCCGTTGCGCAAAAAATGCCATTGTGCCTCTGGCGGCCTCTCAGCTCACAGCCTCCACCACAACCTCAGACTTACGCCAAGTCAACCTTGCCTTATTCTACCCTACCTACCCGCATGTTGGCATATTTAATTCACTGACGATAAGCTCAAAGGAGAAGATGAAACATGAAACATAGGCGCAAAGAGGAGACTGTCCGCGGAATCCACGTCTGGACCACGAGTGCAATCCGAGAAATTCCCGGCTGGATCACGAGCCAACAGCTGGCAGCTGCGCCGTGGGGGGGCCAGGATCAGGATTGGAGGAGCAACGGAGCTTCCTTTCCTCGCCGCTCTCCTTCTCGAAGCTGCAAGTCACTCCCCATAGCTCCCCAGAAGGATCGTCCAAACCAAGTCAGTCCGGTGGCACAGGCGGGAACTATGTCGCAAGGGCCCAGAGCAAGTGGGCACGCAGCAGGGTCCAGTTCAGGGGAAACGAAGAACATGGAGAACACCCAGCACGACACATGGAAGACAGGGAAACAAATGACAGGGGAGAAACGACTACTTCTCTACAATTCTGGATTCACTGTTGGCCGGGGCCGGTGAGGTCGAAACCCGAATGGAAGAGACAGCAGCCCAGAAACTATGAACTGTTGGCCTGCGCACTCTACTAATATCGCTGCTTTTGGCTAGTGACAACAGCATCAGCAGGAACAGTAACAGCAACAGCAGAAGGTGGCGCACATGCAATCCAGAGGCGCGCCCTCATCCCTTGTGTAAGTCTGTAACACGGTGCCACCACGTTCCTTTACGCTTCACCTCAACTCGGGCGAGCATTTCCCAAGACAGGTCTAGGCCCGCCGACACCTCATTGCGGTAGTCTGGTGGCACACATCGCCAGTAGAGGAGAGGAGCTATCTGTGTACTATTTTTCTTGCCAGTCTCTATCTACCTCACCTTGGCGTGCAGCAAGGCACCTCACTCAGTCCCACCCCTTTGCAACGCTGCCCAAGCTTCCCCGAGCATTGCATGCAGTGGCCGGAAGCAGCTCTCCTGCAAGGGCAAGCTTCCACGGTAACCGAAATTCATATTAGACGATCACCACCCACCTCAGAGAGACATGGAACTCCAAGAATACCATCGCGCAGTAGCTTGGATCCATAAATATCCATGGCCAGCATGAATCACGCGGGGTGGAATCACCGAGTAATACCAGCAGACCAAGTCCAAGGCCAAGTCCAAGTCGCCACTGGCACCGCGTCCGACCCCCCGCCGCCGCCGCCCCCCAGCCTCCACGGTCTGACCATGGAGCCCGCGCAGCTGTCCTCACCCCAGCCCCAGCCCCCGGCGCCGGTGCCGAGCCGCCGGCAGTCCTGCGACCGCTGCCATGAGCAAAAAGTCCGGTGCTTCACCGACGACCAGCATTACGGCTGCGAATCCGGAGCTGCCGCAGGCAACCAAGAAACTCTTAGCTCAACCGGACAGTCTATACCGTCAGTCCCATGCACAAGGTGTAAACGAGCCCGAGCGACGTGCGTCTACAGCCGTAAGTCACACTCGCCAAGAGCCCCCCTTACTCGCAGTCCTAAACCATTATTATGACTGGCAAGCCTTGTTGACATGAGATTCCATATCTAGCTCCCCAGAGATCCGGGCGTCCAAGGATATCCCGCGACCCCTTTTCGCCGCCGTTGCGCAAACGGCGGCGGCGGACGTCGTCGCGGTGCTCCTCGACCTCGTCGACGGCCTCGGCCGCCATGTCGCAGCCGTCGCCGCCGACGTCAGCGGGTATGATGTACTCGTTTGTGGGAAACACTGTTGCTGGCACTGGCACGGTCAACGCGCATCACCAAAGCTTCTACGGGCCGCGAGAGCACGCGGAACAGCACGCCGTAGTAAATCCCATATTCTCTCCGGCTTTCACGGACCTCTCACGGTGCATCAGCCAGTCAAGCTACGATAGCCTGGGCCTGCCCGAGACGAACGTCGTCATCGTCGACGAGTGGCCCATCTCGCCGTTGTCGCTTGCCGTGCAAAAGGACATGGACACGACCGCGGGCTTCAACTGTTCGAGCACGAGCTCGATCATGCCCCAGATCACGTCCTTCCAGCCCATCGCTATGCCCCAGCCCGTCTCGCACTTGGCCAGCATCAACCAGCTCTGTGCAGCAGACAGTCTGCATATGCATGTATCAGCCGGCGAGTACATATTTGACTCCCCCGACCATCACGTCAACATCCTCCCGGAGGAGCTGGCCGAGACAAGCCTGCGCATCCAGCGCGCCGTGCGGTCATTGCCCTCCTTCCACGGAGACATCCTCTCCCTATCCTCCCGGCCGGTGGATGAGCTCCTGGAAACCGCCTGCTGTTTGGTCAATCTGATAGACAGATACACCATGGGCCGGATCTCAATGCCAAGCGACACCCACCACGGCGGCGATGACATGCGCCAGCATGCACACGGGACGAGCGTGGACAGCAGCCCCGAAATGACCTACGAGAGCCCGTTCCTCCAGCCCTCGTCACCCATCATGCACAGCCACAATCAAAGCGCGGCAGACACGTCCATGTACCTGATGATCCTCTCGTCGCACCAGGCCCTCCTCGGCGCCTTCGAAGACATCGGCTCGTCCCTGCTGCAGTGCATCCGCGAGCTGCCCCAGCCAGCAGGCTCGCCAGCAACAGATTTCATCTCGTCCTCCACGACGCAGATTGTCAGCCACCTGCTCGCGCGCCTCGACGTCGCCGTGAGCTCGCTGGCCGGGAGCGCGGATCTGCTCCACGCCGTCGGCCACATTGAGGTCCCTCCCGCAACGGCAACAACCACCACCACAGCATCATTACTATCCCCCATTTCATCACTGTCGTCCTCGAGTAGCAGCACGACCTCGCCCGACGGCTTCGACAACTTCTACGAGGCACGACGCATCCCGGCGGCCGGCGGCTACAGTCATAACCATTTTCAACCTCGCGATGAGCGCGCAGATGCCGGACACCACCACCGACAGCTGTCGGCGTTTCTCGTATTTGAGCAGATGGAGCAGCGGCAGCTGAGGGTGCAGGAGCAGGTCGAGATGCTCAAGGAACTAATCCGATGGTCGAGCGCCATCTGACTGTCTCAATTCATCTAGTAGTAATGTGTATTACCACCATGCTTGTACGATTCTCATGTACGCGATCGACGGAAAGATTTCCAGTGGCCGGGTTTCATTTTTTTGACTTGATGCATTCTGAGTCTCATCACTTAAGTGGGCTGTCATGGTTCGGTGGTATGAGCAGCAGGGCATGGTACTGTAATTCTAGAGTTTGGGGATTTCCTCGTGCGTCGAATGGCAATAAAGATTAGAGTCAACAGACGGGCAACCACTGGCAGTCGGGAATCACAGTACCGAGATATTCAACATCCAACATTCAACATTCACCATGATTCCTTCATAACAATTGCATAACTCACGATGATTATCACTGCAACCACAAACTCGCAATTGCAACTTAATTGATTGATTACCCGCCCTCTTAGGCAGGTACTTACCAACGAACAAGCAAAAAAACGCAATCAACGTGCCAAACTGCATCCAACGAGTGCTCCCACAGCGGTTACATCACCAATCACGGACAATGATAAGTAACAATTGAGCATTCCTCCTCATACATTACATGCACAAATACCCAAGGTAAAGATACCTGAATTATGCACGCACATGGCGCCAAACCAGCTCCAATACCACACGCCACTCCACCCGTCCATCCGTCTCCCAATGCAGGTACGTGGGGACCGGATGCATCGCGCCTTCGCGCGCAACATCGTTCCGAGCAAACGTCGTACTACACACATTGTTTACCTAGATAGGTAGATAGGTAGATAGCTAACTTAGTGATCGAGTAATTGGTTTTACGAGCATACCTGAATCCGTCCCATATTAATTTGAGAGGTAATGTCCGCCGCGTCCGTCTCACCAACACGTCCAATCCCCGTTAAGTTCCTGTCTCGTTTTCCTCACAAGTCACAACGTGCCTCAACTTGACTTCGTTTACCACTAATTCGGGTATTATTCATCATTTACAAGCAATGCCCCAAAACAACGGGCACGGGAATAGATAGTAATTAAAACCCACGCCTCCCCCCCTTTTTCTTCGTCCTCCCAACCAGATCAACAAGAAAAACAAAAACCAACCACAGCCCCCCTCCCCACAAAATCCAGCCCGTGTCACTCACGCTCACGCCGGCCGGCGAAACCCGTCGTTTCCCGGAACGGGGATCTTGTACAACTCGAACCCCAACTGAGCTCATGTGCGGCCCGGACTGGACGCTATGGGGGCTCGACCTAATTACAAAGCGCAAGGCACACACAAATCACCAGGCAGGTCAGGTCAGGTACGAGAGATGGAAACGGGCAGCGCCGCCGCCGCCGCCGTAGCCCGCCCGCCCCGAAACTGCATAATGCCTTACCCTAGGTACACATCCGCGCTGCTGCTGCCGAGCGGCGAAGAAATGTTCATGTTCGTTCCTGGCGAGGAGAAGACAAAAATAGTCACCAGCATTCTTTCTCCACTCAACCTCGGGTCAGGCAGGCACTGGACCTGGAAAGTAAGGCACACAGGGAGAAGTGCCCAGCGCCTTAATTGGTGCAACTGAATCCACTGCACACACGCACGCACGCACGCACGCAGCCGAGGCTCAGTTTGGGCAACCGTTGCTCGCACGCATGCACACACTGCAGACGGATGGGGCGCGCGCCGCAGTGGTGCTTGGCGTTCCGAGACTACCTACCTTACCTACATACCTCAGGTAGGCGAGTGCGATGGATGGATTGAGCGGATGGCTCAGGAGCCCCTGGCTTTAAGGAGCGGCCGCCTGAGCCGTGGAGATTGTTGCCTGCCTGTCCGCCAACCTAAGGAAGGTGCCGGAGGGCTGTCGTTGTTTACTCAGCGTGCAGAACGCAGCATGCGTCTTGCTTGTGTGGTGATGAGCTGTGAAATTAATTATCCGGCCAGTTCCGGAAGTATGAGCGAGAGTCCCTTCGTTAAGGTTGGTGGCAATGCTACATGTCGTTTGGGGTGATTAATCAGGTCTGCAAGCTGCTTACTGAACGGATTGCTTGTCACTAGTAACAAACTAACCACAGAGGTATTCATCTCCCTCGCCTATCTTCTCCCTCGCGTTATGAAGGCTTGGATAGGTAGGTACCTAACCAAAATACGGACATAGAATCGAAGCCAAGACAAAAGTCGATCCCCTCATCGCCATAGACTCCCCACAACACAACTCAAGCGGCCAACTTACATGGGATGTCCCCGACCCGGAAGCGCGGTGAGCCCTGTGAAAGGTTAATTACCATTCCGTCTAATGAAAAGCAGAGGGGCCTTCTCAAAAAGCAAAAGCAAAAGAACAAAAGCTTACATCCAAGTGTCTCCTCCTTGATCGTCTCCTTGATGGTGCACTGGTTGGCGGTGCTCATGGCCTGCTTCTTGATAGAGCCACAGCCATCGTAGAAGCATTCACTACGTGGATGTTAGATCCTTGGCCTATCTCTTGTCGATGGCGGTGTATGGGAGAGTTAGATTCTTGACAAACCTCTTGTCCATGGCGCGCTGCAGGGCGTCGCCCTTCCACCCAAACATGTAGTCGGCGTGCGTGCCGTAGCCGCTGGTGCCCTCGAAGCTCCAGACGAAGGGGTTGGGCGTGCCTGAGGGCCACAGGCTGTTGAACTTGCTGGTGTCCCAAACTGTTTCGTATGTTACCTGTGGCATCCGGACAGGGTGCGAGGCCGGGCAGGCCGCGGCGGGCATGAAGCCGTCCATCGTGATGGTGTTATACATGTGCGATTGGTGGTCGGGGCTGTCGAGGTTCTTGCCATCCCAGCAGCTGGTCCGGGTCCAGGCATGTTAGCATGGCTCTAGTCTGTTCCCGATACTGAAAGTGAAAAGAAGTTTAGGTACTCACGCCGGGAAGTGGTGGGTGGTAAAGATGCCGCCAGTGCATGGCTTCGTCGGAAAGTCCGACATCTCGGCACCGCGGTTTTGCCCTTGCAAGCATTGGTAGCGCAGACCAATGTGTGGCTTCGATGTAGCAGTTGGGCTGCCCACCGTCATGCGGAATCCCTGCAGGCGCAACATATTTAGAGTCTCAGGTCACTTTCCAGCATCCCATTGATATTACGGACCGGTTGGAAGGATTTAACAGCATTCTGCTTCAGGTTATCGGTACTTAAATCATGCTGGGTATAGTAGACGGTAAGTCCACCGGAAGCACCCTGGGAGCCTCCAAGGAGTGGCTGGACAGGGATAACGGGGACGCGGTGGTATGAACCGTTTGTCGGACTTTTGAAGTATAGGACGGCTGTCCAATAGTTGGAAAAGTCCTCGGCCATCTGGCAGGTGGTGCAGGTGCCTCGCTCGCCGACGTCGCCCGTCATGGTGGCGTTGAAAGCGTTTCCGCCGACGATGTGGTGCACATGGGCTGCCGGCATCGCGCCAGGCTCGACGACAGGGTCAAGTCGTTGAATGGTCAAGGTCGAGCATGGGAAGCGAAGACCAGCCTGAACGGCGATGGGCGCGATGAGCGCAAGGGCTGGGGAGGACAGCTTCATCTTGGCGGCGGGTTTGATCTCGACGGTCAGATAGGAGGGATCCGGAGACTTGCAGAAGAAGGGGACATGAAAACAAACAGACGTGCTGCCCCGTCTCTACACGTCTCTTATAGGCGCAGATTTGCACCTGGATCCATGGTATCGGCAATCGGTTGGCAGCGTCCAGTCTTCATCTAGGCCCCATTCAGAAAGCTTGATTGCCCGCAAATTCACTGGCGAGTCAGGGACGAGCTGGTAATGAATGAGAGCAGAGGTCGCTTGGGTCCACCGCCAATCGGCTCAACTCCACACTTTGAAAGAGATATTATCCGGAGCTGTGGCAGTTTGATTGAGCCATATGCTGGGCAAGGCGTATTGATTGCCTCTATATCAACGGGTGGCCAATACCCCATAGTATCGCTCGGTTCTCGGCAATTGTGCTTCAGCGCTGGTCCTGGTCATGTTCGCAGCGTGGACACTGGCTTGCAAAAGTGCCGTGGGCGTCTTGGTGATAGATTGGCACAAGTCATATCAGGTTTAATTTCCATCCAGTTTGCGGGTCTGTGCAAACCTGCAGACGCAGACCTGTGACCGCGTGTATTAATAGGAATAAAGAGGGCCAGGCGGGACGGGGTGCTCGTTAACAGACGCACGTTGAAATAAGATATGCGGGAAAGGCACACGCGGACATCGCTTAGCACCCGTCCTTGGACAGCAAGTTCCTGGTAATGGAGGTTGGGAGACTTTGGATAGTGTCGACTGACGGCTCAATATTCTAGAAGGAAAGCGGGCATATTGGATTCGGAATTGCCGTCATGGGTCTCGCCCTTTAAGCTTCAGGTCCTGCCCACATGTTAGCATGCGACCCAAATTGGCCTTTATCGGGCTGCATCAGAGAGTCTCGCGACCCGAGACGAAGAGATATTTGTCAGTCCTTACCTAGATTGTCCTAGCAGAGGAGAACCCAATCTCTAAGCGATGGGCAGCCGTGAAAAACCACATCCAGATCACGATCGAGGTTCAATGGGACCTTTCCGTCACATCCTATCCATTCTATCTGCACCGCAGTCACGACTGACTGGGCTTCAAACTCTTGAAAGTTCTTGTAACGTTCGCAATGGCATCCTCGACGGGCAGCCTCTCCATCGAGCTCGCACCGTAGAAGCCCTGAATGCCCCGTGTCCTTTTCAGTACGTACTCTGCATTCTTGGGGGTGGTAATCGGTCCCCCGTGGCAGAGCACCATGATGCCCGGGTTGATTTGAACGGCCGCGTCACGGATCTGCTGTATCAGTTCAACGCAATCATCAAGACTCTTTCCCGTCGTCGCACCGATGGAGCCGCTCGTGGTCAGGCCCATGTGGGCGACGAGAATGTCGGCGCCGGCACGGGTCATCTTTTTGGCCTCGTCGACGTTGAAGACGTATGGCGTGGTGAGAAGGTCCATGGAGTGAGCCAGCTTGATCATCTTGACTTCTTCGTCGTACGACATGCCTGTCTCCTCAAGGTTGGCGCGAAACTGGCCGTCAATGAGGCCAACTGTGGGAAAATTCTGCACGCCAGCGAAACCGATCTGCTTGAGCTGCGCGAGAAACTGCGGTATGCTGCGGAACGGATCAGTCGCGCAGACGCCTGCAAGAACTGGCGTCTGCTTGACAACTGGAAGCACTTCTTTGGCCTATTATGACGAGGATTCATCGTAAGCGCGGGATCCAAGAGAGAGGAGAGGCACTGAAGGCGAACCAGGACAAAGTATTCATACCATATCCAGAACAACATCGTTGGCATTGCCGTAGGGCATCAAACCAGCCAATGATCCCCTACCAGCCATGCGAAATCTCCCGCTGTTGTAGATGATGATGAGGTCACCGCCACCAGCTTCGATGGACTTCGCGGAGAGGCCGATGCCGGCGCCGGCGCCAACGATTAGTTGTCCAGCATCTACCTGACGCTTCAGGTTCTCGAGGATCTCAGACCTCATTGTCAGTGGAGCCATCGCACGGGGAAGTGGGAGCAGGAGTTGATTGCGAAGAGCTTTGGTACTCGGTGCCAGTGGTTGCAGCCTTTTGTCAAGGCAGAAGGAAGATGATTCTCTTGGCTGTGTGGTATGGAAGGATCGACCGAAAGAATCAACGCGTGCATGCATCGACGGCTCTTGCTGTTTACGTCACCTCCGACAGGTCCCACCTGAACCCCCGCACTTGCACGACTACCACCATTCCCATCGGTTTCATCGACCTACGCAGAGCCAAAATGGGACATGGTTTCAAAAGAAGCGTTCGGGTTTCTCTGCCGTTGCCCATCTGAAGCACCCGCCCAATAATTATCCATGGATGTGGTGGGTGACGCTAACAGTCAATCAGCACTGAACCTTCTATGATAATACATCTACCTAATTGTCAATAAGCACTTCAGCTGCCAGCGGTCGGCCATGGCTACTTCTCCTCCTACCGTGCTGCTGCTCGGCACCTGCGACACAAAGCTCGAGGAGCTGCTTTTTCTGCGTGATCAAATCTTACAGGCAAGCTCCCAGATCAGAGTCATTATGATCGATTCTGGGCGGCATGAGGTGAAGAACGACGCCATCAACATCTCTCGTGCCCAGCTCATTTCCCGGTACGGGAGCGGGGCACTACTAACAACCAGTGACGACCTACCACGCGGCGAGCTGATGGAATTCATGTCCGAATGCGCCGCCAAAGCCATCAAGGAGCTCTTCAGCCGTCGTGAGATTCATGGTATGGTTTCCGCGGGCGGCTCTGGAGCGACCTCGTTAGCCTCGGCCGCCATGCGCGAGGCCCTCCCCGTTGGGTTTCCCAAGTTGATTGTCTCGACTGTCGCGAGCGGCGATACAGGCCCGTATGTGGGCGAGACGGACATCACCATGATGTATTCCGTCGTCGACGTAGCCGGCCTGAACGAGGTGCTCCACGACATCCTGAGCAACGCCGGCGCCGCGATTGCAGCCATGGCGCTCACATATGCCGCCCGCCAACGCCAAAGACTGCAGCAACACGATACGGCGGATGGAGTAATACCATCAAAAAGACGGATCGGTATCACCATGTTCGGCGTGACCACCCCTGCGGTTGAAGCCATCCGCCGCCACCTTGAATTCAGCTACCCGGATAGCTCGCTCGAAATCTTCGTCTTCCACGCCACGGGCCATGGTGGGCGGGCCATGGAGCGCCTCATCCGCGAAGGGCGAATTGACGCCGTGCTCGACCTGACCACGACTGAGATCGCAGACCACGTTACCGGCGGCGTGATGAGCGCCGGCCCCGACCGACTCGCGGCGGCCGCGCAGGCGGGCATTCCCTATATTATCTCGCTCGGGGCCACCGACATGACCAACTTCGGGCCCATAGCCACGGTGCCGGAAAAGTACAAGCATCGAAAGCTGTACAAGCATAACTCCGTCGTGACACTGATGCGGTCATCGGCGGAGGAAGGCAGACAGATTGGGCAGCACATTTGCGAGAAGCTGAGGCTGGCAAAGGACGTGGGCATGGTGCAGGTCTGGATCCCCAAGGGCGGGGCAAGCATGATATCGACGCCTGGCGGGCCCTTCGCGGACCAGGAGGCGGATGCTGCGTTGTTTGGTGCTGTGCGGGAGGGGCTGGAGCGTAGCGGAATCGAGGTGGTTGAGGATGAGAGGGACATCAATGACGGTGGGTTTGCTCGGGATATTGCCGAGGCGCTGGCAAGGCTCATGGGGTTGGAAAGTCAACAGCCTTGACGCGGTCGACCCAGAGAGAAGGCCCTGTTTCTGAGGGTCCCGATAGTAGCGTGGGATTAATTAGTAATTTCTCGCAGCTAAACTCTAAAGAAAAGAAATAAAAAAGAAAGAGAACCCCTCTGGCGGCTTACCTGCATTATAACGATGTTTGATTGGGCTCGACGATGTCTATCCATGGAAACGTTGGTCCCAAATGAAACCTGGAACCTGCGTCATTCGTTCCAATGTGCACCGGCCTGCGGGGAGCTTTCAGGGGGATCAAGTGCGCCAAAACAGAGCCGAAGTGTGTGGTAATTTAGCGCGGTCCCCTGCCAGAAGTGCCCCGTGTCGGTGTGCTGCCCTACAACCTGGAAGGGATGCCATTTCCGAAGCCAACGGCAAGAACCGCCCGGACGTCATCCGTCAACTTCAAGTTCCTTCCATCTGTTGTAATTTCGCTCCAAGATCTCCACACCCCATAGGTTACGAGCAACACCATCGCTAATAGTACGAAACGGCCACATTCTCCGCCTCGTCAAGACGGTCGCAGTTTCCAGTTGACCTGCAGCTCGCCAATGGCCATGTTCTGCCCTCGCCTGGCCTCGGCCTCCCCAAAGTTGGGACGGTGTCGTGCCCCATGCTTGCACATTTCAAATTTAACAGTACATGCATCCCGGCCGAGGCACCTCAGCACGGCAGTCGAGGTCGCAGTCGTCGCCAACGCCAGCGAGGCAGCCGACCGGATGATGCACGGGTTCGGAGGAAAGACGCTCACACGCAAACAAACACTGGACGGAAACCAGCTTCAAAAGCTCAGTCTGACCCTGGGGAGGACGCACTTGCGCCACGGCCTCGACGTGTCGACCAACATACCGCCGCTGGGGACACCTCTGCCGCCCGGCTACCACCTCGTCTACTTCACGCCGTCCGAGCTGGAGAGCGCGCTGGGCCCCGACGGCACCGAGCGGACCTTCAACGCGCCCGCCCCCTTCACGCGCCGCATGTGGGCCGGTGGGCGCATGCGCTGGCATCATGACGCCACCCTCAGGGTTGGCGAGATGGTCGAGGAACACACCAAGCTGGTCGGGGTTACTGCCAAGAAGAGCCGCGATGGGAGCGACATGGTCATTGTCGATGTCGAAAAGGAGTTCTGGGGCGAGAGGGGACTGTCCATCGCAGATCAGAGGTGAGCTGAGTCGGGTGATGTCCCCCACCACCTGTCAGGAGCAATTAGTCGCTATCAATTGACTGACCACACGCATAATCAGATCCTGGGTATTCCGCAAGGAGGCGGTAGCACCCGTGGAAGCAAGCCCCGAGCTGCTATCTACCTCATTTTCCCGATCAGAAGTCCGGGACGTGAAGAGCGGCACAGGCAAAGGATTCCCCGAACGCCATCTGCGGTGGTCGCCCGTTGCGCTCTTCCGGTTCTCGGCCTTGACCTTCAACGGCCACATGATTCACTACAACGAGACCCGGACCAGGAACTTTGAAGGGCATCCCGGCCTGGTCGTGCATGGACCCCTGAACCTCATCAACATGATGGATTACTGGCGGGACTTCCACGGTAAGGAGAACTTGCACGCGAAAGAAGTCGCCTACCGGGCCATGTCGCCAATCTATGCTGGGGAGCCGTATAAGATCACGAGCTCTGTTGTTGACCGCAGTGAAGACGGCGGACATGAGCCGCCACGGGTCAAGTTGCTGGTTGAGAATGGAGGTGTGGTCTCCATGAGGGCGGAGGTCGTCGCTCACACGGAGCATCACTAAATCGGAGCAGGCAGGTAAACTGGTCACGTCTCTGCATTCGACTTATTTCACGATAGGTGAGCACGGACTCTCTCACCCAAACATAGTTCTGAGAGGTTCAACCTAAATCTCACTGCTGGAATTCGTATGCCGTGTTTAACCAGAATCGTTAGACCGGAAAAGGCAATTTTGTGGACACTCTATCAAATCCATACCATGTCCTTTCCACCGTCGACCAAGTGGATAGACTTGGTGCTGTGGCCTCCGAGCTCCTAGATCGGCTCGCCTTGTCGTCATTCTGGTGTGTCAACATCAGGAGGTCGAGCAAGCCATCGACGCGTACACCCGGCAATTGCTCTCGGCGATCCGTCAGTTGGGCCCGCGGAGGTGGAGCTTTGTGGGTCAGGCACTGTTAGGCACTTTTGGCATTCACAGCTAACGCTAAGCGTGGCCTATCCGAGGGTTGCATATGTATGGCTGTCCGGTTGCATGTGCAGCTTTGGATGTGGAATTGTGGATCACCCAGGGCGGCGGTGCCTCACTTGTGCAACAGTCGGTGAGGGGTTAAGTTTGTTCGAGAGAGCAGGATTGGTTTTGAGCTCTCCTTGGAATCAAAGCAAGCAAGAGCGGCACCCAGATTCTCAGAGACTGTCCAGTATGGCTCTCATCGGTCACGAAACCCGCAAGTGGTGGAAGGAGGCAGTGGTGTACCAGGTCAATAGCCCAGAGCTTCATTCAGTTTATGCGTGTTTTCTTCGTGAGCTGACCTCCCGCTACACAGGTCTATCCGGCCTCATTTCTCGATACCAACGGCGATGGGCGCGGTGATGTCAACGGAATCACGGCAAGACTTGACTACCTCAAGAGTCTCGGAGGCAAGTAGTTGCTGACCTCATTATTCTTAATCTTGGTTTTGCCATCCGCTAACTCTCGCCACCAGTGGACGTGATATGGTCGTCGCCGAGTACGGATTCTTATCATCCTGGGGAAAATAACTACCACTAGCTAACAGTATCGGCCATGCAGTCTATGACAGCCCTCAAGCTGACATGGGATATGACATTGTAGGTGACACGTGATCTAATTAGGTCAGGGTGTGCCAGGCTGCAGAGAACTAACGCCTCCAAGTCCAACTACAAGGAGATATATCCCCCCTATGGGACTCTCGAAGACGTCGACCGGCTCATCCAGGAGCTCCATAAACGCGATATGAAGCTTGTGATGGACCTCGTCGTCAACCACACATCAGAGCAGCATCCGTGGTTTCTTGAGTCCCGATCGTCGCTTTCAAATCCCAAGCGAGACTGGTATATCTGGAAGAAGCCCAGATACGACAAGGACGGAAATCCTCAGCCGCCAAACAACTGGAATCAGATCCTGGGGGAGGCCAAGTCGGCTTGGATCTACGACGAAGGCACCAAAGAGTATTACCTCGCCGTCTTCACCCCTGAGCAGCCCGACCTGAACTGGGAGAACCCTGCCGTCAGGGCTGAGGTCCACGACATCCTGCGGTTCTGGCTGGACCGGGGCGTGGCTGGCTTCCGCATGGATGTCATCAACCTGGTCTCCAAGGATCAGTCGTTCCCAGACGCCGAGATTGTGATCCCGGGCCAAAAGTATCAGCCGGGAACGAAGTACTTCGCCAACGGGCCACGACTGCACGAGTTCCTCCTCGAAATGAAGCACGAGGTCTTAGCCAAGTACAGCGACGTCATGACTGTCGGCGAGATGCCCTTCGTGTACGACGAGGAGGAGATCGTCAAGATTGTCCACCGCGAGATGGGCTTCCTGAACATGATCTTCAACTTTGAGCTGGTCGAGCTCGACGCCAAGCGCGGCGACATCCCAGGCGATTTCCGGATGTCGGTTGGCGAGTGGGACGTGTCGGATCTTCGGCGGGTCGTGACGCGCTGGCAGAAGCTTATGATCCAGAACGACGGCTGGAACTCCATCTACTGCGAGAACCACGACCAGCCGCGGTCGGTCTCGCACTTTTGCGACGACAGCGACGAGTTCAGGGGGTATGGATCGAGGCTGCTGTGTCTGATGGAGACCACGCTTTGCGGCACGCTGTTTGTCTACCAGGGCGAGGAGCTCGGCATGCGCAACGTTCCGCTTGAATGGGAGCCGGAGGAGTATAAAGACGTTGAGTCGATCAACTTCTTGAAGAAGTAACAAGCACCTATCCGGCTACTTGAGTGTCCTCCGCTCATGAATCTAACTAACCTGTTATAGGGTGAACGAGATGTTTCCCGGCAACGAAGCCAGGCTTCAGCAGGCACGAAAAGCCCTGAGAGCCAAAGCCCGGGACAACTCGCGAACGCCCGTCCAGTGGGACGCGAGCGCCAATGCCGGCTTCTGCCCGGCGGGCGTTACGCCCTGGATGAGAGTCAACGACGACTACCCGACCATCAACGCGGCTGCGCAGACCGCGGAGGGCAGCCCGTCCGTCTACCACTTTTGGGAGAAGCAGCTGGCGCTGCGCAAGAAGAACGCCGATGTATTTGTCTATGGAGGCTTTGACCTGGTCAACGAGAGGCACCCCGATGTGTTCTCGTATGTGCGCACTGCGGCCGGCGCCTCGGGCGAGAAGTGGGTCACGGTGTTGAACTTCACTGCCAAGAATACCGAGTGGGCGCTGCCTGAGGGCTTTGGGGACGTGAAGTGGGTGGCGGGGAGTTATTACCTGGATGACGGGGACGATGGCGAGGGTCTGTCAGTTGGCCGGGAGGACGGCAAGGGCATCAAGTTGCGGCCTTGGGAGGGGTTGCTTGGACGGCTTGTTTGATCGGATTTGAGTAGGTATGTAGAAAACTTGGTTGGATGTGTTGGGGATGGGAGTGTTTGATACTGCAGGGTGATAAAGAGGCGCGTGATGAGGGTGAGGTCATACGGTTGAGCAGATGGGTGTGAAGTTCACGTTGCCTCATCAGATATATTTCTGCCTGCTCCAGTCGTTTCTGACTTGCATCCCGCCTCCCACTCTGCATCAAACGATGATACATCCCCATTTCGACCGCTGGACCAAACTCCCTGCCCCTTCTCTTCCCTGATGTCCTTCTTCGCTATTTCAGTACCTAGGTACTCAATGGAAGAAGCCCACTTCACACAAAACCCCTATCCCCAACGCAGTCAAAACCGCAACATCTGATTACCTTACTTGCGTGATAGTTCACAGCATAATATCCCATCGCTCATCAGCACATCTCGAGCGTCTTCATCACACTGACACCACTGCAGTCATCCACAAGCAGACACAAAAAAGAAGAGAAAAAAGAAAACCGAAACACCGAACGGCATTATTAACCTCCGCAACAATAATAATGCCAACAGACACCACAACCCTCTTCCTCACCACGGTCCTCCTCTCCATCCACCTCGCGGCGCGCTGCCTCGTGTTCCTGGTCAGGTTCGACTGGATGCTCGACAACGTGGTGGACTTTGTCGAGCAGGCTGCTGTACCCCTCGTTGCTGCCTTCGGCGGTCGTCGCGTTGGCATCTGGCCGGCCTTGTGGTACACTATTCTGCTGGGTGGGGTTGTCTGGACGGTGATGTTTTCTGCTTTCTTTTTGAATGGCAACGTAGGTAGTGATAGGGTGATTACATGTAGGATGAGTTAAGAGGGTGAAGGGAAGATATGATGGGGCTGTGGTTTTGCTGTTAGGTAACTCACACAAGGGGCACTGTTGAATGAGTTGAAACTCGTTTTCTTTACAACCCCTCCCCACCCTATCCCCTCTCGTCGATTTGTAACTAGCAAGGTGTTTAGCTATGTTGGCACACATGAGATAAATACCCGGTAGTCTGTCCGGCATTTCGTTGACAAAGAGATGAAAGAGGCCGGGGTAGATAAATCAGATGCAATTTGTCGCTGGATTACAACACAGGGCTGAGGTGTATCCCGCGGCCGAGACATGGTGGAACATAACAGACACGACCCAACGGTGATTCGCATCTCACTGGCAAAGCCACGTCTCACGGCACGTGGAACAACCATAGATTGACCCTGTAACCCCTATATAAGGTAGGTAGGTATCCAGAAAGTATAAAGAAATGAAAACTTGTCACCATCCAAGTCACCGCCCGAACAGGCAGCTTAGAAACAAAGACATCCGAAGAAAAAACACACCTCACCAACCCAGACTACTACCCCTTCGCCGGCCTAACACCACCGCCCTTGGACCTCAGCTCAACAAGACTATACCACGCAGCACCCGCCATAGCAACTAACATACCCAGGCCATTGAGCACGCCGACGCGGACGCCAAACAGGGCGATGCCCAGCAGGACGGTGAGGCACTGCTTGATGTTGCCGCAGACGGTCATGGTGAGCGCGCCGGCGATCTTGTTGGTCGAGAAGGAGCTGATGTTGAGCACAAAGGCCAGCAGCCCGTTGCCGGCCAGCGCGCACAGCATCATGCGCGACGGGCCGGCCGGGTTCATGAGCCGGAAGTCGGCCAGCTCGCCGCTCAGCACCGCGCAGCAGGCTGCCTGCATGAACGCCAGCGGCGACATGCGCAGGAGCGTCTCGAGCGGCGAGAGCGCCAGCGCGCCTGTCATGATGCGGTTTGTTGCTACCGTCTGTTGGGGGCGGGCGGTGTTAGTTTATGATAGGAGGGATAGCGAGGGGGGGAATTAAAGGTAGGTATGTAGGGAAGGGGCCTGCCTTGATGACGGCGAGGATCACGCCGAGCAGCGTGAGCATGAACCCGGCGCCGGTAAAGTAGTAGTCGCCGTAGGTGGCGAGCCCGACGCCCAGCACGACGGGGATGAGCGAGAGGTACGTGTCGCGCGGGTAGGTGCGCTTGTACCGGAAGCGGTAGATGAGCACGGCGAAGAAGGGGCAGGTGGAGCGCATGATCTGGTGGAAGGGTATAGAGACCATGGCACTGTGTGGGGGTGAGGTCAGCAAAAACATGGCTCAGTCGTTGGGCAGGCAGACAGGAGCAACTTACAGCGAGACGTTGGACGTGGCGATGTTGATGGTGAACAAAATAGAAAACAAGACCAGGACGGTGTTTTGGTGGAACGAGAGTTTCGTAAGGGTGAAATGCCCCCTCATCAAGAGGATGTAGCATCCTATGGACGCCGAGCCGGCATGGATGGATGTCAACAGCCAGGGATATCCAAACTGGCGACACGAGGTTAGCATGGCTGATAAAATAGGGGTTGAGTCGGGTTGTGTGTGTAAGAGAGAGGAAGTGAGTGAGTGTGTGTGTGTGTGGTCAACAACACCACGCAAAGCATGAGGAATTAAACCACAAAAGAAAGGGGTCATCAGGAGAAGTGAGAAAATAAAAATAAAGGGTTTGTTTGGTCTCACCTGGCCCAATATCAACTTGTTATATATCGTCAACGAGATGTTGCACAGAAAATACACGGCCAGGTAGGATATCTTTGTCCAGCCCGGCACCCGGTTCTCGGCCTCGAGCCCGGGGCTGATGGGGGGCACCAGATGATGCTGGGGCTGCAGGAACTGGGCCTCGAGATCACCACTGTCTGTCTTCTCCTTCATGCTGGGGAAAGAAACCCGCGGAGGAGGACCAGAAAACAAAGCCATTTTTGGTGATGACGCCGACGTGGTAGCCAGCCGGCTTGGCCGACGTCAAACGAGACGCGAAAGGGTCTCAAAGGGTGGGCGAGCGCGGCGGCACGAACCCTAGGACTTGCAGCAGGCCGGTGGCATTCGGATCCCGGGGCGCTGGGATTAAACTACCGGATAATATGCAAGAGAGATATATATATATGCTTGAGGTCGATCAATAGGTACTCGGCAATCGACAGGCAAATCAAGTGCAAGACCACGTGTATAGCTGAGCACTCAGGTATGTTTGAAGAAGGGTTGTTGGTAGTTACCCCGCCATGGTTGCAGCGAGGGGTGTGGGAACTAGAAGAAGCTCGACGAAGGCAGGGCTGTGAAAAGGGCGGCGTTCGGTGGGAAAGCCAGTGGCTGAGAAAGGAGCGGTGGTGTGTGTGTGGTGGTGTGTGATGGTCAAGGCGAGAAGATGTCTGGACACCTCAGGGGACTTGGAGGCAGGGCGAGAGTGAGAAGACGGGTTGTGGGGGCAGAAGGAGGAGGAGGAGGAGGAGGGGAGCGATTGGGTAATGCGGCACATGTCGATCATTCCAGTTCACTTTGTTCTTTTGCTTCGTCTGCTCGTCCGCTGGGCTGGGCTGGGCTGGGTGGTCGGATTCGGGACAGCGAGCGACGTGGCGCCCCCTTTTTCATTTTTAGTCCCCACGCTACCACCACGAATAATGCCTGCAGGGCTGCTCGGGCGGGCTGCCAAGCTTATCTGTGCGCCCCGGGTGCATGCTGGCTCGGGACCAGCAAACCTGGAAGCGAGCCGCAACGGGCTTAGCCCGCCAGGTTCAGCTGGCCGCATGATCCCTGTAACGGCAATCCGGCGTCGCATGGGATGGCTGCGTGGGATGATGATGGGCTTCTTGGAGGTCTTGGAAGTCTTGGAAGTCTTGGAGATCTTGGCCAATACAAGAGTTGCAGACGACGCTCGACTACCTACGCTTGATGTTTTGCATTGGTGAATCAAGGAGAGAGAGCACCATATGCCATTTCATGTCGTAGTTGAGGTTGTAACTGCTTGGTATGTTGTTTTTGGTATATGCAAAAAAAAAAAAAACCCAAAAGGGAAAAAATATAAGGAAAAAACACCCTCCAAGGCGGTGACAGCATCGCATCCCCTATACCGCAGACGCTGCTACTTCTTCAAAGATCTTGTCCCCCGCTACCGCCGCCGCCTCAGTCTTGTCGTCTGCGCTGGATTTCGCTTGCCGAGCTGCTGATATCCAAACTGCCAGCGCCCATGGTGGTGCTGCTCTCTGTCTTGAATGGTTGCTCAGGAGGTTGGGTTCCCTGAGCTTGATCCGTAGGAGCAATCGCCTTTGCTTGCTCCTTCTCAAGCTCCATTGCCTTCTCTTTGACTTCCTTCTCCCGTTGCGCCTGCCTCACCGCTTCCGCCTTCTCCTTGTCCGCTCTGTCTTTCTCCATCTTTTCCTTCTCTAACTTGACTTTTTCCTGCTTGTCCTTCTCGTCCTTCTCTTTCTTCTCCTTCTCTAGCCTGGCTTTTTCCAGCTTGTCCTTCTCTTCCTTCTCCTTTTTCTCCTTGGCCAATTTCTCCCGGAGCCTCTTCTTCTCGACCTCTTCGATGGCCGACTTTGCTCTGTCAACGACCATCTTGCTGTTTGTCTCATACCAGAAGTCTCGAGCCTCGGTAGACAGGGTCCATTTCGTGGTCGCGTTGCTCCACTCAGGCAGCTCGGCTTCCGCCCGCGCGATCCAGGGCTCCATCCAGCTGTCTCTGAAGTACGAGGTGCCGGCAAAGTGTACCACCATGTCGCCCTGCATGACCTTCCAGGGGTTCACTTTGCCGCCGTGCCCGTCGTCGAACACAACGGTGGTGCCATTGTCGAACTGGGCGTCGGTCATGTTCTTGCCAAAGATCCACGTGCCGTTCTTGAAGAAGGCGTTGTTGACGGGCAGCGAGTTGAACCAGCGCATCGGCACCTCGACCCAGTGGTCCTTGCCCTTCATCGGGGTGTCGGCGAAGGGTGAATCCGCGCTCTGGAGCAGAAACTGGAAGGCGCTCTGATCACGGAAGCGGTCCGTCGCAATCCTGTGAGCCTCGTAGATGGGGTATGCCAGGACGGCCGAGAGGAAGGTCACGGACCAGGGGCTGACGCGCAGGGCGAATACGCCCGAGTTGAGGCCGTCCCAGTTGGAGTTTATGATGAGATCGACGTTTTCAAGCCCGGTCAGGTTCTCGGGCGGGAGAAAGATCTCGAGTGGGGTGTGGGGGTTCAAGATGGCGGTGTCGGCATCAAACCAGCTGTGCGCGCGTGCGTGCCATGACTTTAGTGCCGTGGCCAGATGGGTGAAACAATGCAGGGAAAACGAGGAAATACGCACAAGATCCATTTGAGCCTCTGGTCCTGGGGCTTCTGCAGCTCGGCGACCAGAATGGACAGCAGGTAGGCGGGCTTGGTCCAGGCGCCCTTGGGCCGGTGCTGGCGGTCATTCTCGATCAGGCCGCTGACGGCCTCGTTCAGGGCGATGTGGTGCAGATAGCCATGGCGCTGGTTGTGGCGCTCGTGGGTCTGCAGGGCGCGGTGGATGACGGAGATGTTGAGCGCGTTGGCGGCGACGGTGACTTTGGCGACGCGCGACGTCAGAGCAAGAGGCCTTCCCGGGCGGCGGTGGGAGGCGGGGAGAAAGCCGTTGGAGAGGGCGCCGTCGCGCACGTTGGCCAGCAGGATGCAGGCGCAGACGAGAAGTGCCAGCGCGCTGAAGAGCCTGGCCGGCCGCTGGAGGTAGAGACTGTGGAGGATCATGGCGACGGGCGGTCGTAGAGGACTGGGATCCTCATGTCGATGCTGTCGATGACCGACGGCAGTGTTGGAGATCCAGTGCAGCCGGGTCCCAAAAGGCTGAACCCGAGCCAGCAAGAAAAAAAAACGCCCATCGTCACTCCCATTAAAGGTCTTGGCGGAGCGGGCCAGCAAGCCACCCCTCACCCCCCACAGCAGCAGCAGCTTCCTCCTTGCCCCGGCATGCAGTGGTGGCAGGCAACCTACTGACGAGCGCCAAGCGCAGCCAAGGAGCCTGCCTTCCGGGGGGTCGACAGGTCGCAATTTTAGTGACTCGTCACCCTCCCAGAGTCCCAATGCTCCCATGCAGCAGTAGCGTGGACGGGTGCATCAATGATCCACGGATGGTCTGCCGACCTGCGTCCGTTGTTTCCGTATCCGTCGTCAATATCCTGTGTTCCCCCTCCAATACAGCTGCAAAATCGACCGTTGTCCGTGGTGCGTGCCGAGGGTATTGACAGCTCCATCCCCCCACCTCCCCGTTGGATCAATCACATTTGGACGGGCGATCGAGGGAGGGGTGGTTGTGGTGTATGGTGTGCAGGTGCGCAGTTTGCAGTGAGTGGTGGTGCGTGTTTTGCTTGGCCGCCGACCTGGCCCGCAGGCGACATGTTATTGCATGTCGGCCGCAGCCAGCTGAAAGTCGACTCCATGCACCACCTCGGAGTGCACTTGTATTTGTGCGACGTTGAAATAATCCCGTTCTTGGCTCGGGCTTGACGGGAGGCTGAATTTAGGTTATAGTGGTCGCCCGCAGCGTGCCACCGATGAAAGGGATGAATCCAGGGTGCGACGCGTGTTTGGCGTTTTGCACTTTGCAAGCCGCCATTCTGTCTGGTCGGCTAAATCGGCACTTAGCAGCGATAACCTGGCAGTCGGGAGATGGAGGCGCGGGCTGCTGACTGCAAGTGGAGGCGCCGGTGGCCTCCAAATCAGCCTCCCGATCTTGGCTGCATAAAAGGGGTTTTCGTGGAAATTGGGGGGCACTCTCGCCCGCTCGCGAGTTCCCGACGGCCGAGAAGCACAGGGCTGGAGAATCAGTTTCCAGCACGAGTCAGCGTGAATTTCAGGGTTGGGGTCCGGCCTGCAAGATGCCAAATTGCGACCTGGATTAAATTATGCATGCATCGAAGGCTCACAACAGTTCCGATATTTCAGTCTTTTGTTCATTGGTCTCTGTTTCTCTGTGTTCAGTCCGGTCCCTGAACACTGCATCGACCCGGTTTTAATCGCCATGTCTCGGGAATCGGGAAAAAGGGGAACGATGTGGAACAAAAACAGTCCGGTTCCACCGCAGCTCACCGCACCCCCTCGAGTCGGGGATTCTTAGGTTGATTAACATCTCTATATCTTTCATTGAGGCCAAGCTTTAGTACTATCTAATCACTTACAGAATGCAGGTTTAACGCGGTGATATTTAATTACATGAGGTCACAATTGATTACTTTCTACAACTAACAACCGTCATTACGCATTTTCTAGCTATTTCCCTCCCTAGCAGGGAAAACAACATCTCTGTTGTGAGGTTTAGTTTTTATCATCGTCAATTTCATGGCTCCGGCGGCAAGTGCTTGTGTGTGACACCATACCATCAGTCGGTCAGCAGAATGCACGTAGCCCTACTGAAGCTATTCCCACCGATCGGATGGACACCCCTTTTCCTGCTAGGTACCAGGTAGCTGAGTTATGTGCGAGGAAAAATGAAGAAACAGAACATAAAGAATAAAGGACTCTGCCCCGTAGAGCCCGTTTGTTGCCTGGTATATACCTTTTTATAGACTAGTCGTATCCGCCCACCGCCTTATTTACCTGACCTGACCTGACCTGACCTTGCCATCTAGTACCAAACCATCCCGTCCCAGTGACTGATCCCAACCGCAAATCCCGAGCGAGTGTTCCCCAACAATGACCTGTTAGATCTCAAGCTTGCTGCACTCGACGTCGAGCATCTTGTACCACGCATCGTCAAAAGCGTGCTTCCACACC